>OX453090.1:76232818-78816436 GCA_949708635.1 Hirtodrosophila cameraria
CAGCGGTGGTGTACCCTTGTCTGTCGCAACCACGCTGAGCGTATAGTTTGAGGTGGACTCGCGATCCAGCGGCAGATTGACAATCACCAAATATATGCTATTATCCCGTGTAGTCAAAGCAAAGTGTCCATCGCCGCCATTCAGCGAGACATTCACATTGGCGTACTCCGTTTTCGAGTCCGGATCATGCACAGAGATGCGAGCTACAAACTCACCAGGCTGTGCCGACTCCGAGATCTTGGGCGAGGCATCCTCGCTGAGATAGATGACATTGATGGTAGGTTGGTTGTCGTTGACATCCGTTACACGTATCGATACAAAAGCTGTTGTCTCCAATGGCTGCTCCCCATGATCCTTGGCTACCACAACCAGCTCGTGGAGTTCCTTGGTCTCAAAGTCCAAGGGTTTATTGATATAGACGGCACCAGTTTGTGCATCAATTCGAAACATTTGCTCCTTATCGCTCTGTCTGCGATTAATGGCATACTCCACCAGTCCATTCTCATCCGCATCCGTATCTGAGGCATACACCTGCAGCACGCTCGTTCCCACTGTGGCATTCTCGGGCACCGTTGCAAAGTACCGACTCTGATTGAAGATGGGTTGATTATCGTTGACATCCTGTATGGTTATGTTGACTGTCATGAAACCACGCAAAGGTGGAGTGCCTCCATCCAAAGCCTCAATCAGCAAACTATAACCAGGCGTCGTCTCCCGATCTAGAAAGCCGCTAATCTGCAGATCGAGATAGAGCACGCCATCCCGTTCCCGATGCGAGGACAAACGAAAGGCATCGTTCACATTACCCGACACAATATTATAACGCTGCGTATTATACGGTTCCAGATCTAGATCCCTTGCCGGCAGCAGCGTACGCTTCACCTCACGCGGCGTATTCTCCGGAAACTCAATGTGCATCGAGGATTGCGGAAATGTCGGCGCATTGTCGTTTTCATCCCGCACGGTGACCACCACACGCACATTGAGTCCACTTAGTGGTATGGCCACTAAACTATACGAGGCACGCGTCTCCCTGTCCAGACGCACCTTGGTCCGGATCTCGCCCGTGGTGCGATCTATGGACAGATCCGTTTCCACACCCGCCTCCGCCACAATGATGTAGGGCGGCCCGCTATCAATGCTGTCAAAGTCACCAATATAACCAATTTGATGGTCCACGGGCACGCCCTCAAAAACCTCAAGGCTGCGCTCCCGCTCTTTATCCGCTCCTGCTCCAGCTGCCGCTCCCGCTCCAGCCAGCGTGCTACCCAGGCTGCAGGAGACTAGAAGCAGCCAGAGCAGCGAGCTTGGGATCGCAGCTAAACTTGACCTTGAGCTGATCCGGCAATCTTCGCGTCGCCGGCATTTGTGAAACATTGTGTAATCTTTTTTGGGCATTGTGGGCGTGGCGCCCATGCCTCTTGTTTGGTTCATCTTCATCTTGTTGTTGCTTTTGTTGTAGTTCACAGAACTCCAACTTGAACACGTTCTTCTTTGCTGCATCGTGTTGGATTTTAGTGTCTCTTCTTCTGTTTCGTCTTCTTCTTTTCCTCTTTCTGCTCAGCCTTCAGTTGCTGTTCTTCTTGGGCTCGCTTCTTCTTCTTCTTCTTCGTCGTCTTGCTTGCGTGCTAAAAACCCAACATGGCTACTACTATTAACTATTCTATAATCGCCGACTGCGAATACCCTTTGCATAGATGCTGCTTGCTGCTACCTCCAGCAGCGGCCATTTCGAGCTGCAAGTAAAAAAGAGAGAGAGAGAGAGAGAGAGAAAGAGAAAGAAAGATTGAGATTAGATCATGAATTTGTTTTGTTAGTTTACAAAATTATAATTAAGTACTTGTTTTGAGTACTCTGATCAGATTATTCATTATTTTTAAAATAATAAATGCAGTGGTATAAAGTTGCGTTCCAATGACTTTTTTTGATAAGATTTTATAACGTTTATTTCTATAAAGAAAATCGAGCCACAAAACGTGACTAATTTAATAAACAGTTGGTAGAATAACTAATTGAATGAATTTTAAATTTAGGATTAATTTATCCATTAAATAGTCATAATGTGTAGTGAAATGTAAAAATTAGGCATTAGCCAAGTAAAAGTTATGCTTTATTAATAAGATATTGTGCATAAATATTCAAAAATGATTGAATTATTAATCATATATTGTGCTCAAAACATCAAAAATTATGCATAAGGTATTAAGCAGGATATGCAGTTTAGAAATATTTATTTTTTACTTGGTCTTAAATAGCTATGCGTAATTTATGCATGTAGTGCATAACTGTCAGACAACTGTCAAAATTCAATTTATGACTGAGCCAAGTATGAATGCAGCCTAATATTTCTCTCCGTGTATATGATAATGATAATAATTGTTTTTAATGGTAATTAGTACTGCGATTGCTATACAATGATTTGATTATTATAGTTTTCAAATCATACTAATGACCGTTATTTGCGGCCCCTAGTTAATATGGACAAATGCTTGACTCTAAACGTGACTATAAATACTATAAATACTATAAATAAATAATCGCTACCCACGCCGCGCAGACTTATAGACTTATGGAATGGAGATTAGAGAGTGGAGTAGATGGAGTAGGTGAAGGAGTGGAGGAATGGAGGAGTGGAGGAGGCGCTTAGCGCTATATGTCTTTGATAGATGGAAACTAATAGACTGATAACTGCACTAACGCGCTTAGCGAGACTGATGAAGCTCATCACGATGGCTTACGCATTGTGGAGGCATCTTGAGAAGTTGGCCATTTGAAATTCAAATGGTAACATAAAGATTGAATGCCAATAGGGAAACAGAGTGCCCGAAAAAAAAGCAGAAAAACTAAGATACTGCTGATGTTTCTTTAACGAAACGAAATGAAAACAAAAGAAGCTTCAGCCAGGCAACTATGTTAAAAAACTACCTGCGTAGGTAAGGTTCAAAGGCTAAAAGGGTCTTTCGATCTGAGTTGTGAGTTCTGTTGGGTCTGTTTGTTCAGTTTGAGTCTGTCTGTTCTTCTCAGGGTTTTTCGACTTGAAATATTGACGTTCTAAACTGATGGCATACACAAATACACAAACACACAAACATACAGAAACAGAAATATACAGCCAAACATTTAGAAATCGAAAAAATAATTTGTGAACTGAAGTTTTCATTGTGTTGTATTGCCTGGGATTGAATTGGATTGGACTGGATGCGATGCGATTGGATGGAATGGGATGGGATGGGGATGAATCAAAGAACTGAAGAGATAGGCATAGGCAGAGAAAGAGAGAGTCTCACATTGAGTTGGAGTTGTAGTTGTAGTTGTAGTTGGAGAGCTCTGCACGGCTCTGACCAGCAAATTCGTGGTCAACAATTTAGTTAACAAGACCATGACTAACACTTTTCCCTAACTATTCGGCATTCGAGTGGCCCAAAACAACAGAAACAACAACAACAACAGCAGCAACAACAACAATAATAATAACAAACGACTGCGGTTGCGGCTGCTGCAATTGAAAAGATTTTTCTCGCGCGATAAGCAAAAAATACAACAAAAAATTGAAAGAAATATAAAACAAGTAAAAAGTTTGCAGCGTAGAAAAATGTTCAACTAAAAGATAGCCTGTACTTAGATTAATTCATTAAAGACATGAACATTTTCTCTTACGCTTTGCGTCTTAATCAGTTTTGTGCTGCACAATTGTGAATATCGTAGATTTAAACTTACAAGAAATCTGTGTAGAGTATTAAAGAATCGAGAAACCTAATTTCATTGTTGGGCATACAGGGTATAATTATGATTACTTTCTTTGTTTCGAATGGGAAATGCCCAAAAAAAAAAAGAAGAAGAAGAACATTTGTGTTATTTTCAAAAGCTATTCTGTTCGTGATGTTCTTTTGCGATAAATATCTCGTTTGGGGCATCAGAAAAAAATATAAGAAAAGTGCCAGCTTATCGCCAAGATGATCACACAGGATCAGATCAGCTAGCAATTAAAAGTATATTAATAAACAAAACTAGACTGGAACAGGAATTGGAATTGGAATTGGAAATGGAATGCCGCCTTGCATGTGAAAAGAACAAACAATAATGTGACAAGCTGATTGACATAAATGCGAGTAGAGAGAGAGAGAGAGAGAGGGGAGGAGTGAGAAAGTAGGCGGCAAGTAAAGATACGCAGATAGAATGCAAAACCCCGCTCATATCCATCAAGCTTCTAATAACTTTATAATGATGGTCAGTTTAATATGGTAGGTCCCCCAGCTTGATGTACCTTCCTGGAAACGCAGCCAAGACATGAAATGTAATTTAATAAACTGCAACTGCAACTGGATAAAAATGTTAGACATGAACTCCGTTCTGTTCTGGGCTTGCAATCTGGAACCGGGAAGCCTGAGCCTGAGCCTGACACTTGACAGGCCATACGCAAATTACCACTGGGAACAGTGGGACAAGGAATTGGGTACACAGAAAAAAACAAAACTATATATAAATTGGCCAATAAATTCACATTTTACTCATTTCAAAATAAATAATCCAATATGAACATTTCAAAAATATCCTATCTATACTAAATATATTAATTTCATATTAAATATTGTGCAATTTTTTATATTACGACAGTTGTCTGGCAGTTATGCATTATATTAATGCTTATTTATGCATAATATTTGTAAATTTTATTCAAAATACATGGTTAATACATTTGCATACATTTTGCATGTTTATGCACAATAAGTTATTAATAAGGCATAATTTGTACATATGAATGCATAATTTATGCTAATGCACTTTGCATGATTACTTGTGCATACATTATGCATAAAATAGCATAAATAACTCCAAAGTTTGAAATTCTTGATTAGTTATTCTAGGATCGGTTTCATACATAATTTGTTCATAAATCATTCCTAAAATGCATGAATTCAGCATAAAGTTCTCTCAGTGTAGTTTCAGCTGAGGTTGCTGCTGCTGCTGCTGTTACTGCTGCTGCTGCGGAAATGTCAGTTTGATTTGCAGTTGTCATAAGTTAAGATGAACTGCTAATACCCAAACACATTAGAAAGCGAAGCTGGAAATGTGGAAACCTGGAAATGCTGGCACCACTCACAATTCACAATTCACAATTCGCAACTCTTGATTCACATTCGCAGCTGGGCAGAAGAAGTTAAGAAGCACCATCGAGTGGGTCCAGCTAGTTGCGTGTGTGGTGCTTTCATGAGTGTCTTTTGGACTGGGCGAGTGCAGTTTTCCGGTATCTAATATCAAATGACAAAGTTGTAATTATATTGTAGTTTGGATGTGCTTTGATTTGCCTTTTTGTTGCTGTTGCATTTGGTTTTCGTTTTGGTTTTGAATCTAACATACAATCCCAGCTTAAACATTAAAATTATTACTTTTCCTGGGAGTGTTCTCGTTTTTTGTTATTGTATTTCTTTTTTTTTTAATGTTTTACGAGCGCAAAAGATCGTAAAGCCCGAAAAACTGCAGAGTCGAAGAGACCTAGTTTAAGCAAACACAATCTCGAGAAAGGAGTCGAAGTCGAAGTTGAGTCTAGAGTCGAGTCGAGAGCGGCGTTAATAAAATCTACTTAATGGCAAATAAAAGTTACAACAAAAAGTAAGTATATAACCATAACTTGGAAAGAATGAAAAGCAAACATATAAAAGAACACACACAAAAACAAAAACAATAACTAAAACAGCATAATTTTTACGGCGCAACTAATTAGCCTCGAGAGCTAAAAAAAAAAAGAAACAGGAAGGTAGGAGGGTGAAGGGAGTAAGAGGCAGGTAGCCCCCTGGAAGTGGAAGTCGCTGTGCACAGTGCACATTCTGAGATTTTGTTGATATTAAATACAAGACAGTTTAATAACAAATAGAAAGGAGACGCTAATCAGCCAACCTAGAAGCGAGCCAAGAACTCAACTCAACTCAACTCAACTCAACTGAGCAGCTATCCATGTCGAATCAATTCCAATTTGGACAGTCAAAAGGAGCAGAGATCCAAACAGATCCAAAGGCGCCTTGCTGCCAGGCAGGAAGAGCCATTTAATCAGGCAGCCCAGCTGAATTTGAAGCCAAGTCAGAGTTAGTTGAAGCCTCAAACCACAGCATCGAGTTCGGGGAACAGGGAACGGGTAACGGGTAACGGGGAATAGGGAACAGAGAATACAGAACTGAGAAAACAGATCAGAGACCAAGCACTGACTATGGTTAACATGAGCACTACACATGTTCCTAGGGTTTCTTTAATTACTAATATGCATATTTAAGAAGTAAATCAACTAGGAGTACTCTATTCAAAGTGCAGAACAACTAGCAGATACCCTGTACAAAACAACTCTTTGGAACAAACGTATTAACATATTCAAAATGCCCATCAAAAGGTTGAAAATATGCGGCTTATATCGAAAAATATGTTCTGATAAGCATTTTGTGCACATTATCATTGGTTTTAATGGTTTTCTCTATTTTAGGGAAGCGATAGAAAGTATCTTAAAAATTAAATATAAATGGTTATCAAAATCTGCAGACAAAACTTAAACTTATAAATGTTAGTCTAAGATCGAAGAGAAGGTTAAAGAAATGATTTTTTGTTTTGACTGCACACCTAAGCAAATCATTATTTTCAGGCATGTTCCCATTTCCGATAACTTTTGATGCCAAAACATTTTTTACTTCGTTTTTTATTTTGTTTCGAGAGATAAATTCGAATACTTCTCACTCCACTGTCTCAAGCGCAAAACTTTTGAAACCAAAACTTAAATTAATATTCGCAATTCAGAGCAGCTGAGAATTCTGATTCTTTATGTTTTGATCGGAATCGGAAATGAATATGTGGACTTATATATTTTTTGCTTTGTAGCATTATTAGTACCATCATTAGCATTATTATGATACCCTTTTTGATACATTCTATGGCTAAAGGGTACTCATAAAAAGATATATTGTACTTGCACAATTAAAAAGGCAAGGAAACGAGCCAGAAAATCAACTTGTCGTCTGTTGTTGTTGTCGTTATTTTTGTTATTGTTTTTCTTGTTGTTAATGTTGTTGCCGTTCTTGTGTATGTTGTTGTTGTTGTTGTTGCTGTTGTTGTTGTTCTTGTTGTTGGATATTCATGATTTAAATTCAAATTATGCAAAATTGTTGTCTAAAACCGGCGGCTAAGTAGGTGGTAAGTAGCGCTTTAGAGCGTGTTTAATTAAATGTTGAGTAATTTATGAAATGTGCGAGATGAAGCGTGGTCTGTGCGCACTGACGGGGGGTAAGCTAAAGCTGAAGAGTAGGAGGGCGGGGGACGGAGAAACTAGCTGTTTAATAAGTTATTTCTAATGGCTTTCTAATTGCCTCACACACGTTACAGACTCGACTTAAGAGTTGGAATCGGAATTGGAATTCGAATTGGACTTGTGGCAGCCATAAGCAGTAACATTTTAATTGTTTGCATATTAATTGAGCTCATTAAAATGCAAATCCTCCTTCTCGGCTTTAGCTTTGACTATGACTATGACTACGACTATGAGCAACCAAGCACATCCAAGCTGGACAAATTAACAAACAGACAGACAGACAGACGGACAGACGGACAACTAAGAAAGCGTGAAGTTCGCTTCAAATACTACGTTTTTCTGCTAGAAAAAGTGCAAAAATGCAAGTGGAACAACTTTAAACAACTTTATACAACGCCTCAACACCCAAACACCTTTTTTTAACGCTTCGGTTGACCAGCAAAGCACGAAAACTGTTTTTGGGTTTCCGTTTTCAGTTTTCAGTTTTCCCTTTTCAATTTCATTTCGATTTTTGCGCTGCGAATTTCGCTTTCACGCGCAACTAAACCTTGATTCAGCTGAGGGCTGCGAGGCTTGTCTCTCTAGTTGTAACTTAAATACTTTAATTGATAGCTTGTTGCCACAAATAAGCAGCATTTATTTAACTTTAGCTTCAGCTTGATAATTAGATAGCTTTAATATACATTTTACTTTAACCGTACTTGATAATATGTGGCATTAATTAGCGGCATTTATGGCTCATATCTTATCGGGAAACAGCATCCGTCGAGGTGTCAGCCGCACCAATTTTGCAAGTGTAAAAAAATATGAACTGACGCCTCATGTTAGAGATAGCCCCGGCCACATGTCCCCGAACCTGAACCTGAACCTGAACCTGAAACTTCACTTCAGACGGAGACTGAGCCTGAGCCTGAGCCTGAACGTTCAACATTCAGCGCTGAATGTGGTTTAGTTAGGTGTCTTTCTGAGTTTCTAATCTCGCGGTGCTTGCTGCACCTGTCCCACGGTTAATGTTCCCATTCCCGTTGCAGCTAATGGGCTGCTACCAAAGATTTTTTCTCCACAATTATTATTATGGTGTATTAATAGATTTGGCAAGAAAGAGAGAGAGAGAGAGAGAGAGAGAGAGAGAGAGAGAGAACCGGAAGCCTTGAGCCTTGGCTTAAACACTATCGCATCGTTTCGCATCGGATTATAGATCGTGCTGTTGGAGTAGCCAAAAGCATTTAGCAATAATTGTCATGGTCTGTATATTTTGGGCATTGTTTGGTACGTTTAATGACTATCATAAAACAGGCAAAACTTAAAGCTAAAATCAGAAACAGGCAACAGCTATCAACAAACTATTAACGCTAGTCAACGTTGAGCTAATCTCCGCTGAGCTGGTTCGTTAACCCTATCATAAAAACACATCGGAATATTTTCGAAATGAAATCAAAAAAATATACCTTTATACAAAAATAAAAGAATTTATAACGTTTCGTTATATATTTATCGCATTGAAATTATGCTGTATAAGTATGTAGTTATAATATGTTATGTTAGTAGTCTCTGGCTCTATAAAGTATAAAGAATGCCTGGCCCCTAATAAGACAATCAAATTATGTAGACTGAGTGTTTATGAGTTGCTCTGCTCGCTTCTCTGCTCGCTGCCCTACTCGCTGGCAAATGAAATGCAAAGCAGCAAATAAAAACAAACTTTTTTCCACATCGAAGCAACAAATACACTTCTTAAATTGATATTTCTTCAAATACCATTATTATACCCTTGCAGAGGGTATTATTATTTTGTCATGAAATGTGTAACGCATTGAAGGAGACATCTCAGAAAAAAATAATTTGTATATTCGTGATCAGCATCAACATCCGAGTCATGTCCGTCTGTCTGTTTATATGCGAACTAGTCTCTTAGTTTTAGAGCTATCGTGATGAAACTTGGCACAGATGCTTATTCTTTCTGCAAGCAGTACATATGTCAGAATCGGCCAGATCGGACCAATAACATATAGCTTTCACAGTTTTTGTATGAAAAACATTTTTGTTTTTCAAAATAACTCAACCAACTGACTATTCTACATATGTTGACAAAATTTCAGCGAAATCGGACCACTATATCTTATAGCTGCCATAGGAATAAACGGTTGAAAAATAAGTTTCGGCACGCCGAAGATAACATTTCGATCTTGCTTTGCATAATGTTGATATAAACATAAAGCTAATCAACATGAAATGAAACTAGAGCAATATAAAATTATGAAATACTAGTTTGATATGTGTTAAATAGATCAAATTTAAGAAGCTGAAAGAATTTAAAGTAGAGTGAAGAGTAGTTAAGAGTTGAGTAGAATTGAGTAAAGAGTGTCTACTAAGTAAGCTAACGGAGGCAATAAAAGTTGCAAACATTAATTTTATCATCTCTGTATTAAAGTTTTGAAAAAAAATGAACATGTTAACAACAAAGATGTAGAACAAAAAGTATTAGCTGATTGACTTTAATCTCCAAAAATATATACTATGTATGTTGAGCATTATATATATATATTATATGCAGATTTTAAGAAATTTTGCAACATGTCAAATTGATACTAAAACGGATAAAATTGATGACAATTTCATGTAATTTATGGTACTTTTTTTCTGTGTACAACTTATTTCTCAGCTTTACGACCAAATTGTTATAGCCTTGGTCCAATCTCTTGACTTTAATTGATGCCGTCTGCGAGCTGCTCACTGATCAGCGTGCAATAAACAATATACAATATACAATATACATGCAAGATCATAAAATGCCAAACAGAATAAAATCAAATCAAAGCGATCTATATAGAGAGCTGAGAGTTAATGAGAGAGATCAAGAGAGAGAGCGATATAGAGCGAGAGAGAGATTCTTAATCTGCGTCTGCTCTGGAAAATTAACATTGTTTACTGTTTTATTTTGTATAATACGCATAGAACAATATTTATGCGTAGTTAGCACGACCAAAGAGCCAACGGGCTCAGAAACTTTTTAATGCACCATTCCATCATATCCCATTCCATGCCATTCTCAATCCCAATCCCAATTCCAAGCTTAAAACTGTTCTGAATGCGAACCGCGGATCGGATGAAGACACTTGCTCAAAACGATGAACATATTCCAAGCTTAATCACAGGCTAGCACATTCGTATGTCCGCAGTGCCAACTCGCATGAGACTCAACAAAGAAATTAGCGCTAGGGGGGAGGCAGAGGGGAGGAGTGAAGCGAAGAGTGTTGCACTTGGAGCAGGTGGCAACTGGCAGGGGCCTGGTGCGTGCAGAAACAACAACTGCGACGTCGGCGGCGACGTCCACGTCTAATGTAATTTTCTTGGCACGGCGCACGAGGCGCGCGTGTGGTCCGCAGAAGGGGCAGCTGATGGTTCTGTATATGTGTGTAAGTGTGTGTGTGTGTGTGTGTATGTGTATATGTGTATGTGTGGTGGGGCGGGTCGGGCGAAAATAGATTAAAGCGTAATTTTTGTTTGTATAGCGGCTAAGCATTGCGGCTATTAGACGCAGGGGAAAAACAGAGTGCAGGCAGAGCGCGTCTTCAGCAATTTAAAGCGCATTATATAGAGGCTGGCAAGTTCGTTGCCTAAGTCATTCGCTTTGACGTTCGGCAGCGTTGTCAATGCAAGTTCGTTGCCTAAGTCTTTATTTTTTTGTGATAGTTTGTTGCCTAAGTTTTTACTTTTCAAATGTAAGTCAGTGCAAGTTCGCTGGCAAAGTCTTCTGATTTGAGTGCATTTTCGCCGCCGAAAAATTAACAATTTTATTAAAGATATATCAAATCATATGATTTAATGAGGCAATTTCATTGTCGGGTCTAAATAAATATACATTCTTACATACAATATTTTAAATTGCACTTTTGAATTAGAAATCAGTTTATATACTCTTTTTATACTCTTTTTTAATTTCTTTTGGAAATAATAATATAAACATAAATAATATAAAAGTATATTGGGTTTGTGAAATGTCCGTCTTACTTATCACATCCTTGATTGGTGCAGCCAAAATTTGAAATAAACTTGATCTGCGTATGGTATACAGGAAGCTGCATGCCAAGTTTGGTGTCTCTAGCTCTTATAGTCTCTGAGATCGATCATACGGAAAGACAGACAGACAGACAGACGGTAATGGCTAGATCGACTTGGCTGTTGTTGCTGATGAAGAACATATCTATGTAGTTTATATGGTCGGAAATATCTTCTTCTGCCTGTTACATATAATACATTTGCAATACTTTATAACTCCCTTTTTCCCATTTTAAATGGGAACAGGGATTAAAAGGGAAAAAATTTATTGTTTTGGATGAAAAATTAAAGCCCTGGCAAAAATAAAATTTTCGATTTTTTTGTGTTGAAAACGCTAATTGGAATTTCTGAAAAATTCTTATTTGCGAAGGATTAAAGTTCCGAACGACTTATGTGTTACCTTAACATACTTCATTAAAAAACAAAGTAAATATAAATGATTGCAAAATTAAAGTTCTTTGCCTAAGTCTTTCAATTCGAGTGCAAGTTTATTGTTGAAATCGTTCATTCTGAGAGTAAGTTCGCTGCCTTAGTCTTTAATATGCAGTGCAAGTTCGTTGCCTAAGTCTTTCGTATTGAGTGCAAGTTCGTTGCCTAAGTCTTTCGTATTGAGTGCAAGTTCGTCGCCTAAGTCTTTAATTCTGAGAGCAAGTTTGCTGCCAAAGTCTTTAATTTAGAGCGCTAGTTCGCTGCCTAAGCCATTCGATCACCCGCATCTGAACAAAAAACAAAAACACATGAGCACATGAACACCTGACGCACTGGCGCATAAAGATAAAACAGCACGCCCAAATTAGAGTCTACCGTTAGGTCTGCTAGGCTGCTACCCGGTCTGCCGGGTTGAGGTTGATAAAGCAAAATATATGCAGAGCAGAGCCACGCCAACAACAACATACGTATGCACGGTTGTGGGCGGGGCATGGCGGGGTTGAATGAAAATGGGAAATGAAAATTATATTTTGTTCGCTTTTGCTGACGCTTGCATTTTCCTTTGGTCGCTGCCGACTGACTGAGAGGAAAAAATCGAAGCGAAAGATCTCTTTTGTTTCTCCACAGTGCAACGCAACGCGCGCTTGGAAATTGGAAGGAAGTGTAAATGAAGGGCCATAAAAAGGGCCCATTGTTGCTTGGCGCAAATGTTTGTTTTCCCCGAGTCATTTTCAGTTAGTGCCTCTTTCTCTAATGTCAAGCTATTTTGGCTCTTAGCAGCAGCACGAAAATTGGTTTATAAGTGCCTATACACACACACACACAAACACACACACACAAACACACACACACAAACACACACATGCGCACACACACACACACACACACACACACAAACACGATCTAAACGACTTTTGTAATTATTTTATAAAATTTTCGTTAGAAAATTGTAATGCTCTTTAATGGACATTAACATTAAAAAACTGAGCACGATACACTTCCTGAGTTTTAGTATTTTTGTATTTTTAATAAGAGTGCATTGAAAACTAACAGAAAACAGTTCTGAGCATTCTTTTTTCCAGGAATTGTTGCATTTGGCGACACTTTTTTTTTTTTTTTGTTCAGGCAACTCACGTTTTAAAGCGATAGATCGATAGATAACGATAAATCAGGGCCTATATACTGAGCGGTATTATCGGCAGACGTGTGTGTGTGAAACAGGTAGAAAATTTGAAGTATTTAACAGCGCACAACTGTGCTTGTTTTTCTACACATTTCCCATTTTCCATTTTCCACACACAACAAAAAGGCAAAAGGCGATGCCGAAAACTCGAACAAGCGGCACATGAAAAACTGAGCAAAGAAGAAGAAGAAGATAGAAGAAGCTGCAAAGCAAAGGCAAAGTGTTTTTCTTTTCGCCTTCTCTTTTGTATGTGTCTGTCTGTCTGTCCTCCTCTCTTTGAGCATAATATTTTTCTCGAGTCAAATTCGATTACCAATTTGACTACTTATTTCAAGTTTGTTTTCACTGCTGCTGCTGCCGCTGCTGCTGTTTTTGTTGTTGTTCTTGCTACCTTTCAACTTATTGAGCAACTAATTAAACAATTACTTTTAAGTCTTTGTCTTAGGTTTTAAGTTTTTATCAAATATATCTCTTTGCTTTCTTACATTTTCTAGTCTATATGCTGTCAATATTTTACACTAAAGGCGCAAACAACAAAACTCGCTGTTTGCCACTGCCACCAAATGCGAACGTCGATTTGTTGTTGTTGCTGCTGCTGCTGCTGCTGCTGTTGTTGTTGTTGCTGCTGCTGCTGGCCACACGGCCAAAGCGAGCCAAAAGAACTCGTTTGACTTGTTGAACAATATTTCTTTTCGCCTTTTTACTGGTTTATTTTTATTTTTTTTTTTCTTCAGATTATATACTTTTTTTGTATTATTTTGGTGTGTGTATTTTGTTGTTTTTGTTGTTGTTGCACTTACACACGGAAATTCTTGAAATTTAATTAAAATGCAAATATTGCAGTTTTCTTAACATTCGGCATTTATCGGCTGTTTCCCACTTCGCAGTTTTCTCAAAAAACTCTTCGACTTTGAGAGTCAGATTCCGCGTTTTTACATTTTTGCGCAGCACACGGCGAAAAGACGAAAATCGAAAAATACAACGACAACGACAACGGCGGCGACGCAGATCGCGCAAAAAAAAAAAAAAAAAAACAAAATAAATGCCGCGGCGACAACGCAAAGCACAAGGATATTGCCGGGGATATGACAGAGCTGATATTGGGAGGGGAAACAAACACACACTGTACACACGCTCGAAAAGCTTCTTCTCTTTATTTTTGTTGGCTTAGAGAATTTGAAAGATTTTGGGATGCTGCACTTGTTGTTATTGCGGCAGCAGCTCCGTTTCTAAAACTTCACTCGTCTGCACTTGTACACACTTGAAATAATTTGTGCTCTCAACTTCAAGTTGAAATTGAATTTGAATTTGGATTCTGTTTGCGAATCGGTTTCAAAATTTGAGATGTCAACTGCGACGACGACGACGGCGACAACTGCGAGAAGTGCTGCTGCGTTAATCCGCGCGTTCGAATTATTCAATGTTACTGCGACGAAAACACACGACAGACTGAACTCAAATTCAAACTCAATTTTCTCTGTACGAGCGGGCCAAGAGAGATGCCGACAGTCTAACTCACCTGTGGTCAAGTGCATGGGGCAAGAAGAGCGTGGTGAGCTCAAGCTGCTTGTAAATGGATAGAGAGAGTGTGTATGTGTATGTGTGTGTGCGTGTGTGTGTGTGTGTGGTGTGTGTTGGCGTCTAGAAACTCAACAGAGTGGTTTGGTTGGTTTCTTTAAGCGATGTTGTTGTTGCTATTTCGCTTAGCACAGCATCAGAAGCTGCACAGCACGCGGTCGTGGTTCGGTTTGATTGTGGCTTTGGACTCCAAGTCCACATCATTCCACTGTGCAACTACTGGTGGCACCACCAACTGCATACGAATGCCAAGACGGAGATGGAGATGAAGATGGAGACGGAGCCGTTGCCGTTGCCGGAGCCAGCAACCAAACCGAGCAGCACAAGACAAGAATTTTAAAAAGGCACCAAAAGAGAATTCGACGACAGGTCCTCCACAATTAGTTACAGACACCAAAGAGAGCGAGAGAGAGCAGGGCGAGAGAGAGAGAGAGTGAGGGAGCGTGTGTTCTCTCAAGAGCGTAAGCGCACCCACACGCAATATGCAACTTTGTCGATAGACCGATAACCGATAGTCGTGCCTAAAATGTCGTGCTTTGTACGTAGCCCATAAAAGCATAAAAGTCAAGTCCAGCAATGCACCCAACGCCTCGCCAAGTGCCGCTGCTCACAAGAACAAGCAGCAGAGCAAGCACACAGGCATGTAAATTAGCTGTAGAGAGTGTGAGAGAGAGAGAGATCGAAAGAGAGAGACAGAGAGAGAGGGAAAGAGAGAGCCTAGCAGCAGCGAGCATAAACCAGTTTCTCTCGCTCTCTCAACGCTCACAGAGCTCACCTGTGTACAAGTTCACTCAATGTTGCTGCTGTTGTTGCTGTCGTTGTTATTGTTGTTTTTGTTGTTTGGCTATGTTTGCCGCTGAGTGCAGTGAAGTGGCCGTGGAGTGCGCTTTGGCGTTGAGTGTTTGGTATGCTGACCGTGCCCCTTTGCCCCTCGTTGATGCCTGGTGCTGCTGTTGCTGCTGCTGCTTTTATTGTTTGCAGTATTGCGTGGAGCGTTCACATCCAAAATTGGGCGCTATAACATGCCAAGGCAACAGGCAACAGACAACAAAGTTGCTTACGCAACATGTGCGAATTTGGCGCCCCGAAAATGCAGCAACACATCCTTTTGACTTTGCGACTCTTGCTGCAAAAGCAACAGCAGCAGGCAACAGGCAACATCGCCAATAGCAACAGTAACATCAACAACATCAACAATTGAACACTGCAACATTGGCACTGAGGCAAAGGACCACCATAGTGCTTTTTTGTTGTTGCCATAGAGCAAAAGATTCCGACTGCGATTCCGTTTCTGTAGAATTCTCAAGCATTCGCCAATTCTGCAATTTGTCTGGGAATCGTACACGAAATGTGCGTGCCATTGTCAGTTGTTGAACTTATTGTTGTTGTTGCTGGGTCTTAGCAGGAATGCACGTTGGTGGCACAAGCTCAAGCTGAAGCTTAAGCTCTTAACTCTCTATTCGTCGTCGTCGGCGCAATTTGAGGGCGTCCATTTAACCATTTAGCCATTTGCCCATTTAACCATTTGCCCATTTAGCCATTTGGCCATTTGTGTGTTCGCCGCTTGTCAAAACTCTAAATGACGTCGCTTAGCTGTCGGCTTGCATTTGCACTTTGAAATGAATCAGCAACAACAACAGCAATCGCAACAACAGCAACACCTTGACAGCCACTTGAAAAGCACACTCCAAATGCGACTGCAAGCACGACTATACACACACACCCACATACATACATACATACATACCTACATATATCTCAATGTGTGCCACTTGATCTCTCAGTTGATCGTTGATCGCTGATCGCTGATCGACGCCACCCACACACACACCACATACAGTTACAGTTAGAGCAAGAGGGCGATACTCAATAGAGCTCAATAGAGGTAAACAATGGACAGATAACACTATCGATATCATCTATGGCATTCCGCGCATTCTTTGAATACTTCCTTCAATATAACATACATATGTACATATCTTAGTTGAAATGATTGCCTGTTTCTTAATAAATTGAACTACATTGGAAAAACACTGTTTTCCAATTTTGTTCTACGCAAGCGAATAATATAAATATAAATTTCTAAATCAGCAAGAAAGAATGCTCTAATCGAGTGTGCTCGACTACGAGACTCCCTGCTCCCAATTTGCATTTCAAGCAGTTAAGCAGCAACACAAGCAAGCAGCGCACTTAACTTGTCCAGTGCATTTCAAACTATTGTTTCTGCCTGCTGAGACGGGGGAAATAGATACTTTTATAACTTTGGTAATATTTATCCGATCGTAATGAAATTTACGCAACCGATCAACATTGATATAAAATGATGTGTACCAAAAACCAAAGCTGTACCTTCAAAATTGTGGCTATGGGAGTTTTTTGCGATTTGCTGGGGTGTGGGGGTTAATCCGAAATTTGAAATAAACTTGATTTGGAGCAGGGAGTCTCGTAGTCGGGCACACTTGACTAGAGTATTCTTACTTGTTTATACTAATTTTTTTACCCGCAATTGATTAAAAGTCAAATTTCAACATTTTTATTTCTCAAAGTGTTCTTTTCTAAAATGTACAAAATTTTTTTTTTTTTTGGTAACCGAAGATTTATATCGACTGATTGCTCCTATGACAACTATAAGATAGTGTCTCCCGTATATTGGAATCGGCTTTAACATTTCGGCGGCTCAATTTAATTTGAATAAACAAATTACACAAATACACAGATACAAAAAAAATGAAAAATCAAATAAGATGAAAATATTATCAATAGACACAAACATTTTCTCAGAAAGAGAAAACACTCAGAGAATTGGCGCTGGTTGACTTCGGAAAACTGACACCCAGAGAATTTTATGAAGGACCTGGAAAGTCGATCCAATAAATCAGCAAAATCTGATAAAATAAGAAGTGATTACATTCCTATTTGCCGGATCGCATACCCTACGATAAGCTCAGTCAGCAATTTATCGCTCGCCTTTGCCGCCGCCGAGTCAGTGGGTATAGGCACTACATTGAACATCAATGATATGTGTCAAATTGAGCGACCGGACGCAGGTCAAAGCAAAATAAAACAAATAAGATGTTACTCAAAAATTGGATTGCATCGTCCACTAGACTCAGTGTCTGCTAAAACTGTTTGAGAATTATAAGTGACACTATAAAAAAAACTTTTACTTGCTTGATTTTGATTAAATTAGAATGGCTATCATTGATGAAAACAATTTTTATTATTATCATTCTGGCACGAAATGTGTAACGCATTGAAGATAACATTTCTTTCTTGTCTTAATTTGAGATGATGCTCCACAATATGAAGCCATAGCTGTTGTTTGCCATAGGAACAATCCGTTGAAAAATAAGTATTCTTATGCAAATCTTTTCTGCAAGGGTATATATCATTGGCACGCTGATGATAACATTTCTTTCTTGCTTTGACTTCATTCCTTTTTTTTTTAAATTATGTGAAAAGAAAAGTTATCTTCGACACGCATAAAAATTGTTTAGATGAAAACATAATTTTAAACTAATTGTTCCTGAAAGCTATAATATATAAAAGCCCGATATGTATAAAACGTAGGCAGCATGTGTGGAACATAATAATATTGAGTAGTAGCGATTTTGGATGAAATATCATTTCTGAACAGATTTCTCCCATGACAGCTGTAAGATGGATGTAGTAGTCCAATTTTATTGAAATTGAATCAGAATAAGAGTTTGGTTGAGATGAATTGAGAAACAAGAATTATTTTTGCAACCGATCGTTCCTATCTCAGCTATATGTTATGGTGTTTCGATCTGGCCGTTTCAAACAAAGTTACTACCTGCAGAAATTATAAAATTGATCAATTTTGATCAAATTGGAGGTGGATCATATCTTCTGGAACTTTTCAAAATTCAATATTTGCGAATGGAGTTTCTAAATTAGTCAGCATTAGAGGGATGCTTGAAAATATAAAACATTATCAAAACTTTCATTGGGTAGCTCTTATTGCAGTCTTTAATTTCCCAGCTGCAGTCGCTAGTCGAAGTGGGATCTGCGACAGCTGGACAAACAAATCAGGTAATAGTAATGGTAATGTTAATGGTAATGGTAATGCCAATGGACACTATTGCAGGTTCAGCTGATGGATTTATGTATGTTGCGCATAGTTTAAGGCAGCAGCAGCCATTCAACATATTCACAATATTCACAATATTTGGCACCGCATTTGACCATCATCTTCAACAACAGCAACAACATCATCATCATCATCATCATCGTCATCATCCTGCTGCTGCTATCTGATGCACAATCAGAACGATCTGGCTGCTTCCCGGTTTGTCAGCATGTGGCGACATTTGAAGATCTTGGCATTTAGAAGCAGAACAACAACAAGAACGATGAAGCGTTCACTCACTCTCTCTCTCACTCTCTCTCTCTCTCTCTCTCTCTCTCTCTGTCTCACTCATGCTGTTGAGGCCCACACAAAACGAGGAATTGCAATCCGCAGCCGAATCCGAATCCATCATGCCAGTAATATGCAAAACTATACAAAAAAGAACAGCTAAACAGCTGAAACGAGGGCGAGGAGCGGGGAACAGCTTGCAACAGGCTGAGAGATGTTGCAAGTTCTGGTGGCATGCCAGGCCATTCATTCGCTTCACAAAAAATCAATAGCTGCATCCGAGTAGAGTCGAGTCGAGTCGGAGTCGAAGTCGAAACCAACCCGCGTCGCGCATCCTTGGAATCATCATCGTCATCAACAACAACTGCATACAACATTCGCCTGTCAGCGGCAACATCATAAATTGTTGTTCTGCCACATGTTGCTGTTGCTCTTGTTGTTGTAGTTGTTGTTGTTGTTGTTGTTGTTGTTGTTGTTGTTGTTGTTGCTACGAACGCTCCAACTTGGCAGGCTCTTTTACTACGCTCTGTTCCTCCTCTTGTTATTGTTGCTGCTGTTGCATTTATTTTTGTTTTTGTTGATGATGTTGTTTGTTATGCGACTGCGGGCATTCCAATTTTTACATTTCGTTTGTCAATTTATACACAATTTCATTAATAGCTGCATCAATCTTCGCTCAGCTCACAACAAATATGTAATATGCAATAGCGATGATACTTCAACTAATGCCGACTAATCGAAACGATCGACCACTTTGCGATTCATCGATATCCCCAAACAAGTTTTAGCAAAAAGTCTAAAATTGACCAATTAACAGTTTGCAAAGGTTAAAAATTAAAAATTTCTTCGAAAAAGTTCTCTGAAAGGGTTAACAATATCTTACATTGAGAGAACTCTATGCTGAATTCATGCATTTAAGGCATGGTTTATGTACAAGTTATGTATGAAATCGGAGCTAGAATGGCTAGTCATGAATTCTGAATTAAGAAGTAATTTATGCATAAGATAGTCATGTTATAAGCATAATAAATCATAAAATGAACATTGAAATGCAAAAATTATGCATAAATAATGCATCTATATGTCAAACCTATGCTTTATTAATAAGATATTTTGCATAAATGTGCATAATTGAACATATATTGTGCATAAGAAATATAAAATTATGCATAATTAAGTACAAATTATGCATAATTGTAACATGTTGTGCAAAGCTGCCAATAAACTGTCAAAATTCAATTTTATGACTAAGCTAAGTATGAACGCTGTCTAATAATTCTCTGCGTGTAGTCATTGAACTTTTACATTATGTTTTCAATTATATTTTGTGATTTAACCTTATAATATTCATTATACACACACGTTTGAAGAATATAACCGTTACAAATATTATTCGCTATGCTAATTCTTTATAAATTGCATATTTTAATAGCAGTTGGTATAAATATTTGCATGAAACGCGCATTCCCAAATCCAGCTAAATACAGATAACGTTTGCACTGTTCAGTGCAAACACATAGAAAAGAATTGCGCATTAAACAATACATGATACGTCGGTTGGTGTAGATATAAGGCCGAACGATGTTTTGGAAGATGCATCTCACATTATTTTTAAACAATTACGACTTTCATCGATATTTCAAAGAAGCAAACATATGTTCGCTCACAATCATCACTAATTTCTTAAAAGAAATCAACATAAATTTATAACCAAATAGACGATTTCTAAATTTTATTTTCTTATTTTTCAAGCACTTACCTTACTTATTTAATAAAATTATATTCTGGATTAATCCAGCCATTTTGAAACTATCGTTTTCCTTGTCCCTAATGATCTGATCTTAACACTTTGTCTGCCTAAGGTATATATCAATATGTATACCAACTTTGGTTGCTGTAGCTTCAAAACGGACAGACAAACGGTCATTTCAGAAACCCATCATACTCTTTTTTCTTTTAGTTTCAACCCATGTTTTAAAAGGGTACAGGGAGTAAAAACAAATTTGTTAGGGTATACGAGGTTCGTTGTGGCAGAGCCTAGTTTTCTATATACAACAAAAGTATGATCGCTTGTGGTTGTTGTTGTTTGTTCGTTGATTTCTTGTTGGCGATAGTAAGTTTTGTTTATTTGCGTATATGTCAAAGTTTTCTCCCTACTCTCGACTTTTGACTCCTTACTCCTGGTTCCTGTTTGCTGCCTATGCCTCTAATCCTTTGTTATGGGGATGCAAATGACATTGAGGCTACTCTGTTGCCTTCAACTCATTCTCAACTCATCATCGAATCATAACTCTTTATTTTTTTGCCATTCTTCGCCCCCGCTGATAACGTCTCTCTCCCTCTGCAAAATGGTTATAGTTTGGTGAATCGATGACATAAATATTGCTATTTTATTTCGGTAGCACATGGCGTCGCGTCGCTGTCGCAGTCGACCTCGGTATGTCGGCAACATTCATTAATCTATAAATTATGCGAATTTTTAATGAGCGCACATTTTGTTCGATTTTTCATGCGTTGTGCGTTCTGCGCTGTGTCTTCCTTTGCAGCTTCCCTGAACTTGTTTCTGCCTTCTGTTTGCTGTTTGCTGTTTTCTGTTTTAAAGTTTTAGTTTTAATTGAAAAGCGCTTTCGTTATAAACTTTTGCTTGAAATGGTCTCTCCGCTGGAAGCTTGACTACATCTGTTCGTATTTAGTATAAACTTGCTGATAAGACGGCGTTCCAATTACATGAGTTTAGCTCGGTCAGCGAAGATGTCTGACTGTCTGTCTGTCTGCCTTGAGACTCTATCTCGTTTCGACCACTTGGGTGGGTTCTCAGAGTCGCTAATGAAGTTGGACTGCTGGACAGATATGCCATATAGTATATACATAAATAGTGGCATAATATAAATATAAATATAAATATTTCAACTAGAACTAGAAATCTATTCTAATGTTGTATTGTATTGTTTGTCTAACCTTTGTGGTCGCTTCGATTTCTTTTGATCTTTTAACCATTCAGCCGCAAAAGTTGTCGCAGTTTTCTGTTTTCTATTCTATTTTGGTAAGAATCTCAAGCAGCGGCCCAATAAAAGCGCCATAAAATACTAATTGACTCCAGCTAAGGATTAATTCTAGCGGTGAATTTATGTTACACAACAACCAAATTAAATATTTACTTGGTTTTATGCGAAATTCATGGAAATCTCCTCGCCTATCGATTGTAGATGTCAAAAACATTTTGTACATTGAATTATGGCAAGTTGTAAAACTAAAAATAAAAAAAACAATAAGAAAACAAAGTTGCGAAAGCCTCTTGTGATCGATTCTGATCGATTCTTTTTGTCTGCGCATCAAAACAAGCAAATTATGCATAAATTCACGGCATTTAATAGTTTCTCAGTTCGCTTGAAACTTGAGATGCGGCTCCAACTCTCTCTCTCTCTCTCTCTCTCTCTCTCTCAGTTCTCAGTTCTTAGATCTCTGTTTGCCCGGTTTCAGGTTCGTTGAACTACAAACGATGTACTTAGTAAAGCTTTGGCAACCCAAATCATCTTAATATTTAGATCAACAATCATTTTTTCAGCCACTTTAAAGTGCTCTGTGTTATCGAAACTATTAATCAATCAATTTATGTATGTTAATATCTATTCTATGAATTGATTTTAGGCATAATATCATAATTTTATCCATCAATAAATGATTTTTTTTTTTTTGGTTAAAATAAACACATATAAATGCCTTAATTTGCATTTAGTGTCCAAAAGTTGACATATTCGTTGAAATAAAAGAGTCAAGGCTGAGATGTTTTTGCAAACAAACGATTTGCTCGATTTTCAATATTTAAAAAATTAAATATATAATCAATCGTATTAATATTTATCGGATAAATTAATAACCTACTTGTTACTAAACAAATCCAAGATTGTCCTGTTTGAATTCACAGACTATTTTTCGTATCAAGAGTTCGTCAAACAGAAATTTGTCTTGATCAAAAGATCGATTAAACGAAAACTTTCGTTTTTAAAACTATCACTACAGATGCTTTCGAAAGTTTCCCATCTCTAGAAAGAAATATTCCAACTTAAAAAGAGATTTGCCCGTCTGAATTCACAGACTATCAAAATAGATAAAAAAAAATATATCTATTCAAAGTTTATCAGTTTATCAGATATTTTTCTTGATCAGAAGATTATCAAAAAGATATTTCTGACATTTGCAATAAAAAGAACGTTTATAATCGATTGATTGATATTTTGTTAAGTTTTTTGTTTGAACTATCACATAAAATATCGATTAATCATTAACTTTCTTAGCAAAATGAAAACGTTTCTTGATCGATTCGAAAGTATCGATAGTTTTCCATCTCTAATAAGACTTATGCATAGGCCTATAGCTATTTCTCATATTTTTTGTTTCGGCTCACACAGCTGGCTGTCTGTCTGTCTGTCTGTTTGTCTGTCTATTTGTCCTGTCTTCGACTTGGCTTTGCAATGCAAATTCGGAGGCAACCTGCGTGTGTTTGCGCATTATCCTTATAGGTGCAGATATCTTGAATCTTGGAACTTGAGTTTTAGCCTTGGTTACAGCCTCATATGCATATGACACTCACACATACACATGCACTCACTTAGAAATAACTGTCGTCCCCAGCTCTGCCTTTGCCTCTGCCGCTGCTGCTGGCTCTGCCGATGCCGATGCCTCTGCCTCTGCCGATGCCTCAGACGAATCATCAATAGTCAATAGACAACGGCGTCTCTGCGCAGGCATCAATCTGTGCCCCTCCCTTTTGGAACTGCCTGTCCCTATCCCTGTTCCTGACTGCTCCTCCTTCAGCTGCTGCTCCCCACATCTACATCCATATCCATATCCACATCCACATCCACATCCTCATCCACATGCGAGTGTGGAGGGCACCCCCCTTCATCATCATGGGCAACAAGGCTTGTTGCATGTTCTGCTCGAGTTGGGTTGTCGACTGTCGTTGGTTTCCTTCTTTTGTTGTTTTTGTTGTTGTTGATGTTGTTGTTGTTATTGTTGTTGTTGCTGTGTTGTCGCCATTACCGAGAGCCTCCAGTATCTGATGTTTGCTATCTCTATGCTCCTGCTGTGCCTTCCGCTTAAGTCTCAATGTCGCTGTCGTCGCTCTGGAGCTGGAGCTGAAGCTGGAGCTGGAGTTGGGGACTTCGGCTGAAGCCTTAGGATAGCCAGAGTTGGAGCTCAAGCTGAAGCTGGAGCTGAGGAGCCTGGTTGCAACCGTGGCACGCATGTTGTAAACTGATTTCCCATATTTACTGACAACTAGACAAATTTCAGGCATAAGTCATGCCTCGTCTCAGCCTCAGCCCCAGCCTGGACTTGCGACTCTTTGGAGCAGGCTCAGTGGAGAAGGAGACGGAGATGGAGAAGAAGATGGCCTAGGCCATTTGCATAAGTTCGCGCATTATGTCCAAAAGTCGCATTTGTTCTTGGTATTCTCGTATTGCGAGCCACCTCCCTCTCGCTCTATCTCTCTCTCTCTCTCTTTCACTCTTTCGCTCTTTCTCTCTGTCTATATCTATCTCTATCTGTATCTCTACGGTGGCTGCAACGCTCTGCATAAATTATAGACAGTGCGCATTAAACAACAGTTTGTTAAACATTCCGCGAAATTGCGCTTGTTGCAATTTGTTGAAAGAGAGAGTTGCACTTAGCTACTCGTAACTAACTTGGAAGCTGCAAAAAGATCTCTGATCATTTTATTGATTTCACTGCAAACACCTCTCATAAATTTACTGAATTAATTGCGGATGGAATGCTATCATTCGATAAGTTTGATAGCAACCGTTAAATATATCGATAGATTGACGAAGTCGGAAACCGATCTCTAATAATAAATTTGTAAAAGCATCATTAGTGACAGATTGGACCATCGATAGGATTGAGAAATTAAGTAAAATCGAACTCTAATCACAAATTTGAAAAACTATCGATAATTCAACAACACGATAGTTGCAATTATATTCAATCGATATTAACAACGAAAAGAACCTCAAAATTAATTTTATATTTTGATTTCTAGAGCTGTAAAACTATCGATAAGTCCTCCAGCTCGATAGTTTCTTAAATCTTATTGATTATGTTCTATCTTTATTACATGCGCAATTTCTCATCATTTAGCTAAAACGTGAAAACGTTTTGTCTGCAACAAAATTTACCATTTTCCATTTGATTAGAGTTTTGATTAATTGAGTTTCGATGCAGGCAACAACTTCATTAGCTAGCCAGCAAAATGTATATCATAAGCATAAACCAATCCAGTCACATTTCCCAACTCATATTCTAATCAGCGGGTTGCTTCCTTTCACAGTCAAATAGTCAAATAGTCAAACAGTCAAACAGTCAAAGAGGCAAACAAGCAACAACTTTGGCTAATTAAGCTACACAATGTCATTGTCTTGTTTGATCTTTTTGGACCGCGTCTAGGTCTACGGTTATAGAGGACTCTTCTTCTGGAGAGTGCTCCCAATGTGCTCTGCTCCCCCTGTCGGGCTACCAGGTCTACGTATACGTCTACGTCTACGTCTACCCAGGTGAGGCAACTCCAATGAAACTCTTGTTGCTGTTCGCATATTAAATTTCATTGATGATCTATGTATGCCTAGAGTTGCATTTAATTTTTCATCACGACGGGAGATTTTCACACATTTGCTTTAGCTGCATCAGCATCAGCATCAGCAGCAGCCGCAGGAAACTGCGACGACATGCGTCTCACATGGCGTATGATTAATGGGCCAGCATTTAATTGAGTTATTGTTGCCCTGCTCGTGGCGCATTAACCCACCGACCTTGTCGCCAATATATATACCGACAATAAACTACATAAAGAACGCACAACGCACAACTCTGCACAGAATCCTCACTCAAATTCAAACATTGAATTATGACTTTTTATCAGCAATAAATAAATAATAATTATAATTATACGATTTTACTCAAATTTAGACAAGTGACTTGGAGAGAAAAATGTATAGCATAAGCAAATGAAACGAAATTAAACTTAATGTTAGTTAACATGCAGATTGATAGAAACATGAGAAAAGAAATTAGAAATGCAATTTTGACTTTTTTAACAGCTAACATGAAAAACTAAAGCTTGTGGTAGTCGAAGGTAAATTTCATATTTGTTGATATGCAAAATCTAATCGAACTTAATACAAGAGACGGGGGAAAACAGTTTCTTCCGTAACTTTTGTGTTTTTAATCCGATTTACGCAGCTAATCAACATTGATTAAACATATAAGTGTCTCTAGTCTTATGGTCTACGAGATCTCCCTGTTCATACGGACGGACGGACAGATGGACAGACAGACGGACATGGCTAGTTAGACTCGGCTGTTGATTCTGATCAGGAATATATATACTTAATACATTCGGAAATGCCTCCTTCTGCCTCTTACATACATTTGCAGTACTTTATAACTCCCTTTTTTCCATTTTTAATAGGAACAGGGAGTAAAAATAAAGATGACAAAGTTGCAAAGTTGGAAAGTTGAAGAGCGTTGGTCAGTGCCCCTTTAAAGTTGAAACGAACCTATAACCCAAACCCAGCTACGCGAAGACATTTATCAGGTTTGTTGGCTTGGCTTGGCTTGGTTTGGTTTGCATTTGGTTTTGCTTTTGCTTTTTGCTTTAGCGAATGCGAAACGCAGCTAGTTCTACATAAATTTTAATCAAATTAAAGAAAGCCACGCACTGCAAGGCGCAAATAAATTGAAACTCGGATCGCGATTGCGAATGCGAATGCTGAATACGACTCGAATGCCCAATTGCGCATAAGTAAGGATTACTGCGAGGTTCAGTTCAGGGCCTCGCAAACTTTGCTCGGAGCTTGCTTGGAGAACTTGGTTGGTATAAATCCGAAACTGCAACTGCAACTGCTGCTGACAATGGCGCATAATTTTTAGTTTTGACCTCTCAATTCGCCGTCGAGGGACCGCAGTCGCAGCCGCAGCAGCATCCGCAGCAGCATCCGCATCCCCAGCCAGAGTCGAAGTCAGAGCCGAAAAAGAGTCAGAGTAAGAGGCAAAGTCAGGCAGCCAGATTGGGTTCTGGGTATGGATACGTTATGGATACCAGTTGGGTGGAAAGTCGTGTTGGAGGCTATTGCTTGGCGCTCCAGTTAAAGAGAAGTCTCAAGTCTCTCCATCTCCATCTCCATTTCCAGCTCCAAGCGAGGCCAGATTCCGCGGTTCAGTTCAGTTTCAGTTGAGTTCGGTTCGGCTCGGTTCGTTCGTCAATTCAAATTAATCAGAATTAGGCAATTACAGAAATTACAAAAATTACAACGTAATTTTGCTGGGCTCTTCACTTTAAAAGCTTTTGAAAAATTGCGAATGCGTATTGAGAGCGAGCTGAACTGAACTCAACTCACCCCCGCTCCCTGTCCCCCCACGGCTTCCAGTTACCCCTCTTTGTGGCAATACTTTATCCAATCCGCAGCTTGTTTGCGGCTTGGAAATGCCAGACGCGATTCTGCTGTTGCAAGTAGTTAGTGTTAGAGCTGCACAGTGTTGTTCAGTTCAATTGATGGAACTAGTTCAGTAGTTGAATTTTAAAATCAATTTATAAATGCATAGTTTGTTTTGTTAAGTTTGTTCGTTCTTTCAGTTCGTTTGTTCGTATGTTTTTCTTTTGGTTCGTTTATTTATTGAAAGTTGCAGCCGCACAGTTTAGTTCTATTGAAGGAACTAGTAGTTCAATTTTAAGTCATTGTTTCTTTAAGTCTCTCTGCTTTATAAGCTCGTTTGTTCGTATGTTGATTTGGTTAGTTTCGATAGTTCGTTTATTTTAGTTTTTTCGTTTAGTAGTTGGGTTCTTCGATTGTTTTCGTTAGTTATCTATTCTCCGTTCTCAAATGAACAAGACGCACGAGCTGAATGAACGACAAACAGGAATAAAGTTCTTATTCTAGTTTAGCGAGTAGTTCAATGGAGCTTCAGCGGAACCATTTGGTTCAACTCTTGTTGCTGTTGTTGCTGCTGGTCAGGAATTTTTCGCAAGTCAGTCGCAAGTTGGGTGAAATTGTCGACTTCTGCACAGTTTTAGAAGAGTTCTTTTTAGAACAAGCATATGCTGAACACTGTGTCCAGAGTGTGTGTTCTACAGTTATGTCTATGTTATAGTGTGTGTGTGTGTGTTTTTTTAGGCAGCTACAAATTTTTGAACGGCAAATTTAATTTTGGGCAACGTCAGCAGCCATTTTTAACTAATTGGTTATGTCAGGCCATAAAAATGCATTATCATGTGCAGTTTTCTGAGCCTTTTTGTGCCACTGTGCAGACTCTGCAGACTGTGGCCTGGCTGAACCTACAGCAGCTGTCAGCCCTTCTGGCCACGCCCTTTGTTTGCTGTTGCCATTATCCCTGTCCCTCTACTGATCCCTCCCTCCCTCTTATCCTCTCTTTGTTCATGTCCCTATCCCTATCCCTATCTCTGTCAGTGACACTTTGCATACAAACTCGTTAACATTCCCAACAGTTCCCTGTAAACTGGGTATGCCCAAGTGAGAAGTTCAAGTCTACATTCGAAATTGCAATTGCAATTGCAATTGCAATTGGAATTGGCTAAAAATAGCCAACCATAACCCCAAATAGTTCAGTATGATGCTTTAAGTAGCTAAGATTGACGCACAGCTGATTCTCAAGCCTAATATTTGCTGCTGTTCCATATCAAATAAAACAAGCAAGACAAGTTATCTACGCAATGCATTCAGAATATTTATACCCTTACAGAAATGTTATTCATATGCTTGCTCCTATGACAACTATAAGATGGTGTGGACCGTCAATTGTAGTCAGCTTTAATACGGGAACTGTGGCTTTAGATACAAAAATAACAACTCAAATAAGATGGAACAAATGGATGATTAACAACAGCCACAAACATTTGCTCAGAAAGTGGCAACAATAATTACCAAAGAATTTTATAAGGGACCGGGAAATTTAAAACACCAATAAATAAGAAAAATCTGAAAAAATAAGAAGTAACAAATAAGATGTTGCCCAAAAATGGCATTACACTTAGAGTATGGCATAAAATAAGATGTAATTACATTCCTATTTGCCGGATCGCATACCCTACTATAAGTTCAGTCAGCAATTTATCGCTCGCCTTTGCCGCCACCGAGTCAGTGGGTATTGGCACTACACTAAACATCAATGATATGTGTCAAATTGAGCGACTGGACGCAGGTCAAAGCAAAATAAAACAAATAAGATGTTACTCAAAAATGGTATTGCATCGTCCACTAGACTCAGTGTCTGCTAAAACTGTTTGAGAATTATAAGTGACACTATAAAAAAAACTGTTACTTGCTTGATTTTGATTAAATTAGAATGGCTTTCATTGATGAAAACAATTTTTATTAATATCATTCATTCTACGAGACTTCCTGCTCCCAACTTGCATTTCAAGCAGTTAAGCAGCAACACAAGCAAGCAGCGCACTTAACTTGTCCAGTGCATTTCAAACTATTGTTTCTGCCTGCTGAGACGGGGGAAATAGATACTTTTATAACTTTGGTAATATTTATCCGATCGTAATGAAATTTACGCAACCGATCAACATTGATATAAAATGATGTGTACCAAAAACCAAAGCTGTACCTTCAAAATTGTGGCTATGGGAGTTTTTTGCGATTTGCTGCGGTGTGGGGGTGGGGGGGGCGTATCCGAAATTTGAAATAAACTTGATTTGTAGCAGGGAGTCTCGTAGTCGGGCACACTTGACTAGAGTATTCTTACTTGTTTATACTAATTTTTTTACCCGCAATCGATTAAAAGTCAAATTTCAACATTTTTATTTCTCAAAGTGTTCTTTCTAAAATGTAAAAAAATTTATTTTTTTTTGTTAACCGAAGATTAATATCGACTGATTGCTCCTATGACAATTATAAGATAGTGTCTCCCGTATATTGGAATCGGCTTTAACATTTCGGCGGGTCAATTTAATTTGAATAAACAAATTACACAAATACACAGATACAAAAAAATAGAAAATCAAATAAGATGAAAATATTATCAATAGACACAAACATTTTCTCAGAAAGAGAAAACACTCAGAGAATTGGCGCTGGTTGACTTCGGAAAACTGACACCCAGAGAATTTTATGAAGGACCTGGAAAGTCGATCCAATAAATCATCAAAATCTGATAAAATAAGAAGTGATTACATTCCTATTTGCCGGATCGCATACCCTACGATAGGCTCAGTCAGCAATTTATCGCTCGCCTTTGCCGCCGCCGAGTCAGTGGGTATTGGCACTACATTGAACATCAATGATATGTGTTAAATTAAGCGACTGGACGCAGGTCAAAGCAAAATAAAACAAATAAGATGTTACTCAAAAATGGGATTGCATCGTCCACTAGACTCAGTGTCTGCTAAAACTGTTTGAGAATTATAAGTGACACTATACAAAAAACTGTTACTTGCTTGATTTTGATTAAATTAGAGTGTCTTTCTTTGGTACAATTTTTACTCCCTGCTCCCATTAAAACTGGGAAACAGGGAGTTATATATATATATAGTACTGCAAAAGTGTGTAACAGACAGAAGGAGGCATTTCCGACTATATAAACTATATATATTCTTGATCAGCATCAACAGCCGAGACAAACTAGCCATGTCCGTCTGTCTGTCCGTCTGTCCTTCCGTCCGTATGAACACACAGATCTCGGAGACTACAAGAGCTGAAGACACCAAACTTGGCATGCAGGTTCCTGTATACCGTACGCAGATCAAGTTTATTTCAAATTTTTGCTGCACCCCCCCGCACCCCGGCAAATCGCAAAAAACTCCCACTGCCACAATTTCAAAGATAAAGTTTTGATTTTTGGTACACATTAATTATATGTCAATGTTGATCAGCTGTGTAAATTTCATCTCGATCGGATAAGAGCACCAAAGTTATGGAAGAATCTACTACCCCTCTCAGCAGATAGAAACAACAGTTTGACAGGCACTGGACAAGTTAAGTGCGCTGCTTGCTTGTGTTGCTGCTAAACTGCTTGAGATGCAAGTTGGGAGCATAGAGTCTCATAGTCGGGAACCCTCGACTAGAGCTTTCTTACTTGTTTCACCCAATTTTGAAGCTAGAGCATCCAAAGTTGATATAATATTTAGATATGATAACTACCGCAGTCAAACAAATTGTTAAGATCTACAGTTAGTTGTTTACGGAAGGACAAAAGTTTTTCTCATTTGATTATAAACTTAAGTTGACAACTCCACGCAGAGCGGACGTGTAAAAATCTATGCCCTGAAGACGGTTATCGAAGATTAACCAAAATATATTGGTGAAAAAACAAAAACTATTTCTTTTAACTAAACAGTGACCTCAAGCCAGCTAAACTCCTCAATTTAAAATTTAACATGTATATTCGGTTTGATTATGTTGTTTAAGACACGCTTATCAATATGTTATGTTTCTTTTATACTAACTTAAAAAACAGTTGTTATTGGCATTTATTGCTAAATGTTATCAATTAACAACATTGAATAATACTAATGAGAAGTTCTCACTGTGAACTAAGCATCTAAGCACAAAAATTTGACAAAACATTGACAATTTTTAAAGCTGTTGAACTGTTGAATAATGAGCTTAATTTTAAATTAATTAAAAACAAGAAAGAAATGTTATCTTCAGCGTGCCGAAGATATATATTCTTGCAGAAAAGATTTGCATAAGAAAACTTATTTTTCTACGGATTGTTCCTATGGCAACTATAAGATATAGTAATCCGATTTTAATAAAATGTTGTCAACATATGTAGAACGTGATTTAATTTAGACATAGTGATTTCGGTAGAGTTATTTTGAAAAACACAAAAGTTTTTCATACAGAAACTAATTTTCAACCGATCGTTCCTATGGCAGCTATATGTTATAGTGGTCCGATCTGGCCAATTCAACTGTAGGTACTACTTGCAACAAGAAGAAGCATCAAGATAGCTCAAGAACAAAGTCTTGAAAAACGCATATAAACAGACGGACAGACGGACATGGCTCGGCTGTTGATGCTGATCCCGAATATACCAATTTTTTTTTCTGAGACGTCTCCTTCAATTCGTTAGACATTTTGTGACAAAATTATAATACCCTCTGCAAGGGTATAATAAAAGACGCAATTAGAGAAGGATGTGCGGAAATCAAGTGAAAATGAAATGATTGCTCTAAACCAAAAGTAAATCAAATGAATGAAAGCTTTTAAAGTGCAGCAGACAGACAGAAGCTGATTGCCTTGAAGATCAGGAGCTAACATTAAGACTAGGCACGATCTTTGTGACAGATTCGTCAACGTCTTTATCAGAGTTACATACATATATACAAACATAAAAAGAGACTCGTATATGTTATATGTTATATGAAAGCAACAGGCTGGCAGCTGGCTACCGTTTTGGCTATCAGCTGCTCAATGCGCTTCACTTAACGTATCTGCAAATCTCTAAATTGCCACAAATTAACAGATAATTCGACGCAGAGTTGCAATGCCACAACGAGAGGAGAGTTGAAGAGGGTAGGAAAGGTGAAGAGCGGGGAGAAGAGGGGCAAACGACAAGCGACTGCTAAACAGATTCCGTTTGACTCTGGCGCGCAAAGGCGACGCTAATAGATACTTTGCGTGCTCACACTTACTATGCAACAGAGTCTGCACCACACTCTGCACCACACTCTCCACCACACTCTCCACCGCACTCTGCCCCAAAACACTGGCCAATAGACAGACAGAGAGCGCTCACTCGGCTGTGTGCAACTGCAACTGTGTGTTGCACAATACCCAAATCCAATTTTCGAATTCCCACATGCGTTCATTATCGGTCTGGACTTGGATTCAAACTCGGACTCAACACACACACACACACACACTTACACAGACACACACACTCATACTCATACTCATACTCATTCATATACACTCACTCGTATGCTGTGGCGGGTGCGCGCGTGCGCATAACTCATTTCGCACTTTGTCCATTTCATAAGACCAATTAAAGCGCCGCAGCCTGAGCCTCTACAGCAGCCAAACTGAACCGAGTCGAGAGTTGGAGTCGACTCCAAGTTGGAGCTGCAACTCGGACTAAGACTGCGACTGGAACACGAACTGGGATTGGGACTGAGGCTGAGACTGCAACTGCAACTGCGGGGCTTCTCTCCCTCTCTGAATTCGACTTCGACTGCGACTGCGACAATTTTCCATGCGATGCGAGCGGCCAAGCGACGCGTCGGATTAAGTGGGAAATTTGACAAATGCGCTAAGATTGGCTCCCAGCTTGGACGCGGTGATAATCACCTGTACCTCTACCTGCCCCTCTACTCCTGCCCCGCCTCAGAGCAAGCCACTCGAGCAGGCAACAAGTCAGTGGTGCTTTTTTGGCTTCTTTTTTGCTTGTCCAAATTTGATTTTATTCAAGATTTTTTTATAAAAATCTTATATTGAAGGATATAGACGTTATAGAAGTTCTCAAGTAAAACGCTTTTTAAAGTTACAAAATAAATAACAAAACTCACGCGCTTTTGATATATTGAAGATATTGTGAAAGTGATATTCCCTTAAATGTTCCAATTTTCACTTTTGTTAGATTTTGCGGATTGAATTCAATTTCAATTAGTCAAGGATTGAATTAGCTGGAAATTGTGAAAGTATTCAGTTCACTATATCAACAGCAATAATTAAATTTTGAATTTGTATCGAAATTTCAATTCCACAATATATGAGCGAAAGTGAAAACTGGAACAGATCTGCATGTACTTTATTTGAATCGAATTCTCCTTCAGGTTTTATTCTAAAATTTAGTTAACTGTTCCGAATCGTAATAGAGAGTAAATTCAATCATACATAAAAATCTTAAAAAATATAATCGTCTTAGTTTTGACAAAAGTTCAAACACTTTGGAAAATTTAGAGTTCTTGCTTAGTTAATAAAGATTTTAAGAATTCTATAAAAGAACAACTTTATTAGTCAACTTTTTGTCAGACTTTGATCAAATCTTTTAAGTGTTTATTTTTCAAAAACCATAAAATGTTTCATACAACTTGAAGCAGATTTTGCGGAAGTGAGTTGAAATGTTTCATTTTGAACTTTCGATAAGACTTAGACGATTTAATATTCCTGTCTTAACTACTATAAAAGTAATCAGGCTTTACAGAACTTTTCAATCCGAATCGTTTTCGATTTTGTCATCCTCTATTCAAAAGAAATAGCAATCGGTATTCTCTTCAATACCTGTGATTCAACTTTTTTGAACGCAACACTTTTAAAAGCGATTTTTTCGTAGTTATTCGGGATTCATATGTATTAACTAATATTTATGATGCCGAATCTTTTGACGGGAATCGGAAATGGAAAAAGGCCTGAATATGTTTATTAAAGCATATGTCTTTTAAAAACAAAAAACAAAAAACATTTTCTAGCTTTGTCATGGAATTAAACCAAACCTAAAAGCATTTTATTGTATTTTGGGTTTTCCCGAGTCTTAACATTAAATGTTGCAGTAATTTTCAATTGAAACTAGTTTTGTTATTGTTAACAGATTTAGGTTTAGTTGAAGCACAGCATTTGCACCGCTAAAACTTCAATTAAAACTAAATTTGACAACACTGCAACACATTTAAGCAAGCAACAAGCAGCAAGCAACAAGCAAACAGTCAACATTGCGGAAACATACAAATTTGCGCATTTGTCGAAAGCAGCGTGAACATTTGCACAATCAGCGAGGCAAGCAGCAAAAGCAGCAAAGCCAGCAAAAGCTGGAAAAGCAGCCAACTAAAGATGATCATCATCATTTTTATCTTGTTCTTTTTAACTCCTTTTGCAACTGTTGGAAAAAAAAAAGACAAAACAACAAAAAAAAAGACAGCAGCTCCAAAAGTGCAACTCCAACTCGCAACTTGCAACTCGCAACTCGCAACTGGCAACTTGCAACTCAAAACTGGCTCATTTCGATTTCAATGGTCGGCTGAAGCACGAAATTATGTCAATAACTGAGGTCATATGCATAAATTGTGGTCAGAGAGGCCGACGTCGTGTCTTGGCTGCCACGCAGACCCACAGACCCACAGTGGTTAAGGAACACTGTTTAACTGCATACTAAATGCAATCCTGCCTGCCTGCCTCTCGTCCCTGCCCTGTCCTGTCCTGTCCTTCCTCTTCCGCGCTGGGATGCTGCCCAGCTGGTGCTTTTCATTAAGAATTAAGTCGAGCGGCCGCGCGACTCGTTTGGCAAGGTGCACGTGGCTCGTGTCGTTGTTGTTGTTGTTGTTGTTCGTTTTGTTGTTTCTGCTGCTGGAGAGTGTTGCCATCACAATGCTGGAGACACCAAACAGCAAAGACAGCAGCGCCTCCACCCTCGCTGACACCTCAGCTTACGTTTCATTTGCCAAGTTTTTGAAGCATGCTAATAAAACGATATTTTATTGCTTTTTGGCGGCTCATCATGGCTGAAATGGGAATGGGTTAAGAAATGGGTTTGGGAATGGGAATGAAAATGGTTATGGGCATGGTTTTGGGAATGGGAATGGTTTTAAGAATGGTTTTGGCAATTGCTTTGTAGTCATGGGAATGCTGACTGGCTATGGCAAATTGGCTGCCCAAGTCGTGCGTGGCAAAAGTTTGTTAGCCACATTAACCATATGAAAGCTGGAGCTGGAGTTTGAGTTTGAGTTGGAGTCCAAGTTGAAGTCAAAGTCAAAGTCGAGCTGTGCTTGTTACGCATTCAATTTCAAAGATTAAACGCTCCATTTGCGCTTGTTCCCGGCGATGATTGACAGCCTCAACAGCAGCAGAGGCAGAGGCAGAGGCAGCAGCTGTGGGAGGAGGAGCTGCAGCCTAGTTGAAGCAAAATTGCACACAAATCAGGACTTGCAGGTTCTGACCTAGTAATTGGATGTGAGCAGCATGAGCAGTGAGCGCAGAGTATAGACTAGAGTGTAGAATGCAGCAGAGACCCGCAGCACCACAGCAACCACCACAACACAACACAAACACCACTTGAAACGGGGACGGGAGCGAATTGGCTAGAAACTAGCCCAAAACACGATTAACCCACATCTTGGACGACGCGATCATAAATTATTATGCAGTCGAGGTAGTTGAGGCGGCCTCTGAGATCGAGAGCCATGTCGCGCATTTTTTTTTTTTTTTTTGTTTTTTTGTTTTTTTTTTGGCCATTTTGCGACTCCATCCAACTTTGAATTCAACTCCAACTCCTCAGCAACAGCTGCTACTTCTCCTGTTTTACACTCAGAAAAACCACGAGCTTTCATAAGCCCATTTCTTAACACTTTCTATCGGGTATTTGATTTAGACTCAACCGGCTACAGACCGTTTCATATAAAACACGTTGGTGACCCCGACGTGACGCAACTGCTACTAATTTAAAACATGCTTACGATGTTTTCTTACAAACTTTTGAAAATTAATATCTTTTCAAATCAAAACCTAATTAAAAACTCAACAAGCGACCAAACAAAACATTTTATCGACCCCGACGTGACGCTAATAACAATTTTTTAAAGCATTCTTTCAGTATTCCTTCAAATATCGAAAATATGATAAGAGTATCTTAATTCATACTCAGCATACGCCATTTAATACAAAATATATATGATTTTGCGACCGATTTTCATTAACGCAAAGTTTTTTTTAAAAATTGTTTAAGGTTGAATATTGTGCTCAGTTTAACTTGCTCAAACACCAATTTTGACCAAGTTGATCCTTACTTCATGTACAGAATCCTTGACAATTTCGCTCAGTGGAGCTGAATAGTCAAAGCAAGAGCTCTCGTACAAGATGCAGCGGCACGAACATGACTTTCTAGCGGATTTCTTTGCATGCGCCTGGCGCGCTTTTGTTGTTGCTCCTCGGGGGCAGCCGCTGCTGGGGTGAGTGGGGGACGGAAGGGGATTGAAGTGGAGAGAAATTGAGAGAGAGATAGAGACAGAGGAGAGGAGGGAATAAGACAAACCATGCTGCCTTTTTATGTGTGTGTTGCAGTTGCTTCCCGCTTCTCTACATTTAATTATTTTGTTTAAAAAGTTTTGACGCGCATGCAGATTTACAGGCTGGCACTTGAAGTTTTGGAGCTGGGAGCGTGGAGCTTGGCGTTGGTGCTGCTGCGTCTGCCCGCTTGAAAACTGCCAGCCTCGGCCAGCGGCTATGGCATGTGTCTCTATGTGTGTGTGTGTGTGTGTGTGTGTGCGAAGGGGAGAGACGTGACTGTTGCAATAGTCAAAAAGTTTTTGCCATTCAATTTGAGTTGCGGCTTGTCGGAGATTGGATTGCCTCCACAAGCTGATGGCCTCCCTGGCTCCTCGTTAGCTTTATGTGTTGTTGTTGTTGTCGTTTTTTGTTGTTAGCCAAAGTGTATCTAGATGAAGGCGCGACAATTGGCATGCATTAAGTTGTTGCAGCCGTTCTTGGCAGCGTGTGAAGTGCAGCGTTGGATTAATTTAAGAGCAAGAGATGTGACAATCCGACAATGTTGTGGCCATTCGAATTTGAATTTGTTTGTCGGCATTTGCAACATACTAATTGATGCTGCTTTTATTTCGTATTTTATACAGGCGAAAGCAAACTTCATTGGTGACCCCGACGTGACGAAATAATTACTTATTTTGATGTAACTTTTAGAAATATCTAACTTTAGACTCAAAAGGGTACTACCCACTCCATAGAAAGCACATTGGTGATCCCTACGTGACGCACCTACAATAATGTCCCCGGTGTGACGAAATTAACACTTTTCTGGCTTTCATGCTTTCAATATTCTTTAAAACATCGAGAAAATGCTAAGAATATCTAGCTATAAACTTAACAATACGTCGCTTAATACAGCAAAATATTGGTGACCCCGACGTTCATGCTGCCTAACTAACATAGTCCTGTTTATTGTTTACAATATCCCGTTTGCTATTTACAATATCAAGTAGTATAACTTTCTGCAAAATAGTTAACAATCTCTCAGACATTGCAATGAAAATTTTTTTACATTTATAGGACACACAACAATTATTTATGAGTTGTTGAGCTAACCTATGTATAGCTTCTGCCAGAGTTCACACACAAAGCTTGAAGACACAAGACTTTCAAGTCAGTTTTTATGCACAGCCAAGCAACATTTCAAACATTTGAGTTGATCTATGAGCTTTCCAATCATTTGCTATCATCATTATAAACATAACAATATTATGGCTTTTAATCAATATTACGGGTGTACGAGAGAATTTAATGGTACCATTTGCCAGCAATTGGGTTTGCGACTTGGTTTGGGATTGGGATTCCTGCTCGGAGCTGACATTTGAAATTAATTTATGCCCAATGCGGGATCTGAGATTGCAGTTATGCAAATTATTTTTTGGCCACCACATCGACAGCAAGTCGCTGACAGCCAATTTGGCAAACAAAAACCTACTCTACAAGAGAGGGACAGGGAGACGGATGCGGAATAAGTATGGCAAGGGTGGAGGCAAGCGAAGGGTAGGCTAACTAAAATTGCTGGCTATTTTAATTGTTACTCAGCGAGTATTTGGCGCTTTGTCTGATCGCCGCTTTGAGTTGAGCAAACACAGAAACAAATTGAATTCGACGCATTCCACGCTTAATCAAGTGGACCGCCAGCTTCAGCTTCAGCTTGAGACATGAGCTCCAAGTATCCAAGTAGCCAAGTGGACATGTGGACATGTGGACAAGTAGCCAAGTGGCAACTGCTGTCTGCACTGGAATTTTAATTGCAACGAAATCGAAATCGCAGCCAAAGCCACACATATTAGTAAATAATATACGTCTGCACGCTAAGAAATTTTTAGCACTATTCATACTTAACGCAATTATAAATTTCAATCTTGACAGTTGTAAACTTAGCTGTAAGCTTATACTTCAAAAACTATACCTATCAATTCGTCATATTTTGCATCACCAATTCGTCAAACTTTACAACTGACTTATGCATGAATTGTGACTATTTTATGCATAAGTTGTATCGAAATTTATGATTACCTATTCTAGGATTTTTCACAATTTCTCATTCGAAATGCATGATTTGTACATTTTAAATCACACTTTATGATTACTTATGTATAAATAATGACTGTTTAAAGCATAAGCTATAGCGAAATTAATAATTATATATTCTAGAAAACATCTTAACATAATATACACAATTTTTCATTCAAAATGCATGATTTGTACATTTTAATGCACCTGTTATGATTACTTATTCATGAATTCTGACTGTTTAATGCATAAGTTATAGCGAAATTTATTATTATCTATTCTTGGTTACATTTTTACATTTATTTTATATAAATTATGACTGTTTATGCATGAATAATGTCTAGTCAATGCATAAGTTAGAGCTACATTTTTGACTAACTGTTCTAGATTCGATTTGATGCTTCCATTGTGCCTAAAATGCATGACTTAAGCATCGTAGTTCTTCAGTGTACTCGTACGACTATTCATACACGATGCTAGTCCCAGCCGCAGCCGCAGCCACAGCCCCAGTCATAGTCACAGTCTGAGCCCCAGCGCACCTGTCGATGGTCATCGGCTTTCGGGGCAGCAAATGCCAACGGTTATTCAGCTGCTGCTGAGGTGGTTTTTCAGGTGGTTTACTTTCTGTTTCTGACCAAGCGCTCAAATTGAGTCAAAAAGTTAATTACAGCCAGCAAATTTGTGCACTTTTGACACCACACAATACGTGACAATATGAGCCTGAACTCCACTGGAAACTCTCAAACAGAGTCGGAATAGCGTTTTGAACTAGAATCGCTTTTTTCTTTTCTTTTTTTTATGCTGTTAGGCAAATTGAACCGCCTGCGCTCCTGGGCTCATTAAAACTTTCTTCTGCTCGAATCGCTGGACTCGAACTCGAGCTGGACGCCAGGCGGCAGGCAGCAGGCAGCACTGTAATCATGTTGGGCCAAACTACTTCATTGGACTACAGACTGACTGAAAAAAAGCAAAGTCAGTCAAGTCAGGCAGTCTCATGATTTTAATGACAGCTTCGTTTTGGGCTAACCAAATAGGAAACCAAATTTGGAAAATCATCGACTCTGCCTCTCATCGCATCATCTCTCAGTCAGACGCCAGCGGTCAGTGGGTTAATTGTGCTCAGAAATCACTCGCTTCAAATGCTAGATTAAAGATGCTCGATGCTTGAATGCTCGCTCGAATGCTCCATCGTAGATGGTAATTGCGGGGCGCCCAATTAATCATGCCCTCTGACTTCCTCACCGTATCCCAACTTTGACTCAAAGTACGAAAATAGTTGGCGAATAAAGCCAAACGAGCGAAAGTTATATTTAGATTCTCCTCCTTCTTTTTCTCTCCGCCTGACCCCCCGGCTGGATAAGCACTTTCACGCACCCTAAATGACAGAGATTTGCTCTGGCTGATCATTCTCATGTTCAGCATGCAAATGCCTCATCAATCAACGCACACACACACATACACACAGACAGACAGTGTTCGACCTTTTATGCAGATGCAGATGCGTCTGTCCGATTCCGAGTCCAAGTCCAAGTTGGACCTGACACCGGAATGGCTACTGTGCTGCGCAGCCAGCAATCAACGCGTCAAACGTGCAGGAAACACACTCTAGCACACAGGAGCAAGCAGTGCACTGTGGAGCAAGTTTCAATTTTATGCAACACTTCTTAACAGAAAAACTACATCAACATTGTATATACATATTATAGAATGTATTCTATTCTATATAATTTCCTTTCTTATGTTTTATATTATTTCCTCTTAGAGGAGGAAAAAAAATCAAATTTTTAACACTTTTTAGGCACTGAAACTATATAAAAATGTTCAAATTAAATAATATAATACAAAAAGTACATAATTTCTGGAGTATCATAATATTACAGCATGATGAACTTTTTCTTAAAAACATAAAAATAATAAATTTACGAAAATTGTTTTAGATTGAGAGCAATGTGGTCTATTTAGCCCATAGTGCAGTATGCCGCGTCCCAATGCCAAACACAGTTAACCCATTGCTATCCGTTTGCTGTTTGGCTTCCAGCGATATGTGTGAAATCTTGAGCAGCAGCAGAAGCAGAAGCGGCAGCGCTGCAGAGCAGCTAGCAAAACGCTTTTGACAGCTGCATACCAAATGGGGAAGCCAGTTCCAAACACAAACACAAACAAAACCAGCAAACAAAAAGTCTCTGTGAAAACTGTGCGCAGTGGAAAGAAAACTGGGAGGTAGCCATATGGAAAACCTTATTAGCTGCACGCTAATTTATTCCAGCAAATAGGGAATACTAATAGCTCAGCAAGTCATAGAGAGAGAGAGAGAGAGAGAGAGAGAGAGAGAGAGAGAGAGGGAGAAAGAGAGGGATAAAGATGGAGAGAGTGAGAATGAAAGAGACAAAGCGGCGCCAGGCACTTGCCATGAAAATCGACGCAAATTGTGAAAATTCACAATTGCTTGAAAACTTCTGTTTACGTTGTTGAGTTGAGTTTTGTTGTTGCAGCTGTGTAATTCGTGATTAACAAACGTGCGACTGCAAAATGCCAATTGACCTTGGCAAAACAACAAAAACACAAAAACAAAACACAAAAACACTCTGCACTCTGTACAAAACAATAACAATAAGAGAGCAAAATGCAATTTACCGTTTAACTATCTCTCTCTTTCGCTGCATTCGCGACGCCAACTGCAGCTGCGCAGCGTCAATTGGCATTTTGCCTATGAAAAGACAAGAATTCGATCAGAGCTGAGACACATAACTAATATGTTATTAAACTTATATACTTAGAATATGTAAATTTAAGCAATTAAAACTTACTTTTATTAACACTTAATTGCAACTGTTCCAGATTTCGATAAACCTCGTTAAAAACAACAAAAAAAAAACTGCACTCACACTACACTTGCTGCTAAACACGCACTGACCGCTGAGAACAGAATTGCAGGCTTAGCTCAAGCGCAGCTGTTTGCACCCTTCTGTTCTCACCCTTTTATTGTGGCCTTTCTGTTCTCAGCCTGCACTCACACTTCTTTTGCTAAACACGCACTGCCCGCTGAGAACAGAACTGCAAACTTAACTCAAGCGCTGTCGCTCTCAACCTCCTGCTCCCACAATGCTGTTCTCACTCACTAATAGGCTCTCCCACTTATCTCCAGGCGGCCAGTGGCTCTTCTTTAAGGGGGCAAGCAAAGATTCAAGTAAAAATCATTGATTGTTTAACAAAGTTAACCTATGAATAACAACAATTTAAGCATCAATTGTTGAATTTAATAATATATAGTTTTTCATCTATGTACGCTTGTGTATGTATGCATTTAATTTTTTTTCTAGAAAGCGTCCCTTCTTGCCTTACTGTAGATACGCCCCTGCCCTCGCTATTCCTTCCTGCACTTTATGCGAACAAAATGTGACAAATTCCAATGCTAAAATAAAAAAGCTTTTTATTCGTCTGCTTTTCTTTATTTTTTTTTCCGTTATTTTGCACTCGGCCCGATTTTTACTTTAAACATTCATACTCGTATGTATAATGTACATTGTACATACATACATATTTCTTTAGTTATAGAACATAATTATTTTTTGTAACGCTTAACACCATTATAAATGTTATTCGCCATGCTTATTATCAATAAATTGTTGGTATAAATATTTAAGAAACTTTCATGCACAGAGATACTTTAATGCAAGTATATGTACACATTTACCTCAAAATGTATTATTTTATCCAAAGTTTGATGTTGATCTGGATGACGTTTGCACTGTGTAGTGATGTACCAATCATTGAAGAATTAAAGGTGTGCGGAAGAGTCGGTGCTTGTACGGATAAGACTCGATACTGCAATGAGGCTATTCCGGGACAATGTGCTGATAATGAAAATTGCTGCAGGCTTTACCTGCCAAGCTAAAATGTTTGGATTTTAAGTTATAGAAACAAAAATGTTGTCTATTCGTTTCTTTATATTCTGCATAAATAATCATAAAATTTATTCTGAAATGTAAAAATTAACAATTAATTAATTATATGTAAAAATTTATTTATAATGCATTATTATTCATATACAGAGAATAAAAATTTCAAAATGATGTATAAAGTTAAGTATATAATACAACCCAATATTTCTCTCCTTGTGTAGAGATGCTGTTTTATTTGCTTTGCTCCACTCCAAGTAAGAATATTGGCTATTGTTATTGTTATGCTACCTTGTGACATCAGCGTCATCATCCTCCTAGGAAAGCGTTAAGTCGCTACACTTTCACTGGACTACGATTAAATCTTAGCATAATGACAACATTGTCCAGTCTCAACTTTCACACTTTCGATTTTTAAATGCGTCCCGAAATTGAGACGGGAATCAAATGGCACAGGTAATGGTAAAGGTAACATTTGTCGGCTCCAGCCTGGGCATCACCTGAGCGCCGTCTAAGCCTCAGCCTCAGCCGCAGCCGCAGCCGCAGCCGCTGGCAACGTCAAGATCATTTGCATAAAACAAACAACAAATTTTTCGCGTGCAAGCTGTGAGTGTGTGAATTGCGAATAGTACGAATACGAGTATGAGTATGAATAAAAGTACGAGTACTCTAAGCAGCAATGTGAATGTGGCCCGCAGCTAAAACGAATGCAAAGCGATTCGACACACACGAGCTGCGGCTGTTGCGCTCGCGACTGCGCAGTCGACGTCGGCCCACGCTGATAGCCCAGTGGAACAAACAGCGAGAGAAAGGGAGAGCGCAAGGGAGAATGCGATGAGAGATATGAAATTATGCTTTATGTTCATCAAAACTACACAAAAAATGTCAATAGTTGAAGTCAAGACTATCGGAAATATCGATTAGCGTGACTATCGATGTCTTTTAAACACAGAATGGATGAGTTTGGCTTAGATAGCTTGAGAAATAATAAAGTTTCTTAAAGTTAAGTTTTAGATAATGCTACCTCACAGAATTGGTAAGTTTGTTTGAGTTATCTTGATCGATCGATTGTTCATACGGCAATATATGTTATATGCGGTCTGATCCAGTCGATTCTGGTATATTTACCGCATGCACTAAGATTCATTAGGATAGCTTAAGTAAGAGTCAAGTTCTCATAGTCAGTGAGATACAAGGACAGACGGACATGGCTCGTTCTACTCGGCTGTTGTTGTATATACTTTATAGGATCGGAGACGATGTGACATTGTACACATCGAACAAAACATCCTTAGGTGTATAGAATTGAAAGTGTCGATATAATCGATGTTGACATCGATGTTATGCCACCTCTAATTCAAGCGTAACATATGTTATGTACAATTGCAATTTGCAAATAATTCAAAGAAAAGCAAAATGGAGGCGCTGGCCGCAGCAGCATTTCGTCATGTAGCGTAGGTTCAGCTAAGCTCAGCTCAGCTCGATTCCGATCCGATTCCCAATCCCAAACTCAATCCCAAAGTCGGGATGCGGGGAGTGGATAGAGGGAAAGGGACGCGGGGCCAAAAGGCAGGTGCGGTTGTCGTGGCGCGTTGAAAAGGAAATAACAAATGGACCGAATGGAGTTGTTGCCCCGGTCGAAAACAGACGAGAAGGCAAATAAAAAAGGCTATCGCTATCGCTTTTGGCCAATCTGCATGTGCGCCGCCGACGCCGATGCCGACGCTCCACTCCAGCGCGCTGGCTGCGTGTGTGACCATACCAGCGTGGAGCTGCAAACGCGGACGCGGACAATGACAACAATGAACAAATCATGAGCACTTTGCATTTGCCAATAGCCCACCTACCACCCCCTCCTTTCATCTACCTACTCCCATATACCACCCCTTCCTCTGGCTCTGCCACTGCCACATTACATACCACACAAAAGGCTAAGGAGTAGAGCTGGGCACGTGCCAACATGAGGCATTTGAGGCACGAGAAGATCTCAACAAGAGCACGGTTTAGATTTCAGCTTTTCCGACCAGAGATCTTGACACTTTGTCTGCCTATGGTATTTACCAACATGTATACCAAGTTTGGTTGCTCTAGCTTCAAAATTGTGGAAAAAACCTGCGTTCAAACGGACGGACGGACGGACGGACATTTAAAAAAAAAGTGTATAAAAATATAGAAATTTATTTAACTCAAGTTAAACAAATAAATTAAACAATGCAACAAATGCTTTTACTAAATTCTGAACTGCCATAACTTTATCAACACTTAACTGATTTGCTAGAATAATCGATTATTGTTTCCTACTTAAGATTTGTGTTCTTCAATTCATTTTATGTTTCAAATCATTATATTTAGCACTGACCAAAATGTCAAGCTAAACAGCTGAAGTTAAAGTTAAGCTTAACACTTGAAGAGCGCGTGTCACGGCAATCGCCCATCTGTTGCAAAGAGTGTGATTTAGAGAGTGTGTGTTGTTGTATTGCTGTGTTTGGTTGTGTGTGTGCGTCTGGTTATATGTGTGTGTGTGTGTGTGTGTGAGTGTTAGTTGCACTGCTGTAAATGGCATTTTTAGCTTTTGACATTTCACGCGTGCAGCAAGCGTTGCAGCGTCGATGTCGTTGATGCCGTTGTTGTCTCTGTTGTTGTTTTTGTCTTTTGTCGTCGTCATACACGTCGTATGCGTGATGTGATAATTTTTGGCATGGCGTGACCCGGGACCTGGCAACTGAGCCATTGTGGCAACTGCGGCAACAGTTGGCGGCACTTGAAAGTGGAGGTGCGCGCTGTCCAAGCGTTTGTGGTTGTTGTTGTTGTTGTTGTTGTTTCTATAATGCCATACATTTGATGCAGCGGCTAATTCACGACAATTTGCGCTGATCGGTGATTGCAGTTCCACCAGCATTCCCAATCCCAAACTCCAACTCGAACCCAATCCCGTTGCTGCTTCATTTCCTACAAGCGACGGACGCAGCGGCAGTGGCAGTGGCAGTGGCAGAGGTAGCGGCAGCGGCAGCGGCGGTCTACGCGCCTCTTTAGGCCACAAATGCATTTTTAATTACATTGGCAAACATTTGCGCGTTGCCAGCTTGCAGAGAAGGAGAGCTGGAGCGAAAGAGAGACAGATAGAAAGAGAAAGAGAGGCAAGACTTCAGGGAGGATCATTGTAACAATGGGCCTGGCTAACAAAGCTTGACTTGTTGCCAACGGGAGCGTCGGCCATTTGGCTGATTGTTGTGTTTTGTGGCTCCTTCGATCTCTGTGTTTAATGTGCAGTTGTGTTCCAAGTCGACTCGGCTCGAATCCAACTCGACTCCACTCCACTCAGATTCCTGTGCTGCCCAGTGGGGCCAGCCTCAGAGCAAATAGCAAATAGCCGCATCGAATGTGACCACATATCGATTACCAGACTCTACGTTAGCATCCCAACTCGCAGCTTCCCAGTTCATCTGCTTCATCTGCTTCATCTGCCTCATCTGCCTCATCTTCTGCTGCTGCTGCGCGTAAATTTTCATGTCGCTTCTTGATTTGCAAGCATTTAACAAAGTCAAAACAATTTTAATGCCCAGACGTGGCAGTTAATTAAAATTGCAACGAGCTGTTGCCCATTTGTTGTTCTTGCTATTGCAACTGCTACTGCTACTGCTACTGCTACTGCTACTGTTGTTGTTACTGTTACTGTTGTTGTTAGTGTTTTTGCTTTTCTTATTGTTTTTACTATCACTGTTATACCCTCGCAAAAGGTACCTTAAATATGTCACCAGATTTAACAAACTCTTTGAAAGTGCCCTTTGCAATTGTACAAAGTAGAGTTATGGTAATAGCTAAATTGTTCAATTTTATAAATGAATCATATAAACACAAAATAATTATTCTTGATTAAAATATTAATAAACATTGTCACAGCAGCTCATTTTTGCATTTTAGGCAAATTGCTGCTGTAAAATCTGCCAATTACTTTTCAAAAACCGCGACTTTTAGAAACATAAAAGTTGGACGTTTTGTGGAATGCAGAACAGCAATCAATCCCGTTTCCAAAAAATTTCGAGCGGAATTGATATTTAAAACATGCCTGTATATTATAACTTATTCAGTTAATTCAAGTTTCATGTAAATCGGACGACAATATCTGATCATTATCTTTGGAATTATTTGTAAAAAAGTGAATTTTATGTTGGGAAAACCTTTTCTATCTCCCATTTGCAATTGCAAGTTTTAAAAAAATGTAGTAGTTGTACAACAAAAGAACCTATTTGTTCGAAATAGATTTTTAAATTCAAAAGTTAGTTCTGCAAAGGTAAAGGGTATATAGTATGTTATTGGCAAGCCGAGAAGTTAGCTGTTCTTCTTGGTTGTCGTCGTAAATGTTTGCTGCTTGTTGGCTATTTTGGGGCAGTTAGCTAGTTGCCAAGGCCCAAACACTTGTCAGCCACACGGAGCGCCACCAAGCTGGCCACAACTGGCAACTGGCAACTGGCAACTGGCTCATTTAGCGAATCTTTTGGCTGCTTCCCATGGATGTGGTCTGCCTTCTGCAAGCTGCCTTCTGTTTTTTTTTTTGTCTTTTGCCTTTTGAGCACATCAAATTAATTTTAATGCCGTCGGCAGCTTTGGCGCACATTAATTACCACCAAGTTTGCAAGTCTAGGATGCGCACAAGGAGTAGGCTTTCGTATTGGCATTGGCATCCACATCTGCATCCACATTTTCAACTCAACTCAAGTCCACTCCATCTGCATCTCTTAAGCGACTGGTTTATAATTCAATAAAATTTGATTAGGCATTAATTTGCCGTCGCCAACTAATTAATGAGCGCACAATGCTCGACCTCGGGTTCGATCTATGCCTTCGCCTTATAAACGCTAGCTGCACTGCATCATCCCAATCGAGTAATCTACCTATCTACCACCACCACCACACCCCCCTCCCCTCCCCTATCTACCTCCTCCCCTCCCACATCTATCCTCCAATGATCAGCCGTATTTGGTTAAAGCAACACGTCTAATGCCAACTTTTAGTCTAAAACACATATTAAATGCGCTCTGCGCTGCCGCGTGAATTGGGCGTCCCGCGGGAGCGGTGAAGCGGCCGGTGGGCGGTGCTATTACTACTACTAATAACAACAACAACAACATAATATCAGCTACAACAGAAACAGCAGCAGCAACAACAACATTGTAGTACAGTACGACCTACTGCCTGGCTCTATGGCATAATAGGCCAATTATTACTGCAATTTGCATTAGAAAAGACTCCGCTGGACCGACACACATACACACACACACATACACACACATGCATACACACACAGAATGCTCTTTTCGAGTTTACTTGACTTAAATAAAAATACCCTATACTGAGGTTTCCTAACACAGATTCCTGCTACCATGAGCTGGAATGCCATCGAAAGTACATATAGTAGTTGAGCATTTTAGATCTTTTTGGGAATATAGTTGAGTAGTTCGTTACATGATTAAAGAAAGATCAGGGAAATTAAAACTTTTGATAATTAGTAGCTATAAGCTACAATAATAGTTCTAACTATCGACACCTGATAGTTTTGATAGTGTGCGGTTGATTTATAGATTCAAAATAGAGATAGCTTAAGTTATAGCTTTTCGATACTTTTGAGAGTAATATCAGATGGAGCGATTTTGATCAGTTCTTCACTACAAACGATATATTCTTTAATATTTTAATACTGTGATTTTAACACTTTACAAGTTTTTTGTATGAAACATTTCTCTGAAAAAAGGAATATATTTCATTATAAGCGCTTAACACCCTTAGAAAAGTAATTCGACATGCTAATTTTTAATAAATGGCAATTTTATGTAACCGTAGGTGAACATTTTTGCCGAAATTTCCATTCACAAAGTCACTTTAATACAAGTATACCACAGAATGTATAGCTTCATCCAAAATTTGATATTTTGATAGATTGGTTTGTGGCTAGTGACGAAGTATTCCCACACACAAATGTAGAATACTATATACAAAATGCACAGTCAGTATTGTATTGATTAAATGGGTGCTTTAGACATCGGATCTGTACCAATGAAAATAATAAAAAATACTTTTCATTCTGAAAACGAGAAACAATATGTTATAGTGGTCGGATCCGTCAGATTTTGACATATGTACTGCTTGCAGTGTCATCACGATAGCTTAACAAGAGTCAAGATCACATGGGCAGTTAGACAGAGTTGGAAGATACTTTCAAATTCGTATAATATAGGTATATGTTAGGCACAAGCAACAAACAACTCAGCAAATTGGTTACTTTTAGTTTTTTTATAATAGTTTCTGATCTGCACAACTTTATGATACCGTGCTTGCTTCTATTCTTTGAAAACAGGGTATATTAAGTGTCTCTGTGTATTGTGTGCTCTGTGTTGTGTATTGTGAGAAGGAAGCTGAAGATGCTGCGACGGAGAGACGGACAGACGGCCGGCCGCACAGAAATTCTTGAGCTGAGCCGCTGCACTGCGCTGCGTTGTTATTATGAAACCGTTTAGAGAACGTGTTTGTGAACACCACAGTAATTTGGTTAGATTACCTCGGCGACGGTTATGACTGTGACTGGCCATGATGAGGAAGATGAGGAGTGGAGGGGAGGATGAGGCAGGCAACTGCGGACATTGCCTGAAAATTGGCCGCAGCGGACGCGACTCACAACGAATGTGGGCCAATCTATCAACTGTTGGAGCAATGTGCTCAGCAGTCGTCGGGGAGCCTCTTCAGACTCTTCAGAATCTTCAAGTCTCCAAGTCACACCATGGAGCAGCAGCAGCAGCCGTTCCCAATCCCGTTCCCGTTCATCTTGATGTTGATGTTGATGCTGATGTTGAGTCTGACCAGGCGTGTGAATAGAAACGTTAGCGCTGGCACGTTCTTGGGGCCCAAGCCTGATAAAAGTTGATTGGAAATTTATAGAGGAGCTCGATGCGCGCACAAAGATTGGCCATAAACTGCCATATAGATGTTAAGATGCTGACTAGATGCTGTTCTTTGAACAACTTAACTGCCCAGTTTGATTATGCCAGCGATCTATCGTATCGTATCGTATCGTATCGTATCTATCTATCTATCAAACTAACTTACTATCTATGTATCTAACTATCTATCTCTCTATTTGAAATAAAGCGCCCTGTCGTTGTCAACAACACAAGAACAACTTCCGCAACTGCTCAATCATTCCGCTCATCCATTCAATCCAAGAAAGTGAAATTCAATCCTATCCTATCCTATCCAATTCCAAACCAATTTCCAGTCCATTCATTGCTGTGACTGTTCTTCTAATTGAATTAATTAGCCAAGTTATGCCAATGCATCAATTGCTTGAATTTATTCTACAATTTTATACTCTTTAGTTGCTTATTTAATTCACTTATTCACCAAGTGTCAACACACACACTTATCGCTGAGCTTTGCCACATTCACATACGTATTCGCATATTCATATATAACTAGTCACATACTATGTATTCATGTTCATATGTATATGTTGGCCCATTATTCTTCAAACTGCGCCGCAAGCAGCCGCAATCTGACTGATCTCGATCTAGAGCTCTTAAGGCTTTACTCTACTAGAGAAAAAAAAGATCTTTGACTTTGTCATTATACCAAATATAATCTATTTTATATTGCACAGTCGAATCGCTCCTAATTCTTACATTAATCACGTAGAGTCAACGAAACTTGATGAACATCAATTTTGAAATAAAATTGAATAAATCGGAAAAATTTCAATAGGATTCAATAAGAAAAACAAAGAACTTTTGAAGGAATCTGCTCAATATTCAAGATTAGCTGAAATAATATTTGCTACATACAAATTTTAATAAAATATAGTAAGAATTTTAGAGTCCTTTAAAGTACAAATGATGGCTTTACTACTTAATAGTCTTGCTGAAATTACGAGTAATTGAAATCTATAAATTTGAAGTAGAACATAAATCTAATTTCTTTTAGAAATTATAAAAGAAATTTGGTACACAACTATATAAATATACCTTTTTCAAAAGCGTAGAGTATTTGAGATTCGGTGCATTAAGCCTTAGTTTGCATTCTTGTGGAAGTTGTGCGGTTTGTTTGCACTCTTATTTCATTTTAGCAACACGCCAACACACTCTAAAGCCGCTGCCAAGTAGACCTTCAGACGCCAAACACTCCAAGCCAGCGAACAGCGAGCAACAACAACAACAACAACGAGCAACAACAACAACAACAACGAGCAAACAACAACACCGAGCAGCCAAAAGCCAAAGCCAACGCGACAAGAGCAATCAGCCAGTGGGACAGCTGGGACACTTGGACAGTGGGACAGGTGAGACAGTTGGACGGTGGGACAGATAGACAGACAGGTGAGACAAGGAGACACTGCGACAGTGCGACAGTTGGACTGGCAAGAGCCAACAACCGACAGTTGGGCTTGCAATTGCGCACTTTTGAATGCGACTACAATTTTTGGTATGTGGCTTAACCGACAATGCACACAACAAAACAAATAAGTTAACTCTAATCGAGGCATGCACTACTCAAAGATACTCTGTTACCAGATAACAATTTCAGAAATCGTAAGGCAAATCTGTGCTACCTCAAGTTTGAAATAAACTTGAGCCCGCAGATTTCAGCTGCACAAAATAAATCGATGGATAATAGCTATATTACTTATAGAGCATAGATTTCATTAGTTTTGCTTTGTTTTCAAAAATAATATATATCATATGGCCAGAGTAGATCAACGATTAATAATAATGAACAACTCTTTATTAGGTATGTAATTAATCGATTTTACAAAAAAACAATCGATGGTCTTTCGATTCATCGCATAGAACAAATCGAGGAAGATCTTGACACTAATTCCAAGCAAGTTTGGTTGCTCTAGCTTTGAAACGGTGGGAAAAATTGCTTACAGACAGACAGACGGACGATCGAACGACAGACGGACAATTAACAAACACAAAATATGTTTTTTTAAATTTTTGAAAAAAAGAGTATAATTAGCAAAGGATGTTTGGTTTAAAATATAAATGATCGATAATTATCGGTTATAAGCGTCGCAACAAGAAAAGTATAAGTTTAGAGCAATTTCGTAGACAAAAAACCACTTAAAACAAATATTCGATTGGTTTTTACAACCGTACTGTATACTATCGAAAATAGTAAAGAATGTTTGGCATAAAACATCGATGATCGATAAACAGCCATTAAAAGTAATCATATCGTTGAAAAAAAGCAATTAAAACGATTAATCGATTGCTTTTTACAACCCTACTGTATACTTTCGAAATTACCTACATACCATCTAACTACAGACTTTTATGTGGACATTTTTAGATACAGGGTATATGGCAACACCACACACAGAGGTCGCCCGGTCTTCCATTTGTGTAGTATATAAAATATAGCCGCCATGTGTTTGCAGTTCATTTGTTTATTCAATGCTTGATTCATTCACCTGCGCAGTTGGACTCAAGTGCAGTCAGCCATTCAGCCATTCAGACAGACAGTCAGTCAGAGAGTCTATGAGTTGTTCTGAAACTAGAGACTAAGAGTGAAACTGAGTCTGAGTCTGGCTTGGCTTGGCTTGGCTTGAATTGGATTGTGGATTGACACCTGACATGGCTGTAAAGCTGCACAGCTGATAGTCATTCAAGTGTGCCTTATCTTTGCTCGGACTTGTACTCGAACTCGAACTCGAACTGGGTCCCTGATCCAATTGTCTGCAAATAAGTATGTATTTTTATACTCGTAGTAGGTACTACTTGTCCGCTATAGCTATTGCTATAGCTATACCTATATAATTATATAAGCCCCGATTTGGCATGGCTGTGCAAACCACTCGAAGCACTTTTCAGTGCAGGCGTTGATATATGGCACATACATATACAATATACATGTAAACACAAATATGAATAAAATATTACAAAACTTGTAGATGATTCATTCATTTACTTACCATCGATCGATCGATCAAACGATTTATGGCCATGTTGATAGGCAAATATCCGTTTTAGCACGGCAACTAATCAAAAATAAATGCTTTAAGATTTTTTTCTTAATCGATTTGCGTGTTCAAAATGTATCGTTGATAATGTAAATGTTGACTAATAGAAAAAAGATCCTTAATTCATGTCATCTATTCATCTATTTCTTCTAGACGTAATTTTTCTGAAATAAAATTAAAAACGTTAATTACAACAACTTGATATAAATATATAAAAATAATAATCACAATTTGTACTCCAAATAAATAAACAAACTTGATATAAGCTATGAACTGATTACTAAATGGTTAAATTCATCATCATTGCATCTTCAGTCGAACAAAAATATTTGAATTATTCAATATAATTATTTCAATCTATATATATAAAAGTGTTTAACCTGACTGATTGACTGATATGCAACGCTCGTACAGACCAAACCATAAGAGCTAGTAGGTTGAATTTTTCACAGCAGTTTCGTCTTATGCTGAAAGTGCGTACTATTCTCGAATTTTGGAAAATTCGGTCGGGAAATCTCGAAAAACCGTTGCACGAAACTTTTATGTTTACCATCCGATCAGCTTCAAAATCAAATTTATATACAAAATTCATTAATAACTGCATATCAATTTTTGATTTTTGATTTTTCCTAAAGTGTGCCCATTTTCACATTTGCTAAGATAATAATAAACAAATCATTTTCAGCTATTTTGTTACAGAATTGACATTACTTTTATTGCATTCTGCGTATGCGTATTTTTCGTATGTATTTAGTATATGTATCTTTAATAACACTAAGTCTACTATCAGTCTACGTATGCATGGGATATATAAACATTTATATATATATATATATATGTGTACGTGTGTGTGTGTGTGTGTTTGTGTCTGTGTGTGTATGTGTGTCTGTGTGTGTGTATATAAATAAAACAATATGTATCAATACAGGATTGCATCTTAAATTGAAGTGGTTGTGTCCTGGTTTGGGTTGGGTTTAAAAAAAAATAAAATAAAAAAAATAAACAAGTTAAAACTATATCTAGGCCAGCTTCGTTTTTCAACCTGTTTACAATATGCTTAAAATCGATTTGTATTTGAAAATAGGTATTCATATAACATATAACATATGTATTGTAATTATTGTTAAAAGATTTTAAGTCATAATTTATGTTTTAGCCTACCATCCCCGTCCAATGACTCTCAATCACAAAATAGGTCGCCTAGCCGACCGCACTTAAAAAATAATACCCATAGATTATGCATAGTTTAAAACACATCACAAAACTGTTGTTCTTGATATTTTTGGTTCATCTAGAAATTATGTTACTTAAAGTGTGTAAATCGTATAATATTTGTTGTTTGCTACTATAGAGTGGATAGTTCACATATATGTATTGTATCATTATGTAACATATATGTGATATTTATATGTATATTTGAATTCTGAAAGTGTCTTCTACAATATGCTTCATTATAATTATTATAATCGAACTTAGTCGACATGTGTGTATATTTGGAACTGGCTAAGTAAATTGCTATTGACATTTTTGTTCAGACATTTTGAAAAAACTGCGCTGAATATTCCAATTCGAAATCCAATTGGAATGCGAGCGCGTATACAAGTACATTCATTCATATATAAAAAGAAAAGTTTTGGGTGGGTTTTGTTTTATAACTCATATACAAATTCTTGTTTTGGACAGTCTCACAATCAGCTGGATATTTCTATTAATGTTAATGATCTCAAAAAGATACTTCATCAAAAATCAAAAATGTCTATCAAAAATGGGTGTTTTTTTTTTTTTGGGGGGGGGGGGCGTTGGGAGCTCTGTGTTCAATTTGGTGGTTCTCTACGTGCTACGGACTCCCATCTCCCATCTATTGATATCAACGTTTTTATATATTGCTTAGACACGTCGATTATTGTGCTCCTGCTGTAGATTCACGTTGTTCATAACGGCTGTCATATCCACTACAACTGAATCCGACATTACACATTTATCGGATGTCTCCAGTTCGGTTTGGCCCTCCATCAGACCTCGATGATGACCGTTAGGTGTTCCAGCGGGCAAGTCCTACAATTAAGCTTATAATAAATCGAATCAAAGGTAAGAAAAGTATCCCCATCGATACCTGATAATTAACAGCAGCGGCATCCAAGGCCATTAGCTCCTTGCGGGACAGCTCCTCGACGACAGCGGCGGCATAACAATCTCCCAGCATGTTGTTGGTGGTGCGAATGCGATCTCTGTGGAATAGTTAACAGTTTCTTGAGTTCCTACTTAAACTAACCAATCGATAAGAGCGGGCAAACAAACTATCGGTAAAGCTGTCATTCGATAGTTTATACAATGATATTTAAGCAATCGATGCATTTTATACTCTTTTTTAATTTTTTTGAAACAAAAAGAGTATATTGGGTTTGTGAAATGTCCGCCTGTCTGTCCGTCTGTATGAACGCAGGTTTTTCCCACAGTTTTGAAGCTAGAGCAGCCAAATACCATAGGCAGACAAAGTGACAAGTCAGGTGCATCCGACTGCAACTGCAAGCACCAATATTTTTGATTACAAATTATAATTTGGCATTCGGCACTGCAAAAAGTTATTTGGGTACAAAGAAGCTGCTGAATATAGTTCGTCACGAGACTTTTATTTCGTGTAGAGGTGTTTTTACTTAATTGAATGACAATTATGTTATATGTTATCGGTACTATCAAAATAATTGATAAAAGACCATCAATTGAAATTTGTTTATTTTAGTCAAAAAATTATTTCGAATAGTTTTCATTTCTGGTATGGATATTGATCCACCAAAATGTTATCGATAATATCGTTGGAATTGATAAATCACATTAATTAAATTATGTATCAATTGTCATGAAACATAAGTCTATTCTAAGCATCGATATAAACAGTTGTCGAAACTACCGATAGATTTTATAAAATTTTATAATCAAAAGATTAATCGAATTATTTACATACCGAGTTGGCCCCCCAAAAGTGCCATCCATAACACCCAATCGATAGCTTTCCAGCTCTATAAGTCTTAGCAAATACTTACACAAACCAGTCGACGGCAAAGAGCAGAGTGACATCCTGAACTGGTGCATCGATGGCGGTAAGGACGACAAGGAGAAGGACCAAAGCAGCACTCGGAACGCTGGCAGAGCTCATGGAGGCCGCCGTAGAGGTCAGCAGTACGGTCAATAGTTCACCAAAGCCCAGCACCATACCGCTCATCTGGGCAATGAAAATGGAGGCGACAGCGATGAAGAGGGCGGTACCATCCATGTTGATGTTGCAGCCAATGGGCAGTACAAAGCGTGTGATGCGAGGATCAATTCGCAGCTTGTCGTTCATGCAGCGGAATGTGATCGGCAAGGCGGCGGCGCTGCAGACGTTGTTGTTGTTGTCGAGATTGTTGAGGTTATGTGTTGAGTTGAGTTGAGTTGAGTTTGGTGTGATGTGTTTTTTGTTTTGTTAGGTGTTTTTGTTTGGTGAGATTTATTTGTTTTGTGAAAATCAAAAGAGTTTTCATAACAGAACAACGAATTGGAAATCAAACGATTTGGGAACCAAAAAGAAGGAAAAAATACTTGTAGCATGTTAAACGTTCGCATATCAACGAGTAGAGAGAGATTATTTTTGACAATTCTCAATGCATTTTTTCAATGCTTGAGCGAGAGAGAGTAGGTAGAGAGAATTAGAGAGAGAATTTTAATGGCTTACGTTGATGCGGTGGCAAATGCGGTTAGCATGGCCTGTATGAGGCCCGCGTAGAACTTGAAGGGATTACGTCGCACAAACACAAAGTAGATCGCCTGCATCACAATGAACTGGTAGATACAAACACCAATGGCCACCGTGATAATAAACCAGATCAGCTGTTCCATCACCAGACCAAGATTATCAACCGAGAGTATCTTGCCAGCGATCACCGAACTGATGCCCAACGGTGTGAGCCACATTACGCAAGTCACCATTCTCATGATCACCTCGAAGACAGCCGCAAAGAAGTCCACCACCACTTGGCCCTTCTGCCCGATCGTGCCCAGAAATGTGCCAAAGACCAGGCAAAAGAATACAATGCCCAACGTATTCGTGCCGCTTCGATATTGTACATCTCGCACCAGCACCACCTCCTCCAGCTCCTCCAGCTGACGCTGCGCTTCCACACCGCCATTAACCAGTACCGCTCCCGTTCCAGATCCTGGTCCCAATCCCGTTCCCAGTCCAGTCGCCATTGCCGTATCATTCGTCGTCTCGTTGAAGCTGTGCAATATGCTTCGCTTGGGTAGGTAAACGGTGTGCGCCTGCTGAATCGATGCCTGGAACAGGTTGTCCGGGAATACGTTTCTGCAAGCAATGTTCAAATTATAACTGCTTATTGCTCAACCCATTCAATTCAAGCAGTTTACGGTGTCTTAAGCATTGTTAACTGCTTTTTTCATGCATATGCTTGTGTGAAGCAGTGCAATCGCAGGCGATTCAAGCGCGATTCGCTAGCGATTTCTGACTACTGATTTTACAATTTAATTTAAAAAAAACATGAAAGAAAAATTATCTTCGGCGTGCCGAAACATGCTTAAACTTAGGCATAGTGAGTGTGGTCGAGATTTTTTGAAAAACAAAAAAGGTTTTCATACAAAAACTAATTTTCAACCGATCGTTCCTGAGGTAGATATAAGACATATTGAACCAATTTTAATTAAATGTATTAATCATGAGTTTGGTGGAGTTATTTTAACATAGTCGAAGTAAATACATCAACTTAAGCTTAACTTCAACTTCAAATTTTAACAGCTATTTATAACTGTTATTTACTAATTGATAACAGGGCCGTAACATTACAGAGCCATCACAGCTTTGGAACAGACGAAGAATGCCAGACTTGGATAAATACATTTATAAAAAAATCAAACGAATAAGCATTAAAAACCAGTTTTGGTACATTTTTACCAATTGTGACAACAGTGCTCATTTCACATAAGCTCAGCTCAAAACCAAAGCAGTGGTGTTAAGCAGTTAACAGTCTCTCAAGCAGTAATTCGCTTGTGTCTGTGTTTTTTTCAAACAGTGCACGCGTCTTGTACGCGTTTTGCGCGCGTTTTAAGATCGCCTTTTGCACTTACCTGCCAAGATCCAAAAGGCTATCCAAAAGTTTGACAGAACGCTTGTCCGAAGCACGATCATCCGCATTATGCAAATCCGGATTACCAGGATGTATAAGCATGACAAGAGCAATGCCCAGGGCTGCATTAAATAGCGATGTCGTTGCAAAATAGACGAGTGTGCGAAGAGCAATCTTGCCATTCATTTTCGCATTGAGACTGGCCGATCCGGCAATTAGACTCGAGATAACCAACGGCAGAATCATCAGCTTCAGCACGCGCATAAACAGCTCGCCCGGATACGAAATAAGCATGATGGAGTCACCATGTAGATGCAGTGGACGCAACGAGAGACCTATGCAAAGGGGTAAGATATAGTGGAAGATATAGTTTTTTGCCGTTTGTGAGGGAAGGGGTGGGGGTTAGGGGAGATCTTGACACTTTGTCTTGCTATGGTATATACCAACATGTATACCAAGTTTGGTTGCTCTAGCTGCAAAACTGTGGAAAAAACCTGCGTTCATACAGACGGACAGACGGACAGACGGACGGACGGACGGACATTTCACAAACCCAATATACTCTTTTTTCTTTTTTTTTTCCAAAAAATTAAAAAAAGAGTATACAAAAATATTGAAAAAAAAAATAAAATTGAAATTTCATTTTTAATCGATTTCAAAAGTTTTTTTGAGGTGGTTCCAAAATCGGTCAAAAATCATGTAAAAATGTAAAACAATTTTGACTTGCAAGGTTCCCATAGAAAGCAATCTGCCTAACATTTCAACTTCCATAACTTTGTCAAAATGAAATTGATTTTCATGCGAAATGTTTTTTTTTTTTGTTTACATTGTGAATTATAAATTGATTTTGCATTCAAATTTTTATTGATTTCATAATATAATTTTTGTCTGATTTTTGTTTTATTTAAATTTGAACTGACACCCGCTAATATGTACATAAAAAAAAATAAAAATTTGAAAACTATTTCAAAACTTTAACGAAGGTAGTTCATGAACAAATGTAAGTGCAACTATCGATAATTTTATTATTAGTTTAAATAATCGATACTATTGAGGTGTTGAAAAGCAAAAGGTCTTTTATAAGTTTGGAATCAATTTACTTAGTACTCACCGAGAATGACTCCTAGGAGGACGCCGGAAAGCGTAACAAGGAGCATTAGATTATCGCTTAGCCACTTCCGGTATCCGGTTAGCTCGAGGGGTGCATCGCTGCGTTCCTGTCGCGTTGTCTTCGGTGGCAGCTCGGTGCCGTGGACGGCAGCCGTCATATTCGGTGGACCCATTTTGGCGAAGAGGTAATCTGAAAATTTCTCAGACTTTTCCATTGTCGCCGCACAGATGAGAACCTCTCGGTCTGAATGAACGCGCAGCAACAGCAAAAGCAACAACAAGAACAACCACAACAACAAAGAGGGGGCAGCAGTAGAGCAAGAGAGTGAGCGAGAGATACAGAGAGAGAGAGAGAGAGAGCGAGACAGCGTGCGCAGTATAACAAGGATGGAGTTCTTAATTTAGTTTGTGTGTTGTTCCTTTCAACGAGCAGGAGAATGTGGACTGGACTGGGCTGGACTGGATTATTGATGACACTCTGTGTGCACAAGTTATTGATTTTTGAGATATTTTACGTTGAACTTGAGTATGTTAATTAGGTAAGCCATTTGTTGGCTGTGCTGTGCTGCGCTCTCTGCTGCCGTCTTCTGTCTGCTGTTATTGTCGCTTCTCAATTTCCGTTTCCGTTTCCGTTGCCGTTGTCTTGTTTCCGTTTTCCGGTTTCCGTTTTAAGTTTGTCTGTTTCGCTTCTATCGATGTGGCGTCGTCTTCTTTGCCGTTAATATGCGCGTTTTGCTGTTGGAGCCGTCTCGGACTGCGCCTAGCAACAAATGTCGCTTTTTTAATGGCTCCGTTGTTGTGGCTTTTTTAAGGCTGCTTCCTTTAGAAAAATCAACAACGGACGACCTTCGTCCTGTTGCCTTTTTATGCGTCTAAGCCTCTAGTTGCACTTTTTTGGCAAATTCAAATCGAGTCAGCTCGCCACAAATAATCGATATTTCTTGTTTTACACTCGGCACAACTCGATGCTGACTGCAATTCTGGATGAATCTGTGTCACACTCCTGGACAAACAGACGGACAGACTGACAGATAGACTGTCAGACAGATACACAGAGTTTTGGCAGTGCTCCTTTTTCAAAACACTTTCCTCACTTTCTTCAAGTGCACTCGAAAACACTTTTTTTATTGACAACTTTCCGCTTTCGTTTTCACTATGCACTTTTTCTGCTTTTATTTTCTTCTTTCTGCTTTCTAATTTTCTGCTGCCAGTTTTCCGCTCTGTTACGAACTGTCCACTCCAAGCCTGCTCCTGTGAATGTGCGACTCTATTCGCCGCTGCGCGCTTTTATGCTCCTTTCTCTCAGCGCGAAGTTGACAACCATACGCTCTCTCTCGCTCTCTTTTTGAGAGAGCCCCTCTCATTTTGGAACATAAATTTGGGCCAACTCAAGGGTAACTCAGTGGTAGTCGGGGCATAGGTAGAGGTAATATATAGAATAGGCACGCACTTGCAACTATTTTGATTGATGCTTCTAATTATCAAGAAGCGGAAAATTCCCAACTAGAAAGAAAAGCTATCTTCGTTGTGCCGAACACATGGGTATACTCTTGCAGTACATTTTTATTATATAAACATTCCATTTTCGGCCGATTGATTCCAAAAAAGCTATCAGACAAAGTCGCCCGATTTTGTTCAAACTTAGTTAACATGTATGGAACCTAATAACATTGTGTTATAGTCTGTTTGGTTAAGATATCTATTTAGATGAAAAAGTTATTCATATAAAAACTCATATGATAACATATTGTTTCAGTATCTGTATAAAAAAAAAGTTCTTTAAAAAGAAACTCAGTGTTCAACAGATTGTTGCTATGGCAGCTATAAGATTACTGAACCGATTTTAATATAATTTGATCAAAATGATAAAAAAAAAAAATTTTCATACAAAAACTAATTTTACAACCGAGTGTTCCTATGGCAGCTATAAGATATAGTAGTCCGATTTAAATAATTTTCTAATCAGAGTAACAAAAACTTCCTAAAGCTATAGGTGAGTCTGCTTAAGATCGTTTGATAAACCAAACTAACTAATTTTAGCTAATTTTATAACAGATTATGCCGATGGCAGCCATAAGATATAAGTAATCCGATTTTGATGAGACTTTGTACACGTCTTAAGATAATGGTAAAACTTAGACTGGGTAACTTTGATCGAGTTATCATAAAAAACCAAATGTTTATATATATATGTATATATATATATATATATATATATATATATATATATATATATATACCATATATATCAATGCGTTAGACATTGTGTGACAAAATTATAGTACCATCAGCAAGGGTATCAAAAACTACTCAAGCAAAAGCCGATGACGTCTGCTCTTGCAACCCGCTACCTGAAGTTGAACCCCTCTGGTTTGAGCTCAATGCTGCCTCAGTTAATTCGAATTTTTAATGAATTTAAATGAGTTGGCATTTTTGTGGGGCAGTGGTGCAAGTGGGGTAAGTGGTGCTAGTGGGGCATTTACATTGATTGCTTGCGGCGACTCCTTTCAACCTGTCACTTTATAAATCAAGCTCTCGAGGAGGCGTTGTCAGGCCCACATATCGCATTGGGCAGACATCCAACTGAATAGGGCACTATATATACTATATATGTGTATATGTATGTTTAACTTTGGGCCAAATTGTAACGGGTCGCCCCGATCCGATCCGGTTGAAATTGGTTGCTCGCCATAATTCCGTGCCAACAGTATGACAAACATGTCTCTTGTGCCCTCTCATTCTGCACCTTTGCACCTCTTCGTTGATCTCAAACAAATAATTAAGATAATTGTACGATATGTTCAGTCGTATATGTATATAAGTATGTATATTTCACTTTGATTTACACTTGCTTTGCTCGCTGTCAGAGGCGATTTATTGGTAGATTTGCCACATATCTATTTATGGTAACGCTTCGAACTTGAACTTGACATTGGTTGCCTTTGTCTCTGTCTCTATCGCTGTCTCTATCGCTGTCTCTATCTTTGTCTTTCTTTTTTTTCACTAAGTTCAGACATTCGGGTAGGTTCTTTGGTTAATCGAGTGTGCAATATTACCAATTCAATTAATTTCGATTCCAACTTGAGTAGTTTCAGACATGAACACCTTTATGTCTCTGTTGAAGGACCATAACTCTCCTGGTTTGAGCTGTCGTGTTCTTTAATCACTACTTCTAGTTTTGGCTCGTGTTAATGCTTTCGATTCTTATCTGCGCTCTCACTCTTACTCTTGCTGTGCTTTTCTATATGAGCTTTTAATAACAATATTTTGCAAGTTGTTTTTGTTGTTGTTACTATTACTGTAATCCACATTGACTTACCTCTAACAATTAGCCACAAGTTACCCAGTTTTGTGCTGTGGTTATTGACACGCTTTTATTTTAACTTTTATGGTATTTAGATTAACTTTCGATACACTTTTGGCCGCACCGCACAACACTGCGTATATTTAAGGCTTGGCAGTCAATGCAATTACTTGCAGAAACTTTCGCAGCAGTTTAAGCTGCTGTTGCATTAACAGTTTCAGAATCCGTTGCACCGCTGTAGCCGTTTTAGTGGTTTTTGCTGGCAACCTAAAGGAATACGAGTAAGTCTGAGTGGTTGTAAAGGTTAGAAGAAGAAGGTTAGAGGCTCACAACGCCAGGTCGTAAATTCAATTATGTGAAGAGGGCAGGAAGCAATCAGAACACGCAACCGGTAAAAAAAAAAACAACAAGCTTAAGTTGTACTGTCTTGTTTTGTGGCAGGTAGCAAGTGAAGGGAGGAAAGGAGGAGTGCTAATAGAGGGTGGAAAGAGTATAAGGGTTTTATCACACAACAAAAAATTATATGATGTGCTCAATTTAAAGCTGTTAGGATTAAGTTCATATCAGTTTTATGAGAAAAATTTCCATGTTTTAAACAATATCGATTTTTAATTATGAAAATATTTGTAAATTTTATGTTATATACCAAGGCATTGTTTTTTTTCCAGTATTGAAATAGTATCAATTATTTTTTTTAACGGAATTTCAGTTCTGCAAAATGTTGCCGAAAGTGAAAAACGGAACAAGCCGGATTACTTTGATAAATAAATTTTGATGTTCATTTTAATATTTCATATCAAACTAATTTTTTTTTTGGGTCAACTTGATGTTTTTATGTATAATTATAAAATATTTGTTATTATATAAATTCAATGAAATTCTGCTTTTTTTTTTTTGTTGATTTACATTGATTTGATTATGTTTTTTCTGTGTAAAAGGTAATGCAGGTAATGGGCAAGGGTTACGTGACTATATCTATTAAAAACTTCCGGCGGTACTAACACTCAATGGGCACTCAACAACAACAACAAAACCAACAACAACACAACACTGGAAACAAGCCCGAGACAGAACCACTCGAACCGAAACCGATTTGTAAACTGTTTAAAGAATGTGGCAGGGATCGCGATTTAAACTGACGACGATCGTTAGAGAGCTAAGTACTTTCCGTATATATATCTAGATATCTATATATATATATAATAGATAGATAACTATACATATATGCAAAGGCACATGCCAGCTGTGTTCAACTGCGATTTGTTCTGTGTTCTGTTCTGTGTTTCAGCGACGCGTCAGCTGGGCTCGGCAATTGAACGAGAAGTGAGCAATATATTTAATTTAAGGCAGCTGCAGAAAAAGAAAACACACAGAATGCATACGCTTTTCATTTCTACATTTCTTTGGCTTTGTTTTCGCCACACACACACACACACACACACACACACATCTAAAATTTACATACGTAGTCATTTTCATTTTACCACAAGGGTTTAAAACTTGACCACAAGCAAAAAGGGCAAAGGGGGGGCCCAAAGAGGGCCAAACAGCTAATGACGTCTATGCGAAGCACGTCAAAAAGAGTTCACAAAAACAATGCACAGCATTTTGACAGACAGACCCCCTTTTCGAGCATATCTCTTTAGCCATACGCCCATGACCATACCTGGCACATGTCCAGACACCACAAACAAATTACAATTGTTTAATGCACTTTGACACACTTTAAAACTGACAAAGCCCAAACAGAATTATTCTCAGCGACAATAAATGAACAGCCGTAGACAGAGACAGACACACACAGCGACAGAGACAGCATGATGATCATGAGCCAAGTATAACATACAGATAGATCATCCAAGTTTATCATCTCTATTATATGTAATTTAGACTTCATTTGTTTTATCCAACTGTCTTTAACTTTAAGTGGAAAATTGCGTGCGAAACGTATTGGTTGAATGTTGTTCTTGATCATTTGACACTGACAGCCATTACGCATTATGCATTACGCATTACACATACGACCCGCATAACGAATAACACATAACGGGCGCCAAAGCAAACAAAAGATTAAGCTCCTTTTTATGTGGAACACATTTGTCATTAGAACTATGGTATACCCTGTACCCATAACAAGTTGGAAATATGTACTTTTTGAACGAAAACTTTTTTGTTTTCGAAGATATCTCAACCAAATTCAGCAATACTAGTTTAATTATACTTAACATATACAATACAATATTGTAGCTATAAGATATAGTGGTCCGATTTTAATCAAATTTTGTTGAATATTGATCCGATTTTGAATATGTTTAAAAAACAAAATTACATGGAATTGGTTAACATATTTTTATTTACAAAAAAGAAAAAAAAATGTATGCAACACAATTTTAACCGATTGTTCCTATGGCATATATGTATAATGCTCAAACGCAGAATTGGAACTGGTTGAGTTATCTTACAGAAACAAAATTTTCGGCCAATTGTCCAACTAAGTTTTTATAAATTTGCCAACCAAAACCCAATTCGTTGGACTGTGGCGCAACATTTGGAAAACCGAAAAAATTTGAAAAATGTTGATTTGTTCAAATGGCTATAGCTTAAAAGTTCTACCATTAATTAAACGAGTGATGACTTTTTGAAAACCTTATGTATAAATCTCTATGTTCAAAGAAAAATTCAGGGAACTCCATAATTTTTTCGAGTTTTCCTTGATTTTTCAATTTGACTTTCAATTACAATTTTTTGCAAAAAGTTAGTTTTGTACTACATATATCTAAAACGTAAGTAACTTATTTGTAGGCCTATATATTGACTTTCATTTAATGTATTGTTTCTTAAAATCGGTAATGTTATACAAAAGCTATAATCAAATGGTTCAACTTACTAGCGATTTGTTTTGGAGAATCATCATCATGAGGAACAATGTGCAATTGGGATGCTTTGTCCAAACCAACAGAAGCATCAATTTGCTCATCTTCCATTAACTCCAATGGATTTATCTTTTTCTGCTGACTGTTGTTCTTCAGTTTCAGAAGTTTCAGTTGGACCTGCGCGCAGCATTCGCACTGGAACGCGGAGTTGCTGTTTGGCTGTGAGCCAAAGATGCCACAGAGTTCACAATTCTCTATAATCCAGAAGTCTTTGTTATATTTCCGACCTTCAGGACACAGGCAGACCTTCTGTTGACAGTGCCATGGTTGTGCAGCTAGCTCGTTATAAGCATTCTTTCCTTCCCAGCCGGCCATCTGATCTGGTACATACACAAACTGAAAACGAATGGTTTCACGGAATCGCGTATCCCTGCACCATATACAACGCAGATCATATCCGGCTGTTCGCGCACACTTACGCATACAAATTTTGTGCGCGAATCCCAAGCGGCAACAATCGCCATAAGTCGCCAAAGTTACCAAACAAAAATAATGCACTTTTATATTCTGCTTTTCCAGACACTCGCCATACAAATGAACATCATCAGGTCCGGTGTTTTTTTTTTTATCTGTATGAAATCAATTTCGTCTTTAATCAAATTATTCCTGAAAATGATTTTGATATGAAAATTATTAAATTTAAGAAAAGTACATTTAGCACTACATTTCCGAAAAACATTCGAAAAAATACAGAATAATTTAAGAATGCAATTTCCGGTAACAAAGACTAGCCTCTTTGTAAAATTCATTAAAAACAGGAAAGATAACGTTATCTTCGGCGTGCCGAAGACATATATGCAATAAAGTTTGGCAGAAGACAACTTAATTTTTAACCGATGTTGTTATAAGAGACAGTCGCCCGATTTTGTTCAAATTTAGTCAGCATGACAAAAAACATGCTAAAACGTATAATACACCAACTTGGCTAAGATAGCTTGAAAAATAAAAAAGTTTTCATACAATAACCAATATTTCAAGCAATTGTTTCAATGGCAGCTATAAGATATAGTGGTTCGATTGTGATGAAATTTTGCAGACATATGTGGATAGTGTCTAAACTGAGACATAGTGAGTTTGGTTGAGCTATCTTGAACAACAAAAAAGTTTTTCATACAAAAACTTATTTTTCAACCGATTTTTCCTATGGCAGCTATATGTTATAGTGGTCCGATCTGTCCGATTCTGACATATGTACTGCTTGCAGAAAGAATAAGCATCTGTGGCAAGTTTTATCACGATAGCTCTAAAACTGAGGGAATAGTTCGCATATAAACAGACGGACAGATGGACAGACGGACATGACTCGGCTGTTGATGCTGATCACGAAAATACAAATTTATTTTTAGATTTCTTCTGAAACGTCTCCTTAAATGCGTTACACATTTCGTGACAAAATTATAATACCCTCTGCAAGGCTATAATAAGAAGTAAGAAATAAGAACATGTGGTTCCAAAAAGAGATTACATCGGGCACTACACTTTGTGTATGCTTTAACTGTTTGAGAATTATAAGCGACATTCTAAAAATAAATTTGTTTTTTGTTGAGTTTTGAGTGGGTAGCTTTGATTCAAACAATTGTGATGACTTCGTTTATATTCGTTTTTATATCTAAGTCACAACGACTTAACATAATTTTGACTTTATTCCTTTAACTAATGAATAAAAAAGAAGGAAAAGTTGTTCATATGAATAGTTATGTATCTATTCAAAAAATTTAACAACAATCAGTAAATAAACAGAACAGTTATTAGAATTTCAACTTTAAGCAGGGTGAATGCTAGTCGAGCACTTTGTATGACACAAGGTATTCCTTCTTATTTGCATTTGTCATTATAATTATTATATGTTATTAGAAAAATCAGCCCAAACGAAGAACGGGGTGCCTGCAAAGATTTTAAAAATAAACAGGCAGCCTATGAGAATGAGACAGAGAAAGAGGGGCGAGGGAGAGAGTAAAAGAGATGGTATGTTGCAATGCAACTATTAGCAATTTGAGGTAATTTGTAGTTTGCATAAATAATGAGCACGCAAATTGCGTAAATCAGAAAGTTAGGCAGAAAGTCAGGTAGTAAAGCATTTTAAAGGTAGCCTCCTCCCACTTACATATTAGATAAGGTTGTTAAAAAGCCAATTAGGGGTCATGTCTAAGAACTGCACTCTGACAACAATAAAGTCAAATCAAGACACGCGCAACTGGCGCATACAATATTTTTGGATTGAAGAGGAGACGGGGGAGAAACGAGGTGCAAAATTGCACCTGACCCACTCAGAGCACGTTGTCGCCAGAGTCGCCTGAGACGTCAACCGCTGTCCTCTTTATTTTGTTTTTGGGTTTTTTTTTGTTTTTGGGTTTTTTCCTCAATGAGAGATTCATTCGTATTTCATATCGTAGCCGGAGCAGTACAATGACACCGAGCAGCTGTCTTTGTTTACGACCCATCTCTTTCTAGCGCTGAGATGGAACATTAAATCAAACGAGCTGCCAACCTCAACCAGATGCCGAATGGTCATCGTTTTGTTTACGATGTATCCCTTTCGCACTCACTAAACAAAGTGCTTCTCACTCGTGCACACAAATACATTCTCTTCTCTCTCTCTTGGCTGCTTTTGTCATTTTAGGCCGCTTCTCTCTACTGGCTCATGCGCAGGTCTTTATATATTTTAGTAGAAAAACCCATAAAGGTATAGCTTAATTTAATTTTTTTAGATATATGATTAACATTATTGACAAATAATCTGCGAGTGTAATACAGGAACCTGCATGCCAAGTTTGGATTCTCTACCTCTTATAGTCAGACGGACAGATAGAAGGACATGGATAGATCAACTCAGCTGTAGATGTTGATCAAGAATATATATTTACTTCCTGTTCCCATTAAAAATGGGAAAAAGGGAGTTATGCTTGCTCCTATGACAACTATAAGATGGTGTGGACCGTCAATTGTAGTCAGCTTTAATACGGGAACTGTGGCTTTAGATACAAAAATAAGAACTCAAAAAAGATGGAACAAATGGATGATTAACAACAGCCACAAACATTTGCTCAGAAAGTGGCAACAATAATTACCAAATAATTTTATAAGGGACCGGGAAATTTAAAACACCAATAAATAAGAAAAATCTGAAAAAATAAGAAGTAACAAATAAGATGTTGCCCAAAAATGGCATTACACTTAGAGTATGGCATAAAATAAGATGTAATTACATTCCTATTTGCCGGATCGCATACCCTACTATAAGTTCAGTCAGCAATTTATCGCTCGCCTTTGCCGCCGCCGAGTCAGTGGGTATTGGCACTACACTAAACATCAATGATATGTGTCAAATTGAGCGACTGGACGCAGGTCAAAGCAAAATAAAACAAATAAGATGTTACTCAAAAATGGTATTGCATCGTCCACTAGACTCAGTGTCTGCTAAAACTGTTTGAGAATTATAAGTGACACTATAAAAAAAACTGTTACTTGCTTGATTTTGATTAAATTAGAATGGCTTTCATTGATGAAAACAATTTTTATTAATATCATTCATTCTACGAGACTTCCTGCTCCCAACTTGCATTTCAAGCAGTTTAGCAGCAACACAAGCAAGCAGCGCACTTAACTTGTCCAGTGCATTTCAAACTATTGTTTCTGCCTGCTGAGACGGGGGAAATAGATACTTTTATAACTTTGGTAATATTTATCCGATCGTTATGAAATTTACGCAACCGATCAACATTAATAAAATGATGTGTACCAAAAACCAAAGCTGTACCTTCAAAATTGTGGCTATGGGAGTTTTTTGCGATTTGCTGCGGTGTGGGGGTGGGGGGGGCGTATCCGAAATTTGAAATAAACTTGATTTGTAGCAGGGAGTCTCGCAGTCGGGCACACTTGACTAGAGTATTCTTACTTGTTTATACTAATTTTTTTACCCGCAATCGATTAAAAGTCAAATTTCAACATTTTTATTTCTCAAAGTGTTCTTTTCTAAAATGTACAAAATTCTTTTTTTTTTTTGGTAACCGAAGATTTATATCGACTGATTGCTCCTATGACAACTATAAGATAGTGTCTCCCGTATATTGGAATCGGCTTTAACATTTCGGCGGGTCAATTTAATTTGAATAAAATGCGTCTAAAATTACACAAATACACAGATACAAACAAGTAAGAACGTTGCAGTCGAGCTCACCCGACTGCGATATACTCTGTTTTCTGTACGTAAAAATTTTTTTCTCCAATCTGTTGAAGAGTTCAAATGGAGTCATACTGCAAAATTTGGGGTTTCTAGCTATAAGGGTGTAGGAGGTACAGGTTTAGCTCATTTGCGGGGGTGGTAGTGGGCGTGGCATATTTTTTTTTGGCAGGTCGGTCAAGGGTGTGGTCACTAGTCTTTATGTCAAATTTGGTTACTCTAGCTGTAAAACTGTGGAAGATATAGGTTTTTGCGGTTTGTGGGGGAAGGGGTGGGGGTGGGGGGGAGATCTTGACACTTTGTCTGCCTATGGTATATACCAACATGTATACCAAGTTTGGATGCTCTAGCTTCAAAATTGTGGAAAAAACCTGCGTTCATACAGACAGACGGACAGACGGACATTTCACAAACCCAATATACTCTTTTTTTCCATTTTGGAAAACAGAGTATAAAAATAGAAAATCAAATAAGATGAAAATATTATCAATAGACACAAACATTTTCTCAGAAAGAGAAAACACTCAGAGAATTGGCGCTGGTTGACTTCGGAAAACTGACACCCAGAGAATTTTATGAAGGACCTGGAAAGTCGATCCAATAAATCAGCAAAATCTGATAAAATAAGAAGTGATTACATTCCTATTTGCCGGATCGCATACCCTACGATAAGCTCAGTCAGCAATTTATCGCTCGCCTTTGCCGCCGCCGAGTCAGTGGGTATAGGCACTACATTGAACATCAATGATATGTGTCAAATTGAGCGACTGGACGCAGGTCAAAGCAAAATAAAACAAATAAGATGTTACTCAAAAATGGGATTGCATCGTCCACTAGACTCAGTGTCTGCTAAAACTGTTTGAGAATTATAAGTGACACTATAAAAAAAACTTTTGCTAGCTTGATTTTGATCAAATTAGAGTGGTACAATTTGTACTCCCTGTTCCCATTAAAACTGGGAAACAGGGAGTTATAAAGTACTGTATAGTCAGAAATGCTTCCTTCTGTTGTTGCATACATTTGCAGTACTTTAATACTCCCTTTTTCTCATTTTAAATGGGAACAAGGAGTAAAAAGAGTATTTATAGGTACAGCTCCGATTTATTTTTCATCGCAACATGCTTTATTTTCCGTGGTCTAAAAAAGTGAATCTAACTTAGAAAACTTAGCTTAAGGCGCGAATTAAATACGAAATCAAAAATTGTAAAAAAAAAAGCTTGGAGAAAGCTTTTGAGGTCATGCGCTGTCAATTTATAGTAGATTTAAAACTGCCGATTATGGCAGCTAGTTTTGGTCAATTGAAGATGATGGACAACAGGAAGAGCCATAAAAGGGGTGCGTGCCTTTGCTGGGTAAAAGCTGTGCTAAGCACAGGGTGACTCGTGCAAGCGAGGTGAACAGCTGTCTTTTGTTTACAGCCGGCAAAGTGGCTAAGAGAGCAGCAAAGTACAAAAGAGAGCGCCAGATTGAATGAGCCGCCAAGTTGAATAGCCCCAAAAGGCTTTCAATGGATGCTGGCCTGGCTATAAAAGCACCCAAAGCGACGTCAAAATCGCGCAGTTCGCGTTACTCCGGCGAAACGGCAACACATCAGAAGGAAAACTGAAAGAATATTGAATACCTAAAAAAGACGCTCGAAAAGGACGCTGTTGCAACTGTGCGGGTGGAGTAACCAAATCAAAGCAAAGGCCAAAACCAAACACACAAACCGTCAATCAATGCGGCAATCAAGTTAAAACTGCAACAGTCCAGAATTCAATTAGCTTCAATTTGGCTGGCCAACAAAATGAAATGGATTTGGAATTGGAATTGGTATTGGCTTTTGGCTTTGGCTTTTGCTTTTCGCTTTTGCTTTTGGCTTTGGTCTAATGCTCATTGTATTCATTTTATCCCAAAAAGCCGATTTACTGGCTTACTAATTTAATAAATGAACGTAACCAGGCCCAAACAACCAAAACAAAAAAAAAGGGGGCACCAAAAAAAAAAAGTACTTTTCAGAAGAATTTCATTCAATTAGCAAACGCAAAGCGCACAAATTATCCGATCTGTCTCTCTCTCTCTCTCTCTCTCTCTATCTGTCTTTTTCGCTCTTAATTAATATTGAAACATTTAAAAGTTTTATGGGTTTTTATTTTGGTTTGGGTTCTTTGAGCTTTGCCACAGGCAGCCAAAGACGTACACACACATATAAACGAATACAAACACCACCACACACAAACAAACACACACACACACACACACACACACACACACACACACACAAACAAGCGCTGTCGAAGCTAGCTTAAATACAAATTTTTAAAAAGTTAGAAAACATTTTAAAATATGTGCAACACCTGAAAATTGAATATTTTCATTAAAAGTTAAAAGCTTGACGTCGCAGCCGGCTGCCAAGTGAACCAAGAGATAGATATAGAGAGTGAGCGAGACAGAGACACAGAGATTGAGGTGTGGGGAGAAAGTACACACACTGAGGAACCAATAAATAAACTTGGAAAGTGCTCGCAAATATGGATTTAAAGAGACTGCTCCTTTCACTCCTACTTTCAACACCTTCAACTTTCGCTTCTTTCTAAAAAAGTTGTACTTTCTGGTTCCAGTTAAATGAACTAGTTCAATTTTAACTGATCAAACTTGTATTTTCTAATCCTTTGACGAGACTGCTACTATCACTGTTTCAACTCTCGCTTCTTTTTAGCACAGTTGTACTTTCTAGATAACGTACTGAACTTCAGTTTTGACTAAGTGAACTAATCCTTTTTCTTCCTCTGAGTCAACTTCTGCTTCTTTTCAATTGAGCTGCATTTCTTACTTCAATTTATTTAAAACAGTTTAATCTCCACTGATCGAACTAATGTATTCCATGCTACTCCTTGAACTTCCTTTCCTTCTCTACCGGATTGTATTTCCTATTCTACTCTCGCAACTTTTCCTAGTTCAATTCACTGACTTTGTTATTGAGAAGTTTGTTTTCTAAGGAAAAAAGTGATTATAGCCAGAAACCTAGTTTATTCATGCAGTAGTTAGCTTAGTTCTATTGAAGCAAATCTGAACGAAACAATACAACACTGCTGCACAACTAAACCAATTTACAGAAGCTTCAGGAGCAATAGCTACTCTGACATGGACTTGGACAAGGACGAGGACGGGAATCTAGAATCGAGAATTGAGAACACAAGAACAGGAGACACACGTCGAGACGAGACGCACGTGTAGCTTCCGTTCAGCAGGTTTTTAGCGTGTAAAACCGCCATCATAATCAGGTCGTGTTCATCATCGTTGAAGCGCCGGAACGTCACTAATATGCTATTCTGTGACCCCGTCACACCACCAATCTCGCACGAAAAGGACCCCTACCCACAGCTACGTCTATGCGCCAAGCCACGTGTACTTTGCCGCCTGCTTTGCTTTGTTAAAAGGATTTTCACGGATTTCCGTTGTAATTTGAAAAGTTTTTTGTGCAACTTTTTTCATTTACAACGCGGCAAATGATGGGCCTTATCAAACGCGGTAGCTGAGCAAAGAGAAGGAGGCAGGGGAAAAAGGGAGGTGAAGTTTCTTAGTTGTTGAAGTAGCTGCCAAAAACAGCCGACAAACAGGTGTTAATTGTTTTCAAGCTAATTTGCCCAGCATAATGAAATTGTGCCTGTGCTGCTGCTGCTGCTGCTGTTAAAAAAAAAAAAAAAAGACGAAAGCGAAAAAAATTATAATTAAACTGTTCCCAAAGTGGAGCTGATTAAGCTGTTCCCAGATACACTTGCGCCTTATTAGCCGCCTCTAGAAACCCTTTCTACGTTTCAGTCAGCCTAGGCACTCTAACTGCAAATGAAGTGGCATCTGTGCTAGCTAAAAATGCAAAAAAACAAACGCTCACACACACATACGCACGCACTCTTAGCTGAGAGTCGAAACTGCGAGCACTGCGGCTCCAAGGTACACTTTGGAGCCTGTTGAGGGGCGTGCCTGACAGACAATAAAGCTGTCGGCGCAAACTAAACACCAACACCCCAGTAGCACACCAGCTGTGCCAGCCACCCACCCTGCTTTCGATGGCCTTGAAAGAGGCAAGCAGGTGTGAAAAGTGCGTACAAAATGGCAACAGCATTCCACTTTTCAGCATAAGTGTGTATAGGTGTGTGTGTGTGTATCTCAGAAATAATTGAATTCCTGATTTTAAGTGCTCCACACACACAAACACACACACACACACACACACACACACACACAGACAAGCACACAAAAGTGCAAATTTGCGCCGCAAAGTATGCAGCACTAAATTACGCATACGCCACGTGCGACAAGCAACGACAACCAAAACGTGTAAATTGTTCAATTTTTGTGCCGTGTGTCGAGATCTGTTTAGCCAGTAGTCGAAAGTCGAAAGTTGCCACCAGCAGTTGCCAGTCGAAAGTTGCCACTTGCCACATGCCACTTACTGTTTTTACCACTGCCTGCTGCCAATTTGCCAAGTGTCCGCAAACAAAACACCAAACAATATAAAACAAAACAAGGCCAAACTTTCAAAATGACACTTGCAAAGCGCCCAACTGTAATATACTCACTTTTTAGTGCAAAACAATTGTATAGCAGAAAGCGATAGGTTGGCGTGACATATATATATATATTTTTTTTTTTTGATTCAAAAGATGTTCTTGAAGCAAATATCAAATTTGATAACGATTCTCCATAAATTATTTGAGTTTGCAATTTTTAGCAGTTCTGAATTCCATTTCGGTTCATCAGGTTTTGGTGACTCTAGCTTTACATTATTATTATTATTTATTTATTTTTTTTAATTGCAATCCAATTCTGAATTCAGCAAAAACATATAAATCAGGTCTGTTCTGGTTTCCACTTTCGGTAAGATACTGTGCAAGTAAATTTCCATTTAAAGTTTCCATTATCACTGTTGACAGCACTTTGCGGATTGAATTCACTTGCATTTCATAAAGGATTGAATAAACTTGCCATTGAAAACCAGTTTATCGTTTTAGGTTTTCAGCTAGACTTTTTGAATTTAGAAGCAATTGTTCGTTTCTTTTAACGATAATTTTGAACACCTCTCATTCCTTACATCGAATTTTCTATAGATATTCGGACCTTAGAACTACTAATGAATACTAATCAGTATGCTTTTATTGGAATCGGAAATGGAAACATGCCTGTAAACGGCATTGATACACCTAAGCCTGCTACTGCCTCAATGTGCTGTTTACAGAGTATAGAAAACCAAGTATTTGATTGCTGAGAAGCAGCTGGCAGTTGATTTCTGTGATTTTGTCTGTTGGTTGTTGGTTGGTTAGCTGCTAGATGTTATATAACATAGCACAGGCAGCTGACAACTCAATTAAAGTGATCGATTGCTTAACAAATAAATATCTCATAAGCGAATAGTTTAAATAACAAATTTAATGCGAATTTATTTGCTTCTTTCAGTCATGACAAAATTATGAAATTTAATTTGTCAAAAAAAAAAGAGCACCACAATTTCAAGTGCCTTTGTTCAAAGTTATCCAGCTTCATTTGAAATGCAAATGTTTTATGAAACTGAGGACTGAGGACTGCGGACTTGGTTTGGATTGGGTTGGGTTAAAAATATGATTCGGTATGACCATCTGGTAAATTAGTTTTGCGCCGGTAAAACAGTTACAAAACACGGCTAATATAACACACATTTGGGCAATAAATTACTTATATAGAAAGAGACAGACTGCCTGGCATCTCAGGTTTCATATTTTTGGGCATTCTTACACATTTCAACGTAATCCGTTTTATATTTTGTTGGCCCCCAAAACTTTCGCCATTTCACTCGAGACACTTTTGCACATTTGCCAAACGAAATGGAAATGCCCAAACAAAGACTCGGAATGAAGATGAACATGAGGAAGTGGCAAAGAGGCAGAGAGGAAAGCGGCAGAGAGAAAAGCTGAGGCTTAGGCCACGTTAACTTCTTAAGTGCAGCGCAACTTTTTGACACTTGAAATTGAGTTTTGCGGTGTAATTGCATTTTATTTGAGCTCCAACTTGGGCCCCAAACGAGCGCGCCAAAACAAAAGGGCCGGAAACCCGTTCACATTGTTATTGTCTAGAACTACAACAACTTGCAACATCCTAGTCGATAGTTTTTAACTAAAGGATACCCTACACTTTGTTTTCAAGCGTCCTTCTTTTCCAATTACACTGACAAAAAAACAAAAATCATTCTCTCCACCGAAATCTACTGTCAAATACATAGATGTAATACATAGATATTGTATGTGAAAACAACGCTTTAAAGCACGTTCACGAATCACGAAGTCGGAATAATAATTTTTGTTGACCTTGCATACACCTTGCACAACTTAATGACATACCTTTTGTTTATCTATTTGGATGGGTATAGGGTATAAAATGCAAAAGTATTCGCATAGGCGAATAATCAAATATTTGTCAGTGGTCCTTCTGAGGCCAGAGCCTGCCAGCTTGCCAGCTGTAACACTAGCCGCAGCTAGGCAGGAAGGATGATTTTTGAGATTGCTGCTTCTGCTGCTTCGGCTCCATCGACTCCTTTGGTTGCTTTGCTGCACTGTTGCATCAAATTTGCATTGGGGAGGGGTTCATTTGTGGACGAAACTCAAGTCTAGTGGCGATAATCGCAAGTTTTGTAAGTTCACACCCCAAACACCCAAGTTGCCTTTCCTCATCTTTATCCTCTTCTTGATTCGACTCCTTTTCTATGCTGTCTGCAAGCAGATCGTTTTGGGGCTAAGTGCTTGGCAAATGGATTGGGTGTAAAGTTTATTTGCAAACTGTGTGTATAAATTGCAGTTTGAGCTTGTTTGTTTGCCGTTTGCCATTGCTGTGCTGTTGCTTTTGCTTTTGCTGTTCTCTCTGTTTACTCAGCCTTGAGCTCCTTCTCATCAAAAAAAAAAAAAAACAACTCAATTTGCAGTTGAATCAACGACAAGGGCACAAATATTAATTACTTTATATTTTTTCTTTGCTCTCTTCAAAAGCACCCCAATTGAAAGCTGTTTGTCTATGAATTGTGCAAAAAATTTGCATTGAATTCAAAAATCAAATTATATTTATGCATTTTACTAAACGGATAAAGAAGTGCAAAGCAGAATTGCAAGCGATTACAGCTGAAGAAGGCTTTCTATATTTTACATGGACTATATGCAATCATCTCAATGCAAAGCCCAATTTAATTTGTAAGAAGAATATACTCAGGCATGCTTCCATTTCCAAATTCGCAAATTTTGCATTAGGTTTTTAAATGAAATACATTTAAGTCGAGCTAATTTGAAGAACTAAGTACGTCAAAGTTTAGTTTAACTATTACAGAATATATTTTAAAGAAATTAAGCTAAAAGGCGACATAATATAAAAACACTATCAATTCTCATTTCTAATCTTATAAATAAAATAAGCCATCGATATCATCGAATGTACCGTAAGCACTGCAATGTTCAATTTTAATTAAATTGCTTTCATAAGCAGCTTCACTTAAAGCAAGTGGTAATACTTTGAATAAAATATCATCCCAAACGGAAAAAATATTGTTAATTCCAATCAACAACTTAAATTCAATTTCATCTTCTCCACTAAGGTCAAATTTTTCATTATCCTGGCTAATATTTATGTCGCCTCAATAAACATAAGATTATTTTTATTTATTTCAAAAATATACAAAACTCTTTCTGACAGTTTGAAGTGCTACATTTACATGCTATCCTAAACACTAATGCTTAAGATGACACTTTAAAGTGCTAGTATGCTTTAATGCTAAGCTGCAAAACTGATCAGCCTGCATTTGCTTGGCAGCCAGCAACAAAATGTTGAATCAATGTTGTTAAAGAATACAACGTCAATTGGGAGAGGAGCGGCCGAGTCAGCCTCGAATGCAGCTATAATTAAAAGTGTCCTGGCTGTCAGTTTCGCCCAATTGTTCGAGCGTCAATTGCAGGCTTTTGTGCAGTTCCAGTTTTAAGGAAATATGCAATGTGCAACGACAGGCTGACAGACGACAATGGCTCGTCCTTTATCGTCCTGATTCGCTGGACAAAAATAAATGAACTTTTCATTAAGACAGTTGCAAATTATTTAGTTCCATGTTGGGCATTAATTTGCATAATTTAAAGTTAAATTGTTCGGCACAATTTTCTTCCTTCTTTTTTTATTTTTAAATTTCCCAGGCGCAACTTTTCGCCAGCTTGTTGCTTTACCCAGCCCTCTCAAACCACCCCCTTTCAACAACTCCCGGAAGCTGTTGCTTTTAATGAATGAATTTTGGCGCGCTTTTACGGCGCTTGCGCAGAACTTTGAGAGCAAAGAAAAAGCCGGTTGAAATTGAAAGGCATCAATTGAAACACAGCATCAGCTTTCAATGTTCAATCTTACATTCTTTCATGGCAACTTTTATCAGAAAAGCAGCTTGCGTTCAATTGCAAACAACAGTTGCGGTTTGGAGCTCGTCGCGTGCGCTTCTCGCTCTCGGATTTTACAGCTCGAATCCACAAAAAGAATCCACTGTCACACCCGAATCCTTCAACGTATAAAATTCGAAAAAAGAAAACAACTTTCGCGCAATCCAATTAGCATTTGAAGTAATAAATAATAATAAAAGAATTAAGAGTACCTTCTACACAAACCCAAATCTAAACACACAAAAATAAAATAATAAAAAAAAACACAAACATCATCATCAAGTGTATGCATTTCAAATGTGAAACGTGACAATTTACCAATGTGTGCTGCTCTCCTGGCGTATACGTAATATTTAAAAGCCAAACAAAACAATTCAAATTCAAATTATAATTCAGTCGTTATTCAAGCCCCTAACTAACTCAACTTAACACGGCTCAACTCAACTCAACTCAACTCAAGTGCAAATGAGCGTACACAAAATACACGCATCATTTTCAGAAGTACTATTTTATGCTGGTATTCAGATTCGTGTTCCTATTTGTTTTCGAATGTGCCTGTTGGCGTATACGTAATATTTGGAGAGCTGCTATTAAAGACTAACAATAAATCATTTGAATAATTCAGTTTCAATTAAAGCTATGTAGCCTCAAGACATTCAATATATTTAAATAGTTTACAAAATAAAAATAACAATTGTAATTATTTATTTAGTGTGCTGTTGTTGCTTTTTATGCATTTACGATGGCGTATACGTAATGTTAAATCTACCAATTATAATTCAATCGTTATTAAAGCTGTTTTGCGAACACATTGAATATCAAATAAATTAAAATAATACCTTGAGTAATAAAGAGTACTTTAATTATAATTATTATTAATCCCGGTTCCCATCAAAAATGAGAAAAAGGGAGAGTGCTGCAAATGTATTTAACAGGCAGAAGGAGGCCTTTCCGAATATATAAACTAGATGTATTCTTGATCAGCATCAACAGCCGAGTCGATATAGCCATGTCTATCTGTCTGTCTGTCTGTCCGTATGAACGCGTCCATCTCAGAGACTATAAAAGCTAAAGACATCAAACTTGGTATGTAGGTTCCTGTATACCATACGCAGACCGAATTTATTTCAAATTTCGGATGCACCACCCCACAGCCCCGCAAATCGAAAAAAAGGACACAATCACAATTGAAGATACAGCTTTGGTTTTTGATTTACATATATTTATGTTTTATCAATGTTGATCAGCTGTGGAAGTTTCATTACGATCGGATAAAAAACACCAAAGTTATGGAAATATCTATTTCCCCCGTCTCAGCAGGCAACAGTTTTACAGGCACTGGACAAGTTAAGTGCGCTGCTTGCTTGCGTAGTCGGGCACACTTGAATTCTTACTTGTTTTAATAATAATTTTGTATAGTGTTTGTTTTTTTCTGTAATTTGAAATGCATTAATGGGGGTATAAGTAATATTTGAATGGCACTTTTAAATCTTCAATAAATAATTCAAGCGAGACTCGAAATCAAAGAAACAGTATACAATAAATAATAATAAGATACAAAATAAAACACAAGTAATTTTAATAATTTTTTAATGTGCTATTTTTTTTAAATGAAATATAATACAAAATGACTTATAAATAAACAAAAAACAAAAGTTATTTTCGTAGTGTCGGAGATATATGATACATATGTTCTTGCAGAACACTTTAAAGTTCACTAACATTTTACACATTGTATCCATGACAGCTATAAGATATGTTAGCTGATGTTCATTAAATAGTTTAGTCATAAACTATATAAGTTTAAAAGTTCAATTGCTTAGTTTTGTTGAAATATATTTAAGAACACAAACTCACTTCAAGGGTATTTATTATTATAATAACACTATGTTACATTGAATACAAAACCATTCTTCTGATGCTATTGGGGTCCCTTATCACGAAAATAATTGTTTTTTCTATGGTTGATTTTTTTTACTCCCTGTTCCCATTAAAAATGGGAAAAAGGGAGTTATAAAGTACTGCAAATGTGTGTAACAGACAGAAGGAGGCATTTCCGACTATATAAACTAAATATATTCTTGATCAGGATCAACAGCCGAGACGAACTAGCCATGTCCGTCTGTCTGTCCGTCTGTTCACCTGTATGAACGTGTCGATCTCAGAGACTACAAGAGCTAGAGACACCAAACTTGGCATGCAGGTTCCTGTATACCATACGCAGATCAAGTTTATTTCAAATTTCAGATGCACCCCCCCCCGCAAATCGCAAAATACTCCCACAGCCACAATTTTAAATATAAAGCTTTAATTTTTGGCACACATGTATGTTTAATCAATGTCTTTCGGATGTGTAAATTTCAACACGATCGGATAAATAGCACCAAAGATATGGAAAAACTTATTTCCCCTGTCTCAGCAGGCAGAAACAATAGTTTGACATGCACTGTGCAAGTTGAGTACGCTGCTTGCTTGTGTTGCCGCTGAACTGCTTGAAATGCAAGTTTGGAGCAGGGAGTCTCGTAGTCGGGCACACTCGACTAGAGTATTCTTACTTGTTTCAGTTGTTTTTACTCCCTGTTCCCATTGAAAATGGGAAAAAGGGAGTATTAAATGCAAATGTATGTAACAGGCAGAAGGACACATTTCCGACTATATAAACTATATATATTCTTGATCAGTATCAACAGTGTTTATGCACTTTAAGAATTTTTTTTTGCAAATCGGACTACTATATCTTATGGCTGCCATAGGAACAATCGGTTGAAAATGGTTTGTATGAAATACGTTTTATACCCTTTTTTAAATTTTTTTTGAAAAAAAAAAAAGAAGAGTTTATTTGGTTTGTGAAATGTTCGTCTGTCCGTATGAACGCAGGTTTTTTCCACAGGTTTGAAGCTAGAGCAACCAAGCCTGGTTTACATGCTGGTATATACCATAGGCAGACATAGTGTTAAGATCGGCCAGATCGGACAACTATAACATATGGCTGCCATTAAAAATAAGTTTTTGTATTAAAAACTTTTTTGTTTTTCAAAATAACTCTATCAAACTCACTATGCCTAAGTTAAAGCACTTTTCACACATGTTTACAAAATTTCATCGAAATCAGACCACTATAAGATAAGCTGCCATAGGAACAATAGGTTGAAAACAAATTTTTTTTGCTTTTCAAGATATCTCAGCCAAACTCACTTTACCCAAGTTTAAGGATAGTTTTTAAGTAGTCTTTACAAAAATTTCATTAGTTAAACATACAGAAATCAGAGTATATCGCAGTCGGGAGAACCCGACTGCACCGTTCTTACTTGTTTGTTTATGAGAATACACTATAAAACGAATAAAAACGAAAACATTTGAAACATGTTGAATTGCTCAAATGGCTAAATCTTGAAATTTCTACCATAGAATTTACCGAGTGTTAACTTTTTCAAAACCTTATGAATGAATCTTTATGTTCAAAGAAGTATTTAGGGAGCTTGTGAGACAAGTTCGCATATAAACAGACAGTTAGAAACCATAGCTAGTTCGACTCAGCTGCTCATGCTGATTAAGGATACATGCATTTTAAAAGGATCGGAGATATTTCCTTCAATGTGTTGCACATATCGTGACAAATTTGTAACACCTTCTGCAAGGGTAAAAAGCAAATAAATTATGTTTATACTAAAACTTATACATTTAGTGTATTTTAGTCGCAACTCAAGTGTTAATAAGAGCAGGCCACAAGTATAAAGTATAAATGAAATTCAAATAAATTTGTATGCTGGTTTATTATCGCTTGAAACCGCTTTTTGTTTGTGGTTATCCCAGTGGAAATCCCGCTTTGTGTTTTGTGCGTCTTGGCCCGTTCTATCCTGCTATCGTTCTATCGTTCTATTGGCCTGGCTTGAATATTGAATACGTTTTGTTTGGCCAAGAAGAAAAAACGTGCATAACAAATCGCAAATCGCATCAACTATTCAGCAAATTCAAGTGCATATAAGAATGCACTTGGCAGCTAAATCCTCAATCCTGTATCCTGACCAACTAACCCCAAGTTCGTGTCCGTTTTGGGGTTCATGAAATGGCAAGAAACCACAAGACCAGAGCTGAAAAATTATTAATATTGCTGCACACTTAATAGTCTCGACAGTGCTAGTCTCAACTATTGCCAATAGCGACTTAAGTTGAAAATATCAAGAAATTGTGCAAAATAGTTCAGTCAAGTGTATAATTTTGTTTAGTTTTTGTCATAAATATTGTAAACTAACATCGATAGTGACTAAAAAAAGTTATCGATATTTTCGCATCCAGCTCTGGCACACATACACATAAGCACACAAACAAGAATTTAAAAACAATTCATTGTGCTTTTCAGTCTACAGTTTCAATGCTGATAGCCCCAGTTATCGATAGTATGGAAGTAAACCTCAAAGCGTCAGTTTGTTCTTTACATTTTGAGCACACTTTATAAAAAGCTCTTACCTAAGTCATGGAAAAGTCTCGATGTTTGAAAATAAAAACTATTGATGCATTCGATAGTGTCAGTTTCAATGATGGTAGTCAAAATTATCGATAGCATTGAATAAACCTTGATGCATCAATTAGTTTGTTAGCTCAGTTGTAGGAAAGCTTTGATAGTGAATCTGCATAAAATCTATCGATACAGTTTTAAAAACATAAGTTAAACATAAGTTGGGTACATTTTAAACTCAATTTTTAAAAAGCTCTTAGCTAAGTCATGGAAAGGTCGCGATTACTACTCAAAATAAAAACTATCGATACTTTGGACAGTGCCATCCATAACACTCACACACACACACACACAAACACACATAGAACACACACATAAGAAAAATGTAATCACAATTACAAATGCAGGCAGCATTTTGCATAATTTATGTCAAGCACAACAGCAACAACAGAATAGAGTCATTTTATGGGAGGGAGGAGAGTGCTTTGGAGGTTGTCGAGCGCTAGAGGGAGATGGGGGGTTGTATAACATACACACGCTTGCATGGCCATAAATAAGTGCAGGTTTAAATACCACGGCAACAATTGTGAAATATGGCAGAATAATAGAAAGACCAGAAAGCATAAAATAAAATGTATGAAAAATGTAACTACAAGTAGCCCGCTGACATGCACCAGTGGAGGAAACGGAGAGGGGGGGCTAGTGCAAGGAGGGGGCTGTTGAAGCCAGGGGCACAGTGTACAGTGGAGCAAAATGTCATCTGTTGAAACTTTAGCTGAGCGTACGTTAACATAACGTTCTGGGTAGCTAAAAAGTACTGCCAAGAGGCTTTAAATTCGATGAAATCATGTGGCAAAGTTAACCCCTTCCTTCAAGCATACCCCTTTGTCCCCTGCTGCCTGCTGCCTGAAACGTCACTGTGCGGCCTGCAAATGGAGAACTCAACGTGGAACAGCAAACAAAAGAAAAGCAAAGAAAAGCCAAGAACAAAATGGGCCAAAAAGTTATTTTAAGGACAGGGCAAAAGAAAAAAAGTACGCGATTCTCGCTTTTTTAAAAAAAAACTAAGCTCGAGATTTTTGTTTATGCCAGGGTGTGTGTGTAAGTATGTGTGTGTATATGTATATGTGTGTGTGTGTTTAGTATATATGCGAGTGTGTGTAATCTCGAAACAATTATGCATACGTGCATACACAGAAATCTGTGGAGCGTGATGCTCAAAAGTAGCCCAAAAGCCTCGAAATGAAAGCGAAAATGTTTGCCATTAGCATAAAAATTAATGGCCAGCTGGCAAATGTAGATGGCCAACTTTAGATGGCCAACTGTAGATGGCCAACAGCAACAGCAATAACAAGAACAGCAAGAACAACAGCACCAACAACAACAGCACCAACAACAACTCTATCAACAACATTGACCAAAAAGGCGACCCAAACAATTTGAAACAGAAAGTCTATGGCATTGGCATTTCACAACCTTGATAGCTATTGTATACTATATTCATGTCTATCAGTGTTGCCAACTTTTCAAAAGTTGCCAACAACAAAAAATTCTATTTGAGTGAAAAGCTGTATTAAATATACATATATGTATTGATGATCAGGCCTGTTTTCATTTCTTAAAATGATTAGAAAGGCAATCTTAAGTAGTGTTTATACGGTGCAATTCTTGTTTGGAGTAAATGTGCATGAGAAGTCTTTCTAGAAACGATTTAGTTCAACATCTGATTCAAAATTTTACTTGTCTTGACACTTTGTCTTACTTTGGTATATATCAACATGCATACCAAGTTTGGTTGCTTTAGCTTCAAAACTGTGGAAAAAAGTACGTTCATACAGACGGATAGACGGGCGGAATGACATTTCTTTTTTCCACAGAAAAGTTTGTAGCCTACTTTTTGGAGCAGAATATACCCAGCCAACCATAGGACTCTCACAGGTGCACCGTTGGGACTCCCTGTACGGAGTGCTTACCCTCCTAGGGACGCTCCTACCACTGCCGAAAAGGAGGGTATCCCGTTTCATTCCAATTTGGAGCGCTCCAAAATCGTTCCGCTGAGGAGGTGCTTTAGGAGTGCCTTTTCACTTCAATTCGGAGCGCTCCAGAAACGATCCTTTCAGGAGTTTGTATAGGAGTCCCTTTTCACTCCATTATCAGGGCGCTCCGGAAACATTCCTTTGAGGAGTTGTAATGGGAGTCCTTTTTCACTCCACCTTCGGAGCGCTCCGTATTTGGTTGGCTAGGTAAGCAACAAATCTTTTTGATTGATTCGCAAAAAACAACTTTAGCAACTAGTTTACGTCTAACTTATCTAAAGACCATCAACAGTGATTATCATAAGCAGCATTCCTTGCAGACATCTCAACTTATAAAAGATTCCAACACAAAAAGATTGTGAAATCCTTTCTGACTTGCTGTCCTTATGCAGCATTAATGTGAAAATCGACAAGGAAGCGTATATATCTTGATAAGCTTTGTTATAAATACATTGCATTTGCAATAGCTGAAATATTCGCAAGTTTAGTCAGGCACTTCTTTATAAAACCATTATATAAACTTTGTGCTTTTGAACACACACATCATGAATTTATAAAGTAAGCGAAACTATTTCTTAAGCTGAGTATGGTAACTAATAACTCACTGCTAAAGTTAACAACTTTACGTTTTGCCTAGAAGAACTTTGCAGACATTATAGTAAAATTAAAAAAAAAAAAAAAAAAAAAAAAGTATAAAAAACAAAGCAAACGAAAACAGTTTTGGCTGAAAAGACATAAAAACCAAATTGGCAGCACTGCTGTCTATATCCATGTCAATGTCTGTGTGTGTGTTTGAATGTGGTGTGGATATTTTCATTTTATTGAAGACTTAATCCTTTCTCAACTGTTAACTGTTAACTGTTAGCTGCCAACTGGCCAACTCGCCAACTGGCAATTGCCAATTGTCTGCTGGCATTTATTGTTTCGTTTCGTTTTTGATTTTTTCTGTTCAATTGCAAAGATAGATGGGGGGTGGGGGGGAACAGGGAATAAGGGTAAGAGTGAGGGTCAGAGTAAGAGTGAGCGGTTGAAGGGATTGAATGGACAGCTCTAGTGCATATTTTTATGAGCAAATGCTTTACAGTGTGTGCCCAAAGCGAGAACAGATAATGGATAACAGCCAGGCAAACGAAATGAGACCAAAAGTGAGGCCAATAAAAAGGCGATAAAATTGACGCCCAATACAACAACGCAACCAATAGAGACAGAAAAGAGATAGAAAGAGAGAGAAGAGAGAGAGAGAGAGAGACAGCAGGAGGCAAGGACACGAAGGAGAACCAGGGCGACACATGTCCTGTCGGCACAGAGTGCATAAAAAGGCGATATATATTCCACATACGCAATCTCACACTCAAACACGTAGAACGTTAACCTGGGATAGAGGGGAGTCGAAGAGGAAGGAGAGCATTCAGCAAGCGGTGTTTATAGTCAACGTCCGGAGGAGATACGGATTCAAATGCCGTGGTGATTAATGGGCCAACGGGCCATTGCCGACGGGATGCGCATAATTCACGTGAGCCAAACGAGATATCGCCAAAGGCGACAGCAGCGATGGATGTGGTGCAGGTGGTGCTGCTGGCCATGGCCAATGATGATGCTGCTGCTGCTGCTGCTGCCGCTGCTGGTGGTGCTCAACATAGCAACAACAACAGCGGGCATGGAGTCCTCGACCGAGGAGCTAAAATTGAAGTTGCAAATGGAAATGGAGTGGAGTCGACCAATTAAGCAAATGCCAGTAAACGTCGTCAGCTCAATTAGCAGTAGAACATATCGCAACCGTCCAGAAACCCATCTAAGTTTAGAGCAAAGCAGTGGACAGAGCAGCGGGCAGAGTAACAAACAGAGCAATGGACAGAGCAGCTGGCAGAGCAAACGTACAAAAGTCAAGCGACGACAGCGCCTCAACTCGCACAGCAACTTGCCCACCATCACCGCTTCCGTCTCCGTCTCCGGCTCCGGGTCTGGGTCTGGGTCTGTCTCCGGCTTTGGTTTTGGCAGCAGCTCCGGCTCAACAAATCTAAGCAGCTGGCAGCAGCAGCGCTATTTGAAAGTGAACCAGGTGTTTGAGAGCGAACGTCGCATGTCCCACGAGGAGATACAACGCAATCATGGCAAAATTGTCCTACTCGGTCTCTTTGAGCTATCCACCAAACGCGGCCCACGTCCGGACGGACTCAGCGAACTCGGTGCGGCCACCATGGCCGTGGACCACATCAACCGCAAGCGACTGCTGCCTGGCTACACTCTCGAGCTGGTCACCAACGATACACAGGTGAGTGCCAACAAATACAAAGTACAAATTCCCAATTCCACCATCAATGCAAAATTCAAAATTAATTCTAGCCATAGTTGAAAAACCAAATCAAAAAATCAACGACTGCTTACGTTTTAAATGAATATATGGACTCTGTTCATTATCAGTTTATCTTTGTTAGCATCTAGGACCGAAACCAAACATACAATTCGTATGTATAAACTCTCTTTCTAGCTTTCCAACTTTTAATATTCAATTTTCTTTGGATTTTTTACTTGCAACGTTTCCAAGTTCCTGCTTTTCCCAGAGTTTTGACTTTTGCAATTTTATTGATACTGAATCGATTTGCATGTAGTTTTTCATGATGTTTGCTCTGAATTCATTTGATATTTGAATTTTATTCATTTCTGCAAATAAAATGAAAAATGAATAAAAGTTAACCCAGCTTGAAGATTTTTCGATACTCATTTTTATGCGTAACAGTTGGGTGAAGGCTTCTCATCTAGATGCGTAACAGTTGAGAGTATGTCTCAACTTGATGCGTAACAGTTCAGATTGAGAGTAGGTTGGCAGTCGGTGCCATTACAAAATTGAATTTTCATTTAGTGGCGCGTGCAACATTAAAACTTAATAAGAAAATCTGCAACCGCAGCAGCAGCAGCTGCCTCAAAAGCTATGGTAAAAAAAAAAAAATAAAATAAATAAATTTGTCATCAACGTTTTTTTATTGCAAGCAGCAGCAGCAGCAAAGGCAGCAGTAAAGGCAGCGGAAACGGGAAGCGTTGCGGGGCAGACTTTGATGGCACTTTCGAGAGAAATACAAACAGAGGCCGAGGCAGAGACTCTCTACTTCTCGCTCTCCTGCAACTGCTTGCCTCTGGCTCACAGCTGAACGGAGTCGCAACCGTATCAGCGGTCTCTTCTATCAAAGCCAAATGTCGACATTTTAAAAATGTTTATTGCGCCATCTTGGCGCACTTTTTATGACGCGCAGCAGAACGCGTCAGGAGCTGCTCTGTTTATGCTGCTGCTGCTGCTACTTCTGCTTCTCCCTTCTGTTCCCAACTCCTACTTATCTCTCTCATTGACTTGATTCCCTTCTGCTCTCTTCTGCAGTGCGATCCGGGTGTAGGCGTAGATCGCTTCTTCCATGCCATCTACACACAGCCCTCCACACGCATGATGATGCTCCTCGGCTCCGCCTGTTCAGAGGTTACCGAGAGCCTGGCCAAGGTGGTGCCCTACTGGAATATTGTGCAGGTAAGTCAGTTAGTCATTTTGTCTTCTTAAATTGGGTTTTTTTTTTTTTCATTTTGGTATATCGCTGATTATAATATGCAAATATGCCCAGTCCATTAAGCCTATTACTCAAAAATTTAATCAACTCACGTGCGGAGTCGACTTTGCTCGATTAGCATAAATACTATACTACAACGAGAGCCAATAAACATTTCAACATTTCCGCGCTCAAGTAAATAGCATCCAACAAATTATTAAATAAAAAACGAGAAGACAAAAATACAAAGTACAAAGCTAAACTAGAAATACTCTTTCAAACATACGTATACTTATGTATCATATTTAGATCTGATCTAAAATCAATTCAATGGTAAAACAAAAATAAATACTATATATGCAAGTTTAATGTAGTTTGCTATTTCAGCGTTTGTTATATTTTCATGTTTTATGACATAATTTATGCTTTTTAATGCATAATCTATGTCTATTTATGCAACATTTTTGCATATATATGTACTATATATGATAAATAATGCATTATTTGTACATATTAAATCATAATTTTATTATATGATTACTTTTACTTTATATTTTATGCATAAATATGCATAAATTAATCCTCAATTCGAAATTCAAGCTTTATATCATACATAATTTGTACATGAATTGTGCCTGAGTGGTACAACTTCTCAACTACATACTAATAGTTTCTCTTTGATATTTGCTCAAAGTTAAGATGGTTTTAATAAAACTTGGTCAAATATATCTGCCTAACCTTAAACTAAAACAGTTTTATACAATTTTCGACTCACCTTTTATTTTTCCAATAATAATATTTATATTCTATGTTAATTAATCTCGATCATCTACAATTTGGGAGCATCAAAATCAAGGTTGATGAGTTTTGTTTGACACATCTAAAAAGACAAGAAAGTGGTTCAATAAAATAAATTTTAGGCCAATATCGATAACAGCTATAACTGAAAATGGTCCGATTTTTACACTCTTTTTTTAAATTTTGTTGAAAAAATATAAGAAAATAGAGTATATTGGGTGTGTGAAATGTCCGCCTGTTCTTGCATATGAACGCAGTTTTTTGAAGCTAGAGCAACCAAACTTGGTATACATGTTGGTATATACCATGGCTCCGCAAAGAGGCGAAAAAAAGAGTATATCGCAGTAGTGTGTATCCGACTACAACGTTCTTAATTGTTATTTATATAAAATTAAATAAAACCGTATAAAAATGCAAAAATTCCCGAAACAGATTTGATATAGCATTTGGAAAGGTCTGCAGCGCAGACTATCCAATTGCACAACAAAATATAAATACCCAATAAAAGGGTATAGCCAGAAATGCGTAAATACAAAAGTAGGGGTGATGTTTAAAGGGTAGGGGAAGGGGAAATGGCAGGGAAGCTATACAAATTCAGTTAGAAGGAGCACGTTGCATGCAAATGTCTCTCGTTGAGGCTGAGTGAGTTTTGGCCTTTGAAGTTCAAATGGGATGCTTGACTCTCGCATGTGGCGACTAAATGGGCCGAAACTTGGTAGACAAGAGGCAAGACACAAGAATCACACACACACACACACACATAACACACACACACACACACACCCACACATAACACACGAGGCATAAAACTTTGGCCTGCCACACATGCATATGGAATGTGGAATGTGTGCCACAACACGTTGCACGTAACAATTGCCTTGACTGCTACTGATTACAGGTCTCCTTTGGCTCCACATCACCAGCACTGAGCGATAGACGTGAATTTCCCTATTTCTATCGCACCGTCGCACCCGACTCCTCTCACAATCCTGCAAGAATTGCGTTCATACGGCGCTTCGGCTGGGGCACAGTGACCACATTCTCGCAAAACGAGGAGGTCCACTCGCTGGCGGTGAACAATCTGGTGACTGAACTGGAAGCAGCCAACATATCCTGCGCAGCGACAATCACGTTTGCGGCCACCGATTTCAAGGAGCAGCTGCTGTTGCTTCGGGTAAGTGGGCGGGGCGTTATCCAAGTGTCCAGAAATATTATTTGAAACATGACAAATGGCCACATTTGTCACAAATGTTGTTGTCGCACCACACAGGAGACGGACACACGCATCATTATCGGCAGCTTCTCCCAGGAATTGGCACCGCAAATACTCTGCGAGGCATACAGACTACGAATGTTTGGTGCCGACTACGCCTGGATACTCCACGAGAGCATGGGTGCACCCTGGTGGACCGACCAGGAGACACCCTGCACAAAACACGAGCTTCAGTTGGCTGTTGAAAATCTGATAGTTGTCTCCACCCACAACAGCATCGTGGGCAACAATGTTAGCTACAGTGGATTGGTAAGCAGATATTTATTATACCCTTGCAGAGGATATTATAATTTTGTCACGAAATGTGTAACGCACTGAAGGAGACGATTTAGAAAAAAGAAAATTTAATATATTCGTGATCAGCGTCAACAGCCGAGTCATGTCCGTCTGTCTATCTGTTTATATGCGAACTAGTCCCTCAGTTTTAGAGCTATCGTAATGAAACTTGGCACAGATTCTTATTTTTTCTGAAAGCAGTACATATGTCAGAATCGGCCAGGTCAGACCACTATAACATATGGCTGCCATAGGAACGATCGGTTGAAAAATAAGTTTGTATATGAAAAACTTTTTTGTTCTGAGATCACAGACAGACAGACAAAGAAGACGGACGGACGGACATGGCCAAATCGCCAAATGTATATACTACCATATAGTTGGAGATGCCTTCTCATATGCAGTAATTTATTAATACTTTTTCACTTTTTAAATTTCTGATATCAAATTTTGTAGAACCATTTTTATTTTGGTAAAGATTAGTTCGCTTAAGGGTCCATTTAATCAAAACATTACAGACTGTGTTTTTCAAACATTTGTGTGTGAGATTACTTCGTCACTTTCAGCCCTAGGTCCTAATGCAGCACTTTTGAGTTGATTTACAGCCGGATCCCCGAATTTTCAAGCACTGTCTATCTAACTTCAGACAGCTGCCTCCATTACCTCTGCAACTATTTCCACTGCATAGAGTAAACGTCATCCAAATCAATAGCAATCTTTGGATAAAGCAATACATTCTGATGTATACTGGTATTAAAGTGACTATGGGAATGGACGTTTGGGAAATATTTATACCTGCAGTTACATAAAACATACAATTTATTTAAGAGTAGCATGGCGAATAACATTTATAACGGCTGTGGGCTTCAAGCGTGTAAAATGAATATTATGTGCTTAGATCATAACAAATAATTTAGCACGTTGTTCAAAAGCTTCATAACTAAGATGTATGTAAGCCCTTTCAAATACATTTTACATTCAAAACCCCAGTTTTCGATCAGTTGTTTCTATGATAGCATTACCAACACATAGAACATTTCTGTAGCTTCTGCTACTTGGAAACTGTTAAGGTTTCTGTTTTATCGGCTTTAGCACATTACCGCTAAACTAGCTATTCTGTATCGACTTATAATAGGAAACTAGTCTAAAGCATTTTAGATAGCTATCTTAACGATTAACGATACAAATAAATAAACCCACAAATATTCAAACTGAGTGAGCTGCAGTACACAGTGATCCCATCTTATTAGCAACCCGTGATCAAAGACGAGTGAAATGAATCCGAAAAATTAAAATTGGAGCTATTAATTTCGCAGAAGCTGCTAAAACTTTGAATATTAGACATAGTTCCATCAAGTGTTTCCCAGTTGTTGCCTCCACATTTAGTACAAACAAAGATTTACCAGTCCCTTCCCGTTCCGTTCTCACCAGTCAGAATTGAAATGATTCATTTGATTTGAGAAACCCGGGGCTACGATTGCCACATTGCCACGACTCGAAGGCTTTATTATCGTTTTAGTGCCTGGCATGAAATCTGCGGCGCATAATGAGCTGGCAATCTCATTACGAGGCAGGTCTTGTGGCAGGCGGGGCATGGGGCAGACACACTAGGATGGGAATGGTGATGGGAATGGTGATGGTGATGGTAATGGGTATGGGGACAACAAGTCGTATAAGCGATGAGCGGTCTATTTAATCGCTGCAATTTGCAATTCTCATTCCTCAATTCCTCAGAACAATCACATGTTCAACTCGCAGCTGCGCAAACAGTTCTCACAGTTTCACTACCAGGATACTGCTGGCATCCGCAGCAGCAGCGGCAGCCGCAGCCACAAGCGAGCACCACAATCGGATTTGAGGGGGCGCAATAGGCGTGGCACTGGCTCTGGCAGTCATCTGATGCCAGACGCTATCTCCCGTTATGCCCCGCAGACATATGATGCCGTTTGGGCCATTGCATTGGCCCTACGCGCAGCCGAAGAGCACTGGCGTCAGGATGCAGCTCAATCCAAGCTGGATGGCTTCGATTATACACGAAGCGACATGGCCTGGGAGTTCCTTCAGCAGCTGGGCAAGCTGCACTTTCTGGGAGTATCGGTAAGACTGCCAATTATAAAACAATCAAAAGCTGCGACATCAGTTTTTCATTGATAATGTCTGAGAGGCTATGTTGTTGTTAGTTTAATTTGCAATTTATAGTTCTTAACCTTCAAGCTAATACTATATATAAAGTTGTAAAAGAGCTAATGATTATGATGATAGCGAAACTTATTAAAATGATAATGAAGGAAATAATGATAATTATAACAACACAATTATGAAAATAAAGAAAATAAAAATAGTGAATAATTCTTAGCTAAGGAACGTCGAAATTATAATGATAACGATAATGATGAAACTAATTATAACTATAATATAGCTTATTATAATTGAGAAAACAATGACAATGATAAGGATAAAAAGAGTGATAGAAAATGATAATGTATAAAATAAGTAGAATTAAGTTAATAATTGATAAAAAAAAAAAATAAGAACAAGTAAGAAATAATTAATGATACAAATAATACAGCGAATAATGGTAATGAAAATAATAATGATAACGATAATATTAATATGAACACACATTATAATTTATCGTAAAGAAAATAATGATAATGATATTAAAACAATTATGATCGTGAAAAAAGTGATTGATAATCATAATAAATAAAATAAGTATAATGAAATAAGTAATTCATTATAAAAAATAATAAATAATGATAAAATAATAAGTGGGTGCAATTAATGATAAAAATAATAAATAACATAATGACATCAAAAAAATTAAAAAATAGTAAAAATAATAATAAGTAAGAAATAAGTAACTGATGATCCAAATAATAAAGAAAATAATGCAAATAATCATGATAATAAATAATTATATATCATTCTTATGATATGCTAATGATAATGACAACGATAATGAAGCTAATTAAAGTGATAGTAAAGAAAATAATGATAATAAAACAATTTAGATAATGATGAAAATAGTGATTGATAACAATGAAATAAGTATAATGAAGTTAGTATTTTATGATCATAAAGATAATAATAATAAGAAGGAAATCAATAATTAGTGATAAGAATAAGAAAGTTAATACTAGTAATGACAATGATAATGACAACACTTATGTTTAATTCCTTATTCCTTACTACTGTCTGCAGGGTCCCGTTTCGTTTAGTGGTCCAGACCGTGTGGGCACAACCGCCTTCTACCAGATACAACGAGGTATGCTGGAACCCATTGCGCTTTACTATCCGGCCACAGATGCCCTGGACTTTCGCTGTCCCCGGTGTCGACCGGTGAAGTGGCACAGCGGACAGGTGCCCATTGCGAAGCGAGTCTTCAAGCTGCGAGTGGCGACGATAGCACCGCTGGCCTTCTACACCATTGCGACGCTGTCGAGCGTGGGCATTGCACTGGCCATTGCATTTCTTGCCTTCAATCTACATTTTCGCAAGCTTAAGTATGTGTTACAGTCCCAATCTGCCAACTATACTTGTAGTATAGTACTATGGCTGACCTATTCCCAGGGGCTAACGTTGCTTACTGTGCACTTTACAACTTGGCGCATCTTTTACACTGTTCTTCACTGCTTCACTTCTTCACTTCTTTACTTCTCCACAGAGCAATTAAACTTTCCAGCCCGAAGCTGAGCAACATCACCGCAGTGGGATGCATCTTCGTTTATGCCACCGTCATCCTGCTGGGTCTGGATCACTCGACGCTGCCCTCGGCGGCAGACTCCTTTGCCACGGTTTGCACGGTGAGTGTCTCGAGTGCCTCAGATTCTGAGCCTTTGTTTGACTTTGGGTTATGCAAGCACAGTTGCCTTCAAGTGTGGGTGGAAGTAGGGGGTGGGTTTGGAACAGTGGGTGGTAGGCAGCGTGGGCGATTCCTTCTCATCAAATATGACTTTCAGTTTTCAGCACAACTTTCGAGTCGCGCTCCACATGTGTTTATTTTATTTATGTGGATTGCTGAATTCTTGAATTGTTGTATTGTTCAAGTGAAGATGTGTGCTATAAATAGCTGTTATATTAAGCAAACATCTTTTGCAAGCTCTCTCAGTTAATCTTTAATTTTAGTACGCTTTAAGCTAGATGAGCTGCTACCAGTGACCATAAAGTCCAAATTGATGCCCTTGTCATCAAATTTGTCGACCACCGACAAAAATTCTACTCCAGGGAAATTCGCAGTCCGCTGTTTATTGTTGTTGTTTTCCTTTTTTGGTGTTGCTGTTGAGGGCGCTCGTGTCGAGCCAACATCGTATCATGTAATAGCATGGCAGGGGTATGGAAGCTGGTGACGGGGGCAAGAGGTGGGAGATGGGAACAACAGCAAATTAGAAATGAGCGATTTACAGTGATAACTGTGACTGTTACCTTCATTTATAGCACTGAGAAATATCTGTAACTGTGACTTTTTACGGTGACTGTTATCTGAACTGTAACTGTAAGCCGACTGTTAATCTGACTGTTATCTGAGCTGTGACTGTAGTCCTACTGTTAACCTGACTGTTTTTATGTAGACTTTCGACTGAAATCCGACGGTTAATCTGTTAATATCCAGACTTTCACTGTTTGGATCAAGACTGCGACGCGGACCTGTTACTCTTGTATGTTACTCGCGTTGTGTGTAAATAATTCGCAAATAATCGATAACAGTTTAAAAAAATTTTTGAAACATAAATTCTATCGATTTGGAATACTTGTTTTGTACTCAAGATTTCAATTATATCGATATATCGATTATTATTTACAGTTTTAATCGTTGCAGTCACAGTTTGACAGTTTGTCAGTCACAGCAACTCGGTCACACTAACAAAAATATAGCTCATGTCTAAAGCAAACACATGACACACAGGACACACAGCACACGGGAAAAATTTCACAACCTTTGTGATATTTTTTATTTTGCATAAATTTAGGAAGCGCCAATGTTGTTGCTGTTGTACCTTGTTGTGTTGGCCATTGATGACTTGTTTAGGCTCTCAACCTCAACAACATGACACCAGCTCATCCTGAACACACACAATATCTCCCCACTCTCTAACTTTCACTCTCTCTCCTCTGTCTCTCTCTACCCAACTAGGCACGCGTGTATTTGCTGTCGGCTGGGTTCTCGCTGGCGTTCGGCTCAATGTTCGCCAAGACGTATCGGGTGCACCGCATCTTCACACGCACCGGCAGCGTGTTTAAGGACAAAATGCTGCAGGACATTCAGCTAATTCTGCTCGTGTGCGGCCTGTTGCTTGTTGATGCTCTCCTTGTCACCCTCTGGGTCGTCGCGGACCCAATGGAAAGGCATTTGCATAATTTGACACTGGAAATCAGCGCCATTGATCGGAGCGTTGTCTACCAGCCTCAGGTGGGTTGCCATTCCCTCTTACCCAAAACCCCATACCCCATACCCCTTACCCTCTTACCCTTGTGTGTCCTTTGGTGTCGTCTATTGACACGGCCTGTTTGTAAATTGACTCCCAGGCTCTATGACTTCCTCTTCTGCTTCCACTTCCACTTCCTCTTCATCGTCATCTGCCTTAATGTGACTTGTTTTCCCTCTGTTGTGTGTCTCTTTGTTTTCAGGTTGAGGTTTGTCGCTCCCAGCATACACAGTCCTGGTTGGGTGTACTTTACGCCTACAAGGGTCTGCTCTTGGTTGTGGGCGTTTACATGGCCTGGGAGACGCGTCATGTCAAAATATCCGCCCTTAACGACTCCCAGTATATTGGAATCTCTGTCTACAGCGTGGTCATCACCAGCGTTATCGTTGTTGTTCTGGCCAATTTGATCTCCGATCGGGTTACCCTCGCCTTTATCACCATAACGGCTTTGATACTCACCTCCACGACGGCGACGCTCTGCCTGCTCTTCATACCCAAGCTCCACGACATCTGGGCGCGCAGTAAGTGATTTAAAATATGTCAGGCCACGTTAAGAATTCGCGAAAGTGAATTTTCCTTAGACGTTTTTATTTTCGTTTTTGACAAGATTTTGCAATTTTAATTAACTTGTCGTATGGCCTTGAATTCAGCTGACTTTACATCAATTCAGTTATCAAAACCGACACATTAAAGATATATCCGTAAGGGAAAACTGGAGCATACCTCCTCTAAATTATATATTTAAAGATATCCAATTGATTTGTACTCTCTGCCATGATATATAAATATATACATTTAAATATCAATTTTAAACACGAATACTCTGCATTGTCTAGTTTTACAATTGAATACAGATCGAAAATATATTGATCTGTATTTGCTGTGTGCATCTCTCTCTTTCTCCCTTCCTTTCTATTTCCTCTCCACAGACGACATTATTGATCCTGTGATACATAGCATGGGCCTCAAGATGGAGTGCAATACGCGTCGCTTTGTAGTAGATGATCGTCGAGAGCTGCAGTACCGAGTGGAGGTGCAGAACCGTGTCTATAAGAAGGAGATACAGGCACTCGATGCGGAGATACGTAAGTTGGAGCGTATGCTGGAGTCGGGCCTGGGTACTGCCTCGACGAACACCTCGTCGTCCACATCGCTGCTGACGGGTGGTGGCCATGGCCATCTAAAACCAGAACTGACTTTAACAACTGGCCTATCACAGCCTCCATCGACAGCCACCGGCAAGTCGCGCACACCGAGCATCTCGGGCATCCTGCCCAACCTGCTGCTCTCCGTGCTGCCTCCCGTGATTCCACGTGCCAGTTGGCCCTCGGCGGAGTATATGCAGATACCGATGCGACGATCGGTGACGTTTGCTTCGCAGCCGCAGCTGGAGGAGGCTTGTTTGCCGACACAGGATCTGATCAATCTACGTCTGGCACATCAGCAGGCGACGGAGGCGAAGACGGGTTTGATTAATCGTTTGCGTGGCATCTTCTCACGCACGGCTAGCAGCAACAAAGGTTCCACTGCCAGTTTGGCGGATCAAAAGGGTCTCAAGGCGGCTTTTAAGTCGCACATGGGTTTGTTTACGCGCTTGATTCCTTCGTCGCAGACGGCCTCCTGCAATGCCATCTACATCAATCCGAATCCTTTGGATGGCATCAGCTTTTTAACCACCGACGGCAGCTCCAATGGCGTGCATCTGAAGCCCATGCATCGTGGCTCGTTGACAAAGAGCGGCACCCATCTCGATCAGCTGACCAAGGATCCCAACTTTCTACCCATCAATACCATTTCCGGCGAACGCTTTGATCTGCAAACGGATCAGGATGGTATCTCAGGCAAGTATGTCAAGCTGCCAGAGACAAAGGTCAACTTTCAGCTGCCCAGCAGCCGGCGTCCATCGATGATGCAGCCGGCGCCCAGTTTGAGGGAACGCGTGCGTGGCTCTCCACGCTTTCCACATCGCATCTTGCCACCCACGTGCAGCTTGAGCGCTCTGGCCGAGTCGGAGGACCGTGGCGGATCGGAGGCATCCACCATAGCGGGTAGCTGCAAATCCATACCAAGGATTTCATTGCAGCAGGCAACAAGTGGAGGCACTTGGAAGTCCATGGAGACGGCAGCCAAATCACGACTCTCGCTTGACTCGCAGGAGGAGCACCTGAATGCACCAGCTCCATCAAATGGTCTTGGTTAATTCCCACCCACACATATAACACATATACACATATACACATAACAACATGCTCCCAGTTCCAAAACATTTTCCGCCCAATCCTTGTCAATTAGAAGTGAACACCAAGCAATTATTTTCGACACGCGTCTCGTCCTTCTCGTCCTTTCGCCTCCTGCCAGGACATCGCGCGTGTTCAACTGACCAATCATTGGCTTAAAGCAATCAAACGCATTAGGATAACAACTCTAGTTAAGTTACGATGCTCGTAATCCTTCTTCCAAGTAGCTAGTCATCTTGTACTCCCCTCTCTTTCTCTCTCTCTCTATTTTTGCTCTCTCGCTCCCTCCAACCCGCCCCCCCACCACCTAATGTGATTGGCCTAAGCTCATTCTAGAAATTTTTTTTATAGGCTAAGTAGATGACTTTGGCGCATTAGTTGCATAAATTTTAAGGTTCGTCTTAATAGTTCTTAAATTTTGTTTCTGTTTTCCATACCCTGTAACCATAAATTTAATAATGTTGTGAACCGACAAATCGATTACGATTTAGAATCGTTTTGTTGGTCAGTCAACAAAAAGTTTTAAAAACATTCGATTATAATCGAAAAGATTTTTCCTTTTGAGTTTTAGAAAATATGCTTCTTAGTGTTGATACTATAGGTTTTTGTTTCTTGATTCCAAAGAAATTAAAAAAAAAATAAGGAAATAACAATTGTGCTTAAAATGTATCGAAATTTATTGGAATATCAACAAATTCTTATATAATCCACAAAATAAAATCAAAGTTTTTTTTTTTTAAATTGTCAAATAAACGAAAAAAAATTTTGGATAATTTTGTATCTGAATTATTTGTCATCAAGTTGAAATCTGAAGAGCAGCGTGTATGGTTACAGGGTGATTTCTGGTAGAGCACTCTCGACTATCTAATTCTTACTTTGCCATTTTGCGGTTGTTGTTTCCGTTTCAGTTTCAGTTTCTGTTTTTGTTTTCTTTGTGCCAAACACCGCAACGTTGTCGTTTTTTAGTGGTGCTTGTGCCCATCTACGGTATCCAGTAAGCAATACTATTTAGTATATAGGGATTTAGTCAAAACAATATATGATTAATTACCGCGAGTGCATAAGGGTTCGAATCTCGAATATATGCAAAGGAACGTTGCCATTTAAAATCAATATATACATATAAATATATGCATACATGTATAACAAATATATATGTATCTTCTCACTGTTTTTTGTAGAATGTAGTTGTAGATGTAATCGGTAGCAATATACATACAGTTCGGTTGCGAGCCAGCTCAAAACTAGAATACTCGTAAGTGAAACACAAGTTTTAGCATTGTAATCCAATTCGACCCTTGTGACTTTGAAAACTGACCCCAACCCACACAACAGTCCCCGTAAAACCCAACGAAATCTATTCGAAAAATAACGTCAATATAAAAAAAAAAAAAAAAAAACAAAAAAAAATAAAGCAGAACAGTCCTGCCAAAAAATAATGATTAATTAATTAACTTGTTTTATTTGGTGACGGCAAAAGCGCGAGAGCAAAGAGAAATGACTTTCTATAAAGCCGGAAAATAAGTTTGCCAACCCTTAGGGGGACAATACAAGGAGAGAAGGAGTTTAAGAGTGGGGGGAGGGGGGCAGAGGGAACACTACAAACAATGGCAGATGCTGAGACAGCAGCAGAATCAGCAGCCAGGACACAAAGAGCCAAAACTAATAGAGTACGGTGATTAAGTTGACATTGCAATTTGTTACTATAAATAAATAAATAAAATCGCATGAAAGAAATTCCGGGCGGTCCAAGCTTTTACTGAGAACTGAGAACTGTCGACCTGGTCGTTGTTGTTGTCGCTGTCCTCCTTCTGGCCCCAGGACCTGTCCCTGACCCGTGCCAGAAAGTCGCTTGAACTCTGCCCGGATCGTGTGAATTTATCTTTATGCTCGTAAAAACAAAAACGCACATGAAACGAAACGAAATCGTCCAAATAAACAGCGACAACTGCGCCGACGATGGCGACGGTGGCAACGATGGTGATGATGGCAACCATCCGCAGCCGTACGCGTACCGAATGAATGCTCCGACATTTTTCATGACTCCATTCACTTGCCTCGAATGCCGAACATGAAGATTTATCTCAGCGACACGTCGCACTGTAGAGCCACAATACTCAAAAAAAAACCGTTGAAAAAATTAATTAAAAAAGGAGAATGAAGTTAAATCATTAGAGTTCTTTAGGTTCGAGCCCTTGCTATGCTTGGGGCATGTGCATTGTACTGTTTTAGTTTAAGACCGGAAAAGCATTACAAAAACCAACTTAAAAAAGCAAGAAAAGGTATTGTAGGAAAAATATTTAGAGTCTGGGGTTCGAATACCAGTAAATGAAAGATCTTAACATTTTGTCTGGCTATGGTATATACCAATATGAATACCAAGTGTGATGGCTCTAGCTTCAAAACTGTGGAATAAAATTGCACTCATACAAACGGACGGACAGACAGACGGACAGAAGTGTCGATGTAGGGTATATATCTTCAGTTCAAGCCACCCAATCAAATAAATCAAGAATTTTATATATGGGAGACTTAACATCCTTAATGTGATACCCAGAAAGTTTTTGGGTAAACATATCTTATAGTTTACGCGTAATAAAAAACTAAAACAGCATTTATTGCGAAAGCCGCACGTAGTTTTTGAAAACGGTGAATGAAGTTTTACTTGTGGGTATTCTCTCTCCCAAAATCTGCCGTAATACCTCGTGCACCAAACAAAAAATGTGATTTTATCGACCTGTATAATCATTACATTTAATAAATTTAGAAAAACTATTGAGAGCAAAAAGAATCCTGAACTTTTGTAGTAGTTATTTTTTTGTTAAAATAAAAGTTAGCTAGCCCCACTGTGCAATGCAGCCCGTTCTGCACCCGCAGTTGGCCAAACGTTAGCGGCGTTTCCTTTGCCGCACATTGCGCATACATCGCGTGTGCCGCATCAATAAAACTCAGCAGTTTGGGAAGCTTTACATTTGGTTTATTATAGCATGAATAAGAGTAGAAAGTATGGGAATATAGCGAAAACCGAGTATGGAAGTATGCAGCAGCTTGGCAGGCACAAAACCTGCACACATTGAGAGAACAATAGCAAGAAGTGTTTATTTATTATATGTCCTCTGTCCCTTTTGACACACAGCAGCAACCGCGACAGCAGCTGGTGACAAAAAAAAGCTGCTGTGCAAATATTCATTTTAATCAAGCTAATTAATATGGTCCAGTTATGCAGGACTCCCCCAACCCCACCAAAAAAGACAAAAACACAAATGAATAAAAATGCGCTCAACACTCGAGGCTTTGTCAAATGGGGAACCCCAACACAGCAGCAGCAGCAACAATTGTTCCTCGTTGAGAGGCAGCTAAGGAGGCGCTCATTGTCCTGGGCAACCTACACCCACCGAAAATGCAGCTCATTAAAACTAAAGCCGCAACTCAAGTCTCACTTAATTAGTGAGTGCTGCGCCGGGAGCTACTTACCAGAACAACTTTTCCAGGGGCACATTATTTTGAAGATTATCGAAGGACGCTCAATGAATTCCAGCTACAATGCCCAAGAGAGAGGCAGGGGAGCTTCTCTCAGAGTCAGGTGTAGTACATGGTGTTAGCAGGGGGAAACTTCACTTTATTTACATACCTTTGGCATAAACTGCTGAAGTTTATTCCGTGTTTGGTTCTCAAACCACGGCACAACAACAAAACAACACACAGCACAACAAACACACATAAAGCGGCACTAAGTTATTTTCAATCAATAAAAATAACATAAACAAAAAAGCAAGCTGTAAAAAATACACTCAAGTGCTTTTCCACACACACACATCTGCACATCCTCCAGACAAGCAACAATTTTGCCTTGCCCTTAGCTTTTGCCCACCCACTGCGAGCCAAGTCGAGTAGAGTCGACTCCAGTCGAGTCGATTCGAGCCCAGCAAAAGGCAGCAAGCACTGTGCTCCCAATTTGCCAATAAATTTGCCAGCCATACATTGCCAGTAACTCAAAAGAACGTAATTCAAAACGAACCAGAGAAACTCCAACAACTGAAAATAACAGAGTACAGCTATTTTTTGGGGTGCCTAAGAGCTCAGTACCGTAAGACTCATATGTGCTTCGAATTCTGTTTCCATAGCAGTCAAATTAAATCAAATGCTCTACCTTTGAGCGATTGTTTGCATTGCAGCTATATATATATATATATCTGGTAAGTCTCTCGTGGGTTTCAATCTTTTAAAAGAGGACTACCATAAATGTATCCAAACTAGATCGATTTCAATGCGGAATGTCTATTTGGTCATGTTCTAACATTTAGATTGGTTTTGCAGTTAAGTTTTCATTTACTTCCAAAAATAAATTTTGATCGACGTTTTTCGGAAAATTTCCTTCTAAGTACATTCGAATAAAATTAATTAATCTTAAAACCTAGATCGATTTTGCATTTAAATTTTAATGGTTTTCAAAAATTTGTTTGGACGATTTTTTTGGAAAATGTACCTTAAAGACAGCTTTCTACGTTTTCAAAGAAAAAGATTTGAAAAAAAAAGTAAACGCTAAATTTCACTTTTGATCGATGGCGTAGAGTTAAAACAACCATCTGTGCCAAGACAAGCGGAATCAAATCACCTGCTATTATTGATCAAGAGTTTGTACATATGTATAGTGTATAGCACCTATCAAAATCGCATTTTGCCCATATGTTACAATTGTCATTAAAAAATGAAAATACCCATTTGGAAGGCCAACAGAACAAAACAAAGGCGTAACGGATGTCGGCAAATGGGAAGTTGAAATGTTGCCAAAAAAAAAAATAAGAAAAGTTTTCTTTTTCAGACTTTGGCTGTTGCTGCCTCAAGAAATGACAAAATATGTTCATATATTTATGTTAGGAATTGCTGCAGAAATGAAACTGTTCTCCAGCAGTTCTCCCTATCTCCCTTCACACCGCCCCTCTCTAACCTAATCAGGCGTAAAAATATGCTTTCGCAATTCGCACTTTAAACACATTTTTCAATAATTGGAAGAGCTGACTAAAAAGGTGCCAAGATTATCGAGCCAAAGTATCTCTAATTGGTTTGCTGAAGCGCTAAAAGTCTGTTCCGAAGAGGAGTTGGAGGAAATTAGAGAGGAGTTGGGGGGAGGATTGCTGTAAGAGGCGGAATCTCAATTCAATGGTAAATGACAAGCGGAAAACGGATTTCTGAGCGAGTGAACGCCTGATTGACATTGCAAGTGGAAAAAGTCAACACTCTAACTGAGCTAAAAGAGTCTGATATAGAGACAGAGACTGAGAGATTCCAACGGAGACGACAGAGATTGCTCCTCCAACTTCTACTCCGTCATGTCTCATGCAAATCCTGCTCATAGTGCCACACAGAAACAATCAGCACATATGCGAGGCAGAATTGAACACTGCTTCAGATTCCAAAACAGGCATGCACTCGGAAAAATAATCCAAGCTTTCAGTGCTACTTCAATATAGTTAGAAGATGGTTTCTTTTCTTTTAGTCAAGATCAGGGTCAAAGTATCTAACACTTAAGAACCAATTCCACAGAAAGTTGTGTAGCAATTAAAGATTTATGAATAAATTTTTGTGAATTTAATTCTAAAGTGGCATTCGGAACAGGTTTGTACTTTTATGAAAGTTCTTAAACAATAATACTGTCTAACGAATTTGAATTCAATATTATTTCAGACTTAAGTAAAGAGCCTTAAAATGTAAGTATTTTTTGCAAGTGTGGTTACAGGTTATTACATTCAAGTAGATGACGAAAGACACAGACATGACGAGCTTGTACGGAGAGTACACCATCCAAATTCCAAACACAGAACAGAGACAAGCTGTTGATTTCATTGCCAGAAGGAGCAAAAAGGCAAAAGTGGAGTTGGAGTTGGAGCAGGACTTAAATTGTCGCGACAACTGAGGAAGATAGGAAGCAGCTGGTTGGGAATGGATGGAAGGAATCCTTTGGCTTGACTTGGGTAACGTTTGGAGGGCGGATCGGGGGGTTGGTCTGGTCATGGAGCCCAACAGATGCACTCACATGTTAAGATGCGTAAAAATACCATGGGAAATTACGCGAATGGAATACCAGTTGAGTCGCATATACACCTACACATGGACGACGTGTGCAAGTGTGTATGTGTGTGGCGTTGGGGGAGCTGCTACCAGATAATACACGTATAACATAATGTTGTTGACATACTGCAGGGAAGAGCGCGTCAGCTAAAGCCAACTAATGGCGGAAACGGAAGTAGCGACAACGGTGACAACGACAGATGGGGAAAGAGCGAAAGTTCTGGAGAGTCGCAGCACTGATTGCCACAACGTAGAACACAAGTCCAGAGAATGCTCTACTCACAGAATGCTTGAGTAGACATACCCTGTGTTTAGAACTTCTCGTATGTCTCCCAAAAATAACTATAAGTGAGGCTTCCAAAACTAATCTAAGTCCGAGAAATAAAACCAGGAAACTGAGTAATCGACTAGCGACAATGACTGCAAACTGGTTGATAAGCAATACCCTGTAACTATGTACTTAGTCATATTTCATAATAGTTATTATTACTGAACTGAGTTCATACAGACAGACAGACAGACAGACGGACGGAAAAAGGTCAGTTATAAAGTACTGCAAATGTATGTAACAGGCAGAACGAGGCCATTCCGAATATATAAACTAGATATATTCTTGATCAGCATTAGCAGCCGAGTCGACATAGCCATGTCCGTCTGTCTGTTCGTCTGTCTGTCTGTCCGTCTGTCTGTCCGTCTGTCCGTCTGTCCGTCTGTCTGTCTGTCTGTCTGTCTGTCCGTCTGTCCGTCTGTCTGTCCGTCTGTCCGTCTGTCCGTCTGTCTGTCCGTCTGTCTGTCCGTCTGTCTGTCCGTCTGTCTGTCCGTCTCTCTGTACAAACGCGTCGATCTCAGAGACTGGAAGAATCTATTACCCCCATCTCAGCAGGCAGAAACAACAGTTTGACATGCACTAGCCAAGTTAAGACCAGGGAGCCTCGTAGTCGGGCTCACTCGACTAGAGCATTCTTACTTGTTTCTTTTTTTTTTCAAAAAAATTAAAAAAAAAAAGGTAAAAACTACTAGCAATACCTGTGGTTTAAAATTTTTACGTATTACCTGAAAATAACAGCTGCTGTGTCTGATAAGCTCAACATACTTTGAAAACAATACAAAATTTACCAGAATAGCCTCTTTTCTTGTAGTTTGTGAAAGCATGAAAAATAAATAAATCGTCTCTAAGAGCTAATTGCCACAACAAAGAAAACATGAACTACAAAATATCTAGTCAGATAGTCTAGACTATCGATAATAGCTTTGAAATTACCTTTAAAATAGTTTTGTTAGAGGAGAATAGATATATTTATACATATTAATATTAAAGCATGATTATACCCATTACATTTTATGCCCAGAGGATATCAAAACGTGGCAACTATGTTCGAGTCGACGAAAATGCTGGCATCGTCGCGGCCTGGCAGCCAAATGATTAATTTCGACAAGCTGCCACAAGCTCTTCAGGTAGCCAGGAGGGGCAGTGTGTGTTGGGTTGGTAGAATGTGGGTGGAATGGGGTGATAGATGGATAGGGTGGGTGAGAGTACAAACTAAAGCAACTGTTGTACGTGCCTGCGTCTGCGTTTATTGACTATGTGTAAACTGAATGCAAAGTTGTGACATCGTGCGTTGATTTTGTGCTTCAAAAAGTAAATGAACCACAGAATAACACAAAACTGCAAACTGCAGTAAGGATTATAGGATATGCAGCCCATCACATCATATCACATCACAGCACAGCAGAGAACATCACAGCACAAGGAAATAGAAATAGAAATAGAAATAGAAATAGAAATACGAGCATGTGCATCCAAGTGGATGCGGTTTAGTGCCATAGTGTTGATTGCCAGCTGCATTTGTAATTGTCTGCAACGCATTTTTATTTAACCTGCGCTTCAGAGAACACAGCCCCATGAAAAGCTTTAAGGCCAAGAAGAAACAGACGAAGGAGAAGAAGAGACAATTGGAGTGCAGTCAAAATGTTACAAGACACAACTTGAACAAAGAAGCTATCGAAAAGATACTATCGTTTCAGTAGTAATACTCAAAATTATCTAAAGAACCGAAAAAATACCTAAACATATCCAAAATGTGAACAGCCAAATGACGCTGCAAAGCAATCGATAACAGTAAAATGGAAATCATCGATAGTTTTCCTTATATCTATCAATAAATAGAACGATTCAAAGTTATAAATCATAACGATAGTTGAGAAAATGTCGATAGATAGCTCATAGAACAATCGATACTATCGATGGTTTCATCTTTTGCAGCTAAAAGAAAAATCGATGCTATCGAAAGTGCAATTGCTGTTGCTCAGAATATGGAAAATAGTTAACAAGCTAAAAGGCAATCTTTAAAATTGGTAATACGCATGTCAGCAAGTATCGATACTATCGTTAATGTCATCTCTTGTTGTTTAGCTCTAACCGCACTGTTCACATACGAATATTTCTACGGCCAGGGGTCAAGCATTTTCGGTTAAATTTCTTACCTTGTTTTGATAGCTGACTCCAATTGTATCCACCATTAACCCTTTTCTACACTTTTTCTACCCCTTTTCCACCACTTTTCTAACCAGTTTTCCACACAACATTTGACTGTATTTGAGTTGTGGTTTTGGATCCAATTGCACTGCAAATGAAGCAAACGAGCCGTGCGGTCATTAGATGTCGCCCGTGTCTGCGCATTGTTTGCCCAACTGCCCCACAAAGTCCAAGTGTCCAAATGTCCAACTGTCCAGTGATTTATCATTATCCACGCTCCACCAAGTGCTCCCCATTTTCAACGCCATCAGGCAACACTGCTGTGCATAAATATTGGCCCCACATTAAATCGTGGGCCAGCATTAAATTCTGCTCAATTGCCTCGCATTGGCCGGCAGCGACATCATTAATTTGCAGGCGCTGAAATTTTAATTAGAGCCGAGTGCCAAGCTGACAAACGTAAGAACAAACAGTCAGACAAACAGAATGAAAGACAGACAGAGGAACAGACAGAGGAACAGACAGACAGACACAAAGACAGATAGACAGACACGACAAGCTGTAGAAGATGGAAAAGCGAAGGGGAGAAAAGGGGAGTGTGTCAAACGCAGTGGAAAAGTTTCGGAAGCCGTGCTTCATTTAACTTTTAGTAACCCAAGTCACCTGAACGGCAACTCAACTTGACACGCACCCTGGAACCATACTCAAACACACACATTGAAGACACAGACACATTGAAGACACACACACACACACACACACATACAAAGAACACACACACGGCGTATGCGTAACCTGGTGCATATTGCCTGCAACTTTATAGCGATGACTTGATAAATATTTTCATTGACGCCAATAACAACAGCAGTTACAAGTTTGTATTCTCAAAGCAATAGTACTCGACTGTGAGATACCCTTTAGGTCGTTCTGAATTCCGACAAATTTATAATTGGCTTGAAAAGGTTCTCCTTTTAACTAGTGGAATGAAAGTAATTAGATAAGCGAAAATTGATTACGAGCTTTTCAGGCCTGTTTTCATTTCCGATCAAAACATGCTTTAAAAAGTTTTGATTTTATTCTTGACATGGTATACCAAGTTTTGTTAAAACTGCGTTCATACAGACGGATGGACGGACGAACGGACGAACGGACAGACAGACGGACGGATGGACAGACGGACGGATGGACAGACGGACGGATGGACAGACGGACGGACAGACGGACGGACAGACGGACGGACAGACGGATGGAAAAACGGACAGACGGACGTACAGACGGACGGATCCACAGACGGACAGACAGACGGACGGACAGACGGACGGACGGACGAACGGACGGACGGACAGACGGACGGACGGACATTTCATAAACCCAATATACTCTCTTTTTTTTATATATAAAAATCAAAATGTTGATACATACATAGTTATAGCAACTTTGCTGATCAAGACCACTTTATAGAGTTTCAAATTTCACCATCTACTTTGAATACCCTGTGCTACACATTGATCTGCATGCAGAGTATAACAGAGCATAAGTACGTACGTTGCAGCAGCATCCATCAGCATCTTTTGTCTTAACAACTACTTATAAAAATAAGTTTTAATTAGACGCCGCGTTGTGTTGGCTGTCGGGCAGACGGAAAGTTTTTGGGTGGCGCACGCGACGTATGCGTAATCTGGCAACCAAGCAGTAGCACTGAGTTTAACTTTTAATCAAAACTTGTGTTGCGCTGCTTTTAGCAATTAATGCGACAAAAAGTCACTCGAAGTGCACATACCCTGCTACGAACCGCACCCCCTTCCCAACCCCTTTCCTCACCCACCTCCACCACCTTACCAGTCCGCTCGCTTCACAGTTCACCTCTAATTAAGCGATGCGCTGAGTTTTCAAGATGAAGATGAGGCAATGCAACATTAATGCATACGCACACTCAGGTAAACACACACACACACACATACACGCTTTCAAAATGGCGACTACACTCGCAGAAAAATAGTTATGCTATTCGGTACTTAAAAATAGTTTTCCAATATGTCCCGAATATACTTGAATTAATTAAAGATTTACAAAACCTATAAGTTTCCTTTACACGGAAAGAATGAAAGCACAATTTTTATATATTAATGCATAACTGATGCTTATTTATGCATAATTTGTAAATTTAAATTATGTACTATGTGCTATTTATGCATAATTTTGTATGTTTTATGCATATGTGCTTAAAATTCCAATATTTCATCATATTTATGAGCCATATTTAATTAAAAAAGCATAATTATTACATATTAATGGAAAATGTATGCTTATTTATGCATAAATTTTACATTTTATGCATAGATTACTGCTGAATTCGAAATTCATGATTAGTTATGCTAGGTTCGATTTGTTCACAAGCTATGCCTAAAATGCATGATTTCAACATAGATATCTTTCAGTGCAAGAATGCAACATAGAGAGTTTCTCGATTAAAGTAAGAATAACTGAGAAAAAGAAACATACACCAAAGTTTTGGCCATGTTTCTTCGTAATTTCTTAACAAAGCCTACTTATTACTTTTATTTCTCCGAGTGCATGCACGTGTCCTCATCGCCGCGAATGGGCTATGAGGCGGCCAAAATGGCAAGGACAAAAACCAGTAGCTAATAGCTGCTTTTATGCCACAGTTTAGTTGCCACTCTGCCACGTAGGCAACATAAAATTTTTTCGGCGGCAACGCTTGCCGTGATTATTATGAAGGGTCGAAGGTCGTTTGGAGCAGTTCCCGAAACCGAAACTGAAGCTGAAGCTGGAGCCGGAGTCATTCCAGGAGAATGCTCGTAATTTCATTAAAATTTTATTAGCTCGATATGAGTGCGGGTTGTGCCCTATGCGTGCGTGTCTTTGTGTGTGTGTGTGTGTGTGTGTGTATGTGTGTGTGTGTGTGTGTGTGATATGCTCATATTTTGATATTATTTGAGCAGCTGCGCAAATGAAATTATCACCTATGTGTATTATGTAAGTACATTAAACCAACTCTTCAAACTCCACCTCACATTTATATTTATATTATATGAAGGCAGTACTTTAAAGTAATGTAAATTTAAATTATTTCCCTGACATTATATTCTTATGTGCATATATAAAATAATTATCATTGTTCCATTTCAGATGTTCAATTTACGTTTCAAGCCAATGCACACTAGACAAAATTTAGTATATGCCATAAGGCCATAAGCTCAATATTTTTAAGGAAGTATGTGTGTATATTGATTTGAACTGTATATTCCTTATGTTCAGTTCATTAAAAAAGCCTTTACATATTGACTTTACCGAAGCATGTGAGAGTTGGATTCATTGAGGTTGTCTGATTCAACGCGTCGATTATGTTTTTTGTATTTTAAGATAATCAATTGTCAAAATCTGGTTTGACAGCAGCTCGTGTAAATGCAATTCAAGTTAACGCAAAATTTGCTTTTCAAAACGAACCAGTTACATTGACAAATCGTTTAGCTATTATGTTCGTTTCGAGTTCGTTCGTTTTCGACATGTATCCAGATCCATTAGACAGCCCACGCTTTAAAGCACACACATTTCGTTTGGTCGAAAGGGGCATTTAATTTACATTTTGCTATTAATTTCAATCTCAAAGGTTGCACTGGTTGAAAATAAAGTGAGATGGAGAGAGCGAAAGAAAGAGAGAGAGCGAAAGAGAGAGAGAGAGAGAGAGAGAGAGCAGCGGGTTGCCATATCAGTATCGAATCATCCACAAAGCCACAAAGCTGAACGTGGGCTTTGATTAATCCGGGAAGTTGAAGCTGCTGCCTTCCACACAGACACACACACACACACACACAAGCACAATAACACACACACACACAAGCACACAAACACACACACATACACACACACACACACACACATATACAAACATAGTCCTATAGACCTCAGGTACTAATACGTGTAAGAAGCGAGGAGCAAAAGTGAACATATGCAGGCAGCGGCCTTTATGTTTTCCTGATTGAGTTTCACCTTTTGCATATGAAATTCAATTTAATCAGTTTACCAGCTCATAGGCGCTGACATTTTGTTATAAGCATGAGTTGTGCTGAATCGTATGGAACCAGTTCAATAAACGAACTAGCTTGATAAGTTCCTGATTAAATTTAATGTTTCATTTGGCTAATTTTGGGTTCTATTTTGTTTTGAACGAATTAGTTTCGGTTCACAAATGGTTGGCAAGTGTTTGAGCGAACTGGAATCGGAAATAATTAGTTCATTTATTCAATTTGTTCTTTCTCTTGAGTAATGCAGCATCGTTTGAAACAAGTTAATAATTATTAACTATTCGATTATAATCGAACGAATATTTTAAATTCCTACAGTTCGCTTTTTCGTAGGTCCCATTTTTCTTGTAGTATTAAATCGTTTCAAACTGTTTGAAAAAAACTCATCTCATTTTATTTGTTTCAATAACTTTTCTCGTTTGTTCAGTTTGTTTGAGTTGCATCGAACATAAAGAATTCGTTTATTTGCCAATAAATAAAAGACTGAACTGATTCCTTCAATTAAACTGCAATGTACAGCTCCAATACACACACACACACACACACTGTCAGACAGATACACGCATACACACTCACAGTCTCACACAATGCAGCCAATAATAATGAAGTCCTTTTGTTGTTCCGACATATTCAACACACAAAATTTGCTTTGCGTATACGCAACGTACAATTTTCATACATCGCCTGTCGACGCAAATTTGCCCACCTCAATAATGTTTTCACTTGGAAATCAATAAATACAAATAACAAATATACATACTGAACAGAAAAAGCCAACAGCCAACAAGTAAGAAGGTGCTAGTGCGGTGTAACAGACTATCATATACTCTGCAATCAGTTCTAAAAATGGTAACAAATGTGTTAATTCAGTTCCGGTTTTCGCTTTCGACAATCATTTCGGAAGTGCAGAATAAGTGATGAATAAACAATCAAATTTCCATAAATTCCATTGAGCTAGAATATTTAGTTCTTGAACCATTCTTGAACAAATTACAAGTGACAAATTAATAGGAATTTCAATTCCGTAATATGTTCCCAAAAGTGGATGACACAGTGACGGCTAAATCGACTAGATTCTTTGCTGTAACACGCTTTTCCATAACCTATTACTTATTTTTGAATAATTACAGGGTATATAACACACAAAGCGAGCAAGAAGACCAACAAACACCACAAACGTAAAGCAGAGCAGAGCAAAGCGAGGCTCTTGGCGGCCGTAAACGGACAAATTGTATGCAAATAAAGCACACAAGCGAATGCCGCAAGACAAAACCGTGGCATGCCACGCCTCTGCAACCACATTTAGAGGGAGCTGACTCTGAAGGGTAAGGGAGGAGAAGAAGCACAGCAACAACAGCTGAGGCAATAGAAATGCTGACGCTGCAAGCATCACAAAAACAACAAAAAAATCGCAATAAAACAAGACCAAGAACAGGCCAAGTGGCGACAAGACAACTTTTTATTAACTCTTTGGCTCTCTGACCGCAGCTGTGGCAGCTTCAACACACCCCCTTAACGCCCGACCTTGTGACCCGCCTTTTGGCCCCGCAAGGCAAACTCCAAGTTTTTCATGTTCCTTGTCTTAGCCACAATTGGCAAAAAAGTTCGAGACATTCAACTTGTTGTCGTCTCGTATAGTTTGCCTGGTCATTTCTCAGATCTCGTTTTGTTTTTTTGCGTTTTTGCGATTCTCAAATCTCATTTCTCATTTCACATGCTGCATGCAAATCATCATGAGCCAACGGGGGAGCTGGTTAGGGGCAAGGCTTTCACTTGTTTTTCTTGGCTTTTTTTCTCATTTGTTGTCTGCTTAAATGCCCGAACAATAAACCCAATTGCGGTTTGCTATTGATTCAGCTTAAGCATGTTCCCATTCCCATTCCCGTTCCCACTCTGCTCCCCGCCTCTCTCCTCGCAGCAGGCAGGCATATGTTACACATGCCGCAAGTTTTGGTCAGGCTTAAGGCACACACACACACACACGCACACACACATTGAGCAAATGTCCTTATTGTTTGGTTAGTTGACATAAAGCGAGCTGATGCTTGGACCTCCATCTACTCTACATCTACTCCCTATAATAGAGGGTGGGGCTGGAAACATCACTCAGTAGAGATGGTCAAGTATCAATAAAAATATCGATTGGTTCTTATATTTTGCAACATCGATTGTATTTTAATGGATGAACTTTTCACCACAATATTTTCTGCCCAGGAGGGTGAATTTTCCGAATGAAATCATTGATTTTTTTTAATAGTTTACGATTGTACTTAAAGGCATGAAGTTTCACCACCAAATTTTCCGCATATGAGGGTGCATTTTCCGAAATCAGAGGGGCCTCAGTAGGCATGGCCAAATGTCAATGTAAATATTAATTCTTTTAAACATTTTATTCGAAATTTAAACCAAAACTGTTCCGCCCGAAATAGTAGATTTTCGACATATTTTCCGACCAAACAGGGTGAATTTTGAAAATTCTGTGAAACATATTTCAAGTAATTAGGACGATAGTATATCAGTCTGTAAGGTATTGTTATTTATATGTATGCTCTTTGCGCCGATATTAAAATTAAAATGATCGATATTTACTTCACAAATACCCATCAATGTTTTCACCTCTATGAGAAAGACACGCCACTTTAAAACCCCCCATTTGCAGCGTCTGTCTGCACAAATTTAATCGCATTTAGCTCATTTAGCGGCAAATTGAATTTGCCACAGCACAGCTGCCTCCCCCGCAACCATTGCCTTGCCTCATCCCTGCTTCCTACTTGATAGACACAGCCTCTTGAAAATGAGAAATTCAATTAAAATCAAATTTTGACGGCGCGTTACAAAATACTTTTTTGGGGCAAGCTTTAAACAGATTTTGAGCACAATTTGAAGGCGGCTTTAATTCGCAATTGGGCAAACAGACAAACAGGACAAGTAGACAAACAGGACAAGCAGACAAACAGACGAAACACACACACAAATCAAAAAAAAAACGGCCCCTCCAAAAAAAAAAAAAAAAACCAAGAAAAATAAATAAATAAGCAAAAATAATTGAGCCGCAGAGGAGAGATGGACTGGAACAAATCTGCCCCAATCCCCAATCTTAATTCACAGCATTGACGCAACTTTTATCAAGGACATGAGATAATCCTGTTTTTATAACATTTCTAGCTTCATATTTCTATGGACTGTCCCAAAAGGCGGCCCACTCGACACGCCCACAATATCTAAAAGCCTCAATGCTGATTAGATTGGACAGCCTTGGCGAGCACAAAAATTACTCAAGGCGATAATTAGGCATTTAGAAAAGTTGCAAGTTGCTTTTCACTACTCTCCTTTCCACAAGAAAGATGATTTATGATCTATGTGTTGCAAGAGAGTTCATAGCTCACTTAATTCTCTGTGCTGTACAGGGTATATGACTAATGCTACACTTTTTCGACTCAATCTGGCAAAGCCCTTAATTATGCGTCATGTCTGCTGCTGCCCTAAACTTCTGCCTCATCCTCTGCTACGGCTGCTGTTGTTGCTGCCACAGCGTATGCAACACTTTTTGTATCATTTTTCTCTTATGCTAAACCACTCGAGCGTAAATCCCGTTGCCACACTCATTGAAGTGAGTACCCCTCTCGTGTTTTACAAACTGCACACCATTTGAGGCAGCAACAGAAGCTACAAAAAGGCAACAGCAACAACAACAGCAGCAGCAGCAGCTGTATGCAACTTCCACTAAATTTGTGACAAACGGGCAGCTGTTTGAGTTAAGTTGCAGTCTCAAATGGCTCTGACGAGATGAGACTAACAGCTAAGAGCTGAAAGATGAGAGCTGAGAGATGAGATGAGATGAGAACTGAAAACTGGGAGCTGAGAGCGGGGCATGAGGCAAGTCGACGCCAAAGACAAATGTGGTTGCACATGAAATGCAGCCCATGCTCAACTTCTATACACAAAGTTGTCCTCATCATCGTCAGTGGCAGCAGTGGCAGCTAGCTGTGGCAGCTGGACTTCCTTTTGACACAAGCAGCATGAAGCTTGCAGTTTGCAACTTGCAACATTCAACCAAACTAGACTCAACCAAAGCAGAGCAGAGCAGGGCAGCCAGCCAAATGTTCAATTGATTTGCATGCGCTGCCAGCGAACTCTGATTGGTCTCTTTTTCTTATTCAGCTGCTGCTGTTGCTGCTACACTGCGCAAAACTAATAAAGACTTTTACTCAAATTAACAAATATCTGCAACTTAGTACACTATTTTTATCATCAGTGATTTCAGTTGCTGCTACATTTAGAGAAATTATCAAGTATTACTATCTATTCAACTTAGCACAAACGTTGTTAAACCTATTATTCAAAATTCGAATTTGGAAACTATATTTAGTGATAATCAGGCCTGTTCCGAACTTGTATTCCGTTCGAAATTTGCTTTGCTGCTCTGAAGTACTAAAAACGTCAAACGTTTTTTTTAAGTTTTACTTCCTTGCCTGCGGAATGAAAAGTAATTGCCTGATTACACAAGGAATTAAAAAACAAATTCTTAAACCCAATTTTCTTATATTCTTCATCTTATTTGGAAAAGATTTATTTAGTTTATTCATTAGACTAAACATAACATTAAATTGAAAAACTGTCTTTAAAACAGAAGCGAAAACGTGCAAGAAAACGTAGCTGTTCTCGATTCAGCTTATGCCTAATAAAAGACAACTAAATAGACTTCTTGCTATGAAAACTCGGTTTCGAAAAAGAGCAAACGAAACCATGCCGATCGGAAATCAGAACAGTTATTCGTAAATCGTTAGGAATTCATTCGTTTTTATGTTTCAAAAACGTACTAATTTCGAAACAGGCTTAAATATATTTATTTGATAGGCTTAAAAGGATCTCAAAAGTTTGACATTTTAAATATATGTTTTAAGAATAACGAACCGTGATTATGAGTCCTTTTTTCAACTTTAAATGAACTTTCGAATTAGAACGCAATATAAGCCTTAATTTGTCAAATTATTTAATTTTCTTACATTTTAACTCCCTGTTCACATTAAAAATAGGAAAAGGGGAGCTATAAAGTACTGCAAATGTGTGTAATAGACAGAAGGAGGCATTTCCGAATGTATAAACTATATATTCTTGATCAGCATCAACAGCTGAGTCGATTTGGCAAAGTCCGTCTGTCTGTCTGTCTGTCCGTCTATCTGTCCGTCTGTCTGTCCGTCTGTCTGTCCGTCTGTCTGTCTGTATGAACGCGTCGATCTCAGAGACTATAAGAGCTAGAGACATCAAACTTGGCATGCCAGTTCCTGTATACCATACGCAGATCAAGTTTATATCAAATTTCGGATGCACCCTACAAGGATGTTAGATTTCCTATTTATGAAATTCTTGATTTTTTTGATCGGGTGGCTTAAACTGAAGATATATACATAAACATAACATACCGACTACCGAAATTTACTATTAAACTTCGGGCACCAGACAGAAATGGTAATTTTATCAGCCTGTGTTATCAATGTATGCTCTTCCAAAATATCCAATTACCACTACTTTGCCACACAATGCATTGTCGAACAGAATTTCTGAGTTTCAACACTTTTATTTTGGCAAAGAAAGTACACTAAAAATGATATTTAACTTTCTTTTAGCATTTTTGTTTCAGTGTATCTGTGCTGTTCTTGACAGGCACTATTAAGCAGGGTGGCGAGTGAGGAAACCGCTCGCTGGGGAACTGTAAATCACGTCGAGCGCAGAGCGCAAATTGGTTAGTGGAAACACACATAAAGCAACGCACACACCACATATGTGTGAATGTGTGAATGTGAGTGTAAATGTGTATGTGTGAGCGCGTGTGTGTGAGTGCTTCGTTTGTGCTGTCTAAACTCGCGCTTTACAAACATGAAAGCTTCTGCTGTAAAAATACGAAAGTAGCAAAAGTAATCTGCTGAAACGAAGCAATACGTAGTGGTTTTTAAGAGGAGTGGAGGGGAAGGGAGGAAGGTGCGACAAGTGGCAGTAAAATCATATTACCCATCTATATACATATATATAGAATTAGTTGCCCATCTCGAACAGGATGCAAGAAACTGCTCACACATACTTACTAAGAACTCATATTCTCTAGCTGCAGTTTCAACGAGCTCCATAAATTGGAAAAAAAACAAGTAAGAACGTTGCAGTCGGATGCACCCGACTGCGATATACTCTTTTTTTCGCCTCTTTGCGGAGTCAGTGGGCGTGGCAATTGAATTTCTGCTCAAATCTTTAAAGTTTTGCCATCAATTAAAATTTGGTTGGGCCTGTTCTACAGGTTTGGGAGAAACAAACATTGCTTGATTGCAAGGGCGGGGGTGGGCGTGGCAAAAATATTTTTATCCAATCTATTAAATAGGGCAACAGAATTCAACCTGCAAAATTTGGTGATTCTAGCTAAAGGGGTGGGGGATATACAGACTTTGCCTATTTGTGGGGGCGGGGGTGGGCGTGGCCGAATTTTTTTTTGCCAGATCAATGAAGGATGTGATAAGTAGCCCTTGTGCCAAATTTGGTTACTCTAGCTATAAAACTGTGGAAGATATAGGTTTTTGCGGTTTGTGGGGGAAGGGGTGGGGGTGGGGGGGAGATCTTGACACTTTGTCTGCCTATGGTATATACCAACATGTATACCAAGTTTGGTTGCTCTAGCTTCAAAACTGTGGAAAAAACCTGCGTTCATACAGACAGACGGACAGACAGACGGACAGACGGACAGACGGACATTTCACAAACCCAATATACTCTTTTTTCCTTTTTTTTCAAAAAAGTTAAAAAAAGAGTATAAAAAGCAGCACACATTTCATTTGGAGCGGCTGCCTCATAGCCTTGCCTCAACTGACATCCTGGCAGCAACAACAAGAACGACAACAACAACAGCAATGTCAAATAACTGCCAAGTAAAATGCAGCGCTTTAAATCTATTGCAGGCCAGCAATCGAAGCAGTACAGAATATATACACGAGTATTAAAAAAAGTAAGAGAAAACAGTTGTTTTCAGAAATGACCATAAATTAAATACCCTACCTTATTACTTCAGCACCTTCTATTATTATTTGATTCTAAACAAAGTCTTATGAGCTAATAAAAAACTCTATAATAACGAATTTCATCAAAATTTTGAAGAAATATAGAACTTGAAGTAAAAAACAAGAGAGAAAAGCTATTTTCGGGCTACCGAAGATGGTATACTATATATCCTCAAAGAAAAGAAATTCCAGCTATGTTATATGTAATGTTATAGTGGTCCGATCTGGCCGATTCTGTAAAAAGAAGCATTTGTGGCAAGTTTCAACAAGATAGCTTTAAAACTGAGAGGCTAGTTCGTATATAAACAGACGAACAGACGGACGGACGGATATACGGACATTGTTAGAACGGCTCGGATAGTTATGCTGATTAAGAATATATACACATTACACGCATTTTGTGACAAAATCAAATTAATCTCTAAGAGGCTTTTCAAAATGGGAAAAATATTTACCCTTGCAAAATATTTTTTCATACTAAGCCTTAATTTTCGATTTGTTTTTCTTAACACAGCAATAAGATTTAGTTCCCCGATTTTAAGCAAACTTTTTGAAGTACAATGAACCTTGCAATTGATGACTTTAAATGGGATTAAAAACAGACAAACAAGATAATAATAACGAATGGGACACAAACAAGTAAGAGTGCATCCGAAATTTGAAATAAACTATACTAAGTTTGGTGTCTCTAGCTCTTATAGTCTCTGAGTTCGACGCGTTCATACGGACAGACAGACGGTCAGACGGACATGGCTATATCGACTCGGCTGCTGATCAAGAATAAATGCAGTTGATACATTCGGAAATGCCTCCTTCTGCCTGTTACATACATTTGCAGTACTTTATAGCTGCCTTTTTCCCATTTTTAATGGGAACAGGGAGTAAAAAGTTGTTTAAAAGAATGACTTTATTCAGAAGACCTAATATTTTCGATTTGGCATGTTTTTTTTTGGAATCGGAAACAAGAAAAGGCCTGATTGACTCAAATTGATCAACTGACTATGAATACATATCTTCTACTGTACTCAGACGTACCTATCGACAAGTTGTTATACCCTCAGTAAGTGCATAAAAACAATCACAAATATTGCATGCTGCTCAACCTTTTTTTTTCTCCCCATTATGCTATGCTGACTGAAAAGTGAGTTGAGTGAATGCAACCAGCTGCCATTAAGTATAAGCGACGTCAGCCGACAAAAGCTTAGACCCAAAATGCGCACAAGCCGCTTCGCTTTCGCCTGTGCCCCTCTCCACTCTTTTCATTCACTCCACGCTGCTTCTGCCAGGATACGCGACTCGGCATATTTACAAGGCACTCGAATTCTATGGCAAATGGCGCCGGCGGCAAGGAATATTCAAAACAGCCCGTAAAAATTTCACGCCAGCGAAACAAGGTTAAAAAGGTGTTACAAGCCGAGGCAATGTAAAGCGTTTAAGGGCGCCTTCAGGTTATTTCAACTTTCATCAGCGAAAGTTTGTGCAATCCTCAACCCTCAACCCCCAACCTCAGCTCACCTCACCTCACCACCACCTCTCATTACGTCCACAAAGGACTGTCCTTGTGTGACACCTTTATTTCTTCTTTTTTTGCTTTTTGAACATGGTGAAATTAAAAGTTAAATGCGCCAAGTCAATAAAAGCATGATACTAAACAAGTAAGAACGTTGCAGTCGGATACACCCGACTGCGATATACTCTTTTTTTCGCCTCTTTGCGGAGTCTGAAGTGAGCGTGCTAATTGTATTTATGCTCATATCTTCCAAGTTTTGCCATCAATTCAAATTTGGTTGGATTAGTTCTACAAACTTTGCTCGATAATATTTTTATCCAATCTTCTTTATAGGACAACAGAAGTCAACCTGCAAAATTTGGTGATTCTATTTTAACACTTTGTCTGCCTAATTAATGCATTAATGCACAAATTATGTACGATTTTTTCCTATTATCGATCATTGATATCTTGCACAAAACAAACAAACTCTCTAGATAATAATAAACAAACTGTTTTTATAATGCGACAAATCGATATATCGATTTATCGATAATCAATAATCGAACTAATCTGTTATGACATGATTATCTATAAGCTATGTGTTTCAAATATGCCAAATGTAATGTCCATAGCTCGCATAGTATCCGAAATCAAACAGACTTCAATATTGATGCTCATCAAGAATATATATACTTTATAGGAGCAGAGACGCCTCCTTTTGCCTGCTACATACCTAAGGAACACATTATAAAGCCCATTTTTATAACCACTTTTTAATGGGTGCAGGATGGCAAAAAAAAAAATAGGAACAGCGGAAGGATGGGTAGATGAGTTGAGGGTGCCTGGCACATTTATAACCAAAAAATCCTTTTAATGCGCTAGCATTTGCAGGGCAGCAGAAGTGCAGGCAAGACACGATAGGAGCAAGGAGCAAGGACAATGGCGACACTTCATTTATGTCTTTTGTGCGCCCATTGCGACGCCAACTGTTTGCCCAGAGATAAAAAAAAAAACAAAAAAAAAACTGAAGACTGACTCTTTAAATGGTAAGCGTGGAGCGAGGAGAAACCAACAGCAGCAGCAGATAATGAAGCAGGAGCAGAAGCAGGATGAGTAGCAAGTGCAGATGCAGCTTTAGGTGCCACAGTTGCTGAATGCAAACGGGATTCGTTTGCGTTTTGTCTTTGCCAGCTGACTGGCTGCGTTTGTTTTACTAATTGATGCACCAGTACTTATGTACTCAGCGAATTATTATTATACCCTGTAATTGTAATCACAAACTAACAGTGGGTATTATTCAGCTCTGGCTATGACAATGGAACTCTGTGGACAGATTAAATCTGGTATTGAACTCTTTTCGTAGGATCAACAACGTAGTGTGTGTGCTACTTTGAATGTGTATATAGGGTAACTTCAAGTCGATCACTTGACTTAAGCCCAAAGCAGTACTGCTATTCAACTCCTTTTCGTGGAATTCAAGTGCAAATAGAATTTTAAAAAAAGGCCTGCGTAACGAAGAACGTAATGTGTGCTACTTAAAATCTGTACACAGGGTAACTTCAAGTCAATTACTTAAATAAAACACAGAGCAGGGCTGAGCTTTCAAGATTGCAGTGTCAATAAATGAAAGATGCTTACAAAGAAAGTAAAATGACGTTCGAGGGCATCTGCTTCTTATCAAAATGCGGCTGATGCAAATGCCAATTGAGAGAGGCTTAACAAAAGCGTCAGGATAATAATTGATGCAGTTCATCCTCCCCACCCTCATTCCCATGCTGCTCCAAAACCTTTTAAGTATAAATCTATCCATAATCGTTTTGTTAGCCCGAGCGCATATCAATAGAAATAGATATAGAAATAGAAATGGCCATTCTGAAGCCCACACAATTCTCGCAGCTGGGCATGAAAATCAATTGGAGCAAAATATGCAAACGCTTTTTAATTAAATTTGAAGATCTTTATGACGTGCCCGGGGCCGACAGCAGCAGAGGCAGCTAAGCTGGGGCTAAAAATTATTATATGTAGAGCGAATGAGCGCATTGGAGCGTGGATTATTGCAGGAAATAAAAAGCGTAAAAAAAGTACAAAAAAAAAAATTAAAACACACGCTTTACTTTGGCATTTTAATTGCAATTGCGGCTCTCATTAAAGCGGTAAATATCTCACTAATAATTAAATTTTCAACTACATAGCTCAAAAAATGACCACAGCTGCCTGTTTCAATTTAAATAATTGTATTTATTAGTTTCTGACATCAAACAATAAACATTTTCATATTAAATTGTGCAAAAATTTCACTTGCGATTCGTGTCTGCAAACCACTTTTAAAGCAAACTTTTAGGATCATTTAAAAATTAAATGAAAATATAATAAAAATGCTACTTTATTATCTATGTAACTGATTTCAAAACAAGTACGAAAAGATGTCTTCAGCGTGTCGAAGATATATAGATATGCATTCCTATGACACCTATAAGATATAGTGGTCCAATTTTGAAAACATGTTTAGATAATGGTAAAACTCAGACTTGATAATTTAGCTCGAGATATCTTAAAAAACAAAAATTTCGACTAATCGTTCCTATAGGAACACATATATAAGCTATAAGTATATAGTGGTCCGATCCGGCCGATTCTGACATATATACGGCTTGCAATAAAAAGAAGCATATGTTCCAAATTTTATCAAAAAAGCTTAGCTGAGAGTTAAGTTCACATACACAGTCGGACAGATGGATTGACGGACATGGCTAATTTGGCTCGATATAATGCTATACAAAACCAAAGACGTTTCCTTCAAAACATTACCCATTTTATGACAAAATTATAATGATCTCTGCAAGGGTATGAAAATGAAAAACAATAACGGACAATATAAAACGATAAACTGAACGATTTTAAGTTTTGAATGAACTGAAAAAAAAAAATGGAAATCAAATGAAATGAACTACTTCAGTGAACAAAGTCCAGAGCTAACGTATATAAGTATATAAGTGGTTGGTAAGTGGTGTGTGTGTGTATTTGTGTATAGTTAGTCATTTACAGTCTTGTTACTAGAATGTGGATGCTGTGGTTAAAAGAGACAAACAACTGCAGCACTTGCTTTTAAAACTAATTAGTCAATTTATGTGTATGCAATTTGCTAATTTGTCGATATCCAATCCAAGCTATATATATATATGTTTATACATTTGTTCAATATGCTGGTCAGTGCTTGGTCCAGCTATGTATGGGCACATAGTGCGTATGATTAATATTTAATTGCATTATGCTTTTCAATGTAATATGCAGCAACTAAAGTGCACTGGGCTTCTGTGCGTCAATGTGTGTGTGTGTGTATGTGTGTGTCTATGTGCGGTGTATCTCTATGTATATGTATGCATGAGCTGCAATTTAAATGGCCAAACAAAATTAAATTAAAATTTATATTTATATTTCACATTGCAAACGTATGAAGTGCATCCGGCTGCTGTGCACATGAGTGCATCTGTGTTTGTTATCGACTTGCAGATACCCTGTACACAGCTTTAAAATAACGGTATTCTGTATATCAAATAAAAACACCTCTACGCGAGTTTAAAGTCTAGGAATGATGCATATTAAAGCCACAAAACATTTCTGATATCTAATTTGGTGACGAAGTATTTTCTGATTAATATTAGAAATATTTTGCATTCCGCACGTTGCGCAAAAAGACTCAGCTTCTTTTTGTTGTACCTAAGTTACTTTTGCAGTGTACCATGGTCTTAACTTTTGAACGAATTGTCCGAATTGGATGAACGAGGTGTCAAATAGTGAAAATTGGCACATTTAAGTAAAATAACTATTGCAATATCTTAGCCAGAATGTCAGAATACTGCACATAGCAAACTTTTTGGGGCAGGAATTCTTAAATTTCCAGCTTGTTCATTTAGTTTTTAGACGAATGAATGAAAAAATACGCATTGAACAAATCAGGACTTAATTTTAAGAAAGTATGATTCTATACCTATTTAAGTGATATATATGTTTGTCAGATGCTCATGCTTTAAATAACAATATCTCGAATAGCACAACATTTAATATAAATATAACCTTTTGTTACTCATTTCTATGAGTACAGGGTAAAATAATTTAGTGATTGGCTACAGTTGAAGCCACATTGCTGGAATTGATGATGATACAATTACTTGAATATCATGATTAAATTTGAATTTGAATTTGAATTTTGATTTCGTTTTAAAGCTGTTTGCCTAACTCACAGATAAACAGTCAATAAGTATATCAACAACAGGCTCTAAATAAAACAATGTATATTTCAAGTGACAATTAACTCATATTTCAATTGTCTGAAAACAGTTTTCATTCAGAAACAAATGTTTGAAACACATTTGGCATGCAAATTTATTGAGCTTTAATAAGTTTATGGCAGATGCATATTTACAAGTTGTAACTAATATTGCAATTTCATTAATGCGATTGGAGAGCACAAGAGAACTTTACTGGTGACATCCGATACTATAGCGTAGACTGAATATTCATGTTTAATTATTAATGCAACAAAACAGAACATTTAACTTTAAAGATATTTAAAGCTTACCGAAACGAAATTTGCATTGGTTGCATAATGTTCAGCATCTATTTTTATATATTTTGAAATTCATCATAATCTTATTTCACACATTTGTTTTGCCTATGACAATTGCCAAATAGCTTAGACAGATAATATACAACGAAGGACTCAATGTAGAGCACACCTTATTGCGTGCCTTTATTTCTATAAAAATGAAAATTTTTATTTAAAATATGCGATTTTCCTCGTCATTCCATCTATTAGGTGAACAGCGATCCGAGATAGATAGTTAGTACATTCTAGTTCTATCAATTGGGTGGACAGGTAATCCTTCAAAAGGGATGCCATAAGACATGTAAGAACTGATGGTAGGGTGTATCGTTGGTACGCCAAACTCGGGGTCTACGTTAAACCTAGGATCTAGGGTTTCCCACTTTCCGACTTGCAGGACTAAATTATTTTCAGTTACGGGTGGTATATATCCATATGGCACAGCCTCGCAGAAAACCGCTCCAAGTAAAATAAAGAATATTAGTGTAAGATCCAATTTGAATACTTTTGGGAACATTACTTTTATATCTGTTGTTCAAGATTGTAACGAATTGAATTAGCAATGCTTGCATAATGTTATACATAATTTACTTATTGAATTTTTGATGTGCATCAATTTATAAATATTTTCATATTTTTTTTAATTTCATACAATTCCATAACGAAGAAGATTCGTTATTCCACTTAACTAAAGAATTTTTTGCTTGAGTATATATTTTAATTTAATTTTCCCATTTTGTTGTCGACCGTGAAACAATTAACTCATTAAATTAGCTACAGTGAATACTCGAATTGTACATAACTACTTTACTGTCAAGCTTTTCTTTCCAACCTAATCTAAAAAGTTCGTTTTGAACATACTAATAAAAATGTTTATTTTTTTTTTGCTTTTGAAAAGTGATTTCCGTGTGGATTTCGAGCGATTCTCGGCAAGACACTTGCATAATGCACTCAAGGGCGCCCTGTGTGGCAGGCAACTGTGTGAGAGGGCGGAGATGGAAGGAGAGAGAGCGGGGCAAGGGATAAGTAGAGCAGGAAAACGGAAATCGAAATGTAATTTGTTCGCTGCACAACGCGACGATCAGCCCCAGTTGACAGCCGGCGGCCATGGGAGATGTGACTGGCGAGGCAGACGAGGCAGGCAGGCAGGCAGACAACAAATGTAGCATGCAGCATTTGGCACGTACAAAAGTGATGGCCTTGAAGATGAAGCCAACGTGCCCATCAACAAAGTCACACTCAAACAAAAAAGAAGTAAGTTTAAAAAAAAATACAAAAAAAAGGGTATAACAAGAAATTTGCAAATACTTAATTTTCAGGATACCATTTTGAAGAAAGCGTTAAGATATAGTCGTTCGCTTTTGGCATAACTTATATACATTTTTGCCATTCGCCTGTAAACGTGAAACATAAATTTAAAAGGCGATTGAAATTTCTTATTGGCCATTTTATCTAATACATAAACTAATGTGAACCAAAGCTATGTAGGACTTTATTTGGACATTGAAAAATTGGACCTAAATCTTTTTAGGATAAATTATTATCATCTTACGGAAAAAGCTAAAGAAAATGTATAACAAAAGTTTCTACTTCAAAGCAAGCCACTCTAATTTCATCAGAATCAAAGAAGTCAAGGTTTTTTTTATACTCTTTTTTTAATTTTTTATTTTTTTAAAAAAAAAAAAAGAAAAAAGAGTATATTGGGTTTGTGAAATGTCCGTCTGTCCGTCCGTCCGTCTGTATGAACGCAGTTTTGTTCCACAGTTTTGAAGCTAGAGCAACCAAACTTGGTAAACATGTTTGTATATACCATAGTAAGACAAAGTGTCAAGACATATATATTCTTGTTTCTTAATTCTTATTTGATTTGATTTTTATTTAAAATTAAATTGCCTTCTTGCTTATTTATTGTCTTCATTCCTCATCACCGTCAAAGGTATGCACCATCCAGACCGTCACATTTTGAATACATTGTAATCAAATTAAATCGTCTTCTCTCAACGAGTTTGCAATAGATCCTGAAGAACATGATGACTATTTGACTTGTTTAGTTTAATATGTTTCATATTCAATCTAAAAGTTGCTTTAATCTGCAATATTTCTTTTCTTACTAAAAATTACCTTTGTTTCTTTTCCTTTTTGTAAGTTCAGTCGAATGCAGAACTGTCGATGGAAGCAGCGCAAATTCACACAGATGAACTTTTGACATGTTCTGGTTTAGCTTTGAAGGCTGACAAAGGATATCGGCTGTTTTAAATACTAGCTTATTATATTTATATGAAAATGAATTTTGAATCTTGGAGTTGTATTTCTTTCAATTATCAACAAGTAAGAATACTCTAGTCGAATGTGCCCGACTATGAAACTCCCTGCTCTCAACCTGTATTTCAAGCAGTTCAGCGGCAACACAAGCAAGCAGCGCACTTAACTTGGCCAGTGTAGTCTCCGAGATCTGTGTGTTTATACAGACAGACGGACAGACGGACATGGCTATATCGACTCGGCTATTGATGCTGATCAAGAATATATATACTTTATATAGTCGGAAATGTCTCCTTCTGCCTGTTACACACTTTTGTAGTACTTTATAAGTCCCTTTTTCCCATTTTTAATGGGAACAGCTAGTAAAAATAACCATGAACTTATAATAAAGACTGGTTCTTATCAAATCCTTATCAAAACATAAAAAATTGAAGCATTTCCTTACTTGATTTAACTTAATTTAAGCGAGTTATAGCCATTTAAAGTTTTTGCACATCTTTCGGCCGAGTTGGCTGCAATTATGTCACACAAAATGTTTGTCCAGCACATCCTTTGCCATAAAAAAATGAGAAAAAAAAAACTAGCTAAACACTTTATTTATTTGCTGCTGCCCGTCGTTAGTTCTCAAAAGTTTTCGCATTAAACTAGAGAAGAGAGCCGAGTTTGCCAAACTATGTGCAATGAAAATGAGTGGATTTTTGAAAATTTGTTGTATGCCGATGCTTAAATTCACTTACAGGCATATATCGATATTACATAAGCAAAGATTAAAAATCCTTATGTTGATCTTGAAAATTTAAACCTATACCATTTAACAGAAGCACATTTTTTTAATCTAAAAATAAATATATAAAGAAAATCGATAGCTTATCAATTACTTTCATAGCTGTTTTGGTTTCCACATTTGACAAAAACTTGCGAAAGATAATTTGCCTTACAGTTTCAGATTTTCAATATAGTCGCAGGGAATCGAATTGTTTCAATGACAAATGAATTCAATCACAGTGAATTCAATTCACAAAATGGGAGCATTTAAAGGAAATTTAATTATGCAAATTATAGCTTAAAGTGGAAACTAGAACAGTTTGAAATTTATAATATTTTCAAAACCAAATTGAAATTATTAAAGAAATTAAATTATAATTATATTGTAATAAATTGTTGACCTTATCTAGAAAACTATTTAGATAGTTGAAGAAAACACATTGTGTGATAAAATGAAAATGCCTTCGATAACAACTGGAACTTCTTGTACAACTGCAGTAAGTAGTACTCGTAGTTGCAGTAGTAAACAAGTAAGAACGTTGCAGTTGGATTCTCCCGACTGCGAAATACTTTGTTTTCTGTACGTTTAATTAATTACATTTTTTTAAAGACTGCTTATATACTTATAAACTATCCTTAAACTTGGGTAAAGTGGCTTGATTATCTTGGAAAACAAAAAAGTTTTTCATACAAAAGCTTATTTTCAATCAACTGTTCATATGCCAGCTATAAGATATAGTCGTCCTATTTTGATCAAGTTTTGTCAGCATGTATAAACCGTTCTTTAGCTTAGGTAACGTGAGTTTGGCTGAGTTATCTTGAAAAACAAAAGATTTTCATACAAAAACTTATGTTTTAACCGATCGTTCCTATGGTAGCTATATGTTATAGTGGCCTGATCTGGCCGATCTTAACACTTTGTCTGCCTATGGTATATACCAAGTTTGGTTGCTCTAGCTTCAAAACTGTGGAAAAAACCTGCGTTCATACAGACGGACGGACGGTCGGACAAACATTTCACAAAGCCAATATACTGTTTTTTTTCGATTATGGTAAACAGAGTATAAAAACAGTTAAAAGAGCCGGCAACAGTTGGGCAAAGCGCCCAAAAATTAAATTCCTCCTTTGAAGTGCGCCGGCTTGTTCCACGAAAGTCTATCTTAAACACATTTCAAATCTTGCTGACTGTGCAATGTTTATGTGTGTCTGTGAGTGTATGAGTGTGTGTGTGTGTTTGTAGTGCTTGTTGTATGTGTGTGTTAAAAGATTGTGCCAAAAGCAGTCGCATTTCGGCTGTGCCAGCTGCTGATGCTGCTTGACTGGTTCACTAGACTGTGGCTTAAAGCTTTCGGCTCTCAAGTGCCCAATATTGACTTTGGGCCTTTAATAGTTTGTCAGGCAGAAATGGATCAAAAGTCAGTCCAGAAGGCGAAACTACATATATACTATATACTACACTATATACATATACATACATTGGTGGGTCAGCGGTGGGGACATTTTTATTGGTCATTAGTGCGAAGCCTCTATCGGCATTCGTAAGCATTTACACATCGTTAAACTTTCATTTCCGGCAAATTAAGCGCATTCTATGTACCTTCTGTCCTTCCATCCATCCAGCTGTTCTCTTGTCCAGGCACAGGACATGACACACACACCACACACATAGAGAGCATTCACACCCGTGTCGCTTCGGCTGCCTCACCCGTTCGTGTCTTTGTCAGCAAAACGTTTTCGGTGGGGGGATGGATGATGGTCAGTCAGGTCACAGTAGCAAAATGACCACAACAAACTGAACTAAACAGCTAAGCTAGTGATGACACGATTAATCGAAGGCTAAATAATAATCGGTTATTCAATGGTATCGCGAACTCCCATTTGATTCATTGAAAAACTTATCGATTTCATATATATACCGACAGAAAAGTTGTGTAGATGTAAACTTTATTTCCGATCGATTGTTCTTTTGACGGCTATAAGATATAACCGCCCGATTTTGATAGAATTTGGTAAGTATGACAAGTACGTATTAAAATACAGAATAGTCAAATTAAGTTTTGATACTTTGAGTAACAAAAACAAATTTAATGACAAAATTCTAATACCCTCCACATGGGTATAATAATCACAATACAATTTTTATAGAAATCATATGCAGACCGGTTCCGGTTTCAAAATAACCTAATTGCTCTTAAGTTAAACGGAATCACAGCTTAAAGCAAGTTAATTTGAACCTTGAGTAAATGCAAGTGAAATTGGCAATATCTTGTCGAAAGTGGAAAGTGGAACAGACGTGATGGATAAAAAATGTAATTGGTCCGTTGAATACAAAGTATATAAGCTTTTTCCAAAATAGAATAAACTTAAAATCTATTGACAAGAAATGAATATTTAAACAAATTTATTTTCGTGACTTATAGTTTTTAAACTAAAAATACCGATAAATCCATTGATTTGAAATTTGCTTGGTTCAGTTCATTATAACATGTGTTTTGTGAACCGATTAATAATAGTTTTTTTGCCATCACTACGCCCGATCCACTCAGCCCAGCCAGCCGTGTTCCGAGTCGACCCTGGACACAGGCACAGGTTCAGGCACACTGCACAGGCACAGGCTCTCATATATTCCGGGGGCATATTTAATGGACAGCAAGCAAATAGAGTCACGCCCAGAGGCGTTACCGCACTTTTGTTTGCTTTTCAATCAAAAGTCAATAGCAGGAGTCAAAGCAGTATAGCAGCGTGTATATAAAAGCGCTAGGAATCAGGATATAGAACTTCAGGATTCGCATTCGAATTGTGTTCTCCGTTTCTGTATTGTGTCGTGAGATGTCGTTCTGGGCGGTTAGCCGCGGCCTGACGCCGCCAGGCAAGGTGGCACCCATGCTGAATCCCAATCAGCGTCAATTTCTTGAGGATGAGACACGTTATCGTGAGAAGCTCAAGATGCTCGCGGGTGGCAATGCCATGGATGAAGTCTATGTACGCAAGCCGGATACGGTGGATGATCCGCATGAGCTGGATAAGCACGATTCGTTCTATCATACGACCAAAAGTCTATTGGTGCTGTTCCAAATCATGGGCGTCATGCCCATACATCGCAATCCACCGATTAAGAATCTACCACGAACTGGCTACTCCTGGACATCTAAGCAGGTGATGTGGGCCATCTTCATCTACAGCTGCCAGACGACAATTGTGGTGCTGGTGCTGCGCGAGCGGGTCAAGAAGTTTGTGACCAGTCCGGATAAACGCTTCGATGAGGCCATCTATAATGTCATCTTTATTAGTTTGCTGTTTACCAACTTCTTGTTGCCCGTGGCCAGCTGGCGCCATGGGCATCAGGTGGCCATATTTAAGAACATGTGGACCAACTATCAGTACAAGTTTTTTAAGACAACCGGCTCACCCATTGTGTTTCCCAATCTTTATCCATTGACCTATGCACTTTGTGTTTTCTCCTGGCTGCTGAGCATTGCCATCAATCTCTCCCAGTACTTTCTCCAGCCAGACTTTCGTCTCTGGTACACCTTTGCCTACTATCCCATCATTGCCATGCTGAACTGCTTCTGCAGTCTGTGGTACATCAATTGCAACGCCTTTGGCACTGCGAGTCGTGCCTTGTCGGATGCACTGCAGACCACTATTAAAGGCGAGAATCCTGCCCAGAAGTTAACCGAATATAGACATCTCTGGGTGGATCTGAGTCACATGATGCAGCAGCTGGGACGTGCCTACTCCAATATGTATGGCATGTATTGTTTGGTTATATTCTTTACCAGCATCATTGCCACATATGGCAGCATAAGTGAGATTATTGACCATGGCGCCACCTACAAGGAAGTCGGTCTATTTGTCATCGTCTTCTATTGCATGTGTTTACTGTACATCATCTGCAATGAGGCACACTATGCATCGAGGAAGGTTGGCTTAGACTTTCAGACCAAGCTGCTCAACATCAATCTGACGGCGGTGGACTCGGCCACGCAGAAGGAGGTGGATATGCTGCTGGTTGCCATTAACAAGAATCCGCCCATTATGAATCTGGATGGTTACGCCAATATTAATCGAGAGTTAATCACCACAAATATATCGTTTATGGCCACCTATTTGGTTGTGCTTCTTCAGTTTAAAATTACCGAGCAACGACGCTCTCAACCAACTTAGATCTTCACAACATGAAAAGGAGTTGCAATAAATTGTGAAGTTAATCGATTCTTTTTTCGATTTAATAAAGTACATTTTATAAATGATATAGAAAAAATCAAAATATAACCAAGTAAAAACATATCAAATTTAACAATATGATTATCAACTTTACAAGAAAGCTGGTAAAGCTTTGTAAGTATCTAAAGTAAAGACTCTCAAATAATATTGATATTGACGGTGAGAATATCGATAGTTTAAAACTTCTAGTAGAACCAAAATCGTTTTTTATTACACCAAATTGTGTAATAAGAGATATTTTTTTTTTAAATAAACAACAATAATTAGTTTAGAAGTTCATTTTTTTCATTTATTTAATGGTTTGTGGCAGATAAATTATGTTTTCAGGAATTCGAAATCAATGGATATTTTTTGTTTCCAAGAATATGTTTTTAATTCAATCGAAAGGTTCCCATTTAAAGTGGAACAAAAACTGTTTTAGACAAGTGTTTCTTATTACTGATTTACTCCATTTTCAAAAATGGACAAGATAGAGTATATTGAGTTTGCGAAATGTTCGTCATCCACGAGCCATTATCAGCATTATCGAGGATTGCCATATCAAATACAATTCGAAGGAGACACTTAGATATATGCCTCCGAGCACGCCAGTTTTTCTAACAGAGCTCTTGTTTTAAAGTAATTTGACAACTAAAACGAGGAGGAACGCTCCAGTCCAGTGTGCCCGACTACGAGACTCCCAGCTCCAAACTTGCACTTCAAGCAGTTCAGCGGCAACGAAAGCAAGCAGCACACTTTACTTGTTCAGTGCGTGTAAAACTGTTGTTTCCGCCTGCTGAGACGCAGAATATAGATTCTTCAATAACTTTGGTGTTTGCTATCCGATCATAATGAAATTTACGCAACCGATCAACATTCATTAAATATATATATGTACCAAAAATCAAAGCTTTATCTTTAAAATTGTGGCTGTGCGAGTTTTTTTTTTTTGATTTGCGGGGGTGCGGGGCGGTGCAGCCAAAATTTGAAATAAACTTAATCTGCGTACAGTATACAGGAACCCTCTTACCAAGTTTGGTGTCTCTAGCTCTTATAGTCTCTGAGATCGACGGACAGACGGACTTGGCTATATCAACTCGGTTGTTGATGCTGATCAAGAATATATACAGTTTATATGTTCGAAAATGCCTTCTCCTGCCTTTTACATTTTGCAGCAATAAATAACTCGCTTTTTCTTATTAGAATCAGTCTTCATTATAAGTTAATGGCAATTTTTGACAATTGTTAATTGAAAGAAATACAACTCCAAGATTCAAAATTCATTTTCATATAAATATAATAAGCTATTTAAAATAGCCGATATCCTTTGTCAGCCTTCAAAGCTAAACCACAACCTGTCAAAAGTTCTGCATTCAACTGAACTTACAAAAAGGAAAAGAAACAAAAGTAATTTTTAGTAAGAAAAGAAATATTGCAGATTAACGCAACTTTTAGATTGAATATGAAACAATTAAACTAAACAAGTCAAATAATCTGCAATCTACTAATACATCATGTTCTTCAGGATCTATTGCAAACTCGTTGAGAGAAGGCGATTTAATTTGATTACAATGTATTCAAAATGTGACGGTCTGGATGGGGCATACCTTTGACGGTGATGAGGAATGAACACAATAAATAAGCAAGAAGGCAATTTAATTTTAAATAAAAATCAAATCAAATAAGAATTAAGAATTAAGAAACAAGAATATATATGTCCAAAAAGGGATTAAGTCGGGCACAGCACTTTGTGTATGCTTGAACTAGTTGATAATTACAATCGACACTCTAAAAATACCTTGACTTCTTTGATTCTGATGAAATTAGAGGGGCTTGCTTTGAGTGAACAATTTTCAAGATCACGAAAATCTATAGTTGATACATTCGGAAATGCCTACTTCTGCATGTTACAAACATTTGCAGTACTTTATAACTCCTTTTTTCCCATTTTCAATTGGAACAGGGGGGAATTAGCTTTAGACTTCCCATCCCAGTCACACATAAATCGAAAGATTCACTTCAAATCCTTAAGAGTACTTTATGATTACTAATTATTGAGATAGGTCCATGATAAAGTAGTAAAACAACAGCAACAAAAAATACAATACAAAAAAAAAAAACAGTAAGCTAAAAGTCCGCATCCCAACCGGAGAGTTCCTCTGGCGGCTCGCTGGGATCGCAGGGAAATCGATCAAAGTAACGCACGTCCGTGGAATGTGCAATGGGACGCACAAAGGGAGGAATCAGCAGCTGACTGGCAAGGCCATCCCAATCGAAACCCAGGAACCATCTAAAGTAGTTTAAGATTGTTTTAAATCTGCACTTTCAAATCTTCTATCTTTTACTCACTTATGCTTCTTGATATCCTGAATGCCACCCGTTTGATAACCCAACCGCTCCGAGGGTACATCCCGGCACAGACGCTTGATGAGCTGCACCGCCCAGCGTGAGATGTGCTTGGGAAAAGTGATCATATCGATGCCTTTTAAGATTAGATTGTACGTCTGCATGGGATCTGGTGCGCTAAACGGCGGACTGTGCAAAGCAAAGGAATTTAATCAAGCAATTCTGTTGCTTTACTCTATCGCACTATCACAGAGACTTACGTGCCATTGAGGAGCTCGTGAATGAGTATGCCGAGTGCCCAATAGTCCACGGCCCGATCGTGTCCCTTGTTGAGTATTATTTCGGGAGCAACATACTCGGGTGTGCCGCAGAAGGTCCATGTTTTGGCGCTATTACCAATGTACTTGGCGAAACCAAAGTCCACGAGCTTCACATAGCCGCGTTCATCCAACATCAGATTCTCGGGCTTAAGATCGCGATAGATGATGCCACGCGCATGTAAATACTCAAAGGCTTGTAGGACACAACCAATGATAAACTGTGCCGCATTATCCTCAAAGGAACCTCGATCACGCAACATTGTCCAAATCTCACCGCCCATGCAAGCCTCCAGCAACATATAGACGTACTTCTCGTCCCTGAATGTGCGATAGAGGCGACAGATGAAGGGAGACTTGGAGCTGAGCATAATGGTGCGTTCGCTATAAATGTGATCCTCCTGCTTGGTGTCCACAATGTGACGCTTCTTTAGGCACTTTAAGGCAAAGGTATCCTCGCCACCCTGATAATGCGACTTGACCAGCTCCACGCGCCCAAAGCCACCAATGCCCAATGTGCTAATTACCTCCAGATCGGTAAGCTTCAAGTCGGGATATTCCTGCAGCGCATTAAAGGACTCATCGTTCTGTGCCTGAGCCTGGGCTTGCTTCATGGCCAGCATGCGGCTCTCATCGCCATAATCCTTATCCTTCAACTCGCATAGATCACCAATCAACCGCTTAAACGAATCCCGATCCAAGCTAAGGCACTCAACACCCGGCGGCAGTGCAATAATATTCGCCGTACGCTTATCCTCATTGATCAGCGCCTGTTCTCCAAAGTACTCGCCTCGGCTGAGGGTGCGCAATTCCGTCTCCTCCAGCGAGCTGGGCGTCAGTTTCTGCGTCACACGCACATTGCCCTGCGAGATGAGAAAGAAGCTATCGCCGGCCGTACCCTGCCGTATGATATATGTGCCGGCTGCATAGAATTCCAGCTCTAGGACATCGGCAATCTTGGCTAGCAGCTCATCGCTGAGATTACGCAGCAGCGGCACTGACTTTAAGAAATTAACGCTATTCTCAATACGCTGTAGTCCCGTGCGCATCATAATCTGCTGAAATACACGTCGATCCAACACCCAAACACGCGCCTCGCTCATCACCCTGATGGAGGCGGTGCGTGTGCAATTGTAAAGTATGGCCAGCTCGCCAAAGGCCTTACCCGGTCCCATTTTATCCAAGATTTTGCCATTCTGCATCACGGCAAACTCGCCAGCGGCGGACACATATAGATGCGCACCAACCTCACCCTCTCTTATAACAAATTCGCCCGCTTCGATGCTCTTTGAGTACATGGAGTCCACCAGTTCACGCACCTGCGATGCGTCGATGTTCTTTAGGAAGTCATTGTCCATGATGGCATCCTTGATCTGTTGCTTGGCACTGTTTGTTAGTAAACAGTTGAGTAGATTGTTAGTTACAGTTTTGTCATAGAAATTTCTAGAGACGCGATCAACCAGAAATCAACACTGTATCTGCGGTGGTGTGGGGAAAAAGGTTACCTACTTATGGTATACAGGAACTTGGCAAATTTGAAGTCAGTAGCACTCGTAGTGTCTGAGATCGTCGCGTTAATACAGACAGACGGACAGATAAACTGACAGATAGACGGACAAGATGGACAGATAGCCGGACAAATAGACGGCCAGATAGATGGACAGATAAACGAAGAGATAGACGGACAGACATACTGAAAGATAGACGGATATATAGACGGACAGACACACGGATAAATAGACGGACTGACAGACGGACATGGCCAAATTGATTTGGCTTTTGAGGCTGACCAATAAAATATATACTTTACAAGGAGATGCCTCCTTTTTCCTTTTATATACATTCGCAGTACTTAATTACTGCAGTTTACCCATTTCTAATGGGTACAAGAAGTAAAAACTGTCCGAAATGCTCAAACAGAAAAGAAATACTAAACGATTATGATAATGGAAACGGTAGTCGCAAAATTTGATCGAGACTAGTCAATTCATTAAGAACTCGGTTGGAAAAGGTTTCCGGGACACCGCTGGCAGAGTTGAAGTTGTGTAGACGCCTCCTCCATTAGATTGCTCACCTGAAATCCTTGTCGTACTTTGGTATTGGCACGCTATAGGACTGCTGCATGGACTGCACACAGCTCTCGGCAGAGACGCCTTGCTTCTTGATGGCCGCCGAAAGCGGCTTGGAACGCAGCTCAGTTGGCATTGACAATGGCAATGACGATGGCGTCAGGGTCGGGGTCAGCGTTCTTGGACTTGCTGCCGTTGTCATTGTTAAGGATGAGGATGAGGTTGAGGGTGAGGCTGAGCCCAAAGATAGTGCCTCCAGGCTAAACTCGGGACTGGTTGGCATAACCATGCCGCAAGAACTACAAACATGCGCATGTTTCTGCTGCAGACTACCCGATGATATCTCCCCGCACTGCTCCGGCAGCGAGTAGAGCTTTGTCTTGCCGGTTGATGAGGTCTTGCCAGATACGCTCAGATGTTTTGTAGTTTGCTGGAGCACGCTCTGCGTGATGGTGATGATAAAGTTGAAGATGAAGATGAAGATGCAGAACAGAACGGCAATTGAAAGGCGTCGGTTAATCAAACTGATCTGTGGCAATTGAGCTACCCAATCAACAGCAGCGAACGACACATGTGATTCCGCGTCGCATGGTAGCCCAATTGGAAATAATTGGAAATTGTGTGCAGCCAATAACCTTCCCGGGCAAATAAAGCGAAGGAAAGAGGGTGTTACCCCCTACCGAAGGGCGACCTTGGGCAAGTGTGGTGCGTGTCATTTTATCAAACTTCATGGTAAATAGAATGCAAAAGCCTGACCCAAAAAAATACGAATAGATAAGCTACCCTAAAATCCAAATACGACTCATATGGCAAACAAGATAAACCAAATATCAGTGCCAAGTGTCACGACTCCGTCTCTCGTTTCTACCCCTCCCGCAGTCGCCCTTCAGTAACTTACTCCCTGCCACACATACTCTCGACTATTTGTATTTACATACAAATTAGCAATTCAAAAATTGTGCGCGCACTCTTCGGATGCCCTCCACCTATGACAAATCGTTGAGGGTATAATAATGTTGTGGAAAGTCGGTAGTAAAACATCGATTAATCCATTATAATTTTCGTAGTCAAAAGATCGATGACAATCAATTGACCGATATAGGTTTTGATATACTGACAGATGATTACATAAGTTATTTAAAGATCGATAATAAAAAACGCTTCTATTTGTATGACTTGACATTTTTACAGGGCAGTTTATCGTCGAGCACTCACGAAATTAACATTTTTATTTGTTATAAATTTGTTTTGTATATTTCGCGTTGTGCTCTTCGCTCGTCTTTGAAGCGCGCGTGCTGGCCCCGCCGGAATTAAAGAATAGTCCGTGTTTATTTACACAAAGCAAACAGAGAGGGCCCCGTAGACTACAGACAGAAGATAGAAGACAGCAGATAAAGGATAGAAGATAGAAGCTAGAAGACAGAAGATAGAGGGAAGATGCTTAGCATTTGAAGTTATATACCCTTGCAGAAAATTAGTTCAGATGAAAACTTAATTTTCGACCGACTGTTCCTATGCCAGCTATATGTTAAAGTGGTCCGATCTGACCGATTCTGACAAAGGTGCTGCTGACAGCAAAAAGATGCAATTGAAACAGTTTTCATTAAGAAAACTTAGATGAAAATGAAGTTCACATAGACAGACGAAAAGATGGACATGTCTAGCTCGACTTAGCTGTTGATGCTGATTAAGAATATTTACATATATATACTTTAAAGGGTGGAAGTTTTCTTTAATGCGTTACATATTTAGTGAAAAAATTACAATACCCTTAACAAGTGTATAAAAAGAAGACTCAGCTCTAAAGTCGCAGTCGAAGCTGATCCAGCAATTAGCGATGCATAGCTGCGAATCCAAGTGTACATTTATCTCTATATATGTATGTATATATGTATGTGTATCTGTCTCTGTCTCTGAATTTGTATCTCGGCTCTCTTAACTCTTTTGGGCCGTGTTAAAAAAGTGTGCGCGGAAGACGGCGCTATGAAAATCTCGCCAAGAAGTGCTAATCGCTTAGCTCAATAAAAAAATGCTTTACAATTCAAATACTTAAAAAAAATAACACACAAGCCAGCAGCAACAACGCTGAGCAATGCCAAATGATGTTCAAGTACAATATTATAAAGCACTCGACCAGAAACTAGCCACAAAAATGGCATTAGATATCACTAGAGATATAGCGAAAGAGAGAGAGAGAGAGAAAGAGTGAGAGAGAAAGTTGTGGACAAGGGCAAAGGGCTAAAAGGCGGGGGTGATGGCGGTGGCGTTTCCAGTATCTAATGTTGCCGGCTGTCTATTATAATATGCCCAGTATCTGGTATCTCTGCTCAGCCACGGCTGCTGCTGCTGCTGCTGCTGCCGTGCTGCAGATAACGACGTGCGACGCAATTGATAAAAAGTATCTCAACGATACAAAACGAATACAAATTAGTCCAAAAAAATGGAGGGCAACTGTTGCTGCTCTTGTGTAGGTTGTTGTTGTTGTTGCTGTGCCTCTTGTTGGTGTTGTTGTTCTGCCAGTTGCTTTGACTGTTGCTGTTGCTATTTGTGTGGCGCTTATCTGCGGCGCGACAACAATAAACAAACAAAACAACCAGCAAACAAAACAAACAAACGATGCATTAAACAATGACAATGGACAACTGCCCCAGTCTGGTGTGATTCTTGAGTTCCCTTTGCCTGAACTAGTTCCCAAATTGTTCCCTACATGTTCCGCTAAAGTTATCTAACTCAAGCGAAGCAACTTAGTTTCTCAGAAACTCCCTAAAAGTGACCTAATAGTGCCGTAACAGTTCCCTTAAATTTCCTACATAGTTCCTTTAAAGTTTACTTACTCTTATAGTTACTATAGACATCCCAAATATCTTCTTAAAAGTCCCCTTAGTTCATCAGAACTTCTTTTGAAGTTAACCTGTACTTCCCTTGTAAAGCCTTTGTTTCAAAGAAATTTACAGAAATCGTCTATTTAGATCTCTAGAATTTTCCATCGCCGGTTCCCCAGCGTCTTGGTAGTTCCCAAGGTGCTTACTGGTAGTGCCTTTGAAAAATCTTCGTTTCTGTGTTGTTTCAAGTGATTCCAATATCTAATAGCTTTTAGCCGTTTCCAAGTTAACTTTTAGTTTCTTCATAGTTTCCTTCAGTTTCTGTCGATACCCTATGACCTTCAACTTGTGTAGTTTCCATGTGGCTTTCTGGTAGTTCCTAAGATAAACCTTAGTTTCTAATGACTCCTTAGCATTTTCTTAGTTGACTTGGTACCCTTGTAGCTCTCCTTAGCCAGTGCTTCGCTACAACTTCCCTAGTTCCCAAGTGCCTTCCTGGCAGTTCCCAAGAAGCATCCTTAGTTTCTGTGCTGTCCCAAAGTTGTTCCCTAATAACTCACTGGCACTATGCATGTTCGAAGTTTCCTTTAGTTTCCTTTACGACCCTCTCACCTTCAACTTGTGTATTTCCCGATGTAATTTGATCAGTTCGCTCTCCCGATGCTGCACTAGTTCCGTGAGGGTGTGCACATCAGTTTGTAGACTGCTGACGATCGCATCCCGTTCTCGATCATCCATTATTTCGGCCATGTGTCAGCAGGTTTCTACGATGATCTTGTGTACGATTCCGTTCCGGCTTTCCAATTGATGTAAAATGGATTCCATTCAGACAGACATTCCATGTACGAGTATTTTTATCGTTTTTTTCTACTTTTTTTTTAAGCTTTGAATAGTTAGGCTGGAGGTTTCCGCTTCGTTTTGCTTTCGCACGCGCTCGGACAACGACTGGCGGCATTTGACTTTTGATTTCAATTTCAGCGGCCGATCGACGCGGCGTATGTGTAATTTGCAAACGAATGAATGTATCAAAGAGTATGCCAAAGAGTGTGTTTAAGAGAGAGAGCGCGACGCAACGCGACGGCAAGAGATCACAGAGGTTGTGCTATCAGCTAAGATAGTTACTCACTGATAACTAAAAAGGGTTGGCGAGTCAAATTTAATTTGCCCACAGCTATAAATAAAATAACAACAACAACAACAGCAATAGCAATAGCAACAACAGCAGCAATAATAAAAACAACAATAGTGTTGTTAATTTAGATTTTAATATTACATTTGTCATCAATTATTTAGCTAAATTTAGCTCTTTCTGTGCGAACTATTTAACGGTTAATAAAATCAAATATTTTATAGTATTTTTGAGGAAAACTTTTTGAATTGTAATACTTTTTTTTTTTTGAATAATCTATCTTTTTAATTGATAGTAGCTTTGGTTTTCAGTTGTTTGAACTATTTTAGACTAGTGAATAGCTACTTTCTAATCGAGAATTAAGCTAGTATTTGTATTAAAGGATAGTTGGCAACACTGGTAAAAACAATAAAAAGAACCAACACAGCAACAAGAGCAATGCAGTAGTAGCGACTTATGCTTTGCATTAAAACAAAACTGCGAGACAAAAGCTGAACGTAATTTGATGATGACAGCTTCGTTGGGTAATGGAAATGGTTAAGAGCAGGGAAGGGTGAGAGGAGTAAAGGTTGGGGGTGGAGGATGTTGCCGACGAGGTGAAGACTCGCCACAAAGCGTAAAAATGCGAAATGAAAATGAAAATGGCAGCGCAGATGTGAAAATGAAAGCTTAACTAGAGTGGAGGGGTCGGTGGGGGCAAAAGGGCACGAGGCAGCAGCTTTGGCAACAAACAGCCAGAAATAAAATTGCTTTACAGCCATAATAGAATTATAGTGCCCACTATGAAGCGGCAGCAACGAAGACGACGATGACGAGGATGACGGCAAGAACCGCAACACGGCCGCCGAGAACAGCGAACAGGGATCCAACTAGAAGTGATGGCTACACTCAGAGAAAAAGTTTTTCCCAAAAATTAACAAAATTTGGAACGATCAGGAAACAAGTCGATAAATTTATTCAGAAAGCGACATTTCAGAAATCGACATTTCTGATCTAAATAAAAATATTTCTTCAAATTTTGAGCTACTTCCTAAAAACAAAAACAAAAATATCCAAAAATTTCTTGAGCACGTGGCGGAGAGAGAGTTGAAGTTGCAACTTAAAGGATATAGACTTTTTAAATCTTTTATCGAAGAATTTGTGTTTTTTTTTCATATATTGAATTCTTTAGGAATTTCAGGTAATTTATTAGAAATTTAATCCAATTCCCACTATGTATTTCAAAGTAAATTATGTAATCGTTGTCGTGGATTTGATTTAGTCGGTAATAGAGATGTCAAAGAGACCAGCCGACTGTTCTTGCGTGGTGATCTAGGGTTCGAACCTGCCTAAAAGAGAATAACTGTAGTTTTAAACATTTTTAAAACATATAATGTGCAATATATAATGTGCAATATATAATGTGCAATATATAATGTATAATATATATAGGGTGAAAACTTAAAAAACAAATTTATTAAAAAAAAAAATAAGAAAAAAGTATATAATATTGGAATTTCTCTAGATAATGACGTTCTAAAATTAAGAAAGATTTTCTTTCCAATCCGTTTGCCTAAAATTATAGTCACTTTTGGGCCAGTTTAGGCAATACATTTTTCTGGGTGTATAACTGTGGTGGGCGGGGATTGCAGCAGCATTGCTAAAAGCAAGTGAAATAAAACGCCAGCATGCCAAACTGTGCGGCGTGGCAAGGACACTGATTTGCTGGCGGCAGCAACAGCATCAGCAGCTACAGCAGCAACAGTGGCAAGGGCAACCGTAGCAGTGCTTCATTCGCTTCGCGGTGGCCCACATTAAATGCGGTGTGTGTATCAGCGGGATGTAGGAGGAATGTGTATGAAGCGGGGGCACGCAAAAGAAGCAGACAGTGATGTATGTGGCTGTGAAGTGCGTGGCAGCATGAAAAATGCCACTGCGATTTGTGGTACGTGATAACATGAAAAAAATCTTTAGGCGCCGAAAGGCAGCCAAAGGATTAACCAAGGAACGAAAAAAAAAAGGGCGGATGGAGTCGAAACACGCGGCGTATGCGTAATGATGCAGCAAATGATCTATTAGATACATGCCACGCGAGATAGATAGAGAGATAGCTGGCGAGAAAGATAGAAGGAAAAGGAAGCCATAAAATATTTTTCTTAATTTAATGCAGAGCTGACACTCGCTCTGCACCCGAAAAACTTTCAACACTTGGGTGCCAAGGCCGCAATAATTATCTCCAGGACACGGGACGGTACGGGAAACTAATTGCCCCAAGGACACTTCGCATTACTTTAAACGTCAATCTGCAGAGCGACTAATTAATGAAAGCTAATTTGAACTATGCGCTCGAGCAGAGGTGGTTAGCAGTTTTTAGTTTTTGGGTAAAACTCGGAGCAGTTTATTTTCCTTGTCGTTGTCGGCTATCATAAAAAGTCTGTTGCGCATTAAGTGCAGAATGCAGGATGCTGTAATGCAAGGATAAGAATTAGCTGACCACAGAAGAGCAGCAGCAGCAGCAGCATCAGCAAAAGTGAAAGCAGAGTAAACTAACATAGTGCTCAAAGTAGAGCTGACATAATAAATAAAATCTTTGGCGCATTCATTTTTAAAATTGATATCTTTGGTAATATTGATTAGTTTCAAAAATAAAACAAAAAATCATAATATTGGATTGTTTTGATAATTTCTAATATCTTTTCTTTAAAGAACATAAATGTTGTGCTATTCAAAATTGTCGATAATATCTATATTTTGAATATATTGAAATTTGTCGATAGTTTCGGTATTCTGAATATATTAAAGAAATTCAATAATACTCGATATATTAACAAATATTAATATTTGCACGATTACTATGCAACGGTATCGATATTATCGATAGTGGCAAACGATAGTTTTGCAAGCACCTATGGCAAAGCCTCAATTACCAACGACAAATCCAGGGCAAAGCAATCTGGCTAACAGGCTAAACAGGATTTGTTACCAATATTTACATAATAAATATTGCATTTGAGTGAGAAACCGAAACGAGAACCGAGAACCGAGAACCGAGAACCGAGAACCTCAAACCGAGGAAGCCCCTAAACCCCAGGCCAATATCCATTTGCGATTTGCATTCGTTCTCTTCCATTGCTGTCACTGGCATATGCCAGAGATGTCAACTAGAAGCAGAAACAGAAGCACAAGCAGACAGACAGAAGTAAGGGCAGAAAGCGGAAGATAAGTGTGATAAGTGCCACAGCAAAAACACACACACACACACACACACACACAAGACAAAAGACAGAAATGGAATGCGAATACGTGCATAAAAGGTGGCAAATCAAGTGACAATCTATGGTTATGAGCGTATAAGTAATGTTATCCTAACCCATCATACGTATAGTATACGTTATAGCATTTAGACTAGAGTATAGAGTATATGGCATGCATATGTAAATGAGAAGCTTAAGCCGGCTTTGACAAATACAACAGCCAAGTTTTATTCCTATCTCCCTTTTCTACCTTTCAGGCAAGTTACATATATTCTGAATTTAGTTGTTAGTTTATGTTAAAGCAACAGAGATCATTTCACACAAATATTCCGAAAAGTTATTTATTTTATAAGTAGAGAACAATATTAGAGTTGGGCATTCTAGTTCTAATCTTTTTTTTTTTTGGTTCCTTTCCTGACAAAGGAAGGAGGAAAAGAACTCGTCGTTCCTTCAGTTCCCTTCCTGAGAAAATAACTAATCACTTTAAGTTTCTTCAGTTCGGTCAGTCATATGCGATTGTGAATTGGTGCCATATTTAAATTTTTAACAAAGTTAAACATAAACAAAACAGAAACTAGTCGAACATACAATAATCAAAACTAAAAAAATTGAAACTGCTGAGTTAAAAACGGCAAAGAAAAGCAACGAAACGAAATAAAATAAACTAAAAGAAGTATAATCGAATATACAGTTCAATAGTTCAGTCGGTCATGCGAACTAGCTCAGATCGAATCGACCCAACTCTAAACAATATGAAGAACAATATAGATAACAATATGTAGAGGGAGAGTCAGCGAATAAGGATTTCGCAACAACAATTCACCTTATCCGAAGAACACCTTTAATCAGCTAAGCAATAAGTTCCGCAACAGCAGGCTTCAGGCCTTAAGCCTTGAACTGAGACAGGACGCAAAAGGACAACAGGCCAACAGGCCAATAGACCAACAGGCTCAAGGCTAGAAGCCAGAACGCACAAATCCATCTTACCCCAACATGACATTCGTGTAGTTATTCAATTAAAATCTCTACGCACTCAAACCCACTGCATGAGAAGGATCGCAGGTGAGGCTCCTCGAAAGTGCACGCCTGGGATTAATTCCAGACAGACTACCGTCCAATATACACCCGGGTGCTCCAAGCCTTCAGCTTTCTATCCCAGCATCGGCAGTGGCAGCAACAGCGGCATCAGCCTACCTGCCTCCCTCAGCCCTCCCCGCCGATTTCAGCCACCTGCCAAGAGCTCATTCATTTTCGGGCTTTTGTTGTTTTATGCTCTTACTCGTATCTCTTTTATTGCCTCGGCCCGTTGCCTTTGTCATACACTTTCCCAAGTGAAGCTCTCTGCTTTTCTTTTCTACTTTCATTCAATAAAGATAATATTTGCAACAGTATTTACCGAAGTAAGTTTCCTGATACGAGTTCAAAATCTATTTCAAATTTCTGTGTCACTATTATTAAATATTAGACTCCGATTAATGCCAACTAGTTATTCATAAAAAAAAATCGATATCGATATAGCTCTGTACAAGGATCATAGGCCAAGAATCACCGTAAAACTAAACTGGAATATCGATATGTTTTCGTATTTTTAAGAAAACTGTTTTTCACACCATCGATATCTCAACGAAAATTTCATTAAATTCTCAAAAAGAAGTGAATTCAATCCGCAGAAAACGAGAACATATACGAGTAAATTACTTTCGCAATATACTACCAAAAATGGAACTCGAAACAAGCGCATAAGACTTTCGGTCTGCTGTTTTTAACTTTCAGTTCTCGTATTTTTTTTCTCCTCTCTTTTTTTTCGGCTTGCTTGTTCACTTGTCTGCTTTGTCCGGTGCAAGATAAATAGTAACATGTTTGCTTTGGCATCCCAGGCTCTGGCTATTTCATTTCATACCTCCGTAAGCTTCTCACCAACCCAAATGCTCAAAATAAAAACAAAACAAAAAACAATTCCTATCAGCAGACATGCATCATGTGCTCCTGTTGGCCAGTTGAATAATTCAATGGTTAGCGCTTAAATTCTGCGGCTAATTTTCGTGATTTCAGTTACAAGTGGCCTTATTATGCGAAATACTCATTAATTTCCTATTCCTAAACCTAAACCTTAACTCCAACCTCTTATTAACCTATACTAACCTATCCTTCAACGTTAACAGCCGCAACAAAAGGTCAGGACGGCAGTTATCCACCACTCCGATTACTTCAAATTGCGTGCAATGGATATCAATCGAAGATAAGTTGCGAACTTTTACACTTTTACCTAGTTTTTGCCCCGGGATAGGAGGCTTCTTTTTTGTATACGCTTTTCTTATAAAGTTGTTCAAATTTCATTTACAGACAGGCGACATTTTCAACCCTAGTCTTTTAATACCCAAGGAAGTTACTTTTTTAAACACCCTGTACTAATATGATGCATAGAAAAGGTATCATAACAGATGGCACTTAGATTCTGGAAACACTCTCTTAGTATAGTTTTTTCACCATATGTTTTTCCTCCAATACTCCTCAATCGATATTAACTGTAACAACTGCATTTTTTAAGATATAGTCCAAATATTTTTGATTATAATCAACGTATTATTATGATAATTATCATGTGGTCTTTTGGTAAGATTACTTTTAGTAAATTCAATTTCCATAATATGTATGTCAATATAATCGAAAATTTCAGTTCAATAGCTTTCAGCATTGAATTCACTTGCAATTAAGCTCTACTCAAACAGTTAAAAAAGACAAATTTAAGTGAAATAAGCATTCACTAAATCTCTTAGAAACTGGAAACTGAAGCAGGCATTGAGAAGTTTTGTATCGATTAAATATTAGGGTATTTTCTATTTGTCACGAAATGTGTAACGCATTGAAGGAGACGTCTCAGGAAAAAAAAAAATTGTATATTCGTGATCAGCATCAACAGCCGAGTCATGCCCGTCATGTCCGTCTGTCTGTTTATATGCGTTTTTCAAGACTGTTCTAGAGCAATCTTGATGAAACTTGGCACAGATGCTTCTTCTTATTGCAGGTAGTATCTATAGTTGAATTGACTAGATCGGACAACTATAACATATAGCTGCCATAGGAACGATCGATTGAAAAATTAGTTTTTGTATGAAAAACTTTTTTGTTTTTCAAGATAACTCAACCAAACTCACTAAACCTAAGTTTAAGGACAGTTTATACATGATGACAACATTTCATCGAAAACCGACTTCTATATCTTATAGCTTCCATAGGAACGATCGGTTGAAAATAAGTTTTTGTATGAAAAACTATTGTGTTTTTCAAAATATCTCGACCAAACTCATTATATGTATCTAAATTAGATGTCGTAGGTTTAGTTCATTACCTACTCAAAATAATTTATTATTATTTTTTTGATTTATTTTTTGTAAGATGCCATAGATTATACATCATTTTTGTTTTTGATAGTATTGATGTTTTCGACTATCACTTTCAAAAACTATTGATGGCACGTACATCGATGTTTTGCCACCTCTAGTACAGGGTATCCTGCTAGTTGTCCCAATCTATTGCATTACAACTTGTTTAAATTGCCATCTTTCAGTTGCTTTTAGCAAAAATTTTGTTGCAAATAAATTTAGATTTTTGCCTTCGTGATGTCCGTGAAGAACCTGCTGGTTGTTAGTTTTACTGGCTGTGGGGATCTGACTGTGACTGTGAATGTTGAATGTGAAGGATGCTGATGGCTGTGCGTGTTTGTGAAGTTTTGCAAATTGCTAGAGCACACACTCTCTCCCACACACACACACACACACACACACACGCACAGAGAAAGTTACACATACATATGTTTTTACATATGCAAGCGGACAATGATAGATTAGCTGTATGTGCCCTCATCTTTGGAACAGCAGTTGGTCGACTCTCTATATATAATAAAAATTAGAGCTAGCAAAACATAGTATATGTTTTGTCAACATCGAATATATTGATATTTTTTAATTCTCTTCAGAATAAATGTTTTGTTGGATATCGATATGTTTTCGCCCAACACTTTTTAAAACTATCGTTAGCACGAACATCAATATTTTGCCACCTTCAATATATATATAATATATACATATATATATAAATATACTCTATATATATAGTTTGATATATGTATGCATTCGACACCAGAAAACTTCAATTGGCAGTGCCAACATATCTTGCAACAAAATTAAACTGTAATTGAAAAAGTCAATTAAAAAGTTTCGCATTTTGCGCTCAATGAGCACACGCAGACAGAAAGACACAGAGAAAGCGAAAAAGAGAGAGAGAGAGAGAGAGAGCGAGAGAGAGAGAGCGAGAGAGAGAGAGAGAGAGGGTAGAGAGTTCCAGTACGTTTTGCTGCTGATAGCTAAGAAAAGTCCTTTGTCCTTTGTCTTTAACATTTGCCTTTCGCAGAGTGATTTTATGATGCCAAACTTTCTCTTCGACCAAAACTCTTTTCACCCCTTCGCTTTTTATTGCCAAACAAAGTAAAGTGGCAAATTATCAATTAGCGTAAAGTTTTCGTAGGACCCTCGCTTCCCTTTCGTTTCAACTGATTGATAAATTTGTAAAACACTTTTCAAGTGATATTGAATCGTTTCAAAACTTTTTTTTTCTTAATTTCGTTGATTCCTTTCTTTTTGTTCGCAGCTTAGATTAGTATATCAATTCCTTTTCAGGAGTGCAATAGCCGGAAGGAACCGTGATAATCTGACAGAGCCAAATTGTGTCAAAAGAATGAACGAGTTTCATCAGATTTGCTACGTCTGCTAGGCAAAGATGATGGCACCTTTGTTGGCTTCCATACGAACCAAGAATTCACTGGACACTGAAGCCTAAAGGCGGAACAGGTCGATTCTGCAACATTGAAGAAGAAACCACAACTCATAGTTTCGTAGAATGTCCAGCACTTGCCAGGAGAAGAAGTATAATGTATATTCTTGCTTTCGTTCAAGAAGTTGTTCTAATGCCGGAGCTTTTGGCTCACCAGGGGATACAATAGATCTAATTAGGTCGCAAAACACAGTTTCCAACATTCTAAAAATTATATGAATATCGTGCATGTTGCATAGCACTCAGAGAAACTACTCTTCAAAAGGGCATTAGGAGCATCGGCGTGCCGAAGATATATACCCTTGCTTTAAAGATTTGCATAATAAAACTTATTTTCAACCGGTCGTCCGATTTCGATGAAATTTTGTCAACATATGTATGTGTACAGTGTTTAAACTTAGATATAGTAAGTTTGGTCGAGTTATTTTGAAAAACACATAAGTTTTTCATTCAAAAACTTATTTTTCAACCGATCGTTGTCATAGTGGCCGATTCTGATATATGTACTGCTTGCAGAAAAAACAAGTAAGAACGTTGCAGTCGGGCTCACCCGACTGCGATATACTCTGTTTTCTGTTTACTGGGGCGGGGGTGGGCGTGTCAAATTTTTTTCTCAAAACTATCGATGAGATCAAAAGTATTCATACTGCAAAATTTGGGGTTTCTAGCTATAAGGGTGTAGGAGATACAGATTTTGCTCATTTGCAGGGGCGGTAGTGGGCGTGGCATTTTTTTTTTTTTACAGATCGGTCGAGAATGTCATTAGTAGTCTTCATGCCAAATTTGGTGACTCTAGCTGCAAAACTGCAGAAGATATAGATTTTTGCGGTTTGTGGGGGAAGGGGTGGGGGTGGGGGGGAAATCTTGACACTTTGTCTGCCTATGGTATATACCAACATGTACACCAAGTTTGGTTGCTCTAGCTTCAAAGCTATGGAAAAAACCTGCGTTCATACGGACAGACGGACAGACGGACGGACAGACGGACAGACGGACATTTCACAAACCCAATATACTCTTTTTTTCCATTTTGGAAAACAGAGTATAAAGATAGTGCCAAGTTTTATCACGATAGCTCTAAAACTGAGGGACTAGTTCGCATATAAACAGACAGACAGACAGACAGACGGACACGACTCGGCTGTTGATGGTGAGCGCAAATATACAAATTTTTTTTCTGAGACGTTTTCTTCAATGCGTCACAGATTTCATGACAAATTATAATACCCTCTGCAAGGGTATAAAACCAGCACAAAATAAATAATAACCCAAAAAATAAGCCAAAGTCAATTTTCATGTTCTTTTTACTCCCTGTTCCCATTAAAAATGGGAAAAAGGGAGTTATAAAGTACTGCACTTGTGTGTAACAGACAGAAGGAGGCATTTCCGACTATATAAACTATATATATTCTTGATCAGGATCAACGGCCGAGACGAACTAGCCATGTCCGTCTGTCTGGCTGTCTGTCCGTCTGTCCGTATAAACACACAGATCTCGGAGACTACAAGAGCTAGAGACACCAAACTTGGCATGTAGATTCCTGTATACCATACGCAGATCAAGTTTATTTCAAATTTCGGATGCATCCCCCCGCACCCCCGCAAAACGCAAAAGACTCCCACAGCCACAATTAGATAAAGTTAAAGCTTTAATTTTTGGTACGCATGTACCAATGTCTTTCGGATGTGTAAATTTCAACACGATCGGGTAAATAGCACCAAAGTTATGGAAGAATCTATTTCCCCCGTCTCAGTAGGCAGCAACAACAGTTTGACAAGCAGTTTAAGAGTTAAGTGCACTGCTTGCTTGTGTTGCCGCTGAACTGCTTGAAATGCAAGTTGGGAGCAGGGAGTCTCGTAGTCGGGCACACTCGACTAGAGTATTCTTACTTGTTTAAACAGAAATGTGTCGAAGTTTCATCAACTATTTGTAATTTAAGCAACTAGTCAAAGGAAGTTATATAACAAATGGTCTGAATGAGTGAGCTCAACCAGAAGATATCCTGTACACAGTTTACATATTTATTTACTTTAAATTGAGTATTTAATCGAATTTATTTTAATCACTTATTTAAGCTTGAATTTTAGATAAACAGATCAATTCTGTATTCCATATTCGAAACGATATTATAGAAAAATTGGTAACCAATTTTTATTATCGACTAAAAATTGTATGATCGTTTAAGAAAACTATGAGTTTCAATTGAATCCTGTTCCAAAAAGTATTTCACACACTTTTCTGTGAAATTGATTCAAAACCGGCCTGAATATTATACATCAGACAAACTTTGCTAAATGACTGTATTCACTTGTGATAAAGATAGGATTCTGTCCACTAGCTTTACGAAAGTCGATACATTTAGGACTAAGATCAAATCGAAAGTGAAAACTACAAAACTAAACGATACATTTTCTTTATAGCAGCAGAGATGACTACTGATTGTTACATACGCTTTGCCAAGTTGATAATACCCTCTTAGATAGCTTATAAAATCAAAGAGGGATACGAGGAGGCAAAGCCATTGAGTATTGCAAATACCAACTCTACTGGTTGCAGTAACTAACAAGAAGTTTGTTTGACAGCCGGAACTACAAACTAAGATGGATTCTCAGGCATCTACCCACTTCTCCACCCAACCGCCCCTTTCCTACCAGTTTTTGCAACAAGCCGTATTTAAAAATGCAACAAGCAACGCGCGTCAATGGAAGTGTTTTCGGTTTTTTTGGGTTTTCTGCTTTGAAATCGTGCTACAAAATCGATGGAAGAAAACAAAAAAGCATTCCAAATGCTCACAGCATGTTGTATGGGTCAAAAAGTGATGGCATTTGGTGTGGGGGAAGGAGGATCAAGGGCAAATAGGGCGAGGGAAGCAGAGTCATATCGGTTGTATAACGCCAGCCAAAAAATGCCAAACAAATTGATTGGAATCGAAAACGAAACGTAAACGAAAACGATTCATATGATTGACTGGCTAACTGATGGACGCCTGGATGAAAAGTTGATGGAATGAGCAAAATGCCGTCTGATGTTTTGGCATTGATTGCATGTTTTTAAGCCCAGCCAGCCAGCCCAGTCAGCCCAGCACCTGCCGAGCCCATCTATACTATAACATAAAACATATTTATATATATATATATATATTGTATACAGTACAATATATAAGTACATGACCGTATGAAAGTCACAAATTTTTGCACTGCATTTAATTTGATTATATGGAAAAAACTTTAAAAAACCCTGAACATAAAATGGCGTTCATTTTGATGAATACAATTACGCAACGAGCCGGGGCCTTAAATTTGATTGTGTTCTTGTTGTTGTTATACCCTGTAATTTAAACAATCAGTTAAGTATAATCAACAGCAAAAGTTATTGAACAAAATATAGTCAGATGTAGACGAACGACGACCTGCTGCACAGCAGCAAAGAACAATGGAATGTTAAACAATCACGCTTTATCCTGTCGATTTCACGCAAAAGCCACAGGACATCCACACAGGATGACTGTGTGGCATTCATATCGGTGATAACTGTGGGTAGACCTGAAGTATCTCTATCGAATTCTTTAACATCTCTTTAGCGCATACCCAGCATTTAAAACAAGATGAACTAACTTTATGTCCAGAAGCCTCATACTGAGATCTGCCAGTCGTGCAAAGTAACGGTATCCCGACTGCGATATACTCTGTTTTCTGTACGTTTAATTAATTAAGTTTTTGTAAAGACTATATACTTATAAACTGTCCTTAAACTTATGTTTATTGAGTACGGCTGAATTGTCTAATGAATTAATTTTCAACCGATCGTTCCTATGGCAGTTATAAAATGTAGTCGTCCGATTTTGACTGTCAGCATGTATAAACTGTCCTTAAACTTAGGTTTAGTGAGTTTGGTTGAGTTATCTTGAAAAACAAAAAAGTTTTTCATACAAAAACTTATTTTTCAACCGATCGTTCCTATGACAGCCATATGTTACAGTGGTCCGATTTTTATGAAATTTTGGAACCATGTATAAACTGTTCTTAAGCTTAGGTGAAGAGAATTTGGCTGAGTTATCTTGAAAAACAAAAAAATCTACCTATGGTATATACCAACATGTATACCAAGTTTGGTTGCTCTAGCTTCAAAACTATGGAAAAAACCTGCGTTCATACAGACGGACGGACGGACAAACATTTCACAAACCCAATATACCATTTCCATTTTGGAAAACAGAGTATAAAAAGACACAAAACAATAAACAGGAATCGATAATATCCTCAATGGTTTTGCAACAGTGGTATGCACGTTTATGAGTGGGAATTGATTATCGATTTTACAAAGTTAATATCGATGGTTTTTCAATTATTTAATCGATTAATCGAAGCTACACATACATTTCGTATGTGCTCATATCGTTGTCAAAATACGGATTGAATCAAGTAGTCAATTTTTTAAAAGCCCAGTGAAAACTTTAACACTGGGTGTCTCCAAGTCGAGCACTTTTAACTATAGCTAGACTTTTGTTGCTGTTCTTTTACTTTTTGTTGTTGTTGTTTTCTGTGACTGGCATTGAGAATGCATTTTGAATTATTTGCTGGCCATTGCCCGGAGCTGAACTGGGGATGCTGAAAGCAGCCCGCGGTGAATGCGTTCGCCATTCAAATCGAGAATTGAAACGAATCGAAACGAATTGAATTGAATGGCATTCAAAATGCGAGTCTCATACTTGGACAATGCAAGCCAGGACGCATACACCGAATACACAACACAACACAACACAACAGACACACACACAATGGCCCAACTCTCGACAACGAGTCAAAATCGTTGAGGAATCGAAGAATCGACGAACTCGACGTGTTTATTCACTGCATTTCCTGTTGATATTCAACAAATGCCAGCACCACAATCACATTCACATTCCATAGTGTAGCCGTCACCCCTCCCCCCATTCGATGTCGCAAATGTTCTTCCTAACTGCATCCTGCATCCCGGTGTCGCGCTTTCAAAGAGGAAACAGGAAGCGCATTTGCAGCAGCCGCCGGTAGCTCTTCAAGTTTTCCCATTGATTTTTGTCACTTATTGTTTGCTATTTTTCGTTCGTTTGTCCTCGTTTCAAGATTCAGCGCAGATTGTGTACCGTTATTTGCCAATGTACCTAAAATTTAATGTTTAATCGTTTCTGGTTCGCTGTCTCAAAGTTTTTCGAACCATTTACATGATGCTCCACTGCACTGAGCTCCTCCCATCCCCTAATTCCCCAATTCCCACATTTCTCATACCTTTCCTGGCTTCTTTGTTCCTTACCTTGGCGAACACAATTGAAACCGACACACACTTTGTGATTATACTCTACACTTAAGTTGAGTACGATTGAAGAGTATGCTGTATTCAACCATATTTAACTAACATGAACATGAAGCATCTTAACAGTATTGAAATTTTTTGTTAATCACGAAAACAAATTAGCAAGCTATTGATAGTATTGGAAAAGGTTGTCTAAACCATCATTGGTATCGATAAATGATTACAGTTATTTTCAAACCCACACTGGATAATAAGTTTTTTAGAAAAAATCGTCGATCGTGAATCAAACCGAAAGTATCAATGCTATAATAAACCTCAATACTTTAAATAGTATAACAATAGTTGATAACAGCTATCGATAGTATCATCATGACATTTCAATAGAATCAATAATCACAAATAACCATTATCACTATAATTGATCGATAAAGAACTAAAGTTTCCTTGTCTGGTTTACAAAGACAGCTAACAGAGTATAACAGTCGTCGATAGTTGGTAACAAATATCGATGCTATCGATACATTTCAATAGAATCGATAGAATCACAAAAACTTTTGATACTTGATCGATAAACAAGTAAAGTTACCTCTTCTGGTTTACTTAGCCCCGGTTCCTCAACTTCGATTTAACGTTAGAGTTAACAAACTAAACGATGTACTTTTTATGGCGATAAACTAGTTTCGATTTCTTAAATTTCGGCTACGAAAATATTAGGCTGATAAACGTAAAAATGGCAAAACCGTCATCGCGTTTTCCAACACTACGTCAAACAGAAGTTAATCAAAGGGAAAACCTTATGCGGAGTGTTTAGGAAACAGCCCGTAGACTGTTTGCAGAGTATTTCAGAGTCGCACAGCATGCTTAATTGGTTTTAAAACCGTTCGTTTGTGATTTTGATTTTCATTTTGTTATTTATGTTTTTTCAGTTTTCAGTTTTTAAGCTGCAGAGGCAGCCATCGTCGCCATCGTCGCCATCGTCGTCGTTGTCGTCGTCGTAGTCGTAGTCGTCATTGTAGTCGCCGTGCTTTGTTCACATGGCCACGTGAAGCATGCAAACAGTTTTGTATTGTGGTTGCAGCTGAAGGTGGGCGCGCTGCCACGCCTACTGCACGGCGAGTACGTCGTAGGGCAGAGAGAAATGGAGGCAAAATAATAAAATAAAAAAAATAAATATGTGTATATACATACATATATATAAACTACAAATGTTTTATGCATGAGCAAACCACAACAAAGCGCGTAAATGTCATTTCCTTCTGACTAAAAGGATACTTTGAAATTGAAATTGCGGTATTTTTCATATATATATATACACACACACACACACACACACATATACAAGAGAAAACTGCAGTGCCTTTGTGGCCTGGTGTTGCTTTTAAAAGCGAGAAACTAGCAGAAAAGGGCGCAAATTGAGACCTCGCTCAGCATAGAATGTCTCAATAAACTCAATTGGCTATGGCGATGTTCTTGTTGTTGTTGTTGTTGTTGTTGTTGTTGTTGTTGTTGTTGTTGTTGTTGTTGTTGATTTTGTTGTTGTAGTTGTCGTTGGTGTTGGTGTTGGCTGGTTGCACAAATTCTAGCTGCATACTTTGCGGCTAATTACGCTCGACAAATAGCACACAGGCAGTCAGACGACAAGGAGCGTCTCATCCGAAGGGGGTCTTTATAATGCCTCCGAAGGGTGTTTTTACAGTCGCGCTTTAAGTGAACATCATCATTATAGAAGTTTGTCCAATGCTCCATGTAAACTTTTCAATAAGACACAAAGAACAATAAAACTATCGATAGAGATGACACTCAATCATTTTGATAGCTAAAAGTGTGTAACATCGATAGTGTTGATCGAGAGTTTTTGGCCTCAATAGTCTATGTCAGTTTAAATATATTTGAAATCGATATATTATAGAAGTTTGTCCAATGCTCCATGTAAAGTTTTCAATAAGAAAGTTTTCAAAGAACAAAAAAACTATCGATAGAGATGAAACTCAATCATTTTGATAGCTAAAAGTGTGTAACATCGATAGTGTTGATCGAGAGTTTTTGGCCTCAATAGTCTATATCATTTGTAGCTGTACTAATTTAAACGTATTCATCATAGATGCTAGATGTGGCAAAACACTGTGAGTAATGACCGCTGTATGTTCTTCTTTACATATTTTTTCTAATTTCGAATTTAACAATATTTAGTATTTTATTTTCTATGATCGTATGATCACGAAAAAAGCTCTTTTTCAAATTTAAAGAAAAGTACAGGCTTAAGAGTTGTCTGTTGAGCTCACAGCTCCATCAAGTAGAATTGACAGGGTACATGGCCACGCAGCGTGGGGCATAGGAGCTCTTTCACTTCGGAGTCACATAAATAATTCAAAACTTTGTCGTCAACTGTTGCAGTCGGATTGGATTGGGCATGTGGCCAGTTGCTGCTCCGAACTACTTACGAGCCCTGAAATATTCATGCGTGTGCAAGTAAAAGAGGGGAGGAGAATGGTGCGGGGGGGGAGGGGTTTGAGGATGGTTGCATGACAATTATGCAAAAGCCGCAACAGGAATGCAACGCCAAATGCAACAAAGGGCGGCAGCTACAACAAAATAAAAATAAAAGCAAATGAAACAAATTTGCATTCGTTTTTTTGTTGCTGTTGGTTTTGTTGGGTTTGTTGGGCTTTGTTGGCAGCGCGATTTGCATGCCCGGGATTAACGAAGAGTATTGCCAAATTGGCCAAAAACCGCGATGTATGTACACAAATCAACAATGGCGACTGAACCCGTATTCAAAACCCCCCTCACCCCCCACCACCGTCAGCTAAAAAACAAAAACAAAAAAAAAGCCCCAATCCCGAAACCCAAAAACCGAAATCCAAGCCCGTATCCGGGCTGAGCATTTGCCACAGGCTGTGCTCCAAAAACTTTTCGATTCTAAGGGCCACTCAAATGAGCGCTCCAAAGTTTGTTTTATGTGCCGTTGATGTTGGCTGTTGAATGTTGGAGATGGCGACAAGAGCGAAGAGGAGGATGGGAATGAGAATAAGAATGGGTATGAGGATGAGGAAGAGAACGATGGGAACAATGACGGCAACAGCAAAGTTCAATTACGGTCAGCAAATTGTTTCGCAATTTGAAAACACATTTTCATAGTTTTTACGCTGACAGCGCTTGAAAGTAGGCAGCAGCTTTTCTTAGTCGCTCTCATTCTCAGACTCAAGCTCCCAAAAAAGTACACATTCAACAGGAGCAACAGAAAGGAGCAGCAGGAGCAGCAGCAGCAGGAGCCAGCCGCAAAGTGCGCAATGAGCAAGCACGCACAACAACATTTTAATCACGATTTGCGCATATTGCGTAAAATTGAATTTTCAAAAAGTTTTTGGCTCAAGCTAAGCACGCGCTTACAAGCTGAAGTTACTTCATGAAGTTTTTGATTTAGTAAGGAAAAGGGTTGTACAGTTTAAGTATGTGCAAAATAGATCAATGTATCGATAACAAAGATATTTTTATGAAAATATCGTCCTACTTTGATATTATATTTCTTTCGACAAATCGCCTTCTTATCGAAGTGACTTCTTGTAGTTTACTTTCAAGTTTTATTTAGTGAGGCAAAGGGTCATTAAGTTTAAGCGTGTAAAAAATAAATCAATATATCGATAACTTCAATATTTTAATGAAAATATCGCCCTTCATTAATATTACATTCATTTGGACACATCGCCTTCATATCGGTATATTAAATTTATGTTAATTTATCATATCATGTCTTTAAGGCAAAGTTGATGTATCGATAAATATAGGAAATTGGTATTGCTTCGAATTTGTATCGATAAATGATAGTTAAATAGTTAATATGAGTATCATGTCTGAATTGTTTTCCATAAAATGTAAACTTATGGGCTAATGCTTACCAAAATAGTATTCTTTTGTAAGAGCACAATTCATTTGCGTTCCGCAAAATCTGTAACAAAAGAAAGTGTGTTGAAATGTGTAAATAATCGACAAATTTTCTGAAATATTAAAAAAGGCAGTTTGCGATGCCTAAGATTATTTATTTAATATATTAATAGTGATTCTAGTTTCTAGTGGGAAAGAAAAAGATTGCAAGGTGCTTATGTGCAATTTGTTGCACGAACAATTTAAACGATGTCATATTTTCAAGAAAGATCCCACATGCAAGTTTATTTATCACCCAAAAAATGCAACGTCTAAACAAAAATGCCATGAAGTAAATTTATTGTGTAAATCCAGACTTGGTATTTATATATTTACTGTGTGTGTGCGTGTGTAATTTGTAATTTGTATTTTGTATTTTGTATTTTGGCCATTTTAATGACAGTTGCAGTTGTTACTCAGTCTATGATGTGTTTAGCTGTGCTCTGCTCCGCTCTGACAGCAGCTACAGCAATCTCACTATCTCGCTCTCTCCCGCTGCCACGCCAAATAAGTACAACTTAATTGAGGCATTGGAAACGAGGAGTTGCTGCTGCTGCTGTTACTGCAGCAGAAGGAATGTGGCATGATTACATCACTAAGTCCTCTGGCATGCTGAAAAATAATCTTCTTGGCTGTCAGACAGTTCCAACAGCGCTGCTCGGTTGATGTTCTCCCTGACACTTTACTCTCCACCCTCCCGTCTGACCCACGTCCGTCTTGCCAGCTTTTCCTGGACGCTCTAAGTAGTCGCAGTCACGAATGGAACAAGACTGCAGTTCTTGTTGCTGATGTTGCAGTTGTTGCTGTTGTTGCTCATGTTGCTACAGTTCCCGTTGTTATTATATTTTGAAAAAGCAAAAAAAAAAAAAAAAAAACAGTTTTTAATTTCATTTGAAATTCATGAGCTGCATCGCTTCGTCGCTTTAAGTTCCTGGCCAATCTGCAAATTGAATTCTCAGCGTAAATTCTCTCGAACAACAACGTTTAAGTAGCTTTATTTTCGGTCTGGCGCAAATTCAATTTAGGTTCAGGTCGCATCGTGGCACGTTTTTTAATATACCACATCTTAGGCATTGTTTCAACTAAGCCGATTCCTCTCTCAACATACACAAACACATACAGATATTCAGATATTCAGATATTCAAAAATGTAAGAATTTGAAAGCACAACACTGTTTAAATAAGATATACCCTGGTAACAAGTACGATTTGTTTACAACGAAATTATAACTCAAAATCAATGCTTTTTGGGTTTCTATATTCAACAAAAATCGTTCGACGAACAAAAACAAATAATTACAGCAATTGTCAAAAATCTTGAAAAAAAAAAGACAATTTTATGCAGATTGATCGTTTAAAAAGACCTTATACCTAAAAATTGTGCACTACAAAAATTTGGACCTTTATTAATAATTATGCTAACCATTTTATACATTTGTATGGCTACAGGGTATAAATATGAATTTCGCAGCCTGTTTGAAAGCTGCACAATGCGGCGTATACGCAACTTAAGCAGCAGGCAGCTGGCAGCAGCCACAGGACACAAAAGCAGGGCAGCAAACGCAGTTTTCATTTAATATTCATAAGAAGCAGTTAATGAAAAACACTTGTAGTCATTATTAGCCCTGAGATGAGACCCATCGGCCGCAATATCCGTACGCAATATGGCCCATAGGCAGTGGCAGCAACAGCGACATAGACAGAGACAGCAACAGCGCAGTGCGTCGGCATAATAAAATGTCAAATATGTTTGGCGCAATTTAACCGCAACACAAAATCTTCCCAATCCCTCTCCCCCCCCACCACCACCACCCTACTTGCATCCCGCTTCTGGTTTTAACTCCATCGTGCAGATTCAGGTTCAGCTTCAGCATCAGCGTCAGCTTCGGCGGTGAAATGGCACTCGAGGACGCTTAAGGACACTTAGGGACGCTATTCAATGCCGAGCATGCGGATGAGTGTAAGCACACGAGAGAGAGGATGGGGCAAATGTCAATGTGGCACGCGGCATGTGGCAGGTAAAATGGCAACCGGGATTCTGGGTTTAAGTTACACTTGCAAGTTGTACGTGACACATACACACACACACACACACATTCAGAAAACACACACACATAGCACGGCTGTCTCAGCATGTTGCTGTTGTTATTAGCATAAAAGCGGTCTACGTGCCCCAAGTTGTTGCAAGGCTTAAAGCAGCTACAATTGCAAGTCAATCTATTGAGTTTGTGCCCAACATTTCTCACCTACTACCCTACAAATCAAAGATGCAAGACAAAACAAAAAAGGATGCTGCATGCCACACACACACACACACACACACACACAGATACTCACATACACAGATGTCATCTCTGTTAGCCGATGACAGTGCATGCCACTTGGCCGGCGGGCAATGTGCCAGGCAGCCAACCCAACCAGCCAGGAAGCAGTCAATAAAAGTCCACTTGAATTTCAGCTGACATCTCAATTATTTTTGCTCTTACGCTTTACCTTCGGTTTCAGTTTTCTTCTTCTTAAGAAGGATACATGGAGAGATGCGAGCAGCGACATCTGCCATCTGTCATCTGCCACGTAAACGATCAGGTGCACAAGGTCTCCAGACACAGACAAAATAATTAAAATAACATTACGCTATTCACAAGAAAGTATTAAATATATAATTGCTTTCTCAATGCAATCATAAATGCAGCTAAAAGAGGGGGTGGTGATTTTAAGGGCACGGGTAGGAGTGTACGGGTAGAGGTGTACAGGTAGGGGTAAGGGTGTAAGGGTTGGGGTAACAAGTAGTGATATAAATACATTTGAAGCGACACCTTGGTCCGCAAATGTTTTGATTTAATCTAATCCCAAAGGATGCACGCTTTGCTGGCGATACCAATCAAGGGCCTGATTATCGCAATAAGTCCTTCTCAACCTCGAAAGGTGAAACAATATACAAACAGCCCTGTTTTGAATTCCACTTTTAAATCAATTTCACAGATACATATATACAAAGCTTACTTTTAGGAGCGTACATAAGTTATTAAATATTTAACTGCTTTCTCGCTGCAATCATAAATGCAGCTTCAAGAGGGGGCATTGATTTTAAAGGTACGGCTAGGAGTGTACGGGTAGGGGTGCAAGGGTGTAAGGGTACGGGTAGGAAGTAGTGCAACAAATTCATTTTAGGCGACACCTTGTCCTGCATACCGACCAAAGTCCTGATTATCGCAGAAATTCCTTGGCCCAGTTCCACTTTCCAAATATACAAAGCATTCTTTCAGAAGTGGTTATGATTTTAATGACAATAGAAAAAAATTGAGCTTGTTCATGTTTTGTCGGCAAAATTGAATCGAAATTGGAATTCGGAACAGTGCTGAAATTGTAGGAAACTTTAGGGAATGGCGATTTAAATTTGAATTTTTTGTTCCTAGAGAAACATTTAAAGCGAGAGAAAGTCATTTGACCAAATTAAGTTGATAACTCTTAAGCAGATTCCTTCAAGCATAATAAGGGGAAAAAACGGCGAAAGACAATTTCAAATGCAGCTTCAAGAGAGGTTACAAGAAAAAGGGAGAAGGTAGTGCTATAAATGAATTAAACACCTCGCTATGTATTGATTAACACAAATCCCAAAGGATGCACGATTTGCTTGCGACATAAATCAAAGGCCCGATTATCTCAGGAGTTGCTTCCCAACCCCCAAAGGAAGGTAAGACGATACAAATTGTAGGAAACTCTACATTTTATATTTGAAGTTTTTTTCTAGAGAAACGTTTAAAACGAGAAAACTCATTTGGCCAACTTAAGTTGATTACGAGCAAGGAGATTCCACGAGGCATGATAATCGAAGGGAGGGAAGCAAGCAAAGGACAATCATAAATTAGGTTAAAAGGATAGAGGGATAAGGCAGTGTTATAAATTAATTAAACACCTTGCTATGAATTGATTTATATAAATCCCAAAGGATGCATGATTTGCTTGCGACACAAATTGAATGCGTGACTATCTAGGAAGGTACCCCTCAAATCCAAGGAATGTGGTAAAACGATGCAAATCATAGGAAACTGTAAGAAATTCTAGGGAAAACATTTGGCAGGCGTTTTATATTTGAAGGTTTTTTTTTTGTCTACAGAAACATTTGAAATGCGCAAACGCATTTGACCAACTTAAGTTGATTACGCGCAAGAAGATTCCTTAAGGCATGATAAAGAAACGGGGGAAGACATTCAGTAACAACAATAACAAACAATTCATTTTGTAAGTAGAGTTGTGCGCGAGGATTTTCTTCTTTCTGAAGGAGGGGTGGAAAAATGGAGACGTTTCAATGGACGACAGCAGAAAAAAGGAAAGGAATTCTGTCAAGCTGGCATAATCTGCGCTCAGTGCCGTTTGCTTATTTGCATAAAATAATTGAAAGGCGAAATTTAAAAGAATCAACAAAAGGCGGCTAAGCAAAGTAAACCAAAACCAAAACCAAAACGAAACCAAACGAAAAAAAAAAAAAACAAAGACCAAAAGCGAAAGCGAACCAAGGGAGCACTTCAAATGGAGCAGCCAAAAGGACAAAAGGGAGACTGGAAATAATAAAAATCATAAAAATGGTATGACAACGGTCAAGTGAGCTCGCGGTTCCACAAAAGTGCACTAATTACTTGTGCAGTGTCCCATTGCAATAAGCCTAAAAGAGCGCAGGATCATTATCATCATCATCAACATCAACATCATCATCATCATCATCTCCACCTTGTGTTTACTCCAGAGCACCATTTCACATTTTAATTGGTCGCCTCGGCGTTTGATGTAATATAACTGTGTCTGCTGATTGACTAATTGGCCAGCCTGCATCTGCCCCTCTGCACCACTCTCGGTGAGAGTGTGATGTGTGTGGTGTGTGTGTGGGGTGTGTGTGTGGTGTGAGTGTGATGTGTGTGTGGTGTGTGTGTGTGTGTTTGCAATTATTCGATTTGTGTTGCATCCTTTACATGGCAATTAATAAATGGCACAAATTCAATTAAATGGCATTAAATCTGTCAGGCCTGGGCCCATTATAGCCATTATAGCCTGTCCTACCTGTCTTAACTGTCTACAAGTGTTTTCCCCTCTACTCACCTTAACTCGCCTCGCCACAATCAACTCAATCCAACTACAGTCAACTGTAAATGGTCAATAGTCAACGATTCCGCTATACCTTTCAGTTACCTTTATGTATGTAGTTCTAGTAGGGTGTAGTCGGGTGTAGGAGGGATGTCTGTGAATGTGAATGTGGATGAGGGTGTGGCATAGACATGTACCTGTGACTGAGTCCCTGAGTGACTGACAAACACAGTGATTAAACATCGAGAACAAAAGTCACACAGTCCTGATATGTACAGCCGAATATTAACAGTCACTGTTCCGAGAACAGTTTCAGTCCTTGTAAAAGTTGCAGTAGTGATATTAACAGTCTCTGTTCCGATAACAGCATACGTCTCTTTAAAAGTTACAAGCCCTGTTAAAGTCAAAGTTTCGAAATTCACAGTCAGAGTCGAGATATTAGCAAATGTCTATCTAAATTATAGTTCTAATTCCGACAACAGGCTCTTTAAAAGTTGTATTTCCTTCATATATTTACAATAACAATAACAGTCTTGATATTAAGAAAGGAAAGAAAACTGAGCAAAGAAGATAATATAATTGATAAATGAAAGTAACAGCTCACAATTGTCACAATATCGCACAGCTCTAGTGTAGGGCAGACATTGCAATAGCATCACGTCAAAAAAAAAGAAAACCCAGCACTTACTGCCACAGTTAATTGACACACACTCATACAACCACACACTCATACACCCACATACACACACACACACACACATGTATGCCTGTATGTATTTAAATGGAATTGGCAACTGACGTCAGCCGATTCAAATCAGCATCGAATTCCAGGCTACTTTGCCAGTAGACAGCTGGATAAATACGCGTCGAGATTTATAAAATGGTAACGTGCCCAACGCAACACCAACATCAACACCACCATCCCGCCCCCTCCCCTCGCCCGTTAAGCCACCCAACCGTCCTTCCCCACCCACAACGATTGTCGCCTGCCAATTGTCGTTTCATCAACTTAATTGAATTCAACTCCGAACAACAGCCAAAGCAGCTGCGAATCCAGCCAAAGGGAAAGCAAGACGATAGAGTCGAAGAGTGGAGAGCGGAGAGTGAAGAGTGAACTGAGGCAGTTGCACGACCACGTGTTGAAGCTTGCCTCTTGTTTACCCAGTAGTCATCAAATTCGTTTGTTTTATAGTCTGTACTAGAGGTGAACACGTCTTCACACGAAAATATAAAATGAAGATAAATAATAATTCGATTGGGTGCTCACGTCAACTGGTTTTCAAATTCGATTTAACGTTCGAATTAACAGTCCTAACGATATATTTTTTTCCGGCGATAAACTGACGATAAATTAGTTTCGATTTCTCGATGTTTCGGTCAAAGTAAAAAGCTGATAAAAACACAGTGCAATCTTTGCTTTGATGTTTTGTGAAAAATATCGATTAACTCAATAATATCGATTTGAAGTGCTCCTTTCGTAGACACAACATTAATTAATCAATTGTTTACAGCCTTATCGTGTGGGCTTAAGTATGTGCGACACGCGTTCATCTCTAGCACCATCATCATCCAAAAACAGATTTAATGTCTCCGTTCGTCGGGTGCTCGACAAAACGCGACGCTCGCGCTCTGTCCAAAAATAAACAGAAGGCAGGTAATGGCAGGTAAACGCATAACGCATCAGGTTTTAATTATGCAAAGAGCTTGCTGAAAGACGCTGATTGATTGCCGACAGAGCTCAACACGACGAGCTGATGATGGAAGGAAGCTTAAACAGCAACAGAAACTGATACCGAAAACTGAAACTGAAAATGATGCCGAAATTGAAACTGAAACTGAAACAATTGTTGTTATGACGGAGGCGACAAAGGAAACCGTTACCAATACCGTTACCAACATACTGCCACAGGGAGGATACTACGAACGAAACGTGACGCCAGTGGCAAGCAATTATGAATAATGCCATTGCTTGTCATTAATGTCATCTTTGTCTGCATTTCCAGCATATCCTGCTGACCACCAATCCTTTATGGTTGCAAGGCTTGCATGCGCCAATCTCTCTCTGCCTCTGCCTCTGCCTCTGCCTCTACCGCAACCTCTGCTACAGCCAGACTCTTTGGCGCTATCGATGTCGCGATACTTTTTGGGTTAAATGACATCAATGTCCATTAAACTTATTGGCGAAACCCTCGTCTGCTGCATCAACCGTTTCATTGCCTTGTGCGACACAGCAGGCGCATCTGGCCCAAGCGGCATCCACAGTCAAGGGCGTACGGGGCGTAAAGCAGCAGTACGGCTTTTCGATTTTTTTACTCCCTGTTCCCATTAAAAATGGGAAAAAGGGAGTTATAAAGTACTGCAAATGTGTGTAACAGACAGAAGGAGGCATTTCCGACTATATAAACTATATATATTCTTGATCAGGATCAACAGCCGAGACGAACTAGCCATGTCCGTCTGTCTGTCCGTCTGTCAGTCTGTATGAACGCACAGATCTCAGAGACTATAAGAGCTAGAGACACCAAACTTGGCATGCAGGTTCCTGTATACCATACGCAGATCAAGTTTATTTCAAATTTCGGATGCACCCCCCCGCACCCCCGCAAAACGCAAAATACTCCCACAGCCACAATTAGATAAAGATAAAGCTTTAATTTTTGGTACACATGTATGTTTAATCAATGTCTTTAGGATGTGTAAATTTCAACACGATCGGATAAATAGCACCAAAGTTATAGAAGAATCTATTACGCCCGTCTCAGCAGGCAGCAACAACAGTTTGACAAGCAGTTTACGAGTTAAGTGCACTGCTTGCTTGTGTTGCCGCTGAACTGCTTGAAATGCAAGTTGGGAGCAGGGAGTCTCGTAGTCGGGCACACTCGACTTGAGTATTCTTACTTGTTTTATTTATGATTTTAAGTATTTTTAGTAGTATTAGTATTTTAAGTATCTTTAGTATTTTCAGTGTTTTAAGGTATTTTCAGTATTTTTAGGTATTTTTTGCATCTGTTGGTATTTTGTTTGCCAATCTATACTACATGTACTACCGCAACAAGATATATATGAATAAATGATACATTGATCCTTATATTCGTCCTTGAAGGACATATAAAAGGTATTGGAACATAGATCAAGAATATTTTTAAATTTTCATAATACACCACTTTGTTCAAAAGATATTCAATTTAACTTTTATTTCCGTTTTTTAAACTAAAAGTAACTTTTAAAGTAAAAATTGAATTTCAATTATTATTTAAAAATAAGAGGTATTTTATAACTTTTAAAAAAAATCTTAAGCCAAATCTGTCAAGAAGAACATTACTTCATCAACAAATAAAATTTCAAAATTGAAGAAATGATTTTGGGCTTAATCCATTTAAACCACACTTGCATGAGTTTACTATGCATTGTGCTCTTTGTCTTAAGCAAAAGCGTTGTAATAACTCGATAACTGCTAAAGAGCAATGTCTTGCTATGTTATATTGCTTCCTTTGGAACAATAACAACAACCATAAACATAACAATAACATAAACATCAGCAGCAGCAGCAACTGGAACTGAAACTGAAACTGAAACGGCAAGGACAATTTCCATTTTTATTGTCCACAAGCCTCTTATCGAATGCAACAACACCTAGATAGTTGCGACAGGACGAGTGCCAGTGCGATTCCGATTATTATGCATAGCATTTCACGTCGGCTTTGCTCCGCTCGGACATGGAAATATACTTTTTTGAATAACTTTGTTGTATTTTTTTTTATCGTAAAGTTATGAAATGTACACACAAAAATCATGCATGTTTATAATGTTATCAGTGCTTTTCTGGATAAATGTTTACTTTGACTACTTTTCCGAAAATTGAACCAATTATTCTGATTTTGGTCTCAAAAAATTCGAAAAAATTTCAGTATGCTATTTTCGGTTGCGGAGGTTGACTACTACTTTATGGAGATTTATTCTACGCACATTCAATATATATACGCTCCTGAAGGTAAACTTTAAATATTTCTGTGAGTAGAAAACAGAACCGACAACATATCAAAAACAAATTCAAATTAAATTAAATTTTAATTAAATTTTTTTGTATAACCACAATTGTTAAGAAATTAGCTTTTAAGGAGGGAAGTGTTGCTTTCTAACTCAAATCTCGAACTCATCTGGCATTGAAATTACAAATTGTTGAGCAATAATCCTAGAATCGGATTTAAGGGGAAAAGGAGCGCTCTAATCGAAAATGTATGTTTTGAAATTGGATTTGCCACAAGCGCGCTTTAACCACGGAATGGACTTTTAACAAGTTTCAAATTTCCTGCCACTACAACTTCGCTTACTCCTTGGAGGCACTCCATGTCCCACTGTCCCCTTGTCCATGTCCAATGCCAATGACTAGACGCGAACCCTGACTTCGTAAAATCCGTACACATCGCTGCGCATTTATTTCCGGCAAATTAGGCTCAGAGGCCCCGAGACTGTGGCCACTACTGTGGTGCTACTGCAAAGCAGTTTTCCTGCTTAGGAGCCGCTGCTCGTTAACGTTAACGTTGACATTGCTCATACGCCCCCGGTGATAGCGCAGACAGACAGACAGACAGACAGACAGACAGAGAGACAGACAGACAGACAGAGAGACAGACAGACAGACAGACAGAGAGACAGACAAGCAATACTCGTACTCAGTTATATCCCCAAACCGTCGTAAATACAAAAACATGAAAATGATAACAGACAATTTATTGAAGCACAGCTCTGTGGCAGTTCCCTTGCCCAACTGCACAGTTCTAGCTCGCCAAACACACACACACACACACACACATACACACAAATGAGTGGGCAGTTCGGCAATTGCCGCACAAAAAAATAGCCAACGCCAAATTTATCTAAGACACAGTGGTCCAAATACGCATTTAACCAAATATTATGTGCTTAAACAGCTCGAAAAGTTTCGCACAATATTATCAATAATGCATAATTTTATGCGTGAATTATGTCTTTTATAAGTAGTTAAGCATAACTAACTCTTTTTAATGCACATTTTATGATAACTTATGCATGAATTATGACTTACTTGTGCAAAAGTGAAGCCCAACATCTAAACTTATGATTAGCTTTTAAATATTTTCGATTTAAAGCTTTATTTGCAAAAGTGAAGCCCAACATCTAAACTTATGATTAGCTTTTAAATATTTTCGATTTAAAGCTTTATTTACGCATAGCTTGAGTCTTAAATGCATGATTTCAGCATGCATTTCTCTCAGTGTGTTTTAAAGTAGCTGTTAGCCTTGAAATGGGTAATATATTTGAAATATTGCCAGCGCTTTTCCTGGAAAAGTTTGCGGCTTGAAATTGGCAGCTTTACCGGGAAAACTTTGCGGCTGCGGACCATTGTGCAGTGCGCACTTTTCTCTGTTATTCCCAGTAAACGCTTAGTTTGAGCTCATGATTATTATGATTTATCAATTCTTGGCCATTGCGTATTGTATCTGTAGCTGTAGATGTGGCTGTAGCTGTAGCTGAAGTCTGTATCTATATCTGTATTATTGTATTTTATGTTTGATATTTGGTATTGCATCAGTATCTATTTTGCTCACTGCGGATGTTTATTTATTGCTCGCAATTTTGCAATTGTGTTTTGTCTTCGTACACATAACATACTCATACAGCTGCACGTTGTAAGATTAAATTCATGCCATGTATTTATTATCAGCAGCTGCCCTTAAGCCAAAAACTCATTCGACTCATGAATCTACTCACAGCATACGAATACACTCACTCACGCTCACAAATACGCACATGAATGTATGAATGCGCGTACCTTTGATTTCAACGCTATTTTGCATGTTTTCATTTTATATTTCTCGTTGACTTCCTTTCTTTATTTTCATCTTTATTCTGTCGTTGCTGTGTTGTTGCTTCCTTACTGCTTTTAGTTAGAGTTGAGCGCGAATTCGAATTTGCTTTCAACACGACAAAAACTACAAACTGCTTTCACTCACGTTACATACTTTGAAAAACATGTCAATACACGTTCATGCACGAATTATTTTAATTCAAAAGTAAAATTACAGTTCTAGTTTCCACTTCCGGTAAGATATTGCGTTACTTATTTTCCCTTAGTTGTTTTCGATTTTACTTTTGGTAAGATTTTGCAGATTAAATTCACTTTCATTTGATCAAGGATTAAATTAACTTGCCATTTTAAGATAGGATTCAATTCGCATTCGTTTGCAGGCCTAATTAAACATAGTGCTTTTAATTAAGAATACTAGATAGCTATATACAACAATCAATCAATTGAAAGTTTTGTATATTTTGTCGCTTATTTAGCTAATACACGAGCACGCACGACATCAACACTAGTGTCAGGTGCCGCCTGGGTGACCCATTTACCAGATTCCCGAATTCTCACGGCCTTCTTGAACGCTACGCAGCTTAGCAGCCCGTGTCAATGGCTGTGTGCGTGCGAATTTGTTGCTCGCCAGGCTTACAGGTGGAAGGGGGCGTTTGGGGTGTAGTGGCAGACGTAGGAGACGGCTTTCGACGGCTCATACATTACGGGGCATGCCTCACCTGGGCTGCTTCGGCTGCACAGCTGTGTCTGCCAAAGCACCGAGTGTTAAGCAGACAATTTTATTTACGTTGATGGCCATAAACATTTGAATTACAATATAATATTTAAGGCCCAAAGCTCAAAGCTTCATTTGGATTCCATTCGAGCGTCGAGCTTCGAGCGGCGAGCTGCTCTTACTCTCTCCTGGTTGAAGGATTTATGGCTGCCGCAAATCTACGCCAGCCACTTAATGCATTTTAATTTATTAAGCTGTCAATCCGTCAGGCCTCCAACACACACACACACACACACACATATACACACATACACATACACACACAAACACACACACCTCTCTTCTATCATACAGTACTACGCTCCCACATATAAATATTATTCCAAATGTGTGTCGAGAGTTGAGCTGGGGTGAATAAAGCGAATCAATTGCATTCACAACGCAGCAACAGTAACAGCAACAGAACTGAGTGCAGTTCATTCGGGCGACCACTTAAATGTTGTTAATTAACAACAACCTACGAGTATACGTTAGCTACTTGGTTTTACTGTACTCGTAGTGCATCCGTTTTGAGGTTAAGGCTTTCATTGTTGTCAATCCTAGAGATGGTTATATGTAACATACTTTCAACACGACATGACAGTTTTCAACAAACACGTTTATGTTATTATTTTAATTTTGTATCCTTTTCTCATTTTTGTCCCAATTCGTTTTGCTTTTAAAAGAAAAAAAAAACTATTACTCAATAATGAAAAATCTTAACTAGTATTCTATATATTGTATAATTTGAACATTTGAATGCATAATTACATATGCATAATTGTAATCATAAGCATAAGTTACACCCAGCATATTAGCTTATGATTAGATTAAATGATTAGAATATTATGACATTACAATAGGAAACCAATTGGAAAAGAGCATACCGCAGTCGGGAGCAGTCGATTCCTACCGTTCTTTTTTTTCTTCTTTTTTGTTTTTATTATTAATTTGGTATCGTATTGTTTGTCGTGTTTTCGTTTTGGGCTTACCTTTTTAAGGAGCTTACGCAGAGAGTGGCATATTCCTGACATATTTTAAGCCACCTGACGGATCAAGTTTTTAAGGTTTAAACTTTAAAGCCAACATTTGTATGGCAAAATTAATTATTATTACATTACGCAAATCATATGATGTGTTTAATAATTAATTGTTGCGGTGTTGCAATCAAGGAGCAGGAAGGAGCTAGTGTTATTAATTAATTATAAGCGACACCTTGTTTGGAGTAAACAATGCCCCAAAGGATGCACGATTTGTCTGCCACACAAATCAAAGGCGTGATTATCGCACGATGTCCGCTGCAACACCGGTTAAGCAAAACGATGGAAATTATAGGAAGCTTTGGGAAAGGGAAATTCTACACGCAGACAAATATTAGACAGTATTCATGCTTAGCTGAATCATTAAATTTAATTTTAACAATTATATAGCTGTTACGCCTTATAAGTATTAATTTTTCATAACAAGGCATAAATTATAAACTTATGCTTTGCTAATAATAGCGAACTAAACATAAAATGTTACTAACCTACTTGATGGTATACTTTATTCATCATTTCTGATTTTTTTGCAAAAAAATATGATTAATTATGCATTATTAATGCACAATATTTTATTAGCTATGCATAATGTGTACATTTCAATGCACATTTTATGAATTTTTATGCACACATTATGACATTTTTATCCTTAAATAACTAATAAATTCGAATAGTTTAAATAAAACTCCATCGGCTTGAAACTATCCTAACTAACCTTGTCAAAATTGCACCGATTTTCGATTCGTGTCACGACATACAACAATTTCTAGGTAGCTTGTATCTGTCAGTCTGGTTAGGTTAGCTGACATGTCAAATTGTTGGCTGTAAGCATTTAGGCGTGTTTGCAGCAACAATAGACAGCTCCGAATGTTGTTGCAAATCTTCGCTAACCAGTTTGTCGAAATGTATTTCAATTAGAGATGCGAAATGTACGCACAGATGCAGATGCAGATACAGATACAGATACAGATACAGATACAGATACAGATACAGATACAGATACAGATACAGATACAGATACAGATACAGATACAGATACAGATACAGATACAGATACAGATACAGATACAGATACAGATACAGATACAGATACAGATACAGATACAGATACAGATACAGATACAGATACAGATACAGATACAGATACAGATACAGATACAGATACAGATACAGATACAGATACAGATACAGATACAGATACAGATACAGATACAGATACAGATACAGATACAGATACAGATACAGATACAGATACAGATACAGATACAGATACAGATACAGATACAGATACAGATACAGATACAGATACAGATACAGATACAGATACAGATACAGATACAGATACAGATACAGATACAGATACAGATACAGATACAGATACAGATACAGATACAGATACAGATACAGATACAGATACAGATACAGATACAGATACAGATACAGATACAGATACAGATACAGATACAGATACAGATACAGATACAGATACATGTTTTTAGTACGAAAATCTATTTTCAAACAAATATACACACACATATACGCAAACGCACCCACACACTAAAAGCTTTGTCTGTTTAAATATGAGCAACAGATTAAAACTTAATTTAAAGTTCAACTGGTCGAGTTTCCGTGTTTTCCATTTAAACTTTAATTAATAAGTTAAGCCCGTAAAAGCCCTCAACAGTAAACTAAACCCGAGACAAGCCCAGCAACAATTCAACGCTCGTTGTTGTGTTTGTGTGTGTGTTTTTTTTGCTGTTGTTTTTGTTGTTGTAGTGAAGCCAATGTAAACACATGGCTTAGAACACACACAATCACATACAATCAGACATAAGTAGAACAAGTAAGAAATTTGAGTCGCAATCAGATCCTTTCGACTCTGTTGTACTCTGTTCCCTGTCTGCTTTCATTTGTTTAATCTTAATAAAATGTTTACGCACCAATGCATGATTTATGCTTATGATCATAATTTGAAAATACATTTTATGATATCTTATGCCTACATTATGACTATTTTATGTGTAAATAACGCCCAATCAAATTCATGATTATTTATTCTAGATTCGATTTCATAAATAATTTTTACATAAATCATGCCTAAAATGCATAAATTCAGCATAGAGTTCTTTCAGGGATCAACTTCTTAGCTCTATGATAATTGTATTTTATTAAAATATGCTCAAATATCAGCCTAATTTTAAGCCACAAAAATTTAATAAAATTTTAAACTCACCTTTATAGATATTCGATGTTGGTTAAACTCGCTCAACTTCAATTTAGGAGCATAAAAATCACAATTGGAGAGTTTGGTTGACAAATCTGAAAATACAAGAAAGTGGTTCGATAAAATTAGTTTTAGACCGCTATTATCGATAGCAGCTATAAGTGAAAATAGTCAGATTTTTGCTAAAATTCAGCACACAGTTCTCTCAGTTTATATAGAAATATACAAACCCAATATACTTTTCCTTCTCATTTTGATAAATAGAGTATAGTTAATATATTTTTCCCAACGGTCACGTATAAAACTTGAGAAGAAGATTTATCCGATTAAGCTATAATTCAAAAGCAATAAAGCTGCAGAAAACTAACATTAAATCAAAACATTCACAATTATTTCCAACGATAAGCTGCGCTTTGTGTCTAGTGTGTGTTTTTTAAAGTGTTGTACAACACTTGTAGTTGCACACACACACACAAACAGTCACACTTACACACACACACACACACACACACACACACACAGTCACACGCACACACACTCTGAAACTCACATATGCACAAAGCGAGCAGCACTCGACAAGGCTGTAATTTGACGCCGAGAAGTATGCAGCAGAAAATTTAAATGCATTTCACGCACTGCATTTGACGCCTGCCCCTCCCCCTGCTTCTTGTTCCATGTTCCCCTCTCCCACCCCATGCTGCACACTCGTCTGCGTCCTGATGTCTGCGAGTGTCGTCAAGTGATGTGACTGCGGCTGTCGCCGTTAGTGTTGACATGGGCGTGGTTGCGCACCCCACTCCCTCCCTCCTTACCTGCCTGGTTGGGCGGTAAATTTAGGCATTACGCACGCACGTCTCAAACAGAGTTGTATTTAGTCTATACACAGTTCATTTGATGGAACTAGTTCAATTTTTAGCTATTGGTTATTTGGTTATTTGGCACGTTCGCTTGAATCATCTTGTTCGATTTGTTCATTTGAATCGTTAACTTTAGTTTTTATTGAATTATTTAATTATACTTAAGGCACTAGTTCTTGATTTTTAATTCGTTTGTTGGAACTAGTTCAGTAATTCAATTTATAGGTAGCAAACTGGTTCGCTTGCCGAAGTCCTACTCTCGTTCGTTTTGTTTCTTTGAATCGTTAACTTAAGTTTATATTTAACTAGTTCAGTCGTTAATTTGTTGTTGTTGATTTTATCAAATTTTCTGTTTTTCTCATCATTTTCTATGTTTGCTCATTTTCTTTTAATATCTATATTTTCTAACTCAACTAAATTAATAACAAATCAGCTGGCTTAGTTCGTTCTTTAAGTTTTTCTAAATGATTTACTACAACTCTAGTTGGAAATTGCGTCTTCTTCTTTGCTGCAGAAGTAGGTAGCAGCTGCTTTGGCTGATGCTCGCGCGTTGCACGGAACATATTTCAAAAAAATTTCGCAGCTATGCAAATTTTTAACAACAGGCCCCCTCCCCCTTTTTTCATTTTCCTCTACGCCTTTCCGTCCCTGTTTAAAGTGGTTGGCCTCTGTTCAACACTTTTATCAGCTGGCTTTCACGCTTATCCTCAAATGCAAATGTGCTGACAATTTTTGGTGGCTGCCACCGGCGGTCAAAGCCGACACCAGGCGCATTACGCGCTCTTACCCCAGCCCTCTCCCCTCCCCCCGTCACCACATCTCTGCTTCGTACACCGAGCTGCCAGCTGTGATTTATTCGATTGGGCTGTGGCGTGTGGCATGTGTCATGCGGTGTGTGGCATGTGGAGCGTGTCGTGTGATGTGTGTGTGTGTAGGTGTGTGTGTGTAGGTGTGTGTGTGTGTGTGCGTGTGTGTGCGTGTGTGTGCGAGTGTGTGCGTGTGTGTGCGTGTGTGTGTGTGTGCGTGTGTGTGTGCGTGTGTGTGTGTGTGTGTGTGTGTGTGCGCGTGTGTGTGTAGGTGTGTGTGTAAGTGGGTGTGTAGGTGTGTGTGTAGGTGTGTGTGTAGGTGTGTGTGTAGGTGTGTGTGTAGGTGTGTATGTAGGTGTGTGTGTAGGTGTGTGTGTAGGTCTGTGTGTAGGTGTGTATATAGGTGTGTGTGTAGGTGTGTATGTAGGTGTGTGTGTAGGTGTGTGTGTATGCTGGCTGTGGCCACAGGCAATTCGGCAAATGCGGCTTATGTGTGATATTTAGAAGCTCATTTCAACAAACGCAGCAAACGCCAAGCAACTCCTTTTTGGGACAAAGGACAAAGGCAAACAAACGGGATCAACATAATTTGAACTTGTTGCACCAATAGTGAAATTGAAACTGAAACTAAATCTGAACTGGCCATTATTATTGCATTTGGTTTTGGTTTTGGCTTGCGGCCCATTATAAGATCATTAGTTCACATCGCGTGAATAAAGTTGACTGCAGAGTCCTTAGGACAGGACACCAGAGATGAGCAATATTGTTATTTCGCAGACACAGTGACAACTCTACATTAAAAACGATCCCATGATCATAATATCATAATATAATATGAATAACAGTAGGAACTCTAACTGTCAATATCTGGACTGTGACTTACTAATATATAGGGAATTTGATATAAAAAGTATATTTATATTAACGTGGGTCCAATTGTATGGGGCTAAAAAAAGCAATCAAGAGTTAGTGAACAACTGAATCAATGGACAATTATAAGACAAGTGCCAAAAGAATTATTTGTTTACTGTTTTCTGGACATTGACTGTTAACGAACGTTATATCAAAACGTTATTAGTCACAGTCACAGTCACAGCAATACAGTCGCAGTCACAGGTACTCAGATATTGCACATGTTTACAGGCTAACGCATATGTCGTGCAGGACTTTAACACTTTTATCATTGGAATTGCAAATTTTGTAGGCAACTTGAGACAAGATACAACACAGGCTGACTCAAGTGTTCCTTACACATTTACACACACATACATACACTCACACACACACACATAGAGACACTCGTGATGCTGAAATCAAAAAAAAAAAGGTAAAAAGCCGAGCGCAGCTGGTATTTAACATATTTGAGCCCAAAACTAAAAGAGCAGAATTAAAATTCAGTCCACTTTGAATCTTTTGCAAATGAAAAACGAAGCAAACGGAATAAATTAAGTTGAAAATCGCTTTAATATTGGGCAGGAGCAGCGACCTCCACCCCTCCTTACATACACTCAGCAAAATATGGTTCGGATATGAGCAATATCAAAAGCATGTGTGTTTTAAGCAGAGTTGGTCATTCAAGTGCCTTTTGCGGATACAGTTCAGTAGTTGCTTTCGCAATAGAAGAACTAATCTTTTTTTAGTTCCGTTAGAACCTATCAGAATAAAGTAACTGATCGTCCCTTAAGTGCCTTTCCGGATAATAAAACTAATCGTTATTTTAGTTCTAGCTCGTATAAAAGAACTAATTGTTTCTTTAGCTCCTTTCTTGATAAAATAATTAATAATAATAATAATAACTAATTGTTTCTTTTCGGATACAGGAACTAACCGCTTTTAGTTCCTTTACTCAACTTTGTATGTATATAAAAAATCAACCGAATATTTTGTGTTTAGGGCAGCTAAAAACGTGGTTAGCTCTTTTATTTATCTATTTACAAATAGATTATGATACATATCTATCAATTAACTAAAACTTGTCATAAAAGTATACAGGAGTAAACAGTAGGAGATGGCTCTGATTAGTATTTGTATTCGTCATTTTCTTTCAGTGCATACACTAGTTATGTATTGTACATACTCATGTGGAAATGTGCTCAAGCTGAATTGTAGCTTTTATTGCACGTAAATAAAGTCATAAAGTCATCATTACACGCTCGCCAACAAGCAATAACAAGCAAGGAAGGGCAGTGGGGAGAGCGGAGAGGGAAAAACGACATCATCTGCAGTCAAGCAGGAGTATTGTTAAATTCAAAAAGGACAAAGTTTTGTGGCCGCGATAAAAATTCGAAAATGTGCACAAATTACTTAAAACATATTAAAAACGTGGGCTCCTCTTCAACATTTTGTACACAACGTAGCACAAATTAAATATCTACCACTCCAAACGCTCCACTATGGCAAATTTCACCACTTTTTGTGGCTAAAACTCATTTTTTAAAAGATTTAAGTTGAATGATTTTATATTTTGAATATGTTAAAATAACGTCAAACTGTTTTGTTGCATACCAGAAATTTTAACAATTTCAACACCGTTAATATAACAGCTGTTAAACACAGCTGTTTCCAACGAAAAACAAGTAAGAACGCTGCAGTCCGGTTCTCCCGACTGCGATATACTCTGTTTTCTGTAAGTTTAATAAATTAAATTTTTGTAAAAACTCATTATATACTTATAAACTGTCCTTAAACTTGAGTAAAGTGAGTTTAGTTAAGTTATTTTAAAAAACAAAAAAAGTTTTTCATACATTTTGGAAAACAGAGTATAAATATTTTCAAAAGGAAAAGAATGATTCCCGAAATGGCTAATTCACAAAGAACTAAGTCATTTTCACTTCAATTCTTTATCATCAGAAAAAGAATGATTCCAGAAATACCAAATTCTCTACGAATTAATTCAATTTCAATTCAATTCTTTATCATAAGAAAAAGAGTGATTCCAGAAATAACAAATTCTCAAAGAATTGATTCTATTTGAATTCAATTCTTTAACAGAGCTGTAAAGAATGATTCTTTTATCCTTAATTCGTAAAGAATTAAATCAAATCTCAAGTCAATACTTTATGATAAAAAAAAGGAATGATTCACCAATCTTTAATTCTTTGGGAATTAAAAATAAAAAATGAATCATTCTTTTACAGCTCTGTTCCTATGCCAGCTATAAGATTTTGTCATCTGATTTTTATAAAAAAAATTGGTGAGAATAACAAAATCATACTAAAGTTATAATAAGTGAGTTTGTTTTATAACAATATTATAATCTATGAGTTATTAATTTTGGCCACAAAAACTGGTCAAATTCCCCATAGTGCGCCCGTACAAACACACACACTCTTGAAAGTAAATTCCTTCAGGGTAACTTCTTTCGGCTCGTTCTAAAGTGGAATAAACTTTCATGCACTTTTATGGCCCGTTTTGTCGTTGCAATTTTGTATAATTCTTTCTTAACATTGACGAAACTTATAAAACTCATTTAAAAACATTCAGTTTTTGACTTTTTGCATTATTTAGCTTACTTTCTTTATATGTACATACACATATTTTAGAATACCAAACATGAATCATATATTTTCCAAACGCAAACAACTCCTTTCAACTGACTTTCGAAATACCATTATTTTTTCAAAACTGAACTGATTGATTTTCATGCAGAATGTCTTTTTGGTAATAACTTGTCATCTATATTGATTTGGCATTTTTCACAAATTTTGATTGATTTCAGAAAATAATTTTTAGTCGACTTTATAAAGATAGATAACAATACTCCCCGTTTATATATTTTCAAAAATCAATCTATAAACAAGAAAGAAAATTTATCTTCGACGTGCCGAAAATATACAGTATATATTTTATACCCTTGCAAAAAAATTGTTCAATTTATGAAAACTATATTTTCAGCTTATCGTTCCTATGTATGCTATATGCTATAGTGGCCCGATCCGGCCGATTCTGAGAGCTGAGAGCTCAGCTCGCATAGACAGCCAAGCTGATGGATAGACGGATATGGCTTATCAGGTTCGGCTGTTGATGCTGATAAAAAACACAATTTGAAAATAACGTTTATATTTTTGTACGCGTGGCTTTTAAAGCGAGCTTAAAGCAAATCGTACGAAATATAAACTTTGGCCCATATAACCCTGACCACCCATTTTACACCCAGAGGGCTGAATTTTTCGAAAAATTGGTATGCAGTTTATAATTGATTATACTCTGTTTTCCAAAATGGAAAAAAAGAGTATATTGGGTTTGTCCGTCCGTCCGTCCGTATGAACGCAGTTTTTTTCCACAGTTTTGAAGCTAGAGCATCCAAACTTGGCATACATGTTGGTATATACCATAGTTAGACAAAGTGTCAAGATCTATTTTGGGCGTTTGCAGCGTTCTGCACTTAGTAGAAAGAATTTTATAGTTCGTAGCATATATATATAAGTAGTCTTTAAAAGAATTTAATTTAATATACGTACAGAAAACAGAGTATATCGCAGTCGGGAGAGCCCAACTGCAACGTTCTTACTTGTTTTCATTTAGATCTTTGAAAATGAATTTGAAGCAAATCGGACAAAAACACAACTTTCGCCCACTTGGTTTATCCAGAGCGTAAACACAAAAACAAACGGTACTTTTGCCATTTTTGTGTGAATGCATACATACATACATATGTAAGTATGCGAACAAAGAGTGCAAAGCATAAGCAAAGGCGCGCGGTTTTCAGGGTATGCATACACACAAATACAAAAATGTACGAATGATTTTTCGTGCATACTAATACACAGAAAGCCCTCTGACACAATGCGATAGAGAGAGAAAGCAATAACGAAAGGCATACAATATACAGCGCTGATATAAAAGCCGGTTTTCCACCCACTTTCCACCAAATTTTCCGAAAAATTGGTATTAATACATACATAATACACATAGATCTTTTAAAATGATTTTGAAGCTGATCGGATGCTTAACAAAAAATTACATACAACGGTTTTCGGACATTTCTTACAACCGCCGGGAATAGTACTCACTTTTAGCATAAGATGAAACTGTGATTCAGCCGTCTAGCTGTTTTGGTTTGGGCTGTTGGAACACTTGCATTTATATATATTTATATAGATATACTTAAAAACAAAAACACAATTGCCGCGGCGTCGATCTGTTTTTAAACCGGTAAAAACTCGCCTTTGCGTGATATCTATCGATATACGTTTTGCCAAACCGATGACGATGACGATTCGCTGTTGCACTTTGCAGCACTGTAAAGCGGTTATATGACGAACAACAACAACAACAACAGCTCAGCTGGCAGCTGTAACGGCGTGCTTTCAAAAGGTAAACAAAACAGCTGCAAAAGATGTTGCTAAATCTATCGCTGGTCTTTTGCAAACAAGCGCGTCGTCAATTCGCCAAGGCAGCAACGCAGACGAAAGTCAAAGAAGCTACACAGTCCAAGCCGAAAGCAGAGCAGCAGAAGCCGCTAATCAGCTGCCGGCGGACACAGTTCAATCTGTTGGAGCATGAACGGGCGGATGCAAAGTTTGGCACAGTGACGTTGTGCTCCAAGGGCTGGCTACATAATAAGTCCAAAGGGGATTACTTTCATTTAAATGCCAGCGTCAGCCGAGAGCAGCTGCAGACAGAGATGCAGAGCCTGGAAGACTTTGTGGCAACAAAACAAATGCAGCTGCATCCGACGCTTGTAGAAAATCTAGAAAAGGAGCTAGGCATCAAGCAGCTGACCAGCATACAGAGCCAAGCCATGCCCATTGTGGATGGCAGCTTCCACACGCTGATTGCCGCTGAAACAGGCTGTGGCAAGACGCTGGCGTATCTGTTGCCCGTGTTAAACAGAAGACTGCAGCAGGGAGACATTGAGGCTGAACGACAGCTAAATACGCCCAGTGTGTTGATACTGACGCCGGGTCGCGAACTTGCCACACAGATAGCACAGGTTACCGAGATGCTCTGCCTGGGCACAGAACTCAAGGTGAAGACGCTCCTGGGTGGGCGGACAAAGCAGCTGATGTATAATCCAGAGTTTCAGCAGGTTGATATATTGGTGGCAACGCTGGGTGCGATTAGCAAGCTGGCTACGACTGGCATCTATCATATGGAGCAAGTACGTCATGTAATCCTAGACGAAGCAGACACGCTTCTGGATGATTCATTCACCGACAAGCTTACATACTTCATGAGAAGATTTCCCGTAAGCTGTCTTTTCCTTATTGTAACTGACATTGTTTTAATACTCATCTCAATCTCAGTTTCACAGGAATCACATCCAGGATGCTCACACCGTGGGCACCCAGCTGCTGCTCGCCTCGGCCACCATGCCCACGAATACGCGTGATATCCTGCAGCGTGTCATCGATGTGAACACTATACGCGAGGTGGTCAGTCCACATTTGCATCGTCTGATGCCGCATGTCACCCAAAAATTTCTGCGCATGTCCAAGGCGGACAGAACGGCCAGCTTGTTGGCCGTGGTCAAACAGGATGCGGCCAAGCGGCGTCCTTTGATTGTGTTCAGCAATAAAAGCGCCACCAGCGACTATGTTTCCATATTTCTAAACAACAGCGGTGTCAACTGTCTCAATCTGAACGGCGATATGCTGATGAAGATACGCCTGGGACGCTTTGAGCAGTTCCAGCGTGGTCAGTGCGATGTTCTCTCCACGACAGACGTCGGCAGTCGCGGTCTGGACACCACCCGAGCACGTCATGTCATTAATTTTGATTTCCCACTACACATCTCCGACTACATACATCGCTGTGGTCGCATTGGACGCGTGGGTAGCTTGGATAAGTCGCTTGTCAGCAACTTTGTATCCTCACGCCGCGAGATTGATGTAGTTCAGCGTATCGAACACGCTGCTCGCACTGGCGGCCTGCTGCCCGACGTCAATGCGAACATCAAAAACATCATTAACAAACGCATTATGGCTGATATGAAGGAAGCGGGCATTCCTATCCCTCACGAGGATGCCTTTTAGCCAGCTCATTTACAGTTTCTTAGTTTCTTATATGTACATAGTTAGAAATGTTGTGATTAAATACTTGATCTTGTAATGCATTGCTTATTTCATGGAAAGAGAAAAGAAAGTTATCTTATATCATTACGCCCCATGGCGTTTTTGTATTTCTGGATAAGGGGTGGGAGGAGGAATTTTGTACGCTCAAATGTCTGCCAGCAAATACTGTATAAACAGGGGCATTTTAAAATTCTTAAATTGAAGAATTCATAAATGGTTATGTGCAATCGTTGAAATAGTTAGTTAATAAAGTGGCTGCACGCATTATAATTGTCTTTTATACTTTATGCCTAGATTTAAATATAGACTTAGATGCGCAAATAGTGATAGCCACAGTTGGCCTGGACGCGCTTTACATTGGTGAGCGGCTTGAACAGCTTACGCTTGGCAATGAGTATATCGGAGTGAGCAATTTCGCTGCTGGCGCCGTTGATCGAGGGCGAGTTCTTAACCTTTACGGCTGTCTTGCTCTTTGGCTTGAGCAGAACGGGTCGGCAACCGGCAAATTTGAACCGTATTGTGCCGGCACAGTTGAGTCGCAAATTGGGCTTGACCAGTTCGGGAAAGGCTTCACACAGCGCCGGCTTGGGTTTGAGTGCCTTGCTGGGATCATCGCCATGACACATGGCCGCCGCCAGCGTGCTCCATTCCAAGCGACGAACGCCTGGCTGTGCCTCGAGCCTATATGCAGGTTGCTTGGCGCGCTTAAAGCGTTTAGAGATCAGCTTCATATATTTTCCTAAAAAACAATAGATATGGTAAGGTTAGGCTATATATCCTGCGGCATATACTTACTCGCAAAGTGCACCAGAAAAGGCTGCAAGCTGCCTGCGCCGCAGCCGTATTCCAGCCATTCGTACAAATGTATGTCGTCACATCCGCCAAGAAATATGGCAGCTGGCGCCAAATCCCTCCAAAGACTATCTGGTATATCGTTCACATTCAGATTGTAAATGTAGGGTATAAACTCACGGAAGGCATATTCCCCCAACGCAATCAAACCGCGTATGGCTCGACTGAGGTATTTGAAATCTGCAACCGATCAAGTGGTCATTAAGAGCATCAATATTATATATTTAGGTCTGTTCTCATTTTCTACTCCAAGATCTTCAATATTGTAATATAATTAGTTTTACTGAATTTTGAACAACGATTGCAAATACAGCAAAGAAAGGACAGTTAGTTAGTAATTATGTTTCATATATAATTATAATATATAATAAATATAATTACCACGCTCACTTCTGACTCCGCAAAGAAGCGAAAAAAAGAGTATATCGCAGTCGGGTGTATCCAACTGCAACGGTCTTAATTGTTTATTTTTAAAATGGGCTAAAATTAAGAATTCCGGTCTTAAAATCAACGTTCTTGAAATAAGAATTCTGTACTCAAAACAAGTAATTTAGTTCTCGGCCACTTTTTGTCACCGTTTGTGCTTGATTTGAGTTCAAAATTCTTGATTTTTTTTCTGAGTGTACAGGCTCCCATAGAAAGTAATCTTCCAAACATTTAAACTGCCAACTTTGTCAAAACTTGACCGATTTTCATGCGGAATGTCTTTGCAGTCATATATACCGGAAAATGTAAGCTGGACAGAACGGCATTCTATCTCTTTCTCAAGACGCGAAAGCAATATACACGGAGAGAACATGCTATACCTTTTTTACTGACATGAAATCATGCTTGCTTTCATGCATTGAATAGAAAGAAGATGCAAGATGAACTGTAACTGCATCGTCTAAACACCGCTTAAACTGGTAGATACGTATTTTCAAATAAAATCGATTCTGAATGGAAAGAACTCGAAAATGGGAGCAGATCAGTATAGACTGTATAGCTTATGGAGTACCTACCTCGATCGCTGCACACGTCGCGGGTTTCGAATAATCTCGCCAGTCGTCGCTTGATCAAAAAGAGACATTCGTCATGCAAATAGCCACTTTGGGCAGTCAGCTGGCCAATAGTTTGACAGAGATCATCCACATAGGCATTGCTGACGGGACAGGCAAAGTAGCTGGACAATTGTTGGGATTCCTGTTGCTGCTGCTGTGCCGCGATGGCAGCATCATTACTATCATCATCCAGCTGTAGTTTGTAAATGGTCTGTTCCTGGGATTCGCTAGTGATGATAATGTCTGGCACAATTAGCTGTTGAGATGGTAGCTGTTCCTGCTGGAAAACCTGTTCTATAGGCATTTCGCTGACCAAACCCGGCTCCAGTTTAGGCTCCTCAACAAGCTCCATTTTGATCTGTGGGTTCTGCGAGATCGGCCTTCCTTCGGTGGTTACTTTGATGGACTCAAAGGGCGCCAACAGTTGACTGATGAGCACTTCAGCCAGATTAAAGTACTCCTTTCTGCAGTTAACGTTATTCGCCCGACCGTTGTAATTGCAGGCGCGCAGCAGACGCCAGCAGCGTTTGCTCAATTGATCATGCTGCTTAAAGGCGAGCATCTGCAGCATCTTGTTGACAATAACCCGATAACAGGTCCCCATCAAGGGCGTTTGAAAGGCATGGGAAATGGCATTGTTCTGCGTTCTTGCATCGCCAAATACAGCAGCTGTTAATGTATAGATTTGATGATAAGAATGATAAAACTGGAGTAACAACGAGCACTTACCAGTTACAAGATTCTGCACATAATGCTTCATCTCATCCATACTCTTATCCTCCACGGGGCAGCTGCAATTGAAGTCGGCATCGTTGGGCAACGAAAGCGAGATCTCATTTTGAAACTCATCGCGCAGCTCAAAGATCTTGTCCGAGTGAAAAAAATAGCTGCCATCGTAATCAACGCAATCATAGTCGCTGTCCATCGCACCCAGCATGGGCGGCACATTCGCATCTTTAAGCACCTCGTTGACCAGAGCATAGGTGACGATGCCTCCAGAGTGACGGGCATAAGTCTTTACATTCTATAAAGTAATTTGCAAATATATTAAAAAACCGATTCTGACATATGTACTGCTTGCAGAAAGAATAATAGTGCCAAGTTTCATCACGATAGCTCTAAAATTGAGGGACTAGTTCGCATATAAACAGACAGACACACGGACATGACTCGGCTGTTGATGCTGATCACGAATATAAAAATTTTTTTTCTGAGACGTCTCCTTCATTGCTTAAGACATTTCGTGACAAAATGATAACACCCTTTACAAGGGTATAATGAAATTTATAAATGTAGCCATTGAAATTCCGCATCTGGCATAATTCGTCTTCGCGAGATATTACCTGTTTATTACAAACAAACAGATAAACAGACACACAAGCTGACAACTTTTTCATCTCAATTTGGAAAATCCGCTCTACATTGATATACTTTATGGAGTCGGAGAATATTTCTATCTTCTCTGCAAGAGAATGAAAAGGGTTTCTCACACGGAACCTACGTTAACTAGCTCCCAGACTTTATAGGATGCATCTTCCGCAACACGCGCGCAGACGTCCTGTGAGAGCTCGACATCCGTTTGATCATGTTGTTCCCAGAAGATCTTGATGCTGCGAGGATCAAAGCCAGAGTAGGTCTTGTGGCTACCCTGTAAGACAATAAATATGACATCATATCAATTATATCTGTATTATCTGATATATACAATATACACTTACAAATTTGCTGGCATTGTTAGCCGTCTCGAGGCTAAGGCCAATTCCATATCCGACGTGCACATGACCAGCCACTGCAAAGGAGGCGTCAAAGAGATTATAGTTGCCCATGCTGGTTGTTGGCGTTGTGGGCGTTGTGGCCAAATTCACATGCGTGGGCGTGGCTGGCAAGCTGCCCACAGGCACGCCGATATTCGTTGCTGGACCCGCATTTTTGCTGGCCGCTTCCACTTTTGTGTTCTTCGAACGCGATTTTGTTGACTTTTTGGTGATTTTGGTCAGCGACGCCTTAATTGGCTCGTCCGTCGCTGAGCCACCTGCTGTTTTCATTATGCTATAGTACTAAGGCTTCCCGTTTCGTTGTTTTTAGTTAAACTTCGCACCAGCCCGACTGTCTTAATGTTTTATACAAATTTTTAATAAACAAATTGCTCAACAGCGGTTTGTCCTGGATGTTAGATTGTTGTGCTCGATAGATTTGCAACAGAATGTGGCGGTCGGTCGGTGTACGCTTTATGCTCTTTACCAACACTGTTTGCGCAACTGATACGCTTTGAATACTTTTTGATTCTTTTGACTTCTTATATGAAAAAGTAGATGTCTTGATAGTATTTTTTTGATTTATTGGTTAAGGCTTTTGAAGGCTATCTGGTTTTTTCCAATAAGAACGTATAGAAGTTAGAATAAATAAATGAAAAAAATTAGAAAAAAAGAAAATAATAAGAGAAGTGCTCCCATTGAAAGCTGAAAAAGCTGAAAAGCTACTGAATTTATTTGGGTGCTGGATTTGCTAGTCGACTTGCAAGTGAATTTTGAAGGCCTGCTTAGAAAATATTTGAATGAAATAGTATTTATGGAATTATGATAATAACAAGGGTATACTTTTATTTTCTAAATACTTAGACAATACATTATTAAGCATCAGCATATGAAATAACCGCTGTAAGTCCAAAACAAACATGTCTCCAGCTTCTTTGGAACGGAAACTGTGTGTGCTCTCCTTTTTAAATGTTTCTATAGTGTTTAGTTTAAGAACACACATTTCTCGACTGCTGATAAGTCAACTAAATATTCAGAAATCTATGTCAACGCTTTGAGGCAAGCAAACAGATAAGCAAACTGACTTTTCATCTTATTTTGCGGTGGCCACCTAAAATTTATAAAATTGTCGATTTTCGTCAATTATTTTGACTCATATATTGGATTTAAATAATTTTGCATCTATAAATTAAACCAAACGGCCCCAGAATTAACATCAGCTCCTATTCTATGCATTCAGCAAGTTCGATTGGTTATAGCGATAGGTTATAGCGGCAATGTGGCGGTCGATCGATAAACGTTCGATGGCCGTTACCAGCACTGCCCGCACAACTGTTGCTTTTGCAATATAATTTGTTATTTATAAATAATAATTAAAAACACACCGCGAATCGGTTAATCGAGCTTCGCAACAATGGCGGAGGCTGCGAATGTGCGCCAGAATCTTCAGAATGTGCCCTCGATCTTTGAAATATCGGCAGCGGAGACCTTGGACAACCTTATCTATCCAGCACTGAGCAAAGTGTTTGACTACTTCGGTCTGCGTTTGGACTTTAAGCTTTGGGGCAATCTGCGCGTACGCGAGGAGCTCTCGCCAATTGTTACATGGATACTTCAGTATCTATATCTGCGCAAACGCACCTCTTCATTCGGAGAGAGTTTCTATGGACTGCAGCGTACGGCGAGCTCAACCGGAGAGCTACTCAGCCGCCGGCAACAGTTGAGCTCCGCAACGCTTCTAACTCTGCTGCCCTACATTGAGCGGAAGCTGAGGACGCGCAGTGCACAGCACGATAATACGTACGCTTGGGAGTCGCATCTGATAAATCTGTTCCACGCATACAATGCCTCCAAGGCAGTACACACATTCCTATATCTGGTCAAACATGCGTCCAGCCACTCGCCGCTGTTCCGTGCCTTGGGATTGACGCTGCGCTATCCTCGGGAGCCACCCAAGGAGGACAAGTGGACGTTTATCTTTCTTAAGATGCTCGAGGTGTTGGCCTTCTTCTTACAGTTCATTCAATGGTGGTACTCAAATGATCAACGTCGCAAGCTTGGTGGCACACTCCAGAATCCTGAGCCCATGCAGCACATTGAACTGCCCAAGGAGCTTAAGAAAACATTACCAAAGACTGGCGAATGTCCAGTATGCCTGCTTCAGCTACAAACGCCGACAGCTTGTGCTGTCTCCGGCTATGTCTACTGCTGGAAATGCATTGTGACGCATCTGAAGGAGCACGGTTCATGTCCTGTGACCAGCTATCCCATTACCATTGATGATTTGGTGCGCATCTATGAAACATAGCTTTTATTTTTAGTCTAGTCAACCAAAAAAACTGTAACTGTCAACTTTTGTACGAAAGCTAGCGAGAAGTTTTGTTAATTTTTTACAAAACTCCTTTGCTAATCGATTATAAGAAAGTATGCATAGTAGTTAAAGTCTACAATCCGGAAAACTATATTAGCTTATAAGTTTATCATGAAACATTTTGTTATTATTAAAGACAATTGTTAAACGGCAGTAAGAAAGTAACCTGACTCTGTGCATTGTGACAGAAAAAAACCGGATAGAATTCAAATCGGGAATGTAGTCCATATTCTATTGGCTGCAAGTAAAAGAAAAAAACTCACCTCATGGAAGACAGCATTCGCAGTAGATCAAGATAGCTGCTCCTGCCGTGCCAGCGGGATCGATCCGAACGATAGCGCTTATAGGAATGAAAGTGGCCATATAGCTGGAGAAACATAATCAAGTGCCTGCACTCGCATGAAGGTGTCTAATGTGAGCCATGGCGACGGTGCGATGGTATGAGAAATAGTAGCTCCAGTTAAGATATATATACTATGCCTAGCAGGATTGACAGACAGCTGTTGCGCATATGCCACTGCGGATAAGGATGTAATTATGTTGAACACTTTACAGTGGGATGGGTGAACGTAGAGTGCTCAAAGTATGATAAAGAAATAGGTTATTGCAAAACAATAGATCAAAAGTCGTGCCACAGAAATTCGATATCGCAATGAGGTAACCTTCGTAACCTTATCAGACATTGGTAACAGCTGCATCGTATCAGTTGAAACCTTCATTGTTTTTTTTGGATAAAGTCTTATGTAAATTTTCTTATGATATCTTATATATTTAAAATACAAAGCTTGTTTTATGAACTGACTTGACTGATATTTGATAATAGTATCTCTTAAGTTCGGTTTTTCGATTATAAAATTAAGTAAACTTTGAGCTTAAGCTAATACCGCATATGTACAGAATACTCCGCAAACGGAATCGCATCTGGAGTTTGGATGTGTTGGACGTGAATGGCAAGCGAATCTTAAAAATGCGTTAAATAGAGACCGTTCTTGGCGTCGCAGACAACGTGTTGAGCATAAAAGTCCCAATAGGATGTCATATGAAAGCCCATGTTCGTAAGCACCACGATGTACTCAAAGAGAGCAAAGAATGTGTAGACTGTGGAAGGGATTGAAAGGATTGATTAAGTGTCTATTACAGTTGGTTATTTTGTAAATTATGAATTTAATGTTATCCAAAAGGCCAATCCTAGGTCAAATAAAAGTAAACTCAATCCGCAAAATGTTAACAAAAGTGAAAACCGGAACAGGCCTGATATAACAGTACTTACCACCTGTCTCACAGCGAGCATTATGCCGCATAAAACAGTAGCCGGCGAGTCCAAAGGACAACACATTGATCAGGAACAGATTACGCTTAAATCTCAATGATTTCTCCTCGTGCGGCAGCAGGACCACCTTACGTGCATTCCTATTTAATAGATAAGAGATCAGCATATAGCACTCGCTGCATGCAATGAATACCACAAAGGAGTTGCGATGAATCTCATAGTTATCCGCCGATGTCCAGAGCGATAGACAGAAGAGCGCAAAGTCTTCAATCACATTGAGTGTGCAGGCCAAGATGCCAAACAGGCGACGATTGCGTCTAATATGCTCCCTATAATACTCCAGATACATTTTGGCCACCGCCAGACGCAGTGGCAGATGCAGAATAATCGCCAAGCGCCAGACCGTTTTTTGTGGCTCGTAGTTACCAATTGCCGCGGAGACGGAGGGCAGATAGTTGGCCACGTCGCAGTGCGTGAATGTGGAGCGCACAAAGTCAAACTTAAGTGACCAGAGGACGCAGAAGAAGAAGGCACCTAGTGGCAGGATAAGAGCCGATAAGGCCAACTTGGCAAATGGTATGCGAAAGAAGACCCTCTTCGACTCATTTAAACGCTCGTATGTGGGCAACATGTCGAGCTGGCTTCTAACGGCTGCTTACAGGTAGGTTCTACGTTTTTTTAGCGGGCGTGGCGTCTCACATTATTCACTCACACGCGCCCAATTGTTGCTGTAACTGTTATTAAATGTTTAACCAAAACTCTCATGTTGTTGCAACGGGCATCGCGTAAACAAATGGTAAAGGCTGGTACGCTGCTCATTGCGAGCAATGCAAAAAGCTCGAACACAAAAGAAATAAACAAACTTGTTACATATACATATGTACATATTTACACATGTGTTATCACATCACGTTTAATAGTATTTTTATTTGTTTTATTTGCATCAATAATTGTTGCTAACACATGCATGGAATTCTATAAATACACTTGTTTAGTATGAAAGTATTATTATAGATTTTATTTTGGTGTAGATAATTACAATAAATTGCATATTTTATGTTTGCTGTATATTTAATATCTTTTTATTTAATCTATTGTAATACTAGTTTCTGTAATCTGCCTCAAGATTGTATATATTTTTCAGTATATAATTAGTTTTAGATTTAAAATTTTTACCACAAAGTTTCTGCTTAATCATGTCATTCTATGGCATTTGAAATATATTTAATTTTTATGTCTATTCTTTAATCAGCAACATGATAATATTTTCTTAGTACGATTTTTGAAAACTATCATTTGCTTAAAATCTTTTGGGTCTTTTAACATGAGCAACTATTAGTTTTCTAGCTTTGGCTTTTTCAACGCACCCTGGTACATTCGAAATGGGGATCTAAATGTTCCTAAAGTGGACGATGTGATGGCCTATCGCACTAGCCAGGCTTCTAACTATCAAATCAAGAAAAAAAAACTCAAATGGTGACATCCATCGAAACTCCCTACCAGATTCATTAAGACGTTTTTGCCGTTTTGCTGCCTCGTTTTTTACTGGGCTCGTTTTGCTATGTTTTTAGTTGCATACCTGCCTTATTATTTATGTATCGATATATCGATATACAGCAGCTAATCGAAATTACGCTATCGATGTATCCAGTGTGGAAGCAATAAAAAAAAACAACAGATTCGGAACAACGCGCTTTTTTATATTTTTATTGTTGTTTATGAAAAAAGCAGCGCATCGCCATGGAACTCCTTTTGGCCAACGTAAACAGCCTGCAGTTCAAGGCGGAGCGGGATCTCATCGAGCAGGTGGGCGCCATACCATTACCATTCTATGGCATGGACAAATCCATTGCCGCCGTCTGCAACTTCATCACAAAAAGCGGCCAGGAATGCGACAAGGGCAGCGCCTGTCCATTCCGGCACATACGTGGCGACCGCACCATCGTCTGCAAGCACTGGCTGCGTGGATTGTGCAAGAAGGGCGACCAGTGCGAATTTCTGCATGAGTATGACATGACGAAAATGCCGGAATGCTATTTCTACTCGCGTTTCAATGCCTGCCACAACAAGGAGTGTCCGTTTCTGCACATCGATCCACAGAGCAAGGTGAAAGACTGTCCCTGGTATAAACGGGGGTTCTGTCGTCATGGACCGCACTGCCGGCATCAGCATCTGCGACGTGTGCTCTGCATGGATTATCTGACCGGCTTTTGTCCGGAGGGACCCAATTGCAAGCATATGCATCCGCGGTTCGAGCTGCCGCCCTTGGCTGATCTCAGCAAGGATCAGCTGCACAAGAAACTGCCCACCTGCCACTATTGCGGCGAGCTGGGACACAAGGCCAACTCCTGCAAACAGTATGTCGGCAGCGTCGATCATCGCAACAATATTAATGCTATGGATCACAGCGGAGGCGGCGGTGGGGAGAACAATGAAGATGGCAGCAGCGGTGGTATTGTTCCTAATCATCCGCCACCAGGCTTCATCAAAGTACCAACGCCACTGGAGGAGATCACCTGCTACAAGTGTGGACACAAGGGACACTATGCCAACAAGTGCCCCAAGGGCCATCTGGCCTTCCTCTCAAATCAACATAGTCATAAGTAGTGATAAGCCGTTTATACCCCATTCGTATGTACATCTAAGTTTCGACGTTTCGTTTATAAAGAAAGTAGCGCGGTGGCCACTAGAAGAAAATATTCATTTTGTACCTAATTTGTACGTCGGATTTCAAATTGAAACAACAAATTAAAAGCAATCTTTTCCATCATTTCATTTATTTGTAATTGTTTCTAACTGCCAGCACTTTGGTAAGCTAAGCGCTTAAGTAAGCGTTGCATTCGCGAATTTACGTAAGTGCTTATATTATCTATCCCCTTGGGTGAAAGCAGCTAGCAAGAAAGAGGAAAAACCCTTAACAATTCAAATATTGCGCGATTGTAACAGAACAATTAGCTGCTGTTAAAAAAACAAAAACGGCATCATTTCTACACTGTGTTTGGTTAAGCGTTAGAGTAAGCGCTTATTTATATAACTTAGGGAAGCATTTCAATCGCGACTTTACTTTCAAAAAATTGAAGCCCTTTGCAGAAAATTAGGTAATTTTTTTACTTAAGGTCCTCCACTCCAAAAAGATCCAAAAATGATGGTTTTGGTCTCAAACAATGCTTAAAATGTAAAAACGTGAAACCCAGTGGCGGAGGTCGACTTTTTTGCATAAATAATTTAAAAAAAAACTTCGTTTGAAAGTTGTCAAATCCCAGACAAACCGACCCCTGTTATCGTTAACAGTGCTGTAAACGTTAACAGAGTAGTAGGGCAGTTAAACCTAACAGCTTGTCTGCTCTGTTTAGCTTTTTAGGCATCGATATGCGCTAGTCGAGTACTGTTGTGTCGATAGGTCGATGAAAAAAGCATCGATACATATTTTAGAGTTAACAGAGTAGTGTTGGTAGGTTAAGTGCTGGTAAAGTCTTTTAAAAATGAGTGCTACCATACTTGGGAATGTACATATGTTGGCGCGATTATTTTATATTTTAAAAATAATCCAATAGTATTTTCGAATATTAATTCACTACAGGGGCATTTTAAAATTCGTGAATCAAAGAATTCATGAATGCCTATGTATATAAACGTAGTAAATAAAGGCGTTACAGCTCTGAATAACATCTTGTCAAATAGAACAGCTTACAATTTGAGGCAAGAGATGGCGTCGCAGCTCTGAATAACGCCTTTTTAAAAAGTTGGTTGCCAAGGCGAATATGTTTTGTTGAATCAATAGAGTTTGGATATAGTTGGAAATAGTTAAGGATGTCGTGCATCTGCCTCGGTCCCAAGCGGGCGGGTAAGACGCACCTGCTCAAGGCCCTGCAGGAGCCGGATTCAATTGATGAGACGAGCTACTCAATGCCCACCATTGGCACTGGCATCTATCGCATTTATTTCCCTGAAAAGCCGCCACATGGTGACAGGCCCCGACCACCGCCAACGGATGGAGCTACTGGCGCGGCACAGCCCATGCCGCATGGCAAACACCTGGCCAAATTTATACAAATTCTCGAGATTGGGGGCAGCATGGCTCCACTGTGGCGTCAGAGTCAGTATTTCGAGGATGTTAAGAAACTTATCTATGTGGTGGATGCCTCCAATCTGTGTCAGATATCAGCTGCTGGTGAATCAACGTTGCAAATATATTACATTTTCTATTTTCAATGTCATTTAAATACCAAATTTTAAGGCGTGCTCTTCTACTCAATTCTCACCGAGCCACGCCTGCAGAAGGTCAAAATTCTTCTGGTGCTGACCAAAATGGATTACTCCTATCGCCAGATGCGCAACGAGGCGCTTCTGATGCTCCAAATGTCCAAGCTCCAGAAGCAGATTCGACAGCAGGTGACCATTGTGGAGGCAAGTGCCGTTACCAAGGTGGGTCTCAATACCATCTACGATTGGCTGCAGAGACCCTGAGTTAGATTAAGAAGCTTTTTATGACAATGAATATAAGAGATATTGAAAAAGCTTTCAAAATTTTGAAAATACCAATTACAATCAAGAAAATCTGTTCTTTTAGATTCGATTAAAATTTAATTTATATCACATTTAATGTGTTTTCTTTTTTTAAAGAAAAATTCTGAAAATTAACGATCCCAATTAATATTTTTATTCAGTATTTTGGCCTGAACGACATCTTTGATTGCTGCAGAGACCCTGAGTGGAGTTCAGAATCTTTAAAAGATAATAAGCTTATAGTTATCTTAAGTATTTTTTGAAGGCGACATTGAAAATGCTTTCAAAATTTTATAAAAGTAGCAAAAACAATCAAGGATATCTGGATGTTTGCTCTGTTTAGTATTTTGTGGTATTTCTGTACAGAAAAATACTTAAATTATGAATATTAAGCAGCAAAATAAGTATTTCTATAAATTATTTTATTGGTACAACGATAAGACAGTGGAAACTTACCAAAGTTATCTTTAAAAGAGAATAACGATTGCTAATTCTTTTAAAAAAAAGATCACAAAATCGAATACGATTCGGAATGAAAAGTTCTCGGAAATGGGAACAGGCCTGAATAACCCAAAGGTGCAACCAACTCAAAAGGTCCTTTCAAAGGTGTCTACAGCTTATAGTTTAGGTCCATGAAATGTAGATTAGCAATCACTTCGCTGGCCTCGGGAAGTACATCCTTGGCAGCATTCAGGTAGGACTTGGCACTCATGATGTCGCCACTGTGGGCGGAAAGAACGGCAAGATTATTCAAGGCAGCGCCATCTCGGGCATCGGCGGTGAGGCACAGTTGGAGGCATCGTTTGGCCAAATTAAAGTCGCCAGAAGTCTAGAACTCGAAATGAGAAATGAGAAGAAGAAGAAAGAATGCAGTGCGTCAATCGTCAACACTCACCACGGCCACAAAGCTCAGATTATACCAGACATCGGCCTTCTGCTCCGGCTGAGTGGCCAAAGCAAGCGCTCGTTGAAAGCAAGGCAGAACCAGATCAATCTGGCCACCATACAAACAGCATAGGGCAATATTGCAGTAGAGCTCAGCCGTGTGCATGCCGAGCGATAAGATGCGACGATAGTACATAAGCGACATCTCTGGATTATTATCATAGAAGTAGCCGACGGCAATGCTGGCCAAGGCTTCCACATTAATCGGCTGCAGCTTGGCCGCCAGTCTGTAAAGCTGCAGTGCATCCTCCTGCTGCTGCATGGCTGCATGTATGCGTGCCTGTTCCAGCCGATAGACGACATCGAAGGGCTGCCGATCAACAGCCTGACCAATGAGCAGCAAGGCACGCTCCGGCTGACGCAGACGCTGATAGAGCCGGGAGAGCAGCAAATATGTATCCGGATGCGGAAATGCGGCCAGGGATTGCTGCAGACAGGGCTCCGCACGGCGTGGATAGTGCAAGGCCAACAGGCAACGGCCCAGCTGCTGTTGCCACCACCAGTCGCTTCTAGTGGGATCGGCGGGCGTGGCCAGCGCACCCTGACCAGGACGCTGGCGCTGCACTTCGACGACGGCCTGACAGAGCGAATAGGCCTTCTGCACATCCGCCTCGTGGTAGTAGAGAAACTGAAAGAGCGCTTTCACAATCGCCTCCCGCTCCGCATATATGGTGGGATTGAGACGCGAGGCTTGATAAAGTGCTGCTGTGGCATCGCCCACGTTGAAAGCCGCCGCCGATGTTGCCCTTACCCGCGATGCAGTGCCGCAGCGGGAGGCCGGACGTGTGCCCAACGAGCTGCCAGGTCGACTCAACGCACTGCCAGGACGTGCCACAGCCGAGCTCGGCCGTGCGCTATTAAGGCGCCCATCGCTGGAGTGGGTTACGCCCGCGAGACCCTTTTGACTGGTGCTGGGACGCGGCTGGAAGGCTGTCTTGATGCTGCTGCCAGGACGCGCAGCTGTTGCAATGCGCTCGAATTCCACCTCCTTGCTGCCTGCGGATTGATTTCACCAGTTATCGATAATGTTCGATATCGATATATGGTGTTACAAATCAATTAAAATGGAATGATTTCACGAGATTAACTAATCCACAAATACAGCAATATATCGATATACAAAAATGATCGATGTTGATAGAGAAGATAACACTATGCAAAAATGTTTGAAAAAAAAATATATTTTCGGACTTAATATCTCGAAAACTATTAGATATATGCCTAAAATGTAAGAGACTTATTTGTAGGCCTATATGTTTACTTCCAATTTATGGATTGTTTCTTAAAACCTGTGCTGCAATACGTAAGCTATGGACAATGATTTGAACTCACTTCGAAAAAATTCTAGTTTAGAAAAAAGTCTACTTAAGAAAAAGAAAAATATTTTCGTGATGAGGGACCTCTAATGTATCATAATTTTCAATATGGGCCCTTATGTACGCGAAAGGTGCGATTTGCTTCAAACTCATTTTCAAAGATCTGTATGAAAATTCATTCAAAACTGCATGACCATTTTCATGAAAATTCAACACCCTGGGTGGAAAGTGGGTGGTAAAAAGAACGAAAGTTAAGTTTTTGAGCGATTATATGAAAATTCAAAAAAAATTTTAGTATGCACTTTTCGGAGTTAAAGTAATACCTTTCGATCAGTATAGGGCTCGATCTGATCGCACACTCACAGCAAATATTTCATTCTTGCTGTATATAATGCTAGTCGCCGTTTGCACACTTCGTGCTGCTTCGTCACTAGCGTGGACTGCCGTCCACAATGATTAATACAAAATTAGTCATATCGATTAAAATCGACTACACGTTATTAAAATGATGTGTTATCAAACAAAAGATAGTGCTGTAAAAACAAAAGCTCTATATCTATAATATTGATAGTCGATAAGTAATCGGCTGTTATCGATTGTTGCTTTGATATCATGCAATCAGAAGCATAGTTACTTATTTCTGTACAATAATAGTTAGCATCGATAACTTATATTATCGATAACAAGTGAACTAACCTTCATCGCCCGCATCGTCGACCTCCAAATCGTCCAGATAGACGCGCTGCGTCAGGGCGCGCATCTTTAACTGCCACACGCCCTCCATCAGCCAAGTGGGCATTATGGATGCCGATGCCGACGTCGACACTGGCATTGACATCGTCCCATCGTGGATGACGTCGCGTCGCTGACGTTGCCTGGGGCCAATGCGCTGCAAATTGCTACCGAATCTGTTATGGCGCTTCTCGTGCTCCTGCTGTTCCCACTGCCCCCGCTCCCGCTGCTCCTCTGCCTGGTCACCATCCCTGCCGCTTGTGGCAAACATTTGGACATTGTTTTCGTGGCCAGCTTGCAACAGCGCATTGCACACCTCAACGCATTGTTCATAGCTTCGACGGCGGTAAAGGGAGACGGCCTTAAAGTACTGCAGCTCCAATGTCGCCAGCGCTGTCTCAGCTGGCGTCGTCATCGCCGTCGTCGTCGTCATCTTTGACGTCGTCTGGGAAACACAGCGACCGTCCTTCGAGCAACCGTCAAACCAGTAGAATGAGGTGAAGGAGGGGTAGGCGGAGACTGTGGCTGTGGCTGTGGCTGCGACTGCGGCAGTTGTTGTTAATTTCAAGTGTTTGAATTCCTCAGCCTGTTCTCTGGACGCACTGCCCCGCTTCCCCTCTCTGATCGCTTGCTCCCTGTTCTGGTTGCTCTTTGGAATTTTAAAACCGGATGCGTGTCATTCCTTTCCCGCCCTCCGCGGCAACGAAATTTTTTTGCTTCCTGCGCTTCTTGCCGCTCTGCCCCTTGCCACTCCGTTTCCCTCTTCACTAATGTCGGCTTCTTCTTGGGCTTGCTTGGGCGTATTTGTTTTATTTCGTCTGCGTTTCTTCTAATTTTTGTATGCCCAAAATTTGTACCTACCTTTATTTTTCTTACTTTTTTTTTTACTCCGTCTTCAATGAAACACTGTTGATGAGGTTTAATTTTTGAAATACTTTCGTTCGCTTAGGGTTTGTTGTGGCCTGGTCCTGGCTGTGACTAGTTATAGCCGTAGGTATAGCTAAAAGGTATAGTTCTCTCTTCCGGTCTCTCTGCGCATACTTGGAAATGCGGTTGCCATGGCAGACCTAATAACCCACAACAAATTAATATCATTCAGGTGACTCAGCTGGAAGCCAAAAAGCTTAATTCAAAGTCAAATTGTAATCGTAAATAAATTTAAAAAAAAATAATAATACAAATCTCTTTAAAAAATAAACATTTTCTAAGCTCTTAAGTTTGTCAGAATTTTGTATGTGGCCTATCTTTTCGATCCTATGCTGATTGATTCATCACTTAAATTTAAAGTTTTAAGAAATCACTTGTATTTCTGATTTACATAGTAAAACTGAGGAACTTACTTTTATTTTGTGATTTAAAAGAAAAATCAACATATATGACTTTTAATTCGGATTTATATAAGAAAACTCAAGAGATTACCTTTATTTTCTCACTTTCAAACAATTTCAAGAAATTACGTTTATATTGTCTTTATTTATGCACTTGTTCCTATTTCCGCTTACAACATTCGGAATCAGAATTAAGAGCTTTTCTGAAATCCGAGTATTGTTGGACATTTGTCTGAAAAAGTAATTTTGTCTTACGAAGTTAACCCCCTTCACCTCTGGTAAGACCATGGTAAAAAAGAGTTAGCTCAATCAAACTCAATTATCCTTAGTTTAAGCACATTTTGTGCATGCTGACCAAATTTCATCAAAATCAGACTTCTACATCTTATGGCTGCCATAGGAACAATCGGTTAATAAATATTCTTACTCCCTGTTCCCATTAAAAATGGGACAGAAGGGAGTTATAAAGTACTGCAAATGTGTGTAACAGGCAGAAGGAGGCATTTTCGACTATATAAACTATATATATTCTCGATCAGCATCAAAAGCCGAGTCGATATAACCATGTCGGCCTGTCTGTCCGTCTGTCTGTCTGTCCGTCACACAGTATACAGGAACCTGCAAGCCAAGTTTGGTGTCTCTAGCTCTTCTAGTCTCTGAGATCACAGTGTTCATACAGACAGACGGACATGGCTAGATCAATTCGGCTGTTGATGATGATCATGAATATATATAAATATATATAAAAATGGGAAAAAGGGAGTAAAAAAGCATTTCATGCGTGGGATTTTTTTTAGTTTAAATTTCAAATTATATTGAATATTTGTAAATTTAGATATCTATAAATATTTTGTGAAATACTTTATTCTAGATACAATTAAGAGTGTTGACTAACATAAACTGCTTTAATAGGTATTACCAAAGTTGCACATGCAGCTTTATAGTCTTTCGTCTTCTATGCAGAGCATTTTGCAATAAGCTGAATCCCCTTTTGATCCCCTCAACCCTCTCTTCTCGACAACTTGCCAATTAGCAGCGCCAGCAAAAATTCTCTATGAGCTGAGCAAAGCTAAGCTGAGAAAACGTTATGCAAATTTGTACACAGAATCGAAGTTGGGGATCAAAGTTATGGGTTAAGAAGAAGAAGAAGAGCGACATGGCTTGTGGTGGGTGGGGAAACGAGGTATGTCAGGTGTTCATTGCAAATCTACTTATGATCGGCGGCGACTACCTGAAGAATGGAGCAAGTTACTCAGACGCCTTTGTTGTTTTTGTTGCTATTAATGTTGTCGTTGTTGTTGTTGTTGTTGTTACACTGTTTGACTCGAACAAATGATAAGCGCCAAATATTTGTTGATAAATGTTTGAAAATTAAATGAGCGGCAACAACAAGCGACAACAGCAATAACATAGGACAGCAAGTAAGAAAATCAATCTTTCGCTTGCCGAATATTTTATACCCTTGCTGAGATACTTATCATTTTTACTCACGCAACAATCAAACATGTTTCCAAGAGCCACGTTATGACTGACCTCAGACGAATCAACTCATATACAAACAATGTTTTGAAAATTTAACTTTAAATTTACAGATGGTTCCCTAATAAATAATATAACCAGCTATGCACTAATAACAGAGAATGTACAGTAATGTCAGTATATTCAAAAACAAAACAGGCAAATTTATTATTTTCTCAGATTCATTGTCATCTTTAGATATAGCATACACCCAACAATTATTACATCCCTACTGACCCATCATTTTCCAAAAATCAAGCTTCCTTGGGTGCCTGGCCATTCCTAAATTAAAAAGAATGAGCTTGCCGATAAAGCAGCTCAAGATGCTACACTTTTTAGATGCTGATCAAGAATATATATACTTTATACATTTGCAGTACTTTATAACTATCTTTTTTTGTCCCATTTTGAATGGGAACAGGGAGTAAAAAGATATGTATATAGTATAAAAGAATCGAAAACGCCTTCGTCAATGTGTTTCACAATTAGTGACAAAATTATAATACCCACTTTTTAAGTTATAACTGCCGACAACGACAATTCATCGCACTGGCATGCAAAAGCCAAATATTTATCAGGCTAGGCGGGCGTTTTGCGTAGATACTTTTTGAGTTGTACTCTCGGACTATGCCGAGCATCTTTAAATCTGTATGTCTGTATACATACATACATATATGAAGCTACATATATGCAAGCATGTATCTATAACTTAATGGCCAGCTTTGGCTTTGGCTCCCACGGCTGCCCGGCATGCTAATTTAAATTTGAATAATTTTCAATAGAGGTATTAAAAAACTTAGCAGGTTTTTTTTTTGAATGATACGATGATACGATATTTATACACAAAATATATATACCTACATACGAGCATGAATACAAATACGTAGATTTGGCAAAAGTTCTAGCTCATTATCTACTGACAGATACATATGTATCTCGTATCTTGTATCTTGTATCTTGTATATTGTATCTCGTATCTTGTCTCTGCGCTCAACGCTCTGCTTTTCGCCGGTTTCCGTTACGTTCCCGACAACAACAACAACAACAGCAGCAATAACATTTTTTTGGTGATGCATTTGCTTTGCTTATCAGTTAGCCAAAATGCGTCAGCGTTTGGCAACTTGGCTTTTATCACAGACAAACAATGGCAAACACACTTAACCCTACTGCAAAGCGCTTATTTTTTCATTTTTAACACCCTGTACACAGCATAGGGTATTATAATATTACAAAAATATTATTTTCTTTGTATAAAATTTGTAGAAATACATCCCTTATACAGTGGAACTTCTATATGGCAAATCTCAAGGGGACAAAAATAAACTTTGTTATATAAAAAATTACTAAAGTGTTCTGTAAATTAGTTCGCTACATAGAAAACTTTGCTGTACAGAGATCGTAATAGAAAAGTTTGACTATATTAAGTTCTTATATATTGTTTTGTGCAGAGTGCCTGGCTTAAGGCTACATCAAAATTGATTGCAGGGTATCATTAAGCAAGCACGCTCGTTGTGAACATTTCTACATGTTTTTTGCACATATTTGAAATAGTATTAATCATACGCCCAGTAGACGATCTTTCCCAACGTAGATCGTAGAGCATAGCTCGTAACTCGAGTCCCAATTTCATCATCATCATCATCAGCTAAGCACAGCTGTCAGCTGGAGATTTGAAGAAGCATTTGGCAGTAGTCTAGTCATAAAAAAAAAATAAAATAAAATAAAATAAAAGCTGCAAAATACTTTTAACGAAAATTCCATAGAAAGTATTTCAACACACTCATTGTATGAGAAACAGAGAACTTAACTGAACTTGCATCATAAACATAGGAATTAGATTACTTGGTACAAAAACAAACTGCAATTTGTAAAGAACTTAACTTAGGTTGTGTAGGGATGTTTCTTTTAGCTTTAGAGTTATAAAATAGTCAATATATAGTATGTATTGTATTGTACTACAAACTCCATCAAAAATATATTTTTCTTCAACTATCAAGTGTGTTGAAGCATTGGGAATATTCACTTAAGATTTTAAGATATTTTTGTTTGTATATAATAGTATTTTTATAAATAAAGGGGATGTATGGAATCATATATTTTAAGTATTGTTTTATAATTAATCAAAAATTAAAAAAGAGAAACGAAGACATCAATTATAATACTCGGAATTTGCTACTGAGTACATTTTTTGTTAACCAGAGTTAACCAGAGTTCCCCACATCATCATCATCATCATAATGATCATGATCATGGGAATTTCAACTATTATGATCGCATAGATTATTTGCACAAGTGTTTTGCGGTTTTTTTTCGAAAAACTTTGTACAAATTTGTTGCTTTTTAAGTGTTTTTTGATGAGAAAGAGAATATGGATAAATTACTAGTTATGAATATGGGAACCAATGCGTAAGCTGAGGTACGCAAAGGGCGCGAGAGAGACAGAGAGAGGTGCGCAAGTTCAAACCGCAAAGCAGCAGCAGCAAAATAACAAAAAATAACAAAAAATAACAAAAAATAACAAAAAATAACAAAAAATAACGAAAACAACAAGGCAATGCAATTCGCTTGGATTCCAATCCTTGCGGCCATGTGGCCCCATGTGCAATATAAACGCTCATTAAAAGCATAAAAAAAAGCGGCAGCTACTGTACGGCAATTGGTTGATTTTTTCGATTTTTCGAGTTTGACTTTCGCAGCGAGTGCAAGCGGGAGAGAGCAAGCAACAGTTTGCTGCAGGAGCTTAGCAGAGAGAACGAGCAAAAGAGAGATTGGCAGTTGGAAGGAGAGTAAGAAAATGCGCAAGAAAGCTGCAGCAGAGGTTTTCGCTGCCTGCAGCCTGCAAACAGGTAAGCAAGAAATTGCCAAACCAACAACAACAATAACAACAACGACAGCAACAAAAACAAGACAAGCCAGACATCCGTTGAGACTGCGCACGCGCGAAGCTAACGTCGCTGCCGCTGCCAACGCTTTTGGGCCTTTGGGGGCTACGACTAAGACTCAAGTCCCGTGCCGCGTGTTCATTGTTGTTGCTGCTGCTGCTGCTGCTGCCGCTGCTGCTGCTGCTGCTGCTGCTTCTGCTGATGATGACGATGCTAAAGATTGCAATCGCGCTGCGCTGCGCTGTGCAGAATTTGTATCGGCGACTGGAGAGTTACTTCTTCTTCTGCGCCCCCAGCCCGAATAGAGATGAGAGCGTGACTCACGAACTCGGCCAAAGAGCGCACGATCATTGTTTGTATTTTTATGTATAAATTAGTGTTGTATCGCATCGTTCAGAACAAGTTCAATTGAACTAAGCGAACAAACTATATTCATTTTTGTAGTTCATCTAATTCGTTCCTCCTTCATTTTAGTCTTATTATAGTTCGTTTCGTTCAGAACACATTAGAATTTGAACAAACTAAACGACTGAACGAGCAAAAGAAACGAACGAACGAAGCAGTTAAACGAACTGAAGGATTGAACGAACTTAACGACACAACGAGCTAACGAAACGATCAAATTAAGCAACTGAGCGTGCAAGGTGATCGAACTAAACGATGGAACGAACTCAACGAACTTTATAACCAATTAGTTCTTTCAGCAAAAACCGATCTACTGAGCTTATCCCTTCAAATGAACTACAATGTACAATTCTAGTATAAATGTCACCACAACCAAAGGCTTAGCCAGCTTTTTATTAAGGGAAAGGACCGTATTTTGATACCCTTGCAGAGGATAATATAATTTTGTCACGAAATGTGGAACGCATTGAAGGAGACGTCTCAGAAAACAGAGCTTGTATATTCCTGATCAGCATCAACAGCCGAGTCGAGTCCGTCTGTTCGTCTGTTTATATGCGTTTTTCAGGACTTTGTTCTTGAGCTTTCTTGAGGAAACTTGGCACAGATGCTTCTTCTTATTGCAGGTAGTACCTATAATTGAATTGGCCAGATCGGCCACTATGTCTAATTTTAAGCACTATTCACATATGTTGACAAAATTTCATCAAAATCGGATCACTATATCTTATAGATGCCATAAGAACAATTTGTTGAAAAATAAGTACTCTTATGCAAAACTTTTTTGCAAGGGTATATATATAAATTCCCCCTTCCCACCTGACTGCGCACACGGTTGGCACATTTGGTGTAAATGTAAAAAAAACTCTTTTCGAGTTTTAACCGTGATTAAACGAATCATTTTCGCTGTTCAAAACTCGTCACGTGCTCATTTCCAATCGCAACTTCGATTCTTTCATTTCGTTGGAATTTATTTAGAACACATTTCAGAGGCAACGATTTTTTGCGTTGTTGTTGTTATTGTTGTGTATGGGATTTAGCAGCGGCAATAAAAACAACAACAAAACATCAACAGATACGCTGCATTCCAATGCCAAAAAAGGCAAATCCCCCAACACAGCAACAACAACAGCAACAACAACAACAACACCAACGATTTCAGTCAAAATTTCATTGCAGTTTAGTCAGCCCCCTCTCGACCGCCGCTAGCTGCCCCTGCCATCCACTGCCAGCTACAACTACAACGGCGCCAGTTTGCAGCTCCATTGAAGCAGCTTCGTTTTGTTGTTGTTATCGTTTTGTCGTTTTTGTTGTTGTTTCTACTGGCATGCGACTAGAGAAAAGTTCGACTCGAATAAATGGAATTGAGCGAGATGCCGATGCCGATGCTGATGACTGGAATTGGAGTGAAAGTAGGGTAGGCAGATTAGACGCCGACAGTCTGCGGCAGTCTGGCAACTCTGGCAACTGGACATTGCACACATAATCCACATAATCCACATTCCAATGCTCAACTTGAGAATATTATTATTATACAATGATTTGTTTTTAAAAACTCGCTTATTATTGTCGATAGAATTGAATTTTTGAAAGCTTTTATGGAGTCTCCCATAATCAACAGCTAATATCACTTATTCATGCATGGAATGCGGGAGTGCAAAGAGGGAGGAGCTTCCAGATCTCTTATAAACATACAAACATTCAACAACTCGTTGTCCGGCTTGAAAATATCAAAGAAGAAGAACTACAAAAACAAAAAGAACAACAAAAGCAATGAATACCAACGACAACGTCGAATAGGAAGTAAGTTAGTGTAACAAAAGTAATAAAAATACCTCAAGCACTCAGGGAATGCCAGCTGAGAGGAAGCAAAAGAGGGCGAGGGCGAGAGAGAGGAGTGCCCATGTCCATTAATATTATCTTTGTTGTTGGGTGTGGAACTTGTGTGGGAGGTAGGGTTGGTGGGGGGGGGAGAGGGAGCGGAGGGGGCATGACTGGACAACAATATTCGGTCATAATAAAAACAAAATATGCGACAACGACGACGGCAATGAAGCGTAACGCGAACATGGGTGTAGACAGGAGGGTCAGCCAGCGGGGTAAATGTATCAGAGAGAGCAGACATATCTCAGCCTTTATTGCATGCTGGAAATATTCTTGATTAGCATTAATAGAGACTTTAAGAGCTAGAGTCTATAAGTCGTGAATTGTATATCGTGCACCTCCCAAGCTATGAACCTGGCTACGCCCATGGAGTCACACACTCATAAAGAGTGAGCGAGGAATTACAGGCGAACAAATCGACCCCACTTAACACCCTGCCAAGCAAGTAACGGGAAATATTCATTTAAATATCCCTCTTGTATAGAAGACAGTCAATTTTTTCATTGTAAAAATTCGCCCAATACTCTGAGGTCGACTGATATAAACAGCTGCTGTAAACACACTGGTTGACAGATCGCGCTAATTGTTGGCATCATAATTAACTACAAAATTACCAACTTAGAAAAGCTGGCAAATTTTAGTTTCTTATTATTTTACTAACCAAAATTCTGTAATAAAAAAAGTTAAAAAGTCAGTTTCATTTGCCTCAAAAGAAGAGGTTCGTTCATCCAAAAAGCAGCCACATCCGCACACAGATTGGAATTTTGAATAGAATTTCAGTGGACAGACAGGATTCTGAGTCTGCAAGCTGGATTCTCGATTTTGGCAGCTGTAGGGGTAACTGCAAATGGCCAAAAGCTGAGCTGGCCCTGTCAAATTGCGCGCCAATTCTGCCAAAAGATTCGCCAAGATTTAGCTTCAGGTCCCAAAACAACAAAACTTCACAAAGCAACAACAACAACAAAAACGTAAAAGAAACCAACGACAACGAAAATCGCCTTCAAGGAATTGCATAAAATATTTGTTGTTTTGAAGACTCGGCCTCGACAGGCACAGACTCCAGCATTCACTCACACATACACACTAGCACACCCCGCCAGTAACTTTCCGCAGCTGAGAAGTACTCCTAATGTACTTACCACGGAGTAAAATGTACTCTTTTTCCCACCCCTATGTTAAAATGGCCTGATTTTTACACAGGCTGATCCTAGGGCGTCAGGAGCTCGTCCCATACTAAAGGCATTCTGCGTAAGGCATTGAAATGTAGTGGCCCTCTGCCTTACCGCGAAGCGGTGCAGAAGGCGTGCCGAGAAAGCAAAGTAGATGGACTTCCAAGCAAGCAAACAAAAACCTAAAATTTCAAAGTCATTATTAATACCTATTTCTTCTGAATTATATGCTTTAATCAATATAAATGGTTACGAATTTAGATAATATATTCTTAATATGTAGAACTTACATCGGGAGTCAAACTCAATGCACAGAATTTGATTTTTTGTAATGCCACAAACATATATTTCAGTTGTCTTGAGTCAAAACTGAATCTTCAAAATTGTGGCTGTGGAAGTTTTTTTCGATTTGCAGGGGTGCGGAGGGGAAGGGTGCATCAAAAATTTAAAATATACCTGGTCTGCGTGTGGTATTCAGGAACCTGCATGCCAAGTTTGATGTCTCTAGCTCTTCTAGTCTCTGAGATCGACGAGTTCATACGGACAGACAGACAGACAGACGGTCAGACGGTCTCGGCTGACGATGCTGATCAAGAATTTATATAGTTTTTTACGGAAATGCTTCTTTCTGCCTGTTACATACATTTGCAGTACTTTATAACTCCCTTTTCCCCATTTTTAATGGAAAGAGGGAGTATAAAGTTGGAAAAAAAAAGAATACATGTTTTGCCTTGCACGCGCTCTCATTTAAAATATGAGAGATCGCAACCCACCAACTCTCTCTCATTTTGGTCTACAAAGCCCTTCTCTCTTCCTTACCATTCAGTACTCTAGCATTACCTACCGATTACCTATGCAGAAGTAATTCGATTCTACAACTGCTGACGCCCGGTGCTGAAGGGACACTAGCACACGCATGCAAAACACACATACAAACAATGTTGACCAAGAACGTTGGCACAGCAACAACAACAACCGGTCTTAGAAGCAAAGAACAGCAACAACGAGCATAGCAAATACACTTGAAGAAATCGAAGACCGCGCGCCAGGTTCCCATTGCTGTTGCTCCTCTTTCCCATCGCTGCCATCCACGCAGCCAACAAGTTATTGCCAAGGCGACCCCCGACCCGTCAAGAACATGGCTCCAGCTTTGTGTCTGTCTGTCTGTCTCTCTGTCCGTTTGTTTGTGTGTGTGTGTGTGTGTGCGTGTGTATGTGCCGCATATTTGAGAAAGCTTAAAAAAAGAACAAAAAAGCTTAAAAAAATCGGGAAGAGGAAAAAAAACGGCAACAAAATAATTTTGAGTGTGCATGCGTGTGAGCGAGATGAGGCAGCTGGCATAGCTGGCAAGACAGCGGGAGTGCGAGTGCAGGGGGGAGCAACAAGAGCAAAAAGAATCCAGCAAATCAAGCTCACATTATGCTGAGGAATGCGCCCAAGTGACGATATCGTAGCAGCAGAGAACGACCGACGTCGCGACGGCGCAGGTCGCTTTTACAAATGGCCAGCGGGCAGCATCAGCCATAGCCGCCACAGCGCAGCGAAGTTCTCTCTTCTCCTCCCATCCTCAGTCACCCCAATACACTCCACTTCGCTTAAAGTAACCATGGCTTGCTCGCTGTCGTCTGTGTACGTGTATATGTGTGTGCTTGTGTGTTGGTATTTCTTTAGCGCGTTCTCCGCTGCTACAGCCAGCCTCTGCCTCTGCCTCTGCCTGGTGTCTTTGCAGCGGCCTTGCGTCGCGCTTTTCTCCTTTGCTTTGTGCACCCTACATGCTTGTAAAGCGAGTATATCAACTACGCTGATTGATATGTGCGAAGGTCAATAGAGAGAACAATGAAACGTGTAGAAATGAGTTCAACGAATGCGAACACTCTTACATTTCTGATATGCATTTTCCAATTAGCATTCAGCTTTAGTACAAATTCAAGTGAAAGTTAATCGAATATTTGCATCTGTGTTGTTTATAGCAAGTTGATAGGGCCGAAATGGTTCGTTTAAATAATTGGTGTTTATTTCATTATTATAATTTTATATTAAGAGTACTTAATCATTTAATTTATTTTTTTTTAAAACAAAGACAATGGATATTTTAGAATTGTTGGGAAATTCGAAAAACCTTACCTAAAACCATTTAGACGATGAAGTTTACTTCATGAATTTTCATAGTTAAGTTCTTGTTTGTAGGGAACAGATTAAGAGATGTGGCCTGCGGCGAAAAAACGTCATGACGTTAAATCATCAAGTATACTTCAACACTTGATCGTCGAAATCGAGTCTAAAACGTACGATTTGTACAAGTTCAGCCAAGAGCCACTTTCTTTTTAGCCACTGTATGCTACTTCTAGTTAAAACTTTGACATTTTAATTTTTAAAGGGCATTTCGAAGTCGACGTTTTATTACAGACTTGGGAATGTTCTTTTTCGCTGTTTTCGTGCTGGGCTCCAAATAGTTGTTTTTGTTGCTGTTGAAGATAAAACATTGGAATTTCACTTACACACTGACATTTCAGTTAGCTACTGGGATTCTCCTTTGAAGTTTTTATTTATTTTCTTCAGTATTTACCTTTCTTGTGTGCTCATTGTTGTTGTTGTTGCTTTATTCGGTGTTGTGTTTTCTTTTGGGGGCTCCGGCTTCGGCTTAAAAGTTTGCATCTTAAGTTGAGATTTGCACATGCTTTGGATGTGAACAGAAACATTGTAAGGGGTGGAGGAGGAGAGGCAAAGGTGCTTCATACAATGTGTGTGTGTGTGTGTTTGTGTTGTCAGAGAATATTGCTATTCTATTGTATTCCGTATTCTGTTGTGCTTATAAGCCCAGCCAGCATACCAGAGCTAACGACAACGACAACGACGACAACAGCAACGACGACGACGACAGCAACGACAGCGACAGCAGCGTCGCCGTAGCCGTCGTAGTCGTTGGCGCTGTCGCTGCCAAATTCTTTGCCAGTAATTTCAACCTGGCCGCTGAGCCGCCACCGCTGCCGCTTCAACTAAAACTACAAGATACAAAACGATCGACCGCTCTCCCTCTGTTGCTCTCTCTTTCTCTATTTTATACACACACACACACATGCATACATATACAAAAGCAGAGTGCTATCATGATCACAGCGCATTCCAATCTTTAAATCTCAGTGGGAGATACTCAGACACACACAGATACAAACACACACACACACACACACACACACACAGATAAAAACAGCAAATACAATTGCTCTCAAAACTGAGAAACTCTCTCGACTCGGACTTCAGTTTGATTTTTGTAGCTGGACGAAGCGGTTGAACTGGCAGCAGGTTGCGCGTCGTGTTCACACACACACACACACACACACAGCGACGCATACAATCCGCTCGCAGACACGCACACAGATACACACATGCTTTCGCAGTGGCAGCTCAGTCGCGATCGCAACAGCAACGAATGACAGCGACGGCCTCATTGGAGCTCTGGAGATTGTCGCAGTCGCAGTCGGAGTCGCATTCGCAGTGTGCGCGTTTCGTTAAGCGTCTCTGCTACGGTTTTTGTTCGTTTCGTTTCATTTCGATTTGGATTTTGGATTCGAGTTCGAATTCAGATTTCAAGTGTGGCGTGTTGAATTACAACTAAAACCAACAACAACAACAACAAGTGCCAGCCCTTTCTTTACATATTTCCATTGTGTTTTTTTGCGTGTGTACTGGTGTGCTTTTTTTGTTTTTTTTTTTTATTTGGAAGCCAAAATTCTGCAGCAACTAGCAACAAGTTGCTGCTGGTCAAAACAAATAGCCCCACAGAAAGTTGCGACCCAGCAACAGCAACAACAGCAGCAGCAGCAGCAGCAGCAGCAGTAGATACAACAACAACTACAATAGCAACAACTACAGCAACTACAATAGCAACAACTACAACCAAGCAAACGGCATTCTTTCGCGCAACAACAAAAAGCAGTTGCCAAAGAGAGCAAAGGCACAAATACAAGCACAAACAACAGCGTAAACGGCAGCTCTCCCTCACTCATTCGTTCGCTTGCGCTGCCTCTCTCGCTCACTCTCTCTCTCTCTCTTGCCCGCTCTCGCGCTGTATTTTGTTCGTGTATGTGCATGTGTGTATGCAGCGAACAGCAAAAACAACAACAACAATTTTGATTAAATCGTATTTGTGCCGCGCTCACTGCGTCTCTCACTCACTCTGTCCCTCTCCCTCCAACCCGCGCCGCCGTGCAGCGCCATTGCCTAAGCGCCCACACAAAAGCCAGTGAGAGCCGTGAGCCGCCCGCTGGAATGCGGCCTGCCGTCGTCGTCGTCGTCGTCACCGTTGACTGCGCAGTCGCAGCGCGTTGTTAGTGTTTCGACGAAGAGGTCAGCAAAAGCTTTCTGGCCGCCGCCAACAACAACAACAAACGACAACAATTTAAAAAACAATACAATTTACTGTTATTTTGACGCCGCCGCAGTCAACGCGCTGTAATCGATTGTCAGTGCAAAAAATAAAAACAAAGAAAGCTTGCAAGCTCCGCTATTTCTCTACATCTACATCTTCCTCTTCCCAAACAACAACGACAACAACAACAAAGATTTTTGTGTGCATAGCAAAACTCAGCGTTAAGCATCTCAATTTTGGATTACGCGCTTGAGGCGCCCTTCCCTCCACCCCTAACACAACACCCACTTCAACCACAACAACAACAAATGACGACTAAAATGCCGACAACTACAACGGCCCTCGTCGGCAGCGCATAAGGTAAGTGCAATGCGCGAGAGCGAGCGATAGTGAGAGAAATTATCCCGAATAGAGGGAATTTTATTTATTTTATGATCGGGCATTTCTTTGGAATTTAAATTACCCCAGTCAAATAAATGCCAGCAATAATGCAAAAAATGTGTTATCTGTATTTAAGAAGCGAACGTAAAACTCGCAAAACGCTTTTCTTCGTCTTCATTTTTTTAAAGTCCACATTGTGCAATTAATCACCACGAAAAGTAGTCGGTTTGTGGGGCGTGGGGGAGATTATATAGCAGGTGTCGTAAATAGCTAAACACAGACAAAGAACACACACACAGACAAATGTGGGTACCGGGAATATCAAAAACAACAACAACAACAACGAAAAAACCAACAATAAAATGGCGACCGCTGAAATCGAGCAGCTGATTTGCCACAACAATTAAATGGAAATGGGAGCTTTGAGCTGGAGCTGGAGGAAACAAGGCGACTAATTGAGCGTGCTATGGGTGTAGTTAAGGGGCAAAGAGGCATGTTGTCATAGCCATATGATATTATTTGTGGTGTGGTGTGGTGTGGTGTTGCATTGCAGCGCCGCGCAAGTTGCAACTAAAAACTGCATGAGCAAATGTGCAAAAACATACGTTAAACGCTAAAAACGGTGAACGTTAAACGATTGCTACCGCAGAGATGCGAAATTGATATCAATATCGATATTTGTACACAGATACACATACAGACACAGATACAGACACAGTTGCAAATGCAAACAGTGCTGCCAACTGTCAATAACCAAAAATAGCTAAATTGCCTATTGAAAATAGCTAACTTTACTTCAAAATGGCTAACTTTACTTCGGCGTGCCGAAGATATACATATGTATACACTTGCAGAAAAGATTTGCATAAGAAAACTTTTTTCAAACGATCGTTCCTATGGCAGCTATATGGTATAGTGGTCCGATCAGGCCGATTCTGACATATGTACTGCTAATAAGAATCTGCTAATAAGAATCTGTGCCAAGTTTCATATTAACTAGAAAGAAATGTTATCGTCGGCGTGCCGAAGATATGCATATACCGTTGCAGAAAAGATTTTCGGATGGACGGACAGACAGACGGACATGGTTAGTTCGACTCGGCTGTTGATGCTCATCAAGTATATACAGTATGTCAAGAAACTCTTTACACACTGAAAAAAAAATTAATTTTTTGACTTCAGATATTAAAATAATAGACTTTTATTTAAAATAACTTAATTTTTTAAATGCATTACTATGTAATGATAAGTTCTAAGTTTAATTTAAAAAAAAATAACAAAATTATAAAAAGATAACTTAAAAAATAACAAAAAATAATTTTTACTCAATTTTGATACTGTCAAGAAACTCTTTACACAACATTTTTTCATTCATATAAAATCCAAATTTTGAGCGATTATATAATATATTAGCCTTTTTTAGTATTTAGTATGCCCTCCCTCAGCGTTAACTACAAGTTGAAGTCTTTTTTTCATCGAATGAATCAAGTGTGGTAGGTCATATTCAAGGGGAATCTTCTGCCACTCTTCCAGTATAATTGATTTTAGTTCAATTCGGTTTTTAGGCGACCTTTTTCCCACTTTTTTCTTCAAGTAGGCCCACAAATTTTCTATAGGGTTGAGATCGGGACTCTGGGGTGGTGTATCAATGACCTTTCCACAGTTATAAAGCAGCCAAGTCCGCACATTTAGCTCTTTATGTTTAGGATCATTGTCCTGATAAAATTTAAACTTTGGTTTATTGTCAGCAATGAGACCAAATTTTGACGCACTACTCTTCAAATTCGTTTTCAAAATTTGAAGGTACTGCTGCGCATTCATGGTGTTCTCAATGAATGCCAGATCTCCGACTCCTCGGCTAGAATTGCAGCCCCAAATCATAACCGAAAGTTTTCCAAACTTTACAGTCGGTATGATGTTTCGACTTTCTAGTGCTGTTAGCGGCTTGCGCCATACTCTGGATGGACCATCATTGTAGTAGAGCATCATTTTTGTCTCATCGCAAAATATGACATCATCCCAATATTCTTCTGGGTGGTGGATCATGTTAACAGCAAAAGTTAAGCGCTTCTCCACATTGACCGACGAAAGCAGCGGTTTCTTTCTGGCAACTCTTGAAGAGTACTTATGCCGTAGAATGGCCTGCCGCACTGTTTCATGTGAAACAACTACGCCACATTCTTCTTCAAGCTCCTTGGCAAGAGTCCTCAATGATATTTGTGGATTTTGGTCGATCTTTCTCATCATTAAGCGATCTGCCCGTTTGCTAATCTTCTTTTTACGCCCACCTCCACTTTTTGATTCAAGGGTTCCCTGGTTTTCCGCGCGACTTAGAACATTGTAAATGGTTTTCCTCGATACTGAAAACATTTCCACTAAGTCCGCAACAGATTTGCCCAACTGGTGGTTATAGTAAATCAGCTGGACTACGTCAAAGCTTAATCTTTTCCCAGTCATTTTAAAAATTAAAGTAAATTACTTTTTAGCTGTCCGTTGAGCAAAATTTCCAAGTCAAATAAAAAGCAATGCAAAATATGCGCATCATAAAGCAATGCAAAACGCATAGTTAACGGTAAAACACCGTTTTTTCTAAGAACGAGAACAAAACAGAGCTCAAAAACGAAGTGTGTAAAGAGTTTCTTGACAGTGTCAAAAATGAGTAATAATTGTTTTTTGTTATTTTTTAAGTTATCTTTTTATAATTTTGATATTTTTTTTCTCACTTAAACTTAGAACTTATCAATACATAGTAATGCATTTAAAAAATTGAGTTTTTTTGAATATATAGCTACTATTTTCCTATCTAAAGTCAAAAAATGATTAATTTTTTCAGTGTGTAAAGAGTTTCTTGACATACTGTACTTTATACATTTTCGGTACTTTATAAGTATCGTTTTTGCCATTTTGAATTGGATAGGGACAGGGAGTAAAAAGTCAGTTTTGAGACTTTTCAAAATAGCTAGATCTGACTTGAAAATGGCTACATTGGCAACACTGCACGCAATATATCGGCTTTTGAACGGCTGTATATTTGAACTGTTTGGTTTTTGTTTTGTTGCTACGTACTGTTGTTGTTGTTGTTTTTGTTATTTGTCATATTTCATTTTGTGGTTGCAACAATTGACAGCGGCCCACATTAAAACCGAGCAAACTTGACCTTAGGTAACAAAAACAACAACAGCAACAACAATTATAATTGACAATTTCAAAATGCCGTTAAATTGCTGCACGCCTAAACATTGAAATGAAAATGATGTCTTAAGCAAAAGCAAATAAAAAAAAACGTCAAGCGAATTAGATGTTGAATGACAAAGCTGACAAAATTGAAGAAGAAGAAACAGCAGCAGCAGATAATCACTCACCCTGAAACGTCAACTACGACGTCTGCGTCGACTGCGCCGCTGGCAGCATAACTTATGCCTATGCAGGCGAAAGCAAAAAAACAACGTAAAACACAAAAAATTAAAAAATTAAAACAAAAACAAAAACAAAAATTGTTTCGCACGCCTGTTTTATTTCAGCATGCGTCGCACGTTGCGATTGCGCCCAGCGCAGCGCAGCTTGCTTTCTTTGCAGCGCGGCGTCGCCTAGACCTCTGCCCCTGATTCTTCTTCTGCCTCTGATTCTTCTTCTGCCTCGGATTCGGCCTCTGCGTCTGATTCTGATTCTGCCTCTGTCGCTGCCGCCGCCTTTTGTTGCTGCTCCTTTGACTGCTGCTGATTTGTCGCTGTTTGAAGCTTGCGCCTTTTGTATGACGCGTTGTCTGCTCTTTCTACGCCTATTCCAATAAGATATGTTCCAAGATAGAAAATATAAATATGAAAATTTACATTAATTAGAATAGTATAGTTATCTGAATGGAAGCTTTGGAAATATTGGAAAGCTTACTATTCACACGTCCTGCGCTATGTTCTTGCTGCTGTTGAGCAGTTCCATTTTCGTTGACGTTTCCAGGCGCAAGCGCAGCCGGCACAGCCACTGCCAGCTGTTGTTGTTGCACTTGTTGTGCCACATAATGTGGCAAAGGCACCAGCATGGCATACTGCTCTGTAGGCTCGGATGGCGCCTGCCACATGCATATTCTTGTCGGCCATAACCCCAATCCTTCAGTTGCAGCTTGATTCATCTCTGATTGGAATTGCAATTTCAATTGGCTCTGACTCCAAGTCCAATTGTCGAAAAGATAAAATTCAGCTGGAAGCAGCTCACCAGCGCAAGCAAGCTCCAATTCTTCTTGCTCTGCCACACCAGAAGAATTCATCTGTTTTGTGCAAATATTAATAATTCTATTATTCTATTATCGTTTAACACTTATTTCACAAAATATTCAACATTTATTAAATCTTTGTTCTAATTGTATTTTGTGCACTTTCCTTTTATTCCAATCCGCTGCACCTTTTTTAAATATCAAAATCTGAATGATGAAAATATATTGATGCCAGTGTTGGAAAGCAACAAACTGTTGCAAACATATCGATATACGATGTTCATTAAATATTCACGTGTTTTTTAAAGAGCTATCGAAAGATTTTTAAGTCTCGATTTGTAAGAATCTCTGAATGTTCCTTTTGTTTGTCAATTGAACCATAATAATCTATTGCAGTTCAACTCAAGATCTTTTCCTGCTAATTCTTAGCCATTAAGAAAACTTTGTTTCAAGTTGCAAAAACGCATGCAAAATTCGAAATAATTCTAGGATGTCAAAATTGGTCCCGAAATATTTGGTTTTTGCGATAAAAATGTATTAAAAAACTATTATTAGTTGAGCCAATACTCACGCGACGCGTTGGCCTATCGATAATGCATATCGGTGCCTTTTTGAGTTAACAGAGTTGTGGGGATTGTTGACATCGGTCAAACTATTTCAACAAAAAATCGCGCGCTTCAAATACAATTTTTGTATTTGTTTAAGATACAAAAGTTAACATTCGCTTCTGGATTCGACGTCCTCTCGTTTTTGTGGACATTTTGAGAAACTGTGGTCAAGTATTTCGTTGGAGGACCTAAAACGAAGATTTACCAACATATTTAGATTCGATTATTAATATTTGAAAATAATTATTGAACTATATAACTAAAACGAAGATTTACCAACATATTTAAATTCGATCTGAACTAGTTCTAAAGACCGGGTCTTCGAAAATAACTATCGAACTATATCTTTGATTAGAGTTCGTTTAGTTCCTTTAGTTCGATTAGTTCTTTAAGTTTCTTTCCTTTCGATTTCGACTGCTGTTCGATTATAGTCGATAATAATATATCATAATAAAGAGATAAGTATGGTCCAATCATTATAAGTGAATTATACTGCACATGATTAAACTAACTTAAACCTAAAAGATAAGAAACAATTAGTTCGTTTATCCGGAAAATAACTATAAAGATCAGATTTTTATTGGGAAAAGAACTAAATGAAAGATTTGATCTTTTATCCGGAAAATAACTAAAGGAACTACAAGAAAGATTCGTTTTTTTTTTGATCGGGAATCGAACTACTGAACTATATAGAAATCCAAACTCTAGGTATGTGTACCTATAAGAATATGCTATGAACATACATATATATTACACATTGGTGGTCATAATAGAAACCTCGCCTAGGAATGTGTCATTGGGTTTAATTCTATACTTCTTCTAATGTCCAATGGCAGGCAGGGATATTTTGCACATGCGCGCTTTAAAAAGCTTTAAAGACAACAACAACAGAAACAATTGTTGTTTGGCATAACTGGCACTTCAACAACAACAACAACAACAGCAACAATTATAATAAAAGAAACAACTGAGCAATAAATTGTGGCGCTTTTGATTTGTGTGGTTTTCTCCTCGATTCGATTCGATTCGATTCGAATTGTATTTGCCAACAAAAAGCAAAGTTATTTTTGACTCGGAGACAACGACAACAGCAACAATGACAACAACAACAGCAACAATGACAACATCGATAACAGCGACTTCATAATCGGCATAATAATTTAACATTTTTTTAAAAACATGCCTCGCCTGATCTGACGTTTAATCGGACCCATTTAGAGATGTTATTATACCGTTTGGAATGGATTTCAATTCGAATTGAACGAACTGAACTTTGTATATTCAACAAATTGTTCGGCAACCGCCAAAATTGAAACTATTAACAAAATGTTAACCAAAAAGTAAATCGAATTGGTAAAATTGTTTTAATTTTTGTTGTTGTACACGTTGTACAAGTCAAATGTTGTTGTGTCAACCAAAGAGTGAAGAAGTTTCAGTATGGATATTGCCAATACTAATACCAACAAGAAGTAGAAGCTGATGAGCTTGAAGACATTCTTTATGCTACTGGAATGGCTTTCGGTTAAATAACATAATATGTGTACCAAAAATCCAAGCTTTATCTTTAAAATTGTGGCTGTGTGAGCTTTTTGCGATTTTTGAGGTAGTACGGGCGGGTGCATTCAAAATTTAAACTAAACTTGATCTACGTATAGTATACAGGAACGTGCATGCCAAGTTTGGTGTCTCTAGCTCTTATAGTCTCTGAGATCGACGCGTTCATACAGACGGACGGATTGGGTTTGTGAAATATCCGTCTGTCCGAATGAACGCAGGTTTTTTTTAGCAGTTTTCAAGCTAGAGCAATCAAACTTTACACATGGTGGTATATAGCATAGGCAGACAAAGTGTTAAGTTGCTTTAGTTGAATCACTCATATGTGTTTGTGGATTGATGTCATATTTAAAATTGTTAACGTATTTCAACACACGCCAGACAAGAACTAGCTAAACGAACGATAATCGAAAATGAAAAATAGAAACTGCTGAGCTAAAAACGGAAAAGTAAAGAAAACGAACTAAAGGAACTACTATATAGTCGATAATCGCTATAAATTGAACTAAAATGTTCAATTATTCAAATTTGGCTAACAATTGAGGATTGGGATTGGGTTTTGGATGCGAACAACGCCCCGTTTATAGAGCACTTGTTGAGCTTTGAGTTCGATCTGACGCGCATCCGCTGAATAAATGTAAATATAAATATAAATAAATACAAATCGTAACTGTTTCAGTTGTTTTTGTTTTTGTTTTGATTTATTTTGTTTTTGGAGGGAGCGTGTGAAAATGTTAAAGCTTTAAACTATTTACCCCATTGACGCCAATCGACCCCCCGTTCCTCAAACCACTTCCCCAATCGTTGCTCAACGAATGCCAATTTGCCGTTTATCGTAATTAAAAGGCCCGAGACACACGTTCCTTTTGTCGCTGCTGCGTCAAGTTGAACTGAGCTGAGCTGAGTTGGCCAGCTCATGAGCTCAAAATTCCAACTCAAATGTCGTCATTCATTAGCTCCAGTTCGACTCGTACTCAAACTTGCACTGCGACTGCGCACCGATTGTGACTGCAACACTTTCAATAGAATCTAGTTTAACAGCCACTCGGATTCTGAATTTAAATCTGAATCGGAATCAAAATCGCACCAATCTTCAAATAACTTTAGTTCAATGTGTGAGAGATGAGATTTAAGTGCTCATGTATTTATGTATAGTATGTATTTATGTATATGTATATGTATATGTATATGTATATGTATATGTATATGTATATGTATATGTATATGTATATGTATATGTATATGTATATGTATATGTATATGTATATGTATATGTATATGTATATGTATATGTATATGTATATGTATATGTATATGTATATGTATATGTATATGTATATGTATATGTATATGTATATGTATATGTATATGTATATGTATATGTATATGTATATGTATATGTATATGTATATGTATATGTATATGTATATGTATATGTATATGTATATGTATATGTATATGTATATGTATATGTATATGTATATGTATATGTATATGTATATGTATATGTATATGTATATGTATATGTATATGTATATGTATATGTATATGTATATGTATATGTATATGTATATGTATATGTATATGTATATGTATATGTATATGTATATGTATATGTATATGTATATGTATATGTATATGTATATGTATATGTATATGTATATGTATATGTATATGTATATGTATATGTATATGTATATGTATATGTATATGTATATGTATATGTATATGTATATGTATATGTATATGTATATGTATATGTATATGTATATGTATATGTATATGTATATGTATATGTATATGTATATGTATATGTATATGTATATGTATATGTATATGTATATGTATATGTATATGTATATGTATATGTATATGTATATGTATATGTATATGTATATGTATATGTATATGTATATGTATATGTATATGTATATGTATATGTATATGTATATGTATATGTATATGTATATGTATATGTATATGTATATGTATATGTATATGTATATGTATATGTATATGTATATGTATATGTATATGTATATGTATATGTATATGTATATGTATATGTATATGTATATGTATATGTATATGTATATGTATATGTATATGTATATGTATATGTATATGTATATGTATATGTATATGTATATGTATATGTATATGTATATGTATATGTATATGTATATGTATATGTATATGTATATGTATATGTATATGTATATGTATATGTATATGTATATGTATATGTATATGTATATGTATATGTATATGTATATGTATATGTATATGTATATGTATATGTATATGTATATGTATATGTATATGTATATGTATATGTATATGTATATGTATATGTATATGTATATGTATATGTATATGTATATGTATATGTATATGTATATGTATATGTATATGTATATGTATATGTATATGTATATGTATATGTATATGTATATGTATATGTATATGTATATGTATATGTATATGTATATGTATATGTATATGTATATGTATATGTATATGTATATGTATATGTATATGTATATGTATATGTATATGTATATGTATATGTATATGTATATGTATATGTATATGTATATGTATATGTATATGTATATGTATATGTATATGTATATGTATATGTATATGTATATGTATATGTATATGTATATGTATATGTATATGTATATGTATATGTATATGTATATGTAAATACAAAAGGAAGAACGATCAATTTATGCATCCTTAAGGGAAATGTTGCGTTATGTATCAGAAAAAGACAATTGTGATTAATCCTTGCTAAGATTTATGCATATCTTATTATATAACTAAATCTTAATTGATGTTCAAAGATTTGAATTCCTGGTAGAGTCTGTGTAATTCGTTGTTGAACAGAAATCTTTTTGTATTTATGATATTATATATGTATATGTAGGTATATATTTCTAATGCTTATTAATCAAGCACTCAAAGCATTCGAGCAATTGCGCAACCGCACATTCCGAATCCAATTTGAAATTTATCCATAGATATTTATTTTTTTCTGATTCGTTGAGCGGTTTTTCAATAAACGTTTTGCACATGCGGCCAAAGCATTTATCACAGACCACTTCCCCCGTCCTCCGTCCGCCTTTTCCCCCTTAAGTCGCTTAACACCTCCCTGCCTAACGAAGCTGGCGACAAAGCCGCGAACTCGGTTGACAAACACACACACACACACACATATTCACCCACACACACACATGCCCTGAACGAGCTCACTGCAATGGCATGCAGTTGACACAGCCCCAGACCTCCGATTGGAATTGGGTGCCAGCTGGACAGTTGGACAGCTCGACAGAAGAGGGGCGAAGAGGGGAGTGCAGAGTGGTTGGGACGAGAGGCCGCTGCTTGAGGCTAGGGAACTGCTCGCGCTGCACAATGTGGCGTATGCGCAACAATTTGTCTTGATATATTATCGAACAATTTTGGGCGTTGTTTTCAAATATTGGCTTAAATATCTTTGAAGCCAATTGAGTTTTTCATAGAACAACGTATTTGTTGCCGCGATTGTTTCTGAGGCAGCTATTTATAGCTATATAGTAAACCGACTCGCAAACTGTCGACACATTTCTAAAGATTTAAAGCTAAGAGATGAGATTTCAAAGAGACAGGCAAAGTCAAGTCGATCAGACAAGTCGATCAAGCACAAATATATTTTAGAATTTCAAAGACGACTTTTTGCTACGATAATCGAGTCGAACCATCCGTCTAAAAGTCTCAGTCTGTGTGAACTTAACTCTCAGTTAAGCTATCTTGATAAAACTTAATACAGATACTTCTATTTACTGCAGTACATACGCAGACAAAGTATCAATATCTGACCGCTACCACCGCCCCTTCTTCCACAGTTTTACAGACCGCCCTTCCCCCCACGCCGTTTTAACTCCACACTTTTTTGCAGCAGCAGCCCGAAACGCATAAACAAAATATTTATTGGCATTTGTTAATTGTTGATTAGCGTGTCTCTCTGCACTTTTAATTGACTATTCCAAGCCCCGTTAGCCCGTCATCCAGTTATCCCGTCCTCAACTCTTTCTACCTCCCCTCCCCTGACACCACCCTGTTGCAGCAGTCTTCTAATTAGCGTCCAGCTTTGTTTGTCGCCAATGGAATGCGGATAATTTGCCATGATTCAAATTGTTAAATGCTTTCATTTGTTTGCATTTTCAATTAAAACAAGTAAGAACTTTGCAGTCGGATACTCCCGACTTCGTTATACTCTTTTTTAGTGAGCGTGGGAAACGTTTTTTTTTACCTAAAGGGGTGTGGGAGATAGATGGCCTAATTTGGTTACTGTAGCTGTAAAACTGTGGAAGATATAGGTTTTTGCCATTTGGGGGGGAAGGGTGGTGGTGCGGAGCAAATTTTAATACTTTGTCTGCCTCTGGTATATATCAACATACATACATATATATCAAGTTTGGTTGCTCTAGCTTCAAAACTGGGGGAAAAACCTGCGTTCATATACACGGACGGTCGGACAGACGGACATTTCACAAAACCAATATTCTCATTTTTTTCAAAAATTAAAAAAAAAAAGAGTATAAACATTATACCAGTCTCTCTATCTCTCTTTAACTCACTCTTTATCCCTCTCTCTCGCTCTGTCTCTCTCTATCTCTGCTTGCCTTGTCGTCTCTGAGTCATTTCAAAATCCTAACCTGATCGCCTACTGCCTTACTTAATGCCGGCAATGATAATTGCTCCAGGCGATTATATAATTTGCCACTTGTATTGGCATAGAGCTGGAACCGCTGGGAATGGGAATGATGTTTATAGCACACTGTTCTGTCTTCCGCTTAAGCTCTATATATACACATGCATATCATATTGAATCGCAATCTTATCAAGTTTCTTGCAAACATCAAACATTCACGACTAATCGCTTTTACGACAAATCTTTAGCAGACTGTAAATCTGTTAAGATCGATTACCATTTGAAGCAAGGTTATATATTCCTTGGGCACGCTACTAATCACTTCCTTTATTGATCTCACCAAACAATTGGTGAAATATGTGTCGAATGAATTTTCGTACTGATTTCAGAAAATGCCTTTTTCCGCGAATTTTACAAATTTCCCGACCGAAGTTTTGCAAAATCGTTTCTTAGTACATAAAAACGAATCGCAAAGTTTTTAAAATTATTCTTTCTAATCCCTTTTGCAGGGCTTAAAACAAAAATCAATTTTCCGCAATATTTCTCATTTGAATATCTAGTTGATGTTCATGGCTGGTTTCCTAAAGCATTTGAGCTTTCTGTTTCGGTTTCTTTCTTAATCTATTTCGACATCATGAAAATCGGCTTAGACTATAATTGCTTTTCAAAAGTATTTTATTGTATTTATTTATTCTGTGTGTTTGTTATTATACTCTTTTTTAAATTTTTTTGAAAAGAAAAAAGAGTATATTGGGTTTGTGAAATGTCCATCCGTCCGTCTGCCCGTCCGTCCGTCTGCCCGTCCGTCCGTCTGTCTGTCCGTCTGTATGAACGCAGTTTTTTTCCACAGTTTTGAAGATGGAGCAACAAAACCTGGTATGCATGTTGATATATACCATAGTAAAACCAAAGTGTCAAGATCAATAATTTTGCCACGCCCACCCCCGCCCTTGCAATCGAGCAAAGTTTGTTTCTCGCAAACCTGTAGAACTGACCCAACCAAACTTAAACTGATGGCAAAACTTGAAAGATTTGAGCAAAAATACAATTGCCACCCCCACTTCTGACTCCGCAAAGAGGCGAAAAAAGAGTATATCGCAGTCGGGTGCTTCCAACTGCAACGTTCTTACTTGTTTCTTTTTTTTTTGGTATTATGGAGTGGACTCATATACGTATTCTTGGTTTCTAATTTATGTCAAATGCGCGCTTTGATTGATGATCAGCGTCCATTTTGAAATGGGAATAGGAAGGGGGATGGACGATGGACGATGGGACGGACGAACGGGCAACTGGAAATAGTGACAGGTTGAGAGGGGTGTGGGGCAGTGCGGTGCGGGGAATCATATTAATAAGTCTGGGCGGTTCCGCATGAATTGTGTGTAGCCAGCAACAACAGTAAAAGATAGCCTGGAGTTAGTCTATCGGAGTCAGACTTCATCGTTGGGTAGTCTATACATGCACTGAAAGAAATGTTACATTTTAAAGTATGTCATTTAACCTTTTCTCAGATAAATATGATTTTGTAAAATATATTTTATGTTCATATTTTTTTGAAAGAAAAAATATTATTTAAAAAAAAAAAAACAAGAAAGTAATGTTATCTTTGACGTGCCGAAGATATATGCCCTTGCAAAAAAGATTTGCATGTTATTATTTTTTAACCGATCGTTCCTATGGCAAATATAAGATATAGTGATCCAGTCTCGATGAAATTCGGTCAACATGTGTAGAACGTCGAGGTATTTTGAAAAATACCAAAGTTTTTCATACAAAAACTTATTATGAACCGATCGTTCCTATGGCAGCTATATGTTATAGCTATAACTTTTCATAATACACTTTCAGTTAGTTTTCATATGAAAGCGCAAATCAAAATCAATTGAATTTTTAACTGTTTTTGTTTTGCTTTTTCTTTCTGTGTAGAATCTCGAATCTTTCAACTTGACTCTGAATAAATTTATTGGACGTTGAAATTTATTAGACGGCTGCGCGGCCAACTGAAATGCGCCAATATTGAAATTTATGCGGCCGCGCTGGTAGAAACCGCAGTCAATGTTGTAGATTTAAGCGAAGGTGAGAAAGGAGGAGAGGGGGAGGGAGGGGGAAAGGGGGAGAGAGCGATACAGAGAAAAAAGAAAAAAATGAGAGAGACATTTGAGGCTAGTCCCATAAGTTGATTTGATTCGATTTGATTTTAATTTATGCATAAAATGCTTTTCTTTCATCACGAGGCAAGTTTCTGTCTGTCTAAATGTCTGTCCATCTATCTTTATCTATACACATATACATATATATATATACAAAATATAGTATGTCTGTGTGTGTGTGTGTGTGTGTGTGTATGTTCGGAACTTTCTTTAACTGAATTTTAATAATTTTATGCGCAACGTCCGCACGCACGCACAAACACGCACAGCCGCCTAATCAAGTTTGTCGCCTAAGTCTTTCGTTATTGATTGGTGAAATTGTTGCCAGCCAAAAAACAACAACAACAAAAGTCCCAAAAAAACAAAAACCATAATAATAACCAAAAGACGGCGCCAGCTGGACCGTTGCTCCACTGGCTGCATTTTTCACATTTGAGAACCTAACGAAACATTCCAATCCCAAAAGGTAAATGTTTGGGCATCATAAGCCCAAAGTTATTTTCCAAGACAACTTTTCAAACTGAATATTAAATCGTTTTGCGGTTTTTAGAACAGCTTATGCGATTTCGAATGCTATTATCGGAACGTTTAATAGCAACAGTAGAAATATCACTGTTGTGTCCATAATCATTATCATCATTTCTGCATTATCATTCTAAAATCAAATCAAGTAATGAAATCAAGCTAAAATTTGAATTTATTTGAATTTTTTAATTCGAATGAAATTATTTTTCATTATCTGTACTTTTATCAATTGGAATAAAACTTCATAGTCAGTCTGTTTTTTTAAAAGTATTTTTCATTAGAAAATAAAAAAGTAACCAAAGAAAAATGTTGGTTAGAACTGATAAAAATAATCTTGGTGGAAAATACGAAAGAGAATGAAATCAAGCTAACGTTTGCATTACTTTTACTATTTGAATAGAATTTGAAAACTGTATTGATATTAGTTTTCATTATCAGTTGGTCATTTTTGCCAATTCTAATAAAAGCAAAAGTATTTTGCATTAGCAATGCCCTTTCTAATGCCCTTGCAATCACAAATGCATTACAAAATTATTGTAGTTTAATGAATTGATGTCACAACTAATATAACTTCTAACTTCTCACCTTTCCTCAACTTGAACTTTTCAGCAGCAACGTATTTCGAACGCGCGCGCTGTATACGGAAAATGATGCAGCATGCGAGCATTTTGCACCGTCAGCGCGCCCCTGGAAGTATGCGCGTCCTCAGCCGATCAACTGTCACCCGGCTCCCGATTCTTAGCACTGAGGTGTGTATTATATGTAGATTAGAAAGCATTTTAATATCATTACATAATACTATCTTGTTCATCCTCTGCAGACTTCTGGGCCAACAGCAGCCGAAAACGCTGTACTTCCTAGTCGATGCAAAGAGTCGAGTCCGAGAGGTTTACACGCAGACATGTCTGCACTTTGCCACGCAGGGCATGCAAGATACCGAACTGTTTGGTCTGGCCGTGCTCATAGGTAAGTCGCAATATCGAACTGGGGGTGGTGGTGGTGGGGTGAGAGGTATTCTCCCCAAATTGGGTTTATGGAACGCCCTAAACACCAGCCAGACACTTGGCAACAGGGATCGGGGCAGAGATCAACGCTTGAGCAGTTGAACAGTTGGGCAGCTGGAATAGTCGTGGCAGGCGATAAGGCATGAAAAATACAACTAATAAACATAAACCAGTCTTTTTAAAAGCTGCTCATCATCATCAGCAGCAGCAGCAGCGGTGGCAGTGGCAGTGGCAGCTTCCTTCTCCTCCTACTCTTCTTCACCTGGCCACAAACTCTTTTTTTTTTTTTTGCAGTAATGCCAAAACACATTAAAATACTAACACAGCAACAACAGCAACTAAAATGCAACATAAAACGAACAAAAAACGCAGCAACAAAAAAAAAACACAAGCAAAGACTACTCTAGACGAGATTTGATTAACTTGGAGACACTCTGCAAATTGCTTGCAATTTTATGGAGTGAGGCAGAACAGAGTTTTTTTTAAATTGATTATCCATTAAAATCAATAGAAATCGAGTCAAAAGAATAAAATCCATTGGAAATAACATAAAAGACAAAAATTCGGATAGAAAAGTAGTCGGAAATAGTAAAATCGATGGTGCTTCGATAGGGTTTCATTGACCAAAATTTGAAGCTTATCAAGATATTCAAAGTATTCAAATAAGGTACACACAAAAATTGGCTTAAATTTTTGTGCGATGTGTTTTCTGAAAAATATCGATGATTGATAATTATCGATTATAATCGTAGCAGCACAAAAAGCATCGATTTGAGTACTCATTTCGATTAAACGACTTTTCCCAAGAACCGTAGTAAGTTGTATACATTTGCACACTTTTTACACAATTTCTTGTGTACAGGGTATTACAAAAAAACAAAAACAAAAAGCAACAACAACAACGACAGGCAGGAACGCGTCGCCATCGACGGCGAACAAACAATTTCAGGCAACGGCCAACAGACACAAGACACAAGACGCGTGTTCAGTAATTCAGGTAGCCGTCGCGCGTTGCATTAACACAAACGAATCGACGACGACGACGAAGACGATGATGCGGCCCCAGCGGAGCCAACACACAAGCAACAACAACAGGAACAGGCAACATCCAGGCCTGGTAGGCGAGTTGCTGAGGCTCCAGCAGACTTCTTTGGCATTGGCCTCAGATATATGCGTCCTCCATAAACACAAACTCAAACACACACACAAGCACACACACACACACACACACACACAGCACACACACATATACACAAAAGAGCACACATTCTGTCCAGCAATTGAGAAGGAAAACCCAGCTTTGAATACGCTCACAAAACTTTCAAGTACTTGAAAAAAATAATTAAAGAAAATATTTAACAAAATGATCTTCCAACAAAACGAATAATAAACATTGTCCATAAATGAATGTTTCACTGTCTACTGAACAATCCGAAATTTCGAACTTGAATATAGCCAAATGTTTCGAACATTTCGGAATTTCGAACTGGATACATTTCTCTCTTCAAAGTTCAAACCAAAAGTGTGCTAAGCTTAAGTGTTGATCATGCGCTTGGTTAGGGTATACAAAAAACAAAAAAAGAAATAAAGAAAAAAGAGAAGAGCACAACCCGTAAATTTCGAATCTGGTCGCCAGGCAGTTTTGGCATCAATTTCGAGTCAAGCATAAGTCAGGCGAGGACAGGGGAAGGGTGGAAGAACGGCCGGCGAAGAACTTGCCTCAACATCTTCAAAGCAAAAAGAATTTGGTATGCAGTTGGGGCATGCCAACGTCCTCCTCTGGTGAAGTTGCTGCTACTCCCTCCCCTCCCTGCACTCTTGCTTTGCTCCTCCTCCTCCATTGCCACATGGCTGTAACTGAAGCTGTAGCTGAGGAATCCTCAACCCCACAGCTCAAGCTAGAGATGGCTGCGTGTCAGTATTTTGTAACCTATGTGTAAATAAATTGTTGAAATATTTACAAGTTTATTCCTTTTTTCTCTTTCTTTGTTTTTTTTTATTAAGTCAAAAACATATTTTCGACGCTTTAATTTCATATTTAACGTTTTGAAAAAGTTGTTTTTACTGCTTTGCTTTTAAGAAACAGTAGAAAAGTGTTTGTGTCGATAATAATGGGATCGATATTAGCTGCTCTTTATTTTATAGTTGCCCTAACTACAGTTCTAAGAATTTAAAGCAATTTACTAAAATGGCTTAATCGAACCTGTTACCCTTTGAAGCAACAAGCGTTTTGTCATTCCCAGTGCCCATTTTCACTTTTGATAAAATTGTGCGGATTGATATTACTTTCATTTGATCATGAATTGAATTAACTTGCTATTAAGATAGAATTCAATGCATTAGATCTACAGCTATATGAACATTTTGAACCTTTAAGGGCATTTCAATTCCGCAAAATGTTGCCGAAAGTGAAAACAGGACCAGATCTCAATATTTGGATTTCAAAGGATTTGATCGAACAGTGTCGAACAGGTTCAAATACTACTGCATAGAGAAACATGCTAACACTATTAGCAGCAGCCTTAGAGTTTTCTTTTTGCGTCGAATATTTTCGATTAATCGATTACTTTATATAATATTGAGAACTAATCTTATCGATAAGGCAAAAAACCCACATACTTTTATCTGACTTTAATGGTTTCGTTACTGAATTTGGCTATTGTCAATTAATCGATTGTTTTATACAACTTTAATGACTAGTCTTATCGATAACTATCGTAGCACGCTACTTGGCCATCTCTAAGACTGTGAAACTAAGCTTTTGGTTCAGCTCCAGCTATGAAATTGGCAGTTTGCATTTGCGTTGCTCGCAAGGATTTTTCGCCAATGTCAGTCAGCATTTTTGTGTGTTAAAGTATGTGTGTGTGTGTGTGTGTGTGTGTGTGTGTATTTTTGCATGACTGGCATGCGGCTGTGGCTGAAGTTATAGCTGTTGCTGTGCATCTGTCCGTCCATTGTTGTCGTCGTCGTCGTCGACGTCGCATACTTTCGAGCATTTCACGCCGCGCTCTTTCACTGCACCAAAATTGCCTTAGTGGCAGCTGTTGTTGTTGTTGTTGTTTCTGTTGCTGTTTTATAGGTAGCAATGCCAGTTTAGCTGTGTTTGCCCCAACTGTGTTGCACAAAAAGTTCAAACTACGCTAAAAATGCGACAAGCGTGCAGTTTTCAAGTTCGTCGCTTGAGTCTTTCGTTTTAGGTAAAGAGGTAGATTTAAGTGAAGTGGGGGGATGCTGTCCCTTTTTATACACTGGACAACGGTCAACGAAGAGGCGGGTGCTGCTCAGTCAGCCTGTCTGCCTTTGTGTCGCAAATGAATTTCAATTTTATGGCCAACGCAACGTCAATAAATTTCATCTTTATGCAAATTTTTTTGCGCATTTTTGTTGCGTTCGCAACGCGACGTGAAACTCACTTAAAGTGAGGCCAGTTTTGGCTCACCCCTCACCCCTCTCCCCTTCTCACTGCTGCTGCAGCTGCTGCAACTGTTGATGCTTTTGCTCTTGCCTAGCAATTTGGCAACATTGTCACCGCAGCAGCAGCAGTTCTTTTTGCTAGTTGCTGCTGCTACTTTTCAACTTGACCACACAATGGGCGTCGCTTTTTGGTTGCTGTGCCTGCTCCTGCCGCTCTGCTCCTGCTTGTTCTTCTTGCTGCTGCTGGTGTTATTTTTAGCTGTCGCATTGCTTGGATTCCAGCTTCGCATTCTTCAGCCTGTTGCTGCTGCTGCTGCTGTTGATGTTGCTGCTGCCGATGCTGCTGCTGCTGTTGTAATCTGTAGACCAGCATTTTCTTTTTCATTTAATGTTAATGGCTCATAATCATTATTATATGGCGTTGGCTTGTTCGTCTTCGTCAGCCTGCCCCCTGCCTCTCTGTCACTTGCCACGCCCGCTGCTTGGCCTTGCAGCCACATGCTGCTGCCGCTGCCTCAGCCTCAGTCGTTGCGGCTGCTGCTGCTGCCGCTGCTGGCTCTGCTTCAACCCGATTGCTGCGTGCATCTGATAACATCGGAAATTAAAATTCTTTTGGTTTTATGTTGTTGCGTTCTCTTTCTTACTTTTTTTTCTGCAGCCTGTTTTGATATACACACACAGACACACACACACACATTTCTCTTGCAGCCTGTTGTTATACCCTTGCAGAGGGTAACTTCATTTTGAAATGCAGTATGTCCTTCTATAATATATAAGAGAGGTCTATATATTATATATTCTTAATCTGTCTATATTCGAAACAAATTAGGCACAAGTTTTTATAAAACCTGCCAGTGTAGTTTCTTTTTGCTGTGCGCAACACATATTTCATAATTAGCCGCATCAGATTACTTCGTTTTTCGTGTTTTTTGTTTTTATGGCTAACCCACACAAACTCAGCAGTTGAAAGCTAATTCATAAGCTAATGAATATTTATGCGTAAGCTATGACAAAACTGTGATAAGCTATTCTAAGTAACTCTGCAAACTCGGAGAGAAATGTTTGAAAGCATTCGTAGCTTAATCATACAATTATGATTAAACAAATCCTGCAATTTTTGATTACATATTCTAGGTTTTTCGATTTTTGCCTAATTTGTGCATAACACATGCCCATTAGACAATTCTCTCTCAGTTCTCAATGAAGGGCATTTAAACTTCGGCGAACCAAAGTTAGTTTCTTTTTTTGTTGGTTATTTTGTTGCTGCTTGGGTTTATTATGGGCTATGGTTACAGCTGTAGCTATGGCTATATGTATGGCGTGCCTACTCAAAAAAAAAAAAGTGAAAAAAAAAAAAAAACTTTTGGAAAATATAAATCTGAAGAATGCCAGGGCGACGGCTCTGCAGCTGTCTCTTGGACCGAGCTCAGGGCCTGCCACTTACCCCTGAACGCCTTGCCATTGAACCACGTTCTTGCAGCTTGAGTTCTGCTCGTGTTGTTATTGTTGCTGTTGTTGTTGTTGTTGCTGTTGCTGTTGTTGTAGATTCCTCTGTGGGCCACTTGATGAGCCTGCCTGGTTGCCTGTTGGAATCCCAACGCATTCGAGTCTGTAATTTGTGTTGCATGTGTTTCAAATTGAAGATTTATTTACCTCTCTGCCCCACCCTGCCACCTTGCCCCCGCCTTGAAACTCAAGCCAACCCGTTGTTGTTTGTGTGTGCGTGCGTGTTAATTGTAAGCGCTGTGGAATGCGTTGGAAAATATGTTAATTATTAGGTTTTTGCTGCAGGCCACAGCTTCAACTGCAGTTCAGTTGCACACTGCACGTTGCACGTTGCACATTGCACATTGCACGCTGCATGTGGCATGTTGCGTGCTGCTGAGGATGATGTCCATCCAGAGCCTGACTTTGAGCTTCGGCTCAAGTTGAACCTGAAGCTGAAGTCGAAGTCCAAGTCTCTTCACACCTGTCTCTCGCTAAGAGTTTGCAGCAACAGATCCATCCATCAGCCTCACGATCTGCATCTGTTTAGCAGGGGCGTAGTAAGAGTAGAGCACAGGAGGTATAACCCATTTAGTTGTTACCCCTACTGTCTTTAGAGTCATTAACTAAAAACTTGATTTCCCCAAAATGTTTCTTGTTTTGATCTTTTCATTCTTATAAGATAATAAAACGATTTTGTATAACTTTAATATCTAGGTTAGGATCAAAAATCATAATAACAATAACTTCCTTAACGTGCTTAACTTAAAAACTTGAAAGATTTGAGCAAAAATGTGGAAAAAACTTGCAACCATACAGACAGACGGACAGGCGGACATTTCACAAACCCAATATACTCTTTTTTCTTTTTTTTTTTTTCAAAAAAATTAAAAAAACACTTGCATGTTTATCTTCCTGTTAAAAGATCTTCTATTGGCCAGACCAACAATAATCAAAGTGTGCTAAAAATTATTATTTGACTATTTTCTTCTTTTTTTTGGTTTTTGTATTTTGATTTAAATAAATTGAAAAATTGCTTTTTGACCTAGATGTTTTGGCAACCCCTGTGCTGAGATCCTGTCACGCCCGTTGCTGTTTACTCGAAAAATTTGAATGCGTTCGTTTTGGGTTGATTGTTTGGTTCGAGTTTGAGTTTGAGTTTTGTTTGGTTGGGTTTGGTTAGGGTTCCCTGCCACGCACAAAAAGAAATCGCTGCTGGGTCGACTTCAACTTCCTCGTCGTCGTCGTCAGCGTCTTTGACTTGGGTTTCAGCTGCCATAACGTTGCTGCTTACCTGTTGTATCTTTGTCCGTCTTGTTGTCTTTCTGTTTCTACCTGTTTTTTTTTTTTTCTTTTTTTTTTTTGTCGAACTGCGTTTTGGGCTTGGGCTCTTTGGTATGCACTCCGATCTCGACTTGGACTTGCGACTCCGTTGGGGCCTTCTTCTCCTCATCGTCGTCATCGTCATTGATAGGCACTTATTCAGACGCTGATGATTATTATGATATTGTTGCTGCTGCTGTGGATGCTGCTGTTGTTGTTGTTGTTGCTGTTGTTGCTTGTGAGCCCACATATTTCCATTCCATCTTTTTTTTTTGCTGCTCATAATTATTATTTTTCATCTTCTGCTGCTGCTGTTGCTGCTGCTGCGGCTGCTGCTTCATTTTGTATGCAGGAATTCCAATTTTTCGTTCGATGATGAAGTGTGTGTTGATTTTGTTTTTCAAGCATGCAACGGACATTCGACAACAACAACAACAACAACTATACTCGAGCACGCGGCATGCCCTTGGGCTAAAACTCGAGTCGACTCAAGTCGAGTCCCCATGTCGAACTCTCAAACTGGGAACATGGAACTTGGACGACAACAGGCTGACAACCTGACGTGGACGTCGTGTCGTCATCGGCCCTGTTGTTGACGTCAATGGGTCGCTTGTTTGCCAGCCTGACGAACTGCCAGAGACGGAGGCAGGTAAAGGGAATGATAATGGGAATGGTATCGGAATCGGAATCGGGAAGGGGCTGATTGCATTCATGAGGATCGTGCAGGAATAGCCGAAAGTTCATTTAAAATTTTGATTAGTTTGATTGAATGAACGCGACCTTGAGGCACTTGAACTTCCTAGAGGGATGACTGCTGCATACCCTTCTTCGCAAATCTATCTCTTCTTCTCTCTCGAGAGACGTTAAGACTACCGAGATGCCTCGGAATACCTTCTAAAACCAGGTTTAATCGGAATACTTTCTACAACCAAACGAAATAACTTTAACTTTTAAATCGATGGGTATTCAACAACATAAAGTTTATAGTGGAAGAAATTCTTTACTTATCAAGTTTTCCTAATTACTGTATAATGGTTATAATAAGCCTTAACCCATGAATCATAAATTCTATATCATTTATAGCCGTCCAAAATCTTCCTTAAGTACTTATTGATAAAGTGCTTTTGTTTGCCCATCAGAAACTATGAAAATTAGATTACTAATTTGGGGAAAAACTTTAAATGTCAACAAATCTACGTAGGTTTCAATATAGGATTACTTGTGGAAGCACTTGATAAACCTTTCAAGGCTTGTTATATGTATAGAAATTTGCTGATTGGTTGAGTAATTTTGACAAATAGATTAGTTCTTTGTGGGCTTTCCCCCATTCAAAATCTAGTTGTAAATCTTTAAGCTTTCTCAAGACCTTATCTTTCTGAAAGTTCGTCAAAGTAATGTGGGGTTTTTTTAAGCAACAAACTTTTTAACTAACTATGTGTTTTTTTCGTATCGCTCTATCTCTCTTTCTCTGAGTGGGAAGTCTACCTACTAGAGGTGGCAAAATATCGATGTACGTACCATCGATAGTTTTTGATAGAGATAGTCCAAAACATCGATACTAGCGATAGCACTATCGAAAAACAAAAATTACCCCCGTAATTTGCAAAAAACTCCAACTGCCACAATTTTATCGGGTCAAAAACATCAAAGTTATTGACGAATCTATTACCCCTGTCTCAGCAGGCAGAAACTATAGTTTGACAGGCACTGGACACGTTAAGTGCGCTGCTTGCTTGTGTTGCCGCTGAACTGCTTGAAATGCAAGTTGGGAGCAGGGAGTCTCTTAGTCGGGCACACTCGACTGTAGCATTGTTACTTGTTTAACAAGTATCTTTTTAAAAAACACTGTTAAGTATTTGTTTGTATTTCTCCCTTCCTTCCTGACTTTAACAGAAATCCTTCATTCTTTGTGTATATAATGATATTCGCCTTTCGCACCTTTCGTGATGGGGCGAACTAGCAGCGGGGACTACCGTCCACAGTGATCTCATAGTATATAATAGAAAAGTGCATTGGAAAATGATAAAAGCAAGCTAGAACGATTACCTTGACTCTGCCGAATCTGTCTTCATTCACTTGACAGTTATGCAACATTCTTTCTGTACTTAACTTCAATTTCCGTAGTGTTAAGTAAAAAATTTAAAATAAAATATAAAACATTGTTGAATATTTCTCAAAAAAATACGTCATTGAAGACAGTAAATTAGAGTTACGTTTAAAAAAAGAACATTTCATTGCGAATAGTTTTTAATTTTGTGTTCTTGTTTTCGAATGAAATATCAGTTGTTCTAATTTTTAAATAATAAATTCGAATACCTTCTTGAAAGCAAAACTGTTTTTAAGTGAGTTTCCCAATGATATTTGAAATTCAGACCAGCTACTGAAACCAATTCCGCATGTTATAATCTAATTCGGAAATGGGAACAGGCCTGAAAATAAAATATCGTGTATACTATATAGTAACACCTTGCTCTATTTCCCTATTTTGCAGATGGCGAGTACATGTTTGCAGATCCCGAGAGCAAGCTCTCCAAATACGGCCCGAAAAGCTGGCGTTCCTCGCACACTCACGTAAGTATATCATTGCTTTGAAAGGATTCTAGCAGTATATACAATACATATGTATGTATTTTCCGCAAAAACAGGGCCTGGATGCCAATGGACGTCCTCTCCTGGAGCTACACTTTCGTGTGCAGTTCTACATCGAGAGTCCGTTCATGCTGAAAGATGAGACGTCCAGGCACAACTATTATCTGCAGCTGAGGCACAATGTGCTCCAGCGTGAGTTGCCGCGCGATCATGCCGATCAGGAATTGGTGCTGCTCGCTGGCCTCGCCTTGCAGGCAGATCTGGGTGATGCACCCATACCAATAACAACAACAACAAACACAACAATAAACACAACCACAACTACAACAACAATACCCATACAACCAAAGGAGGGGGCGGCGGCGACGGAGGAGCCAAGCAGCAGGCGGAGCACAACGACGCTGCCGAAGATACGCAAGCGTCTCAGCAGCTACAATGAGCGCATGCTGCGTCTGTCCACCTATGTAAGCTCCACCAGTCAAGTGGCTGCTGTCAAGCGGGATCCACCCGCACCCGCACCCAGCTCCAGTGCCAGTGCCAGCGCTAGCTGCTCCACCGACTACTTTCGGCTGGAGGATTATCTGCCGGGCACACTGCATACGGCCTGGGCGAAGAGTGCGTTGCGTGCCTGCCACAGGGAGCATCTGGGTCTGGCTGGAGCAGAAGCGGAGCTGCTCTACATACAGCAGGCATGTAATCTGCATGAGACGATCAATGCGCATACATATCGCATGCGGTTGGTGAAGAGTGAAACGGGTGCGGGCAGCGCCTGGTTTGTTATCTATGCCAAGGGCATTAAGATCTTAAGCGGCTGCTCCTCCGTCTCCTCCTCCACTGCCGCGGAACCGCCAGCTACATTTCTTTGGCCCAACATTACCAAGTTATCCTTTGAGCGCAAGAAGTTTGAAATACGTTCGGGAGAGAGTCGTATAACGCTCTATGCGTGCTCCGATGAGAAGAATAAGCTGCTGCTAACGCTATGCAAGGATACGCATCAGTGGAGCATGAAGCTTGCAGCACGCTTGAAGGAGGTCAGCAAGCGTGAGGAGGAGGAAGCGGAATCGCATTGTTTGCATGCCAGCTATGCTTGCTCCCGCAGCCTGCTGCTACCATACAAGAGCAAGAACGAGCAACGCATCTCGGTTATATCCAGCACCAGTTCGAATACAACCTCGGGCATTGTCAGCGATCGTGTGCACTCTGAGGATGAGTTGGAGATTATGATAAACACGCCGCCTGCGCCATTGGCAGCACCTTCCACAGAGAGCTTGGCCTTGGCCCATCTGCTGGATAGACCGAGCGTCAGTCGGCAGACCAGCTCGGTGGGTCAGATGTCGCTCAAAGATTTGGAGGAGCAGCTAGCCGCTTTAAGCGTAAGCGTAGTCAGGTCAACTAATGATCCATCGAAGACACAGACACAGACGCAGACACAAACTCAGCTTGCCGCCAATGCCAATGATTCCTCTACTGCCACAGATTCACCCAATTCACAGCATAACATTGGCTCTCAGTGCTCCTCCACCTGCAGCACAGTGGTTGTAACAACGCCACCAGCGCCACCAGCCGTGCATTCCAACTGCTCCAGCCTCGAACTTGGGTTCAGTCACACCGCACAGAACTCCACGCTCAGCTCCGACGTGGCACTGCAGGACGAAACAGAGAGTGTCTCTGGTGTCTCGGGCGTCTCTGGCGTCTATACGCTTGCACATGGACACATGGCGCCGCCCACAGAAACCTCCGGTGTCTATACGATGCACAGCTCTGAGCTAACTGGCCAATCCTCCGAGATGGCCGAGTCCGAGAAGAGCTCACATTATGGCATCTTTCAGCCTGCGGGCAAAAATGAGAACCAGAGCGACTCGGTCGATGGTGGTGTTGGTGGTGCTGTCAACATTTCTAACAAGAAATGCGCCGAGTTTCGCTTGCGTTCCGATTCCAACATCAGTACAAGTAGCTCCTTTCGCGGCGATGGCAGCGATCCCACTGACAATCCCCACACGCTTCTCTCCGCCGAGGAGCTAACCAATCTAATTGTTGGACGCGGCACCTATCCCAGCCGCCAAACCGTGTCCAGCACCCTACACTCCGATTGTGACTATGTCACGCTACCCATGGACAATTCGGGCGGCGGTAACTCTACTGTCGATATGCAGCCAGAGTTGCCGCCCGCACCACCGCCGTATAGCGCACGGCATGAGAAGACCGGCCTGTGCGGACCACCAGTGGAGCCACCACCACCCGTACCACCCATGCCAAAAGCAGTTATACAGTCCAAGGTGAGACTACTTCATAATCTCAATCTTTAGATTTTCAACTGATTCTTTTATTTGCAGTCCAAGTTGAAGATCAAGGCCAAGCCGGAGCCACCAGTTATGCCAGCGCCGCCACCCCCAGGTGCAGGCACAATCGGAGCAGCAGCAGCACCACCCGCAGTGCCACCACCACCCAGCTCTGCGCCGCCTACTGCCGCTGCACTGCGTCGTCGCGATCCGCCACCTTATCCCAACTCGATGAAGCCACGACCCACATCGCTCATCTCGGTGGCCAGCTCAGCGGCATCATGCGCTATGCCTCCAGCTGCCGCCGCTGGCTCCATGAGCAGCCTTAAGTCCGAGGAGATCCAGGCACGCTTTATAACCACGCGTCCACAGATAAGCATACTCAAGGCTCACACCAGTCTGTTGCCGGATGGCGCCAAGCCGAGCTATGCGGCACCAACTAATCACCACAACTACTCGGCCGCCAGCTCCAGTGGCGCCTCCGTTTGTAGTCATCAGCTTTCACAGCAATCGCTGCACAATTCCAACTATGCCGGTGGCTCGCAAGCTTCGCTGCATCCGCATTCGCACCATCATCAGCAACAGCTGCCACATCACCATCAGCATCAGCATCAACAGCAGCACCACCATCATCATCATGCGTCGCATCATCGTCATTCCGGCTCGGCGGCCATTGGCATACCCATTGTTCCTTACGGGCTGCACCACAAGAGCACCGCCTCATTGCATCACCACCAGCAGCATCAGCACCACCCGCAACAGCAGCAGACACATCAGACGCACGTGCTCCTACCAGTGATTAAACCACGTCAGTTTCTGCCCCCACCGCCGCCCAGTCTACCACGCCAGCCACCACCACCGCCACCACCCACGCATCCACATCTGGCTGGTCTTTATAGCAGTCAGCTGGCCAGGAATCATCAGCTGGAGCTCTACCAGCAGCAAATGTACAGCGATGTCGACTATGTCATCTATCCCATACAGGATCCCGCTGTTAGCCAGCAGGAGTATCTGGATGCCAAGCAGAGCTCCTTGCTGGCTGCCATGGCGCAGGCGCCCGCACCACCCCATCATCCCTACCTGGCCTATCCAGCTGGCTGGGATACCTGCAAGGGACATGCCATCTATCGCAGCACACCCTATCTGCCATTGGCCCTCTCCACGCACTCCCGTTATGCCTCCACACAGAATCTATCCGATACGTATGTCCAGCTGCCCGGCGCTGGCTATTCCCCACTCTACTCCCCCTCGATGGCCAGTTTGTGCAGCTCGTATGAGCCACCGCCACCACCACCACTACATCCGGCGGCCTTGGCCGCGGCCGCAGCGGCAAATGCTTCCAGCCTCTTTGCACGATCGCGATCAGACGATAATATTCTGAACTCGCTCGACTCGATGCCGATGCCCAAAGTGAAGCGTCTGCCGCCGCCACCGCCCCCGCCGTACGTCAATCGGCTCAAAAAGCCACCAATGCCAGCGCCCAGCGAACAACCGCCGCCAAGTAAGTCAACAAAATTTCCATCGATCTATCTATAAAATAACTTGACCTGACTGACTGACTGATTGGCATCGCTGACACAGTCAAAACCGTAAAGAAGTAGGAAATGTTTAGGAGCGATTTTGGAAAATACAGTCGAGGAAAAGTGAAACATTTGCGGAAAACTGTTGTATGCAACTTTTATGTCTTTTATCCGATCAGGCTCAAAGATCTAAATGAAAAATCATTTGACACGTAATTCACCGATTTCAGAAAATTCACCCTCCTGGCCGGAAAATTTGCGTGTAAAGATCATTTGAAGAAAAGTGTGATTTTTTATGTTGAAACGCGTTTTCAAAGCTTTTGACAGCTAATAATTCAACATGTGTCTTACCGATTTTGAAATATTCAACAAGGTCGGAAAATGGTCGAAAATGCTCAACATAAACTACACCTACTTACTTAAAAAAAAAAGAAAATTTAACAGCTGTTTCATTCTTCTGCTTCCTTTTCATTTGCAGTTCCTTCCAAGCCAAATCCCAATCCCAGCAATCTGAGCATGTTGCCGCCGCGCAAACCGCTCACCCTCAATCCACACAATGCCAACAGTCCGCTGATCAAGACATCCAGCGGTGCTCAGTGGGCTGGAGAACGACCAAAACCCGATCTGGGACTGGGTCTCAATCGTTGTCGCGAGAGCAACAGCATACTGGCACAACTGCAGGCCTCCATAGCCGCCAGTCAGGCGGCAGCTAATGCACATAATGGTCATGGTCATGGGCAGCCCACAAATCCGCTGGACATAGCGCTGCTGCGGGAGAAGAGCAAACATTTGGATTTGCCGCTCATCTCGGCGCTCTGCAATGATCGTTCGCTGCTGAAGCAGACCAAGGTGAACGTTAATGCCAAGAATGGTGAATCAGGAACTGGAGTAGCTGCTTCAGCTTGTTCGGGCAGTGGAGCAGGAGGTGGACACCACAGCGCTAGCAAATCCTCAGCTCAGTCACCAAATGCCAATACAGCCAATAATAATAACAATAACAATAACAATAACAATAACAATACATCTACAACTGGCACACTGAGCAAGGTGCGCAAAAATGCAGCCATTGTCAGCCATCGTCATCCGCAGGATAAGCTGCCCCCGCTGCCCGTCCAACTGGCAGAGGCCAACAACTATGTTATGGATCCCGCCGTGGTCGTCATGAAGCACCACAAAAGCTACAACTCGCAGTCCCAATCGCAATCGCAGTCCTAAGCGCACAGGCAGAGATAAAAAGAGATAAGAAAAAACGTCACTTTTAAAGATTCCTCCTCTCCTAGTTCAAAATGTTATTGTTTATGTATATGATTTGTGGTTTGTTTTCTGATGGTTTCTGCGGGCGATTGTTAAATTTGCATAGTGCGAAGAAGAAGAAAAACGAGTCGATCACAGTGTGTTTTTTGTCGGCCGGATTGTAGGATTGTAGAGTATATCATCAGTCGCCAGGCGCGCTTCCAAATGCACACACAGAAAGAGAATATTTCAAAAAGAACAACAACAACAAGAGATCAAGCTTCAAAACAAGAAAGAAAAAGAAACAGAAACAGAAAGAACCTCAAAAACGCATTCAAATATAGAACACAGAAGAACCCAGTCTAGTCAACTTAGGTATGGGAATGCTGAGAGTATAAAGATTTAAAAAGCTAAAAAGACAAGAGACAAGACATAAAAAAGAGACAAAAAGAGAAACGAAACGAAAAGAAAAGGGAAGCAACAATACTCAAGTATAAAATACAAAACTACTTAATTACATTAACTAAAACACAATCAAACAAAACTTAGACTTAATTAAAAGCAGAGTCTCTCGGTATCTGAGAACTGAACTGCTTAACATTTTTTTTAAGTTACGATGCCCAGATGCGATACGATTACGAATACTTAAACTAACGCTGAGAACTAAACTACTTCCGCCCAAAACAACTGTGATTGATTTTTATTTAGACAAAAAAACAAAACGTAACTTTACTTTACAACTAATTATATAGTCAAAAACAAAAAACAAAAAACAACAAAAAAAAAAACGCACAAAAACTATGCAAATTGTTTGTAGCATGTAGACACTTGCATTAAGAGAGAGCCCCCACTCCGCCACACTCAACATCCATATACAACTCCACAAACATATGCATACTCACAAGATATCGAAAATTATGCGACTAATAAGTTTATAGCAATTGATCAAAGAGCGCAAGCCAACTTTTACGCTCTCGATCGATAGCGCGCAATGCAATTGTTGCTCTATTTCCAAGATGTAAACTTGATAGATCGCATGATTTCTGAACTAAAGAAGAATTTTTATAGAGTGCGCCGAACTCGTAATGCCATTTATATAATTGCCTAGGCCTTGCCCCACCGTTTGTTTTTTTTTTTTTTTTTTATATATAGCGAGTTTTTGATTATGATTTGGAGTTTTTAAGTTTTATGATTTTGATTCATATTCATATTATGATTATATTAACCCCTATGTGAATTGGGTGTCTGTGTTTGTTTGTTTGTTTGTGTGTGTGTGTGTGATTTGTTTCAGTTATCCCTGCTGCTGTCACATATATTTGCGTAGGTTTTTCTAGTTTAAAAGCCTATGGCTAAATGCCAAGTGCTTGCAGTTATATAACTACACACACTCACACACACACATATATACATATATATATATATATACACGCACACACACAGACGCATGCATTTGCAAAACTATTGCAGCTATATGTTATCAAAATCGGCCATATAGTATAGATCTATAGCAAACGCATAGCCCCAAACAAAAGTTATTTTTTTCGACGGGGCTATCAATATCCTGGTTACTGGTTGTATTACACAATCAATACCAATATAGAATAACTACTATACGATTATGTACTATATACTTAAATGAGTAATAAAAATCATGATTAATAATTTTTGTGTTTTATTATTATTGTTACTTGTGAATACTTTAGAATGTGTACAAATAAATATCTTACACAATTCCAAAAAAAAAATTCATTAATTTTCCTAATTTACATATGAAACTTCAATCGAAAGACTGGAGGAATGTGAAGTATGTAATATTATAAATATATATATATATATATAATTCTTGTACAGTCGAGCTACACTTTAATTCATTTTTCAATGATTCATGCTGAAAATCTTGGCACTCATATTTTGGGGAATCACATATATAGTATATACAAACATGTTTTTTATATGGGAAAGAACAATGTACAAAAGTGAAACGGAAAAGAATGAAGCTTGAAATAAAACAAAGATAGAATGAATAAAATGAAAAGTGAGAAGTGAAGTTGAAATTGAGTGATCAAAGTTCAAATTATGGTTGGATCAAATTGATAAAACTGTTTTTTAAAGCGTAGCTTGACCGTATATTGCACTTACAATACTTGCATGTAACAATAAAATGTGTATCACAAATGCAGAATATGGAAATCCAGCAAAGGCTGTCTGTATTAGCCTAGTTAATATAGTTAACAGTAATAATTAAGTATGTCAAACAAAAACATGGCAACTGGTTAACAACAAACAATCAAAAGTACGCGACTAGGTAAATGAGCTAGCGGAGTTAACATTTCCTGGCACTTTGGCTATAGTTAGTTAGGTATATCTTCTAGTTGGTTAAGATATCTTCATCATCGACGGGGTGACGCACCCAGCGTTTGGTTATGGTCAGTGCAATGCCCGTGATTAGGAAAAGGCAACCAAAAACAATAGACGAAATGCCAAAGTAGAAGCCATAGTCCGCCAAATTGATGGCCAGCTATAAAAAAGAGTTAAGAGTTAATAAATTTGGTAACAACACTTGGTAGGATACACACGCACCTTGGCCCTGGAAGCCAGTTCGGGACTAAGCTCGGCAAACTGATCAAACCAAAACATGGGCATCAAAACCTTTTGCACGCCGCGATATATACTAAAAAGTAAAAGTAAAAAAACTGTTAGGAAAAATTTTAAAAATAAAGAAAGCATAATGAACTTACTCAAAATCATCATCGGGCTCAAGCATCATGTTAATCTGAATGCGTCCATGCACCTGAACGGGCACACCTGTCGTCGGCTCGACGGCCATGACAAACTCATGCTTCGACTTCTCCGGATGCAAACCACTGACAGCATTTAGATACGCTTTGTCGGCCAAATAGAAATGTGGAAAGGATGAATAGATGGGTGCATTATCGCGGCAGACCTTGCATTCGACGACGCCCGTTTTGGGGCATTCCTCGAGACGTGGATCGCAGAAGCACTGCTGATTGGGATAGTTCTCGCCGGAGTCAAGAGTTTCCTCTGTGCCGACCCAGCGTGTGGCAGTCAAGCCATGATTCTCAAAGGTGCCCTCTGGGCGTAGATTCATAAAGCGACAAGCATCGGTGGCAAAGATGGTTATCTCATCCTGTGTATTCATTTTTGGTGGAAATAGATCGCCCGTTGTGCCATTAACAACGCCACAAGGCAGCTTGTAAAAGCCAGTCTCGTTATTGCCATTCCAGTGGGTTAATCGGCCCAGATTGGAGATATCATCGGTGCCCGTGTGTATGGTAAAGAGACCATCGTATGTCAACGAACCATTGCGATCCGCCAGCCAGCCAAAACGCGTATAAGGTATATCAATTTTGGTAGTATTAAATAGATTCAGAAAGTCAGTCAAATCATCCTGATATCCATCGAATACCCATTCAATCAAGGGCTTTGTCGTATACAATGTGCCACCCTCATGATTAAGCATAAAGTTAACAACCTTCTTAACAAACTTGCGCTGATGTCGCATCTCATCCGCCACAGTTGCGGTGATAACGTGAGCCGCTGTTATCATATCCTGTTCGGTGCCATTGGAACGTTTCGCATCAAAGAACCAAGTGCGACGTTCATAATATGCTACCGTATTATTATGAAAGAATGTATAATTCTCTTTCTTGTGTTTCTCTAGAAATACGTAGGGACCCATTTCAACAAAGTTTGGCTTTATATTCGGATTGCGTATATCCTCCGGATTTGTCCAGTTGAACATATAGAAACTTAAATAAATGGGTATGGGCGCCTCCAACCAGCTGTCATAAGTATCGGTGCCGGGTTCCAGTTTTAAGCCCTAAAAGAATATACATTTGTAAGTAATTTAAATATATAATTGATGGTAATTCTCACATTCTCCACCAGTTTGGCCGACAAATCGGGCCACAGGATCAGTGTTATAATGCCGAGCACCACAAAGACCGAGCCAATGCCAAAGACCCAGCTTTTACGCTGCGTTTCGCCGCAGCACTTGCAGCACATAATGTTGATGTGATGTTATACAGATATAAAGTTAGGAGCTGCTTTGGCCTAAAGGATGTGTTGCATCTACGAATAAAAAAAAAATTAAATTGGTTGAGTGTAAATTATGACTGCTTGCATAATCAGGTATGCGATAAAGCTAATCTCTGTGATAATCGTGGAATTTTTATAATATATCGACCCCTGCCTGGTCTAATAATACGCTTAATACTGCGCTTATCGTCGCGTACTTAAGTTATAACCGATATTGATCTGCGCACGATTTGCGAATCTATATTTTATTATTTATTATATATTTATTATATTCATGTGAACCAAAAACAGTCAACGCATAGAAGAATTTAGATACAGAGTACAAAAATTTCAAATTTTTCAAGCGATTGTGCCTTAACGGAACAAAGATTCGGATAAGACAGATTTGGGCACTGGAATCGATCTCAACAAAGAGAAGTTGCTGAAAAAAACGAAAAGCCTGGCAAATCAATCGACTTTTAAGAGACGGAACGATTAATAAGACGAAGTCTATTTTTAAGAGAAAGAAGGTTAATAAGACGAAGTCTGCTTTAATGCGACGGAAGATTACAAATCTATATAAAAGTAATCATATCTTTTAATGGACATATCCGTCGGTGTAGGCTGATTAAAAGCCGGGTACAGTACTGTTAGTTCAATGAACAGCAAACAAAATCTTCGAGTGCTATCGAACGTAGAACGTATGCTTTTGGCAGTTGTTGGGCTTCATGGTATTTTATACCCTTGCAAAGGGTATTCTAATTTTAGAGCTAACGTGATGAAACTTAGAAACTTGTTAGAATCGGACTGCTATAACATAGGAACAATCTTTTCAAAAATAGGTTTTTGTATGAAAAACTTTTTAGTTTCTTAAGAAATCCAACCCAACTCACTTTACCCAAGTTTTTTTTTATTTCTTACATGCTGACCAAATTTCGTTAAAATCGATTGACTATATCTTCTAGCTGACTTGGAAGCAATCTGTTCAAAATAAAGTTTTCTTGTGTTTTTTGTTGTACTTACGAAGAATCTCCGAGCTATATAGGGAAGGAAATCCACACAAGCGCACGCTTCCAAACGCAAGCAACTACTGTGTTTATTGTGGCTATTGTTTGCCTATTTTAATGAACCACTTCTGTGTTTAATCAGTAGTTAATGCTAATCTTAAGTGCATATATACTACATATGTACATACATATGTATACATTACTTGTGAATGCAGATGATTACATTTGCTTAGTACAGTCTTACTTAACTGCAATCAAAATAAGTAAACATATTTTTAGATATGCTGGTTAATAGATATTTATATTTAATAGCTTGCCTAAAAGGGTATGTGTTCCTCTAATCTTTACATGCTTTTCGGATCCCTGCTAAGAAGCTCTTGCGTACAGGCAAACTATGCGGGGGTTATTTATAGTCGTGATAAGATAAACATGTCAAAACTAAAAACAATTGAAGCAATATGCTGATTACCGGCTGTTCGTACAAATATGCATCGATAAGTGAACATACCTATGTATAAAACTAATCCAAGGCAGTTTACTGCAATAGCTAAAGTCCGAGTTAAGCAGGTAATTAATATCGTCTATCCTATATACAATTACAAAATGCTATTTGCTGCAGGCGTATTTTATAGTCAGAAGATAGGAATGCAATTACAGTACTTTTATCGTAAAGCGAACTTCAACGAGTTTTTTTTTTAAATTGGTAACCGGAACCAATCTTTATATACATATCAAATAAAAAAACACCCGCCCCATTTCAGGGGCGGAAGTGGGCGTGGCAACACTTTCTATTATTCAATGTAACCAAAAGTTCAACATAAGTCATTCTCCAAAATTGTATGATTCTAGCTATGTAGGTGTGAGAGGTACAGATCTTGCTCATTTGCGGGGGCGTTGGTGGGCGTGGCATAATGTCTTTTAGTCCAGTTTGTCAAGTAGCTACTCAGTAGTCACAATGTCAAATTTAGTGATTCTATCTATAAAAATGTGGAAGATATGTGACTTTGTCGAATTGCGTGGGTGTTGGGAGAGGCAGGGGGGGGGGGGGGGTTCTAGCGGCTTTTAGCGATTTTTCAGAAAAATGGTAGAACAAACGTTTCTTGGGTTATGATGGGGAACAAGTCCACAAAATTCTAAACAGCTACCTCAACGCGTTGATGCAAACAAGTAGTAGTTTGTTTTTTATTGAATTTTAATAGGTACCAATAATGACTTTGAAATTTTCAGCCCTGGTTGACTTTTTGATGGAAATGCCCATATTCGGACCTGTTGAAATTTTTTAAACGTGGAAAATTGTATCATTGTTTTAAGGCTCTTGAATTACATTCTATGCCATAAAAGCTTTATTCAATCCTTAATTCCAATATTCTAGCGAAACGGAAATCGGAACAGGCCGCTTTAGTTGGTTTTTACTGCAACTGAATTGAAGCAAATAAAATGACACAATTCTTGATACATGAACAACTTTTTATCGGGGGATATGACTAGGCAGACTCCTTTGTTCTAAGTATGTACGTACTCATAAACCGTTCTTTTATTTGCCAGCTGTTGAGAGCTGACGATAAAACTATAAACAAATTACATTCCTCAATTACGATCAAAAGTCAGTCAAGCTGAGCCCTGCACTCGAAGCGGGGGCGGTGGGTGTTATCGGGTTGAAGGCCGAGCTTAGCCGGGTGAATCATGAATCGCAGCTTTAAAAACAAGTCTCAGCTTTAATTTTTGCACGTAAGCACAATTTGTATGTCGACAATAAGCTCATTAGCTGCAAATGTAAATTACAATGTATGTACATTGTTTATATATACATGCAAATGTATGTATGTATGTATGCATGTATATATTGCTCACCTCTTTGTTAACAATGCTTGCGCTTTCTCCCTCTCTCTCTCTGGCTGTGGTGTTGTTGTGGTTTAAATGCCTAATTGTAGCCTTTTTTATGCGCAATGTTTTGCTTGATTCGTTGAACTTAGGATATCTTTCGATACAAAAAACACAACCGAAAAGTAGTCACAGCTAAAACAAAAGGCACTTTGTTTACTGCGTTAAATGCAGGGTTTGAAGTTTCAACTTGCAAGGGCACGAATGGTTGAAAGAATAATAATGCGTACTTCTTTGCAACTGTTTCAATTAGCACAACAAAAAAACACTTGCGCCCACATAAAAACAAACTAGGTGGCAACGCTTGACAAGTGACAACATAGCTTGAATATGAGCAATATTAGTGTCACAGTGACTAGTTCGCAGTGACTGGAAAGTTGTAGTTAGCGGCGGTAAAATTCATGAATTTTGTAGTGCTGTACAACCAGGGGCATTTTAAAATTTTGCAGATTGATTTTAATACATTTTTTGCTGTATAAACTGCTTGCTTCTTTTAACGCTATTGATTCCAATTAGTATCGATTGATTTTGATTACTGATGTCCAGTGTGACCGCAGAACTGGAAAAATACTAGAAGCTACAAACAGCTGGAGTATGGCATAAGGTGGCAGCACTGGCACGCCGGCTTTGACCAATCAACATCCACCACGACGCACACATACAAACGTAGATAGTTTTTTAGACTTTTAGATTTTTGCCAGCCGTGTTAGTTTGACGTGCCTAAAATAATCTTATAGCAGATAATGCCTTATTGAATAAAGTACAAAATTAGAGAGAGGAATAACCACGTTGCCTACAACAAAAACCGATAATAACAACAAGAACTACACACACACACCCACAATATGCAGCTTATCAAGTGCGCGCTGCTTGTTCAGCTGGCGCTGTTCCTGGTGGATGAGGCGCTGGCAGGACGGGACTTTTACAAGATTCTAAATGTGAAACGGAACGCAAACACGAATGAGATTAAGAAGGCGTACAGGCGCATGGCCAAGGAGCTACATCCGGATAAGAACAAAGATGATCCAGATGCATCGACGAAATTTCAGGATTTGGGCGCTGCCTATGAAGTGCTATCGAATGCTGATAAACGTAAGACTTACGATCGCTGCGGTGAGGAGTGCCTGAAAAAGGAGGGCATGATGGATCATGGCGGTGATCCATTCTCCAGTTTCTTTGGCGACTTTGGTTTTCACTTTGGCAACGGTGATCCACATCAGCACGATACGCCCCGTGGCGCTGATATTGTAATGAACATGTATGTTTCTCTCGAGGAACTCTATTCGGGCAACTTTGTGGAGATAGTGCGCAACAAGCCGGTAATGAAGCCTGCCTCGGGCACACGTAAATGCAACTGCCGGCAGGAGATGGTCACCCGGAATCTGGGACCAGGACGTTTCCAAATGATACAGCAAACGGTCTGCGACGAGTGTCCCAACGTTAAGCTGGTGAACGAGGAGCGCACACTCGAGATTGAAGTAGAGCAGGGCATGATCGATGGCCAGGAGACGCGTTTTGTGGCCGAAGGTGAGCCGCACATTGATGGCGAACCCGGAGATCTCATTGTGCGCGTCCAGCAGATGCCACATGCACGTTTCCTGCGCAAGGCGGATGATTTGTATACGAATGTGACAATAAGTCTGCAGGATGCACTCATTGGTTTTACAATGGAGATTAAGCATCTGGATGGACACATTGTGGCTGTGACGCGGGAGAAGATCACCTGGCCGGGTGCACGCATACGCAAGAAGGGCGAAGGCATGCCCAATTTTGATAACAACAATTTGACCGGCAATCTCTACATAACCTTCGATGTGGAGTTCCCCAAGCAGGACCTGAGCGAAGAGGACAAGCAAGGTAATGTGCATTAAATTTAAACAATTTATCTACCTTTCGAATCGCTTTAATCTCTTTCTACGCCAACTCTCTTCCTTTGCAGCTCTCAAGAAAATACTTGATCAGTCGTCCATAAATCGCGTCTATAATGGGCTGTGAATCTGAAATGCAGGTGTACTTTAAGTAGTATTTATTCTAGGACTTTGTTGCAAGAAGTTGTGCGCAAAATTAAAATGTAGTTTAGTTACTGTAACATAAATCAATTCGGGGTCGTTCCAAGCCACAAGCGACTGCAGCAGCAAAATGAACAGAAACAACAAAAAACAAAAACAAAATAAAATAATTGATTAAAATTAATTTTTAAATAATTTTATTTTCAAATGTAAAACAAGCAAGAACGACTATCGGAGGCTAAAATGTGTATAGATGATCTTGGGCAACTCAAACAAATAAACACTCAAGTCTTAAACGATCATTCCTATGGCAGCTATATTTTAAAGTACTCCGATCCGGCCGCTTGCGATTTAAGTACTTTAGTAGCATCGGTGCCAATTTTATTTAAATCAACACGATGTAAATTCAGAATATATATATACCTTAATGGGGTAGGTATTATTAATATGAGCTTTTTTTTATATTTTCCATTTTCTTTTATAATAAAAAGATATATGTTTAAAAGTATATTTATATTAGAACTATTTTAAATAATAAAATTAATTTTGCATTTCGCTCATAGTGTTAAAGCCAAATGCCTTCCCCCCGCCGGCTCCCACGCAACTCAGCAACATCATATATCTTCCACAGTTTACTAGATAGTCACCAAATTTAATATTGTGACTACTGAGTTGCTCCTTGATAAACCTGACTAAAATAAATTTTATATATATAAGCAAAAAAGTACTGTGCTCGAACTACTCGTTAAGGCCTTATGTACCTACTCCTAGTACACTAAACGTAATATCTGGCCAAAGCGTTCAAAATTTCTATATCTACATTTATAAATTTTATCAAGATCGGTTTTTCAGAAATGTGGTAGATCAAACATTTCATTGGCTTATGATAGAGAACAAGTTTACAAAATTCAAACAAACGGACAAACTGACAACCTTTTCATCTCAATTTGGGAAGACCATTCTAATTTGAAAATGTTTATATCTATGAACGAGTTGTCAGATTGTGATAAGCGAGGTGTACTTAAAAAGTTCTCCAAAAAGCAACAACGGCCCAAGAAGCTCAAATTTTTAAATGTTGCCTTTCTCAGGTCCAGCACCATAACTCATGAACCAGGTAAGTTACCAAAGTTTAAGTATGCAGTTTTCTTAGTAAATGTAATGCGTTTCGACCGGTATATAGCGCGATCTGATCGGACTTTTACAGCAAATCTTTCTGCTAGTCGCCTTTCGCACTCTTAGTGATGCTTCGTCCCTATTGCTATATTGATATATTTGACAGACTTTGATCATATATTCGTGTTGTGGAAGACGTGACCAAAATTGAAAGGGCTTATTCAAGGGTATAACAAACATGAAGTGAAAACGCTATACACACCGCCTAACCCATATTTTTTATATCCCAGCCTGGCAACCCTGTAAACAGCTGTCAACTGCGGCGCAGGACACTACAGCAAAAGAGAGAGAGTGAGATTGAGAAAAAGAGTAAGGGTGAGCGAGGAGTGAGCTTGCCAGGCAAGGCTGGCAAAGAGCACACAAATTTTCACCAGTGTGAACGTAAAGCAACGAGGCTCCAGCTTTTATTTATAACAAAAAAAAAAAACCAAAAAAAAAACCCATTGTAAGCTCTATATTTCATTATTGTTTTTACTGTTCTGTTGGATGCTGCTCGCGTTGACACCTCCATAAATCGTTACAAGTGCACATAACCTGAAAAAAATCTCACACAATTAATATTAAAAATTCAGCAGCAACATTTTTGTACAACCACAGAACGCAAATAGATAATGAATGTCGTCTGATTATTCATCAATTCAAGGTAAGGTCTAATACTTTATAATACATTCATTGATTTCTTTTGCCTGCTGCAATGCGAGTCAAATAACGGTTAACGTTAACCCATGCCCTCACCCCAGGCCCACTCTGTTATCGATTTTCTCTGAGCGCTGCCCTTTTTTTTATTACACTTGAAGTGACCCAAAAATAACGCAACTACAGTGCAAAGGGGTGTCAAGGGGAGAGGGCGGGTTAACTCAGCCTGTGACATTTGCCTTTGAGCTGGACTTGGTGGGGCGACATTCTCAATTAATTGGCAAGGTTTTAGCCCTGCTTCTCGTCCTCTTTTTATTGTTCCTCAGAAATTGTGTCACAATATTTTCCCTAGCTATTTTAATCGACTTCAAAATGAAGTTTGCCTAATGCAAGGGTGTGAGAGAGCGGGGAAGCTAAGATATTTCTTAATTTTTTCCTTACTTTCCCCTTCGATGGGAGGATCTTTCGGCATTTTACATTCTCTTGCTCTCAGAGAGGTCGAAAGATTTCTGGGTCTGTTTGAACCTAACCTAGCGCTTACATATTTGGGAGAGCGAGGAAGCTAGGATCTTTCATCATTTTCTCTTCGTCTCTCTGTGAATAAACTAAGCTCACCCATACTTTTCCTTCTCCATTTCAGATTGCACTTGTCCACGCACTGCTTGATGACATCCAAGCATTTTATAATCTTCATTTTGCTGCTGATACCATGGCCACCCTCCAATATCATCAAGCTTCTCTGCTCGCGAGATAGCAGCCGTCTGGTGCGCAAGATAGTGCGCTCCAAGTGGACGCCCATATTGGATAAGCATCAGGTAAGATGTAGTGCTATGTTAACTGAAAGAGTGCCAATCATTAATATGTCGCATTGAAAACAGGTGAAGCTGCCCTTGGACTGTCCACTGCATCCGTTGCGAGATGTATTTGCGCCGCGTCAGGATGAGAAGCAGCGGGATCGACCAACCCAGTGGACGTGTCGGCGTTGTGGCAAGAGTTTCTATCAGGAAAAGTATTTGGATTTGCACTTTGACACGCGCCACAAGTCTATCATTAATGAGGTAAATGAATCTTGTGATATGAAAAATAGAAACTTGACTAATACTTCCAATTTTGAGCAGGCAGAGGATTCCGTTTGTCTGGCCGACTTTTGCGATATAATGCGCTGTGAGGTTTTCCAAACGGAGGACGCTTCTAGCCTTAAGTTTGGGGATCAGCACATCGCCACCGAAATTGAAGTTTGGGGTGACTCTCTGGGTCAGAACTCCGCACTGGCCAAAGCGAATGCCGCATACTTGAGTTTAATACCAAGGTAGGATAACTGATTACCCTTTGATTAAGCCAATTGAATGACTAAATCCTTGACAGAACTTCCACATTGAGTGCCACGCGTGCAGCCAAAAAACAAAACCGTCAATTACTCCCAGAGAAGCCAAGCCAAAGCAAGGAGCAGTCATTCACAGATGGTGCAGCATCCGTTGAGGATGGCTCGGCTGCCAAACCCAAATCCGCGGGCGAGAAGCTGCTGATGAAACTCAAGGAGCTGGGTCAGGCACATCTAAAGCGACCAGAGGCCGCAGAGTCCACCGCCTCCGCCGCCGCCGAGTCCCAGTCGAAACAAAATGCAACGCAGGAGGCGGAGCAAAGTGGCGATGCAGAGGGCAGTGGACAGCCGGATGAGGCCAAGTCACTGGATGATAACAGCAGCAGTAACCAGGCTAAGGTGCGCGCCAACTGCAAGCCGGAGGAGCTGAGCAAACTGAAAGCGCGCTGCGAGCTGCTGCTGAGAAGCTGCATAGGCGGCTTAATACTCTCCATGTCGGATCAGGGCTACAAGGAGATGGAAGAGGAGATGAATAAGGCGGTCTGCTGGTATCTTACCTGTGATCGTTACTGGGAGGATGGCCCACTGGAGCCACGTGCCTTTCCCTGGGGTTTGATTGTTATACTAATATTTGTGCTGTCAACTGGCATCTGTTTCTGTTATTACATCATTTGGATACTGTTCGAGTAAGTGTTGAGCGCTGTAACCCAGCCCCCATTGAGATTGAGCAAACCCAAGTCATTTGTTTCAGCTCCGAAGAAACGACAATCAATGCCAACCACTATGCAGGCGTCGGAGCCGGCGGCAGCCTTTACATGCCTGCTCCACATCATTACCATGTCGATTATGCAACGCCGCACGAGCTGCAGCAACTGGACATGGCCCGAGTAGATATGGATCCGCAGCAACAGTTTTATTATCCGCAGCCGCAACAGCAGCAGCAGCATCAACAGCATCATCAGCAGCAGCAACATCAGCAGCAGCAGCATCAACAGCAGCAGCATCAACAGCCACAACAGGCATCGGCATCAGCACGCGATTTATACGCCCCCGAACCAGTTCAATATCATCACAGGCACAGTCCTCGTCATTACACCGCAGATCAGCGTCAAGCGGCGGTGCAAGTGCAGCTGGCGGGCACACCAACATCGTCGGCGGCAGCAGCAGCCGGCGGCCGGCAAGCGGGAGCAGCATCCTCCTCCAACGCCAACACACCGCTCCACCGTCACTCGACGAGCCTGGCCTACCCACAGGACATTTTAGACCGACGCGACTATACAAGTAACTCTAGCCGACCCATAGCCACAAGTGTGGTGAGCAATGTGAGCACTGGTCCTGGTGGTGGTGGTGGTGCTGGTGATCCACCACGTCACTATAATACACATCCAAGGCCGCTGGAAACGCGACATCGTCATGTTAGCTCGTCACAGCAATCCTTGCGTGCCTCCTCCTCCACGCACGAGATCGTGCAGAGCGATTTGGCTGGCCAGAACGAGCACTACATATATGTCACGTATCCGCCGGATTTGAAGAAGCGCTACTTTGATAAGTACGAGTAGTTTTGGAACGCGAGATATAGTATATTTACAGACCTGTTTTGGTTAACACTTTTCCAACAATTCCTTAAATGTTCAAATTTTCATTATCGACTTAGAGCTAGTGAAATGAGTCCCTATTTGAATGTCAAGTGAGTTCAGCAGTAGCTCAAAGTCCAGTGAATTAAATCGCAAATCAAGACAAGTGAGTTTAAACGTAGCTAAAAGAAGCGATTTCAATCGTAGATCAAAGACAAACGTTTGTGATTTCACAATAATCACAAAATATTGTTAAAAGAAAATGGCAACATTTAAGCGAATTTCACAAACGCAAAATATTAGCGAAAGTGTAAGCCGGAACATGCCTGTTAGTACTGTTTAGAGGGAGACCAAAGAGCTCTCTCTTAAGTTAGAAAGAGAAAGAGAGAGCGCAACGAAACGTTACCAAAAACAAAAGTCCGCCTGAAAGGACTAGAACCTAACCCCAGTTGGTTTTTTACTTTAGCCTGCAAATTCTAGATTTGTGAACTGTGCTGTTTTTTTGAATTCTACAAAAATGAATAAAATGCAATACATATTTCTGTATAAAAACGACTATCTATAATATTGTATGTTAGTGTTGTCAAAACAATCAACCACCATCGATAGTTTTTCTAACCATCGAGTAGTTTCAAATCACGCGCTTTTAACTTAACAGCCCCTTACAGGTATAACAAGTAAGAATGCTCTAGTCCAGTGTATCCGACTACGAGACTCCCTGCTCCCAACTTGCATTTCAAGCAGATCAGCGACAACACAAGCAATCAGCGCACTTAACTTGTCCAGTGCCTGTAAAACAGTTGCTTCTGCCTGCTTTAAACTTTGTTGTAACATTTTCTTATTTTTTTTTGCATCTTTCTAAGCATTCAGACTATCGATAGTACTTTCGATAGTGCCAATATCGATAGTTTGACTTGTTCTATTTGCTTACTTTTTAGAGCTGACAATTACGCGCCACAAAAAGTAACGGACTATTGGCAACAACGGACAGTTCTTGCTGCGGCGCTGTCAGACTGTTAGGAATTGTGTGGTTGCGGTGCTGCCAGTAGTGATGTAACTTCATTATTGCCAGATAATTTGAAATTTTGGCGCTGCCAAACTATTGAAAAATAAGTGGTTGTGGTGCTGCCAGCAGCGATGTAGTTTTGAGGATGCCAGAGAGTTAGCAAGAGATGTGGTTACGGTGCTGCCGAACGATATATGTACGTTTGCCTATCGATTGTAGGCAAAAAAATATTGTTAAATTAAACGCTAATTTGTTGAACTAAGCATTGCAAAAATGGCTGAGGAATGGCAGAGCCAGAACTTTCGCCAAAATGTCATCTCAAAAATGTAAGTTACCATAAGTTATTTTGATATTATTTTTATTGCTTCTTAATGGGTTTTTGTTTCCCTATTGGTTTTGTGTCCTTATTGTTTGCTGCTTTCTGTGTGGCAGTCACGACATGTTGCCCCAAAATGGACCGGAGCCCAACAAGAATGCCAGCATGATGGAAAACCATATATTTCGCAAGTCGCGCACCAAGGATGAGTATCTGGGTCTGGTGGCAAAACTCTTTATGCACTACAAGGATATGTCACAACGCAAGTCACAGCAGCAACAACAGCAGCAGATGCAGCAACAACAGCAGCAGCCGCCGCTGCCCAACGCAGAGATGGGTCAGCAGAACATCATGCAAGATCCTTTAAATGCGCTGCAAAATTTTGCCAGTCAGGGCAATCGGAATCCTCAGCTGATGCCAATGAGCGGCACACCGGGTCCAAATCAAATGGCTGGACCCGGTAGACCCGGCACCGCCTCCAATTTGCTGCAGACGCTCAACCAGCAGCGGCCCGGCCAACAGCAGCTGCACCAGCCCATGGCAAACATACGCGGTCAGCTGCCAATGGGTGGCGGTGTCGGTGGCGGTTTCGGTGTCGGGCAACAACAGATGGTGCAGGTGCAGCAGCAAATAAGCGCTGACAATGTACCTGGCGGCGCTGCTGGCATGGGCCAGCTAAACGCCTTAGGAACCACTGGCACTCAGGGCCAACAACAGCTCGTAGGCAACGCGGGCGGCGGCGTCATGCCCAATCAAATGGTTGTCCCAGGACCCAATAGTGGACCAGCCGGCGGTCCAGTCGGCGGCATGCCCAATCAAATGTCGCCCATGGTGGTAAGTAGACCAGTTAGTTATCGTTCTGTATATATATTTTAATTTATATATATATATTAATTTTTATATATATATATTAATTTTTATATATATATATATTATATTTTCAGTACCTTTATTTTTTTTTTTAATACCAAATACCAACAAGAAAGAAAAGCTATCGTTGGCATGTCCGTCTGTATGCGAACAAGTCTCTCAGTCTTAGAGCCATCTTGATGAAAAGAGTCTCAGATGTCAAGCAGTACAGTATATGTCAGAATCGGCCGGATTGGACCACTATAACTGCCACTATTACTATAAGCTGCCATAGAAACGAACGGTCAAGAATTTTGTTTTTTAAAAAAACTCGATTAAACTTACCAATTCTGAGTTTAAGCATTTTCTTAACACGTTAACAAAATTTCACAAGGTCGAACAAATAATCTTATACCTGCCATTGGAACAATCGGTTGAAAACTCAATTTTCAAATGAATAACTTTTTTGTTTCTCAAGCTATCTTATGTTTTTTATCATGTTGACCAAATTTCGGCTCGGCAAACGGATCAACTACAGCTGCATAGGCGGAGCAGCTAAATTTAAATTGATGGCCACTAATAATCTTCTGTGCTAGAAGCAACCACAACACTGAGAATATAGTTTCTGTTTCTATTTTACTATCTCTCTTTATTCTGTTCTGTAAACAGTTCTGATATAAAAAAAAAGCATGAAAGATATCTTTTCTTTCTTGTTTCTTTCATGTTTAAGAAAATAATAATCATAAGAAAAAACATGGTTTCCCCGTTTTAAAAAATTATGCGGACGTGGATTCACCAAAAGTTTTCTCATTTTCACTTGTGCCAAGACTGATTCATTGCACTTGGCTTTGATTTTATTTAACTTTGAATTAACTTGCCAATGAGATGGGATTGGAAACACATTATTCAGTCGAAAGTAGAGACTCAAACAGGGTTTCTACTTTCGTGAAAAGTTTGATTTATTTAAAGATGACCAATTGCTGTTGGGCTACGGAATTCATAGGACTAAGGTTTGATGAAATGCATGTGAATTTAATTCGCAAAATCTAGGCAGTCTTGAAGGAAAATTCACACTTCCGGAAGTTGGAAACCGATAAAGACCTGATAATTCCAAATTGGAATTTGCAATACGTGTATATTTATCTAGCTTTCTATTTTGTATTCCCTTTTCTTTAGCTGGGCATGAACCCGGGCATGTTGCGCATTAATCAGGGGATGCAGGGAATGCCTGCCAATATGCAGCAGCAACATAATGTTGTCGGCGGACCTGCCGGTCAGCAGCAGCAGCAGGTGGGTGGACCGGCTGGTCTGCCGCCCAATGCTGTGCAACAGGGCGGGGCAATGAATCCGATGGGTGGCATGAATATCAACATGCCACCGAATATGCAGCAGAAGACAAACATGGCCATGGCACAGACGGGTCAAATGTTTGTTGGCAATCGTGGTGGCGTTGTTGGCGCTCAACAACAACAGCAGCAACCTTTTATGCGTTCCAGTCCATCGCCAGCGGATGCGCAACAGTTGCAACAGCAGCAGCAATTGCAGCAGATGCAACAACAACAGCAGCAACAACAACAGTTGGTGGGCAACCAAACACCCACACAACAGCCGCCCACGCCGCAAATGCCCACGCCGCAGATGATACCCAGCCCAGCATTGGTGCCCCAATCCAGTCCCCAAATGATGATGCAGAACTCCCAACGCAGCATACGTCAGCAATCACCCAGTGCGTCCATCAATACGCCCGGTCAGGTCACTGGCAATAGTCCATTCAATCCACAGGAGGAGGCGCTCTACAGAGAAAAGTACAAGCAGCTGACCAAGTACATTGAGCCGCTAAAGCGCATGCTGGGCAAGATTAGCAACGATGGCACCAGTAAATAACAAGCAAAGATTACAATCATGAATTGTCTAAACCTGTTCTATATTTTACAGACGTCGAGAAAATGACGAAGATGAGCAAACTGCTGGAGATCCTGTGCAATCCTACGCAGCGTGTGCAGCTAGACACGCTGCTCAAATGTGAAAAGGCGCTGGAGAAGATGGATCTCGTTTCCTATTCGGGTCAACAGTTTGGCGTAAGCGAAACAAAAACCATTCCTCTGTAGCCTATTCCAAATTGATTCAATCAAATTCCAATCGAATCATAGAAATCATCCAACCCGCTGCTGGAAGTCATCAATACAACGCTGCAGAGTCCGTTGGCCAATCATACGCTGCATCGAACATTTAGACCCAGCCTGGAGCTACTCTTTGGCACCGACATTTGTGCGCCCGTGGTCGCCAAGAAGCCGCGCCTGGAAATGGACAAGTGCTCGCCCTTTGACCAGGATGTGCCCCATGTGCTGCAGGGCGAGATTGCACGCCTCGATACCAAGTTTAAGGTCAAGCTAGATACGACCGCACACAATAATAACAAGACCATCAAATTGATCTGTTGCCTGGATGACAAGCGTCTGCCCAGTGTGCCACCTGTTAGCGTTAGCATACCCGAGGAGTATCCCTGGCAATCACCCGACTGCTCACTCACCGAGCAGGAATACTCTGCTACGCCGTTCCTTCAAATGGTGCAGCAGGCGCTCATCGCTCGTATATCCAAGCTGCCCAAAAATTTCTCGCTCTCGCATCTTCTGGACACTTGGGAAATGGTCGTCCGGCAGGCCTGCTCGCCCCAGCCCAAGCTTAAGGGCATCTGCGAGCTAAGCGCTCTGCTGGGTGTATAAATCGGAATTTTAATTCCTCAATTCCTGAGTGTTAAGATTGGTTTTAAGTTGGATTTAAGTGGTATATATATACAATCATAATCATGTTTAATCAACTTAAACACATCTTCATCTGTATCATCTAAACTAGGTATATATTATTATATGGAACATCTAATTGTACGTGTTTTTCTTCAGATTTTGGATGTTGGAGGTAAATACTTTATGTTTGTATTATTTTGACTATATTCCAAATTCTTCTAGAAAATAGTTTTTTATTTTAGTTGGTTTTTCTTTTTCTCCAGACATCCCGATCTTATTATATTTTAACTATATTCCAACGACCACATCGACAGTGAACTCTCCTAGTTCCTTTTCCCCATTATAGAAACATTTTTGGTATTTTATACCTGGTTTATTCCCTAGTATTTCTAAGACAGTTTGATAAGTCCACTTTTTGCAATTTGAAAGATTTCATAAAAATAATACGGAAATATTTATTTCTGTCAGTTTATAAATGACCAAAGTATAATAAGATATATTTACCATCTTAACTGAATGCCAACTAATGTAATTTCTTAATGGTAGAATAACCCGGTCTTGCTCGGTATTTAAACCCATTTCCCTCTTGTAGGGCTAAAATTTTGAAAACAGGATTCTTATAACTTTCTTAAAACCCGACCGATTGCTATGATGAATGAATGCATTTTATTTTTTACTGTGTAAATATTCAACTCCCATAATTTTGTGAAAATTGAACCTATTTTCATGTGGAATGAATTCAATGATTAGGCATTTAAATATGTAATTTGTTCGTTACACCTCACTTTATAGGAAAATTGAAATGAAAAGACAATCAGAATAATTTCATTTTGCAATAACATTTACATAAAACATTTATTTCAATTAATATTTTAGTTGCTGGTGTTGATTTTTCCACATATATGTATGTATTTTATATGTATATATTTTGTATATTTAGTTTCTCAAAGACACTCACATTTATATAGTCACAATCTGGACAGATCGTTCTTAGGGGCTAAAAGTACATTGAAAAAAAAAACTCGCGATGTACACCGCATATAAATAGATATAGCATAAAATTAATATATTTGTTTTTAAATATATGTATGTATATAGATATAGGATAGTGTTTGTGTGTGTGTGTGTGTGTGTGTATGATGATATTGGTTATGTACATTACATATTTAAAGATAGTTCTATACATGTATATATAATAATAAATATTATTACATTAAGTGGGCTAGCATTTTGCATTTGATTTTGCGTTTTTGTACTAAAATTAAGCGTATTACATTAAACTATTTGATTTGCTAAAAAAAAATTGCAAAAAAATTAGATGAAAACGTTATCCGAAAGTTTTCTTCTACAATATATATTATACATTTATATTTATCAATTAATAGTGTTTTGTTGTTTTGTTTTGTTTTGTTTTGTTGTTTACTAAAAGTTTTGGTCCTTTGGAATGTGTTGCAAGTGAAATAACATCTAGTATTCGTATTTTGCTAATTGATAAGCTCTGGGTCTATATAAACCATAGCATTTCAGATCATTCCAGCATTACGAATATCATATTCTACGGATATCTATATCCGATTCATCAATGTGTTAATATATATGTGAATGTACATGTAAATGATGCTCATAGGAAAGGCCAGCTAAAAAAAGTCTTAAGCACATTGCAATGCACATCTAAATAAGGCCTTGCTTATAACTATATGTGTATAATTAAATAATTTGCTACAAAAAAAAAAAGAAAACAACTCCCACTTAACATAAATTGCACTAAAAACAAACAAGTCTTGAGCTAAAAACAAAGAATTCAATATATATAACATATATATAATTGTATTTAACAAATCGTAACAGGTTGTCCTCTATTTCATTTCTATAATTTTTTGGTCTAGGCTGCATTTTGGTGGCTATCGATTTATCGGCAAACAATTTATCGAAGGCAGTTGCAATGACTTAAATCCATTAATTTCTAAAAACAACAAAAAAAAAACAATGACACACAACTAACGCTTAAGCAACAACGACGGGGTAAACAACAGCGGGCAAAAAGAGGGCACTTAATGCGTTTTTTTTTTTTTTTTTTTTTGTATTTTTTTAAACCACATGGCCATCAACTTGACAAAAGTGCTGTCCCTTTTTCATAATTACACACTCCGATGTTAGCAATTTGTGTTTTGTTGTTGTTGTTGTTGTTGTTGTTGGCAACACGCAAAAAGACATAAACATTTAAAAACAAATTCTAAATGTATATTTGCAAGGGTGGTCTAAAAAGTTTTCAGTTGCTACAGTACTATTCCTGACTAGCTCATATAAAACATTTAATATATAAAAATTAGTAATATAATAAATTCAAAATTTTTTCTCTTATTACACGCTATTTTTTAGGGCGTTGCAATTCTTGCATTGTTATCTTGCATCGTCTAAATCCGCGTCTTAGCATATTCATATTCAACTTCGACTTGAGAAATTCAAAATTTATGAAATCAACTGAAGAACGATTTCAACTTTGAAAATGAACGAGAAAGATTTGAAATCCTGTGAGTAAGCCGTTATCAATGTTTTGAGGAATTGAGAGCAGCTAGCCATTTTCAGGAAATGGGAACATATCCGAAAAAAAAGTATTATTAAATGTTGGAAATTCAATAGAATAATAATTTTGTACTTTAACATTTAACACCACCCTTGTTTATATATATATACCTACATATACTATATATTTATATCTGTATCTTGAACCGTAATCGTAGCTGTATCTGCAAATGTATCTGCATCTATCACCTTCCTATGTGTGACCTCTGGACGACAAGCGCTTCGAAATTGTCCACCAGTCGCGCAGCGACTAAAACGCTGATACACTTACTGATAACATAAAAAATATCTCTCTCTCTCTGTCTATCTGTCGTTCTCTGTTGTATACAAAAAAAACTGTATCAGTATATATGTATATATTATATATATAAAGATAAGTATTTATATGGCTGAAATGACATATGCGCTCGATTTAAAAGCTAATTGCACGCAAGTGTAAAACACACTCACATCAAATATTAATGGGCCCACATCGCGTATACGGCATGTCGACGCCACCCCTCGCCCCCCCCACCCACAACAACTAGCTTTGCTTACATATCTAAAATGCCGAGATTCGAATATTAAAAATAATTTTAAACACGATATTTCTCATGTAAATATTGCACAAATATTTAAAAAATATATATACTCATACAGCTACATATATATCGTTGGTTTCTATAACTAACTTTTCGCTATGCTCTTTCGTGATTACAATATTAAAAAAATTATAATGATATAGGATTATTGTATTTAAAAATGCCAAAAAATCAAAAAGTCTTTTGAGATTCTTTAAAACACATTTTCTTATGTTCATGTCAAAGCTCATGTTAGTTGTAATTATTAAAAATTTCGTTTCAATTTTTCATGCTCTTTAAAAACATTATGTTTCTTGGTAAATTGTAACTCGTGTGTTCTTTGCTGCTGCCGCTAGTCAAATATTTAACTTGTGGTTAAATTGCGTGTTGAAATTACTTCAGACAGCTCAGCTTATTTGAACTATAGAAAATCAAGTCAAGTTTAACAACTTGTTATTATAAAGTGACAGCACTGTCAAATATTTAACTTGTAGTTAAAGTGCCAATATGAACTTGAGCCATGTTGCAGTAAAGTGGCAACACTTTCAATTGTGATTAAAACTCAAAATTTGTTTGGCAAAATTCGCTATAATCAACTATAGAAACAAACTTAAAGTTTAAAAACATGTTTTAAGTGCATGTTAACTTTGATATGAACATGTGAAAAATGTCTTAAATGTTTGAATGTGTGTGTGTGTGTGAATGTATGTGTGTATGGAGATTTGACTTCAAATTGCAAAATCCATTAGTTAAACATGAAGCTTTCTTCTACGAGCTAAGCGAAGTAGCCGCTTGTATTTCTTGAGGACACGCTGTGCGTGGTAATAGCGGTTAATGTTATTCTGGGCATACTTGGTGTGCAGATAGTTCAGAAACTGGCGTCGCTCGTCCATCTTGTAGTTCTCGGCCACAACTTCCTCGTGGTGTATGAGCGGTGTGACATCAAAGTGGAGATCCTCTACCGTTTCCGTTTCCATTGGAGCTGCAACTAGTTGCTCCGGTTCGGTTGCAAGCAGCTCGATCAACTGCAGCGTGTTGGCTTGCTCCTGCTCCGAGTGCTGCTGCTCCTCCGTAACGACGCCCAAAATGTTCTCGTTCATGTCACATTGGACCACATACAGATCGCTGCTACTGTTGTCGAATATCTCGGCTAGGTTAATCAATAGTACATCCTGCCCAGCAGCAACACTCTCCAGCTGATGCTCCGCAGCAGCATGGGCTTCATCCTCGCAATCCTCGGAATCAGAGGCAACGCCAATTTGCTGATACATCTCAGCCAAGGCTTCCTCCACGCTTAGCTCGCGGGGAGTGTCCGCAGGTATGTCCAGCTGGATTTTGTGCACTCCTTGGGTTCTAATGACTAACTCGCTACTTTTCAAGGAACTACTTAAGGCAATTTTACTAAGGTCACTTAGCTTTGGTACTTTGGTGGTAACAGTGAATTCCTCCAACTGGTTTTGGTCATGTTTTGAATGTTCTTCCTCATCGTTATCGCTTTCCAGTATCTGTTTCAACTTAGCTATGTCGTTGTTGGACACCTCCTCCTGGTCAGCTTCCATTGGTGTTGTTAGTTCCACTGGCAACTCTATTGTTGGCTTCGTCGGCGCTGCCGGCTGCTCCTGGGATAGCTCCTTTTGTAAAGCAGCTAACTCATTAAAGTCGCTTTCCTCACCTGAGCAGCTGCTTTGCGAGCTGCTACTGCTGCTGGAACTGGAGCTGTCCTTGTCATTTTCGTTGCTGTCACTTGAATCGCTGTCATCGCTCGAACTATTTGATGATGAGCTTGAGGAGCTGGACGATGAAGAAGATGACGACGATGACAAGCAGATAATGGTTGCTTCTGTCTGCTCTTGGCTGGCTAATACTATAGCCTGATCCTCCATGCTATTGCGCAGCCATCTCTGTATTTCCAACTGTTTCGATTGGTTTGCTTCTTCTAATTGAGTTGGGTCCTCTGGAGGAACTACAGCTGGAGTGGCTTCCTTTTGAGAAATTGCATCTCGACTTGCTTCCTCTAGAAAATTTGCATCTGGAGTTGCTTCCTCCAAAGAAATTGCAGCGAGAGTTACTTCCTCCGCAGAAATTGTTTCCTCTATATGAATTGCAGTTGGAATTGCTTGGGAAGTAGCTTCCTTCACAGAAACTGCAGCTGAAGTTGCTTCTACCAGAGAAATTACATTCATTTCAGGCTCCATTCGCATTAAAACTTTTGGTGATAGATTGGTGTTTTCAACATCATCGAAACCCTTGAAGCTGCCTAGTAGTTCCACAGATTGTAGTGTGTGATTTGAGTCCTCTGCCAAGTGTTCAGTTTTTGCTGTCTCTTCACTCGTCTCTGATCCTATCCTATTACAGTCGTTGTTGCACTCTTTCATGGCAAATCCACTCTTGATGACCGTCTCCCGGTTTGAGGTTGTCTCTGTCTCTGTTAGACTGGAGCGAAAAGCGTTCGAGTTCAGCGCAGATACGCTAAGACCCTTCAGAGTGGGTGGATTTTGTAGCTGAATAGCTGCTGAAGCAAATTCTTTAGCCGACTGTCGCTTGATAAGCGGCAGGCGATGCTCCTTGCTTCTTGCCAGTTGACGTCTAATGCGCTGCACACGCACCTCTCGCACTTGGGCCAAAGCAAATCTGCGACGTAAGAGCTTCAATGTGCGGAAGTAGAAGCGATGCTTAATCTTTGGACTCTCGAACTCAAGTATCTTCATCATTTTGATGCGATTGCGACGTCGACGCGCCAACAGTTTACGACTAGCTCTGGCAATGGCTTTGGGTGATAGCGGAGTGGGAACTGTAGTTGGAGTTGTAACTGTAACTGGAACTAGAACTGGAACTGAAACTGGAGAGATCGGTTTAGTGACTTCCTCAAAGTTAGCCATCGTCGGTTCCGTAGTCTTTCGCTTTCGCTTGTATACTTTAAAACGATACTCGCTACTGTCCTGGGCATTCATTTCGGTGTCGCTATCGCTGCCGCCGTGCTTGTGTATGAAAGTCTCGTACTCCTTCTCGAATGTTGATTCATTGGAATTGCTTGTGCTCTGATCAAACTCAATGCTGGGCGGATCAGCTAGTATGGGACTAGGCAGTGGCAGTGTCAGAGGTAGGGGCTGTGGTTCCTCTGAAGCGGCAACTGCCACTGCCACTGTCAATGGTATCGGCGGCTCTCTTAGTATTTCATCCAGCGCATCACTCTCTATTGGCTGTTGTTCATTAGCTTCAATTCCAGATTTCTTGAGACGCAGTTCGTCTAATTCCTTTTCAACGTCAAAACTGCCAAAAGAATCGTCGACGCTGGGCGCCAGAATGCCTATGTTGGACGCCAAACTACCGTTGGACTTCTCATGGTGATCGATGATGATGTCAGGTAGATTCATATTGTGGCTCACCTAGTGATAATAATAAAATTAGTGTTAATAGTTTCATCTATTATTATGATTAATTGAGCCAAGCGAATATTCATTTCAAATAGTTCATCAAGTAATCGTCATTTTCCGGTTGAAAACGATAAGTGTTAAAATGAGTTTATTTACTGAGCTTCAAAATAGCTTCCTGACTGTTTTTAAAATGAGCCGATATACATGCGTGTGTCGTTTTGCGGAGCAGTGAACTAATTCTGCTCACGGTCATTTTGAGGAGTTGCTTGTAGACGAGCTCTGCAAACATGTGAACGTGGAGTCATAAGCCCATCAGCTGTTTTGCTTGGCATGGGACCAGCAGTGTGTACAAAATAATAATAAAATACATGAAACACACTTACATCAGAGGTGCCCAGAGCCTATACACACGACGCATAAAATACATGAAGCACACTTACATCAGAGGTGCCCAGAGCCTATACACATAGCCTATAGACGCATATTTGTTTTCGTATTGCACATAGCATATAGAATGTGTGTGATCTTGCAAACGCCATATGCTGGCGATGCACATTGCAAAGTGCACAAACAATTTTTCGCTTTTCGCTTTCCGTCCACTTTTGTTTCTGGCAAAACAAAAACAATTGTGCGTCGTGGGTATAGGCTCGTAGTATCGTTAGAAACTCAAATGTATTTTGTTGTTGTATTATCGTTTTGTGTACACTGAAAAAAAGAAAATGTGCACTAGCTTGTAAATCTTTAACGCGTGTGTTCTACTCTCATTTTTTCATTTGTCATTTAATTTTGCATGTTCCTTATTTTTTTCTGTGCACACATGGAAAACAAAACAAATTTCTTTTATTTGTATTGGTGCGTACACATCCAAAAGACAGCTTTGGGCACCCCTGACGTACACACTTCTAAATTGTCAAACAATTTGTGCAGGCAATACCGGAAAACAAGTAAGAATGCTCTAGTCGGGTGTGCCAGAGTACGAGACTCCCAGCTCCAAGCTTGCATTTTAAGCAGTTCAGCGGCAGCACAAGCAAGCAGTGCACTTAACTTGTAAAGTGCCTGTCAAACTGTAGTTTCTGCCTGCTGAGACGGGGGGAAATAGATTCGTCAATAACTTTGATGTTTCTTACCCGATCGCATCGAAATTTACGCAACTGATAAAAATTGATAAAAGAAATATGAGTACCAAAAATCAAAGCTATATCTTTAAAATTGTGGCTGTGGGAGTTTTTTTTCCGAATTGCGGTGGTGCGGGGGGGTGTTTCCGAAATTTGAAATAAACTTGATCTGCGTATGGTATTCAGGAAACTAACTGCCAAGTTTAATGTCTCTAGCTCTTATTGTCTCTGACGGACGGACGGACGGACAGACAGACGGACATGGCTAGTTCGTCTCGGCTGTTGATGCTGATCAAGAATATATCTAGTTTATATATTCGGAAATGCCTCCTTCTGCTTGTTACACACATTTGCATTTCTTTTTCCCCCATTTTTAATGGGATCAGGGTGTAAAAAGTCAAAGTCGAAAAAGCAGAAAACTGTCGCTGGCGATTTCTATCGACTGCGACTGCCGTCGACTTGCAGAAGTCGAACAGTTGCTGCTGCTTCGACTTGCATTGCTGACCGAAAGCAGGAGCAAAGCAAAGTCAAAAATTCTAAAACAGCGACTGCTGCTGCTGCTTGGCTTTTCGTCCGAAATCGGTTTCTGCTTTTGCTTCGACTGCGACTTCTGTTTTTTTTTCAGAAGCATAAGCAGAAGCAATGGAAATTAAACTTATTGCAGTTTTTTAAACACTGCTTCCAACAGCTACTGGGCTGATGGCCCCACCCTTCTAAACTGTCCAGTAGGACGATTGAGTATATGTCCTAGTCGAGACAGTGTGCACCGAAGCTGAACAAGCATCTCAGAAATTTGGTCTGACGGATGCAGGCACGCGGATAAAACTGCTGCAGCGTAAATTTCATAACGCCTACGTTAATATGACAACCGCAAAAAGAGCTGTTTAAGACAGCTACAACGTGCTTACACTGAGGGAAAAACTACGTTGTAAAATTTTATTTTTTATATTTCGTTCATGAACAGCTCAGGACGTGGCAATGATTACATATATGATATAAAACATGCATTTAATTATTTGTTTTTTTTTGTTTAAACAAATTCTGAAAAGCAGAATGTCGATCTTAAGAAGTCCGTTCTTAAAACATTACCGACCTTCATTGAGTCAAGACAAACCGTACATGACAGATTTTTTCGTCAACAAATGGTCATGATTTTTAAAATATTTTGTTTTTTTTGAGTGTATGTGACCTAGTTCGTAATGCGTCAAGCAAAATCTGTGACGCAAATTCATCGAAACGGAGTCCTTAAATGACGTTGTACAACGACAAAAAAATAGGGAGAGCGGAATCGCCTTGTTGTTGCGGCATTTGTCACAAACATACCTCTATATACATACTTTTTACTCCCTGTTCCCATTAAAAATGGGAAAAAGGGAGTTATATAGTATTGCAAATGCATGTAACAGGCAGATGGAGGCATTTCCGAATATATAAACTGTATACATTCTTGATCAGCATCAACAGCCGAGTCGATTTAGCCATGTCCGTCTGTCTGTCTGTATGAACGCGTCGATCTCAGAGACTAGATGAGCTAGAGACACCAAACTTGGCATGCAGGTTCCTGTATACCATGAGCAAATCAAGTTTATTTCAAATTTCGCATACACCCTCCCGCAACCCCGCAAATCGATAGTTTTTATTTATTACTCCCTGTTCCCATTAAAAATGGGAAAAAGGGAGTTATAAATCACTGCAAATGTGTGTAACAGGCAGAAGGAGGCATTTCCGACTATATAAACTATATATATTCTTGATCAGCATCAACAGCCGAGTCGATTTAGCCATGTCCGTCTGTCTGTCTGTATGAACGCGTCGATCTCAGAGACTAGATGAGCTAGAGACACCAAACTTGGCATGCAGGTTCCTGTATACCATGAGCAAATCAAGTTTATTTCAAATTTCGCATACACCCTCCCGCAACCCCGCAAATCTAAAAAAACTTCCACAGCCACAACTTTAAAGATTTAGCTTTGATTTTTGGTACACATATTTCTAAATTTCATTACGATCGGATAAATAACACAAAAGTTATGGAAGAATCTATTTCCCCCCATCTCAGCAGGCAGAAACAACAGTTTGACAGGCACTTTACAAGTAAAGTGCACTGCTTGCTTGTGTTGCCGCTGTACTGCTTGAAATGCAAGTTGGAAGCAGGGAGTCTCGTAGTCGGGCACACCCGACTAGAGTATTCTTACTTGTTTTTAAATATAAATGTGAGTACTTCTCATTTCACTGTTTCAAAATCAAAACATTTTAAACTGAATTTTGCATTGATATTCGAAATTTAGAACAGCCAATAAAACCAATTTGAAAAGTTTTGATCGGAATCGGAATAGGAACATTTGTTCGTTAATGAGCTCACCTGATGATCCACAACGGCGGTGGCCACCGGACCCGCTGGCGGCAGCGTCTCGTACATGAAACTAGATGGGATTGGGATTGGAGCAACAGGAGCAACAGGAACAACAGGAGCAACAGGAACAGCGACAGACTCAAGTCTTGACTGTTGCTGTTGTTGTTGGTGCTGTTGTTGTAGCTGCTGCTGTTGCGATGATGGCTGCTGCTGCTGCTGCTGCTCCTCTTCATCGTCATTCCAGCTGGCAAAGAAGTTGCGTATGTTGGAGCTGGTGGCGCCCAGTGGAGGCGCAGCAGCCTGTGGTTTGTTGTGTGCCTGTGTAGCATAATGTGGCGCTGCGGCAGCATGCAGATCATAGCCCACATAGCTATCCATATGCGCCTCCAGATTGCTAAGCGGCGTCGACTGGGTTAGGTAGCAACCATTGCTGCCGACGGCAGGAGCAGCAGGCAGCTGTCGCTTGCGATATTGGTAGTCATTGGCAGCAGCGGCCTGATATTGCTGCGCGCGATGCGATTGCTGTGCATAGCCTTCCAAGCTGCTGAGATCATTGTAGTAGGCAGTGCTGACATTGGCCTCCATGCCCATGTTCATGGGCATGTTCATGTTCATGTTCATGTTCATGTTCATTGGCATGTTGATGGGAGGTATGTTGATGCCACCGCCCATGCTCATGTTGAGGCCCAGCTGGGGCACATAACGCTGACTGTTGTTGCTGGGCGCAACGGAGGCGGTGGCAGCGGCATAGCTGAGCTGTGTTTGCGGCACTGCCTCATAGGAGTTGTGTGTTGCATAGAGATCAGTCGGGTGCTTGAGCTTGGCATTGCTGCCGGAATATTGTGGTGGCGTCGCATAACCATTGCTGCGGGGATAGTAGCAACTTTGCTGTGGAAATGCTGCCTGTGTGCAGCAGTTTTGTCGCGTTTGGGGCATTGCTGCGGCATTCTCTGCGGGATTCGGCCAAATGCTTCTGGCGCCATAGGCTTGTGGCATGTTTGCCTGATACGGATTGCTGGCATAGGGGGTGGGCGCCGTGGCCGTGGCATATTTGTCATACTTGTAGTACAAATCGCTGCTACTGCCGCTGTTATTGTTGGTGCTAGTGGCAACTGTTGCTGCTGCCACAGCATGATGATAAGCAGCACTCGAGCTGCCATTGTGGCCAGGCACAGCAACAGCTGTTGCTTGTCCAGTCAGCGTGCGGCAACTGGCCGCATTGTAGTCGACGCTCCAGTGACAACTGTTGCTGCTGGACTTGCGAAAGGCGGACTCGGCGCTCAGCTCCGGCGGGCTGTAAAGTGGCGCGGGTGCAGCAAAGCTTAAGCCGCCATTGGGCGGGTACATGGCATACTTGTCATAATAGGCAGCAGCAGGAGCAGGCGCAGGTCCTGCAGCCGCTGCTGCTGCTGGTGTGCCGTAAACAGTTGCCGCCATACTTTGATATCGACTGCTGGGCTTAATGGCCGCATAGTTTGGCTCCAGCGGCGGCAGCTGTTGCTGTTGCTGTTGTTGCTGTGGCTGTTGCTGCTGCTTTTGCTGCTGCTGCTGCTGCTGCTTGGATACAGCAGTTGCGCCCATACCCACATTTAGACCCATGCCCATACCCACACCCAAGCCCATGCCCATGCTCAAATATTGCTGCTGCTGATGTTGCTGTTGCGTTGTCTGCGTCTGTTGCTGCTGTGTTGGTTTGTATTTGTAGGCCTCGTAGGGATTGCTGTTGCTCATGAAGGTGCTGCCAGAAATGGGCATGGTCATGCCCATCGTTTGTCCTAAAGGCTGTGCATAGAAGGGCGTGGCAGCTGCCTGTGGCTTGCTGTTGTTCAGGCTGCTGCTGGTGCCGCTGTTGACGCTGCTGCTGCTCATCATGTTGCTGTTATATTTGACATTTGTTGCAGCCGCCAGCTTCTCATAGCGTCCAGCTTGATAGCCAGCCACTGGTGCATTATAATTGTACCCACTGTAGTTGTATGCATCCATGCCATAGTTGTAATTCTGATGATAAAAGTGAGATTGCTGCTGCTGCTGCTGCTGCTGTTGCTGCTGTTGTTGCTGCTGCTGCTGACGCTGCTGCGCATCCAGGCTGGTTAGCGCTTCACTGTAGAAGGGCGCCACAGTAGCAATAGTTGCCATTGGTGTCGGCGACGCTTCGTAATGCCCATTGGAGCCCAGCGGTGCTGTGGGCGTTGTTGTTGCGCTGCCGTAACCGCTGCTCGCGCTGCTGCTGCTGCTGCTGCCAGGACCAGACGCGCTGCCAACAGCAATGGCCATCGCGGCCGAGTCCATGTTGCCCGCTACAACAAGAAAATAGAGAGAGAGGAAATTGGTTAAAGAGGGAACATTTGAATAATATATGATTAATTACAAATATATGACCCGGCGTTGCCCGGCTTAATATTTGAACTTGAAGATTCCTAAGACTGACTTTGAAGCTGAGTTGGAAGCAACCAAAAGATAACTGAAAGATTTCATACCACATTGGAACTTGTTCTTTTATCTATACATATATAAAATCTATACATATGGAAAATTTGCGGAAAACTGTTGTGTGCCTCTTTTTGGTTTATCATTCGATCGGAATCAAATTCATTTTTAATATTATCTATATGATCTATATCTTACCCAAAATTTTAAATCATTAAGAATTCACATTGAACTAAAAGGATATTCAAGTAATATATGTATACTATTTGTATACTTTGTGGCTGAACCGCAGAAACCTGTTCGTATCGAATTTGAATCGCATTATTAAGCAATCCAACCAAATTTGGATTTACTTATTTATTTAAACTGTATAATTCCCATAAAATATATTATCTGGTTTATAAAAGCATAAATAAATTGTAGAAATTGATTGATGATTATTTTTTGAGCACAGTTTTAAATTTTGCCAAAGAATTAACATTTATTAAATGGCATAAAATTTGTTGAAAAGTTACAGAACTTTTTGGTTTACCATGCAATTTTTTGTGCTGTAAACATTTAAAACTTATTACTGCTATACATATATGGGACTAGCGTTATTAATTTTATTAGCTAAGCTTATTAATTATAAACGGCATGTTTATGCAGTCGTAACAAAAATAATTAGTTGTTGCTTTTAAATATAATTGTCAAAGATGACCAATCTTTAATATTTTACAATTTCTTTGCTTGTTGATTTGTATACAGTCAAAAATAAAGTTTAAAGTTAAAACCACTGTGGATTTAAATTAAAACTGTTAAGGAATTAAATTCAAATTTCATTCCAAAATAGTTTATTATTAAAAGCATTGGAATTGATTTAAAACCTAGCTGATATAATAATTTTAAACCGAAAATGGATTGACTTCCTGCTCCCAACTTGCACTTCAAGCAGTTTAGCGGCAACGCAAGCAAGCAGCAATGCCTGTCAAACTGTTGCTTCTGCCTGCAAAAATTGGGGGAAATATATTCTTCCATAACTTTGGTGTTTTTTATCCGATCGTAATGCAATTTACTCGGCAGATCAACATTGATATAACATATGTGTATATTGTATTATTATATTCAATTTGCGGGGGTGCGGGGGGTATACCCAAAATTTGAAATATACTTGATCTGCGTATACAGGAACCTATATGCCAAGTTTGGTGTCTCTATTTCTATAGTCTCCGAGATCGACGCGTTCATACGGACAGACGGACATACAGACAGACGGACATGGCTATATATAGACTTTATAACTCCCTTTTTCCCATTTTTACTGGGAACAGGGAGTAAAAACTGCTATAGTTAGCTTAAAAGCTCTTAAAAAGCTCTTGAACATGCCTGTAGCTTCTTTAGTTTCTTGGGATATGATGGGGAACAAGTCCACAATATTCTAAACAGCGACCTCAACGCATTGATACATACAACCAACCAAACAAACAGACAAACAAACAAACAAACAAACAAACAAACAAACAAACAAACTGACAACCTTTTCATCTCAATTTGTAAAAGCCACTCTAATTTTAAAGTGTTCATGGCTTTTGAACGAATTTTTAGATTGGGATGAATAAGGTGTCATTCGATGCGTATTCAGAATTTTAACATTTGTGCGTTTAAAAAAAATTTCAAAATGCCCCAACGGTTCCAAAAGCTATAATTCTTATCTTATATAATGCTAGTCGCCGTTTGCACACTTCGTGCTGCTTCGTCCTTAGCGTGAACTGCCGTCCACAGTGATGAAAAGTAGTCTCTCAGTTTTAAAGTTATCTTGATGAAACTTGCCACATATGCTTCTTTTTGATGAAAGCAGTACATATGTATTTCAGATTCGGTCGAATCGGACTACTATAACATAAAACTGCCATACGAACGATCGGTCAAAAATTACGTTTTTCAAGATAACTCGACCAAACGTACCATCACTGAGTTTTTGCTTTATCTAAGCATTTTTACAACATTTTTTATCAGTATCTAACCACTATATCTACCTGCCATAGAATAATTCGGTTCAAAAATAAGTTGTATGAACAAATTTGTTGTTTTTTAAGAGAACTCAACCAAACTCACTTCCTTTAAAACCAAAATTTGATCAAAATCGGACCATCTTATCTTATTGCTGCCATAGGAACAGCCGTTCGAAAAATTAGATTTTGTATGAACAACTTTTTTGTTTATCTAGTTATCTTTAACAAATTTAGCTATTTTGCGTTTTAGTGTCTTGTCATGCTGACCAATTTTTAATAAAAATCGGTTTACTCTATCTTATAGCTGTCATGGGAACAAATTAGGTTTTCATATGAACAGCTTTTCTGCAAGGGTATATATCTTCGGCACGCCGAATATAACATATGGTACATGGAATTTTTTCATTGTTTACAAACGACCTTTCCCCCTCCCCCCACCCCTTGACATACATACAGTGAAAACAAGGCAGGTGGGCTACACATATGTGGTGCACAACAGGAAAAAGCAATTATTCCATGGCATTTAAATGAAAAATGGAAAACCCCGTTGTTGCTGTTGTTGCTGTTGTTGCTGTTGTTGTTGTTGTTGCTGCTACTGCGGGGCGACTTTAATGGTCATAAATGTCGTATTTCGTATTTTGTGGCACACGCCAGGTCCTCATTCAAGTGTGTCAGTTGGCTGGCCATTAAAGCCCTAACGGGTTGGTCTGGGGTTCCTAGCTATCTAGCAATAGAATGGAATAAAACGACGCGCGTCAGTTTAGTGAAATGCGAATGTTCATTAAATATTAACGATTGCCACCACACACAGCAAAAGAGAGAAAGGACAATGGACAAAGGACATTGGACATTGGACATTAGACACTGGACACTGGACATTGGACATTGGACACAGGACATTCGACTAGCCTGGACTTAGGTGAACAACGACAGCACGTCTGGTTTACATGGTTGGGCGTGACGCCGGACGACGCTCAATGTCAACGCCCAACACAGCAATAACAAGACCCAACACAGTAACAACAACACCCACCAACAGCCAACAACAACACCAACAACAAGATAATCAACAAACTGGGCCACACACATGTACTCAACATAAAAATACAATTATGCATTCTCTAGACGGTTATGATCGACTGGAAATACTCTCTATTATTTGGTTTTCACTTTCGTATAGATATTGGGAAAGCAATTTTTCCTTAAATGGTCCATTTCCACTTTTGTAAGATTTTACATATTGAGTTAAATTTTAATTGATCTAGTGTTGAACTAACTTGCCATTGAGATATCATCCAATTTTTTTAAGTGCAAGTGGAAACCGAAACTGGACGGTATAACTCTATCAAGCCTGTTCTTGTTTCCTCTTTCGGCAAGGTTTTACTAAAACACATTTACTCTAAATTATCTCATTTTCACTTTTAGATAGGTTTTGTTGTAAATTAACATGCCTTTCATCTAGATATAAATTCAATAAAAGTAACTTCAACGAACTGTTGGAATTATTCTCTTCTTTTAGCCGAATTTTAAAAATTTTGTTTGAACGTTAAAGTTTTGTGAAAAGCCTGTTGAAGATTAAAAAAAAACTTATTCTACAGTCAGAAAGAAAATCATAAAATTTAGAAAATTGCAAATTGCACTTAAAACACTTTTTATACAATTTGTAAACTTAGGAACCTAAACTTAAGGAATCTTAACACTTTGTCTGCCTATGGTATATATCAACATGTATACCAAATTGGCTCTAGTTTCACAACTATGGAAACAAACTGCGTTCATACGGAAGGACAGACGGACATTTCATAAAAATTTAAAAAAGTAATTAAAAAGAGTATAATTAAGAGTTATTCTTTAAAAACTCCCTTCAAAAAGTATTATTCGGTGTGCTTAACGGAATCCTACCTACATACAACATTTATTATCTCTAGCATTTTAGCTAGCGTCTCTTTAATTAACTTGACTTTCAAAACGATGAGCCACTTGTATATGTGTTGTTCGGATCGCAGTTGTCTACTTCTGCTACAATCAGACTATTGTCTTTTAAAAATCGTTTGTAATTAGTTTACATTGGGATTTTATTGCTCTGATAAACTCTAAGATCGAAAAAGGAAACACAACAACTGAATATTTAAAATCAGACCACTTCTGAGTTCTACTTTCTGCAAAATTTTGTGGTATTAAAGTTCCTTTAAGTGGTCTTGTTTTTACTGCTGAGATGTTTTTTCGGTTTGATTTCGCTCGACTTTGATGTGGGTTGGAACGCTGTTAGTATTCAGATCAGGCTTAATTCAGAATAATTGCGAACAGTGGAGCAGCTCTGATATTATTATTTCTTGCTGCCTGTGTAACTTATTTAGCTCATTTGAAACATATATAGACTACAGGGTATATGAAAGACATACATATGTATAATTGCGTAGGTCTACTTTTGGTTTGAAAGGTAAGGGTCTGTAAAGTCTCTATAGCTATTCTGTCTGCATTAGCCATGAAGTGCGATGAGTTTTTTCCACTGACAAAAATTAAGCACAATCAATTTACAACAAAGACAACAACAATGATGACAACAGCGACGGAGACGGAGACGGAGACGACGACCACCTGTGACCAGTAAACGCATTAAGCAGCGTTCTTCGAAAGCGCAAGTTGCAGCTGTGGCAGCTGGTGTTGCTGTTGTTGCCGCTTTCATACGCCCCGTGTGCCGCTGGTGGCAATTCGGATGGTAGAAGAACACAGAAGAAGTAGCACCAACTCGCACTGAATTCATTATGTTAATTCACTTTCGTTTCTCGTACTGCTATTGATGGATCAATGAATGTTGTTGGAATGGTTGAATGGATTGCTTGAATGAATGGATGGACTGCTGCATTATGGCCAGCTCATCCAGGCGCGCTGATGGTTACAGATTGGACCTGCCCCTAATCATTAATGAGAAAAAGTACGCAGCGATATTTTGGATGGCTTTTAGCGTAATTGAGCGTGTCGAATTGGGGTAACATCATCATCATTATCATAATCAGCATATGCAATGAGATAGAGATCCAAATGAAAATGAAAATGGCAAAAAAAGGAATTAGCTAAACTTTGGCTTAATGAAGATTAAATACACTGACAGGGCATATGAATGAAATTTCTATCATATTGACGATGTAATATTGAGATATTGAACCAATATCTTGTCAGCAAAGTAATTGACTTTGGTCCGAAGATAACATATAAAGCCTTGTTGAACATGTCTTTTTACGAAAACTATATTTTCGATCCATTGCTCTATGACAGCTATAAGATATAGACGACCGATTTTGATGCAATTTTGTCATCATGTATAAATTGTCCCAATTTGTTCTGAATTGTTGAGCGTATACAAAAAAAAAAAAAATTGAGAAAAATATTTTCCATTCGATTGAAATAGGAAAAAAATTATTTATTCTACAAAATTTTTTAAATTTCATTGTTTAGAAACTAAAACTATTCAAAAGAGTATATTCGGTTTGTGAAATGTCCGTCCGTCCGTCCGTCCATATGAACGCAGTTTTTTTTCCAAAGTTTTGAAGCTAGAGCAACCAAACTTGGTATACATGTTGGTATATACCATAGGCAGACAAAGTGTCAAGATCTCCCCCCCACCCCTTCCCCCACAAACCGCAAAAACCTATATCTTCCACAGTTTTATAGCTAGAGTAACCAAATTTGGCACAAGGGCTACTTATCACATCCTTCATTGATCTGACAAAAAAAAATTTGGTCACGCCCACCCCCGCCCCCACAAATAAGCAAAGTCTGTATCTCCCCCACCCCTTTAGCTAGAATCACCAAGTTTTGCAGGTTGAATTCTGTTGCCCTATTTAATAGATTGGATAAAAATTTTATTGCCACGCCCTTGCAATCAAGCAATGTTTGTTTCTCCCAAACCTGTAGAACAGACCCAACCAAACTTAAATTGATGGCAAAACTTGAAAAATTTGAGCAGAAATTCAATTGCCACGCCCACTGACTCCGCAAAGAGGCGAAAAAAAGAGTATATCGCAGTCGGGTGCATCCGACTGCAACGTTCTTACTTGTTCCCACTTGTAATGTGTACGATTGTCCCGTTCGACATCAGTGAATTGCCCTTATGTATTTCATGCAGCATAAAAATGCAGCTGTACCAAATTTCTTCAAGATAGATCTAAAACTAACAGAGATCGCATAGGCAGACTGTTGTATTTGTTGTGTAGACGATTCTGATCGAGATATTATTCAATTGTAAACCTTACATTTACATATATGTACATAGGTATATGTATGTATAGCTAATGAGGTGTAAAATCAATGTGTTACCGATATCTTGACAAAATAGTAATACCCATGCGAGAGCGTATCCGAAAAGAATTGAAAATGTATGTATGGAAATGGCAATCCGAAACCGAAGACGGTTCACATTAAGTGTCTATATGTGTAATATGTTATATGCAAACGCAGAAGCGCAGAGAGAGAGAGAGAGAGAGATAAAGAGAGAGTGAGAGAGAGAGAGAGAGCGAGAGAGAGAAAAGAAAATCAGGCCAGATGTTACGATACATAAATTGCAATATTGAGATATTGCGTATGCGACATACATACATACATATACATACATATGTATGTAAATACATACACTGAATAAAACAACAACAAGCAAAAGTGCGGCGCAAGCAATGAAAATTTAAACAAATGAAATGCGACGAGTTGAAAACTGAGTTTCAAATTATGTTGCCATATGTTGATTTACTAAGGCATTGGAAAAACGCGCGCAACAGACTCGCACACACAGACACAAACACACAGACACACACACACGCACATAAACACACACACAGACACATACTGTAACTGAAGAGGCGGGACTCCGATAGCGTAGTATAGTTACAGGCTGAAGGTTGCTGATTGCTGCTGGCGACGCGGCGTATGCGTACTTTTTAATTAAAAGCAAAATGAAGGAAAAACTTAAGTTCGTTTGGACTTGAAAAGCTTTTTAAGATTTTCAATGCGTGCGTTTTTTGCAGCTCAAAAACTTTTCCATCTGTTGCCGAGGAGCAGCGCGCGAGACGCAACGGAATGTTAAATGAAATGTGAACGAGACGTGCAGTTGGCGTCGACGCAGATGCTGAAGTTGCCGCTGACGTTGACAGCAGCAGCAGCAACAGCGGCAGCGGCACACACAAACAGAGCGGAAAGTCCTTTTAAATGCAAGGGAGTGTGAGAAACTGGATACTGGCACATGACAAAAACCATTAAAAAGTGTGTGTGTGTGTGTGTGTGTGTGCTTTTGAGAGAGTGAATGAGTGAGTGCTTTTGTTGTTTGTTTGTCCATGTATGTGTGCGTGTGCGTGTGACTGTGTGTGTGTGTGTGCAAGTGTGAGTGTTGTTGTTGTGCTTGGGAAAACAAGTGGTTGCCGTGGTGAGAAAACGAGGCGCACACAACTCAAGCGCCGGCTCGCTGTGTGGAGAAAGGGGTGTGGTGTGGAAGGGTAGGGTGTGAATGAGTTGGGTAAGTAGAAGACGTGGAGCTAGTGCTAGCAGCAAACTGGCGTCTGCACTTTTGACAGCTGCTGCGCTGGCGGAAATGAAGGCGCACACGTTGGCAGGCGAAGCTTACACATCGAGAAATAGCCAGATTTACATACAGTACTTTTCGCTTATAACGAACGCATTTAAAGGTAAATTTCGCATATAAAGAACCAATTTCAAAAGTAAGCGCTTTATTTCTTCATGCTTTACGGTATGTCTTTACTCAAAGCGAACTTCCTTTGTAACAAAGCATTTTGCCAAGTTTAATGAGGTTCGCTTTTAATGAAAAATAGCAATATATAAATTTATAACCTTTTTTAACTCAGCAGTTTCAATTCAAATTGAAAAGGAAGTAAAGAATCGATAACTTCTTTTATCGATAAAGGAACTAAAGAAACGATGAGTTTCTTTATCCTGAAAGGAACTAAAAGTTCAGCAAAGGAACAACTAAACTACATACATATGTATGTACATATGTATGTATATCCGCAGAAGGAACTAGAATGCTCAACTCTAATGTACATTGTACAAATGTCATTTTGTTGACTAATTTCGATGAAAATTTGTTGCACTGTGTATGTATGCATGTATGTACATACATATGCATTATAATCAAACATGACAGTTACTCCGCCCCACCCCGCCCAACAATGCACCCATCGGCCTTCGTCCGTTGCAGTCTACGCTCCCATTAACGGCCGCTGACGTTGCCTAACGGTTCGATGGCGAAGCGTGACAAACAAGCGACAGGCGGCAATCGAAAAGCGAAGAGCAAAATGCAAAAAAAAACAAAAAGCAAGCAAAAAGCAAGCAAAAAAAGCAAAACAAAAAGCAATAACATTGGAAACGAACGGCAAAAAAAAAACAATGGAAAAGAATGTGCAGCAAATGATTTGCGCTGCTGCAGGTGACAGTTAGTTCCAGGTGAAATTTAGGACCAAATCTAACCACAAAGCGAATTCAATGAAATTAACAACACTAACAATAACAAGGCAGCGGCAGCAGTAGCAGCAGCAGCAGAGCGACAAATTGATACAACACAACGGCAAAAACAGTTTTGCGGTTGCGTTGCAAAAAGAGAATTGACAAAAACAAAAAACAAGAGCAGACAAACAACAAAAATAGGCGAGAAACAGCCGAAAAAAAAATAAAATACAATAACAACGGCAACCATAAAAGCAGCGCAATCAAATGATAATAAAAAGCCGCGATTACACTGACAACAACAGCCACAACAACAACAACAACAACGACACAAACAGCAACACACACATACATACACATCTAGCTGTTGATTATGCATGCGTGAGTGAGTCTCGCGTCGTGTCGCCCAAAGGTGAAACGAGAATGGAGAATGAAGAAGCAGCAATAGCAGAAGCAGCAGCAGCAGCGTTGGCGTCAACCAGCCAGCGCCAGCGCCGATGCCGCAGAAGAAGCAATAGCAATTCAAATGCAAAACAAATTTAAAAAAAAAAAAATCGAACAGCTAAAAACGAACAAAAACAAAAGATAGAAGATAGAAAAAGAGCCGTAGCACAAAGCAAAAGACACAATTGGAAACTTTGTCAGTGTGCTGCCCCGCCCCTTGCTCAGGGGGTCGGGAGGAAGCCACGATAAATATTGATTGAAAATCAATAGGTTGTCCTCTTTGTCTGTCTTGCTGTCTGTCCGTCCAGCTGTCATTTGTAGCGTGTTTGGAAGCCCTATGCGCAGTTCCAGTCCAACTTACAGCCCACCGGCACACTTACATACATACATACATACATACATACATATGTAAATACAGTTTGTCAAGAAACTCTTTACACACTGAAAATAAATTTAATTTTTTTTACTTTAGATTGGAAAATAATAAAAAATAATAATATAATAATTCAAATTAATTCTATTTTTTCCAAGATTGAGAGCAAAACGGAACTCGAAACGAAATGTGTAAGGAGTTTCTTGACAGTGTGAAAAATTAGTACTCATTGTTTTTTATGTTCACAAATTAACTTAGTTTTTATCATTTAGTTGTTATGCATTTAAAAAATATAATTAATTTTAATAAAAGGCTATTATTTTCCTATCGAAAGTCAAAAAATTAAATTTATTTTCAGTGTGTTAAGAGTTTCTTGACAAACTGTATGTACAAATGCATATATATGTACATATATATATATACATACATATGTATGTACATACAAACTAGAGTTGTTTAGTGAAGCTCAATTCAAGAAATAAGTTCGCGAACGAACGAATTGGTTATATACACACATATTCAGTGAATCAATTGGTCAATATATTGACATACATACATATGTATGTATGTTAGTTCGTTCATTTGATTTTTTAGCTCGTTTGCATATTTTGTTCCCTTTGTTTGTTTGTGTCCCTTACTGTTCTTTTCGCACATTTAAAACGTATTTTTGTTTTTTTTTTTTAATGATATTTTTATAAATGATATCATGTTAACTAATTAAGTTGCTAATTTCAGCAAAACCAGCGTTTACAGCTTAAACAGAACGATTGATAAATAGGACCAAAGCGAACGAACTACCTAGATGAACTATGATAACCGTAAGGGACTTATGAACTTTGTTCATTCGCTCAGCTTAAAACTACATAGATAAACAATACGATAAGGGACGCTAATAAAGTTTGGTCATTCGTTCACCTGAGAACTACAGAGATGAGCAACAACGATAAGGAAAATGAACTAAGATCATTAGTGCAGTTTAGAGCTGCATAGATGAACAACAACGATAAGGAGACATATGAACTTTGTTCATTCGTTCGTTAAGAACTATAAATGAACGATACGAAAAGAAGCGCTAGTAAAATTTATTCATTCGTTCAGCTTAGAACTACAGAGATGAACGACACTGTTAACGGACATATGAACTTGATTCATTTGCTCAGCTTAGACCTACAAATGAACGCCAACGATAAGAAGACATATGAACTACGTTCATTCGTTCAATTTAATGGGTCATTTGATCGAACTTACTGGAAACTATTCGATGCAACTCTTATGCATGTATACAGCTGTATCCCCAGTCTTAGTACAGGCCTGAATCAATACATTGTTTCAGGCCTGAAAAGTAATGCTTAGGCCTGAGCGTATACAATACTGCTTCCATTCCTTTTTGTATGGGATGTCCTACTTACAGAATGCCTTCTGTCGTAAGGTATATTCTCTTGCCTGAATATCCCAAGGAATTTTACTCCAAGAACTCAGTCCTGAGGCCTCAGGTCAAAATTATGGTCTGAATATTTAAAAATGTTCAGGATAAAACTATAGGCAAGAAAAAGAATGGTCAGAAGTCTAAAAAAAGATAAGAAAAATTAACATATCTTCAAAGCATGAGAGAGCTGCCATACTAGAAAAGGATAAGGGACTCATGGGTGAAATTATTAATTGGTCAAAGGCAATTATCGTTAAAATTTCACATTAAACATTATATATTTACAAATTTGTACAAATATTAAAAAAGCACCTATCATTTATACGGAGTCAACTGGGATTCGAACGCTAGACAAAAGCAACAATTACACATATATGTATGTATTAAATATGCATATTTGCCTTTTATTTTTAAGTTCTTAATCGGAAATTTCCGGAAAAGTTCGTTTACGATCGTAGGCATTACCTGCTCGCTTCTAACGTAAGGGCTATTTTCCTCGCTTCTATATTCAGAGGTTTTTCAGGCCTGAACATTTTCAACTCAATTCCGAGAAATCAGGTATGAACTCAGCGCTGATTTAGTCAGGCATTCTAATTTCCAATGTACAAACACACATTTGTACAAATAAACATACAAATGTATGTATGTATGTACAGATGTACAGATGTACATATGTATTTACTATATACATACGTGCGTGTTGCTTGCGTTGACAAGCTCGGCTTGATAATTTAAACACGTACACGTACGCTATACATATAGAGCAAAACAGACGGGAAAAACAAAAAAAAAAGAAGCAAAAAACAACAAAAATGTCAACACACTTCTGCTGCTGCTGTTGTTGTCATTGTTTAGTGTGTGTGTATGCGTGTGTGGGGCCTTTTGGGCTGTCGACTGTAATCAACGTTGTTGCTGTCGCTATTGGGGCGCAAAAAAAAAAATGCCAAAAGAACATAATAAGTAGAGCAGCCGAAGACTGCGTCGACAGCGACGTTGGCAGCATAAGCCACACTTACACACAGTGAAAGAGGGTGGGCAGGGGAGAAAGAGTGTGAATGTGTAAGAGAGAGGTGGGGCAGGGGGCAGCATATGCACTGAAGCAGCAAATAAACCACGTATTCACACATACAAACGTATACATTGAAAAGCTCAAGGCATTCATAAAGCATACACAAGTAAACATTACATACAAACACATGCATACATATACGAACCTCAACAGTTTTTCGACATTTTGTTGCTATTTTCGCAGTCGCTGTCGCTGTTCTGCCGCCGTCGCTGTCGCTGCCGCTGCTCACTTAAACGTTCTGGTTTTGTTGTTGTTGTTGCTATTGCTGTTGCTATTATTGTTGTTGTGTGTGTTTGTTTTGTATCTGCTGTTTCGCTTGATTATTTTGTTGTTGTGTGCTTTGTGCACTGTTACTTGTGATATAATTTTATGTGCTTCTTCTTCTGTGTATTCTTATTGTTGTTGTGCCTTTTGGGCCTCTTTTTATTTATTGCATTCAATTATGATTGTACGCACTTTACACACACATACACACGCACACTGACAAAAACAAAAACACACGCTGTCAACGTCAGCGTCGACGTCGCCGCCGAAATTTGTATGCCCCAAGGTAATGTCGCTGATAATACACGCTCTGCACTTTATTTTTTTCTTTTATTTTTTTGTAAAAATATATGTTTATGAAAGAATTTTTGTGTTATTTTCTGGCTTCAGCTGCGACGACGCTATTTGCACGAAATTTCAAGTTAGAGATACAGATACATTTACAGACACAGATACATTTGAACAGATACATGCACACAAAACGCGACTTTGAATGCAGCCGGCATTGACAGCGTTTCCAATTATTAGGGAGCGGGGGGGTGGCACAGGGTGTGGGGTGCAGGGGGCGGGGGCGGGCAGAAGACACTAACCGAACGCTGTACAGGTGGCAGCAGCGTGGCGAATCGAAATAGCGGCGCGTAAATTGTTAGAGAACTAAATATAAGCGACACACAATATACAAATGTACATAGATATGTGTACAATGTACATAAAGATATATGTATGTTTGTGTGTTACGAGGAACGTAGACGTAGTAAATATAAAAGTTAATAACAACGCAAACGAAATAAACACACAGAGACACAACGGGTGTAGCGCCGAACGAACGGACGTGCGCTCTATCTGAAAGTCGAGATACGAATGAGCCAACGGTAAAAAACACACACGTTGAGCCGAGGCAGAGGAGCACGCGCCAAAACGAAAGCGAGTAAAAGTTTAGAGCGCTCGGCGAGCGTTTTGTTATTCTTGTGAGTGTGTGTGTTGGTTTTGATGAGAGAACGTACTTCATACAGGTGGTTGGTTTAGCCAAAAGTCCGTGGTGGTATCGAACTTCACAATCCATTTCAACCGGGTGCTAATTGAACAGTTTCGTTCTATATTTACAGTTAATACAACAACAGCACACGTTTCTAAAAAATTAGAATCTTTATTTGTTTACTTTTTAGAGCTGACAATTACGCGCCACAAAAAGTAACGGACTATTGGCAACAACGGACAGTTCTTGCTGCGGCGCTGTCAGACTGTTAGGAATTGTGTGGTTGCGGTGCTGCCAGTAGTGTTGTAACTTCAATATTGCCAGACAGTTTGAAATTTTGGCGCTGCCAAACTATTGAAAAATAAGTGGTTGTGGTGATGCCAGCAGCAATGTAGTTTCGAGGATGCCAGAGAGTTAGCAAGAGATGTGGTTGCGGTGCTGCCAGCTGGCGTTTACAAATCGATATACGTTTGCCTATCGATTGTAGACAAAAAAGCGCAACAGACGCCATTAAGTGAATTTAACTAAAAATAAAATTAGAAACCATTGTTAAATTAAACGCAAATTTGTTGAACTAAGCATTGCAAAAATGGCTGAGGAATGGCAGAGCCAGAACTTTCGCCAAAATGTCATCTCAAAAATGTAAGTTACCATAAGTTATTTTGATATTATTTTTATTGCTTCTTAATGGGTTTTTGTTTCCCTGTTGGTTTTGTGTCCTTATTGTTTGCTGCTTTCTGTGTGGCAGTCACGACATGTTGCCCCAAAATGGACCGGAGCCCAACAAGAATGCCAGCATGATGGAAAACCATATATTTCGCAAGTCGCGCACCAAGGATGAGTATCTGGGTCTGGTGGCAAAACTCTTTATGCACTACAAGGATATGTCACAGCGCAAGTCACAGCAGCAACAACAACAGCAGATGCAGCAACAACAGCAGCAGCCACCGGTGCCCAACGCAGAGATGGGTCAGCAGAACATCATGCAAGATCCTTTAAATGCGCTGCAAAATCTTGCCAGTCAGGGCAATCGGAATCCTCAGCTGATGCCAATGAGCGGCACACCGGGTCCAAATCAAATGGCTGGACCCGGCGGGCCAGGCACCGCCTCCAATTTGCTGCAGACGCTCAACCAGCAGCGGCCCGGCCAACAGCAGCTGCAGCAGCCCATGGCCAACATACGCGGTCAGCTGCCAATGGGTGGCGGTGTCGTCGGCGGTGTCGGTGTCGGGCAACAACAGATGGTGCAGGTGCAGCAGCAAATGGGCGCTGCCAATGTACCTGGCGGCGCTGCTGGCATGGGCCAGCTAAACGCCTTGGGACCCGCTGGCACTCAGGGTCAACAACAGCTCGTAGGCAACGCGGGCGGCGGCGTCATGCCCAATCAAATGGTTGGCCCAGGACCCAATAGTGGACCAGCCGGCGGTCCAGTCGGCGGCATGCCCAATCAAATGTCGCCCATGGTGGTAAGTAGACCAGTTAGATATCGTTCTGTATATATTTTCAGTACCTTTGTTTTTTTTTTTAATACCAAATACCAACAAGAAAGAAAAGCTATCGTTGGCTTGTCCGTCTGTATGCGAACAAGTCTCTCAGTCTTAGAGCCATCTTGATGAAAAGAGTCTCAGATGTCAAGCAGTACAGTATATGTCAGAATCGGCCGGATTGGACCACTATAACTGCCTCTACCACTATAAGCTGCCATAGAAACGAACGGTCAAGAATTTTGTTTTCACAAAAAAACTCGATTAAACTTACCAATTCTGAGTTTAAGCATTTTCTTAACACCTTAACAAAATTTCACAAAGTTTTTGTTTCTCAAGCTGTTAATCAAATTTGTGGTGTTTTAGTATGTTTTTTATCATGTTGACCAAATTTCGGCTCGGCAAAGATAATTTTTCTTTTTGTTCCAGTCTAAAATACGCTTCGCATGATGCCTCGTTTATTCCAATCCAACAAATCCTTCAACAGTTATGAGCATTATAATTTTTAGTGGCCTTCCGAAAATAAGATATGTTTTGTTATGAATCACGCAAATGGTGTCTACTCCTATAACAACTATACTCGCACATTTGGTTTTAGCGAGTATACCGATATGCCACGCCCACATCCGCCCCTGCATTTGGATCTACTACAGCTGCATAGGCGGAGCAGCTAAATTTAAATTGATGGCCACTAATAATCTTCTGTGCTAGAAGCAACCACAACACTGAGAATATTGTTTCTGTTTCTATTTTACTATCTATCTCTCTTTATTCTGTTCTGTAAACAGTTCTGATATAAAAAAAAAGCATGAAAGATATCTTTTCTTTCTTGTTTCTTTCATGTTTAAGAAAATAATAATCATAAGAAAAAACATGGTTTCCCCGTTTTAAAAAATTATGCGGACGTGGATTCACCAAAAGTTTTCTCATTTTCACTTGTGCCAAGACTGATTCATTGCACTTGGCTTTGATTTTATTTAACTTTGAATTAACTTGCCAATGAGATGGGATTGGAAACACATTATTCAGTCGAAAGTAGAGACTCAAACAGGGTTTCTACTTTCGTGAAAAGTTTGATTTATTTAAAATTGACCAATTGCTGTTGGGCTACGGAATTCATAGGACTAAGGTTTGATGAAATGCATGTGAATTTAATTCGCAAAATCTAGGCAGTCTTGAAGGAAAATTCACACTTCCGGAAGTTGGAAACCGATAAAGACCTGATAATTCCAAATTGGAATTTGCAATACGTGTATATTTATCTAGCTTTCTATTTTGTATTCCCTTTTCTTTAGCTGGGCATGAACCCGGGCATGTTGCGCATTAATCAGGGGATGCAGGGAATGCCTGCCAATATGCAGCAGCAACATAATGTTGTCGGCGGACCTGCCGGTCAGCAGCAGCAGCAGGTGGGTGGACCGGCTGGTCTGCCGCCCAATGCTGTGCAACAGGGCGGGGCAATGAATCCGATGGGTGGCATGAATATCAACATGCCACCGAATATGCAGCAGAAGACAAACATGGCCATGGCACAGACGGGTCAAATGTTTGTTGGCAATCGTGGTGGCGTTGTTGGCGCTCAACAACAACAGCAGCAACCTTTTATGCGTTCCAGTCCATCGCCAGCGGATGCGCAACAGTTGCAACAGCAGCAGCAATTGCAGCAGATGCAACAACAACAGCAGCAACAACAACAGTTGGTGGGCAACCAAACACCCACACAACAGCCGCCCACGCCGCAAATGCCCACGCCGCAGATGATACCCAGCCCAGCATTGGTGCCCCAATCCAGTCCCCAAATGATGATGCAGAACTCCCAACGCAGCATACGTCAGCAATCACCCAGTGCGTCCATCAATACGCCCGGTCAGGTCACTGGCAATAGTCCATTCAATCCACAGGAGGAGGCGCTCTACAGAGAAAAGTACAAGCAGCTGACCAAGTACATTGAGCCGCTAAAGCGCATGCTGGGCAAGATTAGCAACGATGGCACCAGTAAATAACAAGCAAAGATTACAATCATGCATTGTCTAAACCTGTTCTATATTTTACAGACGTCGAGAAAATGACGAAGATGAGCAAACTGCTGGAGATCCTGTGCAATCCTACGCAGCGTGTGCAGCTAGACACGCTGCTCAAATGTGAAAAAGCGCTGGAGAAGATGGATCTCGTTTCCTATTCGGGTCAACAGTTTGGCGTAAGCGAAACAAAAACCATTTCTCTGTAGCCTATTCCAAATTGATTCAATCAAATTCCAATCGAATCATAGAAATCATCCAACCCGCTGCTGGAAGTCATCAATACAACGCTGCAGAGTCCGTTGGCCAATCATACGCTGCATCGAACATTTAGACCCAGCCTGGAGCTACTCTTTGGCACCGACATTTGTGCGCCCGTGGTCGCCAAGAAGCCGCGCCTGGAAATGGACAAGTGCTCGCCCTTTGACCAGGATGTGCCCCATGTGCTGCAGGGCGAGATTGCACGCCTCGATACCAAGTTTAAGGTCAAGCTAGATACGACCGCACACAATAATAACAAGACCATCAAATTGATCTGTTGCCTGGATGACAAGCGTCTGCCCAGTGTGCCACCTGTTAGCGTTAGCATACCCGAGGAGTATCCCTGGCAATCACCCGACTGCTCACTCACCGAGCAGGAATACTCCGCTACGCCGTTCCTTCAAATGGTGCAGCAGGCGCTCATCGCTCGTATGTCCAAGCTGCCCAAGAATTTCTCGCTCTCGCATCTTCTGGACACTTGGGAAATGGCCGTCCGACAGGCCTGCTCGCCCCAGCCCAAGCTTAAGGGCATCTGTGAGCTAAGCGCTGTGCTGGGTGTATAAATCGGAATTTGAATTCCTCAATTCCTGAGTGTTAAGATTGGTTTCAAGTTGGATTTAAGTGGTATATATATACAATCATAATCATGTTTTATCAACTTTAACACATCTTCATCTGTATCATCTAAACTAGGTATATATTATTATATGGAACATCTAATTGTACGTGTTTTTCTTCAGATTTTGGATGTTGGAGGTAAATACTTTATGTTTGTATTATTTTGACTACACTCAAAAAAAAGTTTGCATCCAATTGTGGAAAACTGACGTCAATTTGGGAAAAAACATAATCGAAATAGCTTCATAGAAATTTTTCTGTGCCATGTTGATCTCTTACCGCAAAGTGGAGAAAAAGTTGTAACTCTGGCAGAGAAAATTTTATAAAATTTTCAACAAAAATTACCATAACAATTAGAAAATAGTCCTGGTTTCATTGAAAATAATTACCCAGAGAAGATAAAGTTTTCATCAAATCAAAGAATATTTCCCCTCCATAACTCTTAAACACTATATATAGTATTATGTGTATACATTATTATATACTATATATGTAAATATGAAAAATATGTTTGTATATGAAAAATTAGTTTTTGTATGAAACATTTTTTTTTTTCTTAATTTGTATTAACCAAATTCACCTATTCTGTGTTTTAGGATGTTATTTCAATGTTAGCTGCATTTTTTTTTAGATTGGGCGACCATAAATTATAGCTGCCATAGGAACAATCAGTTGAAAATTAAGTTTTCTTATAAAAAACTTTTCTGCAAGGGTATTTCTTTCTTGTTTTTTTGTATGTGTAGATTTGAAAATTATTTTGAAGCAAATCTCACTAAATTACTCTATCGTTCATACAAACTTGTCACCCAAGGGGGTAAATTATGCATTGTTGAATTTTCATATAAATCGTTAAAAATGAGTTTGATCCTGATCTAACGATAAAAAAAAGTTTGATGCAACTGTTTTCCGTAATTTTCCACAATTTTCGAAAGAGCTCCCCAAAAATATATCTTAGTTATCACTTTCAGCATAACATGAAACTACTGGAAAAAGTTCAGCTTTCTGTCTCTTATGGTTTGGGCTGTGCGTTGGTTACCAATACTTCAGTGGGGCAGATTTAACAATTTTATCTATATAGAATCTGTAATATAAGGACTGTACCGAAAAGAAATTGCACACTTTTGACTTTGCACAACTTTTAGTAAAGACGCTCGATTGACATGCGGTAAGCACCGCTAGGAAGCGTGATCAAACGTGATTTTTACGCTCCTCTTCCGTGCGTATGAAACTTTTGCTCAAAGACTGGATGAATGGATGATGAGACCTATGTAAAAATGGATGCCAGGACATTGCCAGAACCCCAATTTTATACAATTTTATTTCGGCACAGTCCTTAGAATCTTTAATATAGATAGATATATAGATGTATTGATTTATCTACAATGCAGATTCTACATATTGTGGAATTTTTGATTGAAAATTCCTCCTTTACGAAGATTTGATATACATTCTTCTAGTTCTCAAGTCTTGAACTCTGAATGATCTCAGTTAGCACTCAGATCAATTTAGAATTCTAAAGAGCTCCATTACTGCGAATTCCACACTCCCTTTCACCCCCTTAAAAGAAAGACGTGTCATAAATTAATATATGGAAAATATATTTTCGCATTTGCTTATTTGTTTTTTTTTTTTCTTGAGATTTGGACTTTGGGTTTGTCCATATTTTCCGGGCATATTTTTGTTGTTCGTTCACATTTAGAAATAAATACAAATTGTTTCCACTTTTTGATGTGTAACAGATCAGGAAATTTTACGAGAGCGTTAATTATTTTATACAATAGAAAATAGTTAAGAAAACTTAAATATCACAGATTTTGTTTTAATAGCTATACTATATATAAATATATATAGGTATAATCAGAAGATCTTGCAAATTAGCGCGAAACTAGAATTGTGCTTGGAAAACGAAATAGCTTAACCTATAAGGTTATTGAATATGATATTGATATATGCACATATAAGTATTATTATATATATATATATATATATATATATATATATAAAAAAAAACATAAGATGGATTGACAAGAACTAGCTCTTAACTATATATATATATATGCTTAAGACTATGCTGATCTCTTGAGTTTGGGGATTTTGGATGATACTGTTGAGATGAGATTGGGATTGCTGTGGAATTCCTATCGACCCACAAAGCTGCCCACAAAGCTGTTTTGTAATCTCAGCAGATCCTGCGTGCTGTATAACTGTAGACTGCTGGCGGCGCAGGATTGCACTGGAGACGATTGTGTTGGAATTTGTACTGGACTGGGTGCAATTGCGCGCAGCTGCAGCGTCGTCGGCTCACACAGAACAGCAGCTGCAGCGGCGGCAACGATGGAAGAGGAGACGGCGGCGGAGGCGTTGGAGGCAACATTGCGATTGACACCATTCGCTTTATCCTTGTTGTGACGCTTGACGTGCTTGGAGAGATGATCGCTACGCATGAATTTCTTCTGACAGACGCCGCATTGGAACTTCTTTTCGCCCGTGTGTGTGCGCTTGTGCCGCGAGAGCTCATCGGAGCGGGAGAAGCGCTTGTCGCAATTCTCCCATTTGCAGATAAAGGGACGCTCGCCGGTGTGGACACGTTGATGTGCTTTTAAATGACTGCTCTTGAAGTAGTTCTTGCCGCAGTCGGGAAAGGTGCACTCGTAGATGCGACTGCGCGTGGCGGCGGCCTGGGCAGCGCTAATGCGTTTGGCGGCTGAGCTGAGTGAAGCTGGTGAGGGCGTTGGGCAAGGGGATGATGTGGTTGGAAGCGTAGGCTGTGGCGTTGCCTGCGAAGCAACTGTGCTGAGCAGCAGCAGCTGTGTGTCGGCAGCGTAGCTGCTTTGTTCCGTGGGCGCGGGGCAGGGTTCTGTTGAGGAAGTTGATGTTCTTGTTGATGTTGATGACTCTAAGGGCTGTGGCAAGGCCACCTCGGCGGCACGCTTGCGATTCATCTTGTATTTGAGATTGCGCCAGACGTTTTCCTCCGGATAGTCATCGGTAATGGGTGTGTTAAAGCCGGCGGCGCACATGGAGATGGCGGAAGAGGAGGAGGAGCTGGAGCTGTTGGTTTTCTCTTCAACGGAGGCGCTGACAGTGCCCAGGCTATTAACGCGCATGATGACGCTGACGCGTTGTGCGGTATCCTGTTCCTGTTCCTGCTCCTGCTCCTCTGCCAGTTCGCGTTCTCTTTGCTGTTCTTGTTGCTGTTTGTCTGGCGGCGGCGTCAATGTGACCGCTGGCTGCTCCAGCAGACGCGCCTTCTTGCAGGGCGTCACATCGCTCGCATCGTCCTCCGTGTCCGAAGGATTGGGCGTTATTATGCCACCATTCTTTTGACTCTTTTGATTCGCCACCAGTTTCAGCTTGGCCTTCAGCAGATTCTCATTGACCTGCTGTTTGTCCTTGGCAGCCTATAAGGTGTATAAGAGGAGAAGAGGTTTTTTAGTACAAGGTCAATAAACGTGCCAAGGTTCATTAGCCTAAAATAATTCGCATTCACTTTTTTGCGACCTGTGTCTCAAAAACAATTGACCTACAATAACTTTTCCAAGAATATTCAAAAAAGAAGCGCCAATTACACTTGTTAAAATAAAAAAAAATGAAGGCAGGAACCGATTTAAATGATTTATGTAAACTAATCGAATTTTAGTTTTAAGCCCTTTTTTCGCCTTTTAATTACGCCTTTTTTAAAGCCTTTTTTTTAGTTAAGTTAAAACCAATTTTGTCATTTGGTTTTCGCAAATTAATGTTATTTACTAGGGCGTCGACGCTGACGCCAACGCCAATGCTGACGTTTGACAAGGCCGTTCACATTTAACCTTAACCCGCAAAAATTTTCGCAGCCCCCACACGCAAGTTCAATGCACGCCTCGACGCGTCGATTTTTTTTTGGTTTGACATTTTTGTAAAGCGTTTTTTGAACTTTTCCAAAAGCCGTTTCGTTGCGGCTTTTAGCCATAAATTAAGATCGGTCAGTTGTTTCATAAAATTTTGCTTAATTCCAAGTGCAGCCTAAAAGCAGGCAGCATTAATTTCTATAGCAAGCGTCAACGATGGCTCGCTGCGCAACGCTTCAGGTGGCCCTCGAAATTTTTTTATGGGCTCGGCACGTTTACTTTTTCATGTGTTGGTGATTGTGCGTGTGTGTGTGTCTATGACTTGCCGCTGCCGCAGCCTGTCTGGCTTTGGGAGCTAAGCACTGGGGCTTGGCGCTGTTTGTTTTTTTGTTTTTTCTTTGCCGCTCAACGTTTTGTCGTTGCCAAATTGGCAACTCACCTTCACACGCACCAATACACACAAACACAAAAAACACAGTTAAATGCGCTCAAACAAATCCTACGCTGACTACGTCAACATGGCGCTCATATTAAAAATGAGAGGCGCTCAATCTACGCTCTTTAGGCTGGCGCTCTCTCAGTGCTAGCAAGAGCAACAACAACAAAATACAAAATATAGCTACGACAATTCCACATTGCTGTGTGTGGAGTCCAATGTTCGCCCTGTTTATGTATGTATGTGTTTGTATCACTCGCTGTGCATGCGGTGTTCACGTGAAAGCGTGCCTGCTGCGTGATCACATAGGCGCTAGGCGAGTGCAAGCGAGATGCGAGACTTTTGTTTTTAGAAACGCGGCAAGTGCAAGCGAGCGGCAATACACTTAATGGCATGCCTTGTATTTTTTTGTTGCGTGATTTGTCAAAAAGCGAAGGCGTCTCCGCCTTCTCCTCAGTGCTGCTTAGACAGAGGGGGGGTCATGAAAAATGCGGGAATTTCGTTCGTTTATTGCAGGGCTGCATTTTTCGCATTTCGCATTTAATTTTAATTAGTCTGAACTGCATGTATTTTGTATACTCGATACTTTGTTTTTGTAGGTCAATCTTTGTAAAGGTCTGAGTCACTTTTGGACTTACGTTTTCAACTTTGTTATCCCGCAGCGGGGGCGTTGCGGGCGGCGAAGGTAACAGCAGCGTATCCATATCCATTTTTTGAACTGTAGTTTTTATTTCCTTTTGTACTTCACACTATCTTTGCTTTTTTTTGGCACCTGCACAGCGAGATTGCAGATGCTCTGGAGTTTTTGTTTGTTCTGCTCTTCTCAAAATATTGAAAAAAAAAAATAATGCTTGGCCTTATCACTTATCGCAATCTGTTTTTTTTTGTGTGTTTGTCTTTTTGTTGGCACTTTTAATTTATGCACAAGATTTTTGTGCTTTTCCTTAAGTTTTTTTTTTGTACTTTTCACTTGATGCGGCTGCCTTTTTAGAGCCCGAGCAAGCGAACCGAAGCGTTCAGAATTCAACAGACGAATGAACAACATTCATACTGCGAGCTTCCACCAGACCATCGCAGTCGCAGCGCTCACACACATCCACATCCACACACAGATACACACACACACACACAGATACACACAGCTGGTGAGTGTGCTAGTGTGTGTGCGAGTGGAGCGCATGCTGCCGACGTAATCACTTGTAAGTGGGCAGGCTTTGGGTTGCCCAGACGCGGCGAGACGTGCGGGGAGTTGTTTGAGCTCGAATCGTCATCGACGCACAGTGGCACATGTTCGCTTTTCAATCTGAAAAATAAAATAATTAAAATCAAGCAATTGGTTAAGCATTCTAGTTCCTTCTGCGGATGTGGCTCAGTAGTTTCTTTCCCGAGAAAAGCTGCAATATTTCATTAACTTCCTTTCCGAATGAAGGAAATTATCGTTGTCTTAGTTCCTTTGCGGATGACAGAACTAATCTTTCCTTAAATTTATTTTTTGGATAAAAGAACTAATCGATTCGTTAAAAAAAATACACAAATATGGTATTAAAGTTGAGGAACATTTCGAACATTTGAACCGGCGAAAATAAGTCATTTTTTTCCTTATATATAATTTATTTGCATACCCATTTAGAAATTTTATATGTCTTTGATAAGCTCTATTGTTATAAGCCTGTTAACCTAAGCTCCCCCCAACAAACTTATAACTTGATCGAAGACAATAATTTTCATTGCATCTACGAGTATTACGAGAAAAAAGTTTAATAAAATAAACAAGCAGAAACTGTGCCTAGGTTTTCCGTAATTTATGCCACCCTCTGCATTTGTTGAATTTGACAAACGTTTTTGGACTAGTGCGTCCCACTGTGCGACGCAACCAGTGCAATGGAACCGATGTGTAACCCTCTGTCGGGACACGACTGTGACTGCGACTGTTTGTGGTGCCTTTGGACGTCTTGAGGCATCAGGCAATGGCAACGTGGGCAGCTCTCTCTTGTCCGCCCCCGCATACCCTGACACACACAGTTGGAAGCGGCAAAAGGTCAGGTCTGTGTTGCCCACGCAGGGCCCCGTGTACTGAGTGTTCCCTCCTCCCACAAAAAGGCAGCAAAAAGAAGAAGCAGGCAGAAACACAAACACAGAGCACGTAACAAACGAATGGACGTCATCAGCTGTTTACCTCGCTGTTGAGGATGGGATGGGGTGGAGCGAGTTGGGGAAAACACAAAATTCCATTGGGGCTATCTATTCATAGCTGCTGTTCATGCACATGGAGCGTGCACAGTAAAAGGCAACAACAAACATACATACATATAGATATGTATGTGTGTATGTAGAGAGGCATACACAGACACACCCCGAAGCCATGGTTGAGCATGAGTCTGAGGCCTGGCCATACCATTGACGACGCCAAAGCTGAAGCTGAAGCTGACGCTGACGCATTTGCTGCTACGGAAGTTCGTGATTAAGCGCTTTTTTTTCGTTCGAAGAAGAAGCAGAATGAAGAAACAGGCTTGAGGTTGAGTTTGAGCTTAGACTGGTCACTGGCCGTTTGGCCAGACACATGGAATAACATTAAGATCGGCCTTACTGCATACACTATGTATGTACAGTACTAGAGGTGGAAAAACAGCGTCCTATCGATAGTTCTCGATAGTGATTCGAAAACAAACATATACCATCGAAATAATTAAAAATGTTTCTTTAAAAAGTAAAAATTATTGGTATTTTATTCGAAAACAGAAACAAAAAAAAAGAAAACGATTCGAAATAAAAAGTTCTAGAAAATGGGAACATTCCTGATTTTTTATTTCAAAATAGTTATTAAAACTAAATTAGTTTAAAAAAATTTGATTGAAAACAAGATGACCTTATCCCATTTTCGATTTCTATCACACTATGCGAAGTAAAAGCGGTAAGGTGTGCTGTAATCTGTAAAACAATTGAATATTCGATTTGAAAAGCATTTTATCCAGTGGTTTGATAACTATTTTCATTCGAAAAAGTTTAAGCAAAATCGAAGTTCTTGCAGAACAATAAGTACTCAGAAATGGGAACAGGTGGAAAGAATTGAAAATGTTTCTTGACTCCGATGTTTTTGCCATCGCAAGTATGTACATATGTACATATATTTGCATATACATTAGCCAGATTGTCTGGCTAAAGGGGGCCAGAGCTAGTAGCTAAGCAGAAGTCGAATCGAATCGAAACAAAAGTCCAGACGCAGACACATTTCATTAATAGTGCAAAAGAAACCCGTTCAACAGTTGTGCATTGCACAGCGTTGCCAACTGAAAATGACAAAATTCAAGCAGAAATACGTTAAAAGTCGAGAATAATGTTGGCTGAAATAAATGTGCCCGCTTTTTGTAACATATTAGTCAGAATTAGTCAGTGTTTAGTCAGTTTAGGCAGTCGAAATTAGTTTAGTCTGGCAACGCTCTCGAGCGTAACATTTTCTCAAGCAAAAAGGGGCTCGTGCTGCTCACAGCCAATCAGCAGACAAAGGAGAGAGACAAGTGTGGGAGAGCGTATAGCCCCGCCATCAAACAGCTGTGTGACTATTATAAAGTGGCGCTCTTGCGCAACAACAACAACAGCAAGAAGCAGAGAGAACCGCAAAACTGAAACTAGCACGCCATACGAAAAAAAAAACACGCGCGGCTATTGTGCTGCTTATTTGAGAGAGTATATTTGTGTGTGTGTGTGTGCGTGTCTGTGAATTATCATACTCTGTATCACGCGTTGACCTCATGATGTTCACGTGAACATTTGTTGATACTTGCCAGCGAGCTAAATGCGGGCGCACGGGAAGAGGGTGGAAAGAGTAGACACCGATAGAGGCAGGCCTGTTTCACTATTTATATGCTAGTGTGTGTGTGTGTGTGTGTGGGTGTTTGTGTTGTTGCTTGTGTATTTAGTTTGTTATTGGAAACGGAATTGAAATTCGTGTTTAAATATTATGTGTGTGTGCGGAAACTCAAGTGCAATATGTAATGCTCTAGACGTGGGCGTGTAAATGGGCCGTTATGAATGCTAAATGCAAGTACGCAACGCATTTCAAACTGCAGAGGTGGGGCACAATTACGTACATATGTCTGTCTATTTGCTTTACAAGTTTCAATTGAATTCGGGTGGGGGGCGGTGTGGATCATCTAAATTTAGCGCAAGTATTCCGGTTTCAGGCCTCAGTTCAAGTTCAGTGCTGGATTTTATGAACGCCTTTTTGCCTTGACACGCATTTGGAGGCCACCTACGCAGCAGCTATGCTTTTATCTACTCCTGCTTGGCCCACGCACCTACTCAAATGCACGTAGGCCGACAACTCACAGGGTTGTCAGCTAGAAACAGAGAGAGCACGGCATTGAGAGAGCATCCAAAAACCCTTTTCAAGAGAGGGCCGCGCGCATTGACGCAACCTGATGTTTTGAGCCTAGCGGCTCGGTGACGTCACACGCGCTGCTTCCTCCTGTTGCTCCAAAAGGTCAAACAGAACCGCGCTGCTAATGACGTCGCAGCAACATCGCCGTTTGCGACTCGACTCGGTTCAAGGCCTTTTATCCAAATGCTTTATTAATGAGCTCAAACTTGCTGGGGTACTTTTTTTTCCTCTTTTTTTTTTGTTTTTCTCTATTGCCCCCAAGCTGCGTCAAATGTTGGTTGCTGTGTGCGCTTTTTGTGTCTCGATTCAATTCCATTTCAACAACCGGCAATGGACAAATCTCGGAGGCACTCGGAGGCGTTGCTCGCACGTCAATCACAGGTGGAGTGTGACGTCAGCTGCGTCGGAAAACGTTGAAAACGTAGCCCCCAAAGAGTGTGTGGTCAAAAATTGAACACAAAACAACAAGCACATGAACAGATATTTGTCTATAATTCGACACAGCAACACCGTCCGATTTCCATTCTAAATTTTGCCCCATCTCTCCCAAGTCATTCACATTTCGCTTTTCTTTTTCATTTTTCAATTTTTGCAAATTTTCGAACTTTTGCTTTCAAATTTTTTGGCACATAATGTGTAACGCATTAAAAATACAAGAAATGCAGGCCTGCTCCGATTCGAATTGGAATTATAAGCTGTTCCGAATTCCGAATTTCGCTTTTAAGATAGTGGAATGGCAAGTATTCGAACTTATATTTTGAATGGAATAAGAACGATTTCTATTTAATCCTTAATAGGAACACAACATCGGAAACGATTCGGAATGAAAAGTTCTCGGAAATGACAATAGTTTCTAGTCTCTATTCTTATGTTTTCAGTTTTTAAGCTTAATCTTAATGGTGGTCAAATTTGATTAAAACCCGATCACTTGATCATATAACTGCTATACAAATTATCGAGAAATAAGTTATTTATAGAATCCCTTATTGTTTTATACGACCAAGTTGCCAATACTTATCCAAAATTAATTTTGATTGAATGCATAAAATGAATTCACCTCCGTAGAATAAGTGTGGAATATTAGATATAATGGAAAACTCTTTTGTTGTACAAACAAGTGAGTTAAATCCGCGGCATCTGTCTAAAGTGCATACCGGAACACAGATGTACTCACTTTCGTAAAACCTTGTCAAAAGTGAAAATCTAAACAGGGCACATATATTTAGTTTTAATAGGACTAGTTCAACAACAAGTGAATTAAATCCGCGATTCTGTAAAGTGAAAATCGGACCTCGCGAAACCTTGTCAAAAGTGAAATCAAAACAGACCTTATTTGAATAGGATTCATTTTATGACCATATCCGCAAAGGGTACATGAAATCTTTGGCACTCTGAAAATAGTTTTTCTTTGCTGTATTTGAGTTTTTTTTTGGCATGGCTTGAATGCGAGTGCGAGTGTGATTTTAAATGCGTTGGCTAATGGATAAATGGGTAAAACCCCCGGACAAGTCTTTGCCTTATTGTTGTTTCACACGCGCCACAGAAAAAGGCGTCGCAAAATCTGCCTGGATAGATGGCGTCATGTAGGTTTAGTTTGTGGCCCACCCTCAAACTCGTGACTATGCAGATACTCCATCCAACTACCTGTTCCCCTGGCCATAGTTTTCGATTGTTGTTTGTTTGTTTGTTTTTTTTTTAGTCCAATAAATGAAATTTTATTTAGCGAAATTATAAATTAAATAAGCGCTACAAATAAATTTGTTGAACGATGCCTAAAGTAAACAAATTTGATGGTCAAAATGTTAATACGTTTTGAAAAGATACTTATTAGCGGAAACTGAATTTCCTCTTTAAAATTTTCCAATCGGAACCCTTTCACACCTCAAAATTCCTATGAGTTTTATCTCTACTGTAATTGATATTGAAAAGTTTCCATTCGTATAAGTGGTAAACAATTTGTTGATCCATTTATATTAGAGAATTGAATATGATACAAAATGAACAGCAACAAGGAAACTTTTCTCAAATTCATTTATTTGTCTATAGCAACAAATTATATATTTTGAAAATATTTTTCAAACTAGGAAAAGTATTTTTGTTGGCGTTTAAAGTTTTAGGACAACGTTTTATACGAATTTCGATATACGCTATCGATGGCAAATGAAAGCAGCATGTACAAATTCAGGTACCCCCGTCGAACCCACTAAAACCTCTTAACACCCTAATCCAACAACTGCGTCGTGATGCGTTTTTTGGAGCGTTCTGTTCCGCTCCGTTCCGGCCTACGTGCCAAACGACGCGTTGTGCTTAGTCTAAGCACTTGGCTATCTATCTCTGTGCAGGGGAGCTGAGAGCTGAGAACATTAACTTTATTTTTTAAATTTTTTTTGGATTGATCATAGCAACATGCTGTAAACACAAATTATGATTCAAAATGACCTTCGTTGGAGTTCCCAAATGGAAATTTTATGGCAGCGAGCGTCAAGGCTTTTCCCCAGTCTGCCAGTCGAGGACGGAATGCGAACAACATTATCATTTTCATCATCATCAAGTGATTGGCTTGGTTATGGTATTCCCCTTTTACCTGCTAAATGTATTCTGTTTGCCTTATTCTGGCTAAGCGACCTTGGCCCAGTTCCTGCCCTTGCCAAATGTTCCATCTGAACTTGAAAGTTGTTGGCCCTGGGCAGGATGCGAAGACAACGACGCAGAGTCAACTGTTGTCCCTCAACCGGTTCAACTGTTTGTTGCTCTTCTGTTGCCTATGCAAACCCAAAAAAAAAAAATAAAAATAAAAACAAAACAAAAAGTTCATCTCACCGTCAACATCGTCATTGGATTCGGAATCGAAATAATTATTGTCGGCAGCGGCAATCGTGAGCAATGAGAATCACCAAACAACATCATAAATAAGAAGAAAACAAGCCAAATAAATATATTTGTGGATATGGAAAATATTTAATACCCTTGCAAAAAAATTCATGTTTTTCCACACAAAAAAGGAATTTTTCGACTTTTATCGGGTTTGACTGAACAATTGTTGAGTGTGCTTGAGATATTTAGAAAATCAAAAAAAATATATAATTTTTTTTTCACAAAAGATGGAACAAAAACAAGAATGCTCTAGTCAAGCGAGCCTACGAGACTCCCTGCTCCCAACTTGCACTTGAAGAAGTTCAGCGGCAACGCTAGCAAGCAGCGCACTTAGCTTGTCAAGTGCTTGTCAAACTGTTGTTTCTTCCTGCTGAGACGGGGGAAATAGATTCATCAATAACTTTTATGCTTGTTATCCGATCGCAATCAAATTTACGATGCGTTCATACGGACAGACACACAGACGGACATGGCTAGATCGACTCGGCTGTTGATGCTGATGAAGAATATATATACTTTATATGGTCGCAAATGCCTCCTTCTGCCTGTTACACACATTTGCAGTACTTTATAATTCCCTTTTTCCCATTTTTAATGGGAACAGGGAGTAAAAACTGCTCGACTTGTTTGAGGGACCTTTTTGAAAACAATAAAGTTTTTCAGACATAGACTGAAAATTCGATCGATCATTCCTATAGCAGTAATACATAGTATGTACATCCTTATAAACTTAATAAAAGTGTAAACCTGTTTTTTCATTAAAATATGATTTATGTTGTAACTCAGTTTTGTACAGATTAGACTTCTACTTTCCAGTTGAGTTCAGTTTATTGAATTAGTTCAGTAGTTCATTTGCTTTAGAACGAACTTATCTTTCATTTCAGTCCCATTATTGTTCAGTCGATACGAATACCAATATTGTTCAGTTTGAGTCTCATTAACTGATTTCGAACACCAAAATCGCACAGCTGTCATTTGAGTGTAGCACATTTAATGTGTAGCAAATTTCGTTTCAAAAACTAAATGACCCACTGTGCAAGGGTATAAAAATAAATGGCACAAAACAGAAATAAATCTAGTAGCTGGGCCAACTGCGTAGGGTGGGGGAGGTGGGGAGGTACACTATAGCCAGATAGTCAGATAGACAAATAGACCCGTTTTTTTGGTTGTTTTTTTTTTTGTGTCGTTGTGGACGAGGTCGACGGGGACTGCGGCTGTTTCAACACGTGAACTCAACGTGAACAGCAACAGAGAGCGTTGAGCGGTTTAAAGAGACTGAGAGAGAGAGAGCGTGTCCACAAATAGATTGACTGATAGGGGGGATTGAGAGTGCGATAGAGAGGCAGTGTGCACGAACGAGAGAGAGGGAGCTATCTTATTGCGTTATTCACAAATATACACAATATTCGCATGACGTGCGCTCAACAGCTGTCCGTGTGGTGAACGTGAACGTGCCTGCACCCGTTGCCCATTCCCCCTGGCCCCATGTTGTTGTCCGTGTCCGAGTTGTGCTGCCAAAGGCCATACCCAATTCAAAGCGAAGCGGACAACCCTAGAGCGATAAGCGTCTGCCCGTCCAGCTGACCAGCGCATGGTCAGCTCCACACGGCGGCAGCCCTGAGACGCCTCCAGCAGGCAGGGGGCAGTCATCTAAGTAGCTTATCGCCGGCGGGGAACGTGAACGTCTGCTGCTTATCGCCCACATCACAACGGGGCGTGTGCCCAACGAATGGTCAAAGCAATTGAGATTGAATTGCCAATATAACTGTTAGAGCTGTATTTGATTCCCATTCCGTTTCAGATTACGTTCAAATGAACTACTTAGTTAACTGACTTTATCGCACCTGTTCTGGTTTCCACTTTTGGCAAGATTTTGCGAAAGTGAATTTTATTCACCTTTTAAAATTTTCATTATAACAAGTCAATTTTATTGAAGATTACAAAATTTTGAATTCAATTCGCAAACAATTTGTAAGAGTTAACTGAATTTATCACACCTGTTCTGGTTTTCACCTTTCTTTCTGAGTTCTATCGAAAATTCAAATAAAGTTAATTCAATTCACACAAAATTGGGCGAGTGAGAAAAGTCATTAAAGCAAATTTCACTTTAATTGAACTACTTAGTTAACTGAATTTATCACCTGTTCTGGTTTTCACTTTCCGCATTTTATTCCAGATTCGAATAAAGTTAATTCAAACTTCACTTTGGCAAAATCTTTCCGGAAGTGAAAACACAAAAAGGTCTGTATATGCCTGATCTGTTTGTTCGTTTCCAGTTTTAGTCTCTCCGTTTTGGGGCTTTCTCAAGTATTTTACTGAAAGAAATGTAATTGAAAATTCGGGGGAATTCAATTCCGCAAAATCTTGATCAGGCTCAATATACATATGTACTTATTTTTCATGGAATCAACTTTATTACAACCACCGCAATTTAGATGAAAGTTAAATTCGATTTTAAATAGAACGAAAGAGGGTATTTTGAAAGTATTCTGGAAAGTATTCGAACATAGATTAAAAGCGTAAAAACGATTGACATTTCAATTGTAAACAAAACAAGTAAGCATGCTCTAGTCGAGTGTGTCCGACTACGAGACTCCCTGCTCCCAACTTGCATTTCAAGCAGTTCAGCGGCAGCACAAGCAAGCAGCGCACTTAACTTTTCCAGTGCATGTCAAACTGTTGTTTCTGCCTGCTGAGGCGGGGGTAATAGAATCTTCCATAACTTTGGTGTTATTAGAGGCTAAGAGATCTGTGTGTTCATACGGACGGACGGACGGACAGACAGGCAGACGGACATGGCTAGTTCGTCTCGGCTGTTAATGCTGATCAAGAATATATATAGCTTAGACGGAAATGCCTCCTTCTGTCTGTTACATACATTGGCAGTACTTTATAACTCCTCTTTTCAGTTCTACAGTTCATCAACTGAATTACTGATTCAATTTAACTACAATATGCAACTCCAACACCTGTTGCTCGCAGAACATAGCTGAATAGGTTAATCAATGGAAGGGGGAGTGTAGAGTAGCTGTCGAGGTATGCAACCGTTCGAGAACAGTTTCACTTGTGGGTGTGATCTCTGCGTGACATTCATTATAGTGTTCTGTTATGTACAATGTGCTATTTTTGTGAATGAGTATTAAACTAAGGTGAATGGAATGCAGATTAGCTGATTATGTTTTGAATTATTCGATTACAATTTACTAATCTACTAGCTAGTCCAAAGTAAACATTATTTACTCAGAACACATATGCCTTATTGTTCCCATTAAAAATGGGAAAAAGGGAATTATAAAGTACTGCAAATGTATGTAACAGGCAGAAGAAGACATTTGCGAACATATAAAGTATATATATTCTTGATCAGGATCAACAGACGAGTCGATATAGCCATGTGCGTCTGTCTATCTGTATGAACGCGTCGATCTCAGATTTCTTTTGCAATACCTCTGAAGTTAAGAAACCATATTTAATTTGAGAAAATCTAACTATCTAAATTTGTTTTGTTTTTTTTTTAAAGAAATTTATACAGAACTGGGAGACAAATAATTAAAATTAGTTGCGAAGTAATTGCAATGAGTCACTTAAGAAAATTTTGGTAGCAGCAAAAAACACAACAATAGCTAAAAAAAACTTGTATACATCATCAGAAATCTATATATACATTAAGAAGGCAGAGCACTGTTTACTAGATAAATCGCATTTCTCTCTTATCTTTGGCTACCAGCGATTATATATCCAATATATAATGCCAATAAGTTATCAATATTACTTGCCGTTTAGTTTATCTTGGGTTATCTTACCATATGACGTATGCGTGTTATAAGTTAAGTACAATATATACATACATACATACTTATATGATCATTTTGGGGCGTTGTCGACATTGAGTCGGTGTCGAGTCGAGTGTGGGTCGATAACTGCCCCTGGGACATGTTGTTGATTTATTGTTGGAGTGCTTTTCTGTTGTTGTTTAGCAAAAAGTAAAAACCCTTGTAGAGGAGGCTCGCTTCCAAACAATGGAAATAACCCAAGTGCGCATTGCTTTTCTCCCTTCCCTTCAGTTCCTCCACAAAGCAAACCAATTCCCAACCCACCTTTTTTTACACACTTGCTAAGAATATTATAATTCTGTTACGAAATGTGTAACGCAATGAAGGAGACGTTGCCGCCCCTATAAAGTATCAAATAAAAACACCTCTACGCGAGGTTAAAGTCTAGGGACGATGCATATTAAAGCCACAAAACTTCTGATATCTAATTTTGTGACGAAGTATTTTCTGATTAATATAACAAATATTTTAAATAAAAAAATTAATTTTGGATTCCGCACGTTGCCGAATGCAAAATTAGTTTTATTATTTAAAATATACTTTACTTTTACTACATATGTATGTCAGAATCAGCCGGATCGGATGACTATAACATATAGCTGTCATGGGAACGATCGACCAAACTTAATTCTGAATTTTAGCAATATCATATCATGTTAACAAAATTTTATCAAAATCGGACTACTATATCACATAGCTGCCATAGGAATAATCGGTTCAAAACTAAGTTATTTGAATGAAAAACTTTTTTGTTTTATTTTTAAATAACTCAATCAAATTCACTTTGTCTTCGTTTTAGTGTGTTTTTCACATGCTTACAAAATTTCATCAAATTTGGGCGACTATATTTTCTAGCTGCTTTCAAACTTCTTTGTTTGTCAAGCTATCTTAAACAAATTCAGTGTGTTCTTGTCATACTGATTAAGTATGATAAAAATCGGGCAACTACCTGTCATTAGAACAATCGGTTGAAATTGAAGTTTTAACATGAACAACTTTTCTGGAAGTGTAATATATTTTCGTCCATTAATAACTTTTCTTTCTTGTTACTTCCTGTTCCCATTAAAAATGGGAAAAAGGGAGTTATAAAGTACTGCAAATGTGTGTAACAGACAGAAGGAGGCATTTCCGACTATATAAACTATATATATTCTTGATCAGGATCAACAGCCGAGACGAACTAGCCATGTCCGTCTGTCTGTCCGTCTGTCTGTCTGTATGAACGCGTCGATATCAGAGACTATAAGAGCTAGAGGCAAACTTGGCATGTACACCATACGTAGATCAAGTTTATTTCAAATTTCGGATGCACCCCCCCCCCCCCCCCCCCCCCCCCGCAAATCGCAAAAGACTCCCACAGCCACAATTTTAAAGATAAAGCTTTAATTTTTGGTACACATGTATGTTTAATCAATGTCTTTCGGATGTGTAAATTTCAACACGATCGGATAAATAGCACCAAAGTTATGGAAGAATCTATTTCCCCCGTCTCAGTAGGCAGCAACAACAGTTTGACAAGCAGTTTACGAGTTAAGTGCACTGCTTGCTTGTGTTGCCGCTGAACTGCTTGAAATGCAAGTTGGGAGCAGGGAGTCTCGTAGTCGGGCACACTCGACTAGAGTATTCTTACTTGTTTTTTAACTGTTACTGTTGACATTGTTTTTTTTTTTTTTTTTTTGTGCCTAGCTGGGGCGTCTTTTAGTCGTTATTTCAATGTCTGTGACGAATATTGAAGCATGACGATCACCCAATGAGTACAGCCTGAGAATGTTTGTGTAATTGTTGCGTTATTGAACAACAACAGCTTAATATGATTATCATTATCATATCCATTCATCGATCGAGTGGACAAATCACATGGCTGATTGTGAATGAGAGATTCTCTAGTTAAAGATGAACGTGTGCCGTTCTCAATTTAACAATAGCCTGAGAACAACAGCGATTCTCCTGTCGATCTACTCTGCCTACTTATCTAAGCTCTTATCGGTTATCGGTAGCCTGTTTCTGGCGAAGGCTTAACTACTGATCCTGCCTCGAATCTCTCCGTTGACATGCTTGATGACCCACTTGAGGTATTGACTAATCTGTGCTCAATCTGTGTCTGAATTATTTTTGGATTTTTTCAACTGGATTTGATCTGTCTCCGGTCTGTCTCCAATCTTTTCCCAATCTATGTCTTCTCTGTGCTAGATTTGAGACCGTTCTTGTTTGATCTTCGCCCAATCTATATCCGACCTCGTTTAATCTTTGCCCTATCTAAGTCCGATCTGGTTTGTGCTTTGCCCTATCTCTTTTGTTCTATATCGGATCTATGCATGATCCTTCCCCAATATTAATATCTCTGATCTGTCATCGATCTGTTCCCGATCTTCCACCGATCTGACTTCAATCTGTGTATGATCAGTATCCGATCTTTAGTTAGTGCATGACTTCATTCCAAAGTTCAATTCAATTTGCACAGTTGTTTTTTGTTATTGTTGTTGCTGATACTGCGACCGGCCTGCTTTACATTTTTACACTCATCGCCTGAGACGCTAAACATCGACGTCGGCGTCAACGTCAACGTCTGCGTCTGCGACGACTTCAGGGCCTGGGGCCAGGTTCAACGTTTTGTGAATTTGCGCGTTGACCTTTGTCGCAATTGTTGTTGTTTGTTGTCGCTGCTGTTGTTGTTGCTGCTGTTGTTTTTGTTTGCGATTGTTGCTTCCTCGTCAACAATTCGTTGTCCTTGCCAAGTGTTAACGCCTCGTCTGCGTGTGTGCGTGCGTGTGTGTGCCTGTGTGTGCCTGTTGTGGCTTTATAATCAGAAAAGGGTATTTTAATATACTCTTTTTTTTTCTTTTTTTTTAAAAGAAGAATAGTATGTTGAGTTTTTGAAATATCCGTCTGTCCGACCGTTAGTCTGAGCCCATTTTTTGTCAAAATCTACAAGTTTTGACCAAAAATACAATTGCCACGCCCAATTTCGACTTCGCAAAGAGGCTAAAAATAGAATGTTTTATTAGATTTTGGGCATTGCCTTCAAAGTAGGACAACGACCTGATGTTTTTCTCTTTTAGAGGAGGATAACACATCGATTTCAATATATTTTTAAATTCTTTTCACTAGCGATGTTCTGTTCGATATATCGATAGTGAGATTTGTATCCTTTTGTACACAAAAATATCTGACCAAGAAAATATATTTTTTTTTGAAAATAATTTGTTTTAATCAGGCACGATCGCATTTCCGAATCCAAAAATTCATATTTGGATTGACAAATTAAATATAGTGAAATCAAATTAATTGAAGCTATTAAATTTGTTAAAATATTTGTTAAGCTTTACAGAGTATATTCTAAATTATGTAAGATGAAAGTCAGTTGTTATACTCTTTTTTTAATTGTTTTGAAAAAAAAAGAAAAAAGAGTATATTGGGTTTGTGAAATGTCCGTCTGGTTTTTCGGTTTTTAAAGTTCTTGTCTGAAAAACTTTTGTGGTTTTTAAAATATAACTGACATAGGAACAATCAGTTGAAAAATAAGTTTTCTTATGCAAATCTTTTCTGCACGGGTATATATCTTCGGCGGGCCGATATGATATGATACATAATTTCATGTTTCGATAGTATTATCAATAATATCGATGTTTTCGACTATCACTATAGAAAATTATCGTTTGCACGTATATTAATGTTTTGCACCTATACTCTCTATCTCGATCTCTTCCTCCACTCTCCCTCTCCATCTTTCACTCTATCTCTTTGACTCTCTTTTTTGCGCACTTTCCGATCATCCGATCGATTTATGGCCCTCAGCTCAGTGTCGATCGACACACGGTGCATAATTTGCAAAAATATGCTAATTTTGTTGTTTAGTTTTTACTACCTGTTCCCATTAAAAATGGGAAATGGGGAGTTATAAAGTACTGCAAATGTATGTAACAGGCAGAAGGAGGCATTTCCGTCTAAACTATATATATTCTTGGTCAGCAACAACAGCCGAGACGAACTAGCCATGTCCGTCTATCTGTCCGTCTGTCTGTCTGTATGAACACTGTGATCTCAGAGACTAGAAGAGCTAGAGACTCAAACTTGGCATGCAGGTTCCTGTAAACCATAAACAGATCAAGTTTATTTCGAATTTCGGATACACCCCCCCGCACTCCCGCAAATCGAAAAAAACTCCCACAGCCACAATTTTAAAGATAAAGCTTTGATTTTTGGTACACATATTTCTTTCATCAATGTTAAACACTTGCGTAAATTTCGTTGCGATCGAAATATAAACATCAAAGTTATGGAAGTATCTATTACACCCAGCTCAGCAGACTGAAACAACAGTTTGACAGGCACTGGACAAGTTAAGTGCGCTGCTTGCTTGCGTTGCCGCTGAGCTGCTTGAAGTGCAAGTTGGGAGCAGGGAGTCTCGTAGTCGGGCACACTCGACTAGATCATTCTTACATGTTTCCATTAAAGTATCTGTCTCTTCCACATTTTGATTATAAGCCAAATTAAATCACTCTTTACAAGTAATCGTCGCAAATGAAAGAAAACAAAAATTTTAAATTTCGTATCTTTTTGTTTTTATTATTATTTGTTTATAGAAACGCGTCGCAAGCTGCTAAAAATAAATAAATAGGCGACTCTGTTTTTATTTTGCGTGCTTCGATGGGAACACAACGACAACAATATGAAAATAATTGTGCTAAATTGTTGCTCCGATCTGTTTCTGATCTTTGCACGCCGCCAGACCATGCACAATTCCATATTCCCATTTGCAGGGAAAAGCGTTCCCCAGATAAGTTCAGATTGCTGCTTGCAATTGAATTTAATCTAAAGCAGCGACTTTGTACTTATTTCTTTTATTGTTATTGCAATTCTTTCTATAAATAAATAAATAAGTCGAAAAATTCTTTACATCATTTTGGCTGATTGTCTTTTCAGACAAGCCCACATTAGCCTGCTATTTCTTATTCAAGACTAGGAATTGGTAACAGAATGCTAAAATGAGCTTTAATCATTTCCATTTAATTATTTATTAGTTGTTGTTGTTTTAATTACATATATTTGCCTCAAAACATAAAAAAACTCAAGCATTCAAAAGTGTTCCATGCATGTTTATCGTTCCTCGGTGTACCCAGGAAACTCTGACATCGATATTTGTTATCGCACTTTATCGCCTCTTGTCAAGATCATAAATGCCCTTTTTATAAAACCTTTTTCAATATGTTACACATTCCGTAACGCAGCTAAAATACCCTTTTTGCTGGTAAAGGTATTTAATATAATCAATAACAATAGCAGCTCTTAGCACAATTTGTCCAAAAGCCAGTTGGCACAGATCTTCAAACATTGTAAAAATATAATTTCATCATCTTTTTTTTCTTCTGTCGATTGTGCTATAAATAGCTCGAGCCGAGATTCGAGGATGACTTTAAAATTGGTTCGAGATAAGCAAATGTTTTTGAGGAAGCCTCTCAAAAGTCTCAAGGGCCATTCGGGTCGTATACGTGATATGCTCATTATTTCATCCTACTAGAAAAATGGGCGCGTTCAGCAGAGAAATTTGGGGACCAGCGGAATATTTGGAATAGCCATGATTTCCAGGTCCGTTGGGTTTAATAAAATTTGTTCCGATCCCGCGCAATCCCCAAATATGTTTCGGAGCCACAAAATTTCGGGGTAACTCGTTTCCGATCCCATCTCTAATACAAACACATATTTATTATATCAATCGCGACTTAACTTGGTAAATTTGATTCCGATCGGATAATAAGCAACAAAGTTATTGGAGAATCTATTTCCCCCCCCTCTGAGTAGGTAGAATCAGCTATCGATGGTTGTTATCGATACATTCTTGAATACAATAGTAAATAATATCGAAAATCAGTGCTCAAAATGTTATCAATTGATATCAAGCAATCGAGAATTGATAGCTGCTGAACGCGCCCATCGACCATACGCCGTGTTAGCCAAAAGCGAACCTACCGCAATGGAGGCCAACAGTCAATTAGCAGCTAACGAGACTGAGAGACAAACAGAGAGAGAGAGAGAGAGAGAGAGAGAGAGAAGCAGAGAGAAATTGAAAGAGAGAGGAGCTAACATCAATTTCTATTACATTGGTATTGTTGTTGCTGTGTTGTTATAAATAGCCAAAAGGCAGTTTTGATGATCAGGCCAGGGCGCCGAGCCAAATGGACTTTGAGCGTATGCAACAACAATAATTTTGTGGGCGTTGTAGCTGCTTTGTAACGGCAATTGTTACAACAACAACAACAACAACAACAACAACCGCAACAACAATAAAAGAGTGTAAAAATAAATACATAATTGTTGTTTGTTCATTGTCGCCGTCGCTGACTTTGGGAAACTGTCTTTTAGCCAATTGCCTTATTTTATGCACTTTTGGTTTTGGCTTTTACACGCTGTATACGCTGCTTATGCGACGCTTTAAGCAAATTTCATCAGCTCTTTTAATTTATGCAAGTAATTAATGCTCATGATGATATTGACGCTAATGGGGCGTGAATCGAGAGTGTTCCAACGCTCTCTCTCTCTCTCTCTCTCTCTCTCTCTTCTTTCCTTCGCTCTTCTGGATGAAAAGAGCTGTCTTCTGTCTGGTAAACAAGGTTAACGGCAGGTGCCAGGGCTGGCGACACAACAGTTCAATAATCTCATTCAATGGCTATAAAGACAAAACCAAACAGTTCATCATTTGAACCCTTGTTATATTTTTAAAATTTGAAAAATAAATTGGTATCAAATTGAAATAAATAATAATAAAAATATTCATGAAATGTCTTCATAACAATTTTTTTGCTTGAATATACTTTCGTCACTAGACTTTTAACTCGACATCTTAACACTTTGTCTGCCTATGGTATATACCAACATGTTTACCAAAACAAATGCATTCATACAGACCGATAGACTCTGTTTTCCAAAAAAAATGTAAGCAAGAAAGAAATATTATCTTCCAAGTGCCAAAGATATATACGCTTGCAAAAATGTTTTGCATCAGAAAATGTAATTTTAAGCAGATTAGCATTATATACAGCAAGAATGAAAGATTTGCTGTGAGTGTCCGATCAAATCGAGCTATATACCGATCGAAAGGTATTATTTTAACTGAGTAAAGTGCATACTAAAACTTTTGGTAACTCACCTGCCTCATGAGATATAAACGAGCAGGTGAGAAGGGAAAATTTTTAAAAATATGAATTTTTTTAAAACGCAGAAATATTCTAATTCTGAATACGTGTGGAATGACACCTCGTTCATCCAATTCTGACCTTGCGTTTAAAAGTTTTGACCATTTTAAAATTACAGCGACTTTTCCAAATTGAGATGAAAAGGTTGTCAGTTTGTCTGTTTGTTTGTCTGTTTGTTTGTATAAACGCATTGAGATAGCTATCTAGATTTTTGTGGACTTGTTTCCCATCATAGCCCAAGAAACGTTTGTTCTACCACTTTTCTGAAAAACTGCTTGTTTAGCGGGAAAACGCTAAAAACCCGCTAGAGTTGACACGCCCACAGTTTCCAAACTGAAGAAGCTATAGACACGTTCTACATTTCATAGGAAAGGTATTTTTAAGCTTACCTTGGCAGTTTTTTCTTAAAACACTCAGGTGAAAAACTACAGATGAAATAACGTTTTTTTTTTATCAACTTCACTTGCATATCAACAACACTCAGCAAATTGTTGCTCTTTCTTTCTCCCTCTCTCTCTCTCTCTCTCTCTCTTTACTGCTCTCCAAAAATATCTGATATCAAATAGAAACATATTAAAGCCACAAAACTTCTGATATCTAATTTTGTGACGAAGTATTTACTGATTAATATAAGAAATATTTTAAATAATAAAATTAATTTTGCATTCATGCATTCATTTGCATGAATGACTTTTGCATTTATTCCACAGAAAAGTGTTTAGCATACTGTTCTGGTTTCCACTTTTGCTAACATATTGCAAAAGTGCATTTTCCTTAAATGTTTCAATGAACATATTTGACAACACTTTGCGGATTGAATTCACGTGCATTTCGTCATGGATTGATTAAACCTGCGATAAACATCGGGAAAACATGTGTCTCGAAAATTGTCCATCTCTAACCAGGAGCAGGTCTCTCACCCTCTCTCTCAGTCACTCGCAAGGTAAGTGCACCCTTGGGTCAATGATATTTATACCAATATCTGAAAGATACAATGTTATTGTTTTTGAGTTACGACTGGCAGTTTTCTGTCGATTGGCCTCGCGATTTGCCTCGAGAGGAGGTTGCTTGACCTGGAAGTTGCTTTTTGGCTGCCAGTTTACCTCGAGATGCGTTGCATTGCCTTTCGCTGAGTGTAATGCACTATGATTACAGAGATAATGCGAATATACATATATATAATATATAATACATGCATATAGATCAGCATGGTTGGTATAATTATAGGTTTTTGGGCGAATGTCGAATCGTGCATTGCTCGAGAAACAAAAAACACACGCCTACAACAACGAGAAGAACAAGTTCGAGAGTGTAATGAACGCAGCGAAGGTTAACGGTGCGAATACTTCATTTAGCTCAGCATGATGGTCACAAATGACCGCTGAAAGAGGGAGGATTGGGACTTTGGGGGGGTGTATGACTTATTTTAACCGTCCTCTAATCAGCTGCGCCATATGTTAGCGCGGATTATTCCTGCACATTTTTCGTGCCTTCGGTATTTATTGCCCATGCATAATTCCCAATTCCAATTCGCAAAACTCTCTGCTAAATGTGGTCCTTTGTGCCGCTTTGTCCGTTTGCTCCTGGCCTGTATTTTCACAAGAGAGGAAGCATTTCATTTCCTGCGCTGTCAGCATTTTTCAAATCTATGAGCGTCCAATGCAAAGCATGGAAAAATTTCCATTAAAATGCAATAGGTGCAAATTAGAAGACAAAAAACGGCCACAAAAAAAACAAAAATGACAATAACTATAAATAAAATGTGGTGTAGAATGGGTAAATTCGAAAAGCAAGCTTCTCAACTTAAAGCTTTCACTTTAAATTATAATGATTATTATACAAAAATAATACATACCTGTAATGCATTAAAAATTACTTATTGACAATTTACACCTACATCTTTATATTATAAAAATTATTTATAAAACAATAGGATTTTGAAAACAATTTCAGTTTGGTTCAGTTTACTTTTAATATTTTCTAGATTGTACATTTATGGTATTTTGGGATGATTTTTAATGATTATGTCTATATATAGGTATTCGTAAATACATAATAACAATGCTTATTAAGGCTGCAAAACTCAAAATTTTCGAATAGGTTCGCTTCACGGATTCGAAAACTTTAGGTTCACGGATTCACGGGGGGGTTTTGGAACCACCGAACCGGGCTCAAGGGCACAACAATTTGAGAGGTACGGTTCAGAGGAAACCAAGAACCCTAACCGAACCATCTTTAAGGGATTCCCTGATCTTTATACAAATTTTAGAACTTCTTTTCGATACTTTTCACTACAATTGAAAATAAACAGTTATTATACAAATTTCGATTCTATTTTTAATAGCCTCTCATTGTAAACTTGCTTTTACACCCCGTTTTCACTAAAAATGGGTAAAAGTGGAAATGTATGTAACCGAAAAAAAAGTCATCTGCGACCCTATAAAGTATCTACCTATGTATATATTATGTACACTCTGTAACAAAATTGCAAAACGTTTTTACATTGTCAAATGACTTTAGAAGATTGTCGGTCTTCTTGAGTATAGTATTATTGTATTTTTGGAATCTACCATGGACCCCCAAAATGTGGAGATAAAGTCAAAAAACCGTTTCACGCTACTTTTTTCGGGTATCTTTAAATATCACTTAACGTAGCCAATGGCCATCACGACGAAATTTTGAAAAAAGTTGGCGCCAAACTTTCATAATTTTTGAAATACTGTTCAAATAATGAAAGGCGTTCTTACTCCTAATGCTCCATTTCTGCTAAACCCAATCTGTCAGCTGTTTAACAGCTGTTTGCTTTTGGTTGGCAACACTTTACTTTACATATGGCGGCAAATTCAAATTATTATTATTTCTGGAACACCCTTTAGTTTTTTCATCAATGTTGATTAATTTCATTAGATTGTTGAGCTTTCTTTTTTGGCTTTTGTAAATAATAAAACTAACAGTAGTTTCCAATTGAAATCAGGCGTAAATGAATTCCAGTTTCAATTTACAATTCGAATAATTATAACTAACGCCTGAAAGTATGCCACATTTTTTTGAAAACCAAGACAAAACATTGCCAACCAATGTGCATAGCGTTGCCAACTAACACAAGTCGAACTATCGATAGACGCAGCGATATATTTAGTGCCAGCGATAGAACGTGAACGTGAACTGGGGCGAATTGAGGTTGCGGAGCAGCAAAACAGCTGTCAGTGAATTCGCCACTCCCGATTTATTTGAGAATTGTTGCCGGCTAAAAAAGTGAGAAAGTTGTGTATTTAATAAAAAGAAGTACAAACAAAAGTGGCAATCAAGAAAGAAAACATGTGCAGTTATTGTTGCAAGTGTTAAAAGTAATATTGAATGTGTAATTGTTACTAATCGAATAAAAGTGCGAAAACGTGTGCCTTGTGTTTCGGCCTTTTTGTTTTGATTCTTATCAGGCTGCGATGCAGACGGCTAAAGCGTGCGGCGCAATGAAAAATAAAGTAAAAACAAAATGGAAAAGCTGCGAGAAGTGCGCGCGCAATCAAAACGAAACAAACGTAAGGCTGCTGCTTGCTGCGACGCCACCGGTTTTATGCTGCTGCTGCGACTGCTGCTGTCGCTGTCGCTGCTTTGCTTGAGCTTTCGGCAGTTGGCCCCAGCGCCCCAAACGGCTTCAACCAGCGCAGCGCAGCGCAGCGACGACAACGCCGTCAGAATTGTCAGTTGTGAGCAAGACTTTGCACTGTTCGGACGTACGCTCGCCAACGCTTACGCTTACGTTCAGCTACGCTACGCTCAGCTCAGCTACGCCGACGCCGACGCGTCGTCAGCTTCAGGCAGCAATATTAATAATAACAACAATAATATTAACAATATAAAAAAACAACAACAACAACAAAATAATAATAAATCAAAGCAGGCGTTTTTTTTGTTGTTTTTTTTTTCTACACAAATCTGATTTCAATTACATTTTTGCGATCGTCGCGCGCGCTTCAAAAATTGTTAATTAGGATTTAATATTCCTAATCATAATAATAATTATTTAGAAATTTATTGATATTTGATAACTGCATTTACTAATTGCATTCCAATTTCGATTTCAATTTCAATTCCGATTCCGATTCGTGTTCAAAGTGCTTTTTTTCTGTGTTGTTTTTTTCCCGTTGACTTGTGTAAATTTGATTTTTGCGTATAATTGTGTGAATTGTGAATGGTGCCCCCCGCCGGTAAATGTCAAGGGCTTTTAATGTAGACGGAGCCTGAAGACAGCTCCCCAGCTCCACATTGGGCAACATCAATACGCATCTTGGGCATCCAAACAATGTCACGACGCAAACAGTCGAATCCAAAGCCGTTGAATAAAGGTTAGTACAAAGTTTTCAACTCGAAAATACACCTTCCCATCCTTGCAGAAAAGTTGTTTATAGGAAAACGTAATTATCGAATGTTCCCATGACAGCTAGAAGGTATAGCCGCCATATTTTAATAAAATTTGGTTAGCATGACGAGGAAATACTAAAATGTAGAATAAAATCAAAATTTGATTAAGATAGCTTGAGGAACAAAAAAGTTGTTTATACAAAAACCGATTGTTTCTATAGCAGCTATAAGGTATAGCTGCCCGATTTTGATCAAATTTTGTTGGCATGTGTAGAAAGTTCTAAGCTCTGAATTCGTCAATTTGTATTCTAATGTTATTGAAAAATAAAAAATATATATTTTCGACTGATCGTTCCTATAACAGCTATATGTTAAAGTAGTCCGATCTGGCCGATTCCGACCTAAGTACAACCTGCAGCAAAAAGAAGCATCTGTGCCGAGTTTCAATATGATTTATTATATTTTTAAAAATGTATCTTAAAGTGGTCTTCTAAGTTTTTCTGTGTGTACAAAAGTCGTTCGATTTTAATCAAACTTAACGAAACTATATAAAGTTTAATAAAACGTGCAATTGCCAAGTTTTGTTGAGATAACTGGAAAATCAAAAAAACACCTTTTTCTTTTTGAAAAATTAATTTTTTTTTTTTTGAGAGATTTTTGAACTATTTTTTCGGTTTTAATCAAATTTGGTCAACATGTTAATAACATTTTTAAATTCCAAATTTTTGTTTGGTTGAGATATCTTGACCGATCGCATCGGTATCATCAATCGTAAAAAATGAGTGCCTTATTTTTTGGAGACCTATTTTTAAAATTTAGAAATTATTTCCAAAAATATTAGATTTGAAATATTATTTGCGCTTTTTAGGGCGATTTTCTATGTTTTATGTTTTTGTTTTCTAAACGTATTTTTGAAACTGAGAGAAAAGATATCATAGAAAGAGCGTAGTAATAAAATGATAATACCCGCTGCAAGAGTATTATTTAAAATAGCGCATTGTCAGCTCGTAATCGTCATTTTTGGGGGTTCTCCAATTCGCATAAAACATGTGAACGAACTGTGTTCCCCGTTCTTGTGCTTTTAGGAGGGGTGTTGAAGGGGCAACGGCGGGTGGAAGATTGGGGGGGGGGGGGGGTAAGCAACAGCTGCATAAAAAAACTATGCGATTGTCAACTTGATTTCAACTTTTATTTAAATGAAATTTCTTTGTTAACACAGTTTGAAGACAAGTTAAGTGTGGTGGGTAACGGGAAGGGAAGCGGAGTTGTGGGAAGTGAAAAAGTGAAGAAGTGGGGAACAGAGAGACAGAGACAACTTGTCTGGACACACCTTATTATGGGTATTAACTAATTACATTTCGTTGTTTCTTTATTTTGTTGCCATTTGGCCATTTGATATATGGGCTTCCAATAATTTTTTGTTGAATGCAACTTTGAAATCGATAATACGTGCTCACAACTTTATTCCAAGTTCTTCGAGGGAGGAAGGTGGAGGGGGAAGGGGGGAGCTAAGTCTCCGATTGGATCGAAACCTCCTTATCGCGAGCACGTTTCTGTTTCTGTTTCAGCTTGATTTGGATTTGTGTTTTTTGTATTTTGTTGTTATGATATCATCAGAGTTCTTGAATATCCAAATACAGTGTGTACCCATACATGCTAGAATATGGTGTGTAAACACTGGATAAGAGTTTACAGTTTCGATAAATTAGCGCGCTTATCTATGCAGCTGCTGTTATTGTTGTCGATGTTGTTGTTGTTGTTGCACCTGCGCCGTTGCTTTCTTCTAGCACACTATCGCTTAGCTGCCTTCTCCCTCTTCCTCCTCGTCTCTCATCGTCTCTCTTTCTCTATCTACTGAGCCGCTTTACATACTTATCTTTAGCACACTTGCTGCGGCGCCGTCCTCATGGCTGGCTCGCTTAATGTTGTTGCTGTTGTTGTTGTTGTTCTTGTTGCTTTAACCATTTCTATAGCTTAAAAGCGCGCAGTCGATAAACTTTTAGCACAACTGCAGCGGCAGCAACAACAGCAACTAGAGCAACAACAACAATGAAAACGAAAACTATGCAAATGTATTGCGTACTCGCTTTAACAGTGGCGTACCCACGGGGGAGCTAACGTTTTTTGGGGTTACTTTTCCTCCGAATTTACGAATTGAAACTTTGCCTCTTAGCATCCTTACTAAAAGAAACTTAAACAACATCAGCACACAAAATTGTCTATGAGCCATGTTCCCAATTTCACTTCCGCAAAATTTGATTGAAAGTGAACTTGACTGGTGTTTTTGAAAAACGTAAAACAATAAAAGCTAGCTCAATAATAAATTCAATAATAATTCTTGTTTTGAGTTTAAGAAATTATGTTTTGATGTTCTTAGATCTTCCATGCACAATAATAACTGAATTATTTCTAATTATTTTTAATGTTATTAGAGATTGTTTAGTGCTTAGTTGTTTATTTATTTTTTAACCTCGAAATCTTGTTAAAAAAAAAAACAAAAAGTATAAGTAAGTGTTTAATTTAAAACTCCAAAATAAATTATTATAGTTTTGTTATTTACCTCTTCAAAAGCATTTATAATACACCATATATATAAAAAATAAGTTTTTTTTATTAAAACAATGCTGAACTTACAGGCATGTTCCAGTTTTCAATTTCGGCAACATTTTGCGGAATTGAAACTCTTTTCAGTGTCCAAAATGTTCTAATTGCTGTTCATCTAGCAAATTGAAACCATTTACAATTCTTGATGAAATGCAGCCAAATTCAATTCGCAAAATGTTGTCAAAACTGAAAATTGATCAAGGACGAAAAGACAGCTAAGCTAAGCTGGCAATCAAATTCAAATACAAGAAAAACAATTTAAATGAGCACCCTACCGAAAAGAAATAACTATGCGTACGCCACTGCGCTTTACATAAGCTTTTCAGCGATATGGCAACGCTGCTTCGGAGTATTGTATTTGATATCGAGTTTGGAGTTGCGAGTTTCGAGTTTCGAGTCGCTTTGCTTCACGTCGTGACTTGGGAGGTTGGAGCTTGGAACTGTGTGCCCCTGTGGGCCACAGGTCGACAACAGAATAGATAAACACTTTGCGTTTCTTTATTTTGTTTTTATACTCTTTTTTGTATTTGAAAAAAAAAAAATTAAAAAAGAGTATATTGGGTTTGTGATATGTCCGTCTGTCCGTATGAACGCAGTTTTTTCCACAGTTTTGAAGCTAGAGCAACCAAACTTGGTATACATGTTGATATATACCATAGGCAGACAGAGTGTCAAGATCTCCCCCCCCCCCCACAGCCACCCCTCCATCAAACGGCAAAAAAACTGTATCTTCCAAAGTTTTACAGCTAGAGTAACCAAATTTGATACTAGGGCTACTTATAACATCCTTGATTGATCTGACTAAAAAGAAGTGGCCACGCCCACCCCCGCCTCCACAAAAGAGCAATGTCTGTATCTCTCACACCCCTTTAACTAGATTCACCAAATTTTGCAGCTTGAATTCTGTTGCCTTATTAAATAGATTAGATGAAAATAACCACGCCCACCCCCGCCCTTGCAATCGAGCAAAGTTTGTTTCTCCCAAACTTGTAGAACTGGTACTTCTGACTTCTGACTCCTCAAAGGGGCGAAAAAAAGAGTATATCGCCGTCGGGTGTATCCGACTGCAACGTTCTTACTTGTGTTTTTTTTTTATAAGTTTTAATTACGCCTTATCACTAATTTTATGTTAATTGCCAGCTGTTGTTCTCTGTTCTCTGTGCACCGTGCACCGTGCGCTGTGTTCTGTTGTGCTATAATATTATTATCTATCTGGCCGAAAAAAGCAACAGAGCCCAACAAAAGACACGACCAGCACAATTCGCAATATTCCAACAACGTCATGCGGGTGACAATTTACCCCAAAATAATAATAAAAAAAAAAGTGTTCAAGTAGAGGTCTGAGCTCAGTTCAACTCAACTCAGTTCCACTCAGCTCAACTCAACTCAGGGCAGCTGAGCTCAACTTCAACTCTGGTGACGTCCCCCCAAGCAGATGCTCCCCTTTACCCCTCTACCACTGCCAGTACCACTAGCAGTGGTAATGCAATCGGCGGGTACGTGTCATGCGGCCCGTTCTGCTACGTTTCGCTACGTTTTTAATGATGATAATGAACCCCAACTACCAACTACAAGTTGCATACAAAAGTATTATAGATATGAACATTTAAATATGTACTATATCTACATATTTATTTCAGCTTGCAATTGCATTCGCAGTTGCAGTTGCAACTGATAAGCCAAAGCTCAGGTTGCACCAGATAGCCACCAACCAAGGCCACCTTGTGCTGTGCGACGCTAACGGCGACGATGACTGCAACTGCTGCTGTTACTGATGATGATGATGATGATGATGATGATAATAACTATATTGATGATGATGAACCGTGTTGTCCAATGTTGTCCACTTTAACAAGTTGCCGACAGTTCTGGGTACTCCTGCAGTGATACATATCAAACAAAACATTCGGAATCCAAATTAAGAGCTCTTCTCAATTTTAAATATCGATGAAAACGAAAAGCTGCAACACAAAATCGAAAAAGATTCGGAATGAAAGTTTGTCGGGAAAGGGAACGTATCCTTTTTAAGGGGATACCTTATTTATAGATTCACAACAGTTGCTGTTCTGGTTTCTAATTTGGCAACCTTTGCGAAAGTGAAATACTATCTCCAATGTAAAGTGAATTCAGTCGTTAATCACACAGAAGTGACTTCAACAATCACCAAATGTTGTCAGATGAGCAGACGGAAAGAGTGAATAAGATTCACATTCGCAAAACCTGACCGAAAATGGAAACCGGAACAAGACTGTTTATGCACATCTGTTTCAAATGCTGATACCGTTTACATTTTTGCGTTTTCGAAACTGTCAACTTTTTGAGTATTCAGTTTAACAATAAAAACAAGGATATAATGAATGCAAATTCAATCAACTTCAAAAAGAATAAAAGCTTAATTGTTACACTCTTGCGTTCTAAAGTATATGCATATATATTCTTGAACACAGCAACATCTGGAATCGAAGTAGCCATGTCTATCCGTTTATATGTGAACTAGTCTCTCAGTTTTGATGCTGTCTTCATGAAACTTGGCGTTGATATTTCCTTTTGATGCCAGCTTCAAAATTACATTCTCTGATAAAAAAGCACTTTTCAAAAGAAATTCTTTTAATATTTCTGGCAATGAAATATGTTGAAGTTTACATAAATACAAGTATTTGGAGGAATTTATTTATTATTATTCAGTGTATTTCGTCGTTGTCATGTTATGAGGGTAATATATTTTGTAAAGAATTTTCCAAATCTTCAAATAAAATAATTTATTATTTTAAAACATTGTTTTTTTTTTTTACCATAAAAAAAGTAATAAAAAGTTTATTTTTCTAAAATTTGGCCAACTTCAATTTTGTTCAAAACTATCTTAAAATGTGCCTCATTTCATTAGCTCTTCATTCCCCAAATTTGTTTTTGGGATAGCAAAGTTTCTACGACTTATAGATGAATATGTAAAAGATAACTTAAGCAAAGTCACACAATCTACGTTTTTGCACATAATTTCATGACAATTGGATTACTATATCTAAAAGCTGCCATAGGAACGATCGCTTCATAAATAGGTTTTGATTTTTTAAGATAATTTTACCAAACTGACTTTAACTCCCAAGTTTAAGCACATTTCATGCAGGCTGACAAAATTTCATAGAAATCGGACAACAGTTTTAACAGATTGCAATATTAACTCAAAGATTGCTTTATTTTCTTGTATCTTGTATCTTTATCTTATATGGTAACATTATTTGAACTTCTTATCCATATACATATATGTAAATATATTTGTCGATCTGGCATTGTTAATCATTTTATCAACCATAATGATGACTCGTTAAAGTTGTACATTTCATTTGCAAGCATCATTGAAAAGAGAGAGAGAGAGAGAAAGATAGAGAGAGAGAGTGAGTAAGGGGTGTGGTGATAGAGGAGAGGCGGTGAGTGGGGGAGGGGGAGTGAGTGCGATGCATGCGAGAGTAAATGGAAGATAAGCTCGATACGAGCTTTAGCCATTTTGACATTGTGTTTAATAAGCGCGATAAGCGTTTCTTGTTTGTTTTTGTTGTTTTTGTTTTTGTTGCTGCTTTTGTGTGTTTTATTTTGTTTTGTGTTTTATTTCTGTATTTTGCATTGAAATCGTACCAGGAAATATCAGCAGATAAATAACAATAACAACTAAAAGCAACAACAACACCAACACCAACAACTTTTCAGTCACTTGCATTACAAATTACAAAATGTTGTTTTTTTTTATTATTTTATCGCTTTTGTTGCTGTTGTTGTTGTTGTTGGTTTTGGACAGCACATTTGCATGTCAGTTGTGATAGTGGGCCAAAGGGGGCAGGCGTAGGGAGGGGAGTGGAAGTAGAATGGAGTGGGGGGGGGGGATAACGTTGAGAAACTGAATCTTGAGTCACAGTTAGTAAACAATTGCGATATTGAGTCGCTTATCGAAACTAAACCTAACAACAATGTATAATATCATATTTAGAATAATGAAACAGCAAAATGTATTGTATATATTATATTTATTTGAAACTAAACACACCGAACATAACATACACTTCAAATGATTGATGATTGATGAGTTGATGTGATAAAACTGCGGCAATAAACGTTTAAGATTTATGAGTTTTTGTGTTTTTTTTTTGGTTTTGTTTTTTGTTTTGGGATTAAAATAATAAGAACTATTTTGAGGCTAGATTAGATTGTATTCGTTTTCAAGTTTTAATTGCGTTTTGGTCGATGATATTTTAGTTGAATAAGCAAAGATAGATGAAGATGAAGGTCTATTCAAATATTGATTACAAAATATACATACATATGTACAAATATTTGTATGCTAGCTAAGATCGTTTCGATTTCAAGTTTAAAAACTCAAGTTTCCATTAAGTTATGAAAGATCTTTTAATATCTGCTAGATATTTGACGCGTAATAACATCTTAACGCTATTAAGGTATATGGTGGTTGAAATACCAAAGGACATACAATCGAAACTTTTTTTTAAAATTTAAAAGATATTTAAAAAATTTCTTAATTTCTAAATATAAAAGTCTGAATTGTGTAAACGTCATAAGCTATAAAGTTAAATTTCACATTAAAAACATCAAAAATTAATGATTTCATACAAGGAATATGCCGAATGACCTTCAATTCTTATATGCAAAATGTAATCATAAGTTGAATGTGTCACTCGAAGCGAATGTGACTTTTGCACCAAATTTCGAATGACTATAATGCAATAATGATTGGGACTATTGCGGTTATAACGGTTATAACTTATCTGTAAAAGTTATAGTACTCTATATCCAGGGTGATTAGTATAAATAATGGAATTTTGAGAGAGTTCCATATAAGCTTGGCTCGTGTGTTGCGGGATCAGTTTTCAGCTGAGTAATCATAATCAATTGGATGGGGGATTATTGGGAATGGGGTGAAGAGTGAGCAGTGGTGGAGTGGTGGGGAGGGTATGGGAGGGGTATCGTGCCCAAATCATGGCTCTAATCTTTGAATGCAATCGAAATAAACTCGAAATTTTGATGACCAAAGTGCGATAATGTTTTGTAGTCATTTTGAGAGACAACCAAAAAAAGCAGCAATAACAACTTGGAGCAGCTGTCCGCTGGTTGTTGTTAGTGTTGTTGTTGTTGTTGTTGTATGATTTGTACAGCTCGCGGTTATCAGCTGATCTGATGGCAAGATTGTCGCGCTTTGCTTCAAAATGAGAATGAACTGAAAACAACGACAGAAATTGTAGCAACAACGACACACAACTAAAAACTGAAAATACATAAAACAATTTTTTGTTGCTTTTCATTTGTTGTTGTTGTTGTTGTTGTTGCTGTTGTTGTTATTGCTGCTGTTGTTGTTGTTGTTGCTGTTGTTGTTGTTGTTATTGTTGTTGTTGTAGCTCGTCGTCTGCCTGTTTTATAACAATTTCAAAAGATTTTCAACAAAAGATAAAAATGTCAATGTGATTTGGCTTGTCGGATTGTAGCTGGGTTGGCAACGTAAAGTATGCAGCTACTAAACGACTATATGAGTTATATGCAAGCCAAATATACCCTGTAAATAGTCTTCTACTTTTCTAGCGATTCTTCTAACTCTATAAATTGCTTTTCTATCACGTTTTTGTCTTTGTACCGATGCTTCTAGCTCTATAAATCGCTTTTTATAATCTTTTTTTTATTGGAAAAAAAAAGAAGAGTATATTGGGTCTGTGAAATGTCCGTCTGTTCGTCTGTTTGATCGCGGTTTTTTCCACAGTTTTGAAGCTGGAGCAATCAAATTTGGTATACATGTTGGTATATACCATAGGCTGACAAAGTGTTAAGATCTAAGATCTGTAAGCAGATAAAGCTGCGTTTGATTGATTCTTTCAATTATAAAAATCGCTTTTCTATCGCCATCTACTCTTCTAATGCAAAAGATTGCTTAAATTAAAAATCTTTTGTAATATAACGAAAATGATATTACGACGAAATGGAAAAAAAAATTAAAAATTGGATACTATACCCTGTAAAGCTCTTTTTTTTTAAGATTTAATCTAAGCGGTTCTTTCTATAGTTGTCTTACTTTGCGACCATTTTAGGTAATGGAAAATCGTTTTGAGTTCTTTTAAATAGATTGTTACAAATGGCGATATAAAAACATGTTATAAATCGTTAAACTAAATCTTCCAAGTTCATACAACTGTTTTACAGGGTATTAACAAGTACGTAGAATCGAGTAATCATGCCATATATACGATATATATGGTTATATTGTTTGTTGTGCTTGATATCTCAACGATCTGGCCCGCTCACCTCGGACTGATGATGATTTTGGCAACTGTCAGGAAAGGGGGGGGGGGGGGTTGGGACAGGGGCAGAGGAAATGAGAAGGGGAGCTAACGTAGCTGAGGATATCATTGCGCACGCCTAATTAATTTTCGTTCCCGGCCTTATTTTGTCGGCGCGATGGCAGATCTAAGATATCAGTTCCATTCCCGCCCCAAAAGCCTCCCAATCTAAATCAGCAATCAACAGTGTCCGGCTGTGGAGACTTGCAGTCCGATTGAATGGAGTCCGGTTGTGGTATTTTGATTTGAAATTTGAAATACGAGCAAAGAAATCAGAAATAAGAATCGCTTTCTGTCGCACCTGTCTCAGCGCTGATAACTGATAACTGATAACGTGTCGCTTGCCATAAATCTCTGTCAGTTCTCTGTGCTGGTTCCTGGCCCCCCAACTCAGTCCAGCTCTAATCATTATCGTAATAACTATCGGCACTGATTTCCCCAAGACGAAGACGTCGCAAGGCCGCTATCAAAGTGTTGCGACTCGTCAAATATTACGTGTCTAAATGTGTATAGCTTCTGAATATTGAATATCATTTATCGTTAATAAGAATCTCAATTTGTTATATTTCGACACTTAATCGTCGCATCGGGGTTTTTTTCCAATGTTTCTAAAGTGTTTCTAAAGTGATAATCGTTATCGTTATCGTTACCGGTCTCAATTTGAATTTTTGAGATTGCATTTTTAGATAAATATGTACATATATTCCATTAAGTGTATTAAGAGATTATTACAGATTGCATTGCATTAGAAACTTCGATAAGCATTTCGATTTATAATCGACTTTTTTAAGTTATGTTCAGTGCATAATGCTAGCTCTGATCACATTTACAGTTTGCTATTATTTAGTTCTTGAATGCTTTGTATTTTAAAGTAGCGATTATCAATATTGTTATCAGCTTAACTTATGATCAGATTGGATTAGCAAAAACGATACTGTTTTCGATTATTATTATTATCGATGACATTAATTAATTAGTTTTATTATGTTTAAAGTTTATATGTTTTGAAGTGACTTAAAACGATTATCAATAATCGTTATCAGCTTTACGAGTGATGGGATTGGATTAGCAAATACGATACCCTTGTCCGATTTATTATCGATTACGTTAGTTAATAAGTGTTGTTATTTTTAAAGTGCTTATGTACTTGTTTAAATTGGAGTTTCAAACTCATTTACAACCGTTGTCTGAATTTTTTTTTTTTTTTTTTGTGTATAAATATAGTTTTTACGTTTTATAATGCCATATATCGATACCATTTTATATGCTATGTAGATCGAAGTGCATCTGCCTTTTTAGATTTGCCGATTTCGATTTCGTGCGCAGTTAAACAAAAAAAAAAAAAAACAAAAACCAACGCTCGATAATCATCATCAACATCATTTTTACTTTTCTTGGTTGTTTATTCTTCATCTCTCTCTCTCTCTCTCTCTGTCCCTCTCGCTCTGCCTCGCCTCCACCCACTTAATTAACTGGCTGGGCAGTTGATTCCCTTCCCAATGCCTCGTCATTGTCAGAGTCGTCGTCGTTGTCGTCGTCGTCTTCGTCTTCATCGTCGTCGACTCTGCTCAATTTCATTTTGGCCTTTCTTTATCAATCTTTTTTCGCGCTTATCTTGAAATAAAGTTCAGGCAAGGTCCTATTATCTATTCCCAGCGATCAGCAGCCTCAGCATTTGCTGTTGCTGTTTAATTGACCAGCCGAACCGGACCAAACCAAACCAGAGAGAGAGACCCTTGCTCCGTTCCAAAGTCTCCCCTCTTCCCTCCCTCTCTCTCTCTCTCTCTATATATATATATATATATATATCGCTCTCTCTCTCTGTCTTTCTGTTCATCTGCCAACATCTCTGATTAAGTTGAAGACCCCTCGAGACCCCTGAAAGACCTTAACTTGATAATCCGCTGGTGGTCGAGCTGAACTGTAGCAAGTTGATTACTGACTGTCCCTCAAAACTACAAAGCTTGCTCTCTCATCAATCAATTATTAATTATAAAGGATTAAAGATCCTATCTATTATACCCTGTTAAGCTTATTTTTAGCGATCGATTTAATATCTCGGCTTAGTTTCTCTTCGGAAAACGCTGCTAATTGGAGTATATGAAGTAAGTACAACATAGTAGACTTCCAATCATAGAATTCAATTATGGGTAGCTTCTTTTAAATGATTTCTTCCAATCATAGATGTCGCATTTCTAACTTTCCTATTGTAAAAGGTTGTATGAATCATTCATAGGGCAAGGAATGCATTGTTTCTACGAAAGAAAAACATAGGATTTCAATACTAAACATCACTTTCGATTAGTCTGCAATTTTTCATATCTTGCAAAAGTGGCTCACTTCTGCAATAACTTTTGGGGCAAGGAAAAGCATTTTGTCTGGGAAATAGCAATATGGTAGGTAATAGTAAAGTATACTATATGCTTGTTCTTAGAGAACGAGATGATTCCTGAACTGAACTGTCTCTAAAATCTCCAAAGTGTGCGCCCTCATCAATCAATTATTCGTTTCAAAGTTATCTTGCTATAAATTGATTAAATTTATACTAGCATGTTGACTATTGTCTCCGCACATTCTGATATGGCACTTGACACTACTTGCAGCTTTATTTCAAGCCCACACACTTCCCATACCCCATACCCCCAACAAATTCCCAATCGAATCGGAGCACATTTCAAATGAAAATTTAAGTGCTGCGATTAATTTGGCTTATCAGAGAAGAAGGGAACAGAAGGAAAGAGTAAGGGGTAAGGCAAAATCTAACCGAAAGCGAAACAAGTGCAATTAAAAGATTTTTTAAGCAAACATTTGTCATTAGAGATAACGCACGGGTGTGCGCGATAGGAGATAGAGAGAGAAAGAGAATGGAGGGGGAAGAGCTACCTACGCATAAACCAAAATTGGGGATGTCTCAATTAAGTAAGGCAGGAGAAGAGAGAAGGAAGTAAAGAGGAGGGAGGAGGTGAAGGGCAGCAGGCTGCACCTGCCTTAAAAAGCAAACTAATTACACGATAAAAGACGCACGACGATGTTACTATCTATTCCCCCTCCCCCCTCCCCCTATTCTCCCCTTCTGCCACGCCTCTGCACACTGTTTACGCACGGCAATCAAACCAAATAAATGGCTGGCAGTTTAAACGTTTCGTTGGCGATGCCTGGCCAGAAATGGTAACTACGACGTCCACTTTCAGCTCCACTCCATGCACTCTGGCCAATAACAACAACTGCGACGTCAACGTCAACGTCAGCAGCGACGTTGACTTCGCGTTGTCGCGTCTCGCAAGCGGCAGCAATCGATTAAAAATCCATAAAAATATATTTCAAGATTTAATGTGCTGATCAAAAGACAACAACAACAAGGGCGTCGTAGGGCAACTTGCACCACCACCCGCTCAGGCACAACTCTTCCCCTTCCCTCCTTCCCTATGCTGCACAGTGGCTCGTTTTTTTTTAAAACTCTGCGTGAAGACCATAACTTTTCAGTTAGATATTAATTGCAGATGTTAACACTTTGCCTATGGCATATACTAAAATGTGTACCAAATTTGGTTACTGTTCATATAGACGGACAGACAGACATACCGACCGACAGACAGACAGACAGACAGACGGACATTTCACACTCACAATATTCTCTTTTCTTTCATTTTTTCAAAAGAATAGTAAACAAAATGTTAAAGAAATTTACAAACAATTAACATTTTTGCTAATCGAACAATCGGAAATTTGATTTTCGCCTCGAGTTTTTGTAAAATGAGCCACTGTGCAGCGCTGTGTAATTAAGCGTAGAGGGGGCTGGGGGGTGTACAAATTGGGGGCACAATATGAAATCTATTTATGCCATTAGCTTTGCGCCGATCACACATTGCGATAGCCCGATAGACCCAACGGCCATTTTATGTTTATCTCTCTCTCTCTCGTCTTGACTGAAAGAACCACCAACAAACTGAAAAAAAGCCCCACCAAAGCTCCACAAAAGTCGTGAAACGAGCGAGACAGCACAAAAGTACACAAAAATTAAATCAAAGATTAAAAACGAATCACTCATGTTCCCCAAATGTGGCAACGAACGAGTTCGACACTTGGGTGGGGGGGAGTGTTGTCTGGAGTATGAGTATTATTTCATTTGATTCTAATCTCAACTTTTGCCAAAAAAAAAATAAATAAAAAACACATTTTGGGGTCTCGCGGTTCAAGAATCGCGTCATTCAGCTCAACAACAACAAAAAAAAACACACACACAAAAATCTCATTAGCTCAATTTTCGAATTATGTTTGTCTGATATACTCTCAGATATTATTCCTGATAATAGGTACCTACTTATATCTTTTACCAATTTTGACAAACTAAATCATGTGATTTTGACGCTTTAAGATTAGCTCTTACGAAACGATTCGTTTCGTTATACCCCGTAATTATTTGGGCTACAAAGGGTATGTTAATGAATTGACAAAAAAAAATTGGGTATTACCTACGAACTAATAGTATAGCTAGGGATGTAAGTAATCATAAAAAAATCGATTATCGATTTTAAAAAATTTACAATCGGTAGTGTTTCGATTTATCGTAAAGCATAATCGGCTAATCAACACAAATTACAAACACTTTATTTTAATGTATTTTTTTTATTAAAAATCAAAGCAGGTTTTCAAAAAATCTATTAAAATATTCAAAGTGTTCAAAAACTTATCGATCTAGATACATACGAAAAATAAATTAATGTTTCGAGAAAAATATCTGTTTCAAGACTTTGTTGTAGAGCTATCTTGATGAAACTTTGCACAGATGCTTCTTCTTATTGCAGGTAGTACCTATAGTTGAATTGGCCAGATCGGACCACTATAACATATAACTGCAATAGGAACGATCGGTTGAAAAATTAGTTTTTGTATGAACAACTTTTTTGTTTTTCAAAATAACTCAATCAAACTCACTTGAACTTTGTTTAAGGACAGTTTATACAGTTTACATGATGACCTTATTTCATCGAAATCGAAATCTTCTGAAAAATATGTTTAATTATAATCATTATTTTGAATTTGTGTTTTAAAAGTCTTCAATAACGGTTATCAAAGTCTTTTATTTTAAAAGTCTTTCAAAGTCTTCCAACAGACAGAATCACTCAAAGACTTTTATATAAAAGTCTTTCTAAAAATTAAAGTCTCATAGATTAAATATAAATTTCTTTGCTATATATCTCGAAAACTATATTAGTTAGAGTCACAAAATTTGACACTAGCAAAGGTTGGAGTATTGTTATTGTTTTGACAAATTTGGTTGCGATCTACGATCGAATTGTAAATATAGAAATTATGAAAGGTCAAATGCGCAAGAATTTGGTTTGTAGGAGAAAAGAGTGAGGGGCTTACTGCAAAAAATATTATTTTTTTCTCAAAAAAACAAAAACCACGATTATTTTAAGAAGTGTACGTAGTTTTTGAAAATGTTGAATGAAGTTTTACTTGTGGGTATTCTCTTTACCGAAATCTACCATCAAACGTCGTGCACCAAATAAGAAATGTAATTTTTTCGGCCTGTAGTAGCAACCCAAAGAGCATAAATATTCAATAGTCATTCGATTGTTTCTTACAATACAGAACTGAAGACTTTGAATATGTTATAAATATAATGGCCATATATGTTGAAAAAAGGTGTGTCTTGAATCACCTAATATTTAGATTTAGGACTTCATTGCAGGGTATCTGCATGAATGGATAATTTAGAATTTGGACTTGTGGCTTGATTTCAATTTTGGTTTCTTCTGTTCAATTTGTTTCTAAAGAGTTATGCTTCATCGAGCACTTTAAGCGTAATCATTTGAATGGCCAACTTGCATTCGAGAAGTATGTTCAGCTGAATGTTGGTAGATGACGCTGCAGACTAAAGGGTGGGGTAGATGGCGTGGGGGGGGGGGGGAGAAGGGGGCAACGTTGCAATCGTCGCCGCCGTTGACGTCAAGCGTTATCTAAATGCCAGCCTCACAGTCTCGTCTTCCATTATGATACACAGATATGCACACGTGGACAGAGCAGGGGCTGCGGCTAAACCGAAGGTAGAAGCGGAGGGGCAGAGGTAGAGGGAGATGGGAGAGGTGAGCAGGGCGACCATATATAGTAGTATCTGCCAGACAATCGAATTCGTCGCCAAAGCGTCGCCGTGGAGCCAAGTGGAGTCCAGCAGCAGGAGCCGCAAGCAAATAAGCAGTCTTTTATCGTTCAACCGAAACTCTGATGCACTTCTCTAAAAACCCCGTAAATATTATGAATCATTCTTAAATATTTTATTAACTTTTATAGCTCTTTGTGTACGTCTTAAAAGACGCTCTCAATGGTCAAATTGAAACTTGATAGTAGAGGTTGCAAAACATCGATGTGCAAGCAATCGATAGTTTTCGTTAGTGATAGTCGATAAATTAGTTATGTTAAAACCAACATATAAAAACATTTTCCAAAAAAAGTAGATTTGATAGTTCGATCCCTTAACAATTGTTTTGAATAGGAATAGGAATAGGAATAGGAATAGGAATAGGAATAGGAATAGGAATAGGAATAGGAATAGGAATAGGAATAGGAATAGGAATAGGAATAGGAATAGGAATAGGAATAGGAATAGGAATAGGAATAGGAATAGGAATAGGAATAGGAATAGGAATAGGAATAGGAATAGGAATAGGAATAGGAATAGGAATAGGAATAGGAATAGGAATAGGAATAGGAATAGGAATAGGAATAGGAATAGGAATAGGAATAGGAATAGGAATAGGAATAGGAATAGGAATAGGAATAGGAATAGGAATAGGAATAGGAATAGGAATAGGAATAGGAATAGGAATAGGAATAGGAATAGGAATAGGAATAGGAATAGGAATAGGAATAGGAATAGGAATAGGAATAGGAATAGGAATAGGAATAGGAATAGGAATAGGAATAGGAATAGGAATAGGACAATACAATTCTAGAGCAAGTTAATTTCCTTTTGCTGTTTGAAAGAAAGTCAATGTACCCCAACGCTTGTCAGCTTATTGCAGGGTATTGCATTGAAGTGTTGAGGAAGCATAATTTACATGGCAAGAGGCGCCATTAAGCGCTCTGGTCAAGCCTGACCTAAACCAAAACCAAAAGCAATATCAAAACCAAATCGAAACGGGTTTCCGCTTGATGCGTGGCAAAGACCTGTTGCAAGCCGCACAATTCGAGGATAAGGATGTGGATGAGGATGAGAATGAAGCTCCTTGCTTCGCTTCGGTTGTTCCTCGGTTGTTCTCCTGATGGATGCGTGTTTGTTTACAGCCTCGCTGTTTGTTCAGTTTAGCGTAATTGCCGCCGCCGCCGCCGTCGCCGACGTTGCTGAAGTTGCAAGAGTCGCTGCAGCTGAAGTTGCTTCAAGAAGTCGTTGCCAACTGAGACGCGCGCGTCGCTGCAGGGCGCAAAATTAATGTTAACAACGTGTTGCGGCCCTGGCGCGTCCCCCGTCTGACCGGCCCTTAAGCCCTTGCCACAACGATGCCGCACATGCAATTTGAATGCCAGCGCCAATGTGGCAAGTGGCAAGTGGACAGACAGACGCAACAAACAGCAGTCTTTGCCGCACTTCTCCACGACTCGTGTCTTAAAACATTTTAATTATGGCCTCACAAATGTGAGGCAACAGTCTTGTGTTGAAAGGTGTTCCCTGCCACTTGCCACTTGCCAGTTGCCAGTTGCCAGTTTCCCCACCTGAGTGGGGAGGCCGTCTCTCGTCTCTTTTGGCCTTAAATGGCATTTAGATAAAGTTGCGTCAGTCTCACAAAAGGTTGCATCTTCGCTTTGCAATTGATAGTCGTCATCGGACATCGATTTATGATGTCGCCTCGATAACATTCAAAGAAAATACTAAATCCCAAGTCCAAGCCATTTAAATCTTGAGCATCATTCTCATATTCTCAGCTGCGCTCCCCACTTTGTCTTCGTGCGTCATTTATTGAGCAATTGATAAGCAAAACTATCAAATGGTTGTTCTGCTTTGCTTTTGCTCTCCTGCTTCGCATTTGCGAATTATGAATTTCGAATTTCGAATTGAATTTTGAAATCAAAATGTGCAAATCGACAAAATAAATAAAGACATTTTGTCGCCAGTTATTTTTGTCGCGCACTCTCTTTTGCCTGATTCCATTTTACACTAATTGCTTTTGTTTTGAATACTCTTTCAAGCTACATTTTGAGCACGTTACAAATTTTGTTACTTTTTCACTTTTCATTTTTGGTTCTTATTAAATGAAAACTGAAAATGTGAGTTGTTTTGAGCAGGGACCGTAAGTGCTATAAGTTTTCAAATAAAAATGACTTTTAAAGAATTATTTTGTAATTTTCAAAATATATATCATTTTTACTCCATGTTCCCATTAAAAATGGGAAAAAGAGAGTTATAAAGTACTGCAAATGTGTGTAACAGGCAGAAGGAGGCATTTCCGACTGTATATACTATATATATTCTTGATCAGGATCAACAGCCGAGACGAACTAGCCATGTCCGTCTGTCTGTCTGTATGAACGCGTCGATATCAGAGACTATCAGAGCTAGAGGCACCAAACTTGGCATGTAGGTTCCTGTACACCATACGCAGATCAAGTTTATTTCCAATTTCGGATGCACCCCCCCCCCCCCCCCCCCCCCGCAAATCACAAAAAACTCCCACAGCCACAATTTTAAAGATACAGCTTTGATTTTTGGTACACATATATGTTTAATCAATGTTGACCAGCTGTGTAAATTTCATCACGATCGGATAAATAGCATCAAAGTTATGGAAGAATCAATTACCCCCGTCTCAGCAGGCAGAAATAACAGTTTGACATGCACTGGCCAAGTTAAGTGCGCTGCTTGCTTGTGTTGCCGCTGAACTGCTTGAAATGCAAGCTGGGAGCAGGGAGTCTCGTAGTCGGACACACTCGACTAGAGCATTCTTACTTGTTTTAATCCATTTTATTGTATGCAATTTTCTTCTTAATGATTTGTTTAGTTAAAATTGTATGTGATATCTGTTATTTTATGATTATTATTATAGCAAAATTAATTGTATTGTTTGAAATAGTTGTAATGTTAATCAGAAAATACTTCGTCACTAGACTTTAACCTCGCGTAGAGATATCTTGAATCTTTAATGAATGTAGAATCTAAGTACAGCATAGATTTGGGCATCTACTAAGTATGCTATCTAATTGAATTCTTGTTGAAAGTATAGTCCTTAGTTAGTAGAGCATCTAGAGCTTCGCCTTGCCTAAGTTGGAATTACTTTCTTATTTTGTTGTTTCGTGTGCTGATATCAGCACAAGACAGCAGCCTGCAGAGTCGCTCATCTTGCCCCCCGCGCTTATCGTCGCCTATCGCAGGCATCTAGACAAGCTAATAGTACTTTGACTCGGGCTGCTCTAGCTGCTTGGATGGCCTGGCCTGCTGCTGATATGGCTGCCATTAGTCGATGGCAATTGAGGGGGAGGGAGGGAAGGAAGGTAGGGGGGGTGTTGGTCGGGCCATCATCCATCTATCGTTTGGTTGGTCGTCATTTGGTTTGTGCTTCAGCTTCAGTTTCAACGTTGTCTGCTGTCTCTTTGCTCTTAATTATGTTTGTTGTTGATGTTGTTGATGTTGTTGCTGTTGTTGCTGTTGTTGCTGCTGCTTCTGTAGCATCCGTTTGTCGATCTCTTGGACTGATAGCATTTATGATTTACGTGGTACATTGCGTGGCATTTGTTTTGTGCTTTACATTCATTTTCATTGCCCTGTCATTATTTCGCTTTGCTTTCGATTTTGATTTTGATTTCAGTTTCGGCATCGGTTTTCGGTTTTCGGTTTTGGTTGCCATGCCCACAGTGTATGTGTGTGTGTGTGCGTGTGTGTGTTTATATGTGTGTTTAATGTCTCTCTGTGCAGATCGGGGTCAGCGATAAGGCAACGCAACGTCAACGTCAAAGTTAAAGGCATTTTTCGATTACAGCGCGAAAAAAGATGAAGAAAGAAACGAAACGAAACGTTCCTATCATCAACCGGGCCCCCCCAAACGGTCTCGACCACACCAAATAGAGTTCGAATAGCCCGCATTTCAAGGCTCTTATGTTTTCCATATCCATTTCTGTGTGTATGTGTATGTGTATGTGTGTGTGTGTGTGTATGAGTATGTGTATGTGTATTCCTGCTGCTGATAAAACACTTCTCTCAAAATGGCCGCAGCGATAACTAAGCGCCGGTGCAGCCTCCGAGCAGGGACAACCGACAGGTGGTGAGGCGGTCGAGCAGGGACTCGAGAGTTGGTATGGCGCCCGAGCAGGGACTCGAGAGTTGGTATGGCGCCCGAGCAGGGCCTACTTCTACTGCTTATAATTATTTTATAAGTGCAGCAACGTTGCCTTATCCGTGAACCGGCATGCCAAGCCGCATGATTCACTTGGCGACGCTAATTTTCAATGTGTCGGCGCAGCAACAAAATACACACACACACAGACACACTTACACACACACACACACACACACACACACACAGTCGGAGAACAGTCGGAGTCATAGTCAGCTTGGAAGTGGAAGTGGAAGTGGAGAGCAGTTGTGTGGCGATAATTCCATGTAGATTAGCGTTGAGTGCAGCAGTAAGAAGAAGGCGATAAGCGAGCGTTCCAGAGCATCCCAGGGCGAAGCTTGGACTTCAACTCTGGACGTGAAACGGGAACGTGAACGTTCTTGGACCTGGGCGGCCCAACCAACGTCGGCGTCATAATGTAAAGCAAAAGTCCAGAAGACAACAACAACAACAACAACAAGAACAACAAAAAGGCCAGCTTTGGCTTGAGTGAGTGCATATCTTGAGTTTGTTATCCAAAATGTTGGCCTCGTCGTTGTTCAAGGCTTCGAGATGCTACTCAAAGTGTTTAGTAGGAGGCAGTTCTGTGGCAGTTGAAGGGAGTGTGCGGGAAGCGGCGTGAAGAGTGCTCGTTGGGCAACTGTCGCCTTGGTTTCTTCTCTTCTCTTCGCTTCTCTTCTTTTTTTTGTGCTGTGCTGATTTTGTGGCGCTGATTTTGGTTTTCGAACTTCAATTTCTGTTGGCTTTTCCATGCTGTTATCTGTCATGCATATCCATACATATACATATATGTGGTGTGTGTGCACCACAGCGCACCACTCTCAGTATAACTCTGTTGATGGTGGTGGTGGTGGTGGCTTCATGTCCAGGCTCTCAACGTTTGCAAAACAAAATTCGCTCTTATCGCACTTTTGGGGGCCACGTAATTCTCAGTATTTGTATTTGTTTTGCCTGCTGAGGGCAATTTGAACATTCGTTTGTTTTCTAGATTTCCGATTTGTTTATTAGGCAATTTATCGCTCAATGCAGGTTTCGAACTTTTAGATCAGCCACAATAACAACAGCAACCACAGCCACAACCTACGCAGTCAATTGTTGCCACAAAAGGCAAACAGTCACCCAAAAATGGACAAAAATTGCAAACAACAAAACAAAACCAAAAAAAAAAAACAAAAAAAAAAAATCTTGAAAATTGATAAACTGTGAATTTTCTCACTCTCGTTTTTGTTATGCCTGTTGCGCCTGGTTAGGGCAGTCTTTTCCATAGTCTAAGCTAATAAGGGATTCGGATTGGGAATGGGAATGGGATTGGTGCCGGGTCGACAGAGATGGCCATCATCATTGTCCGTCGTTCCTTCACTTCCTTCACTCCCTTCCCTCCTACTCAGTTGTGTGGGCGTTCGTGTGAAACTAATGTCGCCTCCTTTAACCCCTCAATGGTCTTTCAATGGTCACATTTATAAACAAGTAACAAATTCGCAGTCGTATGCTCCCAGCTGCCGTATTCTGTGTTCCCAGACTCTTGATTTTTGTTTATTTGCGACTGCCGAAGTGAACTAGACAGAAATATTTGTTGACACCCGAAGGAACGCCAAGAAAGAAACTGTCAGTTGGTCTGGCACCCAAATTTGGTGAACTTTGATAATCTTTGATTTCTTGCTATGTAGAAGTTATAGGTTTTTGGTTTCAGAGTTTCGGAGTTCTTAAAACTTATCTTTCTATGGTATAAGTATATCAACATGCATAGCAATTTATTTTTGCTCTAGCCCTAATACTGTTGGGAAAATGGATTTCAATCATTTATACAAGCCCAATATACTCCGTTTAAGCACTTTGTTAAGCAGAGCATAAAAAACAAACGAGCAACGAACAACGAGCAACAACAACAACAACAACAATGACAATGACAATACTGCAAGGAAGAACTCACTGTCCGACTATCTGTCTTTGTCTCTTTCTTTGTCTGTCGCACTGTCTCTTTCGCTGTTTGTCTGTCTGATACGCCGGGTAGATCGTGTTGAACGCAGCTTGTTTAGCATGCCAATTAGGCAGCGAGACCCAACTGCGATCTGCAATTCTCAGCTCAGCGCAGCTCAGCTCCTTTCCCCCCATCTGAAATGCAAAATCAGCTCGTGCAGCAGCAGCAGCAGCAGGAGGCAGCCGAAAAGGTGTTAATTTTGTTGGCCCAGCTTGCCAAATAGTTGCTGCCACGTTGTTATTACCACAAAAAGCCGAAACATTGAGCGTGCTGGTTCAGCAGGGTCAGGCTAAGGCTAAGGCGAGGGCTATGGCTTTGGCTTTCAGTCTCAGTGTTCGATTCCAACTCTGGATCTGGATTCGACCCCAACACAACACACAATTTGTAGATGGATTTTCAAATCGTTGTTGGCACGAATTGGGCACCCACTGGGAATTGGACAGTCAAAGACAGCCAAGCATCCATGCCACTATCGATAGTATTATTTATTTATTTTCAAGCTTTTCGAACTATCAAAACTTTCGACGTAGCCAATGTGCAGAGTTGTGACAGCTTTAATTCAAAGTGCTGCCTCTTTGATTGTTTAGATAGTGGTATGGAAACCTCGGTATAATAATCGGTAATCAGTTCTTAAAATGATATCGATAGTGGCATCGATTGTTTTTCTCAGCTGTAACTACAGTTGGAAAAGGAATTTTCAAAAACATGAATTCCTCAAACCGTTTTAAAAATGTATCGATGGTGACTAAGCTCTTTAATACTCTCGATACTATCGATAATGCCATTAAAAGCAAAAGATATATTCCTTTGCAGCTCTAGCTGGATTAACTGCAGTAACTTTTCACCACAATTCGGATTAATTCAGCTTAGTCTTATTTGTGAAGCTGGTCATATAGTTGTGGATTGGGATCTGGATCTGGAGAAGGGGGCTTATCTGTTGAAGACATGCGGGCTCTGATCTATTAAGCGATTGTCATTATGATTTGGAGAGGATCAGCTTGGTTTTGTGTTTGGGTTCGGTTTCGCTGGAACCAGCAGAACTAAAGCCAAAGCCAAACAGCTGGATGGTGGCTTTACTGAGTAGAGTACTCCCAGTGTACTCTTTCCCATTATAACACTTTCACGGCTCGTTGGTTGCCTCATTGCCAGCATCATTGCCAGCATCAGCGAGAGATCATCAGCAGCTTATAAGCAGGCCCCGCAGCACGAGCAAACGGCGAAGCTTCAGCTCCAGTTCCAGTTCCTCCTGCTTCTCCTACTCTCCTGCTTTTGGCTGGCCGGGGGCGTTGCACACTCGCAACGTTTGCATGCCATCGTGATTGGTGTGTGGATCACAGTCAAAGTCAGTCTGTGTGTATGTGTGTCTGTGTTTTTGTGTGTGTGTCTGTGTGTGTGTGTGCACGATTCGACACCATCTTTCATTTTAGCCCCAACTTCTTAACTTCTTAACTGCTTAACTGCTTTGCTAGTCCAGGCATTTTCAATTAATGGCCACACATTCCACAGCCTCAGCCCCAGCCCCAGCCCCAGCCTCAGTTCCAGTTCCAGTCTCAGAGTCAGTCCCAGCCTCCCAAAGTGCTACAAATTCGCCAATGGCAGCCATCTAACTGTTTGTCTACACTGTGCAACATGAAACCATTATACCATATAGCATATAGCATTAAAGTCAACTTTTAAGCACAAATTAAGCATGAAACCGAAACCGATAGAATAACTAATGGGTAATGTTGATATAAGGTCGAACTTATATCTTTATAAAATGTGCATTGAAATGTACATACACGTTATGCATAAATTGTGCAATAGTAATCATAAATTGCGCATAATAGTATTATTTAAATGCAAAAAAAACAACTTAGGTATGTAATTTCCTAGTTTCAAGGGAAACCCTTTTTTTTTGTGCTTTAATTCATATTCTTTAACAAACTATTTTAATCTTAATCAAAATGACATAATTGATTGAAATGCTCAATCAAATACTATCATATTTATAAAGCCTAAGTCGAATTTGGAAATTTGTGTTTAGCAAAATGCTATGTTTAGTAAAAATCGGAATACTACATTTGAATTATGAAAACAATATATTTAATTTTTATAACTCGAAAGTTGCACACTTTAATTTGCTTCAATTTGTTGCACAGTGTTGTATGAATCCCCTAAGTTGAAAGCCAAACAAATTGTTTTGCAAGAGTCAGACAGAGAGGCTGCTGCAGCGTCTGCCTCTACCTCAGTTCAACCCACTGCAGCCTCCCCTTTTGCCTTCTGCCTTTTGCCTTTCGCCTACCTCTGACTGCTCCAGCTACGCTCCCCTTAGCCATTTCCTGACCTGCTGCAATCTTTCACTTCTAGCAAAACTTCTTTTCTTTTCTCGTTTTTTTTCTTTTCGTATTTTGGCCGTGCTGCACTTGGGACACGTTTTGTGATTTATGAGGTGCGAATTGCAATGAAATCATTTTCGGGGGCTCAGCTCAGCGCTTTTCCTCCTTATAGCTGCCATATTAAATTGATGCCGATTTTGCGCCACTTTCAATCCTTCTTTGCCTTTTGCCTCTTGCCTATTGCCTCTTGCACTTTGCCTGTGCCTTTTGCTAGTTATTTTTATTATAATAGCGACAACAATGCAGATTGTGGCAACATTTTTGCTTGTGCAGCTTTGATTGGATTTGCAACGTGTTCTTTTATTTTCCATTTTTCTCTCTTTTTTTATACCCTTATAGAGGGTATTTTAGGATTGTTATTAAACAAGTTTTCGACTACATAAGGCACAAGTATACATATTCTTGATCTGTCTAACGATCAAGTATAAATACTTGATCAGAATGATGAAACTAATCGTTATTGTCATGTCTGCCTTTCCCTCAGTATGTCTATCAAGGCTTTTTAAGGCTATCTCAAGAAAAATTGGAAGAAAAACATACATTTTTGTGGTACACGGAGAGAAATATTAGGCAGTGTTCATACTTGGCCTAATTATAATTTGGATTTTGACAGTTGTGTGGCAATCATGCATAACAAGACTAAAATCATGCACTCTTATGCATAGATACTAAACATAAATTGTTACTAAGCTGTATTTTTGCATATTAAGGCATAATTGATGCTTAACCATGCATAATTAAGTGCTTCAAATGATTATTTATGCATTTATTAAGACTATTTTATGCATAAACTACTACTAAGTTCAAAATTCATGATTGAATTGTGCATAAATCATGCCTAAAATGCATGAATTCAGCATAGAGTTCTCTCAGTGTAGAGTATTGAATCTTTGACACTTGAAAAACAGCCTTCCTTTTTGGTTATTTTCTTAAATTGTTGTTGGTTATGTTGCGATGTTGCCATGATAAATATGAAAAGAGAGTATTTTGTGTCTTCAAGTTGAGTTTACAGCCGACTTTTGGCTTCCAAATTCGACACCCAATTAGCTGTTTACAGCTACTCCAGTCTCGTTCTTCTCCTGTTTCAGCTCCTGCTCCTGCTCTTCCTCGTCCTCCTCCTTCAGACGATGTCTGCACGTAATTCATATATATTTAAAGTTAAGCTGTTTTTATTTTAATTAAAATGTCGCATGCAAGGCACCCATCAAGCTAGGCCAAAGAATCGTCTACACATCCCTCTGAGTAACCCCCTTCTCTCTCTTTGTCGCCATCAATTGAGCTTATCTTATCAGTTCCGCGCCGGCGCTGATATCTCGCGTTGATAAGGCAACAAGCTTTGGGCCAATCAGCTGCCAGCAGCATGGCCATTTTGTTTAGCTTTTTAGACTCTTTCTTTTAATTTTTTTTGAAAAAAAAAAAGCAAAGAAAAAAGAGTATATTGGGTTTGTGAAATGTCTGTCTGTCTGTCTATCTGTCTGTCTGTCTGTCTGTCTGTCTGTCTGTCTGTCTGTCTGTCTGTCTGTCTGTCTGTCTGTCTGTCTGTCTATCTGTCTGTCTGTCTGTCTGTCTGTCTGTCTGTCTGTCTGTCTGTCTGTCTGTCTGTCTGTCTGTCTGTCTGTCTGTCTGTCTGTCTGTCTGTCTGTCTGTCTGTCTGTCTGTCTGTCTGTCTGTCTGTCTGTCTGTCTGTCTGTCCGAATGAACGCAGTTTTTTTCCACAGTTTAGAAGCTAGACCAACCAAACTTGGTATACATGTTGATATATACAATAGGCAGACAAAGTGTCAGGAAGAGTATACCGCAGTCGGGCATATCCGACGCTCTTACTTGTTTTCTTAGAGTTATTTTTAACTGCTGTCATTATTTTGGATATGGCTTTTGGCTTTTATCTTCAACGCTCTGTTTTTTTGTTGTTGTCATTTCGTATGGCGATAATCCGCATAAAAATCAACACAAAATTTGTACATTTGTTTTGTACCAGTATGCTTATGTATACATATATATTGTATATATACAGTATGTATATAGTTAAAACATACGCGTTTATATCTCACTTATCGCAGACCATATAAATTTGTGGGCGGACATAAAAACCGCAGCCGAGCTGAGCTGAGCTGAGCCGCAGATAGCAGCAGCGATAGCAACAGTAAAAATTCATTTTAAAACGTTTTTTTTTTTATATAAAAACACATAAATATAATATATTGGAGTAGCCTATGCAAAAGTACTAGGCAGGAAAATACCCAATATTTTTCATCTAACTTTGAATCTTTTTGGTATTTTGCAAGAATTCTGGAGCAAGACTAAAACAAGATGATTATTTTTATAAAAGTATTTTTTGAATTTTGAAATGTTGTTATGCAAACATGAGTTAGGAACCTAACCTCTCAAAGATTTAAAAATATTTGGCTTTAAAAAACAAATGTAATTTGAATGCATAGACTTTCAATTTTGCATATAAATAGCCTTTATATTGTCACAGTTATGGAAGAGAATATACTATATATAGTTTTATGATCCTTTTTTTTTTATTTATATTCGTTTGCATGCCGGATATATAGCTTAAACTTTTCACCCTTTTCGATTAGTTTCCCAACTGCTAAATAAACAAATCGATGGTTCTATTGAGAACATCATTGCCACAAATGTAAACTGCTCTTTAGCAACAACAGTTTATGTTTTTTTTTTCGTTGTTGCTATAACAAATGGAATCGCTCATAGGAAATCAACAAAGCACAAAGAACAAAAAACAAAAAACAGCAACACCAACAACAACAACAAAAGTGTCGGGAAATAGGAAAATGGCGGCGTGCAGCGGAAGCTGACAAAACGCCATTGCTCTGACACTGACTGATGATGCTGTTGCAGTCGACCTAAGTAACAAAAAAATACACACGTAGATGGAATGTACTTTTATATGTATGTGTTTAAGAAAGAATAAAACAAGTAAAAACGTTCCAGTCGCTTACTACCGACTGACATATACTCTGTTCCCAGACTACGGACAAAGAGTTAGTGTGACAACCGAGCAGGGAATGACAGTTGATGCGGCGCTCAAACGAGATCGAGATTTATAATATGACAGACAGACATACAGACAGACAGCAAGACGAACTTTTTTACACAGAGTATTTAAAACATTGCACAGTTGATGTTAAGTTTTCATGGTTGTTTTGTTGTTGTTGTTGCTGGTTCGCCAGTCTTATAGCTTTGATATTTGCACAGTTTTTACAAGCGCTTCGCTGACAGCTGAAGGATGCGAGATTGCATCAGACAAGTCCACCCCCTTTAGCCCGCTGCCCCCTCGCACGACACCACTGGTTTTTTGGCAAATATTGTGCGGCACTTTTGATGTGGACACACACTTAAACACACAGAGCTACACAAACGTATATAAATACTATATACGATTTACATATATCCATTCTCCAAAAACCAATCCAATCGATTCGATTTGTATCGCATCTGTTCACAATCTGAGCGCATTAATGACACATTTTAGTTTTAAGCTTTTAAGTTTCGTTATCTACCAAATGTGCCCAATTTCCATAAATTTCAAATTATATTGAATAGCCCATTAAAAATGTATGTATAATTGTATATACTAACACGAACTAAATACATATAAGTTTTATGTAGTGCTTTTTTTTTTTTTTTGGATTTTTCCCGGCTGTTCAGTAATAATAAATACAACAATTCTGCTTATGTTGCATGTCTAGAGATGAACGCGTGCCATGTTCTTTTTTGTGTCACGAGTAAACGTGGCTTAAAACAATATATATAGGCATATATTCTATAGCATATTTATATATATGCATATATGTGAATGTTACTTTTGGTATAAGATATAAGGATACCAGCTCCATGGGAAATGAAATCGATTTTCATGCGGACTATCTTTTTGGTTAAGCTTTTCAATTGATTTCTCATTCAACTTTTGATTGATATCACAAAATTATTTTTGTCTGCTTTATAAATTCGCTAAATTGTACTTTTAATCAATTTCGGATACTAAAGTTAGTATAACCAAGGAAGAAATGTTATCTTCGACGTGCCTTGCAGAAAAATGTTGCATAAGAAAACTTCATTTTGTTTCAATAGCAGCAATAAGATATAGTCGTCTGCTTTAAATCAAGTTAAGTCAACAAGTAAACAACATCTTAAAACACAGAATAGGTGAGTTTGCTTTATATACATATATTTTTAGAAGCAACAAAGTTTTTCATACAACAATTTACTTTTCATCCGATTGGCAGCTGTAAGATATTGTCGTCTGCTTTTGATGAACAGTTTTTTCTGAGGCAGTTCAAACAAGTAAGAACGTTGCAGTCGGATGCACCTGACTGCGATATACTCTTTTTTAGCCTCTTTGCGGAGTCAGAAGTGGGCGTGGCAATTGATCTTGACACTTTGTCTGCCTATGTATACCAAGTTTGGTTGCTCTAGCTTCAAAACTGTGGAAAAAACCTGCGTTCATACAGACGGACAGACGGACGGACAGACGGACATTTCACAACTTTTTTTTTAATTTTTTAAAAAAAAAGAAGAAAAAAGAGTATAAGAATCGGTCAAAATTAATGTCAAAATGTCAAGAAATTTTAACTTGTAAGCGTCCCACAGAAATTGGTCTTCCTAAATTAACTTTGTCAAAATCGAAACAATATTCAATCGAAATATCTTTGTGATCATAATTTGTCATCTAGATTCATTTTATTTTCAAATTTTTGGTCGCATTTTGTACGAAACTGTATCTCAATCTTTCTTACATTTTGAACTTTGACGAATGCTGTTTCGAACATTTTTCTGAGTTTATTATTTTGTTCAGTTAAAAATCATGACAAAGGGATAAAAGATTTTGACTTAGGAACGCCATTGGAAATACTATTATATGTCTTCATTTGTCAATTAGATTGATTGCTTTAAAATTTGATTAATTTTTGAAAATATTTTTGAAAAGATTCGAAACTTATTTATAAAATCAGACTTTGAAACATTGTTGAAACAATTTGTTCAGTGTTTGTGTCGTGTTGTTATATATATGGAATTCAACATTTGTTCAACTCAAAGCCCGTCTGACGAACTTCAGATGAAATTCCGTATACGCAGCGTGTGCTGCTAGCGTCGTCGTCGTCGTCGTCGTCGTCGTCGTCACCGTAGCCGTAGCCGTAACCGTAACCGCTTTCAAGATTCGCCAGAGCGATAAAATTGCTTGCATATCTGTGCGTGTATAAATATTTTGTCTTGTAATTTATGGCATCTTGGAAGACAACAGAGCTAAGCCGATCCAATCCGATTCGATTCGATACGATTCGAACCATAAAGAGCATATGCAGATTGGGGCCTTAAGTGATTTTATTTCATTTCGAGGTGTGATTTAAAATTCGACTTTGATTTGGTCTTTTTTTTTTATTTCAATTTCAAAATTGGCGCATGAAGTCATCGTGGCTGTTTTGTTTCTGTTGTTGTTTTAATTTTTGTTTTTGCTTATCTGCTGCTCGCATCTGGCGACCTAAGTGGACCAGTTTCCGATGATGATGATCGCATTGAAATTGATTTTAAATTAGAGTATACAATGATAAGCCTATGCACGGTGAGAAATCTACGTAGATATTGCAAGTTGTTCTTTCTAAAATCCAATCTAAATCATAAGCATACGTTTCTTGGTCTAAGAAAAAGAATTATTATTATTATTTATTCAGAAGTTATGCGTCAGACGACATAATTGTTGAGCATTAAAGAAATTAATTTAAACTGTAGATAAGACTAACCATAACTAACATTATGCTACTCTTAATTTTCAACTAAGAATGGCGAACAGATCCAGCGATAATTGGTCAGAAGATTGGAAGAGTAGACAAAATGCTGAGCTATGCAAATGCACATAAAACTGGTTTTTCACTTTCAAGGAGCAGCTGTATTTGACTACAACACACGTCTCTCTCTCTCTCTCTCTCTCGCGCTCTCCCTCTGTCTGTCTGTCTGGAAAATGCTGCTCGTTTTCTGATCAACGCACTTGGCTTATACGATATTATCATCTCGAGCATCTGCCGCCTCGTCAACCATTTTGAATTGGCCACCGCCATGGAGCGAAGAGAGCCCACGGTGACAGCCTCGCTCTGATTGGTGGCACCACCGCTGGGTCTCCCTCTCTCTCTCACACTCTTTCTCTCTCTGGCGCCGCCCCAATCTGGTTTTTCACAGCCTCGCGCGCTCGACTCTGCAACGTTTTAAAGTAGTTGACTTTGGTTTAGTTCTTTTTTTTATCCATTTATTAAAGCTGCTGGACAACTTATCGCCTCGCTGCACTTAGCTCTCTCTTTCTCTACCGCTCTCTCTCTTTCTCTCTTCGTAGTGCCCTTTTCTGCAGTTAAGATATTGCCCACCTTTGTGCTGATAAGAATGTTCTCGACCGGGTCTATCATTAGTTCATTACTCTTCAAAAGTTCGATTGGAAGGCTTGCTTAGAAAACCTGTATTTTTTGGGATCTTAAACTATCGATATAAATCGATTAGAAATCACACCAATCATTACGACTTTGATGGTAAAAAACGTATATTGTATTGTAAAAAGGAAAAACTTATTTCCAACTAAAGAAATTAATTTAAATAATATCAATAAATAGATAAATATTTGTATGAAGCCAACTTATGTTCAACAATAATAAATATAAATGATAAAAATGTAAAAATATCGATACATTCGAGAGTGGTTTCGATATTTTGTAAGCTTTAGTGAACAATATGTATAAAATCATCAGGTCTGTTCCGTTTCTACTCGTATAAAAACTAAGAGAGTGATTTTTTTCTTAAATTTTTTTTTGCCATTTTCACTTTTGGTAAGATTTTGCGGATTGAATTCACTTTGATTAAGGAAATTTAGAGCCCTTAAGGAAATTGCACATCCGCAACATGTTGCCGAAAGTGGAAACCGGAACAGGTCTGCATGCTTCTGATTGAATGACCGAAAGACTCGGCATTGCCCAAGTTAAATGACAACTCAAATATAGCTAGAATTCATTGTTCAAGGATAGGGTGTCTCCTCATTTATATGGTTGCAGCTCAAAAAATGTGAACAATCATCGGATTCTGCGGCAGTTGAAAGCTTTGTTTTCAACATTGCCTCATATCGATTGCATTCAAATTGAAATCGCAGCCTTCGCATTTCCATACTGTTCGCACTTTTGCTTATATTTTTCAATTTTGCAGCAGAGCACAACGCCTGACCATTGTTTTTGTTGTTGCTGATGTTGCTGATGTTGTTGTTGTTGTGGTTGTTGTGTATGATTTCCTTTGCAATGTTGCTACCGCGCTGACAACTCGGCGACATTCGGACAAGGACATAACTGCAAATGGAGCTGGCAACTGTTGCGTCTCGCATTGTTTAACTTTTTTGTGTCCAGCTGGACTGAAAGAGAGAGGGCTGGGGGGGGGGGGGAGGCAGATAGGCAGGTAGAGTGAAAGGGGGGAGGGAACGTTGCTGTTGCTGTTGCTGACGTTTGTTGCAACCGCAAATTGAAAACGCTGACAATATTATCGGCATTTTTAAGTTTACACATCAGTGGGTTAAATTGCAGGCAGCAAAGCAACAAGGATGCAAAAGGAGGCACTTGCAACGTGCCACATGCATCGTCACAAATTACAGTTACAGCCGCACAATCGAAACGGCAGCAATTTCGATTTCTAAATTGCAATTTGATCAACAATTCGCAATTGTTTTTCCATTTAAATTCAATTTATAATAAAATTGTATAAACATATATTCTATTTTATATGTAGAAGAGAGATTGAAATCTGCAATTACGTTTTAGGCATTGTATCCTGACCTCCGACCCCTGATTTTGTACACCTGATTGATCCCCTTTTTTTTCTCTGTTTTGCTGTACCCCTCTCTTTCATCCCACTTTCATGTAATTAGCCAAACGGCATTGGCCACGTAACGAGCGCTATTTCGATCTCATTTACCGATTTCGATTTTTGATGTTTTTGACCACTTTGTGGGTGTGCCTATATATATATATATATATATATATATATATGTGTGTGTGTGTGTGTGTGTGTGTGTGTGTTAGTCATGAAATGGACACAGCTATCCAGCTGACAATCTGCACATCTCATCTGCCGATTAAAACTTTTCGAATTACAAAAATATATGTGTATAGAGTCTATATGCAACTATCAAAATATATAGCACAACACATGCCATCATTTGTTTTTTTTTTTTTTTTTGCTTATCTAACAAGCCAGAGCCCTACAAAATACCATACCCAACTATATAATATAATGCGTACACTTGGAGAAAAACTAACGTATACTGCAGGTACTTAAAAAAATTATAAATGTTTCTTAAATCCAAAGCTCAACGGATTTCAATGTATATTTTCTTTTTGGTCATATTTCAACAACTAGATTGATTTGGCAGTCAAATTTTATTGTTTTTTTGAAAATTATTTTAGTTTAATCTTTTCTGCATTGAAAATTTACCTTGCCTCCCCCTTATACATTTTGGAAAACAAATATTTAATCGATTGTGGGTACCAAAATTAGTTTAAACAAGTAAGAACGTTGCAGTCGGATACACCCGACTGCGATATACTCTTTTTTTCGCCTCTTTGCGGAGTCAGAGAGAGAGATCTTAACACTTTGTCTGCCTATGGTATATATCAACATGTATACCAAGTTTGCTGCTCAAGCTTCAAAAATAAAAAAACTGCGTTCATACGGACGGACAGACGGACATTTCACAAACTCATCATACTCTTTTTACTGTTCCCATTAAAAATGGGAAAAGGGAGTTATAAAGTACAGCAAATATGTGTAACAGGCAAAAGAAAGTATTTCCGAATATATAAACTGTATATATTCTTGTATATTCTGTATATATATAAAGTCATTCAGGTTCCTGTATACCATACGTAGATCAAGTTTATTTCAAATTTCGGATATAAAACACAAAAGTTTCCAATCATTTTATCCAATATTTTTAATTAATCGTGTCACAACTTAAGATGTCACTACATTATTTCAGTAACTACACATGATATATGCAGATCTGCTCTCATATCCGATTACTATGCTATTTTGTTCATGTTTTGGTCTCAGTGTATGTAGTTACCAGCTCGTTGGCTCCATGTTGCATGTGCCTTGGCTTTAGCCGATGATAAGCAGCAAGCAGTCAGAGCAGCAGGCAGAGCTGCTACTCGAATTATCAGTTAGTTGCAAGCATTTTGCATCCTATTTGCCAAGTTGCCGCTAAACCTTAACCCAATCTTGGTTTTGACTCTAAGCAGGAAATCACGTTGCAAACACACACACACACACACTAAGACACACGGACACATATACACTGTCAAATGCGGCGTATGAGCAATATTAAGTTACGTATACGCAATGATGGTAAGTTTTTTGGGGGAGCAGCACGCGTTGTCAGGCACTAAAAACTTTTTTGGTAGCACAACATCGACTGCAACGGCGACGGCGACGGCGACGTTGACTTAAGCGTCGTCGTCAACGTTTACGTCTTTATTGCAACGCGCGAGGACGTTGTGTGTGTGTTCGTATGTCTGTGTGTGCGTTCGTATGTATGTGTTTGTGTGTGTGTGTGCCTTACGTGCCTGTTAATGCAATATTCAAGTGATTGCAGAAGCTCTTCTTCTGATGCTCCTCCTTCCCCTTCGCCTCCCCTTCCTCTGGTCGCTCGCTTATAACTTCTTCAGCTGTCACACGAATGAGCAGCGCGCTTATCTCGTGTGCACTCTTGCAACATGTGTGTGTGTGTGTGTATGTGTGTGTGTTTGCAGGAGTTTTCTTTCCTCTTTTTACTGCAATCTGTGCTGCTATCAAGATTCGCATTAAAATGTATCATTTTTGCTGCCTTCCTTGTGCGACACTAACTACAACAACTACAACAACTGCAACAACAATACTATCTCAGCCTCCAACACCCACTTCTCCCACTCCACCATCCCCTGGCCCCCTCTTTGCACTTGCCTACAGCTGTAGCAGCAACGTCTAAACTTCGTAATCAACTCGTAATGACGATGCATATAATAGTTGCCATGCCCCTGCCTCTTCCTCTGCCTGCAGTCTTGTCTGCTTCTTCTTCTACTTGCTACTACTGTTTGTTGTGTGTGCGTGTGTTTTTGTGTGTGCATGTGTGTTCTGCAGAGTTGTATCGCATCGTTCTAAATAAGCTCAATCGAGCGACTTAATGAACTGAAGAAGCGAACTGGTTCGTGAGTTGGTTCAGTTCAATAGAGTTCCAATATCCTTTTTGAGTTTTTTCTTTTTTAAACCAAACGAAAATGGTTTAAATAAACTTAGCTAAGATGCAAACTACATTCTAAGTTTTGTATAACAAACTCTACAGATATCGATATAGGGAGTTTCGTTATAGATATTCTTCTTGTTAGTATATACGTTAAAACTTAAATCAAGTAAAAAAAACTCTTGTTTACCCTCGGAGAAATTTCTTATGTTCTACAAGAGTATTAAATCTTTGACACGTAGTTTTTCCTAAACTTTGCCGTCTGATAACCTTATCAAAACTTAAACTAACCAAACTTTGTCTCTTTTTTCGTTCTAGGTAAGCTCCATTAGATATGTACATACATATGTCTAATTTCTACATTCGACAAAAATTGAACCACTGTAACTGGAACTTATTCAATTAAACAAGGATGCACAACGCTTAGATGAGTATTGTCTATTGTTGTTGTTTTTGTTGCTTGCTGTCTGACAGGATGCCGAGTGTGCAGCAAGCATCCTTAGAAGACGCTGCTCTTATCGCAACGTTTTACGTTTCATAAAATTTTGCAAAACCTTTAATACTTATTTATGCATTTCTTTTTGTTGTTCTTGCTCTTGTTGTTGTTGTTGTTGTTGTTGTTGTACTGAATATGATGCAGCATCATGTTTGTGCAAGTCCAGTCGTAAGTTTATTAAGCTAGTTACTAGCTGTTTATACAGCTGCTTTCCTCTTCCTTTATTCTCTCTCTTTCTCTATGCCTGCAGCTCGCTACTTTTGATTTATCAGCTAAACTTTGGCAATGGGCCAACAAACAATCAAATTGCGCTTATCAAATGCGAAGCAGCGCAGCAGCAGCAGCGTACGAAGCAGCAGGCAGCAGCAGCACACGAAGACAAATGTCGCGACAGCTTCGCTTCAATTCGCTTCAATTCGCGCGCGGCGAAAGCTCGCTCGCCTCACCTTTGTTCGCCGTCACTTTCGCCCTTGCACTCACTCTTTTGCACTCACTCTCTTGCTCTTTTTTGCACAAACAGGATAAGCATATACACCTTTGCTGCTCTCTGCTGCTTGTGGTTGTTGTTCTTCATGCTTGCAGTTTTTATTTTGGGTGGGTGAGCAAAGCATTTGTTGTTGTCGTTGTTTTGTTTTGTTTGCCTTTTCGGCTGCGACGCGAACGTTCGCTGCCGCTGCTGCTGTCGCTGCTGCTAATGCCGGTCGCTGTTTACGTTTTGCTTACTTTGCATTGTGATTGTGTGCGTGTGTGTGTATTTGCCTTGCCTGTTTGCTTGTTGTTGTTTTTGTTTGTTTGCTAATAAATTGTTGTTGTTGCTGTTTTGCTGTTGATTCTTTCGCCGGCTTTGCGTGTGTATGTTGCGTATGTGTGTATTTATTTGTTCTTGTGTTGTTGTTTATCTTTGAGGCCGTTTTTATTTTGCGTGCTCCAAACTCACACACACACACACACACTTATTCCATGGGCGCGCCTTCGTCTTGTTTTTGTTTTTGTTTTTATTATTTTTCCGATTTGACTCTTTGGCGCGTTGTGTTTTGTATTGTTGCTGTTGTTTGCTGTGCGCCTGTTCCATGCCGGTCGCAATTTTCAACAAAAACACAAACACAACGGGCGGGCAAAAATGTCTTCCTTGTTTGTGCTTTGTTGTCCTTGCGTCCTTTGCCTTTTCGTTGTCTCGACTTATCAGCTGTGGCCTTAAGTTGCCGTTGCCACTTGACTGCCTTATTCTTGCCTTGTTGTTGTTGTTGCTGTTGTATATGTTGTTGTTGTGTACGTTGTTGTGCTTGAGTCCTGTGTTGGCCCTTGTCCTGCCATGGCTCGTTGTTGCCCCCCGCGCAGTTAAATGCGATTTTTCACTCGCGATAAGCGAAAGTTATTATATTTTAATATTTCTCGCTTAGCGCAGCACAAAACTGTTATCCTTGATCCTTTAGAGCTGCGGCTGCTCAGCGAGCGTTGCTTGATTTGTTGCTGTCGCTGACTGTGCGCTTTTTTTTTTTTGTTGCTACTTTCTCATGTATTTTTTGTATCTTTTTATATACCCTTTATCCTTTTGAAAGGATTAAAAGGTGTTTAATAATGATCTGAATGGCAGAAGACATTCGGAATAGGTATTATCAGCTGTTCTGAATTTCGAATGTCGATGAAAGCTTAGAAAGTTTTGCTTTCGAAACAGTGGAATGAGAGTTGAGTTTATCTTTGAAAAAAAGAAACGATTTCCACTTCCTACGAAAACATATCCATAGGATTAAAAACTATTCGGAATGAAACGTAATCGGAAATGGGAACTGGCCTGAAATGTACCAGAAATGGCACATTTTTACCAAGTGTGGGTACGACTGAGCTTTAAAAGTATCTAAGTCTTAAGTAGCAAATAAATATCAAAATTTCCTTAAATTCTGATTTCCCCCGCACGCCCTCAGACAATCTAAAACTTTCATAACAATGGCATAATAAAAACTTACGTTGTTCAAAAAGATTGTCAGCTGCTTACAGGGTATTCAGACACTCTCGACTAGAGTTTGTACTCCCTGTTCCCATTAAAAATGGAAAAATGGGAGTTATAAAGTACTTGAAATGCAAGTTGGGAGCAGGGAGTCGCGTAGTCGGGCACACCCGACTAGAGCATTCTTACTTGTCTTTTGTTTGTTTGTTTGTTGGTGGCGCCTTAAGATTGCGATAACCCAGCGAAGTTCTTCGTTTTGCTTGACTGGTCTCATTAGCCTAGCCAAGTTCCGTTAGTGAACTAAACCGAACAAAAACGAACCGAACTGAACTCCAATCGTAAATGCTAAAAGCAAATTTGTCAACTTTATCGACGGCATCCATCAATCCGCCCAAAAACTTTCATAGTTTATAAACTAAATTGTAATTAATTATGTGGGGACGTCGTCTGTCTCGCTCGCTCGCTCTTTCTTACTGTTGCTGTTTCTATCTCTTGCTGTCTCTTTAAATACCTCGATTTGTCATTGGAGACACATTGCCCCGAGGGGCGCCAGGTGCTTCTTCGTTGTCTTTGCTTGGTCAGCGCGCTTTGCATTTTCATAAATCATTTTAATGAAAATTTATATGTATACATACAAGTAAATATATTTTTTGGGCTTGCGTCTGATAAGCTGCCCCGCATCGTTGGTAGGGTGGCGGGAGGGGGACAGTAGGGTGCAGGTGTAGGGGCATCGACATCAAGACATCTCATCTAAGTGGCGCTCGAGTGGCGCTGCTGCTGGCGGCTTTTCTTTGATTCCAACCCGTTGATGTTGATGCAACTGATGGCGCTGGCGTCTTCATTATCGCTGCAGACGGCGACGACGATGGCGACGACGCCGTTTGATAACACGCCAGCCACATGGGGCAAGCCCTGAAAACAGAGACAGAGACAGCAACTGAAACAGAAACCGAAACAGAAACCAAAACTGGAACTGCAACAAAGAGCCACTAAGAATTGGGGCAGGTGTGGCAAGGAATCCAGTGCATGTACAGCTGCCCTTAAAAGAATTTTATGGTCGAAATCTAAAACGATCGAAAAAATATAATCATAATATTTGGATAAATTACAAACTTATGTTACAGAAATTAGAGTATTTATTGTATATATATGCATTGCATGCCGATTCATAAAATGATGACTGTCTTTGTTTAACTCTTTTACATACATTTCTTTGAATCAATATCTAAAAGTATTCAGTTAACAGCTGGCTTAACAGCTGGCATTGTCGTTTGTTGTTGTTGTTGATGTTGGTTTTGCTGTGTGGCAGCTGATTGTGCCACAATTGATAAGGTGGCAACCAATAATTTCAAACATTTGTAACTTTCGTGCATGTGTCGTTTAACATTTCTCGCCTTTTCCCTGCGTTTTTATACTCTGTTTATCAAGTTGATAAAAAAAAAGTGTAAATTGAGTTTGTGCAATGCAGAGCAGCATAGTTATGCATTAGGCACAGTCCAGTACTACCGACTCCTTCTACAAATATTGGTCAAGAGCTCGGGTGTGTCCAAGTGTCCAGAGTAGAGTAATTCGCAGTCGGGAGCATTCGCTGCTGCTCTCACTGTTTCTGGCTGACCAACTTTGTTGAGGCCTCATACTTTTGGAGCTCTTAACTTTTGTTGCCATCGATTTGTTGTTGCCGACGATGACGAAACTTTTGTTTAGGCACCTGCCTGCCACGCCCTAGCCTATCCGTGCCTACCCCCTTACCCACTTTCTCCCCTCTCGGTCCGCTTCTAACCAAGCTTGCCTGTTTTGTCTCGCTTTTTGTGGGCTTTATGCGATCTGCGCGTTGTGATTAATTAAGATTGATTGATAAAGCACCGTAAATTATGTGCGTGTGTGTGTGCATATGTGTGTTTATGTCTATAAAAAGTTTTTTGCCTTTATTGGCAAAAATATCCTGCTGGCAGAGCTACCTAGCAGCTACTCCCATTTAAGGCAGAAACTCCCCTCCAAAAACACACTAAACCAAAAGATGCCCATCGACGATAACTCGTTTGGCTTTTCCACAGATCCTTTTCCAGCGATAACAGGCGCGGTGTGCAGTCGGTAGTCGTTGTCGATACCTGTCTATGTGTGTCCCTGTGTGTGTGTGCGTGTGTGTGTGTGTGTGCCGGCAGCCATAAACCAGAAGTTTATGACTCTGTTTGCTCATGGCACATTTAGTTATTTAGTCATGAGGCGCCAGCTTCATTCCAAGCCCGAAACCCAAGCGCAAAGCTTCAACAATATTAAGCGATATTCAATGCCTTCGTGGGTCTTGTAATCGAACACCCAGCGAGACCAACGAACGAGCAACAACAATAAAAGCAACACCAACAACACCAAAAATCAAGTCACAAATATGTGCATAAGTTATGGAGTCGTAAATGAAATGAAATCACATCAAATACAAGAGTCCATTAAGTTCAGCTTTATAGAGAGAAGATGATATTGTCAATTTTTATTTTGATTTCACACCAATCCGAAAGCTCAGAAAACGGATCAACATTTTAATACGTTGCTTTGAAGCATAGAAAAAAGGTAACTGATGTATGTCAAGGATGTTCCACTGATTAGTTTAACATAAAAGTGTCTAACTATCGAAAGTATCAGCTGCGATTGTTTTAGAAATTAATAATGAAAAGAAACTATTCTTGATAGTTACAAAACTTGAAATTGAAACTTGATTTGATGAAATTTTAAAGTTTCTTCAAAGTATAACAAATAATCAATCGAACGACAAGTTTGTATATATTTCTTATTTAGACTACGTCAATACTGTCTGGCAAAGCTAAGAGATACTAGATACAAAGATACTATCCATAATTTGACATTTAAAGAGAGAGATATATTGAAAGCTTCAGCTTATACTAGTAACTATTCGATATTCAAATAAAGAAAATAAAGCCATTCTAAAGAGAGCATATTTGAGTGCGTTATGTTTCTAAACGATTCTTGTTTCGTGATTTCTCACTGTGTACAAAATGAATTATTCAGTCATTAATGAAAATATAGGGGCAGGGTGCAAGGTGCAGGGGGCAGGGGTAGCCACTCGGCGTTATCATCAAAGAATCCATCAGTCGTATCGCTCTTTGGCATCGGTCGCAGCGACGCCAGTGGGGAACGACGATTACCCCAAAATAAACCAAATTATTTTGTGGACCGACAACGAAAAAGCCAACAACAAGTAAAGAATGTCACGTATACTCGACTGACAGATATCCTAAATAACATATAGTATTAGGTATATCAACTCAATTTAATATGGTCAAGGCATATGGTATTGAGGGATATGCATTTGAAGTACTTAGGAATACTTCATCAATTCAAAAGCGTTCAAATTTCATTATATATATAAAATCCATACTTGATGCTATTCACTATGCTAATTATAGTTATAGATTCAAGATTTATTTTATCGTTTTTATTAAAATTTGAGCTTATCTATCTATCTATGTTACTGTGTTCCAGATAACCGCAATGGGTTTCACATAGACCATTTGTGGCCATATCTAATTTCTAAATGTAATAAAATTCAAAATGTCTTGCTTTTGGAATTTTTTGACCAGGTCTGTTTCGGATTCCACTTTCACAAAATATATTTCTCTTTGTTACCTTTACACTTTGCCGATTGAAATCATTTGTCTTCATTATTGAATTGAATTCCCCTGTCAATAATTCAATTCTTCATTTCTTGCAAGTTCAATTTCACAATTTTTTAATGAAATTGGAAACCGGAACAGGTTTGATACACTTTCTAGGGTCAACGAGGCATTTGTATAACATTTTATCACCTTTTCCCTGTTCCCATTAAAATTGAGAAAATGAGTTATAAAGTACTGCAAATGTATGTAACAGGTAGAAGGAGGCATTTCTGAATATATAAACTATATATATATTCTTGAACAGCCGAGTCGATTTTGCCATATCCGTCTGTCTGTCCGTATGAACACACAAATCTCGGAGACTATAAGAGCTAGAGACACCAAATTTGGCATGCAGGTTCCTGTATACCATACGCAGATGAAGTTTATTTCAAATTTCGGATACACCCCCCGCACCCCCGCACATATATGTTTAATCAATGTAGATCAGCTATGTAAATTTCATTACGATCGAATAAATAGCACTAAAGTTATGAAAGAATCTATTATCTCCGTCTCAGCAGGCAGCAGCAGGCAACAGTTTGACATGCACTGGACAAGTTAAGAGCGCTGCTTGCTTGCGTTGCCGCTAAACTGCTTGAAATGCACGTTGAGAGCAGGAAGTCTCGTAGTCGGGCACACTCGACTAGAGCACTCTTACTTGTTTCTTACAAGCTTTAGGTCTTGTAGTCCAACAAGCATGAACAATTCACTTGTACATAAAAGCGTAGTAAATGCTATTAGCTATTCTAATTACCTATAAATTGAATATTTATATAATAATTGTTGTAAATATTGAAGTCAATCAACAAGAAATAGTTAGTTTTTGAGTCGTACTTTAACACGATCACATTATGTTTGTTTTGAACCAATATTGTGCTCTTTACGTATATCTGTTCCTTGTGATACTTCCTATATTCAGCAGCTTTAAGATCACCAGTAGGTTAAATTCTTGATTCTAAATATATTTATTTTAATATAGCTTTTCTTTAAAACCTTTTGTTTAAGGATGTGGAAAGCGTGATTCAATATGCAGAGTACAATCATGTTATTGTTTACCATACAACCCTTATACTAAGCATCCAAGCAGATTTTATTCAAATGAATGTGAAGACGATCAAGAGTGTACTCGTCCCAGAAAAAAATTGACAATGTCTTTCAAATAAAACGAATAATTATTGATGTATTTGATCAAAATGATGCAGGCATGTTCTGGTTTCCACTTTCGGCAACATTTTGCGGGAGTGCATTTTTCTAAAATCTTTCGACATTTAGCTAGGCAATTATTTATATCTCAACTTCAAGTGAACTCAATCGATGATGTCAAAAGTGAATGAAGTAACAATCAGGCAAATTTCACACTGTCGAAATTTTCAATTCAATAAGCGTTACTAATTTGTTTTATAGAAATTATTTTAAATAAAATAGCGTAATAAATCGATAAGCTAGTTAAATTTTAAAAACTTAAAAATTGACTTATTTCTTTCTATAAATATTTTGTCACTCAACTAAGAATAGTTAGTTTTGGATTCTTATCTAAACAAGTTAAATATGTTTATTCATAAACATTATAATCTGTTCTACATGTTTATAATTTTAATGATATTTGAACTATCTACTACTAACCCAGTTACCAGTAAGCTACACCTTAAAAGTAAATAATTAAAATATTGTTATTTCAAAGATTCTTTTCTTTAGAGTGCGGAATTCGAGATGGAATAGCAGAATGTAAAACAAATTTATGCTTGTGTGTACCAGAAAAAGGGTGGTCCAAAAAGGTTTTTACTGCAAGCGAATGTAAGCCTGGTGAATTCTGTACTCGTGCTTCACTCCCATGGACAGGTTAAATATATATCAATTCAATTGAAATAAAATTGCAAGAACATTAGCTTCATGGTTGATTTTTTCATGTTCATGAGAATTAATTATTCCAAATATTTTTGTATATCTTATACAAAAATGTTAGATATTATATGTAGTATACCTTTTTATCACATTTTTTACGAACTGTAGAACTTTTCAGCTCAATAAGCGTTAACAATTTATAATATCGACATTATTTTAATATAATGCCGTAATAAATGATATTCGTTAAGCTAGTTAGTAAAAACTTCATAATTGACTTATTTTTTTCTAGAAATATTTTGTCACTTATCTTAAAATAGTTAGCTTTGGATTCTTACCTAAACAAGCAAAATATGTTTCTTCTTAGGTTAAGTTAGGTTAGGTTAGGTTAGGTTAGGTTAGGTTAGGTTAGGTTAGGTTAGGTTAGTCGGCGAAGTCATCTTCATTCTGTTACATTGAATTGAGCACAGTTTATAATACCCAATTTTAGCCATTAAATGCGTAGAGGGAATAATTTCATATAAATTATTTACAAACGAGCTGAAACTTGGAATACAGCAACGGACAGCTGTATCAGGGGAATTCGTATCGTAATAAGTGTTATCAATCAGAGGCAATCATCATTAAAAAGTTTGAATGCCGATGCGCACCGACTGAGAGAAATATTAATCGATAACGATTAGTTCGCATTGCCAATTGGCATCGTTTATAATTATTTGTGATTTGCCCTTCAAGAGGGTATTATAATTTTGTCACGAAGTGTGTAACGCATTTAAGGAGACGTGTCCGGCTCTATAAACAATATATATGTATTCTTAATTAGTATCGACAGCCGTGTCGAACTAGCCATGTTCATCTGTCCGACCGACTGTCTATGTGAACTTGACTCTCATTTAAGCTATCTTGATGAAACTTGGCACAGATGCTTCTTTTCACCGCAAGCATTACTTATGTCAGAATCGGCTGGAAAGGACCGCTATGACATATAGCTGTCATAGCAACGATCGGTCGAAAACTTTGCTTTTCAAGATAACTCGACTAAACCCATAATACAATGAACTTAGATAACGCCTTGCGCAGGTCTATTATTTCTGTTAACTTAACAGCTGGCTGTTACTGTGACGTCACAGTAGACATAGCATTTCGATTTTGTATGGGAATTAGTGCCATTTTTACTCCCTGTTCCCAATAAAAATGGGAAAAAGGGAGTTACAAAGTGCTGCAAATGTGTGTAACAGGCAGAAGGAGGCATTTCCGACTAAATAAACAATATATATTCTTGATCAGGATCAACAGCCGAGACGAACTAGCCATGTCCGTCTGTCTGTCCGTATGAACACACAGATCTCGGAGACTATAAGAACTAGAGACACCAAACTTGGCATGCAGGTTCCTGTATACCGTACGCATATTAAGTTTATTTCAAATTTCGGATTTTGTTTTCTAGGTTTTATCAACTCACCCATTTAAAGTTTTAGTATGTTTTTGTCATGCTTACCAATTTTAGCCAAACTCACTAGTATTAACTTTTATTCTCTTTTCAGTTGTCTGTATCTTAGGCTGCCATAGAATCAACCAGTAGAAATTCAGTTGTTTTGTTCGACTATTTCAAGTTTTTGTTTAAAATTAAACAACTTTTCAGCTAAGGTATACAAACTAAGCTGTCTTGTTATATTTAATTTTTGGCAAACATCTTCGGTGTTGCGCTAAGCTAAGATGTATGTATAGGTATAGGCATATATATACACATACATGTATATACTAGATAGGACAGTCGATAATTGTCATGAATTTAAGCAGCATCTGTGTGTGTGAGCAGCAACGCTTGGGTTCCAATGCAATCCAATCCAATACAACAATCCAAAAGCTAATCTCATGTGTTGCTCATGAATTCGAATTGAAGCATTCAAGCTGGCTGCACGTGCCGCAAGCTGATGCGAGTATCTGTATCTTAACTGCGGTATGCGAGAGAGGCGCATATCGGTAAATACAGCGAGCTACGAGCTATGTATGAAGTGCATATCTTGGCAACACCAACACACTCACACACACGCGCGTAGAGCCAAGTTCGATTGCGTAATCTGGGTCAACGAAATACCTTTTACCTTTGGCAGCAACAAGCGTATAGAGAGGAGGAGGAGGGCGGGCGTTGGTTGCATGCAAAACAAAACAAAACAAAACAAAAGCAATACCGAGTGTATCTCGTATCCGTTGTGGACTTCGTACTTCGTCGTATCTGTATCTGTGCGAGAGATAGACGAATATATGTATCTTGTATCTACGAGTTGAGGCCAAAAACTGAAACTCACAACTGACTCTCAGGCACAACAAGTATCCTGTTGCAATATTTGCTGAGCGCCTGTTACGCAACACATATCGCAACACACACGCGCACACACACTTTGCACAAGTGTGTGAGTGAGAGCCTCGCACAACAAGGAACGGCAACAGGAATTCGAAACAGGAACAGGGATAAACTACCAGAAAAAAAAAAAAACAAAAATGTTCTCTCTTCTCTCCTCTCACCTGTTTGCCTTTTGTTCGAACTCGCTTTGTATCGCACGCAAGCAGGGGCGAACTGCTCCCTCCCCTTTCCTCATCAAACAAGCAGCGAAAACTAGAGTCCTGCGAGTCCTCAGCTTGTGTGTGTGTATGTGTGTATCGCCTTATCGCCTGCCCCGAGCTTCGAATGGCTTGGCACATTCCGTAGCGATAAGCAAAGCTACCAGACTACCCAAATAACCGACTATTGCCGCTACCAACCGCCCCCCCCCCCCAATCCGACACACACCCCCCTTACTATGCTAGTGCAACTAACAACAACAATAATAGTAACAAGTAAGCTTATTATGCGCAAGCATCTTTGACTAGCAGATACCCTGTAGTCACAGATCAGATTTGAAGAACATTTTTCTCACTACACACAAATGGATTTTTGAATATTCTAAATTTTGTAGGTAATCAAATCAAATCATTAGTTAGAAATCGTAATTGTTAGCTATTTGAGTTACGGAAAACGTTTCTTTATAATAATTATTATTCGGCTTAAAAAAATAATCCTCTAACAACTTAAAAATTCGTTGGTATGGTATTTAGAAATCTACATTCCAAATTTGGTTAGGTTATACAACTTGATCAACTTTCAATACATAAAAAAACAAAATAATACGAAAAGTATATGAATTATAATGTAATGTATTATTGACATTATTCTTAACTAGAAAAGTTTTCAAGTATCGCCATGTTTATTATTCTCGAATTTCGCAGTAGATTTAAAGTTAAATCTTAGATTATAATATTTTTATATTCATTAGTATATAGAAAAAGAAACCTACTTAAATATGTACAAAATTAATCAAAATATCAAATCAATCTAAATAACAAGAAAATGTATAGCAATTATAACTATGCATTATAACCCTGTGTACCAAACAGCGAATGTTGAGTGAATTTATGTAGAGTTCGGTTCACGGTCCAGTTCGAAGAACCCTAAAAACCCGAACCGAACCGGTTCTGTGGGTTCTCCCAACTAATATTGGAGATGGATCTTTAACGAGTCGCAAGTAATAATTTTGAAAGGCTCGCAAACGATTTCAAAAAGGATCCGTTTTAGGCTCGCAAAACGCTCGCTAATGATATCTTTTTCAAGTATCGCAAACGAAATAGTTGCTGCCACAAACTGAATAATGTATGATTTACTTTCCGATCGTTTTCGGATCCGGTAGCGAAAGTTTCGCCAAAAGTGGAAACCGTTCAGATTGCTACGAACTGTTGAGCAGAATTTTCGTTGGCTTACAGTCCGATGTTTTGATGCTACCATATGCCATTTGCGATTAAAGGGTATCCAAAATAACTAGCCTGCCCCAATCCCAATCCAGACAGCCTGGCTCTCGGTTCGGTTTCCAAAATGCTGTTTATCATGCCCATGCAGAAGCCGGGCGCTATTTTCACTTCAGTTAATTAAGTAAAGGCGCTACATGAACGGGTCATGGGTGGTGGGCATAGGGTAGCCTATAGGGGTAAGTAAAAATTGAGTGAGGGTGCGGGTGGGTGTCATAGCTGTAACACAGTTTAATCAATCGACAGGAGAAGGGAACGGGGGGGGGGGGGGGGTGTAATGTTTTGCATAAAAGCCATTCAACACATTCAACATTCAACAACGTTGACGTTGACAACGACAGGCGAATCATTTCATTTAACAATTCCATTGAATGAGAAACGCGCATTTTCCAACACTGAAAGGCTTCATTATGCCTAGGATATAGCTGCAACCCGTCACCCCTTTACCCTGAAACCGTCTGTGCCCCCCTTTCAGCCACTGTCAACTCGTTGTCATTGTTTCTGCTGCTGCTGCTGCTGCTGCTGCTCCTGCTCCTGCTGCTGCTACTGCTCCTGCTGCTGCTGCTGCTGCTGTTGCTGCTCCTCCTCCTCTGATTCTTGTGTGTGTGTTTCTGTGACGCTGCTGATAAGCAACTGCGCCACGTCCTGCCAGTGATGTTCTCAGCTTGGGTTGGGCTGGTGTCCTCGGGTGTGGCCATATCCAGCTGGGCGAGCTGATAAGGCCGCCAGCGACAACGGCAAGTGAAAATGTTCAACCGCGCGCGTCATCAGCGCACATGGTAGAGAAACTGAAACTGTTGTCCAAAGGGGGTAGAAGAGGAGCTGACCTGGGCATAGAGTGTTACCTGGACAGTAGCATAGTATGCATTACAACAACCACAACAAAAACAGCAGAAGCAACAACAACAGCGTCTGCATTTAGCTCGCTCCTCGTTAATCTCGTTGAACAGTCGGAGCAAACCCAAACCCCAAACCCCACATGGACTCTCGTTCTCTCTCTGTTTATGTGTGTGTGTGTGACGATGTCGTCCTCTCCTCGTGCACTCCATTTAAAATCTTTTTGCTTATCGCCGTTTGCTGCTCGCCTGATTGATGGCCATAGATAAGGCCTAGCCCAGCCCATTGGGAGTGGGGGGGGCTTCGTTCGTTTGGTTAGCACACAATCTTTGCTCGGCTCTGTTGTGTCCTCGTTTCGTGTTGTCCTTGTGCTGTACCCCCCTCTTGCTACCCAGTCCCTCTCCCTTTTGCTGCATTGACTGCTGCGCTGCTCCATTTGGCATTGTTTGGTCCCATTAGCGCGGGTGTTATCAGTTTCAGCTACAGCTCCAGCTACAGCTCCGGTCGAGTCGAGTTGAGTTGATTCCTTTTTGCGCTTGGCTTGTGTGCACCATTCTCCGGCCCTTCTGCTCCCTCCCTGCCGCTGCTCGCCTATCCTCCGCCTCTGCCTGAATGGCTGAGTGAGAGTTTGCGATAAGAATGTAAAATATAAAATATGGCGCTTGGCTCTGTTCTGCTCTACTGCTGCTGCTGCTGCTGCTGCTGAGGAATGTCCTTTTTGTGGCTTGCCCTTTCACTCTCTCTTTTTCTTTTTCTGTCTCACTATCTCTATCTGCACCCGTCGTTGTTGTTGTTGCTGTGTTGGTATTTTGTCAATTTAATGGCCCCGCGCGTACAGAGACGAAACGCATCGGTTTCTCTTGGGTTGGTCCTTGCTGCAGCTAACCCCACTACGCCGTCCACCCTTTTGCTAGCCGTACACTCAGCAAAAAAAGTGTCATCAAAATGATACTGCTTAGCAATTATTAGTATTAAGTTAATACCTTCAAAGCTGTCCAAATTATATTCTCGAAAGTATTCAAATGATTCTAGTTCCTATTAATATGATATGCATTTCATTAAATTTGTAATATCAATTTAATACAAACTTTTATCCATATGATAAGTTTTTTATATATTTATAATATAAATAATTATGCTATAAATATTATTTTATACTTTAATAAATATTTTTTAAAAGCTCCAAGTAAATCGGACGGACAGACAGACGGACGGACAGTTCACAAACCCAATATACTCCTTTTTCTCTTTTTTTTTTAAATAATCCTCCATAATCAATAGAATTGATGTTGGTGCTAGTTTCAATTTCAGACAACGCTGATCAAACGATTAGTGATACGTTTTTTTCGTTGAGTGTACTCTACATGCTCTGCTTGCCCAGTTTTGCTTATCGGCAGCTGCTGCGTCCTGCGTGCTCCTTGCAGTTTGTCATGCAGTCGCAGTCGCACTGAGAAATTTATCATTACCCAGTCACACAGCAACAACAACAACAACAGCAACAACAGCAGCAACAACAACAGCAACAACAACAACAGCAACAGGATAAATGATAAGCAATTTATGTGTGTGCGTGTCCAAGTTTGCTTTAATGAACCTGCACAGAAACACACACAGACCCAACCAAACACACACACATACACACACACACATCCACACACACACACACACACACACACACACACACACACACACACACACACACACACACATACACACAACTTCATCACACTGATGTCTCGTATTTGTATTTCGTAATTTGTAATTTACCAAAATTGTTATTATCCTTGGAAAGTCCTGCGCTTGGGTTGCCAGCCAACTGCTTTTTTATTTGCTTAACTCATTGATAAGCATCTCCACTCCACGGAAAAAAAGGAGAGGGCAGCAGGTGAAATTGTTTTGGCCATTGGGCAGCCTTTGGGCCAAGTTGTGGACATACTCGTAAATGGTTATGATTTTTATGATGCCGCCTGACACTTTGGAGCCATGATTCACATGGCTGCCACTTTAAGCAGCGTCTTCCCACATACACACACACACACACACACACATCTATACTAACACATAAAACCACACACCATGTGAAACGACAGGCAACAATGCGAAACATAATAAGGAATGCGCACTGATAAGCAGAAAGCGAGCAATGCTTCCGTTGCGTCTCCTTTTTTCCCTTCTTCTTCAGGCCGCCCTCCTTGCTCCCTCCTCCTGCATCGCTTCTGTCATCATATGTATGTGGCGCACATTTTAAGAGTCGTTGACTGAGACATTGTTATACTCTTTATCCGAGAGTCCCTTAACTTTACTTTTCAGTTCAAATCTCAGACAAGGTGTTTTAGTTCCTTCTAAAAACTAAATTGGACGCTTTTTCAACTAATTTATTAAAAATTGTTCATTAAAACATTTCCAAAGTTTAAAATAGTTGTTTTCTAAACTTCCCATTTCTATATTAAACGCCCTTCCTAAGTTTCCAAACTTTCGATAGCCAAAGGAAAACCTATTTTCACATGTAATTTCTTTTACTCATAGTTTGATATATTAATTCTTAGATTTTTAACAAAACTTGAAAAGATCAGGGATTAAAATAAGTGTAGGACGCATTTTCAAACCTTTATTATTTACCTTATTTGGACATTCAATGCTTATTCCTTAGATTATAAAGAAATATATATTCAGCTATTCATTATTAAACGAATTATATAAACAAGTATGCAAACGAAGTACATATGTATGCAAGCAAGTGTATATGAGATTCAACTTTAAGAAGGTTGCTTAACTCTCGCTGTCAATTGAGAACGTCGCCGTCGGCATCGTTAGCTGATCAAGCAGTCAACCAGGCAGCCAGACAGTGAGACTGTGAGCCGGTTAGGCAATCAGACAATCAGACAGTCAGACAGTCAGGGGCACCCTGGGAGGCTGTGGCTGAGGCGTGTAAAATATTTTTATTGCACCTTCCTTTTATGATGGCACTTCCGGCTACGATAGCGGGCGACGTCGACCCGTTATCCACTCAAAATCTTGACGCACTGAAGCCGTTGACAGGCAGGCAAGCAGGCAGGCAGGAACAAGTAGTTGTAGTAGAAAGAGAAGCACATGCGAGCAGAGCTCGTCACACTCGCGAAGCGAAAGAGACTAACGAGACGAGACGAGACAAGACGAGACGAGACAAGTCGAAAAGGACAGCCAGCAGAAAAGTGGTAGGTACAATTTGTGGGCAGGTCCTTTGTACCAATACAAGCTGGCAATTAGCTTTGGCTTTGGTTACGACGACGTGTGCTGTATCTGCATCAGCATCAGCATCTTGGCTCTGACTGCATTCTGAATCACATGCCACGTTCTATCACACTTTTGCCCCTGCTCTCGGGCGCCTAGTCCGTCATTTGCTCATTTGCTCATTTGATGCTGGCGCGTCGGAAGGAACGACTGTCTTTGTGTCCGCGTAACGTTTATTGTTTTACAAGCCACTTTACAAATTCTCAAGTTACAGCTATCTCTCTCTCTCTCTCTCCATCACTCTATCGCTCTCTCTCTCTCTCTTTCTCTTTCTATCTTGCTCACTCTTTTGTTTTGCGCTCTACCTGTTCGCTGGTCGGGCGCCTGCCTGTCATTTACTCATTTGATGCTGGCGTCGGAAGCAACGATGTCTCCGAGTCAAAAAAAGAAACGTTTACTGTTTTACAAGCCACTTTTGAGCTCAATTTGCGTGCGGCGTCGTCGTCACCATCGTCACCATCGTCTTCGTCATCCCAATATCGGTTATAGGATCATTGACACTTTTGTCTCCGTCTCAAATTCTTGCTTTCGATGCTGCTTTCTGGCTGGTTTTTATAGCTACTTTTGACTTTCGCTGCTCAGGTCGTGAGTTGCCGTTGTTATACTTACACCGGCGGGTCTCATTGGGCCACAGTTTATTCAGTTCTCAGTTCTCTGGCCTCGGCTTTTGTTGTTCTCTGGCTGCCTTTAACGACGTCAACTTGACGCCGAACTAATTGATGCGATAACTCGTGTTTATCACTCACTTACGGCGACAGAGACGGAACGACAAGGCAGACGTGCATAAAGTCCGGAATGGGTAACGGAGACGGAAGACGCAGTATTCAAAACAGGCGATGTCGATAACATTGAAATACATATATATATATATATATATATATATATATATAAATATATATATATATAGCGTCAGCGTCGGTTGCCCATAAGGAACGTTTCCATTTCCATTTTTTTTTTCTTATCACACAGTGTGCATTTCTGCTGCTGCTGCGACGCCTTATCCAATATTTTAATCTCGCACTTACCAACGGCTGACTGAACTGAACTGAAACTCAAACTCAAACTCAAACTAACTGAGTCGAGTTGAGTTGAGTTGAGTTTGGCTGCAAGGCCGCAACGAGAGAGGCAGTCGGTCGACCGGTAGATAACATTTTACGTTTTACGACCTTTATGTTAAAGGGGGTGCAAACGCAGCCCCCAACTCCCGCACTCCGCACCCGCAACCCGCATAGCATTGGCTTCCTGAAGCATTAAACATATTTTATGACCACTTAGAGCTCAATGAGTGGCAGCCAGGCTGGCAGGCAACAACAACAGTATTAACAACTATCATTAACAAATATGAAGACTAAATGAGTTCCTATAAAGCACAAACAACTGCTTAACAAATGACTCAGCCTTACTCAGGATGTTTTCAAATGGTGTGTCAAAATTTTCTTTTTCCAATCTATTGAAGAGTTCAAATGGAGTCATACTGCAAAAATCTGGACACTTTGTCTGACTATGGTATATACCAACATGTATGCCAAGTTTGGATGCTCTAGCTTCAAAACTGTGGAAAAAAACTGCGTTCATACGGACGGACGGACAGACGGACGGACGGCCATTTCACAAACCCAATATACTCTTTTTTTCCATTTTGCAAAAATTTGACAAACTTGTTTGAGTTGAAAGGTATTTCCTATAAAGTCGGAATAATAACAAATCCACAAAAATAGTTTGAATAATAATCTGGTTTCAGAAATTTTAAAAACTAGGTGCACGCACCATACCCAGAGTTGAAACTTTGTTTCGAACTGCGATTACATTTATTTTATTACAGATGTGTCTCAAATAAAAAAAGGTCTTTCCAATTACACATTTTGAAATAACCCCAAGCCTGTCACTAAAACCTGTATGAGTTAACTGAAGTTCCTTTCGATTAGCAAGTTATTTACTGAAAATTCTAATACCTGAACCTAAAATTTAGATATTCAACACCACACTTCACACTCTGCAGCTACTTGGCGATAATTATCGGGATAGCTTTTAATCGACATTACAGAAATATTCTACGACGTTGGTAACTCTGTGTTGAGATACGCGGCATGAAACTTAAATCATTTTGATTGATTGCCAGATTAAAGAAGCGCTATGAAAGTCGTCGCTGCGAGCTTCGAAGGTGGCAACGTGGCAATGTGGCAAGCAGCGATGGCAACGATAAGCCTCTTCTGCACGGGTGGGGAGTGGGAAGTGAAGAGTGTGTGTCACGTTATACACTCACACCTTTTGTGTTCTTGTTAATTTAATTTGATTTAATTTTGCTACAATGAAGTCATTCAAGCTGCTGTCTCTTCATAAATATGCAGAAATGTTGTGCAAAGTAAGAGTTAAACTTCTTCACAACTTGAAGAGTTGGGTGTTGGTGTTGGTGTTGGGTGTTGATGTTGGGTGTTGATGTTGGCTGTGGACGATGGAAATTCAAAAGCCTGTCGAAAATAATGAGGGCCAGCTGTCAGAGAAGATTCAATTAAGTCTGCAATTTCGTGCAGCGCTTCAAGCTTGAACAAACATTAGGTCTATATCAGACCAGGAGATACCCTGGGTGTTCAAATTGGCATATATGTATATGTGTTGGGTGTTTAGGGAGACCTGTAACGAGAGCTGCAAGGTAATTGAAGGTTCTATTGTAAAAGGGGCAGTTTAAACTGACTTATGATGTCGCTACTATTCATAGTAATTGAAAAAAAGACAAATGTCTCTTCAACTATTACATTCGATTTCTCGAAACTGGCTCGATCGAAATTATCGGTTTTCCAGATGTACCGAATCGGCTCGCCTCGCCTCTTTGCACCTGCTGCCTGTCTGTGAGAGATGAGAGATTGAATTAACTCAGATAACACTTCGTGCAGCGCTCAAGGTTGAGTTGAGCAAACATTATGATTATATAAGACTAGGAGATACCCTCGGCCCCCTTTCAATGGTGATTAAGCTTAACTTCAATGTGCAAGTTTCAAGTTTCAGCAACAGCAACAACTCGAAGTTGTGCCACAAAGAGACACAAAACACAACACAACACAAAACAAAACAAAAAGTAAAAATGAGAAACAACAACAAAAACTTAAGTAGATTTATTTCATGATAAATGTTTGGCTCTTGTTGTTTTGTTTCCCTTTTTTTTATATGCCTTGCCACAGCAACAACTACAACAGCAACAAGAAAATGCTGCTCTGCTAATCTTAACGACGCATCTGCGAGGCGAACGAAATGAAATAACGCGACTCGGCAGCGTGTGGAAAAACAACAAATGCAACAACAACAACAACAACAGCAACAACAACGAAAAATAACCCCCAAACTGCGACGGCGGCAGCGGCAGCGCCTTATCAGCGCCAGGATCTTATCAGCGGGTTGCATCTGCGCCGACTTCGCTCCAAGTGTTGAGCTCTAAACTCTCCGAGCTGAGCTAAACTGAACTGAACTGAGCTAAGCAGAGTTGAGCTGAAATCTGAAAACTGAAGAACTGAACTCAACTCTGCTCCATTCCGCATATATCGAGGTCGCCTCGGGTCGCTGTATTCAAGTGTGTGTGTGTGGGAGCGGGTGTGCTTAGACTTGTGTGTGTGTGCATTTGTTTATGCGTCTGCTGCGTCATTTGCAATTGCTGCAACAACAACATGATTTGCTTTATTATTTGCAGCATATTTTTTATACCCTGCATAAATAAATATATGTTTAAAAGAGGGGTATAAAGGCTGCAAACCCAGTCTAACTTCTATGTTCGGTTCATGAACCAGGTTTTTCTGATCCATGAACCTAGGGTTTGGTTCAACACATTTGAAATTTTACTTTGCTTGAATCGAAGCTTTCGTATGTTTCTTGGAAATCTGGTTTGTTTCAAGGTGCAGTTCAGAGTTCCGGGCTCAAACTGGTTCGGTTCAATATCGGTTTGCTGCCTTGGATAAAATAATGTTGAACAAATACATATTTTCAATATTCAACTTGAGTTTGTATTAATGAATATGAAATCCTGTTTCGGTTTCTACTCTCGGCGATTTTTTGTGGAAATTAGTTTGCTCTAAGTTCCCATTTTCACTTTTAAACACATTTTGTGGATTTAATTCATAAGCCTTGACTTTCAATACAAATAATGTAAATTTGATTATTTTAAGGAAATTCAATATCGCAAAAACGGTCCAAAAGTGAACACTTAAAATTTGGTTACAGAGTATCTCTTAGCTGAGCTTTGTCATGTAATGCATTCTTACTTGTTTTGTAAACTGTTTTCGTGGCTTTGCCTACATTTATCAGCCAACGTTGATCTGCCTTTATTTACCTCCATATTAATGCCAATAAATGAGCACGTAATAACAATGACACACATAGCAACACACACAACATACACATGTACACACACACACACTCACATACTCGCACACACTCACACATTCCAGAGAAAACTGTACTTAACATCAACATAATTGCAAAACAATTGCCCAGAGTTGAACTCAACTGCAGCAAAGGCAATTGCAGCTGAGCAGCAACTGTTGCGAGTTGGCAGTACGATTGTTTATAGTTCATCACCCTAGAAACAGCAACAACCACAACAACAACAACAACAGCAACCAGAACAACAACAATAACAATGTTAAGCACATTTATCAAAAACCCTTTGCAGATATTCACGCATGAAGTGTTTATCGCTGCATAAACTCAAAAAACACCCACCAAATGTGAAAATATATTCTGAAACAACATGTTATGGCAAGTCGAATGCTAGATACCCTTGCAATAATTATAATAGAAATGTTTGCTAACATTTTGTTAATCGTTTTAAATATTTTCAAAATACAATTTTATAGAAATTCACACAATTATACAAATTATATAAAATATAAATTTTAAAATTCACAAATATTTATATGAAATTCTAATTTTGTGGTTAAGAATATCTCGCAATATCTTACCGAAAGTGGAAATCAGAACAGACCTGATTGAGTTTGTGAATCGCTTTGTAAGAATCAAACTGTTCTACAGAAGTATTGGTGTTCTACTTGCCACAGAAGGGGTATGTGAAGGTAGCGGCAAAGGGTAAGGGTATTAAGAGGAAGGGTATGGCGACGGCGGCGGCGGCGGCAAGCGGCACGTTTAATGAATCTAATTAAAAGTCAACAATGGCAAACGAGATAATCGTCGTAAAAGGCAGCAACGACAGGCAGCCCACCAGCAACAGAAACAACAGCAACAACAACAACAACAACAACAATGACAAGAGCAGCAACAATTCGGTCGCAATAGCAAGGCCAGACGGGAGTAGACAAGCCGCAGAGTGAGAGGGGTTAGAAGGAAAGTTGTTGGTGTTGGTGGATTTAACGCTTGGTCCACGACGCATGCGCAACATGGCAGACGCAGTCGCAGTCAACGCAGACAGCGACGCAGACAACAGCTGATTGACCAGACAGAGTAAGAGAGCAGTCCGAGAGTGAGATTGTGTGTGTGTGAGTGTGTGTGTCTTGCTGCGTCTATGTTTGTGAGATAAAATCTGGCAACGTTTTGCATCTGCAAAAGTTGCCAGGGAAATGAAATAAACCAAACGCCGATAAAAGCGCTAGATAACAAATAGAAAGAGAAAGATATAGCGATAGAGATAGAGATAGAGAGAGAGGGCCACAGAGTGCAGGAGCTAAACAAAGTGGGGAGTCAGCGTCAGAGCTGAAACTGAAGCTGGAGCCACTGGCAAGCGAAAAGCAACATTAAAATAGATCAACGCTAGTTGATAAACACAATGAAAACTGAAAAGCGACAAAGGCCCGTGCGCCAAGTGGATGTCGATGTCGATGTGGATGTGGATGTGGACGGAGATGAAGTTGCAGATGGAGCTGGAGATGGAACTGGGACAGTGAAAGAGGGTGTGCAATTGGAATTGGAATTGGGGCTGGGGCAGGTGTTTGGTTGGACTGGGTTGGGTTTTGGGGTTGGGCAAGCTCTCTGCTGTGGTATCTACTGGTTTGGTGACTGTGCAGGAAATGAACTCGCTGTTCCATAGGGGGAAGGTCCCCCCTAACTAAAAAGGGGTGATAAGAGCAGCAACAACAACTGCATAACTATTGCTGCTAAAGTTTTGATAATGTGCTTTACAGTTGCCTTTTAACCAATAGTCTTAAGTGTATTCCCTATTTGTGTAATTCAATAAAATTATTTATAATTCGTGAAAATATTCAATCAATTTTCATATAATCAATTTAAACAAGTAAGAATGCTCTAGTCGAGTGTGCCCGACTACGAGACTCCCTGCTCCCAACTTGCACTTCAAGCAGTTTAGCGGCAACGCAAGCAAGCAGCGCACTTAACTTTTCCAGTGCCCGTAAAACTGTTGTTGATGTTTGTAATCCGATCGCAACGAAATTTACGCAACTGATTAACATTGATAAAATAAATATGTGTACCAAAAATCTAAGCTTAAGATTGTGGCTGTGGGAGTATTTTTCCGATTTGTGGGCGTGCGGGAGGGTGCATCCGAAAGTCTCTGAGATCGATGCGTTCATACAGACAGACAGACAGACGGACATGGCTAGATCAACTAGGCTGTTGATGCTGATCAAGAATATATATAGTTTATATAGTCGGAAATGCCTCCTTCTGCCTGTTACACACATTTGCAGTGATTTATAACTCCCTTTTTCCCATTTTTAATGGGAACAGGGAGTAATAAATAAAAACTATCGATAATATCGAAAGTGCCGCCTATCGGCTAGTGCAAACATAGCGTGAACACTAGCGACAGTGTTGCCAGATATTTCTCGCAGTGTACAGACGATAAAATGATTTAAGATAAACATAACTGCATTCTCTTAATATTTTCAATAATTGATAATTGTATACTAACAATAGTTTAGATAGATAGACACACAAGTTTATTCATCATTTTCTTCAGTGTAAATTATAAAAAACTTAAAATATAACTGAGTTGTAATTTCAATTTATGAAAACAGAAGGCTTACAACCATTTCTGGCAGTGTATAAACAGCAGTTGAGCCCTAAACCAGATACCGAAATGAATGTAAAGATTAATTTGTTAAGTAAACAAATAAAATAAAAAACTGATGGTTTTAATAGATTTCAGTATTATCCATAAAAAATTTGAATACAACTGCTTTGTCTGTTTCAACAAAAATTAACGTATTCCAAGCATTTATGCCAAAACTAGCCAACTATTTGTCGCAGTGTAAATTATAAAAGTTTAAATATATCTTGTCTGTTTTTAAAAAACAATTTGACAAGCATTTCTTTCAGTGTAATTATTTTATGTGAATTTGTTCGATTTCGATATGATTGATTTGATTCAAAATGAGCCATCCGTTTCTCGCAGTGTACAAACAGCAGTTGAGCCAAAAACAGATACAGATACACAGATACAATTAAACACAAAACGCTTATCACTAAGCAATAATCAGAATTCCATTAGCCGTACGACGCGATATCGCTCAAAAGCATCTCTCGCACACACACACACACACACACACACACACACACACACACACACACAAACACACACAAACACAGAGCAGAGCAGAGCGTTTGGCTTTGTTGAATGTATCTTTATATCTGTATCTGTAAGTGCACAGCGCACAATTGCAACTGTGTGTGTAATGGTGTGTGTGTGTGTGTGTGTTTGTGGTGGTGTGTATGTGTGTGTATCCGTTTTGCTGCTGGTTGGCTGCCTCGGGCCTTCGCCTTCGCCGGCTGCCTTCTCAACTGGTTGGTTCGTTGGTTGGTTTGGTTGGTTCGAGTCGAGTCGAGTCGAGTCGATGTTATCTAACTACGCGCCGCGCTGCGCTCTTATCAGTGCTTTATCAGTTTTTGTTTCGAATAATTTCGAACGACGTTCGGCTCTTGTTGTTGCTGTTGTTGTGTTGTTGTGTTGTTGTGTTGTTGTGTTGTGTTGTGTTTGTGTTGCGGCTGCAAAGGAAGTCTGAGAGCAGCAGCAGATATCTTATTTCAGTTGGCAGTCAACCGGCCGGGCGTAGCGACTGCGAGCGAGTGTGTCGGATACAGATACGAATCCAAGAGACCGCAGACTGCGACTGCGACTGCGACTGGGAATAGGACTTGGACTGGGACTGCCAGGCAAAGATAGGGCTGCAGATAGACTCAACTGGCAGACTGGCAAATGAAAGATAAACAACTTTGCTGAACTTTAGCAGAGTGAGCGAGAGAGCCAGAGAGAGAGAGAGCGAGAGGGGAAGAGGTATAGACGGACAGCTCAACAGCCATCAACAAACATCAGCTGTGCGCTTCTGCTGCTGCCAGCGGCAACAGCGACGTCGCGTCGTCGTCGTCGTCGTCGTCGTCATTCGGCTCTGGCCTCGGTAAAGATATCTTTGTATCTCACAGACACACAGACAGAAAACAGACAGAAAAAAGAGAGACAGCATAAAATTTCATTACTCAGTTTCAGTTTGCTATAGAACGCGAAGCGAGCAGCAACGAGCACACGCGTGTATATACATCACTCACTCACTCAGTCAGTCAGTCAATCAATCAATCAATCAAACCAGCAGTCAATCGCGTGTGCCGCCAAAATTTGAATACCATGAATAACAAGTGAATAAGAAGTCTAAAATACAAAGCTTATATTGAAAGCAAAACAAAACAAAACAAAACAAACATGTGCTAGTGAAAACAAATTCAAGCTAAACTAAAAACTCCCTCTACACCCTATCCCCCCTATAAAGCTCCACCCCTTTGTGGCGGATAAGCCAAACTCTGACTAATAACTGCAGAGGGCCAACAGCAGCGTCATGATCAGCAGCAATCTGACAACAACAAAAGGTGAGACGAGATGAGACGAGACGAGCAGCTAAACGGACATAGCTCTACAAATATTCAGAGCCTCTCTTAACACACACGTTGAAAGGCTCCTCCTTCCTCTCCTCTACCCCCCCAGTCCCTCCCTACCCGCCAAACCAACAGACAGAAACTCATCCGAAGTTATCCCCAAGTCGTTGAGGTAGCTTTTGGTTTTGTTGCTTATCAGTCGACTATCTACGCTGTGTGGCTACACATTCATTCCTTCCTACATATGAGTGTGTATTATCTCTGTATGTGTATCTTTCTCTCTTTCCTTATGTGTATGTGTATGTGTGTGTGTGTGTGTGTATGATATCTACAATCTGGCGAATGAAGGAGAAATAAAAACGAGGAATTCTGCGGATTGTTGTTATTATTGTTATTATAATTCCTTGAAGTGAATATCAGCAAAATATAATCAAAACGAGAAAACAACAAGTAAAAATGCTCTTTACAACTGTGTGCTCGACTTAAATATACCCTGTATTCCAGCTCTAAAGCATATTAAAAGGCTGCTAAATAACATTTTTAAGTTTCTTATGCGTTTGTTTTGAAATTTAGCACACAATTGTGTTAGAGAACGTACATTTTACTTTGTTCTCATTTTCACAATTTCACAAGATGTTTCGGTTTGAATTCACTTGTCTTCGCTTTGGAATTCAATTCTCTAGCCTTTTGGACAGAATTAGCAATTGCGAAGCGGAAAAAAATGTTGTTTTCAAGTTTCCTTTTTCACTTTTGATAAGATTTTGCGGTTTGAATTTACTTGTCTTCGATTTGGAGCGCAGCTCAATTGCCATTTGGGATATAATTAACATCTGAAAGCGGTGGATAACTTTTCCTTTCAAGCCCATTTTATCTTTAGACATGATTGCCTAAGGGCTATTCCGAAATTGTTTTGAAATTTAAGATACAAATCTAAATTAGTTTTTTTACTTTTGCATTTTGAAAACAATTTGCGGTTTGGATTCACGTGTTTTCGGGTTGGGACTTAACTCACTTTCACATTCATTTGTTTGCTAGCTTAAGTTTTGCCTTGCTTTGAACCATTTATATACCTTTTTTGAAGTCCGCCTTTAAGGTACAGGGTATTAGAACATCGAGTGGAGCTGTGACTTGGATTTGGACATGGTCTTGGACATGGTCTTCGTCTTGGTCTTGGTCTTGGTATTGGTCTTGGTCTTGGCTATGGTTACTACTGGCGTTGAAACGGGCGTTGTGTTGTGCGTACTTAACAGATACGACTGCGATATAAGTAAAAACAACAACAAAAGCAATAACATTGTATTCACTTGAAGCAATTATTGTGAATATTATGTATTTGCGAGAGCTGAATGCAGCCAAACGCTTTATGAATAATATGAATAACTCGCAAGCATATTCGTTTTAATCTGTTTGCATTTCATGTGGATTCTTCTCAACTCTTTAGCTAACTCTTCTCTTTATTTTTCTACCCTTTTGCTTGCAGGTGATTGTTCCGATACCACAGAAGAGATGACCGTCGACAGCAGAGGTGAGTAAATGGAATGTCCTGATTGAATGAACTGGATTAGTCCAAAAAATCCCACTAAAAACTGTTATCAGCTTGCAGTCAGCAGGCATAGCACGTTAAAGCCAATAATAAATGGCTTTAGGGCTGTCGTCTGCCTCTCATATTTTGCCAATAAAAATTTAATCTGCCCGAGGTGCCCATCCTTCTAATATTAATACCAGTTATCAGTGCAGTGGCCAGCCAAAAATGTGGTGATTGGTCGGCCAAAAGCCAAAAAGCCACAATCCACTCTCAAACAACATCCCCCGCAACCCTATTCCAACCACCGCTCCATCCTTAAGCTGCGATTCTATGTGAGTGCGGTTGCGTTTTTCGACACCTCAGCCAAACGAGAACCCTTTTGTCACCCACCCAAGCTTCAGTTGACAAACCCTTTTTTGTCCTGTGCAGCACAGGAAATGATGGAATAACCAAAGCAACCCCCTGCCCTTCTACCCTCTGTCTCTGTATCTGTCTCTCCCTCTGCCTCGACTACCACCCTTGTTTGAGGAGTGCTGTCAAGTTGTGCGTGTTTTGACTTAACTGGCATCATCATTGGCATCAATTTCATATCACTTCATAATCATCAGCAATGTCAACGCAGCAATGGCTACCCTATTCCTAAACCCCAACTGCCCACACCCACACCCACCCCCAACCCTTAACCCTAAACCACTCCAGCTCTTCCTGCGCTTCCTTCAACTCACTGCAAACTGAATGGCAAACTGATGATGATGTTCATGTTGAGCAGGAGCAGGAGCACAAACACAAGTTGAATGCTTTAGTTGTCCGTTTTGTGGCTGGACAACCTGCGACCTTTGCTACATGGTGTTGGATAGGCGGTGCGGGGCAGGGCAGCTGTGGCAGCTCCGACATTCCACGCCATTTCGCTGCTTTCTCAAGCATTCATCATTAATAATCCCCCCGCAGTCAGCAGGCATTTGAGGCGACCTGCCTTTTGTGCTGCGTCAGTGAAAGATTTGCAGCAGCCGCAAGTACACACACACACACACACATATATATATATATACACACACACACACACATAGAGACAACGAGAGTGGCTAAGTGGGCGTTTTGGCCGCGCCAAAAAGTGGGCGTTTGTCTGCGCTAATCTTTATCTAGCTGTTGACACTCCATGGCAACGCAGCAGAGACCAACCAGCAACACCAGCAACCAACAGTAACACCAGCAATAGCAACAATAGCAACAATAACAACAACACCAACACCAGCAACAACGGCATACAAAAAAGTGTGGCTAAGCGCAGAGTCACATTCCTTTAACCCACCCTTCTGTCTCCCCTCTTTGGCGCCCTGGTTCAGTGGTCACCCTGGTCTATACCCTGCCCGACTAACTGCTTTTCCCTTTTGTGTGCTGTGCGCTTGAATTCTAGCCAGGCACCTGTTAGTTTTTATTTCTGTTTTGAATAGATATTGTAGCTACCACATGTTGTTTGTGCATTCTTCAACTGACTCATTTCATTTTCAATAATAATACTATTTAAAGCGTATTAAATATTACAGAAGTTTGTGTAGAAACGGTTGTGCTTGGATACCAAAGACAATACCAGAAGTAAACGGTTTAATAACGATCAAAGAACATTTACAAATTTGCGAATGATTGAAAAGGAAAATTCAGTCTATACGAAAATGATATCAGAAAAGTTGAAATAAAACAATTGTTTAGAGAGTATTCGATTTAATACAAGTAATTCTACTTTTAAGCAATATATATGTATATTTCAATTAAACACTACAGTTGCATTTTCTCAAAAACAATTTTCTAATAATTTCAAATACTTGATATTAAGTATTTAAGAAGTAGCTTTTGGGTATTTCAGCTTCGTTGTGGCAAGGTTTATGTTTCGTTGCTGTTGGCTTCTTGTTCGCCTGCCCCGCTCAGTGGGGTGGCAACCCTGGTTTGTTTGTTGTTGTTACTGCTGTTGCTGATGATGATGATGATGCTGCTCACATTTGGCGCTCTTCATTTGCTGTTGTTGCTGTTGTTGTTGTTGCTGTTGTTGCTGTTGCTCCTGTGCAATGTACTGTAAGCGCATCTACTAGCTGTGTGTATCTCAGTCTGTGTCTGTGTGTGTGTGTCTGTGTCTGTGTGTGTGTGTATGCTGGTGTGTACTTTTTATCTGTAAAATTCATGAATGCTTCGGCTTATCAGGCTGAATTGCATACTTGCAGTACCCATTGCCTGGTCCTGGCCTCGATTGTTGTTGCTGTTGGCAGCGTTTTTTGGTTGCTGTTGGCTCTTTGGCCGCTGCTGCTGCTGCTGCTGCTGCCGTTGCTTGTCTTCTGTTGGCGCTAAGTGAGCTGCCTCCCCTGGTGCTATCCTATCCCTCTTGCCTTTCTCTCTAACCCCGTCACCCACATACACATGAGCGCCACTCTCTAATGGCATTTTATCTGTGGCATAATTTTTTATTATTCGCTTTTGTCGTTGTTTTTGTTGCTTTTGCTGCTGCTGCTGCTGCTGCTTGTTGTTGTCTTCTCTTTTTGCCATGGCTTAATGACAATCCAAAATACACACACAGACAGCAAGTCAAATTGTTAGATAGCTTTTCGGCATGTAATTAATCATTTGACGGTCGAGTATTTTTTGTTTTTTGTTTGCCTATCCCAAGCTGAAGTTAAAGTTAAAGGCGCACCACCAGCACCGCCGCCAGCAACAACACCACCAAGTTGGCATGCGGGACACGTTGCAACTTGTGCTACGGGCTACAAAATAGTCAGGAAGAACAACACCAACAATAAAAACAACAATCAGCAACTGCTGCTGCTGCTGCTGCACCAAAAAACCCAATAGAAGCAACAATAATCGGCATTAGAGTTGAGCGCGTGAGAGAGTTGACTGAAATTTGAAAAAGATTCAGCTCTGTTCTCATTTCCGATTCGAAATCGCAATTGCTTACTGTTCTGAGTTTCGCAAGTCAAAAGAATATGAAATCAACACAATTTGAAGCTAACATCAAAAAGGAAACAATTCAAAATCATAAGTTGAGACATGTGAATGCCTGTTAAATCATGTCAAGTCGTGTCACGAGGCACGAAACCATTTCTAATCGACAGTGGAGGCCAAAATGAAAATCCATTACGCGCCTCGGCTTATCAGCAAACGTCTATCGTCTCAAACAACAACAGCAACAACAACAACAACAACATCAACAATATTGCATGTCACATTACGCATACGCACTGTGTGACCGCATTGGAAACTGAAACGGAATTTAACTTGGCTTTCGCTTGGAATTGAACTGGCGCCTGCTCATATTTTATATTTATGATTAAGTACATAGTGTGTGTGTGTATGTGTGTGTGCTGTGTGTGTGTGTGTGCGTGCGTGTATGTGTGTGTTTGTTGTTGTTGCTATCGTTGCCCCAAAAATCGCAAAGAGCAGAAACATAATTTTATTTGCACTTTATTTTATGCTCGTTGTTTTTTTTTTTTACTTATTTTGGGGGTGGCAAATAAAATTTCTACTTTTTAACAATAAATTACACAACGTTGCATCCACATGTGCCCAAATATTGACACACACATATAAAAGGGGAGGGGGTTAGACAGCCACTTGGCCTCGTAATCCTTTTTGTGGCACGCGGACATTTATGAAATTTATTCCCCAAAAATACTATATAAGCTTATCGTTGGCCACAGATCACAGAACACAGGCACAGCCAAAAGGAGTCCTGCGGCCTAAGTCCTGCTTCTGGCCTGCTCCTGCCTTGATGATGATCATGATGATGTTGATGGCGATGACGATGATGATGTTCTTGTTGATGGCATCGACTTGGGCTGGTCATAAAATCCCTGTGTGCTAGTGTTGTGCATTGTCGTTCAATTGAAGGAATCTGTTTAAGACGTTCCATTTTTGTTGAACGAAATTGTTCTTTTGTTTTTGGTAACTTTAAATAGTTTGTTTTGTTCTTTTAGAGTCAATTCTTGTTCGAAAAATAAATTTGAGCTTATTAATATTCATTTTTAAAATCATTATTGTTCTTATGCGTGTTTCCATTTGTCAATCCAATCAAAACACAATTAATTATTCAGACAGACAAACCCAATATACTCTTTTTTCTCTTTTTTTTTCACTTGTTTTGACAAAAAGTTGCAAAAAGAACTTGTTCAAATTTCAATGGTTCGGTTTTGTGTTCTTTACATTTTCTGGCAAGATCACAATGAAAATGGAATAAACTTAATATAACAATGCGATCATCAAAAAACTAAACAAATGATAGCAGAATCAGACTGCAACAAACAATTGGATCAGATGAAACGAACTAAATGAACGACAATCAGGCTCATTTAAACTTTGTTCATTCAGATCAATTTGGAACTTATTCTGAACGATTGAAAACAAATCTAATGTGCGTGCCTTTAGCTTCTTTGGGGGTATTGGCGGCTTGTCCTTCAGCTTGCGGTTGCGCAGACAAAAGTGGCAGAATTAGGGGGTGGTGTGGAAGGGGTGTAGAAGGGGCAGCTGCCCCAACTGTCTGGCTGAGTGAGTGACTTGGCTCAGTGTTGGCCATAACACCACGCAATCCTTTGGATACATTTTCTTATCTTTGTCGACCAGACGACGATATTATTTTTAATACAGCATTCAAAAATTTGTACGTGTGTGTTTGTGTGTGTCGCTCATAAATGTGTGTGTGTGGTGTGTTGTGTGTGTGTGTGTGTGTGTGTGTGTTGGTGTGTGTGTGATTTATGTTGTAATTTTTGTATGTGATATGATGAGCATTATATTAGCTTTTATCATTATTTTTCTGCGTGCCAACTTCAAACTTGTCCCGAACGATTGAATAAATGAATGAATGAGTTTGAATAAATGTTGAATACTTGTTTTGTTGAATCAAGTTGTGTGATATTGTGGGTACACTTGAATGCCTGTCAATTAGCTAGCTGCTAGCTGCCAGTTGCTGTGGTTGTTCTTGTTGTTGATGTTATTGGCAACATCGGGAAAATGCCAGAGAATGTGTCCAGTGGCAAGTTTGGTTTAATCCCTGGCAAAATGATTTATCCTTGGGCTCAATTTCTGTTCAGTTTGAGTTACCCTCGTCAATTGTTGTTTACAATTTATTGGAAATGGTTGCTGTTGTAGTTGTTGTTGTAATTGTTGCTATTTCTTGTTTGTTGCCTTATTTGTGCAACATTCTGTGGCAATTGAAACGCGCAAGCAATCGCTGCTTGAGCTGAGTAGAGTTGAGTTGAGTTGAGGGGCACATAAATCCAATTGTTGCAAGCAAACATTTCAAATTGAATTCAGGATTTGTTGAGTCAGCTTTGTGTGTGTATGCCTGCATTTGTGTGTGTGTATAAGTTTGAGATTGGATGTTGATTAACGACAGATGACACCGCACTTAATGTTGTGCTCACAGCTGCAACATAGATTCCTCAAGTATAATACAATTAGTTAAAGCTAGAGAACCATATTATCTAGCTTATAAACAGCTTTAAAGCTTTCAACTATGTAAATATTTTGGCTTTTTGGATTAGTCTAAAATTTGATCAAGTTTATTTTAAATTTCGGGTAAATGTTCACCCCCCCGAAGATTGTACTTCTCTCCAACTCAGTAATCCCAATAAAATCAAATTCAATTTGCTAGAAGCAATGGGAAATGGCTAAATATATGGTAAAAGGAAAATTCAATTCCGAAAAATGTGAAAGTGTCAATCAGAGATGATGACAGATGAGGCAGGAATTTCGCAAGAATCCTTTCGGTTCTAATATATTCTTTATAATGGGCTGGATCGGTAAGCATTTAAAAATAACGTTTCCCAAAAACTGTTTGCTTTATAAATCGAAATAAGTTTAAGCTGTTACTGCGAGGGTTTGATAAAAGCCAGATATGGATATCGAACACTCGGAATATGGAATAAAATGTATATTTTCTAGTGTCAAAAAGAAGCTTGCAATTGTTTTGCTTTTGTTTTTTTGTAGCAGAAATCGCAAAACTGTTTTTGTTTCAATTTCCAGACAAATTTGACTATTATTGTAGATTTTATGATCCTTTCACTTCTTTGTTCTTTGCCCGTTCTTCTGCTTGTTATGTTATCTGCTTGGCATAAAAAAGGGAAACACTTTGAACTCATTACAAGCTGTTAGCAAGCACTTTGCACTTCATCAAGCCAAAAGGGCAGTCAACCAAACAACCAAACGTCAGTCAGGTAGGCAAACAGGTAAGAAGAATAAAGAATACAGAACAGGAACACACACACGCTCCACGCTGCAAGCTTCAGCTCCTTTTTTGCTGCTACATTGTTTTGGCCTGGGTTGCATTATGGCTTATTTGTTGGCTGCCTTGTCTGTCAATTCAGTTGGCTTCAAAAGAAGCTGCTTTTCCTTGCCACAGTCCTCGACTCCACTCGACTCGTTGTAAACGTTTATTATGCCACCAAAAGAGCAAACACACAACTCGAGAAGTTGTAGCAACCTGCAACATACACACGCTACACACACACACACACTCACACACACACACACTTTTGGGGGGCCTAATTGGTAGGTAATGATGTGTCTGCCTTGCCGCTTTGTTAGTCACTCGAGGCAGCTCGTTCCTGCCCCATGTTGCGTGGCCTTTTTGTGTGTGTCTGTTGCAAAAAACATGCGGCCAACTTGGAGACTTGAATTGGTAGCTCTGTAGCTTTGGACGTTGCTGCTGCGTGTCGGCATTTTGGCTTTGTACTCGTTAACTGCTTGTTATTGCTGCTGTCGCTGCTGTTGTTCTTGTTGCTGTTGTTGTTGTTGTTGTTGTTGCTGCTGTTGTCGTTGCCTGCGCGCATCTTGTTAGCAACGTCGCAACTCGACGCGACGCCTGGTGTGAGGTCCGTCCCCTTTTGTCTTTCTTCTGCCTTGTTTCACACAGCTCGCAGCAATGTTCGCGCCTCTTTAATTTACTGCTAAGATGCCAAAGCGACATAACTGGACGACAACAGCTCCCCCATTCCCCAATCCCCTCCCGCACTCGTTACAATTGTCGTGGGTCTGCGTTTTGTTGATAAACTCATCAAAGTCATCAAAAAATTGGCAAAGCAATGAAGTTAACACAATGACAGACACGATTTCTCTCAGTGTGGGCGGTCGCCTAGGTGGGCATGGCGGCGCCCTCACGAATTTAGTGTAACTGTAAACGAGGGCAGCTGTAAACGAGCCAAATTCCGTTGTCTTCATTTAGTGTTGCTGTCGTGTCTATGAGCTGTGTTATTTTTGTTGCTGCTGCTGCTGTTGATGTTGCTGCTGTTGTTGTTGCTGCTGTCTCAGGGCTTGCCCTACACAATTGAATTGTCAGCAATGGCCAGCAGCAATTGTCAGTTGAGCAGCAGAGTTGGGAACTGTTGTTGATTGATCTGCAAGAAGCGTGATTTGTTTACAGCAATTGTAATGTTGCTGCCGTGCTGTGTTAATGCTACTGCTGATGTTGCTGCAGTTGTTGTTGTTGTTGTTGTTGTTGTTGCTGTTGTTGTAGCAGCAACATTGCCTGCGATGTTAATCATAACAAGAGGACGTTTATGCAAATGAAGGCCGTGTTTAATAAACGCAAATTATGAGACTGCCAGCAACATGTTGCTGCTGCTGTTGCTACTGCTACTGCTGCTCGACAGCAACATTGCAACACTCGCTGCTTTTCGCTTGCGATTTTAGATTAGCAACATTCAAACTTGCACTTGGGTCAATTTAAATTTGTGCAACAGTTGCTGGCACGGCAACAGTAACAACACACAAGATTGTGGGAGCAACGGCAGCTGAAACTTAAGATCGCAATTGATCAAAACCGAAAAACGACGGCAACTAAATGCGAATGTATATGTATTTTTTGTGTGTGAGCAGACGACAACTGTTGCTGCTGTTGTTGCTGCTGATCAAGCGATCAAGCTCTCGGCCGCAGCCAGCAACAATCGACGCTGAGCGTGCTCACACGAAATTTTCAAGTACTGCGACAATTTCTTAACCAAACCCTGCACCCTCTGTACTCCGCCCTGCCCCCCCCCCTCCTCCCCCTTTTCCCCTCACTTTATCAGCATGCCGTGCCGCAGTGGCAACAACAACAGAAGCGACAGCAGCAGCAGCAGCAACAACACATCTCAACAGTTGCATCAATTGCTCAACATTGAACTCTGTGCACAGACCAGACAAAACAGCACCCAATTCCAATACCCTCCCGCTTCCCGTTAACCAATACCCCGCCCCTGTCGCATCATTTGCACGTTTTTTAATTAAGACATCAAAAAGAGTTTGAGACTCGGCTTGATTTCGAGGAACTGGCTACAGTCTACAGTCCTCCTACAGCCAACAGTTACCAATCTTCCATTTGCCCCTCTCGATCTCCACTCTGTGCCACAGACTTTTGTGTTCCAGCTTCTATAGATCGTAGATAGACTACATGGCTACCCCGTACTTGTCGATACTCGTACTTCTACTCGTACTCGTACTCGTACTCGTACTTCGTATTCAGTTTCTTAGTTCAGTTTCCAGCCATTTGTGACATCTACGAGTCGACTACGTGCGCTAAATTAGTCGCCTGACTGAACTTTTTAACTCTTTGTAGAGGTCGCAGTCCAATTCGGTGTCCAATTCAGAGTCGGAGTCGCAAACAGTCGTCTTTTCGAATGTGATGTATATTGGCATCCAAGCTATAATGTAACTTAATTTTTATATTTATCTAGCGGACCCGTTCAACTTTGTCTCGCCCCACATTATACGTGCTCTAATTATTTACATACTTTTAATAATTAATTTTTTTTAATAGAATTAAAATCAGTACAGAGCGATATGGCAAACAATGTTTACGCCCTGTTCCCATTAAAAATGGGAAAAAGGGAGTTAAAAAGTACTGCAAATGTGTGTAACTGGCAGAAGGAGGCATTTCCGACTACATAAACCATATACATTCTTGATCAGCATCAACAGCCGAGTCGATCTAGACATGTCCGTATGTCAGTCTGTATGAACGCGTCGATCTCAGAGACTATAAGAGCTAGAGACACCAAACTTGGCATGCAGGTTCCTGTATACCATTTCAAATTTCGGATACACCCCACCGCACCCCCGCAAATCGAAAAAAAACTCCCACAGCCACAATTTTAAAGATAAAGTTTTGATTTTTGGTACACAGATATGATTAATCAAGGTTGAAAAGTTTAAAATTCATTACGATCAGATAAATAGCACCAAAATTATGGAAGAATCTATTACCTTCGTCTCAGCAGGCAGGAACTGCTTGAAACGCAAGTTGGTAGCACATTTTTCTTTGACGGACAACTGCGTTCCGTTGCATAATTTCGGATAATTAAGATTCCTCATCATGATTACGTTCGTTCCCACTTTTAGCTGTAAATAATGCGGCGGAGTTCCTGGCACATCAAGGGAGTTGAAAAATTACGTCGGATAGTTGGTTGCTTCATTCTCATCGGTCACGCTGTCAACGGATTTGTACGATTGCAGTTCTCCAGCGATTTGACTTTGAATAATGAAATTCAAATCATCAACGTCCTTATTCTTCGCTGCTAGCATTGACCGTTCACTAATCCAATCAAGATTTTTCTAATTTTGTGCTATGCTGGAAAACACTTTGGTGATGAGTTCCTCTTTCAATGATGTGAGCTCGCAAAAATTGTCCAGGAATGACATCAATCCAGTCGAAACATCAACAGAAATTTGTCCATTACCAAGCGCCAACAGTTATCTCGAGAATTCCGCTGGCGAAGGGTCGTTCTGCAACGCGCGTCTCATGTTCGTGGAAGTTTTTTTAATTTTTTGGAAAAAAAAGAGTATATTGGGTTTGTGAAATGTCCGTCTGTCCGTTTGTCCATCTGTCTGTATGAACACAGCTTTGTTTCCACAGTTTGTTGATATATACCATAGGTCAAGATCTCCCCATATATAGATTACATTGACATTTACTTGGCACCTTAAGATGCGCCGAAATGTGTAATAAAATCAGCCTTCTGCTTTATGTAAAGTTAAAATAGACTTCAATAAGTTGATCTTGATCCCAAATGTTAGTCCCAGACTTATAACTAACTAAATAGGAAATCCTTTTTCTAGACATCCAACTCCCATAACTTTGTTTTGTGCAATATTAATAAAGATTTCTACATATTTTCATGAGGTACTCCGGTTTCTTGCTTTGGCTTAGCGTTATTAGAGTTGTTAACTAGCTGTATTGTTCTAATTGTAAAGAGTTAATAACATTAGCTACTCGGGCGTCAATGAAAACAGTTTTAAGTTGTTATAGTTTTAATTTGCTTATACCATTGTACATTACGCCAAATTGTATAGAGCTTATATAAAATGAGAAACCAAGCTGAAGCTAAAGCTAAAGCTGAAGAAACCAAATTGCTTATCCCAATGATCAAAGAATTTGGCTGGACCGCCGTTTCCCATAGCGCTAAGGAGGTGCTGAAAAAGAAGCGCAGCGCAAACTGCGAGTAAATCACGAATAGCTTTGCGAGCCACCAAAGATATGAAAATGTTGATTATTTGCACGGGTTAACTCAACAGATGCAGCCAAGTTGGAGGCCAGTAGAAACAGCAACAGCAACAACAAGAACAACAATAACAATAACAACAGCGGCCTGAAGTGTGAAATGAAATGTTGCCCGCAACGCGAATCTCCTCTTTTTTTGTTGTTTTCATTGCGAATTGTCGATTTTTGTGCTCTCTGCATTTGTTTTTGCTGCCTTTGTTGATTAATAACAATTGATAAGGCCAGAGACCTGGCCAGAGAACTCTGAGCACAGAGCTCCAAGTGGCTGCTGATGGCGTTGATTGGGAGAGACCCCAACCAAACCAAAAGACTTTGGCCACAAGGTGCCAACATTTTCGCGCGAAAATGAAGATTTTTGTTATCATTCACTTTTTTGTTTTTTTTTTTTTTTTTTGTTTTGTTGCTTTTCGCTTTGATACTTCTTCGACTCACGTTTTTCAATTTGTTGCCACGGCTCTGTGTACACCGAAATGGGAAATTTGTTTAATTATAAGTACACCTACAACTACCGCTCCAACTCCTGATCCTGCAGCATGCAAAGCAAGGCTCTTAACACGCCTTTTAACCATTACGCATACGCCTACAGATCTGAAACTAAACTAAACCGCAGCGAACACCGCAGACCAACTGGCGTCTTTGCCTTGGCTGCATCTAGTAGAGTAGCTGCGTCTGCTATTCCTTAAGTAGATCAAGATCAGTTCAGCTCCACTCAGCTCCGCTCAGCTTAGCTCTGTTCAGCAATGAGCTTGCAGCGCACAGGTTGAGTTTTGGTTTGGTTTCGTTTGCTTTCGTTTGGTTTCGGGTTAACTGACCTTCTTCTTGGCGGTCCAAACAGTTGAGGGCAACAGCGACAAATGAACAAAGGGTCGCCTTGCCCCTGCTTCGGCACCCTGCCGCCTGCCGCCTGCCTTCTGCCTCCTGCTTCCTTCCTCTCTCGGTCTATAGGCCAGTTTGGGGCACCACCAAATTGCTCGATTGTTTATGGCTGCAACAACGCCCACCGAGTGCAGCAGCAGCAGCAGCCACAATGCTGCTCCAAGTGAGAAACCCAGCAACAATAATCTGCCGGCTGATAAACTGGGCTCCCCCCTTGAAACCCCTTGAAACCCCTTTCAACCCCCCTTCACTACGCTGCTGTTGTTGTGTCGCTTATCGGCGACGATCGATCGCAACTGCGACGGCAACGGCGGCGCAGCTGATTTAACAAATTGATAAACAATTGTTGGCGTTGGCGATGTGTGTGTTGTGTGTGTTTGTGTGTGTTTGTGTGTGTGTGTGTGTGTGTGTGTGTGTGCAACTCCAAGGTGTGTGAGGCGGCGTAACGTTACGAAATGGCTAAACAAACGATCTTTGTAGCCGCAGCAACAATCAAATGACGCAGTTAGCTCGCAAAGAGCGCAGCTAATCCTCAGCAGCAACAACTGCAACAGCAGCTGTCGCTGCCGGCAGCAGCAGCAACAACATTCAGCTGTTGCCGGCTTTTGTTGCCATTGCCATTGCCCATTGTTAGCGTCTACGATCGCTGGCCAAAGCTTAGGCCTACCCGCAGCCAAATTGGCCGAATGGGTAGCTGTTGTTGCTGCTTGCTGCCGCTGCTGAGGAGATGTTGCTGCTGCGGCTACGTTGCCGAGCAAACACTTTACGTGTGTTGCTTATCGCGCGCCAATCGAAGGCAATAAATATCTTACAAATAAGCAGAATGCGCAGGAATGCGCAGAGAGAGAGAACCTCTCGAAAACGCGGGGCCAAGGATCGGGCTGGGTTTGGGGATTGTGAATTGGGATTGAGGATTGAGCAGAGATGTTGCATGAAAGATGCTGTCGATTGTTCACGTACAACTTTTGTGTGAATTCGTGAAAATCGACACGGCAATTAGGGCGGCGGTTGGCGCGGCTGCTGCCATTGCATTGTGTTGTGTGTTGTGTTGTGCAATCAAAAGACTCAGGCGACGAACTTGCAGCACAACAAATTACAGTTGCAAGCGTCAACAGCAGCAACAACAACAACAACAGCAGCAACAAGCAAACGGCAACAACAGCAACTTACTCTGACATTTCAATAGCCAACAATTGACAGGTCAACGCGCATTCGAGCAGGAGCATTCTCCACATGGACAGACCCACTCCGTGGGCCGCCTTATCGTTGCCGTCATATCTATCGAGCCATGCACCTGCCCCCTGCACCATCCACCATCCACCCTCCCTCCTCTTTCTGTGTGTGTGTATATGTGTTTGCTACGCTTATCCGGCGCATCGCTGGTCGTTATAATATTTTGTGCCCAAAAACAAATCAGATGTCAGCCTGACCGCGCTCTAATCATCAACTGTGTGTTGCTGTTGGGGAGACGACAGCAGCACCAGTTGCAGTTGCAGCATCCAACTCTTAGGTCGCTCTCTCTGTGACCACCATGCGCTTTTCCCACTCGTCGGGTTTCCACGTAATCCGACAGAGTCGAGATACGTTCGCCGGATAAACCAACAGCCAAATGGTCGAATGGTCGAATGGTCGACTGGTCGACAACCTCAAACCTCTGCTCGAGGAACCCTGGTCTCTCGGCTCTTCAACTCTTACACTCTTCCACTCTTCGACTTGGACAACGTCGCATTGTTTTCACAGCTGCCTGTCGCTTCACTCGCACCGCTGACAATTTGTTCGATAATAATTGCTAACCTCTGGCCACATTTGACACATAACGTACAACTGCTTGGCATGGAGACCTGTTTTTTGTTTAGGCACCAAGAAAAATACAAAAATACTCTTTTGCGAGTATACTTTTTATATGTACCTGTACTTGTATTACATATACTTTTGTGACTCACGCAAAATTCTTGACAATTGTTGATATTCAACTGGAAATTGGAAATCTGAGGTGGAAAGATGACTTTTAAACTTAGCTTACAACCGTTGAAGGAATGTTGTACTTATAAAAGCAAATAGCTTACAATGTGTTCAAAATGAATTAAGAAATGGGATTAGGATGGGAATTCCGCGTTATAACGCACACAATTCTCGGCAGGAGACAATGATTTTGTGATATTCTAGAATTGCATTTTTCGTTTCCAATTCAAGTATACAAAATATTAACGCCTGTTCCTATTTCTGATTCAGATCGAAACATTTGGACTCGCAATTATTATATTCATGGAAAGTTTTGCTTTTGAGAAAGCAAGAAAGAGCTTTCAAAACTAAAAACCATGGATTTTTCATTCGAAAATGGGAACACAAATTCAAAAACGATTCGAATGAAAAGTTGTTGGAAGTGAGAACCTTCTTAATTATTTTAATTTAGTAAATTTCTAGAAAATTATTGTTATAATTCCTTGACACTTTCATATATTTTATTTCTTATTTGAAATTATTATTATTATTATATATATATTATTATTAAACAGAAGAATTGAAGAATTAATCAGATTACCGATATAATTGAATTAAAAATTGACATTAAATTTCTTGTTTTTAATTTATTTGTAGATTCCAAAGATTTAGGCGCACAGGAGGTGAGCGAGGAGAAGCAGCAGCAGCAGCTCGAGGAGCAGTCCGACGAAGAGCAAGCCGAGAACCAAACTAGACAACAGCCCATGGAAACTGACATGGATCAGGACATGATCGAGGCACAAACTGCGCATAATAGCAACGAGCAGGAACAGGAGAAGGATAAGGAGCTGGACAATTCGACAACGCCGCCGCGTAGTCCAACGCCCGCGTTGGTGCCCAAGTTGGAGCGAGCAGATCCGCCGGCAACGCCGCCATCAGCGACCGCCACGCCCAGTCCACCGCCTACGCCGACGCTGACAGTGCTGCCAAAGCTGCGCCTTAATGCGCTACTCTGCTCCGATCCGGCACTGAAACCAGATGCCAAGGAGCTCAACCTAACCGAGGCACGCCTGCTGGGTCCACCGCCCCAGCTGAACAAACCAACCGAGCAACAGCAGCAGCCCGATCCTGGCAGCCTTGCGGAGCCTCTGCTCAAGCCGGCACGCTTCATGTGCCTGCCCTGCAGCATTGCCTTCAGCTCACCCTCAACGCTTGAGGCGCATCAGGCCTACTATTGCTCACATCGCATCAAGGAAACCGACGAGGATGCCACCGCAGGCGACAAGACTTCAAACACAGCTGGTGCTGGCAACAACAATGCCAACAGCAACAACACCGCTGGCGGCGGCAACAACAATTCGGAGCCACCCGCCAAGCTGGCGAGGATTGGCAAGCAATACGCGTGCACGCAGTGCTCCTACAGTGCCGATAAGAAGGTCTCTCTCAACCGGCACATGCGCATGCATCAGACCTCTCCAGCTCCCAGTCTGCCCAGCTTAGCCAGCCTGCCTAGCCTAACCCTATCCGGTCTGTCCAGCCTCAGCTCCAATGGTGTTTCAATTGGTGCAGGCGGAGTTGGAGCAGGGGGAGTAGGAGCAGGAGTGGGCGGAGAGGAGAGCTCTAGTCAAGTGAGTTGTCTGTCCGTTATCGATAATATCGATATATTATCCATAGTTTCATTGCTCATCCCTCGCTAATCCTAACTCCGTTCTTCCACAGCAAATTGATCGCTACTGCAGCGACTGTGATATCCGGTTCAACAACATCAAGACCTACCGCGCCCACAAGCAACACTATTGCAGCTCCCGTCGCAGCGATGGTCAGCTGACGCCCAAACCAGAAGCTGTTGCCGCCGGAACCGGATCTACAGTCTCATCTGCAGCTGGAGTTGGCGTTGGTGCAGCAGGTGGCAAGCTGAGTGGCGGACATAGTCCACAGACGCGCAACAAGACGCCCACGCCGGCAATGGTTGCTGCTGCCGCTGCAGCAGCTGCTGCCGCTGCTGCCTCCCTGCAGGTGGCTCCTCCTCAGCCCTTCCTGGCACTGCCTACCAATCCCATTATCATTGTGCCCTGCTCCCTAATACGAGCAGCCAGCCTGATTCCGGGACCACTGTAAGTATCCTTATCCTTATTATATACCTTCCCTCTTCTACTAATAGGACGCATTTAAAAGTTGATTTTAGCTCATGACGTTTTTTCGTTAAGTTCTCGTTTGTAGGAAAGAGGTGAATCGGTGACGCCTTTACATCTTTTCCAAACAAACAAGAACTTAACGAAATGAAATGTACATATATCCGATTTAATAAAGTATATGTATTTTGCATCAGAAGCTTTGAGTTGTATCATATTATTGTGTTATTAGATATATGTTTAAAATGTAAGGAACTTATTTGTAGGTTCATATATTGACTATCACGTAATGTATTGTTTATTAAAGTCGGTAGTGTTAGACGCAAGTTATAATCAAATATTTGAGCCAACATCGACTTAACGTTTGAATTAACAACCACAACGGATATTTTAATCGCTTAAAACGGACGTTTCTCAAGTTTTGGTCAAAGTACATGGCTGATAAACGTGTGAATGGCAAATACTTCATCTCGTTTTCCAACACTATGTTTATCAAAGAGTTACACAACCTGACTGAAAGACGTAGTCAGCCCCCTCCTTCCCCTGATGCTGTTTTAGTGGTCAAATAAAGTGTATTTCTACTGAAAGTATAGAAAGTACATTAAAAAAACATAAATTGTAATCTTTTCCCCAACTGAGGAACACATTTTCTTCTGTTTTCGGTGGTTAATACATAAGAGCGCAAGATGAGCATTAGTTTGTCAAATTTTATAATTTTCTCACATTATTTTTTATTTGACACAAAATTATATAATTCACTTTAAATAAGCTGTTCACATTTTCGCAGCAGATAACTTCCAGTTATAAATGATAGCGAAAACTTTGAAAAATAAGTTGACAAAACAATTTTTTATTTTACACGACTTTAACCGGAACATTTAGAAGCCGGGCCATAGTGTTGAACCGCATGGTTCAGAATAAGTTCGATTGAACTATTCACCAAACTGAACGAACGAACTATATCCCTGATTGTAGTTCATCTAGTTCGTTTCGTCTTGTTAAATATTTCAGTCTTACCATTGCATATGAACGAACTAAAGGATTGAACGAACTAAACAACTGAACGAATTATATCACAAATTAGTTCGTTCAGCAAAAAGTGAAACTTATTCGTTCAATTGAACTACAATGTACATCTCTTTTCTGAAAGGGTTGCCTCAATAAAACTTATATATAACGCACAACTGTACTCATTCACAGCACCACCTCGACGTCGGGCATCGTAAATCCCGAGTCCACATGCTTCACGCTTGACAATGGCGCCTTGAAGCCGCTGGCGACGGCGCTGAACATCAATGCACTAGCTGGGAATGCCACGCCATCGTCGTCGCCCATGGTCAGCAGCAATCAGCTGCCCATTCCCGCACTGGAACCCGATCGTCAGCCTGCAGGCAGCAGCGGCGGCGGCAGCTGCGTTGGCAGCAGTGTCTTGGAAGCGGATGCCAAAAGCAGTCCGCCGGAGCCGAAACGCAAGGAAGCCGTCGGCACAAGGTAAGTACTCAGGATTTGTTTGCTGCCACATGATGTCAACTGACACTTTGTTTCCCCCCTTTTACAGAGAATCGATTACGCCACTGGATTTGTCGCTAAGAAGGTCGCCCATTTCGGCGCTGCTGCAGCGCCAGCGTCTGGTGCGCTCTGCCGCTGCGCTGCTCGACGCGGAGGAGGCGCTGCTGGCTGCCAGCAAGGAGCATGCCGAGCGGGGCGGTGGAGGCAGCGGTGGTAGCGTTACCCCCGAGCAAATCGTCTGTGCACCCTCGCTGCCCAGCAGCCCCTCGATGAGTCCCTCGCCCAAGCGTCGCGCATTGAGCCCACGAAGCTCGGGGCCCGGCAGCGCTGCCTCCATGTCGCCGCCAGCGTTGAATGTGGGCGTGGTGGGCATGCCACATTTGTTGGACTCGTTGCCGCCTCTGCGGTCCATGCTGCCCGCGGACTTTGCACTATCCGAGTCGCTGCTGGCAAAGACTAATCCTGAGCTGGCCTTGAAACTGGCTGCTGCTGCAGCCGCTGCCGTCGCTGGCAGCAGTACGGCAGAACTAGCCAGCAAGTTGGGTTTCTCAACAGGCGCAGCTGCTCCGGCAACGCCTGCAGCCGCCAATGCGGCCAGCAATCAGCCGCAGATCTATGTTAAGCAGGGCGTTTCCAAGTGCAAGGAATGCAACATTGTCTTTTGCAAATACGAGAACTATTTGGCCCACAAGCAGCACTATTGCTCCGCACGCAATCAGGATACAAGTGTCGATGGCGATGCCAAGACAGCGGGCACACCGCCGCACAGTGGAGCAGCTGCTGGTGGCGCCGCCTCCGCCGCGGAGACCACGCCCGTCGCTTATCAGCAGCTAATTTGCGCCGCTTGCGGTATCAAATACACCTCGCTGGACAATCTACGCGCCCATCAAAACTACTATTGCCCCAAGGGTGGCGCAGCAGCGACGCCCGCAGATGCAGCTGCGGCTGCAGTGCAGCAGCTGTCGCTGCCCAAGGAAAAGTGCGTCAAGTGCAAGACGCAGCATGAGCATGGATTACCCTGCCAGCCACCGCCGCCGCCGCCGTCAGCACCGCCCCATGCAAGTTCCTGCTCGGTCTCCAGTGCCTCCTCCAACAGCGTTAACAAATGTCCCGTTTGCGGAGTGGTTAGCCCCACAGCAGCACTCGCACGCAAACACATGGAGATGCATGGCACGGTGAAGGCCTTCCGCTGCAGCATCTGCCAGTACAAGGGCAACACCCTACGAGGCATGCGCACCCACATTCGTACCCACTTTGATAAGAAGACCAGCGATGTGAATGAGGAGCATTATATGACTTGCATCTTCGAGGAGGATGCTGCTGCTGCTGCGGCTGCTGCTGCCGCCGCTGCTGCTCAGCCTGCTGTAAACCTGGCTCAGAGCCTGAACCTTGGTCTGGAGCTGCCCGCTGTGGCATCACAGGAGCAACTTGAGCAGCCGCCAATGCTGTTCAACTGTGACTACTGCAACTATGCCTCCACATACAAGGGCAATGTGGTGAGTGTTTAAGCTTTAAACCCGAAAATCATGCAGCTAATCCTTGTTGCTTAATCTCTCCTGCATAGCTGCGTCACATGAAACTGCTACATCCGCACGTAGCCATCAGTTCGCCTTCGATTTCACCCGACTCTCGCGAACAGGACTCCAATGCACATCCCAATCCTGAAGTTGCTCTTGTTAACGGGGAGCGGGAACGGGAACGGGAGACTGCTGCAACTGTGGCCAGGTAAACAAAACCTAACATCGATGCAAGAGTTGTATAAAACTATCGATTAAATCGATGCTTTTTGTATTGCTACGATTAACGGACATCGATATTTTTACAAAACATCGCACATAAAAACCAAATATTTTTAAATTAAATTGATCGTTAGTTTAAGTGTTTGCAGAAAAAAGAAAACCAGTTTCTTGTCATATTTTCGACAGATCGATTAATCAATGTATTTAATAAGAATTAACAAAACACCATCGATTGAAATTTTATGAAATCGAACTAATCGATTATTTCATAATTATACTCATCCGATTCCTTTTCCATTTGTTACAACAGCTTCCACATCAAAACGGAGCCAATGGAGCCTCCAGTTGCCACGTTGGGCCTGGTGCATGAGAACAACAATTCGCCCATTGGCACACCACACAGCCATATCAAGGCCGAGCCCCTGGACATGGGCATCGACGTGTCACCACCCACACTGCCGCCGCCAGCCGTCTCCAATTCACCACTAGTTTCCAGCGCTGCAGAGGCCATGAAGAAGTACTGTTCCACCTGCGACATATCCTTCAACTATGTAAAGACCTTCCTTGCCCATAAGCAATTCTATTGCAAGAGCAAGCTGCACCGACCGGAGGCCAACGATAGCCCCAGTCCTAATCATGTGGGCGTCACAGTGCCGCTCCAATCGCCCAACGAGCTGCTCTTACTGCAGAAGAACAAGGAGAATCTCCAGGAGGCGGCCATTTGAGAGAGCCAGCTGATGTGGGAGGCGCAACGCAAACAGCTGGAATGGTACTACAAGTGCTTCTGAGCCACAATCCACAATTGAATCCAATCCGCTTAGAGAGTACCGAACACCGCTACAGTATCGAAAGTATTCCTGGAGAATCTCCCCGCCCACAACACAACACGTCACGCCAGGATGCCAATAGATAGAGCCACTATCAGGGCACTAGATATACATACATATACACACCTAAAGACATATATATATATATATATATATATAAATACTATATACATATAGTAGAAATCATGACATATAATGCATGCCAAAGCTTACCACTTAGAGAGAAGATTTTTTTTTCAACGCTTACCACTTAGGGAGAGAATATAATTTTTTTTTTTCAATTTTTTTTTATTATCAGAAGATACATTCGAGTGCAAGAAACTTCAAGTTTTCAATAAACATACAAATGCTATCTAGATTTTGTATCCGGAGAGAAGCTATGCGCTCTCTCTACCAACCGACTCGCTCCCATTTCCATTTTTGGGTGTAAACGGTAAATAATCCTATAGTTCCAATATGCAACTTATAAATAACTATAACTATTGTAAATGTACCGCGTCTAAGCGTACGAAACAAATAAATAATGATTAAACCGTGTAATTTAAATCTATGTATTTATTAAGAATGTGCGACAATAAAACTAATTAATTTATTCAAAATAATTATGCACCATGTAATTTTATTTCCAATACTGCCCACATTCAAGCATACATCAATTTCAATATTGAATCCCTTTGAAAACGCATCTATAATAAGCTCTATCCAGGCCATATCCTTGAGGATTCTACAAGGACATATCATTTTGTACTCATGGGACAGAGGGCTATCGATTTGCATTTAAGGATTTTTCAAAAATTTTTCAAAATATTAACTTCAAACTTTTCAAGGGGGTAGCATGGAAAAAAGGACCTAAAAACAGAAAATCGCCTGTAACTTGGCCATTCAAAGGACGATTTTGATGTCCGTTGGTCACAACATAGTTCTTGCCATGCTGAGTCGGAAAATGCAGCCAAAAGGACGAAAGTCCTTCAAGAAGCCGAGAAATAAGGACATCTTTGTTATACAGAAAATAGGCCATAACTCGGCTATATCCTTGCTGATCCTGGCAAGTCCTATGTCAAACAACGCGTATTGAAAAGGACTATCGTCTGACCAAAGGACATTTGAATTGTTGTTGTAGTTTCGGAGTTATCAAGGATTTTGTATTTTATATACACTTCCGTTCGCCCCCAGACTGAAATTTACCAAGTCTAGGGTTCCTAGATGACCCCATAATTTTTGAACGCCAATCGGAAGTGTTGGTCCTTGCGATCCTAACGAACCAATTTTTTTCAAAATCCGCAAGGATACGGCCGACTTAGAGCTAATTTTCGTTCAATGTTATTATAGCACCTGAGAGTATGCTGCACGTGTCATTCTTTTTCAGAACAATTTCGGCCAACATGTGCGTGCCACATAAAAGTTTTCGCTTAATACTTTTAGGCTGAAGCTAAATATATTTAGCTTATTCCCCCTACAGATCTCCTCATCGCCCCTTGAAAATCACGCCATTGGTTAAAAAGAAAGCTAATTTGTGATAAGAACAAACTTGCAACAAGCAGCGAGTGTTGCAAGTTGCAAGGCACGCAAGAGCCAAGATTTGCCACGTTGGCAGATGACGTCAGCAACTGTAAATTGCTAGTCCCAACCAACCCGACACTGTTCTTTGGTCCACTTTGTTAATATAAAATTTATTGAAACGCAAATATGCCAATTTTACAGTGCTCTGAATTGAAACAAAAAAAAAAGATATCTAGGTAATGTAAATCTAAGATGTATGTAATTTGTATATGTATTATAATTTATAAAAGGTGCAAACTGCATTATCATATTGTTTACAATTTTTAAATCAGTTTTAATTAAATCAACTTAAAAATTATGAAAATGTATTTTTTTTTTTTTTGTAGTTAGAAGAAGCATTCTCGAGAACGCTGCAATCCTAAATGTTTGTATGTGTTGTGGGATGATCACTTTTGAATGCCAGCTCACATCATGTTTATTTGTTGTTTCTTGATATTGTGTGTTTGTGTGTGTGTTTGTGTGTGTGCTTGCATAGTTTGTTACTAATTGTTGTTGGTTATTTTATTCGGTGGCAGCCATGGCGCGGGCTTGAGCTCGAACACGCTTCTCATACTCTAGACGATTTTGACAATAGATGGTATATGCCTCAGCTTGAGCCGGATCCTTGATATTCGGCTCGTTCAACAGATCCTGTATGCCCAACAGAATCTGTTTAATGGTAATGGCCGGACGCCAATCCTTCTCCTCATCAAGCAGCGACAAGCACACCGTGCCCGATGGATACACATTGGGGTGGAAAAGTGGTGGCTCAAACTTGCATTTGGGTGGCGATGTTGGATAATCATCCTTGAAGATCATACGCAGCTTGTACAAGCCACCCTCCCAGGGTGTCGACTTCTTGCCGGGAATAGCGCATTCCCAAATCATCAAATTTAAGGTGCCATCGGGATTTTTAGCTGGACGCGCAACAAAGCCAAATGGATGATCCTTTCGCCAAGCCTTGCGCTCTTCACCCAAACGTGTTATAGCAATGCCAGACATCGTTTTTAGTTTGTTTCTTGCAAGCGCTTTCTGTATTTTGCTTTCGCTTTTAAATTTATTGCCGACTCTCCTTTTTGTCTCTGCTTCTATCTACGCTGTACACGCTGCTTGCGTCTGTGCGAAAAAAAAAAATTGTTAACAGCGTGTGAATACACTGCAATAACTGTAAACCTAATTACTAGCATACATACATACCTTGGGGCTAAGCACGCTCCCTAACAGCTTAATTAACTTGAAATTGTACGCTTTTTTACTTAAGTTGAAAATTTTTTGCACAATTTAGCGCAATTCGACGGCTTCGGCTGCAGTTAGGGATGGCTCCAAATGGCGATAAATTGGCATCGATACATTGAGCTCGATACATTTTAACACTTAATAGTGTGACCCCATTGACAAAGCACAAAAATACCAGAAAATACTTTGGCTTGGCACAATTAATATTTTAGTATTTTTTTGATACATTTTTAATTAATATAAATTTGTGCGAGAAACTGCTTTTAATAATCTATGATTTAGAAAACATTAAATGTTTCAATTTTTTGAAGAAATTTCTGGGGAAAATAAATATTTTCAGAAATACATTTTGATCGAAAATTGATTTCATTTTGTTAGTGAAACTTCTCTTTACAATAATGAGTTATTTTGCTGGATTCTTTAGAAAACTTGGAATATTTGTAATTTATTGTTCTTAAATGTAAGTAATTTGTATTTTATATGCATTTTTTGATTCTGGTAAAAAGATTTGCAAGTTATTGTTTTTTTTTTTTTTTCTATTAATTGTAAACCTAATCGAACTCAATAAGGTGGTTTATGCCTTGTTAAGGAACATTCCAAACTCAATATATATAGTCACAATAGTCTTTTAAAGATCGGTTGCTGGAAGTTGCAGTAAGCGCAGAAAGCCTAAAAAGCTTATTTAAGAGATGCAACCAAAATAACAAAATGTGCTATAAAATATATAAATTGTGTGAGCTGTTTGTTTTTGTTACTAGCCAATAATAATTATAATTATAGAAGACATGTATGTACGCGGGCTGCTTGGAAATTGTCCTTTGGCAAATTAACTGCTGAATTTACTTTGCTTTCTTCGAGTCCTTTTTCTTGCTGCTGCTGCTACTACTGTGGCTGCTTTCGTCCTTTTCCTTTTTTTCCTTCTTCTCGGGCTTCTCCTCGGGATGATCTTCATAGCTGTTTGATATCAATGAAAGATTTTACATAAAGAACTATCTAAATGATATGTGTATATTCAATAAGGACTTACGCAAAGAGCACCTTGAGCTCGCCGCGGACCAGCGCTACCAGCAGAGGAGTTCCCATGCAGGCAGGCACCAAATAGAGCAGTGCCGGCTGGGCATGCTTAAAGACATGCATGACAAAGATCGTGGCCAGCAGACCCATGAAATAGGCAGCCAATGTGGAGTAGAAATAGATGCGCGTCTTGCGCTTTTTGCTATCATCGAATCGCAGCAGTAGGGCAATAAAGATGCCGGGTATGACAATGTCGCCAAGACCCAGCATGGCAAAGTTAGATGCATTGAAACCATTATCAAGTATATCCTGAGGAAAAACTAGCTTAATTGGCGCCTCAAAACTCTTGGCCACCGTCACCATAACATTGGTGCCAAACACCCAAAAAATGTCGTAGAAGAATAGGCCACTCAACAGGATAACGCCAGTCACAAAGTTATTCAGATGCAACATCTCCACACCATTAATGGCAAACGCAAGACCAAACAGATTGTTGGCAATCCAATGCTTCTGCAGAAGATACCAGACGCCAATCACGGATGAGATGACCAGGCAGACAATATCATGCGTGGAGAACTTATAGTTGATGATGTCCTCCTTGTGCTTGCCCTCGCCCTTGGTAAAGTGTATATGGAATTGAACCTTGGGCACAGCGGCAGGCATTAAGGAATTGATGACTGGGCTAAGAAGATGGGCCAAGGCGATCACGCCCAGAATGAAGAAGTAGCCTGTGAGCAACAAGTTAATGTGGACCTTTTGGAATATCTTGAAGAACATGTAGAGTCCGAAAAGTGCCACAGAGGCAATCAACGGGAAGTACATGGCGTCCTTTTTGGTCATTGTGTCCGCCTTCTCGCCAGTCGACTGTGGAAAAGAGTTGCGTTCGAAGTGAAAGTTTAAGTTCTAGTAAAAAAAATAAGGGCAGCAATTTCAGACGCACCTTTTTCAGTTTGTGCAGCTTGACGGAACGAATGGAGCCAAAAATGATGGGCAACATTGCCATGATGACAAGGCTTCCATATGCCACGGCAATTCCTTCCGGCGTCGATGCCTTCTTTTCGGTGACAACCGATTCATTTTTCGGACTCGCATTCCCACTCACATTCTCAAGTATGCCCTTGATTGCCTCCTTGACGCTGCCAAACACTTCCTCCGCCATCTCTACTCTTTTATTTGCCTTTATTCGCTTAAGTTTAACTCGCCGCTAACGATTTCCACTGGAAAGCGTTTGGCTCGCGATTTTATAAAGACGGGTGTAGAAAAACAATTGACACGCAGCCAGCCACACAAAAACAACAACAGCAACCGACGCACACGTCAACGCTAGAGATGGCAGATATTGATATTCGCATTTATCGACTGTTAACAGTTACTGCTAAAACAAACACATTTTAATACAGTTACTGTTAAACTCAAAGTGGCGCTGTTATATTTCACTTTGCACTGCTTTGCTGCTAAGCGTTATTATTTCAAATTAGGCACAAATTCATTTTAATATATTTTCAATATAATCGATTATTTTGTGATTATATGGTATGGCTGCTGCGTCATCCACTATATGCTCTACAGCTGCTCTTGTTGTTAGCTGCTTATCTGCTTTTTAACCACTTGCTCGCCTGTCAATTGTTGTCGACGCTGCACAGTGGTTCAAAAAAGCCTCAATAGTAGCAAAAATCAAAGGGTAAAACTACAATTGCAAATGAGTTCTTCCAAGTTTCTTCAAATGTATATTTTCATAACAATCTGCTTGTGCATAGAAATACTTTATCAGTTCAAAAGAGATAGGAAGATTTATTACTTTAGTTTGTGTGTTCATTGAGAATGAGAATGCGAATGCGAAAACGATGTTGCTCTCTCTTTCTAGCCTGTGCAGAAAAGTGCGCACACAACAATATGACTGCAGAAAAGTTTCGCTTAGAGCAAAGAAGGTGGATATCAAAAGCTTTTTATGTTAATTAATTCATTTCATATATATTGACAAAAGAAACTACAACAGGCAGCAAAACTCAAACAATAACCCAAAAAACTCACAGTAAGTCAAACTAACAACAACAACCGCAGCAGCAGCACCGGCAACCAACAACTAATAACAATAATAAACATAATTTCACGCTTTCAGCAGCAAAGACCTTGTTGCTCTTATTTTCAGTGTTGGGTATGAAAACCAAATCAAACTTTAAACACTTGTTGACTTAAAACACTGTACGATTAAGATCTAAGACTTCCTTTAAAGATATGGAAATTAAGATCAAAAGTATAGATATTTGCGTTGAAAAAGGTTAGACTAAGCCACTGTGCGAGGCCAGCTACGCGGCTTACTTTTTATCAGCAACAGGCTGCGGCTGCAGCCATGTGCCAAAAGAAACTATCGTTGACTCTGGAGCATCAGTCGAAATCCGGAGTCAGTCGAAATCCAGAGATCGTTGAGCGTGCATTAAATTAGAAAAGGAGTGTTGCGTAAACAATTTAAATAGAAATCAGTGTGAACTTGAAGAATAACAATGTCGACCAAGATAAAAACATGGATTTCCGGTCGTGGGCTGCCGTTGTTGCTTCAAATTGGATTATTACTGATTTGCCTGGTCGTTTCCGTGCCAAGCGCCACTTGTAAGTAATCTATATACATGCACTTGTTCTTAAGATTGTTCTTTAAGATTAATAGCTCGTTTTATCAATACTGATCTAAGCAGCTAAAGTAGATGATGCAGCTCCAAATGCCAATATCAGCACTCCGGATCGTCTTCACATGAATCTCTTTATCAATTATGACGTTAACGCACAGCCTATGGATCAGGGCAAGCCCACGAACATATCTCTTGGTCTCTCTGTGAACTATATAGATATCGATGAGTTGAACGGCAAGATCACGCTGCATTGTTGGTTGAGTGCCGTAAGTAAAAATGCATTGATATTTATAGTCGAGAAGGAGTACACGCTTATTGCCTAACCAAGTTAAGCAATTCAAGCCTAAAGACTTAACTTAAAGACTTGGTTGCTTGCCTTACCAAATCAAGCAGTTCAAACTTGAAGACCCAAAAGGTTTACGATTTGGCTCATAAGACTTGTTTACTTGCAAATGTCCTCAATCAGAACGCTTTTAACTATATATAATTGCAGCGCTGGATGGACGAGCTACGCTCATGGAATGTACACGAATATGACAACATTACGAAGGTACATTTACCCGCCAGTCAAGTGTGGAAGCCAAGGATAACACTCTTTAATGCTGCCGCTGACGATGATAACTATATTGGAGACACACAGGTAATAATCTCGCATGATGGCAGCTTCCTCTGGGTGCCACCGGCTGTTTACACCGCCTACTGCAGCCTCAATATGCGAAATTGGCCCTACGACGAGCAGACATGCAAGCTGAAGATTGGCACATGGTCGCTGCACAACATTCAGGCAGAGTATAACAATCGCAAGGCGGCGCTCGACTATAATAAATTGATACAGTCCACCGAATGGGAAATTGTCAGCGGCAAGACACAGTTCATCAGCCAGGATTATTACAACTATATTGAGTTTATATTTACGGCACAGCGACGTTCCTCCATGTACACAGCGGTTATCTATACGCCTGCCACTTGCATCATCATTTTGGCACTATCTACCTTCTGGCTGCCACCTCAGCTGGGCGAGAAGATTCTACTCAATGGCATACTCATTGTACTGATTGCTGCCTTTCTTATGTACTTTGCCCAACTGCTGCCCGTGCTGGCCGAGAATACACCGCTCATTGGTGAGTTTTGAAATCCTAATCTTTAAAAATCATATCTAGTGGAGTAGGAAACCAAGCTGATTTCCATTTTTGGCAAGTGAAAAACACATTAAAAATATGAGTTGACTGTTGTTTGCGAACTCTGCTAAAAACCCTTGTACTTATTCTCTTATTCTGCTTCACAGTGGTATTTTATAGTGCCAGCCTGCTGCTGCTGAGCATATCGACGATCATTGAAGTGATCGTACTCTATTTGGCCACGGCACAGCACAAACGCCGCTTACCTGACTTTCTCAAGCGTCTGCTGCACGGCAAGCTGGGCACCTGGCTGCTGCTCTCCCAGTTCACCAACGAGGCTGAGCCGCGTTCCACGCAGCGTAATGGGGTTACTAAGGAACTGGATGAGCATCTGTACGATAATGCGGATGATTATACCAGTCCGCTGGATATAAATCCTCAGGAATTGCCCTCGGCACGCGCTTTGCAGTTTGACTGGGTGCTCCTGGCCACCGCTGTGGATCGCATTTGTTTTGTTGCCTTCAGTCTAATCTACATGGTGCTGGCAATTGTCTATGCTGTTTAGGATGCACTTTCTCAATTCGTTCGGGCTGTAAGGACTGTACCGAAAAGTAACTGCACACTTTAATTTGCATGTAACTTAGCGAATATTCATCAGATTCGGTCGAATTTTTTATTTTTTTTAATTATAGATAAATCAATTATTTTTTATATTGAACATGGTTTTACAAACAAATATCATTATCTTCATTTATGGCGAATTTTTTGTTTCACGTTTTCCATTAAGTTCAATCAACTTCAATCGATGATGCAGACTGATCCATTGTTTCACCAATCCGTTTTGTGTAAAATTGGGGTTCTGGCAATGTCTTGGCATCCATTTGTACGTAGGTCACATCATCCATTATGACGCACTCAACAGAGTCTATGAGCAAACGTTCGTACAACTTTCGAACTCTAGTTTTCTCCACATTTATTTGTTTTTTGATATTCGCTCCATTTTGTAGGTCTTTAGTTTATGTATTGTTATTTACTCGTTGTATCAGTGAGACACTTGTAAGAACTTTAATTGACATATCACGCACAGGCATTGATTTATTTTTGTCTATGAGAGACAGTATCTTTTTTTCAATCGATCCTTTTTTTCTGACACTTTTTGGCAAATCCTTAATAGAACAGGTCTCACCGTATTTAATAATGCTATTTTTAACACTGTTAGCACTGATTTTGTACCGCATAGCACAACTTTCATGCGCACGTGTGCTTTAATTCGAGGCATTGGAAAAACCATGACAAGAATGACGGAAAAAGAAGAAGTGGAAAAAGCACGTTTGATCACGCTTCCTAGCGGTGCTTGCCGCATGTCAATCGAGCGTCTTTACTAAAAGTTATGCTAAGTCAAAAGTGTGCAGTTTGTTTTCGGTACAGTCCTTAATACTTATATACATATGTTTATGATGTATAATATACTAGAGGTTGAAAAACATCGATGTGCGTGCTATCGATAGTTTTCGATAGTGATAGTTGCAGCAATCGATACTATCGATAGTACGATCGTAACAAAATGTATGTACTATATTTAAATAATTAAACAATAATATATCTTGAAATTCTTAAATTAAAAGTGTATTTTATATTTGCCTATTTCACAATTGTTTTTCTAAAAACTATATAATAAGTAAAAAAAAATTAAAAAATGTTTACAAGATTTACGTTAAGACAAATATTTTCATACAAAATATTAATAAAGAAAATAATCTCAAAATATTTGTTTATGAAGAGCATATTTTCTCAGAAAATAGTTATTTAAACTCATTTAATCAACAATTTTTTCGTAAAAAATTAAACAGATGTCAAGAAAATATAAAAACTGTCGATGTAAACGATGTAGACATCGATGTTTTTCCATAGAAAACTAGTATAACAAGAATTAGTCCGCATTTAGACGATGATATAATGCAAAGACATTTTTTCATTAAGTTCTCATTTTTCTACAGAGCTTCCAAATAATTCTTTATGCACTTTATTTTATTTTATATACGAGTAATTCTTAAACCAAGAAAAAAAAAATATATATATATATATTGTATGTTGAGACCACTATTTACATAGACACACATCAAATTAAATATAGGCTTAAAAGTGACAAATAACAGATTAGATAAGATTGTAACAAATTAGCCCAGGAACATCCGAAACTTGCTTCCTTTTTGTATTTTGTATTGCTTTTGCTTTTGCTTTTGCGATGCTGCATTGCTCCATTTTATCACATACGAAAATTACTCAATTAACCCAAAAAAGTAGCTAGAATTAAGCGGAATGACCTTTTTAATGACTCTGGCTTCTAACTCCGGTCACTCTGCAGCCGAGATGTTGGCGACAGAGTGAGCGAGACAGAGAGATAGGGATGACCTGTGCTGTGCGCAGCGGGCGTTCCTTGCGCAAGCTCAGCCTCCCCAACCCCACACCAAACCGCTTTTATAAGCAACCCCAAACAAATTGGGGTTGCCATTTCAGTTAAATGCATTGGTGGAAGCGGTGCGCTGTTCGTAGCCCGCTGCCGACACGGAGACTGAGGATGTCCTTGCGACTGGATCGGACGGCTGACTGGACTGACTGGAGCCGGCGGCGGCGACGCTCGTATATAGTCCAGCTGCGGAGCCGGCAAATGCCGACGATGACGACAGATTACCAGGTGAGGGCAGCGAGGAGGCCGTCGATGGTGATGGAAATCCCAGGCTGGAGCAGTTCGAGGCCGGCGAGATGAGCTCTGCGGCCGTCTGATGATGATGCTGTAGCAGCTGATGATGCGAATGCGAGTGCGGATGCGAATGCGTATGGACATGTGTATGATGCGTATGTGCAGCATGGTGTGCCAGATGATGCTGCAAATGCTGCGGTGGCATTGCATGTGGAATGCCGCCGCCTGCGGCGGCATGTTGATGATGCTTATAGGAACTTAGCATGCTGGTCGTCGGATCACAGCCTTGTGCCTGTGCCTGGCAAGCAGCCATTAAGCCGTGAAAGTCAAACTTGTATGCATAACGCTTCCCATGCACCTTTGTCATTATATTCTTGTCGTAGTAATATCTGCAAAGAGCCAAAGATTTACATTTTATAACTATGAGCTGGCTCATTGGAAAACTAGTTTGAGATTGGAAGTGTGTTAGCTAGATGACTCACATGCCAGGAATTGCCGCTCTGGTCGGTGAATTTCGAAAGGTGGTTTGTAATTCTACTCTCTCTTTTTATAAAGTACTGCAAATGTGTGTAACAGACAGAAGGAGACATTTCCGACTATATAAACTATATATATATTCTTGATTAGGATCAACAGCCAAGACGAACTAGCCATGTCCGTCCGTCTGTCTGTCTGTCCGTCTGTCCGTATGAACACACAGATCTCGGAAACTATAAGAGCTAGAGACACGTTCAATCAAGTTTATTTCAAATTTCGGATGCCCCCCGCAACCCCGCAAATCGCAATCGACTCCCACAGCCACAATTTAAAAAGATAGAGCTTTGATTTTTGGTACACATATATGTTGCATCAATGTTGATCTGCTGTGAAAATTTCAACACGATCGGATAAATAGCACCAAAGTTACGGAAGAATCTATTACCCCCGTCTCAGCTGGCAGCAACAACAGTTTGACAGGAACTTTACGAGTAGAGTGCACTGCTTGCTTGAGTTGCCGCTGAACTGCTTGAAATGCAAAGTGGGAGCAGGGAGTCTCGTAGTCGGGCACACTCGACTAGAGCATTCTTACTTGTTTTCTTTAAGTCTTCTAATTTTAAGTCCAACAAAAAGGAAAAGCTATCTTCGGAGTGCCGAGGATACACACATACATTTGTATAACCTTTTTTCATACATAAACTGAATTTTCGACTGATTATTCTTATGACAGTTATGAGATATACTTGACCGCTTTTAATAAGATTCGGTCAGCATGACAAAAACATGCTAAATCACAGAATACATAAACTTGATTTAGATAGCTTGAGACACATAAAAGATGTTCATACAAACATAATTTTTCAACCGATTGTTGTTCTAGCAATGGCAGGTATAAGATATAGTGGTCAGATTTTCCAGAAATGTTGTCAACATGTTTAGATAAAGCAAAAATAGGCATCTGTACGAAGTTTTATCAGGATAGCTGAACTAAGAGTTAAGTTCTCATAGATAGTCAGACAGATGGATAGACGGACATGGCTAGTTCAACTAGGTCGGAAACTTCAGCTTCAATGCATTACACATATTGTGAAAAAATTATAAAAACCCTCTCTGCAAACGTGACTTTAAAATTGAGAAACTAGTTCACATAGAAATAAACATACGGTCGGAAAAGAATATATACTTTATTTGCAAACGTCCATTTTAATTTTTTATGACAACATTTTAATACCATATGTTAGCATATGAAAATGCAGCAAATGCTGTTTTATTGTTAGTCTGCATATTTGATAATTCAAAATTGAAGTATAGATTTTTATCAAAAAAATAGAGTTCATTAAAGAAGTGCCAAGGTGTCGGCAACACTGCTGTTCTTAATTAGAAGATTGATTTGGAATGATATATATATACAAGTTTGTATAAAAGTACTCACCGTAGAGCTCTGCTCAGCTTGTCATAGTTCATATTTGGTTTCGCCTTGCGCTCGCCCCAACGCTTGGCCACCTCGTCCGGGTCGATAAGCCGGAACTCGCCCGATTGGCCCTCCCAGCTGATGGAATTGGCGTTCGACGAATCAGCGAGCAGCTCCAAGAGAAATTGCCAGAGCTGTATCTGGCCGCCAGAGCCCTGGGCGACCAATCGGTGCGAGGCAGCGTTCAGCAGCTGATATGGATCTAAAAGAAGCAACAGAGACAAACAGACAAATCAGCCACCAAATACAGATACAGATACAAATACTAATACACATAAAGAGAGAGAAAGAGAGAAAGAGAGAGAGAGAGAGAGAGAGAGAGAGAAAGAGTGTGCAAAGAGACACAACAAATACAAAAACGAGATTTTCTGGTTAATGGGGACGCCGCAAAGCGAAAGGGGGCGAAGGTGGCAACGTGGCATGCAAACCAAATGAAATTCATAAGCCGCCTGGTTTCACAGAAAAATCAACCGCAAGCGACCATAAATCCTCTAGAGTTAAATGCGTATGGAGAATGGGAAGCCGCTATGCAACATTTTGTTCAAAAGAGGCTTGGGTTTTGCCCGAGACGTGCTGCCCGGACCTGGTCTTGGGACCGGGTCTTCGTCTTCGTCTTCATCTAGGCTGCACTAGCGTAAATCCCCTTTGAGGCAGTCACGAGATATAACAACAACTTAACCAAAGGTGACTCATATCCAAGCGCCAACTGAGTGCAGAGTACTAAGCCTTTCGCGAGAAGAATTCTACATCTAATAAATAAATATTTGAATTCTTATGGCTGCTCGTTTCCGTGCTCAATTCGACTTGCGATTCAAAAGAAATGAAAAAACTACCTCGACTTGCGATTCAAAAGAAAGGAGAGCAAGCTACCTCAATGATTTTAGTACTCTAATAAATTTATATATATATTCTTGAGGCAGCTCATATCCGTTTCCATTCCGGAAATGCCAAAAGCCAATGTCTTTCGCGAGAAGAATTGGGTGTTATTATCTTCAAAGTCTAATCAATTTATATTCTTTATTCTTGTGGCATCTGGCTTTGTTTTCATTCCGGAAATACCAACAAAAAATGTTACTTATGACCTTGAAATATTATTTCTTAAATGCAGAAGAATTTATATTTCAATTTCTATGATATTTTGTTTTGGATTACATTTTTAAAAAGCAAACAGTTGAGCTAAAGCGGTGTTCAGACGATGCAATTCTGCACGCATTTTTTCATGCATTTTCATCTTGCATCGTCTAAACAAGCGTCTTATCTAGCGCACAAGTTTGTTGGGTGCATCTATTTAACAGTTGATGGCAAATATAAGTGTTGTAAGAAGTGTTTAAGCGATGAGATATTTTCAAGAACGTTCTCACAAGCAAGTTTATTTCGCGCAAACATTTTTTCGTCTAAACACCGCTTAAGCAGCTAGAAATTATGTTATTCTGGAAGAAATTAAATTCTAAAAGACTATTCTTTTGTTATCAAGAATGGAATCATAATTTTATATTTTAATTGATAAAAATTATGTTTAAATTGTCATTTTCCCCAAAATTTCAGATATATGTATTCAATCAATACTCAATCAAAATCATACCATTGAAGATCATGGAGCTGTGCGCGTGTGCAGCGGGGCCGTGATGATGATTCTGAGGATGATAATGATGCACGGCAGTATGGTGATGTGGATGATGATGTGGTGCCGTCGGTGCAGGTTGCATGCGCAGACCGAAGCGTCTATTAAAGTCCTCCGAGAGGCGCCACATGACGCCCACATCAACGCTTACGCTCATTGTGTTGTTGTAGTGTGTTTTTATTGGAATACTAGGAATACTAAGCGGCACGTAGTTCTTTACTGAGTCATGTCCTGACTTTTAAAATAAAGTGTTTATTTATTATTTTGCTCAACTATTGCGAAATTTTCCTTGAATTTCTTGTAAGTTTGTGTTTAAAGTTGGATTTTTCGGCTGAACAATATTTTGGTTTTTCCGTTTTTAGTACTTTATGTTACTGACATTAGATATTTTTCTTTTGTTTTTATGTTATTCCCCAAGTCTTTAAAGATTGCCGTTTTTGAACTTGTTTTGTCGTTAAAGTTAAACTTAGTTATACTTTTCGACCAAATTGTTTGTAATATTCTATTATTTATGAACTGATTGTACTTTTTCTGGGTTTTTCCATTTTTCAATAATCAAGGCTGCAAACCTCGACATTTTTAAAATATATGTTCGGTTTGCAGATTCGAGCCTAACAGCAAACTTAAGGTTCGGTTCACGGGCCGGCTTTTGAAACCAAACCGGTGGAAAATTAATATGAGAAACTAAATTTTTTCGAATGAACCGTACTTAATACGTAGTGTTTAATACAATGATTGAATAAGATATTGTTGATGAGTAAAGCGTCCCCTAACAAATATATTTTCATCCTTACTAACGCGACGTACGGAAGGTACTACTACTCGTATGAACGTTAAAAATACACATTCTACTAAAACTTGTGGCTCTGAAACCAGGCATGTTCTACATATCGATTCTGTTGTCGGAATCGAAATGCAGAACAGAGCTGCTGCATATGGCTGATTATTATAATGACAATGTGGCACACAGGAGACTCTGTTCTATATTTGCAACATTGCCAATGCATAAGTTAGTTAGTTAACTATATCTAGCTCTATTCTGTTGTTCGATTCCAAAAATTCCGGAATCGATATGTAGAACAGATCTAAATATTTTATAAAACTTTGCTTCTATGAGTATTCAATTATTTTTGTTTTTGCTCATGCACGCTCTGTTAGAACATTATGCAATTTATCCAAAATGTCAATTACTGAATTTGTTCTTTACACTTAATTGATTTCATTATCTTTTTCATATCGCAATCAGACTTTAAATTATTTGCATTTATACGTCACTTCACCAAAGTTTTCACTTTGCACGGCAAAAAAATTCACAAAAATTATCATTGAATCGAACGTTTTTGGTTAAAAAGTGAGCTGGTTCAGGTTCAGGTTCAAGGGCACTAAAATGTGTAAGGTTCAGTTCATGGTACGGTTCAGATCATCCTACGAGGTTTTCCTTTTAAAACCGGCTTGCAGCCTTGATTTTAATTGAATGTAACTTAAACTATTCAATTAATCTATTATTTTAAAATTTGTAATTAAAATTTTTGAAATTCTTAATCTTCATTATTTTTACGTCGACAATTAAAAGAAATAAATATGTGTTTTTGAAATTTGAAATTTCAATATTTATCAATATGTTGACTTGACTAGAAACTGAGAATAGTGCTTTACAACAAAAAAAAACTTTTATTTCTATGATTCGGAGCAAAATTGAACTGTTTCGCGCTAACTCTATTTCGCAACTGATGCCAGGACACAATGCTCCTTAAACAAATACGTATGAATTTATTTTCGTGCGAGATACGAGGCGAAAAACCGAGCAAAAGCGAGCGTGTAGTTCACCTGCGCAGCTGGTGGTAAATGGTAAATGCTACGATGCTGCGGCATCTCGGGCAGAAAGTATCACACAGAAGTAACAAAGGCCACGTGCAGCCACTCAACCCCCGGGACAGAAGCGAAATGAGGCAAGGGAAGGAGGAGTGAGTGGAGGACGGACAGCCTGGGAAAGGGAGGCCAGACCGCCGAGAGTACAAACATTCAACAGTAATCTGCGCCAGGATGACATGTAATCCTCTTTGGCATAAAAAACAAATCAATTAAATTGGCATCGTCGTCACGAGCGCACGAAACGCAGAAACGCAGAAACGCCGACGCAGTTGCTCTTTAACATATGCCACAGCAGCAACCAAATCGCATGTCGCGGAACAGGAAGGATGCGACGAATTGAATATTTTCCTGTGCCCCCAAACCCAAACCCAAACCCAAACCCAAATCCAAGCTGAAGCTGACCGCCCGTGGCGCTGTTGTCACTGTGACTAGTAGCTCCTGGCAAAGGCACTGACTCCTGACTCTGACTGCTGACTCCTGGCGCTGGCTTTGGGCTGTGACTTTTGCGACTTTGTGACTCTGTGACTTTTGGGGGGATTATTTTGATTTTATTATTAGATGCCACATCCTGTGAGAAATTATCATATTTACATCGTTTATTATTAAGTTCATCACTCGACAAAGCGACTCTCCTGCGCTCCTTCTCCGCACGGAGTTAATAAATGTCGAGCACACAAAAAGTGTTGCATACTTTGCTGCGCTGTTTATGAGCTGCGAAAAGTTGTAAGCCACTTTTGGGAAACTTAAGAAGTTCAAAGTTCGCGAAGACGAAGAAGGTAAGACAGTTATACGGGTGTGTGTATAGTATAGTACAATATAATTAAAGGCTACTCGAAGAAGTTTTCCTTTTATTTTTATTCTCTCACATACACATTTGCCATTAATTTTCACGCCTCTATCAATGGCAGGGCATTTCTTATGGTATAAACTTGGTTGAGTTTGGGGAAAAACAATCAATGGGAGCACATAAGTAACATCCCTATCAGCGCTTGAACATCTTAATCAGTTGCCATTAAGTTGAAGCTAAAGGATTCAATTGATGCTTGACCACAAAGGAGTCGAGCTGCTTGGCTTGAATTCGTTAACGTGCCACTGGGAATACGACCTGCATCGTGCAACCAATTACAAAACAGTTCAATCTGGACACACACATCAGATTTATGTGTCTATAGATTAGCTCTCAAATGTTTACTGTTTAACTGTTAACTCACTTGGTTCATTGTCGTTGAGCATGGGACTCGTCTCACGGCCGGTGGCATTGTATAAGCTGAGCGCAAAGTGTTTGGCTAGGTGGATGCCACCTTGCATGGAGCCGGCACAGACCCAAAAGTCAGCGCGACTCATCTCGCACAACTCCTTGCCGTCCTTGGGAAAGCGTGTTATGTCCGGCTCCGGTTCGATCTTGAACTTGTGCGTCAGCCACTTTACCCAGCTGGCAATGTCCGCTGTGGTCCAAGCATGCGGATCAAAAGGCACCAGCACAGGCGATGCTGGCGCACTTTCCAAGTCGTCGTCGTCCTGCTGCACTTGAGCTGCACTTGGCATTGGTGAGGGCGGGGGTATGGGCACAACTTGGGGCAACTTAAGCGGTGCTGGTCTGCCACTGGAACTACCGCTGCTGGAACTACCGCTGTCCGAGTCGGCATCACTGGACGTGGACTCATCGCTTGATGTGCTTGTGGAGCTGCTGCTGCTGTAGCGTTGTTTTTGCATTTGTTGTTGTTGTCGCGCACGTCGATCCGTTCTATGCAGACAGCTTGTTTCCTTCTCCGCCTCTTTCGACGCAGCATCCAGCGCAATCTCGGCTGCACTTGCTGCAATTCTTGTTCTTGTTGTTGCTGTAGTTGCTCGGTTGGATGCGTCGACACTCTTTGGTCGCGCATCTTGGTGCATGGCATATAAGGTCAGCTTTTCCACTGGCCTTGCAACGGACAAGCAGTTATTATTGATTTGGGTGCGGATTTGACTTTGGTTACAACTACACAGAATGGCCATGGATATAATCCAAGAGAACTATATAGCATATATATGTTATCTCAATATCAACTACAGGCTTGCACCTTTACATCACTTTTATTGAATGACATTGTTGTCATATTTGCTTAGGTCTCTCAACAGTTATTGTTCGGATAGGAAACACACACTTAAGGGCACTTTTATCTCCCGTTTTGTTCTTGCATCACTGTTCTCAGGCTTAAAAGGATTTATGAAATTTTATTGCATGACTTTTACAGGTTCAATCGATAATCAAAGGCCACTTAACCATTATCATTTAATAACGCATTGAAAAATAATCTGCAGTCACAACACAAACAATTTTTTAAAAAAATTTCAAAGAATCTTAAAGACAAAGTTGATTAAACAGTAAAAGCTTTTGGTTTGACGGCGGAAAGTTCTTTGCAATAATAGCCACTGTTACACGCAACGCTTATCGCGAAATGATCTTTAGTCACAAAATTCTTAAAAATCATTCACCAATCCGATTGTTAACGCACTTAGGATTAACACCGTCGGATGATTCACACACCAAACACACGTTTAAAGTTTAAAGAAAAAAATATCCTGAAGTCAAAGTTCACTTAAATAGTGGAAATCTTTTCGATTGGCGGAACAAAAAATGATTTGTAATTAATCGAGCACTTTTAATAACCGTTATTGACTTAACAATTTGCGCGCTTTGCGTAGCGAAAAGCATCCGCACAGGTTCGCGATCAACAAGGTAATGATCCACAAAAGCGTACAACGATAAAAACTCATGACGAAATCAAAATGTCAAAGCTTTTGACTCGCTCAAAAACTGCTTCTCTCTGCCGCTCTCTCTCTTGAATGCCGCATGCCGGTTGCCCAATTGGCATTTTGACAGCTATAGCCGGCTGATCGCCACCGGTTTGCTGAGTCTCATTCGCAAGCGGATCGAAAGAAAGCTTTGGACGAGTCACACTTTGCTCTCTCACTCTCACTCTCTCTCTCTGTCCGCGCTTCTCGCTCGTCGCATTGCTGTTTACTCGTTTTTATTCGGACTCGCAAGAATGACGTCGGCAACAAATTGGACGTCGATCAGCTGCATGAGTCACACGTATTAAGCGACACAAACAACACAGCGTATCATGGAGTTCCCCAGGCACAGGTTTTTGAAATTGCGGCTTGAATGGCTATGGGGGGTACAGGTGGGCAAGGAGGGGTTAAGGTCGTTTGCTGAATAAATTCATTCATTCATTCATTTGGCTACGTCTGCTCTCGCTCTCTGTCTCTCACGGCTATAGTATTTGACGCGTCATCGTTCCAGGAAAAGCTGCATGAGTCTTTCACCATACTCTATCGCTATGATTGGCTCCAATATGCGGCTTACTTCTGGTCAGTTGGATTGCTTGCTGATCGCCAAAAGACATCAGCGCCAGCTTTGGATCGTTGGATTTTTGGATTGTTGTGATACTCTTAATGACGTTTTCGAACATACATGTATGTTCTTGATCAGGTTGACAATTTGTTCGCTTCTAAGCAAACTTTTCGTTCAGTCTTAAAGATTTGTATGTCGGAACTGATCGCATTGGGTTTCCATATTAAATGGGTAAAAATAAATAATAATAATGATAAAAGAAATTAATTATAATAATCAAAGTTAATGAAAAATATTCATAACTTTTCAATTCTAATGAAATTAGTTATCATAATTATTAATTTTTACAAATTTGTTTCAAAAATTTTATAGTTTTTAATTCTAAGAAAATTAATTTGTATTATCATAATAACTTTTGTTAATGCCAATTAAATTACCAACGCATTAAAAAATATATGTATTATTCCTAATACTTTACTTTATTCAGTCTGATGAAATTAGTTTTCATTATCATTAATTCTGTCATTATCATTACGTTTAATGCCCATGAAATGACTAGTGCATTTAAAAAAAAATTATTTCCTATACTGCATTTTTGTTAGATTTACTAAAATTTATAATCTTTTGCTTTTGTATTGGAAAGTTGAAAAAGGCATCTTAGAGTATTTAATATTTGGTATGTATGTCCAAGACAGCCTTTCTCTGCTGTTATTTTTTGTCAATGTATGTATAGTATGTAGCGCGTGGCTCATTCATGGGAATCGAGCATTACGCGTCCAAATACGAGGCATGCCAAAGATACGAATAACTTGTATATAGCAAACGTCTATGGCGCCATATACACACATAGTATATGAGCGGGGCAACAAATAGACGATTGCTCTATTGAAATTATTTGAATTCAGCGCGCGTTTCCGAGAAACAATTGTGATTTCATAGTTGAGGACGCATTTAGTTCAAGTGATTCATTCAAACGACCCCCTTTTGCCCTTTGTCTGCTCTGCTCTGGCGCCAAAAAGATAATGTATTTATATTTGGTTTTAGTTGGGGTAGATAGGGAAGATATTAAACGACCTGTGCCGTGGGCAGAGCTTTTACTAGCTGCACGTAAATTTCATTCATAAGCCGACTGTTAAGGTTGTATATGTGTATTGTACATGTGTAATAGGTATATCTCGTTTCTTGGTATGTGTAAAAGCTTTAAATGATCTTGCGAAATTCTGATTCATTCATAACTTGGCTTCGTTCATACTTGTAGTAGTATTTCTTGACACAATAATAACTTGTTGATTAAGTTTACAACGCTCAGACCTGAGCACTATTATTAGCTAATATATAAAATTCAATTATATATGTAGATGCATGCATATATAAACAATAATACTTTCACTTACATTTTTATTACGGATTAAAAATGCAATATCCGTGGGAATCACAGTTTAAAACAGGTGAGATGCGCTTGGTGATATGTAGATTGTACGAGTACTTTACACTAGTTTCTATCTTGTTACTCATTACTCATTGCTTTATATGGGTTTAATTCCTCCCGGACATCCTTGTCATGGATTTTTTTCTCCATAGGGAAAACAATGTTAGGAAATTACGATTTGAAACGGTGAGGTTAGGTTGACTGTCGATTGATTAGGTCTGTAACTGCGAGAACTTTGAAGAAGCTTCCTCGCGTTACTTATTGTATCAAATAAAAACACCTCTACGCGAGGTTAAAGTCTAGGAACGATGCATATTAAAGCCACAAAACTTCTGATATCTAATTTTTGATATAGCCGGTCGGTTTAAGATCGATCGTAATGAAATTTACGCAACCGGTCAACATTTATTACACATATCTGTGTACCAAAAATCAAAGCTTTATCTTTTAAATTGTGGCTGACAGTTTTTTTTTCGATTTGCGGGGGTGCGGACGGGTGTATCCGAAATTTGAAATAAACTTGATCTGCGTATGGTATACAGGACCCTGCATGCCAAGTTTGGTGTCTCTAGTTCTTATAGTCTCCGAGATCTGACTCCGAGACAGACAGACGGACATGGCTAGATCGACTCGGCTGTTGATGCTGATCAAGAGTATATATAGTTTACATAGTCGGAAATGCTTCCTTCTGCCTGTTGCATAAATACATTTGCAGTACTTTATAGCTCACTTTTCCCATTTTTATGCAAAAAGTAGCATACTCGGACTACTCGTTACGGCCTATTGTAGTTGTAGTTGTAGTAGTAGTAGTAGTAGTAGTAGTAGTAGTAGTAGTAGTAGTAGTAGTAGTAGTAGTAGTAGTAGTAATAGTAGGTACACTAAACAGATAATATCTCGCGAAGACGAATTATGCTAGATATGTGTTATATATCAAAAGTTGCAAAATGTCAATGGCTACAACATTTACAAATTTTATTAGAATCGTTAAGAACGATTTCTTTTAAATTGCCAAAATGTACCAAAATTTTTTCTTAGGTAAAGTAATTCCATTCGATCGGTATGTAGCTCGATCTGATCGGACACTCACAATTTTCATTCTTGCTGTATATAATGCTAGTCGCCGTTTGCACACTTCGTGCTGCTTCGTCCCTAGCGTGGACTACCGTCCACAGTGATTAATAAGAAATTTGTAGACTTGGAATAGGGCCAATTTGTTTTGTTCTTCATTCTCATTTTAGGTCTCCTATTTCCTTTCCTTCTTTTCCTAGACTTCCTATGTTTTCCATGGTATCTCATAGAAATTCCGAATATTTTTATGGGAATTACCAAAACAAAGAAAACAAAGTGAAAATCAAAATTAAAGAAACTAAAATAGGGGGAAAAACGACAAGGAAACAAAAATTAGGAAATTCATAAAAGAAAATAATTTAGAGTACAAAAATTAGGAAAAACTAGTTCAACTTGTAAGCTTTGTGAGTCAAAAGTAGGTTTCAGGTAGCCTATTTCCTTTCCCTTGAAAAACTGTGATTAAAAATCATTACTCTTCCCTTGCTTTCTCTAGTTAATCATTTTGGTTACAATATGTTCTTATTTATAGGACCATCTGGTGCAGTTCCTCTTGAATTTCCATGTCATCTTAGATCTTAGTTATATGAACATTTAGTACAGCTCGAGCTCGAGTTTTTCTTAATGGAATAACTGTGCTGGGGTATTCAGGTTTAAAACTATAAGTTTGGTCACAGCATCCTCTAGTAACTTATAGAAGTAATAAGCCGGAATTCTTTTCTTCATCCCTTTTCCTCGTTCCATAAATTGATTACACCTTTTGACATGAATGCTCCTCTTTCGACATCTCATTTAGTGCAGTTCCTCTCGTATTTCCTCGTCATCAGCCTCGTCATCGCTGGTCGTTGTCGTGGTTGTTGTCATTGATATTGTGGTGGCCGTAGCCGTTGTTGATGTGCCCGCTTGGCGTCCCGAGTTCCAGATAAGCTCAAAGTCCAAGTCGCATTCCTTGGCAATGCGCTGAACGAGCGCTCTGTCAACCAAGCCAGAGGCACTCCACGAGTTGTCCTTGACGGCCAGCTCCTTCAGCGCACGTCCCGCCTCGGGATACTGCTTAGCATAGACCAAGGCGCGCACTAGCATGGCCAGAATGTGGGCATGGCGTATGGGCGGTTGCTCTGGCTTGACTGCAAAGAGAGATTGGATTCAATAATGTGCTTTGAGCAGAGCTTGGAGCAACTTACTCAGCATGTTGCGACATTGGCCAATAACAGCTTGGTTATTGCCAGCACGGAGCGCTTGTTGGATCTCCAAGATACACTTGACGTCGGCAACGGTGCGCTGCAGATTGTTGTAGGCATGCTGAGCATGGGTAAGCTTCTCCAGGCATTTGGCCGCCTCCTGCATGGCAGTTAGCGCCTTCTCGTAATCCTGATACTCCTCAATCTCGATCTGGGCACAGATGGCATAAAAATTAGCCAACGAATCGTATGCCTGTCCTTTGCTATAGAAGCTGACGATGTGTTTTAGTATATTGGCGTCACTCTGCCAGTCCAAAGCCTGCAGATAGTTGGCTGCCATGATGTAGATCTCACGCTTGCGTGACATGGTCGCAAAAAAGATAATCTTATCCGTGTTGCCCGACTTGAGTAGGGATTTCATGGCGCGCACTTTGTCGCCCGCCTGTGTGAACTTCTTGGTGGCACTGTGATAGTCGCCCTGTTGCTGTAGCAGCTCACCCAACTGTACCAGGATGCCCAGCCGTGTGGCTTCCTCGAAGTCAACCTTGCCGGGTGTCAGCATATCCGCAAGTTCCTCCGTCACTGGCACACCTTTCTCTAAACAGATGGCCAAGGCACGCTCCAGATGCTTCGTCTTGGCCAGCAGCTGTACGGCCTTCTGATGCTGTTCAATGCTTGTAAAGAAATCGGCACAGCGATTGATGAGCTCTGCATCGGATTCGGCATTCAGTTCGCTGGCAATGATCTCCAGAATCTCCGGCTGTTGCGACTCAAAGGCCATCTCCAGCGCCTTGTGGAGCATGCCGGCGCGATGGTAGAGCTCCACGGCATGCTTAAAGTTGCCACATTCCTCGAAATAGGCTGCCGCAATGGCTTTGTCGCGGGTGCGCGATGAACTGGCCACCGTCCACAGCTCCTCTTGGAAATCATTCTCCTTGCAGATGCGTATGGCATTGCTGAAGGTCTGGGCGCGTGTATAGAACATGATGGCCTCCTGGAACTTGCCCACGTTCTCATAGTGACGTCCCAGATGATAGCAGGCGGCCCGATCCCCCGAATGTCTGGCAATGGCATCTGCCTTGGATATCTTGCCCAGATAACACAGTATCTTTACCTGTGAAAACCAATCCTCGGCTTTACTATAGACAACTAGGGCAGCGTCCATGTCACCAGAGCTCTCCACGTACTGGCCCCACCACTTGAGCAGCTTCGGATCACTTGTCGTCTGTATATATCGCTTCATGGCCAACGGATTCTCTAGCAGCAGTTGTGTTATGTTTTGCACCGGATTCTGTGTCTTTTCGTAGTACTCCAAGGCGCCTTTGATGTCACCACACTCACGCAGCGCTTGCGCCTTCTGATAATAGGTGTGCTTCAGATGTATTCTGTCCTCCGTCTCGGCCACTTGAATTGCCTCATCCAGTTGACCGGTGGATTGCAGCAGCCTGTTGAGCAGATCATGTCGATTGCAGCGCTTGTACAGCGACTTCGCCTCCTCAATCATGCCCAGTTCGATGGCTAGCACAGCCACCTTGGCCTCCTGCTCGAGATCATCATCCTCTATGGCCTGACGCAGTGCACGCACGGAACGCGCCTGCTCCAGGTGACCCATGCACACCTTCGCCACATCCAAGCGGCTCGTGTGCACGCACATCTTGGCCAGATTTGTCCAGATGACCTTCGAGTGTATGGAGCGAACGCAACGAAAGGCCAAATCCATTTGACCCTCGGCCACATGCAAACTAAAATTGAGCACCTGACGTCGTGTGCCTGCATCGCACTGTTGGAGATCGGCAAAGTCCTGGAGAGGCTGCTCCTTCACGGCGTTCACCTCAAGGCAGACAACGCTGGGCACGCACAGATTGAGCAGTTGAGCGCCTATGGTTAAAGCCTGGCACTCCAGCACATGAAGCTTGCCTTCGCGCTGCTCCGAGTAAAACATAACCAGCACTTGGGACTCCACATAGTGGCTGGGTGTAGGCTGCTGCTGCTGCTGTCGGCTGGGCTTTTGTGTCAACATAATCATGGACTTGATCTCCACAGCCAGCAGTCGTGGCTCTTCCGTATCCCAAAAGATTCGCACGGCTAAGCTGGATCTGCTCTCACCTTCATTCGCCGTCTCAGAACGAATCTTGGCCAGATCGAGCTCGAAGAGATTGTTACGCTCGAAATCCCAGCAGTATATTGAAGCGCAGGGCGTAAAGCTGCTGTTCGCAATGACCAGGCCCAGATGGCTACCCACGCTGTTGCACTTGACCATTATGAATTCGCCAAAGTCATCAAAGATGTCCTGACCCGATTTTCCGGGAAAGAGCAGCTTGGGATCATGCCGTGTCACATCATAAGCCTTGACATAGCCATTCATGGTGAATACAGACAGATAGCAGCCGGTCAGATCCATGCCAATGATCTTACCCTCAATATCATTGCCCAGTATCCTGTGGAGCACAACTCCTCCAACGGAATAGATGACAATGTCGCTGGAGGTCAGACAGAAGATATTTTGGTTATGCAGGCACAGCGATAAACTTTCCGCCGTAAATGTTTGCATCAGTCGAACAACAAGCACCGGTGCATTGGTCTTCATCGAAGCACTGGACGGCACACCAGATGCCTCCAGAATCTCATCGAACTCGTCGAGCGTCTTTTCCACTTTCTGCAGGCTATACGAGGATATGAAGCGACCATTGCTCAACACCAGGCTGAGCTCATTCAGCGCCAAAGCGGTCACTGCAAATTCTGCCTGGACGCTGCACTGGCGTCCACTGCAGTGCGTCAACTGAATAGACTTGGCGGCACTCTGCACGGCCCACACACTACGCGTATAGCAGGCAAGCAGCGGCTGCTCCTTAAGCATGAACACACTGGACAAACAGTTGACCAGTATACATGGCTTGGCCAGCTCATTGAAGCCCCAGGTGCAGCTCTTCACAGCGCCTTGTCGTGATAGAGACGCAATGTTGCCCAACTGCCAGGCATCCTCCAGTGCGCTGACAAAGCAGCTAACCGTGCGCTTCCACGTATACAGATTGCCCAGATTTGTGGCCGCACAGAGCGTCTGATTGGTGGAACTGTAGGCTAAACAGGTAAAGATCTCATTGGAAGGGAGCTGCGCATATTTGGAGACTTTACGCGGCTTATTGTTGCTGCTGTTGTTGCTCTCCACGCTGCTCTCCTGGCTAAAGAAGTTCTTGTTGTTGTTGGAGGAGGAGGACGTTACATTGTCCAAACTAGATACCGCACGTGGTGAGCCTATGCCCATCAATCCAGAATTGGGCAAATGCATCTTCAGCAAATAATTATCGCTGCGTTCTATGTCCCAAATCCTCACTGACAGATCCCCCGTAATAATGGCCAAGCTGTTGCCCGTCCACGCAATGGCGCCCTGTTTACCGCTCCCTCGTCCGCTCAGCTTGACGCGATCCAGCTCCGTTAGTATGCCCGTGGACTCGACTAGATAGAGTGTAATGGTCAGGTCATCCAACAGACAGATGACCGCATCCCTAAAAGAAATATAAAAAAGAAGCATCTGTGCTAAGTTTCATCAATAAACTGATAAACTAATTCACATTGAAACAGACAGACGGACAGAAACCGAACAGACAGACGGATGAACATGTCTTTCCACTCGGCTGCATATACGTTACGGGGTCGATGTCACAAGTATTATACACTTTCTCTATCTACAAATTTATAAACTTTAGCAAGGTGACTATTATTTACTTTTTGGGATGCCAGAGCATCTGTACAATGGCTGGCTGATGAGTGCCGCTCTTCAAGACCTCGGAGCAGGTGCCGCCCTGGTTGATATAGTAGGCAACGCCGCCCTGGGTGCATGCATAGAAGCAATGATTGTCCTGGACACAAGCATGTCCGCGGGCAGCAGTGCGTGGCCGCCAATTGGTGAGCGTATCCAAAGCGTTCTCATCGCCAGCGACGGCTGCCTTGGCCAGACTGGCCATCTCCTCGCGAAGCTCGCTTTCGACAGTGCGTCGAAAACAGATAAGTAGTAGCACCTCACGCAGATCGTGGGAGAACATGGTTAAGAACTGATACTGGCCATCACAGCGCCAGCCGGTGACCAGGCCCATGGCATCAGCAGTGACCATGCGGCCGCCCTGTTCGCTAAACTCCAGCAGCACAATGGCTGCCTTGTGGGGACCACTGACGCTGGCGAACTCGCGATGTCCTGCAAACCAGACATGTATGTCACCATGCTCCCAGCCCGTGGCTAGCAAAGCCTTCTCCGGATGCCAGCAAAGCGCCGTTGCCTGCGAGGTGGCATGCACTGGATAGGTGACATCGCGTTGAGGCTCACCCTGAGAACAAATACGTTATTATATTAGATGTTCCTTGCGTTAACACAGCTACAACTTACCGTATCTGCAAAAATGGTAACGCTGCCACCGCGTTCCTGACTGTAGGAGGCAACCGCAAAGAGCGGCTCATTCGGATGCCAGCTGCTAATCGTGCTCACTGCATCCGAGTCCAGGAACTCGATTTTCGTATCAAAATAAAGCGTCATTTCCGCGTCTTGAAATTAAATAACACTTTAAGCCGAAAATGTTCCGACTTGGGCCAAACAAACTTCTGGCCACAACAGACAACTGTTGTCATGGCAATTCGAACCCTGCTCCTTGTTTTGGTCGGCGAATCAGGCAGCTTGGTCGGTACATGAACATGATCTGAGCAGTTTGGGAATTCTAGAAAAACATTTAAAAAAACAAATTTCACAATCAGAACAAGTAAGAACGTTGAAGTCGGATGCACCCGACTGCGGCGTGAGGGGTTGGAGATCTTGACACTTTGTCTGACTATGGTATATATCAACATGTACACCAAGTTTGGTTGCGCTAGCTGTAAAACTGTGGAAGAAAACTGCGATCATACGGACGGACGGACATTTTACAAACCCAATATAGTATTTTTTCTTGTTTTACAAAAAAAATTATAAAAAGAGTATAATAAAAATAAAAAATAATCATTATCTCTAAGTTCTATTTTCTAGCTCGTATACATATGTACATATAAAACTTAAAGTCTAATTATGAGAGAATTGTGGCAAGGCTAAAACGTTTGCTAATAAATATTTTTGGTAAACAGTTTTATCCAAAAATTATACCGAATACCTTTGAAAAGCTCAAAATATTTATTAAACAGTGTTACGGTACAAAAGTCACTTAGCACACACTTACAATGTAGACTCACGCACACGAAAAGGCAGAGAGCAGAGACAGCAATTAAATGGGTAAATGGTGCGCCGTACTTGGATACATCATGCTGTAATCATGCAAGGTGCTGCATTTCCGTGGCCAGTTACCAGTTAACGAGAGCGAAAGAGATATGAAGACAACTAGTACCAAATAAATTAGTAAATCAAATTCGGAAAAGTTTACCCCTCTCTAAAATGAATTTTCTCTATACCGAATTTATTATGATGCACATAAGATTTTTAAAATTTTTCTAAAATTTTTCGGCGGGCGGTACTACGCCCTGTATAAAATCATACTCGCACGAAAATTTAACTTTTGACCCTACAACATTAACCACTAGTTTTTCACCCAGAAGAATACATTTTCCGGAAAATTGGTATGGAATTTTTATTTAATATTTCATATTGGTCTTCGAAAATAAAGCAATTCGCTTAAAAACTAAACTTTCGCTCTTTTTACCAGCCACTTTCCACCCAGGAAGGTAAATTTTCTGGAAAATTGGTATGCAGTCATTGTTGACTTTTCACGTAAATTTCAGAAAATGAATTTGAGTCCGATCGGGTGAGAAACAGATAAGTTGAATGCAATAATTTTCCGAATATTTTCCGACTCTTTAGGCGGATTTGAAAGATTTGAAAATAACAGTTTTTATATTATGTTATGTGGAGGTTGGAAAATGAGTCTCATGCAAATCGCACTAAAACTAAAGTTTCACCCATGTAACCTTGACCACCCACTTTCCACCCTGTGGTGTGAATTTTCCGGATAATTGGTATGCAGTTTTTAATGAATTTTCATATAATTCTTTGAAAATACGCTTGAAGCTGATCAGATGGTAAACAAAAAAGTGCATACGATTTCCCCACAGATGATAGGTAAATATTATGTATCCATTATGATGACCGGTTTTACTTTGTATGCACTTCGTTCACAACTGACAATTGAGAGTATTTTTCTTTAATTACACCACCTGACATAATTACACCATGGGAAGCATGAAATCACCGGCGAGCAACAACTTTTCAGTATTGCGACGCATTTGTAGGCAATAACAGAAACGAAAAAAAGCAGTTACGTTGACTACACTGCATGAGAAGCAACAAATGTAAAATGGCTGAAAATAATAATTATGAAAATGCATTGAGAATTGCGGGTGCTGTCATATTGCCCAATCTTGGTGGAGTCGTTAATGGCCAACTAACCAGACGCAATCTGAAGAATTGGTATGCGCATCTTAACTTTCCATCGTTCAAGCCGCCAAACTATCTATTCGCACCTGTGTGGACATCGCTGTACCTCGGCATGGGCTATGGCTCCTATCTGGTATGGCGTGATGGCGGTGGCTTCAGTGGGGATGCACAGCTGCCGTTGATTGCCTATGGGACACAGTTGGCGCTCAATTGGGCGTGGACGCCGATTTTCTTTGGCAAGCATAGCATCAAGGGCGTAAGTTGTGTTGTTGGATTTAACTATTTTTATTTCATTATCTCATAATTAATAATGTCATGCATAGGGGCTTATTGACATAGTCGCTTTGACGGCAGCTGCCGGCGCGTGTGGCGTACTCTTCTATCGCGTCAACAAAACGGCTGGTCTTCTCTTTCTGCCCTACATGGCTTGGCTGGGCTTTGCCACGGCCTTGAACTATGCCATGTTGAAGCTCAATCCGGAGCCTCAAAAGGCCGAGCAGCCAGCGTTGGAGAAGAAGCAGTAGTAGAGCATTTGGCAGAACACACAAACCACAAATTTACACAATTTCTTTTTATATTTCAATGTTGTAATGTAATCGGCGTTATCGATAAACTGTCTGGCGATCGTTATTTGATTTAAAAAAGCATTCAAAATGTATGTAAATTAATTGTAGCCCATCTCTAGGGCTTTTATAGCAAAAGGTGGCAGCAACAATGGCGAAATACAATTTTTTATTTTAAAATCTTGGAAGCCGTAAAATAATTTCCAATTGGCACTATAAATATCTTGTTGCCCTGTTATAGAGCACAATCGATAAGCTGCACTGCTGCCGCAGACTGTTGATCGATATTGTTTAAAAACACATTAAAAATATGTTAGTTTGTTAATAGTTGCAAATAAAAGGTGTGAGCAAGAATAAACACAGCTTATTGGCGTACCATAATTATTTTTATTTTTTTAAAGAAAATTTCAATCGTCAAAAAAAAATTCCAATTGGCGTTATCGATGACTTCTTGCAATGCGTTTGAACTGAACGTTATTTTTTTTTTTTTAAATGCATTTAAACGTAAATTAGTTGGCACCAGGCTGCGTGGGCTGAGGGGCAGCAGCAGCAGCTGCAGCTGTGGCAGTGGGGGTCGTTGGGGTGCCAGCCTTCGGGGAGGCCGTTTTTGGTGAAGCGCCTGCTTTGGGTGATGACGTCGCCTTGGGAGATGGCTGCGTGTTCTTTGGTTGGGGCTGTTGCTGCTGTTGAGGTGTTGTTTTTGGCGGCGATGGCTGCTGTTTTGGTGGCGATGCCTTGTTGCCTTTGCCCTGCTGCTGCTGCTGTTGGTTGGGCTTTTGGCCAGCTGGCTTGGCGGATGCAGCTGCTGCATCGGGTTTTGGTGCAACAGCGGGCTTTGGAGCCGCCTGCTTCTGCTGTTGCTGCTGAGGCTTGTTGCCACCGGCATTGGCGTGCTGCTGCTGCTTCTGAGCTTGTGGCTGCTGTCCGGGCTTAGGCTGCTGCTGCTGCTTTGGTTTCTGGGCCTGATCTTGTTTCTTGCCGTTGACGGCAGACGCTGGTTTTTGAGCGGGAGCGGCAGCTGCAACTGGAGCAGCATCTGCAACTGGAGCAGCATCTGCAACTGGCGCGGCAGCTGCAACTGGTGCAGCATCTGCAACTGGAGCGGCAGCTGCAACTGGTGCAGCATCTGCAACTGGAGCGGCAGCATCAAATGGAGCGGCAGCTGCGAATGGAGCGGCAGCTGCGACTGGAGCGGCAGCTGCAACTGGAGCAGGAGCTGCAGCTGGCGCGGCAGCTGCAACTGGAGCAGGAGCTGCAGCTGGCGCGGCAGCTGCAACTGGTGCAGTATCTGCAACTGGAGCGGCAGCTGCGACTGGAGCGGCAGCTGCAACTGGAGCAGGAGCTGCAGCTAGAGCAGGAGCTGGAGCAGGAGCTGCAGCTGGAGCAGAAGCTGCAGCTAGAGCAGCAACTGGAGCAGCAGCTGCTGGTTTCGACTGTTGCCGCTCAACTGTCTTGGGCTCAGCTGGTGGTGTCACTTGTTTAGCTGGTGGAGGCGTCACTTGCTTTGGGGTTGACTGTTTAGACTGCTGTTTGGCGTTTTTCCCCTCATGCTTTGGCTCTGTCTTAACGGCTTGGGTTGCTGGAGCAGCCGGCTTTTGCTGATCAGCGGGTGGTGTAGCCTGCTTGGCTTGCAGTGGAGCCTGCTGTGGTACAGCTGCCTTCTGTTCAGCGGGCGGAGTCGCCTGCTTGGCCGGTGAAGGTGTCACTTGCTTGGGCGTTGCCTGCTTGGTCTGCTGTGGAGCGACCTGCTGTGGCACAGCTTGCCTTTGCTCAGCTTCCAACTTTTTCTCGGGCTCGGCAGGGGCTTGCTTTGGTTTCTGCTCCTGTTTGGCAGCGGGAGTTACAGCTTGTGCTGGGTCCGTCTTTGATGCAGCTGGCTCCACTTTTGGTGCGATTGGCTCTGTCTTTGGTGCAGCTGCCTCCGGTTTGGCAGTGGCAGTTGGCGCCTTTACTTCAAGCTTTTTTTGGCCTATAGTTTTCTCCACTTTAGGTTCGTGCTTCTCTTCCATTGGAGCTGCCACTAGCTTTGGTGGCTCAGCGGCTACAATCTGAGCTAGTGTTTGAACAGCAGGTGGTGTATTTGCCTTGACAGTAGCTGCAGTGGCAGCAACAGGGGCAGCAATAGGTACAGGAGCTGCAGGAGTATTAGGAACTGCAGGTGCAGCGACAGCAGCTGCAAGAGCAACAACAGGGACAGGAGCAGCAACAGAAGCTGCAGGAGCAACAACAGCAACTGTTGGAGCAGCAACAGCAGCTTCCAAAAGCTGCCCAGTAACAGAAGCTGCAACCGGAGGTGCAACGAGAGCTGCAACAGGAGCAGCAAGAGGAGCTGCAGGTGCAGCAGGTGCAGCAGCTACCACTTGAGTGGGTTTAGTTGGCTGGGACTCTGCTAGAGATTGAGTTTTTTGCTCTACCGGCTTTGGTGCAGGCGCAGCTTTGTCTGCTGCTTTTTGGACTTGGTTAGGTTGTTTTTCATCTTTAGGTGGCGCAGTTGCAACAGCTGCAACTGCAGCCTTTGGCTGTGCAGCGACAGCGTTCGTTTTTAGCTGATCCTTGTTGGCCTCAGGTTGTTGCTTCTTTTCCTCCTTATCTTGGGACTTGGCGTTGGCTTTCTTGTTATCCTGCTTGCCCTTTGCCTTTTCGCTCTGTGCAGCATTGTTGGGCTTCTTGGAAGCATCATTCTGTTTGGCTTCCGGTTGTTGTTGCTGCTGTTTCTTGCGATCCTGCTTGTTTGACTGCTGTTGCTGCGATTGCTGTTTGTTCTCCGCCTTGTGCGATTTCTTAGCATCCTTAAGCTTCTCAGGTTCCTGTTTCTTGTCAGAAAGCAGCTCCTGTTGCTTTTTTGCCTCCAACTTGGCCAGCTCATCAAAGTCATCGATCAGCATGGGCACCTCATCATCATCCTCGCTGCCCAACTTAGCTGCACTTGCACCAGTTGCAGTTTCCGTCGATTTTTGTTGATTGGACATAGAACTGGCATACATGCGCAGCTGCACAACCGTCTCCTGGCCCAGCTGCGGCAGAATCTCTGGCAGCATTTCAACAATCTTCTTCGTTTCACCATGTCCCGTTACGGCAAAGGTGTTCGCCGAGAGCGAAGCCTGCGCTTTGGGATTGTTAAAGTGTATAACAGTCAAATCATCCTTAATGATGTTGACCTCCTCAATGCCGGGTATGGTGCTCACAGAGAGCTTCTTCAAAGAGCTCTGTAACTTCTTGTCATCGGTGGCGGCCGTTTGATGCATGACCTTCTTCTTGCGTCGGGGCGTGCCCTTGCCACCAATGCGCACCTGCGCCTGCAGCCGCTTCAACTTCTCCACATTCATATTCAACTAGAATATATCAAAGTAGATATACATATATATATGTATATAGATATGAATATGTATTACATAAAATGCCTCAACCAAAAAGATTTACCTCAGATATTTTCTTTCCTCAGATGTTGTGACAATGTGCAACTCCACGGGTGAAATACCGAATGCGAATAAATGCAGCCCAGTGGCAAAAACCGATCCACATCCACGATTCACATTCACATCCACATCGAAAGCTATATCCACAGCGACAGCGCTGCTTTTATTAATAACGCAACTGGCGAATTTCTCTCTCCCTGCCTGCTGCCTGCTTTATTTTATTTTTTTTTTGCGCATTTTTGTGTATTTTTTCTTGTTTTTCGAGCATACGCCTCGCAAAAAAAAATGTCGCTATTTTAAAAATAGCCTCACATCTTCAATATGCCTGCTGCCTGTCTGCTGCTGTATCTGTTAGTTCTGTTGGTTCCTCTGCTGCCGTCTGACTCGACTCTGCTGTGTAGTGTTTCCGAGTTCTGTTCACCATTAGCAGCAGCAGCCGTCGCAGTGGCAGTGGCAGCAGCAGCGGTGGCAACTTGGCGTGTGGCATGCCAAAACATACAAAAACCCAAACCGACTTCACGTTCACACCGGCTGTTGAACCGTTGACGACGGACTGGACTCCACTCTCTCTCTCTCTCTCTTTCTCCCTCTCTCTCTCTATTCTATTTCTCCCAAAGTGCTTCAAAAATAGACTACACACACAACACACAGCTAAACACTAAACTCAGGGCATCTTCTTCTATAAGAGTTTATTTAGTATATATACATATTTATTTATGTCGCTGCAGGAAGAACGATAAACTATCTTTAACGCGCCGAACATTAAATACCCTTAGCTTAAGATGAGTTTTTAAAAGAAATCTCTGCTCATTATTATAAACTTGCTGAAGGTATTATAATTTTCTCACGAAATTTGTAACGCATTATAAATATTCTTGATCCGCCTCAACAGCCTAGTCGAACTGCCCATACAGACATATGTATGTTCATATGCGAACTTGTTTCTCAGTTTTAAAGCTAACTTGGTGAAATTGGCACAGATGCTTCTTTTGGCTGCAGGTAGTACATGTCAAAATCGACCGGATCAGACCACTATAACATATAGATGTTATTGAAGCGATCGGTTCAAAAAGTTGGTTTTTCAATATAACTCGACAAAACTGAACAGTTCTTAGCCAAAGTTACATATTCTGCGTAAGTTTTGTATGTTTTTTACATGCTGACCTTATGAAAGTTAGGTGACTGTATCTCAAAGCTGTCATACGAACAAACTGTCGAAATTTAAGTTTTCATATGAACAAGTTTTCTGCAAGGGTATATATTTTCGGCACGCCAAAACAAATTTGTTTTACCTTTCGATCAGTATATAGCTCGATCTGATTGGACACTCACAGCAAATCTTTCATTCTTGCTGTATAAATTGCTAGTCGCCGTTTGCTTCGTCCCTAGCGTGGACTGCCTTCCATAGTGATATATACCATATGATCTTAACTTATCCAAAATCTTTTCTAAGAATGCTGTTTAACGCCAAGTAATCAAACTTCTCGATAATCACAGCAGTGTGCCCGACTACGAGACTCCCTCTGCCTGTTACACACATTTGCAGTACTTTATAACTCCCTTTTTCCTATTTTTAATGGGAACAGGGAGTAAAAATGACGTTAACTAGCGCAGCTTTGTTAGAAAATCGCATATTTTAATTTGTTTTGAATTATTCAAAAGTTCAAAAATTTCCATTTTTCTTCTTTTTTTTTTGACTAAAAGGAAATTTTTACTCTAATTATAGATTTATCGATTTACTTTCATTTTTTATTTGTAGAAAAGGCTTTCTTCAAACTGGCCGCAACTGGCCCGATTTGAATGGGTTGTCTTAAGCGACGGTGTACTGTATGTTAAGTTGGTAAGCTTAAGATTCAACAACAAAAACAAGGACAGTCTTATAAACATAGCTGTAAAGCTGAGAGACAAACTTGAATAGAAATAGACGGACATCACTTTATACATATATAAAGAAATGCTTGGGAGTATCAGGTTTGTTCCTATTTTCGATAGCTAGGGCAAAGTTAGTGTTGGTGATAGAACTTAAATACAAGGGTATACTATCTGCAATCCGAGTAAACGGATATCGTACATATTGTCAGTTATACAATTTCTATTGGATTACAAACATAAAGATGTACTAGCTTATAACGTGTGTGGTAATAACATTATGGCGTTATGATATATATATATATGTGCTTCATAAATTATACATACATAGATCTACACACATCATTCCAGCAGCTCGTGAATTATAGCTATGTGATAGGCGAATTTGTGAATATTCTTGAGGTCAGAGTTAGAGCGGGCAGAGTAAACCAGAATATGCATTTTCGACTCCTTTTGTATGATGGGTTCAATAGCTTTGTACTTTTCCTGCTCCGCGTTGAGCTCGGCCAGCATTGCTATGTTCTATGATGGAAGTTGATGAACAGGAGATGATGAGCAGAGTTTGAGAAGATTGTTTGGTTGTAGACTTACCTGTAAACAGCGTAGCTGAAGTTCTTTCAATCGAGCGTCATTTTTTTGCTCCTCGGCATTGCTTTTCTAACTCAAAGTCTTTGATCTGCAGGACATGCTCGGGCACTGTAAAGGTTTTCTTGTCCATCTTGCGCAGGCAATCGTGTTTCGCCTGGCAGGATTCCAGCATTAGGCACATGACTGCGTCCTTCTTCTGTGTTAACAAAGCGGTCGTGGCAGGCGTTTTAATTTTATTAATAGTATTTCCAATAGCTCTGCTAACCAAGGATTTCACCAAAAGGTCTCCTGAAAAAGTCAGCATGTCAAAGTTGAGATAGCGGCGCATTTGTTACACGTAGAACCTACGTTCGGCCGAGATTTGTTCCGGCATTAGCTTGAAGAACTGTAAACTGAATGCGCTCTGGCTAAAATCCATTTTGGAGCATTAAAATGAAGTTAATTCAATTGTAAACAAACGCGTCAACAAGATGCCAAAAATTGCGCGAGTTAAGAAATCGATAAGACGGATATTCGCTTTGATATCGATACTTAAACAGTGTGACCAGTCTTGCCAGATTTGAAAAAGCATACGTTGGATTTACAGTTTTTATATGCTGCAATGCAACGAAATTGGCAAATCTATAGGTATATGGGTAATGTTTCGTTACAGCTACCCCAAGTGAAATCGAAAGAAAGGTTCAAAACATTTGGTTTTGGGCTCTGAAAATTCGAAATAATTTTAGGATCCGAAAACTAAGCTCGGAATATTTTTTTTTGCCGAAAAATGTGTTAGAAAGGTTTTTTTAGTTTAACCGATACCCGCGCCACGCGCTTATCGATAATGCATATCGGTGCCTTTTTGAGGTAACAGTAGCGGAGATTGTTGGGTGATGTTTCGATATAACTACCCCTGCGAAACAGCGATCAAAAAATCTGGTTTTGGGCTCAAAAAATGCAGAAAAATTCTAGTATTTCAAAACCGGCATCGGAGGCTGACTTTTATGACGGAAAATATAATAGAAATCCAATTTAAGTTGTGCTAATGTTGTCGTTAACAGGGCTGTAAGCGTTAACATTATCGATAGTTCAGCGCTTGGCGCAGGTATCTGCTAAACTAAAAATAGGTTTTTAACACATTTTATCGGAAAAAAAAAAAAATTTCCGAGACCAGTTTTAGCATTATAGAATTATTTCCAATTTTTTGAGCCCAAGCCCAAATGTTTTGGAGCTTTCTTTCGATTTCACTTGGGGTAGCTGTAACGAAACATTACCCACAATTTTAAGTTGAGCCGATACTCACGCGACTCGATTGCGTATCGTTAGCGCATTTGGCTGAATAACTTAATAGAGCAGCCGAGCTGTTAAGCTTAACAGCTCTACTACTCTGTTAACGTTTATAGCACTGCTTTTAATATTTTGCAGCCCTGAAAATATCGATAATGATTGTTTCATGCTCGATCGATACAGTTGAGAAGATAGTTCGGCATGAACGCGACGCGTACTTTTTTTTTATGTGCCGGAATTGAAAAACCTTTCCCAAACGCGTAAAGTAATTACAGAATATACACATAACATAGTGTATTTTACTTTGTTCAAGGTAACTGTGCCAACTTAAGTATTTTCTAAGCCACTTCCCATCTGCACAGACTCCAACAAGTGTGAGAAAAAATGAAGAAAACATCAGCGCTTTAGTTGTCACCGCGCAACTGCAAGTGTATTAGTGACAGTGACCAAAACACAGCCACAATAAAAACTAAAAACAACAAACCTACTTATGTAGTTATCAACATTTATGAACAAATTTGTATGTAAATATGTATGTTTTGTATGACTCAACCAAGGCAGGCAAACAACTAGACACCAAACAACTATAAATGTGTGTACAAATGCATATATGTATATACATCTGTGTATGTATGTGTTCTCTCACGCACTCACACTCTGACAATACTTTTTTTTTTTTAATTGCCACAGTCTTTTATTTTTAACAAGAGTTTTACATTTGGTGTATTGTTTCTTGCAGCCAATATCGTGTTCCAAAACTTGCTCCATTTTGTCAACCTGTGTAAGTATAAATTTAAAAGAATTATTCTTTATATATATATTATTATTAAAAGCCGAATAGAGAAACCATAAATGTGTTTCAAATTCTACGAGCAATAAAGCCATCAAATATTCGGGCGTCGGCTAACAAATGACAACAAAAAGAGCTGCGATTGTGGAGTAAATCAAATGCATGATGTCTTCCTGTCACGCACACTATATATATATATCCATATATATGTATATATATATATATATATACTGTTACTACAACAGTTGTAAACTAAAGCATGCAAGCACATATAAGTATGTATGTATGGATATGTAATACTAAGTTAATTTAATTGAGAAGTTCATGCAAATATTTTGTTGTAGCATAGAAAATACATTGACAGTAAAGTATATTTATTATAGCACTACTACTACATATATGTATACATGTATATACATACATATGCATGTATTAACAAGCCTACATATAGATAAATATTAATATTCATTCAGAAACGTTCATCTTTAAACGAAAGCTCAAATGTATCTGATTACATATATACATATTTTCTTTTTAAATTTCTGTCTCATATTAGATGTTGTATCTTTGAAATCTGTCTGCGTACATATGCATGTAAAACAAGAACGAACTCTAAGATCCCTAAACACATCTTCGTACTTAGGTGTGTACACACACACACACACACACACATATGCATGAACCGTGAACAATGCACTGCTTGCAAGCAGATCAATGGCAGTGCTGCTTCTTCCTGCTCTTCTTTACCTTTACCATGGAAAAAGATAGACAAACGGGCATGGCTTGATCTAATCGTTGAAGTTTTTGATAACGATTAAGAATATATAGTTTGCTTACATATTTAACGAATACTAAGCAGTGCTGTGCAGCTAAAGGTGAACTGTCGATAGAGGCTTAAGAGTGGCTTTTCAACGCCTACAAACAAATGTATTTCGTAGGTTGTAAATCTGAGCGCAACTTGCTAAACAAGTTCGGTGAGTCGATATGTATGTATGTACATTGTTATAGGCATGTACATATATATCCAAATGTAAATACATACATATATGTATGTATGGAAATGTACTTACTTTAGTTATCTTTTTTTTTATGCCACTTAGCTTGCTTTATGATCTTTAATTCAGTTGCAGTATGCACAATGCACACATGTACATGCATACATAAATACATGCATACATAGATAGACTATACTTAATGAAGTCCATTTGATGGTCTCTGTAAATTGTTAATATTATTAGGATGTTAATGCTTGATATTAAGCAATAAATACTCAATAGTTTTATATTTAAAGTAACATTAATGGAGACAACAAGTTGCAAATTAGCAGCTATCTTTCTACATATGAATAATATTAACAAAAAATTTGTATTTTTCAGATTTGTAAGTAGATTTTAGATCACAATTATGTTGAAATTTATACGTGGAAAAGGTCAACAGCCAACAGCTGAACGACAGCGACTGCAAAAGGAGCTCTTCGCCTATCGGAAGGTTAGTACCAATTGTGAAAGCAAGTATTTACTGTACTCTATTACACAGTTTTCAACATTTTTATGCATACATGTTTAGCTAGACCTGTTCTCATTGTCGCCATTAATCAGATCAATTGGAAACGTTTCCGCAAATATACTCTGTTCCCAGTTTGTTTTCATTTGCATATTAGGGAAAGGGGAAAAAATTAAACATTTTTGGTCTAATCAATCAGTAGTGTCGCTAGATAGTCAAATGTGGCAGATACAGGCTTTGAACTAGTGGCGGGGGTGGAAATAGACATGCAAGCAAAAAGGCTAACACTTTAACTGATTCGAGGCTGACAGAATATTTGTATGTAACTAAAATATTCTTTAATCATTAACCCATTATGCCATTGAGAAAGTTTCCATAAATTTAAACTAAACTCGCCACAATAAAATGCTGAGAAATGCACGTGCCATTGAATACCGACGCCATCATCCAGTTGTAGTTGACTACATTTAATTCAATGACATCACCCACAGTGCGTCACCTTGAGGCAGTGTGGTTTTGTAACAGTATTTAAGTAGCACGAATATATACATATGTACATGGTATATATATTGTATGTATGTGTATAGATAAATATGTAATATTAATATTTATTAATTATGTATTAACTTTTTGGGTTCGGTTCTTGGGCTTAATTTTAATTGCAATCTAAAGGTCCAGTATTATATATAATCTTAAAAACAAATGGAATCAAATATAATATGGGTAAATAGGTATATGGGCATTTCCGGAAAAAGGTTCACCAGCGCCGAAAATTTCAAAGTCTTTCTTACTACCTATTACTTCTGAATTATACGCTTTAATCGATGTAATTTATTAAAAATTGTTGAAATCTAACAATTTGAAATCCAATTCAATAACTTTCATAAGCAAATCGACTGCAATCTGCAAAAATGGCTTTTTGATCTTATTTTGTTAATTTTTAGACCGTTCTCTCTTTAATATTTACGTTGTAAAATGAGATGATACTTGATGAAAACTATTTCATAAACATTCAATAACAACAAGCACTAACTAACAAATATGACCAATTTAACCTAGCTTAACTCTTAATATTCAAGTGTAAAGTCAATGGAAATCTGTAACGTTCGCGATAGTTGCAAATTTGCTTTTTTTAAAAAACTATCTGAACAATATCAAAATGTTAAATAAATAGTGAAAAGTACATTATTTAATTATAGTTTGAAAATGTTTTCCATCAAATTTTTCATTCAAATTCGCAGACTTTTGCACATTTCCAGATACTTTCAAGCGAGACTTTTATATTTTGTAGCGTTCGCGATCGCTGGTTTTTCTTAATTATTCTGAAAACGTGAAAGCTTTGACTTGTATTGAAAAATGGTGCACCTAAAAAGAAGCTAAACCACAAAAATAAAAATTTAAAAAAATGTGTTTTTGTTATTTTACTTTCAATGTAAATGTGTACGAATGTAACGTTCGCGAACCTGGAAACGTACATCATCATATGTACCATCAACAATCCGTTCAACAATGAATTCAAGGTATCCAAAAATTAATCATCCCTTGACATATTTATGTACAATGTACATACCTTCATATGTATATAGAAAACGATATATATGTATATAAATGTTAATATGTACATAAGCACATATCTTATTTTTATCATCGAAACTTTTATTGTCATCAACCTAAAATAATAATATTGTGTATACAGTGCAGGGCAAGATATAGACTCAAGTCGACACCGCTACAAAGCAATAGAGTTGATAAGATTAGCTTAGTTTGTTTTATGTACAACCTGAGCAAATGGGTTGGTCGCAGGAAACACATTATGTGTTGTACATAAACAGAGAAAATGTATCGGGCGTATTTTGTCGGTGCTGATAGACATAGTATTTCGAACTGATAAGATATCACAGAACAGTCACTGGGACTGTGAATGTGTAGAGTGCTGCACCTGTCATGGACTTAAATTGGTATTAACTGGTAGTACCTTTCTTCAAATTTGTATATTGTTGTATATGTTACTAACCTTTATACTGATTAAAACGTATGCTTAATCCAGAATGACAAGTGGGAGATGAATGCAACAACGGTGCGCAAAATCAAAAATAGTGATGAAAAATTCCTCCTTTCTATTTGCAACCATATATACAAAACACAGCTGATTTATCGGATGGACCATGCATGTTTAAGGTGCATGGTCACACTGTTTTAGTTATGTTCCACACACACAAGAATTAAATAGCAAATTTATGCCAGGAATTTTCCATAGTGCTGTAGACAGGCCTTTATTTTAAAAACATTAACAACTGTCCCATTCTGGCTGTGAATAAATGCACACAGTATTATAATTTTGTCATGAAATGTGTAACCTATTGAAGGAAACGTTTTAGAAAAAAAAGGGTTGCATATTCGTGATCAGCATCAACAGATGAGTCATGTCCGTCGTCCGTCTGTTTATATGCGAACTAGTCCCTCAGTTGTAGAGCTATCTTGGTGAAACTTGGCACAGATGCTTATTCTTTCTACAAGCAGTACATACATATGTCTGAATCAGCCAGATCGGACGACTGTAACATATAGCTGCCATAGGAACAATCGCTTGAAAATTGGTTTTTGTATGAACATTTTTTTGAATTTCAAGATAACTCAACCAAACTTATTTTACCTAAGTTTAAGTTAGTTAATACACGCTGACAAAATTTCATCAATTTCATATCCTATAGCTGCCATTTGAACAATCGGTTAAAAAATTTGTTTGTGCATGAGAAATAAGTTTTTGTATGAAAAACAATTTTTTTTTTCTTAATTTAAATAAACCAAAATCATCTATTGTTTGTTTTAGGATGTTATTTCAATGTTGCCTGCATTTTTTTTTTTTTAGATCGGTCGACTATATCTTGTAGCTGCCATAGGAACAATCTGTTCAATATTAAGTTTTCTTGTGAAAAACTTTTCTCAAGGGTCTATATTTTCGGCACGCCAAAGATAACATTTATTTTATTGTTTTTTAGTTCAACTGGGTATTTACATTGGGTATGATAGGCAAGAATTTGGCCTCGTTAAATTGATCGAAATACAAAATACATACAAACCTACTATCTATATTTATAATTATGGTGTACAGTTTACTTCCTAATCTTAACTAAGATTGTAACTTACATTCTTATCTAAATGAGTCATCAACCATGGAAACACTTTAAAATGGCCTATTTTTTTTGACTCCCTGTATCCATTCAAAATTGTTTAGAGGGAGTTATTAAGATCTAAAAATATTCTTAACTGGCATAAGGAGGCATCTCTGACTGTATAAAGTATACTTATTCTACAGCCAAGTCGATTTGTCCGATTGTGTTTGGAAAAGAATAGTTCAGCATTTAACATATTTTTTTTAGAAAATTTAATGTATAGATTAAAGCTAACAAGCTCTCTCCTTGCAGACGGCACAACATGGCTTTCCTCACAAACCATCAGCATTGGCTTACGATCCAGTTGCCAAACTCATGGCTATCGGTACACAAACTGGAGCTATTAAAGTTTTCGGACAGCCCGGCGTTGAGCTGTATGCCCAACATACCTTAGTGAATAATACTGCATGTGAACTAAATGTTCAACTGCTTGAATGGGTTTATGGAACGGGTCGACTTCTCTCGCTGACCGCCGCCAATCAGCTCATATTATGGGAGCCAGTGGGTACCACGCTTGTACCTATTAAGTCACTTCCTTTCGATGGCAAATTGAAAAAGGTATCCTCGTTATGCTGTTCCCTAAATAAGGATATTGTGTGGATAGGGACCGAAGGTGGTAACATATATCAGTTTGATTTAATATCATTCACTATACGTGAACCCGTCATTTACCACGACGTGGTTTTGGAACAAGTACCACCGACATACAAGTTAAATCCTGGGGCTATTGAGTCAATACGCCAGCTGCCAAACGCACTAAATAAGTTACTGATCGCCTACAATCGCGGACTTTGCGTATTATGGGATTTGGACATGTCGGCTGTTGAACGGGCCTATATCGCACCCGGACATGGTCAAAGTGTTGGTCTGTATGTGAACACTTCAGGCACAGAATTCAATTGGTACCATGCCGACGGCTCTCATGCTTGCTGGAGTATCGAAAGTGGAGAGCCGCCTCAAAATGTAAATTATGTTCCTTATGGCCCGGATCCGTGCAAAAGCATAAATCGGCTTTATAAGGGAAAGCGGGGGTAAGTTTTACCTTCTTTTGATGTCGTAAGTTTTTATAATCTCTTTTTTAATTACAGTGTCAGCGATGTGATTATTTTTTCTGGAGGAATGCCGCGTTCGGCCTATGGTGATCACAACTGCATATCGGTGCATGCCACCGATGGGCAAAAAGTGTGTCTAGATTTTACGTCCAAAGTGATTGATTTCTTTGTTACATACAAGGAAAGCAGCGACGCTGTACAGGTGCTCGTTGTATTGCTTGAGGAAGAACTGTGCGCTTATGATCTGACTGATGCAAAGGTTTCGACCGTTAAAGCGCCCTATCTGCACTCGGTTCATGCCTCAGCCGTGACATGTAATTACCTGGCTTCACAGGTCACTCAAGCGGTATATGACCGTATATTACGCGCTGGCGATGAACAGGACATCGACTACAGTAGTATTGACTGGCCTATCACTGGTGGAGTGCTACCCGAAGGCATGCAGCCTGATGAAAACGAATCTGTTAACGAGTATGAGATTCTTTTGACTGGACACGAAGACGGATCCGTTAAATTTTGGGATTGTTCTGGGGTGCTCCTTAACCCCATATATAACTTTAAGACGGCAATTATTTTTGGACACGAAAATCAGGATGATGGACCTGCAGACGCCAGCATTGAACAGATTGATGAGGGAGAACCGCCATTTCGTAAATCTGGTCTATTTGATCCTTATTCCGATGATCCTCGTTTAGCAGTAAAAAAAATTGCGCTGTGCCCAAAAACAGGACAGCTTATTGTTGGTGGCACCGCCGGACAAATTGTCATAGCTGATTTTGAAGGAGATTATACAGAACGCGGTATCCTAAGGCTTAGTTCTATGAACCTAGTTAGCGATCGTGACGGCTTTGTGTGGAAAGGCCATGATCAGCTAACTGTGCGTGCCAATTTACTAGAGGAAGACGCTGCACCAATAAGTGAAAATGGCGTCAATATTACTGGCGTGCTGCAAGTCCTCCCTCCAGCTAGCATCACCTGTCTTGCGCTAGAAGCTAACTGGGGTCTAGTCTCTGGCGGTACTGCGCATGGCTTGGTATTGTTCGACTTTAAAAACTTTGTGCCGGTATTTCACCGTTGCACTCTGAATCCAAACGATTTGACTGGCGCAGGCGAACAGCTTTCTCGTCGCAAGTCATTTAAGAAATCACTTCGGGAATCCTTCCGTAAGCTGCGCAAAGGAAGATCGACTCGCAACAATCCAACCAATCAGATACCAACTACGGTAAGTCTATAAACTAACATTGTTGGAATCAATTAAAAACTTATGACAACTTGTTTGTTCAGTTGGAAGCGCGTCCCGTTGAAAGGCAAATAGAGGCTCGTTGCACTGACGATGGCATGGGATCTATGGTGCGTTGCTTGCTCTTCGCTAAGACCTACATAACTAATGGTGAGTATGGTATTATTATCAGAGGGTATCCTCGTCTGAAAGTTTTGATCTAATCTAATTTTGGATTTCAGTTAACATTACCTCACCCACTTTGTGGTCTGCCACAAATGCGAGCACCGTTTCGGTATTCTTATTACATTTACCACCAGCACAAACTGCAGCCACCACAGTACCACCTGCAAGTGGGAATGCTACACCACAGTCGCCGCGTCGCATATCTGCGCAACTGGCCAAGGAAATTCAGCTTAAGCATCGCGCTCCGGTCGTCGGCATTTCAATATTTGACCAAACTGGCTGCCCCGTTGACCAGTTAAACTACGGTGAAAATGGCACTCCTCCCCATCGTGTGCTTATTGCCTCCGAGGAACAGTTTAAGGTCTTTTCGCTTCCACAACTAAAGCCTATCAACAAGTACAAGCTTACCGCCAACGAAGGTGCCCGTATACGCCGCATACACTTTGGCTCATTTAGCTGTCGCGTCTCGCACGAGCTTCTACAGAGTCTAAATGGTAACAGTCCCACAAAATCAACGCGTTCTCATGAGGGTGGTGATGGAGCTGCTAATACAAGTGCTGTATCAGCAGCTGGCGGCGGTGAGATCTACAATGAGATGGCGTTAATTTGTTTGACCAACATGGGCGACATCATGGTGCTATCTGTGCCGGAGTTGAAGCGTCAATTAAATGCGGCTGCAGTAAGGCGCGAAGACATCAAGTAAGTATAAAATATATTTGAACTTAACTATATATAATTTTGAATTTAATTTTAAATTAATTTAATTGTATTTTCTCTTCCAGCGGAATTTCATCGCTTTGCTTCACTAATAGTGGCGAAGCCTTGTACATGATGTCGTCCTCAGAATTGCAACGAATAGCCTTGGCCACCTCCAAAGTGATACAACCTACGGGTGTCGTCGAGGTTGAACCTCTTGCGAACGACGACATTGAATCCATAATGCCAGCCAACGAAGACGATGATAGCGATAAAGAAGTCGATACAAGTGAAAATGGTGGTGAAAACCATACTGGTACAGCCATGTTAGAACCACCAAATGACAAGCAGCGCGCAATGCCACTGGAGCATAACGTCGAAAACAATAGCCTACCGCTCACTAATGGCCTTAACAGCGGCAGCTCCCCCAATCGTGCCAACGAGACCATCACCAGCTCCATAGGTGACATCACCGTTGATTCCGTGCGCGATCATTTAAATGCCACCACAACAACGCTATGTTCTACAACTACAGAAGAAACTGTTGGTAAGCTAACCGATATGCTCATACGCATGTACCATTTCATCTACAAGCCGCTTTTGTTTTGTAAATGTTACTTTAATCACCGGATAAGTGTCTGCATTGTTCATTGTTCTGTATTTCCACACCTTGTCGCTGATTCATGGACTGTCCTCGTCACTATGCAAATGGTTCCTACATTTAGTTTTTATAAGTTTATTCTTGGTACAAATCTTATATTATTTATTTTTGTTTTTAGGTATACGGCGATAAAATTCACAGCTAGTAACCATTAGTACAACCTTTTATATTTAAGACCGGCTCGCATTTGGCCAGTTTTTTGCATGCCTCATGTAACATATTTAAATATCAACTATATTTTTTTTATTTTATTAATTTGTTGTTCCGCCTGATTTTAACATTGTGGTAATATTCGTTGATAGGTCGACTATCGGTGCTCAGCACACAGACAAATCAAATCACTACCAGCGTCAACATGAAGGACATGCCCAACTTTAACATACCTAACCTTTTGGACTTGGCACAAAAATGGTATGTTTGTTTCTCTTTGTTAAAATGATTTCGATTCAAAGTAACATAAGTTAACAAAGTTCTCCAATATTATGTAACAGGTAAAAACAGGCATCTTCGACACTGTAACGTTATTTATTCTTGATTATTATTAAGAGCCGAGCTGATATAGTTCTGTCCGTTTGTCTGCCCGTCTGTCCGTATGTATGAACATTCGATCTAAGCTACTATAAGAACTGGGACACCAAACTTTGCATTTAAGTTACTGAAACTTGGCATTCAGTATAAAAACGATCACAGCAACAAAGTTAATTGGGTTTGTGAAATGTCCGTCCGTTCGTCTGTGTGAACGCAGTTTTTGACCTCATCTCCGACTCCATAAAAAATATAAAGTATTTTTGATTAGCATTAAGTTATTGTGCAAAGTTAATAGAATTAAACTAGTGGCTGCTAATTTATATCAGCAGCAACTATCAGTTGTTCGAAAAATTTGTAATAAATAAAATATGACGTTATATTTATAACTTAAACCAATCTTGAATCGTTCTTAGTGATACCACGGAAACAAACACCAGCTCTGTCGTCATAAAATCTGTTATAACAAGCATATCACACGAAAATACCAACGGCGAAAACGAAACCCTAAAGACGAAAACGACAACGCATGAGGAAAGTCAATTTTAGACAGTTTTAACCAAACGCATGCTTAAAAATACATACCACGTCCAAAATATGTTGAAAAAAATATATATTTCACATTTTAAGCACATACATTCAATCAATGCAAAAATTATAAACAGCATTTTTATACACACAACTTTACCATATAATGTAAGATGCAGCGAGACCTAGCAAAAGATTTTACTTGACTATCAAAAATGTTTCGCATTTTAAAGAATTTTCATATTACTTGATTATCAAATTTTGTAGTAAAAATATATTAACTGTATGACATAAGCTAGAAAGCAGAAAGCTATCCAATTTTCTACGTCCATTTAGATATTTTGAAATAAATTCTGATTTAGTTTGACAACATTGACAATAGCTGGAAAGCATAAGCTTAAAACATTTCCATATATTTGCATACACATGTACATAAATACTTCGACAAAAAGTACAATATAAATTATCTTTGCTGTATATAGTGTAACGCGTTATTACACATTTTATACAAGTATTAAACAATCAAATTTATAACTACAATTTACGTTTTTACACTCTGAGACTAATCCGATTTTTATATTCCAAAATATTTCTCTCGCTATTTGAGTATTTTTTAAACTGTTAAAGCAATAATTGTTAAATAATTAAGTAACTTTAAAGAAAACAATAAAAAATCAAATATTTTTACATTTTAATGATTTTTATTTTCGTCGAGCTGCTCCAGCAACAACCTGTGTTTTAGCTTTCCCTGGAAAAAATTGATAGGAAACATGTCAAAAACACAAAATCCCTTGTATCCTTGAAACTGAAAGCACGATTTTGATGTTCTTTGGCCAGTCGATAGTCCTTGATAAGACGCATCGTTTGACACACGACTCTTAAGGATCAGCAAGGATACGGCCGGGATATGGCTTGTTTTCTTTATACAAAAATGTCCTTGTAACTCAGCTGTTTAAAGGACGATCGTCCTTTGGAATACATTTTCTGAAACGGATGAGCAATGACTATCTTTTGGGTAAAGGACATCAAAATCGTTGTTAAAATGGCCGAGTTACAGGCGATTTTGTGATTTAAAGTCATTTTTTCCTAGCAATATTTTCTTAAAAAATCAAAATCCTTAAGGATACGACTACGGAAGGAGTTTGTTTTTCATCCAATGTGCAATGTGTTGCTGAAATGTTGTTGCACGCTTTAAGGGGCTATTGTTTACTTTCGTCGGCAACTTTTGCTTCAAAATTTAATGGAACTTCAGCCACAGTACCAGGCGAACAGAAATTGCAGAAGGGTGCTAAATAATATAACAGTTGCTGTATTAATATAACAGTCAGTATAACAGTCGCCGAATTTTGCTTAAAAATTTAATGGAATTTCAGCCACAGTATCAGGCGAACAGAAATGACAGAAGGTTGCTAAATAATATAACAGTTGCTGCATTAATATAACAGTTGACGAATTTATGTTCGCTGAAATTCTTTAGCATTTTTCTTATATTAGAAATTTCTGGCTACCTGATGAATGTAAACAAACAAATCAATCGATTTGAGAATGATTGCAATTTTTATTGTAATTAGAATTTGAAAACTACATTTTTTGAAATACAAAGAGGTAAAATCATAAACTAAAAATTGAATATCAGCAAGAAACAAAAACAAATCAAGTTTATATATAATTACTCTACAGACTTAGGCCAACGAAAAATTATTTGAGTTGCCTTCCAGCAAATAGCACGACCTCTTCGTCGGCTCCCTGCTAAGGTGTAGCTACTCTAATGAGAATTTGTAATAATCCAACAGCAACGGACGACGTGATTCTGCATACAGGTCCAGCCAATGCTAATTGGATAAAATTAAAAAAGGAAGAAATTAATAAGTACAATAAAAACTTAGATAATACGACTTGACTGTTAATGATAATCCAAAACACATACGTAAGTAGTAAGAGTACATTTTATAGGGAATTCTATTTCTGTTACATGTTTTTGTAACCTATACCCATTAATAATTTTATTATTTTATACACAACTATACCTCATTAAAGCTCGTGAAGAAGGCCTGTGTTGAGTTGCGTTCTACCAAACAGCAGGAACTCTTCGCTGGATCCGAGATTTGCGAAGCCGCAACGGATGAAAAGACGACGCAATACAATACAAGTACAGCCAGTGCTGAATGGAAAAAATTAAAATAAATATGCTAAAAATGCTTCGACTATAATGATAACTTACTTCAGCAGGTACTTACCAACATTGAATATATATATTGATTTTACAAATAAAAAAGTCTCCCTCCGCCCGATAAATAAATATGCATTATATTTGTCTTGGAATTCGGCAAGCAGAACAGAAAAATCTTGAAGCAGTTCCAGCCAGTGCTAAATGGATAAAATGAAGAAAAATAAAATATAAATTTACTAGTATACCAAAAGTTTTTAAGAATATGTAACTTTGCTATAAATGATTTGATGGACTTGGCTGTTCTGTTTTGCATATATGTATAAATCAGTATACTAAATATTAATGTGAATTAGCATTCAAACCAACGAATAAGGTATACATTTCAGAAATATCAATTGTTCGAAAAGAATCGATTCACCACAAAACATTTATTTTTGAGTCGATTTTTGTGAAATGTACACCTTATCATTTGTAAATAATATAATTCAAATAGCATAGAAAATTTGGAATACTTAGGAATCTGGTATTTTAATGTGTTTGTCTACATGTTTTTGTACATTTTTTTAATAGAAATTACAAAATTCACATATAACTTTGGCGATTGATCTATTTCATTTTAACAAAAAAAGTATGTAATTCAATAAAGATTAATTCAGTTAAAATCGATTTGTTTGCAACTCTATTCTTGAAATTTATCCTGCACTGCGTGTTTAAAAACAAGTAAGAATGTGACTGTGGGAGTTTTTTGCAATGTGCGGGGGTGCATCCGAAATTTGAAATAAACTTGATCTGCGTATGGTAAAACAGGCACCTGCATGCTAAGTTTGGTGTCTCTAGCTCTTATAGTCTCTGAGATCGACGCGTTCATACAGACAGACAGACGGACATACATTGGTTGAAATATCTGTAGAAACATTTTTCAGCTGATTGTCCCTATGGCAGCCATAATATATATAAGTTTATATATTGCTAAAATTTAGAATTGGTGTTGAGTATTACTCGTTGCTTGGAAGCGCAAAAAAAGCTAGAGAACACTGCACAAATACCTACATACACAAACTAACGGTAAACACAATAAGCACTCACACACACACACGCATGCAAACACATTTACGCGCATCTTTGCCCCCAGCAGTCTCAATTGAACTATAAATTTAACTCTTAATAGAATATCACATACTTTCCAAATTTCATATAAAAACAGTTGATCATATTTGTTTATGTATTTAATTTGAAACAGAAACACTTTTTGATACCAATTGTTGCCGCAAGAAATTCAACTAAAATAAGTTGGCTCAATAATCACAGTGTTCAATAAGGCAGACATTTGTCAACAGCGGGATCAATATTAACAGCCCTACTACTCTGTTCAAGTATGAACCACTGTTAACGATAACAGGACTCAGTATGCACGCATTTTGCTGCGATTATTACGTGCGTCAAATTAGCAACGATCGCCAGCAACGAATTTTATACAAGCTTATACCTATTTTATTTTTGATATTTTAATAATGAAAATTGACATTTTTGAAAAATGAAAGATGCAGAATTGTTAAGAAAAGATCAATTTACTAGTTTTGATTTTAGTCAACAATTTAATGGAGTTGTTTGCAGGCACATGTCTTACGTCATTTAGTGAAAATACCCTTTTTTATTGTGTATGAAAAATATATGAATGCAAAATAAATTAAATGATATAATAACATAAACTACTGCTTAGGGTATAAACCAGGGGTGCCCAGAGCCTACACACGATGCACATTTGCGCTTGATTCTTATCACTAACAGTAACCTTAATCACGTCTTTTACATTTACCTTGCGCAGACTAACAAATGGAGCATATAGCAAAGTGTTGTCGAGGAACGAGTGGACGACTACTGGTGTGGCTGCTCGTCTCTGTCATCAGAAGGTTTTTTTTCTGGGCGGTTCTTCAATTGGCCTTTCTTCAATTAGCCCTTCTACAATTGGCACTTCAACAATTGGCACTTCTTCACTAGACTCTTCTTCAATAGTTTCTAAATTAGGCACAGTTTCGACCAGTGATTTTGAGTTACTTTCAGTTGTACTGTGATCAGGCTCAGGGTTTATTTCGGGCACAGCAGCTGGCAAAGTGAGCAATTTCTTACGTATCATAGCTGGACATGGTTTGAGTTTATATTCAAACTTGTAACGTATCTGCGGAGCAGTGTAAAACGCTTTATAGTATTCTAAGTAACATTCTTGTTCTGTTTTCCACTTATACTCCTCGCAGCTCAACATTTGATGCACAATTTCATCAAGATTTTTAATGTAGCGTTTGAATAACATGTATCCAACGGGTAGAGCGTTTAATGGTTTATCAGTTTGCTCTATGCAAGAAGACCCTTCAAACATTCCATGGTCCTCATCGACATCAAGTTCGTATTCGTTAATGGTAATTTCAGCAAAGCTGCAATCATTAAATAAGATGGAAATAAATCTATCTGGCTAATAATTTAATAATTACCCAACACTCTCCATGCAGCTCATGGGCGATGGCTGCTCCTGTGGTTCGATGACTTCGCAAACCTTGGTTGATGATCTAAGAAAAATTAACGAATGTTAGAAAAAACATCTTTAAATTTGTCTATTTGAAGCGTTCATTTCAAAAATCTGATATCTGGAAACAATCAAAATATTCGTTACAAAACGATTTTATACACTTTGTTAAACACATACTCATCCCATTCAATTGCAGCCTCATCAGGAATTTCGATCGGAGCTGCATCAACGTCATCATATTCTTGGGATTCGGCCAAATCATGGTCCGGATTGAGCAGTTGCAGCGCCTGCACCTCATCTTTACTGGGTATGGCGAGTATTTGGTCTCGCATGGCATCTGTACAGGGCGCTAGTTCATATGCATATCTATCGCGTATTTCAGGTGTTAAATAAAAAGCCAAGTAATACGCATAGGCACAGTCCTCAAAGCCTTTATATGCGAAATTGGAGTTGTTTAACTTTAGGTGCCAAACGATTTCATAGATATTCTTGATGTGTTTTTCAAAAACACAAAAGCTAACAATTGCAGATACGCTGCAAATACTACAAGTGTTAAAAAAAATCATTGCAATCAGCTAACATTCAACTAACCTGTTTGTAGAAGTAGTAGAAGCAACTGTTATTCCTGTTTCTGCTGCGCAAACTGCCTGGCTGTAATGAAAGATAATACTTAATATATGATAAAAAGTATTTGCGGCGGACACAACTTACTCTGCACTTCTAGGCATATTTTTCTTAGCCAACTCATCCAATGGTTCGGATGGTTTCAGGAAATGCGTCTGCAGTGCAGCTGGTACTCCGTTAAACTTATATTTGTTGAGCTGGCGTCGGTTTGGACACATATAGAAGGAGTGATAGTACTTTTGCAAAAGATTCTGACACAAAGTCTCATTGGCTAACATGGCCGTGTGCTGCGAAGGATCATTGGAAACTTTGCTTACAAGATAAGGGAGTAAGTTTTCCTTGTCAATGTACTGCTCAAATTTGGCAAACGAAACCGGAAACAGAAAACGCCCGTATCTATCAAACAATCATACAAATATTATATATATCTATTATTCATTATAAACATTCAACACTCACTTTGGAAAGTTGACCTCCGTCTCATATAAAGTCTGTAGTCGTTCATCAAGCGCTGCTTCTTTGCCAATAGCATCTGAAGGCAACTGCAGCAGCTTCTCTTTGATTGCCAAAGGACAAGGGCTCAGCTCGAATTCATACTTTATGCGAATTGTGGGATCACTATAAAAGGTATGGTAATACCACTGTGCACACTCGTCCAATGTTTTGCCCGAGGCGTCTATCTCGATGCACTGTATATTAAATGCAATTTCCTGTAGGTTTTCCACGGTTTTGCTAAATAATTGGAATGAAACTGGTGGCGTGCTGTAATTGAAAAAGACTCTGTATTGGTTTTCCATGCAGCTCATAGAGTAAGCAAAATTAGTTTTTACCATTGCGCTTTTTTGTCCTTCGTTAACCAATTTCGCAATTGTTCAGACGCCTTACGATTTTTTTTATTTGCTCGTACAGGCGGCATTTTCCTTTAAAGTATAAATTCGAGCGTCTTGCGAGTGTATGTCAACATCTGTCTTATTTTTCGTTGACTAGAGCTTCTAACGAATATTAAACAAGTAAACAAAAGAGCACATAAAAATAACTGGTTAACAGAAAATTCAGTTATTTTTATCAAATCCGTCCCGCGTTAAAAAAGAAGAAGCAACCAGCAGCTGATTAAATTTGACTCTACAGAAAATGTTATATTTAACAGAAATTGGTAATGTTTCATCGTGAAATCGAAAAAAGCTCCAAAACATTGGGTTTTGGGCTCTAAAAATTCGGAATAATTCTAGCATGTTAAAATTGGTCTCGAAATATTTGTTGTTTGCGGAAAAATTTATTAAAAAGCAATTTTAAGTTGAGCCGATACCCACGCGACTCGCTGGCCTTATCGATAATGCATATCGGTGCCTTTTTGAGTTAACAGAGTAGTGGGGATTGTTGATTTTGGAGAAATTTTGTGTTTAAATAGTTTGACCGATTTTTTAAACAAAATTTTCACAAGCAGTGCCAAAAACAACTATTTTGCTACTCTGTTAACGATTACAGCACTGTTAAGGACCTTTTATACTTTTTATTCATGCTAATGTATGTATGTATGTACGTATGTATGTATGTATGTATGTATGTACGTATGTATGTATGTACGTATGTATGTATGTACGTATGTACATGGCCTGCATGTGCAAAGGTTTCGTGCAAAAAAAGAGTTTGTGTATGTGTGTACATATGAATGTGTGTGCATATGTATGTACATATGACCGGCGGAGGCCTAAATCAAAGAAAGAGCTGGACGCATATGGCTATAACGACCCGTTTGTTTATGCTGATCAACAATATGTACACTTTATGGGGTCTTTATGGCCTGTATCACACTTTTAAATTAAAAAATAAAAACTTACATTCTCACAATAAGCGCGTCTTTTAGGGTTCCGTTACTGCACTTACTATAGTGTGACCAGCCACTTTTATTTTCATATGATCATTTCTTCAGATGTATTAGTATTTTTTCACAGACTATCTATCGCTAAAAATAATAATACCATTTTTGTATTATGGAATTATTTAGAAAATTTAATTTTCTCAATAACTAGTGCCATCCAGTGTAGCAGCCTTCTGATGATCCTGCAACAGTTCCCTAAACTCCAGCAGCTTATTGACACGCATTGGTCACCTTATCAGCTGACATTAATTAATTGACATTTGCTATTGAGCATTTCAAAACGCGTTATTTGTTTAGCAAAGTATGCAAGCGTCACCATCAAAGCACTGTCCTGGTGGTCCACCACCGTGGACAGAGCCACAATCGATAATAGGTCCTGTGATTTTGGTCAATTTTGTATGGGCCTCAGACCGAGGTTGGACAACATACTAACAAATTTCTCGAAAACTGTTCGTTAGATTTTCTCCAAACTTTCGGCATAGTTTACTCAATGTTGTGGCTATCTTATGGTATTTGCGAGTTACGATGGCCAGACCTTATAGTCGATTATATAGTAATTACCCAAATTTTCGAATGCCCATTAAGTAAATTTCAGTTAATAGATCTGTTCAATTTCTACAATACTGCATTAAAATTTTGTCTTTGCATTAATTTATAGAATAATTTACAAATAAAGCAAAAATCACGGGAACAGATCGACGCTAAGTCACAAAAATCTCCGACGCTAACTTGGCACGTGCCTGTGACTTTTGAGCAACAGTCCCTGTTACTTTTAAATATTGGATTTCAATTCAATTTTGATCATTTAAAATGTACAATACATATATTAGCATTGGCTCTGGTAAGTAAATAGTTTCTTTTCTATTCCTTGTGTAAAGCTTCACTTTTATTTCTAATCATATTTAACAGTCATAACAGATTGCGACATGCGAGTTTTAACAGAACACTTTCTACGTCATCATACGAAATATGGCAATGTTAAATTTTATTATGAAAATTGCTTAGTGCCTTGTATCATTTTAAGAAACAGCACAAGAAAAACGATTGCTTTGCATTCACATATAACAAACTTCAAAAGGCTTTATAAAATGGTTTGTTGCAAACGTAGTTCGCTTTAAATGAAGACATAAAGAATGTAGAAATAAGCGTTATAAGCGAAAAGCATTCTATTTAGTTTATATCTTATATATCCCATATCAACGCAAAAATCAAAATATTGTCTGATGATAATGCCAACTTTTATTCACTTCAAAAGTACAAATTGAATTTGTGACGTTGCGATTTGTTAACAGAGCATGTTGCGATCTATTTACATACACGATTCATGTGAGAAACTAGCGCTCGCTGTTAAATAACATTCCAGCGAATGTTAAAGTTGCATTCTTTACCTTTTTGGTCAGCGTAACAAAAATTGATTTGTTTAGCAAGAGCGCTACTTGCTCAGAGACGTCCAGACCATGGCACAGGCCCGAGTCGCAACAGCAACATCTATAAAAGACACAATGACGGCCAAGACGAGTGAGTGAATGGACAGAATGAGCGACCTGTGGTCCAAAGTATTAAAGCCCGTAGTTCATTTTCATTCGCCAGACGATTTCACCATTATGATAAGACAGCTGTTTAATTTAGCAAATCAAAAACCTGTTCAACTGTTTGTTGTTGTCGTTGTGGTTGTGGTTGTTGTTGCTGGTTAGCGTTAGCGTTAGCTCATGCGTGACTTTCTATTGCTATATTTTCAGATGGCGTACCTGTGCCAATGTTGGGTGAAAACAGCTGGGAGGAATTTTCAATAGAAGTTCCCTGGGGTATCATAGCAGGTAAGTCCGCTGCGTCATCCTAATCGTTATCAGTTATCAGTCATGCTCTTATCAGTGCACACTAATCAAAGACGCACGTTTTACTAGTGTGATATTGAATGATAGTGCGATATTGCGATTTCGAATCGTGCGATGCCACTCAAAGGCCACTCAAACAACAATGTAATTGAATCGCTCATTTCAAAAACTTTACACGGAATCAGTCAAAACTGTCCCATTCATTCGAAAACGAATTTGACAAAAAACTATTTAGGCTTAGAATATTACTAAGGCCAAGAACTGTTAGAAACTCGCAAAATCTTTAATGCTCATTAATAACTAGTATAAAAAAATCGGTAAAATATGTCGTTCCTTCATAAGCCAGCATAAAGATATTATCGTTTGATTTTCAAAAAATTTGGTCAAAATATTTATTAAACTAATGCTAAATGTCCGAATTGGTAAGTTTGGTTGTTGAAAAGCAAATTTTTCGAGCGATAGTGGTCCGATCAGGCCAATTCTTACATATCTTCTACATGCAGAAAGAAAAAGCACCTGTGCCAAGTTTTATCAATATAGCTTAATTGTGAGTCAAGTTTACATAGACAGTCAGACATATCGGCTGTCTACTGACTATTCGACTGTCAATGTTGATCAAGAATATATATATACTTTATGGGATCGAAGACGTCTCCTTCATACATTTCGTGACACAATTATAGTACCCTCTGCCTCTGCATGGGTATACAAATAATAATAGTTAGCGTAATTTTGTTAGTCAATTATTATAATAATCGCAATACAGGAAACACTTTCAAACCACTTAGGGAATCTTTGATTGTTTTTATTTTTGGCCAGATGATGACCCTTAAGTGCTTCGATAAAAAGTGTGGCTAATAGCTTATTGAAATGATTGTAGATTGTAATTGTAAGAAGCAAATATTAAAGCAGCCTTTTTTGATTGCAGGCAAATGGTGGGGCTCTCGGAACAATCAGCCAATACTGGCGCTGCATGGCTGGCAGGATAATTGTGGAACCTTTGACAGGCTGTGCCCGCTGCTGGCGTCAAACTGTTCAGTGCTGGCCATTGATCTGCCCGGACATGGCAATTCGTCGCATTATCCGAAGGGCATGCACTATTTCATATTCTGGGATGGGATAAGCTTGATACGGCGCATTGTGCGGAAATATAACTGGAAGAATGTTACGCTATTGGGTCACTCCCTCGGCGGTGCACTCACGTTTATGTATGCAGCCAGCTTTCCGGATGAAGTGGCCAAGCTGATCAACATTGATATCGCTGGACCAACGGTGCGGGGCATCGAGCGCATGGCGGAGGGTACCGGCAAGGCGCTGGATAAGTTTCTTGACTATGAAACGCTGCCGGACACTAAACAGCCCTGTTACTCCTACGGGGAGATGATCAAGCTAGTGCTGGACGCGTATGATGGTTCGGTTGACGAGAAGTCTGTCAAGATTTTGATGAAGCGCGGCATGAAGCCCAACGCCAGCGGATTCCTCTTCTCGCGCGATCTACGGCTCAAGGTGAGCCTGCTGGGTCTCTTTACGGCGGAACAAACCTTGGCCTATGCACGTCAAATACGCTGTAAAGTGCTCAACATTCGCGCCGTACCTGGCATGAAGTTTGAGAATCCACAATTCTACACAGAGGTCATCGATACGCTCAAGAAGCACGCCTCTCAAGTTGTCTACGTTGAAGTACCTGGCACTCATCATCTGCATCTGGTAACGCCGGAGCGAGTGGTGCCCCACATAAGTCACTTTCTGTTAAATAACTAGGATATATACATATGTATACTCGTACTCGTAATTCCAGACCCGTTGGTTCAGTTTCAGTTTCAGTTCAAATTCTTCAGTCCGCATTATTGTTACGAATAATGAGCTAACGGGCCTTAATTAAGTAGGAGGCTTGATACACTAGGTACATGATTATATTTTTATGAATTGACCAGTATTACAAAACCATTCGTTTCTCTGGGAATCGCGTATTGATAATCTGCTTGTGTATTCAAATTATTTATAAGCGCAAAAGAGATAGCAAGTTTGTTTTCATTTCATTTTGTTTGTCCAAAAATGCGAAAGCCATCTCGCTCTCTCTCTTTCTAGCCTGTGCAGAAAAGAGCAACAAACATCAATCAATCGAGTTCACCTATTTTACATTTTTGCATGTTCTATGCATGATCAAAATCGGGATAATATATCTTACAGCTGTCAAAGAATAAAAATGATATTTTTATATAAAATCATTTTCTTCAAGGGTTGCCCAAGATAAGGTTTTTTCTCCGTTTTGTTTGAGCATAGGACAACACTGGCAACAGCACCGTTGCCTAGCAACATTTTGTTTTGGCGTCTTTTGTAATTATTTTGTGAATCGTGCTCCGAGTGTTGGCTATTTGCAATAATATGGACTTGATTAAGGAGATTAATGAAAAATATCAAGCGCTGGAGGCCGAAATTGATAAGAAACTGGAAAAAGTGTAAGTAAAGTGAACGGGAATTTGAAATCGTCTAAAGCGTCATAGTATTTGAATATATATATATACATATATATTCAGCCATGCTCCGGTATTCAGAATCGCAACATTTTTTCCATTTACTTTTGATATCGCAAGAAAATGAGCTGCAGAAATCGCAAAATGATTGCGATTTACATTTCGGTCATGTTGATCATACGATTTGAAAAGAAAATTGCAATTTTCGCATAAATAAGCAAATGATTAAAACAAAAAACTCTTGTTCTATTTCTCAATGTTTTTCAATTATTTTTTCATACTTAAGATTCCAAATTAGTGTATGTTGAGTTTTTAATTATACATTTACTGACCCTACTTAAAATTTCATTGGTGTTTCATTTGTCATATCGGAAAAAGTTGGCGATTCCGATTTGAAAAGCTTCAGAAATCGAAAAACTTTGTTATCGATATTCTCCGTTTCGATTTTGTTCTTATTTATTGACTATATCATTGCGCAAATCGCAAAAATTAAGTGAAAACCGGAGCGTGGCTGATTAGCTTGGTTTTATTTTGCCGCTCTGTTCAATATTCTAAAAAAAAGTGTTGCATATTTTATGGCAACTGTTAAAAAATAGCCGTTGCTCGTTCTTTCAGATTGTTTCCTTGCGCAAAGTGTCATTAGTTTAGTTCTGATAACTAAAAACACTTCGAAATTGTTTTCGAATTATTTTTAGTGTTTATCCAAAGACCTTATCAGTATACATATGTACTAGTGTTTATATGATATTTGCTACCATAGAAACGATCGGTGGAAATGTTTGTTTTTCAAGATATTTCAACTAAACTCGGTGATTGCAAGTTTCATTAAACTTTATGTACAGTTGGATCAAGTCTGATCTGAATAAAAAGCACTTTCGCAGAGGTGTATAACTTTAGTACCCCGAATATAACTGTATTTGTTCTATTCAGGTCGGTTCCGAATTCTACTTTAGAGTCAATTGCACCGAAAAGTGTGTAGCATACTTTATGGAGCCAAATAAAAATATATTTAAATTAAAGAAAATTATTAAAATTTACTTTAATAAAATGTCATTGTGAAAATGCTGCCTCTCTAAGTGGAATTCGGAACAAACCTGATCTTGTCGACAGTTATCGCTTGCCTACTTATTTCTAAAGTTTAAGTTAACTTAATCTTTCTAGGCACAATGAAGAGCTCAAATTAGAGCGTCAAAATGAGAAGCTAGCTGAGAAAACAGCAGGCAGACAGTCGCCAAAGGTGTTATCTTTCGAGGAGGCCCTGCAAAGAAATGCAAATACCTTGAAGGTAAGTAAAGTTTTTAAGATCCTTTATGGCAAAAATTAATAACATTTATCACCCAGGCACTGGAAATAGCAAAAGCCCGTCTACGCTCACGTTCCACGTACTCACCCGTAGAAAAGCTGTTGCAGCGTGCTCTTGAGAACTATAAAATTGAATTGGAAAGTCTAAATAAACCACAGGAATACCAGAAAGATGAGGACAACGAGGAGGAGAAGGAGGACAACAACCTATACGATCTAGTTGAGGCCAGCAGCAAACCAAACCAGGTCATCGAAAGTCGTCACAACTAACTTTTCGACTTGGTTTCTTGATCTGTATTTGTGGAATTCAACATTGTGTACATTTTGCTAGACGGCAAGACGTGTTCAAGTTCCAACCGCCACTGAAAAAACGTTTCATTTTCCAGCTGAATAAATAGGTGCCAAGTGTACACACATGACCAAATGAGAGAATTATTGTATGTTTTTTCCTAGTGTAAATAAGAACCCAAAACGAATAAACACGCTGAATAAAAATTCAAGATATATTCCAAATCCAAAAGCAAGGCTGCAAAATGGGTTTCAACTGAAAAGGACCAAATTTTCTTCCTTATACGGTTTTGGTTCAAGAAAAGTCCAACTTTTACAAAATGTCATCAATATCTTAAAAACTTTCTAGTAACAATATAATAAGCGCCATCTACTAAGAACTCAGTAAAACTCTCTGTCTTTCTTCTAAACAATAAAATATTTTCTAATTTAAGTATATAAATTGCATAATTCCACACTTTGATTTCTTACTTTTTTTTAACACTTCGTCTGCCTTTGGTATATGTATCAACATGTTTTACAAATTAGCTTTCTTAAGCATCAAAATTGAAAAACAAAAATTGCGCTCATACGGACGGACGGATGGACAGACATACGGATACTTTGGAAACTCAATATACTCTTCCTTTTTTTTAATTAAAAAAAAAATAGATTAAACAAATATGGGATGAACCAAGGGTCGAGTTAAAATCGGGATTCATGGACTTCAAAAATTTAGTTCACGATAAAACCGATAGAACCGATAGAACCGTATACCGAACCTGAAGCAAACATTTGTTTGGTTTTGATATGTTATATGTTGATATGTTAATTTACAATACCCGAAGACAATATGAACGCAATTCAGTAACAATCTCTGTACCCAACTCTCATTCCCAATTCCTGCCAATCTACTAAGTGCTTGAGGGAGCCGTGTTCGTCGGTATCTCAAAGCAAAGAGTTCCTGCGACGTTTACAAGAGTAGAACCACTTGACATATCGAAAGACAAACACATTAAACAGATTGTTGTTTTAATTAGTTGACAATTAGTTGGATCTCTTGATGAGCCCAGCAACCCTCCCTATAGAGATCAAGATCAATTTCGACTGTCAAGGGACAGGCAGACGATCAGACAGATCGGCAGACAGACAGATAGACATACAGACAGACATAGTAGGGCAATTAAGTTTAGTAATAAATCAATTAATGACACCTCGGCTCGTGCGAACATCAAAGAAAATTATGAGTTTTTCTCGACACACAAAGGCGACATGACATGTTTGTTGATAAGTCGCCAGAACTTTACTTACCTCTAAATTGTTGCTGGGTTGCCAAGGGTTGCCGAGGGTCGAGGGGTGGCTTCTTGACTCTCTATCGCAAACGCAAACGTGTCGTAGAATCGTAGACCTGTCTGAGTATTTGTACATCGCGACTATGTATGTGTATATGTATGTACAATGTACATATGTATGTATGTCGAGCAAATAGCAAACAACATTTGAGTTGAAGTTGTCAATTGTATTATGGAGCAGCAGCACACACACGCAAGCACTCAACACACACGTATACATATCAGCTGTAGTGTTGTACGTTGTAGTTCGTTCCTACTCGTTCCAAACGATCGAAGGACGAGATGAACTTCTAGTTCTTTCGCTGAGTTTGGAGCAGTGTTGTAAAAGAATGATTCTTTTTTTTTTTAATACCCAAGGATTTTAAGATTGGTGAATCATGCTTTTGCTAATGACTAAGAATTGATTTCAAATTTGATTTAGTTCTTACCGAACTAAGGATAAGAGATTAATTCTTTTGACAATTGTTAAAGAATTGAATATAAATTTGATTTAAGTCTTTGCGAATTCGGAATTTCGAAAACCATTCTTTTGCTTATGACAAAGCATTGAATTCAAATTAGAATTAGTTTTTTTGTAATCAGGAGAGTCGTTCGATTTAGCTGTGGAGTTGTACATTGTAATTATATGGCATAACATTTGAACGTTCAAAACATTTGAAATCGAAATAATAAGCTGTTCTGAATTCCTAATATCTATGGCAAATTCAATTTAAAAAATATTGCTTTTAATATAGTTAAATAGAAAGTAATCTTTAAAAACACAATATCAAAAGCAATGCGGAATGAAAAGTTCTCGGAAATCGGAACAGGCAAGATAATTTATGTTTTGAAACTGTCGATTTGAACCGATTATGCTGCTCTTTCCAATGCTTGGGTTCCTTTTATTCATTCGACTCAAATAAAGTGTAATAGTTCTTTCGTTCAGTTCTTTTGCGAGTCGTTCAACTGAACATGTTGTATAGGAATTGAAACAGCACTAATACATCACCTTCACCTGCAACTACCTGCTGCTGATAAGAAGAGCGCTGACTGCAGCCGAACCTGTAATCTATCTATTGAGACAAGTTGCCAACTATTTGCTTGTCGTTAAACGACATTTCCATTTCATTTGTTTTGTAGCAGGAGCATCAGTCGTCAATTTAATAGCCAATACAAAAGCAGCACACATACTGACAAACAGCACCCGCACTGCTGTATATGTGTATGTGTGTGTATGTCTTTTAGCGCTATCTACAAAATTATTACCCACTTCTGCTCCACATTCATGCGTTCAATATTTCATATTTATTTGTTTTCTGCTTTGGCCTTATACTCGTACTCGTGCTCACACATACACATGCACTTGAGGCAGCGGCTCCTCCTTCCACCTGTATATCTGTCTGTGTGTATCTGTGTTTGTGTGCGTGCAATTCATATCAGTCAGGTGGTCGGGAGTTGAAAGAAGGTAGAGAGTCAGTCGGTTTCCACCGATCGACGACAACTTCGTGGAGCCCGCCAAAGTAACGCTGACGTTTTCAATTTCATCGACAAATTGAAGGTTTCAGTTACGTTCCGATACGCGACAAGTGCATAGTGTCTCGCTCCGATCTTGTGGTAAATTCTTTTCTTTTTTTGTAGTTTTCTTATTTTTTTTTGGTTTGTAAGTTGGCGCCGGCTAGCGATGCAGTGCATCCTACTGGTGCTCCAACCGTTTTGTGCAGCGAATTCCTTGAGCCAAGGGAATGCAAACTGTAAACGCATTGCAATAAGTTTGTTCGTTTGGCTTAAGTTATTTTCATGCCTAACATATCGCCACGTGGTGGAGCACCAGCCCAGCCCAGCCTAGCCCCCAGTTTCCAGCTTCCGTCTCCCGATGATCCAGAGGGAAACTATTAAGTACAAGCTAAAGCTTCAGCTCATAAAAGTGTTTATGAATTTGTCGACGTCATCTTAAATCAATTAAAGAAGTAGTTCGAAGATCGCTTTAGTATCAATCTTTGCCCCTGGCCGGAGAGTCGCAACTCGCGACCAAACAGATAAGAGACTTTGTGTGCCACCTCACAACTGTTCCCCTTTCCACTACAGTAGTCAATCATAAATTGCACAAACTTTTGGTCTTTCATTCAGGCAGCACAGTGAGCAAAGCGAATCGAATCAAATCGTATCGTATCGAATCGGGGGGATTGATAATGACACTGATACGCGATATGCAGGCTACCGTCCTAATCTTTCTCCCTCTCCCTGGTTCTGATTGTGTGCCAAGAACTACCTATAGGAATGTTGCTGATCACGAACGGTTTGGCTTCTGGGTATTTGTGGCAGAGACAAGAGTACCTTTATAGAGGGTGCCATAGAATATAGAACCATAGGGCCATAAAGCTATTATCATTATATTGCTTTGCTCGATTTACCCCCGAAACGAGTGTAAAATCTGATTTTTGTAGACGTGTCGTAGCTTGCTTTAAACTCATTCGACATGCTTCTTCAAGTTGGGCAGGAAGTGTAGTTCGGGGAGAAGTGTCGCCATGATTTGCGATAACGCCAATAGCCAGGTGGGGGCCAGATCCAAGGCCCCACAGAGTCCCAATGCTAGCATTGTCTGACCGGCGACGTGGCTTTCGTTTCCACCTCGCTCTCTCTCTCTCTCTCTCTCTCTGTGTCTCTCGTCGTTACTAGAGATATATATATACATAGATATATATACGGAGCGAGGTCGAGCGGACTCAAATATTGAAACTGAAACTGATAATTGTGCAACGTATACAAACCTTGCCTCGAGTTATCATCGCGAGTGACAACCGGAAATTAAAGTTGAAATCGACACGATTACTTCATTAGCTGTGTTTACCTACACTACATTTTTTAGGTTAGGGTTAGGGTTAAACTTGGGTGAAAGGTCGACAAGGTCACAGCAGGGTTTAATGAACTATACTTGCTTTGCAACGCTTATTTGTGAGTTTCACTTGATTATTAATGGATAAACATAACAATAACTAACCAATTAATCCACCAATTATTGGTAGCTGGCAATGGCGGGTACTTCATAAATACACGATTGTGCTAGGACCTTCAAGCTGTACCGCTCTGAAACGATGTTGAAACGCAATTATAAGCTGAAAATGGCTTGAGCCCAAATTTGATCAGGTGCAAGCGACAGACGAGGACGAGGCTAGAAACACATCGCCATGTTGTGCTTACCCCAGACCCATATTTGGGGAACTCAGTTGATGTCATTGGACGTAGACGTAGACGTAGACGTGGGTGCAGGCAACTTTAGCTTTAGTCGAGTGAAGAATGTGCCAAGAAACGTCAAAAGAAATGAATTCCCTGTCCAAAGCGTAAGAAGGCCTAAATGAATGCCTGATGATGATGACGATGATGAGTGGCCCCGAGTTTACGTTTGGGGATTGGCTCAACTCGGATTGGGTCGCCCTTTGTGGCTCACTGGCCGAAGGTGGGTGCTTGCAAATGCAAAAACTTTAGACAGGGAATCAATTGTTGCCTTGTTTTATATTTCGCTCCTTTGTCGAACAACACGCAACAACAATGGCAATAGGCCGGCAGCCTGGGTAACTAGCAACAAATGGGCGGGGTTCGAAGCCAGTGGCGTATCCTGTCTGTAAATGCGGGGCTTTAGCCTTAAAAGACAACCCTTCTAAAGACAACCTAATCTTTGTTTCTGACATTTTGCACAGAATAAGAAACATTTCTGTTTGGTGCATGAAACTATGAAAGATTGTTACCAAAATAGGTTTAAAATGTGATGAGTTGCATTAGCAGCTTTAGGAAGGAAGATATTGTTTAAGCAGAGAAGATAATGTTGACGAACTTCGGACTAAAAATACCCCGTTGAAAATACTGAGGGAATTAAAAATGTATCTTTAAGAAATAAGTTAGCTCCCCTCTGAAATAAATCCAGGAACCGCCACTGTTCGGAGGCGGCGGGGGAGGCGTTTACAAAAACCGTGAAAAGAACTTCAGGATGACAGTTATGGGTTACAAAGGCAAGGATTGAATCAAATAAATAAAGGCGCAAGGTTCTCGCAGCAGTGCAGTCAAGGTGGTGCTGATAGGTGAAGGGGTGGGAGGGGGAGGAGGAGGGGTGGTTTGCTTGAAATGGGGTTTAGTTGAATGTGAACGTATTGAATGGGTCGCTGGGTCCTTCGACGCCGACGACGACGTCGACGCCGGTAACCTTACCACGTGTCCATGTCAAGTTTGCATGCGGCTGCAGGTAATTCTTCATTTCATGCCGCCCGCTTTACATAATCATAATAAATGTAGAAAGCAATGAATGGCAAATCTATTAGCATAACATCACATAAAACAACAAATGTCTGTGCTGCCTGCCTGGTTGAAAGGTTGTAATCCGTAAAATCAGTTGCATTGGAGCAGTTGAATCGCAATGAACATCTGGAAGGCAAAAGTGCTCACGGAGGTGCCCTTTGGACATGTGCTCATTGTCAGCGGCAAAGTTAAACCTCACCCTAATAAGTAGGCAACGAATTCTTGAGTCAACTCTAGTCAACTCAGCATCATCTGCATTTTAATCTATTTGATTTCTAATCACAGAATATCGCTCGATCTAACGGACAATGTGAATGCACAGAACGAGAGCGAAACGGTCTTTTTGAAGATCGAGGCTAACTTTCGTGAGGGCCAGATTATACGCAGCATGTTCCAGCCTGGTGAGGGTTGGAAACAAGAGGAGATATCAAAGAACTGGAAATGTGACGGTCCCAAAAATCCATTGATACCAGGACAATGTTTCACCTTTCGCGTTGCCGTGCTACAGCGTTGCTTTGAGATCTATGTAAATGATCAGCTGTACGGCTCCTTTGAGTTTATCAAGTTTCCCAAGCAAATCAATTTTGTGCGCGCCTATGGTGACTTTGAGAAGATTACACAATTCCATCATCGCATGCTCTTCCCACTCGTCTTTCCGCGCAGCCTCATGTGCGTCGATCGAGTGGCCTTTCAAAGCGATGTTCCACGGCGTTACGAAACGGGCACCGTTGTCGCCATGGAATGCATTGCCAAAGGTCCGCCGACCACGGAGTTTTCAATCTGTTTCCAGTGCAACGACACTGGACGCATGATACTCAAGTTTAATGTGAATTTCGACAGGACGACCGTATCGCGTAGCTATCAGCGGGAAGACAACAGGTAGGTCCACCAATTTGCTACCGTATCTATACACAGTACAAAATAATAGTTACAATTTAAAACAGTTTTTTAAAACTAAACCTGTCAAACCTGTCGAAAAATTGAGTGAATGATACTTACTCACTCTCTTCCTCGCTCACATACAATCCCCAATTGTTTATCATATTTTTATTGCTCACCCCACTCACATCAATCGCAGCTAAGTAACATTGAAAAGAAGAAATTCTTATTTAATAATGTTCATGTCATCAGGACTGGGACGCGAACCCGGGGCTTTGTGTTTCAAGAGTCAACACTCTGTAACCAGACTATGGCAATAAAGATTTGTTTTTTAACCCAAAAAAAAAAGAAATGAAAGAGAAATAATTTTCTACTCCAATTTTGGTTTAATTAAACCAAAAATCATAAATGAGTAGTAGTTTTTCAGTCCAATTTTGGTTTCATTTTTAAACTAAGTCTATACAAATTGAGAGAGTCATATTTTTCACTCCAATTTTTAAACCAAAAATCATAAATTAATTAGAGTAATATTTTTTTCACTATGATTTTGGTTTGAAATGCTTTATCAGCTAAGTTTGAAATCAATTCCAATGATTTTCAAAATAAACAAATTTTGAATTAAATTCAAACTTAAAAGCTTAAAATCATAACCATTTGGTTTTACTTTTGAACTTTAGTTTGTACTGTGCACTTATCTAGATCTGCTATTTAGTACTCACCTTCTTCTAATCCCCTCTCACAGCTTTGCCATTGACGATGAGGAGACCGAGGGAGAGTTTCCGTTTGTGCGGGGAAAACTCTTTAAAATTGCCTTTGGTATTGGGGATCGCTCGTTCGTCATCGCCGTCAATGGGCAATACTTTACCTATTACAACTTTCCGGTAATGCCGTTCTCCATATCAACGCTCAAGTGCTTAACCAACGATGTGGGTGACTTTGCAGTGAGAAGTCTGGAGTATCATTCCGATTCACCGCTACTTTCGCGCGTCGAGAAACTCTCCATTATTTAAAGATATTAACAGGACCTTGGATGGGATTTGCTAGTAGTATAACTTAACGCATAACGCTTTAGTTACAATCGTTGGATATTTCTTCACCAGTTCACCAGTTATTTACTTGTAGTCTATCAAGATGCTCAAATAAATTTTTTGATCTCTATAACTTGGACTTATCAATTCTAGTCATTATTAAATCCTTGGTTGGGTTCCTTTAGTTATTGCAAGGACAATTTATTGCTTTCGCTGGTCCACTCTCTCTCTTTATAAACAATAAATTCAGGTGGTATGCACATAAGCTCTCCTGTGATGTTGATTCTGTGTGTGTGTGTGTGTATGTGTGTGTGTGTGTTGGTTAACTCCAATGAAGTACAACTTATAGTTAGTCTTATGGTTAGTTTTTGAGTTTCCATTTTTCAACACACATTTACAAAAATAGAAACACGATCTACAACTACGAATTAAGTTGGGAGACATGTCGGGACTTTAATGACACATCCCACCTTGGATTCTTCCTTGTATGCAGCATCTCTCTCTCTCTTTAGTACAAGTCCAAATCCAAGCATTATGTGGGTCAGCTTTATAAACTCTTTAAAAGTAACGGAACTCGCCCTTCTTGCCCAAGTGTTTGCTACGTATCATGTCTGTGGCATCGGGGGAGCGCTGATCCATGCTCGCATTGTCCTGCAAATGGAAGGATTAAAAAAAATCATTAGGTTAGGTTACGTTTGAGATCGAGAGTCAGGTAGAATGGAAAAGGCTAGCTGTTTGGTTTTAGTTTCTAAGCCTTTAACACAATCCTGTGAAGTTCAGAAGAACAAAATAAACAGTTGACCCATTGTGATAGATTTGTGAGTCGGTTCTATTCAATGACTTCCCGAGAGCCATTGGAAATATTCTTGGGGTCCGATGGAGTCCACAAAAGAGTCAGAGTCGGTTACCCCCCGTCAGAGCTGTACAACAATGATTCATTTTATAATGAATATGCGATTGATTCGATTTATTTGATTGAGCCCCAGTGGTATTGTATTAATGAAAGTATTTAATACTCCTTATGTCTTACCACATTGCCGCCCGCCAAATGACGGGACTTGCTGGAGGAGCCCGCAGGTTGTTGGCCATAGAACTGACCGTTGGCTCCACTGTTATCCCCGTCGCCGTAGTTGAAGGGAGTGACAATGGTGTGTGGTACATGGGCCACCTGGCCGCGCATATTGCGCGCCTTCCACCACTTGCGTGTGTCGTCCAGGATCTGTTTAAGGAAGAAGAGTAGAGTCAGGTGAAATCGGAAAGGCAAGATTAAAAAAAAAGAGTGTACCTCCAAGTATTCACCACGCATGACGCTGAGTTCCTTATCATTGTTGGCGGTGCGCGGGTAGGTGACCAGAACGACTTTAGCGCCTGAGGACTGCAGATCCTCTAGCCAGGCTTCCAACAGCTGATCCTCGCTGGCATTGGCGCTGGCGCCAACACCACGCGCTGCAGCCGCCGAAGATATTTCCGAGACGCCACCACCGCCTCCGCTGCGGGATTCACGCGTGTGCAGATTCTGCAGACCCGCTGTGATAGCGCTGAGAGTGGGTCCGGCACCAGGTCCTCCGCCATGTCCATGTCCATGAGCAGCGTCAGCGGCCGTTACGCCGCCGCTGCCACGATCGATAGAATCAAATGAGAGCTCGCTGCGTGCATTAAAATCGGAGGCACTTATGGCACCAGTTCGATCTCGATCTCGGTCGCGATCATTGCCGTGATGTATAGTATACTTCTCACTGAGCGAGATGCCATTGGTGTCGTAGTCATCATAGCCACCACCGCTGGCAGCGCCTCTTCCGTTGAGTCCAAGCCCGACGCCTGCACCATGACCATGACCGGGGCCAGCCTGCAACTCGAGTCGCCGCTTGCTGACATGGGTCGGGGATGTGGGCGATGCTTCCAGCTCGTCGATGACTAAATAATCGGGTGACCAGCCATCGAGGAAAACGGGATGATAGGAGCCAACATCCTCCTTCCACTGATCGCGTGGTATAACCCAAGCATCGCCCAGGGAACGCCACAATTCCGTCTCCTTGCTGGTAACGCAGTTGATGAGCAAATTGATGGCCTCCCGCGTCAGCAAAGGATTCACGACGCGCGACGGCAGCTGCGACTCGTAATAGGTGTCGCTGGATGCCTCCACAATCAGCGCCAGCGGCGTGAATAAAAAGTGCACCAATTCGGGCGCATTTGGATCATGGATGTGAGCCTTCAACTTGGCCAGCAAATTGAAAGATAGCTTAAATTTGGCAAATATGTCCACGAATTCCTTCTCATGTGGAGGACGCGTGCGCAACGTGAGCAACCCCTCGCCAGGATCACGTTTCTTGGACTTGCGATTGCGACGACGACGCTCCAGCTCTCTCGACGCAGCCGCCGCATGCTGCAGCCGTGCTATAAACTTTTCAATATCATCGAAACAATGATTCAGCACCGCCACATCCCTCTCATACTTCTCACTAGATGTGGAGCTCGTCTCGTCGCGATCATTGACGCCGCCGTGTTCCGAGTCCGTTTCGCCATTGTGGCCAATGTCCGTAATATCAGGGCCAGCTCCGGTTCCGATACCGATTCCGGAACCCGCACGCATGCCATACTGCTCCACGCTGCTTCTCTGATGCATATGATGTTGATGTTGATGTTGCAGATCCCGTTCTCGCTCACGCTCACGTTCCCGCTCTCTCTCACGTTCCCTGCCACGTTCACGATCGCGCTGTTCACGATGATGATGCTGCTCGGCACGGCTATGCGACGATGATGACGATGTCTTGCTCATCATCATGGCCAGGCCCGAACTGGAGGCACCACCACCTCCTCCTCCACCTCCGCCTCCTGTATGCTGTGTAGGCGTTGCACCACGCTGCTGTGTAATCATCTTGCCGCTGCGCAGTTGCTTTAGATCCTCCACCAAATGCACGGCGGACACGCTTTGTGACTGTTTATGTTAAAAGGTAAGCGAAAAGAAAGGCATTAGGAAATGTAGGTAACTTCAGCAATCGTTTTGTTGCCGTGTAGCAAATGGATTAGATGCTGGATTGCCCATATCGATCGCATACCTGGAATATGTGCATTTCGGAGCGGGAACCGCCGCCGCCCGAAACGATAAAGACAAGTATATTATTGTAGAGCTCCATGGCGTCGTTGGATGTGAAAGCGGTCGGTTCTTGGACCAGCGAGGCTGGAAAACGCTCAATGATGTTCTGCAGAAAAGAAATGTTGAATTTAATATTGATTCTTAATACATGCACATAATATCAGTACATACCCCCGTCTCGTAATCCATGATGAGCACCCACTGATAGTCCAGGCATAGTTGCATCTTTTGTGACCAGATGCCTGTCGTCTTCTCCAGCTGCAGCAGTCGACGCATGCCATCTGCAGGATACACAATACCCGACTCCTTGTTCACGGTGAATGTGGCCAGATGCTCCAGCAGATAGGTGGGCTTGTCATGCAAATCCCCATCCAGCCGCTCCAATCGCTCCTCACCTCCGCTGCGATCATCGCCCGAATAGTCGCCGCCACCGCCATGGGCGCCACCACTGCTGTTACCAGCGCTGCCGCCGCCATTCGAGTGATGGTTGACCATGTCGCCCGCCAACTCTTCTAAATTTGTGACTTGGAAATTTCGTTTGTGGATCTTGGATCCGATTTCCTTTGATTTATTTGCTAATATCTAGTTCCTGCTGCCTAGTGCCTGCACCTGAAAGTGAAAACGTATTTGCATCAACATCAACATCAACTTTTGCTATTGCGCAGTCAAAATGTGACTCAAGCCAAGCCACATTCCAATTCCAATTCTCATTCCAAGCTCAGGCCCAAGTTAAGATCACAATTATTCTCAAACTTTAACATTTTGTTCGCAGTCGCGCAGCTGTGGAATTCTAAAATCGCGCGCCATTCCTCTTACCCCGCCGCTCCGCACACCACACCCCCAAAACAGCATCAGCCTCAGCTGTCAGTTGTATTTGTAGAATCTACCTGATTGTCTATGTGGCCTGTTGTTCCACTGTGGCCCCCCTTAACCCCCTTACCCACACCTGCCTCTTCGCAGTTTTGCAAATGAAGAGAGAGAGAGAGAGAGAGACACACACACACACACATATACACATTCGGTTAAGTGAGCAAGCTAGCCGCTCCCTCGACTTGACTTAAGTGACAGCAACTACTTTAGGCGTGTGCCGACGGCGACTGCGCCGGATACCCATACATACACACATACATATAAGTATACGTATAAGCATACAGTGGCGTAGCCAGGGGTGGACAAGACGGGCAGCTACCCCTTCTGCACTGAGACAAAAATATGGGATGCGTATATCAGCCTACTTAAAATTCAAATATCAGATTTGTGCCGAAATCAGTTTGATTTTGAATGAATTCTGAACGATTTACGAGTTACTGTTCTGATTTCCGATCGGAATGGTTTCGTTTTCTATTTTCGAAACCAAGTTTTCATAGCTAGAAGTCTATTTAGCTGTCTTTTATTAGGCATATGCTGAATCGCTTTTCGCTTCTGTTTTAAAAGACAGTTTTAAAATCGAGTATTATAATTGTTATTTGACACTACTAAACACACTGACAAACTAATGAATAAATTGACGAATTCTTTTCTAACTATGATGAAGAATATAAGAAAATTGAGTTTAAGAATTTGTTATTTTGAATTCCTTGTGTAATCTGGCAATTACTTTTCATTACGCAGGCAAAAGAAGTACAACTTTGACGTTTTGAGAGAATCAGTTCCGTTCCCGCAAATTTCAAACAGAATCGGAATTCGGAACAGACCTGCATATTTTTTAATGCAAGTTAAGTTTTCGGTGACTGGGTAGAGTAGTACAGCAACAGAATATTTGGAATGGTTGTATGTTCTGGTTTTCACTTTTGCTAAGATATTGCAAAACTGTGAAAGTATTTCCATTCTCACTTGTGACAGCGCTTTGCGGATTGAATTCACTTGCATTTTATCAATGACTGAAATACTCAGGCCCCTTCTGGTCTTCACTTTCGCTAGGGTATTGCGAAAGTGAATTTTCCTTAAATGTTACCATTACTAGTTTGGACAACTCTTTGCGGATTGAATCCACTTGCATTTCGTAAAGGATTCAATAAACTCAAATATTAAAATCCCCCCTTTTGCTTAACCCACCACTGGTGTATTTTGATGATGTTCCTTGAAGTGGATGTCTTATACCCCCCATAACTGATATCCTGGCTACGCCCATGCAAGTTTATACAGTATGTATATGTTTGAATTTATAATTTGAATGTTAGAGCCAACTACTCGCGACTGTTATATTTGGCACGTTTATATTTCGCATGCCGAATTGCATCATCGGCAAGCTATTTGACAGATTTACAGCAACGCAACCAAGAAGAAGCAGCAAAAACAAAAACAAACACAAAAACAACAGTGACAACAACGATGACGAATGAAGGTGATCATAATTATCACACTTATAACTATAACTAGTAAAAGTGTCTTAAATTATCTTACATGCTCGTACATAGTTTCTGTTTATCTTATAAAAACTTAATAAATTATGGCTATGGGTATGCAGTAACGGTAAAGGTAAAGCTAACCGTAACGGTCGACCGTCCAGCTGGCCGACAATTCATTTAGTCAAGATAATTAATTAAGCTGCGATAAGCAACAATTTGATAGCAGCCAAAGTCATTCGTCTTATGTAGCTGGCTCGTTGGAATTAATATTTCAAAAACATCTACAATGTATGTGGCATAGTACATGCATATATATATATATACATATATACATAGTTAGGCAGTAAACAAAGTTTAAATACATAGCTTTTCAAAATTACAAAATAAAAATTGAATTGCAGTTCTTATCCAAATTCTCAAAGAATTAATTCTATTCCAATTCAATTCTTTACCTTAAGCAAAGGAATGATTCCCGAAATACATAATTCTCAAAGAAAAAAATTCTAATTCAATTCATTTATTTATCATAAGAAAAAGAATGATTCATCCTTGTGAATTAAATATAAGAATGATTCAATCTCTTTTTATAACATGAATTCATTCAAATTTTAATTCAATTAGTTTTTTTGTCTAACTGAATTAATTCAGTTTTGCCAATTCATTGCCTGATTGATTCAATGATTCATTCGCAAATAGAATCAAATAGATAGAATAGAAGCAAATAGAATCAGACAAATGGACAGACGGATATCAACAGCTGATCAAGAATATACATATGTATGTACATATATACCTTATGGGATCGAAGACGTCGCTTATATTCAGTTCTGTTCCCATTTTCGGAATCGTTTTTGATTTTGTGATCCTGCTGTTGAAAGCTAAGTTTCAATACTTCTCATTGCACTCTTTCGAAAGCATAACTTTTCAAATTCATCATATTCTTCAAGTAAAAATACAAAATAAAAGTTATAGAAGTAGTTGTATTTAACGTCGATCGTGAACTTGGTTTTCAATATGATAATAGTTCGTGGTATACTATTTCATTACGACCCTTTACACGGTGTTATTCTTACTCAAAAATAACTTTTCATTCCGATAAATTTTTTTTTTTTTTGTTTCTGATTTCAAAAGAAATAGTAATCATTGTTTTCTTTTAAAGATAAGTCTGAAAATTTCTAGTTCTCCTGCCTCAAGCAAAACCTTTTCGACAGAATAATATTTGCGATACCGTATATTTTGATCGGAATTGAGAACAGGTCTGTATATTTATTAGATTTATCAATTAAGCAGAGTGTAGCTACAAATTTGTTAGCCACTGTCTTTCTATGAATATGTTTGTATGCGATGTATGTGTGTATCTTAAGCTGCACCCATAGCAAGTGTGTGTGTGTGTGTGTGTGTGTATTGTAGCAAATGTACGAATTTAGATAAGCAATGCTAAGTTGTGAGGCAGCATTTAAAGTTTTTGTTTATCTGAAATAAATACATACATTCCAAAGCGAAGGCAAATGGCAAAACAACAAACGTTTTTATTATTTCTATAGTTGATGTTGTTGTTGTTTTTGTTTATTGTTGTTGTGCCCCTGTGAAAAACCAGCTTGTGAACAAGTGAGACTCGCGGCTCAGTTACAAATGGGGAGACATCGACACCGACACCCCAAGCAGTAGACTATAGTCGTCTCGCTTCAACACATGCATATGCGCATGCGTGGCTAGCTGGCTGGCTGGCTGCCAGGTAGGCCGAGAGTAAGACTCTCCTCTCTCCAACCTGTGTAACCGACTTTGAGCCAGTGTGTGTGTGTGTGTTTGCGTTTTTAAAAGGTAACTCGGATTTTGTCCCCGCTGCGTCTACTGCAACTTTGCTTTTTGACGACCGCATTTTTTAAGCTTTCTTTTCCACCTGTTTTTCTCTTGCTTATGCCCTGTTGATATTTTTATGATTTTATTTTGTATTTTTTCCACAAGCACACACACACATGCACATTTAAGTACATTAACATATGTATATACATTGTATATGTATTGTACATAGCATAGACAATAATACCAAAGGTATGCACACAACAAACAATGGTGTAACAATATAAGGTGGTGTAGCAATATGAGTTACCAGTTGATAAGCACGCAATATGTGCATGTGAAAGAGATATCAGTCGTCGTTGCTTTGACTCTTTTTCTGTCTTTATATCTCGCAATGACAATTGGTAATTGACATATGACATATGGCAGCACCTAAACTAAATACACCATGCAACACACAATACACAAACTGGGAGCGGCGGCAGGTTTCTCATATTGATTTTCAATGCTTTTGTTCAATTCATTCACTAATTCATCTAGACCTGCGCTATCTATTGTCGTGTGTACATACATACAAACATATATATGTATGTGCATATACATACATAAGTACATGTATTCTAATTGACCGCATTCTCTTTTTAGAGACAATTAATATAGAGATACGTAATTATTTATACATTGTAGCATATAAACCACCTGTACATACACACATACACATGTACATAGATACATACAGTTATCAACAGCTTATCTTCAGCATATCATCATCCTTCTTTCCTCCTCTTCTCTCACTCTCACGTTTTGCGCATTCTTTTCTAATTAGCACGAATTCGGAATTTTTTGGTCACGTTCGCTACGCATTTTTTAACTGGTTTTTTAGTTGTTTTTTAAATATGCCGCTTTGATAGCAGAGGGCGGGGTGGCTTGGAGGCTTGCGGCTGGCTTAACACATTTTTGTTTTTTTTTTTTATAGATAAACACTTCACGGACATTTGCTCGGCTTCATTATATCCATTCAAACATAAAAGCTAACTGTAATTGGGCTTGCGCTTTTGTCTAATTCTCTTTCTCTCACACTTGACATCTATCTTCATACTACAAAATCTCAGCTCTAGCGTTTTTTTTTTTACCTGTCGTTTACTTGTTGTGCTTTTGAATTCTCGTCCGCCTTCCTTCTATGTGTTTTGGCTTTCCACTTTCGTACGTTCTTCTCAATTTTACAACACTTTTTTTTTCTTTTTTTTTTTAATCAGAGCTCAATTCTGGCTTTTGTACATACATATGTACATATGTATGTTTATGTGTGTTTATATGTATTTGTATACTATATATAAACGTATACAATTTTAATTTGAACACTACTTCAATTATTTGCAAACAATATTATTAAAAAAAATAAATGAAAAAATAGCCGCAACGTCGCCGTAATTGTTTTTCAAGCGCACGCGAGCGTTGTCCGCTGTCTTCGCGTTTAGTACGTCATGTCAGACCAAAACCAAGGTACTAACTTGGCTAACTCGGCCCAACTCAATTCAATTCAATTCAACAACGGCTAGCTCTAGCTCTGCTAGCTGTTAGCCAGAGCTAAGCCGTTGAGAGAGCGCTTTGCGCTGCAGTGTGCTGAGAGTGTGAGAGACAACGCCAGAGTTGCCACCTCGCTAGTTATATATTTGAAATCTACATAACATGTACAGTGATCAAAATCAGTATACGTTTACATTACATTTTATTTTGCAGAACTAGTGTGACCTAATCAGGGGTGTAAAACATATATAAATCAACTATTCAATGGAACAAAAACTCAGATGATTTTTAAATTAATTTGAAGATATTTTCAGTTGTTTGTATTTTACTAGAGATTTAATCAGAAATTTAGAAAAATGCAAAATTTTTAACTGATTCTAATAATGTGCTAGAAATATATGATGCAGCCCACTTGAGAATCTAATTTTGCTTCTAATAAAAGTATTACTGTTATTTACAAATCGAAGATAGCTGTTTTTCTTGTAGAAAGTATTATAATATTGTCACGTAATATGTCACCCATTAAGGCAGGCGTCACCGACCCTATAAAGTATGTATAATCTTGATCGAAACATATAGCTGCAATTGTTTGGTTGAAAAATTTGTTTTTGAATGAACAACTTTTTGATTCTCAAGCTATATTAACCAAATTAACAAATTCTGTGTTTTTGTATGTTCTTGTCTTGTGGACAAAATTTTATCAAAATCGGGTAGCTATATCTTATGGCTGTCATAGGAACAATCGGTCGAACATTTAGTTTTCCTATGAACAACTTTTCTGCAAGGGTATTTAACTTTACATTCTTATTTTAAATGCTGATTAATAATTAGGTATTGCATGAAGTATTATTACATTTTTATTGTTATCAAAGAAAAAAAACTTAAGAACTATTTATGAGCTCATTTCTTTTGCAGATCAGCTTCGATTCTTTCTGTTGGCCTTAACTAGTTTTGCTTTTAAGGCTTTGACATCGACTTTAGTGTTATCGTCGTTATCGTCGGCAGGACGCTTGCGGCTTAGTTGGACAGGATCTTCAGTGGGTGGCACAAAGTCCTTGTTGCGACGTTCATCCTGTTTCTTAGATGCCTCCGCCTGTTTGGCACTGCGCTCCTGCTGTTTCTTGGCCTGCTTCTGCTCCTTGTTGAGGAAGTATTCGCCCGACGCGAGCTGCTTGTCAATCTTGCTCTCGGCTTGAGCTGGCGGGAAGGGTGTGTATTCCTTTTTGGGTTTCTTGTTTTTGGGCTGCTTGCGCTTGCTAATGTTCTTGTTCTTGAACTTGGGCAGAAAACGCGACCAATCCTCATTGGCCAGCTTGGGATCCTTCATTAGCTCACGCTTAATCATCAGCGCCTTGATATTGTAAATGGGATGCACATTATTCATCGTCTCCAGCACAATGTCACGCACCTGCTGCAGACCCTTGTACGGACCCAAAGCTGACACCGTGTTGCCCTGGACGAGCACATAGCAGTCGGTTAACAGCTCAATGGATTTCAGCGTGGCTCCATTGGGTCCAATCAGCCGCTGGCGACGCTTCACAAACTTTTCCTTCTTGTGCACCAGATTGCCAATTTTGATAATGTCGCAGCCAATGTCGTCTTGGAGCACACGCTTTGCCTGCTCGAACGGCACACTGCGTGCCATCAGCTTGATCATGTCACGGGATTTAATAATAATATACGGATCCCACGTTTTGCGTGTCGTCTTCACCACCATGCTGCCTTCCATCAGATCTAGTTCCGCTTTTAAATGATGCTCTGCCACGCATTGCTCCACCAGGGGCCACACTTCCTTCAGATACTTTTCACGATACTTTGGAAAGAGCGTGGCAAAGGAGCTCTCCTCGACCATGCCATGTGGATTGTCCTCAGCCTTGAATGTTGGTATTTTGAGGGACCAGGCATTGTCCACCGGTTCGGTGCTCTGCTTTGTGGCTTCCCGTCCCTCATCTTCGCTTTCGTTCATGGCTAATGTGAGATTTATTTTTTAACAAAATTAAAAGTTTTAAAAAAAAAAGTTTTTACTGTGCACGTTTGTTTTGAACAGCTGCGTCAGAGGTGTGACCGTATTAAAAGTATCGGCTAGATGAGCTGCGTCACAGGTGTGACCGTTTTAAAACGATCGGTAAGCTGAGCTGCTTTCGATAGCACAGTCGATTATACACGTACAAAAAGAAAAGTGCAAATAACACACAAAACTACAGCTGCATTTGTTTTGCCAATGTTTATAAAAGTTAATTAATATCAGCTGCTAAAAATTCACTCGTATGTTTCATCCTCTACATTTATAACGCAAATGCGCAGCACAAAAAAAACTTATCGAGCTATCGGTTCGTAATCATAATATATCGATAGTTGGTCATACATTCATAATGTTGAATCAACCATTTCCCTTTTATTTTTTTCATTCTATTGTTGCTTTTGGGTGAGTTTGGTCGATGTAATTTTCGTTCAGGTCCGGACTTTCGCTTTCGCATTTAATTTGAGACGCAATAAATTTTCAAACTCATCAGTATCTAAAATAAAAAAAAAAGTTCAGCAGACAAATGAATTGATTTAATTGTATTTCTGGTTCTGCACACACACATCGAAAATTTGCAACAAACGACATTAAAGCTTGACAAAGTGTCTTCGGGAAAATTGCCTAGTCACGTTTGGGGCGTGGACGTGTTGTTGTGCAAAATATATGCATAAAGTTGATCTAATTTTGGTAGTTGTTCATATCAAGTGGAAAATATTGGAATTGTACTATTTTCGTTCAAATATCAACTATTTGCGAATTGCGCATTTGTGAGAAATTTTCTGTGAAAAATCAATATGGCGTATAAATCGACGCATCGTCTACGTGGCTATGTATGTCATGGCCCTGCCAACTCTCTAAAATTTTGAGAATGTTGAATATATATATTTTTTTATTTGCTAGCAGGCTACATAAAGTTTAACAAGCGCGCATCGAATATTCATTATATTCTTAATAAAAGATTATACAAAACAATATTGGAAAAATTTACATATTCATACATTAGCTGCGAACGAGTTGTTAGCTCTTGCGTAGGGCTGCATGGTTATTTCGATTATCGATTGCAACTAGTCGATTACTTTTTGACAACAAAGTTGGAACGCGAAACACGTTTTTTTTTGTTCCAAACCAACTGCAGAAGAAATTGGCCAAATCTACACGCATAGCTACAATAATTAAATAAAGAGAACTAATTGAAGGGAATTTACTCATTAAGCAACTCGAGGGACATGTTCCGTACAAATGCATGAGTATTTTTGCATTTTGTTTGGTTTTGGACCTGTAGTATTTTTATTGCGTCGCTAGGTAGAGTTTCTGCAAAGTGTAGTTTATATCGATTAATGTGCATTGTTAATTAGTGGTGTTTTCTACAATTTTAGATCTAATGAATTAAAAAAAAGATTGCTGCAACTTTTTGATGGCCTAAAATTGGTGCATTACGTAATCGTGGTTTTATTGATTACACATACACACACACACACGCACCCCCAAGCAAGCATCTGTGTGAGAAAGAGACGACAGTAGTGCATTCACTATATTGACGGCGTTGCCGTACAATTTTCATTTAAGAAAAAAGAAAAATGGTGAGTTTGTGATTTGTTGAAAACGTGTTGAGATTATTTAACCATTTTTTTTTTTTTTTTTTCAATGCAGCCACGCATAGTGCCATTGCAGTTGCTAAAGTGCCTTCGGGTGCTTTTAGATACCAATGGCGGTATACTTAGCGCAACGGAAGTAAAACGCATAGCGGGGTAAGTTGTCTACAAACACGAAGCGCCATCTAGCGTTAATTGTGATCAATTTAATTTAGGTTGATGACGAAATATTCAAAGAAGCTGGTCTCCAAATGCGTTTACGTGCAAATCTTGAAATCTACAAAAACTGAATTGTTGGGTGATTTTATGACTGTGGGTGGCTGGGGACTGGTCTGCACCTGGTTAAATGATGCTATACGGACAATGAACTGGCCGCTTGTTCAGGAGATATTGGAACTTTTACTGCTCTCCCCAGTCGATGTAAATAGATTAAAGATAAACTCGGCACCTGTACTGGTTAAAGGACTCTGCAAGGATGGTGGCAATGAAGGTAAGTTATAGTCCTGACTGCAACTATAAACTTTATTCAATTTTGCTGATATAGCTGCTAAATCAAATAATATGACTCTTTTTCTGCCTATGTTGACGTTCCAGGTGTTCGAATTCTGGCCAAGCGGCTGGTTGAACAGTGGCTAAAGATTGTCACGGAAAATCCAAGTCAAGCTACTACGCCTGCGGCTGCAGGGGATACGCCACAGGCTGCGTCGTTGGCAACGGTAGCAAAGGACACGTCAGGTTCCGGATCCGGATCAAACGTGGACGCTGTTGACTCTGTATCGAATATGGAGAACAGCTCATCAGACAGCACGGACAGTGGACCCGCCAAGAACTACGCGATATCATCGGGAGAGCGCAAAAACAATCTAGTTATAACAATCAAAACAGTTGACAAAACTGCGTCAGTATCTGCAAATAGTTCATATAATGATGACGCTAATAGTTCTTTGCCAGCATCAGCATCAGAGGCTGGCGCTGAGCTCAGAATCAGAAGAGGGTCTGTAGAGAGTTGTGAGAAATCAATTTTAGATGATAGTTGTACATCAGAAAGTCAAAGTCAATCAAAGGCTGGGGATGAGGCTGATAAGAAGCACAGAAGTTCACGCGATAAAAGTAAGAGAACTGAAAAAGAGCGTGATAATAAGGATAGAAAGTCGTCCAGTAGTCACAGGTCGTCTTCATCTAGCCATAAGTCTTCTTCTTCATCCTCCACGTCCAAGAGCTCCTCAAAAAGCTCATCATCCTCGTCCAATCGTAGTTCGAGCGATAAGCATCGTGACAAAGACAAGGCTCGCTCAAGTTCAAGCTCAAGTAAAGAAAAGGATCGTAAAGAAGGCGGCTCTGGCTCTGGCTCATCTTCATCCTCGATGACATCCTCAAATAAGCATAAGACTTCCAAATCGTCATCGTCGTCCTCGTCATCCTCATCTTCGTCTAACTCTAGCTCGTCTAAAGATCGCAATCGCGATAAGGACAAAGAGAAGCCATCGCCAGCGATAGCAAACTCGAAAAAAGAGCACGAAAAAGACAACAAGCTAATGCTTCCCCCACCCGCACCGCTCGCATCATCAGAAAAGAAGTTGAAAGAAGGCGAGAGCGAGGTTTTAAAATCGAAATCAATAGCCATACCATCCAGAAAGGCTTCGATTTCTATAGAAATACGCCGTGATACTGAAAAAACGGCGGCTACCGTTAAAACGTATCAATCCAAATTTCGTTCGCATGGTTTAACTGAGGAGGCGCCACCTCCACCCTCCCGTAAAGGCCTTAAGAAGCCCATTTCCACGGCGTTGCCCACAGCAGTAGCAGTAGGAGCAATAGCTCCTCCCTCAGCAGCTGCGCCTTCGATAATGGCAGCAATTACATTGAAGCGACCTTCCCCGCCCCCCAGAGAGACACCTGTTGAGAAGAGGCCCAAGATTGACATTTTGAGCGGGCATGTGGACAGACCCGGATCCGTTAAGCTTATAGCAGCCAAAAAGAGTAAGCTTTTATTTTGTGCACACACTTTGCTAATTCTCCTTCCACCCTTTTATCTCTTTACAGAACTCAGCCGGTTTTTGCTTTTGTTTGCTGCTTTTCCACTTGCCGCAAACTTGTGTGTATTTTGTTGAAAACATTTTGAAAAACGTTTAATTTTTCGCTTTGGGGTGGTTCATTATTTGATTATTTAATTGGTTGGTTTGGGCAATTTTGATAGGCAATTTGCCGAGATCGATCTCAGACAAGAAAAATGTCCGGTGAGACGATAATTGAATATAGTATATTGATTATTGATCGTTAAAGATCGTTTATAATTTGTGATTTAGTTTAGTGTTAACACAACGGATGGTCGTCGTTTCTACTGAATCACAACAGTTCCCAGAATTCTAGAGGCTGGTAAAAATATACAAGACCTATTTGTACGGCGCATGCGCATGAGAAAGCCGAAAGCTGAAAGCCATCCGGCATCCGAGTCTCCTTTTGCTGTGGTGTTAAGTATAAAATTGTGCAAAAAACTTGAAACTTTAAACTCAAAAACAAGCTCAGAACATAAACATACAAAAAAAAATGAGTACAATATCTATTACACGTTAATGATTTAGCTTATAAGGTATGTAGAATTCTGCTTACTAACCTACCTTCTTTCCAATATACTACTACAAATAAATACGACTTTTCTCTACCTCTAGAAAAAATACAATTTCTATTGAAATAAAAATATATAATATGCAATTAAACAAAACAAAATGTCAACATTTGAGCTGGCCCGTTCTTAAAGTTTGGTAGCAATCATGAACAAGGGCTTGGACCTGGCTTCAGGTCTATTATGATCTGATTGATCAGGCTCAATATATATATATATATATACATATACATATGTGTATTGTTTTATATATGTTTATATATATACATATATATTGTTTTATATATATTTATATATGTATATATATTTATTGTTTTATATATATATTTATATATATTGTCTCTAAAGAATGTTTAATGTGCTGTAGCTTAACAGCGTTCCATAGAAAACTGTTCATGACGCTACCAAGGTCTGAGAACATGGCCGCCTTTTACTTGAAGTCGACTTATAGTTGAGTTGGGGAATTGAATCATAATCAGAATAATGATATGTATATATAATAGATTGAAAAAATAACTGGGTTCTATGTATAGTACACAGTCAGAGCTCGTTGCGCATTTGCAATACTTGAGCTAGTGTGCATACTATATCTATTTATCGATTTCGATTTTTTAAGTACAGTCACGCACCTCTTTGCGAGGTTTCGTTGAGTGCTTGGGTATTGAGATTGCGATGAAGATAAAGATTATGATTATGATTATGATTATGATTATAATTATGATTATGATTATGATTGGAATGGGGATTTCCAGAATTAATATCGTTAGCATTTGATCAGGTTTCGTTAGAATTTGTTTGAATTTCAGTTTAGAACAACAAAAGCAAAAACCGGCACAGTACGTACTTGATTACCCGTTTATGTTTGTTTACATAGTTAATATTATTAAGTAATTATTATTAATCTATTATATATTTTATATTTACAGTATCCACACTAGTTGAAACAAATTTGTTCTCTGATGCACTGGCTGCGTCCATTGAGCCCAAGAAGGTTGTGAAACGCAAGAGGCTTATAAGTGGTTCGCCAACGGATAAGGATGCGCCATTGGCGCCACTGAAGTTCTACCAGGACACTTTGGATGAGTCGAACAGAAGTGAGGACAAGTCAGATGATAGCACCAAGGAGAACGATGATAGCAGAACGGGGTCACCGGGCAAAGATACTGATGCTGATGACGATGATATACCATTGAAGAAGGTCAAAGAAGACATTGAGCAGAAGGTGCAAAAAGAGCGGGCGTCTGGTGAACACGCTGGCGATGATGTTGGCAGTCCCGAAATGCTTGATGATACACCTGAAGAGCCCAAAAAGCCAGGACCAGGCTGTGGTCCCGATGGACCGCCAGGCGTTCTCATGCTGCATCGTCGCAAGGGGCCCAAGAAGAAGCTAACCTGGCAGCCGGAGGAGAAACTGACGCAGATACGCTACTTTGAGGTGGATCGGTCGGAGCGCGTCAACGTGACGAAGCAGAGCTTCCTGGAAATGAAGAATTTGGAACGCTACAGCGAACGCGATGCGATGAACATTTCACGCCGTGGCTTCGATGATAACATGGAGCCGCAAATTGAGTGGCGTACTCCGCATAAGGTGGTGGACAATGTGCCCGATCATCCCAATGGCAACCTATCCAAGCAGCGCATCGTGCAGGCGGAACGCGAGGCGACCACATTGCGTGCGCTTTACTTCTCCCCCGACATGATACCCGACAGTGCCACGGAGGCGGAACTGGAGCCACACTATTCGCACGATATTCCGATCATACCCATTGATGATCTCACTGGCAATCCAGATGCAGTCAATGATTACAGCGCTTTGCCCTGGCCGGAGCCGAAAGGCTATGCGAGCACAAATAGCGACATGGGCTTCAACGATGGCATTAACAATATATTGCCGGTACTGAATCCCAACATAATGCCGGCCAATCCCTTTCAGCCGTATGGCAACAATTTCATGCCACAACCGAGTCCAAACCCACCGATGCCAATGAACATGCAACAAGCGGGGCCACCGCCAATCTGGCAGAACCCCATGACTGGTAGTCCCATGATGAATCCCATGAACGGACCTCCTGGTGTCATGGACATGAACAATGTGGGTGGAATGCCGCCTCAAAACTTTATGGGCAATCAATTTGGCAGCCCCGGTCCCTATGGTGCGCCGCCGAACTTTAATAATATGAACTTTCCGCCAATGATGATGAACGGGCCTGGTCCTGGACCCGGTGGCCCTGGTCTGGGACCAGGACCCGGACCAGGACCTAATGGTCCCATGATGAACGGCCCAATGCCCAATGGCATGGGTCCCATGATGAACGGAGGAGGACCACGAATGAACAATCGCAACAAAAACAATGGTGGCGGCGGCGGCAACTGGCGCAGCGGTGGCAATAACTTCCAAGACAACTCCGGTGGCAATTGGCGCTCAGCGGGCTCTGGCTCCAATCGTGGCGGCGGCGGTGGTGGCAACAACAACACTGGCATTTGCAAACAATTTATGCGAGGACACTGCCACATGGGCAAGTCCTGCAAGTACATCCATCCGCAAAAGAAGAGGATGTAGGACTTACCCGAATCTTCTGAGGAAGATTCGAATGCATAGATCTCATACACCCCTCCCCCCCTTTCAAATCTCTGCGATATGTGGTCCCGATAACCAAGGGTTCCCTCCACGCTGCCTCCCAGCCATTGAAGACTGCTGCCTGGACGCCAGTGAGCATTCGACTCGTTGGTGCCCAAGATTAGGTTTATCTTATCTGTATATAATTTAGTATATAAATAGTGATAGACATATCGGTCCTGTTTCCATTTTTGGCACTTGTCATTCCGAATCGTTTTCGATTTTGTTTTTCTATTTTCGAATGAAATAGCAATTTGTTGTTTTTTTCGTTTTTGTCATATTTTTCATTCTTGTTGTCTCGAAAGCAAACTTTTTTACACAAAATTTGCCTTCGATTGTTTTTTTTTTTGAACTAGAATTGGAAATGGAAACAGGACTGTATATAAACATATATATATGTATGTAATTTATGTACGCGTACTTACATTTAGTTTGTATAAAGTATACACTCATATCGAATTTCGTTTAAATATATTACATAAGCTATATTCTAAATAAAGACCAAGTCATATGAAGAAAAAAACAACGAAAAACTAATTTATATCGAATTGACAATTAGCTCAACTCGGCCACATCCTTGCCGAATTTTAAAAGACTCGCAGCGCTAGCATCACAAGGACCAAGGACTATCGATTGGCATTCAAGGATAACAGGAAATTCGAATGCAAAACTTTGTTCCGCGAATGGAAATGTTTCAAAAACACAAAGTCCTCGATAACACCGAAACTGCAAAGGCGATCCGGATGTCCTTTGGTCAGCAGATTGTCCTGATCAAACTAAGTTATTTATAAAATTCCTTATTTCTCGACTCCTTGAAGGACTTTCGTTCCTTTGGTTGCATATTCGAACTTGGTAGAATAAGGACTATCTTTGGACCAGAGCAAATCTGCATCGTCCTTCAAATGGCTGAGTTACAGGCAATTTTGCTGTTTTTTGGACATATTTTTGTAAAATTCTGAAGATCTATGAATACGAAACTATAGCCCAGCTGGCTGTGAGTATAAAATGGCATGTCCTTTCGATATCCTGAAGGATTCAGTTGAGTTATAGCTACAAAAAGAAAAGGATGTACATACATATTTCAATTAAATTAAATCAACAAATATATTAAAATATTATCTAAAATTGAGAAATTCTTATCGCTATTTATTCTTTCAGAAAATACTTTGCCTGACCTTAAATAATTTTGGATTATCCAAAAAGTTCTCGTAAATTTTTGCTGAAATGCTGAAAGCCAGTTCAAAACAAAACTACAACTAAAATCGAACAAAAATCAATACACACATATTGATGTGTAGGTAGGTATGTATGTATGGGTGTCTAGTTTGTTGCACTTAGCCTAAAATTTATAGGGCTTCATTGGTACTGGTAGATTGGTACTAGGTTTTATAATTCAGTTGCTTTAAGGTATTTCATCATACGACACAATTCCCAGCTGGTGCAATGAGATTCATCGTTTCTCTACTGTCTTTGTCCGTTGTGGTTGCTGTGGTCAGCGGGCTCAGCTTTACCGTAACCTCCAGAGTTTACATGGATGTCAAGCAAAACAAGCAGAAACTTGGCCGTATTACGTTTGGTCTATTTGGAAAAGTGGCTCCCAAAACAGTGGCCAACTTTCGACACATTTGTCTACGTGGCATCAATGGCAGCAGCTATGTGGGCGCCAAGTTTCATCGTATTGTGGATCGCTTCTTGGTGCAGGGTGGCGATATTCTTAACGGAGATGGCACTGGTTCCATCAGCATCTACGGCGACTACTTTGAGGATGAGGACAAAGCGCTCACTGTGGAGCACAATCGACCCGGCTATCTGGGCATGGCCAATCGTGGACCACATACGAATGGGTGCCAGTTTTATGTGACCACAGTGGGTGCCAAATGGTTGGATGGTAAGCACGCGGTATTTGGAAAAGTGCTGGAGGGAATGGATACAATCTATGCTATAGAAGATGTGAGTGTTATTGTAATTATCATTGTTTTTAAACGAAAGAAAAAGTTTAAGATTAATTTAACAACTGCTGATCAAAGTAAATATAATTTTTTCAATTTTATATAATATCAATTAGAACTTTTCAATTAATATTTTTAAAATCATTCTTTTAAGCTTACAAAATATTATATTTTCGAAAACATTAGCTTAATATTATCGAAATATTTTATATTGACCTTAACGGCAAAAGAATAATATAAAAAGAGATCAAATTGAGTACCATATCATATCTTTCTTTGTATTTCTCTAAAGGTTAAAACGGATACAGATGACTTTCCCATCGACTCAGTTGTAATATCAAACTGTGGCGAGCTTCCAACAGAACAGTTTGAGCTTTATCCTGATGACTACAATATATTGGGCTGGATCAAGGCTGCTGGCTTGCCTGTGACCAGCTCATTTCTGGTTCTACTGATCTTTCATTACTTTTTTCGTCAACTTAACATGTACTGCTGACGATGGCACTTCGTGTTTTATTCTTGCACATAAATAAATTAAACACTTTAATAACTGCGCATTGTCAGATTAAAGCATTCAATAAACAATACAAATAAAAAAAAAAAAAACAAAACAATTACAGTTGCCTATGCTGGAATCACGCCCCGCAACAATATGGGCAGAGTAGGTCCCATGTGTAGCTGGAATCGTAGAGATTAAGTGAAAGATTAATAGAAAGATTATTCTAAGAAATTGAACACAACATACATCAATGTATATATAATCTACTATACGCTGATTGCGTTCGTAGTACTTGGACTCCGGCTTGAAAAGACCAACAATGCGCAGTTCGACTCCGGAAAAATTGGAATGATATGCAGTAAAGATTTTAGCTAGCGTAAAATGATGTTTGTGGTCCGGATATACCGATTTGTTCAAACTATTATAATACTCCTCGATCAGGCGACGATCCTTGTCCGTTATTTCACGCTGATGTTTTATAAAATCATCGAAGTCAAAAGAATGTGCATGCTTTAACTTAGGATTCGTATCCTCATCAAGCAGGCGTTCCCACATATTACGATATCCTTTGTTGAAAAACTCGGGAGCTGTGCACTTCTCAGCCCAGTAGCTAAATTTCTTTTCAGCACTGCAAGAAAAATGGTATCATAAATATTATTTTAGTTTTCTTTTTGTGTAACATATTGTAGCAGTTGTCTCCGACCACATACAATACCAGGCGAGTCGAACTGACTGTCTGACTGTCTATGTGAACTTGACTCTGAGTTAATCTATCTTCTTAAAACTTGGTACATATGCTTCTTTTTGCTGCAAGCAGTACACATTTAAGAGTCAGCCCGATCGGACGACTATAACATATAGCTGTCATAGGAACAATCGGTTGAAAAACAACTTTTTGTTTTAAAAACTTTTTATTTTTTGAGATAACGCAACCAAACTGACTCTATTTAAGTTTAAACACGTTTTCCACATGCTACCAAAATTGTATCAAAATCGGACAACTATATCTCATAGCTGCCATAGGAACAATCGGTTGAAAAATAAATTTTTATATTCAAAACTTTTTTGTTTGCCAAGCTATCTAAACCAAATTTATCTATTCTGCGTCATGCTGACAAAATTTTAGAAAAATTGTTCGACTATATCTGATAGCTAACATAGGAACAATCGGACGAACATTATATTTTTATGTGAAAAACTAAATATTTTCGGCACGCCGATGATAAATTTACTTTCTTATTGTAGTTCAATAATGTTAGGAGTTTTGTTTCTTACTGATTCTCAACCGTAAAGTCGACGTAGAGTCCAGGAATTCGTATGGCAGTGCGCGCAGCTGCTATCAGCTTGCCGGGTCCAAAGAAATGCAATTTTAATTCGAATCGACGGAGCGTGTTTCGGGTCAACGGACCAAGATCTAGTACACAACCAAGTTGCTCACAGGGTAGAGGTTGCACCGTGAAATGCTTGACATTGGCTGGCTGCTTATAGCTGAGGGTCTTGTGAAGATTCAGATAGCTCTGATAGACCTTCTGATGGGTGGCATAGAGTTCAGGGTTTATACGCAGGCGGTGAAGGTAACGTTCAGTAACGAGCATCTGGTTGAGGACGACGGCATTTGGAAGCTCCTGGTTATTATTGACATACACATAGGTCTGCACCATTTTAAATAGCTGATAATCATGGAAGCGCTGACGGGCACTAGGCATATCTTCATCGCTTTCGGACAGCTCAGTAAAATCTTCGGTGATATTGTCCTCCATTTCACCCTCCTCCTCGGCAGGACCTCTTGGCTCCTCATCGGTCTCAGTGATACTCTTGAATATCTCGTAATTGTAGATAATACGCATAAATGAATACTCCTCCAATATCTCAGACATGCTCTGCTCCACCTTTGGCAGTGGCGACATCATGCTTAATATGGGCATTACCCCCTGACCCCTCAACCGGAAATAGCTGTGAGCACTGTTGTTAATCAGCACACCGAAAATGCGCAGAAAATTCTCGCTAAAGCCAAGTATGCCACTCAGCTTGACCTTGTCGGTGTCTAGGGCTCCCAAATACATCGCCTCGCTTTGCATGATTTTGGCATAACCATCAATGAGTCGCTTCTCCTTGTTGTGCTCTGGTCCCATGGGCGTTATCCACAGATGCAGTGGATAGTTCGTAACATTTGAAATGCGTATAATGGTGCTGTAGCTCTCATACCAAGGCTGTAATTAGAGAGCAAAGATTTGTATTAAGAAGAATAGTAGTTACAAGGTACTTACCTTGATGTTTAGATAGACATTGTCTTTCTGGAACTTAATCTTCTGTGTCAAATTGACGAGTGTCACCGACAAATGTTGGCTAGTGCCACCAATGACATTCAGCTCGAATACCGATTTCACCTCATGTCCTCGACGTATGTGTGGCAAATGGAGTAAGCATTCCTGACTCTGTAGTCTATCCAACTGGCCAGTCTTCTCATAGAAGTAAATGAAACGATCTGAGAAGCAGTACTCCGAGGATGCCGACGATAGGTATTGACTTGACTCGATGTTGAGTCTGTCCAGCAGATCAAGAATAGTGTGGCGTACGAAGCTGGATGAGCTGTGGAGATCGCTGTCATCGAGCGATTCATCCACATCATCCATGCGTATAATGAAGCGTCGTTTGGTAAGATCGAGCTCATTGATTATCTCGTCGATAATGTCCAATATCAGGCTGCCAGTCTCAGTATCCTGATGAAACTGGCAGCGACACTGCTGATAGCGCAATGTCATATTGGGCTCTTCGTCGCAGGTGAAATTGTACTCCAAGGTGCGTAATATCTGGGACAATACATCGGCCACAACATCAGCAGAATCATCGCCGCCAACAAAGTGCTCAGCCACTTCCATGCGTTTCCATTTATAACTGGCTGTGGTGCAGCCATGGTTTATAATATTCACAGTATGGTTATATGGCTGACCCCGATCAAATAGCACCAGCTCGGGTTGTATGATGTTGAGTTCAGGTACCTGGACAGATAGACGCAAAGGTAGAGGCTTATGCCACTTGCCAACGGCAAAGAGACTAATCTTTCCTTCGACTTGTTTGCAGTAAAGTTGCTTCACCGACGCTTTGTTCAACATGACAAAGATCTCTTTGCGTTCGAGTCTTTTTAAATTGATGCTGATTTTCCTTTCAAAGGGATGTTGATACAATTCCTTAATGCGAAAAGGACCCACAACATCAAGCAATACATTCTCAATGGGTAAATTATGCATGTTGATCAACTCGGCTATTTCCATGTGCGAACGTTCCTTGAGAGGATCGCAGGGTTGATAGTTAAAGTTGAGCTGCTTGCGATCCCAATACAGTTGGCATTCAGCGAAAGTTGCCTTTATGACGACTCTTATGACGTGCTTACGTTGTGGATACTTGGTGTCCGTTACATCCAACATGAAATCACAAAAGTAAGTACCTTCCTCATAGCCACTAATGAGTATCTCCAGCTGACCTTCCGAACTTCGTGCTAACTCCAATAATTTGGGAACTATTTCGAAACGTGCTGTTAGCGGCTGATTTGCACAGGCGCTCGATTTTAATGCAGGATTGTAGGTTTTGAGGCGTGATATAGACACACGATAATGTCGGTGTCCTTTGTTAATAACCCTGACCGGGAAACGGTGCGTGTATATATTGGCAATAAAGCTCTCCTTTGGGTCCGTAAAAAGCAGTCCGGCATCAAAGCCCTCCTTGATGTTTGGCTCAAAGTAAAGTGGCACACCTTCAACCAGAAAAGTAATGGGCAATTCCATCACATGATCAAATTGCAGATCTATGTATAATATATTTTGATATAGGTCTGGATCGGTAAACATTGACACCATGGTCGTGTACATGCTCTGCCCGGCAGGGGACAACATTCCTCCCCTTATAGTCAGATGTTGGAACTCGGTGTCTCTCTGTGAAGTAAACATTAAGTTTTAAATAACAACAAATATTATAGTACTTTGTTATCAACTTACCAATTTCATAGACAACTTTGTATTAGTTGGCGAATGATTATCTATATAGAAATGAACTTTGCTCAGTTCAAAAACTTGTATACGTCTATGCACAAATGTGGGCGCGACGCGTATTTCCGTGGGCAGCACATTTGAAAACAAATGAAAAGGATAAGGATGTGGATCACCGACTATTTTCAGCAAACCTGACAGCTTGTTTCTACCCAAGACGCGGAACACGATCAAACACTTGGCAAGTGCTTGAGAATTAGAGCCAATGTAAAACTTCCAGTTGCCATCGCGAAAGCTCATTTCGTTGGGCTGTCATGATTATAAGTTATTAGTTATAAGTAAGATTCAAGATTAAACTTATCCCTAGCTTATCCCACTAGTACCGAGAATATTTCAGCAGACTATTCTACCCGTGCAGATGTCCCATAACTTTCTCAAAAAGTACCGATTCCCATGCGGAATGTCTTTTTGGTCATATTATAAATAATAATTTGATGCATTCGCATTTTGATTGATTTTTGAAAATAATTTTTGTCGGATTTTATTTTCGAAATTTAACCTTAATCAACCCTTAAACATTTTGGAAAAAAACAATTTTTAAAAAATCGATTGCGGATACCAAAATTAGTATAAAAAAGTATTTCAAAACATTTTCTGAGACAGTTCAAAAATCGGTCAAAAATCATGCCGAATGACATTTTCTATACCCTTGCAGAGGGTATTATAGTTTTGTCACGAAATGTGTAACGCATTGAGGAAGACGTCTCAGAAAAAAAAATTTGTATATTCGTGATCAGCATCAACAGCCGAGTCATGTCCGTCTGTCTGTCTGTCTGTTTATATGCGTTTTTCAAGTTTTTCATTTTAGTTAATGGATTGGGATGTGCTGTACTTACAATGACGTCAAAGTGTAAAAAGCCACCGACATTGGATAAATTGGTAAATGGCATGTCAAAACCGTATTCCTCACCCGCATAGATAATACGTCCGGTTAGATCGACAAAGTTGATCCAATCGATGTCTGGCGTACAACAGTTGTACTCGAACCATAGCTTTGAACACAGAAATTCTGATCGGACGAGTACCTTAAGGTTCTGTTCTTCACTGGACTCTGAGGACGGTGTGGGTAATGCTGGACAAATGCGGACGGTAAGCGAGCGGTGAAAGTAACCCAGTCGGTTTGGTATGATCAATATGGTTATGCTGCGTCCAGTGTTGGGTCTCAGATAAATGATTTCGTTGTCGCAATAGACCTCATTAGGATCGCTTGGTATGCCGTTCCAATCCATAAAAATGAAATTGTTGTGCTTTGTAAAAATACTAAAGTAATGTGTATTTAATAGACCCTGTAGAGCCTCCTGGATGACTCGCTTATCCGTTTCAGATTTGTCAAAGATCTTCTGCTTCTTTAGGGTTTTGAGTAAATGGCTAGCCATTGTGGGAATTGGTTCTATAAAACAAAAGAATATTTAATTCGTATGTTTTACAGCTGGTATGAAAAACTTTTCTGTTTTGTTTAGAAATCGACAGTAAACATGCTTACCCATTATATCCTCTTCAAACGCTAAGCTATAGATAGATTCGTTGATGGATATCGAGTTTTGTGACAATATATCCGGTTCGGAATTCGTGAGTTTGATCTTCGGACTCAAATCAATTTCATCGCGTAGATCCTCGTGAGCGCGTTGCAGCTGTTTAATTGGATCTTTAATTGTAATGGGCAACATTTCGATGGAGTCGCGAATATTCAAAACCAAAGGCTGCTCCTCGCCATCCTCAGTGGCAGTAACTTGTAGGGTTATGGGCACGGCGAGTGGATTCATGAGTAGCATGAAGCGTTTCTGTGGCACGCCGAAGGGAATGCTGCCAAATTCCACAAGTTGTGGAAAGGTGCGCAACTGAACATATTGGCCAACGCCTCTAAAATGCTTTGAGTTAAGACTATGCTTTAAAAAGTAGAAAAGTCCAATAAACTTACTTGACCACCACTTTATAATACAAGCCGTTCTCAACCTTGAAGCGCAGTGTAACCGAAAAACGTGAGGGCATAATGGAAAAGAAGGACATGTGAAATATTCCACGTTCACACGGCTCCAAGGAGAATCCCTCGGGTGGCGTTACACGCACACCGCATATGTCTGGATCCAGGCAATCCGTGTACTTGACCTTGGCAACCACACCTAATATATATATATATATACGTTATTAGATTAGATCGCCTTTAAACGCTGCAAGATGAAACATGCATATAGTTTCCATCGCCAAAGGACCGCATTGATCTTTTTGCATACTCACCGTCCACATTTAAGAATTTGATAAAAGCGCAGTGCTCCTCGCCCAAATAGATCTTACGCAAGTCTATTGTCTTGGGAAAAACCTCGACTTCAATGCCAGCGATTTCTCCTTCAATAATCAAATAGTGCGATTCAACGCATTCGTCAGCATCAGTGAAACAAAATGTGATTTTAGTGCGCTGAAAGTAAGGTGGATCGATATTATCGGGAAACGGCATATAGTCATTGTAAACGGGTTGAAATTGCAATATAATCTCATATGAGGCAACTGGTTCGAGTACATCTGGAATTTCATCCAAGTTAAAATGAATGCCAGCATCGGGATTATAGCTCATTGCTTGGCTATGTTTGTCATCCTCATCAAAATCGAATAATAGCACACTGTGCATGCTGATGGCTTCTGCGAACATTTTATTCGAAATTTTCGAATGCTCGGAGAATATATCAGAGTCTTGTGTATTGACGCTCGCACGCTGACTGAAGAATTGTCCGGAGACAGTCACTTGATGTGGACTCTCATTGCATACAATAATCGATCGTTTAGCATCCTCACCAAATTTAGTTAGACCAAATGATATGAAACCTCTACTGATGAATGCACTCATTGACTTGGGTACGAAATCAAAGATGACGAGCTTGGGTGGACCTGGAAAAGGTATCGAGTTGTTATAAGTAGATCATTAGAGTTTCAATCGGTAGTAGATTTCGATACATACTCACTCCAAACTTAACATTGAAGAAACCCTTGTATTCCTGCAGTTTTTGTGGCTCAAATGTTATCAGTAGTCTTACATAGTCCTTAATGGGTATTACTTCCTTGTTTAAGTAGTTCAGGCTGAGTCCTTTGTAGCTACTGCAAAGTGTACAGCAAAATAATAAAGTCGTTAGAGCTAAGTGCCTTAAAAGAGAGTTCAGAAAACCTACCTTCTGTATTTGACCTTGACCAACTCTTTGGTAGGATTGTAAATGATCATTTCATAATAGCACCTGTCATGGGGCACACAGGAGGGCAGTGTAATATGATCACAAATAGAGATGTCGATCATATCATGTACGACTAAGAAATAATTTTCAAAAGATCTGGGCATACTCATTTAACATATATGTATGTATATTTACCGATTATGGGCACTTGAAATGTGATATTTGGATGAAAGGAATCAATAAATATGTGACGTCTACGATTAATATTGTGAGCCGTTGTGCTACGAATTGTGATTTTAACATTGAGTGTCTGATCCGTTTCAATATATCGATTAAGTTCAGGTTGATTAATTACAATAGCTGTATCGTTAGGACTGTCCGTTCTAACTTTGATCAGCCGAGGATACTGTAATGACACAGAATTTAATGAACAATTTGGTTTTAAATATAGTGCTAGATTTTACCAGTCCATTGTTTTTGATTATTAAAGTTAAGCCATATGTTGAGTTCTTACGAAAACCTTTCTTTTGTATCATCAATCGTGGCGCAATGTGCAAAGAATCGACCATATTAACATATTCATTGTAGTCTATATAATAAATAGAGTTTTATTAGAAACTGATCAAGTTAGATAGGACATAACTTACACTCTTTGAGTATGCAGCAGCAGTAGGCTCTTGACTTTGAAGTGCGATAAGAAGGCTTTGGGGTTCTAGCACTGTGATCCACTGGAGTCGCCTCTCCGCTCACCTCCTCACTGCCTTCTATGGTGGTCACAGTATGCGAATCTTGTGGTGCTGGTGGTGGTTGTTGTCCTGGTTGTTGCTGTTTTGTATATGTAGTCCTTGCATTGTTTTCCGCCGCCATTTTGTCAATTGGTTTTGAGCAAACCAACAAATCCTTGTGTATATTTTTGTAACATAAATATATATGTTAATTTTGTAAAACTATTTTTTAAAAAGTCAAGCAGCATTATTTTCTGAAAAATATTCAAATATATGTGACTAGTAAGCCGATGGCTGGTTAATTATGAAAGTTATTATAAATTCAATTGTATTCTAAATCATTATCGACAGCAATTAGTCTGTTCTTCTGTCGGACTGTCTAAGTGAACTTGACTCTCAGGGATGAAACTTTTTTTGACCAGATCGGACTACTATACCATATAGCTGGCATAGGCACGATCGGTCGAAAATTTTGATTTTCAAGATAATTCAACCAAACCTACCATATCTAAGTTTCAGCATTATCTTAACACGTTTACAAAATTTCATCAAAATCGGAACACTATATGTAATAGCAACCTTAGGAAAAATTAGATAAGAAATTTGTTTTTGCAGATAACTTTTCTTTCTTTTTAAAAATATTATCAGTTGATTTGATATTTCCCATTTAATATAAAAATAAATGTCGAGCAGGAATTTAATTTTATTTTATAATATGTTTTTGGTGTGTCGACTGTCATTTGTGTACATTAAATACATAAATAAATAAATTTTCAATCAAAAGTTGTTAGCAGAAAAACATCGATGTTTAGAATTTCCTCTCAAATGTTTTACTTAGCTATCGGCTTAGTATTTGTATTTCTTAGTATTTGCCTTTTGGTACTTTTGGGGTTGCGTCATCCTTATATTTGGTCATGCTCTAAGCAGAATACACACACACACACACACACATCACATTTTGGCAAAGACAATTTTACATCACTGATACGCCCCGTAGTTGTTTAGGAAAACAATTTCAATTTGGCAAAACTCAACGCAGCGTGTGACAGACAATATGTCGAACGTGTTGAAGACAGCCGGAGCCGGAGCCAGTTGTCTGTCCTGAACTGTAGCTAGGGTATGGGCGAGGGGAAAGGTTAGAGAGAAGCCGCAATAGGAAGAAATGCAGTCGGCAGAGAAACCGCAGCCGCAGAGCTGCCAATGCACAACAAAGTCGTTGGCTGCCTTATTTATTTGTTGGTCGGTTCCGTTGATCTGTTCTTTTCTGCATTTGGCAAGAGGCGAAATGTCCTTTTGTGCAAAATTAATGATATGAGGGCCAGGTCGGCAAGTACGAGAGGAAAAGGTGGAGCTGGAGCTGGAAGTGAAAGAGGTTGGGCCAATGTGCGGTTAGGTTGCTTCGACTGGCCTCATCTATTGCCATTTTTATTGTCAACAGAGACCCAAGCACAAAATCAACCAAAAAAAAAAAAAAAATGTTGCCCCCAAAAACCACAAAACGAACAAAGAAAATTGAAAGCAAGGCAAGCAGCAGAAGGGCAGCAGGGCAACAGGATGTGCAGATGCCAAACTATTTTGCATGTGTTGCCTCCTCCCGCACATTTGTTAGCCGCTTCTCGGGTGTCGCTTCTACACCCACTTTGGGTGTGTCCCTGTGTGTTTATTATCGCCGGCAAAGCGTTTATAAATCACGCCACTTCACATGCACCACCAACAGCAACAACAGCAAAAACACCAACCAGCTGCAACACCACCACCAACATTCCCAGGGACACAGATAATGGCAGGACACTGTCCACACATGTCAGTTGCGGTGTCAGCCGAAGGCAAAGGCAAAGGCAAAGGCAAAGGCGTTGGCTTTGGCTTTGGCAGCGGCGGAGGCAGAGGCAGAGACAGCGGCGAGGAGGAGGAGAGATACCCGAAAAATTTGCAGCCTTTCAGTGATTTGCATGGAGCAGCTTAAGCGGGATAGGAACATTTTTGTAGTTCTTCAGAAATTATGACAAAGAGCTTTGCATTTCTAGTGTATGCTTTTCTATTTAATTGCATGTAAATTTAATAGACAGCCATTTTTGACATCAGTTTCGTTAGTTTTCTTTTTATTTTTTGGTCATAGTTGACTGACGGCCGGGATGGAGAAGTATTTTAAAAAGTGGGGGCAAGCAGGGTTTCTGCATATTCCCAAAATAGACATAGGCGACGGGATCCAATTTTCTCCCCGTTTCCATTTCTGCTTCAAATCCAAAATTCAAAATTTGTTTTAAAAATCGTTGGGTATGTATTTCAGAGTGAGGCAGGAAATTCTGACAAAGTTCATAGATTTGGAATGGCTGGCGACGCCGCAGGTATATGCTAGTTAGGAACATATATATTCAATACATCGATCAAAAATAATTTTTCAAAATTTTTGTAAAATTTCCAACCAAATGAAAACAGAAAAATTAAACAAGAAAATAATATCAATCGAGTAAAGATAAATAAATATATATACATATAATTAAAGATCACATGTAACAAACACGAAGTAACAATTTCAACAACAAATGCAACGACCGGTACCACTGTGCACATCGAAACCTCGACAAACAAACGGTAACGCTAACGGTAACGCAACTTGCTGGCTGTCAGCAATTGAACAACAACAAACTATAGCTTTAAAGCAGGAGTCGGCACGACGCAGCAGATTGGCATTTTGGTAAACATGCACATGGTTCTCAGAGAGCGCGGCAAAACAAATCTTTTAACAGATCTGTCTGCTGAGAGAGCTTTTTATTGAATGCTTTATGAAACCGATTTCGTTGGCACACTTACATTAGCACGAATACGCAAAGGCGAGATCTGTGCCGATCTTCTATGCAAAAAGATGTCGATGATATGAGAGAGCTTTATTTGTGCGCAGAAGAAAGCATTTCCGACCATACGAAGTTCATATATTCTTTATCAGCATCAACAGCCGAGTTTATCTAGCCATGTCCGTCTCTCCGTCCTTCCGCCCGTCTATATGAAAACGCCGATCTCGGAGACTATAAGGCCATAGACACCAAACATGGCCTGTATAGCATACGCAGATCAAGTTTATTTCAAATTTCGGATACATTCATTTGTTAGTCTTTGTTAAAGTTAATTATTTTTGTATTAAACTCTTCTGAGAAGAGTATACTCTTTTAAGTTGTGCCTCTGCCGCAGCGGTTCGTTCTGCCCAACCGCTGCCGCGCTCACAAAGCAGAGAAAAGGCGAGCTTTAAAGCTCTTTGGTGCATTTTGCTCCACACTTGTCTCTGCTGTGCACCAATACTATTGCAATATTTTGCCAACGATGCCGACTCCTGCTTTAAAGGCAGCGCTGGACCATGAGTGCAGCTTATTCAAGTTTCAACTATGGGCAAGAATGTTTCGGAGCGCAAGGCGCAGCAACTGAAGATCCGAAGCCTGTTAATTCGGGTACGGCGGTTGCCCCACCATCCATGCAAGACTACATCGATGGAGGAAGATCGACTAAGGAACCAGCCGGAACGGATTGCGTCGCCTTTAACGCCGACGGAAACAAAACGGCCACCGAAAGCACAATTGGCGCGACGGGCGACAGCGCCTCGTCGGCGGTCGCCCCGCAACCAAACAGCAGCACTGTCGCCGCAGCCGCCGCTATCGAAGTCGCTGCCGGCATCGCCGTTTGTGAAGCTGAGGCCAGTAATGGCGACGTTGATTTTGCCGCCTCCGCCAGCAGCTTTGCCGCGATCGGGCCCGCTGAGTCCGTTGCCGTCAGTGACGCCGCTGTCGATACCGCTGCCATCACCGCAGTTGCCACCGCTGTCGGCGTCGTTGCTGCCGCCATGGCTAGCAACACCGATGACGATGGCGCAGCGGATTGCAATCTTGGCGAGATCACTGCCGCCGCTACCCCTAAAAAACCAGCGACCCTGGTCACCATCGAACATGTCCGCATTGGCTTCGGCCAGAAGCAAGTTGTTGTCCTTCAAGTCTGATAAAAAAGCAGAGTGACAAACATGGTAAGCAATTCGATACTAAAATACTAATCACTCCATTATAATTTTGATTTTTTATAGGTATCGTTCATATAAAGAAACTTTTCAAATGACTTGTAGAACAAGATGATTGTAAATTGGCTAACAATCGTTTTTTGAACAACATAATAAATAATATTGAACTGTACATAAAAACAAGTATATGGAGTAATATTTTGCTCAGTGTATTTCGTCGTTGAGGGGTCTTTTCTCTTTTGTCTTTTCTCCATATCTGCATTTCGCGTTACTTTCTTGTTTTTGAAGACAACTCAAGCCTTTAGCACTTCATCACATCTTTTAAGATACACACGCACACATGCCGGGGAACGTTCTTTTTCACAGTGTTCGAAAGCCTTTAACCGTTCATCAAATCTCACAGTACACATCCGAATGTGCGAGAGACTGAAGACGATGACTTTCCCGACTCACTGGTGGCCGAAGAATGGCAAATTGTTAGAAATACAGTTAAGGTAGAGCAGGAAGAGAGAGATGTTCTAGACACTACTAAAGAGAATGTGCGAAATCCGAGGAGACATTGCCGCAGCGAATATGCCACTAAACCTACTTCTTCTAAAACTTAGACAAAGTCCCATGTTACCACAATTGTAAAACTTGTGGCAAGGTATTCACCACAAAACCAAGTTTGACCATACACACCCGCTCTCATACTCGCGAACGTCCCTAGCCGTTATTCAGTCATCAATTTATTTTCGAAAAAAATTAAGAAAATGCCATAATCGATACAATCGATGTTGACAACGATGTTTTGCCACCTCTTCTTTCAACCCGACAGGTAGTTCGTCAGCCATCTGATGACGAGCGGTGGCAGGGACGTACTATTAATGTTTCTGACACCGTATCAAATGCTTTTGACAGGTCGAGTGCCACTGCAACAGACATGTGATGTGTTCTTACGCTATTGAGGCCATTCGTAAGGTGGGTCGTGAGCTCGCAGAGCGCAGAGGTGTTCCTTCTACCTGCTCTAAAACCATGTTGGCGATCCGCTACAGTGATGTGGTCAATAAGGACAGGGAGCAGGATGGACTCTAGTATCTTAATTACCGTTGAGAGGAAGTTAATTGGACGGTAAGGTGTATGTGTTTCCCTGGTTTGGGAACAGGATTATTTTCCCCAGTTTCCATATTTGGGGAATGTGAAGGGACTTTATGCACAGGTTAAATGTGTGTGTCAGGTAGGGAGGATCCTGTCTCATCAACTGCCAGTTTGGCATCCTTTGTTTCGTTTGGTGTATTTGGGCTTTTCGGCATAGCAACATCACAGTTGCCGTCTTAATTTTGTAAAATAGGTCGACGGTAGAGCATCCTCAAAGATTTGACGAACTCCTTTCCTTTTCAAGGTATTCTATTTGCATTCGCTCTTAACATTATTAATCAAATTCATTTCTGTGTGTTGTTTAGCTAAAAGAAAATTCTGCAGCAGATTATTATTTCCTCACAAGGTTATGTCTGCGTTTATTGCATTTATTGATTTTATTACCGTAGTTAATTTGAGGTGCAACAACTAATCACATCACTAATGCTTGCCATAAGGCAAGGTGAAAATGTTTTTTTCCGTTGCCTTTTACCACGCAAACACGAGCGGCAGGTCTTAAAAGCTGTTTCGGAGGTAGTCAGACTTCCTCATCAGCGACAGATGCAACCAACTCCACTGTTAAGCATCCTTGCTGGGCTAGAACCAGTTGAGAATTTTAAGCGCATCCAGCGAAAAAAGTGCTTGAGTTGAGTTGTGTGCGATTTGTTCCCTTGTCATGGTATCCACCTTCGTAAAGTGCTATGTTAGCGTCTTTTCAACTACATAGTGGTCCATAGTTGGCTTTTTGTTGTTCCAAAAACTTTCAACACGATAGTTCTTAAACTGAGAGGCAGACGAATATGACTCAGCTGCTGATGCTGATCACAAATATACAACCCTTTTTCTCAAAAATTATAATATACTCTGCAAAGGTATAAAAAGCCGTGTAGAATGAAAGAAGAAGAAATTACAGTTAACTTTGTTGTGCTTTTTGTTATGTTTGAAGTTTGCAGAAGCCTTTTTCTAATCAGATGAGAATAGTTAGTCGAAAATTATAATAAAATTGCGTGTTCAGCATGCCAGAGGGTGTTAAAAAGTCAAGTAAAAACAGCTTTACGTTAGGTTAAAGTCTAGTGACGATGCATATTCAAGCAACAAAACTTCTAATATAACATTTTGTGGCGAAGTATTTTCTGATTAATATAAGACTTATTTTAAATAATAAAATGAATTTTGCATTCCGCATCTTTGTATTGTATCTTAGTAACTTCTGCAGAGAGAACTGCTTTTGGTATACTTACCAAACAGAATTTAATATGTTATATGTTACTTTATAAAAACTGGTTGAGCATGTCTAATGTCACAGTTGAAACTGAAACAAGAACTGCTTGGCTATGGCTAATGAAGATGGCATCAGCCAAGCGAATGACCCGTTGCCACATCCAAGGTAAGTTACAGGCTCCACTCTGCTCTCTGTTCCAGTTTCAATAGAACAAGAGCCAAAAAAAAAGAGGGAAAGAGGTGGATGGGAAGGTGGAGGTGGAGGGAAGTACCTCCCAACGAAGAGGTTTTTATTTGTTCGGCTTATGTGGTCCTTACGACTGTAAAGTGGCAATTCTTTAACAATTTATGTTGCCAAACCAAAGTCGAGTCGAGTGTGTGCTGTTCTGTTCTGTTCTCTGCTGTGCTGTGCTGTGCTGGCAGAGGGCCGTTGGCTGCAGCAAAACCTCTGCAACAGCTGACGCCAACTGAGCGTTCGGCCCACCCCCTTTGCCCTTGCCCTCTGTGCGGTACCCTCTCTATTGCCGTTGAAGGGTTCGCTTTTTTATTTTGTTGGTCCGTCGGCTGTGAAATTTTCGTGAATTTATGAGCACTTGAGAGCAGGCGCCATCGCCAGCGGCTGCGTTGTCCTCAACGATATCCTCATTCACGTTCTCGTTCTCGTCCTTGACGGCGACTTTGTTGGCCTAATATAAATTTCAACTTTAACAACAACTGCGAACCGGACCCAGGACCATATAGGAATGGGTTTTTTGGTATGGCATGGTTTGGTTTGGTTTGGTTTGGGCATCGCCTGGCAACATTTTAATGCGCGTCGCGGTAATTTTTTTTTCTTTCTTTTTGTTTGCTGTTTTTTTTTTTTTCCATTCTAAGTGGCAGCAGCGGCGCAATAAAATGCTCTCCAAATGCTATGAAAGGATTGCGGCCAACTGTGTTCCACGGCGCTCGTAAATCGTAGACCCTTCGCAGACCCTTTGCCGTCGCATAAAAATTAGTTTACGTGGCACATAATTTTACATTAATTTCATTTGAAATGACCGAGCTGAGCAGGCTCAAATCTACTCGTATGTGGGCCAAAAACACGCACACCAAACACCACACCCCACATCTTCAACTTGCAACTTGCAACTTCAACTGCCACCTACTCAAGCACAGAGAAGAGTTGAAGAGAGTAGCGCACGCTTGGCCAAAAAACCACTTTGCCACATTTTAAAGTATCTGTCACATAAAGTACACACAGACTGTGTGTGCCTCTAGCCACCAATGGTGGCACAACGAATCGGATGAAGGGGAGGCATCTACAAACAGTCAACAAAATGCAACAAAATATTTTGTTTTCCTTCTGCTGTTGCACATAGAAAAAACAGACAGGCAAACAAAAACAAACACGAATGCTTATAAAATGATAAGTTGTGCTGCTGTCGCCGTCGACGTCGAAGTCGCCGCTGACGCTGACGCTGACGTTGACGCTTACGCTTACGCTTACGTCGACGTAGATGACGACGCTAACGTGGCAGTGAAGTCAAGTGAAATGTACGAGCAACTGAATACGCTGAAACAAGCAGCAACAGCAGCAGCAATACTATTAACAACAAAACCAGTAAGCATGTTTTCTTTCAGCTTGCTCGACTACGGTATACTCTGCAAAAGTTTGCCACGCCCAACTCCGCCCCTGCAAACGAGCAAAGCTTTTATCTGCTACACTTGCAAGTTGAAAAGGATAGTCAGAAATGATGTTCTTGAGAAATTTTATCAAAAATACTATTGCCTTGCCTACTCTCGACTCTGCAAATAGCTTGTAAAAAGAGTATACCTCAGTTGGTACAACTTATTGTTTTATTTGGTGCTTCGAAAGTGAATTTGACGCTAATCGCATGACAATAAAAGTTTTGCTCGTAAAAATTAGACCACCCAGGGTGGTAAATTTTCCGGAATATTGGTATTCAGTTATTTCAGTTTATTTTTATATATTTCTTTTGAATGTGAGCTTGAACCTGATCGGATAATAAACAAAAAAGTTGCATATAATAGTTTTATGCGAATTTTTCACACTATCGGATAGAATTTTTCAAAAACCAAGCTTTTCGCATAAGCTGATAAACCTGTTCAGGTTGAACTCTTTAATTGTATATGCATGTATGCAGAATCTATAGAAAAATGTATAATATAGAAGGTATAATATGTTAATATGTTAAAAATAGCAAAAATGTAAGTTTTCCGGGTTTGACTAAGTGGAAGATGAACGATTTTGATGACTACTAGTTCGTTCAGAAAAGCTAAAAAGACTATTACACTGAATTGAACTGGAACTGGAACTGGAAAGTAAAAGTGCAATATGCTCTGATAGGGTCATAATGTGTACAGGGTATTGAAACAGATGCACCAACATTATCGTTGTCAACGTCAGCGTCGATGTGCTGAGGAAATATTTTGTGTGAAATTATTGCGGCATCAAGGAAAGGACAGGAAAGAACAGGACAGCAAGGAAAAGCAAAAGAAAAAGCTCAGCGAGCACAGCAAAAGCAACACAAGTGACAAAAACAAAAAGCTGCTTTTCGAGTATATGAGCAGAGAATAAGGATGCAGAACGTGTTCTTTGGCAAGGATGCGAGCATGATGCGAGTGTGTCAATTGCCAAACGCAAAAATATACCCAGGGCTGCCTGCAGGACTCGTAAAGCTAGATAAAGTAAAGAAAGAGAGAGAGAGAGAGAGAGGGAGAGAGAGAGTTATCATTTGGCTAACGGGGCGTATGCTTAATATTTTTGGGAAAGAGCAAAGCTAATTAGCGTGACAAATGACTTGGACTGTTGCCCAAAACCGCAAAATGCTCCAATCAATAGTCCAGTTTGATGTCAGTTAATATAAATGAAAACTCATTAAAAATTTACAACTGATTGACTGCACAATGTTTCAACTGATATTTGGCAATTTTGACATTGTCCTGCAATTCGATAGGACATGCGGACAGCGGACAGCGGACAGCGGACAGTAGAGAGTGGACAGTGGGACAGCAAATAGGACGTGTGCGTGCATGTTGTCAAATGATGCATCCAGCGGTCAAATGGCCAGATCCAGGTCCTGCTCCTGCTCTAAGCCGAGACCCAGACCTAGAACCCGATCCCAACCCATTGCAATTTATGCTAATGCTCGTTAGTGAAATCAAACAGCAGCAGCAGGATTCAGTGCAACAATTGTGTAAACAACAGGGCCGTAAAGCAAACTATGTGTACAAGCGACTGATAAACTGACTGAATGACGGATAGACAGACTTGACAGACTGACACACACGCTGCAGCTGTCGGTTGCACAAAATATTGACGCATATATTGCCAGTGACAATTAATCTGCTAATTGCCAATTTAAGCACGTAAACCAAACACAGGCAACAGCAACAGCATCACATTGCCAACGATGAACGAGACAGAGACAGCGTATGAGACAGAGGCAGAGACAGAGAACGAGACATCGACATCGACAATGACAATGGCAGCGGGTGGTTTAAGGGTGGTTCTGGGTTAAGGGTGTAGCAGGTACAGTTGGTCACTAACTGGCAGTTATGGCCTGCCAAACGATTTGAAAAGTTTACGAGGCTGCAATTGGAACAACTGCAACTGCAAATCTGCAACAGCAACTGCAGCTAGAGATGAACGTGATATTTTATGAAAAATATTAATGATCGATAAACGCGGAAAGCCAAAAAAAAAACGATTACGATTAAATCAAGCAATTTAACATATATGTTTAATCAATGTTGATTTCATTACGATCGGATAAATAGCACCAAAGTTATGGAAGAAGCTATTACCCCCGTTTCAGCAGGCAGAAACAACAGTTTGACATGCACTGCACAAGTTAAGTGCACTGCTTGCTTGTGTTGCCGGTGAACTGCTTGAAATGCAAGTTGGGAGCAGGGAGTCTCGTAGTCGGGCACACTCGACTAGAGTATACTTACTTGTTTTTATATTAAAAACTCGAGTAACAAGTTTTTCAGTTAATCGTGAAATCACAATGCGTGTGCACGTGTCACGCACACGCCCATCTCTAAATGCAACTGCAACTGGAACGGCAAGTGCATTTGATTTGTCGTTTGAGTTATGCGAACGACATTCGAGTACTTCTGGGTAATTGAAGCTAATGAAAGTCAACATAGAACAGCTTGGATAAAGCGCACAGACAGAGTTCGAGTCAGATTCAGATTCAGAGCCAGAGCCAGAGCCAGAGATCCCAAGCTAAAGCCATAGCAGAGACAGACACAGACACAGTCACAGACACAGACGGCACACAGTGCGTATGAATAATCAGGAAGCAAAATCGTAAATACATAAATTAGTTTTGTTGTTGACACGCCGATTTGATTTACGGGTCTACTACTCTGCCACTTACTACGAGAGACGACTCCGGAAGTGCGGCACGAACTTGGGGCAAGACCTGAAGTGAGCTCAACTCCTCAGCTCAGCTCAGTTCACACAACACAATGGTTGTCTAATGAACACGGTTCATGTTTGCATTGAGCTTTGTGTGCTCGGAATTTATGCTTGAACATTTTTGCAATATTTGTAAACTTTATGCATAGTTTGGTTCTTTGAAGCAGAGAAATGCGTTAAGAAAAATCAGCTTAAAGGCAACTGGTATTTGTATTGGTATTTGTATTGGTATTGGTATTGGTATGCTTGGAGTGGGCTTGGATTTCTACTCAAGCAGTTTTCTTGTACGTTTTTGCTATTGCCTCAGCTCATTAAATTGACGCTGAAAGCAAAAAGTAAACCACAAAATCCTTTCGTTTCTGTTGTTGCTGTTGTTGTTGTTAGTCCTCTTGCTGCCTTTTGGCATCAGCAGCAGCAATTGAAACACAAAGAGCGGTCATTGTCATCTCCGTCGACGTCATTTACCACATTCAAAATGCCATTAAAAGCATACTAAAATTAATTTGTAGCAATTAGTTGCAAATTGCAAGAAAGCAAACCAAGCAAAGGACTCTTTTTTCCTTCTTCCTACTTCTCCTTGTTGCTCCTCTGCTCTCGAACAGGGAGAGAAATTGCTTGAACATTTTTATGTGTTTTTGCGCATTTAGAAAAGTGTCTATAGAATTCTGAGCAAAATCATAAAAACTCGAGCTGGGTTGCAGGGGAGTGGGGTGGGGGGTGGGGGGTGGGGGTTGGGGGTTGTCGTAGGAGCAACGAGTGTAGCAGAGCATAAATAAATGCTGTGTTATTTTTGGCAATTATTTTCACATTCGAGTGTCGCTGTCCTCGAATGGAACTCATTTGTAATTTGCAGTTGGGAAAATGTTCGCATTGTGCTCAGCTGTTGCTGTTGTTGTTATTACCATGTTGTTGTTGTTGTTGTTGTTGTTATGTGACTGACGCCATTAATTAGCCTCCTAGTCGGCCTCAGTCAGCGGCAGCGGCAGCGTCAGCGCCAGAGACCGATAGACATCTTGGTGCCAGCATTTGTCTTGACAGGCATGTGAATTGGAATGGGTTTTGGAATGGGCTTTGGCATGGGATATGGGAGGCGTATGACACATGTTGTCAGCGTGCTCATCTTTCTTGTTGCTGCTGCTGCTGCTGCTGCTGCTCCGACTACTATTTTCGCCGCTAATTGGAAAATGTCACAATTTATTTTATTTTTATGTTTAATTGGATTCTGCGCTGGCAAAGTTTTTGGCCCCGAGGCAAGGCACATACTCCTACAAATACTACACAATCCTTGTCGCCTAGGTACGATGCATGATAATTTTCTTAATTTGCGCGCCTTGATGAGCACAAAGCTAAAGCTACAGTTGTGGGTGGATAGCTGTATAGGTGAATAGAGGCGGTGCGAGGATTGGGTGGCAGATGGCAAAATGCGTACCGAAACTTTTTCCATTTTGCTGATGGCATGTGTACGTGTAAAAGTTTTACCCACTACTATATATCACAAAGAGAGATAGACAGAGAGAGAGAGACAGAGAGGGAGAAAGACAGAGAGAGAGAGAGAAAGAGACAACAACAAGGATGAAGATGACTCTTCAAAGGTGCAAATAAAGTAAATTATTAGTTTCTTCTTCTTATTCTCTGCTGCTGATGCTGCTGCTGATGCTACTGCTGAAATGCTGCTGCGGATGCTACTTGTGGATTTCCGCTTCAATTACTGCCGCTGCTCGCATAAATTTCACTTGACAAACTTGTTTGATACTATTAGGAATTGGAGTTGGAGCCAAGGTAAGCAGACATACATACAACACATATATTTCAAGAGACACACACACACACACACACAGGCACATACACACTCCCACACACACGCAGTTATAACTGTTTGCTCGTATTGGCAAATTAAGAACTTCTACGCTGCACAAAATGAATGTCTTTTCCTTTTTTTTGCACTTGTCAAAAACTTTACCCAAAAAATCATATTCTAAGTGCTTGAGAATTGTCTCGCAAAAGTTTCGAAAATTAAATACGTGCAATTCAATTATTTCTTGGCTGTTCAAAGTTCAATATAAATTAAAATCATATATATGTAGCTATGGCAGTTTCATTTACCTCATCTCTATACATATTTTTGTTTATTATCCGATCAGCTTCAAACTCATATTAATAAATCTATATAAACAAATGAGAATGCATTTCGACGGACAGACGGACAGACGAACATGGCTAGTTCGACTCGACTATTGATGCTGATCAAGAATATATACAGTTTATAGGGTCGGAAATGCCTCCTTCTGCCTGTTGCACATTTTCAATGGGAACAGGGAGTAAAAATTCATTAACAACTGCATACCAATTTTTCGGAAAATTTTGCGGAAAGTGGGTGGAAAACAGGCTTTTAACTTTTAATAACCTATATAAATTTTCGTCTTTCTGTACTAACTTTATCATATTTCAGTCCAAGATTTGTGTTTAGACGCTGCAATTGTTGCGCGAAATAAGCTTTTGTGCGAAATCTTTCGTCCAAATATCCAGAGTAATTGCACAGAAGCGTCTTTCAACATTTATGTTACCCAATTGAAGCACTAGTTCAATATAATACTATTAAATGAAAACAAAAAACAAGCCATTTTGCTTTAAGAATAGTTGCAGTTCTTTTAATTTATGGTATACAAAATATTCACAGTTTTTTTTAAGCTCATGTTAGCTAAACTGTCTATAGAAATGTAGCAGGTAGTTTAACTGGCATAACATTATTGGTTACATAGAAAGTTTTCTTAGAGACAGTTAAGTATAAAAAAAATTCTACAAGCTGCTCGATAACAAATCATAATTCAAATTTGAAATCAAATATAAATTTATGTTAGCTAACATGAACTTTGAAAGGAAGATGGAAAAGGAACATTAAGCTGCTTAAAAGTTAATAAGCTACATTAGAAATTTATCACAAGAATGTGGTTTTTATTTTAACTTCATACTTATATATAGCTATATATATATATATTTCTGGTTCGTTTCATATGTACTTTGGGTCTTGGTTTTGCTTTGAAATCAAAGCTGCCTTTAAGTATAATTTCTCAGGTAAAATACTTATATAAATCACGTTGTCTGAAGATAAAAAGCTTTATTGGCTTCATTTAGGCAGCAGCAGTGGCAGCAGACCAGGTAGCAGAGAGGGCAGCTTGGGGGACAGCGGTGGCTTAATGAGATATGCGTTACGTATACGCCACGTAGGCCGCGAGACAGAGAGCGAGAGCGAGTGCCCCGCCCCCTACACCCCAAAGTGGGCGCTACGTACAGTGCGCATAATAAATTTTCATTTTAATGACTTAACGCATAAAAACAAGAGCAACAACAATGCACAGGTCTACAGGTGTTGTTGCTTTTATTACCATTTTGAGTTGGTTCTCAGTTGTTGTTGTTGTTGTTGTTGTTGCTCTTGTTGTGTTTGTGTTTTTGTCCTACATATTTCTTTACTTCATTTGTTACGCATTTCCCCATTCCCCATCGTAACCCCATCCCCAGCGTCAGTCCTTCATGTGCCCAAGAGGCTTGCCGTAAATGTGTTGGCAAAACATTTTTATGATGACGTGCTAAAGGGATCTCAGTGCCGACTCTTCCTCCATCTTTCCATCTCTCCATCCCTTCCCATCCCATCCCATCTCAGCCATCTACCCACCTATCTTCGTCCCACACGACTTTGGCGCTTTGCAGCAAAAAGTTAATTAGAAATTATGCTCGAGCTGGTATAATACAGCACACACGAGGCAAACATGCACACAACACCTTTGGGTTATTAGACAGATATACTCGAATATATGAGTACGAGTACGAGTACTCACACACACACACACACACACACTGCATTAAGTTAAGGCTAATTAATGCCACTTTTGATGTGTGTGATGCGTAGAAGTAACATAGCATCACACAACACAGATGCTTTAAAATGCGTGGATGACTATGGTTTTAATTAGATATTACACGCTTGAGATTTGCTTGGACAATGCGTACTTATGCATATGAATATACGATATGTATGGTACACGGGCTCATAGCATTAATGAACAACATCATTATGCATATGAATCTTATGCTGTCTCATTGCATTAATGAACCAACTCATTAGTCAATCTTTAATGTGCTGTGTAGTTTGCCAATTGAAATTTGTATGTTGAGTGACAAAACTATGTAGATTTAACTACAACTACTTAAACAATGCTATTATAGATCAATTTTTAATAATATTCTGAAAGTTTCAAAAACATCGAATAGTAATTAAAATTGATATGCATCGATTTGGCTCATATAGCAAAACCAATTAAGACCTTTTTCAGTTTCGATTTTGCGTTAGCTGACGTCATTTTTTGGAAAAGTTGCCTTAATTAACAGAGTGTCTATAATGCTTAAAATTGTTTGCTTCAAAGCATGCCACAGTTTTAGTTTTTTCAAAGTCTGTTGCTTGTAATTCCCAAACGGTTTAAGCATACACTTTATGTAGTGACTGACTCTTGCTATGGCAATATTATCTTATTTCTTACTTATTTTTATTTATATCATCAGCAGTACTTCTTCTAGAAAATCTAAATTGTTCAATGAAGTGCAAGCCGAAACAAAATATCATCTTATTTTTAGCAGTTCTTGAAATTGAACAAAATAATTTCATTGGCTCAACTAATCTTATTTTTATTTACTTTTTGTCTTTGTTTACAAAGTGAAAACAAGACCACTTTTTGACAAAATTGGAAACCAGAACAGGCCTGAGTTTTACTTTTTTTGTTCGAATTTAAAATTAGACAACTAAAATATTTCAAATGGCGCTGTTTCATTTCTGCTGTAAGCCAACTACTCTAACATATTTTCTATTGTTTTGCTCCTGAATAAGGTTTCCATATCCTGGCTCAGGATAGCCGCTGGCCTCCGCAATCTGGCCAACTGGCAGCGATATCTATGCATTATTTGAATAAATTCCGCTTTAGCCTTTTGCTTCAGTCGCAGTCGCTGTCGCCGTCGCAGTTGCAGTTGCAGTTGCCGCAGCCGCATCCGTTGCGCTTTTACAGTCGTTGTGGCAGTGGCAGTTGCAACTGAACTCTGCTGTTGTGCTTTGTTTCTGTATTTGCCTGTTTTTCTCTTTGCTGTTTGCCTTTCTGCGATTTACCAGGCGAGGCTATAGTCTCAACCGAGTCGAGTCGAGTCGAGTCTATCTTGAACTAAGTGTGTCGTCGACACAAAGCCCGGCATAAATCCATTGCCCCGCCTCGAATGCTGCTGCTGCCTCTGCCTCTGCTGCCATTGCCAGTTGGTGTGTCCTGGCGGGAACAGGCGAAAATATGACAAAAGTTACACAAACACACACACACACAGAAAGCTGTGGCCCAGAGAACGCAGCTAAATTAAAAATTTTGCGCAACGCAAAAATCAGCGATAAAAAAATAATCACAGGACTGGCAACAAAAACTCGCAAGGGAAATATAATATTCGCAGTCAATTTTCTTTTATGTAAGGCAACTAAACTCATATTCTGCTCACACATACATACAACTGTACAAACACACACACACACACACTCAGCAATAAGTAACTTTCATTTTTATAGCGTTAAACATATTTTTATTTATACTTGGCATATGTTTTTCTTTGCTGTTTAAGATTTCTAAGTATGCAGTTATTTTTCAGTTCAGAACTTTGAAATACCTGCAAGTTAAAATTGCAAACTGTGACAACTCTGCTAGATAGGCTTTTATACTCTTGCAAAGGGTATTCGAAATTTCTTACAAAATGTGTAACTTATTGAAAATGTCGTTTTCGAACACATCCAATATATGTATATATATTCTTGATCAGTCGATTTCTATTTCTAAGAAACTAGTCTCTTAAGCGCTGTTTAGACGATGCAATTCTTACATGCTTAGTCATGCATTTTCATCTTGCATCGTCTAAACAGGCATTCATGCAAGATTTGCAACAAGTGTTGAAAAATTTGACGAATTGGTGTTGTAAAATATGCCGAATTGGTCGTTTAAGCTGGCAATGTGTGTCCCAATCGTTTTTTTCTTTCTTTAGTTTAACTTTTCTGTACAATTTCTTGCAGGGACTGTTTAAAAGATGTTATATTTTCAAGCAAGATTTCGAACGCAAGTTTATTTCTAAATATTTATAAATATGATTTGAAAACACTTTTTTGTTTGTTTCTATAAGTTTTGCTGCGAGGGTATGCAGTTTTCGTTAGCCTAGAGATAGTTTTACTTACTTGTTTTTAGTGTATTTCAGCGTTTGTATTTTTAATATATTTTCAGCAAAGTTGAACAACAAGCAGCAGGCCGAAAATTACCATGCGCCCTTATCAACACACATCAGGAGTGTTTTTGCTCGATGGCACTTTGGGGAGCAACTATGAAGAGAGGCGCAAGGGAGCGGGTGTGTGTGTGTGTGTTGTGCTTGTGACAGTGACTAATAAAAGTGTTTGCATATATGGTCACCGGCACCGTCCTTGTGCTCCCCCTACCCACACAAAAGCAATATAATAGTCAAGCAGCGGCGCGCGTGTAATATGCATACAATATTTTCATTTTGCCGCTTTATTTTTTTTCACAGTTTTTCATTTGTTAGTGGAAAAACACAAACAAATGTTATCTCACTTGCCCCGCCGCTCGGTCGGTTCTGCAGCCAGTCCTATATAGTAGCTTCAGGCAGGCAGACACACTACATACACACACACACACACACTACACACACACATATTCACAAACTGGCAGCAAATAAACTGCTCATAAAGCAAAAAAATTGGTAAAAACAACAACGGCAAAAGCAAAAGGCGTAGAAGACTCCTCGTTGTCCTGGCAGTAAAAGGGGTGTGGGGGGAGGATGACATAGGAGGGGTGGACTGGCAGCAAGAGCAGTGGCAGGGGCAGCAGGCATGCGACTTAATCTCCATCTAAACGCAATGGAGTCGTAATAACAACAGAAAACAAATAAAAATACAAAAGACACTCGCATAACATACATACAAACGAGTATATCTACGTATATCACATATGAGTCTGTTCTTAACTTCACTTTCATCTAAATTATATCAAAATCGAAATTACAAACTGTTGCGAATTTCAGTTTACAAAAGCATCATATACCATTTTAACTCAATTTTTCTCTTAAAACCAAAGCTATGAAAAACTGTTTGACATTTAATCTGAAAACTTCGTATTTCAATCTTTAATTTTTAAAAGAAACATGCAAATTTTGAAAAAAATTCTGTTGATAAAAACACATTTTGAAAAAGTTGAAACTCAAAAATATTATATGGAAAAAGCAAAGACCATTCGAAACTCAACTGTTTGGTAAGAAGGAGGATTTCATTTGGAACTAAATCGTACTTTATTCAAATAGTATTCAAAAGCGGCACAATTCTCATAATCTGGCCTGTTCGGAATTCCACTCTCGAAACAATTTCACCTACAACTATGAAGCATTCCTTTTGGAGCACAATAAAACCAAGATTTGAATGCTCGCCTAAAAGTATGCTGTGTATAATTGTGTGAAATTGTTACGCAAGTGAAATACAGAACAGGGCCAAATATACCTACATGTATATATGTATATATGTATGTATATAAACATATGTATATACTCTCATATGGATACACTCGTAGTTTACGTTTTGCCACTTCATTTTATACGTTTTTTTTTTTCCAAGCTTACTTTTTGACTCATCTTTGTCGTGGTTGTTGTCGTTGTCCTTGTGGTGGCTGCTCTTCTTGTTGTTGTTGCTATTGTTATTGTTGTTGCCTGGAATCGTTGCTAAAATGGCCATTTTATGTGTGTGTGTGTGTGTGTGTGTGAGTGTGTGTGTGTTTTTGCAGCTCATCGCTGACTGACGTTGCGACTATTCCAACTGACTGCCAGTCTATGGCTATGACTATGGTCGAGCATTCTCTATGAGAATGGTACTCCTGTGAGCCATACGTGTGTGTGTATCTGTGTGTGTGTGTCAGTCAAGGGTGTATATGAGTGTGTGTGTGTGTGTAGTTGCTTTGCTGATTAGCCCACTTGGGTGCCATTGGTGAGCTTCATTTGCTCCACACGGCTACAACAACAAGTCTGCCCTATGTCCTTCTATATAGATACCAAAGCACGATTAAGTATGTACATATTATACTCATATATATGTATGTATGTAACATATATGTACATATGTACATATGTATGTATATTTCTACAGATTTTTTATTCGTTGCTGTTGTTTTTTCTGTTTTTCATTGCTCACTCATCCTGTTCTGTTTCTCACCACATGCCCACAAATATGAGCGTATTGGGGACAACAAAGAACTCAATATGCTTTTTATTTGTCTCTTTTTTCTTTTTTTTTTTTGCTGCCTTGCAATTGAAGTGTGTGTGTGTGTATGTGTGTGTGTGTGCGTGTGTGCTTGGGGCATATGGACTTTAAATGCGCTTATGCAACAGTCTAGAATTTCTTACAAATTTTAGACGTTCGAATAAGGTAGTTTTAATGCTTCACTTAATCATAAATTTCAATTGTAACAGTTGTCTGACACAGTTATGCACCATATGTACCAATTATGCATAACAAGGCATAAATTGTACACTCTGATGCATAGCTACTTATGACTAATTAAAGCTTAAATGTTATTTATGCATAATTTTCATATTTAGTTCACAATTTATGATTAGTTATGCACTATATGTACCAATTATGCATAACAAGGCATCAATTGTACACTCTGATGCATAGCTACTTATGACTAACTAAAGATTAAATCTTATTTATGCATAATTTTCATATTAAGTGCACAATTTATGATTAGTTATGAATAATTTTTGCATATATATGCACAACTTCTGATTAGTAAAGAATAATTTTTATACATTATTGCCTAATTAATGCTTATTTATGCATCATATTACCATTTCAATGCTCATTTTAAGATTACTTATGCACACATTATGACTATTTTATGCATAAGTGACTCCTTGATTCAAAATTACATAGAGTTCTCTCAGTTTAAGTTGAAAATCGGTTCAAGGAATATAGATGTTGCTATATCCAAAAAAAAGGGTATATGCAAGTCGTTTTTGGCTTAACAAAACGCGAAGAGACGGGACAGACAGACAGACAATGATTCGGCGACATTCACGGATTTGGTCACGGTCTGTTTTGACCCCCGCGGGCTGACTTCAATTTTGGGAATTTCGGGCAAGCGCTGCTTTGGCAGCGTTGTTTTGCTTTGGCCATGGCCAACTCTAATTTGGCCATTACCTAGGTTGATTAGCTCGTAAAATGTGTTTGTTAGACAAGAATGCCACAGAGTGGAGTGCCAGTGGCTGTGGCTGTGCCAGTGCACTGCAAAAAGGGACAGTTTTGCAGGTCATTTAATTCAAAAGTCATATGCTCGCCTAATTGAATCCCAAAGGAGAAGTAGCAGCCGCTCGAATAATGCTCGAACAATGCTCGGACAATGCTTGGACAGTATAGGACAGGACAACTTGAACCAGGGGTTCTTGGTTCTGTAGGGGTTCTGCATAATTTAATTAAAATATGAGCTTGTCAGGGTAAAGTAGAAATCAAGCTTCATATGACCCACACAAATGTTTGAAATGTTTTGCTGTGGTTCACCCAACACAGCAGCTACAAACATAACAACTCACTATGCTCTACTTGAGTGTTGCTCAACCAAGAGATACCCTGTATTTAGGTATATAGAATAAAGTTGATCTCCATGTAGTAGTACCAAAGAGATTAAAAGCACAAAGAGGAGTATCAAGCTTACATTTCAAGAGCAAAAACTTTTTGAGGATGATAAACATACATAACTCAATTATTCCTGACAAAAGGGTATATCAATTAAGAGTTCGATTACAACTAATCATTACAACTTATCCGATCGTACTGAAATTACAATATACACAAGTTTTAAATATTATTTAGCTGAGATTTTAGTAACTATTTTGGATACAGGGTATTTAGAAACAGGGTAATAAAAGAACTGACTCCAAAAAATATAGACAAATAATAGCCAAAAAGTAGTTGGTTGTAAATTTTACATACCATAATATATTAAAGCTCAAGCAAACCCAAGCCAAACTGCGTACTTTGTGGTGGGGAAGGGAGGGAAGTGCGGGTATGGCACGCAGCTGTGGCTGCTGTTTTTTGCCAAATGAGATTTTGAGCACTTTACACTCCACACACACTCGTGCATACTGTACATGTGTGTGTGTGTGTGCGTCGGGAACCACAAAAATCAAGGCAAGAGGCAACATGTGGCTGCGGTTTGTTCATATGTATATATATTCAACCCAGAAACAGCCCCAGCCCAGTGTATCCAAATTCAGCAACAATTTTGAGCCTAGCTTTATCTTTATGCAAGAGCTATGTCAAAGCTGGGCAACAATCGATGGCGATATCGTGGTTTTTGCTACTATCGAAAGTTTTGAACGTCCATTCTATGAATTAAGCTGTTAGCTAGATTTCATCAGATTATTGTAATCTTTCCCCGACTGAGGAAAATATATCATACTACTTTCGGTGTCCAATAAATTAGAATGCTAGATGAGATGAGACTTTTAGTTAGCTAACATAACGCACACATTAAAAAAAACTTGAGAAAATACCTTTTTTAATCAAAGTGATAATGTGTTTACGATTTTTTGTCAATAGTTTGAGCTCACACGATCGAAACTATCGATTGACGCTATCGAAGAGCTGCCAGTTTTTATTTGAATACAATACGAGCCAGATCTTAGCATAAACTGGAGTTTAAGAAAGCTAAGCGATGATTTTTAGTTGATTTAGCGACTATCGAGGCATTTTCATTTATCGATTCTTTTTTATATTGCATTTCAAGCAGTTCAGGGGCAGTACAAGCAAGGAGCTCACTTAACTTGGTTAGTGCATGTCAATCTGTTGTTTCTGCCTGCTGAGACGGGGGAAATAGATTCTTCCATAACTTTGGTGCTATTTATGCGATCGTAATGAAATTTACGCATCCCATCACATTGATTAAACATATATGTGTACCATATGTGGGAGATTTTTGCGATTTACGGGGGTGCGGGGGGGTGCATCCGAAATTTGAAATAAACTTGATCTGCGTATGGTATACAGGAACCTAGATGCCAAGTTTAGTGTCTCTAGCTCTTGTAGTCTCCGAGATCTGTGTGTTCATACGGATAGACAGACGGACAGACAGACGGACATAGCTAGTTCGTCTCGGCTGTTGATGCTGATCAAGAATATATATGGAAGACTTATCAAATTTTGACTTCTTTGTCTTCAAAAATGAATTCTATAATTGACGGAGTTCTTTGTTGCTGTCGTTGGAGTTGAGTTAACTAGCGATACTAAGCGATACTTTGCATATAAAAATATGCAGGGTATTCATGAATGTGGGCAGCGCTAATTAGTGCGGCAAAAGCAAAAGCAAAAGGCAACCGCGTCACCTGCCGCGAAGTGCAAAGAGAGGACGGATGGACGGACGGACGGATGATTGTCTCCATGGTTTTGCACTGCTTGACCTGCTTGCCTGCTTGCTGCTATCCTTGGTTCATTGCGGCCATTATTAATTGCATGCCAGCTGAGAGAGTTTGTTGACATGTTGTTGCCATGGCCAGCATCAGCATCAGCAGCACCAGCATCAGCTATCGACAGCGTCAATTGCTGTTGCAGAGTCGCTGCTGCTGCTGCTGCCACTGCTGCCACTGTTGCTGCCACTGCTGCTGCTGCTGCTGTTTGCCTTTTCAATTTTGCAGCCACGAATAAATAAAGCACGAAAAAATGGCAGCCAAGCCGGCACATGGCCAAACAAGCTGATAAAGTTAAGTGCAGTCATGTCACATGTGCATGTGTGTGTGTGTGGTTGGTGTGTGTGTGTGTGTGCGTGTGTGTGTGTGTGTGACGGGCACATGCGACAAAGCACACGATTAAATTACAAAATGTCAATAACGATAACGAATGAAATTGATTGAAACGAGCAGAGACCACAATGCTCGCCGCCTCCTTTTGTACCGTGCCCTTCTCTCTTGCTCTCTCTCTATCGCCATTTCTCACTTTACCTCCATGTCTCGTGTGATAAATTATGTGTGTGCACACTGTGTACGTATGTGTGTCTGTGGTGTGTGTGTGTGCGACACCTTTACAGATAGATCGCCCATACAATGGCATGTCAATTAAAATGCATGATGTTGAAATCGTTCGCAATTAATTCATAATTAAAACGCGACACATTATCAAAAGTGTGCGTTGGGCATTTACATAAATAGCGAATGAATATTCATGATATTCATGAGTGTCTACGCCCAATCCAATGCCGCACTCAACTCAACTCAGCCAATGTTACGCTATAAATGCCTCTATGGCAGCCTGCATCTGTCCCTGTCATCCTGTCATTCTTGTTGCTTGCTGCTTGTTGCATGTTGTTGTTGTTGTTGTTGTTGTTGTTGCGCGTTGCCCGACGCTTTTAATTGATGCCCCTTAATCGCTGAATTTATGCCAATCGCATGGCATTACGTTTATTACGTATACGCAATGAGCAACCAACTAACATTGAATTGTACGCGTTTTGTGTTGCAATCTTTTAAAACGATACACGTTGCAAATTCTAAAAGGATAACCTGTTTCACAACAATTTGATTCAATTTGCGCAAATTGTATTAGGCATTGTAATACTTGGGCTTATCACGCTTGTTTCATATCACAATTCATTAATCAACAGCTTGTTATCAAGTAAATTAGACCGATTTTTATCAAATTTTATAATGCAAAATAAACTCTTAGTTTGTTTGGTTAAGATATCTTTCACTGATTGCAGTAGGACTTTTGAAAAACAAACTGCCAATGCCCCTTGATACATTATTATTATAAGTGGGGACAGTGTACCGCGACCTAATAGATCTATTGTACCCTCTTCTGGACCTAAAGCTCAGCCTTCAAACCAACTTCCTGAACGAAGTCAAGAATATGTGTTGGGTTGAGGTTTCTAATCTCATGTGTTCTTAGGTTATGTTTCCCAAGAGTTCTACTTCTTCTTCTGGCAAGTGCTGGACATTCTGCCAGAATGTGGGTTGAGATTTATTCCTCGATGTCGCAAAATCGTCATGTCCCGCCAATGACTATACCCTGTTTGGTTAGGTAGCTTTTCAGTCTACAGTGCCCTGTCAGGAGTCCTGTAAGAATTCTTATTGCGTGGTATTAGTTTCTTAAATCTTTTCAAATCATAGTTTCCCAGCTTGACAACGCTCTCTGCACAGATTCTTCAATAACTTTGATGTTTATTATCCGATCGGAATGAAATTTCAGCAATTGATCAACATTGATAAAAGAAATATGTGTACCAAAAATCAAGACTATATCTTTGTGGCTGAGGGAGCTTTTTGCCATTTGTAGGGGGGCATATCTGAAACTTCATATTCAAGTTATAAATAAAATACTATTCTTAATTCGTGCGTGACACGAGAGACAAGGCGCGTAATTGTGCTCTCTTCTCTAACAACTTTGAACATTGCCGCACACCTCAAGCTGTCATGTGACAAGAAGCGTAGAGAGGGGATAGGAAAGGAAAGGGGAAAGTTCGTTTGTTGTTTGCATTTGTGAGCCGCACTTTTCTGAATGCTCCAACAGCAAATATTTTTGTGCATTTGCAAAATTTTTGGGCCAACTTTGCTTGCCCCCGCTGCTCCAGCCCCTTCCTCACCACTCACCACACCCCCCTCAGCCAGCAAGCCCTAGGCAACTGGCAGGGTACAGGGAAATGCACTTAAAAGCATTTAGTTGTAGCGACAAAATTTGCAACATTGAAATGCGGTTGGTGGCTTGAAGCTTGTTGGCCAGCTGCCTCATGCCTGATGCCCCACACTGTCTCTCGCTCCCCTACTCCCAGTACACTGCGTAGCCGCTGCCAACACATTATTTGCTCGTTGCAGCCCTTTGAAATTAATGTGCGTGCATAAAGAAGCAGCAAGGGCGAGGGTAAAGGGGCTTTCAAGTTTTGCAACTTGGCCCCTTATATAAAATGAGGTTGTGGCCCTGCCCCTGCCACAACAGCCTTCTGCTTATGTCGCTTGCTTTTGCTACCAAAATTAGCGCCATAAAGTATGCAACAAGCTTTGCCAGCGCTTTTAATTTGTTTCCTCGCCGAGCTATCAAATATTCATTTGAGCTTCAAGTCTAAGGGCCTATCAGAGTTCAAGACGGCATCCTACTTCCCTCTCGAGTTGCCCGCAACCGTCGTAGCTCCCGGCGGCTTTTCTACTGGCCGACGGGCAAAACTTTCAGCTAATTTGCGTGCGACAACTAAAACATTTTCCTTGTAGGCCTCGTGGTTGACGGGGGCGTAGAGGAGAACCATGGGGCATGGAACATTGGGGCACGGATGGTGTGCCTGTTTTGTGACAGAGTCGACGCTTTGTTTAAAACTAAATTCCCATTCAACTGTCATTTGTGGCGCAATGGCGGTGACATTCATTAGAGCCAAGCCAAAATGCTCGGCCTGCTTTGCCTTTTACTAGAGATGGACGTCTGTTAGAGTTATCAACATGAGAGGATCACGCTGTGCAAACTATCATTTCAAGCATGAATCAAAATTGGTTTAAATATTTCAAGATAGTTTTCTCAAGTCGAATCTTGCCTTAAGTGAAAGAAGAAAGTGTCCTGCCGCAGAAGTGTCACAGAAATCTCTAGACATTTGCGTTTGGTTTGAATTTTCATTTGCTCAAAACAACAGTGTTCAAGTGTTGAGAAATATTTAGTTTTTGAAAGTTTCTTTTAAGCAATTTCAATTTAACTTTAACCTATATATAGCCAAATTGTATATCTCAAAGATCTGGCCATTTTTCAGATATTTGACTAAAAACACCATCAATACTCGAAAGTGAACAAAAATTGCTCTCATACGAATGGACAGGCAGAGGGATAGACGGACGGACTTTTCCCGAATCCAATATACTCTTTTCCATAAAAATTCGAACTTGCTTAAAGTAACTTACTTGAAATTGTCTAGTACCCAAAAGAGTTGTCATTCAATGTGCTAAGCTGAACCCGCGACAAAGCTTAAAAATTGTCGTAGTCTTTATATCTAGTGGTTTCTGTGACATCGAAGCATTGGAATTTGGCTGGTAAAGGTATCCGTGACACTTCTGGTACAGGTTGGCATCGTGTCAGGTTGAGTCGTGTCACGAAATAAAACACTTGACGCATCTAACTCTGAACTTGAGCCGAGCTGAGAATAAAACATATATTAGAATACTCATAAGTTATTAAAAAATGATCTTATCAGTGCTGACAGCCCCATAGTCATAATATCTAGTGGTTTCTGTGACATCGAAGCATTGGAATTCGGCTGGTACAGTTTGGCATCGTGTTAGGTTGAGTCGTGTCACGACATAAAACATTTGGCACATCTAACTCTGAACTCTGCACTTGAGCCGACCTGAGTCGAGTCGAAAGAAGGCGCTTGTCAAATTACAGTGGCGGCATAAATTATGCGAACGCCACGCAAGCCAAAATGTTGGCATCGTTTGAATGTTAATTTAACTGTACTGTTGTTGTCATAAGTAAACTGCGTTGACTTGACTTGACTTGACTTGACTTGACGGTGCCTGACTGACACGTAATTAAAAGTGCGATATGAAATGTCCAAAAACCTTGCACAAAGTGTGTCCCAAAACGCTGACAGTGTCTCAAAAATGTTTGTTTGCAATGAACGCAATGTGAGTTTTGTGCCGAAAATTGTGCAATGATTTTGGATTGGCCATTGTTTCGGTTTAGTCAGTTTACTTGGTTTGAGTCGACTTGAGTCAAGTCGACGCGGGTCATAAAATTAAATAAACGGCTAAACCAAATTCACTATCAAATTGAATTTGGCAATTTGTCTTTGGACTTCATCGTTCGTTCTGCTTCTTTTATATTATGTAAAGGGAGCAGCAAATTGTTTATCTTGCCAGCCTGCCATAAAAAGCGGTCTCCGATATTCTCTCTCTCTCTCTCTCTCTCTGTGACCCCGACGTCTCTGAGCTCAACTGAACTCAACTGAGCTGAGCTGTGGCTGCGAAAATCACATTTTGTTTGTAAATCAGCAATTTACGCCCGGCAACCAAACGAGATGTCGCTTCATTCCGCCCGACTTCTTCTCCTTCTCCGATTCCTTCTCCAACTCCGCACACACTTTTAAACGCTCAATAAGATTGGAAAATTGATGGCGGTGACGCTCATTGGTTGTGTGTGCTTGCCTGGTTGTGGACTACCCATTCTGGGTACTCTTCTCTTCTCTGCTCTTCTCCTTATCGCCTTTGCCCCTCACCCCAGCTCCTTTCTCTGCTGCTGGTAAATCCCTCATTTTCAGTGAAAATAAAAATTGCCCCAGCGTAACGCAAAATAAACACATTTAAGTTGCAAATTGAATTTTGCATAATCCCAACTGGAGCTGGAGCTGCTTTTGCTTATGCTCTGCCTCTTAGTACGTCTCCTCATTCGTCCGTCCGTCTGTCCATCAGTCCCTTCGTCCGTCTGGCTATCCGTCAGCTCATCTGTCCGTCTGCCTGCTTACGAGTCCTCCGCTTTTCCTTGCTTCATTTTTTTCTTTCTGTGTAGCGCACTCACGGGTGCAAGCCGCGGCGTCGTGGAAATGGACGCGCATGAGACGGAATTTCTGATTAGTTGCCATGGATCCACCACCCCCCATTGAGAAGTGCCCCCTCTTCCACCCGCAGCCCGCATTCCGCATCCACTGCCGCACTTGTTTACTTGGCTTTGACTTCAACGGAATTCTATTTATTTTTAAAATTTCTTTTGGGACAAATTTCGCACCCACACACACACACACACACATGCCTACGCACACCCCTTCGCATGCCGTCACACACAACATACACCCATGTATGTAAATAACGAAACACACTCTGCATCTCAGCTAGGCGTGTGATCCTGGGGATTTACAAAGTAGCTGCTGTTCGCCGCGTAATTGAATTTACTTTATACTTTGCTGATTAGAAATAAAAATGTTGATTGGATTTTGCCAGTTTCTTTCGCTTTTTTTTTTTTTTTCGTTTTTACATATGCACACATATGTCTGCTTAAGAAGACGACTTCGACGGTGTCTGCCTGTCGCTTAAAGCTGCAGTAAATATAGTTTCTTAATTTTGATTTTGTCATTTTCTCTCAAATGCATTCTTTAATATGTTCTATATGTATATCTGCACTTATGCTGACAAAAGTATCGATGGCATTATTGATGATTTAAGAAAACTAACCTTAGAATCCAATAGTTTAATCAATATTCACATTATATATAAATATAATGCAGGCTCTAGAGCTGAACACCAGCCATTTTTCTTCTAAAATATTTTCATTTCATTATAATATCTTATTAATAAAGCATAGTTTTTACATTGATAAGCATAAATTATGCATAATTATTGCACTGCAATGAACGTTTTATAGCTACGTATCCATACATCATGACTATTTGAAGCATAAATGCATGAATTCAGCAAAGAGTTCTTTCAGTGTATTTAATACATAACAGATAAGTCTTGAATCTACAGATTCTGATAACTAATCATAAGTATGAACATATTTGCGGAAGGTTGGTTAAATTGAAGTGATTTTATGAAAATATTTCTGATCTCGAATTTACATTTGCCGACTTTGAATCTTTACAGAGTTGAATCTAAACGAGTGCTGCCATATCAGCTGTTTTCAGGAGAAATATGCTACAAGGTGTTCAGTCATCACTACCTTCCGTGTTTGCTTAAACCGTTTGAGAATTACAAGCAACCGAATTGAATAAAACTTCAACTTTGTATACAGTCTGCTTATAGGCGAACTAGTCTCTCAGTTTTGAAGCCATCTTGATGAAACTTGGCATATATGCTTCTTTTTGCTGCAAGTATCTACATATGCTACATATAGCTGTCATGGGAAAAATCGGTAATGAAATTAGTTTTTGTATGAAAAGCTTTTTTGTTTCTCAAGCTATCATAACCAAACTTACCCATTCTGCATTTTAGTATGTTTTTGTCATGATCATTAAATTTGATTAAATTCGGGCTACTTTATCTTATTATTACCTGATTTTGAGGTCTTCCCTGCATAAGCGTGGACTTATGGTCGAGCTACAAGACGAGCGTTCGAGCGTCCGTCGCATTTTAGCAGGTGTACCGCAGGGCAGCGTCCTTGGACCTGGCGTCCACATCTCCTGCACGCTGCTGCTGCTGCCTAAAAAAAGGCCTCAAAACTGGACTGGATGCTAAAGCCAAACAGCTGCCTCAGTCTGGCCCTTTAATCCACCGAAAGTAGGATCGTCCGGAGCATTGCTTCATTGAATTGATCCATGGACGGTGCCCCGAGGGTCTCCTACTACAAAATGCTTAGCAACTCATATCATATGATCTATGATATCTATTGATCTAGTTTTTGAAAATATTGAAAAATATCTATACTGAAAAATGTTGTGTGAAAAATTAGTTATTTTTGTAAATCTAATGTGTATAGCATTTGATGAGCACAGAGTTAATACAGGAATTTAAGAAGCTTTTTGAAATAATATAATTTTTGCACAATATGCGAAGGAACAAATTTATTAAAATGAATTTGAAAGCTGACCACAAAATTTCGAATTGCAAACACCAAAAATGCTACTTATTGCATTTGCAATTGCGATTGCAATTACAAAATGCAATTTTATAGATACATGTGTGCGTATTTATGGTTTTGAAGCCACAGGCCATAATAAAAGACTCGAAAACCTGTCGCGATATAATTAAAAATCAAATGCCAAAATGCGAAATGCCTGTGGCTAAATTGAACAAAAATGATGCTAGTTGACAACGTTGTTTTTATGTTTTAATGTTTTAATGTTTTTATGTTGATTGTTTGTTTGTTTGTTTGTGGCATGCGGAGCTGCTTGTTTTTAAATTATTACTACAATGCAGCGAAACATTGTGAATGATAACAACCGCAGCTCGATGAGGCTTGACAACAAACTTCTGTGACTGACTGTGAGTGTGTGTGTGTGTGTGTGTGAGTGTGTATGCGTGTGTGTGTGTTTATGGGTGGGCGCATAATTAAACTAACAGACAAGGTTCCATTGAAGGATGTTTGTCTGTTTTTGACGAGCACTTGTTTGACGCAAATGATAGCCACAATGTGACTGTGTTTATAACATATGCGTATTTACTATTCCATATCACTGCGGATGTGCGAGCTAGTGACGAAGCAACGCGAAAGGCGACTAGCAATGAATACAGGAAGATTGGAAAGATCGAGTTATGTATATACCGATCGAGTGATATTTCTCTAACCAAGCAGCTCACTAGGTTTTTTGCAGAAATTTTTGTATCCGAAATACGCATCGAATGAAACGAATCAAAGCGTTCAGATAGCTTTCTGAAATTTTGTGTACTAGTTTCCTATCATAAGCTGAGAAATATATGTTCTGACACTTTTCTGAAAAGCCACTAATTTAGCGGGAAAACGCTAAAGGGGAAGCAACAGACACGTCCCAACGTTGTAGTCAAATAGCTTTTTGCAGTGTGCCAAATTAGTCTTCTTATTCAGTATATCTCATATATTAAATTGAATATAATTCGATACAAGATTTGATATTCAAAATTTTGGGACTCGAAAATGCATCGTCACTAGACTTTTAACTTGCGTAGAAGTTTTGTTAAACAGGAAATCAGTCAAGTTCTGACAAAGAAATGACAATGTTGTGTCAATGAAGCTGCGTAAGAATAAGATGCAGAGTATTTGCTAGTCGACTGTTTATGTTGATGTGCACTTGCCACGTATGACAATCATTATCACATTCAGCATGCTGTTTATCTGTTTGTCGTTTGTCGTTTGTCTGTTTTCTGTTTGTTTGCATTTGCTTTTGCGTTTTTGTGGCATTTTAATTAATAAATGTGAACGTTTTAGTTCGGTCGCAATTTACATTGTGGTGAAAATTAGCGACCCAAACATGGATACAATTTTCAACATTAGCTGGATTTGGACTGTATCAATAGAGTTCTAATTAACTCGCATAGATGCATAGTATATATGTATATTATGTATTTTTTGTATGTGATGTAAGTGCTATATGTATATAAATCATGAAGTCTGTAGTTGAGCGTGTGGCATGCAACGCTTTTTGGCATGTTGCCGCAACTTTTGAATGCTTTTGCTACTCTTTTGATGAGTTTGCTGATCTCTTTTTTATGTTTAATCAATTCAGAAGCACAAACACAAAAACACAGAGATAGACACATACTATACGGAGTGTGTAGTTGTAGTTGTTGCTGTTGTTGTTGCTGTTGTTGTTGCTGTTGCCTTTAGTTCAGTTTATTGGTGCGTCACGTACTTCAGCCCAAAGTTTGTTAGTTGGTCCTTGGTGTAAGAGAGATAGAGGGCTGCAGGGATAAAGGAATGAAATATCCTCGAGTGCGTTGAAAATCAACTTTGGCGCGTAATTATTTCAGCATTAAGCCAAGAGAGAGATAGAGAGCAGTAATAAGCAGCAGCAAGAACAAACAACAAATATGCCAAACAAAAGTTTCCCATCATATTCTGCTCCTTCTACCCCTACCCCTACCCATCCTGTTCCTAGTTAGCTCTCAAGTCGACTTATTTTGCACGCTTTCTTTGGAACACTACACTGCCAAAGTACTCATCAAAAACAATGGCAATACAAGTTATTTCCTTTTCATTTTAATGCGCGACTTTCTTTATTTGGCTTCTTATTATTTTGTGTGTTTGTATTTTAGGTTTTGCATTTTGGTTTTATTCGAAATAAGTGCTTTGTATTTTTTGTGCAAAAGTGGCAAATTAAAAGCATTTCCTTGCTAAAACAAGAGACCATTCAATGTGCTTTTGCCTTTTTGTTCGCTTGATTGCCCAAATGCGGCTTAGACTTTGGATGCTTTCAACTCATAATGTGTCGAGTGGGTGGAGTGGGTGGTAGCACCCAAAGCTGATCTACTCCTTCACTCACGAAAGTTATTTAGCTGTCCAACTGACTGACTCACTTCCACATTATTTACATACTCGTACTCCTAATGCTATTTGCCCTAAAGTCTGTCTCGCTTTCTTTTTCTTTTTTTTTTTTTGCGTCTTTTTCTGTGCATTTCCTTTGCCTTGCAGTGAAACACTAAACCTTTTATGACCCACACTCCCCCCACAACACATTTCCCACACAGTTTCCCGACATTTGGTGGCGTCCAAACAAAGCCTTTAAAATATTCATAGAATTGCTTTAATAACGCTAAATGAGCAAGCTACTGAGTCAAGTCTTTGAGGCAGCCCATCCAAGAAATGCCATACAAGCTTAACTCCGCGCTTACACGCTGATGTTTACTTCATGAAGTTTCTTCTTTTGTTGCGATACAATTTTAAGAAATTCTGAAATGAACTTTCATTTCATATGGAGTTCTCTTTGGATCTGTCAACTGAATATAACGGATTGAAAAAGATCGTTACAAAGATTTGCATTGCATAATTTAAAATATTTTCAACTTATTTCCAATAATTTAGAAATAATCGATATATTTTTTAAAATAACTATCTTATACCAATTGAAACAACATAACATAACTCCTTACAGGACACTGTAAGCTGAAAAGTCACCTTAGGAAACTGCGACATTGAGGAGGAAACATCAGCTCATATTCCGGAAGGATGTCTACTGGAGTAGTAGGATTCTTGCAAGTATACCCCCTGAACACAAACTTAGTCCATATTGAATTCAATAAGAAAGAAAATGTCAATACAAATTTGATGCCAAAAGCTTGGCAGCGCCTTCAAGACACTTTGCACTAAGCAAACACAAAGACTTCATGAAGTAACTGCATCACGTAAATCAGGACACAGAATTTCACCAACCCGCTGGCAAGTCGTTCAGTCAGCTATCAAATTGACTCTATACATTGATGGTTAGCGGAGGAATGGTAATAGGGTGGGGGTAGACCACAGGTTATGCGGCAAAAAGCAATTTTTATTTACCAAGCAGAGTAGAGAACAAAACAGAAGGCACTAAGGGAGTAGTGAGGGGCAGAAGTAAAGCTACTGAGCAATAGCAGAGCCGTTGACTGATTGGCGCAGACGTCTACTGAGCGCAAATACTGGCGACAACAACAACAACTGTCTGCGTGTGGCGTCCATCTCAAGATGTGGCGCCACATCAACGCCCAGTTGGTATGCAAATCAGTCGAAGGAGGGTGCGCCATAGCGACGAACAGGAACAGGAGCAGGAGCAGGAGGAGTAGGACGAAGACACCAACGACAACGATGACGACAGTCAAGCAGGAAGTTGATTAAATGACAAAATAAATAGAAAGTGAAGGATAATGTCAACATTCTAAGTGGTTTTCTTTTAAAAAGCTTAACTGACAATGAACCGCAGGGCAGTCGACCAACCGTCCGACCGAGCAGCGACCGAGCAGCGACCGCCGACAGCGACCACGGATCCAGTTGAATAAATTATTTTTGTGACTGGCGGGCAGGAACAGGAGAACGAGAACAGGAGAACAGGAGACTGCTCGATGAGGAAACCAAAGCGATGTACATGAGGAGAGACGAGGAGACGAGGAGACTCGTCGCGACCAGTGTTGCTCCCGCAGGGTTGTTGTTGCTGCTGCTGTTGCCGGCCGCACAGCGGCTGACAGGAAATTGACTTTGATAGTGCATGAAATTTGATGATATCGTATACAGTATATAGCCTCAGCTACGGCGTGCTGAAATAATTTCACATTTTTGATTTTAATTTATGTTCCGTTGCGTTGACCGCCTGCGGCTTACAAAATTTACAAAAATTGTACAACAAAGTGTATGAGCAGCTTAGCAAGAGCCTGTTTAGCAAGCGGCAAAATTAGGAATTCAAATTTGAATAAAAATGGAATCAAGTCAAATAATTATGGAGACATCGGTTTTTAATCAACAAAGTCTTATTACAATCTTAGATTGCGATTTAAGTGCTTAAAATTTTACTATAACCCGGTCTGGTTTTGAATTCTGTTTCGTTTCAAAGTTTGCGGAAACGGAATTGATTGCTGTTCTCAAATCGTCAAACTTTTACTTTTTTAAAAGTTTAGTTTATTTTCATTATATTGAATTTAAATTACATTTATAGTACTAAATTAAGAAACTGAAAATCTGCACATTTTCAGTTGCTGCTCTCATTTCTACTAGATGACAACTAGATAGACTTATTGTTTTCAAAACTCGGGTTCGAACACAGTTTCAAATCAAGTAAGAATGCTCTAGTCGAGTGTGTCCGACTACGAGACTCCCTGCTCCCAATCCGTGGATCCGAAATTTGAAATAAACTTGATCTGCGTATGGTATACAGGAACCTGCATGCCAAGTTTGGTGTCTCTAGCTCTTATAGTATCCTAGATCTGTGCGTTCATACAGACTGACAGACGGACAGACAGACAGAGATGGCTAGCTCGTCTCGGCTGTTGATCCTGAACAAGAATATATATAGTTTATATAGTCGGAAATGCCTCCTTCTGTCTGTTACACATATTTGCAGTACTTTATAACTCCCTATTTCCCATTTTTTATGAGAAGAGGGAGTAAAAAGAACGGAATACGGAACAGGTTCTTTTATTCCCTGCGTTCGTTAAAAGTACTTACGAAAGTACTCAAAAAGTAATGTTTTAATCACAATTAAAAATGTAAATTGGTCAAAATGAATTCGGTTTCGACTTGATGTGAGATTGTGATTTATGTAATTGAAATTTTATTATAATGCTAGAAACCTTGGCTCGTTCTATTTCCCTGAACAAGAAATGAGATTTATTTTCCTCATTTTTTTTTCATCTTTTTCTTTTGTGGCTCTTGTGTGTTTTAGGCCGGCACTTGGTACGTTTTTGGCACTGTTCCTAATTGGTTTTGGACTGCCGGGATGTGTCTGCGCATCCGCCGCTTTGATATACTGTCCAAAACAAATGCCGGCGACACATATGCATCATTAAGCAACTGGCCTGGCGCCAGCTTTGAACAACTCCCAGAAAGATGCCACTTCAAAATTGTATGAAGTCGGATATGGATATAGATAGAGATGACTTCAGACCATATATATTTCAATTGTGCGTCAAGCAGATTGTTGAGAAATCTATATAAGCAATTATGACAATAACGTATCGATGTGACAACGTCAGCTGATCAAGTACTATATAGCTATATTCTTTTTTCCCTTTTGGGAACAGGGTATAAGGAGGAACAAGGGCGTAGACGTAGACATTCAAACGTGTTCACATTTCGGAGAATTTTTCATTCCGAATCATTGTCGATTTTGAGTTTCTGTTTTCGGTGGAAATAAAAGTTGTTTTGGAAACAGACCTGATTATTGACAAGCCCAAAATCCAACAAAAGTTTTGCATAATTTTAAATTTTTTTTGTAAAAATGTTTGCGTATGAGCCCCTTTTGAAAAAAGTTAAGCTACGCCCCCGTTGAGCAACTTTGACCTACGAGCTATCAACAGCTGCTGCTGATAAGAGTTAGCGTCTGTCGTGAATTGATTCACACAGCTTGCAGCTCAGTTGTCTGTGAATTCTTCAAGAGATTGAAATTGAGTTTGAGTTGGACGTTAAAATGAAATCATTGGCGATTTTCGCACTGTTGCTGCTCTGTCTTTGCCAAAATGGACTTGCTGTGGGTGAGTAAAGCTGCAGTGATTTGAGTTTTGAAATCCATTATTATTATATTATTTGATGTCTTAGAGGTTGAAATAATATCCGAGACCACGTCAGGGCCGCCAACTACGCAACTAGATCAAAACAAGTTCAGTCCCCGACTGCTGGCCGTACCCAAAAATAAAGACGACAACCCAATCAAAGGATTTGAGATTCCCGTCGATTTGGCCCGCAAACTGTTGCACGATGTGCAGCTATTCAATCTAATTGGCGAGGTGGTTCAGGCCAAGCACATAGAGGCGTCTTTTGGTAAAGGTCTGCTCTTTGAGATGAGCAGCGCCTTACAGGCCAACCAGGTGGTTAAAGCCTTTGTTGAGCCACCAGGTGAATTCAGCAAGCGATTGCAGGTGACACAAGACAAACAAGATTTCTTTGATTAGATTTGCTTCTTAAGCAGACACGTTATATATATTGCTTATCAATGTCTCAAATAAATACATATCCAACATATATATCTTTCCTATTTGTATTTGCTGCACAATCTGACGACACTTTGTTGGAAATCCAACGAAGTTGCACAAGAAGTTGAGGAATAAGTTGTGAAAAAGGAACTTCAATTTCGGAACAGGCCTGATTGATGCACTTTCTTCAACTTTCTCTCAATGAATATGGGTATTCAAGAATGGCACGTAAGTGTGGTAAGTTCTTATAAACACCCTGGGTGTTTGAAACAAATTTCGTTACATATGGTAACATGTGTAGGAGTTCTTGTTTCTTAACAACGATTTCGAAGCTATATAAAATAGCATTTTAAAACTTAGTTGAGATTAGTATTTAGCATTCTAACAAACAAAGTGTGTCCCGATTCTTAAAATTGTATGTTATATATGAATTCTAAAGGTATTTTAATAATGCAATGATAAGGAACAAAGCATAGAAAGAACTCATTAAGTTTCGAATCGACTTAATTCAATTCAAATTGATATACCTAACATACATTTCTACCATATACTACTAATGGCTAAAGCATTCAACTAAAATGCTTACGACATAATCATATGCTGAGCAATTCATATTTTCATTTGAGAGAAGAGAGTAGAGAGTAGAGAGGAGAAAGGCTAAGGGAGAAAGCGGTGTACTAAATGTAATAGTTGTACATTTGAGAAAATCGGATTTTATGCGGTTGATGATGACACAGAACTGCGGTTGGGATGAGAATGCGGTGGAGAGAGAGGGGGGGGGAGGGGGGGGGGGGCAACGAGATGCGGATTTGTGTCCCCGATTTTTGTCTTACCCAAAACATAAAATCATAGAGCGCGCAATAACTAACGGGTTGGTGGGTGGCTGGGCTGGGAGGAGAGAGACATGCAGAGAAGAGTGAGCAGTGGGAAGGGGGTAGAGTGAATTTGATGCTTGTCAAACAAATTATAAGCCCCTGTCGCGCTGCCAGCCACAAACTCAAGTGCCTCACCGAAAGCGGTTTATGTAAACGTTGCTGTTGTCATTGTTGTTGTTGTTGTTGTTGTTGTTGTTGGTGGTGCATGCAGTTTGTTGCCAAGTTGTTGGGCGCCTGTGGGCGGCTCAGGGGCTTAAGACTAATCCGCATATGGAAAATTATATAATATGAACGAGCATGATAACGATATGTATGCATGTGTATGTGTGTGTGTGTGTGTGTGTGTGTGTGTGCGTGTGTGTGTGTGTGTGTGTGAAGTAGATCGACTTTAGACGGATGCGGTCTAATGCTGACAAAGCAATTTTCGTAGTGACACATTTTCTGCACACACACACACACACACACACAACCACACGCACACACAGGATATATGTACGAAAGCAAGAAAACAATCGATATTAATCGAATCTCAAAAAGATTGAATTCTTATAAGTTAATGAATAAATTAATGGCTTTTAATATTTTGTGAATTTTTTTTAAAAGTATATTGCGTCGATACTATCGATAGTTTACACTAGCGTTATCGATATATTTAACATCATCAATACTATCGAAAAGTACCTCAAACGGACAATAAGTTTAATTTAACTTGAGCTAATGAGTAAATAAAAAGCTTTTAAAATTTTGTCAACACTTTTTAAGAATTATAAAATTTGTCGATACTATCGATTGCTTAAGCTATCATTGACGATATATTTAATACTATAGACTGAGGCCATTTAATAAATTTATTTTAATGCTGCTTGTAGTTTTGAAATGTTTGTAAGCACTTATATTGCTTACGAGCTCTATCGATACCATCGATATCACTATAGAGTGGCGGTATCGATAGCTTAAGCTATCATTATGAAATATTATGAAAAGTTATTACTATCGACTGAAATAAAAGTTTGTATTTTATGTTAATTATGAAATTTCTCGATACTATCGATATAACTATCGTTTGTTGTTTCTAACGTTAGTTTTGCTGCTCTGGTTTGTTGTGGCTTTGAGTTCGAGTAGATCGACATTGGATGGATGTTGACTAAGCCTGACAAAGCAATTTTTTCTAGTGACACATTTTTGTTCATACACAGCTAAACATAAAGTATTATGTACTTGAACATGTACACATGTATGGGTATATGTACACACGTGTGTTTGTGTGTGTGTGTGTGTGTGTGTGTGTGCACTTTACTTTTTTGGAGTGCAATTTATTTGCTTGATACACACGAATAAATATAAACATATAAATAATAAAAGCATATTAGTGTACATTTTAATTCGTTTTTATTAAAATGCGCACAGGTAGCAGGAAAATAGCTGGCAATGTTTCGGGAAGTTTTTTTCGGGGTTGTTGTTGGGTTGTTTGGCTGGTTTGGTTGTTTGGTTTGGTTTTGTGGCTTGGCTGGCTGTGTTCTGCCTGACGGCCATGTCAGACAGACAGACAGACGTTCGGACGGACGCAGTGAAGTGCGGAAGACGCACTTACATCAGTGCACAATTTTTACATTAACGTGAAATGTAAAGTGCTTCGCAAGCGAAAGAGAGAGAGAGGGAGAGAGAGATGAGCGAAAGAGAGAGATGGAGAGTGTGTATGATGATGAGATTGTGAGTGTAAAAAGGGCCAAAGTGAAATGCATCTCTTGCTGTTCATACGCCCCATGTGCCGTCGTGGGAAATTAAAATAAAAGGCAAACACACACACATACACACATACACACACATAAACAAGCATACACACACACACACACACACACACACACTGATAACCACTACAACAACTATTGCATATGGCAAAATGCAATTTCTGACTTTTAACGGCATGTCCAAAAAATGCGCAATAAAAAGCGAGGCAAAAGTTTGGCACTCGAACGCGGGGTAAAAACCAAGTGAATTGCGGTCTGATGGATTTTTATTTTATTTTATTTCATTTCCTTTATTGTTTTTTATTGCTATACATTCCGAATTCCGCTTTCTACCTGCCCAAAAACGTGTAAAGTGCCGTTTGTGCATTTTTTGTTGCCAGCTGAGCGATTTATGTTTTTGTGCAACAAAAATTTGCTCCTTTTTGCATTATTCTTTTTATACGAGAGTATGTTGTTTTGTAGCTCGAGACGATGTCAATCTATTTGACCATTCTAAGGTCGACTATCAATTGTCACAACAACAACATGCACAATAAACCAGAGTTTTTAACATATGTTATGCAGCAGCTGCATCCGCGCTGAAAGGCAATAGAATTCGATGGAATCGAGCTATCAACGAAGATATTTTCATAATCCTTTTTTTTTTTTTGTATTTTCATAAATTAAGCATTCAGTAAGAGAAAGCAGAGCAGCTGAAAGGCAATCGATAGCTGTATCGATAGAATAGAGCTGTCATCGAGGATATTGTCACAATCGATTATTTTGAATTTTTAATTGATTACAAGTTATTTGTTAAAAAAATATTAAATAGAAAATACTGAATTCAGCTTATTTACATAGAAACTTAATTAGGAACAAACTATTTTCTTACAAAATTATACAAATATCAAAGGAAACAAGAATTTCTATATATATAGATTTAATCGATGTTTCGCCATATCTAACTCTTTCGGAGTTAAGTTCTTGCTGTAAAACTATAATTAAGATGCAGAAAAGTCGATTATCTGGTTATTTTCCTATCGATAGTATTGAAACTAAGTATTCATACTAACAAATAAATTTGTTTCAAAAACACAAACGTTCATTGCGTTTTAGAATATGTTCACTTGATATATTAATTTATCGATAGCTAGAGCTGGAGACTAGTCGATTATTAGGTTATTTACCTAACAATAAGTATTTGACTCCATACGATTATATCTCATTCGAACCATTTAGGAAACTAAAGTAACAAACTTAAGTGCTTCACAAGGCTTAAATTATGCCCAGATGATAGTTGAATTTATCGATAGCTATCACTATCAAAACTATTAGAGTGGTGGCAACAGCGATGATGATGATGATGATGATTTGCTCCCCCGTCATAGCGGAAAGAGGCAACAGGCATTAACAAGTACAAATTTACCGCTAAGTGTAGCATGAAATAAGTGCGCGACATATTCATAAATTATGCGCCTTTCATTGCCAATTAGAAAATCCTGATTGCCATACACACACACACACACACACACACACACACACACATGTATACATATATACTGCCGATGCACGCTTGCCACAAAAGGAAAAACGCCACGCAGGAGCCACAAGGCAACCCCAAATGAAGCCAATTAGTTGACGTAATGCTAACGACGATGCAGAGGATGGAGGATGGAGTATGGATGATGGTAGAGGTGGGTGAAGGGAGGAGGGAGCAAGAGAGCAGCGACGACAGTTTTTGAACTGCCTGCAAAATGAAACATTTGAAGCTGGAAGCTCTCCTCTCTATTTCTGCCCTCTCTGCCTTGGCTTGCCGTGTCATGGTGACGACATCTACCTGTGAGAAGCGAGAAGCGAGAAGCGTTCGCCTGGGCGGTGGCTTCGAGTGGCTAATTAATACGCCCCGTTGCACCAAAGAGTGACACAACTAGCCACCCAGCAGCTACCAGTTTGCCAGCTAGCAGCTACCAGTTTCGAGCCCAGTCTGTAATGAGCGTTCAGAGTTAATTGGCGTGTAAGAAAGGTAAAAGGCGATGCTAAAGTTGAGGCTGTGGCAAGCAGAGTAAGGCAGACAGAGAGAGAGACAGAGAGAGAGAGAGAGAGAGAGAGAGCGAACGCGTTGCAAATTCAACAAAATTTTATGCTTTTCAAAGGCATTAATTAGAAGTAATTGCCGCTGCCTAATGAGCTTGTTTGCCATGGCGGTCATAATGTGAGAAATTTAACCAAAAAAATAAGAAACCATTCGACTTTCTGCCTTTCAGTATGGCTATATATACATATAGTTTATAGCCCGTCAAATGGGGCGACATCTACTGTCAGCCGAGTCCGTTTTTGTTCCCGTCCCCGTCCCCGTCCCAGTCCCCGTTCCCTGTTCTGGCAATCAACTCATATTTCATAGCATGTTCGACTGTCATTAGGACCGGACGGCGCAGCGGCAACAAATTGAAACGCGAAAAACAATCAAAACTTTTACGAATAAGGAACCCAAAACGTTGAAACAAGGCAGAAGGCACGAGGCAAAAGGTATAAGGCATGAGAAATGAAGAACAAGGCAAATCAAATCACAGCCCAATGAAACGCAGCAGAGAATATCGAACGGCAAAACTTGTGACCCCCCCTTGTGACCGCCTGCTTTTCAGAGCGATACTTGTAAATATTTTTATGGGCACGCCCCCTAACAGTTAGTATAGCTCTACCTGTATAGAGTGCTGCTTCAGGGCTGCCTTTGTTTTTATGCGATTTCAATCAATGGCCAAACAACAACAACAATAGGAACAACAATAACAATAACACAGCAACATTGCAACAATTTGAAGCGGCGCCGCCTCAAATGACGCGCGAAATGAAATGAAAATTTTCGTGACCCCGCCGCACTCCAGTCCGCATTTGCCATCTAGATCGAGTAAAGTGTAACACTTGAATGTTGTTTGTGTTTCTGATTGTGCTTTGTGCCTTTGTATTTTACCGTATTTCTGCTACTGCTACTGCTGCTTTCTGCGATTTGCAATATTGAACTCTGACACGCAACACGCGAACGCGAACGCAACGTTAAACGCAAACTCGAATGCAAACGATACGTGGCAAGGATATCGATGTCGAATAATGAAATATGCCAACTTTGATGATGATGTGTCATATAGGGCGATTGAAATGCTACCCGGATTACCGATTACAAAACACCCACCCAGCATTCAAAATAACGAACAACGAATAACGAATAACTCTGACATCGTTTGCGTTTGATTCATTAAAACATTTCGACAATGTGACTTGTGCCACATAATTCCAAAGGGGGCACGTTGTGGCAACTACGGAGTAGGGCACGTTGATGAAATTTGGCAATGCTGCTTTTGTGTTGCTGTTGTTGTTGTACTTGCTACTGCTGCTGTATCCCAGTGGAAAAGTCACCTGTAATTTAGTTTCCCCTGGCAACAAAGCGGTTTAAATGCCATATTAAATGGACCTTCATGTATGCGTACTGTTTTAGCTAAGGAGTGAGCAGGGGAGCAATAAGTGAAGCTCTCTCTCTCTCTCTCTCTCTTTCCCTCCTGCATATGCTAAGAATATGCCAGATGTCAAAAGCAGCTTACAGCAGAGACTTTATTTCTATACCCTGTACTTATGGTATGGCTAACAAGGGCTATATAAGAGTCAAATGTATTTTACTTAACACAAGAAACGAAATCATTTATATAATTATACATAAAAGTTATCGATAACTAGAAATACTGATCTGTTCCCAATTTCACATTCGATTCAATTATCATCAAAAGTTTTGTCATTTACTTTGCAATTCAAATCCAAATCATTTCGATTCAGAAATGATAGCACCCCTCAATGCTTATCAGCCCTGTTCTGAATTCCATTTTCGAATCAATTTCACGGAAAACTATGTAGCAAACTTTTTGGAGGAATGTAGAGCTAAGAAGCTGAGTTCTTTTACTCGTACTCTATACTAAAAGTGTACTTTATTTCTGTGGAATTGATTCGAAAGTGGAATTCAGAACAGATCAGCATGTTCTATATGGAAGTTCGCAGGTCTGTAAAGGTACTTTACAGGGTATTTGCTGGTCAAACACTCTCGTCTAGAGACTGCCTTACTTGTTTTCACTAACAATGCAGCGTCGATAAATTGGAACTGAACTGAACAACGGGATGACTTTGAAGTATTGAAGCAGCAGCTCAATGAAATATGGAGAAGGAGAGAGGATTGGTGGGAGTAGGGTATGCTTAAGTGTCTATAGTATTGTATTTCTATATGTATGGTAAAGTATACACTGATTGGCATTAATGCCGTCAGGATTTCTAACTTTTATAAGAACTTGGCAGATACGATGCTCTCTCTTCAAGATCTAAACCATTTATTAAGTCAATTTGCAGTAGGGACCTCTTGCTGAGCAAGGCACGTTTCTCACAAAGGATAATGCATTTGTCGGCTCACTCATTTTCATTATGCAGAAATTAACATTTTATTGCTGTTTGAATGTCAGCGAAGCGGCAAAAACTCCAAAATAGCCGCAATTTAATTTTAATTTTCGACATTTTTGTGTTGGCCAGCTGAAAACATAAGGCCAACTCCTAGCTGCCCGCTGCCCACTGCCAACTGGCAGCTACCCACCCTACGAACGACCTTCGAGAGTTTTTTGGTCAAGAAAGAGAGAAGAGGAGAGCGGCGGGGGCATCAGCAAGTTGTTTTGGTCATTTATTTCTTGCCGCAGAGGCTTTGTTTGTACGCCGGACTGCTTTTGACGTGGTCGTAATTACAAATTTCGGAACGTTTTTGAGCGGGTCCTGTCAACGTTGACGTTAGTAGCCTCTGCCTGTTTCCTCTTCCTGTGCCCATTCCCAATCCCATTCCCAGTACCTCTGCCTGTGCCTGTGCTTGGGCCTTGTGCCTTGGGGGCCTGTGCCCAGAAACGGGCCATAAAATATGCAAGAAAAAGCCAAAAATGTTTTGCATTTGATGTTCGCCCCCGAGGCGTCAAGTGCTTGTTGAGCAGAGGTTGAGTTTGAGAGTGTGAGGACGGGAGGACAAGCGGACAAGAGGAAGTGCTGCAGCTACTCAAATAGACTGCTATACATAAATAGCGGTTATCGCGTATGGTCTAAGCCATAAGCCATAAGCCATAACCCACTTCTCAGTACCAGTTCCAGTCGCAATAGCGATCCATTCGTGCAGCACATACAAATGCGGCGCATTTATTTTAATCCTCAGTCAGGGGCGGAACACGGGGCGTATTAGTAATCGGCATTGGCATTCGAAGGAGCTGCTCAGTTCTCATATAGAGTCCTTCGCTAGCCAGAAACGCTTGGGGGGCTCCAAGGGCCAACAAAGTTGCGGATTCATAACTCTTTCATTTGGCCATATCTGCACATTTGGTTTTTTTTTTTTCCCCCGCGTCGTCGTAAAAAGCGCGCTGAGATTGGCATTTGGCTGGCTTTCGTTGCCAATATTCTGGCTTCCATTTTAGTCCTTCCTATGTCCCAACCCCCTTCCCTCTCCTCCCTTCCTCAACACTCTCACACCCTGCACCTTGCCTTGCTTGCTTCCTGCTGCTGGTCGGTCTCTCTTCGTGCCTTGCCAAGGCATTCATCAAATTCAAGTCATGTTATCGTAGAAAATGAAACAAATTTTTGCAATTTGATTGCTTTTCGTGTTGATGCAGAGCACTGAGGCTGCTCTGCGACTGCGACGGAGACTGCGACGGAGACTGAGGCGTCGACTGCAACTGTGGCTGGGGCATGCCACCCAATAAGTTGTCAATGTACTCTCGACTCGTATGTGTATATGTGCATAATATGAAGCATGACTCGGATTGCGTATTTTAATATGCATGCCTACCAGATGTATATGTATAAGATCCTTCGTTGTCCTTCGCGTTTTGCGATTTTCTTCAGAGTTATGAACTGGCGTATTGCGAAATTTTTCATATTTTTTACGTGCCTAAAAATCAAATGTGGCGCCGCTTTTCCAAGGTGTGTATGTGTGTGTGTGTGTGTGTGTGTGTGTGCACCCCCAGAATGTGGCAACAGTTGTAAACACGTGTTATGTCATTATTCTCAGGATGGGTCTCTTTTTGCAGCCTTGGCATTTTTATAATCTGTTTTCAAACGGCAAAAGGTATATTAGTTTTGTTTCTTAAGTTATCGCTTGTAGGAAAGAGCTTAAGCAAAGCGGGCATTCCCTTAACAGCTCTCCCCAACAAAGAAGAACTTATCCAATAAACGTCATCGTCTAAACAGATTTAGACATTATAGCTTCATTCACTCAGAGCTGTATAGAACTATTTTATCCATAATTCGAAAGGAACTAAATCAACTTTTAAGTCAATTCTTCATCATTAATAAATGAATGATTTACCAATCTTGAAACCTTTTTGAATGAATATTAAAAAAGGAATCATTCTTTTACAGCTTTAGTACATATCAAGGCAGCACACGTTTTAAGATATCCCAGCAACCCTATCAACACCCCGCACTTCGACAAAAGCCTAGATCTTTCACATTGTTATAGCCAGAGTCATAGAATTCTAGTTTCAAGACTTTTGATGACTTATCCTGAGGACTATTGCTTATCGACTTTAAAGACTTTCACTGCACTCCCAACACAGTCTTTGTATGTAGAGCTCTACCGGCTACAAAAATTACCATAAAATGTTGAAATCAATCAAAATTTTCCAATCAAATTTTGATTTTCGCCATGAGTTTTGGAAAATTTGAGAGTTCACTAATATCTGCCGCAGATGTCGATCTACCTGGTGTAGAAACAGAGTATATGGCTGTCGAAAGCTTTCGACTGCAATGTGCCTGCCTGATTTTTCATGTTTTTCCGCCACGCTGCCTGTTTTACATACCATGTGAGCAGGAGTTGAAACAGAAACAGGAGCAGAAACCAGAAGCAGTAGCAGAAGCAGGAGTTGGAGTTGGTTGGCGGAGACGGAGACGAAGCAGGAGGCACCTATCATTGCCTCGAGACTGTTGCCCATCTGAAGCTGATGCTGAAGTTGCTTTTGTTGTTTATTTCAAAAGTTAATTTTGTACTTTATCATAGCAGCAATAACAGCAACAACAACAGCAACAGCAAGAACAAGAGCAGGAAAAACAACTGCCTGCCATCGTATATGGGAAATGAAACTTTTCAGCGGAAACGGATGCTGTACACGTTGCGCCCAGGCAGAAGCAGAAGCAGCAGCAGCAGCAAAAGCAGCAGCAGCGGCCAACTTTCGCTTGGGCGTGTGAATAAAGTGAAACAAATGAAAAACCAGCAGTCACAGCGCCCCCTACCCCGCCCCCTCTGCCACCTACTGTTGCAAGCATCATGCAGCTATGCCTGGCATTTTTCTTTAGCAACAATTGCATTGCGGCAAACAATATTTTTGTTATCTTTTGCAATACACGCAGGCGGGTGTTGGTTGTAGATTGTTGGGAGCAAGGTGCAGAGGGTGTTGACTGAAAAGAGAGGAGTAGGGGAGGCATGAGATTGGCTACGGTATACTTTACAGCGCCGTTTCCGTGGCATTTTTATTGTTGGCGCAGCGAAGTGTTCAATGCACAACTTTTAGCGCTATTGTTAAAAGAATTAAAAGCATGAGACAACAGAAATGAAACAAAAGCCAGAAATGATAACAACAGCACAAGTTTGGTTATGGGAGGGGTGGGGTGGGGAGGGGAGGGGGGGTAACAGACCGCAAGAGTAGCAGTCTATCTCTGTCTCACGCTGGACTCAAAGCCGGAAACGGAAAAGCTGCTACTCCTCTCCCTCACACTCGCTCTGGTTAGTCACAACAACATGTGAGGAGTGAAATGTGCCGTGACGTGGCAAATGTAATGGAAAATGCTCCCAGGAATCGTCGCAGCGTCCTTCAACGTTCAGCAATCCCCTCGCCGCTCCCTTCATCCAGCTGTTGGTGCTGTGTTGTTGCTGCAACTATTGTCGGCTCAATTGCAGGCTCTTATTTTTATGCAGCGTGTCAATGTGTGACGCCGTCGAAACAACGGCAAAACTGGCACAACCTATTTATAGTACGACATAACATACAACAACAACAACAACAACAACAACAACATATAACGAGTACGTATGCGCATTGTTGTATGTTTATTCTCCATGACCACGGCTATGATTTCCAGAGCCAGAGCTGCGAATTGCGGCTGCGGCTGTGGCAATGTGGCAGAGTGGCAGCCAGTGCCAAGTGCGTAATTTCCGCACTGGATTTTTGTATACCCTCTACGCATCAAGGCGCTAACAAAGGGTATAATTAAGTCAATCAAATGTTACATCAGTAGCTAGCCGCAGCTGTAACTATTGAGATGTATTTAAACTATTGATTCATTCAAACATACATCAAACATACATATTACGAAAATCAATTGAATATCGGCTTAGCACATATCTTTAAAAAGCAAATACCTGAAAATCTCGCAAGATAGCAAGATTCTTAATCAAAATTAGCTGTCGTGTTGAACAAACTAAATAATGCTTTGGTTTTGGGGACAATCGGAGCTAGTACAGTCGCATTATACTCTTATTTTTATTCAAAATTGAAAAGAGGATACTTGGTTTACATGTTGGCATATATTTGAGTTGTATGGAATCAATAAGTTAGACTTGGACTTATTTCGTTGAAATTTGTTATTAAAGAAAGAAAGATAACAATAAATTCTTAATCAATCGAGCGAACGAAATCTCAGATTATCGTTCATTATAGTCAATAGAACTCATCTTATCGTTCACTTGAGTTCTTTGGAGTTCTTCATTCGAATCTCTCCTACGAATCATTTGGTACAGAAGGGTCATCTTGGCAGGAAACACAATTTTAAAAATAAATAATTAAATAAATGATACAAAAATAAGATTATACAAAGGATACAATGAACTTTTGCCTTATGATGCTTAAGAAGTGGCTTGATAATGCAGATTTTCCATTTGAAACGGATCCCAGTGTTACTGCAGCGGAAGTTCGAAAGTCAACTTCAAAAAGTATTAATTCACAAAAATAAAGAAAATAAGATATACAAATACAAAATTAGAAGCAATGTGTTTCCCTTGAAAACTGGAAAGCTACTGAAATTTGTTGAGAGCTGATTTTGCTAGTCAACTGCAAAGTTCAATTTCAAGGTCTGCTTAGAAAATATTTGAATAAAATGTTCATGGAATTATGATAGAAAAGAGATATAGTAAATTTTGTTTTCAGAAGAAATGTGTAAGGATTTTTGAAAATAGAAGCAAATAAAACAAGTAAGAATACTCTAGTCGAGTGTGCCCGACTACGAGACTCCCTGCTCCCAACTTGCATTTCAAGCAGTTCAGCGACAACACAAGCAAGCAGTGCACTAAACTCGTAAACTGCTTGTCAAACTGTTGTTGCTGCCATCTGATACGGGTGTAACACAAGCAAGCAGTGCACTTAACTCGTAAACTGCTTGTCAAACTGTTGTTGCTGCCAACTGAGACGGGCGTAATAGATTCTTCTATAACTTTTGTGCTATTTATCCGATCGTGTTGAAATTTACACATCCGAAAGACATTAATTAAACATACATGTGTACCAAAAATTAAAGCTTTATCTTTAAAATTGTGGCTGTGGGAGTCTTTTGCGATTTGCGGGGGTGCGGGGGGGTGCATCCGAAATTTGAAATAAACTTGATCTGCGTATGGTATACAGGAACCTGCATGCCAAGTTTGGTGTCTCTAGCTCTTATAGTCTCTGAGATCGACGCGTTCATACAGACGGACAGACGGACAGACGGACAGACAGACAGACAGACGGACATGGCTAGATCGTCACGGCTGTTGATGCTGATCAAGAATATATATAGTTTATATAGTCGGAAATGCTTCCTTCTGCCTGTTACACACATTTGCAGTACTTTATAACTCCCTTTTTCCCATTTTTAATGGGAACAGGGAGTAAAAAGAAGGCGTTCTGAATTAAGAACCGAGGCTGGATGGGAACTGCGTTTATTATAAGATGCCAAAAGGTATGACTGGAGAATCTTGAAGCAATTATGAAACATTTTGCAACTCAAATCCAATAACTTTGGGATTAAAATGACTGAATGATTGAAAGATTTTGAGACTCGAATGAGTTGAACAATAATGGCACTCAAAGAATGTACAGAACTTTACTGGAATTTCAATCAATTGAAACTTAAATGAAAGATTGGTTTGCTCCAAAAAAAGTTAACTACTAAATTGAATTGAACTGAAAAAAACAAGTCTAGTATGGTATATACCATGATAAGGTTTAGTTTCGTATATTTGTTTGGCATTAATGTCTTTATATGCTAAGTATCATAACGCTCATATAGTATGCACAGATATTATTTGAAGCAGCTGTCGCTCTTAAAAAAGGTAGCCAAGTCCTGTTTACAGGGTATCTGGTAGTGGAGCCTCTCAACTAGAGCCATGTTAGTTGTATTCTTTGTGTCGTTGGTTTGTTGGCTGCTGTCTCTATTGGTACTGCGGGAGCCTTAGCGCTAACAAGCAACGTTTATTGCCATAAAAGTTTACGACAAAAACTCATTTCCGTCACCAAGGCAATAAATGTACATTTGCAAGGCAACAAAAGAGAAGCGCAGAGAGAGGGATGAAGAGAGAGAGAGAGAGAGAGAGAGAGAGAGAGGCAGGAAACTAAAGTGCGGCTAGATCGATGCTGTTATAGATCTGCCTTGGGTAGAAAACTTACAAGACTTGTAAAGCCTCATCAACATAAGGAAGTGGAACAGGAATGGGCATGGGAATTGGAATTGGAATAGAGACGAGGCCACTTTTCACGACAACATGTCGCAAAACAAAATTCAGAAAAGTCACTTCCTAAACGGAAATCCAGCACTCAGCCAAAACGGAAGCAGCCATTTGTTGGATAGCGATTTGCTATGCAAATTGAAATGTTTGGGTTCGGGATCGGGAAAAGTGGAAAAGTGGGCGAGAGAGAGAGAGATGCGTAGCCAGCTAAAGAAGCAAAATAATAATAATAATAATAATAATTTCGTTGACACCAACAAAAAAAAAAAAAAAAGAAAAGAAGAAAATGGTAAGGTGAAACGCAATTTAATTATGTAGATGGTCTGGCCTGACTATCAGGAGGTCGTCTCAATCTTGCTCTTCTTCAACGTCTTCTTCTTCTGCAGTCAGGCTGGAATTACCTCGGCAGCAGCAGCCATTGCTCATTAGTGTCAATCTATTTAGCATAAATTTCAATTAAAGCAATATCCTGCAGCAGGCAGCAGTAAGCAGTAAGCAGGCTTTGCAGTCAGGCAGTCAGGCAGGCAGGAAGACAGGACGACAGGACGACATGACGACGGGCAGGACAACAGAGGCAAGAAGACAAACCGACTTAGCGCACTTTCTTAGAATAATAGAGCGGAAAGAAAACACACACACACACACACACACATAGAGAAGCAACGCCTGGCTGCAAAATTATGAAGCCCACTGTCGTCCTTGGCGTCATATTTCAGGCAGCCTAAACTCATTAAAATGCAAAATGAGCGTAAAATATATATTGAAGAATGGCCGACAGCGCAAATGGCAAAAGTTGTTATCTCTGTATAAATACAAGGATCTAGGATATTAGAGTTGTACTTTTTACTCCATGAACTAGTCTATCATTGCACTCGATTTTAATCGTTACATTACGCAGAGTGTATGATTAATTATACATAATTTGTGAACAAATATGCACAATAACTTATTAATAAACCATAATTTGTACATATAAATGCATAATTTATGCCTATTTATGCATAATTTATGTTGTTTATGCATAATATTGCATAATGAATACATTTCAATGCACATTTTATGATTACTTATGCATTTATTATGACTATTTTATGCAAAAACTATTCCTTAATTCGAAATTCATGATTTGTTTTGCTAGGTTCGATTTCCAAAAAATTGCCTAAAATGCATTAGTACAGAGACAGTGCATTATATCTTCATTATTGCTCGAAGTACAATCGAAATCAAAAGAACACATCCAAAGATTAATCGACTGAACGATAAAAGCAACACAAAAGACTTAAATGAAGAATAATCAGGAAATTAGTTCATCTGTTCAGTACAAAGATTAGTTCAATCGAAAACAAGTCTGAACGTTTCGAGGCAACTCTAAAGGAACCGGCATTAGTCAAAGCTTTTACCAATCCCTGGACACAGAATTCTATGTAAAAATATAAAAAAAGGAAGAAGAAAACTCAACTTAATCCTAGCAGCCAAATGTACTACGAAAGACACTGGGCATGTTTTGGTTGCATGAAATAAAAATAAGCATAAGCTTTTCGACTGCTCCCGTTATGAGAGGCAAGCTGCAATATTTCCGCACAGCTTATGTGCTACACACACGCGCACACACACATACACACACACACATATCCAGCAAATCCCAGCAGCAACCAGCAAGTAGCAACTAGCAACTAGCAACCAGCAACTTGCAACTACAACTGGCAACGCTTAGCAACTGACATTTTTGTAAATATGCATACCCCTAGTCTCTATGCTAACCACCCCAATGGTGTGCTTGTGGTGGGGTGTGAGGGGTGTGGCTGGTGGCTGTAGCAGCGGAAGGAAACAGTTAATACTTCTGTCTGTTATGCGCTTACTTCCTGTCTCCATTAAAAGTCATTCTTTTGGATAATCCTTTTGGCAACATTATGGCAAGTATTAAAAAGTTTTTTTGCACCAGCATCCAGCGGCAACTCTCTGACTAGCCAGAGATCCAGTCCCCCATTATCTTTCCCCTACCAACCCCGCACAGGGCTCCACGTCCTTATTACCTAGCAAAACTTTTGCAGATTCTTTTGCTGTTTGCGGGTCGGATTTAGATTTGGATTTGTTGTGTGTGTGTTGTGTATGACCGACGCTTGGCTGGCTAACTGTCTGTCTGACTGTCTCTCTGTCTGTCTGTCTGTCTGTTTGGCACACTTTATTCATACACAACAAACACACACCACACACACAACACACACATGTCCATTTGTTGTTGTTGGGAGCTTTAGTTGTGGCTGCTTCTGCATGATAATCATAAATATTGTGTGTAATAGAAAACAGAAAATGTTTTCTAAGTACTACTTTCCTCTGCCATTTTTTACGCGTCCTTCTGCTCCTTTTTAGCTCTGCCTTGGCTCTACTTAGTTGTACAAATTTTAGTTCTTGATTTGTTTTCTCAATTCAAGCACAAAGATTATTTTGGCCAACTTTTTTATCTCTTTTGTATTTTTCTATATGTGCTTTTTGTTTTTGTGCAAACAATCATGATATTTAACATACGATTTCTAGAGAACTTGAGTATTTTAGCAGTTATTACAAACATACAAATACAGATCTACCAATAACCTACGACATTATAGTGAGTACCACGGAGAACGCTCTTATGGCAACAAAAAAACAATATCAGGGCAGTTAGTATCAACATTTGAGGCCCAATTACTTCTGATTGATCAAAAGTTCAAGATCTGTTCTGTTTCTGTTATATATTTTCTTTTGACATGTTTTGGAGGATTGAATTCACTGCACTTGAAGTATTGAAGTATTGAAAAACTTCATCTGAAGTTGTGATATGATTCATTTCATTTGATGGAAGTTAGCTTCCGCAAAATGTGGTTGGAATTGGAAACCGAAACGAGGCTCGAGTTAAAGACTTATACGGAAATTTTGATTAACAGAAATAAATGCTACGAAAATGTGAAATTTAGCAGTTATTTAAAAAACTAGAGCAAATGTTTGAGAAACCATTTCTAGCATTTATATAAAGTCATACTAAATAACACCAAACCAATATCCTAACTTGGCTAGTGTGATATTGGCAAATAAAAACTTGTTGAATGCTATAGCTTATTCTTCGAATCGTTATCAACATTTATCATAATGAAGCTACATGGCTTTATTTTTAGCCAGAGAGAGTCCTTCCCCCCACCGCCGCCAACTCCACTGCACACCCACACAGAGAACTAGCTGGCGGCTTATATTTGGTGTGCTGTGTTAGAAATGTTAGAAATGAATATAAACGGTCTTTTTTCGCTTTATCCTTGCTTCCTGTCGACTTTACCTGTTGGCATTTGTCGACAAATTATTCAAATTTCGACTCTGCACTGCGCCCAAAAAAAAAGGTTTTGCCTCCAAAAACGCAAAACGTGTTTGGCATCAATAAAATCCGAAAGGCAAACAACACACGGGGGCAAAAGGCTAAAATGACACCAGCGGCCATATTGTTACTTCCTTATACACACAAACACACACACACAGATACACACACATAACACAACACACACACACACACCATTAAAATATGTTAATGTGCGTGTGTTTTTAGTGAATGTGTTTTTTATGCAAATTGATATCGTTGACAGCGCTTGTCGTCCTTCCTTTGCTCCGCCTCCGACTCCTGGCACGGCCTTTTATTGAGTTTTTCTATGAAAAATTGACACCTCATCACTTTTCAATAGAAATCAATGCCCCTAAACCACACACACACACACCCATACACACACGCACACACCTACCTATTCACACACTGTTAATAAATTTGCGCTGTTGTTGGCCTGGCTCGCTTCCTGTTCCAGTTCCTGTTCGTGTTCCTGTCTGCATCTGATTGAGCTGCTCCCCTTAAGGATAATAGTGCTGCTATTGACATGCTCAACACTCAACACACCCCTCAACAACCACCCGCTGCTCTGGAATCCCTGGGGAGCTAATCGCTGCGCCTTTCTATTGTGCCTTTTTCTATTCTCTATTGGCCAAAGGGTTAACTTAACATTATATTGTTATTGGCAAAGTCTTTAAATCATTTCAATCATTTGCTAGTTTTACAAACAACGCATTGAGCCAAACTTTTCAAACTGTCTAAACACAATTATAAACTTATTATCTTTTTGTTTTTTAATTTTGATGACATTTTTAATTAGTTACTGAGCTACTATTTAGTTTTAACGATTCCTAAATCGATTATATCTCACAACTTTTTTTGATTATCAGACCGAACAGTAGCACTGTCAACTTTGCTGCAGCAGACTCAAGCCACAAATAAGCCATCAGCTGTTTTTTCCTATCTACCACATAGAGACACTATATGTCAGATATAAGTTCTACATAGCTCTTATCTGAAACAGCATTTTAATTCGTAATTTTCGAAATTTTCTTATTAATGAGTTTAGCTGGCACATATCGTTTATTGATTCGATGAAGTATAGAAAAAGATAGCAATAAATTCTTAACCTACTTAGAATTTGAGGAGCACTAGCTAGCAGGGCTTTCGGCTCAATCGAGCAAACGAAATCTCGGATTATCGTTCATTAAACTTAATAGAACTTTCGAATCTCTCCTACGAATCATTTGGCTTAGATTGGTCGTCGATCAATTGAATGTAAAAAAGATTTAGCTTGAAATTATTTGCCTCGAAAACGAGCTGCAGCAGCAGAATAAAAAATCTTGGCAGGAAATACAATTTTCAAAATAAATAATTAAATAAGCTACTGAAATTTGTTGAGAGCTGGTTTTGCTAGTCAACTGCAAAGTTCAATTTCAAGGCCTGCTTAGAAAATGTAAAATAATAAAAATTAGAATAATCTCTGCAACAGCTGGTTGAGCAAATGTCAAATCAACAATCATGAAAAGAAATCAGCTGGCAAAGCTTTTCCAAACTACACAGCTGATGCTGCTCTCCATGCCACGACAAATATTCTTTAATGATCTCGAAAAATATGGAAATACAGAAAAAAAAAAGCTCTTCAGTGCTCGGATCACACTCAACGCGTTCGTTTCGTACAAAAACAAATTACAAAAAGAAAAAAAAAACAGAAAAAAAACGTGATTCCAGAAATAACTGTGCCGTAAAATTGCCAAAAAGCAAAAGCTAAAACAAAATATTTGTTTCATGTGTGTGCAACACACTAAAAATTCCAGTCTCAATAAAAATGTGGCACGGTCTAGTTGTGCTTTGTTGCATGTGGAGCGCATTCCTGTTGCGCGACAGCCTGCAGCAACAAATCAGCATTGGTGAGCCAAACAAACATACTCCTACTTCTATATACATACATACATACATATATATATATATATGTTACTATAACTGTAGAAAAAACCTACACTTAGGTGCCTTCTTTTACGACAATGAACTGGAACTGGAGAAGGAATTCATGGCCGTGTTAAATGCCATTAATGGACCCGAGGCAGAACAAACTTTTCAGTTTTATCCGCTAATAAAGCGACTCAAACCCGAAGATGGCAGTGTTATTCTGCAGGAGCATGGTGCGAATTTCGAAATTCTCAAGTTCTTTTCAAGCATTTGACAAATCTTAAGGGAAAAAAAACCGTTCTCTTCTTCGTTTTCAGCATGCGATCTTATAGATAATGGTGTCGCAGCTATTTTTGGACCAAGTTCAAAAGCGGCAAGCGGTGAGTAACGAGGGAGGGGGCATGACTTTTTAGCCAGATGCTTGCAGCAATACTCTGTCAAGAATTTGTGTAGCACAATAAAGCAAGAAAACAGAACAGTTGCCAAAAAGCTTGGCGATGAAAGCGAATTGCGAATAGCACAGCAAAGCAGACAGCCAAATAAGATTGTTTGTAAACAGAGCGTAGCATTCGTTTTTGAAGAGAGCCTTTACACAGTATTCCACCTTGAATACTCTTGATGTTTTTATACGTAACACGACAAACGCATTGATTTAGACGTTTTCGAAATCATAAAGCATTCAATTTGATCTGGAGTCCTTCAAAATAAGCCAACTTCCCTGCGGAATCGCTTTTTACTAACTAGACAACAACAATAGCAGCTTTGCAACTTCGAATTGGAATACAGAAGGAAACAACAACACACGATCTCTTCAATTCGAATTGATGGTGTGTCTGAGAGTGACAACAAGAACAACAGCTTTGCAACAGCGAATTGGAATGAAGAAGGCAGCAACAAAGCACGATCTCTTCAATTCGAATAAATGGTGTGTGTGAGAGAGACAACAAGAACAACAGCTTTGCAACAGCGAATTGGAATGAAGAAGGCAACAACAAAGCACGATCTCTTCATTTCGAATTGATGGTGTGTGTGTGTCTGTGTGTGAGAGAGCACGCTTCATATGCCAAAGCAAAAGAGAAGCGTAGTTTGCTTTTTGCTTTACATAATTCGCACTGCTTGCGGTCAACCGCCTACTGCTTGCCTAGAAGTTCCAGCTTCTAGATGAGTGCAAAGAATAGATAAGCAAATGAGAGCAAAGTGCAGCTTTTAGTTAGAATGCCCAAATGAAGTGCACAAAGATCAACGCGCTAACAAATGGTTATTGTTAATTCAATATGCTGAGAAGGCATTACAACTTTAAGATGTCTTCAATTGAAGTATAAGAGACACGTTTTTATGGCTGCCAAAGGAACTATTGGTTAAAAAATAAGATTAATGAAATTTGAATCCATGCAAATCGAAAACTGCTTGCATTGCAAATAATGTACTGCTTGCTTAAGGCAGTTTTATGTCTTGTTGTTGTTGTGACTTTCAGAGTTGCGTGTAAAAAGCATACTTACCTAATTAGTAGGATTTTGTTATGTCTGATCAAAGTAACATAGGAAAAATCGGACGAAAATTAAGTTTTTCTATAAGTTTTCCTACTCGTTTTATCTGTTTATCTGTCAAAAACATTTCGAATATGCAGATATTGTTGCCTTGGTGTGCAACAACACGGGCATACCACACATTGAGTTTGATGTGTCTGACGAGGAGCATCTGGAGGAGAAGCCCAACCATCAAATGACGCTGAATTTGTATCCTTCGCAGCTGATACTGTCCAAGTCCTATGCGGACATAGTGCATAGCTTTGGCTGGCGGAAGTTTACGATTGTCTACGATACCGAAGACGGTATGCTGCTCCTCTCGAGATTGTCATATTATCTGAATTGTTAATTTTGAATTTCAGTCAAGGCAACTGCTCGGCTGCAGGATCTGTTGCAGCTGCGTGAGATGCATAATGATGTGGTGCGAGTGCGCAAGTTTCAAAAGGACGATGACTTTAAGGTGATGTGGAAGAGCATCAAAGGAGAGCGCCGCGTGGTCCTCGACTGTGCACCCGACATGCTCGTGGAGCTGCTCAACTCCTCCTCCGAGTTTGGACTGACAGGCGAATACAATGCAAGTGTTTATCAATATCATTCATTATAATTGAAGTTTATTCACTTTCAACTTAACTTTAACTGCAGCATATTTTCCTTACGAATCTGGAAACGTACAATGATCATTTGGAGGAGCTGACGGCGGATAATGAGACTTTTAAAGTGAATATAACCGCTGCACGTCTGCTGCTTAATCCCGAACCTATATCAGTAAGTACAACTTAGAGTGGGCAAAGCATCGATAGTGCAGCGATAAGCTATCGATAGTTTCGATAGCAAAGAATTCTATTCTTGTAATGACAATTTGATGACATAAGACATCAAGGTAACCCTTTCCATCTTGTATAGCATATGTATAGCATCATATGATTATCATTTGATTAATTGCATCAAAATAATAATAATTAAATAATTAATACGATTAATAATACATACTTTTTTTGATTAATCAATAAGAAGGCTATCGATACAATCGATCAGTTTAATTCTCTGTAAGATGAGCATTCCTTTAGCACTATCCATAATATGATTAATCGATATTGCTACAACAAGAAAGCTATCCATACAATCGACAGTACTATCGATAACTTTAATTCTCGAAACGATGACGCATTCTGATCATTCTATAACACTCTAGCACTATCCACTATATGGTTCCGTGACGCAGAGGGACAATATTATCTACGAGAGCAGCGAGCCAGTGAGGACTTTAATTCACGATTTGTTGCACGATGGTTTACAGCTGTTTGCCCAGGCTTGGCGTAATGCCACCTACTTTTATCCGGAGCGTATGTCCGTGCCACGAATGAATTGCGATTTAGCTGCCTCAGGTGGTCGCACCTGGCCAATTGGACGCTATTTGACGCGTCTAATGAAAGGGGTAAGTTGGAGGGAGAGATTGGGATTGATATAAGTTTGGGATGCGGCTAATTGCAGCAACACCAACACGAACACGAACACCAACTAACACAAAACACATTCTTTGTGGCGCCACAGACTTCCGGTGTGAACAGTACAAACTTTCGTACCAGCAATTTGCAGTTTGACGAGGATGGACAGCGCATTAACTTCAATATTGAGATTTATGACCCCACCGACAACATTGGCATTGCTGTGTGGGATACTCGGGGCCAGATAACACCGCTTAGCGTCGACACGAAGGTAGCCAAGAAGATAACTTACAGGGTGGCCACACGCATCGGACCACCCTACTTCTCCTACAATGAGACTGCGAGGGAGCTCAACCTGACGGGCAATGCTATTTATCAGGGCTATGCAGTTGACCTTATCGCTGCCATTGCTGAGGAGGTGGGATTTGAGTATGTGTTTGTCCCAGTTGCGGATCAGCAGTATGGTAAACAGGATAAGGATACCAAGCAGTGGAACGGTATTATTGGCGAAATTATCAATAATGTAAGCATAAGGGAGTGAGAGTGATATCGAAAAGAGTTGCAAGTTCAAGTGGCTTCAAGAATCAAGTCTTTAAGCTTGCAACTCAAGTGCTTTAAAGAATTAACGACTTGCAACGTTTGAAAATCAAGCCTTTAAGCTTGCAACTCATGTGCCCTGCAATGTTTGCGGAAGCAAGCTTTTAAGCTTTCAAGTGCGAACGATAAGCTTGAGCAATTCAAACTAAGTGCAAATCCAATTGAAATGGTCGAAAAAATGATTCGTAAGCAAACAAATCAACTCAATAAACTTGCAACTCATGTGGCTTGCAAGGCTTGAAGAACTAAGTCTTTAAGCTTGCAACTCATGTGACTTGCTACGATTAAGCTTTCAAGCGTGAACCGTTTAATTTTGATCGGGCAAGTGATTTGCACTAGTTTCACTCGACTTGTTTCTTTACCCCATTAAAAATGCACTCTAAAGCGAGTCTACTGTTTTATATATATTCGATATTCGATATTCTTATATAGGACGCACATATGGGCATTTGTGATTTGACCATTACACAAGCGCGTCGCACTGCGGTGGATTTTACTGTACCCTTTATGCAGCTGGGTGTCAGCATTCTGGCGGTGAAGAGTGAGGCAAAGGAGAATGAGTTGTTTGCCTATTTGAAACCGTTTGATTGGAGAGTCTGGGTTTGGATATCCATATCCGTATTTACCATGTCCTTTCTGAAGGTTATCGTAGCACGGTAATTGTCTGAGTTTATTGACGCTGTAATCAAACTTAAAGTTTGCCTTACTCTTTGTTAAAGCATTGCCAAGGCAGAGTGGGAGAATCCGCATCCATGCAATCGGGATCCGGATGCACTGGAGAATCAATGGCATTTGCACAACACCTATTGGCTGACGGTGGCATCCATAATGACAGCAGGTTGTGATATTTTGCCACGAAGTGGACAGGTGCGTTTGTCAGAGGCTACTTGGTGGATATTTGCCATTATTATAGCCAACTCGTACACGGCCAATCTGGCTGCCTTTCTAACCAACTCCAAGATGGAGGGCAGCATTACGGATCTCAAGGGTCTGAGTGCCCAGAAGGTTGTCAAGTTTGGCACCATCCTTGGCGGTAGTACCTACAATCTGCTTTCCGAATCGAATGAAACCATTTATCGCTTAGCGTTTAACATTATGAACAAGGCAGATCCTTCGGCCTATACCAAGGACAATAACGAAGGTGTCGAGCGTGTTCTTTCCAGTCGCGGTGAATACATGTTCCTCATGGAGACAACCACACTCGAGTACAATTGCGAGCAAAATTGCAATCTACGCTCGGTGGGTGAGAAATTTGCGGAGAAACATTATGCGATTGCGGTGCCATTTGGTGCGGAGTATCGTTCCAATTTGAGCGTGGCCATCCTGCGGCTAAGCGAACGCAATGTCCTTTACAATTTGAAGCAGAAATGGTGGAAAAATCCGAATTCAACATGTAGCAAGGACTCAGATCCCAGTGCCACGCCCGACATGAACTTTGAGGAGCTGCGTGGCATCTTCTATACGCTCTACGTGGGCATCCTGATTGCCTTTCTACTTGGCATCATTGAGTTTCTGGTCTACGTGCAGGAGGTGGCCGTTGAGGAGCATGTATGTTGATATCCTGCTATTTCTACACTCGGAAAAAAAACACTGAAATTTAACAAGTTGACCTAAATAATAAAAACATTTTCTAATTGCCTAAAAGTAGAAACGCTTACCCTAAATAAGAGATACTTTCTATTTTTCATAAAATTGAAAGAATTTCAAGAAATTTTATCAATGTTCAGAAAAACATAGCATCTATTTACATATTTTTGTTTTTCCGAGTGTACTTGCATTCCGATTCCGATTTCGATTTGTATTTCAATATTAATTTGTATTGCACAACTTGCAGCTCACCTACAAACAGGCTCTCAATAAGGAAATTAGATTCGTGCTCTGCGTGTGGAACAACAAGAAACCCATTATGAGCCACACACCCGTCTCGAGCTTGGGAGACGCCACGCCGCGTCCATCGCTTGACAAATCCTTGGAACGCACACCAAAGTCCGTGCGTCGCATTGTCCTTGGTCGCTCGTCGGAGGAGATGCGCGAGTTGGCATCACCTCGGGCAGCAGTATCTCCATCTCCAGTTGCACCAGCTCTTTCCATTTGCGGTGGCAGCTCGCAACAGGAGCAACAGGAAGCTGGCGTCTGAGTTGAGATGACTTGAGTTGATATGAGATGAGTTGAGATGAGATGATGTTGTCATCATATTCATCTTGTTATCTGTTATTTTTGCTGCTCTTCAGTTATTTGCAATAAAAGCTACGCCCATCATTTGGCTCAGTAATCAATTTTGAGCTTCTTTAAGCTTGAAATTACTTGCCAGTGTTGCCGCAGGGCCAAAGTGCTTCATTCACACAATTGTTGTTGTTGTTACTGTTGTTGTTGTTACTGTTGTTGTTGTTGGGGATGGCCGCGACGCCATGCCGTGTGGCGCAACATGAAGCCCTCAAAGCGTCTCCAATAACGCGACGCAGAGTCCTTCTGCATAGCTCTGCTTCAGCTCGAACTTACAACATGCCTCGCTGGGCAGCCTGCAACCAACACCGCCCTCTCACTCTCTCACTCTCTCTCTCTCTCTCTCTCTCTCTCTCTCTCTATGTGAGCCTTCTATCTCTTTCTGTTTGCGTCATTTTCGTTTATTGCTGCCCTTTGCTGCCTGCCACAGCTGAGCTACGGAAGCTGCCTCAGCTTGTCAATTGTGTTATTGGAGCTTATTGACATTTTATATCCACCAACTGATGAACGTCATCCCCCCCGCCCCCCCATGTCCCCCTCGCTCTGTTTGCCATGGCCAGCATGAAAATTATTAAAGCAGCTTCAGGCGACAAGCAGCGACAAGAGCGACAAGAAGCTGCATCGTCCCTGCTGCAAGTGTAACCGGAGATGGTGGCAGAAGGATTCGCCTGTTGTGTGTCGCCTCTGGCCTTTGTTGGTTTCCGTTAAATGAACAGCTTTCACACGCGCCACATTGCATCGTCAAGGACAGCATTCGACACGGCAAATGTGTGTGTTGTGTGTGTTGTGTGTTCTGTGTATTCTGTGTTGTGCTATCCTTCGTGACACGCACAAACAAGCTCAACACGACAAATATAACATCTTGTCCTGTGCTTGATCGCTCTGTTTAAGCGTACAATAGAAAAGATAATAGATTCTTAACACTCATAACTATGTAATAGGCAAAGGACTCTAAATGCAACATTAATCTATTGAATTATATTTAAAAACGTGTTCTTTGAGTGTGTTGGCAATTCCAAATAGTTTAATATATATTTTTTTTATTCAAATTAGACATCAGAACAGAAAGCACTGCACTTCTATCCAGTTGTTCTGTCTAATCAAATTTTGTAAGGTTTGATTGGAACATTCTCCACCTGAAGAGTCGATGTCATCGCGGCTCCAAGGACATCAGATGATTCTAAGCTGTAGTGACCCATCGGCAGCAACAAACGCGATTGCAACCAGATGATCATCAGATCAGCAGCAACAAACGCGATTGCAACCAGAAAAGGACTTCTGTTCTTCATAATGAAGTTCTTGCAGTTTCGGACGCAGTAGCCTCTCCAATTGATTGTCCATAACAAATAAATAAAGATAACATAAACCCAACACACTTGAAACACGTAAAAACAAAGCAAGGAGGAGCTTCACTTGCCACGCTCTTGATAAACTGTTATCAAACATATTTAAGTTATCTTACAGCTAAGTGCAGTATCATATTAAAAGAGAATACTCTGCTTAGTTAGTATCGATTGGTAAGTTATTTTTGATAAATAATAGTAAATTTAATTTTAATAAAGTTTTTATTAACATTACTTCAATTGAACTTTGATTAAATCGAAAAGGATTAAACACTTGGCAATTGCTTGAGAAACTTTCAGTATTATTTTGTTGGGCTGTCACGATTATTAGTTATTTATTATAATTAATAATAGTTAAATAATTAGTATAAGTTAGATTGACGGCAAGGCTAATCCCTAGTTGTCCCACCAGTACCGAGAATATTTTGGCAGACTATTCTACCCGTTTATAAGATTAGTTCTTGCAATTTTATATCAACTTTTTTACAGACAAAATTACAGTATTTGTTTTCTACATATTTCCAAATAATTAATCTCTGAAAAAACATAGTCTCAATTTTGTTATGGCAATTTTCGCTGTTATTAAAATGATAATAAAAGATATCTGAAAAATTTGAATCGTTCCAAAACTATAAGAAAAACGGCGAGTAAAGGCAAAACTGAAATTGAGAGCCTAAAGCATATAACACGCGCTCATCTCTTATAGACATATAGGAGCCTCACAGGACCACACAGGACCTTCACATCACGATTGGCGTCGGCATTGAAGTTGACATCGAAGTCAGCTGCATTTTGGGCTGCATTGCATTCCGTTACAAGTGTCATTTGGCATCATTTGTTATTGTTGCTGTTGTTGCTGTTGCTTGTGTGTCCTTTTGTCCTTTTGTCAATTTGTGCAATTTTTAATTATTTTGTTGTAAAGTGGCTTCACGCTGCTACGTGTGTCATTTCAGACAACTTGCCAGCCCCCGCGTAAGACGCGTTTGAAATGGACTGTGTTGCCACTGTTAGGCTACAGTCCACTGTTAAGCGCTAACAGTGCGCTGCTAAAAGTCTACACTCTGCCTATGTGAAACTGAAACTCACCACACTTGTTGCTGTTAAGCAAGAAATGCGCACAAGCCTAACAACTCACCACCGCTGGCCAATGGCTGAAAAGTGAGCGACAAAGCGACAAGTTCCACACAATCCACACATACACTTGCACCCCTAAAGAACAGCGACATAGAGAGAGAGAGAGAGGGGATTGCTCTTATACGCAGGGTACAAGGGCTGTGTATAACATACAGAATGAGAGAGTGCCATTTGTTAATGCCACGCACGTAAGCAATTTCCGCACGAAAGCGCATTCTTTGAGCCTTTAATGTACTTTTTGATGTTAACAAATTTTTGAACATTTGTTGTTGGCTGTCACCAGCGGAGAGCAGAGACTGCTCAGCCGGAGTGCTTCGCAGAGGACCACACAACTGGTCGCACAGAGAAGGACTGTAGGACAGACAGACAGACGGATGATCAGACGAGCTCATGAGTTGAATGCTAAACGTCCTTGGTTTTCGGTTTGCCTGATTTTCGTGCCCTTTCCGGAGCGGGTTGGGTTTTCGGGATTGGGAATTGAGTGCGAGTGATTAGGAGACATATAAACAAATTAATAAGTTGTGTCTTTATCGCTTGGATTACGAGAGACGAGATGAGACGAGATGAGATGAGTAGAGCGTAGAGCTCTCCGCGTTCACATCCACAACGATTAAGTGGGTAAATCGTGTAAACTTCAAAAGGCAATCAACGGCTTGCAAAAACGTTATAAATTGAGCAATTTTCCACTTTGGCAAATTTATGAGCTGCAGCAAAGGTGTAAATTGTCTCAGTGTCAGTGTCGATTGTACATATGTCTTTGTGCATGTGTGTGTGTATGCTGTATTTGTGTGTGTGTGCGTGTGTGGCCAAGAACAACAAGGGCGCATTCAGAATTTGGGCAAGGGGCAAATATGTTGGCTTAATGCAAACTTTTTTAAAATAATACAATACTAGGTACTAACTCTGTGTTTTAAAACATATTTGCAAACGTTTTATTATATTTTTGATTTTTTTAATAAAAGTTGCAGAGTAACTGCTGTTTTCAATTTTTATAAAAACAAGAAAAAACACTTATCTTCCTTGCAGAAAAGTTGCTCATATGAAAACTTATATTTCAACCGATTGTTGCTATGATAGCTATAAGATATAGTCGCCCGATTTGGATCAAATTTAGTCAACATTAAACGAACATACTAAAACGCCATATAGCCAAATTTGGTTAAGAAAACTTGAGATACAAATATGTTTTTCATACAAAAACTATTATTTCAACCGATTGTTCCTATAAGATATAGTGGTCTGATTTTGTTGAAATTTTGCAAACATGTTAAGAACTTGCTTAATTTCAGAATTGGTAAGTTTGGACAAGCTATTCAAAAATCAAAATTTTTCGACCGATCTTTCGATATGGCAGCTATATGTTACAGTGATCTGATCCGTTCGATTCTGACATATGTACTACCTGCTGTTAAAAGAAGTATCTGTGCCAAGTTGCAACAATATAGCTTAACTGAGAGTCAAGTTCACATAGACAGTCAGATATAGATATAGTCAAAGCCAAATCGACACAGTTGTTGATTTTGAACAAGAAAATACATACTGTATGGGATTGGACACGTCTCCTCATACCTGTAACACACAATTGCAGTACTTAAATCCCCCCTTTAACCCATTGTAATGAGAAAATAATAATGTTTGAATCCCACTTTGAAATAGAAAACTTAATAGGCTGAGCTATTTGAACAAATAAATGCAATTTAAAATATATTTAGATAATTTTTTTCAAAAATAAATTTCTATATATAAAAAAAAGTGAATTGAATGTGTCAATGGAACCCTTTCTTGACCACTGAAGATACGCCCATGAGATGGAACAGAAGCTAAGTCTATAAGGCAATCGTTCGGTCTTTCCTGACAGGCAATCACAGGGACACACACATACACACACACATACACACACACACACACACACACACACACACACACACACACACACACACACACACACACACAACACTTGGCGGCTGCACAATATCTAGAACAAATTGAAATTGAAATTCACGTGGCAAGTCTTGAGTCGCAGCAGAAGCAAGGGTGCAATTGAGAGGGGCAGGGGGGATGAGGGTAGTTGTGGCCAACAGCTATTAGCCAACATAAATCTACGGCCAACATGGAGGCCAAGGAAATTAGAGGCAACATTTTTAATTAACTGCAAGTGGCACGAAAGAGACGCACAAAGAAAGAAAGAAAGGAACAAAAGTCAGCGAGGCAAAGTGATAATGTGCAGGATATATGTTGTTGCAGTTGTAATTGTATATTCTATATCCTTTATCGTATATGTCCTGGAAATGGCGATTTATACCTATCACGTTCACAGCAGTCGAATTGGTCTGCAGAGGCATGTGGAATTTGGCATGCGGCATAAGGCATGAGGCATGCGGCAAGTAGCAAGTGGCAAGTGGCAATGTGGCATGTGCATTGGGAGTCAGTGCTGCGCATCAAGTATACGACGAGATGACGTGAGGCAGCAGCAGTGGCAGCGGCAGCAGCAGTGGCAGCGGCAGCGACAGCAAAATGATTGCAGAGTCAGGACCTGGCTTCAATTCGTGATATTAGGCCATGCCACAAGCGGTTGCAAGGATACTACAAATTTCGTGGCTGCTCCCAACCGACCGCAAAAATCGATCAAAACAGCCAACCGCAAATTCCGAGGCTAATTGTGCATGAAATTTAAGCCCAAAGCTGCTGTCGCTTGCTTGGCCAAGTTAACAAGTTTGTGTTAATTACTCAGCTGAAAAACCTAAACTGCATTCGGCCACCACATTCTGCCCGACACAAAACAACAACAACAACAACAACAACAACAAGAGCAGCAGCAACAGTCACAGGCTCAACAAACAAACAAACAACAGTTTGTGCGTTATGGCCAACTGGCCAATGTTGTTGGCCAACAACACAACAGCCTGCCAGTTGCAAGTTGCCAGTTGCCAGTTGCCAGTTGCCAGTTGCCACTTGCAGTTGTAGTTGTAGTTGTAGTTGCATGCCTTATCGCGGCTTACGAGGGTAGCTTGACAATTTATCAGTTAGCAGTCGAAGCTATATGAAATAAATGTGAATCAGTGTGGCACGTGGCACAGACCTGCTGCACCCCTTTCAAAACAGCACATCTACTCTACCTTCCACCCAAAGTATATGCACATACATTCCTGTTCTCATGTCCGATAACTTTTCATTAATTTTTATACTCTTTTTTTTGAATTTTTTTGAAAAAAAACAAGTAAGAACGTTATTTTTATCCAATCTATTTAATAGGGCAATAGAATTCCAACTGCATTTTGGGGACTCTAGCTAAAGGGGTGTGGGAGATACCAACTTTGCTTATTTTAGGGGGCGCGGGTGGGCGTGGCCAAATTTTTTTTAGTCAGATCAGTCAAGAATGTGATAAGTAACCCTTGTGCCAAATTTAGTTACTCTAGCTATAAAATTGTGGGAGATATAGGTTTTTGCGGTTTGTGGGGGAAGGGGTGAGGGTGTGGGTTAGATCTTGATACTTTGTCTGCCTATGGTATATACCAACATGTATACCTAGTTTAGTTGCTCTAGCTTCAAAACTGTGGAAAAAACCTGCGTTCATACGGACAGACGGACAGACGGATATTTCGCAAACCCAATATACTCTCTTTTCTTTCAATAAAATTTAAAAAAAGAGTATAAAAACAGATTCTGCTGACGGTCAAGGCATACGAACCGTTCAGACAACGGTTTAGCAAGAGTTGGTGTTTAGAAAAGAGAACCGTGTACTGGCAACACGAGTTTCAAGCGCACAGTGGGACAAATGACCACAATTTGAGGCAGCATCTTGAAAATGAGTTTTCATTGCGTTTCAAAAATGGCGAAAAAGAGCTTTTGGAAAAGTTATCAATATGGACACATGTGGCAGAGTAGCACATTCTTTCCAAATGTTCATAAATATTGACAAGGAGGAGTTTAAGTTTTCACTCCACCCTCGTCTCGTAGGGCGCTTTGTGTTTGTTTATGTTGTTTTTGGTTGTTTGTTTGTGTGTGTTTGTGTGTGCTTGTGTGTTGTGTTATTGCTTGCCCCATGCTTCAAATGATGTTGCATCTTTGGCTGGCTCTCTCTGTTTGCAGTTATGCAAATGGCCGCAACTTTATAAACATACATACATGCAACAACATACAATAACTGTGCATAAATTCTGGCATTTGCAGCTAAATTCAATTTTCCACACAATTGAAAATTGCACATTATTCGAAAGTACTGCCCCCCCCGCTGCCCCCTGCCCCCTCTTTATACCCCTATGAATCTTCCTTACCACGTTTCTTCTCAGAATAAATGGCGATGCCTTTTCTCACGATCGCTGCAAACAAAACAAAGCACATTTCACATTTCACATTTGCAAAAAAAAGAAAAAGAAAAACAATTGCAAACCCATTGCAATTTTTCTTATGCCACGTTTCGGTTGCTGTGAGGGGGGGGGCTTGTGTCTGGGGCATGTTTGGGCAGGGGGGGGGGGAGCAACAACACCCAATACCGTAACCCAAAAACAAATAAACGCAGATAAAGAGCTGCGAGCTGTGAGCTGTGAACTGGCAGCCAAGGCAAAGAGCAAACAACTGGATTCTCCTTTTGCTCCTGCTTCTTTCAGTTGCTGCCTGCTCCCTTTGGCTGCCACAAGACGGAAACGGAAACGCGTCACACATTGTCGAAGCGAGTGAACGAGGAGTTGGAGCCAGGAGTCAAGAGCCTGTAGCCTGTAGCCTGTATCTAGAGCTGAATCTAGACGCTATTAGATATTTATTCCTGCGGATGTGTTTGTCTCTCTCTCAATGCGAGTGTGCAAATATTTGCACATGTTTCGCATTTGTATTCCATGCGTTATTGAGCTGAAAATTGATGCACATTACTTACTCTATTGAATTACACATTAGCCATTGCCCCCAATCGTCCCCCCCCCCCGCTCTCTTTCTCGCTCTCGCACAGAGCCCTTGTGGCCCATAAATAATTTGAAAATAACAAAATAACAAAGTAAAACAAAGACAGGACATGCCGCCAAAGCGCTGCTCCTACAATAAAATCAACGTCAGCTCCTCCCTCCCCCCTCTCTAGCAGCGCCCCTGCGTCCCTTGACTGCAACTGCAGCCATCGACATTGCCTTGAATTATGCATGTGTGTGTGTGTGTTTGTGTGCATGTGTGTGTGCTGTCCTCCCCCCCCGCCACCCTTTAACCCCTTGCTGGCGCCCATAAATTGCCCAACTAAATACAATTTATTTCTCGTCGTCGCTGGTGACCCGTGTGTATTTTATACCATCTAACGGTTCCCAGCTTTCGTTCCTTCGTTCCAATGTGCACAGTGTCGTTATTTATGCGCTGCTTTTAGCATTTCTCCCACTCCCCACCCATTCTCTGTCCCTCTACCCCTCTACATCAGTTTTTATTTCTATTTCTATTTTTTTTTGCCTCTATGCTACATCTTCAATATAATATTTATGTAGTTTTAAATAGTTTGCAAAATGTCATTTTGGTTGTCTGTGTGTGTGTGTGTGTGTGTGTGTGTGCGCGTGCGAGTGTGTGGTTGCTGCTGCAGTTGACGTCGCTGTTGCAAAGCTGTCTACTGTAAAGTCTGTTAGCAGCTGCTGTTAAGTACAAATTACCCCTACACGCGCGAAACGGTTAACGTTTCAGTTAATCAAAACTGTGCTACACAACACGAACATTAACAGCAAACTGTTATGTTAAGTTAGCGGTGTTCTGTACCCCACTTTGCAGTGTGCGATTTAAGCGAACAGACACCTGTTATGTTAAGCTAGCAAAGTTCTTTACCCCTCTATGCGTATGTGCTACAGACAACTGTTGTGTTAGCTTAGCAGAGTTCTGCACTGTAGCGGATAACTTTTATGGTAGTGTTATGGGCATGGATAAAGGGGAATGTTGTTTAGTATGTGCAGTTTTAATTGCATTATATATAAAATAAAAAAAATTCAAAATACAAAGGTTTCGTTTTAAGCACAAGTTCCAATTTATTTATTGATTGTAGTCGATGCCTTCCAACTTTACTTGTAATTGTTGTAGACGTTCTAAGAATATAAGTTATTTACAATGTTAAGAACTATATAAGCAAGACCCAAGGGAAAATTTGCTTTAATTGAAGGTGTGCGCACTTCTGAAATTGTTTCGTCTTTAGGCAAAAGTTCGTCAAGCAAACAGACAACGGTTATGTTAAGCTAGCAAAGTTCCTTCCCCAGACAACTGTTGTGTTTAGCTTAACAGAGTTCTACGCTGTAGCGGATAAGTTTTATGGCACTGTTAAGGCCAGCGGATAGTGGTGAATGTTGTCAAATCAAATTGTATTGCATGGTTACATTTAACATAACTGAGTTTTTGCTGTTTTTACAATTAGTATTACAAATTTAATTGCACCTTTTGAATTAGGTTCTTGAAGTGGGTTTGTTATAAGCAAAAAGAGTATATTTTAGGTATAACAACTTTGCCAAAAAATTCAACAAAAAATCTCTAAAAATGCGTAATAATTTAAGAATGCGATTTTAGCAAACAGAGATCGACTTGCTTGCAGGAAAATGTAAATGAAACCAATTTAAAAAACGTTAACAGCGCGCTGTAGACGTTAACAGAATGTTGGAATTGTTCAGCTTTGGCGCCGCTTGGGGAAAATTATAACTGTTGCATACCAGCTAAACCCACACTCAAACTAATACTGACACGTCGCGTCGCGACGCATCGTATGTGTGTGTGTGTGTGTGTGCTTAGACTCTGCCAATAACAAAATGTAGACTGTCAGCAGTCAACAACAACTCAATCGGTAATTGCAACGAAGAGAGACGAACTTCAATTGAGTAACTCACCACGAAATGCTGTGCGCTATGTTAACAGTCGTGTGCAGTCTGCTCGTGTCATTCGTGCTCGCGCTCGTGTCTCGCACAAACACGAAGCTTCGCTCAGCAGTATATATAACAACGAGTGCGCCAACTGTCTGATTTCAGTCTTCGTTTAGCCTCTGAGTCGTGCGGTCAGCAACTGAATTGAATACTGCACTGCGTATCTAGAATACAACGCGCTGCGCTGCGTCGGCCGCGACGCGATTTCACTGAAACTGAAACTAAAACTCAACTTGAAATTGAAATTGAAATTGAAACAAACACTAAACTTTCAAATAAACAAAACTTAAACAAAAAATTTTGAATTGAAATCGCAACACAAATTTAACAAAAAACATTCGCATTTTTTTTTTGTTTTTTTTTTTCTAAACAGTGCAAAAGCGCGCTTCGGTTTTTAAAGCAGCGTTTTAAATCGCTACCCAAAAAATTTCTCGTGCGCTCGTTTTCGTTAACGTTTTCTGTTTCTGTTGCCGGAGTCAGAGCCGGAGTCGGAGCCGGAGACGGAGACGGAGTCAGAGCCGTGGCCGTAGTGCGAGTCAGAATCGCAGTCGGATTTTTTTCGAGTGTGTCTGTCTGTTTGTGTATTAGTGCGTATTGTCGTTGCTTTCGGCACAAAATCGTGATACATTTCCGCAAGCTGCAGTCAAAGAATTCAAACTGAAATTGAAACTGAAACTGAAAAATCTGCAAAAACTAAAGTGACAACAGGCAAGTACAAAATACAAAATACCGAATACAAAGAGTTAACTTTAATACTTTAATACTGTTGTTTTTTAGAATTATTGTTCTATGCAATCATTTGATATATGTTTGATTGATATGACTGCAATTATTGCAAAGATAGAGCACAATTTACAAATCAATTAATTATAATGAATGTTATGCAGGCCTGTTCCAGATTCCACTTACGAATCAATGCTATTCAAATAAGTATTGCATACTTTTAGGCTAATCGAAAAAAATATATTCAAGTACAGCAGTTGTAGGATTTTATAATTCTAGTCTGTTTTCAAAAGATTTGAATGTGAAATTTGGCCGAGGCCTGATAGGCTTTATGAACTTTAGAAAGCTGACTTTCTTTCATCAAATAATGTTTACAGAAGCATCGACATATCTATCAACAAGAACTAATAATATTATTGATATAAGACAATATATAAGCTTTGTAACTTTAGTCAAAAATATTTATTTTATTTTCTACTTTAATGTTAATTTCAATGTTAATTTCAATTTCCTATTTGTAAGTAATTCAATTTGTTTTTTATTTGTTTTTTTATACATTTTTTTTAAATTATGTCAAATATGAAATAAATATATGAAAAGTATAGGCTTTGTTCTTACATATTTAGTTAAGACTTTATATAGCCAAGTCAAGCGTTTACAATTTCAATATTTTGCAAGTGCCAAGTGCCAAAATAGTTTTGAAAAACGCGCTAGTTTTTTAATACTAAACAAATAAGTTTAACAAAAATCAATTAAATATGTTTAAACAGCTGTGATGTTAATTTGGTGACCCCGACGCCTGTAAATATGCAATACAAAGTGTTCAACTTGTGCCTCAATATAACTTTTTACGTGTGTATCAGTGTGTGTGTGTAAGTGTGTGTGTGTGTGTGTGTGTGCTTGTCGCAAATTGTGAGCTGTTGAGCTCCTACAAATCCGTTTCTTTTTATCCTTTGGCGCTTTCATCTACAATGTTAAATTTCGCTAGCCCAAATATTTTCACATCAAATATTTTTACAATGCGTATTTCATGTGCAGAGGCGTTTCTGGAATTTGCTATGCAAATGAAGTACGCCTAGACTGTAACTGTAACTGTCTGTGGGGCTAACAAAAAAACAACAAGAAAAAGTTCTACAATGTTTTCTTCCTTTTTTTTGTTTTGTTTTTTTGTGGCGCACCAAATTGAAATTAAATTTGAAATTTCCAAAAAAAAAAAATAATATAACCTTGCGCTGAGTCAGCTGCTCAGTTGGACTGGCTGTCTGTCTGTCCTTCTGTCTGTCTGTCTGTCTGTCTGTTTATCTGTCTGTCCGTTTTAATTCGGGTTAAGGCCTTTTGCGGCCTCTGCTTATGAAACAAAAACCGCGCATTGGGCTAACCCCAAAAGCCGCGCCTTGTGGCACATTTTGTTATTGTTATTGCTATTGTTGTTGTTGTTGTTAGCAATTGTGAGAGAGCGATCCTTGCAACCAGCTATAACAGCTGCCCCTTCGCCTTGCCTCTGCCCCAACTGCTCTCTGTGTTTTGGCGCACACTTCCGCTGCCTGCTTATGGCTGCTTATTGCTGCTGCTGCTGCTGCTACTGCCGCTGCCTCTGCTGCCGCTGCCTCTGCTGCTGCTTAATGCCGCCTGAGCTGTACTGAGAGTTGGCTGAGCTGCTTGCCTCGCTGAATCGCTGCCATATGCGCCAGCCGCAAAACTTTTGAATTTTTAAGTGGCAATTCGTGTAGCCGCTTCCTTCTGCACACACACACACACACACACACACACACACACACACACACACACACACACACACATACACATACACAGCAAACAGCCTTGTGAGAAAAAAAGCAACAAGAGTCACTTGTCTGACTCGCATCTAACTTTTTAAAGCTCTGCCAACGTCGTTTGATTTAAATTTTAATTTCGTGCAGCGCGCGCTTTGTTCATTTTTTAGACGCTGTTCTGTATTTCACTTTCAAATCAATTTCACAAAAAATACTTTTAGATTTGCTTAGCTGTCGACTCAAAACAAAAGTGAAATTTTAAAAGCTCAAATTAAGATTTTAGTTAAAATTAAATAAATTTAATAAAATGTTATGTTTTATTTGAAAATAAAATGATTTTCATATTTACAAAGTAACGTTAAATATAAAATAAATTTAATTTAATATTCAATGTAACTTATTTTTAAAAATAAAATTTAGTAAATTTAATAAAAAATGTTTAATATTGAAAGTTATATTAGTTTTCAAATAAAATATTAACTAAGCGTGTTCTGTGCTAAATTGGTTTTATTTTGAGTCGAGTACAAAAATGAATCGTTGCTTAAGTGAAAGTTGGAACAGGGCTGTATGATACGCTTTAGAAAAAAGGTCAAAAGATACTATTAAAATAAATGAAATGCGCATAAAATGTGATTTTACAAAGTATTGAAACGAATCTAACTGTGGCAACTTCGAAACACTTCAATTCTTAAATGAAAAGCAATCTCAAGTTAACTATTGAAACTTCATTTCTTAAACATAATCTTCACAAACGTGGCCTTAAAAAGTTACTTGCATCGCAGCAAAATGTAAAAAAATGTGCTTAAAACCAAAACAAAGTCAATTTGAAATGCAATTTGAAAGTGGAATTGAGAACATGTGCTTTGGTATTGTATTATTTGGTATTTATTTGAATTTTAGTCTCTTGCAATCGCTGCTAATGAGATAACATTTTGAGTTGTATGCCGCATGCCGCATGCCCCACGCACAACTTGTTTGTGGCTTCTCATTTTTCTTTTTTCGATTTTCCTTATTTTTTTTGTATATTTTTATTGGTGAGCTGTAAATAGCTCCTTTAGCCTCTCAGCTCCTTCTACAATTTTGCAACATTTCTACTTTTTTTTTATTTGTTGTAATTTTTTTCTGCTAGATTACGAGGGTCGTAAATTGTATGCTGCTTTAAAAGTTGTCATTTACTTGATTCACTCATTTAGTTATGTATTTGTGTGTGTATGTGTGTGCGAGCGAGTGTGTGTGTGTGTGGGTGTGTTAGAGTGTGTCTAACATTATGCAAATTAGTTGGATTGTTTGTTGGCCGCATTGCGTTTTTATGCGCCTAATGAATAAAGCATAGCAAAATTATTGTATGGAATTCAATTAGCATGTTTCTGTTGCTCGCTCTCTCTTTCACACTCACACTCGCTGCTCTACTCGCACTCTCTCTCTAAATACATATATATATACAGTAGGTGGAAAGTGCAAAGTTTTTTGTTTAGACGCACATAAATTAGACAAGCTCTGCCTTCAAAAGCTGCTGAAAATCCACTAAATAAATTATGCGTGTAATTCGCCACGGCAACAATTAGATAAGTTTTTAAGTGTTTGCCAGAGCTCAAAATTCTAATTACACACACAAAACGAAAAACAACAAAAAAAAACGAAAACCAAAAATTTCTGTAAAAACTCATTTAACATAAATTGCGTTAAATTTGAAAATCATTTAATTAAAAAAGCTGCTGATTTATGTTTTTCATACAAAATATAATATAATATCTACCTAAATGTGTACTGAGATTTGTGTTGTGTCTTAGCAAACTATTACAAACTGTTCCAAATTTCACTTTCGCATCAATTGCGCAGAAATATGTTAGCCAAAATAAAAATTAAATGAAATTTCAATAGCTTAAGGTTTTTTTTCAAGCGGCGCTTAAAAGTAGGCAACACTTTTTGCAATAGAGCTGATTTTTCAATGCTGCGCTTAAAACTATGCTACACTTTTTGCTGTGTAAATGTCTTGTATGTAGAATAGACCTTAAAAGTAGGCAACACTTTTTGCGAGAGAGCTGATTATTCAATGCCGCGCTTAAGAGTATGCTACAATTATTGCGAGAGTGGTTTTTAATCTTTGCTGCGCTTAAAAGTATGCAACTTTTTTGATACGATGCTGCGCTTAAGAGTATGCTACGCTTTTTGTGGAATGTGGAATAGACCTGCTATACATATTTATGATTCTAAAAAAAAGTTGAATTGTGTATAAATGTATAGTATATTTGTATAAATCAAGTTTCCTTCGAAAGTCATTATCATTACCGTTTATATTGTGCTGAAAATGTCAATGTTAAGTTAACTAGCTAAAGCTTAAACAGGCCTGACAGCCAAACGAGCTGACAAGGCGCTAATTTGCTGTACTACAATATATATCATATCATACACTATAGTACTATAGTAGCCATAATACATATACATATAACGTTTTATAACATTCCTTTATATTGCCACGTTTTTATTGTGTGTGGCATTGTTCCAAGTCTTGCAATTTATATTATGACTTTTCACACAGCACTGAAAAACTCGTATTCTTTTTATTTTTATTTACTTTTCTTTGCTGCTTTTCTTTTTTTCTGTTTTCTGTTTTCTATTTTCTTTTTTTTTGTTTTGTTAACAATAGCGTCATTTTGATTTTATCAGACTTGACCATGCTGCTTAGATCTTAGCTGCATAGTTATTATAATTTACTAAGCTGCATTTTTAATGTGCATTTCAAATTAAAATTAAAATTAAGTAACGCTTAAGTTGAAACAATGGCAATAAATGCATAATAAATTACTGCTAAAAACTTACACTTGTGTATTTTTATAGAATTCAATAAATAAAATATGCTATTTTAAAAGCCAAAATACAAAAGAGAAAATGTTAAAAGTATTTATTTGACTAAAAGCAATGCATTTAAAAGGTTTCTTGAGACATAGTTTGATAATCTGTTAAATACTAAATATAATTTAAAATAGCAAAAGGAAAATCATATTTTCATTTGCCATGCATAAATAACATATGCCTGTAATAACAGACTATGATCTATAGCTATAGCTATAGCTATCGATAGTTCAGCAAGATGAAGATAAAAAAAATAACAATCGATTGACGGGCTATGCTGCACTTGAGCGCATTTTCTGCATTTTCATTTTCCGCTTTGTTGCATAAATCAAAAGGAAATGTGAATGTGAAATATATATTTACAGCTAGAATTTCGCATTTCACAGAAGTTCAATGCAACTTTCGATTTTGGACTCAGTCGAACTATATGTATGTATGTATATGTATGTGTGTGCGTGTAAGTATCTGTGTGAGTTCATTCCCCATTTCTAGCGGCAGCTAGCGTTGCAAGTTGCAAGTTGCAAGTTGCAGCTGCAGTTTTCGAGTAGAGAAGTCGCTAGTAAAAGTGCAACTTTGTCTGCTTCTGCTGCTGCTTCATCTTTATTTTGTGCTCTGTTGCAACTCTGTCGTTGGCTGACAGAGGACACACTCTGTTCATAATGGGGGCGCCACCAGCTGCTGTAAATATGCAAACTCGTGTCCTTCTGCTGCTGTTGCTCCTGCTTCGCTCAATTTAAATGCTAACCTTGGCTCTATGTGTGTGTGTATGTGTGTGTGTGTGTGAGGTGTGTGTGTATAACCACAGTGTGCAACCACAACTGGCACACACACCAACACACACACACATAGATATACTACACACAGTTAGCTGATCTGCAGGCGTTTGCCTTTTTGTTAGCTGCATTGTTTTGAGGCCAGCAGCAGCTGTTGTAACCCACTCCATGTCCTGTGCAGGCATTCCCAGCATCTACACACACCAACACACACACACACACACACACACACACACACACATAGACTTTGAAGTATGCAGCCGGCGCTCTGCTTGGACTCTGGACTTTGGACTCTCTGCGCGTTATGCAAAACTAACTTTTTCCATTATTTTCCTGCGTACCGCCGCTGTCTCTGCTGCTGCTGCTGCTGCTGCCTCTGTCGCAGTCGCTGCTACTGTCGCTGTTGCTGTTGTTGTTGTTGCTGTTGCTGCTGCTGCTGCTTGTGGTTTTTATTTATGGTCTATTTTTGTTTTTATTTTTTTTAGTTAGTTACTCGACTGACTGCCGCTTGCTGCACGTGCCCCCGCCTACGCTTTGTGCACTCCCACTCTGCCCTCCTTCTCTCTCTCTCTCTATCACTCTAGCTCGCTCTCACTCACTCTGTCTTGCTGTGTAAACAAAAGCCAACTGCAAAGTTTTGACAACACTTTTCGGTTATGCAGCCCATGTTGCCGCCGCTCTGCCCCCGCGCTACCTTCTACAACATTGCTGCCACCCCAGAAACTGGGTCGGCAAAAGCGAAATTTATGTCGCAGCCGCGTGCAAAGTGACAGCCAACAAATTGCCGCGACACAACAACAACAACAACAACAATCACAACTACAACAAGAGCAAGCCATGTAAAATGTAAAATCCACAAAACCCAAAATGTAAAACGTAAAATGTAAAATGCAGCTCCAAACTTTTGCCCTGCCGCTAATCAACTGCCGGCAGAGCAGGAGCAGAGCTGAGCAGGAGCTGAGCAGAGCAGAGCCCAGAGATTCCAAGTGCTGCTGCTAATTGCCGCTGTATATCGCATAAGTTGCCACGAAGAAAGCAGCGCTGCAAGACTATCCAAAGTATCGATAGAATCAAATCAAAGTCCTGCTGCAAACTGCCTTTATATGTAGTACATATGCATATACCTAGCAAATGCTGCCACCTAATCGATAGCACTTTCTTTCAATTGAAATGAATCCCAATATCATTCAATCTGATACGAGTCTCAAAGTCATTGCTTAATCCATACTGCAGTTATACCTTTAGCCTACTTCCATCTTTGATACAAAATATAATAATTCCTTACTCTAGAATAGTTCCTTTTATGTTTGTTGCTGTTATATAAAATCCTTGCCCAATTATAGAGAAAACAAAACTTATCTCTTTTCCATCATAATTCCATAAAAGCTTCATTCTAATATTTTCTAAGCAGGCTTTGAAATTCAACTGCAAACCGACTAGCAAAAGCAGCTCTCAAATAATTTCAGTAGCTTTCCTGTTTTCAAGGGAAACACAGCTCTTCTTATTTTTTGTTATTATTTTTTTTACTATATCTGCATACATCAGATACAGCTCATATCATTTACAAGCGGTATACATCTCATCTTATTTATCTATTTTTTTTTATTATTTATTTTTATAATTTTCAACTTTTTCATGCCAAGACTTTCTCGTCTACTGCTGCTGTAGCTGTTTATCGAGCGGAATGTGCTGCGATTCAAAGAAGTTCAAGTTCAATAAATCGGAAAAACAATCGAAATCAAATGATGAAGTAGCGTTTCGAATAAAGAACTCTGATGAATGACTGAATGATTTGATGGGACTCGAATGATGAGTATCCGAGACTACTTTCACGAGTTCAGTTCGAAGATTAGCTCAATCGAGTGATTCAATGTAACTCTTGTAAAACAAAACAATCTCAACATATATATAACAATTTGAATCTGTATAAACCATATTACAAGCTGAATATATACATATATCAATCTGAATAAATCTTAAATGCTAATCAAAGAAAGAAGAAACAAAGCATCTTAACTTTACTTTTGTAATTATTAAAAATTATTTAACACTTTGTCTACATTTGGACATTTGGACAAACCCAATATACACTCTTATCAATTGAAAGAAAATGTTCAAATAGAATTTTGTAAACATGTACTTCTATAGACTATCGAATGTGTCGACTTGGCAAATAAACGATTAACTTCAAATTGCAATTGCAGCAATGTCAGTTTAACAAACGTGTAATATTCTGATTTAGATTCAGATTTTGGTTTTGATTTTGCAATTGGGCAAATTTGTGTCCAAATGTGGCCAGCAGCAGCAGCAGCAGCAGCAGAAGCAGCAGAAGCAGAAACGGAAGCAGAGTAAAGTAAACTAAAGTAAACTTTTTAATGTTTTGGAAAAGCAAAGTTGAATTATTGATAAAATACTGTGACAGGCATGTTGGGCGGTTAAATAGAAGAGAATATGCTTAAATGTGTCTCTGTCTCTGTGTCCCTAAACTAAAACGCTGCCCCTGCCACATGCCACATCTCTCATACCCTTGGGTGCAGACACTTCAGTCTCGCTTGCTGCTGCCAGCGCTGCCACTGCCACTGCCACTGCCACTGCTGCTGCTGTTGCTGCCACTGCTGCTGTTGCCACTGCTGCTGTTGCATAGTGTGCAAACAAATTTCCAACTCGCATGCACAAACTTATTTGATGCACTTCAATTCGAAAGCGAACCCCAACCAAACAGAGCGTCTGAGAATCCGACAGAGACTCATTTCCACATCACCCTACTACACTCCCACACCACCCACCAGCACCACCCCAACGACGACATTGATAAATGTTATTTTGCTAAACTTTTCTACAGCAACAAATAAGCAGAAAATGTCAGGAATGTGCCCCAGTTTGTTGTTTGTGTTGGTGTTGGTGTTTTTGTTTTTGTCTCTCTCGCAGTCGAGCCATTTTGTTTTAGAAATGGCACAATTAAGTGATCAAATACGATATGGAAATTAGGAATTGAAGTGTTCTAGCTGCTCCTGCTCCTGCGTCTTCTTCTGCTTCTTCTTTAATTTCTAATTAAATTTTCAATTTTCGCAAAACGTGGCGAGTTATTAAGGAATTAATTAAAAAGCAAAGTTTCCACTGAGCAACTGAGAAAGTGTTAAGCACAAGCGGTTACCGAATTTTGTTGCTTGCCTTTGCCTTGCCGCACACAAGTCACAACTTGCCACTTGCCACACACAAATTGAAGTTTTCGGCAGTCCCAGCGAGAAAGGCAAAAAGACAGAGAGTGAGAGAGGGAAACTTTGCGACAACGACAGCAGCAAGGACCTTCCGTCTGGCAGTGTCAAGTAACGGCAGCTGTTGCAACATACGACGACACTTTGCCACATTCTCTGTCTCTCTCTCTCTCTCTCTCTGCCTCTGCAGCAACAGCCACTGCAACTAACTCTGTTGTCAACTGAAGCGCAAGCGACGACGACGACGATGACGACGCTGCTGCAGATAGTTGCCTCTGTCCGTCTAATCAACGACCAAATTCAAGGGGGACCACACTGCGTATACACAACGCTCAACGCTCGACGCTTAAAGCCCAGTTAACATCACAGCACAGTTGAACAAAGGCTAATGGCTTTGGTTATATTGTGAAAAAGGGCAGCTGCCACGCCCATATCTAGTTGGGAAATTTCAATGTGTCGTGCAATGCGGCGTATGTGTGATATATGTAATTTGGCATTGGCCAAGCTAAAAGCTGAGGCTTGAGCTCTGTGGCAATTATAGCCAAATGCGCTAATCATATTCAATTTCAACGAACAACGCACAACGAACGAAAGGCACAAGCAACTCGCCCCTGTTCAACATTTTGTCAAAATGTCAAGCACGCGGCCAACAAAAGGGCTAACAACCAACAAGCGACAGCCAACAAGCAACAAGCAACAATAACAACAATAACAACAATAACAACAACAGACAACAACCTACAAAAGACGTCAAACTGTCAAAATGCGCGTCAGTTAGACAGCAGACAAAGAGAGAGGCAGTCAGAGACAGAGACAGAGACAGCGGCAGTGAAAGAGAGATAGAGCAACAAAGAAAAGTGTTCTCATTTTCACTTTCGAATTCATTTCACAAAACATAGTCTAAAGTTAGCTAGATCAATCGACAAACACACAATTTATGATTACTTATGCATAATTTGTGCATTTCTTATGCATAATCTCAAAGTATGTATCTAGAACTATTGTAATAATAATAACTATTAATTAATTATTAATAATTTGCAAAACTTATTATTATTTATGCATAATTATTACATTTTAATACATATTTTATGATTACTCATGCATAAATTCTAAGTATCTTAGTTTAAGTTAGGCCTAACATCTAAACTTATGACTGATACTGCCATAAAAAGTATAACTGTCAAAATGCGTGTCATTCAAGCAAGCGAAAGAGACAGAAAAAAGCAAAAAGAAAGAGACACAACTGAAGAATGAGCAAGAGAAATGAAAATAGACCACTTTCAGATAATAATTTGCAATAATTTAAGAAAATGTTAGCAAGAAATAAGACTTTACATCATTTTTTATTGTTGCACGAGGTACTAGGGTTCGAATTTATTTTAAGGAATTCTAATTAACATTTAATCAATCAAATGATAATCTTTAGCAACGATATTTTGCATGAAATGTATACGCAAGTGGAATTCAGAACGGGCCTGCCTCATAAACACAGCCATAGAAACAGAGAAGCACTCGTTGGTGTGTCAGAAGGGCAACCTGGTTCAACTTTAGCTGGGCTGCATCATGTGAAACGCTGCAGCTGCTGCCTGCCGCCTGCTGCCTGTCGTGAAATGTAAAAAATTATAAAAAAAAACCATAATGGAAATCAAGGAAATCAAAGGTGGGGGCGCGGTTGAGGGAGGGGTTGAGTGGCGGAGCGGAGCTAGGAAATCACTCAATTGGACGTCTAACTGACAGCCACACATTATCAAATATTTATGAGCAGCGAGCGTGCAATGGCAGTTGACCCTCGCTGAAGGCAAAGCAGCTGGAAGGGGGCAAGTGGCAGGTAGCAGGTAGCAGAGGGCGGAGGAGGCGTGGCTGCGTGGCTCATTGAAAACATTTGGCCCGGCGAGAGAGCAACTTTGACACCAACGCCCCAAATGACATATACAGCGTGGAAGCCGGGACTAGGAGGGGGGGCGCGGAAAAACCCCGAAAAAAAAACAAAACAGCTGCTTGTAACGACACAGCGTTACTTAAAGAGGGGTGAGAAGCGAGCAGGGGGAAGGGGGCACACATGACTAGCTATAAACGCGAGTGGCACACAAAAACCGGAGGCTCATTTATAATTCAGCAAAGTAAAACATTGAAATAATGAAATTACACCTAAAGAATTTGTCGTCGACGACGACGGCGGACGGACGGACGAGCGGACGGACAGACAGACGGCAGGACGGCAGGACAGACGCTTGGCGTTTGTCTCCAAAACAAAAACGAAATATGAGAGCCGAATAAATAAAAATTTAATGAAAACACGTATACGCAACATGCGCCGTTGGCAACGCCATCGTAACATCTACACCAAAAAAAAAAAAAAATAATATAAATAAATATTATATAAAATATCATGTGACATCTCAATTTGACATTTTCTTATTAGCAACAAATAAAACCTCAAAAATAATATCAAAATAACATTTTCGACCTTTTTCAAATCAACATGGCTTAAATTGAAAAATTCATTTGAATAACAAATGCAGAAATTTTGAAATATTTATCAAAGTAATCGCATGTTCTCGTTTTCACATTCGCTAAGACAATGCGCAAGTGAATTTCTCTCAATCAATTTTGACAACACTTTGCGAATTGAATTCACTTGCTTTTTATCATGGATTGACTGAGTTCATCAAAATAAAAAGTTCAAAGAAAATTTTGATTAATTTAGGTAATTTCAATTCCGCAAAATGTTGCCCAAAGTGAAAGCCAGAACCGTTTCTATCTTGTATCAATTTTAATGAAAGTTCAGTAGACAAATAAACAATACTATTCTGGTTTCGGTTCTGGTTCGTTAAGATATTGCGAACGTGAATTTCACTTTTGGTCAAATTTTGCGGTTTGAATTCACTTGCATTGCATTAGATTGCTATTCAGATGAACTTAAATTCATCAAATAAACAACAATAGTTCCCTATTTAAGGATATTTCAATTCCGCAAAATGTTGCCCAAAGTGAAAGCCAGAACCGTTTCTATCTTGTATCAATTTTAATGAAAGTTTAGTAGACAAATTAACACAACTGTTCTGGTTTAGATATTGCGAAAGTGAATTTAACTTTGGCATTTTCACTTTTGGTCAAATTTTGCGGATTGAATTCACTTGCATTGCATTATAGTTTGAATTAGCTTTGAGTTAAAATTCAATTCACAAAATAAAGTATTTAAGAAAGTGGAAGCTGGAACCGCAATAATAATACACCTAATTGAAGTTTGTGTAATATTTGACTTTGCATTTTTCATTAATTGGAAATTCGAAAATGCTTTCCATTATTGCATTTCACTCAACTTTAAATACCTTCTATCTGTTTTTTTTTTTTTAGCTTAAAATAACAAATGCAGATTTTCGTAATATTTTTTTGTGATATTATTTGGCTAGATTTTCATTTCATTTGGCTGACTTTGATGTTGATATTATTACTTATTGCATATCAAAATATTAATATTGATAGTTTTTTTGAATAATAAAATTATATTTTTTTAAGTCTCCAAATATGAATTTGAGCAGCCCATGCGAAATTGATATTAGAGTTTTGTTTTGTTTTGTTTTCTATAACTTTTTTTGCTGTGCAGCGTCTACTTTATCCATTTGCCCATTTGCCCATTTCCCATCTCACATTTCACATTTCCCATCCACATGCCGTTCTGACATCCACATGGCAATTGCCATCGGCTATGCCAACGACGCGTCGTGTTTTGCATGCGTGAAGTGAAAAGCAGCAGCAGCAGCATTTTGGACGAACAATTTTGTGTTAGGCCCGCATTCAAAAACGCAAATAATTGAATTTCTGTCAGCGAAATTAAATTACGCGACGTTTGCCCAACTGCGTGCCACATTTGGGAAAAGTGGGAAAGCTGGAAAAGTGGGAAAGGAAAAGGGCCTTTAAAGCTTGGCCATAATGCATTTTAAATGTGCATAATTAAAATAAATGCAACAAATGATTTAAATTTATTAAAATGTTTGCAGAAAAAACAACATTACAAATCCAAACAAAAGCCATGCATGTGTATGCGTGTGTGTGTGTGTGTGTGTGTGTGTGTGTATGTATCATGAGAGATAAATACAATAAAAGTTAATGACAATGCATAAAAGTTCATTACTGGCAGATACACACATACAAAGAGTTAAATATACATACACATATATAATACAATACACACACACACACACACATATATACACATTATATAAAGGCAGACACAAAAATCAAGTTACAATCGCAATGTGACAAGATGCGACAGCTGGGAATTGGTATTGGCATCGGAATCGGATTCGTTATTGGGATTATATATGCAGCAACATAATGATATACTTTCATATACAAAAGCACTTTAATTTCACTTGTTTAATAACATTATGCTAAAGAATGGAATCAATTTATGTGACATATGTACAATATTTGTGTAGCATACTTTTTTTTGAGCACGTTTCGAACCCAAGTAGTGAACAAAACCTCGTTAGCAACTCAATTGTTTTCCAACTCTACCAGCGATGAACTAATTTGATATATTTCGCTATACAAAACAGTTTCGTAATCTATTTACTACCTTTACCCCTTAAAAAAAAAGGGTATAATAAAGTACTGGGACTTTATGCAACAGGCTTAATGAGGCATCTCCGACTTCTCTGTCTGTCTGTCTGTTCTTCCGCCTGTATAATCGCTGTGTGCTCAGAGACTATAAGAGCTAGAGACAGCAGGTTTATTTGAAATTACAGAACTGATTTTTGGTATGCGCATTTCTTACATCAATGTTGATCGATTGCTTAAATTTCACTCTGATCGGTTAATAAACACCAAAGTTATTGACGAATTCGTTTTGCGCCGTTTCAGCTGTGCACTGCTTGCTTGCGTTGCCGCTGAACTGCTTGAGGCACTGCTTGTTATGTGTAACTGGGTGTCTTGTAGTCTGTTAAACTTCTGTTTAGAAATTAGCCCCTGTCTGTTTATTATGAAATATTGAAAATATATGTAAGCATATTCCCAATCGAATGCAATTATGTGGAAGACAAGCGTTGTTTATGCATGCACCACAAAAATGTCAGCAATCAACGTCACACACACACACACACACACACACACACTCACACACTCACACACACACACATTTAAGAGTTACATAAAAAGTGACCACTAATTAACCTAATTTATGACATGAAAACAAAAAAAAAAAAAAAAAAAAAATGAAAGGTAGACTCAACTAATGCATTGATGTATGTAAGTGCGTATTATAGATACATGTATATAGATAGCATATATATATATATATATATATGTTATGTGTATAGTGAGTTGATTGGCCGATAAAAAGCTACCGCGACATGCGACCAGAAAAGCCAAAGTGAAACGGAAACATTTTCTATTTTCAATTTAGTTTATATCGCATTTTAGTTGCAACGTGTTTTTTTTTTTTTTTGTATTTCGGCTAATTATTTATCAATATCGAATTATTTCAATATTAATTCAAACAAAAATTTCAATAATCCGTAATTATCGACGAATGTAGATCAAATAATCACATTTTAGCAAAACCAACAACAACAACAACAACAACAGCCCAGCAAGAAAATTAATTATGAAAATACAAATAGAAATAATTTACCATGGAAATAACAAAATGGTTTCCCTCTGCCCCCTTCTCTACGCACCTCATACCTATTTGTATGTGTGTGTGTGTGTGTGTGAGTGTATTAGTGTGCGTGTAATTGAGCTTAAATGTGCACGACATTATTTTCACTAAATTTCCTTTCGTGTGTAATTCGAAAATGTACTAGCAGCTGATTTCTTCTTCTTCAAAACATACATATTTCAATTTTATAACTCAAAAAAACATTGTCTTTAACTTGCTTTGTTTTTTTCTGCTTCTATTTACAGTTGGGCCTACGACACGCCCACTGACGCCCACGCCCACGCCCAAACCCACGCGTTATGCAATCTAAAGCCGAGCAGCAGCAGCTGTGCTCAGCCGCAGAGTATGCAAATCTAAATGCAACGAATACGAAGAAGAAAACTCATATAAATTAAGAAAATCAACAATAACAAAAGGCATACACACGCACACACACATCTATACACACACACATACACACACACATATGCCAGAGCTAGAAATAAAATCACATAAAATGCAACGAAATCTGCTGCATGAATTAAACAAAAACAACAACAACAACAACAACAACGACAACAATTGCCAGCAGAGATACATGAAATATTCAAACTAACTAAAAGCAAGCCAATTCATAAGAAGAAAATTCTCGGAAAATCCAAGCACACATCTCAAGTGCTGCGTCTGTTGCTGCTGCGTCTGTTGCTGCTGCTGCTGCTGGCCATGACGCTAATGGAGCATCGCCTGGCTCCTGCCTTGGGGCACAGCAACAACAACCACAATAACAACAATAATAGCAACAACAACAACAATAACAGTAACAACAACAACAACAACAACAACAAAATGTTGCCCAAACTGTGGCCTTGGCTCCGGAACGAGGCGTGGCTGAGGCTGCATAAATCAAAGTAAGTTGCATTTGCAGGCTTTCTTTCTTGCTTTCTTTCTTACTTAGTTGTTCTCCTCGCTGTTGCAACAACAACAACAATAATAACAGCTACACCAACAACAACAACCACAAAAACAACAAAAATCTAATTAATTTTCAACTTGTTCTATACACATATATATACACATATATATATATATATATATATATTATTTTTTTTGTAGTTTGTTTTTTAAACTTGACTCTTGTTGAAAGTTTCTCAATAAATTCGCATACAAATTGTTCACAGTGCGTGCGAAATTTCCAAGAAATAAAAATGCAAAGAACTTGACGCAACAAAGAAAAATGAAGCACGCAAATAACATAAATATATCCATACATAATAGTTTATATATAGTATGTAGCTTTAGAATTATTCGAAATTCAAATGATATACAATAAGTTGTATTCATATATTCATTTTTATTATCGATACATTTTGAATCTAAGATTTCTATTCGTTTGGAATTGAATTCTATGAAACTTATTCTAAATATTCATATTTCTTGATTCGACGAATTTGATACATCTTTATTAATCTCACAAATTTCATCGATAGAAAAATTGCTTTTAAAATCTACACATTTTATCGATATACAATAAATAGTGTTACTTATTCTATATACTGATATTCTTTGATTCTGCTTATTCTTATCATCTTTATTAATCCTACGAATTGTATCGTTGCAAACGATAGCAACAAATTCGATCGATTATTATCAAATCAACGCATTCTTTTGTTGATTTAAGTAAACCAAACAATCGATATTGTCGATAACATTTAAATTTTACAAACTTTATACTTGTTATTAATACGAATTCTGTTTGTCTACTTTCATCTAACGAATTGTATCGATAGAAACGATTATTTTCTAATACAACAAATTTGATCGATATTTAACAATTCTGCGCATTTGCTCGCTTTCAAGTTGAGCTTGCAAACAATCGATATCATTCAAATTCCTTAGACTATTCCTATATAAAACTAAAACTATAATTCCTATAATCAACATTTTCATAAATATGTTTACAATTGTTTCCAATTGTATCGATATTCAATGAATATTATCGATACTTTTTATATTCAACGATTCTTTAATGTAATTAAAAGTTGTAAATATCACATTTGAAGCATCTTTGATATAGTTTTAATATGTTTCTAGCTTAAACATGCAATATTTATGAGTGTTTTGAATAAATATCAATTAACAGCGATAATTTTTCATTGAAGAAGTGCTAAGCTATGCTATTTAAAAGTGTGCCAACTAAAGCTGAAGACTTTCTGCCCGCCTACTTATAAAAAGTGCGAAACAAGAAACCTCACTTCAAAATTCTTGCCTCAAAATGTTGCCTGTAGCCATGACAGGTTGTATAAAAATAGCTCCGAAAACTGAGAAAACAATTGAAAAGCTGAGAGAGAGAGAGAGTAAAGCGATGATGTGGGTATAATGAGGAAAGGAACACAACGTTTGGCAAAAAGTTCTGTGCTTGTTCTGTGCCAAAGGTCACTTAACTTAACGCTTTAATATATATATATATATATATATATATATATATATATATAAATTTGCGGAAATAATGTTATAATTAACTACAGCTGTGGATGGCTAAGGAAAAAGTTCTTTCCGCACATGAGACCCGAATGCGAGTAGCTGTCAAAAAATATCCTAAATGAAATGCCATAAAAGTGCGCACCCAAAAATCAATGCCAACGAAATCGCAGCTGTGCTTTCAAGCTAACCTCCCTGACCCAAGCACCCTCCCTGCACTGCTGTTAGCCTCCCTTAGTGTACCATGGAGTAGTACATGACCAGCATCAATAAGTTTTGGGGCGTTTAAAACTTGGTTGCAAACAGCTGCTGCTGCTGCTGTTGCCTCTGCCTCTGCTGTGGTTGTAGCTTCTGCTGTGAAAATGAGCAAGAAAATTTATTTACACACACACACACACACACATACAGCACGAAGTCACAAAGAGCATTTTAAGTTTCAAGGGTGTTCCAACGGACCAGTCGATAATCACACAGCCCTGCGGCAGCTAGCGGAATGCGGGGAATGGCGGGTAGATAAAGATTGTAAACCGAAATCGACTCTGCAGTGCAAATTTGAGGTTAATGCACAAATAAATCTGCCACAAATTGAAAGACATCAAAACTGGCTGGGCACGTAGTCGCTAGTCATCTTTCTCTCTGCCTCTGCTTCTTCTTATGCTCCTCCTCTTTTCGCTGGGGAATCGCACAGTTTCCACAACAGAGAGAGAAAAAAAAAAAAAAACAACTGATAATTATTAACGCTCAAGTGCGTCTCAATCAACAACATTTTATCGGGCAAACTCAGGCAGCGCCGTCCTGACTCGGGATTCGAGACACTGCGCTAAGTTGGCAGCTCTGTTTTCTATTTTTTTGTTTTTTTTTGGGGGGGGGGGAGGGTTTTGGTTTTATTTTTGCTTTTCGAGCAGCAGCAGCAGCAGCAGCAGCAGTGACTGCGACAGACAGGAAACCGCCAGCTGATATCATGCGCCTGCTAACTTCCGATTTCCGTTGCGCGCTGTGATTGAGCGCCGCTTTATTTCCTGTCAAAATGGCAGCAACCCTAAGATAGGCGCCCAAACACTCTTTTACTACTCGCTCCCTACTCCTTGCTGCATACTCCTTGACTCCCCCGACTTTTGATAAACTTATTATGTATACTCTTTAAACCTGACTCCAAAGCTAGAGATGAACATTATTTTGATAGAGTGACAAATATGAATGTTACTTTGAAATATCTGTGACTAGCTAACTTTAAGAGCTGTTCTAATTTTCACTATCGTTAAGATATTACGAAATGTTTCCATTAACACTTTTGTCAACAATTTTGCGGATTGCGTTCACTTGCAATGTATCAAGCATTGAATGTCGAAATTTTGAACATTGATCATTAATTCCGCAAACTTTGGAGCCAAATACAAATGTTATCCATAGCCTAAATATGTTTTTCTGAAATTGATTCGAAAGTGAAATTTCGAACAGGCCTGATCGTTTCGGCTGAACTGTTAGCTTACATTTAAAAAGACAACTAACATTGTAAGTAGTTTCTATTGAAAACTTGCACAACTGACCAGCTGTTATTCATCTGTTAATTGGTATACTGTTAAGATCAATGTTTTTGCGCTGTTAATGCTAACATCAATATTAATGGCAGAACTGATATCGAGCAAGTTATTGTTTATAATCAATCATGATTGATGATTGGGACTTTTATCTAGACTGTGACTGCTACTGCTATTTTGTGCTGTACCTTTGTTTTGTTACTGTTAAAAGTGGGCCTGTCACTGTTGGCATTGGATCTGTTAATAACAGAACTGTGCTTGTTGTTCCAAATGTGATTGAAATCGGAATTGTTGTTGGAACAGTGACTGTTAGCTGAGCAGTGACTGTTAATACCTAAACTGCTATTAAGAATGTTATTCAAATTAAAGATGTGTCTGAACAATGACTGTTAATATATATCGAAAGTGTGACTGTTAACTGAACAGTGACTATTAATATTATATATATATTATTATATATATAGTGTGACGCTTACTGTTTACCCTTACTGTTAATCCTTACTGTTAATCCTTACTGTTAATCTTTACTGTTAACCCTTACTGTTAAACTTTACTGTTAATCCTTACTGTTAACCCTTACTGTTAACCCTTACTGTGAACCCTTACTGTTAACCCTTACTGTTAACCCTTACTGTTAACCCTTACTGTTAACCCTTACTATTACTGTAATCTAGGCTGTAAATCGAGCCTTAGACTGTCAATATGTGAACAGTGACTGCGAAGCTGTTACACAATGGCAGTCAGTCAAAACTCAGTCACTTCTCAGTCACAGGTAGAGTGGAATATTGCTCATGTCTACGCCTTACGCAACACACACCTACTTGTAAGGAGATGTGTCCCAAAGGCGCAGACAGAGGCAAAGGCGGAGGCGAAGGCAGAGGCAGTGGCAAAGGCAGAGGCAAAGGCAAAGGCAGAGGCTTGTTAGCCAAAGCGTGTCGACTGCCTATTTCGAGTCGGTTAAAGTTTGCTATGTCGCATTCTCAAAGAGCGTAGGTAGAACGGGGGGGCTGAAAAGGGGTGGCAAGGGGACACTCTGCCTGTCGGCATCAATGTCAGTGATTTATCACAAGACGCAGGCACATAAATAAACAGCGGACTGACACTCGGCGGTCTTTGGGAGTCGGATTTGCTGTAACATTTCGTTTTCGTTTTTTTTTTTGTTTTTTTTTTTTTATATATTTTTTCTTACTTTTTGACAGTGCGTGGCTTCGATTTGCTTTACGCATCAATGGATTTTGGATCCTGGCCGTGGCAGCGGCAGGAGCAGGAGAGCCCGTCCTTGCCCCTTGGGTTTCCTTTTCATTTGACGCTTTGTGCACTTGACTTCAACGTTTGTTGCTTCGATTTGCTGCCTCTAACGACCCTCATTGTTTGACACTTGGCGTTGATTTTTGAAATAGCAGCAGCCAGGATTCTTCTTATCTCGCAAGGATAATGGCAGAGTCCCGCGCTCATATTGTTGCTGTTGTTGTTGCTTTTGTTGTGGCTGCTGCTGCTGCTGCTTCATCTGCTGGTTTTGGCTTGCGACATTATTTTCACTTTATTGAAAACTTGTAGCCGAAATTGATTTTCTGCTCCTGCTGCTGTTGCTGTCTCTATCTCTATCTCTATCTCTATCTCTATCTGTGTCTCTGTCTCTGTGTCTGTCTCCTGACGCCGCATTCCCAAGCTCAAGCCCAGGGATTTGACATTTTCGCTGTTACCCGCTCATCGTCTTCTCACACTCACACTCACCCCTCTCCTTTCCCTCCTTTTCACACCCTCCTTTCACTCCTGCGCTTCTTGCTCGTTTTGTTTTCTACCAAAATTTATTTCGCATTTAGTTGAATACTTTTTGGCATTTGGCTTCGCAAAATTTCGCATACATTTATTTTAAAGACTGTAATTTCGTTTTATTCTCATGCTAATGTCCTGGGTCTTTCTCTCTCTCTCTCTCTCTCTCTGTGTGTGAGCTTTGGGGCGTGAGAGTGACTTGCACTTGTCGGCAAAAGGTCCTGACTTTATTCCTTTGCTGTTATTAAGTATTTATTCGTGCACATTCCGACCTTAATGTGTTCTTCTTTTCTTTTTTTTTTTTGTGAGTTTTGCGGGAATGAAGTGTAAAATGCAATTTTTCAATTGAAACACTTTGCATTGTCTCTTAACAAATTATTGCTATTGTTTCAATTGAAACACGATCCAAACAAATATACAACTATTCAGCGTGTATTCAAAATAAACTCCATACTTTTGTTTTTTGCAATTCAAAAGTTTAATATCAATAAATTAATATGCATATTCGCTGCTGTAAAAACTGCAGCTCCATTGTTCTTTTTATACCCTTGCCAAGGGTATTATAAATTTGTCACTGAATGTATCAAGAAGTCGACTATATGCCTTCTGATATATAATCTATAGCTCTGTAACAGACGTTTATCTGCCAAAGAAACAATTTGACTGTAATATAAAGTCAATTCATCAATTTAATCGATTCTTTTTATGCAAAATCGATGCGATTATCGGCTATCGATATTTTTCACAAAACATTTCCAATCGAATTTTTGTTTGATCGATTTTAAAGATTGACCATATTGATAGACTGTTAGAGAAAAACCCTGTCATTGAAATATTGATTAATCGATTTTTTCTACTCGAACTATCGAAACACCATCGATTGCAGTTTTGATGACTTGATAATCGAACTACTTGAATATGCGTATTAATATGCATTGTCCACAGAAAGACGTTGAAGAACAATGTTTCTATTTTCACTTTTGACAAGTTTCTGCGGATTGAATTCACTTGAAGTTGAGATATGATTCGTTTGCTTGTGAAAACCAGAACAAGGCCTACTGATGCTTCACATAGTTTAATTCAATTTGATAAAGATTGATTGAGTTTTGATGTGTACCCAAAAGTTTTGTGAAAGGGTATATGTGAATGGCACCGCGTTGATAACTGTTTCATTGTATTTAAATTTTTTTTTATTTTAGGAATATATGTATGTATGTAGTACTCGTATTTCCCTTTTAGAATATTTTATATAAATTCCGCTATTCGGTCGCCGTGTTGTTAGCCGGACTGGACCAACAGGATAGTAGGAACAATAAAAGCAATCAGTGCTTAAAAATCAAATTCAATTTGCGCATATTCAGCATATTTCGGGTTGTTGCTGCTGTTTTTACTCCTGCTGCTGCTTTCGCTTTTGTTATTGCTGCTCCTCTTTTATTTTCATTTTTTTTTTTCATGATTTTCATGATTTCTTTTTTTAAAATTTATAACAAAAATGCTTGAAAAAATGGTGAAATACTATGAATGTTCGGCAAGGACAAGTGCGGGCGTAAGCGAGATAGCAAGGTTAACGTGGTTGGGAAACTGGGCAAATCATAAATATTCCTGAATCAACAGAATATGATGAAAATCCATAAATCATTGTGTGGGTGGGTGTACTCGTATTTCGTATTTGGTGTTTGGTGGGTGATTGTGTCCTGTGTCCTGTGAGGAGGAGAGATGCTGATGCTTTTGCAAGGATTTCGAATGCAAATCAACTGTGTCAAAACTTTGCTACCCAAGTGCGCAGCAGACGCTGCCGTCGCCGTCGACGCCGCCGCTGACGTCGCTGTTGACGTCGTCGTCGTCGTCGCCGTCGCCGTCACTCGGGCCGAGCAAACAAATAATGAAGACGAATGCAAACAGCAGACAGCAAAACACCAAGCAAATAGCAGAGGAGCAGACCAACACAGCAGTACAGGGGGTGGTGGGAGCAGGGGAAGGGTGGGAAAGTGTACAAATTTAAGCAAACAATGGACCGAAACCGAGCATCAAGTTGAGCCGATGGAGCCAAGGAGCAGTTGGGAAGTGGAGCGGTTGAGCAAGTGCACAAAAAAAAGAAAACAAGTAAGCAAGTTGCAGTTCAATGCTACCCGGCTGCGGTATACTCTTTTTTCCGGCTTTTTTAACTCAGTTTTATAGTCTTATTTGTTATGAAGCTTTCTTAATATCTAATTTGATAATTCTAGCCATTCAAATGTGCAAGATATACTCTGTTATCGAAATGTGAGGAAAAAAAAAGGAAGGTGGAAAATCTTTAAGCTCAAGTGGTGACATAGGAGGAAGTTGGAATTTTAAAACTCAATCTGAACGTGGTGAAAACGATAATAAAATCCGAATTTGATTGGTTTAACTATGTCAGATGTTGCACAAACCTAATATGCTCATTGCTTGCAATTTTGAAGAAACAGAGTATGAAATAAAACAAAAAGAAAATCCCCTTTTGTTTTGTTTAATGCGATAATTTCATTCGCAAGAATTTAATGGAAAATTATTTCAGCTATTTTCATAACGCTTCTGGGCACTTTTCCCTCACCCTTTTCCCGTTCCCTTTTCCCGCTTCGTCTTGCGCTGCTCGTGTTTGCCACAATGCTGAACGTTTTACAACAATGTGACGACGCTAAGATATTTCTCTCAGTCTGGATTCAGATATATAGAAATGAAAACTTTAATTCAAAATGTGGGGGGGCAGGCTGAGGGGACAAAGGGACAAAAGACAAGGGACGAAGCAGACGAGTTGGCGTTGGTTTTTAGAGAGCCAATTTGTTGCAGCAAATTTTCAATGAAATTTAATTGTATTCGGCAGTTGGCAAGCTTGCAACCTTGCAACCTTGCAACCGGGGCAACCTTTTCAAGCGTAAAATTAAACGATTGCAGTTGTTGAAATCAGGATTCGGGCAGGACTCTGGCAGGACTCGTCGAAGCGAAGCCTCAAATGTGTTGTGTTGCGTTGTGTTCTGTTCTGTTCTGTTGGCCACCAGGCTTGACTTGACTTGTTGCTGCTGTGTTTTTTTTTTTTGTTTTTTGGCCAGGTTAACTAAAATTTTAGTTCTTTTATTTAGCAATTAACACGTGGCTTTCAGTTGTGTCAGTCAGCAGCAGCAGCAGCAGCAGCTTGGCAACAGTCGAAATTAAAGCAGCAGCAGGCGTATATTAAAGCCATAGTCCTGCGGCTGGGAATTGCATCAGGAATTGTGAGCACGTAACGGCCAAGAAATAAAATGAAATAAAATAAGGCAAATTTACGCAACGGCGCAGCTGACACAGACTCCCAGACTCAGACTACGATATACGAGTATAGCACGGCGTCTCAGATCTGGTGTGAACAGCCGCAATTGGCCAGCCGGCATACAATTTAGAGCGAGGACATGCGACAGGATAGGGGGACGTTTGGGCGGCTGCTTTGTGTGTGGCCGTCGCGCGAACTTGTCGCCATAAAACTTGAAATTGAAAAACTTTTACTTTAAATTCCAAATATGTATGTATTGTATATTTAAGTATATATATATACGTGCTGTGTGTGTGTGTGTGCAGTGCTCAATTGAGACAAAGGCAAACAAAAGAAACCTAAAGCAAATTCAACACACCAAAAGCAAGTCGAAACACTTTCGCCTGATTACAAACGCGCAAATGATGCGTGCCTAATGCGAATCGAGGCCAATACAAAAAAAGAATACGCAGACAGAGGCTTGTAGAAAAGGGGGAGGCGGCTTGATGTGAGACGACACCGACTAGCACTAACCACATACAGTCACAGCGAGGCAACCGAAATTGACTTTGCAGCAGTGTGTGTGCCACCAAAACCAACAAATATTTCCATATGTATGAGTTTAAGTTTCAGCCTGAAAGTGGGCAACATGACATTCGCTATTCTCTATTCTCCATTCTCCATTCTCCATTTACCATTCTCCATTCTCCATTTACCATTCTCCTATTCCAATGACAGCCACAAGCTGCCAGCAGCCATTTTTTAATAATATATAAAAAGTGTCAACTCTGTAAAAGGGTATTGGAGTACCCGACTGCGTAATATCCTAGCTAATCAAAACATCAGCATCAAAAATAACTTTATTCTGTAAAATTATTTCATTAATCAGGCTTTTTAACATTTCCGATTTGGATCAAAACATTCGGAAAATTCGTTTCAAAAGAAGTTATGTTTTTAAGACAATAGAATGAGTAGCATTCAAACATGTCTTTAAAAAAGATGAGATCTTCCTTTTCAATTAAAATGCAAAATTGAAAACATTTCGGAATTAAAAGTTATCGAAAAGGTTAACAAGCCTAATAATATTTTATGTGCTTTTCTATTATTCCGACCTATTGCAGTTTTAATTTACAAAAAGTTTTTTTCGGTATTGAATTTGGCTTAAATATTAAAACTTATGTAATTTTCTTTGAGCTAGAAAACTCAATCCAAACTTAGTGGAAATTGTATTGCATACTGAAACAAAGGCACGTGAGTTCAAACCGCAAAATCTTGGAAAAATTGAAAATGTGCTTATCTAGTGTAAATTCACTTCTGCAAAACATAGTGACAAAAGGCCTGATTATAATGAAATTACAAATTTAGAAATAGTTATTGTAGTCTTGGAAAATACTGCTTTTGGTATTATTTTTTTAAGCATAGTTGTAATAAACGTATTTTCAACTAATACATTTCGAAAATGAGCATGAACATGTTTAGTTTAATTCGTGCCTCAGAGATATGTTATAATACAGCTCAGCAAGTTACCCGCCCCTCCCCAAGCTCCAGCTCGAAACAAAGTAACAAGCATAGGAAAAATACATATCTGTAAAATGTTGCGTCAGGCAAACGTTTAACATATGGCATACAGACTGAAAACAGAGTGACAGACAGAAAAGACAGAGAGACAGAGAGACACTAAGATGTACACTAAGCCCTGGAGATGGGAGATGGAAGATGTTAGATGGGGGGGGGGGGGGGAGTTGGGTCGATGGGTAGATGGTAGAGATGAGCCAAGGCAACAGGACAACGGGGCAAACGGGGCGTATGAATGTAGAAGCTGTGGCGGGCATCATATTAAACGCGCCAGAGAGATAAACACAGACAGCACTAAATTAATTCTGCTCAATTTGCATTAAAATATATATACGAGTGAATTTGTATGCGTATACATACATATATACACACACACACACACACAGAGAGAGAGAAACATACGTAAGACTGCTAACTGAGTGACAGAGTAGAGGAAAAATATATCTGTAACTGTAACTGTAACGGTATTTGTATTTGTAACTGTAACTGTAACAGTATCTTTATATGTGTGTGCGTGTAACTGTATCTGTGGGCATTTTAGTTACATTTCCGTGGGTGTTTGCTACTTGTAAGCGTATGTGTGTGTGTATGTGTATGTGTGTGTGTGTGTGTGTGTTGGTTTATTTAATTTAAAAGCCTGAGGTCTTCAGTTGCATGGATGCTGCCTTCTTGCTCGCATCTTCTCTCTCTCTCTCTCTCTCTCTCTTTCTCACTCCATCTCCCTCTCTTTCTCTCTATCTCTCTCCGTCTCGTCCGAACGAGTTCACAGGTGAAGCAAAAGTTTTGCACAGCTGCATAATAATATTACACTCTTTGTGGCCACTGTGTGTGTGTGTGTGTGTGTGTGAGTTGAACTTTTAGGTCAGCTTTAGGTTTTGGCAGCTGCTTCGGCAACGCCCACTGTGCCAGTGTCCCACTATTCCACACTGTACCACTGTACCACTGTCCCACTATTCTGACAGTCGCACGTGGCTCTGTGGGAATGCCGTCAGACAGAGAGACACAAAGACAGAGAGAAAAACAATAAACGTTAAATGTAAACACATTTTTGTTTTTTTTTTTTGCTTTGCGAGCGTTTAGAGCAAAAACATAAGGATAACAATATTAAAAGCGTTCAGCAAAAGAAAGAAAAAAGCATAAGCGAATACGAATACCAAAGAAGGTTACTCAAAAATATATATATATGTATATATTTAGTATATAAACAAAAAGTACACCACAAAATATCGTAACAAATTTCTGCACACTTTATGAAAATGCCAAACGAAGCGTCTGCCTAAAAAGAGACAAAAGGGGGGCATGGATTGAGCAGAGAAGAGGGGGGGGGCAGCGGAAACTGTATTTGTGGCCTCAGTGGATTTGCTTACTCGTTTTACACCGCCTCTCTACCCCTCTCACTCTCTCTCTCTCTCTGTCGCACATCTCAACCATTCCTGAGCAACGTTATTGTCTTTTACATCATCGCTTTACTTAGCATAAGTACACGCAAAAACCAACAACGAGCAACAACAAATTGCCGCCCCGTCGCCAGCGCCTTGCTGCCCCCTTTCCACCCCCACCCCTCCCCTGAAATGTTGTTTCGGGCATTTCTTGCGCCGCGTGAGGCTGACACCGCCGGCAACTCCAACAACGGCTTCAGCTTCAGCTCCTGTTTTTGGGCATTGGCAGCAACCAGCTGAACGCCTTTTGCCATTGTTAACATTTATTTTTATTTTATGCACTCATTCACCCGCCATCCCCAACGACTCCCCCTCAGCACATTGGGCGCCGCACCGCCTTGAGCTCCAAATAAGTATGCACAGCACGGGGGCAGGTTCCCAGTTGCCAGCTCCCAGCTACCGTTTTCCAGCATCTCCTCCAGATCCAGTTGCCGAATTTAGCTGCTGGTTAATATTATTGACTGCTTTGTGGCACAGCGGCGTTGGCGAGAGCAAGTGGAGGGGGGGGGGGCGTGTTGTGGTGTGCGTGCGTGCGCGTGCCAAAGCCAATATTTAGCTAATGGTCTTCATATTTTAAATATTGGCGCGCTGCGTGCAGCAAAAAGCAGCAAGAAGCAAAAGGAGAAGTGCGAGACGAGGATGAGAAGTGGATTTGTATTACTTGTGCGTTTGCCATATTAAATGATGCCAAAACACTTTCAACTTTAAGGCGCAAATGTGCGAGACAGCAGTTGGAGTAGCATTTTATGTAAGTTTAAACTATCGATAGTTTACAAAATTCATCGATATTATCGATTATCAGCTAAATGATTTCAACACTTTCAATTTAAAAAAGGGAAAACAAGAGTACTAGAGCCAAAAGCCATTGAACGTTGAAACTATCGATAGTTTTCAAAGGGTACTAGAGCCAAAAGCCATTGAACGTTGAAACTATCGATAGTTTTCAAAAGCCATTGATACAATCGAAAGCTAAAAAAAGCCATCGCTGCATTGAAGGTTACAATCAACTCAGCTTAATGATACAATCTCGTCAACTTTAAAGAGCGAGCAAAGGGACTAGAGTCAAAAGTCATCAAACGATTAAACTATCGATACTATCGATAGTATTAATAAATGCCATTGAATGCCATTTATTCTGTTTTAATACAAACACAATGAATGTGTGAATTATTCATAGTCAATCTGAAGCCTCAATCTCTTTCAACTTTTAAGGCGGACTAAACTATTAATACTCTTGTTAGGGTTAAACAGTCATCGATACCATCGATAGTTGTTCAGCTTAGCTTGAAATACATTTATCAGATTTTATTTGCTACTATGAATGTGTGTAACAATGACAATGAACTTTAAGCTGGAAATGTGAAGTCTAGTGCCAAAAAATTATCAAATAAATTAACTATTAATACTATTGAGAATAAAAAAGTCATCGATACTATCGAAACTAGTTCAGCTTGGCTTGAAATACATTTGAATGTGTGAATTGATGCGATTGCACAGTTAAAATCAATGTTTTATGACTTTTGGATGACAATTTGAAGACCAGTACCAAAATAACATCAAATAAATAAACTATTAATATTATGGATAGTAATAAAAAGTCATCGATACTATCGATAGTTGTTCAGCTTGGCTAGAAATACATTTGAATGTGTGAATTCATGCGATTGCACAGTTAAAACAAATGTTTCATGGCTCTGTAAATGTGTTGGAGTGCGTGTAAAATATTTAAATTAAACTACACACACACGCACACACACACACACACACACACACACATTGCATACAGTCGTAAATGCAATTTCATTTGCGGCCATAAATTGAGAGAGCATGTAAAAAGCTGTGGCCCCATTTCTTTTATTTCTGCTGGGTTCGTTTTTTCTTTCTTTCTTTTTTTCACTATTTATTTGCAAATGTCACGAGTGCAACGCGTTGCAAGTAGCGAGGTGTGGCAAGCTGGCGTGTTGCAACCAGAGATAAAAGCATAAATCTATTTGTAGTCGCTACCCAAAACATGATTATTAATTAAATGTAAAGTGAAGTCCAAAACTTGAAATCAAGTTGAAACTGTTTAAGTTGATGCCAGGATTAAGCCAAAAGGATTAAGACCCATTTCAAATACTTGGCCACAAACTGTGCGACTGTAAAATCTTTGTGACGCAAACATCAATAAAGCACACACACATAGACACACACACACACAGAGAGACAGACAGAAACACACACAACAAATATATAAACCATACAAAAAGTGTTTTAAAGCCGCAACAAAATAAACATACAAAGCAAGGTTATAAGCATATGCAACTGTAAAAACAACAACAACAATAGCAACAACAACAACAACAACAACAGCAACAACAACAATAACAACAACAACAACAGCAACAACTGACAATTTCAACAATTTCAAAAGGCAAAACGCAACTCTGCATATTTGGAACAAGTGAATAGAGTTAAAATTGTACACACAAATACTCTCACACACACACACACACATGCACACACACACAGATGACGATGGACGAGCAAAGTTATATTGATGTCAAACATGCGCAAAAAATGGCAAAAAAACAAGCAAGAAAAGTTATGTTGCTGAAGCCGACGACTTGATACTCTTTCAAACATTTTAGCTACTTTTATTGATAGCTAACTTAGCTAATCAGCGGACTATATTTATTAAATCTTAACTAATATCATATCAATCAGTAACTTCTTCAGAACCAATTCGATCCGATCGGTTTTGATCAACATATGCATATGTTTCTTGGAGCTAAATTTCTTTAAAATACCTGTACCCACTTTCACCTTCTTAACGTTCGAACTGAGAGACAAGATTATGCGTCATCCTGATCAAGAATATATATGAATATTGTTCTTATTACTCCCTGTTCCCATTAAAAATGGAAAAAAGGGAGTTATAAAGTACTGCAAATGTGTGTAACAGACAGAAGGAGGCATTTCCGACTATATAAACTATATATATTCTTGATCAGCATCAACAGCCGATACAAACTAGCCATGTCCGTCTGTCTGTCCATCTGTCTGTCTGTATGAACGCGTCGATATCAGAGATTATAAGAGCTAGAGACACCAAACTTGGCATGTAGGTTCCTGTATACCATACGCAGATCAAGTTTATTTCAAATTTCGGATGCATCCCCCCGCACTCTCGCAAATCGCAAAAGACTCCCACAGCCACCATTTTAATGATAAAGCTTTGATTGACATATATGTTGTATCCATGTTGACCAGCTGTGTAAATTTCATCACAAGTTATGGATGAATCTATTATCCCCGTCTCAGCAGACAGAAAAAACAGTTTGACAGGCACTGCACAAGCTAAGTGCACTGCTTGCTTGTGTTGCCGCTGTACTGCTTGAAATGCAAGTTGGGAGCAGGGAGTCTCGTAGTCGTAACCTTAAGCACTCATCTTCTACCCGGGGGGCTTGAATTTTCCATAAATTTGGTATGCAGTCATTGTTAAATATTCATATAGATCTTTTTGAAAATGAGCTTAAACATCAACGAAAGATAAACAAAAAAGTTGCATGCAACAGTTTACCACAAATTTTCCACATTTCTCGACAGAATTTTTCAAAATTCGTTCTTAGTTCGCACTTTCAGCATAAGATTAAGCTACTGTTTGAAGTTCAGCTTAATGGAGTCTTAGATATGTTTCCTTACAAGTTAGATAAGCCTTATCTTAAATGTTGTGCATTGAAACTCATAAATTGTGTTCAATAATACTTAACTTAAATAATATTCATAAATGTTGACATAAAAAAAGCTTGACTTTTAATCAATGTAGAAAACAATTAATTAATATTGTAATGCATTAGTTGTTGGATTGGCATTAAAAAAAGAAATTAAATGAAAAGTATCTCTCATTATTAGTGGAAAAAAGTAAAAAAAAACTTCTTTAACATTAACAAAAGTCATGAAAATGACAAATAATTTCATTATAATTGCAAAAAAAAAAGCAAAACTAATGAAATGATTTAGAATCATAATTACAAAATTAAAACTAATGAAAATTGATATTTTGTTGCATTGGCATTTTGAATTTCAAACATCATTTCATTAGCATTGATAATTGTTTATTTGTTTTACGATTGCTGTTAAAGGTTTTGTTATAGCATAAACTGATAAACAGTTACAGCATAGTAATTATATATTATTATTATTATGACATAAATTATGATTATGCCTATTCCAAAGCATGTAAAATCAGCGCAAATGCTCTTTTGCAAGAGTATTGACAAAAAAGCGAAAAAACAAAAAAAAAAAAACAAAAAAACAAAAAACACACATAACCAAAACAAACAAAACAAAAGCAGAGAGCCAAGCGAGCGAAGCTTTTGTTACCGAAGTGAACACAAAAGCCGCACACCAAATAACTGGAACACATCAGCAATAGCAGGGAGTGGGGGAAAAAAAAAGGATGGGGGGAAGGCTGCTCCCTGCTTGCCCACCATTGAGGCTAAAGCAATGCAAACGATTTTCAAACTGGGCGTATACGTAATCTGCCATGAACCAAATATGTGAAGCACCACAATGGTTGCAGCTAGGATCGAGGGGCACTTGGCAAGAGGTAGCGGGTGGTAGGGATAGGGTGTATATAGCAGCTAGTGATGCCTTTTAGCCTCTTATATTTTTTTTCTCTGTGATGCACAGCACCCAAATATTGAGGACACATACGCGGCAACAATTTGTGCGCTCTTTAAAAAAAAAAACAACAACCAACAACAACAAAAAAAAGAAGTAAAAGCTGAAAATCGCTGGCTAAATGATTTGGCCATGGTCGATGGATGAGGGGCGTGGTTGGAAGGGGTGGCAGGAGAAGCGCTAAGTGCGCTATGCGCCTGCAGCTATGCAATGTTTTGTTGTTGTTGTTGTTGTTGTGTTGTTCCTAATTGCTTAGCCCGTCAAGACACACACACACACACACTCACTCGCACACACACTCGCACACACACACATGTGCTGTTGTGCATACATTTTAATTTGTTTACTTTTTGGCATTGTTGTGTGGTGCCTGGCACCGGGCCTAAAACTAAATACACTTTTACGTGACTTGGCGACATCAACATATGATTTGATGGCAACCCCCCCCCCCCCCCCCCTCAAAGCACAAAGCAGCCACCCCCCTCAACAATGCCCCCCATCACGCATCTGCCTCACCTGCTCATTAATGCCACACGGGGGAGCTTACAAACGCGTGCAGTTCGCAGTTCGCAGTTCCTGCCAGCGTGTTTATATGTCGGGTGTAAAATATAGACTATAAGTTAGTCGATTACGTCTTAGTCCTGGTCCTGGTCTTGGTTCTGGTCCTTGGTCCTAGCTTGGCTTGGCTTCTGTTTTTCCATTTGCCGTTCCTGTTACAATTGTTATTGTTTTTGTTTTTGTTGTTGCTGTTTGCTGCAATTGAAGTCATTTCGAATGGAGGGGCCCATTACTTAAGTAAAATATGTGCGCTATTCCTGGAATTGGCTGTTCTAGAAACTAGAGTTTTGCACGAATGCACTTGAAAGGACAAAACAGGTCATTCACGTGTTAAAGTGCACAGCAATAGAGTGTTTCTTGCTTATAGTTCAAGCCAAGTAACTTAAGCCTTTCAAATGCACTTGAAAATGTTATAAGGGCTTGTTTGAGCAGACCAAGTGATTAACAAGGCAGTTAACAAGGCAGTTAACAAGCCAGTTAAGTCAAGCAATTGAAGCATTTCGAATTCATTTGAAAGCTTTCAAGTGGTTGATCAAGCAGATCAAGTCATCGAGTAACTTACTCTTTTTAAATGTACTTGAAAGCTTTCAAGTGCTTGAACAAGCAGGGGAAGTCACCAAGTGCGAGTACTTAAGAAGACAAGCGAATAAATTGGAATTGAGCAAGCAAGTGCATGATCAAGCAAACCGAGTACCTTACAAGACAAGCGTATCCAGTTAATTAACCAATTTCAAGCTTTTTCAATTCACTTGAAAGCTTGATCAAGCAGAGCAAGTCATCAAGTGCAAGCGATTCAAGTTTCAAGACGACTGAAGCAAGTGCAATCAAACTAAATACTTGCGTGAGTTCAAAACAATTGAAATCAATTTCAAATTGTATGTGTCAAGTGCTTATTATCGAATGCACTTGATCAAAACTGCAATCAAGAAAATGTAACTTGTGTCTGGGCTAATTTGCATGGTTTTTAGCTTTCTATTAAAGTTAAACTCCAGCCAACTTTCCGATGAAAGCGAGCTGTGTAAAACAAATTTCCTGCCTACATTGACACTGATTTCATTTCATTTAATGCCAGGCAGCGTTGCGTTTCAATGGCAACGGCATAAAAGACACACCAAACAGCAGCAATAGCAGCAGCAGCTGTGAGGCAAATGCAAAACGCGGCATTTAACACTTTTGAAAGGAAACGCGCACAGCCGACCAGGTGAACCAGGTGAACGGACCACCCCACCTGCCTGTCTCCCTATTCCCCTCTCATTCGCTCTCTCTCTCTCTCTCTCTTTCTCTCTCTTTCTATCTGTGAATGGCAGCCTCCATTGTCAGTCAGCAGTCAACCAGCCAAGCAGCCAACCATGCAACTGCCCCACAGCCACACTATGGCCCTATAAAATGCTTACAAAATGTTGTTTTATATGAGAACAGAGCGTGTATGTGTGTGTTTGTGTGTGCGTGTGTGTGTTGCGTGCAGCTTGCATTTTACATGTGGCACACGTGTGCAGCAAGCAACCAGCAAGCAACCAGCAACAGCAACAACAACAACAACAACATCGCTCGAAGCAACAGAGCAACGGGAAGAGCTAAAAAAAAAAGCATAAATCGCTTCACATGCGCAAACAAACTGCCTGCCTTACACACCCCTTAACACACACCACCCTTCCCCTTTTGTCTCGCTGTCTCTTTTTGGCTCTCTGTCTTTCTCTGTGTGTGTCAGCACTCATTAGGATTAATTTTCCGGTTGCAGCATAAACTGAAGCTTACAGTAGAGACTTACACACAGGAATTGTGTGCACGGTGCACGGTGGGATGTTTTAAGCGTGAAAGCTAACAAATTTTAATTATGTATTATATATGAGATTATAATGAAAGTTATTTTAATATCTGCTCTCTTATGCACATGACAAATATATTAACCTAACTTTTTAAAAGCAAACATTAATATATCAAAGAAAATCCAAAAATGTTAAAAAAAAACTAATTCAGGATAGGATGTACGACCGGACGGACAGACGAACGGACATTTCACAAACCCTAACAGGGCGGTTCACATTTTCGATTCCGCTCAAAACATTCGGAATTATTTGCTGTTTTGAATTTGGAATATCCAAGAAAGATTGTGTTTAAAAATTGTTGCTTTTGAGACAGTGGATTGAGAAGAATTCGAACTTGTTTTTAAAAAGGAAAAAAACACTTGCAATTTTATTCGAAAAGAGGAATTAAAAGTTGTCGGAAATGAAAACAGGCCTAAATATCTTATTTTTATAAATTTTATAATAAAAAGAGCATAAAAAGCTTAACTACACTTTCGTCCAGTTCAATCATTTGCGTTCCACTGTGCGACTGCGGATGGAGATGGAGATGCCACAGGGACAACAGGCAGCCAACTGCCGCTCTGTCGGCTAAGTGTTGAGCGCGGCTGTCCGTCAGTCAGCCTTCAAACGTAATAAAAAGCAGTGTATGTGAACATCCTGCCTCTGCTCCCCTCCTCACTCCCCCGCTGCTACTACCCTCCACCCACAGGCCCCTTTATCAGGTCTCTTTGTTACTGGGGGGTATAAAAAGAAATAGTTAAACTGCATAAAATTTAATCAAGAGCGTTGAATGTCAGCTTGGCCCTGGCTCTGGCTACGACTGCAGTTCGACCTGAAGAACACACACACACACACACACAGACAGATATACACCCACACACACTCACACTCACACTCACACACACACATACATAAAACCAGCACGTAAACGAGCAAAATGACATTTTATCATCAAAGGTGGGACAAGCGGCGGCGGCACCAGCAATAATAAAATGAATGAGCAGCCGAACGCAGGAGGAAGGACGGACGGATAGACAGACAGACAGACAGACAGACAGACGGACGGACCGGACACCCAACCAGAACGGACGGACGGACGAAGGATACCATTTTGTGTGCGCTGAAGGATAACCTACATTTTACTTTTCATTTTTAGTTTGCCTCTTTATGCACGTCTGCCTTGCGCCCTATATGTATGTGTGAGTGTATGTGTGTGTATGTGTGGGTATGTGTGTTACATTGCAATGACAAAGCAAAACTTTCCAATTAACTTTGATTAAAAAGTTTCCACTATCGCCATACAATGTAAACATGAGAAATTTGTTTGAATTCAACTCTCTCTCGCTCGCTTTCGCCCTCTACCTCCAGCTCTTACGCTGTGTGCATGTCCGGGCCAATCAGCCCCAAACGTCCAGTCCAGCCAGTGGGCGTGGCAGTGTCCATGTCCATGTCCATGTCCATGTCCATGTCCATGTCCATGTCCCTGTCCATGTCCATGTCCATGGACGTGTCTGTGGCCTGGCCAGGTGAGCTGCACATAAAATCAATTTGCAATAAAATCAGTAAGTTGTATTTGTTCAGCACAAACATTCGGAGAATGACCCCCCCCCCCCCCCATCTCTCCCAAACCCAAAAGAGTGACTGAGCGGTGCAGTGAGAGGGGTAAAACGTTAACTCACCGTTTATATTCGACAGTTCAATCAAAGCCCTTTCAGATAGACCGACAACTAAACAAGGATTTCGCCTCGCAGCTAACTTTACTTTAGGCTTGCAGCTTGGGGCGCATTACGTCAATAAATCAACAAATAAATGAAATGAAATGAAATGAGTGCATAAATGCATTACAAATACAGAGACAGATAGTGTGTGTGTGTGTGTGTGTGGCTGCCACACAATGGACGGCAACCGCAGGCAACCGCAGACGAGCGTGCTGCAGCCACATGGCCAGTGGCAACATTGGAAAATAACTGCAACAACTGCAACCAATTGGCAACTTCATCTATCTGACGCGTTTATATATGTATATATGTATCTGCTATATGTGTGTGTGTGTGTGTGTGTGTGTGTGTGTGTGTGCTTTACAATGAATAAATTTGCAATATTTGTTTTCATTTCATTCACTTAAAATTGTTGTGTTGTGTTTCGCAGACAATGCAACAGCAACAGCAACTGCAACAGTAACAGCAACAGTAACAACAACCATAAAACTGGGCCTGCTGTAAGCTCTCTTCTACAACAAACAGGCAGGGAGCGGGGGTGGGGGTGTAGACTACAATCCAGCTGGATTCAACGTTATCAATTCAAATTCGTCGATTAATTTTATGGTATTTGTATATTGAAACAATGTCAGACAATTGACAGAAAAGCACACAATGCCATGGCTAATGAAGATCAGCTAACTGTTAGCTCATTCTATTACTATTTCTATTTCTATTCCCATTTCAATTCTCATTTCTAGATATATTTATTCAACAAACTTCTTAACTGATTTGGCAGTCATTTATTGTATATACAAATATAGCTAAGAGATAGAAAGCTGCATTAAGCTCAGATTATGAATAATTCTATCGAGAAATGTGAGAAATTCGTGGAATACTGTTTTTGTTTAAATTCCGTTCATATTCACACTGCTTTTCAATGATCTATTTGAAAAATTAACAACGACTGCATACCAATATTTCGAAAAATTTAGCCCTCGACTGAAAAACGCGTGGTAGCATTACTTATTACTTGCAAATTGTTATTATAATGGAAACTTAAGATTCGAAAAGGTTTTTGGATTGCATAGTTAGTAAAACAGTTTTAAAGATAAAGAGGGAGAAAGTTTCTAGCACTATTCAAAGGATATGCTCTTGCAATGGTAATGCAGCCTGTATGAGTATAATATGGAAATATCATACAAAGAACTATTTAAACTTCCATACAACATCGTGTCCTTGTTTCTAACAATTGTTTAATGTTGTATTCAGTCAACGAGGAAATTGATAAGCAATGCTACTGAACTATGCTATGAAAGGAACAGCAATTTGAAGAGTTGCCAAATAGAATAAATAAACAACAGACAATTATACTAAACTTAAATGAAACCGTTAGGCAAATGGATCAACAATTCGATGATACACAAAGTAAAATTCATAAACAAGTCAAAATTTATAATAATAATATAATAATTGGCAATAGCACATGAAATCCTACTGATGTTTAGCATTATATAAGAGTAAAGACGACTGATTCGTATTTCGAACTGCGAAGATGTTTACTGACATTAAAAACTAATAAGATGCTAATTCTTATTGTTATATTTGCTTGAAAACCTTTGTTCAAGGGGGGAGTTTGCAGTTGATACTTTGATACCGATTTAAAATAATGTTAACATTGAGTAGGGAGTCTGAACCAAAAAAAAGGGCGTCAGGAAGCGCAGGATGTAAAGCTGTTCAATTGATATCCGCAGTTGATGCAGAATTTTATGGCATATTGAAATGGTTGGCATTTCGCAATTGGCAATTGGCAATTGGCAATTCGCATGGCCCATTTCCAAGGACGATCAGCTAACCTGTTCCAATTTCAATTTCAATTCCTATTTAAATTCCTATTGATATTCCTCATCTGCCCTGCAGCCTGCATGACTGCATGCAACAACAGCAACATGAGTAACAACAGCAAGAACAACAACATCAGCAATACACCACAAATGGCACATCCATTACAGATGCAGATGCAGCTGCATTGCAATATACAAATTTGCAACAGCAATCCGCAATTTGCTTATAAGCATCATCAACAGCAACAACAACAATAGTAACAACAACAGTAACAACCAGCATATGCCACATCCGCCCACTTTATTGCCGCCCCATTTTGGTGCACAAACAAATTGGGCAACTCTGCTTTGTTTGTGTCCGTTTCGTCTGATTTGGCCCGCACATGACAAAAATGTTGCACAATGGCAAAAAATCTGTTAGTTGTCAATATGTGCCACAGTTGGACAATTTTGCAACGTGCATCATTTGAAAACGTGGTATCAGCAGCTGGAGTAGGGGTCTTCAAGGTAAATGGCAACAACAGTTGCAACAAAACTGTAGCCAAACAGTGCTGCTAACTTGGCCTTTTTACGAACACTTTATTCGATTTGTCTTTGCCATGAGTGTCATAAACATCTAAAACATTCCTCGAACCCTCAAATGTTTCAGTTTCATAGAGCTCAAAATTAGATAAACGCTCGAGTTTAAAAATATATTATTAAAGAAAGTTATTTTTAAATATGAAACTTTGTTCGGAACTGTAAACGAAACAAGTAAGAATGCTCAAGTCGAGTGTGCCCGACTACGGGACTCCCTGCTCTCAACTTGTATTTCAAGCAGTTCAGCGGCAACACAAGCAAACAGCGCACTTAACTTGTGCAGTGCCTGTCAAACTGTTGTTTCTGCCAGCTGAGACGGGGGTAATAGATTCTTCCATAACTTTGGTGCTATTTATCCGATTGTGATGAAATTTACACAGCTGATCAACATGGATACAACATATATGTCAATCAAAGCTTTATCTTTAAAATTGTGGCTGTGGGAGTCTTTTGCGATTTGCGGAAGTGCGGGGGGGTGCATCCGAAATTTGAAATAAACTGGAACTGCGTATGGTATACAGGAACCTGCATGCCAAGTTTGGTGTCTCGAGCTCATATAGTCTCTGATTTCGACGCGTTCATACAGACAGACAGATGGACAGACAGACGGACATGGCTAGTTCGCTCGGCTGTTGATGCTGATCAAGAATATATATAGTTTATATAGTCGGAAATGTCTCCTTCTGCCTGTTACACACATTTGCAGTACCATATAACTCCCTTTTCCCATTTTTAATGGGAGCAATCCTTAACGAAATGCAAGTGAATTCAATCCGCAAAGTATTGCCAAAAGTAATAATTGAAACATTTAAGGAAAATTCACTTCTTTCTTTAAAAACAAACGTTGAAAAATTGGATTTTACGCAAATTAGAGCTGCTCTGGGACCAATTTTATTTTTGATCTGTTTAGTTTTGTTGGCATCACTGTGGCACAGTCACAGCAGCAGCTGCTGCTGGGGTCAATACACACACACACACACACACATACCCAGTGTATCTCTGTGTGTTTGTGTCTGTGTGTGTGTGTGTTTTGGTGTAAGCGAGCGCTGTTCGTTTGCATTGCGAATCAATCGCTTTGAATGATTGATAGAAATGTTTGATATACATTTACCAGCTGGCACATAACACACACGCTGCACTTGCCACACACACTTATACACACACACACACACACACACAGCACATGGCACACACATGTATGACATGCAGAGATGGAGAGCAGAAAATCGATCGATCGCCAGGGGCCGAGTTTCAAAAAATTCCACATACGCCGTGTGTGCTGCGCGCGTGACAAATTTTAACGCTCTGTCGCGCCACTCGAATTTGATGCCACAGGCGATGTGGCAACATATAGAGGCGTGCGGCAGGGGGCAGCAAGAGAAAACAGAGCGCTACCTAATAATTTGCAGCATTAAAAAACCATAAAAAAAATGCCGCATATAAGTTGAAATTTTTGTTGAATCTCGTTTGGCTTTCGTGCAGCATCTTCGCAGCAGCAGCTGTGGCAGCAGCAGAGGCAGCAGTAGAAGCAGCAGCAGCTGCTGGCAGAATCAAAGGGTCTTAAAGCTGCTTAAAGCCAGAGAAAGACAAAGAGCGAGATAGAGAGAGAAGCACATTAAAAGTTTAGGGCCTTTGCTTTGCTTTCTTGTGGTTTCCTCGGTCAGAATCAGCAACAGAATCAGAATCTGAGTAAAATCTTGGCACAAACTCACTTTAAATGAAAGGCTCGACGCACTTTTACTTTTATTTATACTTTCCACTTGGACTTGGTCCTTTTTTTTTTTTTTTTGGTTTTTTTTTGGTTTTGTTGCTTGTTGGGGTCTTAATAAATAATTTGCCAAGCAAAAATTTACGCTTCAATAAACCAAGGCTGCCAGATTCTGTCTGTTGTCGGTTTACTTGTACTTTTTCTTGTTGGTTTTTGGCTCTTTTTTGGCATGAAGGTTGAAGCACTTCAGCCTGTTTAGCACCACCGAACGGATATAATCAAGTTTGCACACCGCTGAATGCCACACGAAAACTCCGAATGTCCAAACGCACTTCAAAAAGTATTTTGCAGTTCTTTTTCTTCAACTCATATTTTGCACCCAGCTCCGTGCCCCAACCCCTTACCCAACCCCAACTCACTTTACCTGCCTCAACTTCAACTTCAACAAGAGTTAGCCTGCTAAAGAAAAGAGCACGTGGCGGAACGAGTATTAACCTGCCACGTACTTTTAGTTCTGATTTTCTTTTTAAACCCATAAAATGTCTACACCAAAAAAAAAAAACAAAAAAAAAAACGAAAAAGGAAAAGCAACATAAGAAATCAGGTTTTTGCCAATGCCTGTAAAATTACTAGCAGCACAATTTCTGATATTTTTACCTATTTCCTGAATCGATAAAAACAAATTACCTTTACAATTTAATATGCAGCATATGAAAACAACACAAACTACTTATTTTATGCAATGTTCATACGAGTTTCTACAGGGTATTTGCTAGCCGTACTTCTTTATCTAGCGCATTTTTGTCTAGTCATCATTTTAAGTACAAATTTCTTTTAGTTTGTCTACAATTCAATTTCAATCTAAACTTGTCATTTGATGTTTATAGCTTTATATTTTCAAAAAGAAATTAGATTCGAAAACTGCATGGAAAACTTTAGTTTCTCTTTCATCAAATAGATATATATAGTATTATAATTTTGTCACAAAATGTGTGACGTTTTCAACTCCATAAAGTATATGTTATTGATCAGCAATGACAGCCGAGTTAAAACTAGTCATATCCACCGATCCATCTATCTGACTGTCTATGTGAACTCGACTCTCAGCTAATCCATTTTGATGAAACTTGGCACAAATGCTGCTATTAACAGTAGGTAGCACATATGTAAGAATCGGACAGATCGGATAACTATAACATATAGCAGCTGATCGGTCGAAAATATTGATTTATAAGCTAACCAGACCAAACTTACCAATTCTGAGTTTTAGCATTAACTAAGCAACTTTACAACATTTTGTAAGAATCGGACTACTATATCTTATAGCTGCCATAGGAACAATCGGTTGAAAAATTAGTTTTTTGTTTTTTTTTTTTTGGAAAACTTAACAAAACTTTCTCGTAAAAGCTTAAGAAAGTTAGACACAAGTTGACAAAATTTCATTAAAATCGGAAGACTATATCTTATAGCTGCCATAGGAAAAGTCAATTGAAAACTAAGATTTTGTATGAAAATCTTTTTTTGTTTTTCAAACAATCTTAACCAAATGTACCAATTCTGCATTTTCACCAAATTTAAGCAAAATCCGGCGACTTTATCTTATAGCTGCCATAGGAACAATCGGTGGATTATTATGTTTTTTATACTCTGTTTTCCAAAATGGAAAAAAAGAGTATATTGGGTTTGTGAAATGTCCGTCTGTCCGTCTGTCCGTCTGTCTGTCCGTCTGTCTGTCCGTCTGTCTGTATGAACGCAGGTTTTTTCCACAATTTTGAAGCTAGAGCAACCAAACTTGGTATACATGTTGGTATATACCATAGGCAGACAAAGTGTCAAGATCTCCCCCCCACCCCCACCCCTTCCCCCACAAACCGCAAAAACCTATATCTTCCACAGTTTTACAGCTAGAGTAACCAAATTTGACATAAAGACTAGTGACCACACCCTTGACCGACCTGCCAAAAAAAAATATGCCACGCCCACTACCACCCCCGCAAATGAGCTAAGCCTGTATCTCCTACACCCTTATAGCTAGAAACCCCAAATTTTGCAGTATGACTCCATTTGAACTCTTCGATAGATTGGAGAAAAAAATTTTTACGTACAGAAAACAGAGTATATCGCAGTCGGGTGAGCCCGACTGCAACGTTCTTACTTGTTTATAAACAACTTTGCTTCAAGTGTAAAACCGAAGATAACTTTTCTTTTTTGTATATTTTTTTTAACTGTTTTGTCAAAGTTATGTTTGTATAGTTTTAACTGCAAGCTTAATCCTTGTTACTATTATAATTATGCATAAAACGTAAACTAATAAATTGCGAGTAAAGCTTTAAGCTGAAATGCATAAAATATAAAACATATATATATATATTTTAATGGAGTTCTCTTGAGGTAGTTTAATAGTAGTATATATCAACATATATGTGTGTATATGTATGTGTGTGTATATATGTTATATCTGTATGTGGTTCATGTGGAATGTGGTTTATGTGGTTCGTTGGCTGAGCATTAAGCTGATATATGCTGACCAAATTTACTGTAAAAAGTGCGCTTAGTTTTACAGTTTTGCATTTACATTTGAACAATTTGTGTTTTGTTGTGTTTGTATTTGTGTTTGTATTTGTGTTTGTATTTGTATTTGTTTTTGTATTTATATTTGCTGTACACACAATAATATTTTCAACTGTTTTCTTTATATATTTTGATTTTTTACACACACACACACATACATACACTCACACACACACTCACACACACCACAAAAGCAGCGTGAGTTGTGCGTTTTGGTTATTTGGCTGTGTTGCTTGTGCATAAATTGTGGCATGAATGTTGCCAACCACTGCACTAATGCCTCTGCTGCAATCCAGCACCCCTTTCAGCCCCCCCTTGAGCACCACTATATGTTTGCTGTATACGTTAAAACAATAAACAACGTGACTTATCACATTGCGTAACTTGTGATTTAATTGGATTTATACACACGTACATACGTGTTGTGGGTTGACAGCCCCTGCCCCTTTTTCTGTTCTCCTGTCCACTTTCCACCTTCGAATTTACCCCACAGTTTTCATCCTGCCCGAAAGTATTTACGTTCATTTTTATTACAACCTTTTCCACAGCGCTTCTTTAATGTTGTATAACAAACAGAAAGCTACGAGAAGGCAACCATGACAATCGGCAATCGGTAATCGGTAATCGGTAATCGGCAATCGGCAATCGGCATCGGCAATCGCAATCAGAATCGACATCGCCATCGATTGTGGTTGAGCAAAGTTTTTAATTATGTTTGTGGTTAGCAATTGGATTTTCTTCTCGGACAGGACATGTGACAGGCGTAAAAAGTTATTGCCGCTTGATTATATTATATGTATGTTTGGTGTGTGTTTCGCAGGGACGATTAAACTTTCATGTTCTTTTTACACACCGAACAAAATGGATTAATATTCAATTGCAACTTTTTTAATATCAATTGTATTTGTGTAATTATTGTTGATGCACAAGTTGGCGCAGTAACTATTTTTTAGAACTTTTTTAAACAGTAGCAGTTTCATGCTTTCTGAAGTCATCTTAGCTTCTTTTGCACCTACTTTGTTGCAACGTTCCTTTTAAATATCCTTGCGATATATTACTTGCTGCAATAAAGGTGAGTTAAACAAGTTTTGTTTTCGTTTAAATTACAAAAACTTTGTCTCGTTTGTCAATACTACATCATAAATTAGGCAAACTTAGCTGTTTAGATACAAAAATTTAGATTATTTGTACTAAAACTATAACTTTTAAGCTTTTCCCTGAGTTCAGAATGCAAAAAAAAAGCATTAATTTAACAAAAGTCAAAGCAAAACTTAAATTACTCGACTGCCTTTTCCAAGAGATAAAGGAAAAGCTATCGGAACCTTAAAGTTAAAACTATAAATAAACTTAAGAAAACTATTAATTGGTTTCTCGAGAAAAAAAGTAGTTCCATATCAAATTGTTCAGTTATTGATTAGTTTTCGTTATCTAAATTCTAAAATTAAGAGTCAATAATTTTGCACAGATATTCGCTGTTCGATGAGCGCATGTGAAAATTTTAAATATTGGGCTGTCAAATATTAAAGATCCTAACCAACATTGTGGCACTCGTCTAAATTATGGGCAATCGTAAATATTTGCCATGTACATACATCAAGATGTAAAAGACTTAATGTATAGACAGCAACGTTTGCTGCTGCTGCTGTTGCTGCTGTGCGTAGGCAAATCGAATACGCTCGCGCGCCAACATGGCGTATGCGTAATTATAATTATGTAATGCAAACAGCACAAAGCACACACACACACACACACACACACACACACATAGTTACACACAGAAACACACACAAACACAAAAACAAACACAGTCTCAGTCAGTCTCAGTCAGAGTCACAGTTATAGAGAGACAAACACATAGAAACACACACACAGAGAAATATATGCATGCCATTTTAATTAGCATATAGAGCATCACGCATACGCCGCGTTGGCCGGACTCAATTTCAGGCACTTGGCATTTGGACATGCCAGTTATAATTGTTCAACAGGCTTAAACAGACAACGCACAAGTGAGAGAAGCCCACAGGGGTGACTGTGGGGACTGTGGTGAAGAAGGGAAGGGGACGGGGACGGAGACGGGGACGGGGAAGATTGAAGGATGTAGGATGTAGAAAGGGGCTCGCTAATGATAAAGTGGGATAGCACGACAGTTGCGCATTCAATTAACGCAGCACACATACACATACACACACACACACATACTACACTGCACAAAAAAAAATAAGCGTTTTAATAATTAGTATTTTCGTAGAAAACTAGCTTAGAAAACGATAGTTCTGAAGTTCGAAACATACAAGCGAAACTCTAAAAAACTATGCGAAATGAATAATTTAAGTTAAGCAAGGCATCAGTCTAGCAAAGGAAAGGTTCTCAGGTTCGAAACCCAATTTGTAACCCACAATCGCAATTCTAAGAAAATATCCGAAATGAATCAATAACGTTAAGCAAGGGATATGCCTAGTTCGATACCCAGCAAATTAAAGTTCTCTAGATCGATATTCATCAAATGAAAGTACTCGAGTTCGAAGCCCACAGTTCACATTCTAAAAATGCTCATTTTGGAAAATGAGTTATTAACATAAAGCAAGCCTTAGAAAACGTAAGTTCCAAGTTCAGTGCCCACAGTCGCTTTTCTAAGAAAATATAATTAAGGCATCTTTATTAGAAAACAAAAGTTGGCAAGTTTGTTACCCACAGTCACAATTCTAAGAAAATCTCACAAAAGAGCAATTAACGTTTAGCAAGGCATCTTTGCTTAGAAAACAAAAGTTCTTGGGTTCGATACCCACAGCAAGTTTAGTTGTGTAAACAGTTTCGAGCAGCAACCATTCCAGCAAAGGTCACTCATTGTGTATGTTTGACAAAGTTTAGTAAAAATATTATGCTAGCAAACCAAAAACTGCATAAATTTTACACAAACAGCAATTGTTGTGTTTTTCCATAAATAACTAAATGCTTAACTCAACAAATTCTGTTTATTTCTATTCAAAATATATATGTTTTAAGCACAAAAAGTAAACTTAAGTCAAAAGTTAAGTTATTGTAAATGCAATAGTTGGGGTAAGTCGGCTCAACTAAAAAGTAGGTGCCGAACGCGCCTATTTCTTGCAGTGTACACATACACACATATAACTAGGCCAACAGCTTCGTTTCGACCCGCAACCGTTTCCGTTTCCGGCCGCTCCCTCTGCCTAATCCGCGGTCTGCCACGTGCACGATTATCGAGACGCATCGCTGCTGCTGCTGCTGCTGCTGCTGCTACTGCTGGTTGTAGGTTCGTTCATTCTCTTTGGGTATTCATTTTTCCGGGCGCCAAAACATTTTGGCATAGCAAATTCCACTTCCCTTTAACCCCTTTAGCGCTTTACCCCTTCATCCCTTCATCCCTTTGGCAGTGTCAGTATCTGTGTGAATACATAATTAAAGCATTCACAGTTTTGGAGCATTCAAATTAAATTATGGCGGCAAAGTGTTGAAGTTTCTATTCGGGCTTTGAGTTGGGGGTTGGGGAATTGTTGGGGAGGCTTGTTCGAATAGAAAAGTGGGTGGGTTTTTGATATTTGCGTGTGCCACTTAAAGGCATATCGAACTTTGTTAATTGACAGATGCTAATTATTACCTAATTATTATTTATGTGCCGCTTAGTGTCTCTCTAACTGTCTGTCTATCTGTGTGCGTATTACACATATACATATATATAGATTTCGAAATGTGTGTGTGTGTGTGAGTGTGTGTGAAATATCAATTGCAATTCATAGAGTCAGACTCGTATGCCTTCAACTAGAAACAACTGCGACTGACTAAAAAAGCCAAAGCGGAAGTTCACTTTAATAACTCGCTGAAAAGCCGCTCGACTGTTTGGCTTATGTGGGTGCTATGCTGTGTTGCAGAATAGGGGATTGAAAGTTTAGGGGGGAGGTATTATAAAACGGGGGTGCAATTGCACGAATAGTTGGGCAAATGTTGAACGAGTTACGAAAAACCCAACTGAAAATCGGAAAAATAAGTGCTGAATATACTAGAAAAACGAAACGAGAAAGCAGCTCTCTAGCCCAAATATGAAAAGTTGAACGAGTCGAGTGGTGCCACAAGCTGACCCACCCAACTACCCAACTAACCAACCACCCACAATGCTGGTATGGCATGTGTGGGCGTTGCTGCTGCTGCTGCTGCTGCTTTTGCCTTTTTGTGATTAGCATAAAACTGCCAAAGTCTGTGCAGAGGCCATAAACATTGGTATGTACGCCCAAGACACATACGGACGGGACGCTTTTTGGTTTTTAAATACCAAAAAATATTGTTACGAGTGCAACAGCAGCAGCAGTGGCAGCACCAGTGGCACCAGCAGCATCGACAGGGCCAAAATTCACCCAAAAAATGCCAACTGAGTCCAAACTCACAATGCGCCCAATCGCCCATTTGGCCATTTTCCATTGTGAAGTCCACAGGACTCGATGTTTTCATGTGTTGCGCACACTTGCTGGGCGGCTTACCTTGCACAATCGAGCATACAAGCCACACACATACATAGAGACACACACACACACACACACACACACACACACACACACACACACACACACATATACAGAGATATACATACATACAGTGTGTGCACTTTTTTGGAACTCTGGCTTCGTATTTGGCTAGCTAAACGAGTTTAGTTGGCCAAACATTATCATAACTTGGTCGTTTGCAAGCCGCAATGGTATAATCGTTTCATTTTGAAAACGTTTTCGGCATTTTTACGGCAACTCCACACACACACACACACACACACACACATACATACACAACTAAGGACTCTACTCGTACATAGAAGGACTGTATTTCCGTTCATTATTTCCATTTTCGTTTAGATTTACATGTGTGGGCTGCAAAATGCTGCATAATAATAAACTTTCGCTTTCTGACAAAGCTCTACAAAATATTTCTCGACTTTATTTTCCTTTAGCAATTTGAGAGTTGGCCAAAATAATAAGTCTGCCTCGTCAAATAAGCCGCTGCGGACTGTAATTTGTTGTTGGCTGTTGGAATGGGGGGGAGAAGGGGGTAGTAGGAGTAGAAGATATGAAATAGGGTTAAACGTTGCACATGGATAAATACATTTTGAATACTTCTTAGGTAGTTAACCCATTGTTATACACTTGCATTGGTTATAATAACTATGTCATGCAATGTGCCTCTTTCGTAAACATCAAATATATATACATATATGTATATATATCTATTCGATCTCTCAGTAATTCGTTCGACTATCAAATTTGATGCTCAGTTTTAAAGTTGCATGGCAATCATGCTACTTCCGACGGGTTTACTAAAACATATAGCTGCCATAGCAACGATCGGTCGAGAAACTCGCTTCTTAAGTGATTTTGACCAAACTTATCAAATTTGAGTTTGAGTATAAACCAAATCGAACAACTATATCTTATAGCTGCCATAGTAACAAACTGTTTAAAAATGAATTGTTGTCTGAAGAACACACTCGGCTTTTTTTCTGTTTGCAGATTAATTATACTTAATAGTACAGATCCTGACTACTATATCTATTGAAAACACAACTTTTATATGTAAAAGAGTATTAAATCAACGGCATATCGAAGATAGCTAGTTTTCTCTTGCTTTATTTATGTACAGGTAAAAATATACATATATTCCGAGAATGAAGCTCTATAATTAATTGCATGAATAATCAGGCAAAGTGAAATAAAAACGGCTATTAATTATAGTTTTGTCAGCGTACAAGAGACGACCCCCCTTTCGGTTTTTTGTGACCCCCTCTGCAACATGAGCAACGAAATGACTTCATTCTATATATTCCAATATTAAACATATGTAGTAAAGATGTATGTGTGTGTGCGTGTGTATGTGTGTGTACAATTCTGGCCAAGTGAAATTAATTCAATGCGCTTAAATTTCACGTCTATTAGTCTCTCGAGTGCGACGCCAGTTTCTAATTTCCATATATTTCTGTTTTTGTAATAATTTTTTTTTTTTTTTTTTTTTGTTATGTTATGCTTTGCTGTGGCAGCAGAGTTCTGTCTCCCTCTAACGCCTCTACCCCCCTCTGTTCCATCCACCCCTTTTTAGCCGCTTTACCAGTTTAGTTTTTGTTATGTTTTTGGATCCCGCTGCCGCTACTGTGCTTGTGGCATGTGCCGTCCAACGCGCCAGGCAATTAATTTTGAATTTTAATACCCCAAAGTCACTGAGCGCGCACACACACACACACTACACACACAGACTACACACACACGCATACACCTTGCTGCTCTGCTGGCTAATTGTGGCACAGCAATTGCAGCCCTTTATATGTTGACTGAGAAAGTTGTTTTGGAAAGAGGATATGGTAGAGCTGGCAAAACATTGATGACAACATCGATTATATCGATAATTTTTCAAGTTCTCTTTATTATCGATGTGTTCATAGCTATATCAATAGTGACATGATATGGTAGAGGTAGTTACATCGATAGTTTTAAATTATATTTATCTTTTCTTTCCACAAAACGTTGACGGAAGTGGAAACTATAACTATTTTCAGAGAAAATATTTTCTCTATATTTTGGTTTTACTCATATTTCATATGTTAATATTTTCCTTAATGTTGATCTTGTTATACGTTTAGCATTTGAAGAACTTTTCAAGTTTATTTTATGTGCAGTTTTCAAAAAAAAACCAAATGATTGACAGATAGGCAACTATGAAATTCACTTTTCCTAGAGTATTTCATAACATATTTGTGTTCGATCGATAACTATCGATGATTTCCATAATATTGAAAACTTTCGATGACTCGTACAACTATATTTTGGTCAGCTCTAATTTAGACTGTTGGGGGGGCTGGGTTGAAATGTGAATCCGTTGCAAATTGAGACGACGACCTTCGACGCAAGTTTGTGGCAGGCGACATGAGGCACATTACTCGTAAAACAACATGGACTATGGACTATGGACTGTGGACTATGGACTATACACAACACCTTGGCACCGGAAGCGGAAACATAGCAAAAATGTCAAAGGCACAACAAACAGCGTTCAACAGAAAAACCATTAGGCGACAGAGCTTGCAATGTAGGTCAAAAGGGGGGGAGGGGAGGGCAAGGAAGGGAGAAGTACAGGACGACTGTCGACTGTTGACTGTCGTCCTGTATCGTGCAGGTGGCAGCATGGCAATAAAAACAAGTGGCAAGCAGAGCAAGCGGCAAGCAGAGCAAGCGGCAAGCGGCAAGCGGCAAGTGGCAAGTGGCAACTGGCAAACCATTTGATTCGCTGAGTGGCAAGTTGTGCAAACAGTTTAAACTGTGACCCAATAAGACAATAAGTGCAAATTTAATCAACAATAAACGTTAAACAAACTTGCAGCCTCTCGTGTTGCCTCTCTCTCTCTCTCTGCTTCGCTTTGCTCCCTTTTAGCCAACAAATTGCGGCCAGGACATTAAGTTAAGTTCACGAACCCGCGCCCAAACAACTGAGACAATGAAAAGCCAGTTATTTATTGTGTGGCAGCGCTAATTGCAAAAATAAAACATGATTTATGGCCAGCATGATAATATGGCCAAGTTAAACGCGTTGCCAAAAGATGCCAAAGGCCAAAAGCTGCCTCAGGGCCCAATAAGGCTCATGTGTGTATGTGTGTGTGTGTGTATGTGTGGGTGACCAGTAAGTTAAGTTGCCACACTTGGAGAAACAAGTACAAATTATGTCAAAAGCAATCCAAGTTGGACCTGTTTCGATTATCATATAATATCAGGTCTGTTTCCATTTTCGATTCTGATCAAAACATTCGAAATTGGTATTGTTAGCTGCTCTGAATTTCGTATATCTATGGCAAATCCGATTTAAAAAGTTTTGCTTTTGAGACTGTGGAATGAGAAGTATTCGAACTTATCTTTAAAAAGGAAACACGTTTGATATTTTGTTCGAAAATAGAAACACTCAATTGAAAACGATTCGAAATGAAAAGTTCTCGGTAATAGGAAAAGGCCTGCTTAACTTAAGAGAATGTTAAATAAAGCGTTAGTTTTCCAATTCCAAAACGATTTGAAGTCGAATACAAACGATATTGGATATTTCTAGATTTGAGTATTGATTCAACATTCCAAAAATGATTTTAGTTTTGATATCATATTTTATGAGTGAGCTTTTTTTAATACCAACATTTACTTTAAAGGATGTTTTAGTGCTTCTTCATAGTTCGTCATTAGAGTGGACTGTATTTATGTGGTATTTTTTAGAAAAGGTTTATTTGAAACATTCATTTGCGAAACACTCAACGAGTTGAATATTTGATTTGAAACCTTTAACCGAATTCTAATCAATAACGAACAAATTTCTTTAAGTGCATACAGGATGGGCAGGAAAAACAATGAAGCCGCTTTGTGCTTCGTGGTTCAATTCTGCGTGCGAAAAGTTCATTTAATGGGCAGACATTGGCCAATTATTTGTAGATAATTGCTATGCGAGCAGCTTTTTAAATGAGTTGACAGCGATGCTGCTGATGATGATGATGATGAGGATGATGCTAATGCTGATTAAGATGATATGAATGATGATTATGAACATTATGATGATAGTGATAATGCTGACGAGTATGTTAAGCAGTCCAACCAATGGCTTGGAAGCGAATCAATCAGGCGATACACACAAAAGCCCATTGCCAAACAAGTTGTTGTCCACGTCTTTTGGGAGGGGGGTTGGGATGATGATGGTAATGGTAGGGGATTGGGGCTGGCAATCTCACAGCTCCTGCTCTGCTAAGTTTTGTTGTTTTCTTTCTGTTTTTTTTCTTCTCTCATCTGAACTACACACAGTGAACGGAAGAGCAAAAGCAAAGCTCATCATTATGGCTCATTAGCAAAGCAATTTTTGTGTGTGTATTACTAGTAGTATTTTCCCACTTGTCCCGCTTTTCCTCGCTTTTCCCTTTGACCCTGTGTTCGACTGTGTATGCGAGTGTTGGTTATATTGAATGCTGCTAATTTGCACATAAGCCGCTTGGGGGCTCTCGTGCATAATGCGAAATCTCTTGACGACAGAACTTTGCTGCTGGGGCAATAACTAAGCTGCCCATAAGCACCCCAGCAAATAGACATGCGGCATGCGGCACGAGGCACGCAGCACGGTCCACGGGGCACAGGATACAAGGCACGAGGCAACGAGCCAGAGCCTAATCCAACTGCTTATTACATACAACATGTTTGTGCGCCCAAAAGTATGCCAACACAAATAGCAAATAGTTTTGTGGCCAGCCCACAAAACTCATCTCAACTCATCTCATTTCATCTCATTTCAACTCATTTCAACTCAACTCAACTCATCTCATTGATTTTTAGGTGCAATCCACAAGGGGCAACAACTGGGTGGCAAGTGTGGGCAGGCAGGTTAGCATGTTAGCAGCTTGGCCAGCGTTGGCCCCGCGGGCTTAGCTGGAACCAAAAATAATTAACCGCAAATGCAAAAACAAAAATCTGCCAACATCAACACAAAAGCGAACAGAAACAAGAAACAAGAAAAAAAAATAGCTATCAACCAAGTGCCGAACTTTTAATACCCTTCAAAATGGTTACGATGACAAACAAGTTTTTTCGTTCAAAACTCAATTTCGAATGATAGTTTTGTGCGTTGTAAATATAAAACGATTTTCTTGATAGGAAATCGAACCCAAGGTTTTGTGTATCAGTGCCGAATGCCTCCTCATTAATTTTGTGAAAAATATCGATGATCGATAATCGTAGTAACACAAAAAGTATCGATTTTGAGTACTCAAGTCGTAAACAGACAGCAGGATGAACAGAGATCTGATCAAGAATATATATACTCCCTAGAGTCGGTCACACATTTAGTGGCGAAATTGTAATACCCACTGCAAGGATATACAATTTGTGTCGACAGAAAGTGGGCATGGTTAGGAGCAGGGCAGAGAAGGGGGCAGCAAAGAGAAGAGTCAGAGTCAGGGCAACTTACAACAGGCGACTTCCATTCAACGGGAAACGGCTTAATGTACCGGTGAGCGAGCGCACATGAGGCGGCATGTGTCCATTATTTGGTACATTAAGAGGCAGCAAACGTTGCACGTTGCACGGGGCATGGACGGAGACACATACAACGTTGATAGCCTTTATTGTCTGCAGCAGCAGCAGCAGCAGCAGCATCAACAGCATCAACTGCAACAGTTGCGACTTTTAATGTCAACGAACGGAAAGGGAGAGGTGGCAGGTGGAAAGGAAGGGTAGGATGGGTAGGATGGGTCTGGTTGCCTCCACATGTTGACGCTGACAACCGCAGCAACAAATGTGCATAGAGTCAGCCAGGCAGCAGCAACAGCAGCAGTAACAGTAGCAACAGCATCCTGTTGCCCCAACTACCGCTCATTATGTGTAATGGCAGCAGCAGCAGCAGCAGCAGCAACATTATCAACGTCAACGTTGGCGAGTCCTACCGAGTCCTGGCGACTCCAAATGCCAACAGTGTGGCAACAAGAGGAAGCTATGAATGCAAGCTACCTGCACATTTGCACATAAAAGGAAAGGCTACGGCCACAATTGTTGCTGCAACAGCAACAGCAACAACAACATCAACAGCAACAACAGCAGCAGCAGCAATGGCGAACGCCCTCTAGCAATACATTAATAATAACAACAAAAACAGCAGCAACAACAACAACAACAACAACAGCATTGCACCGCAGTAATGAGAAAATATAAGAAAAAGCTTATACAAAAAATATAAAACTTCACAAATACGACCTATTGAAATTAAGCAAACGCAATTTGTGCAAAACTCAAATCAATCAAATTTAAATGCAGTTCTTTCATTTCTTTGTTGCTGTTTATTGTGCTCTTTTTTACTAGCTACCAATTATCCAGCAAACAACATTTCTTCAACTCAATATTCCGTCAACACATTTGTAAACATTGTAAACGATCTAGAAAACAGACAAAAACTAGCTTAATTAGACCCAAGTAAAAATCTAAAATATATAGAATTTGTCTTAAAATTAAAGCTTGTTTGTTTCTGTAGCTGAAATAAGTATCAATAGACTGGACAAAAAGAACGTGCTTAAACTAGTGAAACTGCCTAACTAGTACAGTTAATGACTTCTTAAATGAAATGCTCAGTTTTACTCCCTGTTCCCATTAAAAATGGGAAAAAGGGAGTTATAAAGTACTGCACATATGTGTAACAGACAGAAGGAGGCAGTTCCGACCATATAAACTTCATATATTCTTGATCAGGATCAACAGCCGAGACGAACTAGCCATGTCCGTCTGTCTGTCCATCTGTCTGTCTGTATGAACGCACAGATCTCAGAGACTATAAGAGCTAGAGACACCAAACTTGGCATGCAGGTTCCTGTATACCATACGCAGATCAAGTTTATTTCAAATTTCGGATGCACCTCCCCGCACCCCCATAAATCGCAAAAAACTCCCACAGCCACAATTTTAATGATAAAGCTGATTTTTGGTATACATATATGTTGTATCAATGTTGTTCCGCTGTGTAAATTTTATCACAATCGGATAAATAACACCAAAGTTATGGAAGAATCTATTACCCCCGTCTCAGCTGGCAGAAACAACAGTTTGACAGGCACTGCACAAGTTAAGTGCGCTGCTTGCTTGTGTTGCCGCTGAACTGCTTGAAATGCCCATTGGGAGCAGGGAGTCTCGTAGTCGGGCATACTCGACTAGAGCATTCTTACTTGTTTTTATATGAAGTTTGCCAGAAATTTTGACTTTCTGCTGTGCTGGATACCCGGCTTTTTTTTATTAGTTTTACAAGCAATCAATAAAACAATAGTTATTTTATTTAAGTCTATACTAAAAAATGTTGAATTGACATAAGTGTGTGAACATGTTGTGTAATTGATGAGAAACTATCAACAGCAGCAGATTTGTTTATTATGAATTATTTTGTAAAATGTATGCAAATTAATTGTATTACTTAATTGAAGCAAATAGCTAAACACATATTAACTTAACAATTTATCTTTCTCTTTCTTGCAGCATGGACTACACCTCAGTTCTCTGCTGCGGCGTGGCTTTTGTGCTATATTTGAACACGCTTAATGCGGGCTTCGTCTATGACGACAGGTGAGAAGATAAAGCATATAACCAACCAACTTGACGCCAATGTTTAAGCTTTAAGGCAAATTTATGTATTTAAGCAGCAAACACACACACACACACGCACAACCTTAGCTTGTACGAGTCACAAAACAAAAAAAAATTGAGCGTAGAAATACAAAATTTTGGTTTGGGGGGCAAGAATGGTTGCCTGTGGCATGCCTGAGATACTCTGCAATGGAATTTCAGTGGTACTTAAAATCGAATTTCAAGCCATGGCATGCCGAACACACACACACACACACACACACACACACACACACACACACACACACACACACACACATACAGTGGCACATGCCTCTGACTGGCTGACAAGAAAGGCGCTACAGCGACTTTGTGCGGCATTAGAGTGGCATTTGTTTATGTGAACCGCAGCAACGACAGCAGCAGCAACAACAACAGCAGCAGCAGCAACAACAACAACAACAACATCATTGGCAATGCCCATGATACAGAAGCTCACGAGCTGTGCTGGTTTTCGTTGTTGCTGCTGCTGCTGTCCCTCTACTTGTCCCTGTCCCTGTTCGTCTTGCTGTTTCTGTTGCTTTTGCTGCTGCTGTTCCTGTCACGACCACCACGACAAAATCCTACAAAAGTCCTCCTGCTGTGCGTGCCGAGGTGTCCAGGTGAGCTGCCACCAAAGACCAGAACCCACGCGAGGCACACGGCGAACATCCAGCAACAACAAGAGCAACAACAACAGCAACAACAACAACAACTGGGCCAATGATGTTGTCGCAGTGGCTGCAACACTGGCGAAAGGCTGATGATGCCATCAGTGACAACATCGGGACGTATCTATCTATCTGTGTATATCTGTGTGTGTGTGTGTGAGTTGGGGCAGCGAAAATTGCACGAATATGCCAGCAGCTGCGTCTGCCCCCTTTTTGATGTTCATGTCGCATGTCCACAAGTTGCTGTTGCTGTTGCAGTTGCAGCAGTTGACTAAGCAACAGTCGCTAAATTCACAAAAATATGTGCCCAACAAATTACTGCTCGGAAGTTGGAAGCACCAACAATGGTCAAAGCAAATTATATTCCTAGCAACGTTTCTACCTAACTCCAAACTTTGTTCAAACTATCAAAACTATGCCAAATTAAATGCACAATCCTGCATTGTTAGCAATTTGTGCTTTAAATTGATTTGGCTTCTAATTTTCGAGTTTTTTGAGTTGGTTTAACCTCATACATTTTTAGAATATTTCAAAAACTCTCCGTCCAAGTCAAGGCAATTAAGAAAAAAATGGACACACTTAGGTGAATTATATTTGAAATTAGAGTTGAAAAATAAAAACACAAATTAAAATTTTTATTTTGAAATAAGAATATTAAAATAGGAAAAATAAGAAAACTCTCTAGCTAAAGATTTGGCTACATCAAGCATCGACTTACCCCTTGCGGCGTTAGAACCAGTTGAGAATTCTAAGCGCATCAAACGGAAAAAGTGCTTTAGAGCTGTTTTTGAAAAGCTTACTTTGATTGAGTTAAAAAGCAACGAACATGAATCCTACTTAGCCAATCAAATTAACAAAAAAATTTTTATTTATAAAAATCAGCGTAAAATCATGCCAAAATGACTTTTTTTTTTTGTTTCTTATAAGGCTCATATAGAAAGGGATTTTCCTCAGCTTTCAACTCCCATAACTTTGTTAAAATTGAACCGATTTTAAATGCGGAATGTGTTTTTGGTCAGAACATCTTTATGAGATTGATTTTGCATTCAAATTTTGATTGATTTTATAAATTATTTTTTGGTCTAGTTTTTTTTTTCAAACTTTGACCTTACTAACTCCTATTAAACTTAACTTAACTTTTAATTGATTGTCTACTTTAATGCTAATTTTTTTTTATGGCATACAAACAAAATGCAAGTCCCATTGCTTTTGGGGTGCCTCGTTTAATACATTTTGACATATGATTAAATATTTGAGCAGTTGTTAAAATTTGTATGTTTTCTTTTTTTGACTTTTTCAGACGTGCCATACTGGGTAATTCAGATGTTTCTGGCGGAGCGCCCTGGCAACGTAGCTTTGGCAATGACTTTTGGGGCACACCGCTTACGGATAGCGGCTCCCATGGCTCGTGGAGGCCGCTTTGCGTGTTGAGTTTCAGGCTGAACTACCTGATGGCCGGCGGCTATGCGCCGTGGGGCTTCCATTTGGTGAACAATCTGTTGCACTGCGTGGCGACGGCATTGGTGGTGCGCGTGGCACGCACATTGCTTGCGTCATTTTGGGCAGTGCTCGTCTCTGGCTTGCTCTTCGCAGCCCATCCCATACACACAGAGGCCGTGGCAGGAGTTGTAGGGCGCGCGGATGTTGCCGCCTGTGTCTGCTATCTGCTCACGTACCTCAGCTATCTGCGGCACATGCGCTGGCGTGAATCCGCCGATCCTCGCCAGTGGCTGGCATTGGGCACCACGCTTATATTTTCAGTGGCCGCATTGCTCTGCAAGGAGACGGCCATTACGTCACTGTTGGTGTGTGCGGCGTTTGACGTAATGCGTGGCCTTGGTGGCCAGGTGGACAAGGTGAGTAGAACAAAGCCGCATTGCCACTCCACTCCAACAACATTCATTTTATAACGTTCTCGTTTAACCGCAGCGTCGCAGATCGATATAAAATCGATATTGTCTATCGATGTTAAGTATATTTCAGTACACTTGGTGTATTTTAGATATGAAAACAGTTTTATTTGATAAAGTATATATATATATACTCTTAACAAAAAACAAGCTGACTGCGCAGTTATGCGACGAGTTGCGACGTATAAATGTGCGATCTGCGACGCTGCGAGAGTTATTTGAACACCCTAATGTAATCCAATGTGAACGAAATCTCTAGAGATATCAGTGACACATCCTGACATATCCTGCAATCCCTTCAATAATCTCGTATTTTGTTTTTTTATTTGCCTTTATAGCAACGTGTTCGGTCGCTTTGCATTGTGCTGGGCACGCTTTTCTGCAGCGCCTACTACCGACTGGTTATAGTGCCAGGTCCACAGACCGCATTCTCCAGTGCCGATAATCCAATTGCACGCACTGCATCCATGTGGACACGATTGCTGACGTTTCTCTACCTGCCCGTTATAAACTTTAAGCTGCTGCTGCAGCCGCAGGTGTTAAGCTTCGATTGGGGCATGGACGCATTGCCACGTGTCACATCGCTTTGGGATCGTCGCAATGCTCAATCCGCCTGTTTCTACTGTGTGCTGGTGGGTGTGGCCTGGCGCAGCTGCAAGCTGCTGCTGCACAGCAGCGAGCTATTTGAGAGCAGCGGCGGTGGCGGCTATCCACAGTATCATATACAGAAGGTTGGACGCAAGTCGCGCGCTAAGCGCAAGCGACTGGGCAACAGCAGCAATAACAATAATAATAACAACAACAACAACAACAATAATAACAACAACAGCAAGTACCAAGCCTATGAGGCATCCTTTCATCAGGACACGCTTCCATTCACCAAGCAGCCATGCAGCGACTGCAACAACAACAACAGCAATGGCGTCTATGTTTATGGCGAGGCAGCAGCTGCTTCCGCACCGCAACAACATCCACAACAACATCCACAACAGCATACACAGCATCCACATCCTCAACATTCGCAGCATCATCTAGTGTCTTCCGCTGTTAGTTTGGCTCTGCACAAGGCTTTTCGCGGTTCGCGCAGCAGCAGCAGCTGCAGCAACAGCACAACCGCCAGCAACAAGAGTAGCGGCAGCAGCAGCAGCAGCGCTAGTTCCAGCTCCAGTTCCAGCTCAAGCTCCAGCTGCAGCTCTGTAACCTCCTCCGTCATATCGTCGGATTATATGCTGGGAGGCATGTCAGTTGCCGCTCGCAATGCTTGCATATTGCTCATGTCCTGCGCCTTTCTCACGCTTCCCTTCCTGCCCGCCAGCAATCTCTTCTTCTACGTGGGCTTCGTTGTCGCCGAGCGGCTCTTGTATCTGCCCAGCGTTGGCTTCTGCCTGCTGGTTGGCTACGGTGTCTCCAAGCTTCTGGCATCCACACGCACTCAAGGAGCCCGAGGCTCCAGGACACGTTGCGTGCTGCTGCTTTGCTTCGGTGTGATGCTGGCAGCAATGAGCCTGCGAACTGTGCGTCGCAATGCGGACTGGCGGGACGAGGAGAGTCTCTTCAGGAGTGCCATTACTGTCAACCCGCCCAAAGGTGAGTTCTGTTTGCATTAACATTCGCACCTAAGTCTACAACTACAACTGGCAAACAATCGAAAACACTTTCAATAATATTTAAGCTGGTTTTTTGAAGTGATTTGGTTGATATCATAACTACCACTGTCGATACTTTCGATCGTTTCTATCGATAGTTTTAACTCTAGTGTCGATATTATCTATCGTTTAGGCTACCACTGGCAATTAAATCGATAGTTTTGAATGTCATTATCGATTCTATCGGTCTATTCAATAATGTTTAAGGTGGTTTTTTGATGTGATTTAGTCGATATAACAACTTTCGATAATTTTGATCGTTTATATCGATAGCTTTAACTTTATTTCCGATACTATCTATCGTTAAAGCATTGGCAATTAAATCGATAGTTTTGAATGTCATTATCGATTCTATCGGTCTGTTCAACTACCATTATTGGTTAAACTACCACAATCGATTATATCGATAGTTTGAACAAAAGTTATCGATAATATAGATAATTAAAACGAATATTATTGATACTTCCGATCATTTAAACTTCCACCGTCGCTTCTTTCGGTTCCTTAAAGAATAACTGTCAATTATATCGATAACTTTAACTAACATTATCGATAGTTTAAGTTCACATTATCAATACCATCGATAGTTTGAGCTTCTGTTTTGAGAATCCCCATAGTATAAGCTATCACATTCGATTATATCGATAGCTTTAACCAATAGCATTTATGCTTTAAAATGTTTAAGTTGTCACACTAGAATCTATCGATAGTTTTGACAAACATTATCGATGCAGTCGATTATTGAACTTGATACTTTCGATTGTTTTAGCTACCATTGTCGATACAGTCGATAGTTTGAACTACCAATCCTTTTACTTTTAGTAATGTCAATGTTATCGATAGTTTTAGCAATCACTGCCGATACGTTTTGATGCCTTGATTGACGCTTTTGCAACCCCTTTTAAACTGTTGCCCAACTGAATGTAACTTAATTTTTTTCGTCTTTTACAGCGCTGGGTAATCTGGGCAGCGTGCTGAGCTCCCAGGCGCGTTACGAGGAGGCCAAGCTGGTGCTGCAGGAAGCCATCCGATACAGGCCCAATATGGCGGACGTGCACTTCAATTTGTGAGTATCGAGTCCTGAGTCGAGTCGAGTCGAATCAAGTTGAGTCGAGTCGAGTAGACCACTTAGCGCCCATTTGGCTGACAGTTTGGGGAAAAAGGCTTCTGCGTATTTGAATCTGAATCTGAGTGCCTGTTTTGCATGTGCTTCCTCATTTGCAGTTTGCAGTTTGCAGTTAGATGAGCAGCTGTCCCACATGACATGTGACATGCAACATGCGACACACATTGCTTGCCACGCTTCAAGTGCTCAGATAAATGGCAGCCTTCTTCATCTTTTTTTTCTATTTTTTTCTGTTTTTTTTTTTTTTTGTGTGTTTTTCCAAGCCATTTTCATTATCTCTGTGTGCGTGTGTATGTGTGTGTGTTTTCCTGCAGCTTGGTTGCGCATTTAGTCCGACCAGGACATTTCATGCTCAGGGCTGCGCTGCGTTGCGCTGTTATAATGCAGCCCCTGGTAATACAATGCCGAACAAGCTGTCAAATGAAGCCCATTTTGTTGTTTTCTGCCAAGTAGAAGTAGAAGTCGCCTCCCTGCCACTTTCCACTCCCCCACTTCCCACTCCCCCACTTGCCACTTCCACCCACAGCAATAGGGAAATTCTTTCTATTCGCCTGCAGAACTATGCGCATTTTGTGCTAGCCACTTTTTTTTTTTTTTTCATTGCATACTTTTGCCAGCGCTGCTGCGTTTTCCAACTCAACAAAAGTCCTTCGCGTTCACACTCCACAACTAGTCTGCCCCCTCTGCTTTCCACCCACCCCTTTCGTCTGTCAACGTCTGACAGAGTCTGTAAGCGTCCTGTTTTGTCTGTTGTCTGTTCACATTGCATTTTCGCTCATTGCGCATATTTTGCAACGCGACTCGACTCGACTCGACGCGACGCGACGAGACAACATAACGGCAAAAGAAAAGCCAACAGCAGCATAGACAACTGCAGCAACAACAAGACTACAATATACTATGCCACACAACAACAACAAGTGTTCTAGCTACAACTGCAAGTAAAAAAGTGAAAAAAAAAGTGGCAAAAAAACAAAAAAAGAACTGCACGCGGAGTTGCGCTTTGAATATTCAGTGCGTCATTTTGCATGCTGCTCAGTTTTTTGTCACTGCCTCTATCTCTGCGTCTGTTGCTGCCTCTGTTGCTGCTTCTGCCTCTGCCACTGCCACTGCCAACTGTCAACGTCAGGCATTGTCGCATGCCACATTATTGCATGTATTTCGGTTAAGCACTATTCTCTCTGCCCCAAAACTTCTTACTTGCTGGTTAATGTCAAAGTACTCAAAGTCAATGGTTCAGAATCAGGTCACATTTCTAAGGCTGCTGTCATATGTAGCATAACATACTAGTACTATCCTGTTTCTGCTCCTGTTGCTCCTGTTCAGCAAACAATATACAAATATTAGCCGCTGGATAAACACTGCAAGCCACACGGAAACCCTACAAATCCATTCGTTACAACACAAATCAGAAAGAATTCTTATCCTCAACCTGTCAAGGATATCTCGCATACCCTTGCAGAAAAGTTGTTCATAGCAAAAGTTCATTTTCGACCAATTGTTCCTATGACAGCTTTAAGATATAGTGGTCCGATGTTGATCAAATTTGCTCAGCATGACAAATACATAACAAAACGCTGAAAATGTATATTTTGTTAAGACAGCTTGTTAAGCAAAACAGTTTTTCATATAAAAACCAAGTTTTCAACCGATTGTTCCTTTGACAGCTATAAGATATTGTTCTTCGAATTCAATGAAAATTTGTCAGCATGTGTATAACTTTCTTAAACCTTTAAAAAGTGAGTGTGCTTGACTTATCTTAAAAATTATAAAAAGTTTTTCATACAAAACTTAAGTTTTCAACCGATTTGTTCCTATGGCAAGTATATGTTATAATGGTCCGATCCGGCCGATTCAGACATATCTACTGCTTGCAACGCAGAGATGTGCCAAGCCTCATCAAAATTTCTTAACTGAAAGTCAAGTTCACATGGACAGTCAGACAGATAAACATACAAAAATGGCTAGCTCGAATCGGCTGTTGATGCTGATCCAAAATATATAAACTTTATGGTGTCCGCTTCAATACACATTTTGTGACAAAATCATTATACCCGCTGCAAGGATATAACAAAACAGTGGACAAACCGCAGCGTGACATGTTTGCCCCACGCTAATCGAAAATCAATGTTGTCGAGCTAAACCACGAGAAGTAGGAGTAAGAGCAGGGGGAGAAGGGGAGGAGCAGAAGCAACACATATCCTATTGCCAATAGCAGCGAGCAGAGCTGCTGTGGCTGTGTTTCCTCTTCCTGTTCGCGCTCAAAGAATAAACAGCTGTTTGCAAACACATATATTATTTACTGCGATCAAGTCATCAAATAGGAAAATGCTCGCGGCATTCGCTGCTGCTGCATCTCTTGTCGTTTGCTTGACTGATTACCGACCCCCATTCCCCCACCCCCCCCACCCATCCACCGCAAGAATACACCCACTTCAGCTGAACAGATACAACGTTTGTAGCTGCAGCAAGAAGCAAACGACTTGTCGAAATTCCATGTATTACCGGTGTTTGCTAAACAAGGACAAAGGGGGGTGGGTGAGTGCATACATGTCACAAACACACACACACACACACACATATTGAACGACTCCTGCTGAGAAACGCTTTTCGCAACCAAACACCAAACAACAATAACAATAACAGAAATCACTGAGCTATATAATTTGATTTCTTTTAGTTCGATGCTACGTCAGCTGGAACCAGAGTTGCCAACTTTCCTTGAGCTGCAACAAAAAGCTAATTTTAGGTTAGAAGTATGCAGAGAACAACTTTGTTTTATCTACAAAATAGGCAATATGATTATTTATAATATTTGTATATCGATATATCGGCATTTTAGATTCAGTAAAATATACAAATAGTTAAAAAGGAGTTTAAAGAAAGTCTGAAATGCGCTTTTTAGTTTAAGCCCCGTCAACTTTTTTAATAAACCAGATTTGCTAAGGAAACAAAAAAAGAAGAAGAAAAATTGTCACAACTGAAACGTCCTTCAGCTCTTGTCTTCTGTTTTTCTTTACCCCATCTGGAGACATTGCATTTGAATCACCTTTGAATGGAACTTGTTAACACTGCGGACAGCAGCAGCTTTAAGAACGAACGAACCAACTGCAATTGCTGGCAAAAACTAATTACATAAATCTGAGCAACCTTTCTTAACATCCTCCCCTTCCACTCAGCACCCCCCTTTGAATAACGCTTGGCTGCGGCTTTCACTTACAGTCGACTGTCAGGATACTTGACAAGTTTCTAGGCGCCATCAAGTGGCCGCCAGGCAGCCGCAGGGCGCTCTAATTAGATCTCAAGCAGACGGTAAAGTAGGCGACAAGTTCAGGAGTAGTCTATTAATGCCAACACTTTCGCTTTCACTCTCGCTTCTTTGCTAACGTTATCCGCACATCTTTATATCCTTATTGCAGGGGTATTCTGCATCAGAACCAGCAGGATTACAAGGCAGCCGTTGAGTGCTTTCAACGTGCCATCAAGTTTCGCCCAAGCTTAGCAGGTGAGTTCAACAAAACAGCAACAGCAACAGCAAGAAAAATAATCAGAAAACTATCAATGTCACTATCGATAATATCGATAGCTTTGTAGACTTTGTGCGGAAGGCCCAAACAATTATTTCATTCAAACATCGATAGCATTGATAGTTTTAGCTCGATTGTTTTCTAGCTCTATATAAATTTGGCATTCGATATAGAATCACTATCGAAAATATCGATAGTTTTTAATGCCACAATCGAGACTTTTCCACTATCGAAACGGTGGAGAAAGCCCAAGAAGTTCGTCCATTCAATTATCGATGGCATCGATAGTTATTTGGGAATCTTCAAAGTACACACATATCGATATCGATAAACTTATACACACTTCTATATCTCTACTTCCATATCTATAGTGGCCTATCTAAACCTAGGCATATCATTCATTGCACTGGGCAAGCGACAGCAGGCAATTGAGATCCTGCAAGTAGGCTCCTCGCTGGATGGCTCGGCGGTGCGGGATCGCGGTGCCCATGATCAGGCCAGAAGTTCGGCATATCTCCAACTGGGTGCACTCTATGTGGAGCAGGGCACCTTGCAGCGGGCTTTGGCTGTCTATCGCGAGGCATTGTCCTCGCTGCCAGCGTTGCTGCATCAACGGGAGGTGCTCTATCAGCGCATAGGCGACGTCTTTGGTCGCCTGCAGCAGTGGGATGAGGCAGAGCGTCATCATCGTGCCGCTTTGGAGCTGCAGCCTAATCAGGTGGCGGCTCATATTTCCTACGGCATTACGCTGGCCAGAAATGTAAGTATATTTCAGTTCCAGACATGACTTGTACAATGTACATAGATCGATAACTGTGCATCATTTGTGGGAGATCATGACACTTTGTCTGCCTAAGGTATATGCCAACATGTATACCAAGTTTGGTTGCTCTAGCTTCAAAACTGTGGAAAAAACCTGCGTTCATGCGGACGGACAGAAGGACGGACGGACGGACGGACGAACATTTCACAAACCCAATATACTCTTTTTTCTTTTTTTTCAAAAATATTAAAAAAAGAGTATAAAAACTCTTAAGTTTTGAGTTCTATAAATCAATTTTAATTGTCTGGTATTTTCTGCTTACGTCCTTATCCTTGCAGAGCAGTCGCGCCTCGGAAGCGGAGATGTGGTTCAAGCGTGCGCTAAAACTGGCTCCGGAGCAGGCCAGCGTTTATCACCATTATGGTGGGTAGTTGTAGCTATATCTCGAAGTTGCCTCGTCTATAATACTTTATTTTGTATTTTATAGCTGAATTTCTGACGCTGCAGTCACGCCATCAGGAGTCCGCCGTTTATCATCGACGCGCAGCGGAGTTGGCGCCCACGGACTACGCCTTGGTGGTGGCAGCGGCGACATCCTTGAGGCTGCTTGATCGTAAGGTGGAGGCAGAGTTTTGGTACCGCAAGGTGAGTTGAATCTTTGAACTGTTTATTAAAGTGCCAAAAAGTTAAACACAAGCTCATGCTCATCCTTATCCTTCAGGCTGTGGCGCTGCGGCCGGATGACGCACATGCTCACACCAATCTGGGCGCCATTTTGCATCTGCTCGGCAGGACGAATCATGCGGCGGCTAGTTATAAAGCAGCGCTGCGACTGCAGCCGGGCGATACCATTACGCTGGGCAATCTGGCCAAGTTGGGCGTAACGAATGTCTAGCCAGGATGTGAAGAGAAGACCGTTAATTAGCCAGAGAGAGAGCGAAAGAGAGAGTGAAAGGAAGAGCGCAAAGTTATTTTTATATGCGAAGGAGCCGAACACAAAGGCTACAGTTAGATAACTCTACAGAATTTATACGAAGGACTTCGATACATATGTATATCATTTAAAAGCGAGCAGAGCGTGTAAATACCCAAGCTAATGATGTCAACAAGTAATCGATACCTTGATGTATCGATTTGCAACTCAATGTGTGTATGTTTTTTTTTTCGATGTTCTGTGAAAAAAGTCGATACATCCATGCATTGATGTACGTTTTTTATCCGATGTTCATTTCGGATTCACATCACAAATCCGAGCAGCGACCAAAGAAAGTCAAAGGCAAATGAATTTATGTGGCTCCAAAGCAAAAGGAAAGCAGAAGAAGCAGAAGGAAGAAGTAGCAGAAGCAGATAAGCAGCAGGAAGTTAAAAGTAGGAGACAGAGAGAACAATAATTAAACTACGTTAAGTAAAACCAAAAACAAAAACCAAAAATAAAAAAAAAAATAAAACAAAACCGGAAACCGGAAGCAGGTGCTGTACAGTGAATATAACCGTAGCAAAACTATCAAACGAAGTATCGAAATCGAAATCGATAACGACATCGATAATGATATACACGTGCTTAAAAACTTATTGTAAAATATTGTAAATATGAGGAAAGTCATTAAGAAAATACTTACGAGTATATATATATATATATATATATATATATATATATATATATATGATTATTAATATTATTATTGACTATATATATTATAATATGTATGACTGTATATGGACTATGCCTATCATTCTGTATGGCTTGAGATAGTTTTTTGCGTCATGTGAACATTTTTTTTGTTAGTTAAGCAAATACAAAAATATGATTGTAAAAAAAAAACAAAACAAAAAAAAAAAAACAACAAAAAAAACTAAACAAAGTGCATCATAATATATGGAAAAGAAGAATACATATATATATATAAAATTAAAGAGAAAAAAAAACAACCCTATTTAAAAAGAAAATAAATACCAAACACAAGCATTTTCATTTCTTCCCACATTTCTGCCCCCGTCTAAGCTACTTATCTAAGCGACAACAAGTGTTTGTCATGATATGCCTGCTCCAAGTCTCCAAGTGGCACATTGAACCCATAATTGTGACCACTTTGTGAGACGACTCAACTCGAGTCGACTCGACGCTGCCCCAAAGCTCCACTTGCCCGTAGCACAGAAACTACTATATAGCTATAGATATAGCTATAGCTATAGCTATGGCATGGAGAGGAAATATTTTCAGTGCTTAACGGCTTAAAATTTGCCCACACCCTTCACATGCCCCATACCATCATACTAGCATACCCTTCACCCCGCCAGTCAACTACAAACACAATCAGTGTCAAAATTTTCGACCGGGAGTCGAAGTCGAAGTGGAAGTCGAAGCAGAGGCAACAACGAACGATGAAGACATAGACGAAGACGTTGCAGCTGGGACGAAGCAAGCAACGGAGGCGCCACTTAAGCCGAAAGCAAACCACAACAAGAAATAAAGCGTTGTGTCTTATGCCAACTAAATCGCAGGATTATGAATTACAATATACTTGACTGCCAGGACGACTACTGCTGCCAGGGCAAGATTCAAGATTCAGTTCTGGATCCAGCTTCAGCTTCAGCTTCAGCTGCAGTCATAATATTGCCACAGCAAATGCAAGAACGGGGGCAAGGAAGGGCAAGGGATTGGTTGGCTAAATGGCTGTTGGCTTGCCAACAAGGGGGGCTTTTTGGGGGGGCAGCAACGATGCTGCAAAACGATAAAGGTGATGACTTTTGACATGCAAAGGCAAATGCAAAGGCACAGGCAAAGGAACAGGCAAAGGCATATAAACTTAGCAGGCAGGCCCACTTCAGTGCAGTGCCAATTGGTGTGGCAAGTCAAGTGGCGGCTTGTTTGTTGCTGCCCCACTGAACGTGCACAAGGAGCCACCAGCCACGAGCCACGAGCCACCAGCAAACAGCCATCAGCCAAGAGTCAAACGAAAGCCGTGGCGTATAAATGAATGTATCAGTCAGCCAATTCGTCAGTCAATCAGTCAGTCAGTCAGTCAGTCAGTCAGTCAGTCAACTAGTCAGTCAGTCATTGCCCAAACTGAAGCTTTGTTTGCTGTCTGAAACGGTGTCATGGTACTGTGCCTCATCATCGTTCAGCTCGCATCTTTCCTGACGCTGCACAGTGGTGTCTTCAACCAAAATGTGTGAAAATAAACATATCCAATACAAATATATTCTTTAATGATTGTATTTCAACTAAAAAGTAGAAGTAGAACATTCTAAAGATCTAAGCCTTGCCTAACAAGTTTATAAACGATTCATCAAGATGTTACCAACAAAAAGATTACAACAAAATCAGCCTACAAACAAAAGCACCAGACTGACCATATTAGATTATGGAGATTTTCTTTATAGCCTATACACATCCTAGAGCTGTAAAAATGATTTACTTTGCAAAAGAATCTGCGAATCATTCATTCAATGAATTGGCAAAATTGAATTAATTTAGTTAGACTAAAAAAGGATTGAATTCAAATTTGAATAAATTCATATTATATTTAAAAGATTAAATCATTATTGTATTTAATTTCCAAAGAATTTAAGATTGGTGAATCATTCTTTTTACTCCCTGTTCCCATTAAAAATGGGAAAAAGGGAGTTATAAAGTACTGCAAATGTGTGTAACAGACAGAAGAAGGCATTTCCGACTATTTAAACTACACATATATTCTTGATCAGGATCAACAGCCGAGACGAACTAGACATGTCCGTCTGTCTGTCCGTCGGTCTGTCTGTCCGTCTGTCCGTATGAACACACAGATCTCAGAGACTATAAGAGCTAGAGACACCAAACTTGGCATGTAGGTTCCTATATACCGTACGCAGATCAAGTTTATTTCGAATTTCGGATGCACCCTCCCGCACCCCCGCAAATCTCAAAAGACTCCCACAGCCACAATTTTATTGATAAAGCTTTGATTTTTGGTGCACATATATGTTTAATCAATGTTGATCAGCTGTGTAAATTTCATCACGATCGGTTAAATATCACCAAAGTTATGGAAGAATCTATTACTAACGTCTCAGCTGGCAGAAACAACAGTTTGACAGGCACTTTACGAGTTAAGTGCGCTGCTTGCTTGTGTTGCGGCTGAACTGCTTGAAATGCAAGTTGGGAGCAGGGAGTTTCGTAGTCGGGCACACTCGACTAGAGCATTCTTACTTATTAACAATGTCGTTTTTGGAATTTGATTCATCACTCAAATACTTCATCCCTACTGCATCTCCTACTCCGTAATTTTCTTGATCTTCATATTCATATCTCACATTCTTTATATATTTCTTTCTGATCGTATTTAAAAACATCGATATTAAAAATTGCATTAAAACTGGGTAATAGTTTTGCCTGCTTCGTAAATGGCCGCGATGCACTGTGCGGCGCAACGTTGAAGCCACTTTGTTGCAGCAGCAGCACCGTTGGCCACTAAATGTGCTCGCTAGTTGCCCCCTGGTCCTGGTGCTGTTCCTGGTCCTGGTCCCAGCCACGCTCGCTAATTGCAGATGCCTGCCTGCCTGCCTGCCTGCCTGCCTGACTGTCTGTCTGTCTGTCTGTCTGTCTGTCTGTCTGTCTGTCTGTCTGTCTTTGCCAGGCTGAGGTCCTATCCAATCCTGTCTGGGCCATTGACGCGCTGGCTTTCTTACAAGTGACTCGTTAGCTTTGTGGGCCAAGCAGCAGAGTTGAGGTGATGTGGATGAGGATGAAGATGAAGATAGGGGCAAGGCTAGGGGTAAGGATAAGGGTAAGGATAACAGGCTAGGCAAGGAGCGTTCAGCACTGAGTGAGCGCGCTAATTACTGACAGCCGCAGCAGCGAATGCGCGGATTTATGACAAGGCGACGTCAGCGTCAACGTCGACGCGATGCTCCACTGGCCAAAGCCCCGTTTTAGTGGGTGTTTGGTGGGTGTTTGGTGGTGTTGGTGGTGTTGGTGGTTATCGTCTGAGTGCGCTTTGGGATAACTACTTGAAAATCTCTAACTCACCAGAGACAATAAAGCGGGTATGGCTCTTGCAAATGCTCTTTGGCTCAAGTGGAAAGCGAAAGCTGCAAAAAAAACTGGACACCACCCCGCACCGCCCTACCCCGTAATCCGGCCACAAGTCTCAAATGAAGCCCAACTGCCAAACGCAGAGCTCAGATGCAACTAATTCGAGCTAATTATAACCCTCGGGCATTTCACAAAAAAAATGTTTGATGTGGATGACACACGCCCAACCCTCAACACACACACACACACACACACGCGCGCAAAGAGAGAGCACACACACACTTACACACAATGCTTGGTAGTTTTATGTTTTAATTGTGGCTTACGTTTGATTTGGCCAAAGGGCATACAACAGCCATGACAGGCATAAAAACAAAGGCAAACATGCTGGTACATACCACACATAATTACACACACACACGCACATACACACACGCACACATAGACATAGGAAGCACTTTTATTTACAAGTGGGTGATGGCAAATCCAAAATCATTTGTTATTTGCACATTTGCCAAGAGGCAAACGAAAGCAAAAACTTTTTCTACTCTGCTCTTAAATCGCATTTGATGAGGGTCGCATCAAATGCTGCTACAGCTGACCGCTTCAGCAACTAAGTATGTGGGTGTATGTGTGTGTGTGTGTGTGTATTATAACTATGTGTATGTGTGCGATTTCTACTTTTGGCGTACAGCTTCTCAAAAAATAACTACATAGCTGGCAACTTGAGCTAACCGAAGAAATGAGCCAATTAGTCGCCAGTGAAGCAGTTGCTTGCATGTTGCAACATGCGGCATGCAACACTTGCGTCAATGCCATTTCGGCACTCGCACTCGCACTTGACAAGCAGACAGACAGACAGACAAGCAGCAGGCAACCAGACAGCCCCAAACGTGACAACGTCAACACTTTTGCATTCGCATAATAATCATATTGCGAATATAATGGCGTGAAACAGCAATAACAACAACAACATCAGCAACTATAACAACAACAACAGTACAAATTCTTTACAGCAGAGAGAACTCGACTGACGAAATACCCAACTTGGTTTTCAACGCACATCTTCAATTTCAAACTTTTCAAAGTAGCATTAAATAAACATACACAATGATATAGCACAATGGAAATAAGTTAACTTATACACAAATATATGTTTCTCATATAATCGGTTCTGTTTCAGTTTCTAAGTCTTGCTTTTTTCAGTGTAGTCGTAGATCAAGTGAAATGAATTCAATCTCAACTTCAGCTGAATTTAATTGTAGATCAAAGTCAAGTATTTTCAATACGCAAAAACTTGTCCAATGTGAAAATGGAAATCTTTTCGAAAGTGGAAGCCGGTAAAGGTCCGAATGAAAGCAACAGATCCTACATTGAATGAACTAACAATAAATCCTAGAACTATTTAAAAACAAGTAAGAATGCTCTAGTCGAGTATGCCCGACTACGAGACTCCCTGCTCCCATATTGCATTTCAATTAGTTCAGAGGCAACGCAAGCAAGCAGCGCACTTAACTTGTCGAGTGCCTGTAAAACTGTTGTTTCTGCCAGCTGAGACGGGGGTAATAGATTCTTCCGTAACTTTGGTGCTATTTATCCGATCGTGTTGAAATTTTCACAGCAGATCAACATTGATGCAACATATATGTGTACCAAAAATCAAAGCTCTATCTTTTAAATTGTGGCTGTGGGAGTCTTTTGCGATTTGCGGGGGTGCGGGGGGGTGCATCCGAAATTTGAAATAAACTTGATATGCGTATGGTATATAGGAACCTACATGCCAAGTTTGGTGTCTCTAGCTCTTATAGTCTCTGAGATCTGTGCGTTCATACCGACAGACAGACGGACATACAGACGGACATAGCTAGTTCGTCTCGGCTGTTGATCCTGATCAAGAATATATAGTTAATAGAGTCGGAAATGCCTCCTTCTACCTGTTACACACATTTGCAGTACTTTATAACTCCCTTTTTCCCATTTTTAATGGGAACAGGGAGTAAAAATAATATTAATGCTATCAAAACTGCCATCGATTGTTGATTAGATAGATTAGCGATTGATACAAGCGTGTTTCTTATAAGATTTCAGATAGACATGGCTATAGTATGTACATATATCTAACATATATATACTTTTAAGCTGAGAGTTGTCTGCTTTTGCCTGTATGAAAAACATATTTCTCACTTTGATATACTCGTTAAGGGCATTTTGAATGGGTAAAGGGTATAAATATGGCTGACAGTAGTTGACATTTGAAGCTGAAGCAGAAGCTGGCGATGTCAGCGCTCGACGCTCCGCTCGCAACAACGTTTTTTTTATGTCTTCGTTTTTTGTGTATTTTTGTTGTTGTGCTTATTCCATTCTGTAATTGCGCAAAAATAAACTGGCTTGCTTGCCTTGTTGTTGTTGTTAATGTTGTTGTTGTTGCAGCTCGTGCGCCAAATTTCAGAATCTGTTGCATAATTTTCGGGGCGCTTTTTTGCCTTTCGACTGTCGCTGGCGCGTGTTCAAGTGTTGACATCGCCAGCTTCCTAAAGAAGCAAAGGCAAAGGCAGAGGCAGAGGCAGAGGCAGAGCAGCGACAGAGGCAGCGGCAGAGCACAGAGAGCGACAATTGCAATTGCAGCAGCAATTTATGGCGTACAACAGGACACGAGGACACGAAGACAGGAGGATGCTAAAGTAGAGCGTGGCAGAAGACGAGGATACGACTGTCACTTGATGTATTTCACTTGGCTCTGCAGGCTACAGACAGCACAGAGGCCAGACAGACAGACAGACAGGCAGCAGCAACAACATACAGCAGCAACAGCAACAGACAACATTCAAACACAACAGCAACAACAGCACAACAACAGCACAACAACAACACAACAACAACAACAATAAACAAGCTTAATAATATGCAAATTTCATGTGTAGTTTTGTAATTTCGACAATTACAAATCGCCCCAACAATTCGTCTGTCCAAACTGTCTGTCCGTATGTGTGTGTCTTCTCACTGTACGAGTATGTCTGTCTGTCTGTTCTGTTCTGTTCTGTTCTGTACTGTACTGTACTGTACTGTTCTGTCTCGTCTGTCTGTACGTCTGTCCGCTTGTCTGTCTGTTCTGTCTGCCTGCTTTAATTAAAGGATGCAAGTTGTGAAAATTATTTTTCTATGCCAGCGGGTTGTGTGGCCGAACAATTAAAAATCAAAATGCCAAATTACGCTTATACTACATGCAGCAAATTACACAAAACACACACACATATATTCACACACACACGCTCGCACACACACACACACACACACACAGTTATATACAAAGAGGCAGCCACAAAATATAGAGACATCAGTAAACTAAGCTGACAGTAAAAAGTCCGTCCAAGCGTGTAATTAGAAATTATATCCAATTGCCCTGCGGCCACTCGAGTCAGCACAGCGGCTGGGCAACAGGCTCCTCTCCTGTTTCAGTTTCAGTTTCTGTTTCTGTTCCTGATCCTCCATCCTTCATCCTGTAAGCCACCCCATCGCTCCTGTCTCGCTCCATTCGATTTTTGGTTTTTCGAGACAGCCACAATGCCTGTGGATTGAATGTGGCATGTTCTCTGTGTGTGTGTGTGTGTGTATGTATGTGTGTTTATGTGTGTGTGCATGCAGCATGTTGTGTGTGCGTTTCGCCAACTGATGCTGCAAAATGTTTTAACTGCAGCGGCAGCAGTCTTTCCGGTTGCCAGTTTGCTGCCTATGCCTGTCTTGTTGTTGTTTTGCTGTTGTTGCTGTTGTTGTTGTTGCTGCAGTAGTTTTTTGTTGTTGTCAATGCCATTGCCATTGCCATTGCCTTCGACAATCGCCGCTGCCAACCCTTTGGCAGCTGCCAAATTGTCTCTTGTGGTTGTCACACACTGCGTATTAGTAATGCGCCATACGCAGCTTTGCCGGTTGCCTCCTGTTGTCTCTGCTTTGTCTCTGCTTCTGCACTGAGCGAAATAATCATGTATTCTTCAGCTCACTTAAACACAGCCGCTGCCAAGGTCGACATTTGTTGACCTGGGTCAGTTTTATGCTTATAAATAATATCATTTAAAGCAAAAGTAATGCTAATGAAAACTATTATCATTAGAATTGAAAAAGAATAATCAATGCTAATGAAGTGAAGTTATCATTATCATTGTTCATAGAAATTATCATTATTTCTTTCCTATCACTCAAAGCAAAAGTAATAAAAATGCTAATGCTAATGAAAACTATTATCATTAGAATTGAAAAAGAATAATCAATGCTAATGAAGTGAAGTTATCATTATCATTGCTCATAGGCATTATCATTATTTCTTTCTTGTCACTAAAAGCAAAAGTAATGCTAATGAAAACTATTTTCATTGAAATTGAAAAACAATAATCAATGTTAATGAAGTGAAGTTATCATTATCACTGCTCATAGGCATTATCATTGTTTTTACATTATCATAATTTCTTAGTTTTTATTAAAAACAAAAGTAATGCTAATGAAAACTATTTTCATTCGAATTGAAGTCATCATTGGCAATGCTTAAACAAAAATGTTCATTACTTGTGCATTTTTCAATACTAATAATAATATTTTTTTTCATTTGTTCACTTTAAATGAAAAACTCTTTTAGTACTATTACATTTTTAATTATAATGCAATATGCTTCTTATTATCATTAATTTGTATAATGCCAATAAATTGACTAATGCATTACAAAACTAATTAGTTGTCCTCAACACTGCGCTAGCTAAATAATTGTCATTACTGCAGCTCTACCCCTTTATGCTAAACATATAGAAATGGTAACAGATTGATTGTTATTTGCCTTAATTAATTAATGAGGAGAAGAGAGAATTAAATAAATTTTAGCAAAGAATTCTTAGTTAATTCAAAATGTTTTTTTGCGAGTGTTTTTAGTATTTTGCTGGGTGTTTGTGTCAAGTGTCAATGTCTGTGTTTTCAATTACAAAATGTCAGACAAGTTGAAAATTAAATTCACAGCACACTATCGATTTTTAGCAGCTATTGGGCCCATACTAATACACCCTAACCCCGCACGAAGTAGCATTTATTAAAGTTTGCGCCTTGATAAACTTTCCTAAATGCTCCTCAATGAAGCGTGCCAACAAAAGCCAAGAGCAAACCAGGTAACAGGACCCATTCCAAAGCAAAAGCCAAAGCTAAAAAGCAGCACGACAGAACGAGACGTAAGGACGACGGAACTCATAAGAAGCAATGCCTAAGCATGCAACTTCTCTCCCTAAAAGTTGAAGACATTTGGATGCTTTTGTGCTCAGACTAAATGGCAAGCAGAGATTAAACTCGCACATGCTCAAAGTCTAGCAGAGTCAGTTTTAAGCCACTTTACAAACAAGCTGAAAATGTTCAAAGCGCTTTCCACATTTCCACAGCCAAAGCTGCTTAATAGATGAAACCTTGAAACTGACTTGGAATTTTTAGGTTTTTAGGCAAGCGCAGCGAATCACTATCGTCCTATATCTTCAGCTTTATCTTCGTCTTCGTCCTTGCATGTTCATGTCAAAGTTGATGATAGTTGACATGCACATGCACAAATAATGTCGATAAGTTACAAATACCTTATCGATAAGTTTTGCAAAACGGGTTGAGATTTGTAAAATATGCTTAAATATTTAAGAAATAGTTGACAACTTGAATATTTAGAGGCTTTTCGCTAATCCAATTCCGATCAAAACATGCGAAATTCTTAGAATTCATCGCATTGATCAGGACTCCGATGACTTCTTCATGTTAATAAATGCAAGACTTTTATTTAAATTCTCCAATTATGAAAAGTCGCTCTTAAAAAAATTCAAATCATGCCGAATTTTTTCAATGAAAGTCAAGCAAAAACAACAGTCATGATTTTTGTTCAAAAAAGTTACCAATAACTGTTATTATAGGAAAAAAAAATAGTGGAAAAGAAACGTTATGTTCTGTGTAACAAAAAAAAAAAAAAAAACAATAAAACAAACTGTTTTCAGCGAGTAACAAAATAAAAGTAACAAGCAAAAAAAAATAACATTGCGTGTTTTAAAAAATGAAAATAAATACTTGAAACATTTCGCAAAATAAAAATTACAAGAGAAAACGTTATTGCATATTTTAAAACTGAAAATTAATACTTGAAATATTTGCAGCACATTTTTTCTCATTATAATGTTTTAAATTTTAAATTTACGCGATTTAATTTTGCTTCAAATTGTTGGAATTTACATTATAAATTTGTTTTGGAATGAAAAGTAGTTAAATATGAAAACAGCTCTGCTTAACTTTTGACAGAACTCAAATGTCTGTTTACAACAAGCTAAGGAATGAAGACAGCTCCAGCTAAGCGGACGCTATAAACCACTAAGGTGCATAATTGTACTGCTCACAATGTAGCTGGTTTTGTGGTTAAGGAATGTCCTTAGCGTAGTTCCATTTGACTTAACTGGTAACTGGTAACTGGTTAATGTTAACCACTTGACCAGGCGAAACATGAATTCTCTGTAACTGAAAGCTGCTTAAAATCGTCAAATGTATCGTCTTCAGCTTTGGGTCTCGGTCTCGGTCTCGGTCTGGGTCTGGGTCTGAGTCCTGAGTTCTGAGTCCTGTGTCTGGGACACATTAGGAACAACAATGCATCGAGGACAATAATTCCGAAGCGTGACAATGGCAGCTACATTTGTGACGGGTCTTAAGTGCCGCTGCATCCCTTTAGCTTATTGGGGGCTGGAAAAAGGGATAAGGGCAGGGGGTGCACAAAACAAAAGCAACATCTTTTGCTTGGGCTAAACAGCAGACAACAGACAACAGACAAGAGACAATGATCTGTGCATGTGAAGTTGTTTCTCTTTGTCTCTTTCTACCTATTACTCTACCTCTACCTCTCTCTCTCTTACGCTTACGCTTACGCTTTGTCTTTCGTCCTGGGGTGCTTCTAAAAAGTCGCACATTTTAAACTTTATGGCATTTTATTATTTTTTATGATTGTTTACAAGACAAGCGGCTTTTAGGCACGCTGCAATGCTACCTTCAAGAGATGAGTTAGGGCAGGGAGGGAATGAGGCTGCGTCGGGGTCGCCAAGTCGCAGCAATGGAAAGGGGGGTCACAGTGTCGGGCACATGTTAAAACAAAGTGCTTTTGTTTGGTGACATCAAGTTAAGTACCTGGCCCAGAACTCGAATCAAGCTGCATGAAAACAAACACTCAACGTGCCTGATATGGAATGGGTGTATGTGTGTGATGTGATGTGTGTGTGATGTGGAGTGCCTCTGTGTGTGTGTGTTTGTGTATGTGTTTCTTGATGCTTGACGTGACTCGAGTACGTTTTGCATTTGAAATTTGCATTTTTAATGAAAAACGGTTTTAATTGCATGAAATTGTTTGACTTTGTTAAACAGAGAAACGATAGAGTTGAGGCAGGGGCACAGAAAAGGGAGTGAAAATGGGTTGAAAAGGGTGGCAGGTGGGAGAAGGGGGAGGGCTTGAAGATTGGGTTCCTGATGTGCCGCAAATAAATTCAAGTTGAAGCAGATTCTATTTACACGCCACTGACTATCAACAGGAAACGGATGCAACACTTGGCAGCGCTGCCAACCGCACGCAGCAGCAGCAGCAGCAAACGCAGCGCAGCGCTGCTTTCGATATTATAGCAAAAGACACGATGTGGCTGAAAAATTGCTGCTTGCCGAAAAGTTGCCGAAAAGTAGCAACAACAAACAAACAGAGCAAAACATTGAATGCGAGAGAAAGAGTGCGAGAACACAGTGCTCAGTTGAACAGACAGAGACAGATAGACAAACAGACAGACAGACAGACTGAATGACAGACAGACAAACAAACAGAGCAGAGCAACTGGACGCCAACTGATAGCAAATATGTTCTCAAGTACTTTGGAGAAACGTTTTTAAGCTAGCGACAAAACTTTTACCTCCACAGCCTGAACTGAAGTCGTCGTAGAGGGGAGAGGTGCGGGGGGGCTGTAATAGAAGCAAGGGAGGTGCGCGTTTGCTCCTGGTATCTGTCGGCCGCCAATGACTCGTCTTTGACTCGCTAAGCTGCTTAAATCTTTCATGTAAACTTTTACCCACTCTCCACCTACCCTCCCCCCTCCGCAAGCCGCGCACCCCCCTTGGCGCATTTGGTGGAGTCGATCTTTGGGCTGTGTGCAGCTCGCTGCTCGAAGCGTTCTGCGCTCCATCTTTAATGAAGTCGCTTCCGTTTTATTTTTGCACCCTCCCTACCCCCTCCCTACCTCCTGCTCTGCAATGCTTGACAGTGTTTTTTGTGCTTTTTTTTTGTTTTTGTTGCTTGCCAGACGCTTTCCTCATCTTTGCCTTGGCATTTCATTTTTCAAACCAACAAATATTTTTCAACAACTTTCCCAACTGTTGCGCAACCAGCAAGGGTTTGCCTCCGACTGGCTGAAGGGGTTGGAGAGGGGGCTAGTGGGAAAAAAGTGAATTTGCTGCTGCTTGCGTGATAAAAGCAAATTTCCACTTTTGGCTTTGGTGTGGCTGCCACTGAAGTCAGCAAGATAAATGCATTCAACTGTTTAACTGACACAAAACGCACGCAATTTGTTTGTGGTACCCCACCCAGGCTGCCAGGGGTAGGGCTAGGGGTAGGTGAATGGTGATTTCACAATTTACAAATCGAACACGATAAAAGATGATACATAGGCGATAGTTGCAAGCAATCGATGGCGCTATCGATAACATTGATGGTTCATTTGTCACCATAGATTCTTTTCCACTTTCATCGATTGTTTCTGGTAGGGTGTGGTAGGGGTAGCGGGTAGAGACTTCCTAATGTACAAATAAAACACGATTAAAGACGATTGTCGGAAACATTCGATAGCTGTGATCCACTTTTCATCATTGATCGCTTTGCACTAATATCGATTGTTTCTAATCGTTCCGTCCTCAGTTTATCAAAGGGTGTGCTAGGGGTATGAGTAGCTGGTGGTGATTTCACAATTCATAAATCGATTAAAGACGATACAAGGGCGATGGCGCTGTCGATTATTTTTCCCTATTATCGAAATCTTTCAATCGTTTTTTACTTAGTTTATCAAAGGACATAATTTACTTATTTCCTGATTATCTTAAACTAGGATTTAAGTACTCTTGCTAAGAGCATTGATATTTACGATAGTGCTCAGCGACTATTACTTATTGAAAACTATCGATAGTCTCTATGATGCTTGACACCTATCGACTATCAAAAGTATCGATGTTTGAATGTTTCCACAGTTGTTTTCAAATTTGTATGCATCAAAGTTAAAATTTAAATAGCTACGCTTTGAAGACTATCGATAATGTTTGTCAACTATTGACTATCGATAATAGCAATCGAGTAGTAAGACTTAAATTTTCTTTGCAACTAAGCTGGCTAGCTGAAATGCTGTGCTTTTGGTCAAGTCTCGCCATAAATCTAGCTCATGTGCCTAACGAGCGAACTTTTCACTCGAAAATTAGCATAATTAAGCAGTCGAGGCGACAGTCGGGGGCAACTACTTAATGCCACCTGCCACCTGCCATCTTCCAGCTGAAACCTGGCACTTGTCAGCGTCATGGGTTCACTTTAAACTGCTAAGAATGTCGCATTTGATGTGGGTCAACGGTATGCCAATTAAGTAAATGTGAACTTCAAGGCACCAAAAAACATACCACAAGTTGCAAGCAGCCAAGGAGATAGAGAGAGAGAGAGAGAGAGAGAGAGAGAAAGAGAGTCAGAGAGTGAGACGCGTTGCCTCTAATTGAAATTACTTCATTAGGCGTCGCGGAATCTTTGTGTGTGTTTGTGTTTGTGTTTTTCGGGCCCAGCTTAGTGCGGCGTGCAAATAGATGACACTTGTAATCAAATTGGACGTGCACCATTAAAAACGATAGCGCAACAGTCCAACTGAGTACTTGGCCAGCCATTTGGTTGCCTCTCCTTCCTAATGCCTCTCGCCGCCCTCTCTCCCTTTTTCTAAGCTCTCTCTATGCTTCTATGCTATCATTCTGGCTGTCTTCGTTTGGCACGCTCAACACCGGACCCGGATGTTGCAGCTACGCTCGAGAGGAGCTTGGGGCAGTTGCAGCCATTTGCTGGCAAGCGGCCAGGCCAGCCAAGTCTTGAACTTTCCTTCAGGCTGCCGCTGTTGCTGCCCCTGCTGCCACTGCCACTGCTGCTGCTGCTGCTGTTGTTCCTGCTGGGCAATAAAACTAAAACGAATTGAAAATTAAATACAAAATTTATAGCATTCGCGCGAGTTCTTGTCACGCAGCAGCCGAAGCACAAGCAGCAGCAGCAGCGGGTACAAACAACAAACTGCAAACAACCAGAACCCGAAGCAGACCCGCATTTGGACAATTGGACAGACGGACGGACGAACGGACAGACGGACAAGGGACAGCCACGACACATTCCATTGCAGCGTTCAACGCTGCTTGCAATAAGTGAAAATTTGTTGTACGTTGCACATAAATTTCTTGCTGCAAGCAAAGACGAAGAAGCAGCACGACGAATGCATCGGCAGCTGGCTTATAGTTATGGGCGTAGCCGCGGGGGATGGCTAAGCGGCCCCCTTACAAATCAGCCAAAATTAACAGTTTGCATGTAGTATTTGGCAAGAAAAGTTTTGTCAAACAAACTTCTAAAAACATTTTGTAATCGTAAATTGATTTAACATTTAAATCTATTTAATTTTATTAATTATTTATATTCTATTTAAGCATTAAGATTATTATTATAATTGAAATAGTTAGTTTAAACTTAAAATGATATAGTTTTTACTCCCTGTTCCCATTAAAAATGGGAAAAAGGGAGTTATAAAGTACTGCAAATGTGTGTAACAGACAGAAGGAGGCATTTCCGACTATATTAACTATATTTTCTTGATCAGGATCAACAGCCGAGACGAACTAGCCATGTCCGTCTGTCTGTCCGTCCGTCTGTCTGTCCGTCTGTCTGTCTGTATGAACGCGTCGATCTCAGAGACTAAATGAGCTACAGACACCAAACTCGGCCGGTAGGTTCCTGTATACCATACGCAGATCAAGTTTATTTCAAATTTCGGATGCACCTCCCCGCACCCCCGCAGATCGCAAAAAACTCTCACAGCCACAATTTTAAAAGCTTTGATTTTGGTAGACATATTTGTTGTATCAATGTTGATCCGCTGTGTAAATTTCATCACGATCGGATAAATTACACCAAAGTTATGGAAGAATCTATTACCCCCGTCTCAGCTGGCAGAAACAACAGTTTGACAGGCACTTTACAAGATAAGTGCGCTGTTTGCTTGTGTTGCCGCTGAACTGCTTGAAATACAAGTTGAGAGCAGGGAGTCCCGTAGTCGGGCACACTCGACTAGAGTATTCTTACTTGTTTTGATATGAGTTCCCAGCTGCTCTTCATTGCTGTGGTTCTTCCTGCACATGGGAATAAAAACAATAAAGTTATAACTTCACAAATTCACATAAAGACAATTAAAAATAACAATGGCTAAAATTGTAACAATAAAAATTGTTTATAAAACATTTATTAAACAAAAAGAAGAGACAACTTCGATTTGATGCTGTATATAATAAAAGGCTGAAGAGCTAGAGATACTAAAATTTGAATACAGATTCTATAATATATTTGGATGATGTTCGCTGAAGTGAATATCTCCGCAGCTAGCTGAGATCCTGGCTACGCCCATGGTTATAGGCAGGGACAATCTGCAGAGAGAGAGAGAGAGCCAAACGCAGCAGCAGAAAGGGGAGCAGGGGCTACGGCAAATTAATATTTATAGGCAGGGGTATCAGGGGCAAAGGGTGGAAAGTGAAAAGGGGCAGGGGGTTGCGGTAGGGGTCGCGGGGTGCTAGCGAGAACGACGGGCTGCTAATTACAAAAGTCGAATGCAGTCATTACACAAGCGATTAAGTTTTTGTCGTGGGTTTTTCAAACGATTTTTTGTGTGCGCTACAAAAGTTGTTGTTGTTGTTGTACTATTTTTGTTGTTTGTTGTAGAACTCGACATGAAATTTAATGGTGCTCTAAAGTGAAAATATATATATTTCAATTGGATCGAAAATTGCGAAAAAGGCCAAAGAATGAAAACTGAAAACGTACAACTGTGCAACGTGCAACGTGCGTCCAAAAGTGGTTTATGAGGCCTTTAGTCGAACCGAACTGAAGTCAATAAGAGTCCATTCTTGCAACAGCGATTATAAAAACATTTGCCACAGCTGATATCCTACGAATTGATGTGTAGAAGAGGGGGGGGGGGGGGGGACGGGGTGTCACCACCCACACATGCGTTGAAATTTACTTGAGGCAGGCAACAAACAACAAAGCAGCTGAACTGGAGGGGATAATGGAAGATGGAAGTTGGAGGAAAGTAACGCACTTACAGTTTATTGCATTTATAGACATCTCTGTAAGTGTGTGTGTGTGTGTGTAAGTAAGTAAATCGCATACACACACAAACATTACTTACACAGATATATCCACGTATCACGTGTGCTTCCTTTGGCACCCAAAGGGACACCATTTGGTAATGAGATTTAGAAATAAAATCTACAAAGATGTTTGCACGAGCTGTTGACGTTGCCGTTCTCTGCCCCACTGCCCCCCCTCTTTTCACTATCCAATCCCCACCACTGTCCATCTTGCTCTGTATGTGAATCTGTGCGCTGTCCATTTGTTTTCTGCTACTATCCATTAGTAACAGATGCTACTGCCACTACCAGAGCCAGAGCGAGCTCCAGCTTCAGCTCCAGCTAGCAGTTTCAGCTAGAGAGAAATAGCCAGAGTCAGGTCCACATTCAAATGGCATCCATGCACGCTGGCGCCATTTATATGTACATATTCAACACAATATATATATACACAAAAATATATATTTATATAGAAAACAAGAAACCAAAAATGTCGCTTACAAGTCCAATAATATATACTCTTACAGCTGGCCAGATTCAAACAAGTATCTTTTAATTAAGGCTGCAAGTAAACATCAAAGTTGTCTACGATTCGGTCTACAATTCGAACCCAAGTTTCTTCGTGAGTCAGGTTTTGGAGATTTATGATCAATAAAAATGGCTAATCAGGTTCGTTCCGAATTCCGTACGTTTTCGAAAAGTAAAAACGAGTATATTTCGAACGATTTATGAATTTCACTTTCTCTTTTTTGAAACCGATTTTGAACCCGAGTTTTGATAGCAAGAAGTCTATTTAGTTGTCATCTAGTTGGCATATGCGAATTGAGAACAGCAACGTTAATTCGACTTCAATCAATTCAAATGGTGTTTAAAAGAATTGCAAAAACAACAACAATTGCAATTTCAACTAACCAAACTTTTAGCAATTTCAACTCATTTTAATCAATCAAACTTTTAGCATTCTCTAACTCGGCTTGAAACTAACTAAGCTTGTGATTTGTGACACTAGCACTTGGTTTAGGTTGCTTTTTGCCTGCTGTTTAGGATATATATTTAAAAAGATTCAAGCTTTCAAGAGCATTCGAGTAGCTTGCATTGTTTCAAGTAACTCGTAGCTTGCAAGTGCACTCGTTTGCTTGAAATATTTCTCTTAAAAGTTGCTAAATCAAACTCGATGATAATGTGTGTAGAAACTAGCTGCAAAGTGTACACAGATTTGTGTATGGCGCATGGCATTTTGGTTATTTGGTCAGCATGTTAATACGCTTTGCCAGTATGTCCTGTTTGTGTGTGTGTGTGTGTGTGTGTGTGTGTGTGGGCATCATATTAAACAGTGCTCGACTCGGCATTAAACCGTTGAGTACTTCATTCATAGTTTTCTGCTTTCACATCTACTCAGATGTTGTTGATTTCTGTCGCAATTTAAGCTGGCTTAAGGAACTAGTTTGCCCCCTTCGACTGAGACACACACACGCACATACAGTCTGACACACACACAACACAGGATACGCACCAAATCGGCTGTATACATCATAAACACGTTTGAATTATGGCCATGGCTGTAGAAGTTGCTCTTTTTCACGTTGACTTTTGTTGCAGCAACAGCAACAGCAACAACAACAGCAACAATAACAACAAGCAGCAAACAACAACAACAATCTAGCCCGACTGCCCGACGCCATAACGAGATAAATCATTTTAGACAGCGTCATTAGTTGGCTGTAATCATTTTGTTGTTGGGGGCTGTAGGTGGTGCCTCCCTACGTCGATAGAGCTCTCCTCTTCCTCTCCCTGCCAAGCTACAACATGGCGCACACACGCGCCGAAACTTTTGATACATTACGTATACGCGGTGTGTGTCTGTGTCTCTGTGTGTGTAGTCGCATACAAGTCGCTAAGCTAAGCTGTAGCTGTAGCTGACTGCCTGGCAGCATTTTTCCGTGTTGTCATTGCCCATGGCTAAAAGACGAAGGCGCTTTAATCCAAGCCAGCTCCCTCCACTCAGCTCATCCCTGTTTTACGCCATCATCCCGTTCAAGTCAAAATGGGTGTGGTAAATGGTAAATTTCTTTTTAATTTGAAGCATTCACTCAAAGTCATAGTCATGTTGAGGATATTAATGCCGCCCCGGGGCAGACTCTGGCTTTGCCTATTCAGGACGCAAGAACGTAGAACGCAGGACACCAGCAGCAGGACCTGGCTGGACACTGGACACTGGACACTGGACATTGGACGATGGACACTGGCCACGTTCAGCCAATGACTTATAATTTATGGCGACGGCAGCCGTCGGTTGGATTTAATGGCGCTGCAAAATACAACAAGAAAAACAGAAAAAAAGGCCCAAAAAGCAAATCTCACTTAAGTTTAGCTCCTCTCCGCTTTCCTCCCTCCGCTCTGTGTGCTTTTATCCCCGTTAGTCTCAAGGTTGGTCTGTTTGTCCTAATGGCATTTTAATTATATTAGCGGCGCTCGACTTCGATTTGTTGATGTCCTGGCGAGTACGTCCTAATAATTGCATCATTTGATCCTGTTTGCCAGGCAGACAGACAGATGGACAGACAGACGGACAGACGTACAGCCAGACTGCAATGACAGCCAACTGCATTTGTGTGTTGTCCTGGCTGTGTCCTTTTCCTGCCTGCCGCTGCTTCTTGTTATTGCTTCTGCCTCTGCTTCTACTTATGCTTCAGCGGCTGCACTTAAAAAAAAAAAGTATCAACATCATTTTTAACATATTTCTTAGCCATCATTTTGAAATTATTGAATTTAAAATATCATCAAATTGATAACTTTGAAATGATCCAAATGAAATTTTTGAATTTGAATTTTTGAAATTAATTTTTATCAATTTAATATTTTCATTGGTTCAACTTTTAATTAACATCAACAATTCTTAAAATTTATTATATTTTATAAAATGCTATAAATATTATTTTATAAACTCATCTTAAGCATGTCATGAATACTTTTGATTCGCCCTCAATCAAAAATGCAACGCTCTGCAAGTTTAAGCAGACTTAAGAAATACATTTCAGATCAGATCTCTTTAAGCAATATCCTAAAAAACAAAAATTAAAATTAAGTTGTCAAACAAATTGCCAAACTATAGAAATATTTCAAAAGAGCCTATCATCATTCGTTGTGGCACTGATTCGAACCCTAGATACTTGCGCAGCAAGTCTTTCTCTTAGCTCAGCTACCAACCAAATCAAATTTGGGAACTTTAGAAGTTTCATCTTTTGGTTTCACTTTGATACGAATCAATACTTTTCCAACAAATTCGACACTAAGAATTCAAAATTGTTACCGATTGAAATTCCATTTTGTTACAAATGAATCCCTAAACATTTTTTCAAGTGTGCTTCTGCTTCAGCTTCTATGTCTGCGGCGGCACACTAACATATGCTAATAGCAATTTGTGGTAATGAAGTTGATTAACATTGCAGCAAGAGTGACAACAACACGAACATGACACTCACACACACACACACATGCACACATAGACGTGGGTTTCGTCTTGGTATCGTCCTTGCTGTCGTTTGAGTTTGGTAATTAAATTCATGCGCCGTTGCTCCTATTGCCACCGCCGCGTATTACGGAAATTGCATTCAAGTTTGCAGTTTACCATATCCATATGAGCAGCTCCTTTGCTCCTTTGCTCGCTCTCGTCTGCATCCTCATCCTCATCCTCATTCTCGTCCTGGGCTCATTTCCTTTTGACAAGTTCGAAATCATATTGTACTCATGTACGTACATAGGCACTACATTAATGAATTGACATGCCACAATTTGGTCAAGTACGTCGTCTACCACTCGATTGGATTGTTCTGCATTTCGAAAACTTGCAAAAACAAACATCAAGTCGAAAATTAATAGCAGTTTTTTTATCCAAATTAATTGTTTTCAAATTAACATTCTAATGCCAACATTCAATGAAGAATTATGCCAGTTGCATACGGAATTTCAATGACTGCAATCAAATTTTAGTTCAAGCTAAATCTATGAGACCAATTTCTTTCAAATTGAGCAAAATATGCAAACAAAAAACTCAAAATGAAGCAAAGCCAAGGAGCTCTTAAAAATATCTTTCTAACGATATGAAAAACGTACCCTGCTTTGATTTGGAAACTGCGAGGCTGTCAATGTTAGCGTTTTCCCGCTGAGCTAGCGATTTTTTAGGAAAGTGGTAGAACGAATGAATGAATTATTGATTTGCGATGAATGAGGTCTCATTCGGTTCGTATTTTATTATGCACTTTTCTTGGTTAAAACAAAATCTTTCAATCGGTATAGAACTTGATCTGCGCAGACTTTCGTAGTTATGTTTGTGATGCTTCGTCACTAGCGCGGACTGCTTAACTGTATTTGATTAGAATAGGTAACTTGTTTTTTTTTTTTTTGAGTGTGGCTCAATTAATTTAGTTGAATTTCACTGAAAGCATTGCCAACAAATTGCACTCGATATATAGGTTTTTATAATTGGTCAAGGTGGTGAAGGACAACGAAATTTGTTTTTTCTGCTGGTTTACCAATCATATATAACTATAACACAAAACCAATATATAAATATAAAGTATGTCCATTGATTTGTTTTGGTCTGCTAAGCGCATTTTTAATGCAATTATAGGCTAAACAAAATACGAGTTTGCAGTTCGCTGCAAAATTCAGAATTGCATTTGGCCAAAAATGTAATTTAATAATTCAGTAAAAATAGCGCATAATTTAGTTTCAACAGCTGCAGAGCGTTGTCGTCCAGTTGATTAAATTCTATACAAAAAGTGTTAATACTCGGACATGGATACTATATGCATCGAATCGACGAGCATAGCAAAAGTGCGTTTAATGCGATAATATACGATATATGCATACTTATATACGAGTAATATATGAAATTTATTGAAAATTAATTGAAAGCATAAAGAAATTGTGGCATTAAAAAAGTCTTTGCTTTAATACTCTATTCGGCATTTTAGCTAGCATTTAAAATTAAAGTTAATTGTTCTATCTAAAATATTGTTAGATTGAAAAAGTTAACAAGTAAGAATACTCTAGTCGAGTGTGCCCGACTACGAGACTCCCTGCTCCCAACTTGCATTTCAAGCAGTTTACTTAACTTGTACAGTGCCTGTCAAACTGTTGTTTCTGTCTGCTGAGACGGGAGTAATAGCTTCTTCCATAACTTTGGTGCTGTTTATCCGATTGTGATCAAATTTACACAGCTGATCAACATTGACATAAAATATATGTGTACCAAAAATCACAGCATTATCTTTAAAATTGTGGCTGTGGGAGTTTTTTTCGATTTGCGGGGGTGCGGGGGCGTGCATCCGAAATTTAAAATAAACTTGATCTGCGTATGGTATACAGGAAACTATATGCCAAGTTTGGTGTCTCTAGCTCTTATAGTCTCTGAGATCTGTGTGTTCATACGGACAGACGGACAGATAGACCGACATGGCTAGTTCGTCTCGGCTGTTGATTCTGATCAAGAATATATATAGTTTATATGGTCGGAAATGACTCCTTCTGCCTGTTACACACATAAGCAGTACTTTATAACTCCCTTTTTCCCATTTTTAATGGGAACAGGGAGTAAAAAACGCTTTTATTGATTTGAGCTTCATAGCTTCATATTTTTGACGAATAAGGTCTGATTTGAGGGCTTCTTGGGAACTCGGAAAGATCAGGACTATCGTTTGAAAATGGATTAATGTTTAGTATAGTCGTAAATCGCATTTGTTGGATACATTTAAATACAGTTTGCAAAGGTATTATAGAGTATAGAGTAATTGTATGTGTATATATATAGATGCATATATGAATGTGCAGTTAATACGAGACGCCTCGGATAATGGCGAACAATTACAAAAGAGCGAACGCTGCGGAAACGGAAACGAGGCAATGACACAAAAGCAAAGCAACGCGACAAATGAATAAATAAGCGAAACGAGTGATCAGAAATGGCAAAGGGAAAGAAAAGTCAAAGAGGAGGGTGTATGGGATATGTATACGATATTTAATATATATATATATATATACATATTTATTATACAAGTATTAAATTCATGAATGCATATCAAACTGATTGCAATGGTCAGCCTTGGGCCAAGGGGGTAATTCAATTTGAGGCGCCACAAAAAAGCACAAAATAAAAGTCACGTAAAATGAGGCCTTTGAATTCAGCATATAATATAATATGAAAGAAGCTGTATAATTGAATATGCGACCAGTGCTGCTCCGTATACATATATATATATGTATATCAAACATATATATACATATATTCAAAAGAGTTGTATTGAATCGTTGAGTGCAAGTTCGATTGAACAAATAAGCTGAAAAAACAAACTGTCAGAGTTGCTTTCAATTCAATTTTATTTTCAAGCGTAATAACATATTCAAGCCTTTTCATTTCGTATCGTTTTCGAAAGATATAGCAATCGTGATTCCGTTCTAAAGATACAGTTTTACATTTCACTGTCTAAAAAGCATAACGTTTTTAAATCGAATTTTCCATCAATATTCGGAAACAAGAACAGCTAATGAATAATGTTTATGATTGAAATCGAAAATAGAAACAGGCCTGATTAATTCCAAATCGTTTGTGTTTTGGTGTTTTGAATTCGGCTTGGAATTCTCTTCAAATTTTAATATCGATAAAAAAAACTCAAAACAAAAAGAATTTCACGGAACTTTCGAAATGAAGAATTTATAACATAAAAAAATTATAAAATGTTATTATTTCAATAACAATAATTGTTATTTTGAATGCGTGCTAGAAAATGTGTATCGAATAATCTATCGAATGTGCTCAAGTACAATCGAATTGAGCCGTTTAATTCGTTCAGAGCTGCGAAGGAGCTGTTTCCATCAATTGAACAACAATGTACAGCTCTAGTACATACATCACATACATATATACATACATCACAGACATACATACATCACAAACATCCCACAGTCTGGCAATCATTGCGCACTCCAGGAGTCCATTCCAATCCAATCCAATTCAATCCCATTCCATTCCCATTCCAATCCATTTCAGGCTCGGCTTATTGCATGCAATTAAGTTCGATAAATTGATGCAAACGAAGGGGACGAGGGGTGTTCGAAAGGCTTGTTGCTTCTTCTTGTTGTTGTTGCTGTTATTGTTTTTGTGTAATTAACGAAAGTGCGCTTGCGGCCAATATGGTAGAGTATCCAGCATACAGCATGCAGCATACCGCATACAGCCATCAGCATACAAGTCTGCCAAGGCCAGGATACAGGATACGCCAGGACTCGCCATTTACACGCAGCAGTGCATAATGAGTAGCATATGCTAACGCGCTTTCCATCGCCAGCACACACACATTAACACACATAGCAGAGACACCCAGCAAACATTTCTTCTGCAACACTTCTAGACGAGTCATTTATCGCCTCAGTTGTAATCGACTTGTCCAACATCTGCGACACGTCCAGACGACACTTCTAAAAGTGACACAGCATCAAATACAAATATAGAATAGTTCAAATTAATATTAAAAAAATATTTTAACAATTTATTTATAATCATTAAACATATTTCAATACTTTAATTGCAATTGTTATACTATTTTCTTAATTTTTTTGAAAAAAAAAAAAAGAAATAAAAGTATATTGAGTTTGTGAAATGTCCGTCTGTCCGTCGTCTGTCCGTATGAACGTAGGTTTTTTCCACAGTTTTGAAGCTAGAGAAACCAAACTTGAAATACATGTTGGTATATACCATAGCCAGACAAAGTGTCAAGATCTATCGTCAAACTATCTTCAAGAAGTATTGAGTATAGTATAAGTGACTCAGAAGAAGCGACTTACAGAAGATGCTTGCGCGGCATGCATGTATTTTGTCTTGTGACTATCGCTAAACTATCTTCCAGAAGTGTTGTAGGCGAGACTTGGCGACAGATCTATGGGCAGAATGCTTGCTGGGCAATGTCTGCCTAAATTGAATTAAAGCCTGAGATCGAGCCGAGTCAAGTCGCGTCCTGCGTTCGTACTAAATTCGATTAACAGTCATGAAAACTGTGCAAATAACAAATGTCTGCTCATATCAGAAGTGAAAGAGAGCAGGAGAGAAAGAGAGAAAGCGGGGCAAGGGGGAGTTGGGCATGGGCGTAGTTTGTGATGCAGCTGGCAACACGCTTTGACCTCAAGTAATGGCATAATTAAATTGACAGGATACACAGGCGCAGGACATGCGACAACAGCTGACCTCAAGAAGACAGATAAACTCTGAACAGTTTGGACGATGGAAAGCAGTGGCTTAGGGGGAGTGGGGCAGTCGGAGTAACCGCAAGCAGCTGACGTGAGCAGCATGTGGGAATGGCACGTGCATGTGTGCCGCCCACTTTTACATCTTTTACAATTTACAGTTATGCGGCTCATTGCTATTCTTGTTGTTGTTGTTGTTGTTGCAACTGTTGCTATTGATAGCCACTGCAACAACAACAACAACAACAACAACAACAATGCAGCCAAATTAAACACATTATGAAAATTTGTTTGGCTATTTGCGTGTACAATTTTCATGTAAACAAGCAAATTTACAGGACACAGCAACAGTTACAACAACAACAGCAACAGGTGCTGTAAATTAACAAAAAGCTAATTTTGAATTATAGCAACAACATTTCTTATTTCGCCATGCAACTCAAAACTAAAGTCAGATCAATTTTGAAATTCACAAATAAAATCAAAATCGTTTGGATTGAATCAGCTTTGAATCAGCATACAAATGCATTTATTTCGAATATGCTTCAAACTGTACTCAAAAGCGAATTCAATTCTATTTCTGAATCAATGCAAAATTTCTTTTTTTCTGTGCCACTGAAATCATATTTGAATTCAATTCTCATTTTTGAGTGTAAAAAATCATGAAATCAAAATTTGATAATTCTTTCAAATTGAAAGCAATTTACAAAAAAAATGCAATATTACTTTTGAGTACAAGTTTTTGACCAGTTTCCTTTGCTATTGGTTAAGTTTGGAAAATGAGTTTGAAAAGTAGCGTGTTTCAGTTTTTTATCCAGTGTGCGAGCTTAGGGTTAACATTTTCTTAATATACTTTCTTTGAAAAACTTCAAAAATTTAGTTTAAAGCTAAAGTTTTGCCCAAAAAAGCTGCGCTCAAACATTTTTCAATCAGGGTAGAGAATGTTTGACGGAGAGGCTTTCTAAAGGGTTCCTAATTGTTAAATAGTTCACTCAGTAACTGAACACTTCATACATACATATATATATTATAATGTTTGTTTAGTTTATTTTAGGTTGTGTTTTTTACAAGGGTGCTGGGTACAAAGTCCAACTTGGACTTTGTTTTCTATGGCCTTTCACAGAGTCGGATTGGATGCAAGCGGGCGTTTAATAAGTATAACGTTAATTGAGTATGGTAATTTACTTAAATGCAGTTAGCAAGTTGCAGGGAGGGAGGAGGGAGGGAGAGTTTAGGTGGTGGGTTTACTTTTGGGTCTGGTTCTGTTGCTATCCATTCAATTTTGCTGCATTTTAATGGCGGCCTGTTTATCGCGAGGTTTTAATCTTAAACGATTTTGTTTTCCACACTGAGCGCAAAGCGAAGGAGGGTGGTGGGTGGTAGGAGGTAGATGGAGCACTGGTTGCCACTATTGTCCAGCGGGAAATCTGTGGAACAGATTCATCATGTTTGCCTACAACTACAACTACAGCTGTGAGCAAAGTAGTTGCCTTGGGCGCGTGGGTTGAGGGGTGTGGGTGAGTTGGGAGAAGAAACGCGCCTTCAGCTGCAGCCGCTGCGGGGATAAAGGACGCTGAACGCGGTGGGGTAAGGGTAGTGAGTAGTACAAGGACAAGAACGAGAGCAGAGCGCGAGGCAGCCAGCAGCAGGACATTTTTAATTAAATTGCATTTCCGCTTGGGAAATTTTTTATGAAGCTACAAAAAAAGGCAGCAGCAGCAGCAGGGGTGTAGGCAGAGGGGCTTAGAGGGGGTTGCTCGCATTTCGCTTTGCTTGCTGCTCGTTGTTGCTTTTGTACTTATTTTTATGCCGCTGCTTTATCATATCCGTCCACTTCCACTGCCCCACCCCCGTGCTCTACCATCCCAAGCCCCCTCTCACACGCAATCCGAGCAGTTTTGCGCCTGCGGTAACTGAAAGGCAGATCCTGGCTGGAGACGTAGCCGTAGTCGTATTCAGAGTCGGAGTCTCAGTCGTAGTCGGAATCGGATTCGGAGATGGGGATGGGAATGGGAATGGGAATGGAGATGGGGTCATAGGAAGCCTTTGCCGCTGGCTTTCCATGTAATTCAATTTTTTTCGCTGCTTGCGTCTCTCTGCTCTGCTCGCTGCTCTGCCAGAGTCCGCATCCTTGCATTCTTGCAACGTCGCGGCATCCTCGACCGCTGCGCAATCCAACAAAGAAGCATTTATTTTGCGCCCGGCTTTGTATGCGCTTTTCTTTGTTGCGCACAAAACTCAATATCACGACTTGATGTCCTTTGTAATGCATCCGCTTTTGGCTGACTGACTGACTGAAGGGGCTGACTGACTGATTGGTTGACAGACTATTTGGTTGACTATCTAACTGTTTAGTTGACAGACTGTTTGGTTGACTGGCTGACTGACTGACTGATTGAAAGACTGTTGTTTGGCTGACAGACTATTTGGTTGAAATTCTACCTGACGGATTGACTGACTGATTGATTGACTGACTATCTGACTGATTCACTGTTTGGTTGACTGACTATTTGGTTGACTGACTATTTGGTTGACTGACTGACTGACTGACTCACTGTTTGGTTGACAGACCGTTTGATTTGACTGACTGACTGAAGGCCGAAACTAACTGTGAACTTGCGCAGCAGCAGCGACGATTTGAAAGTTGATAGTTGACATGCCAAGTCAGCAATAACAATTACAACAACTCCACCAACAACTATTGCACTGGATTTAACATCAAACTTAGACTTAATGACTTTGGCCAAAAGCTAAATTGCACAAAGTGTTCCTAATGCTGCAACGGCCCAATGTGCGCTCCCACACCAACCACCTCCAGTTTTATCCAGCCATCTCTATTCATGGGCGTATCAAGCATCTTTACAAAGGGCTGCCAAAATATAGCTGAAAGTTTGCAATTTTTTTTTATTTTTCATATTGGAAACATGCACGAAACAAAATCAATTCGAAACTTACCTTTACATTAAACAAATTTGATATTTTAAGCGATAATATTTCATTTTTTGCAATGAAGGCATTTCAATACATTAGCTGAAAATAAAAACACAAAAATTAAAACATATATAGAATTCATTCGAAAACAAATTAGAATCAAACGAAATGCAAATTAAGTTTTCAAAACAATTTTTTTTGTACAATAATCTGCCAGCGCAAATCTATTCCATATATGGTTGACTATGATTATATTTTACTTTGAAGAGCCATGGAAACGTCCATATGGTGGTGTGGGGGGAGGTCTGGAAGGGGCTAGTACTCGCTATAAGTACGCCCATGGCCGTGTTCCTATTTCACAAATAGTGCTCTTTGCAAGCTAAAGGTATTTGGTGCAATCAACGTGGAGCAGCTTTTAGGACCATTAGGACCATCAACAGAGCGGGGGCATATGTAAAGGGGGGGGTGTGTGTGAGTGTATGTAAGTGTAAGTGTATGTGTGTGTGTTCATTTTTTTTATAGCCAAGCAACAATTTGGGCCACATTAAAATCAAATTACAAGCACAAAAATTTTGCTGGAATTTCAATTACAATAGTTGATTTTGGCCTCTGCCTCTGCTGCTGCCGCTGCTGCTGCCTCTGCCGCTGTTTTGGCGCAACGGTAAATGTTGACCGCGAATTATTCGACAGGCAAACAAAACAATCGACGCTAGAGATTTAACCATTTTAGCAGCGCAAACAATTTCCCAGCTATTTCCAATAAATATACCAAGTACACACACATACAAGCACACACACACACACACTCACACACATTATTGCAATTTTTGAAACTAAAAACCCAAAAACGGGCCGTCAAATTCTCAGCTGGATGGTGTAATACCGTTTTAGGTGGTAACTGAACACGCTCATTTGTAGGTTAACAATTTTTAAAGGTTCAAAGTTCAACACACACACATTTTAAAAGAAATTAAATTGAATCAAGATAAAATATAAAATAATCTATATCTCTTTCACGCTCATGCAATAGGTAATCAACAACTGGTAACTAGCCAATCGCATGATACTACCTTACTAATTACACCATGCTCATATCCGCCATTTTATTGGGATAAGTATGCAGTTTTGTTGCTAGTCAACTTTTTGCCCAATTTGGCCCTCTGCACCCACATACCTCTACCCACCCCCTTCCAACGCACACACCCACTAACATGGAAACTGAAAACGTTTACATACCTGGCGTGTGTTTTAGTTTTGTGTCCCGGCATTTCGTTGTCTTTATTACTCTCGTTGTTGTTTTTGCTGTGTTGCTTTGTTGTGGCTCGTTTTGCTGCGCTCGCCCGCCGGTCTTCACTACACTTGCACATAAAATTATACATGTGGGTATGTATGTATGTTTGTGTGCACAGGTATTCATTACTTGCTGACTGCGGCGCGCTTAAGAAAGCAAAACAGCAGCAAAAAGAGAGGTGCTTGGATAATTTACAGCAAAAACGAAATAAAATATGGCTGACCGATCATCGCCCGCTCACCGAGTCCTAATTACGCACAAGGTTGCCAGATGCTGCGTAAATGCATCAAGACTGGTACATTTGATTTGTTGGTACACTAAATTCCTTGCCTTTCTTATTGGTACATTTGATATATGCGTTAATGTACTTTCAATTTAATTGTTGTTTGCAACAATTCAACTATGGAATGAGAAATGTTTCTATTTTAACTAACCGATTAGCCGTTACGCACAAGCCTGCCATACGTTGCGTAAATCAATTAAAATTGGTACATTTTCTATTTGATGGTACACTAAAATCCTTGCCTTTCTTATTGGTACATTTCATATTTGCGCTAATGTACCTATTTTTAATTTAATTTTTATTTACAATTCATTTTGGAAATGAGAATAGTTTGGTGCATTTCCATGAGATCTATATGTACCTACTATTTATATGCAATTGTAGCTCAATGTTAAAACAGTAATCTAATTCAATCAAAGGTACCCTTAGAAAATAATATGTTTATGAAATGAAAACAAGCTTCAAATGCCTAATTTGATTTAAGTCTTGTAGAATTGGTACTTTTTAAGCGCAAGTGGTATCAAATAATTTTGCCAAGTGGCAACCTTGGTTGCGAATTTATGCCAAAGCAAGAAAGAGAAAGCATGGCTTACGATAATCGATAGAGAATTTACCTATCGATGTTGTGCTATCGACAAATATTATTCTTCTTGGAAGCCAGGCTTCAGCCGGCTGTTAAAATGTGAATTATTTAAGTGTATAGTGAAAATTATAACAAAAGTAGTTATAAAGGAGCAGAGGTGCAGGCTAATTGGAAGTCGAGCTCGTCAAATTCGCAGCAGATATTTAATTGTGGTCCAATTGGAAGTTAGCCGCTGCGAATATCGCGCGTTTATTTTTTTTTGTTTTTACTGTTTGTTTTTTATTATTTTGTTTTTGATCTTCGCGCGCGGTTTTCTTTTTACGTTTTTTGTTTTGTTTTTAATGTTTGCTTTTGTGCATTAGTTTGTGATTTTCGCTATTTGTTTTTTATTTTTACTTTTTGTTTTGCTTTTGTTTTTGATCTTTTTACATTTATGTTTTTCGTTTTGTTTCTAATTTTTGCTTAATATTTTGTTTTTTTGCCATTGTGATTTTGAAAAAGAAAAGCGTTAATAAAAACTCGCGAGTGCAACCTGTTTGTAAATGCACGAATCTTAACGGATTAACTTTTAGTAAGTTTCTTTCAAATATTACGCATAAAAATTAATTATCATTGGACATATGCATTTTAAATGTGCTTTATGGCAGATTCATAGATAGGTCTAATCTCTTATTCCTTACATTCCTTACATCTGTCTGTCCGTCCGTGTCACCGCATCGTTTCCTTGAGTGTGTGTGTGTGGGTGAATGCTCTAAGCCTTGAGTTGAGCAGTCGATGAGAACTAGAGTTGAATCGCTTCGTTCAGAATAAGTTCAATTGAACTATTCATCAAACTGAACGAATGCCTAATTTTAGTTCATCTAGTTCAATGTACTATATGAATGATTGTTGTTCAACTAGTTCCCTGAACTATAATGCCTGATTGTAGTTCCTCTGGTTCCCTGAACTATAATGCCTAATAGAAATCAGGGTAAATGTGTTTAAATGGAACAAAAAAAAAAGAACCACAAAGAAGTATACAAACAAAGCGATATGCAATCATTCGAAGGAGCAAAAGTACGAACTAAACAGCTGAACTTTATCACCAATTAGTTCATTCTGCAAAAACCGAACTACTGAACTTCTTCCTTCAAATGAATGTGCAACTCCACTCTAGAATAAAGAATTCTATTTCATTTTGCAGTTATAGTTCAGTAGTTCCTTTGCTCGATAAAGGAATAAGTTTTTTAAAAAAATAACTTAGTTCAGTTCCTTAACAAAATTGTTGATTTTTTTTGAAGTTTCTTCAGTTAAACAGAACAAAAAAACAGGAACTATAATAAAAGGTCGTTCCAACTAGTTCATATCAGATCGAAGCAACTCTAATTTGGTCTTTATGATTCGTGACTGGGATACAATTGAAGCATTTAAGAGCCATTTAAGTCAATGAATGCGAATATATGTATGTATGTATGTATGAATCTATTAAGTCTAAATGTTCATAAAAAACACGCTTTAATATACTTACTTGATACAATTACAATTTGGTGCCTTGCCAAACCAAACCAAACCAACCCAACCCAAAGCAAAGCAAAGGAACTAAACAAAAGTCACATAAACGTAATGCCCTGTGTCTGGAACTAAATTCTGGGTTCTTTCTACTTGCAATGTGAGAACGTAATGAAAAACTCATAACCTGTGGCTTTTTGCCATGCGGTCACACGCACAGACAGAAAGACAGATACTCGTATATATATGTATATATATATATAGAAAAAGGAAAATAAAAATAGACAGAGGGCATAGAAGGAGGAGCAGGAGCAGGAAGTAGATGGGAAGTCAACACGCAACCCGAGGCGTTGAGGATCTGCCAAAAACAAGACACAAGTTTTCCTTTTGCTTTTGCTTCTGTTTCACATTTCAATTGTGGAGCCAAAAGGGAACGGGCGGGGGGCTGACCCGCAAGTTCAGGCGAAATTGAAACCAAAGAACCCACAAAACCCCAATTTCGTTCCCCCTTTTGCCGCCACCCATGAAGCAACACACGTTTTCGCCTTGGAATCGGAATCGGAATCACTTACAATTTGACATACTGAAAAAAGTTGTGTGTCGCGTTGACAACTAAATTCGATATCGATTTGATTTAGTTAAACGCTGAAATGTCCTGAAATGTCCTGTGGTGGATGACACCCACCCTAGGGGCTATGATTCTCGCCTTATGCTGTGAAAACAAACAAAGAAAACAAACAAACAAACAGCCGTCCAAACAAATAGAGCGTTAGATAAGCGACAGCCCAACAAAATAAAAACAAAAACAAAAAAAGCCAAAAACAAAATACAAATAAAAAGAAATCGAAAAATCCAAAATCCCAGTAAGAAATTGAAAGTTGCAAAGCCAAAGACAAGCAAAACTCAATAACTTGCCGAGGGCTGAATCCCAATTTGAACGCGCGAAATGTCCTCGTCGTCACATTCCCTCTGCTCCGTTGGTGCCTTTCGTCCTCGTTCTCGTCCTCTGATGGTGTCCTGATAACCTCGCTAATGCTGCTGAAATAGCCTGGCCGCAACGAAGCAACTATGGCCCGTTCCTTAAGAGGACTCGACTCGACATTCTCGACACTTCTTTGCCCTCGACAGGATTTTAACGTTCGACACATTTTTGCTTGCCAGTCATATGTAAATTTGCGTAAGGACTCGCAGCTTGCAGCTTGAAGCTTGCAGCTTGGACCTGCCTGCCTTCCTTCCTTCCTAGAGCTTGCTGTGGCCACAGGACATTAGACGTAGCCTCAACTCATGTGAATTTCAAATGTGTTGGGCCGCTTCATACACTGACAAAAAACACGTGTATGCTTCGCTTTTATATACTTGAATTCTAGATTATAGTTAAGATATTACTGTTAACACATAATAAATAAAAAGAAATAAAGAAATATTGCATTTTTGTTTTTAATGAACTGAGTAAAGGCGAACTGAATATTTTTAACGAATTAAGTAAAGGTGCTTTACTTCCCATACGGGCTTGCCCTTGCGTTCCTCTCGGCCTTGCGCTTCTCAGCATTCGAGACGATACGCCCACTACGTCTCTGGTGCACAATGCCCTCTGGTGGCTCATCATTTATATCCATAGGCTCAGCTACTGCCTGAACATCGCGTTGCACGGTTTTGTTTTCTGCATGGTGCTCGTCTTCTCTCACTTGCCTTGCTTGATCGGCACAGCGGAGAAGCGTGCCCTGCAACTTGCTTTTCTTTAGGCTTCGCGGCTTCAGCCTCCGCCGGTTGCTCCGTTTCGTTTTCCTGGTCAATTTCCGAAGACATTGCGAGCTGAACTGAAGTTTCCTCACCCGGCGCTGGTTCCAGCAGGACCTCAGCCGGCACTGGTTGGTCCAGCAGCACCTGAGCCGGCACCTCACCTTCCACCACTTCCACCTGGTTTACGCCTTCTTCCACAGCGTTTTGGCCTTGTTGCTGTTGGGCTGCCTGATCAATCTGCGACTAACAAGTGTGTAAATGTGAGTTTGAGCTCGATAAATAAATAATCAAATACTTACTCGGAAAAAATAACTAAATACTCTCGAAAAGAACCCGCTTATTTTAAGTTTTTTGTAATTATTAAGTTTGGCGCTGAAAATAGATGGAAAAGACTGCTTAAAAATGCTTTGTTTGAAAATATTAAGTAGCTTGTGTTGCGATTTTGAGCTGCTTAATAGATTTGAAATATATTTAAATCCTTCAAGGCAAATGTTTTTTACGAGAAAGACTATTATTATTATTTTGATTGAAATTTCAATAAGTTATGCTAACTTTCTTGCCGTGTATGCGTCATTGCGTCGACTGAAGGGTACGGAAAGGAAGTCGGCAGAGGATCGGCTGGTAGTTCCGCTCAGAAGCAGAGGCAGAGGTAGAAGTAGAGGCAGAGACAGAAGTAGAGGCAGAGACAGAAGCAGAGGGAATTGGAATTAGAATTGGAATGTGTGCTTGAGTTGAAGCTGTTGAGTTTTTATCTACACATTTCTTTTATTCAACTGGCTGCATCATAAAGCAGGACAGCTCTAACAAGTAACGAGTAACATGCAGCAAGTAGCAAGTTGCAAGTTGCAAGTAGCAATAACAGCCAGCAGTTAGAAAGAGAAAGAGTGAGAGTGAGCGTGAGTATGAGCAGCAGAGAGAGATTGAAGCAAGAAACATGGGCACAACCAAAAATTAACATAGACTAAAGACTGTGGGGCACGCCTACGAGTTTGCAACACGGCGCACAGCACACACACGGATATATATAACACACACACACACGAACACACACATACATGTGCAGCCCCAAAGGACGAGACGGCAACTGGGCAGCAGTTGCTGTTGTTCATGTTGATGTTGCTGTTGTTCTTGTTGCTGTTGCCGTGCGGCCACAAACGTTTTTGGCAGTATAAAGTAGGAAAGGAGCTGGCAAGAAGTGGGGGAAAGCGGAGAGGGGGGAAACTGCAGCTGGAAGCCAACAGACGCCATCAAGCGAATTAAAACCAAATCACTTACAAGCGGCCAAAAGTGTTAACGTGTAAATTTCCATTTACCAAGATCGAAGCGCTCTGATAAAAGCAGACACTATAAACATGCAGTGGGCGTGTGTTGAGCCAAGAGGGTGGGAGTGTGGAGAGGAGGTAGAAGTGGTCAGGCTAGGGGGCGAGAGGGGGAGAGCACTGGCTGGCCATGAGTTAAATACGAGTTAAAAATAAAACTAGTGGAAATGCCGTGCGCCAGGGCCAAAGAATATTTAGAGGTAGAAATAAACGTGTTGCATATGTGTGTGTGTGTGTGTATCTGTGTGAGTGTTGTGTGTGTGTGTATCTGTGTAAGTGTTGTGTGTATGTTTTCTGTTGTGAATGTTCTGAGCCGTGAGTTGAGCAGTAGATGCGAACTAGTGTTGTATCGTTTCGTTCAGAATCAATTCGTTTGAACTATTCATCAAACTGAACGAACGAACTGAACTATAATAACTGATTGTAGTTCATCTAGTTCCCTGAACTGTATGCCTCATTGTAGTTCATCTAGTTCCCTGAACTATAAGCCTCATTGTATTTCCTCTAGTTCTAATATAATAATAATAATAATAATAAAAATAAAGCTGATTCAATGTATTCGTTTGGTGTTTGTTTGTTATATTCGTCAACCTTTAGAATAAAGAAGAAAACGAAAGAAGAAAACTTACAGATATTGTAAAGAGGCTGTCTCTTCGCACTTCTGCTCTTTCTACGGGAACAGCTCGTTCTTCTCGAGATTCTTCTTCACGAATTGAAGAGTTCGCGCTGGTAGACAATGATTTTGCACTCTTGTTTCACTTCTTACCTTGTTTCTTGTTTCTTGTTTGCTGTTTTTCACAAGCGCGTTACAGACGAAATTTCTAAGAAATATAGAGATTAAAAAAAATATTTTATTTCAGAGGAGCAAATTTGTATTCAGATGTGACTTAGTGAATAACAGTAGATAAGTGAGGCAAAGGCAATGTGACAATTTGATGTCAAAGTATGTGTGCTTAGTTTTTTGTCACGCCAGTCGAAGCAACTCTGATCCAAGCAACTCTGCTCCATGGAACTCTGAACTCAGTGTTGAGAAAGTCAATGTGAACCATGAAATGCAACTCTGTTTTTGAATGTGAACATTTACATGCATAAATAAGTGAAAGAATGGAGGGAGGGAGGGATGTAGGTTTGGACTTGGCAGAGGTGTTGCTAGGCGAAATTGTAGTTGGAGAATGTTGGAGAATGGCAAGAGAAACACACAACTTGGCTGCGAACTTCTTAACTCAATGAAATCTCCAGCAATTTCGTAAATTAACACTTCGACTTTGGGTGTAGTAGGGTGGTAGGGTAAGGTGAAGACTCTGCAGTTAGCGAGCTGTGAAAATGACAGAGAGAGTGAGTGAGAGAGTGAGAGAGAGAGGCGAGTAGTAAATACTGAAAGTCAGACAGAGTAAGAAGCTAGTGAACGATTGTGGGAGTTGGAAAAACGTAGAAATTCTCGCACTTACTTCCGAGTCATTGGTCTCTGTATTTGTGTGCGTACGTGTCTGTTTCCTCTCTCTGTCTGTGTGTGTGTGTGTGTGTTCGTTTGAGTGTATGCCTGCCAAGAGTCTATAGCTGCGGAAACAATCTGCTTGCTGCGCGTTGAGGCGGCAGCCATAAACAGTTTCCCCCGTCCCCCACCCACAATTTTCACACAGTTCTTTCAATTTTGAATTTGCATTTTCACTGAAATTGATATTTCGTGTCTGTGTGTAGCTGTGTGTTTCTGTGCGTGTGTGTGTGTGTTAGCAATAGCAAAATTTAAAAAGCGAGTAAATTATGGGTGAATAGAGTTTCAGCGAAAATCGCAACCACAATCAAGCAAAGCAGCCCAACCACCCACACATACACACACACACACATATATATACACACAGATATACATATGTATGTGACAGACTCCACCACATTGACACTTCATTTGAAGCGCCTCGCATCGTTTCGATGTCCTTGCGTCCTTCATGTCCTTGCTGTCGCTGCTGATATCGAAATCTGTTTTATCGGCATATCTCTGTTGGTTTTTTCCCCAGCTCTTCTCTTGTTGTGGCTACACACACACAGACACAACCATACACACACACCCATCGGTTTTTGTACATAAATTTATATGCGATTTTGTAATTCCCTTTTTGGTTATAAATTTCGCTACTGTTTCTGTGTCGTTTTGGATGCTTTGCTTCCCATTCCATTCACACACACATTGCTACACCCTACACTCTCTTTCTCCCCCTCTCTCCCCTCTTCAACTACGACTGCAATCAGTTTATCAGTTTATTTGTGTTGTGCAAGTGTTGCACAATGGACTAAATACAGTTTTTTTTCAGCAATTTATTAACTTTAAGCTTAAACAATTATTATGTTTGTACTCAATACCGCTAATAGAACTATTTTTACTCCCTGTTTCCATTAAAAATGGGAAAAAGGGAGTTATGAAGTACCCTAAATGTGTGTAACAGACAGAAGGAGGCATTTCCGACTATATAAACTATATATATTCTTGATCAGGATCAACAGCCGAGACGAACTAGCCATGTCCGTCTGTCTGTCCGCCTGTCTGTCTGTATGAACGCACAGATCTCAGAGACTACAAGAGCTAGAGACACCAGATCAAGTTAATTTCAAATTTCGGATCCATAACATTTACTTTAACTTTTCTGATTGTACAGTTGCAGTTTCATGAACTTGTTACAGAAACACCTTGTTAAATGTAGTTTTTTTTTTTGTCACAAAATATGTCTATTAATGCCATTGTTTGTTTGGTATGCCAAATGTGTGTGTGTGTGTGTGTGCTCTGATATTGGGAAGTGCGTTTATTTGCTAAAAGTAAACTGTTGCAAACACGTCGTATTTTGTGATAGTTTAGCACACATTGGAGGTAAGTAGGCCACACATTATGCATCCCAAGTGTCAGCAAAGGGAAGTCGAAGACATAGTCGAAGTATACACATACATACATACATATATGTATATAGAGTCATTATAGAGGTAGTTCGAATGCGATTATGCACAGGTCGTTGTGTAATCTATAAAATGGCCAACTAATGCGATAAACAATGCAATTTAAGCCGATTTTTCGTTGGCGTCGAAAAGTGTGACGGCGTTTTCTAAATGGGCTCGAGGCCAATTTGCAGCGACAATTTATTAAAAATTAAAAGCTCAGGCTTAACACACACACAGACACACACACAGCGAATCAGCTACGTGCCCCACATGCCACATGCCTCATGCCACATACATATGTACGAGTATAAAGGCTGCTTCAAGATATTGTGTTAATTTGCCGCAGTCATGAGGCCTCGAGTGCCCCAAGGCGTCCGGGCTTGGAACACTTGAAGCGCGTTGCTGTGAAGTATGCAACAAATTTGTTGCTTTTTTAATTTTTTCTGTCAGCTGCGCTCGAGCGCCTGCACCTGCACCTGCAGCTGCCACACCAAAGCTGCAGCTGCCCCAAGTCCCCAGCTCAGCTCAGTTCTACCTACGTAAGTTGAAAAGCTTTGCATGCAACATGCGAGACTTTCTAATTGTTTGACGTAGTTCTTGTCGTTCTAACCGCCTACCGCCAGCCCCTCCCCGTGCCACCAACCCGTGTGGCAGTCACCGTTAAACATAACAAGTCCAGCGTCAGCGCATAAATTAGAAATAGGCACACGAGTCGCTCCCTCGACTCTTTCTTTGCATACCCTGTTTTCAAACAAATACTCAATTCAAGGTATTTTGAGTTCAACTTTGCATATGATATTATTTAGATTCAGACAAAAATCAAAATATATGTAGTTCCTGCCTTCTTGTTGAAGATATATAGTTGTTCACATAAAAACTTAATTTTCGACCGATTGTTCCTATGACAACTATAAGATATAGTCGCCTGATATTGATAACATTTAGTTGACAAGACAAGCACATACTAAGGATTGCTTCAGCAACAAACCAGATTTTCATATAAATTGTAAATTATAAATGTAGTTCAATTGAGCGAATCAGTTGAGTTCAATTTTATTTTGAAAAGGTGCGAATTGTGCATCACAGGCCTGTTCTGGCTTCCACTTTTGCTAAGGTATTGCAAAAGTGAATTTCCGTTAAATGCTTTCATTTTTACTTTAAAAAACATTTTGCGAATTGAATTCATTTGCATTTCATCAACGATCGAATACACTTGCTTTATTGAAATGATTAAATGTGCCAGATGAACAACAATAAGTGAGTTTTGAGTTAAAGACTTTTCAATTCCACACAAAGTTGCCGAAAAGTGATAACAGGAACAGGTCGCATAGTTTGCTCTTTTGATTTCACTTCTCACATTTTTGTTATTTTTTTTTAATGGAGAGTTTTAGTGGAGAGTTTCACAGCAACAGCTCGCTCTTCTTCTTTACAAATCGTAGAGTTAACGCACGAAAAGATGAGTTTGCACTCTTGCTTTTTCAATTTGGAGAGTTGGGAAAAGGGAAAGAAAAAGGAATTGGTGAACTCAGAGTTATAATCAAAAAAAGAAGGAAAAAGAAAACTTACAGTTTAGTGGAGAGTTTCACAGCAACAGCTCGCTCTTCTTTTTTACGAATAGTAGATTTAACGCACGAAAAGATGATTTTGCATTCTTGCTTTTTCAATTTGGAGAGTTGGGAAAAGGGAAAGAAAAAGGATTTGGTGAACTCAGAGTATCGCTGTTTCTTGGCGCTCTGCCTATCTGCAAATTGGACAAGTTGCGAAAAAGCGCATTTTTTCACCTTGTTCTAGTTGTTGTTTCTTGTTTGATATTTCACAAAAGCTTTGCAGAAGAAATATAAAAAAAAAAAAATATATATTTATTGTTAAATATAATATTTTGGGAGACGTGTCAAATGTCTGTAGTTAAGTGAGACATATCCAAATGTGACTCGGCTTATTTGGTGTCACAGTATGTGTGCTTCGTTTTTTGTCATGCCAGTCGAAGCAACTCTGATACAAGCAACTCTGATCCATGCAACTCTGAACTCAGTGTTGAGAAAGTCAATGTTAACCATGAAATGCAACTCTGTTTTTGAATTTGAACATTTACATGCATAAATAAGTGAAAGAATGAAGGGAGGAAGGGATTATTATTATTACTTTAATAAACAATTATCTTTATAAATATGTTTATCAAAAAAAATTAAAAAAAAAGTGCGAATAAATTTATATCAAAATCATTTCTGAGTGGTCGCAAAAAATTTGTATGAATTCGGTTGGAAGTTATTTCCGTGCCTCCCCCGCAAGATGGCTTTAAGACTGGGAGACTAGTTCGCATATAAACAGTTGGACAGAATGACAGACAGTTACGGTGAAACAATAAACGCAGTTCACAAGAGATATATGTACAGATTACGCCGCAAGTTAATCAAAATGATCAGTTGCAGTCTTATCAGAAAAAAGTTAAATTTTTCGAGAATATGCCTGTGTTGAATTCCACACTCAAATCAATTCCACAGATATATGTATGTAAAGCTTAATATCTGAAGCGCATGAACTTGAACGTGGTAGAAAATTTGGCTGCTTAATTAAAGCGTCATCCTAAAAGTATGCTACATAATATTGTTTTCTGTGGAATCCATTTGAAAGTGGAATGTGAAACAGGGACTGAGAAGATTAAAAGACAAAAGCAATTTACTAGATGTATGCATTTTTTTTTCAAAAATAGTAAAACAAAAGTATATTGGGTTTGTAAAATGTCCATCTGTCTGTCCGTCTTTCTGTCTGTTTATGATTTTATGTTGATGTAGAAAACGGTGAATTAAAACGCAGCATCAGTTAGAGGCACATCTTTCTTGAGTTTTCTTATTCCAGTTAGTCCAATCCAACTAGTAAAGCGCATGCTGCCACGAACTCTGATAGGTAACCCCATTGGCCACATAGGATATAAAGATTTGCTTCTTTGCTATTCTTCTCCTAGGGGCATCAGCAGCACCGGAGCTTATGTCCTTGACGATGCATGTCCTTTGCGGAGCCTTATTAAGTCTGATTGTTAACAATTGCAATATGGTGCCGTTGACAGAGGTGTTGCCGGTTTTACTTTTGCAGTAAATGATTCTCGAAAAAATACAAAATAAAATTAAAATTAAGAATATAAATAAGATTATGTAGCCCAATTCAACTAGTAAAGCGCATGCTGCCACGAACTCTGATAGGTAACCCCGTTGGCCACATGGGATAAAAAGATTTGCTTCTTTCCTATGCTTCTCTAAGAGGCATCTGCAGCAGCCGCAGTCGTCCTGATCGTTCATACACACACCGTAGCTAATGTCCTCGGCGATATTTGTACTTTGCGGAGCCTTATCAAGTCTGATTGTTACCAATTGCAATATGGTGCTGTTGTCAGAGGTGTTGCCGGTTTTACTTCTTAATAAATACAAAATAAAATGAAAATTAAGAATATAAATAAGATTATGAAAACTGACAAGTTGATCCGACTGCTAGCAGAGTCTAGAGTCGAATGAAATCAGTTTCGTAGCGGCTCTACTTATAGTGCCAAATGCCAAATATTTGATAACATTATCGATAACTGGCTGATGACAAAGCCAATGCAACTCAAATCAATGATATATTGTTATCGATAAGAAAATAAGATATGATACTGATTTGTGCGCAAAGTTTGAATACAGTTTGCTAGTTATTTGAATATAAATTTGAGAACTTTGTAGTTGAATTTGAAGGGTTCTAAAATAAAAATGTGTTTAACAAGTTGCGTTTGCGTTTGTTTGTTATAATTGCCAAAAAGTACAGGGTATCTGGCTGGACTGTCACAGTCAATTGTATGTTTATTTTTAGCTGGTTTTCTTGCGCTCGGTCTCTTTGACTCTTTATCCACATTCTCTTAGGTTCTTGGCTCTTGGTTCTCGTTGCGTTTTGCCACTCGACGGGTTTTGTGTACACACAAATTACGGCGAAAACAACAACAACTTCAACAATACTTAACACACTGCATTGTGTGCGTGTGTGTGTGTAGTTGTGTGTGTGTGTACCTTGAGGTTCCCCTTTCTTGCATGCGCAAAAGGTTAACCAAAGAGCAAGCATTGTTAACAGGCCAACGCCTAATTGGCAATCCCTTCGCGTCCCGGATTCTTGTTGCCTGATTTTATAATTTTGTTTAATAAATAAACACATTTTGATTAGCGTGTCGTCAGAACGCCCCTTCTTACCCCCCCCCCCCCACCTTCCCCTCTCTCTTTCCTACTGTTTATCGCCTGTCCTTAACTGACCTAGCCTTAGCTGACTTACTAACCCCGTTCCCACATCTTTCCATTACCATCTCCAATCGCTTGCTCCGTTTTGTATAACATCACCATTAGTCTTTTTCTTCTCCCAACTCTCTCCCATTCTCTCTCTCTCCTCTTCATGTTCCTGGGTTCATATAAAAATCACCATTATTTGTTTTGCTGTCAGATTAGTTTTACTTGTTGAAGCTTTGCCGCTTCTTCATGTCTGCTGTAGGTGTTAATGTTCTTCTTATACCCTGTATCGATTTTTCAAAAACGGTTCATAATTTTATAGCAAAGTTTGTTTGAAAAAGTGTCCTTTAAAAAAATGTTACAATGGTTGCATTTTTAAGTTAAATCTCTACATAATATACACTTTTATTGTTTACCATCTTGAACATTTGTTTGAATTATTTCAAAAATGATCATAAATAGATGGAAGTTTCGTGAAGATCCGAACAGAATTTTTCCTTTCCGATTCCAAACATTCCGAAATTTTCAAAAATATTCAGCAGTTTCGGAATACCGCTGGAAATCCTTTTAGTTTATGTGAAAAGGATTTGAATAAATTTGTTATACAACTTTTCTTTTTACTGACATTTATTTATGCTTACCTGCTTTATAAGCATGTCCTTTGAGAGTTTAGCCAAATTTTTGCTACAATGCCAAAATTGAAGCTTCTTTCATTCACAATGCAAGTATGCTATTTAGAATTATCAGAATTATCAGGATTCCAGAGAAATTTCGGGACCAGCAAGATGTTCGGAATAGCAAAGAATCCTGGCTTTTTTAAATTTTCCCGATCCCAATTCCAGTCCCGATCCCAACTCTAGAAGGTATTTATAAAAGTTATTCATGAATTAATTTGTTTTTTTTTTTTTTAAATATTTAAATTAAATTTCTGTATGCCTTATTTTTAAAATAAAAGTCAACTGTTTAAAGTTTCAAACATAATTCAATTGTTGATACACAAATTTGTTTCGCTGTTTAAAAACAAAAACCGAGTTTTTAAAGATAGTTCCGAAAACGTTATAAAACTCATATAGTCAGGCCTGTTTCGGATTCCACATTCAAATTGTTTTCACAATAAAGTGTATAGCATACTTTTAAGCGCAGACTAGAATTAGAAATTCCATCAAATGCTGTACATGAATAGATTTTTTCGACAAGCCTAAAAGTATGCAATACATATTGTAATAGAATAGAATCGGAACAGGCCTGAATATCTAATACAATATACTCAAGACATGATATGATGATGATGATCATGACACGATGAGCATCTTCCAGTTGACATTTAACCATTTAAACATTTGTCTTTTGTTTATTTAGCTTGTTGTTGCCGCTTTGCAGCTTATTAATCAAACTTGATTGAATGAAATATTGTTGCTGTTTAGCTGTAAGTTTTTGAGTGCTTTATTTGATAATTTACCGATTTTTGGTCGAGAAATTGCAAAACGTTCTGATTTCAGATTTCAGATTTCAAATTTCAAAATTCCGAATTCTCACAGAACTCATTTTGCATGCTGTGTTGGCTTTTGTATGCGCAATTAAAAGCGTTGCCGGATTTGCCGTTAATGGCTGCAACCAGCTATGATTTTTTGCCCCTGGCGTGTATGGCCGTTGTTTGTCCATTGTTGTTGTTGCTGTTGTTGTTGCGGGGCCTAGACAAAACGCTGATAAATGCAGCGCGCGCTGCGATTTCAGGCGATTCCAGCGATTTCGTTGATTACATTGCGGGCTTCACAGGAGCAGCATACACCGGACGCAGGACGACTAACATTTTTGGGCAGGCTCGTCGAACAATCGGTTTGCTTTTTAGGGGGAGGGAGTTGGGGGCGTAGCACTGAGGCTGAGGCTGGTGTGTTCGCGAGTGTGCGTGCCTAATGAACAAAATCGGCGGTGTTGCAACGGCAGCCATGTGCATGACCAGAAAATTGAACTGAGGCCAAAAACTGAGGCAGGACAAATGACCAACGGGGGACATGGACACAAGGACACATCAACATGTCTGTCTCTCTCACACTCGCTCTCTCTCTCTCCTTCATTCTCTCTGTCTGTCTCCATCGTTGCGTGGGGATAAGGACGCGGCTTTGCGGCTCTGTCGCTTCTAATGATCAAAAACGGCAATGGCCTGTGCCACAGCAACAGCAACAGGAACAGGAACAGAAGCAACATCGTTAATTTTGTTTATTATACTCTCGCAGCGGGTATTAGAGTTTTGTCACTTAACATGCAACGCATTCAAATGCGGTTTTTCTATTTAAAACCAACTTGGCAGATATGCTACATTTTTCTTTGTTTAACTTTAGTAAAAGTATTTTTTTTGAGTTAGAAATTAAATAAAAACACCTCTACACGAGCTAAAAGTCTAGTGACGTTACCTAATCAAAACCCATAATTTCTGATATCAAATTTTGTGATAATAAAATAAGCATTGGCAATCTTACCAACTCTTTAAACTACCTTGCTAACGATATGTAGAATGTGTCTGTAGCTTCTATAGTTTAGGAACTGTTGGAGTGTCAATTTTAGCGTTTTCCCGCTAAACTAGCTGTTTTTCTGAAAAGTGATAGGAAACAAGTACACAAAATTCCAAAAAGCTATCTCAACAACAAACAACAGTTTTTGGAAATGTTCATAACTTTTGGGCGTGTTGTTGGATTGGGATAAAAAAAAAAGATATACAAAGGGTAGGAATAATCTTTTCAATTTAGACAACTTTAGTGAGTTAGTATTAGCATACATTTTTCTTAGTCAAAGTAATACCTTTCGATTGATATATAGCTCGTTCTGATCTTTCATTCTGCCACCCTTCGTGATGCTTCGTCACTAGCGTGGACTACCTTCCACAATAATAGGCTGTATAAAAAATGTTAGTAAAATTTTATTAAAATCTTCTATGGCTATATTTGAAGGTTATCAAAGAAACGATATGTGAAAAATGTATTTTGTAAATGAAAAACTTGCTTTTTTTTGTCGTAGTAGCCTTTTTGAAAAGTGTAAATAAATCGTCGGCACAAAACATGGCTTTTCTTGCTTTGATTTTTTGTTGTTGTTGTCTTTGGTTGGAATTTTAATATTTGATGCCGCATGCTGTTGACATTTGCTGAATCGTTGGCCATTTATCAGCGTGGAGTCGAGTCGAGTTGAGTTGAGTCGAATTGAGTTGAGTCGAGTTGAGGTGAGTCGAGTTGAGTCAAGTCGAGTTGAGCCAAGTCGAGATGAGTCAAGTCGAGTTGTGTCAAGTCGAGATGACTCAAGTCGCGCCAAGCGGTTTGCTTTGATTGCTAATTCTGGTCTAACCGCAAAGTGAGGCGCAAGCTTTAACCACTTTAAACTGGCGCCCAGATTCAACAGCTCCATGGTAAATAAATAAAATGCAATTGGCTGCAGCGCCAATGTTGATGCCGACTGCGACTGCGACTCCAACTGTGCTGCGGGACACTCAAGTCGATTGCTGGCAGCTGTAGCAGCCCAGGGGCAGGTGGCAGATGCAGGTGGCAGATGCAAGTGGCAAGAGCAGAGGAGCTGCAGGTGCATGGAAAGATGAAATCAAATGGCGATTGCCTCCGCAATGGCTATTCATTTTTTATATAATTCAAATGCAAATGCTTTCGGTTGCCCAACTAAGTCTTGCCTTCCCGCTGCCCATTTCCCATTTCCCGCTGCTCGCCTTTTTACTTGCTCGTTCCGGCCAGTTGCAGGCAGAGTAGTTCCGGGTAGCGTTTCCCGGGTAGTTGTTATCGATGCATTGCCCGTTTCCTGCACTCTCCGCCTGGGACAGCTAACAACATGTTAAGTGCGCTTGTTGTTCGTGTGAATGTCTGACTTGGCATATTTGGAAAAATTGTAAGCACCTTGTAACTGCTGCCCCGTGCAATGCATAATTTTCTATAAATAATGATATCTATCTACCTCTCTTTCTACCTCTCTCTACCTCTCTCTGTCTCTCTGGAGGCTATTGCACAACGTCTTACCTAAAAGCACTCGTTTAGATGGGTATTTAAGTGTTACAGGTGGCTTTGCTCAAGTTATATTGGGCAAATAAATGTTCAAGTTTTATCTCATCTTGAAATTGTGGCGACTGGAAAAGAGTCGATATAGGCGTTGATAGCATCCAGTTTTATTCGATTGTGGTCATCGAATCCTCTCAATTTCTATGGAAATTATTATCCTTGATGTTCATAAAGTTATCCCAACTTCTATGGCAATTATTATCCTTGATATTCAAGTCAAATCTTAATTCAAATCTTACCAAAATTGAAAAAGGGAACATTTAGGAAAAACTACTTTCGCAATGCAAGTGGAAACCGGAACAGGCCTAATTGTTTACTTCGCAAGGTTCCTATATTAAAATGAGTTTTCATGCGGATTGATGTATTTTTTTACCAAAACATTTCTATTATTAGATATTTAATTTAAGCCCTGTTTCGGTTTTCACTTTTCGGCAACATTTTGTGGAATTGATGTTCATTTCAATGATAAAAATTTACTTAATTTCCTTGCTGTTCATCTAATAATGTAATTTGTATCACAATTGCTTGATGAATTGCAAGTGAATTCAATCCGCAAAATGTTGTCAAATGTGTTAATGGAAACATTTAAGGCAAATTCACTTTCGCAATATCTTTCCATGCTGCTTCGATAGACAAAGCTAAAAGTTTTACAAATAATATTGATACTATCGATAGTCGCTTCGATAATTAAGCAAGTCTAGATGCTTAACTGAAATGTAGCTGTTATTGTAAGTCTTTAGTTAGTTGAGGAAGTAGCTAATCCATGCTGCTTCGATAGACAAATGAAAAAGTTTTACAAATAATATCGATACTATCGATAGTTGCATTGATAATTTGCCAGACTTAAATCTGATTTAAATGCTTAACTGAAATGCTGAAACGTAGCTGTAATTGTAGTTTGTGAACACACATTTCTTTAGTTAGTTGAGGTAGTTGCAGTGGAAAAGTCTCTGGTGCATTGCAGGCAGCCAACCAACTCGACAAAATCAGAGCCGTGCCACAAAAGTTTGCAACCTGCGGCAGAGCTGTCGAGCTGTGGAACTGTGGAGCTGTAGACCAATGGAGCAATGGAGCAGTGTAGAAAATGTTGAAATGTGGAAATGAGGGGGGGACTGGGCAGACAGAAGAGCTTTGGGCGGCAAGGCGCGACCGCTGTAACAATTACAGCGAATGCCGCTGCGTCATTGTGCCCGAGTTGACCAACATCAGTAGCAGCAACAGCAGAAACAGCAGCAGCCACGAACAACTTTCAACAAGGTTGCAACAAGGTGGGATTGCAACAGGATGAGGCATAAACCAGGTAGAACCACATAAAGCACACCAAACGAAACTTGTGCAAATGAAAACATGTGAATTAGAATCGCACTGCGGCAGCGAATTGAGAATCAGTTGGTGTGTGTTGCTATTGTTGCAGCTGCTGCAACACAGCTGAGACAATGCAACAATGCGGCTTAAGCTGCCCAAACTGCGATTGTAAGCTATATCAAGAGATATCAAGGGATTCGGGACTCGGGATTTGGGATTCAGAACTCGGGATTCGCTATTTGGGAACACTGCTGCGTTAAGCTCATTAAGTGAAGCCAACACGCCAGCTACATTTTTTTTTGTGCTTCTTCTAGATTTTTGTATTTTCACAAAATGTAACAGACGCAATCCCCCGCCAACTTGCAACGTCGCAACGTTCCAACCTTTTCTCTAAGCTCAACGTCAACTATTTATAAGTCGTGAAACTTTCTCAGCGTTTGGTTAAAGTCGCATAACTCTTTCTCTCCTTTTGAGGTTTTAGCTTTCAGTTTTCAGTTTTCAGCTTTCAACTGGCTGCTGCTGCTGCTGCTGCTGCTGCTGTTGTCACTTCTTTGTGCTTTTCACTACTTATCCAATAGTTTGCTGTGTAACTCTTTACTCTGCTTATCATCCCATCCGATCGGTATAAAGTTTTTGAGCAACATATTAAGTCAACTTTATTATTCATTTCCCAATTTCAAATCATTGCATCTTTCATGTGTGCTTAGAAAACTACCTCTGTAATTTAAGACTTTCTTTTTTTTGCGAGTTTTTTTAATAGGAGCTGGGTCAATCCGATCTGAACTAGTTTAAATGAATAGTTCTTTGAATTGAACTATTATAATATATCTTCGATTATAGTTCCTTTTCATTTCTGAAATGAAATGTCCGCCTGTCCGTCTGTCTGTCTGTATGTTGATATATAAAAACCCTAAAACTGCTGCCAGGATGCGTCGGCTGGTCAAAAGCTATGTCGAAGCACTCGCAATAAGACTTATATTAAGAAGTACAGCGCTTAACACAATTATCAGATAGGCTAATAATTAACTTACCAATCGATACTAACAAAGCAGAGTATTCTCTTTTAATATGATACTGCACTTAGCTGTAAGATAACTTAAACATGTTTGATAATAGTTTATTAAGACTTTAAGTTGAATACAATACAATTTTGGGTTTTTATTTGAATTTTGTTAAACACTCTACTCAACTTTCTTTTTTACTTCGATCAAGTAGGCATGCGCAATTTTCTTTACTTCGATCAAAGTAGGCAAGTGTATTTGAATTTTGACGAGAAAAGTTTTCGTTATATCAAGAAAAAAGCAAATAGTCACTTTGTCTACAAGTGTAGTCGGCTCTACATCTCCAAAAACATTTTTTTAAATTAGTGTTTGTATACTTTTGTACTTTTGAAACTCTTTTATAGTAATTTTAATTGAAAATGAACGCAAAGCAGGAGGTAATCGCGTATATACTACTCTCATCAGGACTATATATGTTGGGACCTAGCATGTCCACAACTCAGCCTGACTTCCCTTCGACGCTCTTTGTGATGGCATGTGTGATAGTCCTTAGCCACTTGCACAGCGTCTTTTTATCAGGAGTTGCGTTTCTTTCGCATTTCATGATCAAGACGACGCTTTTCCTTTTCGGCAGCCAGTTCATCGTGTGTTATATATGGAACGCCGGTTGGTTATTATGCGAAAGGGTCAATTCAATAATAATCGAATCATTCCTGGGCCAAGCCGTGTACAGCAGATACCCGCGGTTGTACGAGCTTGCCACGTATCACGTGGTATACCTTGCAAAGGTATTACTTGCGCTTGTATTTGCCGTTTTGACCATGAGATCGCTAATGCCCGTCAAGCAGGAAGAGCTGGAAATATTTGTTCCTCGGAGCCAACGCCGTGTTAAAACCAGAAGCAGAAGCAAGAGTCGTCCCAGAACACAGCGTGGCAAGTGAAGCTCCTCCCTGCTTTGTTTTTACGTGTTTCAAGTGTGTTGGGCTTATGTAATCTTTATTTATTTGTTATGGACATTCAATTGGAGAGGTGGCGTCCGAAACTGCAAGAACTTCATTATGAAGAACAGAAGTTCTTTTCTGGTTGCAATCGCGTTTGTTGCTGCTGATCTGATGATCATCTGTGTGAGCTAATGCGTCGAAGGAGGTCATTATGAAGAACAAGTTCTTTTCTGGTTGCAATCGCGTTTGTTGCTGCTGATCTGACGCTCATATGTGGCAGCTACTGCGTCTGGAAAGCTCATTATGAAGAGCAAGTTCACTTCTGGTTGCAATTGCGTTTGTTGCTGCCGATGGGTCACTACAGCTAAGAATCATCTGATGTCCTTGGAGCCGCGATGACATCGACTCTCCAGGTGGAGAATGTTCCAATCAAACCTTACAAAATTTGATTAGACAGAACGGGACAGAAGTGCAGTTCTTCCTGTGCGGATGTCTAATTTGAAAAAAAATAAAAAATATACAAAACTATTTGGAATTGCCAACACACTCAAAGAACACGTTTTTAAATATTATTCGATAGAATAATGTTGCATTTAGAGTCCTTTGCCTGTTACATAGTTATGAAAGTTAAGAATCTATTATCTTCTCTATTGTACGCTTAACCCTTTCGGGACGGAGTTTTATTTTAAAATCCAAGATAGTAACAGAAAATATTTAAACAAACATAATCTGAATGATGATAAAAAAGAAAATGTATTGCATTCTTGAAAATCCTGAAATCGTCCTTTTTTCTGGGATATGTGATCCCAATAAGTTTTTCTAGTGGAACATATTATCCCAATGAATGTAAAAGCCGAAGTTTGAAAACTGCTGGGACGTATTGCAAATGTATGAAGCAGGCAAAAGGAGGCATTTCCGACTATATAAACTATATATACTCTTAAACAGTATCAACAGCCGAGTCGACTTTGTCATGTCCGTCTGTCTGTCTGTATGAACGCACAGATCTCAGAGACTATAAAAGCTAGAGACCCCCGATAAAGAGAAAAATATATATTATATATATATATATATTGTATACTATAGTATATATATATATATGTTGTATACATAGTATCGGTTCATCGGATGACAGGCCCCCAATGAGTAACGGCTGCTTGTTGAAATTAAGAGTGCTGCAGTTGAAGAAATAATCAATCAGTTGTTGTACACTGATATATATCTTTCTATATACATATATAAAATGATTAAAACTGTTTCACTGTGGCTCGTGGGTTCCTTTGTGGAAAGGACAATGATTAAGTTACATTTCAGGATGCTATTAACTTGCTCAATGAGAGCAGATTGACTAGTGATGGTATTTGGTATAGGTATTTGGTAAATTAAAATCAAAAAAGATATAAAATAAGAAAAGCGAAACAAGAAGTTAATGCCCGAAGCGGACAGAAGACATTTGAATAGAAGAATATTTTGTCAACTATATTAGTTATGTTATTCTGCCTCCGCGGCAAGTGTTGGTTGACTGTGAGGAATACTGGGAAACCTTTAATCCGATTGCCTATTAGAAAGTCGATGCCAATTTTGCGATAAGAAGTTTCGTTAGCAAGTTAAAGTATTAAAATAAGAATTAAAATCAAATAAGATATAAACAAGAAATGCGAAACACGAAGTTACTGCTCGAAAGATGTTTTCATGCGGGTACTACACCAAGTGTGTGCTAAAACTGTTTGGGAATTATAAGCGTCAACCTAAAAAACTTTAACTTTGTTTGTTTTTGATGATGATAAAGGCACTCTAACAGACCGGCTTGCTTTGATTGAAGCAATTTTGTTGTGCATTTTCTTTTCTTAAGCTTTTCGAGCTGCGTATGTGTATATTTGTACTTGTATGTGTACGTGAATGAGAAAATGTGTGTATGGATTTCAGCGCTGTTTTTTTGTCGTAGAATATGTTTAATTGTTTAAGAATATGTATGTAAAGCTATCAAAGGAAATGCTGTGCTTTAAACTAAAAACAACGTTCTCTCAATTTATTATAGCTATACAAATTTAAATTTAAAATCAATCTACTTATTACTCCTTATTTCCATTAAAGTACTGCAAATGTATGAAGCAGGCAAAAGGAGGCATTTCCGACTATATAAACTATATAAACTATATATACTCTTAATCAGTATCAACAGCCGAGTCGAACTTGCCATGTCCGTCTGTCTGTCTGTCCGTCTGTCTGTATGAACGCGTCGATCTCAGAGACTAAATGAGCTTGTTACACCAAAGTTGGCATGTAGGTTCCTGTACACCATACGCAGATCAAGTTTTTTTCAAATTTCGGATGCATACCCCCGCACCCCCGCAAATCGCTCGGATAAATAACATCAAAGTTATGGAAGAATTTAGTACCCCCGTCTCAGCAGGCAGAAACAACAGTTTGAGAGGAACTGGACACGTTAAGTGCGCTGCTTGCTTGTGTTGCCGCTGAACTGCATGAAATGCAAGTTGGGAGCAGGGAGTCTCGTAGTCGGGCACACTCGACTAGAGCATTCTTGCTTGTTTTATTTAATTTCCTGTGAAGCTAATATAACCTCTTCCTCAAAGCTCAATTAACTCAAATCAAATGGACTTAACTTTTCTATTGAAGAACCTTGCCAGGCTCAGGTCTTCGGAACTAGTAGGAAATTGGAATGCAATAATTAAACACAGTTTATCAGAATACGTTGGCTTTTCTATTGCAATAACAATAGTAAATGTGTTATTCTCATTTCTTGTCCTATTTTTATCCTTTGTTTATTATGAATCTGCTATGGATCAAAGGGTTTGCTATTAAAGTACAAATGTTGAAAAAATCAGACTCAAAAATATTGCATTTAGTATGTCTTGAAGTTGAATAACTATTTTGGATGCTTTCTTTTTCTTGGGTCTGTTGTTGTGGAGAGTGGTGAGTGGAGAGCCGAGCGCGGTAGAAGCAGTGGAAAGTAGAGAGTGGGTGAGGCAGGAATCGCATGTAAAACATTCGAGCAAGTGATACGCACCATAAACTCCTGAATTTATAGCGGAAGTGCAAAATACGAAAATACTTGTGCACTCTTGCACTCTGAACAAAGACGGTAAAAACTTGGGTCGGTTGAGGAAGGGAACGTTGGCGGTGGGCGGTGGGCATGGCAGAACAATAAGGTTGTAACTGAGAGGGTGTAACTGGTAGGGTGGGTAGGGGTTAGTTTTATTGGCAACTTTTTCTTCACGTTGCACGATTGCAATTTGATAAATGCGGTTAATTTCGCCAGGTTTTGTGGCAATTATGCAAATGACCGAGCCTGCGACAGAGTTGGATATCTATAGGGGTGCAGTGGGGAGTGTGGTGGGGTCAATGGTCTGGCTTTGATTTTGTAGTTGAGAACTTGAGTAAACGAGTGTAATAAAAATCAATTTAATGCGTGACAAAATGTTAGCAAATAAACTAAAGCGTTGACATTAAAAACTTTATAAAAAAAATAAAATGCGAGCTATAAAAAACTTTTATAAGCAAATGATTGATTTGCTCGGATGCTCTACAAATAAGCCATATGTCGTCATAAATATTATTATATGCATTTTATTTGGCCCTTTGGAATCTAACGAGATATTTATTATTTATTGCCTTATTTGCTTAAGATTTATCGCATTTCAGAATGCGAAAATCAGTCAGAATTGTAATTCTCTCATTACTTTTAAAACTATTCACTTTTATGGTTGTTAAGTTTATAAACTCTTGACTCTCGGCTATAAAAGGTTATTATCCACAACTAAGTAAAGCTTACTCAACATTCCGTCTATTTAAGGGCTGAGGACCTGATCTATACTCCACTTCGGAATCAATTCCGCACAATATTGCTTAGCATACTTTTTGAAGTAGAATTTAACGTAAAGCTTTACTTTACTTTATTTACTTTAAAGACGATATTAAAAGAATGCTATACTATTTGCAGAGGATTTGATTCGAAAGCTGGAATAAGAATAAGCCGTATGCTATTCTCTTTAGTAAATAAAATAACTAAATAAATAGTATTTACTCTGGATTTTATTCGAAAGTACAATTGAGAACGAGGCTGTTTGATATCTCAATTAAGATTTTGAAAAATCTTTTTAAAAATTGTTACACTGAGAGAACTTTATGCTGAATTTAAGCATTTTCGGCATGACTTGTGCACAATCTATGTATCAAATCGAATCTGAAATAAATATTCATGATTTTTGAATTTTGGATTAGTTTCTGCATAAAATAATCATAATTTAATAACAAGCAATCATAAAATGTACATTGAAATGTAAAAGCTATGAAAAAATATGCATAAATTATGCATAAATATGTAAAAAAGTATGCTTTATTTATAAGATATTGTGCATAAATATGCAAAAATTATGAATTTCTAATCATTAATTGTGCATAAAAAAAATCAAAAATAATGCGTAAATAAGCGTAGTTATGCATTATTATGATAATTTTATGCTTTATGAAAAATAAATCAAAATATTGTGCATAAATAAGCAAAAATTATGAATACTTAACTATATATTGTGCACAAATTATGTATAAATAAGCATAAATTGTGCATTAATATGTAAAAACTATGCTTAATTATTAAATTATTAAAAATATTGTGCATGAATTTGTAAAAATTATGCATTTTAAATTATATATTTTATAAATATTACACTTTATTAATACAAAATTGTAAATAAAAATGTAAAAATTATGCATTATTTATAATATATTGTGCAGAGCTTAATCATAAATTTCAAGTTCGGCAGTTGTCTGACATTTAAACAAAATTTATGCATAATTTATGCATATATTATATAAATTATGCATAAATTTTGTTTAAATGTCAGACAACTGCCCAAATTCAGTATGAATACTGCCTAATATTTCTCTCTGTGTAGATATTAAGAAAAAAGCTGTCTCATCCATCATAGCTAAATGCTTTCAATAGCTGTGAATTGAATTTAAAAGTTAGGTTGAGGATCCAAGGATCTCTATCTTCCAACATGAGTAAATGCTTTCCATAGTGCAGAGAGCATTTAGATTCAAAGGTAGGATTTACAATGTTGTATGTTACTTTGGTGACTAAGCGCTCCATTTATGGATAGTTGTATTTTCAATAAAAAAAAGAAAAGGATTGTATATGACCCAAACAAGTTTGAACTTGCTGCTATTGTTGTTAGTGTTATTGTTGTTGTTGCCTTGTTGCTGTTTTATGTACATATTTACGCAATTTATTTATTGCAACATTTTTACAATAAATATTTAATTTATTTAAATATGATTAAAACGCAAAGTCGCGGCGTAAATCAAAACATTTTTGCACATTTATTATATTGCGCAAATGTTGCGCACAAATACAAATACAACAACAACAATATGTACAAATATACAGAGAGTGAGAGAGAGAGAAGAGGTCCTTACGCCTTGGCATACTCTGGATATAAAGTATTATGTGCGGAATATGTATTGGAAACTGGTTGCAAAATTTATGTGCGGTCAGATTACTGCACTCGAGAAGCGTTGTAATTCATGGATATAAACGCTTATTTTCCACATCTCTTTGGACGCAGCGCAATTGACGCTGACTGCGAAGAAGTCCTTCAGAAGGAAATCAGGAAATAGTACGCAGATAACAGATAACAACAAATACAAGCAAACAACTTCAGAATTCCTTCGCTTGTTGCCAGCGGCACTCCAAAAAGTATGCTACACAAATGCGCAATGACAGCAGGCGGCAGGTGGGTGGTATCTTGCAACAAGGGGCAAGCAAGGGTGGCAACAACAGCAACAGCAGAAGCAGCCGCAGCATCAGCAGCGTTGCGGTTTGCTGCATGTCGTTGTGGTTGAGTGCATCAAACATCAATCAATTCAATGGTACTAGAAACCAACACACTCATACACACACACACACACAGATACATACACACACACATATAGATAGAGATACAAATGCAGATACAGATACAGAGATACTGTGACACAGAGGCAACATCATCGAGTCAGAGCCAAAGCCATTGAAATTTCGAAAATGAACATACTACAAGCACGTAATGAAAAGTGGAAAACACATACAAGCCACAATATTTAGTGCATGACTTAAGTACACACAATAAAGGATGCGCACACACACACACACACACACACACACACACTCGCAAATACTTATATAACTGAGCATAGTTATTGGGTGTGTGCATTTGTGGCGATTGACTGAGTCATCAACAGCTCTTGTAAAGCATTCGATCATAGCAAATCTATAATGACAGCTTCGATAGCTTTATCAAATGTACACAGTGTGTACTACACACACACACACACACACACATTCGTGTACTGCGTTAAGAATTACGGAATAGAACGGTACAAAAATACAATTTACCGTGCAGCTGTATAGTTTGGTAGAGGAAATACATCATTCCCTTAGCTCTACTTAGCTGCGGCATGTCAGAAACTGAACTCGTACAGACATATCAAGTAGCGTTGTACATTCTAATTCTAGTTCACATTTCAAGCATTAAATTGAGCTAATCCAAATATTGTTGAATGAACGAATCAGTCGTTCGTTTGTTCTGTTAGATATATGTATATATAAGCATTCAATCTGACTGACTAATTGACGAATTGGCAACGCTTGCATAGCTCAAACCGTAAGAGCTAGTAGGCTGCATTTTGTACAGCAGTTTTATCTGATGTTAAAATTGAGTTGTAAGATGGCATTGTGGGAAATTCGTTAGGAAAATGTAGAAAATTCGCGAAAAGTATGTGTTTGCAACATTTTTGTTTATCAGCCGATCAGGCTTAAACTAAATTTCAGTAATCTATATAAAAATTCAGCAAAGACTGCATACCAAATTTACGGAAAATTCATCCTTCTTTCTAGGAAATGTGTGGTCAAGGTTGCATAGGCGTAAGTTTAGTTTTCCAGCAATTTGCTTCAAATTAATTTTCAAAGATCTACATAAAAATTTAGCAACGACTGCATACCAACTTTGCGGAAAATTCATGCTCCTCCTTGGAGTGCAAAATGAATGGGCAAACATTTTGTTATCGTGCGATTTTGAATAAATGAATATAAAGCATTGTGATTTTCAAGTTTTGAAAATTTTTAACATATTTCCTCAAAAAATAGTTTGTAAAAGTAATTTTATCAAAAAACGTACTTTTGATATATTGCACAATTCATTGATAGTGAAGAGACTTTTAGACTTTGCATATTATCGATGATATCGATGTTTTCAAAACCAAAAAAAGGTAGAAAATAAAACAAAGAACTTTGTTCTTGCCGTTGTGTTGAATCATTTAATTGAATCAATTGTGAACAATTGGACACAACTCTGTTGCACAGAACCGCAGCAAACAGGACGAAACTTGTCTGGGCGAGTCATGACAAGTTGGAGGAGGTTGACTGACCGCTTCTCATTCGTCTGTTGCGGCTGATAAATGTTGAAAATGTTTGAAATATGCAAGTGGAATGTTGCAAGGGCAGATTGAATTGGTTCTTGCGGCGCTTCAAAATGAGGTGTGTACTTGTGGAGTGGTAAGGAGACTTGAAGAGAGAGCTGAAGAGAGCTTGTAGAGATCTGACGAGCTGACGACAGACCAGCACATATTTTATATTAAAACGTTTCATGATTGCGGTCCTTTTGTTGATGGCTTTCTCAAAGCTTCAGCTTCAGTTTCAGTTTCAGCATCAATAACTGCAAATTTGATAAACAACCTGGTGTCGAGTCCTGTGCATGTCCTGTCCTGGCAAATTGTCTTTGACGAGCTGTTAACTGAGCTTGCATCAACTTTCGCAACTTTTCAAGTGGCTAAGACTAAGGCTAATCAACGAGGCGTTGTCTTTGCAGCTGCTGCCACGCCCATCGCTTCTTTCACTCTGTGTTTGTTATTATTGTGTTGCTGCCTCATAAATTGCCAGAAGTGTGTTGTTGTATTGTTGTGTTTCGGGTGCGTGCAACACAATAAATATCCGCTTTTGTCTCACATAAAACATTAACCGAAATGCCGCAAATCTCAGTTGGGGCAACTTTTGGCGTTTTGGCAACAATTTGTAAATAAAATTGCGGCGCAAATTAAGCGTATAAATAAGCCACAAATAGCGCCCAGCGCGTAGCACGTAGCAGTTAGAAGCAGCAAACGCACATCCGGTTTGCCCCCGCTGCTGTTGCTGCCACACAGAGCTCGAAACTCGAGTTCGAATCCCGCAAGCCCTCCAATGCCGCTAACCCTCAATCGTGACGCTTCCGACATTGTGTCGCTCACCATCATCATCAACATCAACATCAACATCATCATCATCAGCAGCAGCAGCAGCAGCTCCTGTGGCTTGCTGCTGCTTCTTCTTCGAAAGAAGTTTGCGCCTTGCCCCTCAGGAGGCAAGCAGAGGATACTGCTTCTGGCGGCAAAGGCTCTTGGCTCCTGGCTCCTGGCTGCGGGCTCCTGGCTTATATCGCTGCTGTTTGTCCGGCCGGCCGCAAGGTCGCCCTGTCGCAGCGTTTGTCGTTATTAATTTATTATGAAAATCTAAACGACTTAAGTGGAATAATATGGGATAAATTATTAAAATTTATGTGCTTTCGAAGCATAGCAAAGTCGTCTAGTTTTTGGCTCTTCTCTCCTTCCTACAAAGCCATTTGAAACTCAGCCAAAGTTTTGGGCATACTTCACTTTAATTTCTTTCGGTGCTGCCTGCCGCTGCCTCTGCCTGCCTCGCTGCCCCGCTGCCTCGCTGCCTCTGCCTGCCTTTTCCGGCAGGAAGTTGAGTGATTAAGTGTCCGCTTTTTGTTGCACTTATGCTTTTTGCATAATTTGCCTGCCTAATTTGGCCGCCGCCCGCCGTATGTCTAACTGGGAAAGTCAGACTGACTTTATCTCTATCTGTTCCACGGCGCCAACTTGTCGAACCAGCCCCGTCTACACCCCCCCCCCCCCACCACCCACCCCTCTTTAACTGTTACTTGACTCTCGACTTTTAATTAAAAGTTTCACAAAAATTTAGTGTACCTCTAATAAAAAGACATTTTGTTATTTTTACACGCATTTTATGTGCAAATTGTCTCTTATAAGAGTACATGTACACTATAAAAAAGCATGTCCTTCATGTCAGAATGTTTGGTTTTGAAAGCAAGATAAACTATTTTTCAATAAAATACAATTTTTCTAAGAACTAGTTTCGAATTAACTACGATTTAACGTACAAATTAACAACGGTAACTTTATATTTTTCACGGCAATAATCTGACGATAAACTAGTTTCGTTTTCTCAGGTTTTCGTTAACATAAAAAGCTGATAAACGTGTGAATAGCAAAAACTTCATCTCGTTTGCCAAAACTATTGTCCCAGGGATATACATCTAACAGTCAGATGACTTTTAGGTCATAAACCATAACGAAAACGATTAGAAAACGATTACGAATGAAACGACAGGACTTTACCAAAAAGATAACCTTAACCGGAGCATTGAAAAACTGACCTTAAATATAATCAAATTTGTTGTTTAATTTAAGATTTTATGTTTCTGTCAATAAATTTAAAACTAGGGTTCGAATTTGTTTGTTTGAAAATAGAAAGTATTTGAGTAGAGATTTGCAAATGTTTCGGCCTTTTCCATTTGGGACTAGCATTTCTACGTACAAGACATATATTTCCATTATAGTAAGTATATTTTGAATTTAGGACGAATTTAGTCAGTTTTTTGTCCAGTGTACGCACACGTAGTGTTTCGAATCGTATCGTATCGAATCGAAAGAACTTGGATGACACAACATGGCAAACGGCACTTGAAATTTTCGTTTTATTGAAATTAATCGAATAATGGGCCAGATGGGCTGCATGAACGGTGGCCACACGCCCCTTCAATCCTGAATCCTGAATCATGACGGCTAAGGAATCGGTAGTAGAAGAAGAAAACAAAAGGCAGGACGCGCCAAATTTTATGGCGCACTTGTTTCGCGTTAATCGCAAATCGTAAACTAAGCATTTTTACGGCACCTGCGGTAATGGATTACTAAAGCAACAAACCGCCGCCTCCTCAGGACTCGGCTAGCTCCCCAGGACTCGTCATTGCTTGGAAAATTAATAAAGTTAAGTGTCGAGCACAATAAAAATGAAATTTCTGTTAGCCCCAGGCCCACACCATCACACACTCTCTCTCTCTCTGTATTGTGTTGTGTTGTGTGACCCCGACGCTAGCTCTCTACTTGTATATGTATATGTTGTATATGCGGAAAAGTCCCTGACGCTCGACAAGTTAGCGAGGCGTGAAACAGCCGGGCCTCGGGCAATGTCAAGCTCCATAGTCGTCGCTGGTCGCTCGTCCTGCGTCCTATGTCGCCCGTCGCCCGTCGCTCGGTTATGGCTTTGGTTTGCAATAATTGCAAAAGTGCAATAAATTTCTTTTATTTGGCGGCTTTAAACTGAAAGTTGAAACCAGCCCAGTCCGGCACAAAAGCAATAACATGTGAAACTTGACTCGAGACCCCGGCGGCAAGCGTGCTACTCATACTCCCGTCCCTGCCGCCTCTCCATCCCATTCCATTCCGTACACACCTCATATGCACCTGTGCCCCGGCAGCTCGCATGACTCGCCCGGAAATGTAAATACGCGTAGAGTGGACGCGAACAGTAGTGCGTGCATGTGTATGACCAGTGGCGTACGCAGGAGGGGTTAACAACTCTACACCACCCGGAGTTTCAAAATAAACGCACATTTCTTACACAGACTTACGAAATATGCTACATGGTTAAGTTTGATATTATAAAAGTTGATTTGAAAGTAAATTCTTATTAAAACTCATATATCATTTTTCGTCTATGTGAACTTAATTCTTAGTTAAGATATCTGGTTGAAACTTGACTCAGATGCTGCTTTTGACTGCAGATAGTACATATTTTAGAATCGACCGGATCGGACAACTATAACATAAAGCTGCCATAGGAACAATCTGCTTCAAAATGAGTTTTTGTATGAAAAACTTTTTTGTGTTTTTAGATAACTAAATCAAACTTACTTTTTGCAAGTTTAAACAAGTTATTATCAGGCTATCAACATGTTGTCAAAATCGGACGACTATATCTTTATCTACAATGGCAATTATCAGTTTAAAAAACAAGTTTTTCTATGACAAACATATTTCTAAGTTATATTTCTTAAGTTACTTCATCTAAACTTACTTTTTCTGCGTTTTAATATGTTTTTGACATGTTGACCAAATTTGAACAAAATCGGCTGACTATATCTTATAGCTGCCATAGGAACAATCTGTTAGAAAATGCGATTTTGTTATTACAGTTAGTTCAAGCAAACTCTTTAATACTCAATTTAAACATGTTCCACACATGTTGTCTAAGTTTTATCAATATCAGATGACTTTAAATAAGATAAAGCGGCTATAGTAACAATCGTTCCATAATAAAGTTTTCATATGAACAACTTTTCTGCAAGGATATACTACATCTTCAGCACTTTCTAGCTTGTTTTTACACACGCCCCCGCGTACTTTCTTAAAAAACAATGCAGTGTACGTCACTGTGTGTAAAAATGTGTGTGTGTGTGTGCGTGTGTGTGTGTGTGTACGTGTGTTTGTGTGTTGATTGACAATGGGCCGCAGAGCGACACTGTGGTGACTCTGATTGGAATTTATAGCACGTTTTTGGTTAGATGGCCCGTTATTGGGCCGCGTAGCGCATAGCGTATAACGTGGCGTATACTTCTCGCTGGGCGCATAATGCAAGACGGGTCTCCGCATTAACATTAACAAAAGCAGCAGCAGCAGCAGCAGCAACAGCTCAAAACTGTATTGTGCATATAACATACCAATATATCAATGTGTGTCCTTCAATGTGCCCAAAAGCCCACTCAGGTGCGCTTTGCACTGTGTGTCAATTACAGGAAGACAAAGCCTGGCCAGGCCAGCGATAGCTGTAGAAATTAAATAAGTAAAACAAGGACAGCAAATGAGAGAATTTGAGAGAGAGAGAGAGAGGGAAGCACAGCGGTCGCAATAAAAACTGGGTGGCAATAAAAAACTTTAGCCCCGTCGACTACGTTATACGTTGCATGCAAGTGTGTGTGTGTGTGTGTGTGTGTGAGACTTAACACGCAGTCGATGGGCACATTTCCGGCGTAAAAGTCCGCAAGAGGCGCTGCACGTTCCGTTGCGTTGCCGTTGCGTTGCGTGCCCCGTCGCGGACAGCGCGCGTTGCATAAATCACATAATAAAACCCATAAATTTCGTATGCAGCGCCAAGATGAAAAGTGCGAAAGCGAAAAAGGACAAAAGGAGAAGCAGCAGCAGCAGCAGCAGCAACCGAAACAGAAACAGAAACAGCTGCAAGAAGGCAAGAACCGAACTTGCCACACTCATCATCTAGAGCCGCCAATCGAAGTGAAAGATTAAGTTGAAAGGCTCTTTCTCTCTCTTGCTTTTGCTTTTGCTGCTGCTTTTGCTTCTGCTTGTTGCAAGTACAATAATGTTGCAGCATGTTCAACAACACAATTCGGATTTAAAGTTGTGACAACAATTAATGCCGCATGCAACTTGCCACCAAAATTGCATGCAGCATCGTGCAATGAATGTTTAAGTGGCAGGATACGCTCCTTATTCGACAGATAAATAATAATAATAAATATATTTGATTAATCACAGTATTTAAATGATCTTAATTCAAGCAACTCTCGAATAGAAATTGCATATGTTAAGTTGCTTTTCTTGTTATATTTTTAGCTTTTAAGGCTATATTTTAATGTCAATTGATGTCCTTAATCCTGCCGTGTCCCACAAAACATAACTTCAACAACACATTTCATTTAAGCTAAATAATTTTAATTTTAAAAGTTGAAATGGCAAGAAGTGCTTAATATGAAAACATATCAAATTAGGAAAATGGACGCACATTTTTTACAAAAATTATATTTTGTAAAATTTTGATAAAATATTGTGAATTATTTAAGTTTCGATTTTCTAATCCAATCAAACCATGAAAAATTGATATTATTAGCTGTTCTGAATTTCGTAGCGTTAAAAAGTTTAGCTTTTAAGATAGTGGTATGACAAGTATTCGAATTAATCTTTGAAAAGAAAGAACAATAGTTCACTTTTTTCCAAAAATAGAAACACAAAATTGAAAACGATGAGGAATGAAAAGTTCTTGAAATTAGGAACAGGCCTGAGTATTTTCATAGATGCATTTTTATTTAAGTATTTGAATAAGATCTTTCAAAGTTTGATTAAAAACCTAATATTTGCAATCAAACAGAGCAAACAGAAACTGCACAATTACTAAATATCGATTGACCTATCGATTAATTTCGAATGCTGGGCTTTAAAATGAAAGTTATGACAGCAATTAATGCGTTGCGAATGTTCCAGCTTTAAAAATTTGTTTAACAACTCTTAAAATGCGATATCAAAGGAAGCATCAAAAAAGTGCTATCGATTAAACAATCGGTTAACTTTCATAATTTTATGGCTGGGCTTTAAATTTAAGGTTGTGATGGCTGAGCTTTAAAATTAAAGAGTTGTGAGAACAATAAATATATCAAAGTTTGATTGAAAACTGTTAATTGTGGCATAAAAAAGGGAACAATAAGAAAGCGCAACATAAGAACTATCGATAGACTAAACGGTTAATATCGATAGTTGTTACAACAATCAATCTATCAACATTTGCTTGCAAATCGTTTATATTAGCTATCAAAGGGAGTAAAAAGGGGAGAAAGCGCACCATAAGTTTTATTGATATATCGATTAATATCGATAGTATGACGGCTGCTCTTTAAAATTAAAGAGTTGTGACAAGAATAAGTGTATTTGTCTATTATTAGTGTCATACAAAAAGGGAACAATAAGAAAGCGCAACATAAGAACTATCGGTAGACTAAACGGTTAATATCGATAGTTGTTACAACAATCAATCTATCAACATTTTCTTGCAAACTGTTTATACTATCAAAGGGAGCAAAAAGGGGAGAAAGCGCATCATAAGCATTATTGATATATCGATAAATCGATTAATATCGATAGTATGACGGCTGCTCTTTAAAATTAAAGAGTTGTGACAACAATTAATGCTTTGCGTTGCGATTCCCACAGCAGCTGGGGGCAAGTTACTTGGCTATGCATTGCATACATTGCGTTTGATTTGGCTTGGCTTGAATTGGATTGGGCTTAGATTGGGTTTGGGACTCATTCTCATGCTCATGCTCATCATCATAATCATCATCATTTTGATGATTATTATGATCATCATCAACGTTCGGTCGTCTAGGTGGAGTGTTTGCCACTAAACACATTGTGCGCAAATCCCAAAGCAAATCCCAGACGTGCTGTTGCTGCACTAACTGTTCCTGTTGTTGTTGTTGTTGTTGTTACTTCTTGTTGTTGTTGTTGTTGCTGTTGCATCGAAATGGAATTGCATTGGCATGTGGAATGCTGCATTGACAGCATTTTACAGTGGGTCAGCGCCTCTGGGGCAGAGGTGGGCGTGCCAGTTTTAGTGGCATGTTTGTCCTAATTTATTACGCCTGCGATGCATTATGTTCTCTGGCTGACGCCCGATCCCTTTATACCAATGGGGACAACACCAGCGCCAGTCGGTGCACATTACAAAGCGACAGACCAGACGGACGGACAAACGGACAGACAGGTGCAACGTTGACTGGGGGGTGAGGGGTGTGATGCTGCCTTGGGGGCTGCAGCTGAAAATGAATGTCTAATTAATTAAAGTGCGAATTGCGAGCGAGAGCGTCTGCCCGTTTTGGCTTTGGCAGCTCTACATTAATTGCTCCCTCCCCCCCCTTTGCTCCCCTTCCCTTATTCTCTGACAGCTGCCCGGCTATAACAGTAAACATGAGTTTCAGTTTCCAGTTGCATGGCCTTGTTCCGGCCTGTTCCGGACTGACCGTATTGCTTGATTTATTCAAATTGCCGCACTGCGTTCCCCTCTTCGCTCCCCTCTTCCTATCGCATTTTCGCCATTTTCTATGCACACATAAAATGCTATTTTATGCAGCGCAAATTTTTACCCAAAATATTATCATTGGCCTCTTGGCATATCTGCATCGTCGAATTTCCAAAACAACAAAACAAACAACAAAAAAAAAAAAACAACAAATATAAATTGTCGCGCTGTGTTTGGCGTATGTTCCCCTCTTGCCAGCCCCCTTTTTGGGCACAAAGCTTAGCGCCACATAAATAATAAATTTGTAACATTGCATTTTGTGAGCATATGTGTGTGTGTGTGCATAAGCATGTGTGTGTGTGTATGTGTGTGTGCTTTTGTGTTTGTGTGCGTGGCGTGACATTAACAATTTATCAGTGAATCGAAAAAGCAACAAGCCAATAAAAATCACTCCGTTTGACCGGCTATATTGCACTCCGCCCAACCACCCTTCCGTTTTGCCCCTCCCCTACCCTCCCCACCCAATCCCTTCCTTTCCTTTACATTACTGCGCTGCCGTCGGCATCGTTTTGTGCCCGTCCCTCCAACAAATGTCAAATGGCATTGCAATATTGATGTTAGAATACATGACGCGATTGTATCTGTCTGTGCATATGTACGTGTCCCTGTCTGTAAGAGTATGTGTGTGTCTGTGTCTGTCTGCCGTTCTGTGTTGTCCACTGCAAAATATATATTCATATTGTATTTGCTTCAAATTGGATGAAATGGCTAAACTGATATCTAATAATTTGCAAGATATACGATATTTCATTATTTACCACCTGTAAACCAAATCATTATGGAGGGCCTTCTTTCACTGCGTCATTAAGTATCCAGATAATTCGCAGGCCTCCTGGTACAAGGATGGTGTCCTGCTCCAAGAAGTTCAAGATCTCATCCGGCGCTCCTTCACTGGCTCCGACGGCAGTCTCAGCATCGATCCGACCATGATATGCGACCTGGGCGAGTACGAGTGCAAGTTGCGCAAGCACGTGCTTTTGTTGAAGACTCGATAACATTCCTCAGCTCTGCAATACTCGATAAGTCGATGGGCAGTCGATTGCTCATAGTCGGCATCGATAACAGGTCCTTGCTCACAGTGTAAGGCTGTTCAGATCGCAGATTTGCGACGTATCGCAACAACAACTTGCACTGACAAATTCTCTGCGAGAAAGTTGGGGAAAGCACGATATAAATCGATATTGTCTATCGATATTTAGTAAATTTCAGTATATTTGGTGTATTTAAGTGCCAAAGATATGAAAACAGCTGATTAATGTCAATCTGGTTTTATTTGCTAAAATAAATCAGCTGAGAGTATTATAATTTGTTCATGAAATGTGTAACGCATTGAAGAAGAAGTCTCCGACCCTAGAAAGCAATATATATATTCTTGATCAGCATCAACAGCCGAGTCAAACTAGTCATGTCCGTCGTTTTGTATTGGAACTAGTCTTTTAGTCTTAAAGTTTTCTTAAGGAAACTAGTTAAAGATGCTTCATTTTTGCTGCAGCAGTACATTTGTATGTATGTCTGAATCGGGCAGATCGGTGTACTATAACATTTAGCTGCCATAGGAGGGTTCTCGATTCGGCCGACTGTCTTCGCTACTGAAGAAACATCGCGTAGAGTGTGGAAGGCGTCTAGTAATATATACAATAAATATGAAAATTTAGTTGATATAGTCCGATCAGATCGGACCATTCGAAAGTTATTACCTTAACTAAGAAAAGTGCACACTAAGATTTATGCTAACTAACCTGCCTAATGAGATATGAGGTTGCAGGCGGGTAAGTCAAAATTAAACGGTTTGGGGCTGATGGGACCTTTGTGATAAAATTATATCAGACGCTACCAACTCTTTTTTCATTCTCTTAATGAAGTAGAGCGTGTGCGTGGCAATAATATTTTTGAATAAATCTGCTTTCAGCAAATTTACATCTTTACCAAGTTTAATCCAAATAGCTTTTAAAGAAGGGTATAAAAAGTAGTTCAAAAGATCAGCAAGGACACCAACCCAAGTTCCGTCTACTATGCTGCACTGCTTGCCACACATCAACGCCATCTGACGGAAAAAATAAGCATTAGAAACTGGAATGCAATTTGTTTGTGCTGATAGTTTAGAAAGTTTTGTCAGTGTTTCAATAAATGTGCTTTTAAATAAGTTTGTTTGAGTTTTGTAAATACGAAATAAAACAAGTAAAAACTTTGAACAGCTAGAAAATGCTTCTAAGAATGCTCTAGTCGAGTGTGCCCGACTACGAAACTCCGTGTACTCAGCTCTGAAAATCAGAAAACAATAACACATACAAGCAGTGGATTACAAGCAGTGCAAGCAGTCAAGCGGCGCGCTTAATGTTTGCAGTTCCTGTCAAACTGTTGTTTCTGCCTGCAGAGACGGGGGGAAATGTATTTGTGAATAACTTTAGGGTTTATTACCCCTAATTTTCGTAGCTATTAACATTGATAAAATAAATATGTGTACCAAAAAACAAAGCTAAATCTTTTAAATTGTGGCTGTGAGAGTCTTATCCGGTGTGCGAGGGTGTAGCCAAAAAATTTGAAATAAACTTGATCTGCGTATGGTATACAGGAACCTACCTGCCAAGTTTGGTGTAACTAGCTCATTTAGTCTCTGAGATCGACGCGTTCATACAGACAGACAGACGGACAGACAGACGGACATGGCAAGTTCGACTCGGCTGTTGATACTGATCAAGAATATATATAGTTTATATAGTCGGAAATGTCTCCTTTTGCCTGCTTCATACATTTGCAGTACTTTAATGGAAATAAGGAGTAATAAGTAGATTGATTTTAAATTTAAATTTGTATAGCTATAATAAATTGAGAGAACGTTGTTTTTAGTTTAAAGCACAGCATTTCCTTTGATAGCTTTACATACATATTCTTAAACAATTAAACATATTCTACGACAAAAAAACAGCGCTGAAATCCATACACACATTTTCTCATTCACGTACACATACAAGTACAAATATACACATACGCAGCTCGAAAAGCTTAAGAAAAGAAAATGCACAACAAAATTGCTTCAATCAAAGCAAGCCGGTCTGTTAGAGTGCCTTTATCATCATCAAAAACAAACAAAGTTAAAGTTTTTTAGGTTGACGCTTATAATTCCCAAACAGTTTTAGCACACACTTGGTGTAGTACCCGCATGAAAACATCTTTCGAGCAGTAACTTCGTGTTTCGCATTTCTTGTTTATATCTTATTTGATTTAAATTCTTATTTTAATACTTTAACTTGCTAACGAAACTTCTTATCGCAAAATTGGCATCGACTTTCTAATAGGCAATCGGATTAAAGGTTTCCCAGTATTCCTCACAGTCAACCAACACTTGCCGCGGAGGCAGAATAACATAACTAATATAGTTGACAAAATATTCTTCTATTCAAATGTCTTCTGTCCGCTTCGGGCATTAACTTCTTGTTTCGCTTTTCTTATTTTATATCTTTTTTGATTTTAATTTACCAAATACCTATACAAAATACCATCACTAGTCAATCTGCTCTCATTGAGCAAGTTAATAGCATCCTAAAATGTAACTTAAGCATTGTCCTTTCCACAAAGGAACCCACGAGCCACAGTAAATCAGTTTTAATCATTTTATATATGTATATAGAAAGATATATATCAGTGTACAACAACTGATTGATTATTTCTTCAACTGCAGCACTCTTAATTTCAACAAGCAGCCGTTACTCATTGGGGGCCTGTCATCCGATGAACCGATACTATAGTATACAACATATATATATATATACTATAGTATACAATATACATATATATATATGTACTATAGTATACAATATATATATATATATATAATATATATTTTCTCTTTATCGGGGGTCTCTAGCTCTTATAGTCTGTGAGATCTGTGCGTTCATACAGACAGACAGACGGACAGACAGACGGACATGACAAAGTCGACTCGGCTGTTGATACTGTTTAAGAGTATATATAGTTTATATAGTCGGAAATGCCTCCTTTTGCCTGCTTCATACATTTGCAGTACTTTAATGGAAATAAGGAGTAATAAGTAGATTGATTTTAAATTTAAATTTGTATAGCTATAATAAATTGAGAGAACGTTGTTTTTAGTTTAAAGCACAGCATTTCCTTTGATAGCTTTACATACATATTCTTAAACAATTAAACATATTCTACGACAAAAAAACAGCGCTGAAATCCATACACACATTTTCTCATTCACGTACACATACAAGTACAAATATACACATACGCAGCTCGAAAAGCTTAAGAAAAGAAAATGCACAACAAAATTGCTTCAATCAATGCAAGCCGGTCTGTTAGAGTGCCTTTATCATCATCAAAAACAAACAAAGTTAAAGTTTTTTAGGTTGACGCTTATAATTCCCAAACAGTTTTAGCACACACTTGGTGTAGTACCCGCATGAAAACATCTTTCGAGCAGTAACTTCGTGTTTCGCATTTCTTGTTTATATCTTATTTGATTTTAATTCTTATTTTAATACTTTAACTTGCTAACGAAACTTCTTATCGCAAAATTGGCATCGACTTTGTAATAGGCAATCGGATTAAAGGTTTCCCAGTATTCCTCACAGTCAACCAACACTTGCCGCGGAGGCAGAATAACATAACTAATATAGTTGACAAAATATTCTTCTATTCAAATGTCTTCTGTCCGCTTCGGGCATTAACTTCTTGTTTCGCTTTTCTTATTTTATATCTTTTTTGATTTTAATTTACCAAATACCTATACCAAATACCATCACTAGTCAATCTGCTCTCATTGAGCAAGTTAATAGCATCCTAAAATGTAACTTAAGCATTGTCCTTTCCACAAAGGAACCCACGAGCCACAGTAAATCAGTTTTAATCATTTTATATATTTATATAGAAAGATATATATCAGTGTACAACAACTGATTGATTATTTCTTCAACTGCAGCACTCTTAATTTCAACAAGCAGCCGTTACTCATTGGGGGCCTGTCATCCGATGAACCGATACTATAGTATACAACATATATATATATACTATAGTATACAATATACATATATATATGTACTATAGTATACAATATATATATATATAATATATATTTTCTCTTTATCGGGGGTCTCTAGCTCTTATAGTCTCTGAGATCTGTGCGTTCATACAGACAGACAGACGGACAGACAGACGGACATGACAAAGTCGACTCGGCTGTTGATACTGTTTAAGAGTATATATAGTTTATATAGTCGGAAATGCCTCCTTTTGCCTGCTTCATACATTTGCAGTACTTTAATGGAAATAAGGAGTAATAAGTAGATTGATTTTAAATTTAAATTTGTATAGCTATAATAAATTGAGAGAAGGTTGTTTTTAGTTTAAAGCACAGCATTTCCTTTGATAGCTTTACATACATATTCTTAAACAATTAAACATATTCTACGACAAAAAAACAGCGCTGAAATCCATACACACATTTTCTCATTCACGTACACATACAAGTACAAATATACACATACGCAGCTCGAAAAGCTTAAGAAAAGAAAATGCACAACAAAATTGCTTCAATCAAAGCAAGCCGGTCTGTTAGAGTGCCTTTATCATCATCAAAAACAAACAAAGTTAAAGTTTTTTAGGTTGACGCTTATAATTCCCAAACAGTTTTAGCACACACTTGGTGTAGTACCCGCATGAAAACATCTTTCGAGCAGTAACTTCGTGTTTCGCATTTCTTGTTTATATCTTATTTGATTTTAATTCTTATTTTAATACTTTAACTTGCTAACGAAACTTCTTATCGCAAAATTGGCATCGACTTTGTAATAGGCAATCGGATTAAAGGTTTCCCAGTATTCCTCACAGTCAACCAACACTTGCCGCGGAGGCAGAATAACATAACTAATATAGTTGACAAAATATTCTTCTATTCAAATGTCTTCTGTCCGCTTCGGGCATTAACTTCTTGTTTCGCTTTTCTTATTTTATATCTTTTTTGATTTTAATTTACCAAATACCTATACCAAATACCATCACTAGTCAATCTGCTCTCATTGAGCAAGTTAATAGCATCCTAAAATGTAACTTAAGCATTGTCCTTTCCACAAAGGAACCCACGAGCCACAGTAAATCAGTTTTAATCATTTTATATATGTATATAGAAAGATATATATAAGTGTACAACAACTGATTGATTATTTCTTCAACTGCAGCACTCTTAATTTCAACAAGCAGCCGTTACTCATTGGGGGCCTGTCATCCGATGAACCGATACTATAGTATACAACATATATATATATATACTATAGTATACAATATACATATATATATATGTACTATAGTATACAATATATATATATATATATAATATATATTTTCTCTTTATCGGGGGTCTCTAGCTCTTATAGTCTGTGAGATCTGTGCGTTCATACAGACAGACAGACGGACAGACAGACGGACATGACAAAGTCGACTCGGCTGTTGATACTGTTTAAGAGTATATATAGTTTATATAGTCGGAAATGCCTCCTTTTGCCTGCTTCATACATTTGCAATACGTCCCAGCAGTTTTCAAACTTCGGCTTTTACATTCATTGGGATAATATGTTCCACTAGAAAAACTTATTGGGATCACATATCCCAGAAAAAAGGACGATTTCAGGATTTTCAAGAATGCAATACATTTTCTTTTTTATCATCATTCAGATTATGTTTGTTTAAATATTTTCTGTTACTATCTTGGATTTTAAAATAAAACTCCGTCCCGAAAGGGTTAAGCGTACAATAGAGAAGATAATAGATTCTTAACTTTCATAACTATGTAACAGGCAAAGGACTCTAAATGCAACATTATTCTATCGAATAATATTTAAAAACGTGTTCTTTGAGTGTGTTGGCAATTCCAAATAGTTTTGTATATTTTTTTATTTTTTTTCAAATTAGACATCCGCACAGGAAGAACTGCACTTCTGTCCCGTTCTGTCTAATCAAATTTTGTAAGGTTTGATTGGAACATTCTCCACCTGGAGAGTCGATGTCATCGCGGCTCCAAGGACATCAGATGATTCTTAGCTGTAGTGACCCATCTTCAGCAACAAACGCAATTGCAACCAGAAGTGAACTTGCTCTTCATAATGAGCTTTCCAGACGCAGTAGCTGCCACATATGAGCGTCAGATCAGCAGCAACAAACGCAATTGCATCCAGAAAAGTTCTTGCTCTTCATAATGACCTCCTTCGACGCATTAGCTCACACAGATGATCATCAGATCAGCAGCAACAAACGCGATTGCAACCAGAAAAGAACTTCTGTTCTTCATAATGAAGTTCTTGCAGTTTCGGACGCCACCTCTCCAATTGAATGTCCATAACAAATAAATAAAGATTACATAAACCCAACACACTTGAAACACGTAAAAACAAAGCAGGGAGCTTCACTTGCCACGCTGTGTTCTGGGACGACTCTTGCTTCTGCTTCTGGTTTTAACACGGCGTTGGCTCCGAGGAACAAATATTTCCGGCTCTTCCTGCTTGACGGGCATTAGCGATCTCATGGTCAAAACGGCAATTACAAGCGCAAGTAATACCTTTGCAAGGTATACCACGTGATACGTGGCCAGCTCGTACAACCGCGGGTATCTGCTGTACACGGCTTGGCCCAGGAATGATTCGATTATTATTGAATTGACCCTTTCGCATAATAACCAACCGGCGTTCCATATATAACACACGATGAACTGGCTGCCGAAAAGGAAAAGCGTCGTCTTGATCATGAAATGCGAAAGAAACGCAACTCCTGATAAAAAGACGCTGTGCAAGTGGCTAAGGACTATTACACATGCCATCACAAAGAGCGTCGAAGGGAAGTCAGGCTGAGTTGTGGACATGCTAGGTCCAAACATGAATACTCCCGATGAAATTATAATGCACGCGATTAACTCTTGTTTCGAATTCATGGCTATGCTTGAAAATTATTATAAATTGAGTATAAACTTAAATACAAAGTGACTATTTGCTTTTTTCTTGATATAACGAAAACTTTTCTTGTCAAAATTCAAATACACTTGCCTACTTTGATCGAAGTAAAGAAAATTGCGCATGCCTACTTGATCGAAGTGAAAACTTTTAAAAAGAAAATTGAAAATAAAATGCCAAAATTGTATTGTATTCAACTTAAAGTCTTAATAAACTGTTATCAAACATATTTAAGTTATCTTAAAGCTAAGTGATGTATCATATTAAAAGAGAATACTCTGCTTAGTTAGAATCGATTGGTAAGTTAATTGTTTCAAATATAAATTGAGTCAACTCAGAGGCGGAAAAAGAGTATATCGCAGTCGGGTGCATCCGACTGCAACGTTCTTGTTACATTTAAATTTTATTGATTTCCAAAAATGGTTTTTGGTCGACGTTTTTCCAAAATGTACCGTTCGTTTCTAATTTATTTACCTTCTCTTGCATTTTAGAGCTTTAATTGTTTGGAACGCTGAGCTTTCAAATGCTTTTGCCGAGCTTAGCAGAGACACATGCCTTAAGCTATGCTAGCTAGCTCGCTCTAACTTATGTCAATTAGGCAAGACATCGGCTGGGGATAAAGATGTAAGAGCGAGCGAGTCAACTGCTTTGCTTTATTGAAAGCGTAGTGAATTGTGGCGCGCATTTGAATCGTTTGGAAAATCGAAAGATATATACATATATATAATCTGCACATGAGAAAAGAAAGAACTAGACTTGGTAAGTGATATTTTAAATAGATATTTTTGGTTTTTTTTTTTTATTGATTTTATTAAAAATATTCTACTGGGTTGTTGTTGTGTGTTTTGTTGTATATGTGTGTGTGTATTAATTTTATACAATTGAACATGCGCTTTAAATATGTAGTATGTCTAGAACTAAGAATATAGTACATAAGTTGTTTATTATTTTGTTAAGATAATAATGTTGTTTATAAGTTTCGCTCCTCAAAGGATGCTGAATATGTGGCCACAGCTTGCTGTTTTATACAAATTGAAATTTGATTTAACATATACAATGCATATATGCTATGTATTTCTACATACATACATACATATCACAAATGATATATAGCTTATTTGGGCAAATTATTCGAAGAACCCAACGCAGTTAGTTACTTTCTATTTCCATATTCATTTTCATTTCGATTTCGATTTCCATATTCCTTATTTCTCTTTGGCTTTTGTATTGTTGGCCTTTCACAATGCGTTAGATTGGAACTCGAAAGTATTTCATTTATGTTAATATTGCATTTATTTTGGCGCCATTTATGCAGACAGTTTTAAGAAAGTATTAAACTAAAACATTTACTAAATTATAAAGATAATATAATCACACATATGCCGTAAATTACGAAAAAAATGTATTTAAGATTTATCGACTTGTCGTAAGAGTAATTATGATAATTATAATAATAATAATTGCTTCATATCACCAGTTTGCCTGGACACAAGCGAATTCCGATTCAGTTTCTCATCGATTTTGAGAGAGTGTGTGTGTGTGTTTTTTATTTAAATTACAGTGCTGCTCTTTATCACAAGGTTTATGTATGTGTTTTTTTTTTTTATTATATTTCATTTCAAATGGGGTTCTAAGCACGTTCCTATGTTATGCTAATAATAAATCCGTTTGCAAATTAGGTTGAACACATCTAAGTCACAACGTAATTAAATTCTATAGGTAGCAGCTAAATAGTTGGCAAAAGGTGGATTGGTTTCAACCTGACTTATGTAGGTTTTATCTCAACTGGCCCAAAAGAAAGCCTTCAACATAGGGACGGAGTGATTAATAGAACGTTACGTTGGGAAAAGTGGATCCGAAAGAATTTTTGCAACTTACTCGTATCTAGGGTATTATTTAGGGAATAGGGAATATAGAACGGCATGACCAAAAAAAAACCAAAAAACAAACTACATATAGTATGTTTCTACAGAGCTACATTGACGACTTGTCTAGAATTTGTTATAATATTCAACCTATTTAAGTTCAGACTCTTCTGCTTGGTCACAAGAATTATACTTTAATGGGTTTCTCTATTGTGTGTGTGTTTGTAGGTATTAATGTACAACTTTAGATCTCTATATATATATATATATATATAGTATATGAATTCCGATTTGTGTGTCGCCAAACATTTTGGGAGTTTCGTTCGTATTTAAATTTATATGATCTACTAGGTATTTGGTATGTAGAACCGCTATAAAAAAAAAAAAAAAACACCCATGTACATTAATATCCGCTAGTTATACAGTAGTCGATCGCAAATGAACTTTGAAAAGATAACAATTACTTAAAGTACCATAAGTAGCACTTCAATAATAATTCCTATTGCGTGTATCTCTATTTACAAAAGTTGAAATGATTTGAAAAAACTAAGCCTATTACTTAAGACTACAAAGAATCCAAAAGAGGAAATCCCTGCTTAGCGTATCATGTGCAGCTTCCAGCGTAGCACAAAGTATGCAATAATGCGCAGGGCGAAGAAAATACCTATCAGAGCAACTGCATCGACCCAGAATTTAGCATCCTGCATTGACATCCACTCGAGGAACTTCTTGGGCACTCGATGATGACAGTATATCTCGTTGCAGTGTAACTTTGCTCGATCCATGCCATAAATCGATACCATTGCACCTTTACAATTTTGAAAAGGAAAACATTTAATAACAAGTTGAGTTTGAATTCGTTTAAAGCAGTACAACTTACCCTCAAAGCCATAGCGCACATAGCTCACATATGTCACCCATTGCAAGTACGCCGGTATAGTGTCAAAGTTGACAAAGAAACCCGAGAATAAAATTGTCGGAATTGTCGTGACTGGACCAAGGAATACCCCCGTCTCGATATTCATACCAGCACCAATGAGCAGACCCAAAGATTGAGCCACCAAAGAATTGAGCACGCAGATTAGCACAAACATTGAGATCCTTTCCAGTTCCATAGGCTGTGACGTCAGATAGTAGACAACCAGTACAAAAACGCTGGAGAAGACAATCTGTGGAGGGTTGACATTGCGTTAGTTAAATAGTATTATCAGGCCTGTTTCAGTTGGAGTTTGCGAATGGATATCAATATACACTATAGACACGTATGAGCCCATTATCAATCTTGATTATTCCTTACCCTTCGACGATGACCTCACACGTCAAAGTACCCCTTTCACTGCATTTTTATCCCCAGTGTGAAGGATGCTGATCCTCTTATCGCTGAAGCAGTCAAATATTCAATTTTATTTGAAATACTTTGCGAATAACACAAGTTTTAATAAAATTAAATTTAAAATAAGATATTAAAAACAAAAATGAATAACAAGAAAACTTTCTCTAGCTAGACTGAGAGACAAAATAGAACTGACTAAATACAATTTCTGAATTCAGATATAAACTTTTTTTGAAAAGCTTACTTTGATTGAGTCAAAAAGCAACGAACCTAAAGCCTGCTAAGTCAATTTTTAAATTTTTTTTAACCAACCAGCCCCAACTGAACACATCATCAATCTCACAATCTCTTGATGAAAGGGAAAATGGTGGCACCATCCTGAAAAGAGGAATTATCGGTAATGTTGCAATTTTGACCTATTTTAAGTTTCAGTTAGAATTTGCGGATTGAAATCACTATTTAAGCAATCGAGAGTAATTCACTCTCACAACTATTGGTGGAAAATGGGGACACCATCCTGCAAGGAGCAGGGACCGTAACTGGTTTAAGTTTTAAAACAAAAATTGCAATACAATTATTTCTAAATGTTTATTTAAAAGTTACAAAATAACACTTTTTTTTTTTTGTCAAGAAAAATATAAAATATGAGTTAATTTTGATTTTTAAAATAAAAGTTACAAAATAACTATGTAATTTTTAAAATAAAAATCAAAAAGAACTCTTATTTGGTATTTTTACTGTAGAAATAAGAAATAAGTCTTATTTTATAAATTTGAAATAAAAATTGACTTTTAATAATTAGTTTGCATTTTTAAAATTAAAAACACGAATTAAAAATGATTTATATTAAATAAATCGCAAATAGAAGTTTTTGACTAGTTCCGCTTATTAATAGGAGTTTTGGTGTATTCCATTTTGCCTTCACATTGATTTATTTAGTTACAATTTGGATACATAACTCTTATTTTCGGTCCCTGGTAAGGAGGAACCTTTACTTGGTATTTGCGAATAGATCTAGGAGGAAGTAGTAAGAAAAGCGGGTATAACTAACCTGAAAGGGAATGTCGGCAATGGTTTTAGCAAAGTAAAAAGCCTTAAGAGAGTACCAATAGTTGAGATGCTCCCGTACAAACACCGACATCTCAGTGGGAACTGTAGAAAATATATAAAATTAAATATTATAACGTTCAAAATTGTTATTCAAATATTATATTTACACGTCAGAATAGTGGGCATCATGGCTGTAAATGTTGTAAACAAGGAAACAAAGAAAATGCAGCCCGCATTACTCATAATCTTGCTGGCCTCATTGCCCACATCATAGTAGATCATGCCAATGATTGCACCCACAATAATATGGGAAGCCAGACGCATATGGGTTAGCATTTTATCACGCATGATTGTGCGGAAAGAACGCTTCAACAATATCCAAAACTGTGTCCAGCCGCTGGTGGGGAAACCCGTCTTATTCGGCAGCGTAACGACGCTCTCGTGCGAATCCAGCAGGGATGTCATGCAACCGACAACAGGATTCGTGCCACCAGAAACGGCATTCTGACTCTGTCCACCCTTCGAGGAGCTAAAACTGCAGCTATCATCGTTGGTTGCTGGCATATTGATAACGCTGCAGTCGGAGTTTTGGGACTGTTGTGCCTCCAGCTTCGGTGGTTTCAGCTCGGTTAGTTCGTCCGCATCATCGACAATGGGTTCCAGTGAAAGCTTTGTAGGCCTTTCATTCTCCAAAGTGATTGTAGCTGTCGTCGTTGTCGCTGTCGTTGCAGCTGTGGTATTGTTGGCACTACTATTGTCCGTGCCACTTCCATTGCCTTTGATGATATCGTTGGCGATGCCCTTGACATGGCTCAGATTGTTACCATAATCCTTGTGCAAGTACTTCTTGCAGGTACCGCTCTTGACGGCCTGCACCAATTTGGGCACCGCCTCGCCGTACTCACCGGAGGCAACCTCGAGCACATAGTCAGCGGGATTGTGATACGAGGGGCACTCGTAGCCCAAAGAGGCAAGATATGGCACTAGTCCATGCACTCGTCCCTCGTAAACACACTGACCCTGCGCCAGCAAATAGAGATGATCAAATTTCTCAAAGAGTCGCGCCGATGGCTGATGAATTGTGCAAACGATGGTGCGACCACCACGTGCCAAGGATTTGAGCAGTGATATAAGCTGAAAACAGGTGGAGCTGTCCAGCCCGGAGGTTGGCTCGTCAAAGAACATCACGGGTGGATTGTTGACCAGCTCCAAGGCAATAGATAAACGCTTCCTTTGGCCACCCGACAGATTGCACGTGAGCGTATTGACCGACTCCTTGAGGCCAATCGTTTCTAATATCTCCTCGACGACAACGCCTTTGGCATAGGTGATAATATTTTTGCCCAGCTTTAGATTGGCGGCGACCATCATGGCCTCGCGCACTGTTAGGTTGCCAATAAGGACATCGTCCTGCATAATGTAGCAGGAGAGTTTGCGAAAACGTCGCAGATTTCGCTCCTTGCTGTTAATCAACACCGAACCGCTCAATTGCGACGTCCTGCAAGACACACCCATCACGCATAAGACAAAGAAGTTGCTTAACTGTATTGTAAACTGTACTTACTTATAGCCGGCAAGGATATTCATGAGCGTACTCTTGCCCGCACCGGAGGGTCCCATTATAGCCGTTATCTGTCCATTGCGAAACTTGCCCGACACGCTCTTCAATATGGTCTTGAAACCCCGTCTATGTCCATCTGGCACCGAATAGGATATATCACAGAACTCAATGTCCACCGGAGGACGCTGTGGCAAATGCGACAACGATATGGTGCCCTTCTTTTGTCCGTTGGGGCTGCTGCTGCTGTTGTTTTGTATCTTCGGCGCCAGGACATGATTGTTGTGACTGTTCGTGTTCGTGTTTGTGACTCTGCCATTGCACAAGTTATTCTGTGAGCTGTAAGCAGATTAAGTAAATAAATATGTATATCGATTAATAATTGATTCATCGGTTGTGTGCTGCAGCTGGAAAAGAATCGTTGGCACCTATCGATAGTAACTATTGTCAAAGCCCCTGTTGAGCGTTTTTCTACTATCGAAACGTATTTTTCTTGGGTTAACCCATAGATTTACGAGTATTATTGCCAGAGATGTAAATTATGATGTTGAAAAGCTTACGTTTTAGTGGCCTGTGAATTCAGTGTATCCAACAACTTTAACGAAATCCACAGATTCATATCGAGAGTTGATCTATCGAAAGCCTGTAGGACTGGGAGAACAGCTGATACACAGCTCAGGAATATATTGCTTACAATTATTTTGAAAGTGACAAGTGGAAGATGAAGGCAAAAACAGTGCGCAAAACCAAAAAGAGAGATGAAAACTTCCTTCTTTTTGTTTGGCAACAAAATATGTCGCCAACAGCACAATCACTTCATCGTCAGAGAAAAGTTTTTTAATTTTATTTGTACTTAAACAATTGACGCTGTTTAAAAAACATACCTGATTCATCAGAGTGAGCATGCACGTTTTAGGTGCATGGTCACACTGTTTTAGTTATGCTAAGGATTAACTAGCATATATTTTCCATAGTGCTGGATACAGGCCTTTAAAAAACAATGCTTTTTAGGTCGCTAGTATTATCAATCATCGATATTTTTCAAAAAATATTGAACACGGTGAACTGATTATGAAAAATTTGCAAAAGTTTTTGTCTTTGAAACATCGATTGTCATCGATTTATTCTATATGATTAGTCAAAGTACCATCGATTATAATTTCTTAAGCGTTAATCCGACTATGCATAAGCTTAAACAATGGTTACTATCGGGTGGCATTTTCCACTTTCCATCTTTGATAGTTTTCCAGCTTTACTGTGTGTGTGTTTGTGTGTGAAGCCTACTTAAGCGGCTTAAGCCAGCATGGAGCACCATCCTCGGGTCGCTGCAGAGCGCTGACGCAGCCATTCTTGGTCAACTTGGTCTGGACAAAGGAGAGGGAACGCTGAGTGCGCTGCAGATTACATTTGGCCACATCCTGCAGCAAATCGGCATAGGACTCCACATAGGCCGAGCGCCTGCAGGGCATATCATGTGTGGATGCCTCAAAGTAGGTGTTCTGTATGCCTTCCGGCTGTGGCAGCTGTTGCATGAGTGCAATATTGTCAGCGCTGCTGCTGCTGCTGATGCTGCAGTGCATCAATGTTAGCTCCAAGCCGTGCGGCATGCTTTCCTAATTGCTTTTACACATTTACAGATTCATTTCTCTTCTCAATTCTACTTGATTGCGTTCTTTGCAGTTTCAATTTCAGTTTCAGTTTTATCAATTGCAGTTCGACACGCTAAATGATTCAAAAGTCAATCAATCAACCATAATCAGCAGCGTCGAGTCGAGAGATTCATTGCAACCAGCCACCACCCACCACCCACCACCCCCAATCTCCTACCATCCACACCCTAAGTGCAAAGTTCGATTTTCATTCATTAAATGTCGTGTAATAGCTTTTCAGAGTCAAGCAAGTCGACTGACATGACAATCACGCTAAGTCGGCTAATATCACTTGAAAATACACTTTTGGGTGCAAATACAATTGCCAACAACTAGTTTGAAAGCTAATTGATGATGGATGGGATTGCGATTGACGTGTAATTGCTTTAAACTGACCAACTAGAACAAATAAACAATTAGTAAGAGAGCTATCTATAATTATAATGGTTTAAAGTTCACTTTCGTATCTATCTCTCTGTATTCATATCTATCTCTCTTTATATAATATACTGTATGTATATATTGTAGCTGCTGCTTATCATCGCCATTTCACGCTACAGTAAAGACTAGCAATAAACTAGATAGATATATTTCATGTTCACACTGTATATATATATCTTGTATTCTTGCGTGGAGCTTTATAGTTGTGTCACGACTTCTGTGTTAAATTGAAAGAAACTTGAACGACAATTAAAGTCTTTAAAGGTTTGCTTCTCAATCAAAAATGTGGAATTTTCAAGATGTTAAGATCGAATTGTATATAGAATGAATATAGCTGCCGTAGGAACAATGTATTAAAAAAAATGAAAATTTTTGATTTTTAAAATAAAAGTTGTGGAATAAGACTTATTTCTGATTTATATAATGAAACCCAAGCTATAACTTTTAATTCTGATTTATTTAATATAAGTTCTAAAATAATTCTTATAAGTGATTTATATTTTAAAACTCATTACTTAAGAGTTATTTATAATTTGTATTCATAAAAATTGGTTAAATAAATTATTTCAATTTTAAAAACCTTGGAGATAAGCCCATTATTTTTTTGGTGTATTCCACAATTTTGTAGAAAATTTCCCTTACTATGATTTTTTTGTTGGTTTTAAAATAACGAAATAGCTCTTATTTTCGGTTTCTGATATACAGAGATGTCACAGAAATCTTTAGAGATTTTTGGTTAGCTTCAATTTTAATTCGTTAAAAAACACACTGGACCAATTAAAAATGGGTAAATGGGGGCAGTAAAGTATTGCAAATGTATGTAAGAAGGCATCTCCGACCCTTTAAAGTATATATATTCTTGATCAGCATCAACAGCTGAGTCGATTTAGGCATATTCGTCTGTCTGTCTGTCGATCTTAGAGACTACAAGAGTTACGGCCATCAAACTTGTGACTTTGGTTTCTGTATACCAAGTTTATTTCAAATTTCAGATACTCCCCCTAACAACCCTGTATATCGGAAGACAGATTTGATTAAAAGTACAACCAAATAAAGGTTAGAAATAAAAGCAATATTTGTACTGGATATAAAACTATTTTCTGAACAATATGCATTGAACCTTCTAACATTAGACTTTTGTGAAACAACTAAGAATTGGAACTTGGATAGAAGAGGTTTCCGTGATACTTCGGATGGTTAGTGAAGAAAATCAGCACTTGTCATAGAAAAAGATTATCGAAAATTTAGTTTCTATGTTAGAAACTTTTTAAGAAATCTTTGGCACTTAAAAGATAACTGCACTTTTTTTTGATAATTAATAATTTTTCTTGATTAATTATCACAACGTTTTTGCGGAGAGTATTAAAACTCACTATTTTGAATAAGCAATCAGCTGAACTATGATGAAGCAATTTAAATTCTTGGAATGTTCGAAGGCTGCCTTATGTGGCCAACAATTGTAATTTTATACGTACGTACGGTCTATCTGTCTATCCGGCTATCTACCAATTAGTTCTGTGGTTATTTTTACGCATACACAAACAACTACAACACAGAATAATATAAAAAAAAAAAGTGGCAAAAGAGTTCGAGTTGAGCTGAGCCACAAGACACGTCTGTTAGCCAAGTTGGCGATGACAGCCCAAAACAGAATTCAAGTCAGCTGTTTGACCAACGACGCGTAGTTGACGCTTTAACAATTCCAATTCCAAAACCAATACACATACAAATACAAATACAAAAATGACAAACCAACAGTTGCTGTTATCCAAAAACAACAACGAATAGCAAACAATCGAGTCAACGAGTCAACGTCATCAAACTGACTCAGTTGTGTTTTGCAGCGTCGCGTCGCTGCATTTGTTAGTTACGATAAAAAAAAAAAAAACAAGTTCTGCCCCTCTTCCCCACATCCGACAGCTGTTCCCATCATAGTCATAGTCACATCCATTGCCATCTGCTGGCCTCTTTCTGCTTCTGCTTCTGTTTCTCTTTCTGCTTCTGTCTATCGCGAATCGTTTCCCGCGAATTTCTCGGTGCGTCTGCACCCAAATGCTGCCCCTGCCCGGGTACATTTCAAGTGCGCATGTACTCGCCTGCACTCAGAATACTGCCTTGGTTTACTACTCGCACTCACACTTACACTCGCACTCACACTCGTACACATGTTAATGTTAACGAACCCAACTAAGCCCCCCTTCAATCGCTGCCCCGGACAGCCCCTCCAGCAGCGAACTCATCGAACCACAGCAACAACACTTGTCTCTTGTTCTCTTGCCAAGCCAACTGCAAGAAAGAGCAGAAAAGAGCCAAAGACTTTAAAGAAAGAAATGACTTTGGATATTGAAAATTGGAAATTCTTTCTTTCTTTGTCTGAGTCCGAAATGATTCGAGTGCTCTCTTTATTCATTTGTATGTATCCAATTCAATTCAATTCCCATTGCATGCCAGCGTTGCACAAACTAGTTCAATTAGTGAACTTATCTTTCACATAGTTCGTGCGGTTTTACAATTCTTTCACTTCTCTAGTTCTTTTGATTCTTTGGTTCTTTCGTTTCTTTAGTTCGTTTGCTTCTTTAGTTCTTTCGTTTCTTTAGTTCGTTCGTTTCTTTAGTTCGTTCGCTTCCTTAGTTCGTTTGTACTGTTCCTAAAGCGCTTTTCGGATGCTGCAAGATCTCGCAGGAAAAAATGTCAACGTGTAAAAAGTCCGTGAAAATATTGCGCAGAAGCGTCTTACACATATTGCACGACATCTTAAAACGAACTTGCACTCAAGACATGCTCATTTTTACACGGTGCAAGATACAAATTTTTATTAAATTGCACACAAGACTTGCATCGTTTGAAGAGCGCTTTGCGTTAGCTGATTTCTCTTTCACAAACGTTAAGCAAATCCAAAAGATAACAAGCTAATTATAATTGCACTACACTAAACACAACTAACATATAACCGAATAAATCAAGTTAGCTAAACAAACAATCGATATGAAGGACAATTAAGTTTAGTGAAACAGTTCTACGGAACTAGTTCTGAACGATTCGAAGCAACTTTATTGCATATGACCAATCGTTAATAAAGTAATTTGCACGCAATCAAATAGCTTTCCAACACCTAATAATAAAACAAGTGAAAATGTTATAGCAGAGAGTGCTCAACTAGCTAATACCCTGTATTAAAAGGTAAAATATGCTAAGATACGCGTTTATGTATATTGATCTAAAAAATTTATTTCTGCTGGAATAACTTCTGCACTCAGTAAACGTAAATATATTTTTAGGATTTTAGGATGCAATTCAGAAAAATTTGAAATAAATATGGTATGTTATTCAAAAACTGTAAATTGCAACGAAAATGCCGCATTTTGTTAGCAATTTCGATAGGTATACAGGGTATTCAAAGTGCTTATCAATGCTAATGCGCTGTAATTATTGGCACGTTCCCGTTGCCATCAATTTAAAGTGGCATTATATAGATTTATATGCGGGTCATAAATATGTTAGTATATACGATATACAAGTAGCTCCCACTGCACAACAAACCAGAAGCATTTGAACTTTGGGGAAGGGGGAGATTAGTATATACGATATACAAGTAGCTCCCACTGCACAACAAACCAGAAGCATTTGAACTTTGACCGCAATTTTGCTTGGGTCACATTGTTACATTGTTGCTATAGCATTGATTAAAACAGACCGGAAATATCAGATGCCGAGTCGCATTAGATCATCAGGGCTTAGCGACAATTAAGCATTTAATAATACTAACAACAACAACGAGCTACTAACTAAACTAACGTCTAATCTAAATGAAACTCATACTCATTGCTATAAATATAAATATGAATATAAATATGAATATAACTGCTAACTGTTTATACTCTTTTTTTAATTTTTTTGAAAAAAAAAAAGAAAAAAGAGTATATTGGGTTTGTGAAATGTCCGTCTGTCCGTCCGTATGAACGCAGGTTTTTTCCCCAGTTTTGAAGCTAGAGCAACCAAACTTGGTATACATGTTGGTATATACCATTGTCAGACAAAGTGTCAAGATCTCCCCCTTCCCCCACAAACCGCAAAAACCTATATCTTCCACAGTTTTATAGCTAGAGTAACCAAATTTTGCACAAGGGCTACTAATCACTTCCTTGATTGATCTGACCAAAAAAAATTTGGCCACGCCCACCTCCGCCGTTGCAATCAAGCAAAGTTTGTTTCTCCCAAACCTGGTTAACGGGCCCAACCAAACTTAAATTGATGGCAAAACTTGCAAGATTTGAGCAGAAATACAATTGCCACGCCCATTTCCGCAAAGAGGCGAAAAAAAGAGTGTATCGCAGTCGGGTGCATCCGACTGCAACGTTCCTGCTTGTTTCAATTCTTGCTGTGCAATGCTCTCTTGCTCAATTAAGAAGTCCAATTTTCAGGTTGGGCGCCAAATAAATGAAATGTATTATTAATGCAGTCATAAAAAGCACGGTTTCGCAAACCCGAAAAAAAACAAAGACACAGCCGATATAAGAGTATGATAACTGATAAGAAGTTCACTGGATGATAAGCAGAGTACAGTTAAACCTACGGTAACAAAGCTAAAGCCATCAGCTGACCGACTGCGTAGTTAATATCATTTCACATATTACTTAACAAAATGCTATCTTTAAGTTTCTTTCTGTCTTCATTTTGGCATATGACTGGTTCTTTTCCTATTTATCGACCTCGAAATACATATGTATGTGTGTGGGAAAAGGTCAATGTGTCTGAAATTGTGACGTTTTATGGCTGCCTCGACGACGGACGGTTGATGGTTGATGGTTGACGGTTGACCGTGCAACGCCTTCGAGGATTCCTACAAGCTGTCAGGAATTAGTTGGAACAAGTTTTCAAACTGCGGCGCCCAAATGTCTGTCAGTTTCTTTGCGGGGGCGATACCCTCTCTCCTTAGCTGCTTCTCTTTTTTTCAAACAATAAAGTCACCGCAATTTCTGAATTGCATAATCGTGACACGTTTCGCGTTTCGCGCTTTCTGCCATATGACACTTCTTCTTTATCCGACAACGCGGCCTTGCTTAATAACACCGTTTATTTTTTTTAATATGCAGATTAATATTTAAAGCAAAACTTGCAGCGCACATAAAAAAAAACTAACGGCAAAATAACACTAACAAGGGCTGAGGACTGAACTAAACTAAAAACTAAAACTCAACTCAACTCAACCGACTGCGGAAAAGTTTGGACAACTTGCCGGTTTGTTCGATTTTTCCCAAGCATGCGGCGTCGCCGTCGTCGTCGTCGTTGACGTTGACGTTGACGTTGCTGCGAGGCAGTTATAGTATCGAAGTTGTTTGCTTCACTGTTTTCTATATCCTTTTTCGAGTAGGGAGTATTGCGTTTGTTAACTTGAAGCTGCCTTTTCTAATGCTTATGGAAAAGAACTTGATTGTTATTGCTTTGAATGCACTTTCATTGTTCTTCTTTTCCTTTTTTGATGAGGTGGCAACCCTTGTCATTGAATATGATTAGATTGAGATGGTATTCCCTTGTTAACTTGAAGCTGCCTTTTCTAATGCTTATGGAAAAGAACTTGATTGTTATTGCTTCGAATGCACTTTCATTGTTCTTCTTTTCTTTTTTTTGATAAGGTGGCAACCCTTGTCATTGAACATGATTAGATTGAGATGGTATTCCCTTCGGCAGGGATTTTTGCATTGATGTGAAGGTTCCAAGTGGAACAGGGTACACAAAACTCTTGTTCGTTAAGCGCTCTTCAGACGATGCAAGACTTGAGAGAAAAATCTTGCATGCAAAATGATATTTATAAGAAATTGCACACACAATTTGCATCGTCTGATGAACTATTTAAAAGTCCTTAAATATACTTTTTAAGAATTTAAAGAGTTGGTTCTGAAGAATAACTTTCTTAAAGCAGTGTTCGCTAACTTGAGCATGAGAAATCAAGTTTAAATTTAATCACACTTTTAGATATATAAATAGAGTTGGCCAGTCTAAGATTATATACAATTTTTAAAAGTTTTTTAAATTTGAGAGCTTGAACTTAAATACTTATTCTTTAACGCTAACTTAACTTCGGAAAGAGTATTTCTGTTTCGGCTTTTCCAATCCTTATATTGTACCTCGTTTTGCTATTGTTTCTGACAATGGCTGGGTGGTTGGTGCTTTTGACTTTTGCCGTTTGGCCGGGTTTTATTTTTGTTCGCTTGTTCGTTATAGTTGCTCATACGTCATGTAGACCCATTCTTTAAGCTGGTAACAAGTGTATTTGTGTGTGTGTGTGTGTGTGTGTGTTTGGCTTATTATTTATGGCAATGCCGACAATAACGTACCAGAATAGAGAACTGCTTTGAAGGGAAAAGGATGTGTCAAGCATTTAAATCGCTTTTTATAAGCATTCTTTTGCCTTTTGTCTGGCTTTTTGCGCACTTTTCCGTTCAAATGTCGACAGTGGACTCCATGGAACTGCGGAAAAGTCCAGCCAGGCAATTGTTGTGGGCTTTAGTGAAAGGAGGAGGATGGGTCGGAAGGAACATGGACCATTTTAATTACATACAAGCACAATATGGGCGTTGTTGTTGTGGGCGTATACATTGGCACATTGATTTAAACGTGGGCGCCTGAATGTTCTATTAGATTTTGTATTAGCATTTTAATTACAGTGTGCTCGGACCGAGTCCAAGGCCAAAGCACCTGAATGATACAATGATAGCTCGAAGCTACCTTTCGCCTTCCATTCACAGATTTCCACCCATTTCTGCCCACTCTCAGTTACTGAGAAGGTGGCAAACTGAGAAACCATTCAAGCCACATGTGCATACGTTGGGCGCCATTGACACATTTGCATTTTAGAAACTGTATCCATAAAATGTATCCATTCAAAGTGCCATAATTAAGTTGTGGAATGGTAAATTTCAAGCAGAAGAAGACATTTGTAACCCTATTAGGAACGTATCAAGTGCCACGTCTCTTTCTCATTTGTGAATTCTCTTTCATTTTGCGCTTATTTCAATTTAAGCAAGACTCTAACAATTCTGAGTAGTTCTTTGAGTCTTAATAATCGGATTACAAAACACAAGAGTTATTCATTTATGCAAATATTTATATATTCAAATTTGGTTATACAACAACTCTGTGCATAAGTTTAAAACGCTGCTAGGAGACGGCTCCTACCTCTACCTCTACCCCTACCTATGCCCCTCCACATTTCTTTTGCCTCGTCACGCGATTTGTGCTGCTCCTTAGAAAGGAGAACGCAGAAAGGAGCTCGAGTCAAGGATGCCAAAAGGAAATGTTGCTATTTAATATATATATTTCTTGTCTATCGATTTTTCACTAACTTTCTTGGAAAGGAGCCCACCTTTTGCGTGTGTGCGTCTTAGCGCATGAATACCAAATGTTAGCTAAAGATGACATCCTGCCATCCTGGCAGACTGTGCTAATTTTAGTAGCTACTACTTTGACCCACACGTCTATTCTACACTTGATTTATGGCGCAAGTGGACAAAGACAGTGTCAAAGTATCCTGGCGTGATTTAGCTGATTAGCTAGATACTTTGCCAGAAGGTTATGACTTAATGAGCACACCCCCCAAACGCCATTCTAGGACTTCCGTGTGAACTTAAAACCACCAACAAAACACGCCCCTATTTGGCTCATCAAAATTATGGCTCCTTTTTGGCCTTGATACCTGCCCATATACATAAATGCCATGCTTGTTGCCTGTTCAGACCCAACACTGTCAAAACGTCACGGATATAAATGTATCTCATTTCCATTGGCAGCACAAACATAATCTATGCTAATCCCATTAGTGTTCGGCCTAAATTTTAATGATGAAATAGCTTGTCTCAATGTACTCAGCTGACAAGTGCTATAGAATCGATAGTAGTACGTTAGTCAGTGATTATCAACGATTTTCAACAACAAACACCCTGTTCGCATTTAAAATAAATGGATAAAGAGGTGTAATTAAGTACTGCAAAAGTATAGCATATATTATCAAGTTTATCTGGCAATGTTTATCTGAATGAGATAAGGGACTAGAAGAGTTAGAGACTGCTCAAATTTACTGAAAATTCGGAACAATACCATCAAAACCATCACAAATCGATTTAAACGAACTTTTAATCACAATTTTTAGACTTATTTAATCGCCTGCATGTTTCTTAACAACAGTGTAAATTTCTAACTTAACAGATTATAAACATATAAGTTATTCAAGAAACGACTACTACTCGAAATGAATATGATTGCACTTAAGAGTACCTACACCCTGAACGGCACTCCACGCTAGTGACGAAGCAATCGAAATCGATTTTTGACTTATGGTTTCTTGGGAAAAGTTGATTAGAATTGTCTATAGAACATTTTCCGCGCCTACGATTTTGATCACGACAATCGATTTTATCGATAACACAAGTTTGTACGTGTTCGTATTTCACAGGTACTACATATTTCAGTCTTCCATAGTTTAAAACTATCGATAGTATAGATTTTGCCAGGCTATCGACTATCTATGCTATCGATAGTTATCACATATCGACAATCGATCTTATCGATAACACAAGTTTAGGTACGTGTTCATATTACACAGGTACTACATATTTCAGTCTTCCGCTTTTTAAAACTATCGATTGTATTGATTGTGCTGGCTGTCGACTATCTACGATATTGATTGCTATCGCATATCGACAATCTATCTTATCGATAACACAAGTTTGTAAGTGTTCATATGCCACAGGTACTACAAATTTCAGTCTACCACAGTTTAAAACTGTCGATAGTATAGATTGTGCCGGGCTATCGACTATCTATGCTGTCGATTAAAGGAGTATTACTCACCCATAGTTGGCATTGCATTGCTTCAGATCGTTGGGCTTCTGGAGGGGCATTGTCTGCAGCTGATTCAAAAGTGGCACTGGTTCAGAGCTAGGATTGGATCCTGGCTTGCTGTTTGTGGTTGCTGTTGTTGTTGTTTCTGCTGCTGTTGTTGTTGTTGTTGCTGTGGTGTTATTGGAGGTCTTGTAATGAACAGCATTAAGAGGAGCTAATGTTGTTGTGGATGTTGTCTTGGCAGGCAGTATGACGGCGCTGCTTCCATTCTCCTTGTCCACAAGTGGAACATTTGAGGCATGCAACTCATCCATGGCTTAGACTTAATAATGCTATATGAATCACTATGTTTTGTGGCAATGTGTGTGTGTGTGTGTGTGTGAGTGTTCAGTTTATACAGTTGCTATTGGCATTAAGTTGTGTCAGTCAGCATTTGGTTGTTGTTGTCTCACAGCTTTATTTATTTATTTATGTATCTTAGTAGTACTCGATTTGTTTTCTATTTATTTGGCGTTGCATAGAGTTCTTCGCGCTATTTACATGTTAGTTTCTGCATTTCTTGCTCATCAATTTAAACTTGAATTATTCATTGTTTATTGTTCACAATTTATTGGCATTTTTGTTTGTTACGTAGTTGGAAGCTGATGAATAATGCATTGCCCTCAAGTTTCCTTTTCATCACAAGCAGCTGCAAAGAAATTTACAATGTGGATGTTAATCAAACGGCTGACTTCTGTTTCCTGGCCATAATTTATACATCATAATTATCCTAAAGTAACCATTAATGCCAAATGTTCTGTGCAAATTAATATTAATGGCTTGACAGTGGAGTCTGCTGATATGAAAATATATATTTAACACCTAAATAGCTATTGTTACTATGCTGAGGATCTGATGATTTGGACGTGAAATGTGTTATGCAGTGAAAGTTGTGTTTCTGCTCACATATAGTAAGTATATTCCTGTTCAGCATCAAACACCAACTATCTGTCTGTATCTATGCAGTCTTATCTCTCAGTAAGAGCGCTATTGTTATGAAACTAGTCGCATATGTAAGGTTGGGTATGCTAGATCTTCCTAAGTATATAAATTGTTAAGTAGTTTTTCTTATCAGAAAAAATAGCTAGTCTATCTTTTGTTTCCCTAAGTTGCTACCTACTTAAAAGAACTAATCGATTCCATAGTTCCTTTCCGGTTAAATGATCTAATCGTTTCTATAGCTCTTTTCTTGATAAAATAACTAATCATTTCTTAAGTTCTTTTGCGGATAAGAGAACGTCTTGTTTTAAAACTTGTTTATCAATATAACTCAAAGAACCACACCTATTTTCAATAAGATCGGATCGCTATATTTTATATATTTGCCACAGAAACGATTAGAATAAAAATCAGTTCTATGAAAATCTCAAAAATTGCAACTTTTAATAATTATTAATCTTTGTTTAGTTTTGTCAGCTTTGATTAGAATCGAGCGACTATATCTTATTTGTCAATTGATTATTATGCATAATTTAGTGGGCATAGTGTTCTTCGACCTAATTAAAACTATTCTATCCGATCTGAGCCAATATTTTTCCCATTAGCCCAACTTTTTGAACGAAAGCAGCAATTTGCATTGAGAAGAGGGTTCTTATATCTTGACACAAGATTCTTGTGCTTTTCTATAGGAAATCCATCATATCCATCTACTGACTTTACTCAGGTTGCTAGGGTGACTCTTAAGCCTACAGTATCCTGTCACAATTCTTTGTAAGGATATACATCTTAGGCACGCCTTTGCAGTCCATTGTTGATGGAGCATCTTAATCTTCAGCAGCCTAAGCTTTTCTTTCTGGCTGCTAATTAGCATTAAAGACCAGAATAGAACAACGCCCAAAAAGCGATGTAAGAAGTGCAATTTCGTTTGTTCAATTTCGCAGAAACAGCTGTTAGAGCCGAATTGTGGGCGTAATTAGACTTGGTAACAGTAATTAAAATAGAAAGGGGGAGCTAGTGCAGCTGCACTTATTAGTATGCTGCAACTAGGCAGTTGATGAGTTTAGCTGTACTCATCGAATTGAATTGGATCGAATCGAATCGAATCGGAACAAGTAACTACTGGATGCATTAGCAGGTGGCCGTCTGATAAGATTACAGCTGTGTAGAAGTAGAAGCGTTTGGCTATTCAGCGAATTGTCGTATAGATTAAAGCTTATGAAGCTATACAAATACACATGCATATAAATTTATTACAGATTTGTTTGCTAGTGCGATTAGCGATGATTGTGATAAGAAAAGCAATTGACTGATTCTTAAGTCTCTCTCTCTCTCTGTCTCTCACTCGCTAGAAAGAGATAGACCTTTCTGCTAATCAGGGATACATAAAAGACCATTAGAATTTGCTAATCTTGAAACTATAGTCGTTTCTACCGGTACTCTTGGACTGCCCAGGTGTTTTATGTCTAGTTTATCAGTCAACGGCGACAACTATGTCGATAATGCCAGAATCAAAATCACAATCAGAATTCGAATCAGAATCCGAATCAGAATCACAAATGTACAGAAACCGCAACTAGGATAGCTTTTTTTGATTGGCTTGCGTGGGTTGGGTGGCTGGGTGGATTTTGGTCCTACCTTAAACTCTTTCAAAGTGGGTTAGTGGCACGCACATTGGGTGTGTTATCACTGGCAACAAACTTTGACATTTTGTGAACTATGAATGGATGATGTATGTACATATATCATGGTAAAAGCATAAACTAGCTGCTCTTTACAAGCAGCGCAGCTTTGCTCACAGATTTATATTTGGCATAATATTCATAAACAAATAGATAGCCATAACAATTAAATAACAAAAATGTTTTGCCAATTTTTGCTCACCCAGTATGAGGCTGAGATACAAACGGCAGCAAAAGATACAAAGTGAGAGAGACAGAGAAAGGAGAGAGCGCATGCGCGCTCAGCAGATACAAATAGGAAATCATTTAAAGATACATATGATTTGTATTTTGTATATTTTTCTTTTATTTTTTTAAATTTTACATATATCTAAAATAGCGCGTGCTGCTATAAATATGTAAATGAATATATGAATATATTTATGAATATGAATATGAATTATGTGTTTACCGAAAACAGAACTGATAATCTTTTATGAACAGATGGATGGATATCTAATGTTAGTTTTAGACGGGGAGTAGACCATGTGGCTGCTGCATTTCTATTAAATATCGCGGCAAGAGGCAAGAGGCAGCAGGCAGCAGGGGGTTGCAAAATGCGTGCAACAACCACCAATGGACTGTGGCAACTTACTTGCAACACGGCACACACTCATATTAGAGTCGACGCAATTATATTTATAACATTTTCAACTTTTAGCTTACCTCTAGAAAACCAAAAAAACAACAAATTATGCGTTCCAAGAATTTTTTTTAGCACATGGAACTTGTTTTTTCTAGTTTTGTTGCTATTTTATTGCCTCGTGTTTGTTTTTTTGTTTTAATCACTCACAAAAAAAAAAAAAACGAAATGAAAAGACTGCTCTATGCTAGATAGAGATGCTTTGTGTGTTGTCTGTTTTATTTTAGGCCCATTTCATAGCCAAATATATATTTCACACACGAGTTTTGTCTGTTCTTGTTGTAGTTGTTGTTGTTGTTGTTGGTCTCTCTGTTTCTGTTTTTAGTGTGTTCTTTTGTTTTGTTTAATTTAATACGTAATTGTTTTAAAATGCGCTGCGAGCAGCAAAGGAACGTTCCTCCAGCCAAACTTGAACTGAGAAACTGCTGACGGTCTTTGCCTCAGTTTCAGTTTCAGTTTCAATTTCAGTCTTCTTTGGTCTAATTGAAGAGACCAGGCCAATACACAGCAGCTGCCCGAGCCAAAAGCAAAGCAAACCAAAGCTGAAGCTAAAGCTAAGGCTAAAGCTAAAGCTAAAGAATTATTTTTTTTTTATTTTTGTTTTTTCTTTCCTTGGCGGGTCGCGCGACGAGTTTCCCAAAACCCAAGTCGACCGAAAAGAGGAGACAGACAACTTCAGCGCAGCGCGAACCAAAAAGAACTGAAACTGCGAGCACATCAAATGCTGCTGCTAAGCTAAGCGCGACCTCTCTCTCCCTGTCTCTCTCTCTATTGCTCTCGTGCTCGCTCTCTCATCCTGCTACCTCTCTCTCTCTCTGTCGCTCTCGCTCTCTGCCTTTGTTTATAGCTGTGTGGCAGCGTGTGGGCGCACACAGATACATTTCTCTATGTGTAAACGACGCTACTTTTGTTTCGTCAATGAGCTTAGGCGCGGGGTGTTGGCGAGGAGATAGGGTGCTGCTGCTGCTGGTACTGCTGCTGGTACTGCTGCTGGTGCTGCTGCTACTGCGTCGTCATAAGTTGCTTTGTTTTGGGCTACCTTTGAATATTGCCACACTGTTAACGGCCTCAGCTGCAATTGTGTGTGGCAAGCTGTCTACTGCGCATGCCTATGTGTGTGCCTGTGTGTGTGTGTGTGTGTGTGTGTGTGTGCTGCTTTCAGCTGACTGCAAACAGCTGATCGTAAACACAAATTGAACATACCCCATGCCCAATATAATCCATCCTATAATATTAATATCTCTACAAGCGAAGCGAAGAGTGCCAATACACTCGAAACTGGTTTCTTCATTAACTGCACTACACCATGGGCATAAGAGAGACTTTTAATGCCATAAATGTACAGTGATCGCTCGCAAATAATATCAATTCGGTTTAAGAGCAGTACTCATTTCTCAGTTTTGGATCATTTTTTAACGAAATGTGTGACGCATTGAAGTAGACTTCTTAGAAAAAAGAAGGGTTATGTATTCCTATTCAGCATTAGATGTCGAAAAAGACATGTCCATCTGATTATATGCGATCTAGTCGCTCAGTTTTATATCTGTCTTCATGCTGATCAAATTTCATCAAAATTGGACGACTACAAAATTCTTTGCAGAAGTTAGAAGTTCCCAGTAAAAAATAACTAATAATAATAATAATTTTTAATAAAGCTTACAAAACTTCTCTGTAATACTATTTGCAACCCATCATTAAATATTGAAGCTATTTATTTGTGCAAAAAATAGTGTTAATTTGCCATTGTGCACTTTGCTTGGTAGCTGCTATAAACTTAAAATAGATGCCTATTTATGGAGAAGTACATCTCCACTTTTTATGATTTTTTGCATATTTTTTTTTTGTCACTTAATAAAACAATTTACTGTTATTCAGTTTAGCACTTGAAATCGAGTAAATGCTGGCATTCATTGTGAACTTTGAACTACACAATGCCTTTTGGCTGCTGTTTTACTCTCGATTGCAAACAAAGCAAACGTTGAACACAACAAAAACAATAACAAAAATGAAAATGAAAATAAAAATAAAAACAATTGTGATTTGAGTCCGGAGTATGAGCATGAGCAATACGAATACGAATGAGTACACTCGCACTCATTAATGCCAATCACATGCATACACATTACATATGTGTACGTAAATACGTATTTCATTCAAACTTTGAACCCCAACAACAACAAAAGCATCAAAAGTGCGGAATCAACAAATTATGACCTATGCAATATGTCATAGAGCAGTAAATTGAGAGCTGGCTATAGAGAATATGTCGTTAATCTTGACCTTATTTTATTTATTCCTTTATATACATGCATTCTTATGTACGACACAACAAATCTATTGTGTATATAGTATATATAAAAACTAGTCGCAGTTGAGCTCAACTCAACTCAGCTCAGCATTCATATCAGCATTCAATTGTTTTCCAACTTGTTTTGCAAGGGAACGGAAGAACATCACATTGAAGCAAGACCTTATTTGATCAAGCTGCAATAATGTTTGGTTTATATATTCTTAATAGTCGGCCTTTGGAGGTAGAATCTGTTATCAGTGAAATTCGTAAGCTGAAATTCGTGATTTTGATCCAAATTTATGCACAGATTATGTTTGTAATCGAATCTAGAATAACTAAACATGAATTCCGAACTTAGAAGTCATATATGCATGAAATACGCATGATGCATAAGTAATCATAAAATGTGCATTGAATTCTAAAAGATATGCATTAATCAGATATTGTGCATAAATATGCAAAAATTATGCATTATTAATCACAAGCTGTGCATAATCAATTTAAAATAATGCATTTATAACATTTAATCTTTAGCTAGTCATAAGTAGCTATGCATAAGAGTGTTTAATTTATGCCTTGTTATGCATAACAGCCAGCCAACTGTCAAAATTCAAATGCATGTCAAAGCTAAGTATGAATGCTGCCTAATATTTCTCAAAGTGTAACTAAAATACAAATACAGGAAGATAATAATTAGGCATGTTCCACTTTTTGCATCCACAAATTCGATTTCAGATTGACAAATTAAATTGCTTGTAATGGAGCTACTTAGTTGTACTAAGTACGTCCAAATTATTTTCAAATATTATAGAATCTATTCAAATATAATTAAAGCTGTAAGTCAGTTAATTGTCCATTTACGTACCAACTATGTGGTTTCGGTTGCGGGAACATAACAGACTGTATAGATCATGTAAATAAAAGATGGTAAATGTACATTTTAGATTGTTTTAGTTCATAATATATTATTTGAATATGACAGATCAATTTAAAGAGAATCAGTTAAACAATAATTCTACTTGGTAGAAAACAGAGCTGTAGAGAATGATTCTTTTATCCTTAATTCTCAAAAAATTAAATCAAATTTCAAGTCAGTTCTTTGTCATTACCAAAAGAATGATTCACCAATCTTTATATCTTTGGGAATTAAAAATAAAAACAAGTAAGAATGCTCTAGTCGAGTGTGCCCGACGACGAGACTCCCTGCTCCCAACTTGCATTTCAAGCAGTTCAGGGGCAACATAAGCAAGCAGCACACTTAACGTGTCCAGTTCCTGTCAAACTGTTGTTTCTGCCTGCTGAGACGGGAGTAATAGATTCTGCCATAACTTTGGTGTTACTTATCCGATCGTTATGAAATTTACGCATCCGATCAACATTGATACAACATATATGTGCACCAAAAATCAAAGCTTTATCTTCAAAATTGTGACTGTGGGAGTTTTTTGCGATTTGCGGGGGGGTGTATCCGAAATTTGAAATAAACTATATCTGCGTATGGTATACAGGAACCTGCATGCCAAGTTTGGTGTCTCTAGCTCTTATAGTCTCTGAGATCGACGCGTTCATACAGACAGACAGACGGACAGACGGACATGGTTAGTTCGTCTCGGCTGTTGATCCTGATCAAGAATATATATAGTTTATATAGTCGGAAATGCCTACTTCTGCCTGTTACACACATTTGCAGTACTTTAGAACACCCTTTTTCCCATTTTTAATCGGAATGGGAACAGGGAGTAAAATGAATGGTAGATAATTAAGCATAATCGGTTTCTTCCAGGTAAAAACTCTTATCAATTGGCATCGTCTTATTTAGTTTAAGTTTTACTTTTAGTTTTAGTTTCAGCTGCAGGTGCAAAATGTTCAATAGAATTAAATTGGTTGACGTGCTAGTTGCCTACTCGATAGTGTGGATGTTGTAGGGTGTTTGCGGTAGTGCAGGTGCAAGCAGAGGTGGGTTCAGTTCAAATTGGGTCAGTGGTGCACATTTTTCGCACTTGATGCGACCACGCGACGACGTGCAAAACTGCATCAAAGCATTGCGAGTGCAAAACATTTGGCGGTGTGGGTTAAATCAATTGAACCTGTCGTGGCTTGGTTGGGGATGATGATGATGAGGATGAGGATGATGATGATGAGGATGGGGATGATGAAGCCGAAGTCGATGCCAAATAGATTTGAGTGCATTGCATTTGCTTTACTCGATTCAGCAATCAGCAATTAAGCCAACTTGGGTGCAACTGCCGTCGTCTTCCGGTGCATTCAGGTGTTTTTTTTTTTTTTTTTGTTTTTCCTTGCCTTTCAAATGTTACGTTATGTCGAGTTGTGTCGTGTCGTGATCTGAAAATTGCTATCTTTATAGCTGCAATCAATATGAAATTGCTATTGTGCATAACGCTTTCATTGCGTACAAGTACAACTGAACGTAGACCTACAACCTATACGAGCACTTCAAATGCTTTTCTTAAAAACTTAGTACATATGCACGTCGTATTTCAAGGCTTAAGATTGCATGTGTCAGATATTGCAAATACACAATTGTTTAACTTATGGTCCATCATTTTAAATAGTTTGTTAAGCTGTCTAAATCAGCAATACAAATGGACAAGCAGTAATCGGAATATCAAGTTGGATATTGGAAGCCTTGACTCAATGAAACTCTTTGAATTCTAGTTGATTGCTATTATAAAATGCTATTTTAAAACTTTTTTCTTTTTCGGTCAAAACTTTTTTGACACTCAATAATTCAAACCTTCTTAGGAATTTTGCTCATCCTGATTGATTATACTCTCTTTTAATTTTTTTTGAAAAAAAAGAAAATAGAGTATATTGGGTTTGTGAAATGTCCATCTGTCCGTCCGTATGAACGCAGGTTTTTTCCACAATTTTGAAGCTAGAGCAACCAAACTTGATATACATGGTGGTATATACCATAGGCAGACAAAGTGTCAAGATCTACCCCCCACCCCACCCCTTTCCCCACAAACGGCAAAAAACTTTATCTTCCACAGTTTTAGAGCTAGAGTAACCAAATTTTGCACAAGGGCTACTTATCACTTCCTTGATCGATCTGACTAAAAAAAATTTGGCCACGCCCACCTCCGCCCCCACAAATAAGCAAAGTTTGTATCTCCTACACCCCTTTAGCTAGAGTCCCCAAATTTTGCAGATTGAATTCTATTGCCCTATTAAATAGATTGGATAAAAATAATTTTGCCACGCCCACCCCCGCCCTTGCAATTGAGCAATGTTTGTTTCTCCCAAACCTGTAGAACGACCCAACCAAACTTAAATTAATGGTAAAACTTGAAATATTTGAGCAAATATACAATTGCCACGCCCACTTCCGCAAAGAGGCGAAAAAAGAGTATATCGCAGTCGGGTGCATCCGACCGCAACGTTCTCACTTGTTGTAACTGAAATGATAGAATTTGTAGTTGGGAATTATAGTGCAACCCAGAAAAAAATAATACATATGTATACATTTCTTGTAATTTTAATTTAATCTTTATTTTGTTTTTAATTTAAAAAAAAAAAGTACATTTTTAAAAATACAAAAAAAAATTTATATATATTTAGTTATATTTCAATATGTTTAATAATAAAATTAAACATAGATAATTTTCCAATTTAATATGAACGTTTTTTAAATTAAATATTTCTATGCTCTTTTCAATCAAACATACAAGTTTTGATTTTTGTGACAATTAAAAATATATTTTAATTTAAAAAAAAAAAATCATTTTTTATTTAGTTGTGATTACAGTAGAACTTAAATCGACTTATATTCAAATTGATTATTCATTATTATCATAAAAAAAAAAAAAAAATGTTGAAGTTGAACATGAAAATAGTTACAAAAAAAGAAATACATGAAATTTGCAATTCATTATTTTCTCTCAGTGTGTGATTTGTAATGGAACACGCACATTGTGTTGCACATGCATTGTCACCTCCTCAATCCATTCCTTCCACTTATGCAGCATCTGAATCTGTAAGTATCGAATTGTTCATGACAAGTGCATTCCATATACATACAGATGTATGTATACGTGTAGTAGAGTCACAAATAATACCATCTTCAAAATCAGAGCAAGCTATGGAATTTGGTGGCGTAGAGGACAACTCGCTGCGATTGTCAATGGGCAGACGTGCCACGCGTACAACACAGAGACGTTTAGGTCCTTCGGCTGGCCTTTGAAGTCCTTTGATGCGTTCCAAATTGACGCGACACTTGCGCACTTTGAGTAGCTGCTGGTTATTGTATTCGGTCTGCGCCATGATAAATGGATGCCTTGGTAGTTTGATGACCAATTTGAGCTGATTTTGGTTTTGATTCTGATTTGGATTTTGATTTTGATTCTGATTTTGATTTTGATTTTGATGCGACATTTGCTTTCTTTGTCAGAATAGAAATGACAAAAAAATGATTTGCACGCAAAAATGGACGCTATCGAAATTGATTGCAAGTTGCAGCAACGCAGAAACAGCTGTTCGCTATTGTTATAACTGCAAATTTGGCAAATTTTACAATACTTGCAACACAAATAAAAGCACACTTTTACAACACTTGAAGCAAATTCGAACACTAGCGCCATCTGTTGTTCATTTTCACATTGCTTGAAGAACAGACACTGAACGAAAGTTTCATTTTGTTTTGTTGCTTGTCAAAAATCATGCCAAAAGCACAAACATTATTGGGATACTACCAACTTCTTATGCAGTGCCCTTGCTAGATATTCATCAAGTTCCATTTTGAATTTGAATTTAAAAAAGCGTTATTGAAAGCTTTCGTTTGGAATGCTCAAAAGCGCCTATTAAAAACTGTCATACTGCAAAGCTTTTGTGGCGCTTTGTCTCTGTCTCGCTGAAATGAGACAACATGCGTCAACTTGAAATGCTTTGCTTAAAAAGTGCTGCCCATAACCATGGCGGGAAATTCAAAATTTCATTGAGAATAAACAATTTTCAAACGGCTGTTGAATTTATTATTATTATTATTAAAATCTTTTATACTGCAAAGCTTTTGTGACGCTTTGTCTCTGTCTCGCTGAAATGAGACAACATGCGTCAACTTGAAATGCTTTGCTAAAAAAGTGCTGCCCATAACCATGGCGGGAAATTCAAAATTTCATTAAGAATAAACAATTGTCAAATGGCTGTTGAATTTATTATTTGATTTTGATTAGTTCGACTTTACATTTAAATAATTAGTTGAATTTTATAGTACAAATAGTAGAAGCTAAAAATAAATTATAAATCAGTATTATGCGGCACTGATTAACATAAAGGGCAAACGTCGCAAATCTTATCTTCTTTTCCCATACTTCAACATTTTAAACATTGCCATTTCTTCATCCTGGCACAAATTTAACGCTCACTGAACAACTTTGCTGTGCATTTTCGCTGCCTGCTGCTGACTCCTGGAACCGCCATCTGATCTGCATTACTCAAGAGGTTGCACGTATCTTGCCACTGTCTCGCTCCTGATCGCTATCGCAGTCGCCACTCTCAGCTGTGTCCTCATCCACGCTACCACCGTCATTGCCCCGGGCAAACAGATGACGCAGGCAGCTACGTTTCACGTATAAAAAAGCGCACAGAGCGCATAGTAAAAATATGATGCCCACGGAGCTGCCGATGATCAAGGCACGCATCTTGCGCTGGGAGGGCACTTCAAGTATTAGCTCTGGGCTGGCAACTTGTCTGGCATCAGAGCCAACGGCAATCACCTGAATCTTGAAGGTAGCGTCCTCCTTCAGATGACGCAGCTGATAATAGTTGTCGAAGGTTTCGGCAGTACCGATAAGAAAGTGCTCCGGTTCCTTCCACCAGCGCACCGTATATAGACGCAGTGTCTCCAGGCCTTGTGTGGGATGCTCCCAGTGCAGCAGCCAGCCCTGTTGATTGTTGATAACACTCAAATTCCAAGGTGCACCCAATCCGCCAACAATGGGCGGCTGATTCTGCAGCTGCTGTGCATCAAAGTCTTCTCCACGCAATTGCGATGCTGCAAAGAATTCAAAATTGAGTCTGATTTTGGATACATTTGTAGTATTCTCTCACCTTGGGTTTGGAAACGGAACTGTTTGCTAAACATGCCATCCCCATACTTATCCTGACTGAGCACCATGAACTCGTAATCTCGTCCTGGCAGCAGATGCTGTACGGTCGCTTCCATTACGGTTTTGTCCAGGACGCGAAGGGTTCGCCATTCCGGCGCATCGCTAAGTCGATACCATACGGTGTACTCCAGATTGGGTCTTAGGTAGCCTGTTTTCGATTTATAAATTGTAGTTGAAATGTTGAAATTAGTTTTGTTTTTTCGTTCGCTATGTTTAAATTATGTCTCATTAACAAATTTATTTTCTTATTTAGCTAAGCATTAAAATTAACATGTCTAATTGCTTCTATTATTGCTTGAGCAATTAATTAACTTGTCTAATTGCTTCTCTTACAATCGTAGCTTTATATTTTTATACAAATTTGATGAAATTATGCATATAAATCATAATTAGCTAACAACTGGCAGCTTGGTCAGACTTAAGTGAGAAATTAATATGTTCTTTATACTACAACTGACTCTATGTATGATGAGAGACTAGTTTTAATAGAAAACAACAAATGTCCTGATCAACATTTAATATAGTTTTCAGATTCACAGATAACTCTCTTAATGTCTTGAGATCTTGACACTTTGTCTGACAATGGTATATACCAACATGTATACCAAGTTTGGTTGCTCTAGCTTCAAAACTGTGGAAAAAACCTGCGTTCATACAGACGGACAGACAGACGGACAGACAGACGGACAGACAGACGGGCGGGCAGACGAACATGGATAGTTTGTCTCGGCTGTTGATCCTGATCAAAAATATATATATACTTTATATAGTCGGAAATGCTTACTTCTCCCTGTTACACACATTTTCAGTACTTTATAACTCCTTTTTTCCCATTTTTAATAGGAACAGGAAGTAAACAGCTGATTTTTAGCGGCTTTTGCTTAGCGACCACGGTGGAAATTGGTTTTGGTCGCAGCTAGCGACTTTTGCTAAGCGACCTCGGTGGAAATTGGAAAGCGCTTATAAAAAGCTGTAATATTCCAAAGTTGTCTTGATATTCTATTTCCAATTCTGTATACTAATGAGCTTTTTTATAACTTTGCACATTGATTTGTTGACTTTTTAATATAAAACAAATTTGATTATCCGCCGATAGCTTAAAGTTCAGTTAGCTTGTCAATGACTTATCAGCTGTAAGTTTTCCATCTCAACATATGTTCAAAGCAGCTGTGACAAAATCATTTTGGCGCGTTTTTAAAAGAGGAGAAAGACAATATCTAATAACGCTATAACTACCGACCATAGGATCAAAAATAAACAACAAAAAAGCAGTTACCTTCGCTATGCCGAAGCTATATACCCTTGTCAAAAACGTTGTTCATAAGAAAATGTGATTTTTTACCGATTGTTTCTATGACAGCTTAAAGATAATGTGCTCGAATTTAAAATTAAAATCTTGGTTGAGTTATCTTAAAATACAAAAATGTGTATCATGATACTTTTTATTGAAATTATTGTTTCTGGGACGTCTTTTTATAAGATATTGTGGTCCGATTTTAATGAAATTTTATAAACATGTTAAAATAATGCTAAAAATCAGATTTGACAAGTTTGCTTGTTCCTATGGCAACTGTATGTTATGCATAGTGGTCCGATCCGGTCGATTCTGACATATGTACTGCTTTAATATGTCATCTATATCGTATAGCTACCATGGGAAAAATCTGTTGAAAATTAAGTATGAAAAACATGTTTGCTTGAAAGGTTATTTTAAACAAACTCGATCGAACTCAATTTTATGACAGTTTACACATTTTGAGTAAGTTTTTATCGAAATCGGGTGACTATATCTGTCTATAGCTGTCATAAAAAGAATTGGTGGAAATTTCGATTTGTATGTGCAAAAAGAGTATATATCTTCGGCAGTTAGAAGAAAACTTTTCTTGCTTGTTTTTAATTAATTAAAACATTTTCTAAAGTTTCCGCTTTTCTAAGTTTTTGAAGGAACTGAAAGTGAGGCAGGTTTCGTCCTACATAAATTAGGTATTTTCCTGCTTATATATGATTGAACTGGCTCTTAAACTAGACTTAGTTTCAAACAAGTGTTTTATAAGTTATTCCTCTTTTGTTTTTATACTCTTTTTTAATTTTTTTGAAAAAAAAAAGAAAATAGAGTATATTGGGTTTGTGAAATGTCCGTCTGTCCGTCTGTCTGTCCGTCAGTATGAACGCAGTTTTTTTCTACAGTTTTGAAGCTAGAGCAACCAAACTTGGTATGCATGTTGGTATATACCATAGACAGACAAAGTGTCAAGAAACCTATATCTCCCACAATTTTATAGCTAGCGTAACCAAATTTGGCACAAAGGCTACTTATCACATACCTGATTGATGTGACAAAAAACAATTTGACCACGCCCACTCCCGCCGCCAGAAATAAGCAAAGTTTGTATCTCCCACACCCCTTTAGCTATAATCACCAAATTTTGCAGGTTGAATTCTGTTGCCCTATTAAATAGATTGTATAAAAATAATTTTGCCACGCCCAGTCCCGCCCTTGCAATCGAGCAATGTTTGTTTCTCCCAAACCTGTAGAACGACCCAACCAAACCTTAAATTAATGGCAAAACTTGAAAGATTTTACCAAAAATACAATAGTCACGCCCACTTCTGACTCCGCAAAGAGGCTAAAAAAGAGTATATCGCAGTCGGGTGCATCCGACTGCAATGTTCTTACTTGTTTTTACTACAAATAGTTTGTTTATGGTATTATTAGGGGTTGAACTAGCTCTTAAGGTAGTCCTAGCCTCAAATTAGTGTTCTCCCTCTCTTATCTCAACAATTTCATAATATCAGCAAAGATTCGAACTTAACCGGAACTCGTACAACTCTAGCCTGTTGACAAACAGTATGTTTAGGGTATAACATTACCGATATAACCGCCAACCAATGTCAATTACACGGTTGATAATTTGATGCTTTCCTGATTCCGTCTGATGTCTGGCAGATTGTCAGATAGCTCAATTGTCTGTTCGTTTGTTCATCAGTTTTGTCAGCTTGTCATTTGATTTGGTTTTATTTGGTTAAGCTTGCTCTTACCTGGTTGCCAGCGTATGGTAATGCATGTCTCTGTGCTGTTGGCCGTTAGGTTGTAGGGTGGGCGTGGTGCAATGTTCTCAATCATTAATTCAGCTTCGGCCGTTATGGTTGCCGCTTCATTGGTCGCCGAGCACTCGTACATGCCGCGGTCCGTTTCAATTAGGTTCGTGATGGTCAAATTGCCGCCGCTGAAGCTGTACCGGTCCACTGGCAGCGACTGGCCATCTTTCTGTTGTGTGTTGTGAGTTTTGTGTAAATTAGTTAAATCAGAATCGCTTGCGCAAAAATGTTGTTCATATGAAGCAGGTGCAGTTTTCCACGACTCACGCACACACACACACACACACACACACACACACACACTTATGCATATTTGAAAATGCAATCAAGCAAAACTGCAACCAGACAGAGGCCATTTGCCAATGGGCATTCAGCCAACGGGCAACAGTAGGGACATGGACATGGACATCATTGACAAAATGCCATCGCTCTCTCTCTCTCTATAGCTCTTCATCTCTCCATCTCTCTTGTGGACTTACCCGACTCCACACAATGGACGGTCGATTGTTTCCGTCCCGGTCAATGGCTTCGCATGGCAACTCTGCCGTATCGCCCAATTTCTGTATGTAAATCGCCTTGGGGGTAACACTGAATATGGGTGGGCGCAGCACAATTACGCTAATGATGGGCGAGGGACCGTCCGTGCCGAGGTCGTTGTAGGGTGTGCACGTATAGCTGCCCGCATAGTTCTCATTCACCTTGGAGAAGAACAGGCTGCCGTTCATCTTGTAGAATACGCCGGGCACATTGTATGAGTCAAACAGCAGACCATCCTTCTCCCACCGTAGATTTTTCAATGGCGGATTCGCCCGGAAGTGGCAGTCCAGCACGGCCGGCTGACCGTACGGCAGGTAAACCTCGGGCGGTGCATAAATCACCTTGGCCTTATCTGTAAGAGTATAACATCGGATTGAGATATCGTATAGAGTTCTGTTTGTCGATTTCACTATCGTCCGTATTATACATATCTATTTTGGCACAAGCAATAGATTTTAATGTTAATAGCTAATAGGAGATTATAATCTCCTCTGGCGGCAATTACCTATTGTTGACCTTTCTAATTAATATCAACATCAGGCATAAATTATAATTTAATAATTATTTTATTGCTTTTTGCACTCTGTATTCATTAAAAATGGGTTAAAAGGGGGTATTAAAGTAGTGCATCTATGACCCTATCGAGTATATAGATTCTTGATCATGATTATGATGATTATTTGATCAACATTTATCAATTGTGCAAATATCATTCCGATTGAATAATAAACACCATTCAAAGTAGGCAGAAGCAGTCGTTTTACAGCTTCGTGAATTGCACTGCTTGCTTGCACTGCACTGAACTGCTTGAAGCATTTCTAAACACTTTGTCTGCCAATGGCATATACCAAGTTTGGATGCTCTAGCTTGAAAACTGTTGAAAGTAATTGCGTTCATACAGACAGACGGACAGATGAACGGACGGACATTTCACAAACCCATTCAGTTTTTGAATAACTGATTATAAACTATTTATGAGATTCACTAATTTGAATCTGTTTTTCATTCTAATTGTTAATTGTATGTGGAGACAGCCTTTTGTATTATTTAAATTAAACTTTAGTTTTCCTTTTTCACAATGCGTGTTTCCTGCGGCATGCTTAATTAGAGAGAGACCATATATTCCATCAATTAAAGTACATTATGAAAAATACTAAAACTAAACATATCGAAATGATCGGTAAACGTTACGGGCATTCCTCGATCATCGCATGTGTTCAATTTATGCTGAGACATTTATCATATAAGTAAATCAAAAAATCAGAATCTTTTTTGAGTTATATAATTAAATTTCAAATAAAATTTGTGTTAGCTTGATTAAGTTATTGATGTATCTTACAATATTGTGACAAGTTTTCTTAATTTTCAGTCTGTGATTAAAATATATTTACAATTATAGTTAAAAAGTATCGATACCGACTGTGAGAAATCGACTGCTTATCGATTTATCGAGTTTTACAGAACTAAGAAATCTCAAAGCAATGTTGAGCAAGGCCTTTGCCGTTTGCCGAAATAACGAAAAGTATCGATGAGAAATCGACTGCTTATCGATCTATCGACTAGTCGACTTTTACAGAACTTAGAAATCTCAAAGCACTTACATTATATGTTGAGCAAGGTTTGCAGAATAGTCGATGGGCAGTATTAAAAATCGACTGCTTATCGATTTATCGAGTTCTGAAGAACTCAAAGTTTTTATCAAATTTCAAACAAAAGCACTCACATTGTATGTTGAGAAAGGCCTTGGCCGTTTGCAGTTCACCTTCGTGGTTGCGCACCTTGCACTCGTACTCGCCCAGGTCGCTCATCATGGTCGGATCGATGCTGAGGCTGCCGTCGGGGCCAGTGAAGGAGCGCCGGATGAGATCTTGGACCTCTTGGAGCAGGACACCATCCTTGTACCAGGAGGCCTGCGAATTATCCGGATACTTCATGACGCAGTGAAAGAAGGCGGTTTGGCCCTCCATAATTGTTTGGTTTACAGGTGGTATTTTGATAAGTGAACCACCTTGAACCGCCAGATGGTAGCTTGTGCCGTTATTGCGTGCATTGGGTGAACGGTTCGGGAAGATGACCTGGCAGTGATACCAGCCCTGATCAGACTCACGTATGGCCGTCAGATTAATCGACGCTCGGCCAAAGTCCGGATGGCTGACCAGATGTAGACGGCCATTGAATAGCTCATTTGTGGAGGTGTCATTCTCGAACCACGTAAAGATCTTTTTGTTCTGTCGGAATGAGAGCAAATTTGAATAGTATTTAATAACTTAGTTAAATTCGAATTTATGCTAAAAGATAGATACATTTTGTTAACCTTTAAGTCAAGTGAAATGTTTATGATTGCAATTAGTTTATGATTGGGATTTGATAGTAAAATTACAATTTCTATTCCTGTTATAAATCATACAAAACGCCAAGCCCATTTGGCATACACACATACAAATTACGTATACGCATACGTATGCATATATAAATAATTGAATGCCCCGTCAGCCCTGGCAATGTAACAGTTAACGACAAACACATACTTCTCTCTCTCTCTCTCTCTGTGTGTGTGTGTGTGTGAGATTGCTCATACGTACGGTTGTACAATGTACACACACACACAATTGCATATCCGCACACAGCCCACAAACTTGTACTATCTGGGTATCTATAGGCCATTATAATTTTCGCAAACACCCGCTGTGCTCATCGCTGTGACGTCCACCCACACCGTCGATGGCCGTGAAAGGGAGGCCCCCCCATTCCGCATTCCGCATTCCCCCTCCCCTTTCACCACAGCAACAATAGAGACGAGGACATTGACTAGCTCTTCTCTGGCTCCCTCGATTACCGCTACATTGTGGACACATTTAAATGAGCTCACGTGGCGTTCTATGTTGCACCTGTCCCACACCTGTCCACACTCAAAACTCTCACGTTGAGTGTAACAAAATAGTCGACTGCAACAATTTACCAAAGTTAGCTCAATTATCTTATTTAAAATAGCTTGCAAACATTAAACATAACACAACTATTTCCAGTTAGTTCATTTTTCGGTTGACAAAAAGTTACAAACAAAGAGATTATCAACATTTCAAAATTTGTGAAAACTAAACCGATTTGAATGCAAAAGAATCCTAATCTACTGAACAAAGCCAACGAAACTTCATAATCAAATTTGTTTAGTTAGTTTGCCACTTATAATTCCCAAACAGTTAAAGCATACGCTTGATGTAGTGCCCGACTGAATCCAATTTTAGGGCAATATTTTTGTATTTCTTATTTTTATTGCATGTTTTATTTGATTTTTATTTATTTATTATGCTAAGCTTATTCTTAGTTTTAAACAAAACTTGTTCAGACTCACTTTTCTTTTGAAGAAGAACTGAAGCATAGCATTTGCAATATCAATAGACACTTTTCTTTGAACATCGCTGCTCATAAATATCATCAAAGATATTGACATTTATCTTAGCACTTTGTCTCCTACGGCAACATCTTTATATATGAGTAATTCTCCAATGTCGAACGCGACATTCGTACGCATTGAAAGTTTAAAAAAAACATATGCCAAACAAAAGCTCTGGAAACTTACTAAAGCACCTAATCTGCCTGTCAGTCGTTTCACAGACGAAACTTATCAAATTACTAACCAAGCTGTCTTTGCTTGGTGCAAGTCCACTGCAGGAAAAGCCGAGGCCGTTTACACTTTACCTAAAACATAGATTCAAACCTCTTCTTAACACGGCAGCTGAGAGACTAGCCATCCAAAGCTAGCTAACAACTTTTCACCCAAATGACTCCAACTTTTGCTCTTTACCCTCTTTGATCTTAAAGCCCTTATTCGTTATACAAAAGCTCCCGGTTTAGATAAGCTAAACAACAGAAAGATTAAAGTTCTGCCCGACTCTGCTTTACAATACCTAATTCTGATCTATTACAATATAATCCAACTTGCCCACTTCCCCCAACAATGCAAACTTGCCGCAGTTAACATGCTCCCTGAACCTGCTAAGCCAAGTGATCAACTTGCTTCTTCTTTATTTAATTAGTGGACAAAATAAGATTATAAATACGAAAGTTATTTGAAACAAGTTAGAATACTCTAGTCGAGTGTGCCCGACGACGAGACTCCCTGCTCCCAACTTGCATTTCAAGCACAAGCAAGCAGCGCACTTAACGTGCCCAGTGCCTGTCAAACTGTTGTTTCTGCCTGCTGAGACGGGGGTAATAGATTCTGCCATAACTTTGGTGTTATTTATCCGATCGTGATGAAATTTACACAGCTGATCAATATTGATACAACATATATGTGCATCAAAAATCAAAGCTTTATCTTTAAAATTGTGACTGTGGGAGTTTTTTGCGATTTGCGGGGGGGTGCATCCTAAATTTGAAATAAACTTGATCTGCGTACAGGAACCTGTATGCCAAGTTTGGTGTCTCTAGCTCTTATAGTCTCTGAGATCTGTGTGTTCATACAGACAGACAGACAGACAGACAGACAGACGGACATGGCTAGTTCGTCTCGGCAGTTGATGCTGATCAAGAATATATACAGTTTATATAGTTGGAAATGCCTACTTCTGCCTGTTACACACATTTGCAGTATTTTATATTTCCCTTTTTCACATTTTTAGTGGGAACAGGGACTAAAAAAGGAAAACAAATTGGAAATTAGAGTTTCACCAGATTCGGAGGATAACTGAACAATAGTATTGTGTTTCAGACTCAAATGCCTTTTCAGAATATTAATGCTGACTAGATGATTAAGAATTATAATACCCTGTTAGTTGAAATCTTAATACTTTGTCTGCCTGTGGTTCATGGCTATAAAAATAGAATGTTAAGCTTGTGTAAAGTCTGTCTGTCTGTCTGTCTGTCCATCTTTTGAAGTTTTGAAGCTATGGCAATCAAAATGTTTGTATTACCAATAGACACACAAAGTGTTAAGCTTAATTTTGATTTGGATTGATTGCTTGGTGTTTGTATTAAACAAGCATTTTAATTAATTTCGTTTCTGATTATAATATGGCTATATTATTTTGTACAACACCTTCGTATATATATATATATATATATATATATATATATATATATATTAATGTAAATACAATTTGTCGCTGCAATATTGAAAACTTTTGCTGATTCTCACGCTTGTTTACTTTAGTTTGTTTAAATATTGTTTCTTTGCTGTTTTTTGTTGCAATTTTTTTGGAAAATTATTTCAATTTTAATTGAATCTTTGAAATGGCGTTTGTTAAACTATTATTGTTTTAATTAAAGCTGAATAGATTTGTCAATATTTGTTGAACATATTTGGTAACAATAAAACATACTATATATATACATACATATAATACATATAGACAGATGGAAATTAATTGCATTAGTTGGAAATGAAATCAGTTTGCATAGCGCAATGCAAACACGCAGGAAACAACAACAATAAAACAACGAGGAGCTAAATGAAAATTATAAAAATGATATTAAACGTGACTGCGGTTAGGATGCTTTATGTAATTGCTTTGACATTAAACAAATACAAACCGTACCGATTCGCTTCGATTCGATTCGATTTGTTGCATATATTTTTATGCTATTATTTTTATTGTGTTATTTTGTTTACAAAGTTGCCCCTTGCCCATTTAAGCCGCATTGTTGAGTTGATAGGCCAACTGAACCCAACCCAAGCAACCGCATGCTAGGGATTTGGTTGCAACTTGTTTGTTGTTGTTGTTGTTGTTGCTATTGCTATTGATAGTTGATAGCTGATAGCTGGCGACCGCAGAAAAGTGTCAGCCAGTTGCAATTTGATAGTTTTAATTGTGTGACTGGCTGTTACAAGTGTTGCTTGATCTATTGACATTATTTGTCGAGTGTAGCTTTAATTGAAATCGGCTAAATAGTCATCTAGCTGACAGCCGGGTTGTGGCCTGTGGCATGTGGCATGGCCGTCTGAGTTGCCCTAGTAGAGCATCAATGTCATGCCTCGTCCGCATTAGCCCGTCTCCTGTTTATAACTGTGAGAAATGTGTTTCGCTTGCATCATTTTTTCGTCTACTTAAAGCACATGGCCACACACAAAAAGACAAATAGACATATATAGATACAAATATATATATATATATCTGTAGAGTGCCCAAGTACACCCAACTGTGTGTGTCAACTGACGTTTTTTTGACGTTGACGTCGCTGCCATCTGCTGCTGCTACTGCTGCTGCTGCTGCCTCGGCGCACATTTATCAACATTATCTAACAAATTACAAACGTAACTTGATTTATCCGGTAATTTTTTTACCGCTCGCTCAGTTCAGTCTACGTGCGCACAAAATTCGCGACGGCCGTGAAAACTAGTTTTTGATTGCACACATGAGAAATTTGCATAAATATTTTGTTTTGCAAAAGAGACGTAAAGATTTCTCTGTGTGGGCGCACATATATTACTACATATACTCGTCTGCTCGTATTGCCAAAATAGATTACCCCAACAAAAAACCCCTTCAATTTGTTTGCTGTAATTATACAAATTCATACATGTTTGCCATTTCCAAGCACTTTTTTCAACGTTTTTTTCTGCTATGAAGTTGTGCTCGGCACATGGAATTAGTAATTAGGCATAACTAAAAATTGCGATTCACGCTTGATTTGATCATTCCTTTGACTTTTGCCTCATTTTGTTTTACTTACACTTTGACTTTTGCATTTTGATACACTTTTTCAAAGAAAATGTTCTAAGACTTTTCAATTCAACCCTTTGCTGATTATAATCATTTATCACAATCAACGTCGGTGACGTCTGCTTCAAGGAGTTCTACATTATAATTTCCTCTACAAGGATATACAAAAATTCTAATCTGCTAAACAAAGCCAACGAAACTTCATAATCAAATTTGTATCGCATCAAAACAAGCCGTTTGTTTAGTTTGCCACTTATAATTCTCAAACAGTTTAAGCATACGCTTGGTGTACTGCCCGCATGATTTGATATTTTCTTATTTTTATTGCACATCTTATTTGATTTGTATTTATTCATTGTACTAAGTTTATTCTTAGTTTTAAACAATACTTGTTTCACAGACTCACTTTTTTTTTAAAGAAGAACTGAAGCATTCTTTTGGCAATATCAATAGACACTTTTCTTTGAACATCGCTGCTCCTTAATATCATCAACGGCAACATATTCAAATATGTATACCAAATTTGCTTGCTTTAGCTTCGAAACTGGAAACTATTGCGCTCATATGAACGGACAGACAATCTGACAGACGGAAAAAAAGAGTATAAGAAAGCAAACACCACATATTCCCAATTTGATGGTAACAAATTCAATATTTATGGAACAACTGGCTATAACTTTTTTCCGATTTTACGTTTTACGTTTTTATTCATATCTGAAGATGAAATAGTTAACAATTTATATGTAAGTAATTGCCTCTAGATATTTGATTCTCTTTTGTTCATCAAATGTGTAAATCATCTAGTCAATAATATTTATCACACCTGTAACAGTTTTCACTTTTGACAAAGCTTTGCCGAATTGAAATTTCCTTAAAGATTAAATGAAAATCATCTGACTTTAAGCTCTACTTATCTTAATAGTGATACAGTTATATAGGGTCCTTTTCTCTGTTTCCTCTATATGTAAAGCACTTGCTCAAAGGCAAATCTTTTTAGTTGGATTTTCGGAATCAAGAACAACTAAAATATGTCATTCGGTTCTGCATGATTCGATGAAAATCATCTGCCTATAAGCTCACACATCCTAAAAGTCATGCAGTTGTATAGGGTCCTGTTTTCTTGTTCCTCTCTAAAGTACTCGCTTACAGGCAAATCTATTCAGTCGGGTCTTTGGAATTCAAAACAACTCGATATATATTCGACTCTGCATGATTTACTGAAAATCACCTAGCTTTAAGTGCTACTTATCCTAATAGTCATACAATTGTACAGGGTGCTTTTCTCTTTTTCCACCCTAAAGCAATGTTCGTTTTGCGTTTATTGCACTCGCTGAAAGGCAGATATTTTCAGTGGGATTTTCGGAATTAAGAACAGCTAAATATGTTATACGATTCTGCATGATTTGATGAAAATCATCTGGCTTTTAGCTTTACTCATCCTATTAGTTGTTAAACGTTGGCATTCACACAACAGAACACAACACTACACAATACAACTCAACTCGGTAAAGCGCAAAACCATGTTCAAGCGCAATTAAAGTGAATCTATCAAAATGACATCATGACCCGTTGACCGAGTGGAATTTTATGCATTAATACAATACAATAAAACAGAGAAAAGAATAAAAACCAGACCGAACTATGTCTCTGTGTGTGTGTGTGTGTGTGTGTGTTTGTCAGAAGTGCCAGCAAATTAAGCAGCCAACCAAATAGTTAAAAACATTTGCCAGGCAGAAGGCAGAAGGCAGACGGCAGATAGATAGCCCCAAGCTCCAAACCCAGCCTCAATTCCAGCCAAATCCCCAAGCGCTTTTCTATGGGCTTTTGGGCTAATGCGAAGGGGGTTGGCTTGGATTGGTACTGGGGACAGGAGGGGGACTGATGCTCCAATGTGCGTATGAGTGCGCGATGAATAGTAATTTACTTGATTTAAATACAAACGTGCGCCAAATTTGTGTGGGTGGTTGGGCGTTTTAGAGGCGTTTGGGGTATGCGTTGCATTGCTGCAATGAATTTGCAATTGAATTTAATTGCATTACTCACAGTTGTCAACAAAATGCCAGCCATTCAATTCGATTGAATTCAATTCAATTCAAATTGAAATTGATTTCAACTGTGTGTGCTTGCCGTTGCTATTTTTGGTGTCTGTCACACTTCACGTTCACACTTTTCTTTTTTCGTCTTTTTTTGTTTGTGTTTTTCTTTTTTTTTGCCTTTTTTTTTGAGCAGTGGAAATCATTTAAAGTGTGTGTGTTGTGATACTCTCAGTTGCTGTGAAATCAGCGCAGCGCGTTAAATATATATCAATTTTTAAACAGACACGCCCCAAAAACAGCAACAGGAACAGAAACAGGAACAGCAACAGGAACAGGAACCACAAATGCCACGCCCATTGCGACTGCATCGTGGCCGTGTTTAATTAGTGGCCAGGGCCAAAACCAAGCCAAGCCATCGCCATCGTCATCGTCATCGTCATCGCCATCGCCATTCTCCATCGCACTTTGCAAATGCATTTAAGGGGTGAAAGGGGTAGAAGAGGTAGAAAGGGTAGCTGGTGAGATGGGGGGGATAGCTACCGCCCACCCATAAAGTCCATGGCCGTAGCCCTTTTAATGAATGTGAGAGCCCCGTTGCTCTGTTGCACTGTTGCACATGCTGTAGACTCTGCCCCCACTCCTCCGCATTCCTCCTCCGTCCCGCCCAGTAACTGCAATTAAGGCTAACCAAGCGCGAATGGCATCCCACGCCACGTCTGTCCGCTCTGTCCACATCTGTCCCGTCCAGTCTGTCTGTTCGGGGCCCACCTACGAGTATCTGACTATCTGATAAATTTATAATTTCGACAATTTCATTTTAAAGTGCGTGTGCACTGACGTGTGTCAGTAAAAGTGTTGATTACACTCAGCGAAAAACACGCAAACGATTTCTCAAATTGAATATTTTCTTTTCAAAGGTATTTTAATAGCCTTGTAAAACGCATTGAAGCAGCCAACTGCGACCCCATAAAGTATATATATGCTTCAGCAGCATCAACAGCCGAGTTGATCTAGCCATATCCGTCTATCCATCTGTTTGACTGTCTATGTGAACTTGACTCTCCGTAAAGCTATCTTGATGAAACTTGTTACAGATGCTTCCTTTTGCTGCAAATAATACATATGTCAGAATCGGCTGAATCGGACTTATATAACATATAGCTGCCATAGGAACATAACATAACATAACCAAACTTATCAATTCTGAGTTTGGGCATTATCTAAACACGTTTAAACAATTTGATCAAAATCGGAACACTATATCTCATAGCTGTCAAAGGAACACACGGTTGAAAACTAGTTGTATGAAAAACTTTTTTGCTTTTTTAGATAACTCAACCAAAGTCACTTTTTATAAATTAACAAAATTTCATTAAAACTTCACCCTTATATCTTATATATAGACTCAATCGGTTGACAAGTCAGTTTTGTATGAGAAACTTTTTTGGTACTGAAGCTATTTTTGCTAAAGTTACCTATTCTGCTTTTTGTTCTTAGCAAATTTGATCAACATTTTACAAAATTGTATTCAAATAGTCTGAAAATATATTAAAGTTTTCCAACACCATTCTTGAATCGAACTCGCTTTCAACTCAAATTCAAACAACTTTTGTTTATAAAATTTTTAGAAAATTTTAAATAGATTAGTATAATGCTAGTCGACTTTGACACTTTTCGTGTTGCTTCGTCACTAGCGTGGACTGCCGTCCGTTTAACATGTACAACAAAGGCTAAAGTCAATGGAAACTCTACGATTATTTTGTATTCTCTCAGTGTACTAAGTGCATGATTGACCAACGCATCGTATGCGCAATGTTAACGTGCAATGTGCATTTAATGCTTGACTTACATCTTTGCTCCAATGCACAACGTATGGTATGGGGGAATCATATGGGAAATCTATATAACAATTGAAGACAACATGCGAGCCGACTTTGGCCTCCAGATTTGTTTGTTTACGATGATCGCGCGCGCATGCCACACAGGATATGTTCATTAAGAGCCCCAACAGCAGCAATAGCAACAGATGTAACATCATCCCTCCTCCTACTCCAGCTCCTCCTCCTCCTCCTCCTCCTTGTTTCATAACATTGGCAGTTGTCTTAGCATGGCAGCTCTTTGCGTGTTCTTCTTCTTGTTCTTGTAGAGATAGATATTGTGTTCGATTGCGTTGCTTTAACATTTTGCTGGACATTTGAAGTTTGAATTAAGCTTAAACTTTACACTGGCACACACTTAGTATTTAACGCACTTAGGACGAGTTTCCCAAACTATTGTATACATGGCCTTTTTATATAATATTTCCGCATTTTCTGCGCAAAACAATCAAATCAGAGCGTAATTCAAAAGCAGGTCAATTGAGCCTAAGCGGCATATGTACGTCGAATCTCGTCTCGTCTCGTTTCGTTTCTTTTCTTTACTTAAACAACAAAAAAAAACATATGTAAAAAAAAAAAACAAAAAAATAATATAATATGTAATATGATCCACGCTTTATAATTTGCACAATAAGACCGTATCTCGGGGTTCGCTTTCGCGCTTTCGTGAACTGCACACGACGACTGGAGAACCGCTACTGAAAACTAAATAAAACATACGATCAAATGCCAGAACGTTTCGTATATTTTGCTCGACAATGCTTTACACTAGACCAGATCATTATATATATATCTGTGAGTATGTATTTATGTACCTACATATGTACTATATATGTTGGATGCTCAATGACGAGCATTCCACGCTTACTCGTTGAGCTTAGAAATACACATGATGAAGACCTTAGCACACTCCACTTTCACATGTGCCTCTCCTAAATTTGACATTTGACATACGCCCACCATTAGACGGAACTTTTCTATTTGCAATTTACTCACAATTCACTTTCATCGACGTTTATCCACTTAAATAGTTGGGTGTGTGTGCTATTCAGACTGTTAAGATACCCTTTAGTTCGAATGGGTTCGAATTTAGTTGTGCATAGGAAAAATATAATCGTTTCTCATTTGGAACACTACTTTAATAAAATATCAAAGAAATCAACAACGTCCAAAAGCAATATTAAGAATATGTGCAGTTTTTTTCATTTAAACATTTCTCTTTCTGGACGGAACAATAAGACGCTGTTAACACAATGCAAGATGAAAATGCATGAAAAATCGAGCAAGAATTTCGTCCTCATAGCACCGCTTAACGGAAATAAAACAAGTAAGAATGCTCTAGTCGAGTGTGCCCGACTACGAGACTCCCTGCTCCCAACTTGCATTTCAAGCAGTTCAGCGGCAACACAAGCAAGCAGCGCACTTAACGTGACCAGTGCTTGTCAAACTGCTCTGCCTGCTGAGACGGGGGTGGTAGAGTCTTCCATAGCTTTGGTGTTATTTATCCGATCGTGATGAAATTTACACAGCTGATCAACATTGATACAACATATATGTGTACCAAAAATCAAAGCTTTATCTTTAAAATTGTGGCTGTGGCAGTTTTTTGCGATTTGAGGGGGTTCGGGGGGGTTGCATCCGAAATTTGAAATAAACTTGATCTGCGTATGGTATACAGGAACCTGCATGCCAAGTTTGGTGTCTCTAGCTCTTATAGTCTCTGAGATCTGTGTGTTCATACGGACAGACAGACAGACGGACAGACGGACAGACAGACATGGCTAGTTCGTCTCGGCTGTTGATGCTGATCAAGAATATATATAGTTTATATGGTCGGAAATGCCTACTTCTGCCTGTTAAACACATTTGCAGTACTTTATAACTGCCTTTTTCCATTTTTAAAGGGAACAGGGATGCTTTTGAAGCGAGTACAGGGTAACTGCTAGTCGACTACTTTTGTGAGGAGCTTCACATTTGATTGCATTTTCGTAAATTTCATTCGCTTAATTATTGAGACGGCTGCGCAGGCGTATGGGTTATACGTATTTCTGAACTGTATGTTATGTGAAAAGTTAAGAGCTCTAATTGACTGAGTGTATCAATTAAAATGAAAATGCAGGTCGAAAGCTTCCGGGTTGAGGGGGTCAAGCGAGTTGATCGGAATGAAAAGGCATTTCGGTGTTATTTTATTTGATCAATTTCAAATGTTTTTATTTATTTTTGTTTTTTGTTTTTTTTTTTTTTTATTTGTTTTTCATTTTTTGTAAGTTTATTTGTTTAAAAATTTTGTTCATTTTGCTAATTTCATTTTTATAATTGTGTCTTGTGTTAATTACAATATATTTTGTTCTAAACTGATTTTGTTTTTTTTTTTTTTGTTTTTTGTTGTTGTACGTTTGTTAGTATATGCTGAAAATGCTGGGGGAACATTTGTTTTGGAATGGAGAAAGTTGTTTTTGTGGAAATCAAGCGAATATATAATGATTGAGTTAGGAACGCTGTATTGAAAGGGTCTTGAAGAAGGTGCAAATGGAAGTTAAGGTAGAAAGGAAGGAAGGAAGGAAGGAAAGTGTTGATGTACTTCTTCTTCTGCTTGTTATTGATAGTTGTTTTTGTGTTTTCGTTTTTGTTTTTGTTTCTTTGTTTGTTTGTTTCTTGGGTTTTGTTTGTTTCGAGTCGAAAAGTTGAAGTTGACTGGCGCACCTTGTCCAAAAATCAAAGTGGCAGACTAAAGCGTTAGATTTACTTACGAGTAAATTAAATTTTAATTTATTCCTTTTACTTAATGTACATGCCATTTAATTCAATAGTTATAGTAATTTATGTTTATATAAATAATTGTATATATATATACTATATATATATATATATATATATATATATATATATGTTTTTTAAAGTCCTTCACTTAGCGTGTATGTTGTGTGTGTGTGTTGCACTATTTACTTTCTTTTGCTTAAGTTATTCTCAATTCTCAATTAAAATTTAATACATTTAATACGCATACTTTGTAATTGTTTTTCCTTTTTCATTTTCATTTTGCATTTCCTTTTATGTTTGCTTTGCTTTGCTTTGCTGTACTTTCCTTTTGTCCATGCTTAACTGGATTTTCGTTAATGCTCAATCAATTAATTAATTGCGTTCTAGTTAACATTATGTTTGTGTTTGTGTTCGTGTATGTGTATTGTATTTGAGTCTATGTGTGTGTGTGTGTGTGTGTGTGTGTGTGTATTGTTTTTGAATCTGTGTGTGTGTGTGTGTGTATTGTTTCTGTGTATGTGTCTGTTTTGTCTCTTTGTCTATGCAATATCAAAAAAAAATTTATCTTAATATTCTTTCTGGTTAGTTAGTTAACATTATGTTTGCCTGTGTGTGTGTGTGTGTGTGTGTGTGTGTATTGTTTTTGAGCCTATGTGTGTGTGTGTGTGTGTGTGTGTGTGTGTGTGTCGGTTTTGTCTTTGCCTACGGAATATACAGGCCTATTCTGGTTTTTTCCACTTTCGATTAGATATTGCGAAAGTGAATTTCACTTAAGTGTTCCCATTATCACTTTTCACAACATTTGGCGGTTTGAATTCACTTGCATTGAATAAACTTAGCGCTTGTGAAACGATTGAAAGTTACTGAGTAAATTTGAAACATTCAATTCCGCAAAATGTTGCCGAAAGTGAAGTACGGAACAGGCCTGATCAAAACACTAAAAAAAAAAGAGTCAACTTAGCTTAATATACTTTCTGGTTAGCATTTACAATAATCGAACATCATATTCAGCATGGCGTTTTGTATTATTTTCATTTTCATTTCCATTTCCACTTCATTTACGATTTCTCTATTTGTTCAAATTAGAAACCATTTCGACAAAACTTTACTACGTTTTGGAAAAAAAAAAAACAAACAATTTTTTATGCTGCGCTTAGCACAGACATCTGATATTACATAACTCTATTCAAAATCATATTTGAGGAATTGAAACGTAACGAAAAAAGGCAAGACAATTTATTGAGATCATATATGTGTCGAAGTTTCAAAGTATTTTCGTTTTTTTTTTTTGTTTTTATTTTTTGCTGCTCAACGATTTGCTTAAATTGTTATTTATTATTATGTAGTATATTATTTGTATTATTATTATTATTTTTATTTTTATTTTTATATATATTTGTAAATGTAATTTACATACGTTATACACACACGGTAATCGTCATCTTCAATGCATCTCGCGCTCTGGCAGTGTTTTGGCGTCAAGTTGTGTCAAACCATTCCGTACAATTTGATGTTCAGACAAGTTTATCATTTATCTTTGATCATTTATCGTTAATCGTTAATCATTTATCGTTTATCGTTTATCGTTTATCATTAACAAGTAGTATATATACCATACTTAATAAAAAACTGAAAACTCATCAAGCATCTTCTAATTATTAACTGAAACACAATTGGCTTTCTCGAACTACATATCGGATTATACTGAACACGAGCTGGATAGAAAACCTTCGTGATTATGCAGGCCTGTTCCGGTTTACACATATTGCGCATTTGAAATTTCTTCAAAAATAAAAAATTTTTTGTTTTGCTTTATTGTATGCAATCTCAATTCAATTCGTCATAAAATGAAATTGAATTCAATTCGCAAAATCTTAACAAAAGTGAAATAGGAAATATTTAAGCGAAAGTGGAAACCAAAACAGGCTTGATATACTTGTATATGCCATATCTGATGCGGCAAAGGGAATATTTTAGAACTACTTTCAGTTAAAAAAAAAATATATATATATATATATATATATATATTTATGATCCATTCGTGTTTAGTATTTCTGATAATAGTGTGTAAAACCTGTAGTTTGGGAACAACTGAAATCATCACCCTCAAAGCCGCTCAAAATGTAACCCATTCTATTTTCCTTTGTTCTGTTTGCTGTTTTTCTGTTTTCTGTTTTTCTTTTTTCCATTTTAGTTTCAATTAGTATTATATATGTTTTATAAAATGTCAAGTAGCGCTAACGCAATGTGTTTTTTGTTTTTTGTTTTTAACCGACTTACTCAATTGTCATTTGTTTTTGTTTTTCTGTTTTTCTGTTTTTCTGTTTTTGTTTATGTTGCTGTTGTATTCAAACATGTTGCAATGGGATTTAAGTAATTAGTTTCCTATACTCGTACCAGAAAAAGTATTTAGGTTTTGTCAATAAATATATATATCTTTGAGTTAATTATTTGTGTAGCTCAACAGTAAACATATATGCAGCAGTTATATTTCACGTAATAATTATTGTTTAAACTGTTATTATTTTTCTTTCGTTTTGTTTTTTGTTAAGTTTTCTTTCGTGTTTTTTTTTTTGTTTTTTTGGTTTTTACTTTAAATAATTTAATTACGAAACAATTTCACTATATGTCGTTTTTTTTTTCTGCAGTTTTTTTGTTTTGTTCTGTTTTTTCGCTTGTTTTTCATTTATTTTAACATTTCGTTTTTATTTTTTTTTTCGTTAAGTTTAACAACTAAAGACTTAAACGCTAGCATATCTTGTTAGTGTTAATGTTTTAACATTAAAAATTAATTTTAATTGATGTTTAACATATCAATCTGTGTGTTTTGTTTTGTTTTGTTTTGTTTTGTGGCCTATGCTTTAAGTATCTAATACATAATTTTTATAAATAATATTCATTTTTGCATATTGTGTTTTCAAATATATCAATTACATAATATGTATATTGTTTTTTTTTTTACGTTTTTCATGTCTTTTTTTGTTTTTGTTAAGTAATAATATGTTTTTATAATTGCTATAGTTTTTTTTTTTTTTTATTTTATTTTCTTTTTTTTTTTTTAATATTATTCTTAAACTTTGCTTGTTGCTTTTTTGCGTGCTTTCTTATAATGTGTACCATTCGAATGCATTTGTTATTTATTTATTTATTTACAAAAATTATGCTCTTTTGCTTGGTGTCCTTTTTTAATTTATTACTTTTTGTTTTCTTTTATTTTGATCTATCATAAAAAACTACTAATTGTTCTTGCGGCAACCGTAAGTAAATGGCTTCACATATTTGTAGTTCATACTTGTTATGATGTTGTTGATGATGGAGGGGGTTGGGGCAGGGGGTTCTACAACTGTTCTGGTTTTCACATTCGTTAAGATTTTGTGCAAGTGATTATGCCTTATGATGTTCCGACTACAGTCAAGAAATAAACTTAATAATTTAAAAAAAAAAAAAAAAAACTTTTAAAGCAAATTCATATATCGCTGAAAAATCTTGGCGCATGTGAAAACTGGAACAGGCCGAATAATGTGATAATGTGGAATATGGTATATGAAATATGGAATAGGCAGTCGTATGTTCATTCTTCTTCTTATGTGCGCTATGTTATTGCTGTCTGCTGTCTTCTAGTTCTTCTTCTTGTTCTGGGCGATTGATATCATCTCTAATCATATGGTTAATGCGGTTGACTCTGATTGCATATGTACTCGGGGGTATCTACTAACTATATATTTACTACTCATTCTCATAGTGCTCTTGTTGTTGTTGTTGTTGTTGTTGCTGTGTATCTTATAGATACAAATGCTTGCTTTGCGGTCGCGGTCGCATGTGACGCAGCAGCGCTGCTTAGCTCAGCACACGCTTTCTATTTCCGGGCCGCCCGCCCGCTGCATGGCCTGACGCTTGCGATAGGCATAGAACTCCTCCCGCATGGCCTGCAGACGCACCTCGACGTTGTCATAGCGCGGCAGGCTGCGCAGCTTGCGAGCCATTGAGCCAGAGTTGGCGGCAGCGGCAGCGGCGGCAACGGAGGCAGCGGCGGAGGCATGCAGCAAGCTGCCGCTCAAGGGGCCCAGCGTGTGATGTGGATGATTGTGATAGGATAACGAAGGATGATGATGATGATGATGCTGATGTGAATGATGATGCGGATGCGGATAGTGTTGAGTGTCTATGTGCAGATTGAGATCGTCGCGTAGCAAACCGACGCCAGTGGGCGTTGAGGCGCTGGGTGTGGGCGTGGCAGGGTCAAATTCATAATGGCCATCAACGCTGCCCACGTCCACTGGCACTTGACAGGATTTGGGCAGATTGCTGTCCGTGGCTGCATTCAGTCTTGAGATCATTTCCAGCCAGTGGGCCATGGTATAAGGAGGCGTTAGACCAGCGGAAGGTGGACTGGGTTGCAGATAGGAATAATGATACGGCTGCTGCTGATGCTGCTGCTGCAGCTGCCCCGGCACCAACGTCTGCGCCTGGGCCTGCTGGCTGCCTGTGGCAGCTATGTTGGCGCCAAAGTAGGCCGAATGCTTGGGCGGTGAGGGTGGCGGGCGATAGGGCGGTAGGAGTCGCCATTCGCTGGTGCTGCCCGGATGATTGGAGGTGTTCTTGGAGCCAAAGCCGCTCGAGCTGGAACGTGACTCGGGTGAGGCTTCGAGGCCAACGCCAGCGCCGCTGGAGGCGCCACGCAGCGACAGATTCAAATCAGGCAGCGGCGACAGCAGCTCGTGCTGCTGGCGACTAAAGAGGCGTGAATAGTGGCGCGGATACCAGCGGGTGCGGGGGCGATAGCTGTGATAAGGCAGCTGCAGCTGTGTTTGATAATAGTTGCGCCACGAGGGCGGCGACGGCAGCTGCAGCGGCACAAAATGATCCTCCAAAGGATGCTGCGGCTGTGGATGTTGATGTTGATGCTGATGTTGATGCTGATGTTGATGATGATGCAAATGCGGATGCTGGCGGCGTGTCTCCTCCTGTATAGTACGCAGCGAAGGCAGCTCCTGGGAATGATAGCGATAGCGACTCAGGTTGCCAGTGCCACTCAAATGCGATGTGGGCAATGAACGCTCTGCGGAATGTGGATACACTGTGCTCAGATCGCTAAAGTGTGTATGATGATGTGTGGGATAGACACCGCTATAGGATAGCAGCTGATGATGTTGCTGCTGCTGCTGCTGATGGCTGGGCGTGCTCGCTGGAGATGAAGAGAAGATGCGTGAGACGCGAGAGGGTGTGTACAGCTGTGGCGACAACAACATCTGCTGGCCCAGGCTGCCACTGATGGTATTGATGTGCAAGGGACCACTGCTGGCATTATTCTGCTGCAGATTTCGATAGATGTTGTGGTTGTGCGTATTGGAGCTATAGGGACGCAGTATATTCTGATAACGTGCGCCGGAGACAGCCTCCTCGAAATGTTGCTGCTGTTTAAGAGGCGGCACTGTGCCACCTATTTTGAGCAGACCGCCCAATCCCTGCAGGAAACCTCTGGCAGAATCTGCTGCCGATTGCAAGCTGACCTGGCTGGAGGATGCCACCAAAGGACGACGCCAAGAAGCACGTGCTGTGATGAAATTGCGACGCGATAGAAAGCCACCATCATCGCTGGATGACTTTTGAGATACATTGCTATTCCGACGCTCAAATAGAGCACCATCCACCACATCTATGCTGTTCTCTAGCGAATGATCATAGCCCTGTTTTGTTGTGCCATCTGTGGTGTGTGTAGAGCGCTTGTTGTTATTATCCGCATTGTCGGCATCTTCATGTAGATTGGGCGAGCTGTAGATGGAGTGACAGTTGGTGCAGCGATCAGGTGGCCAAATCCAGTGCAGTATGGCGATGAGTATTGCGGTTAGACTTGATATTCGGGTTTGTTTGTACCTGTCAAAGTTATAGTTGAAGATTAATATCGAGGTAAAGGTAATGCTGTAAGCCCAAAAGGGTGTAATAACCAAAGAAACTGAAATAGAAACTGAACTAAAGATAACACTTGGTTTTGGCAGGGACCGCAAAAAGAATTGGAAAGGAAACTACAAATCTTATTAGGCAATAAAGTATTTTGAATATTCTTTTTTTTAAGAATTTCTAATCTAGAAATGCTAAATCTATAATTCGCAAAAACAAATCAGTTTGAATCGAATACAATTTGTAAATAAAAACGTACAACAATTCTAAGCAATAAATAAAGTATTTTTGAAAATTATAGAATATTTTGCAGGGACTGTAATCACTTTGAGTTTTGTTATAAAAATTATAAAAATTATAAGAATTATAAAAATTATAAAAATTATAAAAATTATAAAAATTATGAAAATTATAAAAATTATAAAAATTATGAAAATTATAAAAATGATACAAAAATGATTAATATTAATTTTCATTGATTTACTCACAAATTATGAAAAAATCAAACAGAAATAATTATTTCTTCAACTTTTCATATTACTTTTTTCAAGAAATTGTAATCTAGAAATAATAAATGTATATAAATCTCAAATGATTTTTAGAAATATTACTCATAAACAACTTTAATTTGTATTCATTAAATTTAGTTTAAATTTAAATAATTTTAATAATTGTAAATTTGTACATAAATAAATAAATACGGTCCCTGTAAATTAGTATAGAAAAGTTTGCTTACGATTTTGATTATGACAGGATGGACCTGGAACTATAAAAACGCTTTCATAATCACGATAATGTTCAGTATTGCTATAGAAAATAGCAGTAGTAGTAGTAGTAGTAGTAGTAGTAGTAGAAGTAGTAGTAGGTGCATGGCGTATACCAATCAGAGTGTATTTTGATTTTTTTGTTTGTTTTTTTTGGGCGTATGAGAGTTGGGCGTATAAGACATTAGGGAAATTTAGTTGAATTGAGAATTGTCAGGTCTTATTTAAACTATATATATAGTATATAATTCACATATATTCTTATAGTTAATTATAGCAATTTAGCATACGAGATATACTCACTTTTTTAAAGGCACTTGACCAGAGGAAATTGAGCCCGTACTGCGATTGTGCAAATGATGATTATTGGCTGCAATATTACGAGCGTCCGTTATCCTGCAAGCTACCATGTTGAACTCTGTAAACGTATAATTTCTACAATTAATTTGGCGTGCAGCGTGAGCCATCCTATCCGTTAAATAAAATACAAATACAGCAGCTACCAAGCACACACTATATACGAGTAAATATATATATATACGAGATACGATTTCATACATACATATCCCATATAAACACATACTCGTATCTCTACTATCATATTATGGACGCATAAACATATACATAGCAAATACAAAGTACTCTTCCATTCCATTCTTTGTTCCATATTGTTGCTTGTTATGTTATTATGAAGTCAGCTTTAAACTAGCACAAGCTGGCATAACGCAGTCCCCAGCTATGAGTCACTAGATCATATGCGAATTACTTCTAAATAAGTTTACATTTACACTATGAAACTTACTTCATGCAGTTTTTAAGGCGTGTGCAACTTGAAGAGCAGCTGTGAAATCTTTATTCCTTTACTTTCTTGAACTGTATAGCTAAAATCTGCTTTTTAATTCAAATAGAAGTTGAGTTTCACATAAATTTATTGTAAAGTTTAAGTTTCTCTCTGCTTTGATCGTTTTTCTCATGTATGGCTTTGTTTCTTTTGATACAGCGTTGCGTTCTGATTGATTTTTGTACTTAAAATCTAGTCATTTCAAATTGCTTTTTAATTAAATTAAGAGCTTCATTGCCTAAATATAAAAGAACTTTATCCTATAATTCAATTTTGTGCATAATCAGCTAAAAAAACGTTTTCTTATGGATGCCCTTTTTCCTTACCGATTGTTTGTTTTTCAGGATTGTATTCGTTTCGATTACTTTAAAAAAAATGTGCTTTGTTATTCAAATAAGAGTTTCATTGATTGAATATAACATAAATTTAACGTATTGTCTAATTTTGTTCATAACCAGCTATGCTATGCAATATTTTCTTAGATATTGCTTTGTTCTTTATCGATTGTTTGGTTACAGGGCTGCATTCCGATTGCTTTTTTTTTATCGATTGTACTAAAAATCACTAAGCTAGGCTTTGTTAACTTAGAATAAACATTCCAAGCTGCTTTATGATTTGAGCTATAGCTCCATCGCGAATCAAATCAAAAAAGTAAACTTCATGAAGTAACTTCACGATGCAAATGCGGACTTGTGTGCGAGAATGCACTGGACGGGTCATAGACACCCAAACTAGATACATATATAGATACTTACAACAGGGACGTTATGCCAATTTGCATGCCAGCCAGCCAGCATCATCATCATCAACATGAACATCATCATCATTGACAACTTTAACAACTTCAGGAGGAACAACAACAACAAGGACAACAACAAGGACAATAACAAACACAAGAATGTTGTTATTAGCGTTGGCATTGTCATTGTGTTAACATAGTTAAAAATTGATCAGTTTACTAGATAATTACTAAGAGTACAGGCACAAAATACACCCACACACACACACACACACACACACACACACACACACATACACATACACCATATAGGATATATCATACTATACAGCTAGGCTATGGCTATGCAATTGTTAGTTTTATTTGTGGTTTAAGTTTTAGTTTGTTGTTTTAGTTTTGGTTTAGTTAATTAGGGTTGCAATTACATACTAGTAGCAGAGTTAACCAATTAAGAGTAGCTATACAAACTAATTTTGCTGGGTAATTCGGTGCTGATAAGGTTTTGATAAGGAGCAGGATGTAATCGACTATAACGATGCATTTGAGAGAAGTTCTGTTGCTGTTTCTTTTCTGTTTTTTTGGAAAGCCTTTCGATTGAAAACTCTTTAGGAGCTCTTCAAGATACATATATATATATTAAAAGTTCCCCAGTTAGTACACAGTAGTTGACACACATACATACATATATACGCCTATACGAGTAGATGTATAAACGCATAGCATGTGCTCTTCGCAAGTATTTTATTTAGGATCGGGCTACGAAATGTTGGAAAAAAAAAAACAATGACACATGAAATGGCTTTTGAATGGTCAGTTGAAAATTGTGCCAAACCGAAAGAAGTCAAATGAAAAAACGAATAATATCAACAAAAAAACACACACTTCAAATGCAAATCGAAAACCAATAAGAGCTGATTATGGTTAGACTTTGAAAACCAAAAAACATATAGATGATATAAGAATTGCTGACCAAGTTGCAGGACAAAGTTTCTTTTGACCAACAACAAGTGCAGCTTGGGAAAACAACAAATTCAAAAGTAGTTTAGATAAAACAAGTGTAAAGTGTAAAGTTTTGGCTATGAGTTTTTTTTTTTTTTTTTGTAAGAGTTCAACTTCAAGTAAGTTAAGTTAAGTTAAGTAATTAATTGTAAATATATATATATTATATGAAGACCGTGAAATGACTTTGCGCCTTTATTTTTTTTTTTTTTTTTTTTGTATGGGTGCTCGAGATACTTAAGAAAGTGTGGTATGTGTTTTTTTTTTTTTTGAAATACTTAAACGCTTGAATACGATTACGAGAAGAATGAATGTGTATTATCCGTCGATGGGATAAAAAGTGACCCTGGATAAATATGAAATGTCAGTGTGATACTACATATGTTATATATGTTATATATGTATCTATATAGTGTTGATTGGGGGGAGATAATTAAGTACTTGTTATCTGAAAATAACCTTTAAGTTTTGTTTTGTTTTTTAGTTTTTTGTTTTTTTTGTTTTTTGTTTTTGTTTTTTTGTTTTTTGTTTGTTGGTACAGTTTCGAATCTGTTTTTGCACACGACATCGATTTATTATGATTTTAGAAAAACTTACCCAGTTTGCTTTGCTTGACGTTGCAGGGGGCATAGTTGGGTAGCTTTTAGAATCGATGGCTTGGTTCTCAGTGGAGAAGTGTGTTTGAGGGTTGTGGGGGGTCGAAGCATCCCCATTTGCAATTTGCATGCACAAACGAGATAATGATAATCAGTTGGGCAGGCAAAGGGGATGGGGGGAAGTGGAAGGGGGGAAAGGTGGAGCATACAACGCAAAACCAATTTCAATAATTGGCCTCAAAATCTCTCAATTTGTAATTTGTGCATACAAAAAGCAGGTTCTGCTAATTAAAATGCATAAACAGCATTTTAATTTTATTGATAACGCGATCATTTTATGATTAGGAATATTAGCCTTTACTTGGATTTTGACCAAGATATGACATCGATTGTGGGCCTTTTATTTTACCAACTTTGTGCGTGAATTGTTTACAAAAAACGTCTGCCCAGTATTGCTATATTCTATATATATAGTCCAACTCTATATCTATATATATATATTTTCTAATTTCTTTTTTCTTCAATTTCAAATTCTTTACTAAAACACCTTTATCTGGCATGAACTCAGCCCTGGGCAGAAACAACGACGATTTGGCCAAGAACATGCTTATCAAATACATTGAGATAAAGGCGTTCTTTTTTTTTTTTTTTGTTTTTTTTTTTTCTTAACTGGTTTTCATATTGTTTGAGGTTTTCTGTTACGTTAAACGTTAATCTTTAAACAACTATTCTCTTTTTTTTTTTTGTCTATATAGAAACAAAATGAAATCAAATCATACAACAAAATTGAAATAATAGTTCATATTGTTATGCACAATTTTCCTTTTTGTTTTCATACTTTTTTCTTTTGACTTGTTGTTTGTGTTGTGTAGATGTGTGTAGGTTTTTCTTTAATACAAACTATAGTTAAATAATTTATTTGAAAAAAAAAAACTCAACCTGAAATTGAAATAAATCAACGTTAATGCAGTTAAATGAAAACATTAAATATCCAAAAACAAAAGTCAGACATTTGAATTTCCGTTCATATTGAATTTCCATTTAGTTGAAGTTTTTCCTACATTTCCTTTTGTTCCAGGTCGACTCTATGGTCTATGGTCTATATCTAATGTTTCCAGGGGCAACTCTCTTTAAGTTTTAACTAATTTTGCAACAACTATTTATATGTACATGCGTTTCGTTCAAATCAACTAAAACATGGAATCAGAATAGAATAGAATGCACTGGAAGGGTTTTAGTTTTAGTTTTAGTTTAAGTTTAAGTTTTAGTTGGTACAGATAATATCTCATTTCTTATTGAAAAAGAAAACCATTAAAAGCAATTAGTAAAAAGAAAACATATTAAAACAAATTTGAACTAAAATTGAAATTGAATATGCTAATTTGCCTATACAGGAAGTAGATGGGAAGTTCTCTCAATAACTGTCGGGTGGGGTCGAATTGAACAGGACGGGACGGACGGGTTGTATTTGTAATGAAAATATTGATTTAATTCAAATGAAACAAGAAACAAAATCAATATCAAAATCAAAATACTTTTGTATTTACAGAAATATTAATAAATTTGGCTTTTTCTTTTTGTTACTTGCACAGCTACAAAATAAAAGAAAAACAAAACAAAAGAAAACTATTCGCACAGGCATAATTTTGAGTATAAAATTTTGTATCAAATGCCTTTGATTTAAGCTTTTTGATTTTTGATTTTTGTTTTTTGGTTTTTTATCAAAACAAACAATTGTAAATATAATTAAATTGTTCAATGCATTGTTGTTGTCGAAATGTTGCCAATGTGGTTTAAGCCAAACAAAACTAAGCAAACTTGGCTTCAATTACGAATCGAAATCGAATTATTCTTAAGTTAGTACAGAAAATACACATTTAATTAAGATTGGTAATGCCTTAAACATTCAGCTCTGTTCAGTTAAGTTCAGTTCAGTTCAATTCAATTCAATTCAATTCAGATAATGTTTCATATACTATATATATGTTAGATATGCGCAAAAACAAAAAGTCCTCGCTGGAAGGACCCAAGCAAAACTCATAAAAGCAGCGCAATAATTACGAGAATTACGAGTATTAATTGAGAAATTGAGAAAGTAATTACGAGAAGTAGAAGTATGTGAGCTTTAAGGCCACAAAATGAATGCTTATTGCCAATACGAGTATGTTTATTTTGAGGTTAGAATCGAAACGAATCGAATTGTAATTGTGCTTAGTTAGCAATTAGTACGTTAGTTAGTATGTTTTTCTTTGGATTAGCAGTTAGCAGTTAGCATTAGTTTGTTAGTTAGCTACTAAGCATTTGCAGTCTTTTCTTTCCGTTAATAATCAACAACAAAAGCAACAACAACATCATAAGTTTATTGTCGTATCTTTTCTTTCTCTCTCTCTCTCTCTCTCTCTCTTTTTGGGTTATTCTCGTTATTATGATCTCAAATAATTTAATTTGTCATTACAAAAACCATTTCAAGTGCGTGTACAGGTTTTCGCCTCAGTGTTACCTTTTTCCTGTTTTCGTCGTTTACGTTTATTGCAAATTTTTACGGCACAAACCGATAAAATGATCGCAACAATAAAAAACAGGATGCCCCCAACGACGCCGGCTGTTATAGCTTTATGTTTGACACGCGCCGGCACGGGGAATTTCACCTCATCACTGGACTCATACGATTTCTCCGAGTTGGCCAGCACACGGAAATAGTATGTTCTGCCGCCCACCAAGTTCTTAACCAGATATTGCGTCTCCTCCGGCCGTATCTGGCCACGATTCAGCGTCTTCCATTCCGCATCCGTGCGATACTTAATCGTATAGAACTTCACAATGTGTGCACGCTCCAACGGGGACTGCCAGGTGATGAGGAAACCATTCGAAATTTCCGTCACGGATACGTTACGTGGTGGTCCTGGCTTTGGTCCTGTCAGAAAAAAACAAGAAGGCAACATATTAGTACTTGTAATCAAATATCAAATGTGAGCAAAGAACAAGTCGAAAGTTGGGTTTAGTTGAAGTTGAAGTTTCAGTTTGAGTTTCAGTTTTACAGTCCTTTCTAAACTTTGATTTTTGCATTTTACAATCTATTTCTTACTTTGCACTTCACTCTGCAACATTCTTCCTCCACTTACTTATTTGTTAATTATATATTAATTCTGTTTTGTTTAAAAGCTTTCTGCAAATTTCATTTGCACATCCTTTTTGTGGATGGGGGGCCATAAATGTATTCATGAACGCGAATGTGCACAGAAAAAAGGGTTGTCAAAAATTAATTTTAATTAGCATATTTAAGCACGCCTCTGTGGTAGTATTTTTTGAATAATTATGCTTCTGCTGTTTTGCAGGCAATGTTTGTTGGATAAAGCTACATATTTTGGCTTCAATTTGCAAATTTCTATTTAAGTTGAGTTTCAATACAGTTGCATTATACTTTTAATCGACTTCATCTTGCATCCTCTAAACATGCGTCTAATAGAAACGCCTGAAACTATGCAAGTTTCAGTTTTAGAGTTACAAATAGACTATGTTTGAAACCAGAAGGTTTGTTTTAGAAGCCAACACACTAACTTTAGGCTATGCCCGAAATCAGCTTATTATATAGTGCCCAATTGTGCACACATAGACAATTTCTAATATGAATATAAATTGAAACAGTTTCCAAAAAAAAATGCGCTGCCAATGTCCCAACGGCGCTTTGAAAATTTCAAATAACATGAAAATTCTGAATAGAATTAGAGGGAAATGCAGTAGAAGTTAGTAAGAGCTCGCTTTAAATTTGATGTGGAAAGGGGCAGGGGTCAAAAAAGGGTAAAAACAAAAGCCTGGAATGAGCAGGCAATAAGTGCAAGCCATTTATTTAACCGGTGTTGCCTGGGAAAAAAAGTGAAAAACGCAAGCGAAAAATGCCACGCGTTATTATTTATGCATGTATGTTAATTAGAAATGCTTTTAAAGAGCACTCAGGAGATTTGAAAGCGCATATATCAAAAGTTGATTATGCGCATAGGGCTGCAGAAATGAGCAAAGAGTTTGTTGCCAGCTTCACTTGCCCCACCGCCGCTCGTTGCTGCCCCACGTTGCACGTTGCTCGTCTGGCAACATGGAAAATACCCACAGATTTGACATAATATAAACGAGACAAGTGACAAACATAAAAAAAAATATAAAAAATAAAAAAAATATATAAAAAAAAAAAAACAGGAGAACTCTGTCGCGCCATAGGCCCAAATGAGTTGGGTGGAGAATGGGTTGGGATTTGGTTTGGGGTTTGAGGTTGAGTTTGAGTTTGGGCTTGGGATTGAGGTAGACAGTAAAAATGTCAAGGGTAGACAGGGTACAGGCTACAGGCTACAAGACAGCAGGCACAGGGGGGTAAGTAAATGTTATTTATGGCTGCACCAAGTTGGAACCTGGCAGCAGCAGCAGCAGCAGTGGCAGTGGCAGTGGCAGTGGCAGCATCAGCAGCTTATCCGACATAAGCGGCCCACAAAGTGGGTGAGTTAGCGGCAGTAAATCTGCAGTCTGCAAGGAAATACTCGTAAAAGGCATTACTTAAGCGCATTAAAAGGTACGCATACACACACGCATACACACACGCACACACACACACACACATACGCATTGCTGCGACTTGCAACAGCCGTAAAATGTCATTGTAAACAATGCAAGAAGCACAATGAGTGCGCACTTTAACCCTACAGGATGGCTAAGAGCGAGAAGCCAGGAAGCGAAAAGCCAGCAGAAAGCAGCAGGAGCCAGCAGGCAGTAGGCACAAGGCAGAGGGCAGCTGCAAGAAGCCGGCAGCTGAAAGCGTAAAGTTGGAATCTGAAGCCTGGGTGCAAGGAAATGCATGATGCCCCGCATACAGCACACTGAATACAAAGGCACACACACTGAGAGCTCTCTCTCTCTCTCCGCGCTGCCACCAGCAACAATAAACGGCAATACAATATGTAAACAAACGAGCAACAATGGTCGAGGAATTTCAAATGTAATTGCTTTTTCAAGTCGGACGTCGACGTCGACGTCTACGTCAGGTTCAGGTTGTACGAGGATGTGTTATAAATTTAATGTGAGCCATCGCGACCCTATACATGTGTACTTAATCGAGCTGAAAAACAATCGATGTTTTTTTTTTTTTGTTTTTGCTACTTTCGATAGTTATAATGGGAACCTTTATGTTGCTGCAGAGTTTCATCGATAGTTTATGCTTTCATCAATGATACTATCGAATGGCAGCACAATCGATGTGCTTTCTACGATCGTTAGTTCTCATATCAACATTTTGTACAGTTGAAAAGTTTTATCGATTGTTTAAGTTCTCGTCATCGATGCTATTGAATGGCAGCACAATCGATGTTCTTTCTACTATCGATAGTTTAAGCTATCGTCATCGAAGGGTTAATAGATAAAAACGTGTCTTGTGGAATTATATTAGTTTACTATTTGGTGGAATTTCTACGATTATTTTGAAACTAATCGATGTGTCAATTCATAAAAAGGCAAATTTTTGATACAATGTAATTGTTAATTGTAAAAAAAAACAACTGAATATTATAAATGTTGCTGTTAATCGTGCCATCACTACTCATACGATTTTGGACTATCGATACTATCGATATAATATACCAATTAGTTAAATCAATTCTAGTTTGATTATATTTTGTTCTTTAATGAGTTAGTTCTCAAGCATTTCTATGATTTCGTTCAAACGCTACAACTTGCTAAGGAGTTTGTCAGACCTGTTCTGCTTTTCACTTTCGGTAAGATATTGCGAAAATTAATTTCCCTTAAATGTTCCTATAATCACTTTTTTGACAACACTTTGAGAAGTGAATTCACTTGCATTTCGTTAAAGATTGAATAGACATGCCATTGTGAAAGGAAAGAAAGAACTTTGAACATTGAAATGAATTTAAATTGCGCAAAATGTTGCCGAAAGTGGAAATCGGAACAGGTATCGAGTGGCAGTCACTAATCGTTCGTTTTCCAGCTCTAGTAAATGTATATGTACATTGTACACACAAATGTAATATAGGTTGTCGTCACTTGAACTGAAAAAACAGTGAGAGATATATATTTGAATAAATTGATAATAATACGAGTACCTTTCAATCTCAACTTGGGTGGTGAATAAACTATCATGCCTCTCGAATCGGTATGAAAGTATATGTCAAAATAGGCTAAAAGGTCTGCAAATAAAACAGAAACAAATATTGCAAAAACAAACAAAGCAAAACAAAAGCAAATGGCAAATGACAAAATGAATAGTAAATGTCTCTGCCAAAGTTAAAAAAAACACTCTTAAAGCTAAATTAAATGTTTTTTTGGTGCACACATTTGAAAAACGAAAAACGAAGACCCAAGAATATTGAGAAAGTTGAGTGCAGGTTGTGAAAAATTATACAAATACAAAAATATAAAAGTGCACATTTAGAAGGGGTGTAGAGTGTCCAACAAACCAAAAACAGAATAGTTTTAACTACTTACAGAGAGACATACATACATACATATATGCAAATATGTTAACTACAACCCAAAAAGAAAAAAAACCGAGAATAACTCATTTTGGTGTAAACGGGAACGCCAAGTCAAAGTCACAGGACCTGCTGTTAGTCCAACTCCTGAAAAAACTAACTTCATCATCAAATAATCGATTAGTTTACCTTCGAGATGTGGTTTCTATAGTATGTGCGGGAGAGCATGTTGAAATATTAAACACTACCATATCATGATAGTTGTATATGTTATGATGTATACGAGTATTATACGATATAACGCAACAAAATATACTTATATATGTATATATATATATATAGATATAGATATAGTACGAGTATGTGATGTGAGAAAATGTGCGAGTAATGTTGGCAACAGAACGAACAGGGCCAAAACAACAGCAAAAAGCTGGTGCTCTGCAATTATGACAGTGAAATGCATTGAATATTCATAAATTCACATGGTGTGCGTATGTACCACTGGATATATGTACATATATATATATGTATATGAGTGTGTATGCGTATGTGTGTGTGTGTGTGTGTTTCTGTTTGACTTTGTGAGTGTGTGTACTATGTATTAAACGTAATCAGCCTTGACATGCATTTCCTGCTATTGTCATATCCTTGCTAAGAGTAACATCATTTTGACACTCGACGCGAAACGCAGAAGCTTTTCAAAGTGTGCTACCTTTTTACTCCCTGTTCTTTTTCCCTGATTAAAAATGGGAAAAAGGGAGCTATAAAGTACTGCAAATGTGTGTGACAGACAGAAGGAGGTATTTCCGACTATATAAACTATATATATTCTTGATCAGGATCAACAGCCGAGTCGAACTAGCCATGTCCGTCTGTCTGTCCGTCTGTCTGTCTGTATGAACGCGTCGATCTCAGAGACTAGAAGAGCTAGAGACACCAAACTTGGCATGCAGGTTCCTGTATACCATACGCAGATCAAGTTTATTTCAAATTTCGGATGCACCCCCCATGTATGTTGTATCAATATTGATCAGCTGTGTAAATTTCATCACGATCGGATAAATTACACCAAAGTTATGGAAGAATCTATTACCCCCGTCTCAGCAGGCAGAAACAACAGTTTGACCTTCACTGGACACGTTAAGTGCGCTGCTTGCTTGTGTTGCCGCTGAACTGCTTGAAATGCAAGTTGGGAGCAGGGAGTCTCATAGCCGGGCACACTCGACTAGAGTTTTGTAGTACAACTAAGTTAGGAAGTTTAGTTTGCTTCATTCCAGAGCTGAAATCAAAACAGGGTGAAACTTGTGAGAGATGAATCGGAAATAGGAAAATCAGTCGAAAGTTGAAAATGCTCAAAGTTTTAGTGTTTTGAGAAATGAAATTGCTTTGCATTTGTTCCCAGCTCCAATTCCTATGAAAGCATTCGAAAACGGAATTGTAAGCGATTTGAATTCCAAATATTCAAATGAGAAGTATTCCAACTGATCTCTAAAAGAAAATAATCAGCCCTGTGCCAAATTCCACATTTCAATAAATTACGAAGAAGAATTTGGTTAGAATCAAATTAAGAAGCTTAGTTTTTATTGATTTACTATTCGCCTTTTTGTAGAATAGTTTCGAAAGTGGAATTTAGAACAGCGCTGAATAATTTCAACTTCTTGTCGAAAAAGATAAGAAAAGTTTTCGGAAATGAGAACAGAACTACTACTAAGGGTATTACATTTTCAGTATTTTGAGATCGGAATGAAAAGTTTTCGGAAATGAGAACAGAACTATAAGGGTATTACATTTTCAGTATTTCGAGATATAACTGTTTCTGCTGCTTCTTCTTCTTGTTTTGTGTGTGTTTTTTCGTTGAATGTCAGAAAGGAAATTTGCAACTGTTCAAGTGCCGCTGTCGCCGGCGATGCTACCCGTTTACGTCGTTGTTGTTATTAATTTTTAAGCGTTACGACGCGCAAGGATAAAACAACAACACACAGATACACACACACACACACACACACACACACACACACACACCCACGCAAGCATACGGGTTGAAATATGGTTTACCGTTGACGTTTTATGCACGAGGTAACAACAAAAAAACAAAAAAAAGTAAAACAAAAGATTAATAAAAACAAAAAAAACACTAAAAGAGCAGAAGTAAAAGGCAAAAGAAATATTATTTCTGTTTTGTTGTTGTTGTTGTTGTTGTTTTTGTTGTTGTTGTTTTTTCTGCGGCGATGTTAATGACAGTTGTTGCTGTTGTACTTTGTTGTTGTTGTTTTGTCGGCGGCTCTGCAGCGCTGTCGGTGAAATGAGGCGCGGGAGGGGGCTTGGCTGTATGGCTGTATGGAGGTGTGTGTGTGTGTGTGTGTGGGTGTGCGTTGAATGGATGGATGGTCTGTAGGTGTTGTTCGCTACAAGCGCCAAAGGTACACACGTACACGAAATCCAGGGTTGCATTACACAACACACAACACATTTTGCTGTTAGTTGCCGCTGTTGTTCTTGTTGCTGTTGTTGCTGTTGTTGTTGTTGTTGTTGTTGCTACCGTTGTTGCTACTGTTGCCAATATGGTTGTTGTTGTTGTTGCTTAGCACACGCGTGCGCCAACACGCACCGAGGATACATAACTACACACGCAGAGACACAAACACAGGCACAACAAAATACGGGACACTAATACGGGTATAATAAATACGCTAAATGGGGAAAAACACTTACAAGTGTATGGTGTATGGTGTGTGTGTATGTGTGTGTGGGTAAGTATGTGTATGTGTGTGTGTGTGTATGTGTTTGGGTGCGTATACTAGAGTATGAGCGTTTATGTGTTGGGTGGTTGGGTGGTGCTTGCCAGTCTTGTATGTAAATTACCAGTGAGAAAGAGAAAGGCAGATTTACAGAAAGGGCTGGACGGGGGCGAGGGGGGGAGGAACAAATGTGGTACAGAATCTGGGCATATTCTAGAGATGGGCACGTATTGCAATTTATGCACAAAACAACAAATTTGATATAAATATTTAAGCTTTAGCCAGATCTGTTCCACATTTCACCATCACATCAATTCCGCAAAAAAAAATGTAAGGCCTACTTTTTGGATAGCCTTAAGCTTTTTTTTTTGTGGAACTAAAATGAAAATGAAACTGGAAAGTGGCCCGTTTATAACATATTTCAATACAATTTCAAAATTAAAGTTTTAATTCAAAGAAAAAGTGTGACCAAATGCAGTTTTTTTTTTCTCAACTTTGACTTGTCAGTTTTAGCTTTAGCACGAACGAACAGCTCGTGACACGAAACATTGCCAGCTCTTTTATAGACAGAGATAGAGAGCTAAAGTAAAAAATTAACTATTATCGCAAAGCGGTTGGAAAAACACGCAGCTACGATGGTATTCAAATTGCCGCACCTACACAAGCTCAGTGGCTATAGTTGCAGAGAGGGGCAACAGAACGAGAGGGGCGGAAAGAGGAAAAGGGGAAGAGAGGTCGTCTGCAAGTTTGCTTGTGTTAAATGTGGCTCGGCATTTGGTAATATGCTTGTTTAAATTACGCCACCCAACCACTGTTGTTGTTGTTGTTGTTGTTGCTGCTGTCGTTGTTGTTCCCATTGTTGTTGGCGTGGGCGTTGTCATATCGACCGCACGACCTGTGCCACACGAAACAACAATGACAACACACTGCGTTTGTATGTGTGTGCGTGTGTGTGTGTGTGTGTATGTCGGACTGTCTGTCTGCGCGTCGCACAATTGTAAAAACAGTTCAATTAATTTAAATAATTAAATGTGGGACAAACTGTTTTAATTACGTTGCGAGAAAAGCGGAACATGCCGCACACCTGCACACACACACACACGGACATACACATGCCACATACAATTGTATACGTACATACGAATGTTTGTGTATGTGTGTGCAAGTGCAACATGAAATGTAATATTCATATTCACATCTGGCCTCTGCAAAGCACTATGGGCACAAATTGTACACCTTATGGCATTTAATAACAGCTTTAACTGTCTTTTTGTTCCTCAACATTTTTAATTACATAGGCAAATGCTAAATGCTGTCTTTTAACAGCTGTTAGCTTAACAGCACTTTTTAACGCTAGCTATTCTGACACTGCTTGGCGCGGCTGTTAAATGAAGTGCATCTACGGCTCTACGCTGCAGCCAACTAAAGTGCATATACGGCTTAAAACAGAACGCATATGTAAGAGCGAGAGAGATCATGCAGCTGTCGTTATCGGTCGAGCTTTACATCCCGTTACTTTAGTTGCCTAGCTTATCTTTCCACCTTGGAAATTTGCCAAATATGATAAGTTGTATATTGTTCTTTGCATTTCATAAGTAGTCTGTGGGCATCAGCCAATTTGATTGCATCGAGCGGAGCAAAGTGTGTTACATTTTTATTGTCAATTGGGCTATATACATAGATAACGTTGCTTGGTACAAATGTAGCAAAATTGATAACATAATTTGGTACACTGAACCTTTTCTATGTCAAGTGCTTCATTTCTTAAAAGGGTAAGTAGTAATAAGAGAAAAAAATATACATCTCTAACTATATTACAATTTTTAATTGAAACAAATTTAGTGTTGGTAATTTTTACTCTTTTTTTTTAAATTTCTTTAATACTGCAACTACAATTGAAAAGTTAAATTCTTAATATTCGACTGCTTTTAAATGCTTTGAACTAACAGAGCACTGACTTATGTTAACATTCTGTAAACATATGCCACTGCACTTAACAGCTTTAAACTAACAGTGCACTGACTTATGTTAACATATTCGACTGCATTTAACAGCTTTAACCTAACAGAGCACTGACTTATGTTAACATTCTGTTTACATATACCACTGCTTTTAACAGCTTTAAACTATCAGAGCACTGACTTATATTAACATATTCGACTGCGTTTAACAGCTTTAAAGAACATTGTTGAATGCCACAAAATGTGTCGGCTTTAGCCCATTGTGCAGCAGGACGCACATGTGCCAAGTTATGCCCGAGGGACTGACACGGTGCAAATTTGGGGGTTGGCAGCCAATAACAGAGGTAAAGCCAAAAGTGGGGCAGGGACAGAGACGGAGACAGGGTGTAGGGACGCAAAGGACGAAGGGAAGTGAATACATTTGCATGGCTTCTTCTTCTTCTGCTGCCGCTGCTGCTGCTGCGAGCGCTATGCATAATTGCCTTGAATATTTAATTGTTGTTTTTCGTTGGGTCTCCTCTGCATGCTACTTTCAGAGCTGTGTTTCAGCACCACAGAGATTCAGAGTGACATTTTTCACAGTGTACTTGTGGTTGCCGTTAGTGGGAGAGAGACGGGGGTGGGGGGATATGGGACAGGGACAGGGACAGAGCAGAGCGAAAATCACTAGCCTGGAAAATGAAATAAGAATGATATACGCTGGCATCTTCCTTGATTTCTCTACTCTTCCTCTTTGTATATTACTTATTTCAGAATTGTAAAAACATATTTTGTTGTTCGTTGAGGGATTTTGTTTCATTTTGCAGTCTTTTATCAGTAGTCTTTAGTTGTTGTTGTTGTTGTTGGTTTTTTTTTTTTTAAATAGTAGTAGCTAACATATGTTAAGTACAGTTGACACACTAATTTGTTAGTTGTTCTCTTACCAGCTTCATCTGGCATTGGCTGAAATAAGTGATCGGGCGGTTGTGTTGCAGCCTTGACATTACGTGGCGCTGCCGGAGCGTCTTCTATTGAATTTGAATTTTTGCCTTGTGCGGGGGGCGAGGGGGTAGGTGTGTCACCATTGTCACCAGCAGCAGCGAGAAAAATTCAAAATTCAATGCGCGAGAGTGGTATTTTTTTTTGTTGATTTTTTTTTTTGGCATTTTTGATATTTTTGTACGCATGATTAGTATGAGAAAAGTTAATAACGAGTAGCGTTTTGGTATTGGTTTCGATGGAGATCGTGAGAAAAGAGAAGAAAAACGAGAGAAAAAATATAAGAGCGTTATGTTAGAGCCAATCCAGATTAACCGAGACGTGTCGAGACACGTCGCAATAGTGAGAAAAGGTTTGTTTATGAGAATGTGCAAAAAAGAAATGCTGAGCAACAATTGAACAACTGCAGCAAAAATTCGAAGAAAACAAATAGAGATATAAAACCAAACTTAAAAATTCAAACCAAAAACAAATGAAAAATCAAAAGAACCAAAGCATAAACTGTACCGAGTATTTAACTCTAAACAGGAAACAGGAAACAGGAACCGGAAGTGCCACTCACCCAGTGTCCGCACGGTCATTACTTTGCTCATCATGCCATCGCCAAGGACATTCCGTCCCACCACCTGGAACTCATAGCTTGTGCCCGAGTTCAACCCATTGATGGTCACCTGCGTGCTGCCGGACGGCGTTACAGATATCGTCTGCCAGTCGTTGACGCCCGCCTCACGATACCAAATCGTATAGTCCTGCTTGTACTCGGATCCGCCGCTATAGCCAGGTAGCCACTGGAGCGTGATTGAGGACTCCGTGGCCTTGCCGGTTATGTTGTAGGGTGCATGCGGCTGAGTGCCCTCGATAACCAGCTGGGTGACGGCCATCAAGGTGGCCACCTCATTGGAGACGACACACTGATAGTAGCCAAAGTCCTCCCGCCGCAAATTATCAATGGTGATGTTGCCACCAGAGATTTTGACACGATTCCGCTGCGAATCGGAGAGCTGTTCGCCCTCCTGACGCTGCCATTTGATGGTAGGACGTTCCGTGCCTTCCGCCTCGACGGCATCGCAATGCATTTCGACGCTGTCGCCAACCTTGCGCTGGTAAAGCGTATCCGGTTCGACGGTGAAGGCGGGCGGCTTGCGGACGAGCACTTCCATAATGCCCGAGTCACCCTGTGTGCCTTGGGCATTGTAGGGTGTGCAGGTGTAGCGACCCTGATGGTCCTCGTTGACCCGGGTGAATAGCAAGGAGCCATTGGCCATTACCACAATGTCCTTCATTTGGTAAGGCTCCAACAGGCGCTTGTCCTTCGTCCAGGTAACGTACTGCAATTGTGGATTTGACTTGATGTAGCATTGGACAACACCCGCTAGTCGAAATGGCAGATACTGCACGGTTGGTGTGAAGGTCACTTTGGCAGGATCTACAGAAAAAGGATTCGATTCGAATAAACAGCTTACATAATATGATTAAGACTTACATTCAACACTCAGATAGGCCGAAGCACTCTGCGGATCTCCAATGCCATTCGTCACCTCACACAAATACTGCCCCGAATCGTCTGCACTGATGGGATTGATGATGAGCGACCCATCCTTGCGTATGGTCACACGTGTCTCCAACGACGCCACCTCCCGCACCGGCGACCCCTCACGGAACCAACGGACCGTGACATTGCCCGGCATGGCCTTAGCCTCGCATGAGAATATCACCTTTTCGCCCTCGAGTTTCGTTTGATTGGTGGGCGGCACCTGTGTCGAAGTGGGGCAAAGGGGAGCACAAATACAAACGTATAAAGCAGGGCAAAACAACACACAATTTTAGAGCTACATTTGTCAAGGGACTGGACTGGACTTTACTCGTATTGCTGCTGACTGCTGTTGCTGATTTGCTGAATTGCTGATTTGCTGACTGAGGACGTGTTGACTGTTAACTAATTCAAAACATGAAACCTGCCTTTCTGAAATGCGTTCACTGATCAATGTCAAAATGTTTGTTTCCTAGTCTTGTTCTTCCGATGGCAAAATATCGCCCTGCTTCGATATGATATTGCTTTGTTATATCGTCTACATATCTATAATATATATTGTCATCGACTTAACGAATGTTAACTTTATGTTGATGAGTTCTGTTTAGCTTATTTGCACTTTTTTGTAATTCTTTAATCCGTCTGTCTGTCAGTCTGTCTGTCTGTCTGTCTGTCTGTCTGTCCGTATGAACACACAGATCTCAGAGACTAGAAGAGCTAGAGACACCAAACTTGGCATGCAGGTTCCTGCATACCATACGCAGATCAAGTTTATTTCAAATTTCGGATGCACAGATATTTTGATGACAATATATAGGGTGATATTTATATGTCTTTGCAATATATTATTCAAGGCAATATCGCTATAAAGTTGACGATTTCCATTCCTGCTTCAAACCTGCTCCGTTTCTTTTTTATTTTGCAAATTTCAACCCACAATGCATGTTTCGCGTTTGACAGCTAATTTGTTGTTGTTCGTTTGCATCAATATTTTTGGTTATGCTTTACCCCCTGAGAAATAACATTTCTGCTGTCACATTTACAGTTTGATTCTTATTTTTGTGTTGTTGTTGTTTGTGCTGTTGTTGTTGTTGTTTGTTGTTTGTTGTAACTGTCATTGACAACTTGTCAGTCAAATGTCAGCGACAACATTCGAACTGAATTCGTTCGATTTTTGCCTTTTTTCTGTTATTGGTAGTGGTATTGGTGTTGGTATTGGTGTTGTTAGTGGTATTGGTAGTGGTATTGGTAATTGCATGAGTGCATTTTGGTCCTTAGTCCTTATTCAATGTTCACATCGCTTCAAGCCAATTTCACATTTCATTTGAATTAGTTTTAGTTTTAGTTATGACTAAAATGATGTGGGTTGACTAACAAAACAGTAGAAGTGTACAGTTAAATCGTTTGAGAAATTGCAATTCAAGTCAATTGTAATTAAATGTATGCATTTTGCTTTTTGCTTTTGCTTTTTGTGAAAATGTAGTTATTTTTTGTGGCTAAAAAGCTTTTCCATTTATTTTTAAGTTGCATTAATTCCCTGAAGTGATTTCTAAAACTCGTAACTATTGATTGAGCTGCACACAGCTATTACTACGCTACAGCTACAGCTATAAAAAGGTCAAAGTTCAAGCCCTTTAAGACGTCAATATTTTGCGCATGTGGCATGTGGCATGTGGCATGTTGCATGTAGTTGCCGTTTTCTCTGGCTAACTGTAAATGCCCGAAATGCAAATGCATTAGCGGAGCGCGCACAAAAGTATGCTATATATATTTATATATATATATATATGTTTTTTCGAAGGCAGACATTGCATCTAAACGTACATGTTAAGTGTGTATGGAAGCTACATAGCATGCATATGTATATGTATATGTATGTGTGTACGTATACGTATATATGTCTATGTCTATGGCTATGTAGGACTGTTTGTATGCACGTGGTAAATAGAAGGTAGGATGTGGGCGGGAAGTCTGCCTGGAACTGAACTGGTGGTATGACCATGTCAAGTGTATGCTGGGGTGGACCCTTTTTCGTTTTCGCTAGCAGCAGCACATACATACATATGTGCTGCCTTTGCACCGCCTTTGAATGCTGGCGAGAGGCACAAAGACTGACCATCCAAGCGGATTGCAGAGCGGGGTGGACATAAAAAGTTGCACGCTTGTAACATTTCTCGTTTTTTTTTTTCTCACTCGTTTTTCGGGGATGTGCAGGGTGGGGGGAAGGGTGCGGAAGGGGTACTCGACAAAGCGCAAATGTGAGGCCGCGTTTTGGGCTGCATTTTTTGTTAGCCAAGGTGATGGCGTTTTCTGGCTGCTGGTTTACAGTCGGTCGGTCGGTCGGTTGGTCGGTTGGTCGGTCGGTTTCTGGTCTTTTCACGTGGCAAAATGGCATGCCTGGGCATGGTTATATGGGCATGGGTATGGACATGGGTATGGACATGGGTATGGACATGGACATGGACATGGTTTAGTTTGGTTTGATCTGGTCTGATGGGTTTATGTTCTCTTGTTGTTTTAACACTCAAGCCAGTAAGAACATTTTGGATGATTAGTTTGCTTTGAGTTGAGCTGAGTTGAGTCGAGTTGAGTTGAATTGAGTTGAGCTGAGCTGAGTTGAACTGAGTTGATTTGTTTGGCGTTTTTGGCAAAGCATTTTTGGTTTGTTTAATGTAAAAGCGCTTAACAGATTAGGTAAGATAAAGATTATGCAAGATAATGCACGAAGAGTTGAGAGAGAGAGAGAGAATGGTTTTTAAACAATATTCAAAACTTACTCTTATAGTAAATTTTTCATTGATGGCATTCATTTTGGATTTTGTTTGCGTTTTTTTATCGGGCGCCGTTTTATCCTTCTGTATTTGAAAAGTGAGTCGGTTTGGTTGGTTGGTTGGTTGGTTGTTGGTTGTTTGGTTGGTTTGAGATAGTATAGGTTGAGATATTATAAGGAAGATAGTGTTAAGAATTTGTACAACTATTAGTCGATTGTCAATTGCCTGATCATTTGTATATATTGCTATTTCCTAGGGTCAACCAATGATGCCTGAATCGTAAAAGGGTTTTGTTTTTGAATTATTATAATTTAGAGTGGCTTCTTAATCATTTTAAAAATTTCGTTTCAATTGATTTCGCAAACTTTACTTGACTATTTATATATAGTACAATAATAGTATTTTGTTATTTTATTATATCATATTATTGTTTATAGGTTTTTACCATGATTACAGCGCCGCCCGCAATTATAACACGGGCCGTATGGGAGACTTGTCCCTCACCATTGCGTGCAATGCAAGTGTATTCCCCAATGTCCTCATGGCGTATGGTTGATATCCGTAGCTCGGTGCCATCATTGAAGATGCCCACCGTCGGCGATGGATCAACGGGATTTGCATCCTTATACCAAAGTATCTCTGGAGTCGGTGTGCCATCGGCCTGGCAATTGAGTATAATTGAATCACCTGCAATGAAAACAACAATTGCAAAAGAAAAGAATAGAAAGGAAGAAGGAGAAGAGAAAAAAAAACGGCAAATTAATAAGGTAAGTGCTGGCAATTGTTACGCTTTTTGCTCTACGCTTTCTGTTATATAGTAGCTATATAATCTACACACACACACACACACACATACACTTGGCGAGGAGAAAATTGCATGCCAGCCTGCCATTTGCATTGCCTGCAACATGCTGCACCCTCCGCTTTTCGCCTTTCGCCTTCCGCCCGGTCGCCTTTTGCCTTGTCTTGGGTTTATATGCCTTTGTCGGCTAACTAGTCGTACTTACTGCCGCCATTTGTGGCAGACAATAGAGGCAGCAGCTGCATTGTTGTTGTTCCTTCTTGTTACTGCCACTGCCACTGCCACTGCTACATGCAACTGTTACTGTGTGCCGTTTGTGCCGCCTCAGTTGGCTGACAAACCAAACCAAACCAAGTCGAATCGAGTCGAGTAAAGTCGTCAGGGTTGTCTGATTTATGCGCTGCAGCGCCATTTTCTCTTGACGCATTTCCGGTGCAGCCGCTGTCTTTTGTTTGCCTTTTGAATTGTTGTAAGCTGTGCTGTGTGTGGCACGCGCTGTGTGCCACACAGGGTGCCACTTGGACGTCGCTGCGCGGCTGAGTGCTTACGCGTAAACATTTTAACTTTGATTAAGCGACGGAAATTCGATTTGGTTTTGCGATTGCACACACATAAAGGCTTATCGATTTTAGCTGAGTGCCCCTAACTGTAGCATGTGGCAGGGGCAGGGGCAGGGGCAGGGGCACGCGGAGCAGCATTCGAGAGAGAGATGACAAATGAGTGCACATAAGTAACTCGAAACACGCGCTTTCTCAGCGGGGCCAAGTTTTGTCGTTTCGTTTTGCGCCCTGCGCTCGAAAGTATGCCACACTTTTTACGATTGCGCCCCATTATGACGCATGAGTGAGCGTTTGGGAGGCGGGTGTTGGGCGGTAGGCGGTAGGCGTTGGGCTCAGGGCTCTGGGCTCTGGGGTCGTCCATATAAATAGACCCGTAGTTCATTTCAAGGTGACAGACTCATTCGGGCACTGCAACAAATTGCCGGCCATTTGACACAGTCAAAAGTGCCTGTCCATGTTTTGGTGCAGGGGGAGGGGCAGGGAGGGCTGGTTGGCCTCCTGCTTCCACTTAATCTGTGAAACGTCATTTACCCGCTGCTTGATAGAACCAAATAACTTGCCCCAAATATGAGTTGAGTCCAAACTTGAGAGTTGGCAAAAGTTTCTTCTTGTCTCGAAGTGTTGGTGGGGGGGGGGGGGGGGGGTGATGTTTTCTTTTTGGGGTGTTGGCTACGTTATTTATGGTTTGACATTTGTTGGGTTTTCTTTTCCTTTGGCTCTTTCGCTTTGGACTCACCTAAATTAACATATATTATATCCTCTGGTGTAACACTAAAGCGCGGCGGTGCATGTACATCTAAGTGGAACCATGTACCATTCTTATGCTGCTTGGGATCACGGTTCAGGAATACGACCTTGCACTCGTACCAGCCCTGATCCGATTCCCTGATGCTGGTCAGATTGAGCGATGCGGACCCAAATGGCGAGTCCTGCGACACACGCGACACGCGTCCTTTGTAGCCCTCTTCAATATGCTCCGGGTAGCTCTCATACCAGATATATATGGGCAGATCGGAGCCCTATTATATTTTTATTAGAATTTAAAAGATGAAAATATTCGTGAATATGATTTCGATATGTTTTGATAGTTTTTTTTTTTTTTTAATATCAATATGATACAATAGGTATTTGGATTCCTTTTTTCGCTATAGTTTATAATAATGTGTTATGGCATTTACATATATATATATATAGTACATACATACATAAGACTGGACGATTGTGAACCACATATGCAGGTTACACTAATACTAATATCTATATATATATATATAGTATATGATATGAAATGCTTAGTTATACCAATGATTATTATTTACATGAACAAATAGCTGATATCTAAAATGTTGCTTCAATACAAGTTCTAATAAAAATACATGCAATTATCTAGCATCATTGTACGATATGATATTGATATTGATATTGATATTGATATTGATATTGATATTGATATTGATGTGCATGCAAGTACAAAGTATACCTCTTTTTTTTTAAAAATATATAATAAAATTATTCAAAAATTTGCATAAAAAAACAAAAATGAAACAAATTCAAAATATAATATTCATACATCAGTTTTAATCAGGTTTATGTTAGATTCAACGCTTTGGTGTTCAAACCACAAACGACTGTCAAAAAATAAATTGAGTTGCAACACACACACACACACACCTGGAAACTCACACACACACACACACCCACGCAATATTGGCATAGTCGTCAACGCGGTTGTGGTTCACTTTAAAGAGAAAAATCAACACGAGCAAACAAAAACTCATCATGTTAACGTGTAGAAATTGCGCTGCCACGTGACACACACACACACACACACACACACATACAACAGAGAAAGGTAGAGAGAGTGAGACAGAGAGAGAAAGAGAGAGACATGGTCACACATTTGCACTATCAACACCGGGACAGGGGCAAAAAGCTGCTTCCATCCCAACTCCAGTTTCAACTCAACCTCAATAGGCACACTCAGCTAGCAATGGGGCACATCAACATCAACAGCCAGAGGAGCAGACCCAACAGATCCTGGCAACAATAAATCATGTGCGAGCAACTAAAACAACAGCCAGGACCAAAAAAACAGAAACAGCAAAAGCAACAACAACAACAGCAACAACAACAACAACAACAGAAAAACTGAAAACAGAGATACATTTAAAATTCTAGCTTGAGCTGATAAAAAATGTGCATGTAAAATATATTTTGGGGCAAGCAACGAACAATTGGGGTCAACCTGCAGTCTCCCAGCTGCCAGTGCCACTGCCACGCCCCTTTCCCTGCTCCTGCCTCTACACACACACCTCGCTGCCCCCGCCTCTCTCTTCTATCTTACCCCAAACCAACTAGCATATATTTCTGTATGCTGTTTATTTATTTGTTGCTCGAAGGCACAAACACAACTATTTTATATAGAAAACTGTTTCACCTGACTGACTGACTGACTCTTTGATTGGCACAATTTAAAACATTAAAGTAAGCAAGCTGCATTATTCGCAGAATTTTTATCTTTTGCTGAAAGTGCATACTAAGCAAGAATTTTGATCAATTTTGTCTGCAAATGCGAAATATGTTCAAACTCATTTTCAAAGATTTTCATGAAAATTCAACAATACTAATTTTACGAAAAATCTACTAGAAACTTATATATAATTAACGCAATTTCCAAATTGCGTGAAATCCGCCCCAAATCTGGAAAAATGCTAGGAAAACTGCTGTCTGCAACTTTTTCAGTTTCTCATCCGATTTTCAAAGTTCTACATAGCAAAATATTAACAATGTGATTTTCAAATTCAACTGCATGCTCGGAAAATAGGTGGAAAACTCTGTCAAATAAGCTTTTTTATTGTTGTTGGTTTCTAACTACTTTTACAGTTTCTGGGATCTAAACTCTTCAACAGACGCTTGAACTGATCCATGTCACATACTTGGCCGGGCAATGCCGGTTCACACCAGCTAGTGTATACATTTATATATATATGTATGTGTTGGCAGTTGACAGCACAAACTGCAGAATATATTGAATCAAGCGCGGCGCGGATGTGGATGTGGATTTGTAGATGTGTGGATTTAGAGCGGTCATGCAATTTTTCTCACATGACTTGCCTGGGCCATCAACAACAACAACAACAACATCAACAACAGCAACAACAATCGTTGCAACGTTCAGTTGAATACCTTTTGCTATTGTTTAGCAAATAAATACATGCACACATATGCATGTCTGTGTGACTGTGCTAGTGTGTGTACCAATTTTAGTTAGAGGTTTCAAATAATTGCATTTGCTTAAGTAATTGCTATGTCAAATACTTATACACCGAAGAAAACAATTTATATCAAATTGTTATCAATTCAATTCGATATTTTTAATGCTTACAAGACATCGATTTGGCATTTTTACTCCCTGTTCCCCTTAAAAATGGAAAAAAGGGAGCTATAAAGTATTGCAAATGTGTGTAACAGGCAGAAGGAGGCATTTCCGACTATATAAACTATATGTATTCTTGATCAGCATCAACAGCCGAGTCGAACTAGCCATGTCCGCCTGTCTGTCTGTCTGTCTGTCTGTCCGTCTGTCCGTCTGTCCGTATGAACACACAGATCTCAGAGACTATAAGAGCTAGAGACACCAAACTTGGCATGAAGTTTCCTGTATACCATACACAGATCAAGTTTATTTCAAATTTCGGATGCACCCCCCCGCATCCCCGCAAATCGCAAAAGACTCCCACAGCCACAATTTTAAAGATAAAGCTTTAATTTTTGGTACACATGTATGTTTAGTCAATGTCTTTCGGATGTGTAAATTTCACACACTCGAGTAGAGTATTCTTACTTGTTAAACATATCCTTCAGCAGTTTTTAAACGATGCAATATTTGCATGCTTTTTTTTGCATTCTCGTCTAAACAGCTTCTTACTTAGTTTCTATTTGGTGCATGACCAAACAATGCAAGATTTATTATAAGTGTTGTAAGATTTGACAAATTAGTGTTGTAAAATATGCCGAATTGCACTTTCTTGTTTGAAACGGTGTTTCTTTCTTGAAACTTCTTATAAATGCCGTGAATTAAAAGAACTGACTTGTTTTATGTATATCGTCAGTTTTGATAAACTTGATACAATTCAATTTCACTTTGATGACTTTCATAATACAACTTGATATTTTGTTATATTAAAAATTGCAAATGATATAAAAACGAATGTTTGTGCAAATATGAATTTGATCAGAACATTAATATACGAGTATGTATATTAGATCTGTGTGTGTTTTTTTTCTGTGTACGTCCGTTTGCGGGAGCATCAAAGTTAATCGATTTATTTTTGTAATTACAGCAGGCAGGTTATTTATGAGCTGCCTGCAGAGCAGAACGGAGCAGAGCAGAGCTGAACAGAGCTGAACAGAGCAGAGCAGAGCTGCGTTGTTGTCTCGCCTCGTTTATTAAAACTTACATACACGTTACGTTTTAATAATTTTCTCGTCTGACATATGAAATAATTTGCTTTGGCAGGCGACAAGCAGAACACGACAGGGGACGCAGTGTAGATGTCCTGGGACACAGAGATAGAGGCAGATAGATATGAAGGGAGGCTTGCAAAAAGAAAAGGAAGGCATTTGGTGGCATTCACGTATTTATTAGAGCGCAACCCGTGGTACGTTGTTGCTGTGGCAGGCTGTCTGAGAGGCAGGCAGGCTGACAGGCTGAGCGGCAGCTGTGGCAGAGAGAGAGGGGGGGGAGGGGCAGTGGGGCAGTGGGGGCAACGTGGCAAGCAGTCGAGCGAGCGCCTAAATTAATATTCGCACTCGCAGAAGCGTCATAAGTTGACTCAGTAAACATTTTTCCGCTTAATTTATTCAGTAGCAATTAATTTAGATTGCAACTAAGGCAACGTTGCTGCTGCTCCTTGTACACCCCCGATCCCCATTCCTATCCCGATGCCCCTCTACTACCATTAAGAAGCTGTCCCTGTCCGAGCAGCCCCTTAAAGGCATTTAACACAAGCGCAAGAAAGTAGGCAAAACAAAATGAGTGTGTGTGTGTGGCAACACTTTAATGTGGCACGACACGAAAGAAAAACGTAGCTTGCCTTTTTTATGTGCAACAATATTTATACACACTCACACATACACACACACACACATACACACGCACACACACGTTGAAACAATAGAGAAAACGTTGTATAAATTAAAAGCTAAAGCCATGTTAATCCCTTTAATACGTCCATTATGCCGGCATATCCTTAATATCCTTGCGACTATACTGCTGTTCAAATGTATGCGTATGCGTGTGTATTTTGTATTCGTATTTTGTATTTGTATTTTTATCGCAGCAAAACATAAACTTACTTTTTGTAATACTTATAACTTTGTTTGGCATTCAAATTGCTTGTACAACTTTTAACTTGGCACAAAAACGCAGCGAGACGTTATCTGTCCAAACGCACAAACACACAAATACACAAACACACACACAACGGTCACGAACACTCAACGAACAAACACACACAAAGATACAGACACATACAGACACTCACATAGATACACACAATTCCACGGCCACAACTTTAGCTGCATTATTCCGCTCGAGGCTGACGGTTGACGTCAACGTCTGCGTCAACCTCAGCAGGCAGAGCAAAAGCAGCAGCAGCAGCATCAGGAGCAGGATGAGGAGCAGCCACAGGGGCAGCAGAGGCAGCAGAGGCAGCGTCTACATTTCTACTTTATTATCCTTGTGGTTTTTCTTAGTTTTTGCTCGGTTTAACTTCGCTATCAAGCTATCAAAGCAGCAAAGCACCAAAGCAGCAACAATAAACTAAGTTTATCGGCTTGCAGCGGCTTAGGCGTGCTTCAAATTATGAAAGTAAGCTCTTTGAGGTTGCTGCTCCCAGCACTATCCTCCACCCACAACACCCAACACCCCACAACCCACACCCAACAACATTTCAGCATTACAGCATCGCAGCATCTCAGCTCTTTCCAACTGCATTTTCTTGATGAGCTCATCTAAGTACGAGCAGAAATACTTGTAAGAAATACGAGTTGTGCACAGCAAGAAAACAAATTATATAAAAACATTCTTCTTGCAATTTTCGAACCTCTCATTAAGAACTTAAGATCAACAACCTTTGAAATTCGTTGCGAAATGTGTAAAGCATTGTAGGAAACGTCTTCGATCCTATAAAGTATATATATTCTTGAGCAGCAACAACAACCAAGTCAAAATAGCCATATGCGTCTATCCATCTGTTTGACTGTCTATGTGAACTGGACTCTCAGTAAAGCTATCTTGATGAAATTTGGCACAGATGCTTCTTTTGACTGCAGGTAGTACATATGTCCGAATCGGGCAGATCGATACGCTAGAACATATAGCTGCCATAGAAAATAATTGCTCGAAAGTTTTGTTTTTCAAGATAACGCGAGCAAACTTACCAATTCTAAGTTTAAGCATTATCTTAACATTTTTAAACAATTTTATCAAAATCGTGCGACTATATCTTTTAGCTGTCATAGGAACAATTGGTTGAAAAATCGGTTTTTGTATAAAAAACTTTTTTGCTTTTTAAGTTAACTTCACCAAACTCAGTTTTTCCAAGTTTAAGCAAGTTCTTTACATGTTTAGACAATTTTATCAAAATCGGGCGACTATATCTTATAGCTGTCATAGATACAATTGATTGAAAAGTCAGTTTTTGTATGAAAAACTTTTTTGCTTTTTAAGTTAACTTCACCAAACTCAGTTTTCCCATGTTTACATATTTAGAAAATTTCTTCTAAATGGCACTATTATAACTTATAGCTGTCATAGGAACAATGGATTGAAAAATTAGTTTTTGTATGAAAAACTTTTTTGTTTTCCAAGCTACTATCTTAAGTAAATGGAGCTATTCTGCGATTTTATATGTTCTTGTCATGCTGACCAAATTTGATCCAAATCGGGTGACTTTATTCTTAAGCTCTCTTAGGAATAATCAATAATTAAAATAAAGTTTTCATATAACTGCTCCGATATAAGTTTTCTTTCTTGCTTTTCACATAACTTTGATAAAATTTCATTTTATGAGCATGTTTCGATGTTGACAAAAACAGGGCATTATTTGGAAACTGTTTTTGTTTTTGTATGTGTAGTAATATTAAGAAGACTCCTTGCCACACGCCAGGACTTTTATTTAAACAAAATATTTAGTTATGCAATGAATGCTTTCTGTCTGGTTACAACTGGTTATAAAATAAATCATATTTTGGCTCTGCCATATGACATCATTTGAACGAGAAAAGAAACGAAATGAAACTAAAGAATTTTAATAAAAATAAATGAACTGAAATGAAATGAAATGAAATGAATTTGTAAGGTAAAATATTTATTCTTGTGCTCTATATAGAAATATTTGTTGCATAATAAAAAATTGCAGTCATTTTATATTTGAGGCAATGCGGCGAATTGTGGCGCATTTTCATTTGTTCTTTGTAAATTGTAAATTGTAAATTGTAAATTGAAAATTGTATCCTTCTGCTAGCTACGCTTTAAAAAGGATATTTGCAGTGCTGTTTGGTGGTTTGGTGGTGGAGTTCAAAGTTGAAAGTTGAAAGTGGATTGTGAGATGGCATTTATAGTGAAAATTCAGTAAATACTTTTGGGCTAACAGAGTTGAGGGAAATAACTTATGACTTTTTTAATGATCATAATAATTATACAACAATTTCTTAATTAAGTTAATTTTCTCTTTTCAACTCGATTATTATTTTCATTTTTATGAATATGATATTTCCACCCAACTCTGCATTCAGTTATGCTATTAAACTGACCTTTTGATTGGTGCAGGGAATTAATGAAATTGCACTAAGATCTTGGGAATGTGTCTACTTTAAATATATAGTTTTTGTTGCTTTTCTAATTGATATGAATTATTGCGGCTAATTGATTTGATTTTTGAGCAGTGAACAGCTACAGATTTGTATTGTATATATATATATACTTATATTTCAATTTTTGCGATTTGCGAACGAGTTTGATTTGGTTTTGGTTTTGGTTTTGGTTTTGGTTTTTGAACGAAATATGAAGTTATGTGAATTGTTTTCTTCTCTTTCGCTCTCTTTGGTCTGATTTAATTATTTTGTTTTTTGAAAAGCATTCGAATTAGTCTTTTATTATTTTTAGTTTTAATATTATTATTTTTACTTAAATGCCGCAAAAAATACTCTTGTCAGTGTTTCTTTTTCTTTTTGTAAATTGTATTTTGTATATTGTGTTTGTTTTTTTTTTTTTTAGTTGTGTGTCTGTATCTGTTTGTGAATTATCTAAATCAATTCGATTTTAAGTTTGCTTCAAGCGCATTGAGCCTGCCTACAAATAGTTGAAGTTGTATTTTGTTTCAAATAATAAATAAATACACATTTGGGATATCGACAAATGATATGAAAAGGTTTTTTTGGTTCTCTTAGCAAAAGTGAAATAATAAACAATTAAAATCATATACAAATCACAAATCCAAACTGCAATTTGCCAATCGAGCAACACATAAAACACAAAACACATACGAGCAGGATAAATATGCCAAATATATATATTATATCCATCTCAAGCCAATTGTTTAATAGTATCGTATATTAACAATAAACCACACAACATGAGCATTAACAATAGTGTTCAATTGCAGTAGCAAAAGCTGTATACGGATCAAAAGTTATACAATAGATTGTAAATCATAATTATGATGCCGATGCCTAATTAAAATATATAAATTTCGATTATTACGCATACGCACTGTAGTTTCTATTTAGCTTTAGCTGGCCTTTTTAGCTTGGGCCTAATTGACAGTATTAATTGTAGTCATAGTTTAACTACTTAACTTAATTCAACTTAAACGATACAAAATCAAATCGCAAATAACTGAATTTAATCAACCGAAAATTGATTAGCTTAAGGGGGATGCTCATATATTAAGTATTTAAGTGGGTAGTTTAAGTTAAGGAAAAGAGTTCAGATAACGTTGAATAGCTTTTTTTTTCATAATTTTTATATTTATACTTGTAGTATTGTAAGTATTTTTTTTCGTTTACTGTGTTACATTTTCGACTGTCGCGCTTTCTTCGACATTTTGTCTTTTGTCTTTGACTGACTTTGTTTCTTACTTTCTTTTGCTTTTTTTTGCGTATCAAACAACAATGTAAAAAAGAGAGTTTAGAGAAGAAATTTTATCTGTGATATCGTACCGTTTCGCTCACCTTCTTGTCCCACTGCAGGACATATGGCACCGGATGATCGTTGGGGAACTCAACGTGGCAGTTGAAGACGACACCCTCTCCAAGTATGGCTGTGATGTGCACAGCATCTTCTGTAAATATAAAGAGATCGAAAAGAAAAAGAATCAGTATTAAGTCAGAGCTTCTCAAAAATCTCGTAGTAACACCTTGAATTCGGATTTCAGTCTTCTGGAGCAAATCAAAAGTGTTTCCAAAGTGTTTTTTGTTCCTTTCTTTCACTCTCTCACACTCTACGCATTTCCTTCACACCACATGAACAAACTGATCAGTTACGCATTCCATTTCCCTCGTTTGCTCTTTTGCAAACATATTTTCTTTTTGTTCTTTTGCTCAGTATTTGCTCAACCAGAAAACAGAAACACAATGAAAAAAAAGTGCAAAATCAATTTGATTTCAATTTTGACTGTTTCTTCAGAGTGCAGAGCACATTAAGAAATATGTGTTGTTATTGTTAACAACAAAACAATACAAAATACTGAATGAATAGTGAATGAATAGTGAATGCTTAGTCATTCAAAAGCAATCTCAATGCTTTCCACAATTGCCAGTTGACAACGTCTTTCATTGATTGAATGCTGTCTCAAAAGTTTTCACTGCTGACCTGAACTGCTGTACCTATCCATCTCAATGGAAGTAAGCACTCAATCTCGCACTTATTGAAAACTGCGAGCAGGAGTCGTCCTTCTCGTGCCGCAGCCGTAATACGGCCAATCTTTAAGCCGCAGTCGATGTCATCCTCTTCCTTGTGTGCTTCCTGCCATGTTTGCGTGACATTCAGCACAATTTACTAAGTTGGCCTAACATTTGCCCCATCCACAGCATGCAGCAGGACCCAACAGGACTCCCGAGGCACGGCTCGTTGCTATGTGCATTGGCCGCCTTTTTTTTTTTTTTGTTGCTGCTGGTTGTCAAGGATGCATTGGCATGCCTTTGGCGCTTTTTTTTTCATCTTTATTTTTTTTTTCGCAGAACTGCGAACTGCGACAGACGTCAGAGTATTGGCGTACAAGCGGGTTACTTTCAAATGGATTCGTTGATAGCCACATCGGTCACATGTCAAGTGCCGACGACCATTCTCTGATGTTTCTCTGCCCACCCACACACATCTAAACATCTATACATCTATACATCTAAACATCTATACATCTATGGACCGCAGCTATTCAGGCATGCTTTCAAAAGTACTTTTCAGTTTGCTGTCAGGTTTGGTTTTTTTCTTTCTTTTTTTTTTTTGTTGCTTGAAACCATTAACAAATCGTATTGTCGAGGTTACGTTTACGAGCTTACGTTTAACGTAAGGCTCAAGCGGTGTTATGACGAGAACTTGACACTTTGTCTGCCTATGGTATATACCAATATGTATACCAACTTTGGTTGCTCTAGCTTCAAAATTGTGGAAAAACCTGCGTTCATACGGACAGACGGACGAACAGACGGACATTTCACAAACCCAATATACACTTTTTCTTTTTTTTATCAAAAAAATTAACAAAGAGTATAAAAAAAAAGTTATTTTGCGAATTTCGATAGTTATGACACGAACGATTTGATTGCAAGCAATTTTCTAGAATGACTTAACATTTCATGTTATTCAATAACAGTATTTTCGATCCCTGGCTACAACTTTTAAAGCATCTAGTTTTCCTATTCCAATTCGTCAAGTTCTTGATTCAACATACAATTGGACTGGGCTCATTTGTGAGAATCTTTGATTAACGTTAATGTTAGCATACAATTTTCACATTTTTGCTGCACATCATCAGCATCAGACGCTTGACAAACGCCCTCAACTCCGTCTCTCTTCGCCCTCGTCAACATTATTGGCAGTAGCCGCAGCAGTCGCAGCAGTCGCAGCTCAATCATGGCCTTCATTCCACCATTCAACCGACAGTCGCCAGTGGACGCTGCCGTGGTGCAGCAGCTTTCGGAGCAACTGGAGGCACAGCTGCGGATTGCGAAGCATAAGCATCTGGATAGCAGCAAGTTGGAACTGCCCAACGATCTTATGCAGCGCATTGCCACCGCAATTTTACGCATGTCGGAGCGGGAGCCGTGCGGTCTGCGAACATGCGCCCTTTATATGGATTTGGTGAGCTGGACACGTTACGTAAAACGCCTAGCCGTTTTCCAAGTGGAACCCCATCCGGAGACAATAATTATTTACGAAATTTATATACGGCTCGAGGAGGACAGGACAAGCTGGACTTACCTGTTGCCACACTTTCTGCAAGATTTGCTAGGTAGCAAGAAAATTATGATCAGTCCCGAATTTACCTTGACCAAGAACAAGCTATATTCATACTGAGAGGCATGCAGCATGAGACGAAGCATAGACGTGGCACATGGAACTCAATATGCAACTCCTTCGTTTAAGTAAATGCTGAAAACCATTTGTTTGCTTTTTTTCTTTGTAAAACTAGCTCAAGCTAATGTAATCAAAGTAGGTCAAAGACTTTTGTTTAAACAGTTAAGATATCTTAGGCCAATTCAACACTTTTAAGTTTTGGGGTCAGAATATGTGATTGTTGTCAAAGAAACAATTGATCTAAGATTAATATTTATATGAACAACTTTTCAACAAGTTGATATATGCATATATATTTTCGCTCTTGTTTCTTTTATTGTGATAAAATATCAAATCATTCGATTGCTTTAAGTCAATTTGCAATTTTAGCTATGGAATAGTTGAGCAGCTTAAGTGGACTAGGCATTCACTTGAATCACTTCAAATCATCCACTGAGCGCTTCAATCGATGATATATATACCTTGATTAAGATGGATGCACAGCTTACCCTCCCTTCCTCTCTCTCCCTCTCTCTCTCTCCATCAAGGTTTTAACTTCCAATTTTAGTATTCCAATTTTGTCTATGCATTGTGCGAAACGTGACATTTGATTAGCGTCTGTCAGTCAGTCGGTTGTCGTTTGTCCGCTGTCCACTCTCTTTTCTCCGCTCTCCCTTTCTCCTCTACTCAGACCTAGTCCAGCAGAGAGTTGCTGTCTAATTGTGATAAGCTGACGTGACTGTCGACTGAAGTCGTCAACACTTCAAGTTGGGCATGGCGTTGATTAGTGCTCCTGGCTTCGACGGTCCTGTCACTGCTGTCCTCTTGTCCATTTGTCCATTTGTACTCTTGTCCATTTGTCCTGTTGTCCTGTTGTCCTGTTGTGTTGTTGTACTGTTGTATTGTTGTACTGTTGCCCTGGTCATCTGCTAATGTGTTGTGTTAAAAACAAGCAGCAGCCAGCACCGCATTACTTATGTATGAAGCCGCACGTGCAACGCTTTAATTGCCAAAATTGCTTGCTCGCCTTAGTTGAGGTCCTGCTGAGGTCCTGTGCAGCCATTTGAGCCGTACACACACACACACAGCTCTTGGCTGTTGGCTGTTGGCTGCTCGGGGTCTACAACGGAAATGTAAATGAATAGTCGGAAACAGCAGCACAACAATGGCGACGAAAATGAAACGATGCAATACCCTAGCGCATCCTGTTACAACACACATGTGGCGAGGACGAGAACGAGAATGAGAACGAGAAGCAGAACGAGAGCAAGGACACTTGAAGACGGGAAAGCGTTATACATAGCATATAGCATAGACTAAACTTGTTAACAAGCAGCTTTTGACCTGTATAAGCATTGCTTCTTCTCTTAACAGCTAAGTTGCATCAAGCATATCAGTATCAGTATCCTGGGAAATTTGAATTTCAATTTCAATTTGGTTACTTGAACTTCGCCAATTTGATCTGCTGACGAGCTACAAAAGTATTTTCGAATCTGAAACAGCTGCCAATAAAGTCAATTGTAAATAAAGTTGCCAGCTGCATAAATAGCAATAAAATACTATACTCCTATGTTTGTGTAGTTAACAAAAGCGAAAGGAACATGTGGACAAGGCAAGGGCTGCCTAAAAACAATGGTCCTGTCAGACTGCCAAGGACCTCAACTGCAGGCAGCCTACTTGCCACTTCGGTTAGTTCGCCTGTCAGCTAGTCAGTCTCTCTCTCTCTCTCTCTCTGCCCCAAGTCCTTGCCTCAGACTCAGACTCAAAATGAAACTCAAACTCAGACACTTAATCAGTCACTCACTGGCTCGATTTGCCTTTGTCTTTGTCTTTTGCTTTTGCTTTGTCTTTTTTTATTTTGAGTTTAGTTTAGTTCAGTTCAGTTCATTTTATGCAATGAACGCTTGTTGACTTTGGCATTTGCATAAATTTCTGTTAACTTGGCCAGCTTAGGCGACATTTTAGCGCATTGAAAGTAAAGCTGAAAGCTCTTTGAAAAGTACAGCCCCGTTTCCTAGCCATTCACAGCCGTTCCTAACCATTCCCTGAGCAGGCGTTGCACAAAAAGCAACATGAAAACAACTCAAAGCCTAACTCTTACATCTTTTCGACTGCGGTATACTCTGTTCATCTGTCATCACAAATCATAAGATTCATCGAACCAAGCAAATTGATTGGTGTCCATACCAACACTCCAAAAAATTCAACCTCCTGGGTGGAAAATGGGTGGTCAAGGTTTTATGTCCAAAAATTTACTTTCAAATCTTTGGAAAATTTCAAATTGACCAACTTGGTCCCTTTGTCAGGTAAACTTCGGTTAATCGATCCATCACTCGTTGTCAGTATTACATCCCATTTATGACAAACCCAGTATACTCATTTTGTTTGTAATTTTGGGAAATCAGAGTATAATCAACAGGAACAACAAATGTGTACAGTCTTTGCACTTGAGCGTCTATTGCCCTTTGATAATGTTGCAGACATGTCGCCAGCCACTCGAGGGTAGCAGGAAGTCAAAGTGAGGCCCCGAGGTCCTTCCCGTTAGTGTTGAATGTTGGGTGTTGGCTGTTGGATGGTTGGATGTTTGGGTGTTTGGCTGTTTGGGTGTTGACTGTTGGATGGTTTGGTTGTTTGGATGGTTGGGTGTGTTTATGTCGCGCCTTTTGATTGCGTTAACATGCAAAAGTGGTCTCATTATTCCATTTAAAATGTCCTTCAGTCGTTTCTGGCAGTCAGGCCAGGCACTTGATGTCCTCTGTCTTCTGTCCTGTCTTCTCTTCACTTCCCTTGACTTGCCTTGAGTTATTCAGCCAGCGCACTTTGTTTTCATGGTTTCAGCTTGAAGTTGAGTCGTTGGCATTTCCCCGGAACTTATTTTGGTACATCACTAGCTCTATCTCTTGCCTCTCTTTTCTCTCCTAACTGCTCATCAGCACTCTCCACTCTTCACTCTCCACTCAACCATCACCCCTCAACCCCTAACGCCTTGAGGCATACTTCGCAATTGACCTTTCGACCGCGCACGAAGTGGCCAGCCGTTGGCTGCTATACAAAATCCCAAGCGGATTTTCAATTTTCGGCTAAATTAATTTAATTCATTTGAAGAACCTTACGGTACATTAAAGCAGGCGCTCATGAATGGCAAACAGTCGTCGAAAGTTTCCAAGTCTATTGGACATTCAATGCTCTCAAGAGGCTGTCACGTCTTTTCAGCTGCTGCTACCTTTTAGATGCTTATCTAATATTCATATATACTAAATACATATATACCTAAGTACATATATATATATATATATATATACATATATATATATATGTATAAGCAAGTCCAGCTGCCAACTCTTGACTGCCTTTTAGGCCTTCACTTCAACTACGCGTAACTGTCAACTAATTGCCAAATGTAATCAGCTTTTCCCGCACGTAAGCCGCTTATTGTGCACCATTAAATTTTCCCTGAATACCAAATAAAAATGAATCTAAACGACACCAAACAAAACCGAAACAAACTCAACCAAACCAAACCAAACCAAACCAAATTCAACCAAACCCAACCAAATCAAATACCTAATAGTCACACATACGCATATGGATGAATGTGAGGCAATACTCTGTGGGCGAGACCCAAAAAATCCGATGTAACGGTTGATTGCTGCATCCACCAAACGGTAGAAATTTACGTAGCAATCAATACAAATTGTTAGCAGATTTATCAAAGCTTTTTCAATACATATATATATATATTTTACTTCTATACATTTGCAGTGTATCTATGTGTATAATTTTGTCATGAAATTTGTTACGCATTGAAAGCAAACATAGGGTATACATATTCTTGATCCGCAGAATCGATCTAGTCATATGCGACACTCTGTCTTTCTGCTAATCTCATACCTTCCTCTTTTTTGGCTATCTCCTCTTTTTTTAACGTTTTTGCTTTTTTGTCTGCGAAATAAAAAGTGATTGCCAGATTACTGAGCAAAATTCAAATATCAAATTTTGTGTGTCTGCATCTTCGAAATGTATAAGAATGTATTCATTAGATTAAAGGCAAATAACATTTATAGTTTTCAATTAAAAGACTGTTTGTCGGGTCATTTATTTTTGTCACCAATCGTCCACCAGAATCGGAAACTACGATGAATTCTAAGAATATTTCACCAAGAAACTATGGTTCTATACCCTTATCATACAGAAATATTTCGTAGAAAATGTAGTTTTTTTTCAATTGCAAGTTTAATTCAATTTATAAAGTTAAGCTAAATTTATTTAAATTCAGGAAAATCAGTATTTTGTGAACAAATCTTATATATATCATGAAAAACATTTGTATTGGAAGGGTATCCAAACGTCAACATACCGACAAATAAACGCTGTTCTTTTTTTGTATTTTGTTGTTATTTTTAAGCTGCGAATACCCGTAAAGAATAAAGCTTTTATGCGATTTGGCAAAAATGTAATTAATCTTTAGATCTGTGGTTCTGGATTCCGGATTTTGTGGACTGGGTTCTTTGGGGCACTTCAACTTGAACGTCAAGTTGAACATCAACATCAACATCAACATATAGAGGCACTTACCTGGTATATTGTGAGCTTGTGCATTTTTTGCCAATAAGGCAAGCAGCCAAATCAATACAAATTTCAGCGCTTGTATTGATCCGCCGCTGCTCCTTCTGCTGCTGCTGCTGTTACTGCTGCTGCGGTGGCAGGTTCTAGAGCAGCCGTCGACGCCCTCGTCGTCGTCGTTGTCCTCCGAGTGGTGTCTTCTCGTTGTCGTTGTTTTCACTGTGAACGCAGCCGTTTTTGTCGTTGCGGCTTGAATCGTTGTTGTAGCTCTTGTTGTTGTTATTGTTGTTGTTGTTGTTGTTGCTGGGGTTGTTGTTGTTGTTGTTGTTGCTGTTGTTGGTATTACGTTTGTTGACTCTAGTGTTATAGCACTTTCGCTGATTGTGTTTGATTGTTGTTGTTGCCAGCTTGTTGTTGTAGGTTGCTGTTGTTGGTTTGTATTTGTGGCGCACGACGAACGCGACCGGCTTAATGCCTGACACCATCGATAAGACCCGGGGTCCGCACACACGCCCATGCCTCTGGTCCCATAGTCAATGCCGCCCTAACGTATCGTTCTCACTTGCAGTGGCGTCATCTGAAAGTAAATCAAACAAAACCAAAAAAGAATTGTCAACTCAATTCACTTCATTTCATTTCATAACTTGTGTGAATTTCAAGCACTCGTCTAGATTTTATCGAAAATTATGTTTCTCTGCCTATCGTTCACCTGTAAACGAGTATACGACTAGTGTGCACCTGCAAGCTGCACTTGATGTACCTGTCACATCTCCCATCAACGTCAATGTCGACATCAACGTCAACTCTTGACTGTCAACTCTCAACTGTCAACTGTCTTGTCAAGGCAGCCTGACAGCTTTCAAATGTCATTCAGTGTGCTTTTGTTAACGCCATAGCTAACGAAAAATATATCGATATCACTATCGATATGCATATCATCGAAATTGTAAAATTTCTTTTTGTATAAACTAAATTTGGTATGACTTTTAGCAAGCTACGGTTTTGTATAATGCTTTAAATTATTCTTTTTATCGATATTTAATTTTGAATTTATCGATAATGACGCAGCTCAACCCTGCAAATTGTGTTTGTAGTCCTTTTTTTTATGCTTTCCCTTTTTATCTTGCATCGTCTAAACAAGAGTTAACTTTAATTTGTATTCATTAAGTTTTTCGATTTAAATAATTTTAAATTTTTACAAAAATCTCGCACAGAAATAGAACGTTTCTGTTCTGTGAATGAAACCATGCAAGAATTACAATAAGTGTTGTGAAATTTGACAAATTGGTGTTGTTAAATATACCATTAAAGTTTGTATCGCTATTTTCTGTCTTTTGTGAAACTTTTGTATCAATGCTGTCAATTAAAACAGCTGAAAATATTCTTAGTTTTGCTTTAGCCATTGTTTAAGTGTTGTATTGAAAAAGTGTTTCAAATGCGAAATATAAGTGTTGTAAAACGCGTCTGTGCAATTTCTTGCATGGACTGTTTAAACGATGACATATTTATAAGAAAGATCTCGCACGCAAGTTTATTTCATGCAAGTATTGCAACGTCTAAACACAGCCTTCGAAAATATGAAGTGCGTACTTCTGAAAAGATGTTCATTTTGATAGTCTTAAATAGCTACTCAATATTAAGTTCGAGTATATAGAAAAGTAGACTAATGTCAAAGATATTTAAAGGACACATTGTTGTTATTATTATAAATAATTCAATTAAAAACTATCGATAGTTTCAAAACAAATTGTTGGTGACAACAACAAACATATCACTGAACTGAAATCTTAAACAAGTTGCTAAGCGTAAATGACAAATTAATAAGGAAAAGTTTCTCATGCGAGCACCTTTGTGCACAAAACACACACACACACATACACACAGAAAGACAGACGGACGGACAGACAGACAGATACTTGGCCATAAAATTAAGCAGCTAATACGTTGTAGCTACAAGGCAAACCGATAAGATAAGGAAGAGCAGGCAGGTGGAGAGGCATAGAGGCATAGAGGAAGAGTATAGGGAAGAGGGGCATAGAAGGGCTCAACACTTGTGAAATTGAGACTAAAGACAAAGGCAGCACCCAGAACCCAGAACCGAGAACCCGAAAAACTTCTTCCTGCTATACGCCTATACAAATAGGAAAAACTTTTCCCAACGCTGCTGTTTGGCACTAAAACTTTGGCGTTTTAATGTAAAACTCGTGTTGATTGTCGTCATGTTGTGGCCCATTGTTGTATTGTTGTTGTTGTTGTTGTTGTTGTTGTTGTTAAGGGATCCTATCTATAAATCTAGGACTAGGTGTTATATATGGGCACTGTTTGCTGAGTAGTTAATTAAAAGGACTTGTGCCCACAATTAGCAACATTTCAGTCCCCCGTTTGCGCCCGCAAGTATGCAATGGAATTGGAATGATACAAAAATACGCTCGAATGGCAAATTCCTCCCTCCCCCCCCCCCCCCCCACGAAGACAACCAAAGAATATTGCCAAAAATGTCAATTTAATGAAATTGTTTGAAATGCTTTAAACGAAATTTGCTTAATTTGTGCAAAAGTAGCAGCTTCTTCTGAAGTAGCTCCCTCTTACTAGCTACCTAGGAAGACCTGTATATAACCATCAGCATCAGCATTAAAAATGCTATGCACACACACACGCACACATACACGAACACCCCACACACACATGAAAACACTCTGAGCATTTGAAAACGCAAGAAAAGCGTTTTTGTAACGATTTTGCCTTGACTGCTTTGTCACATGACGCTGCCAAGTTGCAGAATGGCGAAGAGGGGTTGCAGGATGGAGAAGTGTGAAGAGTGAAGAAGAGTGGCGAAGGGTAGGTTAAGCAGGGGATGAAGGGCAAACCTTTGCTTTTGCTTTATTAAATGTTGTCAGTGCAATTAAGTAACTTGAGTTTACATGCTTACACATATACATAGATACGCACAAACGTGTGTAGAGAGAGAGAGAGAGAGAGAGAGAGAGACAAAGAGAGGGAGAGAAGAGTAAGAGGGAGGATAGAAGCAGTTACCGTTACAGTCGAGAAGACAACTCATTACGCTTAATTTTCAATTTTGTATAGAAGGTATTGTGGTTGGCTTTGTTCATCTCCGGCTACGTCTCCGTCTCGGTCTCCGTGTGACGGAAGGAACACCGTACGGGGTATAAATGACATAAACGTCATTAGTGATATTTTAATGCATAACTTAATACCCCCGGAGAGCGAGGGAGAGCGAGTGAGAGCGAGTGAGACAGGGCGATAGAGACAGAGACAATAAGCAACAACAGGAAGGAAATGAGAGAAAACTGTCACCAGAACCTGGTTTGCTGCTCTGCGTCCTGCGGGGCGTCATGCGTTGGCTTTAATCCTTTTGGCATGACATGTAAAATTTTAATAACGTCAAGGTTTGTGAAGCATTATGAAAACTTTTTGCGCGTTGGCATTTTGACAAGTTTATTAAAATGAAAATTTATTTATAGAGCAGTGTATGTATGTGTGTGTGTGTGTGTGTGTGTGTGTTTGTGTGTTTGTGCTACGAGCACCGAATACCAAGTGCCCATTACCCACAGCAGCATTACCAGAACCAGCACCAGCACCAGTCTCAGATCCTGGCAACCACATCAAAACTAAAGGCCCACAAAAAAAAAAAAAGAAAAACCCAGGCAACAAGCATCACATCGCATCAGAAATCGCATTAGGCGTATGCCACCCATTTCTCATTCCAATCGTGGCACTGTTCCTGGTCCACACAGGCGCATATCAACGAGACCCGGTGCACAACTGAAAATAGAACAAAAGCCGGAAAAATGATTTCCCTTATGGCTGAATTTTCATTACCGAAAAACCCGCCATGGCGTATGATTTCATTTGTAAATCAGCTCAACTTGAGCTCGAACATCGCATAATGGACGCCGGATGTCGAAGCGAAGGACGAGGGACGAGAGAGAAGAGACGACGGACGTGGCACGAAGCATGACAGTTGATGGCGACTGTGGCAGCCATCTTTGTTGCAGGGGCAGCTAACAATGACAAATCAGCAAACGAATTGCATTTGCTGTGCTACACGTTGTTGCCAAAATGCAAACCAAACTCTCCAAATGTCCCACTGTCAGTGTGCGTGTGTGTGTGTGTGTGTGAGAGTGGGGCAATCATTGAATGAAGTACGTCTGTGGGGTCAAGCGACGTGTTTGGAGGTTGGGGTTCAGGACGTGTATGCTAAATCAGTTGATTGGTTTGGTTTGCACACATATAACAGAGTCTGTGTGCGTGTGTGTGTGTGTGTGTGTATGCGCAACATGACACTCATAACTAAAATTTCGGCCACAGCGTTGTCATTAAAATACGTGTGCTTGTATTTGTATAGGTGTCTCTGTGTGTGTGTGTGTGTGTGTGTGTGTGTTAGGTGAGCAGAATGAAAACGCATTCAAACAACTCAGTTTGACGTTGACGTTGACGCTGACGCTGATGTGGATGTTGACGAGGCCACCATTTTATATTTGCCCTGTGTGCTGGCAGCACTTTATGGCATCCGCTTCCGCTGCCGCTGCTGCTGCGGATGCTATTGCTGCGGATGAGTGAAAACATTTGGTTGACTGCACACTGAAGCAAAAATGGGCAGCGGTCGATTAGGGCAACCGAGAGAGCCCAAGCACATCCTGATCTGATCTCTCCTGGGCAGCGGGCAGCGGGCAGCGGGCAGCTACTTGCCGCTCATTTACATGAGAAGCTGCATGAGAAGGCCAAACCAGCGCCACTTTTAATTAAAAATCCTCGCTGGCCACAACAAAAACTGCCGAAAATGCCAAAACTGCCAAGCGCAAAAATTATTTTTCATTACACACATGAGCGTGTCGAATTTCGTGCATTTAACTTGCCCTTCTGCTGCTGCTTCTTCTTCTTCTTGTTGTTGTTGTTGTTGTGCTTGAAAAACTAATTAAACGTGTTGTATACAATTTACTTACAAGCAGCAAACAGATAGCAAAAAACAGAAAGCAAAAAACAGAAAGCAGCCCCCTTTTTGAAACATCTTCAAATCAAGAGCAGAAAACAGTGTATTTCAAAAGGAGTACATTGCACTCTATAATAACTGAGAGTGGCTTTTTAGCTCAGCTCAGCCTACTCTATTCTCTGTTCTGTTCTGTTCTGTTCTGTTCTGTACTGTTCTGTACTATTCTGTTCTGCTCTGCTCGACGCTTGTCGCAGTTGTTGGGCGACGCCTTGAGACATTTTAAGATATGTTTCTGGCTATATAGCATACATATGTAAGCGTATATATATATATATAAGTATAACATACATACTTGTACATATGTGGTTAGCCTCTTCTTCTTCTTTGCTCTGCTCTGCTCTGCACAAAACAACAATTTTACAACTTTTGCTCATTGTGTGGCCGCTGCGGCAAGGCGAAAGCTACGCTACACTACGCGACGGTAGCAGCCAACTAAGGGAAGCCAGCGAGGCCATATAGTACTCACACTCATATACTCATACTCATACTCATACTCACACTCATACTCGTACTCACACTCATACTCGTACTCGTACTTGTGCATGCCCCAAAAAATATCAAGAAGAACCACAAGGAGAACACCCAACAACAGCAACAACAACAACAAGAGCAGCTAGCATTGTGCTGGCTTTTTCGTTTTTACGAGCAGTATCGCTCATACGCCGCATTGTACGACTTAAAACTTTAATGAAATGGGTCGCCCGTTGCTCGTTGCACGTTGCACGTTGCTCGCTGCCTCGCTGCCTCGCTGCCTCGTGTTGCATTTGTGTTTTAGTTGGATAAAGTGTGCAGAGGCATGGCCATGCTGTATGTTGTTTGTTGTTTGTTGTATGTTTGTACTCGGTAAGCTTGTTAGCGCATCACAACAAAAAAAAAAAGGAACAATTGGGCATAACAATAGCAAAGAATAGTTCTCAGCCCGATTCTCAAAAACAAATGAAAGCATTCTCACATTGTAACATAGATGCTATCATCATCTTTTCACGGTGCACATTAAATAATCGCGTTGACGCTCTTTTGTTTATAACAGGAAACCTTAATATATATCATATCCCTCGTATCATTTAATTCATTAGTGTGTGATTTCAAATAAGAATAAGTATATATTCAAACGATTTCAATTTTAGAATAAGTTTATGCAAATGTGAGCTGATTCAAACTATTCAGCGTTCAGTTGGTCAATCGATTTAATAGAAATCTATTCCCACGGTCGAATCTAGTTTGCAAAGTTTTTGATAAATTCAAACTCACTTAAATACATTATATATTCAAACTCAGTATATACCAACATGTATACCAACTTTGGTTGCTCTAGCTTCAAAACTATGGAAAAAACCTGCGTTCATACGGACAGACGGACAGACAGACATTTCACAAACCCAATATACTCTTTTTTCTTTTTTTTTTCCAAAGATAATAAAAAAAGAGTTTAAAAATGGAAGCAATATGCTGATTAGCGGCTGATCGTACAAATATGCATCGATAAGTACATATACCTATAAAACTAATGCAAGGCAGTTTACTGCAATAGCTAAAGTCCGAGTTAAGCTGATATTTAGAATCGTCTATCCTATAATTACAGTACTTTCCTCTTAAAGCAAACTTCAATGAGCTTTATTTCGTTTTAAGCGCAAAATATTGCCAAAATTAGAAACCGAGCATGTTTTATTTGATTAAATAGTAACAAAATATAGATTAGGTACGATTCCTGGACAAGCGTTCCTCAACTTAGTTCCTAAATATGATATTAATATATGCGATTGAATTGAAGTGAAGAAATAAGAAGACACAATTCTTGATATATGAAGAATTTTGTATCGGGGAAAATGACTAGTCAGACTCCTTTGTTCTAAGTATGTAAATACTCACAAACCGTTCTGTTATTTGTCAGCTGTTCAGAGCTGCTAATAAAACTGTAAAAATTACTATCCTCAATTACGATCAAAATCAGTTAAGCTGAGCCCTGCACTCGGAGCGAGGGCGGTGGGCGTTGTCAGGTTGAAGGCCGAACTTAGCCGGGTGATTGGTAAGGCAACAATAAGCTCAAACGAACTAATTTTCAACCGATTGTTCCTATGCAGCTATAAGTTATAGTCGTAAACATGTTTAGATAATGCATAGACTCAGTTTGGTCGAGTTATTGTGAATAACAAAACATTCGAGCAATCTTTCTTATATCAGCTATATGTTGATAGTCCGATACGGCCGACTCTAACATGTGCATTAACAGACATACAGACAGACGACTCGGCCATTTTTACTGATCAAGAATATATATCGTCTCAAAATTATAATCAACTCTCGCAAGGGTAAAAGTATAAACATAAAAAGATGGCCATAAATACAGGTAGTATCATTTAATCAAATAAATTGTCGCATTCCCTTTGCGGCAATTTGGTCAAAACAGCAGTTTTTCTCACGGCCATTAGTGAAAAATGTAGCATGTAAAAATGTTGCAAAAAGAACATAATAAAAGAGCGAAGAGGAGAGAGGAGAGAGGAGAGAACATCAAGTGGCAGTCAAAGTCAATATATCATTATGCAGGCACTTAACGTTAAATGTTCTAAAAAACAAAAAAATGCGGCCAAATAAACTCGGCTAGGTCATGCAAAATAGCAGCTATGTTGGGATCGAGGATTGAGAGGAGCAAGGGGAGAAAAGAGAGAGTGAAAGATAGAGATACAGATAGAGAGAGTGAGAGATATGAGAAGCGGTAACTCGGTAACGACGGACTATCATGGCCCATTGTAGAATTTTAATTGCTCTAAAATGTTGTAATACAACACGAACCACAAATAAATAAAATTTGCTGACATCAACAGGATGTTTGCGGGTTCCTGTGGGGAGCCCATCAGTATCAGCAACAGGAGCAGAAGCAGGAGCAGATACAGGACCAAGCCGTAATGGTCTAATGGCTGGCAACCGCCCCACGCTTTGAAATTTAATTTGGTCAGAACAAGGAGTGGGAGAGAGAGAATGAGAGAGGGAGGAGAGGCTGGCTGGCTATTGGCTTGTGCATAAGTAGCCATAAGTGGGCGGGACGAGCAGCGGAGTGGGCGGGGCTGGTCAGGAAATGATATAGCTTTTGTAAAGCGGCTCGACTCGACTCGACTCGTGTCTGTCTGAAGGCAAAAGTTTTCTACAAAAGTCGCACAATACAAATATGTATCCTCATCAAGAGCAAGAGCAAGAGCAAGGGCAGGAGGAAGAGCAATAGCAATCGCTTAGAGGTAGCTGCAAATGTTGTTGTTGCTCATTTATATTATACACAATATATATATATATATATATATATTTACAATAAATTTGTGCTTCTCATTTAGTTTTCACTTTTATCATTGCCATTCAAAGGCCATTACGCAACAAATTTTCATTTAGCTTCAATGGCATCTTTGTTGGTCATTGTCGACTCATATGGGGACGCTTCGACTGTGTACTATGGAGTATGGACTATGGGACTATGGGACTATGGGACTATGGCTATTAGAGAGATACCCATAATGAATTGTTTAATTTTGTAATTTTGCTGGCATTTCATTTCTTTTCTTTATTGGCCATTGTATGTTGTTGTATTGTATGTATGTGTATAATATGGCCAACTGATGAGCATACAGCGCACATTCAATGACATCCAATGACATTGCACAAAACTGACTTTACATCTTTTTTTTGTATTTCACATGATTCTCATTTATCCGTTTTACAATTTTTTATTTCATTTTATTTTCTTGTGCAATTTTCGCAAGCAAAAACTTTACTTTGCAGCAATTAAATTCTTAATAATATTTCACAAACTGCGCAAAGTTTGTTCCATTCCATTCCTTTATGTTATATTATATATATACCATATACATATATATATATATATTTTTTCTGTTCTTTCTCGTTTTTGCGTTATTTCGTTTTTTCATTTTTTCTGTCCCTAAAAGCTCTCAGAGTTTTTCTTACAAAATATTTCGTTGAAATTGTGAAAGTGCAAAATTATTTCAAAAAACAGCAGAGCGCTCGCTATGCGGTTAGGTGGCTTGGGTGGTTGGCTGCTGTTCCACAATAGACGTCTGAGCGTCAATCCAGAAGTGCCACAAGCAAACGACAGAGAGAGGGAGTGAAGCAAAAGAAATGAAGAAACGACGAAGGACGAGCACAGCCGCCATCAAAGAGGAAGTAAAAAGTTTTATGTTTCATGCTTAATTGCGGCATTTCGATTAAGAAAAATTAATAATAAAAGTTTTGTTATTATTTGAGCTGCCAAGAAGAACAAACGAACAAACGAATAAACGAATAAACGAACAAACGAATAAACGAACAAACGAATAAACGAACAAACGAAGAAGTAATATAAAAGGCAAAGCGGAAGAGACCTCGCAGGGAAAGCGGATGTCAGGACTTAGCCTGACCCTTGCCATACTTGATTTTCACTAGCAACAAGAAAAAAATACTTTTTAATACGCATATTGATTTCAGTTCTTCTTCTAATTGTATACAAGTTCTGCTTCTAATATAAGAAAAGTGTTTTCCTAAGGTGTACTTTTTCCTTACGAGTTTTTCATATGAAAACTGTTTTTCCTACAAAAAGTGTTTAGTTTATCATATTAATCAGATTTTAGCTTCATCATATTAAAAACTTCCTAGTGCGTATTCTAATTTCATCACACACTACGAAATATCATTAGGATTATGTCTGTTAGGAAGAGTTTTATAAAGTTTTTCTTTTATTTTTACTCTGAATTTCATTTCTGCTAGCTTCGTCTATTCATCTATTCATCAAGCATTCAAAGCATGTACCTTTTTAATTCCCGTGCAGAAAAAAAAAAAATTATATAAATAAATATTATGACATAGCTAAAGAGCGACCATCTCTAATCCTGTCCCGTCTCGTTTCGTTTGCCTTCTTCTGCCATGGCCAGAAGTTAAGTTCATCTTCCCTCACACCTCACAACTCCCCCCCGTCAAGTACAAAGCAGAATTCCCGAACAAGACTCAGGAAAAAAAGTTTAGCTCTCGACTCGATGTCGCCGTGTCCCCTTCCTATCCCCATCCCCAACCATACCAAGCACGTCTTTTGGGCGCTGCATTAAATAAAATGCTGCCAGCTGAAGAAAGGCAAATCATGACTGAAGTGTAAAACTTTTCCCATTATGCAAAAAAATGAATTTCCATGCCTCAAAGTAGCAGCGCCCTCGGGCCGTAATACAGATGAAATTCTATTTGAATAATACTGCCAACCATTCTATGCATTCTATGCACATCTTATTAGCTACAATTCTCAAAATATTGTTGACCAATGTTTAGAAACTTTATCGTCCTAAGCACACAGTACATTTTTACCTTTATATGAATGTTTTCAGTGCCATCAAATGACACAGAAGCTTTATTTCTGCAGTTATCGATACTATCGAAACGAGGGAAATAAGAATTTTAGGAATTGATTTACTTTTTTTCATAAAATACATTTCCTCCTTTTAATTTTCCATCGATACTATCGAAACGGCAAGAATAAGCATTCCATGAATTGATTTACCTTTTTATAAAATACATTTTCTCCTTCTAATTTCCACCATTTCCTTTACCTTTTTAATAAAATACATTTTCTCCTTCTAATTTCCACCATTTCTTTCGACACTATCAAAATGAAAGGATTAAAAATGTTGTGAATTGATTTATGCTTCCATATAATACATTTGATGTGTGTGTACATAAAAATTCCTCCTTCCAATTTCCACCCTTTCTTTCAATACTATCGAAACGGCTGGATTAAGCACTTCATGAATTGATTTACTTATTTCATAAAATACATTTCCTGATACTAATTTGCACCCTTTCTATCATCATTATCGAAACATCAGAGTTAATGATTTCATAAATTGATTAGTTTTCCATAAAATGCATTTCCTCCTTCTAATTTTCACCATTTCTATCGATTGTGTTTTAGCTTTACTCTGTTTGTCTTTAAGTATTATTTTCAATAATGCTTTCGAATAATGTGCCAGAGCCTCAGCTCTTTTTCAAGATATTGATTTTGCAGCAGCCTCCTGACACACACACTTCCACACGCAAACTGTAACTGAAACTCAAAGAGAGTAATATCAGGACATTTTACACCATTCTACTAAAAATCGGCGCCTGCTGTTGAAAAGTTCATTGAACTGTATGTACAGTGTAACTAACATACACTATACTACAGCGACAACGTGTCGTTGTTGTTGTTGTTGTGTGTTTGTGTGTGTTTGCGAGTGTGGCCTGAATGTCCTTATTAAATGAGCGTTTTGGCTATAGCGTCCGTCCTGTCGATAGCTGCAAAAACTAATAAAAAGGGTTCGTGCAGCGAGAAAACTTCGATAACTTTTTCTTTTCTTTCTGCTCAAATTGATTCTGAAGTATTTTGAAGCGATAGCAGCAGCAGCAGCAGCAACAGCAGCAGAGGCCCACAGCCAACACAAGCTGCTTGAATCGTTCTGATTGCGCTTTAATAGCGCCTAATGGCCGGCGACAAATGTGGCAAATTACTTTAATGGGTGCTACGAAATAATGAACACCCGAAGCAAAAGCAGTAGCAGAAGCAGAAGCAGTAGAAGAAGAAGAAGAAGAAATAGCACACTTTACAACACCAACACTAACACGAAGACCAAGTCAAAGTCCAGTTCACAAAGAAACTGTCCGAGCTGGCCTTCAAAGTTCGAACATTGCCATTGCCCGGTATTAAAATAGCACTCAACACTCTCGGTGTACTCGGGGATACTCGAATACTCAGATACTCGAATACTCGAATACTTGAATACTCGAATACTCAGATACTCGGCATGGGTGCGGCAGACACAAAGGGCCACAAAGCTTCGTTGGAAAAGTCGAGTGCAAATTATGCTGCCATAGATTGGCGTGAGTTTTTCTTCTACGCCTTCGTTCTTGACTGCTTTGTATTGGTTAGCCAATGTGGTTAGAAAATGACTTTAAGGGTTCTATTCAATCTTTTCTTTGCTATAAATATATAGATATGTATATGTGTATTGCCTGACCCCAAGCTATTAATCAAATTTTAACTCTTGTTGGTCTGTTATCTTATGTTAAAGCTAAAATTTATATATTACCTGCAAGTTTAATTGGTTTTCGTTTACATTAACTTAATGTAGAACATTTTGAGGGTGCAAGGTGACAACTCTACTTGCCAACTGAGCTATGATCTAGCACGATGATCATTTACAGATCAGGCAACACTAGTCGTTAAGTCTGTTTCAAAGATATTGACCCGCTTTCTTAACTTGGACTTAAATTTTAAAATAATAACCCTAACGATATCATTTTGAAGGTAATCAACTAGTTTCGTTTATTCAAGTTTCAGTTAAAGTAAAAACCTGATGAACGTGATAATGCCTAGAACTATAATCTGTTTTCCAACACTACATCAAAAATTAGTCAGAGTCTGTTGGCGAATGAATTGGCAAATCAGTCAGGCAATGAATAATGTAAGCGATTGAATCGTTGCAATTCAATTGCATTGAAATTAATGATAATTCTTTAAGAATTGGGAACTTCGGAAATTGTTCTTTTGCTTTTGAAAATGAATTGAATTGAAATAGAATTAACTCTTTGCGAATTAGGGAAATTCAGGAATAGTTTTATTTCTTATGATAAACAAGTAAGAATGCTCTAGTCGAGTGTGCCCGACTACGAGACTCCCTGCTCCCAACGTGCATTTCAAGCAGTTCAGCGGCAACACAAGCAAGCAGCGTACTTAACGTGTCCAGTGCATGTCAAACTGTTGTTTCTGCCTGCTGAGACGGGGGTAATAGATTCTTCCATAACTTTGGTGTTATTTATCCGATGGTGTTGAAATTTACACAGCTGATCAACATTGTGTGTACAACATATATGTGTACCAAAAATCAAAGTTTTATCTTTAAAATTGTGGCTGTAGGAGTCTTTTGCAGTTTACGGGGGTGCGGGGGGGTGTATCCGAAATTTGAAATAAACTTGATCTGCGTACGGTATACAGGAACCTGCATGCCAAGTTTTCGTGTCTCTAGCTCTTATAGTCTCTGAGATCTGTGTGTTCATACAGACAGACGGACAGACAGACGGACATGGCTAGTTCGTCTCGGCTGTTGATCCTGATCAAGAATATATATACTTTATATAGTCGGAAATGCCTCCATCTGTCTGTTACACACATTTGCAGTACTGTATAACTCCCTTTTTCCCACTTTTAATCGGAACAGGGAGTTAAAATACTATAATGTTGAAGTAAAGTGTTAAAGTGCATGGTAAATTTTGTCATTGAGATGGGAGTAAAGTAGATTTGAAGGCAAACATGAAAATGTTTTCTGCAGTATCGTTAGCATTATTTCTCATGTCTAATTATTTCATCTCTTAATTGGTATGGCACAAAGTATGGGCTTTGCACTCTAACTCTTTCAGTTTATACACTGAAAAGAACTGCGTAAGCCTTTTAGCCTCGTTCCGTGCTGTTCTGTTCCGTTTTGTCCAGCACGACTTGAAAGTTTTTGCGTTAAAAAACAAAACAGAGAGAAAAAAAAAAGAAAGAGTTTGCATAGTTCAAGAAAAAATATGAAGTTATGAAATTGAAGTGGGAGGAAGGCAAAGTTGCTGTTGCAGTATCTCAGGCCTTATATAAGTATGTACATCTCTCTCTCTCTCTCTCACACTCTTTTTCTCTCTCTGTCTCTCTCTCTCTTTCACACTCTGCTGTGGAGCAGGAGCAGCATTCGCATAAGCGAAAAAATGCAAACAATTTTCAACTTTAGCTGGAAAGTTGTTGCTTGCATAGCCCTTTGCTCTTTTTCTTTTGCTTTTTTGCTTTTGCTTTTTTGCTTTTTCTATCTCTATCTATAAATTTGTATTTTTTTTATTTTTATTTTTTATTTTCTATCTTTTTTCTACGGAATTCATAGTCGAGCTGTGTGCAGTTAGCCAAATTGAAATGCATTTATGTGCGGCACTAACCATAGAAAGTCTTCGGACTTAAATCCCAACCTAAAACACACACATTAAAAACATAAATTTTCAAATATAAACAATAATTTGCATACTGGCATGTTTTGTACAACGAGTACGAGTTATTTTCGGTTTGCTATACAATTATTTTGAGAGATAACATTTTGTGAAAAACCTGCTTGGCGACCATTAGAAAACTGCAGCGTCAACAATGTTGGCAACCCTGCCAGTTGGGGGCGTGAAAGAGTGCGGGGGCGGGGGCGGGGGCGGGGGCATAGTTTTGTATTGCTGTAAAAATAAATCAACAACTAGGTCAATTTTAACGCTCCAATGCCAATGGAGTGTAAAAAAAACAATGCGCTGCGCTTAGCTGCGAGTGTGTGTGTGTATGCGAGTGTGTGTGCGTGTGTGTATGCGAGTGTGTGTGTCTACGTGAAGCCATAGTCCAGAGTATGGGCGAAATTCAATAAAAACTTATACACGTATTGTGCACCTTCGCTTGCCCTTGCCTCTTGCCACCTTCTACTCTCGCCTAACGCCACTCGCTACCTGCATCAAGTGGCAAGTGCGCAGATCTATGGTTGCAGCAGCAGCAGCAGCAGTTGATGCAGCAAATTGCATTCAACGTTTGCAACCTGCCCTGACGTCATTAAATTGGCACAGCTGCTGATGCAGGAAATTCTGTGTATCTGTCGGATACGGTTACGATGTTGTTGTTGTTGTTGCTGTTGCTGTTGGTGTTGGTCACAGGCTTGAAACTCGGGTTCGATTTGGGAAGAAAAAAAAAAACAAGTTCGAGCTCAGTTAGAAGCTGTTTCGCCGTTTGCACTCTTATACAACATTTTGTAGATCCCAAGCTGCTATTTCCAACTTCAACTTCAACTCGTATAACTTCATTTCGTGTTGATCATGTTGTTTGTGGTGAATAACTCTCTTATGCTCTTTTCTTTGACTTCTTTTCGCTTATGTTTTGTGCTCAATATTCGCGTCATTATGCGCGCCAGTTTTTGGGCGCCATGCAGCCATAGAGCTGCTTATTAGACTCAAAGTGGGCTTTTTTTCTTATTTTCTTTATCAGAAACTGGTATAGCGCACTCAGTACTTCATTATCGAGCGGAAATTGGACTTTAACTTTAGATTAACAGGCACTCGCACACCCAATACACAATTAACATTTCCCATTTCCCATTTCCCAATTCCCAATTGCAGCAACACCAACAAAATTTATAAATTTTTTACAATCTAATGCTTAATTTGATTGCTCTCTTAACATCTAACATCTAATCTTCTAACAGCACGCTCGAGACATTCTATATGTCTATATATACATATATGTATGTACATTCTACAAGTACTCGTAGTCTTGCTAGTTTTTCACCATTCCTCCTTCTTTGTTTTAACTCCCTCTCCAGCTTCCTTCTTCATTTCGCTCCCATTTCGTCTCACATTCAACTGAAATTCCAATGAACTACGAGACGGCTGACCAGTCCGCTGCCTCTGGCTGGTCACTCACTGCTTACCCCACGCTTTCCCCTCCCCCCCCCCTCTTGCCCTACCCTACCCCTTCGTATCCACGAATCTATCGTGGAGGCTTTTGTTATGTGCTTTTTGGATGATATTTTCATTTTGCTGCTGCTCGAATAGCTGCTTTTTGTTTACAATTATTGCGCGTCTGTTTTGTTTAAAGATTTTTTTTTTTGTTTTGTTTTTCTTTCTTCTTTTTTTGCTACGTGCCATCAATGTTTTGGCTTTGGCTGCCCCGCGTGAGAAAATATCTTCTATCGACGTCATAACTTTCGAACTAATACGGATTTACATGATCAAGTTGCATCATGAAGTTGCATCTTATTTATAAATTTCATGCATCGAATCATTTTGATTAAATATGAATTGATATAGACTTGTTTTCGATATAGATCAATGACCTATATATTTAAGCAAATGCCAAAACATACGTTTAATGAAATTCAGCCATTTTTGATGCCGATCAAAACATTCGGAATCTGAACTATTTGCTGTTCTGCATTTCGAATATCGATGAAAAGTTCTGTTTGGAAAGTTTTTCTTCTGAGACAGTGAATTGAAAAGAATTCGAATTGCTTCTTTATTCGAAAAGAGGAATACAATATCGAAAAGGATTCGGAATGATTTTCAATTTCAATTTCCAGAATATTGTGAAAACTGAACCGATTTAAATATGGAATATTTTTTGGCAAAGAGATTGGTTCTGCATATCAATTTAAGTCATTTCAGAATAACTACAATAATTTATCTTATTTTTTTTAACAAAAATCTATAAAACTTGAAAAAACTGAGTTTCTATATGCCTTGTATATCCCTTTATACGTCTGCCCTACAAACAAACTCTTTCAAGTTAAAATATGACGAAGTAACTTCATTATGTAAATGCGAGCTTACAAGCCTTTTTTGTTATCCATGTGTATATTTTGAGGAGAAGGGTTTGCATTTGACCTTAATTTGGAAACACGCAAGCTTGAAAAGTCCAAAAGTCCATGATTTAAGTATACAAACATATAAAATGCTATACATAATCGATACCTAGTTATAATAACAATTGATATTGGACGACGCAATTCAGAAAAGTTATTTTGTGTGTGTTTTGGCCTTCGCCAAATAGTTGCGTTGCGTCAGAGTTGTCCATATAAAGAAAACAGACAGAAAACTGAACTCAACTCTACTCAACTCAGCAAAAGCAAAAGCTAAAGCAAATGTGAACTACTTAGAAGAACATACATAACATACATAAATCTTAAAACAAACGAGAGCAAACAGACAATCAGACAAAGCGACAGAGACAGAAACAGAGACAGAGTCAAGAGACCCCCATTTGTTGTGAGTAGAGTGAATGAGTGAATGAAAGAATGGATGAGTGAATGATATATATGGGAAAATAATCCTTTTTGGGTGTCGTGTCGAGTCGTGTCGGACAGTGCGAGTGCACTCGAGAACAAAAGCCAAGCGAATCACAACAGAACAGTGTTGAAACAAAGATAAACGTAATCATTTATCATTATTAACAATTTGTAACAATTTCTGTTCTCTGTTGACTATTTGTTGTGTGGAAGGGGCTGTCAGACAACAGACAACAGACAACACACAACAAGAGACAAGAGAGAGGACAGGGGACAGTAAGACTGTCTCAAAGAATTGCCAATAACAAATGTCTTTCTGTCTGTCTGTCTGTCTGTCTGTCTGTCTGTCTGTCTGTCTTTCTGTCTTTGTGTGTGTAATCAATGCTGGATTAAGAGAAAGAGAAACGAAACGAAACGAATTGAATTGAAAATTAAAATAAATGTTTACAAGAACATATATAGATTGGTAAAAGGGGTTAAGTCAAGCACAACGCAAATGTCGCTTGCATTCTGTTTATGGAAATTACAATTTCCTTCATCTTGCTTGCAACTGGAAAATGGTAACTGGTAGCTGGTAGCTAGTAGCTTGCAACGTTGCAACGTCTGCAGTTGCCACATTGCCACACGAGTACGTTTTTTGCTAAAAACTGTCTCCAACAACGGATATATGTTGGTTGCTTAGGTTGCTTGCTTGGTTGGGTTGCTTGCTTTACAATCTTCAATTACATTGGCCGTCGGCTTCTGTTCTGAATGCGACACAGACAGAGATAGAGACAGAGATAGAGATGGAGATAGAGATAGGAATAGAGAAGGAAGTCGGTTGGCAAAACCTCAAACCAAACCATAAAAAGCAATCAAACTGTAACTACCCCCCCCCCCCCCCGCTGTCTTTCTCTATGCTCTATTGCAATGTTTATGCCATCGAACAAATGCCAAGAATACTTTCACACACATTTTCTGATTGTTTTCTAGCCAAGTTGAACTTGTTTGTTATTATTGTCATTGTCGTTGCTGTTGTTGTTGCTGTTGCTGTTGCTCTGCCAGTTTTGCCTGTTCTGCTGCTGCCTTTTTTTATGCCATCAAAACGCATTGTAATTGAATTATGACACACAAATCAGTTGGCTTTTATTTTGTTTCTAAATGTTATTGAATATTTTATCAATTGTAATTACATTTTCGCCTCTGGACCTTAAAGTGATTAAAGTAAGCTGATAATTGCATGTGAATCGCAATTCATTTAAGCTTTTTCCATTACACTTTATAGTTTATAGTTAACAGCTTACACAAGTACGAGTATCTCATTTTACCAGCATAGTCTTGCAAAGTGTTAAAATATATGGCAAACATATAGAATACATATTTGCTTACCCCTATTATTAAACTTGACAAGGTGCTAATTGCTGTTTGCTGTTTGCTGTTTTATGTTACTTCAATCATGATGCTCAAACTGGATTGATTGCTTCTCAATTGTGCTGTATAAGTAACTGTATAATGCCCATAAAGGTAACTAGATAGGACAACTACACTTGGCTTCAAACAGAACAATTAACTTGTCTATCAGATAGAACTGTTGCAAAGATTGTTACTATCATTGGTTCTTGTTTTGCGACTCACTATCGAACTATCGACTATCGTCTATCGATGATTATTGTGTCCATCACTTTCGACTACCTTTCTGCGCAATTGAAATTCACTTAAAGCTACAAAATTTACTTATAACTGTTGATCTTAGTGATTTGAATGCTGTCTCAATTCATTATTTCATAAACAAATGAAAGTGAATTCATTCCGCAGAATCTTAACACAAGTGAAAATGGAAGTATTCAAGTTCAAATTACTTTTGCAATATATTACCGAAAGTGGATACCAAAACAGGCCTGATTGGTTTACCAATCCCAACAACAAATATTGTACCTATTTTTATTAAATATATCCCCAGTTAATTTAAATTTAATGTCAAAACTAAATTTTAAATTTTTTAATATTTTTATTATTTTAAATTTTGATTATTTTCAAATTTTAACTTCTTTATAATCGTTTCATATTGTGTCGACTGTTTTTAGTTGACAATAAATAAATAAATATTAAGTGCGAAAGTACAAGTATATAAAAGTTGATTGAAAAAGCAATCAACTGTACAATCGATACTATCGATAGCTCTTCTTTTTAACGAACTATCGACTATTATTGTGTCAAGATTGTGTTTGATACTTTTCCAATACAAAAGCTAACAAGCCTCAGATAACTATTTCTTCTCCTTTTCATTTCTGAAGTTTTCATTAAGAATGCAATTAACTATACAATCGATACTATCCATAGCTCTTGTTTCTATCGAACTTTCGTCTATTAAGTATTATTATTATTTTTAATTTCGAAAGTCAAAACCGCAACAGGCCCGATTGTTTTCAAGACTTTTCCAATGCAAAAGTATGAGTATACGAAACTTACAAAGTGCGATCGATATTATCGATAGCTTTTGTTGCTCTTGAACTATCGAGTATTATTGTGTCAAGATTGTGTTTGATACTTTTCAAACACAAAACTTGGCATGCCTCTGATAACTGTTTCTTCTCCCTTTCATTACTGATGTTCTCATTTAATACTATGCGATCTATCGAACTATCTACTATTATTGTGTCAAGATTGTGTTTGATACTTTTCCAACGGATTCTTCAACTGTTCATTTCTGAAGCTGTGATTGAGAAATCAATTAACTATGCGATCGATACTATCGATAGCTTTTGTTGCTATCGAACTATCTACTATTATTGTGTCAAGATTGTGTTTGATACTTTTCAAACACAAAACTTGGCATGCCTCTGAAAACTGTTTCTTCTCCTTTTCATTTCTGAAGTTTTCATTTAAAAAGCAATTAACTCTGCGATCGATAGTATCGACAGCACTTGTTTCTATCGAACTATCGACTATTATAGTGTCAGCTTGGCATACTTCAGCTAACTGTTTCTGTGTTTTCTCCTGCTCATTTCTGAAGCTGTGTCTAACCTTAAAAGCTGTGTCTAACCTTAGATAGTAATACAAGCTACTCAAATGGAAGAGTGCACAAATGTTTTATGTTTTATGTGTTTTGGCTTATGGCTTACCTCACTGGCGCAAGCATTATACAATGTATTCAGATCCAATCCAAAATGTTGTTGCGTTCTTTGCAGCGTTGAAATTGTTGAAAGGGCCAAGTTTGTTGTTGGCCAACTTGTAGAAGTGGCCCAAAATGTTAAGTTGAGCTGAGTTGAGTTGAGTTGAGTTGAGTATTGGAGCCAAATGTCCAACACCAGCTCAGCGAAATTAAATGCTCAAGTAATAAAATGAAGCACTGTGCGAACCGTTGTTTGCCTTTTTGTTGTTGTTGCTGCTATTGTTGTTGCTGTTGTTGTTGCTGTTGTTGTTGCTGTTGCTGTTTGTTAACGTTGTAAAAATGGCGTTTTATTAGGAGCCGTCTGAGCAAACGCGGAGCAAACTCCTTGTTGGGTTCTTGGTTCTTTACTTTACTTTTTTTATTTTATATATACGTATATATTTTTTGATGATGTTGTTGTTTTTTATCGTAGCTGTTGTTGCTGTCGCTGTTGTTGCTGTTGGCTGTGAGCGCGTTTTACACTTTGTTTACAGGATAATCGCTTGATTTATGACACTTTCTTTTCATATACAATTACGTTTGTATGTATATGTATATGTATGTGTATACGTTTGTATGTGTGTGTGTGTGCGTTTTGATGAAGGACCTCAGCACTGGCTAAGGCTCCTGCCGACGGACGCTTTCGCGCTGCCTTTGCAACCGTTGTTGTTGTTGTCGTTGACTTTAACGTGGGGTCTGCACAATAAAGGCAAATTGTTCGGTTGGTGGGTGGGTGGGGGGGGGGGGGGGATGAGAACAAAAAGAATACATAAGACGTAAAATAAATGTGAGGGCCAAGCATAAACACATATAGCACATATCATACAAACACACACAGACACAAAAAAACAAAAAAAAAAAAACAACAACATGCACAAGGACGCGCGAGGTTTTTTTTTTATGCACAACAAATAAAATCAATACGGCGTAAAAATAAGGAAAATTATATTCGATTTTGATGTTGTAATCGCAAATGGTCAAAAGGAAGTCATTTGATGGCCAATCCCGATTGCTTTGCCACTTTTGACTTTTCCACGCCCTGCTGCTGTTTTCTGGTTCTGCTTATTTTTTTTTTGCTGCTAGCAGAATTACACACGCACCAATACACACACACATGCACACACACACACACACACATACACCGACAATCACCGGAGGAGTTTTCTTCTTTTTTGTTTTCTCACGCACGTGACTCATTTGGCATCAAGCAGGACAACGTTTGTCCAACTTGTGTCCTCTCGTCTCGGCCTCTGTACGCATTATATAATTATCACACTGCCTTATGTACTTCTAGTTGGATTGAAGTCAGAATCCATTAAGAGTTGTACTAGACAACAACTATAGTAAATGTTATTTTGTTGCTTTTTGCGGAAACCCAACCTTTTCCTTCCGTTCACCCAAAAGTCACTCAGAACTCAGAACTCAAAACTCAGAGCCAAGTCAACATAAGCTGGCAGCAGCTTTAGACCAGCCTCAGCTTCAGCTTCAGCTTTAGCTACAGTTTCAGCTACAGTTTCAGTTTCAGCTTCAGCTTCAGACCAGCTTCAGTTCACAGCTGTACATCGCGATTTAAAGGCAATGCCTCAAAAACAGTTTTATGCGACAAGCAGCCTGAAACAGTCTGAAACAGTCTAAAACAGTCTGAAACAGTCTGAAACAGTCTGAAAGAGCCTGAACTGAACAGCCAACAGCTTCATGTTGCCTGTTTCAGCTTCAGCTTCTGTTCAGTTTTTCGGCTCTCTCTCTCTCTCTCTCTCTCTCTCTCTCTCCTTCTCTCTCTCTGCTGGAAAATTTGCGCTGCTGCACAACTTGGCAATGAGCACTGAAAACTGAACACTGAGCACTGAGCACCAATTTTCCAGGCACACCAAAACAGTGCTCCCAACTTCGATGCCAGAGCCACAAAAAAAAACAACAAAAAACAGCAACTCAACTTTTGTTAGCTGCCAAAAAAAAAAAAAATGTCAAAAAATTTGCTTGTTGTGGCATTTTGGCCTACTTTGCGGCATTTGTTATAAAACTTTGTTTTGTTTTTCATTTTTGAAAAAAACAAAAATTGAAAAAAAAAAATAACAACAAAAATTGTTTGCATCAAGTTTGTTTGTGCCACAAAATTTGAGACACATATTTTATATTTTTTTTTTTAGAAAAAAAAGGTGTTTTTTTCCAAATGGCAACGCCAAACAGCTGATGCTGTTTTCTAATGGCTTTTGCATTCGCACGAGAAAAAAAATAGCGGGAAATATTATTCACTTGCGCAACTTGAACCAATATCCTGCATGACAACTACAACATTCCATGCCCCTCTATCCCTTGGGCCCTCCTCCCCTCAGTCAATTAGAACTTGAGCACAGCTGCGTTCCAGCAATTTGGCTCTTTGGCTCTTTTGGTCAGTTTAGCTCTCTCTGTCTCTCCGTATGATCCTTTGGCCTGGCTGTGTGTTGTCCAAAACTGGAATTTTTCATTTCTGTTCTATTCGGCTGTGCTCTGCATTGTTCCTCTCTGCTCTGCACTCTGCTGTGCTCTGCTGAGCTCTGCTTTGCTGATTTTGTGTAGCTCGACAGCCGCTGGTTTTTCTTTTTGTAACCTGTGCATCCGCGCGGGTGTGGTCCTCTGGCAATGAGCGTGAAAATCACGAACTGAACTCAACTTCATACGCGACGCATTTTCGTTGAGAAACGAGAAACGAGAAACGAGTACTGAGAATCGAGAATCGAGAATTGTGAATTGAGAATCGAGAATCACCACCAAATTTGAGTTTTGTATTCCATTTGCTGCTGTTTTTGCTTGCCACACGCGAAAGCTGAAAGCAGCACCACCCTTTGCAGCAGGCTACTTGCAACTTGCTACTTTGCTGGGTTGCTTGCTTGCTTGCTTGGTTCCGCTTCATTTTGTATATTCAAAAAAAAAATTAAAAAAAAAAATATTGATATTTATTCGAGAATCGAATTTAATGTTTATTTGAACGTTGCAAGCACACACACAGACATATACACACATACACAGTTATGTACACACACACATATACATAGAGACTTAGAGAACCGACACAAAGCAGACAAAAAAACAGCACTTACAACTTCACAGACAGACAGACTGACACTGAAACATTGAACACTCAACACTCAACACTGAACACTGGGAACTAAAAGTTGTGTTTCACGTTTACTCGACAGTCCGCGTTTCACGTACGTCGTCGCAGCACAACAATTGAGTACTAAATCTGCGTCGAGCTCAGTGGCAGGAATAGAGCGTTGCCGATGAATGTTGCAGCCACCACACACAACTTCCGGAGCGTGAGTGAGATAGAGAGAGAGATAGAGAGAGAGAGAGCGAGAGAGACGCAGTGAGCGAGAGAGCAAGCTGCGCACGGGAATCATCCCAACATATAAACACAACTCTTATATTCTCTGATGCTGCTGCCTCTGCTGTTGATGAACCTCCGCGTCTCTGCCGCAGCGCGGCATTCAACGTGGGCTACACCTTTGCCTTGCTGCGCTCGTTGGCTAACCTGTCCAGTCGGACTGTGTATGTGTGTGTCTGTGTGTCGGCCACTCGATAACCCTTTTACCATAGGCCCTTTTTGCTGTCGTTGTTCTTCGTTCTTCGTTTTCAGTTTTCAGTTTTCAGTTCTCAGGTCTCGGTTTCATTGAATAATTATCTCAAGTTTGCCAGTTCGCCGTTGTCTGGCCTCAGTAGCGGGCCTGGCCCTTTGCTTTTGACCCAAAAAACCAGTTTTTATGTTTGGTTTTGGTTCTGCACCAACTAACTCGTTTCCCACTTCAATTTTTCTGTGTGTGTTTGAAGTTTCAAGTTTGGGCGCTCAGCTTAAAGCAAGCGTGGTCCGCTGAAAGCTGAAGCCGAATGCTGAAAAGTCAACACGCATCGACAGATCGACAGACGACTGAAGACTGACAGTTGGTCAGTCATGTGGAAATGTGTTAAAGTATTACACTTGGAAATGTATTTCATCTTTTTTTTTTGTTGTTTTTTTGTTTTGTTTTGTGGTTCAACAGCCGCTATGACAACAACAACATCAAACATAATTACATTTAAAATTTTAGCGTCTGTCTCAGCGCGTTTTGAATAAATGGCTTTTTAATTATTGCGTGACAGCTTGGGTTTGTAAAAGCAAAGCGCGATCGTTATAGATCATTCTCAGTGCTCTTAGCCAAGTTAAGAGCCTATTGCCTTACGCTACCTGTTCAGCTAGCTATCTATCTGTGCAGTAATGCAATGCTGCATATTTTTGTATTTTTAGCCAAGTCATAAAGTTCTCACGTTTACGCTAACGTTTACGGGCTGGGCCAAACTGACCTACGCGGTAATATTTCAATTAGCCAGGCCGCTTGAGCCGCTAAGTCTCAGCCTCAGTCGCAGTCGCAGTTACAGTCGCAGGCAGCTGCTAGAACTGAAAACCCAGTATTTTCCGTTGCCAATTATAACATATCTCCCTTTTAGCCAAAGTCGGAGAGTAGCGCTGGAAAGTTGAGCAGTCTCTGCGCCTGCGCCTGATCGCCATTTCTCTTTTTGAATGTCTGCTCTACTAAAAAAGTTGCAGCCGCCCCTAATACTTATACTTATAATCGTTGAGCTACCCCCCCCCCCCCCCCCCCAAGCCTAGTACTTACCCCTAGCCAACTAGAAGTTGGCCAAAATGATTCATTTTCGCTGAATTTCACTTGGCTCACATGTAGACGATAGGTTTGTTGGACTTTGGAGTTAGGTACGCTATATGGTTATATTTATGCTCGATTCAAGTGAATATATGTTGACTTAAGCAGCCTGATTTATGCATTATATTAGCGTGGATTTTAGCTGCAATAAATCTGCAAATTCGGCATTCGTCCTTACGTCCGCATGTCCTTGCTTATGTCGTTATTCGTTATATTCGTTACGTGCCATAAAAACCTATGCATGCTCAAAATAATTTACTCTTTCAGTTATTAGGTTTGCAAGTGCATGTCCTCCACCTTATACGATGGTCGTTACTTACATTCACATTTACATTCACATTCACATTTACATTCACATTCACATTTACATTTACTACTATTTACTATTTACGAGTACTCGTAGGTTTTTGTAGCGTACTCGTATTGTATTCACCGCTTTTTTTTTATGATCCATTTGCACTCTTCATTGTCATTTGATTGATTAACTGAAGAAATTGATATATCAAGCTGCTTTTTGTAAAACACAACGCTTTCTAGCGCAGCTTAAATGCCAAATAATAGTTATGTTGTTGTTGTTGTTTTTGCCGTACAATAAAAAAATAACAGTTTCTGAGTATTTTGCACAAAACTCACAAGTTTGGCGAGCTGTTGGCATAGTTAGCAATTACCTTGTCCTTTTTAATTGGACACAACAACGGAGCTTACAACTGGCAATGAGTAATTAATAGTCAACCCAACACCCAGACACCCCACACCTCACACCTCTCAACCCTCAACACACACCCAAACACCCTTACTTCCAATCTATTCTACTTTTCGCTCTCAAAGCCACATCAAAATCAAAATCAAACTGAACCACTTATCGGACAACGCTTGGGCAATCGGAAAGGTGGTAAAATAATCGTGTACCTCATTAAAGCATACGGGGTACGAGGCAAGCTGTTGGGTGGAGGTGAGGTAACCGATCTGAGAGCGTTTCCAAACTTTTAATGACCCCACGCACTCAAAGTCCAAGTCCAAGTCGATGTCCATTTCAAGATTCGAGAGAAGACATGCGAGTAAATTGGCTTCAATGTGCATCCTGTAATGTGCTTAGACTGTTGAAGGACTCGGAACCAGCTCTTAACTTAACTTATGATATATTGCAACATGTTGCAAAGTTAACTTTACAGTTTAAGCAATATTTATGAAAATCATACTTAAGAACTTTAAGTTATATATTACTTTTTTGTATCTTTCAATTCAATTCAATTTATTGCATCGGCTTATTATATTTACAATATGATATCAATATACAAGTTTCTTTAGAGTTCAGCTCTTGGACTTTATCAGCTATGATTCACATGCGAGGTATATTATTGTCTAACGTTTCATTACTATTATAATATTTTAGGGGAACAATTTTAGAAAAAAACCCATTCTTAAGAAAAAACTTAAAATTTAAAATCAACTTTTATTATTACACTCTTTTTTCAAATATTTATAAAAAGATTATATTGGGTTTATGAAATATCCGTCTGTCAATCAGTCTGACTGTCTGTGATTCAGAGTCTATAAGAGCTAAAGACACCAAACTGGGCATTCATATAGGTTTCTGTATACAAGTTTGAGATATTTCCCTTACATCCCCGCTTATCAATGATTATTTGAAGGATACAGACTAGAAATTTGGTGCCCAAACTTATTTTATCAATGTTGATTAACTGGTTGAATTTGAATCGGACTATAAATACCAAAGTTATTATTGAATCTATTTCGCCCTGCATTTTGTTTAAGCTCAGGTCAACATCTTCTTCGATTTTCTCAGTTTTATTTTAATTGAAATATTTCATTTGTCAGAATTTGTAGCTAATAAACTTTTATTATTTACTGGGCAATGACCTGGCTATTAAACTTTTTGATCTCCTTGGCAGCCCAAGAATAATACTCTCAAATTATTTCAAATATTTGTATTTAAAATATTTTTAATTTTTAATTTAAATAATAGCTTATTACATCAAATCAATCATAACTAAATATTAGAAATGATTTCATTTATGAATTATGAAAACTAAACTCCAACTTTAATCTGCGATCATCAAATGACATTCATAATTGCTGGACCTGTGTCCTGCGTCCTGAGTCCTGTGTCGCTTGGCAGGCGTTAAAATTAAGGTGTTCATGTGACCATAAAAACAATAAAATATTTAACACAAATTTTAACTTAATGCTTCAGTCATAAAAATGTATGAGTGAAAAAATGGCTGCCTACTGTGCGGCATCGTTAAAAGCGTGCTTGTTGGTGTTGGTGTTGGTGGGTGGGGCGGGGTTAAGGTTTGCTGGGTGTGGGGGTAGAGGAGGCAAGTTCTTGCCAATGCCGCCTCATTAAACCAGAAATTACACAAAGGATAACGCACAGCTTGACGGCGACCGTGGCTGCAAAGTGTTTTCTTTTTCTCTCTTCTTTCGTTTTTTTTTTTTTCTGGGGGCCAAGTGTGTGTTGTGTTGCCCCACACCACTTTCAAGCGTCAATCGCCCAAACCCCCCCCCCCCACCCCCCACCCCTTACGAACACACCCCTTTGGCTATGGTGCGAGCATTCAAACAGAGGGCAGCCAGCTTTGTTTTGGGGCACTTTGGCGCTAACGCTAACATTTAGCTTACGGGTAGGCATACAAATAAAAAATTATCGCTCAAGTCCAGGACACGGCTATGCGCAGGGACTACTGCATAGATATTATATTTTATTTTTACATTTTTTTCGTCACGTTTGATGCCGTCCACAGCCAGCAGAGTCCTGGCAGCAGCAGAGTCCTGGCAGCAGCAGAGTCCTGGCAGCAGCAGAGTCCTGGCAGCAGCAGCAGCAGACAGCAGCCCAGTAGCATCGTTATATTTTCTTCCTTTTCCCTTCTTCTACATTTCTTTATTTTTTTGTGTTCTATATTTGCTCAGCTCCTGTATACCGATGCTGGCACCACCACAAAGCCCCACCTCATCCCAAACTCATTGCCACCCCACCCGCACCTTGCTCCTGACTTCAGAAACCTGCATCGTCATTGTCTTTTGACGCTCCAAGCGTTTCTCTCGGTGTGTGTGTGTGTGTGTCTGTGTGTGTGTGTGTGTGTGTTTGTGTTTTACTTCCTGTTTCATCTCTGGCTGCTTCCTGCTTATTTCTTATGTGTATTTTTACTGACGCTGATTTTTATTTCTTTGCAGGATGTGATATTTCATTCAGCTCGGCTTACAGAACAGCTAAACGTCGCGACGTAGGTATCCAGCTACCTTCCCGCTCTAACGCTCAGCCGCTCTCCTCCCTCTTGCGTGTGCCGACCATGGGTAAGCAAAAATAGATAATTTCTTACTTTTTTTATGATATTCTAATGCTTTACTATGTGCCACACAAAAGCCTGCCGGGTTATTAAGCAACTTTTTAAACTGCAACCAATTTTCCATTTCATGTTGAACATTTGCATGTTGCTCAAGTTAAGCGAAGCCTCAGTTTGGCAAATGAGACACTTTCAAGTTGAGGATATGGATTCATAGGCATGCATACCATATACTAGCTGCTAACCTAAGCTTGCTTCCCTTTTATAGCTTAACAAAGAGAAAAAAAAAAAATTCAATCCAGAAAATCTAGTATTTGAAACAAACTTGATCTGCGTATGCTATACAGGAACCTGCATGTATATATACTCTATATATTCGGAAATGGTTAAAAAGTTACTTATTATACGAGTATAGCTATAATAAATTGTTAGAACTTTGTTTTTAGTTTAAAGCACTGCATTTCCTTTGATAGCTTTACATACATATTCTTAAACAATTAAACATATTCTACGACAAAAAAAACAGCGCTGATATCCATACACACATTTTCTCATTCACGTACACATACAAGTACAAATATACACATACGCAGCTCGAAAAGCTTAAGAAAAGAAAATGCACAACAAAATTGCTTCAATCAAAGCAAGCCGGTCTGTTAGAGTGCCTTTATCATCATCAAAAACAAACAAAGTTAAAGTTTTTTAGGTTGACGCTTATAATTCCCAAACAGTTTTAGCACACACTTGGTGTAGTACCCGCATGAAAACATCTTTCGAGCAGTAACTTCGTGTTTCGCATTTCTTGTTTATATCTTATTTGATTTTAATTCTTATTTTAATACTTTAACTTGCTAACGAAACTTCTTATCGCAAAATTGGCATCGACTTTGTAATAGGCAATCGGATTAAAGGTTTCCCAGTATTCCTCACAGTCAACCAACACTTGCCGCGGAGGCAGAATAACATAACTAATATAGTTGACAAAATATTCTTCTATTCAAATGTCTTCTGTCCGCTTCGGGCATTAACTTCTTGTTTCGCTTTTCTTATTTTATATCTTTTTTGATTTTAATTTACCAAATACCTATACCAAATACCATCACTAGTCAATCTGCTCTCATTGAGCAAGTTAATAGCATCCTAAAATGTAACTTAAGCATTGTCCTTTCCACAAAGGAACCCACGAGCCACAGTAAATCAGTTTTAATCATTTTATATATGTATATAGAAAGATATATATCAATGTACAACAACTGATTGATTATTTCTTCAACTGCAGCACTCTTAATTTCAACAAGCAGCCGTTACTCATTGGGGGCCTGTCATCCGATGAACCGATACTATAGTATACAACATATATATATATATACTATAGTATACAATATACATATATATATGTACTATAGTATACAATATATATATATATATAATATATATTTTTCTCTTTATCGGGGGTCTCTAGCTCTTATAGTCTCTGAGATCTGTGCGTTCATACAGACAGACAGACGGACATGACAAATTCGACTCGGCTGTTGATACTGATTAAGAGTATATATAGTTTATATAGTCGGAAATGCCTCCTTTTGCCTGCTTCATACATTTGCAATACGTCCCAGCAGTTTTCAAACTTCGGCTTTTACATTCATTGGGATAATATGTTCCACTAGAAAAACTTATTGGGATCACATATCCCAGAAAAAAGGACAATTTCAGGATTTTCAAGAATGCAATACATTTTCTTTTTTATCATCATTCAGATTATGTTTGTTTAAATATTTTCTGTTACTATCTTGGATTTTAAAATAAAACTCCGTCCCGAAAGGGTTAAGCGTACAATAGAGAAGATAATAGATTCTTAACTTTCATAACTATGTAACAGGCAAAGGACTCTAAATGCAACATTAATCTATCGAATAATATTTAAAAACGTGTTCTTTGAGTGTGTTGGCAATTCCAAATAGTTTTGTATTTTTTTTATTTTTTTTTTTCAAATTAGACATTAGAAAGAACTACTCTTCTATCCAGTTGTTCTGTCTTATCAAATTTTGTAAGGTTTGATTGGAACATTCTCCACCTGGAGAGTCGATGTCATCGCGGCTCCAAGGACATCAGATGATTCTTAGCTGTAGTGACCCATCGGCAGCAACAAACGCAATTGCAACCAGAAGTGAACTTGCTCTTCATAATGAGCTTTCCAGACGCAGTAGCTGCCACATATGAGCGTCAGATCAGCAGCAACAAACGCGTTTGCAACCAGAAAAGAACTTGTTCTTCATAATGACCTCCTTCGACGCATTAGCTCACACAGATGATCATCAGATCAGCAGCAACAAACGCGATTGCAACCAGAAAAGGACTTCAGTTCTTCATAATGAAGTTCTTGCAGTTTCGGACGCATTAGCCGCCACCTCTCCAATTGATTGTCCATAACAAATAAATAAAGATAACATAAGCCCAACACACTTGAAACACGTAAAAACAAAGCTGGGAGGAGCTTCACTTGCCACGCTGTGTTCTGGGACGACTCTTGCTTCTGGTTCTGGTTTTAACACGGCGTTGGCTCCTGCGAGAAAAAAATATTTCCGGCTCTTCCTGCTTGACGGGCATTAGCGATTTCATGGTCAAAACGGCAATTACAAGCGCAAGTAATACCTTTGCAAGGTATACCACGTGATACGTGGCCAGCTCGTACAACCGCGGGTATCTGCTGTACACGGCTTGGCCCAGGAATGATTCGATTATTATTGAATTGACCCTTTCGCATAATAACCAACCGGCGTTCCATATATAACACACGATGAACTGGCTGCCGAAAAGGAAAAGCGTCGTCTTGATCATGAAATGCGAAAGAAACGCAACTCCTGATAAAAAGACGCTGTGCAAGTGGCTAAGGACTATCACACATGCCATCACAAAGAGCGTCGAAGGGAAGTCAGGCTGAGTTGTGGACATGCTAGGTCCAAACATATATAGCCCTGATGAGAGTAATAAATATGCGATTACCTCCTGCTTTGCGTTCATAGTTATGCTTGAAAATGATTATAAACTGAGTATAAACTTACAAGTGTACAAATACTAATTTTAAAAAATGTTTTTGTAGATGTAGAGCCCACTACACATGCAGACAAAGTGACTATTTGCTGTTTTCTTGATATAACGAAAACTTTTCTTGTCAAAATTCAAATACACTTGCCCACTTTGATCGAAATAGAAAAATTCGCATGCCTACTTGATCGAAGTGAAAACTTTTAAAAAGTAAATTGAGTAGAGTGTTTTACAAAATTCAAATAAAATGCCAAAATTGTATTGTATTCAACTTAAAGTCTTAATAAACTTTTATCAAACATATTTAAGTTATCTTACAGCTAAGTGCAGTATCATATTAAAAGGGAGTACTCTGCTTAGTTGGTATCGATTGGTAAGCTATTTGTTTCAAATATAAATTGAGTCAACTATCCTTTTTTGCATAGTCTAAATAAATTTTATAAATAATAGTTAATTTAATTTCCAAACCGATTTTAATAACATTTCTTTAATTGAACTTTGATTAAAGTTGATGAAAATGGAAAACGATTGAACACTTGGCAGTTGCAGTTTTAGTTCGTTGGGCTGTCATGATTATTAGTTATTAGTTTTAAGTTAGATTGAAGATTAAACTTATCCCTAGCAGATTAGTTATTGCAACTTCCATAACTTTGTAAGAATTGATTCGGTTTACATGCGGAATGTCCTTTTCAAAATGAATATAAAAATCTATTTCAAAAATGTTGCTGAAGAAGTTCAAAAACCGGTAACAAAATCATGCCAAAATGTCAAAAAATGTTGACTTCTACGCGTCCCATACAAAGTGATTTTCCTAACATTTCAACTCCCATAACATTGTTAACATCTAGGTTGATTTGCGTTTATATTTGGCCTTATACTCCTGCACCCCCTTTTCGACCGTTGTACAACTCGATCTGATCGAACTGTTGTAGCAAATCTTTCACTCTTGCAGCATCACCTTTAATACCTTTTGTGATGCTTCGTCACTAGCGAGGACTGCTGTCTTCTGTGATATATATATTCATACATACAATTTTACATATAGTTCTGATCTGTAAAGTATGCTTCGGAAAACTGACTTGTTCAGGCGACATACCAAATGTTGAATGCAGTGGGAGGTGGGGGCGTGTTTGTGTGTATGTGTGTGTGTGTGTGTGTGGCTGTGGGCGTACATTCACATACGTGTACATATATGAACCCATACATATGTACACATGTGCGTGATATTTTGCCAGTACACATAATTTGTATTCGCACCTGCAGCGAACACTGTGCGTGCACTGGGCGAAAACTGGATGTTGAATGGCTTTTCATAAAGTACTTATACGAAAGGCGTATATAATAGCAACATTGACAGATGAAAATTTATAATTACATGTACAATTTAGTTAGGATTAGAATATCTTAAAACTGCCATAGGAACAATCGCTCGAAAAATGAGATTTAAGAAATTGAGATCATTAGCACACCGAAAAAAGGTATGCCATCCAATCATTTGATGTACACGCATTTGCCAAGTGTATTAATCATAATACATAGCTACTACAATATAAAACTCTGTTCTGATTTCCATTGGCGTCCAAAATGAGCGAAAGTGAATTTGCCATAATGTTTTGAAATTCAGTATAGCCAAAGAGTTTTTGAATTTAATAGTGCAACATGAACAGGTGCATTTTATCCGACATTAATTCGATTTAACTAAAAATGGCAATATTGAAGTGGAATCTTTCTGAAAGTGTAAGCTGGAACAGCTCTGAAAGCCTGTATAAAGCACAATGTCGTTTGTGTGGCTCGACCCTGAAAGCGTTTTAATATTTGGTGTATACCCTGTAGGGCATTATGAGTACATTGAATTCATACGAATATTCGTTGAATATTCGTTTATTCGTTTATGGTAGAACATATTGAGCATCATATGGACTTAAACTTGTATTTCATTTGGTTTGACACAAACAAAAGCATCAAATGAAACAGAAATAAAAACAAAAACAGAAACAGAAACAGAAACAAGGATGTAGCCGGTCAGAGTTGAGCTTAACTTAACGAAAGTCCTTGTGCATATACAATATACTATATACATATATATTTTTATTAAATGCTGTAAATGGAAAAGAGCCACGAGAATCCCATTAAATAATTTAAAACAATATACAATATTAATATAAATGTTTTTATGGTTGCACGCTGCGGCAAAAGCTGCAAAATCTTTTGCATCATTTTATATATATTGTATATATATGTATATAGACACACGTACATATGTATATGTAAATGTATATAGATAATTTATGCGGCATGTTTTTATTTTAATTTAAATATATTTTTTGCTGCACTGCCTTTTGTTTATTTATGTTGGTCAACTAAACCCATAAACTAACGCAATAAGCGAATGCTTAAAATTCTTTATACACACACACACACACACACACACACACACACACACGAGCACAATTGATAACATATTTTTATTGTTGCTTTGATCTGATTCACACAAGCGAGTAAACACAACAAAAAGAACACAATTGAGCTCAGCTTTTGCATACGCCCAGTACAAAATATGGGTTAAAAAAGCAAAAAAAAAATATATATATATATAAAATATATAAAAAAGGAAAAAAAAAATATCTTTTCTCGCCCCTTGCTGTGTGATAAACACTTTTAAAATTTTTAAATCCTGCGGCGAAGCGCGCGCGCTCTCTCGTCCTGGCAGCAGAGCAGCAGGCAGCAGAGGCAACAGCAAGCTGCGGCAGCAACAGCGACAGCAGCGATGGAGTCCTTTTGCGTCCTTTGTGCGGTATTTTCTAATTGTTTTCTATGTGTGTGTGTGTGCGTGTGTTTGGGTTAGTGGGTGAGTGGGTGAATGCAACTTGAACTATTGCTCTTGGCTCTTGTTGTTGCTGCTGCTTTTCATTGTGGCGGTCTTGTGTGGAAGACAGCCTGGTTCTGCTTCTGCTTCTGCTGCTGGTTCTGGTTCTAGTCCTGGCCTGGCCTAAAGTGTTAGGCATAGTTAAATGTTTTTCATTGAAATGCAAAAACAAAACATGGCCATAACAAAAAAAAAAAGAAGATGCCAGTCAACTGGCGAGCAAAGCAGCCATCCAACCAACCTACCAACCTACCAACCAACCAACCAACCTACCAACCAACCTACCAACCAACCAGGCAGCCAGCAGGCATAAAAGTGCAATAACTATAAATGCCTCAAGCGTTTTACTATTCTATTTTATTTTTATTTCATTTTCTTTTTTCACTTTGGCCCATTGCAAGAACACACGCAACGTGGGGCAACGTCTGCTGCCTCTCTGTGTTCTTGATCCCTGCCACAGTCCTCTAACAAATTGCAATGCTTTACTTTACTTTGCGTTTGCTGCTGTTGACACACTTTTTTTCTATTTTTTTTTTTTTTTTTTGTATATTTTGCTTTAACAGATTTACTGCAAGTGCCGCAAATCTTCTGGTTCTGTATCTGTAGCTGGTGCTGGTTCCGCTGCAACTTGCAACTTGCAACTTGGTAGGGTTCAGGTAATGAAGGGTGCTCTTGGGGGTCGGCCGGACTCAATGAAACTAACATAGAATAAGGCCAAACGAATTTATGTTCCAATTATTTTCTCTCGAAAAAACAATTTCGCAAAGTGATTCAGTTCAGTTACCCCCCTTCTCTCGCTCTTTCTTCCTTTCGCACCGACATTGCTGAGATTATCAACAATCGAAAGCCTTTTTGTTTTCTTGAATACTCCAAAGTTCTGCTTAATCGAAGCTTATCAATTATAAAATCACAATTTCCACAGATTTCTGAGAGAACTGCAATCAACTACGCAATATATTCAATTCATATATTCGATACTATACCACAGCTTTTAGTCAAATTTAATTACAATTCATTTTGTGAAAATCAAAGATTGAAGTCAAAAATTGTTAAGTCTTTTGAATGAAATCAAATTTCCATGCAACTCACTTATTCAGCTGTTCAATGAAATCATGTGTGAATTCAAATCACATTTTCATCAATGCCTGAATGATTCGCAGAATCAATCAAAAATGATTCACTCATTTACAGCTCTGGTCATAAGTTTAATGCAAGAAGGAATACATATGCTTTGTTAAATCTAAGTTTATATATAACTTGGCTCTTTGGCAATATAAAAGTTTACTGTTTGTTTCTATATAATCTTATTTTAAGTAGTAAGTAGCTAACACATACATACATACAATATGTGTTTGTTATGTAAAAAAGAATCGATGCTGATAAGCAAGATAAGCAAACAGATACTATCTATGTTTGGCTTAGTTTGTTTCCAGCACTATTCGGATTATGTGTTAGTTGTGTATTTTTATGCTCCTGGTTAGTTCCAGGCCTTGACACGCACACACAGACACACAGCCTGCACATATACATATACAGTACACAGACATAGACACTGGCGATTGGCAGACCATGTGGCGCCAAAGTCATCATCCGGCTGCGGAGTCCTGCAGGTGCGGGTGTCCTGTTGTCCTGGTGTCTTTGTGTCCTGTGAGCTGCTGCTATAATGTGCAACATTTTATGGTTTTATTACATTTAAACGCACACAGAGACAACACACATACACACACACACACACACACACACACACACACACACTCACAGAGAGAGAGAGAAAGAGAAGGCGACTGTTAGGTGTTTCTAATGGCTTTGTAAATGGGCCAACCGACTTTGCAGACTATAAATATAATAGTTCTAATTTTGTATCCAATGGACATGATTATATATGTATGCATGCATGTGTGTATGTGTGTGTGTGTGTGTGTGTGTGTGTGTGTATGTATGTATGTATGTATTTACTTAGTTACAAATGTATTTTTAAAGCTCAGGTCAGCAGTTGCGTCTGAAAACTTTTGCATATGTGCATATGTGTATGTGTGCGCATGTGTGTGCAAGTGTGTGTGTGAGTTAAACAAATGTTTGAGTGCTGATTTATGTTCTCTGGGGCGTCAGCATACGTGGACGTTGCGCAAAAAAATAATAAAAAAAGAAGCCAAAAAAATGAAAACCAAAACCAAAACCAAAAAAAAAAAAAGAAAAGAAAAACAAACTGAATGCGGCCACACAAATCATTTTACAGAGGACAACAAACCAGCACAAGTCACGGCACGAGGCAAAGATGATATCCAGAAAGCGAAGCAGACAATGGGCAAAAGGACATCGAAAGCGTTTATCAGGACGAAAAGCCTCCCCTAGCCCCTCCGCGTTGCCCCCAAATGCAAGAGAGAGCCGCATAGACTGGCCTGATAAAATAATAAATTGAGCGCGGGGATGGCGTGATGCAAATTCGCATGGATTTGGAAATTTTGAATTTAAAAGGAGCAACGGAAACGGAAGTGCATTCACCACAGCAATGGCCGCCAAGCTTTGGGTATAGAGCCGACAGCGACCTGTGGTCTTTGGCATTGCCAAAAGTATACAAACAGACATATATGTATACAGACTTATGTATATATGCTCGAGCGACGCATTGTGACGTTCATATTTCAGAAGTTGATGAAAGCACACATATGTATGATGCATATGTATGTACATAAGTATGCTCATATGTATGTATATCTAAGCCGGTTACGTAAATGAAGTATCATATAATGAGCTGCCTGGATAGCTGTATAGCTGTATAGCTGGATAGCTGACCGTTGGGTCTGCCGTTGGCAGTTCTTGATATAAATCATGCAGCATTAACAGCTGCTTGGCAACATCAAATCCGAGTTAAGTTTTCCGCACCGCAGTTTCTGTCGAGTGCAGTGGTCCGTATGCCGGAAACGGATATAAAGAGATCTAAAAATGCTGGTGCCAACGAAACAATTGCGAGTGGGCAGTAGTATGTTCCTACTGTTCCTACTCCTCCTTTGGTTCCTTCTTCCTCTGCTGCAACTGGCCATAAAACAAATCGCTTTAGAATTGCATTTTAAATATTTCGGCACAGTTTTTCACAAGTCGTCTGTCTCTCTCATAGATTCCAAATTGTTTGGAATGCCTCAACTGCAAACTACAAACTACAAACTGCAAAACTGCATCGTCAAACTCACATTTTGTACATTCTGTGCGATATTTAACTTTTACTTTATGAAAGACCAAAGAAAGATGGGTTTTGCTTCGTTTCGTTTGGTTTCGTTTCGTTTCGTTTTGCAAATGCTCAAATAATTTGGCATTCAGTGTAAAAAGACCAAAAATGTATAATTTTCACAGTTGATTTCATTGCATTTTATGCTTAGCACCGACCACTTAAGTTCCAATTTGCATGATTTGTGTAGCCAAATGAAATTTGTGTGTGTAAACTTCTGTTTCTGAATCTGATTCTGAATCTGATTTTATTCTTCCTAATGCTTAATTCTTAATTGACGTGTCGCAACACTACGAGTATCTCTATCTTAGTTTCTATTCCCTATTTTCCCCATTTCACCATTTCCCTATCCCTATTCCTATCTTACACTGTGGGCTGCCAAGTGCCCTGTTTATCCGAATATTCAACAGTTCAGTTTTGTGCAAATGCAGTCATCAGGAAAATTGCTTCCTTTAGTCTGACTTTGCTTTGTGCCGTTCAATATTCGTATGCTATGAACCTATCCTGAACCTGCTTCAAGTCGCTTTGCGTTTTACAATGTGCATCCTTATGCTCTCCGAGTACAAGTAGTTTGCTTTCCTTGATTTTGGCTTAACTTAAACACAAAGTCCTTTAACGTTTACGTGTGTATAACATTAATTCCTTTTTAAAGTAACTCAGGTGTGGAAAACTAATTAATTTGTATTCTCACAGTCAAATAGCTACGTAATAGCATGTTTACCAAACTCATCAATATGTTTGCTTTGAATGAACTTCAATCAACATGACTAACGTCTTGATATGTCAGTTTGTTTTGATATCTTTACCTTTACCTCTCCCGTTGCAATGCAACGAATTAATGCAACATATATCCATACCATACATAAATCCTTGTCCAGGACTGTTCTGTTCCTAAGCAATCAATGTTAACATTGCTTTCAAATTTAGTCTTTGATTTATCAATTCATGTGTTTTTACAGAAACTTCTTTGATACGCGATCTAATACGATATGGCTTATTCGCAAGCCTTCTTTTTATACCCTTGCAGAGGGTATTATAACTTTGTCACGCAATGTGTAACGCATTGAAGGAGACGTCTCAGAAAAAAAAAAAAATATGTATATATGTGTTCAGCATCAACAGCCGAGTCATGTCCATCATGTCCGTCTGTCCGTCTGTTTATATATGCGAACTAGTCCCTCAGTTTTAGAGCTATCGTTATGAAACTTGGCATAGATGTTTATTCTTTCTGCGAGTGAAGCATGAAATCAAATGTATATTGTGCTGCAATTAAATCGTTTATGGTTTTTGTTTTTGTTCTTTTTATATGCTAGTTACAAATACATGAAAAACTATTGCAAGCTTATCTGTCAATTGTGGCAACTTTTCAGTTTTGAGTTCTCTTTTTTATTTAAAGCATTTTTCGGCAAGCAGCTATTCCGTTAAACTATTCTTCACTTACATATAAAACATACATACTCGTTTGCACAGCAAGTTCCCACATGTATTTTCAAAAGACCCGTCTGCCATGCAGTAAATATTGTAAGTACTTCAACAAATAGCTCAGGGCAACTGTGACCTTAAACGCCAAGTCTTTACATCTTTACATCTTTAGACATTTACTTTGTGCAAGTTGAGTCTGAGTCTCAGTTTCAGCACAAAGACCAACATTTCACAATTGACAATTGTATCGTTGAGGTCGCCAGGCTACAAGATTGTTCTCGAAAAGTTGTTGTATAGCTAAACACCAAAAAGGCTATACAGGTTAAATATGTCCATATTATATTCATGTCAATGCACTCATAGAAAATGCTTTTTCAAAATATTCAACTCCCATAACCTGGTCAAAGCTCATTTCAATTATTTCTTTTCACTTTTGAAAATAATAATCTTTCAAGAAAATACAATTTTGATTGAAGACTTGGAATATTCACTTTAAATTGATTGTATCATTTAATTGATATACCTAAGATGCTTGCATACATATATGTATATATCGTCTTTAAGTTCGAATACGCTTTTTTCTCTACATATTGATTGCACCTCTTTTTTAACCCATTTTTTTGTAAATAATATTTGCACCCACAGTTTTTATGCTGTTCCAAAGGTGTAGGTGTAGGTGGTGCGAATGCATATGGTAGGGGTACAAACCTTTCTCTCATTGTACCTCTTACCCCTCACCCTTAACCCTAAGCCCTTCACCCTTCAGCCTTCTGTGAAGTGGCGACAGTCAGCAAGTCAAGTCAGCAGCATTTATGCTCGAATAACTTTTTCAGTTTTAATTGAGCAGACATATATATATATGTGTGTGTGTTGGTGTGTGTGTTTGTTAGTTGTAGTTGAGTAACGGCACACCCATACCACGATACCCGCCATACCACATACATATTTATAACGACGCCGACAAACAAGCCAAAGCAAATAACCAAGGTAAAACAGTGCGGAATGGGAAAGCGATATCTGCCCAAAGACTAAAGAGTAACCGAGATGGAGAGAAGCGAAGCGCAGCGAAGAGAAGCGAAGAGAAGCGAACAAGAAGCATAAATCGATATGCCAAATTGCCGCCTGTTGTGAAGTTCTAAATGTGCTACTCTCAGCCTGAAGCCGCTACTCATACTCTAACTCTTCCTCATCGTCATTCGCATCCTCATCGCACCTGCTCTGCAGGTAACTTGATGTGCCTTTCTAGGTTTTAATACTCTGTTTGCATCAACAATGCATAGAAAGGTATAATAAGTTTGTGCAAATGTTGTAATAGGCAGAAGCTGTAAAGAATGATTCTGTTTGCGATTGAATCTGTGAATCATTCAGGCAATGAATTGGCAAAATTGAATTCAGTTGGACAAAAACAAGAATTGAATTTAAATTTGAATGAATTCATATTATAAATAAGAGATTGATTCATTCTTATATTAGAATTGAATTTATGATTGATCAATCATTATTTTGCTTATGATGAGTTGGTTTGAAATTCAAAATAATTCTTTAGGAATTTCGGAAATCATTCTTTTGCTTTTGAAAATGAATGCAATTCAAATTAGAATGAATTCTTTAGGAATTAGGAGTTTCGGGAATCATTCTTAAGCTTATGATATCGAATTGAATTCAAGTAGAATTAATTCTTCGAGAATTATGATCATTCTTTTTATATACTTGATCAGGATAAAAAGTTGTTATTAGAAACTGTCAAGCTTGGATTTCCCAAAATCCCTCCACAAAAAACCAAAATCGAAAAGAAAAAACCAATTTTCAATCTGGCTGAAACTTTCATAGTGCTTTGAATAATAAAAACTTGTTTTCACAGAGTGCACAACTAAGGCACTTTCCAGCTGGCTGCAGAGTATCTGCTAGTCGAGCATGCTCAATTGCAGCAGCTTCCTTTCTTGCGGTTTCCCAGCTAACAGCTAACATAGAGCGTCCGTCACAAGGCTTAACTAAAGTGCTCATTGAGGAAAAAGATGACATGTTGGTCCATTATATCATTTATGCTTATGATAGATACCCTTGTTCGTTAAGGGGTTCGATTAGGCTAACTTCTTTACGGTTATGTTTTCAGTTTAGTTTTGCCACCGTTTGTGGCATTGGCTGTGACTGTGGCTTTTAGAATGGCAAACATTCAGCGGGAACAGCTTATTGTTGTTGTTGCTTTTGTTGCTGTTGCTTTTGTTGTTGTTGTTGTTGTTGTTGTTGTTGTGGTGGCAAAGCTGACCAACGCCTTACCAAGTTTGCCAGGTTTCTTAAGCAGCCTGATGCTGCGGTTTCCAAATGCCTTTTGTTGCTTTGCGACAACACAAAAGATTGTTGCTGTTTTGTTGTTGCCAAAGCCGATTTGAATTGTAGGCAAATCTCTTTAAAATATATTGCAATTGATACTCGTTGGCTCGAATCAAGTTTGGCTTACCCACTTCACTCCATACTGCCTGAAGTATGACAATTTATTTGATTTGGGGCATACTTATTAATACCAGCTGACCAGCTGACCAGCTAACCAGAACCCCCACACTAAGCGACCCTACTCAAAGAGTAATCAAAGAGTATGCTTTTGCGGTAGCTGTGGTCAGTGCTCAACTCTTTAACTACGATTAGTACGGGTATACTCGAATTTAATGAGTGGTTTGATTTAATCTACTTACATACTTTATTGTGGTCATTTATGTGCTCTAGCTTTAATATTTGATTTAACTGCTTTTTATAAATGTGTACAAATGAAATGCAAATGCTGCAATTCTAACCATTATCATTTGATGGAGCATGCTTTAAGGAGCAATGATCTCGACATGCACTTATGTGCGTAAATTGAGTTTATCGCGTAAAATGCCATACCAGAAATTGCGGTCATCCCGACGCGTCGTCGTCTGCAGCACTGCATCTGTATTAAAGGCAAATCAGGAAGAGTGGAAGGGGCAGGATGGCAGCAAGGCAGCAAGGAGCAGTCGAAGTGCACTTAACTGGGGACTTGATATACACAGAAAACCGCGTATACCAAAAACCCGACAGCCGCGAGTCAGAGCCAGTTTAGAAACAGTTCATCTGAAATAAGAACGAAGTGATTTTGCATTTTCGAAGCTCATTTTGGTTTGTGCTGCGCAGAGGCAGCAACTGAGACAGAGGCAGAGGCAGAGGCAGCACAAAATATTCACGAAAGCAAATTAAGCATTTCCAAGTGCGCAGACTTTGTGGCAAAGGCTTTTCGCTCAACTCTGCTCTGCTCTGCTCTGTAAAGGATATAACATTTTGTGTTTACGATTTTCTTGAAGCACTTCGATTGCTTTCTTAGATACATTTTTGGTGCGGCGTCTCATTTGTGTGGTTACAGTTGAAAACTTTCTAAACGACCAACAATTTGCATGATTAGCTGTATAGCAATAATGCAGTTTTCTTAATTAACTTTTGAATTAGACGAGCTAGAAGTTTATAAGCAGCAATAAGCTAACGACAAATCTTAAATGAACATTATAACTCTGCTTTTCATAATATGAAGTGAAGTGAACAGCAAGCTGTATCCAACTACCTTTCAAGTGTTGAAAGACTAACAAAATAGCTAAAAGCTTTGCTTAATAAAACTTAGCTATGCCACAAACTTATAAAAAAAAGAACATATAATACCAGCAATGCAATGTGAATTTATTAAAATTTCTCTTTGCTCAATCGAGGCAATAACTCATACATATGCACGCTGCAAGCGCAAGTTTTGAAAAGTGGAGTAGGAGTGAGGAGTAGAGGCAAACTGAGACACCAAAGGACCCCACAATACGAGTAGTTGACATTAATCTCTCAATAAATCAATCGACAAAGGAGTACGAAAAGTCAAAAGAGAAAGCCATAGAGCACAGCAAAATGAGCCAAGTACGGAACACAACAAAAAAAAAACGAATACCCCTACTATAACTGTGACGGCGCCAAGAAAATGGCTGGCCTGGGCGCACAAAAGTATGCAAAGCTTATTTTCATTTTATATTTTTTTTTTATATTTTCTTTTCTTTTTTTTTTTTTTGTATAATGCACCCGCTGATTACGCCAGAGCCGCGCCCATCTATCTTTGTCACCAGTCAGCAGTCACCAGTCAGCAGTCAGCAAGTGCAAAAAGGACGATTTACTCCTTCTCTGTTTTATCACAGCAGCCCACCCCGCTCCCCCCCCCCCCCCCCCCTTCCTGTTCCCACACACTTCCCAAATGGCAGCTCAAAAATGATTTCTGTGCCACGTCTGGCGTCAACTGTCAGCGCTGCTTCTTTACTTCTCTCTGTGCATGTGTGTGTGGTGTGTGTGTGTGTGTGTATGTGTGTGTGTAGAATCTGTGGAGCGTATGAAGAGATTCTGACAAATTGTAAAGCACCTGCACTTAAGCACATATTTATCACAGAGCGTTTGAAAAATGAAATTAAATTGCATACGAGCAGCTAAACTTAAAACGGAAACGGAAACGAAACGAAAACGAAATAGTATCTTAAAGCCCAACACTTGTTTTCAATACGCCGTGCAGTACGCCGTTCACAGCTTCAGCCTCAGTCTCAGTCTCAGCCTCAATCTGAACAAAAGCAAAACTGTTTGCGGTCCAGATAACCGCGCTTAACCCAACAAAAGCAACATCAAAGAAAAGACGATAGATACGATGATAGGACGACAGGACGAACACCAAACCAAGAAAATAGCTACATTAAAATCAAGAGCAAGCAATGAAGGAGACTGCTAGAGAGGGTGCGGCGGCTGGGGGAATGGAAACCCAACTTTTAATTCAATTTGAAGCGCTTTCCAAGCATAGGCGAATAAAATCGTCATTCTGCAAGTTTTGAATTGTGTTAGTATTAGTGTTGTTGCAGCAGCTTCCTCTATCTCTATCTCGTTCTTACTCTTACGCTTACGCTTACTCTTACTCTTACTCATATTCTTATTCTTATTCTTATTGCTCCTATATACGAGTAGACTTACGTAGTGGTAATGATGTTGAGAGATCTGCTCCAATTTCATTTATTGGTTGCCACAATTTAATACAAATAATTTTATTATGGACAGAGCAACCGACGCCAAGTGTCCACACGTAGATATGAAAAAGAGAAAAGCAACAAACAAACACACACACACACACACACACATACACACACACACACACAAACATACACAGACAAAAGGGGAAAACTCGAAAAGCGAAAACCTAACGAAATTGAAATAGAATACTGCAAAAATAAAACAAGCTACAAATTGTTAGACGTGAGCTCTCGATCACAAAATACCCCGTATATATCCATTTATATTCAATTTTAAAGATAAGAAAGTAAAAATTGAAATTAAACTTTAAAATTTAAATTATTTCAAAGTCATTTGTAATGCGAGAAATGAATACAAAGTTGTGCTTAAAGCAGCTTTGTTTAAAAACTTATAGTTCTCAAGAGCATATTATAGATCGATGTAGTTCATTCACAGCACAGCCTAGATCCTGCTGTTGATCATAACTAAAAGATAAACATGTGTATATAATGTTTCTTGCCTTTACAAAACTTTGAGCTGTGTGCATAACACCCTTTGCTTTGATATAATTGATGGGTAAAGGATACAAATATAATAAAAGCAAAAGGACCTTCAGCCAAAGAAATCAACAAAGTTGCAGACGGTCAGCTGAGTTGAGCTTAACAAAGTCCTGCTAACAACAATAATAACAACAACAACAACAACAACAACAACAGCAACAAATCAGCAAACCTTTATCATAAACGAACTGAGCATGGTGAGAATATATAGGCTAAGGGTGAGAAAGAATGGGTGAAAACACTGTCTAAGCGTAAAGACCAAACGAAAGTAGCCAAAAAAGCAACAACAACAACAACAAAAACACAACTTCATTCTATAAACGTTGTTTATTGTTGAGATTGAAGTTGAGCAGGGAAGTAAAATGAAAAATTCAGCATACAAAGACATTTTCTTTTAGTCTAGCTGTTAGCTCAATTTAACATCGCGTTTGCGTTTGCTGCACTACTTTTATAAATATACAAAACTTGATGTTTTCGAACTCAAACATTTCGCCATATTCACCCCTCGGCACACATTTTGTACAAAGATCTATTTCGTAATGTCTACGGGCACGAAAAAGATTACCCTTGGCCCTGAGTTCTGCCTTTGCCTTTGCCTTTGGCTTTACGTTTGGGTTAAGGTTTGGCACACAAATTGTCCACAGAGCAAACGCAAATGCAAACGCCTTGAAAAGCTATCCACACCAACATGGTTAGCCTTAGCCTGTCCGGGAAAGGGAAAAGTTCATTTGCATTTCGTATAAGTCACATGACTACGTGACCCACATATAAAAATCAACCGAAATTTGCAAAGACTTACTTTCTTTCTCTCTCTCACTCTGTCTCAGTGTTGGAAAGGCTCTTGCTGGACAAGGACGAAATCGAATAGCCGCTGTTGTGCAAAGACAAGCACAAATTTGTAAAAATATTCAATAAATTACATCAAATCAAGCTGCAAACACTCGAAAACTATGTGTGCCACACAACAAATTTATGCGGCATAGTATTCCATTTTGGACACACACAAAATTAAAGTTTATGAGCAGGTTGCAAAGATGCTTCAAGCATGTGAATTGGAACAGCAATGATTTTCATTTGAAATAATATCCCTTAAGCTGTTAAGATTAATATTGGTCTGGCACTTAAAAGCAAAGATACACAAGCTAAACTTTTGCTTGCAACTCGTGTTGCCGCAAAGCAGTTAAACGCCACACAGAGACATACGCTATAAGGACACATAAAAACAGAGGACATTGAGTGCAAATGTATGGGTATCTAGTAAGTGTACAAAATGCTGCTGCATTCGTGTGTAAAATTTGGCATTGTATTGAGACAGCTAAGTTGACTTGAGTTTAGTTGAGTTGAGTTGAGTTGAGTTGAGTGCAGGCCATGACAGGCATAATAATGCTCAGTTTTTTGCTGCAACACCCTTTCTTAACTTGGCTTTCGCTTTGGCTTTAGCTTTAGCTTTACTTGCTCGTACTCGTACTTGCCCCATACTCGTAAGTCCAACGTGCGGCTGACACCAGGCGATAGACAGCACATATAACTTATTTACGCTTTCATACATACATACTTATATACTTACATATATATAGATATATATACATATTATACATACTCGTACTATATGCAATACGAGAGAAAGTATTGGCTTGCATTTTGGGGCAGGACCGCAGCGTAGCAGCAAAAATTTGCAATCGCGAGCAACAGCCGCAGTTGCAAGTTGCAACCACAGTCAAAGCAACAGCAACAGCAACAGCAACAAAAAAAAAAGCACACACACAAAAAAAATAAAAAAGAAAAAAAGGGAAATGCATGAAAAGGCCGGAAGCAATATGAATTTCCGTTGCCAGAAAAATGTAAGCACTTTGCACTTGCCAGAACATAGTCTGCTGTGTCAGATGGGGGAGGTGTGGCTGGTAGGTGGTGGGTGGTAGGTGGTGGTTGGTGTGTGGTGTGTGGCGTACGGGTACAGTTATACTGTGAACTAGAAGCAGTCGAAAAACCAGCTGGCTGACAGTCTCTGACGGCCAGACGCTATCCTTGGTATCCTTGGCGCGCATGTTAATGAATGAGTGCTGACTGACCTATTCTCTCTCTCGCTTTATACCGCTCGGCTTTTCTTTTTTTCTTGGCAGACCCATCTGTAACTTACGCCCCAACAAAAATTGTTGAATTCTTGCCACAAAAAAACTATTATATTGTGCCAAACAAGTCGTTTAAATTTTAAATTTTACTACCTTCAAACGGCGTCGACGTTTGGCAATGTGTCAAGCTCGCTTTTTTCTTTTTTTTTGGTTGTTGATATTTCGGGTGGCTTTTAACTTTATTAAAATAGATGAATACGGGCAGAAGTCTGTCTGTTCGTCTGTCCGTGCGTTGCTGTGCAGAGCAGAACGTATAGAAACGCTTTTCATATGCTTAAGTTAAACATTTGTGGCTAGAAACGAGAAAATACTTTGTTAAGGCTTTGCTACAATTTTAATTATTTATTGATAAGAAATTGGGTAAAAAGCAAAGAAGTCGATAAGCCATCAAGTGAAATATCAGCTTTGCAACACAACACAACAGAACGAACTGGCACAAACAGTCGCAGTAGGTTCCAGTTTCAGTTGCACACATCTCCATATCAACAAGAATGAAAGAATCCTTGTTGAATGGCTGCTGTGTGCGTAAGTCAATGGCCGACAGGAACCAAACAGGAAGCTCGTAACAGAGTCTCAAACACAGCCACAGTGACTAACATCCTTGCCAATTCAGTTCAGTTTCAGCTTCAGCTTCAGTCCGTTCATTCCGTCAGCCAGTTACATTTAAGCCAGTTACGAGTCAGCAGGCAATAGAAGGCGAAACCTAAAAGCATGTCGATATTAGGCAAGATAAATTGAAAATGAATTGCGAAATAGAGTGAGTAGGGTGGAATAGCTTGGAGTAGGGAGTAGGAGAGTGAATGGATGGACGGAAGGACAGAGAGTTTTTGGCGAAAATTGTATTTTGCCGCCGCCTCATAGAAATACATAAACAACAGCTAACAGCTCAGCCAGCCTGTTAAGAAAGGGCAACAGCAGCATAACAAAAAGCGTAGCAGAGCATTCAGACTCAGATTCAGACTCGGACTCAAACTCAAACTGAAACTCAAACTGAAACTCAGATTCAGAGTCAGAGTCAGAGTTAGTCCAAGAGCCACGTCAATGGCATTAAGTCAGTCGCAGCGAAGGCATCAAGAGAATTGAATGAAGCGGAAACGGAAACCAAGCTAATGAATGAAGCACAACGAACCTAATGAAAGCCCAGGGTCTGCTTGCCAACTTCGACTTCGACTTGTTCTGTTCTATTCAGTTCAGCTCTCAGTTCTCAGTTCAGTTCTGTATTATGTGTTCTTTCCCGCCAGGATGGCCCCAAAAACCAAACCAAACCAAAGTTAAACTGTACACTTCACTGGCTCAGTGGCAAGATGACCGCGACGGGAATGGGAATAAGAATGGAAATGGGGATGGGGATGGGCTTCTGCAAAAGGTGGCGTCTCCGCACTTTGACTAACTATCGCGACCTTCACAGTTTATACAGCAGTGAATATATTTATATGATCACGTCAACTACAATGACAATGACAATGACAATGACAACGACAATGCCAATTTTCGCACCGAATAGCCATGCCAAGGATAACGGCCCCCCCCCCCCCCCCCCCCCCCCAAATATCTGCCACGTTTTCCGGCTTTGTGAGCTTTTCGTTGTTATTTTTGTTTTTGACTTTGTGCCAGACATCCGCATATCTGCTTAGCTTTGTTCTTTTCATTCATAAGATTTACTCTTTGCCTTTTAGCTAGCTTTTTATTGACCAGGATATCGCTCATTAGCAAGTTATGTGCTTGATGCACTCCTTGTGTCAAATTTGGTCACCTTCTTCTTCTTTTTTTAATTGTGGTTAAACCAATGTTTTGCTCAGTTTGCTAACAGCAATATCAATACGTTTTGCCGGGCTCAAATATACACGCGCATATCAAAACACCTTGTTCGAGATAATGCAAACCTGATTTGAATATTTATGGACGATGAGATTTACATAGCCAGCGTCAGTTGCAAGAAGTTGGCTAAACGCAATGTTTCAGCTACTGTGTGCAACAAATTGTTCCAAACCAATTTTGCTATATATATGAGTCATAATTTACCTTTTTTTGAAATCATGAATTAAAAAATTATATCGAAAATACAACAAAGAAAATCTGCTTTGAACACATCTCTCTGCTCTATACAAAACGAAAGAAAAGTCACAACAAAAACAAAATTATTTTCTTCAAAGCATGCCACTTTATAATCAAATCATCAAAGCATGCCAAAAAATGAAAAAAGTTAATATTCGCTTATAATTCTCAACCAGTTTAAGCATTCACTTGGTGTAATACCCAACTGAGGGTCTTTTTGGGGCATAATCTTATTTTGATTGCATATTGCATTTCTTATTTAAATCTTATTTGTTGTAAATATTCCTTCAATCATTTTCTTTAATTGTGTCAACTGCTTTTCGCTTTAACACGCACATACGACATATCTCAGTCGAGTATCTCCAGACCAGTGTTGCCAGGTGTGTATATGACAAAGTTTTCGTTTTATCAAGAAAATAGCAAATGGTCACTACATATACAAATCTTTTTTACTTACTTACTTTCTACTTTCGACTTTATAATAATTGTAAAGCATCAAAATGATTTCAATCTAGTATGTCTACAACTCATCCTGACTTACCCTCGACGCTCTTTATCGCTTGCACACCATATTGTTATCAGAAATCTTTTTCATAAATTTTCAAGCGATTATAAAACGTTAGGACATTCGCGAACTAAGAAAATCGTCGAATGCCGAGATATATTGCGGATGGAACTGTTATTTCCAAGCTATTCCAAGTAAAGAACATAAAATATGACACATAAATTAGCTACAGTAAAATACATATATCAAACAAATCAAGTTTACAAGCTTAATTTTAAACTTAATTTAACGTAGCTCATGGTTTTATGTTAATTATATCTAGAATTTTTTTGTATTTTTCTTATGTATATACTTTTCCTTTTTTTTCCTGCTAGAATCGATCTAGCCATGTCGGTCTGTCTGTCCCGTCTGGTTATTTGCGAAATGTATTAGGAACGCTGATTATAGTACTCCTTAATAAACTTACTGATTTCACAGCTCTCACTGATTTTGATTGCTTCTTCTCCTGAAATGCTTTAATCAGCGCCTGCCTATTTTATGATATAAGGCTTTTTAATTTAGCATATAGTTTCGTATGCATATCATATAAACACACATAATATAAACAATTAGCTGATTTCAATGCTAAATTAAATGCTTGTCGTTAAGTAGGGTGTCGGGAGTAGGGAGTGAAGAGTGGAGAGTAGCAGAGCGGAGTGTAGGGAATGGCATTCAAGAACGCTCAGCTCAGCTCAGGTCAGGTCAGGTCAGGTCAGCAAATCGGAAGCCAGAGCACCGAGCAGAGAAAGTTGCTGCACAACTTTTGTGTAATGAAAACAAATTATGCTTAATAAAAAGTTGCTGGTTTGGTAATTGTTTTGGGGCTTAAAAGATTGTTGGTTCTACGTTGGATTTACTGATTGAGCTGCTAGGAGTAACCTTTCGGAATGCCGAATTTAAATAGTTTCACTCAGCAAGAAGTTACACACAGTTCATAAGTTGAAAATTTGTTTTTATATACCTACATATATATATATATGTTACAGTTACTTATAAAAACATTTAAAGTTTTTTTCCATGCTGTAAAATGCCCTATAAATCTTGTTCAGATACCAATTTACTTATATTTATTATTTCTATTTGCATTTAATCTTATATTCAAACTTTTACTTTCAGTTGGCCTTCCAGGATATGCTACTTACAAAGTCGAACTTGGATTGCAGAGCGACGCAGCTGGTCCTGATTAGTTTTTCATATTTCAATTTGTTGCCTTTAATATTATTTATTTGTACAACTAAGTTTGTTTCTGAAAGACAAAATATTAAATACATATTGTATTTCGCTTTAATTAAATGGTATTTTTTAATATTGTTGCTTAGCAGCTCTAAAGCAATAAAATATCAACTTGACAACGTTTACTTATCGCGAATCTGCTTTGCAGCACAAATTACAAAAATTTGACTTCCAGGTTCCAATTTGAGTTGTGCAAACTGCCAAAATACCAGGCGAACAGAAATAATCAGCAGGCAATTAAATTTGACCGATTAAAGCTGCAGCATGCTTGAACGATGAACTACTATTTTGTAAAATGTTGTAGCATACTTTCGGGGTGATATGTTAGTTGAGAAAAATTTCATTGCCGACCTACTATGATTTCTGTTCGCCTGGTAATTTGGGTCTTTTCTGCAGCTCAAAAATTAGAACTTGCGATGCTCATTCGGTATCAAGCAATTTTCTTCGGACTCATTGTAGTGCTGGTCTCTCATTTCTGTTTGCCTGGTGTTTCGGGACCTATTACTTTGCTGGCCTAAAGTGAATAAAGAAAACGTCGGCGCATAAATAAATATAAGAGATTATTTATTGAAATTTTAAATCGTTTATTTATTAAAACTATTTAGTAGTATTCAGTATTTCAGTTCAAGTTAGTTGGTATTGTTAAAGTTCTTTTATTTACATATATTTAAAATTTAAATAGAATTGTGCTGCACAAATATTAGAATTAATAATATCATAGCCATCGTCTGGTAACTGTAAAAGAAGAAGAAAATATATAAATAAGTAAAAAGGCTTAAAATTAAAAAAACCTCAAATTATAATTTTCGAGCTGCAGAAAAGACCCAAAACACCAGGCGAACAGAAATCATAGATGGTAACTTAACTTTGAGACAAATTCATCGAACGAAAGAGACAGATAGCTAAAAGGTTCTTAACGGTTAAAAGTAAAGAGGAATCTCGCAAACGCATTCGCATTTGCACAAGGCATAGACTGAAAAAGTACCGCACGATGAAGAGTAAAGAGCGATGACAACGCAGCGAATTCGCCTTCCAAATCAATTTGCACGCGATAGAGCGAAAGCAGACGACATATAGGACAGGCGCACAGACTTTGGAGCAGCTTGCGCATTATTTTGGATGTTCTTTGTGTTTTTCTGTGTCCCTCTCTCGTGTGCGTCCCGCTCTCCATATGGGTAATGCCGATCGAGAAACTGCACTAAAAGAAATTTAGGCATGAGCTTATCCCAATCAATTATCTCGTTTATTAAAAATTAGTTAGACTGCTATTATAAAGTTGTGCAAATTATCATAACATGCATATTAATTGAAACAAAAGAAATATAGATAAGAAAACACTTGAATTAATGTACATATGCAGGCAGAAGTAAGAAGGAAATATGGATTTCTTGCATCTAAACGATTTTCTAGATTCCCAAGTCTATATACATAATATGTATTACATATGTACATAGGTGTATGTATGAATGTATATGTCGTATTAAGGAATAGAGTTCGAAAGCTTTTACATACATACATACTTATGTTTGTATGTACTGTATATCCATATCTAGTTTTATATTTGTTTCTGCTCTTGAAATGCTTTAATCAGCACAGGCCTCTATGTTTATGAGTTTCGGCCTTTAATTTTGTGTGTTGTTTTCTGTGCTCATACGCACAAATTACACAAACAATTAAACACCAAGAGACTGACACACTAACAACAATCATTTGCACTTGCATTTGCACAAAGCATAGAGTGCAAAAGTACCGTACGATTACACAGCACATCGCAGCAAAGTTGCCTTCCATATCATTTCGCACGCGATAGAACGAGAGAGAAATACACACAGGACAGGCGCACAGAATTTAGAGCAGAATCCCGCTGTGTTTTGTTTATATTTGTGTTTTTCTATATCACATCCTCGTGTGTTCCTTCTTTTTGGCGATCGAGACTTAACACTGACAGAAATTTAGGCATGATCTTAAGAGCAAATGTAGTTTAGCAACAGAGAGAAAAACCTGATCAAAATATATTCTTTAATCTTTGCATTACCGGAAGAAGCCTATTCCATGACATTTTCCCAGTATTTCTCAAACATATGCAAACTGTTAATCGAATTGTCAAGCATAGTATTCGATTATATCATCTAACAAGTAAGAACATTGCAGTCGGATGCACCCGATATGCTCTATTTTAGCCTCTTTGCGGAGTCAGAAGTGGGCGTGGCAATTGTATTTTTGCTCAAATCTGTGAGATCTTGACACTTTGTCTGCTTATGGTATATACCAACATGTATACCAAGTTTGGTTGCTCTAGCTTCAAAATTGTGGAAAAAACCTGCGTTCATACGGACGGACAGACAGACAGACGGACGGACGGACAGACATTTCACAAGCCCAATATACTCTTTTTATACTCTTTTTTTAACTTTTTTGAAAAAAAAGGAAAAAAGAGTATATTGGGTTTGTGAAATGTCCGTCTGTCCGTCTGTCCGTCTGTCTGTCCGTCTGTCTGTATGAACGCAGGTTTTTTCCACAGTTTTGAAGCTAGAGCAACCAAACTTGGTATACATGTTGGTATATACCATAGTAAGACAAAGTGTCAAGATCTCCCCCCCACCCCCACCCCTTCCCCCACAAACCGCAAAAACCTATATCTTCCACAGTTTTATAGCTAGAGTAACCAAATTTGGCACAAGGGCTACTTATCACATCCTTCATTGATCTGGCAAAAAAAAATTCGGCCACGCCCACCCCCGCCCCCACAAATAGGCAAAGTCTGTATCTCCCCCACCCCTTTAGCTAGAATCACCAAATTTTGCAGGTTGAATTCTGTTGCCCTATTTAATAGATTGGATAAAAATATTTTTGCCACGCCCACCCCCACCCTTGCAATCAAGCAATGTTTGTTTCTCCCAAACCTGTAGAACAGGCCCAACCAAATTTTAATTGATGGCAAAACTTTAAAGATTTGAGCAGAAATTCAATTGCCACGCCCACTGACTCCGCAAAGAGGCGAAAAAAAGAGTATATCGCAGTCGGGTGCATCCGACTGCAACGTTCTTACTTGTTTAATTTATTTTTTTTTCATATATATTAAAAAAGCGCCGCGTTTGCAAAATGCCATTGCTTGTGCTGCAGTTTTTCGCAGTGTATGCTGGGCATGCAGAAAATGTAATTACGTCTTTGTCCGTAATTTGCTAAATTTCTGTTCCACTTTGTTGTGTGCAAGCAAAGCGACAGTTTGGCCCTTCTGCATCCTGCTTACTCTTATGCGGAATGTGCAAAGAAGTTAAGCAAAACAAACGCAAAATTCTAGCTGATAGTAGACACATCCAATGTACAGTTACAAATGGTGTAATGGACGCTTTGAGCATTCTTCTATGTCTAAAAAAAATACACATAAACAAAAAACTGATTTTAAATATTGTAAGAGTGCAAAAAAAATTGAAAACAAAATTTATATTTTTTAATATTAAAACATTTTCAATAATAAACTTCAAAGTTGTTTTCTTAAATATGTGCGATATGGATGAGTATATAGAATGCATGGTAACAAAGAATGTTAAAATCTTTTTTTGGTAAAAAAAAAATTGAAATAAAAAAAAATGTTGTGTTCCAGTTTCAAAATCGACAGAAAAAAACGTTGCTTAACAAAGGAAACATAAAGGGTGTGAAAGACTGTGGGTGTGGGGCGTAGGGGGAAGTGGAAAGGGGGACAGGCTTCCCAGTTGCCGATCAAATGCACAAACTAAACAAATGTTCGAACAAACAAGCAACAGTCCCAGCAGAGGGGCAGAATGGGAGCACGAAACACGCTGATGGCTGTTGTGGAAGGGGGTTGGGGTATGGTTTGGGAGAAGGGCAAAAAGGTCGACGGGAAGTGAGTTGGAGAGTGTGGCATTGACGTTGATGATACTGCTGCTGCTGTTGTTGCTGCTGTTGCTTCTGGGGGATGTCTAAAACGCACGCAACGCAAAGTGTCAATAACAATTTACACTTGAGACGATATCTCAATATTGTCGCACGTCAAAAGCAGCATCGATGGCGAAGAGCGACACCAAGCGTCAAACCACTGTGGCCTGGGCATTGGGCAGAGGGCAGGACACCAAACAGGACACCAAACAGGACAATGCGGACCTTGATGGGAAGAAGGAGCTGAAACTGAATGCTGATGACAGAGCTGATGCGATTACCGTTGCTATTGCCATTGCCCAGTACGGGCTTTGTTTATTTAACTGGTACCCTGGTGTTGGAACAGGAACAGCAACCCCTCCCTCCCATCCCACCATCCTACCTTCCTGCCCCATCCCCCTTCCTTCCTCCCTTCCGTTAGCGAGCCAGTGACGTAACCTAAAAAATCAAAACAATTTCAAGTGGCTGCCGAACGACTGTCGCAACGCGTTATAGATATGTATGTAGAGCCGTTGTGCGTTGCGTTAGATGTACTCGTAGTACCCGAGTACCCGAGTAAACAAAGGAGCACGGTAAACAAGCCCAACGATAACAACAACAAAAGCATAAACCAAAAAGCAAAAAACAGAAGTAGATGAGTTGGACAGCTGAGGCGTTCTGCTAAACACGCCCTTTTCCCATTCCATCAAAATAATCAACACAGCATTTTATATTTTTATGGGCTTAATATTAAAATCTCAAGCTACGCGCTCCAGTTATCAAAAGACTTGAAAACTTCAAACGGACATGAACTTGTGTATATACATATGTATGAATGTACATTGTACATATGTATGTATGTATGTAAATATGTACTTATATAAATCAGAAATGAAGCATTTGTAGCTGTGCATAACAGAATCATTATAGCTAAGCCGATTCTGGGCCTGCAATTTTGATATTAATACTGTATTATAATGTAAAGACTTAATAAAAATGTATTTTGTTTTGTTTTCAAATTTGTAATAAGGTGTAATAAGGTGGCATCTCCGACCCTATAAAGTGCGCATATTCTTGCTTATTATCAAAATCCGAGTTGATTTGGTCATGTCTGTCTGAGAATCTCAGAGTTTCTATTTAGATTCAAGAACAGTGTACATCATAATCAGATAAAGTTTATTTCAAATTCCGCAAATCCAACAAAAAACTTGACAAAGTTCGAGTTTTAAAGATACAGCCTTATTCCTTGATATTTTATCAATGTTGATTTATTCCAGGGTTTCATGTGTCAGAGTCGAACACCTGCCCATTAGACAAGAGTCTTTCACAAAACTGTTTCAAGAATTGAACAGTGATTTGAACCGTATTTAGGATTGAATCCTTTTACAACGCACATATTTAACATATTCTATGAAACATTATGCAGAACAGTTAACAAGTAACACAGCCTTAGGGCGTTATGAAAATATGTATTATTTGTAGCTGATCGGGGCCTGCTAATTTACATTTTATACTAAACAACTTGAAAAATAACAAGTAAAAAGTTCTTTGGCAGCAAATTATAAAATAATGATTCATTTAGAATGCAGGCAAAGTTGATTTTGGTTGAAAATGATTTCAATTAGCATACTGATTCACAGCTTGATTAAAGGCTGTTCAAAATGTTCAAGTATTAAGGGTTTTTTTTTTTTGTTATTATAGCATAGCATATCCCAGTGGATGACAAGACACTTGTAAATATTAATAAGAGCCAACAGCTAAATCTCGAGCACAACAAGGTACACGTATAATTAGCTATGAATATTAAGCCGCGTCTATTCTACAAATTTTTTTGCGCAACTTAATTTTTTGCAGGTGCAGGCTGTGCTGGGTCTCCAAAGAGCCCACTGGCTAGGGTCCTGGCCAAGCACCCTTATAATTAGGCACTTTAATATTTACCTTCGTCGGCCTTGTTGATGATGATTGCGAGTACGCCTGCTCAAAGCAATTAATTTGTGTCCCTAGTGCTTGCTCCTAGATTTTAACTGCACAATTTTGGCAAAAAAAAAAAACATTAACTAAAACAGCGTGAAAATCGCTTTAAAAAAAACTGTTGCAAATCAGCTAAAGCGGTAAAAGCTGCCTCGCGCATAGAAAGAGGACAGGAGACGGGAGGCGGGAGGCGGTAGCTTTGCCTGCTATTCAAATTAGAAAACGGAAAATGTTTCCTGGCAGCACTTGGCATATTTGCCTAATGCTTAACCGAGTTGGCAACACGCAACCATCCAACCCATCAGAACAACCCATCAGAACAACCATCCAGATCGAGAGGCGATCTGTGCAGTGTAGTTAGTGGCAGATATATTGGCAATGTGGTATCTTTCAAGTACTCTACAATGCCACTTGTTCAGACAATGTTAAATGCGCGCTCTTTGCCACTGTCTGTCAACTCGGCTCAAGTGCGCCCTGTTCCGCCCATTTCAATCCAACCCAACCCAACCCAATCCAAGCCAACCCAAGCCAACCCAACCCAATCCAGCCCAATCCAACCCATCCCATTCCATTCTGTGACTACGCCAAAGCAGAGCAAGTGCACTTGTCACAATCATTGACATCAATGCGTCGCAGCTGGCTTTTTAGCTGGCGCTTCAAAAGGGGAGGGGCAGTGGAAGTGAAGTGAACTAAAGAGAAGAGAACAGAAGAGAAGCGTACAGATGAAATGGAATGAAATGAGATGAGAAGAGTAGAGATGAGATGAGTGAGGTTGCCCAAACACTTTAACATAATCCCAAGCGCATTATTACTGACCATGGCTCTGTTTAATGCACCGATGCCAGCACATTACTAAAGAGCCTATTTTATCAGATATTAAATAGATGCTGATGGAAGCTTGCAGCCATTGCACTGTGGGATCAAACTCCTTTTCTATACTCTTTTTTTAATTTTTTTGAAAAAAAAAGAAAGAAAAAAGAGTATACTGGATTTGTGAAATGTCCGTCCGTCCGTCTGTCCGTATGAACGCAGGTTTTTTCCACAGTTTTGAAGCTAGAGCAACCAAACTTGGTATACATGTTGGTATATACCATTGTCAGACAAAATGTCAAGATCTCCCCCCACCAGCACCCCTTCCCCCACAAACCGCAAAAATCTATATCTTCCACAGTTTTATAGCTAGAGTAACCAACCTTGGCACAAGGGCTACTTATCATATCCTTGATTGATCTGACTAAAAAAACTTGGCCACGCCCACCCCCGCCCCCACAAATAAGCAAAGTTTGTATCTCCCACACCCCTTTAGCTAAAGTCCCCAAATTTTGCAGATTGATTTCTATTGCTCTATTGAATAGATTCGATAAAAATAATTTTGACACGCCCACCCCCGCCCTTGCAATCGAGCAAAGTTTGTTTCTCCTAAACCTGTAGAACGGACCCAACCAAACTTAAATTGATGGGAAAACATGAAAGATTCGAGCAAAAATACAATTGCCACGCCCAATCCTGACTCTGCAAAGAAGCGAAAAAAAGAGTATATCGCAGTCGGCTGCATCCGACTTGTGCAACCATAGTGCATTGTTTGAATTTGAATTTGAGTTTGAGTTTGCATTCGCTGTACGCTTAATAAGTAGCATTAAGGGTATATAGAAATTGAATGCAGCAGCAGCAACGAAAGCCGGTTGCGTTTGTACGCCACAGTTTGATCAAACTCAAATTAATCCAAAATATTTGTACATCGCTTGCATAAGAGTTTGAGCTAGGCGAGATTATACTTGTTTTATAACTATTTATATTAAACACATAGCGTCTTAAGTTATATATGAGTAAATACCATATACCAGGACATGCCAGTATCCCAAGGAGCAGGACTCTGTGTCTGTGCAATTCAAGCCAGACAGCTTAAAGAGACTTAAGCATCGTTCGCCAATTTCATCAATATATAAACTCATTTTCAAGCTGCTCAACGTACTTCTCACATTTGCTATGTGTGCATGTGTGTGTGTGTGTGCATGTGTGTATGTGTGTGTGTATGTGCATATCGGCATGGACAGCCACCTGGTTAGGTAACAAGCTGAATTTAGCTTGCTCCACTAATATTATTTTTACCTTTATGAATTATTCGAAAGCGCATTGATTTGGCTTCACTTCAGCCAAAGGAGCCAAAGGATCCCAAGCAGCCAAAGGAGCTGGCAATGCGCCTTGCTGTGAATTTCTGCTCTTTTTTTCATTTGGGGGGCTTACTTACGTTCAATCGAGTTCTCACTAAATTAGTTAAGTTTAGCGTGAGTTTTATTATTGCAAAAAGCAAAAATATCGCGCTAACAGGACGCGCTATCAAAGTTCGTCCTGCCGTTTGTCCTGTTGCCAGTTGCCAGTTGCCCTGTTTGCCGCTCGGATTGCTTTCTGCCTAGCAGCCAACTGCGCAAAAGTTCTTAATTAAAAGATTTAGGCACTGATTGAATATTTAGCGTGTGCCAAGCTGGGCATGGCTACGTTTTACAATTAATATTCAATTTGTTAAATGCTTTTTTAGTGCAGATTGTTAAAACGAAAGTTTATAATCAAATAATTCTATTCTCGATTGAAGCTTAAATAACCCCAGCATGCTCTCTGCCCCACTTTACATTTAAGTCTATAAGTGCAGAAATCCAAATCAGTTTTGGTCAACTTTACAAAAAACATTTTCAAACTACATTTTGAATCCAACCACAAACGGCTTTCGAGTGCCTTTTGACTAGCGTACAGGATATTTTCTAGTCGAGCACTTCTGAGCAAGTAAACTTGTTATTTGAGAGTAGCTTTAAAGTCTTCAACGAATTCAACTGTGGTATTTACTTGCCCGTATTGTACTTTTGTACACACACAATTCACACATCGAACGAACAGTAGAATTTAATTGCAAATTGCAAATTGCAATAATAAAACAATTTTTCATCTGTCTTCTTTATTTCGAGGTAGATTTTTGCTTAAGCTTCTGTCATTTAAACCATCTGTTAAAGTGATATGAACTTTGAAAAGTAAACAATGAAATTTCCATAATTAAATGAAAATGATACATTTCAATTTATTTACTTATTTGGTGTTTTTTTCTTGTTTTTTTTTTTTGTTTTTTTTTTTTTTTTGGTTGATATAGTATACTTTTATGTACAGAGAATTATTTCTTCTGTTCAAGTTTCATAACTGGGAAACAATTTGTTATATTATTGTTGAATTTGGTCCGATCAAAGAAAGTGAATTTGTATTTCAATAATATTGTCATGGTAATTTATCATGGGCCAACACATTCCAGTTCTCATATGCATTTTCGCGAAAGTATATATACTTGAAATTTTCTTACACTTTTTAATCAGATGTAACAAAGTAGCTTTTAGCTACAACAGCTTGAACTTTGGATACGTCAGATAGGTAGACTTCACTACAGTTTAACGATTTGATAACTTCGATTAGCTCATTATCTTAAGATTGTTGTAATTGAATTTGCTCTTGTAGGTGGGTGCTAATGGCTCTGGCATAACAGGACCACGTTTGCTGCATAGGAAATAGGAATTGATGAAAGGATGATGGAATGCAATAAGACCAAGAACTAACCAGGCAGAGTGAAAGTCGCTCAGATACGCATCTGTGCGTTTATCCTTCTTAGTACCCTGCGTTTCCTGACCTCTTAAAATCGAGCGAACATGCTGTCTTATGCGTTGCGGACACCGATTGTTGCAGTTGCAGCTACCCATGATGCCTGCCAAGGTGCGGGTGAGCAGCTCCTTCATTTGGTGCTCGGGATTGGGACTGCTTGAAAGATGTGGATTCACATAGTGCATTATCTTGGACACTGTTCGCTCATAGTCAAGCGGCAGCCCGGTTCGATGATCTGTGCGAAAGAGCCTGGGCAGCCGAGCCTTTGGCTTGGTCTTAATGCGAACGATCGTCCTGCGCCACACACGCTGACTGGGTGGTTGATCCTGTCGTCGGGTGGTATTGCTAAAGTGCTGCTTGAGATAGCGCTGCTGTATGTGTGGTCCTTGTACGCGTTCCTTGTTGTACTTGCACTTGGGCCGCTTTGGCGACTTGTGCGTCTTTTGCGAAAATGTAATTTTCGCGGGAAACTCAATGTATTTCTTGGGGGTGCTGGCTAGTTTCGTTAAAGCCATACTTAACAATTTAAATAATTGAAATTTTACAAAAATCGAAAGATTCCTTTTTTTTTCTAGTATTTTTGTGATTGCTTTAAGACTTAAACTGATTTGATGTCTATAGCAATGTATAGCTGATAAATGTTCATTGTGAGCTCTGCAAGGATATTATTGATTGGACTTGTCAGTTCTCAACTTGCAAATTCAGCAACAGACACAGAAACAGAAAATAAACCAACAATTGGGATTTCAGGCCAAAACGAATTGTTAAAACAGCCAACATGTCAATTTTGCAACACTCCTCATTTTTTTTTTTCGCACACATTATGTAAAACGTGATTACAATTGCAATGCCAGATTTATAATTTAATTTTGTCAAGGCACACTTGTACACGCACACACACACACACACACACACACACACACACACACACACACACACACATAGATATAAACATGCATATACACACATACACAGACAGGGACAATAAGTTGTTAGTTGATGTGGCCACAGTCAACTTAACTTTTGAAACAATGTCAAATACAATAAACGGTCGCTGTAGTTATTATTGCAAATGACACAAACACAAGCGAACGAGCACAATACACACAGGACATGCATTTGTGTTCTCTCTCTCTGTGTGTGTGTGCGTGTGTATATGTGTATATGTGTGTGTGCGTGCGTATGTGTTTGTGAGTTCGCCTGCGCCTGCGAAAACCGCATTATTGCATTGCAACGAACAATGGCAATTGCCATTACATGTATTTGATGTAAGAGCATACATACATACACACGTATGTACTTACATATGTATGTACGTGTATGTATGTATGCACACAGTACAAAATAAAGCTTACAAGTAAAACCATAATGCTTTTAAGGAGTTCAATTCAAATTTGATTCTCAAATAGTTTACTTTTAACAAACCATTCAAACATAGCTGTTTTTTATTTCAAGCCAAAATTGGACTAACTAAATATTACTCTCTTATTTTTTATAGATTTGGTTTAAAAATTAATCCAAAATTGAAGTAAAAACATTGGGTTCTCTCATTTATGTTCTTTAGTTTAAGAAATCAACGAAAATTGTTGGAAAAATGCTTACTTTCTCAATTTTAAGAGTTTTGGCTAAAAAATTAAACTAAAGTTGGAGCAAGATATTATATCTGTCTCATTTCTAAGCTTGCATTGGCCTAGCCTAGTTATAGAGTGCTAGCTTCTGAAACACAAAGCCTCGGGTTCGAGTAACTCTCTCTCTCATTTTTCACTCCATGACTGGTTTAGTTTTAAAACTTTCTTTTGGCATTCCAAAATGGCTTTAAATTGAAACAACTATTTTGTGCCGTGTAGGTGCACGAGTTGTGGCATGCAGCCCGAGATATGGTGTATGAAATGCATACATATACATACTATATACATATATACATATATACAAGATATTTATCAAGGGACCCACGCACATAACCACGTTGCGCTGCAGAAGACACTGCAGAAATAGAACAAAAGCAATATAATTAATCATCAAAGAGCAAGCCAAGCAGAAACAGCATGATGTTTTAGCAGCAGCAACAGAAGCAGCAGGAACAGCGAGAGGCACTTGCTACCTACCGAGTCGAGTCATCGCGTGGCATGCCTCATAACAACATTTGGAGTGTAAACAATGTTGCAATGCCCGTCGCAGACGTCCTAGTCGGACAATAGCAAAGTAACCAAATGAATCTCGATTCAGAGATGCTCTTCAATCGATATTTGATTTTGGCTTCTGCTTCAATTCAATTCAATTACAACTTATAACTCATAACAAGATCTATTCAGCTCAGTGAGCTGCTGCTTGGCTTGGTCTGATGAAAGATATTTAGTTGGGTTACTTGCACAGTGACAAAATGAATATACCCACTGAAGTGGCATTTATTTTATGACTGTAGCGTATCAGCTACAACAAATTTATAGTACAAACTGGCAGCTAGGGCAACCAAAAGCGGTTGTAGACGACTGCTGCTCCTTGCTGCTGCTGCTGCTGCTGCTGCCGCTGAGATCAACCCAAAATTTACAGTACTAATGACAAACACTTGTTTTTGGCAGAGAGATAGATGCATGTACATTGTATGTATGTATATGTTACATACATACATCTCGCAATGTTCGTGTTTGTACCATTTTCTTGGCGAACTACTTACTTAGTATTATATGTTATATCTGTGTAGCAATTTAATTTCAAATGCTACTCCTACAGCAGCAAATGCATCAGTTCTATAGTCAGTTCTATGTCCTACACATCACATCACAGATGTATCTGTGTTGATATAATCAAATATGTCTCCTCAGCTCTCTAATACTAAGTAGTATGCAATGTGTTATACTTGTTTGCTAGCTATTTGTAAATGTTTTCGTTGGCAAAATGCATAGTACTCTTACTCTAATTTTATATTCAGCTTATAGTCTAGAATAGTGTTGTGGTCTATCGTTCAGCATAAGTTCGTTTGAACTATTCATCAAGCACGAACTATATTACTGACTGTAGTTCATCTACGAGTAGTTCCTTCTTTCATATTGATCATTTTGGTGTTTTTCTAACATTTTCACCAGGTAAAGGACTGAACGAACAAAAGAAACGAAAGAACGAAGCATTTGAACGAGCAAAAGAAACGAGCGACCTAAAAAACTCAATGAACTAAACGAACTGTTCCGAATTCAGTACGTTTTTGAAAAATAAAAACGAATGAATTTCGAACGATTTACTAATAACATTTCTGATTTCCCATCGAAATGGTTTCATTTTCTCTTTTTCGAAACCGACTTCGAACCCGAGTTTTGATAGCAAGAAGTCTACTAAGTTCTGATCAAGTAGGCATGTTTTGAATCGAGCACGATTTCGATTCTGTTTACCAGACAGTTTTTCAATTTAATGTCATAAATTTTATTTGACTTTAGTTTAATGAACAAATTAACTAATTCTTTTTCAAATAAAATGAAGAACATAAGAAAATTGAGTTTAACAATTTGATTTTATGAATTGCTTGTGTAATCTGGCAATTACTTTTCATTCCGCAGTCAAAAAAGGAAAACTATAAAAAAAAACGCAAACGTTTGATTACTTCATTCTGTTTCCGCAAATTTCGAACAAAATCGGAATTCAGAACAGGCCTGCATATTACCAATTAGTTCGTTCAGTTAAAATCAAACTACTCCACTTATTCACTTCACTTCAATTCAACTACAATGTGCAACTCTAAGCTAGTCTAGAAGCCAGGCATGTTGCATGCCACTGCCAATAAACACATATGACAGTAAATCAATATAGAATAGATTAGTCAAAAGATTTTGACTTGTAAATGGTCTTCGCAGTCACTCATTTCTATTGAATTCTCTGATGCAAGTCGACTGGTCTTATGCGATTAAAAAGATTCAGAGTATTGAGAGTAAACTACAGTAATATCGCTTTAAAACTATCACGAGCGCAGTTTACCCGTCGATAAAAAAAAACAAATAGAGGGTATTACGTTCGACAAGAACACTTTTTTTTTTGCTGTATAACCAAAAGGACAGGACGCAAAAGAAGTTGGAGAGAATTTTCGGAAGCCAAGGAAATTATTTCACACCTTTTTCCTCAGTGTCTGTGTGTTGTGTCTGTGTGTTGTGTCTGTGTGTTGTGTCTGTGTGTTGTGTCTGTGTGTGTCTGTCTGTGTGTCTGTCTGTGTGCAGGCGCTGAGCGTTGAGCAAAAGAAAGGAATGGATCAAATATAGATTTATGAGCTTCATGTCAAAATAAATGGATTTTACATGTTGCCACAAAGCGTTCGCCGTATTCTCGCTCAGGTCGCAGTGTGCAGGACGAAGGAGACAGGGTGCAGGAGGCAGGGTGCAGGACGAAGGAGGCAGGACTCAGGACGCATGGCGCCCCAATGTGTTAGCAATGGCAATAACGATGGAAATGGAAATGGTCGAGATGGCGATGGAAATGCCGAGATGGCGATGCTGATGCTGAGAATGGCAACAACAACAATAACAACAATAACAACAATGGTAACAAACAGCAACAATAATGAAAATATAACGTGGCATTAAAGTGTCATTTCAAACTCGTACAAATAAGTTCACATAACGTGCTGCATATATGGGTCACACACACACATACGTGTGTGTTTAGCTGATTGTGTTTGGTGTGTGTGTGTGTGTGTGAGCGGTAAGCGTTAAGAATAATCTTAAGTTAATATGAACAAAGTAATTTTTGCAAAAGTTGATCAGTTTTTACGCAACTCAAAAGATTCTGCAACAATCATTCAAAAGTCAATTGAAAACCCAAATGAAGTTATGCAAATTGGCTGAATTTAACGACGCAATGAAAGTTATCTCAATTATGTAATTTGAAGCAAATAAGGACTCAGGAATTGGAGTTGGCAAATTAAACGGTAGCGCGTTATTTCCTTTGCCACGTCACTTTTATCATCCCACTTGAGCCTGTCGACAATTCATGGCATACTTTTGAGCGCATCCTGTCAAAAGTCAGAACAGGGCGTAGGTCCTGGGTCGTGGGTCGTGGTTGGCAGGTCGTAGGTGCTCATCCTCATCGTCAGCTTGTTTCATCTCATCGCCACCTTATGTGACACATGACGCCAACCTCAACTCACCTCACCTCTATAATTTATTGACAAATTTTATACATTCAACACGCGTATTGGCCATTGCCAGGAACAAGAACAAGAACAAGAACAAGGACACGAACGCGAACACGAACACGTGTTCGAACAGGGTCGAGCAGAGCCGTCAAATAGGCTGACGTTAACCGTTAGCCGTTAGCAAAAGCTACTCCAATCACAACCTGGCTGATCTCTGAGCCTTTCCAGCTCCCAACTCCCGAGCAGAGAAGCACTTCGGCAATGTTGGCTTCGACTACTTTGCATATTGATAAATATGTAAAGAGCAGAAATCTATCATTTCGCGTGTTGCATAAATAAATACGTCAAAAGGAAAACTCACACGTCGAGAAGTGGGCTGCAGAAGGGCTGGGGGTTGGAAAAAGAAACCAAGCAAACACAACAACTGTTAATCAGCATCGTCAACTCGTCAGAAAATGCGAAAATACAATATTCGAAGTGAGCTGCTTTGTTGTGTGAACTTTTGATTCGTGCATGATTTTATTTTAAACAATTTGTAACTTAATGCAAATTGGTAAGAATAAGTAGCAGCCATTAATTGAGAAGTATTGCAATGTTTCGATGTTTTTCAGTGCCGCAGGGGAAATTCAAATGTGCAGAATGTTCAACATTTTACTTCTTTTCCATTTCCCGACCGAATTATAAAGAGAAACTTAAGTTTAAATAAAAATAAAAAAGTGTGTTGGCTTGTCCTTTTAGCTACTCTAGGTATACAGGGTATATAGTAGCTATCAATAGCTACAAGTATACAGGGTATATACTTAGTCGCTATCTATACCTACACGTATACAGGGTATATAGTAGCTATCAATACCTACACGTATACAGGGTATATAGTAGCTATCTATACCTACACGTATACAGGGTATATAGTAGCTATCTATACCTACACGTATACAGGGTATATAGTAGCTATCAATACCTACACGTATACAGGGTATATAGTAGCTATCAATACCTACACGTATACAGGGTATATAGTAGCTATCTTAACCTACACGTATACAGGGTATATAGTAGCTATCTATACCTACACGTATACAGGGTATATAGTAGCTATCTTAACCTACACGTATACAGGGTATATAGTAGCTATCTATACCTACACGTATACAGGGTATATAGTAGCTATCTTTACCTACACGTATACAGGGTATATAGTAGCTATCAATACCTACACGTATACAGGGTATATAGTAGCTATCTATACCTACACGTATACAGGGTATATAGTAGCTATCCATACCTACACGTATACAGGGTATATAGTAGCTATCTATACCTACACGTACACAGGGTATATAGTAGCTATCTATACCTACACGTATACAGGGTATATAGCAGCTATCAATTATAAAAAACCAACATGAAAACCAAGAAAACCACTTAGCTGACTTGTTCGAGAACCCTTTTAAAAACTAGTCAAAATAAACAAAATTAACATGGAAATTCAAAGTACTACGAGTACATAACATACATTAAATTTCGGCAATCCACAGTCATACTAAATATATACATTTAAGTGAAAAGTGGAAAGTGGAAACTGCAACTTGCAATTCAAAAGAGCTTTGGCATATTCGATTGAATACCACAAGAGCAAGGCCATTACAAGCTCTCTCCAATGTGAAGTACATGCCTGTTCACTCGTCCTTTTGTCCACTCGTCCATTTGTCCATTTGTCCACATGTCCACCCGTCCACCAGCCACTGACATGACCGCAAAGCCAATTCGAGAGCCAGGACGATTCGATTTAATGGAAAATCGACCGCAAAAACAGTAACAACTTGAGCGATTCAGAAATTGCAACATACGCTGACCAGTCGAGTCGCTGGAGACGAAGGACCCTGACGGTGCAGGACCCACCAGCTGACACACTTAAAGGACCCCTCCACACACACACACACTCACAGATCGAGCAGCTCCAGTCGGAAGTACTTAGCACAGCGCATTGCGGTGCCAGGAGGCACGCAATTAGGAGCTTTAACCGCAGCCTACAGCTGCCTACTTGCCCAGCGTATCTGAATCTGAAACGGAATCTGTATCTGAAACTGTAGTGTGTGTCCTTCATTTAACTAACTATTTGGGATAGACAAGCACTCGTATTACAGCATAGCTCCAAAGCCAATTCCAATCCCAAACCCAAACCCAATTCCAAGTCCATAACCAAATCAACCTAACCATACTCAAGTAAGCCACAAAACAAAGCGCAATCTCGAAAAAAAAAAACAAAATACACGAGGGTGGTTTGTAAAGCTTTAAAGTCATCGTTACCATATCGGTAACATGCTTCTGATAAATATATATCAGTGTAATGGTATTGGAGTGAAGGTCATACTTTCTATAGATAATTTTGAAAGCAAATGTATAAAAGAGTTATAAATCAATACTTTTAATTGTTCTACAGAAATTAGAAAAATAAAAACACATTTTTGTACATTATTCACAAGTAACATTTAATTAAACAAACTCAAACAACAAAATTAAATCAAAACTATTAACTAAAAACTGGAAACAATTGTTAAATAACAAACAGGAACATACAAATTGGAACTATTCAATCATCACTCTTTTGGCTGCACAATAAAAAAACGCAGTGTGCCCACCTCATTGGTAAAACTTGCCATGTTTGGCATTGAAAGCAGAAAGCACCTATCAAGAAGTGGATCACCGATTTTAGGAAACTTCTCCTCAGTTAGTTCCATATAGGCATCTACAATCAAAACAGTTAAAATACAAGAAGCCAACTTAAGACTTAATTGTAAACTTACCGCGTATTTGACAGAGTGTCATGGTAGTTTTTGCAGAATTGCATTTGGCCTTTAATAAGATCTCGCGCACATCCTTATCGATGTTAAGATGCTCTCGTTTTAGAGTATTGAATAAGTTATCCAAATCAATATCTGTAAACATTTTTCCGTCACAATTATTTTTACGAATTTAATTTTCTTAAATTTTACACAGTACTACACACTAGCACGAACTAAAATGTTATGATGAAATATATTCGTAGCATTCTACATCTCTTTGAACTTCATAGCCTACTATAACTCTCTTAACTTCAAAACACTCTAACTTTCTCTCACCTTTACTCTCACAGAGCGCTGTGGAAAACCGACTGCCAGTAAAGTTCACGTGTACCACCTTCACCCCTCAGCATAAACTATACCAACTCTCACTGCCTCAGCTCATACTTCCGCTTTCACCTACCTCTCTATCTCTCTCGCAACTCTCTCTCTCTCTCCTCTCTCTCACTTGACTTAGCTCTTTTAAATTTGGTGGTGCATTTCCCCAAAACGATCACTGACCTTTTCTTACTTCCTGCACCCTACATAAATAGATAAAAGGGAGTAATTAAGTACTGCAAATGTATGTAATAAGCATAAAGAGACTTTTCTGACTATGTAAAGTATATATATTCTTGATCAGCATCAACAGCCGAGTCGATTTAGCCATCTGTCTGCATTAAAGTTGTAATCTCTTACAGTAAAAGAGCTAAAGACACCAAACTTGGCATTTAGGGTCCTGTATACCACACGCAAATTAATTTTATTTCAACTTTCGGATACTATCCTTCATTTTTTTCGCAAAAAGGTTCCACAGCCACAATTTTAAAGATAGGGCCTTGATTTTTGAAACATATTTCATTCGGGTCAGATAATACACTCCAAAGCTACGTTGAAGAATCTATGAATCTGAACTGCTTGAAATGCAAGCTGGGAGCAGGAAGTCACGTGGTCGGGCACTCTCGACAAGAGCATTCTTACTTGTAAACTATAAATTACTGTTAAAACTATCGAGCAGTTTGCAGCATATTTTGTTTTGTCATTTTTTCAAAACCAATGCACCTGCAATCTATGCGAATTTTGGATTCAGTTAACGTGTTGCGCAACCCTTCGGTATTGGGCGCCTTTACACACTGTTACACAAATGTATTGACTGGTAACTGGGAACGGGTAACTGGTAAAGAAGTTCTACGTTGGGTTGAGATTCTCGAGGGTTGTCAGGGGCTGGCGAGGCTGCTCTGCTGTGTGTTTGGGCCGCGGCTTGTCGTCAACGCCTTCAAAAACAAGTTTCCCGATTAAGCAACACGAAAAGCGCACAAATAAGCCGCAACTGGCAGTTTTCGCTCGTTTCGTCGTTTTCAGTTCAGTTTTCAGTTGAGTTTTCTTCTACCTGGTCCTTTTTGCAGCAAACTAATTCAAGTGTTCCGTGAAATGAGTCGAAAATTGACATTCGATTTTCGAGACCATTGCACATTGTGTGCAGTGAATAAAGGTAAGCCACGGCTTTTTCCTTTCCCTTCCCTTCCCTTCCCTTCCTTTGCTTTGAATGCTTTAAGCATTGGCTTAAAGCGCAGCAAGAACCTCTAGCAGCAGGCAATCTATTTCACACTTGCATGTGAAATGCACATTCATGATGCCATTCAAGTTGGCAATGCATAAAGTAATTTCCATATCCATACTTCTATATACCACATCGTTCTCATAGCATGCGTGCCTTGCATTACTCTCTTCCAATTGGGGACAATTAAAAAGAGTTACAGCTAAAAAGAAATTCAAATCAAGTGGAGTTGAGTTGAGTTGGGGTGAGTCTATAGTTACTATAGCATTGTCGTCATGTAATTACAAATAATTACATTTTAGGTTTCGTACATACTTTATTAATCCCAAGTAGAGCTGCATCGAATCACTCAGACTTACTTCAAGTGAACTAATTCTCGGCATGAAGTGAACGTAGTCTTGAATTATCGTTCATTCAAATCCCAAAATGGTTCAATCAAATAAAAACACCTCTACGCGAGGTCAAAGTCTAGTGACGATGCAAATTCAAGGCACCAAACTTCATATATACAATTTTGTGACGAGGTATTTTCTGATTAATATAAGAACTATTTTAAACAATAAAATTAATTTAGTCGACTTTCACACTTTTCGTGTTGCTTCGTCACTAGCGTGGACAGCCGTCTACAGCCTTTTGAGTTCCAGTATCATTCATTTGAGTCCTATTATAACTGATTCGAATCTCATCGATTGTGGGACATAGAGCAGTCATCTTAAATCCAATGTCACAGAAACCTCTAGAGATTTTAGCTACGGTTGCTTTGCAAATCTTTTGAAAAAACCGTGGGTGTCACAGAAGTTCGAGAGATTTTATTTTTTCGAACTTCTTGAAACATTTTCAACTTAATTTGAAGCAAGTAGACAACTCTTTGCTATGTTGTATAGCACAGTAGAGATTTTACTAAAGATTTTGTAAAATGCGCTATGAATAACTATAAGAAACACGATTATGCAGATTATTCAGAAAAGCAGTTGTGCTTATATTAATATTTAAGGTGGAATTCGGTTGGAATTCGGTTGGTATTCGGTTACAGGAGGTTTCCGTGACATCCCCGTTAGGTTCCTCCCAAATATCCTCTACTGTCTTCTGGAAATATCACACTAAATAACTACTTTACAGATTACGAGTATGTGAAAAACTTCCAAAAAATGTCAGCTAAGGATTACAGAGCGTCATTTTGAAAGTGGAAGTGCCACAGGTGCGTCAATCACGAATCACGAATCATGATGATGATGCTGATGCTGTATGTACTTATGTTCAAACTATGACATAACGTGTTTCATGAGATCAAGTGGTTTCATTGTTGTTGTTGGCCTGCACTTGAAGCACTCACATGCAGAAATGGGCAAACAAGCAACTAGGACATTGGCAACATCCTGGACGATGGTTGAAGGTGCAAAGGCAGCCCTTTGTGTGCAAGATGTGTAAGATTGCAGAAGAATAAATTTTCAATGGAACATAATAAGCAGTACCTTCTCGCAGTATTATGGCATTTTTCATCATTGTTGTGCAGGGTGCTAAGGCCAGAGGACTTTGCGCAAGCTATGAGCCAATCAAGATTCCTTGTCGGAAGCAGCCTGTGCCTGCCATGAGAAGGTAGAGCAGGAGTGGGTTCATGTGCAGGACATGAGCGCTTACTTCAGAAAGCATGCAATTAAGTAGACATGCAGTGCTGTGTCCTTTTCAGGACTACTCTTTGGACAAGCCCTACAGTCCATTTTTGGTAACTGTCACTGAGACTAAAAATGAGAATGAGAATGCGAATGCGAATGCGAATGAGACAACAAAAACTTTTCTACTCGCACTCGTTATAATTATTCACAAGTTTTGCGAAATGAGTGTGTCGCAGTGCCGCAACCAAGAACAACAACAACAACAACAACTACAACTACAACAAGAAGTGCTCAAATTGTGCCGACTCTGTCGCTTTTCACTGGCGCAGCTCATTAAATATTTAATAGTGAAATTAAAAGAATATGCCAACTGTGCGCAAAATGTCCTGAAATGGCCGCATGCCACACGCAAAGCCGCCAAATGTGCAGTTGCAGCTAAAAGTTTCAACATGAGAAAGGACAGGCATGACGATGCGCTGGTAGCAGACAGGACGAATAGGACGAAGAGCCAACAATTTGAAGAGACAACTGCAATTATTTACACAAATGTTTATTAAAATTACTTTTACAACTTGCTAATTTCATAATAGAGTTTTTCATTAGTATGACAAACACATTAGCACATTTTCATTTACATTTACATTCGCAATACATATTCGAATGGCCGCTAGTTATCAAGGTTCGAAACCCACCCACCTAACATACACTTATCTAGTCTAGCCTAGTCTAGATGGCCTGCGAAAATAAACTTGTTCAAGTATATTTGTTTTTATTGATCGCTTGCGGTTGTGCACAATTTAGATCAAGGATATCGATATGGCTTCATGTTCATGCCAAAGCATTTTGTCAATGCTAAAGAACATTTATGCCCATTTTCATTTTGGCGCGACGACAACTTAGCGCGCCTCGTGAAAAACTCGATAGGCAAAGTGGAAAATAATGTGGCTCGGAAAACAGCAAACGGCAACGTCGCGACATGCCCTCCTGCTGCCCCTCCTCTACTTGCTGTTGTTGTTGTTGTTGTTGTTGTTATCGTTACCACGGAGTAACAACAAAATTACAAAATTAAATTATTTTCAAGTGAATTTATCAACATGGCATAAAAGATTCTGCGCTGCTCCCGGAAATTGCTAAATATTTTTGTTGCCAATTGAGCTTTTTTTTTCGAGTTTTTGATACTCGCATTAGAGCTGCCTTGGCACTTATGATTCTGTTATTAACGACATAATTAAACAATAAAATGTTTGCCCGTATCGCTTGCCTATCAAATAAACAAATTTCGATTCAATGTTATCAAGCGTTCGCATTTCCGTCACAATTGGCCATCTTTCAAATATTGCCTTTGCCTTATTTTAATCGGTTCTTATTAAGTAGGCTATAATTAAGTAAATGTTGAACTTGAACATGAAAACATCTGCACTTTTTCTCGATTTGTTTTAAGCCTTGAAATGTATTTATAATCAGGGACCATAATGATTACAATTTTGATAATAAGAATTATAATTTAATACAATTAATAATAACAATTGTTCATATACATTTTGTATTCAATTTACTTTACTATGATGGTTTTTTGTTTTAAATAATGAAATAACTTTTATTTTCAGTCTCCGTATGTATTCTGAATGGGCTTTAATCAAAAACTAAACGCATTAAATGTACCACAATCGCGTATCTGATAATTAAGTATATTGAAGTATTACAATAAAAAGCACTTGTTTTCTGGTGTATTCTTGAAAGCATGCTGTCCATCCAGGTAGTCCCACCCTTTCAGACGAACAGAGCAACTGATTTGTAAAAAGACAGCTGGAAATACACATTACTTTTGATAAGGTAAAGAGAATGACTAGATTGCCTTTAAAACAGGCCACATACAAATACAGAGGCAGACTGGCAAACAGGGCCAAAAGCAGCAGCAGAGAGAGAGATTTGGCCAAAGAGGATGCTGTCTGATTAATTAGGGCATTAATTTTGCTAAATTACTCCAATACATTAGGGATATCGAAGCCATTTATCAAAATTAACCTGAGAGAGCCAATGTAAATGAATTCTCCGAGCGTACTAATAAACTACGAGTATTTCAACTTCATATGGCTCTAGTTAGGCTTCGCATACTCCAAACTCCACAAAGAATTCAACATATCTAACTGACGGTGATTACCATTACATGGCGTATCAATATGCTTGATTGCTGATGCCTGATTCCTGATTCCTGGCACAAGGAGAGAATAGCTTCAAAGTTCCGCCATGAAACGCAACTCGTTAGTCATTTACTGGAAACAACAACAATAGTTGCTCAAAGTTGTTCAGATGGCATTCTGAGTATGCATTATACTCGTGTAGATAATATACCAACTCTATAGGAAATGCTTTTCTCAGTTTTAAACTGCCATGACTTCGTTAGATGTGAACCGATTTTCATATAGAATGTGTTTTTTCCGGGACTGCAAATAATGATTATTTGTATGAGAACTAGGGTCGTTGAACATATATCAATATCGATATTTTTGAGTGATATTTTTGAGCAATATCTTATAACGGAACATTTTCGCTATTGCTCCTTCCCGTTCGCTTGCAATTTTAACAAAACGCACACATTAATTGCAATGGATTTTAAAAGTAACTTTATGAAGCAGGACAACACTGCTGCCAAGAGCAAATTGTGCAACAAAAGCATTAAAACTAGAGGAAACATGACAAACATGAAGAGTCAGATCCGAAATTTGAAATAAACTTGATCTGCGTATGGTATACAGGAACTCGCATGCCAAGTTTGGTGTCTCTAGCTTTTATAGTCTCTGAGATATGTGTGTTCATACGAACAGACAGACGGACAGACAGACGGACAGACAGACAGACGGGCAGACAGACGGACAGACAAACGGTCATGGCTAGTTCGTCTCGGCTGTTGATCCTGATCAAGAATATATATAGTTTATATTGTCGGAAATGCCTCCTTCTGTCTGTTACACACATTTGCAGTAATTTTTAACTGCCTTTTTCCCATTTTTAATGGGAACAGGGAGTAAAAACTATATCATTTTAAGTTTAAACTAACTATTTCAATTAAATAAATAATAATAATAACAGACAGACATAATCTTAATGCTTAAATAAAATATATATATCATAAAATAGGCAGGCGCTGAGTAAAGCATTTCAGGAGAAGAAGCAATCAAAATTGAGAGCTGTGAAATCAGTAAGTTTATTTAGGAGTACTATAATCAGCGTTCCCAATACATTTCGCAAATAACCAGACGGGACAGACAGACCGACATTGCTAAAATACATACATAAAAAAAATACAAAAAATTCTAGATATAATTAACATAAAACCATAACAAAGCTACGTTAAATTCAGTTTAAAATTAAGTTTAAGTATTGTAAACTTGAATTGTTTGATATTTGTATTTTACTGTAGCTAATTTATGTGTCATATTTTATGTTCTTTACTTGGAATAGCTTGGAAATAACAGTTCCATCCGCAATATATCTCGGTATTCGACGATTTTCTTAGTTCGCGAATGTCCTAACGTTTTATAATTGCTTGAAAATTTATGAAAAAGATTCCTGATAATAATATGGTGTGCAAGCGATAAAGAGCGTCGAGGGTAAGTCAGGATGAGTTGTAGACATACTAGATTGAAATCATTTTGATGCTTTACAATTATTATAAAGTCGAAAGTAGAAAGTAAGTAAATAAAAAAAGATTTGTATATGTAGTGACCATTTGCTATTTTCTTGATAAAACGAAAAGACTTTCATATACACACACCTGGCAACACTGGTCTGGAGATACTCGACTGAGATATGTCGTATGTGCGTGTTAAAGCGAAAAGCAGTTGACACAATTAAAGAAATTGATTGAAAGAATATTTACAACAAATAAGATTTAAATAAGAAATGCAATATGCAATCAAAATAAGATTATGCCCCAAAAAGACCCTCAGTTGGGTATTACACCAAGTAAATGCTTAAACTGGTTGAGAATTATAAGCGAATATTAACTTTTTTCATTTTCTGGCATGCTTTGATGATTTGATGATTTGATTATAAAGTGGCATGCTTTGAAGAAAATAATTTTGTTTTTGTTGTGACTTTTCTTTCGTTTTGTATAGAGCAGAGAGATGTGTTTAAAGCAGATTTTCTTTGTTGTATTTTCGATATAATTTTTTAATTCAAAAAAAGGTAAATTATGACTCATATATATAGCAAAATTGGTTTGAAACAATTTGTTGCACACAGTAGCTGAAACATTGCGTTTAGCCAACTTCTTGCAACTGGCGCTGGCTATGTAAATCTCATCGTCCATAAATATTCAAATCAGGTTTGCATTATCTCGAACAAGGTGTTTTGATATGCGCGTGTATATTTGAGCCCGGCAAAACGTATTGATATTTCTGTTAGCAAACTGAGCAAAACATTGGTTTAACCACAATTAAAAGGGCCAACTATGATACCACGAATTGAATTCGGTAATAAGCTACTGTGACGTATTTATTAACTTTATTTATTTATAAGTAAAAGCACTTGAATGATACAAAGAAGAAATAAATAAAAAGCTTTTCAACCTGATTTCTGATTTAATTTCTTCTTATTTTCAAGCTATTCCTAGCTTGTTTTAAATGTGGGTTTAACTATTTTGGGAGAGTTGGCCACACTGACTACAATTGGCGCATTCCTTCTAACTGCTGCATAAAAACATTGCACAACTCAATTATACCAGCCATACCTATTTTAAGGGAACGGGATAAACGACAAACATGACTAAATTTTTGTCAGTGCATAGTCCCGATCGGCATTAGCAGAAGAGAGAGAGAGAGTGTGAGAGAAGGACACAAACGAGAGAGTGATATAGAAAGAAAACAAATGCGAATGCTGCTCTAATTTCTGTGCTCCTGTGCTCAACCAATAATCATTATTTTTCAAGTTTAATTTTGTGCTCAAAAATAAAACGTAAGTTGCAATTTCGACTTTGTCTGGTTTTTGTTCGCTAGATTGATTTTCGATTTGAGAGTAGCAGTTGTACAGCAATAGTATTTATATGTCCGTCAGTCTGTCAGAGTATCTAACCAGCAGTCAGACAAACATGCAGTCTGTGGCAAGTGCAGCTGTTTGAATTCAATTCCACAGAATACGTTAACAAAACGCTTGATAATACAGCAATGAGCAGGATGAAGCTGTTGACGTCGACGCCGAAGTCTGTAAGCAGCCTAATGCTTCTATTTCTCTAAACGTGTGGTGTATTTTTGTGATATTTCCGCCAAGGCACCACATTTGTGTGGTCACAGAGACGAACTTGAACTCGAAGCAGAAGATGAAGATGAAGATGAAGAAATCGCAGAGTCTGTCGCAACTGGCTCCATTAACGTATATGAACTACACTTCCTACTTACAATTGCAGGCATATTATGAAAAATGCACAATGTGCCATCAACACACGGATAAGCGATACCTTCAGCAAGCTCGTCGTTTTGGTCCCTGTCCCGGGTCTCTGTTCTGGTCCTGGTTCTGGTCCCTGTCCTTGTCAGCGTCATCGGATTAAAGTTTCTAGGGCCTTACCCAAGACAGGTAGTCTATTCTGCTTTACATTTTTATGTGTTGCTATACAAGCAATTTGTGGGTGTGGAAAAGGCAAGGACGCAGGACGAAAGACGACATCGAAATAGGGGCTTTGCTACTAGTGGCTGGGGCGGCATAAATAATTGAAATATTCACTAACAGAAAGTTGAAGACGTTAATGGCGCTCGTCAAGGCAAAAAGGGATGAAATTGTCGCTGCCGCTGGTGTTTTTCCTTTTGGCTTCTGCTTTTGGTTTTGGTCCTGGCTCTGGCTCTGGCTCTGGTTCTGGTTCTGCCACACTTCTGCTGACTTCGTGCTTGATTGAGGTTTACTTTGCCGAGAGGCTAATGCATAAACCATGCACAGACATCAACAAGCATCTTACATGAAGTGGCTGTGCAGCATCTTAGTGCTGATCCCAGTTAGTGTCTGGTCTTGGTCCTGGCCCTGGCCCTCTGTTGCTGCTCCTGTCCCTATCCCTGTCTATATCCCTATCTCTATCCCAAAAGTAGGCAACATATTTCTAGCTCATTATAAGGCAATGGCTTTGACAACTGGCTACCGCATCGTCTACGAAAGGCAGACAACGAACTTCAACTCCAACTCCAAGTCTAACGCCAACGCCTCAGAGCAATGCCCATTTTGTTGTTTAACTTGTCCTTTTGCGTTGCTTTTCCTGTTTTCCTGCTGCTTGCTACTTCCTTCCTTCCCAAGATCTCTGTTTAGCGATTACAAATGGCGTAGCCGCCATATTCCATTTCCATTTTCATATTCCCAAAACGCTGGCATGCGTAATGAGCTCGTTCGAGTTCGAGTTCGAGCTCTCATTCTCGTTCCTCGTATCTCGTTCTGGTTCCTCGTTTTCAAGCTTCAACGTTTTTTTTTTTTTTTCTTGTTTTGTAATCTTAAAATAATTTCGCAGCATGCTCAAAAATTTGTATGTAGATATGAAGCAGGACGATTGCGACTTTATATAGCGTATATAACATATATATTTCGCTGGCGGGCATCAGGGCAGGGCAGGGCAGGGCAGGCGTGTTGCTTTTTCACCCAAAAATTCCTGTAGCAGTCATTTTCGTTTATTATCACCAGGCGTTGACTGCTCCTGACTCCTGTCTCCTGACTAACTGAAGGAGCGCAGGATACTGCAACCATTGCGCAGCCATAAAGTTTTCTGTACTCATGTATCGTACGATCCATCCATCCGTATTGGGCATAAAGCAAAGTTATTCGATTTCGTGCATATGAAGCTTTAAAGCAATATCCTTAAACTTTAATTTTGTACATGTGTGTGTGTGTGTGGGCGCGCCTGGCACAAACTGTTACCACAAACGCAAACGCCAAAAGGAAATAAATGTGCGACTTTGCAATGAAACAGGCATTTATGGTGCCATAAAACAAACCAAGCACAAATATTTCTAACTCATCTTAAAACAAGTATGTACATCCAAGCATATGTATCTCTCAATGTATATGTTTGTATCTGTGTATCTGTGTGTATCTGTGTGTGTGTGCACATAAACACGCTTACGTTCGTCCACATGTCTTTGATTACATGCCAACAATTTGTATGTATGTGTTGGGTTTGCGGCTTAGGTTTTAGCCCTAAGTATAGACATGCATAAAGTTTGCTTCGATAAAGTTTAAGTTTGATTAGCGCAGCGCCAATAGAAGTCTGTCTGTCTGTCTGTCTGCCTGTTTGTCAGCAGAGTGAATAAAACAGGCAAACAGCACTGAGCCCAGTACTATCGATTGTGCTATTACATACATATATACATACATACATACTTATGTATAACATATAAATATGTACAACAGCAATAGATTAAATGCATTTTTTTGGTACTCTGTTCACAAAATGTGAAATATTCAGCTGAACAGCAGATGTTTTCGTTTCCGACAAAGATTTTTCAGAGTTATCAAGTTGAATGTTAGAGGACTGCTGATTATGAATGTAAATCGTCTTTATGTCGATATTGCCTTGAAAAATATATCGCGCAGTAATATCCTTCAATACATTGACACCAAAATATCGTTCACATTCTAAAATTGAACATCATTTTGCTGAAAGTCTGCTCATTTTGAATCTGAATTCCACTATCGAATGAATTCCATTAAAATAAATTTAACCACAACAATAGAAAGATTTTATAATTCTAATATGCTACACATTTATCAGTTAACATTCTTCGAAAGTGTTATTTGAAATTTGATTTTCCAACAAAACATAAAAATATCGTTAAAAAATTAACATTTGATGTAGCGAAGAGGATCAAAAGAAATATAAGAACGATATTTTGCACTAAAATATCAATAATAATGATAAATTTTGTATCAACCCTTCTATTGATTAAAGAGTTGAAAACTAATATTTTGACTTGGTAAAAGGCAACAGACTGGAAACAGAGTATGCCGCAGTCGGAGACCTGCGACCTCCAACATGCTTAACTGTTTCAGTTGAGCTGCTGAACAGGTGTTATTATATTTTCGCGCAGTGCACGTACAACAATTACATATGGTACGTATTCGTACTCGCATATTTACATATGTACTCAGACTATTATGTATTTACATACATGTGCACATACGAGTAGTTATGTGGACCTCAGCAAATTTGTAAAATTGTGAAATAAACCAACACGCATTTTAATAAAAAGCGGCAAAAACAAAACCAAAACGCCGTAAAACCCCGAAACACGAAGGAGCAGCAACAAAATTTGCACAGCGCAAAGCAAAAAAGAAGAAAAAAAACCACAAAATACAAAATACAAAGGGCAAAATTACTCCCTCGGGAGTTCAGTGCTCTCCCAACAAAATTACCACGAGCTCGTCGTTGAAGTCGGAGCAGGAGCAAAGGAGCAAAGGAGCAGGAGCAAGAGTAGGAGTAGGTTCGGGGAGCAGATGTTTGTATGTTGATGCTTGTATGTTGTATGTTATGTTGTGAAGAGAATAGAGGTGGCTCGAAGGTTTTCCAAATGCTGAAAAGTAAGAAATGAAATGTCGCATATTAAAGTCGCCTTTTCCTCGAGACATCAACGTCAACTTCAGCTTCAGGTTCAGCTTCAGGGATACGATACCAAAGAAGAAAGGAGCGATGCGGAGTGGAGCGACGAGCAGAGATGAGTTGAAAGGGAAGGAGGTTAAATTATTTTAAAGTGCTTTGCGGTTATTTGGTTGCGTTCGTTACTGCTCTTTTGCGTTGACACTTGAGAACATTTCAAACACACGACAACAATTTTGTGTATTTACATATTAAAGTGAAATAATTTTTTGTTCTTCTTCATGTTGTGTTGTAGCTGTTGTTGTACTCTTGTTGCGAGTCACAGTCCCATTTGCATGTTTGCAAGCAACGGCACATTTTGTCGGGTAAACAGTGTTAATGAAGTCGCATTAATTTGAGTGCATTACACAAGACTACAAGAGTAAAGCCGCCACAGCTGTAGTAAGTACAAAGGAAGAAAAGCACAGCAGAAGCAGAGCAGAAGCAGAAGCAGAAGCAAAAGCAAAAGCAAAAGCATTTCGAATACAAGAATACGAGTAAGCTGTGCCGAGGCAGAGACAGCGACAGCGACAGCGACGGCGGCAGCAACAGAGGCAGCGGCAGCGACAGAGGCCAAAAAGACAAACAACAACAAAAACGCACACTGACAGAGTTGTATTGAATCGTTCGGCATAAGTTGGAATAACATTTGAACGAGTCATTGAACTGAACGAAACGAACGAATTATGTGCCTGTCGTTCGTTAAGTTCATTTCAATCAGTGTTGCCCAATTGTCAATAAGTCAAAATAGCTAAATTGGCTACAAATAGCTAAAATTAATAAAAGGTCGATACATTTTTATAGCAAATCTAGTGTTGTTCTTCGAGAATAACAGAAAAAATAACTTTATTTGTATTTATACAATATAATAACACTTATTATAATTTAATCTAAATAATCAGCTTGGCTTGTTTTGAACTTGAAGCTCTTAAAAGCATTTAATACCCTTACTTTTTTTTTTATTAAACTGTTTGCACACTTTTTCTACCTTTGCATTCCACAGTGGCTATAATAAAATCATGGTGACAAACGAAGAATTTTTCTAATTGTTTGCGAAACTTTGACCAGATATTTATATTATTCTTTAAATAAATATAAATAATATAAGTTCCTTTAGTGCATTAAAAAAAAATCCAATTATGAATAACAATTTTAATTTGCTTGAAAGAATATACAAATAAGTATCGTATGGGCATTTTAAGGGTCTTAAAGCGCTTTCCTCAGAAAACAAGATTGCGTTTTTTTAACACCTTTTCTGCCTATGGTATATATCAACATGTATACCAAGTTTGGTTGCTCTAGCTTTAAAACTGTGGAAAAAACCTGCGCTCATGCAGACGTACAGACAGACGGACATTTCACAAGCCCAATATACTCTTTTTTTTTGCAAAAAAATTTAAAAAAAAGAGCATAAAAAGCCACTTGCTAAATTCAGTAGTTGCCCGTTGTTGACTTTTCAAAATAGCTAGATCTGACGTGAAAATGTCTAAATTGACAACACTGATTTAAATCCGATTGTCGTTCGTTGTGTTCATTAGAGTTGCATTGTTGCTTGAGACCAAATACTTTCTGCAACACATTATGACTGTTTTTTTTTTTTTTTTTTTTTTTTTTTTTTTTTTTTTAAGAAAGCGCAGAAATGAAAACTTAAACGATAAAAAAGAAAACAACATACAAAGTAGTTAGAACAAGGAACAAACTGATGAACGAAATGACACATTAGCTCAGAACTTAATCTTGAAATTGAACTAAAATGTGCAACTCCAGACTCCACACACACACACACACACGCACGCATACACACGCAGACATTCATGTATGGTCGCCACCACAGCAGAGACAATGACAATACAAACATTTAGTAACAGGGAAAAATGGCTAAATGGCATAAAGAAGATAAGAGAAGGAAACAAGGCCAAAGAGTTTGAAAGCGGAGAAGAGTTCTCTTCGTCTTGGTCCTTATTGTTGTTGTTATTGCTGTTGTTATTGTTATTGTTGTTGTTGTTGGCCTCCTGCAGCGTCGTAAAACGGTGTTGGCAACATGAAAATCTTGTCATATTTTTCTTGTTTACTGTCAACATCTTTGTACTTCAAGTCCCATTATGTTAATTATGATGAAGTAAACAGGACACAGTTGTTATTTATTATAATTACCAGCAGTCAAGCGCCAAGCTGAAAACACAAGACGCCAACGCAAAATGAATTTGTTGCGAGCGAGCTCTGAACTCTCCCCCCACCACCCTCCCTCCACCAGCAAACCCCTCCAAAAAAAGCAGCAGAGAAAGTGAGAGAAAGGGGTAGCTGCCTCCCCCATCAAGCAGCGGAGGGAGCAAGTTATTGACCGCTTTGTGTTGGTATAGTTATTTAGTTTGAGAACTGCTATCAAGCTTGTAAGCCTGTCCCATTTAACTTTAATTCAATTAAAATTTGCAATTTGAAATTTGAATTTTGAAATTGTTGAAAATTGTAGTTACCCAGCACATCATCCGATTGTGAGTTGAAATGAGTTGCATTCTCGACTCGAGTCAACAAATTGGAAAAGCCATAATATTTACTTATCCACATATATGTACACTCACACACACACACTCCCACACTCAAGATTCTGCTTAACGCATTAACAGTTAACATGGCATATGATAAGTTTTATTGAAACTTTGTCTTTTGTTTTGTGGAACACGAATACATATAATGGAAATTCCTAGCATACTTTGCTGCATTGTTTGGCACAGGCGCAGGACCTTTCAGAGGCGGACGGTGTGCTGAGGGGGCGGCGAGTGGGTGGCGCCGTTGATGTTGGTGTTGGTGCGTTTTTGTATTCAGCGCAAACAAAAACAATCAATAGAAATTGGTATGCAAACAGGCTTTTGTATGCGGGTCTGCGCTTATTTGCTCAAGAAAGTAAAAGCAAAGAAAAGTAAAGGCCTTACACACACTCAGGCACACACACACACACACACACACACTATACATACAAAAGCACACACGTATACAAAACATTGTCGCTGAGAAGGGGTTTCTGCTGTGCCATATTGGACTTGTTCCCTAAGTCAATGCCAGCTGGACAGGACAGAACAGGAGAGAGCAGAACAAGACAGGACAGAACAGGACAGAACAGGAGTGGACACGAGCGGACAACAAAGGGGTAGTGGAACGGGACAGTGCCATCTACTCTTGAGTTTCTGTTGAGTTTTGCAAGTGTTCGTCGACACGTTGAATCTGCCCCGTTTCATTGTTTGCACCGTTGCCCCCCTCCCCCCCATCTAGCCCCCTTCCCCCCTATGCCCCCACTAAAATGCATTTTTAATAATGCAACGAATGCTGTGCTGTCCAAAAACAATGACATTAATTAGCCGCTCTTTGTGAGTGCAGAACAAAAAGTAAAATGCAGCTGAGCCTTTGTGTTCTCCTGCTGCTTTTGCTCCTCCTCCTCCTCCTCCTCTTCCTGCTGCTGCTCCTTCAACTCCTAGTCCTTATTGTGTTGCTGTGTGCTCTGTCCATTTCTTTTATGTGCACCGACAGCGGAAAAATTCATTACACTTTTGCACAGCGCGCAAATTTTTGTATTCAGAACAAAAAGCATGAAAATGTTTGGATGGTGTACAAAAATGCCACTACAGTGCTCATTCTCGTCCTTTTACTCATACCACCCCACATATAATAACAAGTGTGTGTGAGTGCGAAAGAGCCAAATGAAGCGTTCGTTGCATAAGACGTTGCACAGATGATGTTGCCAGTCTAGCAAAAGCAAAATTTAATGATACTGCGTCGTATACTTGATATTTGTATAAATATTAGTTTAGCTTCAAAACACGCTCGTCTCGCAATTGTTATGACTTGTCTTAATTAGATAAGTAGCACGGGTTTTATAGCATTGATAGTGCAACTTATCTGGTTGTGGACATCATCCGATTGTGGACACACCTGCATAACTTTTGGCAGTGAGCAGTTGCAGCTAATCTGATAATGTCTGTACGATATTTTATTGCTGATATTTCATATTTAATGGCGATAAGTCTTCACATTTTCCCATTTTCAGCGTATTTTTCAGAAGTGTCCAGAACAGGCTAAGAAAATGTCTTTTTTCAAGATAGAGTACTCCATAAAAAGCTGAATTGGAATCAAATAAATTCTCTCGGGAGTAGTTACCTAAGGTCTGTAGCTTTCCATTTATATACATATTTTAGCTTGGTCAAAAGTTATGGCTTAAATAGCTAACTATATCCACAACGAAATTAATAATTAAAAACAAGAAAGAAATGTTACCTTCGGCGTGCCGAAGACATATACCATTGCAGAAAAGATTTGCATAAGAAAGCTTATTTTTCAACCGATCGTTCCTATGGCAGCTATAAGATGTAGTGGTCCGATTTCGCTGAAATTTGTTCAACATATGTGGATAGTGTTTAAACTGAGACATAGTGAGTTTGGTTGAGTTATTTTAAAAAACAAAAAAGTTGTTCATACAAAAACTTATTTTTCAACCGATCGTTCCTATGGCAGCTATAAGATATAGTAGTTCGATTTCCATGAAATTTTGCAAACATATGTGGATAGTGTTTAAACTGAGACATAGTGAGTTTGGTTGAGTTATTTTAAAAAACAAAAAAGGTTTCATACAAAAACTTATTTCTCAACCGATCGTTCCTATGGCAGCTATAAGATATAGTGGTTCGATCTGGCCGATTCTGACATATGTACTGCTAGCAATAAGAATAAGCATCTGTGCCAAGTTTCATCACGATAGCTCTAAAACTGAGGGACTAGTTCGCATATAAACAGACGAACAGACGGACAGACGGACATGACGGACATGATTCGGCTGTTGATGCTGATCACTTTTTTTTCTGTGAGGGTATACTCTGCAAGGGTATACAAATATAATAATAATAATAATCTATGAATTGATGTAAAATGGTATTAACTATCGCTGCTTTTCTCTGCACAAATTTGAGTTTGGGTAAAAGTTATGACTAACGAATAAGTTCCCTTAATATTGAAATGATTAATTAGATAAAAAGAACAGTTTATAGCCGTAAGTAATCAGTATCGATGGTTTTGTAAAACAAAAGATACTAATGAAATGCACTAATAAGCCAAAACTAGTTTTCAATGCAATGAATTGATGTAAAATGGTATTAACTATCGCACTATCGTTGCTTTTGGCGTTCTATTTACCAGTTGTAACTGAATAGTCAGTTTATATGCACGTACGCGTATAAGCATGCATTTGTATATGTGTTTATGTGTGTATGTGTATGTGTGTGTGTGTGTGTGCATGGTGTGTATGGCACGCCTCCTTTAGTTCTATCTGGTATTGTTGTTCGATGTTATTGCATTCTTCCGCTCAATGTGTTGACTGGCAGTCCAGAGACTGTCCGATTCCCCTGCTGCTTTCAGCTTTCAGCTAGCCCTATGCCATCCACTCGCAACTCGCCAAGCTGACTCTGAATGGCAACTGATGTCCTGCAGGCAAGTTTTCAGTTTTCAGTTTCCAGCATAGCAGAGACAGACAGAGAGAGAGAGAGAGAGAGAGAACTCTTAAATATATCGCAAATGCAGCTGCAGCATGCCAACAACAAAAAACAAGGGCAGACACACCGAAACTAGTAGAAATACACAGACAAGCAGACACATACATACATAGATACGAGTATATTTAATGCATCTGGCACAATTGTGAATGCGAGCGTTGTATGTGTGGGTGTGTGTGTGTGTGTGTGTTGATGCCAGTTTGGTGCTAGTCACATGTAGTATTTGAAAAAAATAAACAAACCGCGCCATAAATTGCAACTTTGTAATTTTGAGAATGTAAACAGGAAATGTTTTGTTCCTTTTACTCAGTTGCAGTTGATTTGAGTATATATTTTTCTTATTGAGGTTGCAAGCAACATTTTGCCAAACACTTATTATATGATTTCTCTCATTTTAAAAGGCGTGCAGCAGAAAATGTCATTACACATTCAAAACGAGCAGTATGGCTTCAAATGTGAATGCTAAATAAGATTCACATTCAAATGTAGCCTACGCTAAAAAGTATGCTACACTTTTTGCGCATTTGCACGTCTCCTTACTCGCATGTGCGTGTGTGTGTGCGTGCGTGTGTGTGTGTGTGTGCGTGTGTGTGCGTGTGTGTGTGCGCGAATTGGTTACATATAAATGCTGCGCTTAAATGTGACTCCATAAAATCGGGATTGTCTGTGCCGTGCTGAGCTCCCTTTTGAATGCTCAAACTGCCGTTTTTCGGATAACACTTTGTGCAACTCGCTGTCTGTCGCTGTGTCTCTGTTTGTGTGTGTGTGTGTGTGTGTGTGTGCATGCATGCGACAGGATGTGTATGTCAGTGTGTGTGTTTAAAAGGTTAAGTGTAGCACGAGCAGCTTTCTATGCGCTTAACTTGCTGCTGCGGCAAGTGCAGCTCAAGTTTCGAAAGTCTACTTCAAGTTCCATAATTGCAGTGTAAGTGTTGCATGTACATACGTATTATATATATACCCACCATATGTATATATATATATATAAAACTAATAAAAAAAATGGCACACCATGTGCTCTTCGCTTATTAGGGTTCTTTATTTTTTTTAATCAAAATTGTTGTAGCCCAAGGCTAAGGCTAAGACGAGTTGGGGTTCAGTTCACTTCACACGCGCGTCCAGGCTGCCACCAGTTGCACGATGAAAGAAAGCAATCAAGCTAATTCATTTGTAAACTTTTCACTGACTTTCAGACTTGCGCAACTTTAGAAAATTAATTTTTGGTTTATACCCAAGTAACTTGACATCGTGACAGCCAAGCCAGCGGTGAGCGGAGGGCGGAGAGCGGAGAGCGGTAACCCACCACAGCAGTCACAATTTGACGCATCAGAACTTTGATGAAAAATCACACACAAATATATCGTGATACAAATACTCGTACAAAAGTTGGCTTTGCCTTATCAAGGACTCTCTGTCGAAATGATTTACACCTATGCGTACACACCTACACGTACACACCTACACACACACACACACATATTTACGAACGGTCATATAAATTTCCACATTAAGTGCTCAGCAGCGGCCGCATTTAACAGAAGCAGCAAGGAAAACCGTGCAAAACGGTCATGGAAAGTTTTTTGGCTTGGAAAAAATATATAAAACAAATTTATAACAAAAACGTGATGTGCTTATAGATGGATAGCTGATGATGACGACAGAGCGACAGGGCGACAGAGCGACACAACGAAAGAACGACAGAAGTCAGGGGAACAGTTGAGCGACTCAGACAAATGATAACATTTTCGACATATACCCTGTATATATCAAATAATGCTATAAAGCGTATTTATTAAGTTCTTCAAATCTTTGTTCAAGTTCAATCTTATAAATTATAATCTTCTGTCAAACACTAAGAAAATGTTTTATTGACTTTTTCCACCCGACCTGTGCTACAGGGTATTTTCTAGTCTCTCGACTCTACACTTAAGCAATCTTTCTTCCTTCTTGTTATACTCTTGCATCTTGCAAAAGGTATTATAATTTTGTCACGAATTGTGCAGCGTAATTGAAGTCGACGTCTCCGACCCCATAAATTAAACTATATATATTCTTGATTAGCTTCAACAGTCGAGCTGAACTAGCCATATCCGTCTAGCTGTCTATTTGTCCAACTGTCACCAAAATTCGAAAGATAATTTGCTCAAACCTACGAGTTCTGAGTTTGAGCATTATCTTTCAATCAATCTCAGCCATTCTGAGTTTGTCATTCAGACTAAATTTGATAAAAATCAGGCGACTATATCTTATAGCGCCAATGGAAACAATCGGTGTATAAAAACAAGTTTTCATTTGAAAAACTTTCCTGCAAGGGCATCTATAACTTTTATAAGTTTTCTTGCTTGTTTCCTGTTTTGTATTGTAATGCACGCACGCGAATACTGACAACCATTTGGACAGGACATCAATGTCCTGTATGGATGAGATGTTGGTGTAATGTGCCACTGCTCGTTGATTCTCGTCAGACATTCAGCTAAGCCTTGAGAATCCCATTAATCAGAAGTTCGAAACACAAGCAGCAATATTACCTGACTATATAAGTACTTTAAATAAATGTTGCCTGAATAAGGATAATACCTATACAAATAAATTTTTGGTGAAGTAGTTGGCAGAATTTAAATTCGATGCTCTTGCACATTTCATCATATTCAGCCAGAGGATTAAATCATGCTCATGTTTATGGCCACTTGATATTATAGCCCCCACCAATTGACTCACCTAAATACGCTGACCCCAATGACCTTGCCAACCAAATGGTATAACCCACTCCCACACTTTTGATATAGGCATATCAGCGAAATTACAGTTCATTGCATTTGCGTGGCTTTTGACTATTTGTAGTGCATTTCAGAGTTTCGTTTTGGCAAACTAAAATGCGTGTTTTGATTGCAAAAACGGCATCCTTTTAAGTACATTAGGGTGCTCGATTGGCCAGCTTGTGTTTAAAAGTATCTCAGCTGAGAGGGCAGTTTGTTTATTACAATCCCAATTAGAGGATACGAATTTGAATAGTCGTAATATGGATAAAATTGGTTTGTTCAATACAAAAATAAATTGAATTTAACTGTTTGCCAGTTTTTTGTGAGGTTTTGCAAATAAAAGTTTGAAAAGATGAAATAAGATAACAACGCTGCAAACTTACTTATTTTAATCCAAAACCAATAAAGTTCTTTAAAACACACACACATTCGGCATAACATACATGGGAAGGCAGCTGTGTGTGTGTGTTTTGCAAGCAGCGTGTTTCACAACTACCCCCTGGAAAACCAATTCAAAATACCTAATTTCATTACAAGACATCAATGTGCTTTCACCGAAAAATTTAATTTTCCAAATCACAAATTCTTTGCTTCAGCTCAGAAAAAGCATTGGCGGTTGGTTTTGTGGTGAGAGTTGGAGTTCAAGTTGGCAGTTGGCAGTTGGTGGCTGCCAAGATGAAGGACAAGAACAAAAACGCAAAAAAACGTATCTACCATAGACCTAATACAGTTTGTCAGACAGCCCATAGACATTGGCTAAAGACCTAAAGAGCTAAAAGCTAAGGAGCCAAGGAGCTAAGGAGCTAGAGGGTCCATCAGTTGGTCGCTCAAGCGGCCAAAATATGTTGGTCGAGCGGTCGAGCGGTCGACTCTGTCAGGATCTGTGGGTTTTGTTTTCATTGAATTGCCGCAATTGAAACCTTCAATATGTAAGAGAGTACGTCAACTCTGTGCTATACTGTTCTGTTCTGTTCCACTTCAGTCTACCAAACTCTACTTTACTCACCGTCAATTTCATTTATCAAAAAAAAAAAAAAAAAAATAGAAAGAAAATACGTTGCACAAGGCAAAAACATGAAAAGTAAAAGAAAAATGATAGAAAGCCAGCCAAAAGCAAGCTGGCCAAAAACCATGGAAAATGTACTAAGCCAGTTCAATTTTCACATTTTATAAAATTTTCCTTTTCGGTGCTCGAATCGCTGCTTTGTTTGTGGTCTGTTTTAGTTTGTGCATTCCGTGCTCTTGCGTTCAGTTCAGTTCAGTTCAAACTTGAAGAGTTGGAAAAGCTGCTCGTCGTGACACGAAAACAAGCACGAACACGACGACACAAGACGTGCTCATGCGTGCTTATATTGAGCAAATCAACATGATATCGTTATTGTCTAATATTTTCTAGTAAAAAGTATTTTTATAGCCTAGCAGAATCGGACCACTATATCTATGGTAATAGCCATAGAAACAAACGGTTTCAAATTGAGATGCATGAACAACTTTTTTGTTTTTTAAGATTTACAGATTTCAAACTTAACGAAACTTATTTTTTCTAAGTTCTAAGCATGTTCTTTACATGTGAACAAAATTTCATCAAAATCGGAGCACTATATCTTATAGCTGCCATTGGAACAATGCGTTGATAAATAAGTTTTTATATGATAAACTTTTTGTTTCTCCAGATATCTTAACGAATTTTAGCTATTCCGCATTTTAGTACGTCCTTGTCAACCTGACTTCATTTTATTAAAGTCGAGCGGCAATATCTAATAGTTGTCAAAGAAACAATCGGTCGAAAATGTTTCACAATGGAAGAAATCGTGCGAAAAACTTACAACACGCGCTCATATCTAGTTTGTGGCATTTAGAATTGAAAGGTAAAGGACATCGTAAGCCATGCAAGTGCCTTTGTCGACCTAGCGGATGGGTAATAAGTAAAGGGAATGTCTCTGTGAGAGAGAGACAGGGATAGAAAAAGATAGAGAGAGAGAGAGGGAGAGAGAGGGGAGAAATGATTTCAGTGCAGCAAAAGGCACGCGATCTGAACGTAACGTTGCGTTGTCTGGCAGCTTCCCCCTGTCGACAGCAAATATGCGAACAGATACAAACACATATACGTATACGTATACGTATACGTATACGTATACGTATACGTATACGTATACGTATACATATACATACATACGAATACCAATACGAATAGTTGAAGGACATGGTGTGAGCAGAGATAGAGCGAGTTAAAAGGGACGACCTTTAGAAAATATTGCAAGCGGCAGAGCGGAAACGGAAAAGAAAAATATTGTTTCAATTCAATTGGAGCTAAAATTGCATGATTGCAACCAAACCAGTCGAAAGAGTACAAAAAACTATTGAACGATGGCGTTTGGGACTGCTTATGCTTATAGTGGGGGGTTGGGGGGAGGTGGCTCTGTCCCCATTTTGGGGCTTAGCTAACCCAATTGTAGACCAATGGAGTGAGAAATGAACTACTTAAGTTCACAATAAGTATAAATCTATTATCCAGCCACTGAAAATGACGAGAAACAATGTCACACATTAGCTATAAGCTATTAGCTATTAGCTATTAGCTTATTGTTATCAGTTTGATTTCAAATGTAAGCCAGAGTGCTTTTCTTACAAATAGGGGCATCTCTTTAAATTATGAACAAATAACACAAGAGCTAAAGTACTTACCAACAATAGAACATGCTCAAACGATTTCCGCAAGTTGTGTAGGTTTTCAATTCAGTAGTTTTTAATTCCTTCAAGCTGAAAATAAAAAGATAATTATTTATTATATTAATCAAAATTGAATATGCAAGTATTTAGCTTTTTTTTCTACCAGTAAAGTTATAGATACATTTATGTGGATTGCTGTTAAAGTCGGTCTTTGTCCGGAAATAGATTTGAAAGGACGCCAAATCATGAATGGAGTTGAAGGGAATCAAAGTTGATGTGGGGCACTATAACTAGGCGCTTTCAAGTGTTTTTTGAATTGTGTAAAGAAAAGCATCTTTAGAACTTTAAAACAAATAGCGAACAATGCGTAATGTTGAGTGCACAACACCTGCGAAGCGGTTGAAGTCATTGGCATAAAAAATCTAAAGCTATGTACTTCGCTTACCTCCAACACTCCCCCCAACACAACATCCCACAAAACAGAGAAGCGGTCAACGACTTCACGTAGATGTCTTATAAACTCTTTATGAGCAACGTAGCCGGACAGAGCAGGACAGTATAGAAAAGGACGAGTCTGTGCCTGTCCGAGCTGGACATGATAGCTCTGGGACCGAACCGAGCATAATAATGTTTGCATAGCTTTTGGGTTTTATTACTCGGCTGTGTAAATGCCAGCGCAGCATGTTTGCAGCGCAGGACTGTCGCTTTCATCGTGCTAGTCGTGGTCCTGGTGCTGGTGCTGGTGCTGGTCTTGGTCGTTATGCTGCCACAATGTCCTTCCAAATACCTTTTGTTCTACAGAGCTGCTCGTCATCGCCCTTTTGGTTGTTGCTTGTTGCTTGTTGGTTGCACAAGAAGCAAGAGGAGCAAAAGGAGCGAAAGGAGTAGCGCCTGGTTTTGGTTTTGGTTTTGGTACTGGATCTTAACTCTATGCAGTCATTTACATGTTTCAGTCAGTCTTCCATTTTATCTTGTAGCTGCTCTCGACCTAACCCAGCTCGTCCTTGGTCCTTGCCCAGCTGGCCAGCTACTTTATGTTTAGCTCTTGTGCATTTTTGAGTTAATATACTTAGCAGCACATTTTGTTGTCGCCGTTGACGACGACATCGTCTCTCTTTTTCTCTCATTCTCTCTATAGTTGCCACACGCCAGTGACAGTGGCAGTTACAGTGCCAGTGCCAGTGCCACACTGCCACAGTGCCACATGCCACCCGAAAGTCCTCTTCTTGGCGCTTATCTACTTGTCAAAATTTTGGTTGCTCGGCTATCGCCCCGTCTGTTGTCTGTTGTCTGTTGTCTGTGCCTGTGTCTGTTGTTGCTTTAAAAGCTAAAACTTATAACTCTTGTACTTTTGCTTGTTCTTCGGTCGCTTCTTCTTCTTTTAGGCATTTTCTTCTACGCTTTTGTTTTAGTTATTTCTTTTGTTAAGGTTTTTCGTTCACAGCTCTGCTGCTACTGCTGCTGCTTCTGCTGCTTCTGCTGCTGCGGCTTTGAAGTTTGCTGACTTGCCTTTAATGACATTGGAAATTGCGGTCAGGACAATTAATTTCCGGTTGAAGAAACTTTGCTTTAGTTTTTTGACAGTCCGCCCAGCCCCAGTCCACAGTCCAGTCCAGTCCAACTCCTGCTCATCCCCATTGCCATCCCATTCTCATCCCAAACCCAATCTCAAGCCAAACAACCTGACATTAGGTGGGCATTACATTTAAGCGTAAAGGTAAAGCAGAACTTTTCTCTAATCGAGCTTGTTAGCGCTGCGAGAAGAAGGAGCAGGAGGAGTAAAGAAGGTCCTGTTGTTTCTTATGCTCGTAAGTATTAGCTCATCTGGCTTGTTTACCTTCTGTTTTCTTGCGAATTGTTAGCATAGGCATAACAAGTTTCTATGTTTTTCGAGATATTCAAGATTTTTGTGGGGCGAAGTTCTCGCCAGGATAACGCCACAATGCTTTGCACAAGGATTGACATACATAAGTTACAAATCACCAACTCACACATAGACGCGTCGCACATAATGTATATTCTGCGTGCGTGTGCGTGAGAATGTGAGTGTAAGTGTGAGTGCGAGTGTGTGTGGGTGAGAGTGAGAGTGTGCGTAAGCGTAAGCGTGTGTGTCCCTCTGCGTAGAGTGTCAAAAAAGGAGCCATACCTATTTAGCATTCTAACGAACTTATTCACCGACACCCACAACAAGTCACATACACATGCGAGTATTCTACACAGTACAAAATAAAGTGCACAAATAAAACCATTATGGTTTTCATTTTCAACTTTTATAGAGTTCAATTTCAAATTCGAATTAAAACCTAGCTGATATTAATTTTAAGCCAAAGCTTGAGTAAAACAAGTAAGAGTCCCTGCCCCCAACTTGCACTTTAAGCAGTTCAGCGGTAACGCAAGCAAGCAGCGCACTTGATTTGTCCAGTGCCTGTAAAACTGTTGCTTCTGCCTGCTTAGACAGGGGGAAATAGATTCTTCAATGTAACTTTGGAGTGTATCATCTGACCCGAATGAAATTTTCGCAGTTAATGAATGAAATATGTTTCAAAAGTCAAGGCCCTATCTTTAAAATTGTGGCTGTGGAAACTTTTTACGAAGACATGAAGAATAGGATACGAAAGTTCAAATAAAATTGACTTTCGTATGGTATACAGGACCCTAAATGCCAAGTTTGGTGTATTTAGCTCTTTTACTGTAAGAGATTACAACGTTAATGCAGACAGATGGTTAAATCGACTCGGCTGTTGATGCTGATCAAGAATATATATACTTTACATAGTCAGAAAAGTCTCTTTATGCATATTACATACATTTGCAGTACTTAATTACTCCCTTTTATCTATTTATGTAGGGTGCAGGAAGTAAGAAAAGGTCAGTGATCGTTTTGGGGAAATGCACCACCAAATTTAAAAGAGCTAAGTCAAGTGAGAGAGAGGAGAGAGAGAGAGAGTTGCGAGAGAGATAGAGAGGTAGGTGAAAGCGGAAGTATGAGCTGAGGCAGTGAGAGTTGGTATAGTTTATGCTGAGGGGGAGGGGTGAAGGTGGTACACGTGAACTTTACTGGCAGTCGGTTTTCCACAGCGCTCTGTGAGAGTAAAGGTGAGAGAAAGTTAGAGTGTTTTGAAGTTAAGAGAGTTATAGTAGGCTATGAAGTTCAAAGAGATGTAGAATGCTACGAATATATTTCATCATAACATTTTAGTTCGTGCTAGTGTGTAGTACTGTGTAAAATTTAAGAAAATTAAATTCGTAAAAATAATTGTGACGGAAAAATGTTTACAGATATTGATTTGGATAACTTATTCAATACTCTAAGACGAGAGCATCTTAACATCGATAAGGATGTGCGCGAGATCTTATTAAAGGCCAAATGCAATTCTGCAAAAACTACCATGACACTCTGTCAAATACGCGGTAAGTTTACAATTAAGTCTTAAGTTGGCTTCTTGTATTTTAACTGTTTTGATTGTAGATGCCTATATGGAACTAACTGAGGAGAAGTTTCCTAAAATCGGTGATCCACTTCTTGATAGGTGCTTTCTGCTTTCAATGCCAAACATGGCAAGTTTTACCAATGAGGTGGGCACACTGCGTTTTTTTATTGTGCAGCCAAAAGAGTGATGATTGAATAGTTCCAATTTGTATGTTCCTGTTTGTTATTTAACAATTGTTTCCAGTTTTTAGTTAATAGTTTTGATTTAATTTTGTTGTTTGAGTTAGTTTGGTTAAATGTTACTTCTGATTAATGTACAAAAATGTGTTTTTATTTTGGCTAATTTCTGGCATAAACATTATTATTAAATAATATTTTCTTCTTTTCAATGAAACATAGAAGCGATTGATGTTGATGTGATGAGCATTAAAAATATGAAAAAAATAAGTAAATTGGGCATTGTTGTGTGCAAGAGAGAGAGAGAAAGGAAGTCAGTAGGTATTCTCTCACTCTCTTTGCACTCTCATTTTTTATTCCTGTACTATTTTTAATTTGTAAGTTTCAGTTGTAATATATACACATCAAAGTAGTTTTAAATGTCAACTATTATTTTGTACTGTGTACACACACACACGCACAGAGACACATACGTGAACTCGGGGCAAGGAGTCTACGTGCATGGGCCTAAGTGCACGGCAATGGCGATGCCTCTTCTCGACAACCGACAGCCGAGGAGCCTGTGGGGCGCTCATTAAAATTTCAGTCCACGTACCCAATCTGCACTTAAAGGACCTTTCGAGATTTGAATTTTTCACATTTTCGCAGCCAGTCAGGCAACGATTACGAGAGTATATTTTTTGTTGTTGTTGTTGTTGCTGTTTTTTTTTTTTTTTTGCCGATGCCAAGTCCTGGCAGTCCAGTACACGTAGTTGCGTCACCTATAAGCCTGCAACTGGAACTGGCAAACGGGGCGTATGAGCAACAGTGGCATCCATCCATGGGCGGAACAGGAGTATAAACTATACTCATAAGTGCTATGACATGTAATGCACGCACTTCTGCGCTTCATGTGCGCTGATGTAAGTGTGAGTGTGTGTGTGTGTGTGTGTGTGTGTGTATGTGAAAGTGTTGGTGTATGTGTGCCGGTTAAAGGCCCATTGTTGTGGGCAAACAAACAAGCATTGTTAACTGTAAGGAAGCTATTGGCAGTTGTTCAACACAATACAAGGACGAGGACGACGACGAGGACAAGAACCAGGACGAGTACAACTATGAGTACGAATACGAGTATAGCCACAAATACTTACGACCATGTTGCCAGCGTTAGGATGATGAAAAAACCACAAATTTAGAACTGCAAAGCAAAAAGAAAAAAAGCGCTTTCCCGCTGCTTCTGTTTTTCTTTTGGTGTAGGTGGTGTTGCTTTTAAGCTATTTTAAGTCCGGCTGTTGTCCTGGCAACGAAACCACTTGCACCAAGGCCCACCCATGTCGTTATTGTTGCGGATGCGAAGGCGGAGGTTGAAGGTTGAACTGAAACTGAAGCTGAAGCTGAAGCTGGAGGTGGATGGATGTGGATGTGGATGTGGGTCGTGAGACTGTCTGGGCATCTTGACATGTCATCAAAAACACATTAAATGCGTTTTTACGAGCTCGTTTATCCAAACTGTTGTCCACCTTTTAGGTAGGTAGGTCCTAGGCAAAGGATGTCACAGAGGTAGAGCCAGAAACAGAAACAGAACCTCAACCAGAACCACAGCCAGGCTCGGCAACAGACCCAGTCCGGAAATTGCTGTTGCGTGGTAATTGAAAAGTTTTTTTTTTCTGCTCTTTGCGAGCTGTTGTTGTTGTTATTGTTGTTGTTGTTGCTATTGCTGTTGGCAACAAAGTGGCATTGCTGTAAATTAGTTTTATAATTTTTTTACGCTCACCAAAACAACAATAACGAAAAGTTGGCGGAAATTTGACAAGTTTTTGCTGTTTGTCCGCTCCCATTGTTACTGGCAACAATTTATATATTTTATTCCCCAATGCCACACAATATATACTCGTAGTGCCTTGAAGTGTGGCACGAACAGCAGCAGCAGCAGCAGATGCAAAAGTAAAGACCACTTTTGTCTTAGATTAAGCACGTAAAAAGGACACGTTCATTTCTATAGCCTTTGGCAGCAAACGTTTTAATATGAAAGATTGGCTTGAAGGCTTGACTGAAGCTTGTTTTCATTTCCACCAAATACTCACAAAACTTTTTCTCAGCTCACTCAAGTCAATCAGGCATAACTACTAAGCTAACCTGCAAAATTTTAGCAAAATAGCTTCAAAAAAGGTTGCTCAAATTGTAGACTCCTTATGCCTACACAGTCAGAAATAATAGTGAACATTTGAAACCATTTTGGAATGTATACGAGTATATGCATACATAGAGGTGGGTCAATTGTTTTCATGACAAAGCGTCAGTCAAAAATGGAATCTACGGACAATTCTAAGAAAAGTTGCAAAAGAATCGGAGTTCTAAATTCATTTCAACTTGAATATATGTATTTTACTCTAGGTAAGAATGCGCTAGTCGGGTATGCCCGGCTACGAGACTCCCTGCTCCCAACACTTAACGTGTGCAGTGCCTGTAAAACTGTAGTTTCTGCCTTCTGGGACGGGGTGAAATAGATTCGTCAATAACTTTGATGTTTTTAAACCGATCGCAATGAAATTTACGGAACTGATTAACATTGATAAAAAGAAATGTATGTGCCCATTATCAATGCTGAATCTTTAAAATTGTAGCTGTGGGCGTTTTTTGCGAACTGCGGAGATGCGGGGAGTGTTTACGAAATTTGAAATAAACTTGATCAGCGTATGGTATACAGGAATCTACATGACAAGTTTGGTGTCTCTAGCTCTTATAGTCTCCGAGATCTGTGTGTTCATACAGACAGACAGACGGACATGGCTAGTTCGTCTCGGCTGTTGATCCTGATCAAGTGTATATATAGTTTATATGGTCGGAAATGCCTCCTTCTGTCTGTTGCACACATTTGCAGTACTTTATAGCTCCTTTTTTCCCATTTTTAATGGAAACAGGGAGTAAAAATATTAAATGGGAGATTAAAATGTTTTTATACCAATTTTGGTTTAATTTTTAAGCCAAAAAACATAAACTGCAGAGTAATATTTTTTTGCTCAAATTTTAGTTTACTATTAATATCAGCTAATCAACTGCAATACTTTTCAAAATGAACTATTTTGGAATCAAATTTGAATTTAACACTTAACAAGTTTAAAATCAAAACCATAATGCTTTTACTTTTAAGCATTATTTCTTACTGTGTATAAAAACAACATAACATATAACATTTGACGTCCTTTAAAAACGTCAGAAGGCAGAACGAAGGGACGAACAGGCGGGGGCTTCATTTTTATACCTTATGGCCACAAAATATAAAATAGGTATTAATGTTGCTATTTTCATCTTAATATACCCATTACATAAAATCAGGCAAGAACGCGCGGCAGAGGCTTCCGAGTCGACTTAATTAAGATAAATGTTCACCGGCAATCAACGTCTCAGATTTAAATAAAGTTTTCCGGCATTTGTTAAGAGCCATTTGCGTACCGGTTCCGTGTCGTCTTGACAGAATTAGACTGCCTGCCTGGCTGCACTTTTTGTTTTTGTGTCTGAGTCTGCGTCTGCGTCTGAGTCTATGTTTGAGTCGGTGTCTGTCTTGGTGACATTTGGTTTGATATTAGTTGAGACTGCTAATGGCTAAAGTAAATATATGTTGCCACTAACTAGCTCATAGTCAGTTGAGAATTCTTTGCATATAGAAAGTTTAACTAGCCGTTTAATCTATTGGCCTCAATTTAAGCAGCGTTTTCAGCAGCTCACCAAACTGTTTAACTGTTGAAAATGTAGTTTTCTATAGAGACCACAACACACGCTTTCCGAAAAACTTTCAACCAATATTAATTGTGTAAAAATTCACGCCTAGTTTACAGCGCCTGCCACATTGCAGGCGTTTCTCTAAATAAAAGAAGCTGAAAAAAAAAAAAAAACAAGTAGAAAAAAAGGAAAAGCGCAGCTCGAAACTTTGTCCTTTACGCTCAACATAGCCGCACTCATTAAATTTGCTAATTGAAACTATTAGAGGAAGCGGCAGAGGAAGAGGAATAGCATGCTAAAGCACAGCTCCAAGAACTCAATCTAGCACCGAGCTAGTCGAGCTGGCGTAAATGTTTGCTAAATTAAACATAAAATTACACAGCCAAATGCGATTAGATAATAAGTTCAACTTAAGGACTTTAAACGACGCAAATATTTTATTCACTCCATCAAATGTATGCAATGAAATTATGCTTTCTCCATTGTATCAAGCGTCAGAATGCTTTATCCAGACTAACAGACTATCAGACTATCACATTGCCAATGATAACTCAATTGGCTTATACAATTATGCAGTTGAGTTCAGTTGATGCCACCTCCATTGCAACTGGATAGGATTGTTCTGCATAAATATATATAGATACTCGTACATACATACATATATACACCTTAGGTCTGTTGGGTGCATGTGTGCTCTGAAGCTTAAATAGTTTGTAGACAGATATGTTGGCTTTTAAGAACTGTATTGGGAATTGGCTTCGACTGTTTTTAATATACCCTGTATCCATAAAATGGGCATAGTAAAGTTGGCCAAAATTGATTTGAGTCTGCATAACAGGACTCGGGTTCGACAGCTTTTAACGAAGTTTTCTTGACTTTTCGCAGGAATATGTGATAAAAACAATAAAAAGGTCCTTAACAGTGCTGTAAACGTTAACAGAGTAAGTTTAACTCAACAACCCTGAAACTCTGTTAAAGTATACAGCACTGTTAACGATAACAGGACTCGGATTCGACAGCATTTAACGAAGTTTTCTTGACTGTTTGCAGGAATATGTGATAAAAACAATAAAAAAAAGGTCCTTAACAGTGCTGTAAACGTTAACGGAGTAAGTTTAACTCAACAACCCTGCAACTCTGTTAAAGTATACAGCACTGTTAACGATAACAGGACTCGGATTGCATGGGATTTGACAACTTTTAACGAAGTTTTCCTGACTTTTTGCAGGGATATGTGATAAAAACAATAATAAAAGTCGTTAACAGTGCTGTAAACGTTAACTATGCAAAAAAGTCTAAGTCCGCCAACGGAAATCACATTCTTTAAATTTGTTGAGACCAAAACCAGATTTTGTTTCGATTTTCGGAAAAGTAGTTCAAGTAAAGATTTAGCCACTAAAGCATACTCACTTGTTACCTAATTAATTGTTAATTAATTAATTGTTCAAATTGACACATTGCTTAAATTATATAATACAAAATTAGTTGGCTTATTGATAAGTTCGTTGGCAATAAGCTGAGCATATACAAAAGGAATACAAATCGTAGTCATACGAGACACACGACGATCGAAGCAGCTATTGTGCAGGACTAAGAATGGACGCTCAGCTGGGAATGTAACTTGCATTGTAGATGGAGGGGGCGGGGTAGGGAGCGGGGTTTACTCCTTGACAGAGTTGACATTTTTGCGTTGAACGAAACTTTGCGTAAACGTTTGCATTTCTACTGTGGACATTAATCAGAAATGCATGGAATTGCAAAAGTTTGCAGGACTCAGGACTCACGCCCTGCCACTCTCGTGTTAGACTCGTATAACATTGTTCGAGTCAAAGTTCTAATCGTGGGTTTTATGTGTGTTTTGGACATTGAAGCATAAACCAGGCACCAGGGATTGCCTTGTACCATGCTATTTCTCAATGCCTGCCTTCTGGCTTATTGACACATATTAATAGCAAGCCAAAGAGTTCTGCGAGTTCTGCCACCAGCAGCAGCAGCAGCAGCACCAGTCCCAAGTGCAATTTACACACACCTTACAAAACTGTAGCGTGTAGCGCAGTGTACTCGCACTATGAACAGTGTACTGCAGCCAGCTCCTTGAGCATTCGGTCTCCGGTCTCGCCTTGACTTGGTCTTGACTTAACAGCCTCTGTATCCGGCTGAGGTAAGGACATTCGTAAATTTCCCACCTCCGCGCTTAATTGCATGAATAATGCATAAACCTCACATGCTATTTGGCATTTCCCATCTCCCATTCCCTTTTGCCCGTGCAGCCCGCGTTGGCCCAAGTGCCAATTAGAGTTGTATCGAATCGTTCCGAATAAGTTCAGTTGAACAACGAACTACTTACATACGAGTATGTGCTGTGTTTATAAACAAAACGAGAATTCGACTTAAACGATCAAAAGCAACAAAACAAACTATTTGAATAAACGAACTTTGCTACTGATTCATATGTTCGATTACACTGTTCAACATGAGACTGAGCTAGCGCTATAAACACACTTTTATGATGACATTTTTCAAATCAGAACTCCCACAACTTTGTCAAAACACCATCGATTTCGTTGCGGAATGTCTTTTTAGCCAAATTTCAACCTTTAGATTGTTTTGGCACTTAAATTTTATTGCTTTCCAAAAATAAATGCTTTTTTTCGAAAATTGAGCTGGCTCCCCCCTTGTACACTTTCGGAACTCCGCTTGTACCACGTATGTTAAATGAGGATACGAGGATACTTGGAGTTCCACTCTGACATTGACTTGTCTATAAAAATATATGTTGGTGTCACGGAAATCACTTCCAACTAAATTACAACTGAATTCCAACTCTTAGCTGTTACAGAAATCTCTACAGATTTTGATTTTAGAGCTGCCACCACAAAAGTATTAATTTTGTTTTATATTGATTCTCAGTTTTGTTATTCTTTTTACTCCTTCAAAAATGGGCAAAAAGAGAGTTTAAAGTATGTAACAGGTATAGGGAGTCTTCTCCGACCCTTTCAAAAAGAGTATATTGGTTTGTGAAATGTCCGTCCGTCCGGCCGTCTGTCTGTACGAACGCAGGTTTTTTTTCACAGTTTTGAAGCTAGAGCAACCAAAGTTTGTATACATGTTGGTATATACCACAGTAAGACAAATTGGTAAATTGAACTAGAAGCTGAAACAACGCTATTGCCAATGGCCTACGCTCTACGCAAGAATGTCAAAGTTCAGGCTGGAATCAAGTGTTAAAATCAATGAGCCAGCTGTCACAGTCACTGTCACAGGTATTGTCACCGGCAGCAGTTATCGGACATGCAGGGACATGCAAGGACACGGCAAATTGCATATTTGGTCAATGTACGTAGCAAGGACAATAATCACGGAATAATTGACAAGACGAGCAGACGTGCATCAGGAGTATAAGTATGTTACGAATAAAACGATACGCATACGACGTGGTGTACGGATCGAACACAAGTAATTTGCAAATAAGTGCTGTCAACTAGTCGAAATCGAATTCTTCATACACACACACACACACACACACACAGAGAGGGAGTCACACACACACTTATACGTCATGTATCTCATGTTTGTACACTTGAGCTCGGCTCGTAACACAATTGAACATGCAGAGCATGTTACAACTTACAAAATGTACTGTCAAAAGTGCCGAGCAGCCGAGGAGGAATCGGAGGAACCCGAGGAAACCGAGTAAAACACAAAACGAAACGAAACGAAACAAAGCCAAACACAACAAAACAAAACAAAACAAAACATTAAATGAACTTTTCATTCGTTCGCAGAGAGGCCAAGTAAATTTCAAGGGGCGCCACTTAACTGGATACCAATGTTGTTGTAGCTGGGTAACTGTTTAGCTGGGGGATAGTATAGAGCCTGCTTCCGCTTCACTTTTCCCTTATTTTATTTAAAGGCCCAAAATTTGTTTACACTAAGAGAATCGAGCACGAAGTAAACGAACTAAAACTAAAATTCACTATGCACTTTTAATGGCCCCAAAAAATAAAAAGCTTCCTTCGAGTTACTGAGTTTCGCTTGAGCATTCGCAATTCGTGCACACATGCCACAAACTGTGACTTATGCGATATGTATGCATGTGATATATGGTATATGGTATAAGGTGTATTAGAGCTGCAGTTCTATCGATAGTTCCATAACTAATACTCTTCGATTCTTACACTAAGCTACAGCACAAACACAAGTTTCTCAAAACATTGCTAGAGTTATTGTACCCGTAGCACAGTACGTTTAAGTATTTGTAATGATTCGTTAGTTTAGATAGCGAAAAACGCTTATTACTTGCTATTTATAATAACTCTTCGATACTATCGATTGTGTCATCGATTGCATTCACAGTTTTATTTAGCAATAATGCGCAAGCACAACTAAATAGAGAGAGAATTAACTTATTTATGCCGATTCGATAGTATCGGTTGAGAAAAAATACTCCATAGTTGTTTTGGGTTGTTATATCTAGCGATCGATTATGTAATCGATTGTCTTTCCAGCTCTGACACATCCGTAGCATAGTATGTTCACGTATTTGAAATGATTCAATAGTATAAAAAAGTGAAAAAACGTTCGATACTTGCATTTTATAATAACAGTTAAATTTAGTGATAGTCCAAAGACAACTTTTCAAAACTTTACAAAACATAGAATTGACTTATTTATGCTGATTCGATAGTATCGATAGCGGAACAAAGCTCGATAGTTGCTTTTTATAATAACAGTTCGATACTTTCGATTGTTTCATCGATTGCATTAACAGTTAAATTTAGCGATAGTCCAAAGACAACTTTTCAAAACTTTACAAAACATAGAATTGACATATGTATGCTGATTCGATAGTATCGATAGCGGAACAAAGCTCGATAGTTGATTTTGATAGTTGATAATAATCGATTATGTAATCGATTGTGTTACCATCTCTTCTACAACCGTATTATTGAATAAAGTAGTATGTAAAAGTATTTGTAATGAGAATGACTACAAATTGTACTGGCAAGTGCCTTTGTATTGATTGCAGCCATGTCAACGGCTTGACTAACGCTTGGCTTGGCTTGCACTGCACCGTTTCGGTTAACCAAGTGGTTCAACTTGAGGGTTGGGGAAAGGGGGACATGCGACAGGATACGGGGGCAGGGAAGACAAGAGTATAGGGCATGTCTTGGCCAGTCAGCCAGAAGATCGCTACAGAGCACTTGTAATCTAAAATCAAGTGCTGCTCGCCCATTTGAAATTTGTTGTCCTGCAAGGACGAGATGGGCTCCAGTCAAGTGCTCTAGCTGGGCTTTGGCTTTGGCTTTGGCTGTCTGGCAGCCAATCCGTCTATCTGTGGCATTTTATTTATGCAAAAGTAGCAGTTTTTTTTTTGTTGCTTTTGCTTGCAAGCCCCAATTTAAAGTTCCAGCAGCAGCATCCTTCGAAACAGAGGTTCAACTCAAGCAGAGGGTGCGAAGAGGGGTCCATTTGTAAGACAGGCAAACGAGCAGCCAAGCGTTCGAGCGACCAACAACTTCGTCGTCACACTTGTCCTTGTCCGACTCTGACTCTGACTCCGACTCCAGCTCCAACTCTCGCTCTGACTGCGGAGTCGCTGTCGACGTCGACGTTGCCATCGTTGGTTTACTGCTGGGACAGCTGGTCAAAATTAACAAGTTGCAGCGCATGTCTGGGCACAGAGTGCCTACGAATCTCCTGCGCCAGTTGTGTATGTGTGTGTGTGTGTGTGCGGGTGTGCGAGCTTCCGGGTGTCTGTATGGGTGTATGTGTGTCAGAACATAAGCAATTTGTTGCAAACTTTCGTACAGCTGGCTTTTGTTGTGCCTCAGCCTCGGCTCAGCTCAGCTCAGTTGAACTCTGTTTCTGTTCCCAAAAAGGCGAGTGTAGGGAGGAACGGTGGAGAGGGGGAGGAAGCCTGCCCGCAGAACTTTTGGATCCTGGTGCGTGTGTCGAGCAACAATGGCCCAAACGCCTTTGGGCCAACAGCAGCCTGTTCCGAGTGTTTGGGTGTTTGGGTCTGGGCTTGTGGGCGTATGGGCGTATGGGCGTGTGTGCGTGTGTGTGTGGGCGTGGACGTGGGCGTAAGCCTGGGAACTGGGAACAAGAACGGGCAACGCTTGTTCGCCTCGCATACTTCCGTACGTATTTTCGTGACTGCCGGGACTGCGCTTGCTGAGCAGAGAAACTTTTTAAAAGATCTTAAATTTCTGTTGTTTTGTAAAATTGATGAAGTAATTTGTTTGGTGATTGCACAAACTTTGCGTGTCAATATTTTTCAAAAAACACCAAAGTTAGCCCAAGTTTGCACCCACACATACACACACACACACAAACACTGAACATTGTACGTGCTTGTCTGAGCATATGTATATGCATGCAGGATATATGCAAGGACAACACAAAAACTCTTCTAAGTGCCCAGAAACGGCAGCTTCCGCTGCAACCACAGCACCATTGTCCAACCAATAAGTCGTTTGCATTGTTAATGATTCGCATTTGGTAGAAAGTGCCCCAGTTCGATGCAACCAACTGGCTAAGAAAAGGTTTGCAATGTGGCTCAGACCCACTTAACAACACTTAAGCAAATAAAAACTGCATTTCCACTCAAAATGCTTTTGCTTGAACAGAGCTAACTATAACTAATAAGAACTGCTCGTATGGATGATCAAGGATATGGAAAAGGAGTCTCGATAGATTAGCAATCTGAACAATTCACAATTGTAAGTACAAATCTGCAATAAAATTAAGGCCAGAGACTGCAAATAAGAGTTACGGAGGTTTATAAAAAAACAAAGCGAAAAAATTGTCTTGGATGAATGGAAAACAAGTAAGAATGCTCTAGTCGAGTGTGCCCGACTACGAGACTCCCTGCTCCCAACTTGCATTTCAAGCAATTCAGCGGCAACACAAGCAAGCAGCGCACTTAACGTGTCCAGTTCCTGTCAAACTGTTGTTGCTGCCTGCTGAGACGGGGGTAATAGATTCATCCATAACTTTGGTGCTATTTATCCGATCGTGATGAAATTTACACAGCTGATCAACATTGATTAAACATATACCAAAAATCAAAGCTTTTTCTTTAAAATTGTGGCAGTGGGAGTTTTTTGAGATTCGCGGGGGTGCGGGGGGTGCATCCGAAATTTGAAATAAACTTGATCTGCGTATGGTATGCAGGAACCTGCAAGCCAAGTTTGGTGTCTCTAGCTCTTATAGTCTCTGAGATCGACGCGTTCATACAGACAGACGGACAGACAGACAGACGGACAGACAGACAGACGGACAGACAGACGGACATATATATACGACTCTGACTTCTCTGCTGAAGCAGCGCCAGGCCTTTCGAACTAAACCTTAAGCTAAGACTAATCATTGAATAAAGAGAGCTCAAACGAACAGCTTGGATTCATTCATTGGGTCCGTCAAATAAAAAGTTAAACTAAACCACACTGGTTCGTCTCGGCTGTTTATCCTGATCAAGAATATATACAGTTTATATAGTCGGAAATGCCTCCTTCTGTCTGTTACACGCATTTGCAGTACTTTAATGGAAATAAGGAGTAATAAGTAGATTGATTTTAAATTTAAATTTGTATAGCTATAATAAATTGAGAGAACGTTGTTTTTAGTTTAAAGCACAGCATTTCCTTTGATAGCTTTACATACATATTCTTAAACAATTAAACATATTCTACGACAAAAAAACAGCGCTGATATCCATACACACATTTTCTCATTCACGTACACATACAAGTACAAATATACACATACGCAGCTCGAAAAGCTTAAGAAAAGAAAATGCACAACAAAATTGCTTCAATCAAAGCAAGCCGGTCTGTTAGAGTGCCTTTATCATCATCAAAAACAAACAAAGTTAAAGTTTTTTAGGTTGACGCTTATAATTCCCAAACAGTTTTAGCACACACTTGGTGTAGTACCCGCATGAAAACATCTTTCGAGCAGTAACTTCGTGTTTCGCATTTCTTGTTTATATCTTATTTGATTTTAATTCTTATTTTAATACTTTAACTTGCTAACGAAACTTCTTATCGCAAAATTGGCATCGACTTTGTAATAGGCAATCGGATTAAAGGTTTCCCAGTATTCCTCACAGTCAACCAACACTTGCCGCGGAGGCAGAATAACATAACTAATATAGTTGACAAAATATTCTTCTATTCAAATGTCTTCTGTCCGCTTCGGGCATTAACTTCTTGTTTCGCTTTTCTTATTTTATATCTTTTTTGATTTTAATTTACCAAATACCTATACCAAATACCGTCACTAGTCAATCTGCTCTCATTGAGCAAGTTAATAGCATCCTGAAATGTAACTTAATCATTGTCCTTTCCACAAAGGAACCCACGAGCCACAGTAAATCAGTTTTAATCATTTTATATATGTATATAGAAAGATATATATCAATGTACAACAACTCCCTTTTTCCCATTTTTAAAATAGTTCGGTTTGAGTTCAAATTCGTCTGTATTTTGAACAGCTGGTTCCATTGAGCATAAGAAAGTTCCAGTTTTGAAACGGTTTCAAGACCGTTTTGCAGCATTAGTTTAAACATTGATTAGACAAGTTGTACAAGTCGAACATCGATGGCGGTGTTATTTTATTGCATTGTAAAATATGTTATATAAGAAAATATTGATGACACTTGGTCTGTTTGTTAAAGAGAACTCGTCAGATATGTGTGTGTTTGTATGGGCCAAATGGATAGTTATACAGCCCATCGAGCTGAATCGCCGCACTTGAGCCCTGGCACTTAAGTGGATTTTTATTAAGTATTTATCAAGGAAATCAATATGTCGTCCAACCGGTTGCCTGTTTGTGGGGCTTATCCTTCTGCCTGACGGTCGACTTCCGCTTAGGCACAACTTATTGTAGAATGCTCATTCTCATTCAGTTGTTAGTTTAAGCGCCCCACAAGACAGACAGTTACCCAATACCTTCCCCCCTCTCACGACTCCCCTCTCACCACTCACCTCTCACCTCTCACCACTCACCACTCGGCAGTCAATGCTCGCAAGTACGATTGAAATTGAATAAAATGATTTTTCAAATTATTTGCGATACAACAAAGCGCCATGTGGCAGAAGTGCTTATCTGCGGAAAATGTTAACTGTATGACAAAACATAAATTGTAGATATGCAAAACCGAAGGAACGCACACACACACATTCCACACATACAATCACATTCACATACACAATTGTATTCTACTCGTAGACACATCTACATATCTACCAGAGCTGTGCATTGAAGTTCAGTTCTAGGAACAAGTTCGTTTGTTCTCTTATTCTTTATACATTGTAGTTCAGTTCTAGGAACAAGTTCGTTTGTTCTCTTATTCTTTATGCATTGCAGTTCAGTTCTAGGAACAAGTTCATTCGTTCTCTTATTCTTTATTCATTGCAGTTCAGTTCTAGGAACAAGCTCGTTTGTTCTCTTATTCTATATACATTGTAGTTCAGTTCAAGGAACAAGTTCGTTTGTTCTCTTATTCTTTATACATTGTAGTTCTGTTCTAGGAACAAGTTCGTTTGTTCTCTTGTTCTTTATACATTGTAGTTGTGTTTTAGGAACAAGTTCGTTTGTTCTCTTATTCTTTATACAGTGTAGTTCAGTTCTAGGAACAAGTTCGTTTGTACTTTCTTTACATGCTGTATTTATTAGAATTAAATTCTCACTGGTTTGTTAAAGTGAAAGTCGAGAAAATCGATATTATCGATAGTAGTATCGAAACAATAAGTTCTGATTGGGTTTTTCTAGTTTTTCTCCAATCCTTGCAACAAATGCTGCATCAATTTTTATTTTCTTTACTTTTTTTTTAAGTTTCCCCATTTAATTTAAATTTTTAATTTTTATTGTTAAATTTAAATTCTAAATTCTGTAATTTATTAGTTGACCTTAAATACATAAATAAAAAAAATAAATAAATAAATCAAATAACTTATGAAATATTTGAACAATTTGAATTTCAGATTTGCCTATTCAACAGTATTTTTCTTTTTTAGCTGCACAAAAATAAAAACATAAAATTAAGTTAAGTAAATCCGAAATATGAACGTTAAGGAAAATATTTTCATCAAAAATGATTGATTAATAAACACATCATTTCATAATTTTTGCTTAGGTATAAAAAAAAAAAATATTTTCTCAGAAAATAGTTGTTGGAACTGGGATAGAATGCTTTCCGTGAAAAATTATACAAAACATTTTTTTTTTTTTTTTTTTTTTTTTTAAAGTGTTTATATATTTTATAGATTGCTGTTACTATTATTAGTAACTTATTCTATAGTGAATAATAATAATTCTAATATATACATATGTACATCAGCCTTGATAATAGGGTGAATAATACAAAACATCGATAGTGAAAACCAATTGAAAACTATCTATATACCCGAACTTTTAATCTGTATAAATTTCTGAAGTATACTTTTTGGGGCAGTGTGGACTAAAGCAACCGAGATTTGAGACGATCCTATCAGCAATGCTAAAACGTTTATGTGAATGCCATTCGAAGAGGAAAACAAAACTCGAATGAAAAATGAACAAAAAGTAGTTTGATTTGAATTTAGTCTGAACGATTCGATACAACTCTAAGACTTATCTATAGATATAGCTGTATCCTCGTACACACTCATGTGAATAAAAGGATATGAAGGCGAACTGTAGTCGAGTCGCAAGTGCATATGTACGTGTATGTATGTATATTTGTGTGTGTGTGTGTGTGTGTGTGTGTATATGTATGTTATGTATGTACGATGGGGAATATATAAAAACAAATAACAATTTTGCGCTCAAAATAGAATACAAACAGCACAATGCGTATGAAGCACGCCAATGCGCGGCTGTGTGGATGGGGATGGGGGTGTAAATATACATACAGATATAGAGGCAGATGGGCGGATGCGGGGGCGGGAAGGTACGCAGCAAAAGTATCGATTTATGCATATTAAATTACACGCGTTGCCTTACAATACACACACATACACACACACACACATACACAAACATTTGTTTCCAATGGGAGCTGAGCTGCGCTGCGTGCGCTGCTTTGTGGCCACCGTCGCTGCCACCGTCGCTGCCAACGTCGCTGCCTGCTTTGTGCTGTGCTCCTTTGAAAATATTCATACACATTTCGTTTTTGGACGCCTAAATTCCTGACATCTCAATTGGCGGCTATGCCGATTGCCGCCTGCAATCAAGCCAACTCCCCCCGCACTCCCACCCTACCGCCGCTCCCCCCTTGCTTAGCTACCATGCTACGCCTCTGCGCTGGCATTATTACCATTGTGATCCCACACTAGCGTCCAATTTATAAACGTTTCGCTGTTCGGCTTATCTTTGTCAGTTACTTTTTTTTGTTGTTCCTTTCGTGGCAACTGAGCTAACGCCCTCATTTGTGTTGTGTGTCCATGCCCGCCTTTTTTTGCACAGTGTACACGTTTATGTTTGTATGTGTGTGTGTGTGTGTGTGCATATATCAGATAAAACTTAATGTTACCAGCTGGTGCTGCACGTTAGAGAGTGAGACAGCGTGTGAGTGAGAAAGAGAATGGCGAGGAGGGGGCAGAATTGGCTTTCTGCTACTCAAAAGCTGCCTATTTCGTGTTGGCCTCAACTTTATTGAACCGCATCTTGAGCAGAGTTGAACGCGTGTCGCATTCTTTTCAAACTGGACACGAACACGAGCCACACGCAGCTGACAAATGCAGTTAAATCCAAATGCCAGACAAATGTGTTCAAAACAAGAAATACAAAACTATATATGTATATGTAGGGGAACTTATCCGGCTTATCAAGCTAGATTAAAATTCAAATAAATTCATTTTCGAGTAGTTACCTAAGGTCTCTTAGTTTTTATTGATATATGTACATATGTCTGTATATGAAAATATAAGATTGGCCAAAGTTATAGCTAACAGCCGAATAAGTTCCCTTTCATAAAGAAATCTGTTCCCATTTCCGAACACTTTTCCTTTCAATTCGTTTTGGAATTGTGTGTTTTTGTTTTCGAATGAATTAGCAATCGTGCTTCCTACTACTCATTCCACTTTCTCAAAAGCAAAATTTTTTAATGGGCCTGTTCCGATTTCCAGAAAGAAGATATTTTATTAAAATCGGTTTGGAAATTAAATTAAATAGTGTTTATCAAATATATTTAGACTATGCAAAAAAGTATAGTTTACTCAATGTATATTTGAAACAATTAGCTTACCAATCGATACTAACTAAGCAGAGTACTTCCTTTTCATATGATACTGCACTTAGCTGTAAGATAACTTAAATATGTTTGATAAAAGTTTATTAAGACTTTAAGTTGAATACAATACAATTTTGGCATTTTATTTGAATTTTGTAAAACACTCTACTCAATTTACTTTTTAAAAGTTTTCACTTCGATCAAGTAGGCATGCGCAATTTTCTTTACTTCGATCAAAGTAGGCAAGTGTATTTGAATTTTGACAAGAAAAGTTTTGGTTATATCAAGAAAACAGCAAATAGTCACTTCGTCTACAAGTGTAGTCGGTTCTACATCTACAAACATTTTTTAAAATTAGTATTTGTATACTTTTTACTTTTGAAACACTTTTTGTAATTTTAATTGAATATGAACGAATATGAGGTAATCGCATATATATTACTCTCATCAGGGCTATATATGTTTGGACCTAGCATGTCCACAACTCAGCCTGACTTCCCTTCGACGCTCTTTGTGATGGCATGTGTGATAGTCCTTAGCCACTTGCACAGCGTCTTTTTATCAGGAGTTGCGTTTCTTTCGCATTTCATGTTCAAGACGACGTTCTTGACACTTTGTCTGCCTATGGTATATACCAACATGTACACCAAGTTTGGTTGCTCTAGCTTCAAAACTGTGGAAAAAAACCTGCGTTCATACGGACAGACGGACGGACAGACGGACAGATGGACATTTCACAAACCCAATATACTCTTTTTTCTTTTTTTACTCAAAGAACACGTTTTTAAATATTATTCGATAGATTAATGTTGCATTTAGATTCCTTCGTATATTACATAGTTATGAGAGTTGAGAATCTACAATTGCCACGCCCACTTCTGACTCCGTAAAGAGGCTAGAAAAGAGTATATCGCAGTCGGGTGCATCCGACTGCAACGTTTTTACTTGTTTTTATATTATTTTCTTATTTAAAGCGCTAAATCAAAAACAAAACAAATAAAATCAAAGTAGATATTTGTATTTCTATCGACGTTCAGTAAAGTCAAAGATAAGATCATTTTAGTTGCATTAACTAAACTAAACATATCAATTATCCAAGCGGAACAAGAATCTGCTTGTCTATGCAAATGCTTAATGAGCGCAAAAGAGATAGCAAGATTGCTTGCTTTGCTTTGTTTTCATTTCATTTTGTATTTTGACGCTTGACCATAAAAAATGAGAGAGCGATCTCGCTCTGTCTCTTTCTAGCCTGTGCAGCAAAGAGCGCACATGGCAATATGACTGAGCGAAGAGCAAAGAGAGTAGAAGAAGAAGAAGAGTAGCAAGGCTTAGGCATAGGCGTTTTTCTTGGTTTTTCCCAATTGTTGCAATAAACGTTGCATACATTTTTTTGAAATTCAATTTTTGTTTTAATTTTTTTCTATTTTTTTTCTAATTTTTTATATTATTCTTTTAGTGTTAAATTAACTTTAAAAATATTTTAAATTTTAATAATTGAAAAATTTAATTTTTTAAAAAAATAAATAAAGGAAATTGCTGAGCTATGTTAGAATATTAAAAAAATAAATAAAGTTTTTCAATTTTTATAAAATGCAGAATAGAGAAATTTTTTTAAGATTGCTTGAAAAAAACACAAAATTTTGCATATAAAAATCAAACAATTGTTCCCATTCCTATGACAGCTATAAGAATAAAGGATCAGAATTTGATCAAATTTTGTTCCGAAACTAAGAGAACACGTAAATTTGGTTGAGTTTGCTTGAAAAACAATAAAGGTTCTTCATAAATATCACCTTTGATGAAATTTTGTAAACATGCATAAAACATGCTAAAACTAATAAAACAAGTCAATTTTGTTGAGAAACAAATAAGGGTTTTTCATAAATTTCCCTTTTTAAGTGATTGTTTCTATGATAAGATAAGATAAAGTGATCCGATATTGATGTAACGTGTATACAACGTGTTAAAACTTGAAGAAAGTTAGTTTGATTTAGATAGCTTGAGAAACAAAAACAACTCCTTTTTGAAGTGATTGTTTCCATGATAGCTATAAGATATAGTGGTTCGATTTGAATGCAATTCTCCAATAAAAATACTAAATAATGCTTAAACCAAGAATTGGTAGGTTTGATCTGAGCGATTTCCAAAAATCTAGCAAAACGAATCTGTGTCAAGTTTTAGATTTGATAAATACACGACACATGGCCAGCTTCAATCTTGGCCAAGTAGAGTAGGGTGACGATTTGCAGTCTGCAAAAAGGAAAAAAAAGAAAAAACTTGGCCAATCGGCAGCTGCAGCCAATCTGCAGATGAAGCAGTGAAACTTTTTGGCAATCGGAAAATGAGGACATTGTTGCATAAGCAAAGGCGGCCTTAAGTAACGCACTTTTTGTTCCAACTAAAAGTCGCATGGGCAACGAAGGTAACTTGAGATATATATGTATACAGTTAGATAGATATATATATATATATATGTACATAGTTATAAACAAGTCGAGGACAACATAGAGAAGGCTTACCAAAAAACAGCGCACGTTGTGCAATATTAATGCGCTTGAACCGCCCACAAAGTTAAGGTCAAGAAAAGCAACTGAAAGTGGCCAGTCGAAGTGGTCTAGAGTGGCAGAGAAGGGGAGCAGAAGCAGTGGCAGGAACAGTGGCAGCAACATTGTTGTACCCGCTGTTGTCCTGCTACTCCTGGGAGTGATAATATTTGGGTCACTCGGCGAGTACCATTGTTAATTATTCTGGTCACATCTGTTATGTAAACTACGTACCAGGCATAAAAATATAAAAAAAAAACAAAACGAGCGCAAAGACAAACATAAAAAACAAAGTGAGTACTTGAAAGCGGAGCGGACGGACGCCTACTCGTGCGCTCTAAGAATTAAAAAGTTTCGAAAAATGCGTTAAAAGGCCAACCGAAAATTTGGATGCTGGATTGTTGACGGTTGCTGCCTTTTCAAGCTCTTATGTTCTTTTCCTTAAAAAGGGCTGGCTTTGCGAAAAAAAAAAAAAAAACAAGCTTGCACTACGTAAATATTTTAAATATTTTACCTCGCGCTTTTTGTTGTTGTCGTTGGGCACCTTGCAAAATACCTATTTTTGTATGTATTTTGTATGAGACCAGAGCGCGCTCAAATTACGAATACAGGCGACAGTGGGACTGCACTGTGGGACCAAACGCACCAAACATGCAACAGATATCGATGTTTGTTTAAGAAACAGAACGAAGCATACATTTTTCCACTGTACGTGTCCCTTTCGGCGAATCCCCAACTCTTAACTTATTCATTTGCCACGCCTATGGCCTGTGTTTCAGCTCCTTTCCCCCCTTTCGAGCGACTGTCCTTATCGCATCTCAAACGCCCACACTCCGCATCATTTTTAATACCGACTTATAATGGAACACAGCTGCCACAGCTAGTACTACACACTATTGACACCCTGCAATAAAAGTCTAGACAAGGGTATACTTGAAAAGTGTCAAGGGAAAAGTATTTTCAGTTTGTGTATAATCTATATATTTTATGTATAGCCCCCCCGATGAAACAATTTCAATGACTCTGCTTTAGATTTATAATAATTTATAGAGTATCTGTTAGTCGCTTATTCTATGCAGCTTGCTTTTGCCTGGTTTTTAATTAATGTTAACCTCAATTTGTGCCTCGAGTTGAAAAAGGACCTCTGTAAGCCGTTTCTTATGACCGCCTGTTATCACATTTTGTTTATCAGGATAATTCAGTAACTCGTCTGTTTCGCTCGCTTATTTCATTTCATTTTCATTTTCACATTTTCATTTTGTTGGGCCAACCTTTTTGCTATTACAACTTTATAAAATATGCAGTCAACGCAAAAAACTTTTCGTTTGTTTTCGCCTTTTCTAGATTCTAGACAAAACAACTCGACGGCATTTTCGATGGGCCAGTTTCAAAAAGGCAACTGTCGCGTCGCCTCGCTTAAGTATTGGATTGGATTGGTGCCGACAAACTTGGATAAGGACAGAAATTGCCACCGAATCTCCTTCCAACTAAGCTGCCCATAAATTACAATAATAAAAAGTTTGCTAAGAGCTTGTTAAATGCAGCTGGCGTAACCGTATCCATTTATACTATCAAAATGCGAATCAATCAGGCCTGTTTCGAATTCGGTACGTTTTTCAAAAGTAAAAACTATTTACAAATAACTGTTCCGATTTCCGATCGGAATGGATTCGTTTTGTTTTTCGAAACCGACTTTATGTTTCAGACAATTTTTAAATGTAATAATTCTTTTCCAAGATTGTAAGAAAATTTGTTTTTTGAGTTCCTTGTGTAGTCTGACAATTACTTTTCATTCCGCAGTAAAACTTTTAAAAACTTTTTTGGGATTCAGAACAGCAACTAATTCCCTTTACGCTAATTTCAAACGGAATCTGAATTCGAAACATTTGTGTACAACTCGTCGAGTATAGAAATCAAGTACATATTCAACTTACCCATGTACCTTGATTTCTTGTCAAGTATTTGTGAAACTGCTCCAATCTGAATTCAAATGAAAAACCAATTAGAAATGAACTAAGACGAGTTGTAAAACGCTACACACCTTGATTCAGCAACTTAAATTAAATAACCCAATGTTCTTGATCTTGGTAACTTGTCGTTTCGAGGGAAACAACCGACATAATTGGCGAATTGTCGAATTGTCGACTTTTGTAGACCACAACAAAAAAAAAACAAAAAAAAAAACACACACACATGAACGGTAGAGTGCGCTTTACAGCAAGTAAATACATTTCGCTCTTAATCAAATTGATAGTTTTACAAATTTCAATATATTTACTTAATTAGTTAGACGTTTCATAAAAGCGCAGTTTAGCTCGGTACGGTCGAATCTTGGATAGCCGAGAAATAGAAGAGAAGAGAACGTCTACTTCAACTTCTTCTTGGGGCGCAGATTGTTGGTGTGTCCGCACTTCTTCTTGCGGCAATTGGTGGCACGTGGGTGCAGACGGGCGTAGCACTTGCGGCAAATCATCTTGTCGCAGTTGTACTTCTGGGCCAGAATACGCAGAGATGGCTCAATGATACCACCACGCAGACGGAGCACCAAGTGCAAAGTCGACTCCTTCTGAATGTTGTAGTCGGAAAGAGTGCGGCCATCCTCCAGCTGCTTGCCAGCGAAGATCAGACGCTGCTGATCTGGTGGAATGCCCTCCTTATCCTGGATCTTAGCCTTGACATTCTCGATGGTGTCAGAGGGCTCGACCTCCAAGGTGATGGTCTTGCCGGTGAGAGTTTTCACAAAGATCTGCATTTTCCAAGTGTTGCTGCAAGCCCAAAGTGTATTTCAATCAGTATCATTTACTTCACTTACAAATTTATATTCGAAAGCGTCACATTTTTGTTTTTAACAATTTTTATTTGTATGTGGCGACGTCGTCTCACGCCTGCTTTGAGGTTAAGTACGACAAAGTAACAAGTGGCGAATTATTTTATTACATTATTTATGCCCAAGCGGTATTAAAACCAAGCAATAACGTTGCGCATTTGCAATAATTTGACTTTGTTAATGCAACCAATGCAACGCTTTCGAGTTTTATTATTTATTTTCACTTATTTTCAGCAGCTTACCCAGAACAACGTGCAACCAAATGCTATTCAGAAACGAAAAGAGTGTGTGCACCACTGCTGTCAACGAGTAAAAAATTATATAAAAACAAAGGCAGCACTGAAAATGAAAATAAAAAAAGACAACACTGAAACGGTTTTGCAGCAGTCAGCTTTTTAATGATTGTATTTCAATGTACCGACATCAAGATAGCAAACCACAAATTTGACTTTGTAAATACGATCAATGCAACACTTTTTTTATTTTGATTTTTATTTTCACTAATTATCAGCTAGTTACCTAGAGAAACGTGCAACCAAATGCTGTTCAAAAACGAAAGAAATGGGACACCAGTTATTTCAACGAGTACAAAATTAAATAAAACAAAGACAACATTGAAAGTTAAAATTTAAAAAAGACAGCACTGACACGGTTTTGCAGCAGTCAGCTTTGTACACCACCGATGTCAACGAGTACAAAATTAAATAAAAACAAACACAACACTGAAAATAAAAATACATTGAAATGAGACAGCACTGAAACGATTTTGCAGCAGTCAGCTTTATAATGATTTAATTTCAATGAGCTGAAATGAAAGTGGGACAACACTGAAAGAGTCAGTTTGATTGTACTGTAATGTATCGATATAATGTCAGCAAATCACAAAGGATCAAGTCTGACGTCATTTTATTTTAGCTTATTAATGCCCAAAACTAGTCCCCTTACCGATTGGTAGATTGAAGTCATACTTCCAGTATATCTATGCGTTAAAACAGAGTTTTGCGTTTAACATTCGCACATGTGATATCTATCGATAGTTTTGCCGCCTGGTCAGTTTGGTGCTGTTAACTTTAAATCTGAGCCTATAAAAATATTCTTTTTCTAACACAATTGCAAAAATAGCAACAAATTGCATTTAGCAAATAATATAACAGTTTTTGAACAGTTTGTCGGCATTTAATTGCATTTAATGACATGCCGCTGTTAAAGAACATTCTGGAAATGGTCGCCGCTATGTTAAAGAACATTCCATTCCAGACAATTAATGTTAATTAGCAGCACATCAGATGTTCATGTTGCCCCTGTGCTGTTAAATAACATTTTTCGTTTAATCAAATCGAGGCAACCCGAAAAAAAGAAGTTGTGTGAAAAAAAACGTGTATCGTGAAGTACACGTACACAACAATGTCGAACAACGATGTCGCCTTGCCGGCGACTGAGGCAGAGCCGGTATGTTGTATAATATTAAATCAAATATTGTTCTTTCTCACACACCAACTGCACTTTTCTCAGGTGGTTGCTGCCGATGGACAGGGACAGGGACAGGGGCAAGTGCAAGAGGGGCAGGGGCAGCCGCAACCGAATCAACCCACTCGGATTGAGTCGTTTTTTGCAATGACCAAATCGCTGATTCTGCGCGCGCTCATCATTTACTTCGTCAGCTCCTTCTTCCGCAAGCCTGCTCCAGATACAGCTGTGGCGAATCCCAAGATAACCGCTTGGAACTACTTTGAGAATGGCACGCAATTTGATTTGCACGTGTGGCTATCGGAGGATCCCGATGTGGTTAACTTCCAGCAGCGTGCCAATCTGCTCTGGTTGCAAGAGGATCTGACCTATGGGGATTGGGTTTCAGGTCCTTCCGGCGACGGCAGTTACACACACAACCTAAAGGTGAAGATGACACCGCATTTAATGAACAATGGCAGCATCTTTCTGCACGCATTTCTAACGCGTGCGGGAGAAAGTCCTGATCCACAATCTGTCAAATACTCAAAGAATGGCAACATGGGTCATACGCAGCATCAGCTGAATAAGTTTAAGAAAGTGAAGGTGAATCGTAATTATAATCTGCTGGCCAGCGAGAAGGAGAAGCTGGAGCACGAGCTGAAGCAGGCTAATCTTAAGGATCAGATCGTTTCACACTGGCATCCCAATCTAACTGTCAACATGGTTGTGGATCAAACAAATTGGGCACAGGACAGCGTGCCGGCTCCTTTGGATGAGTATGTAAAGTTTGTGGATGGTGGCAAGACCTATTTACCGGTTGTGTTCTTCAATGATTACTGGAATCTGCAGCGGGAATATTATCCCATCAATGAGACTACGCCGGAGCTGGATATGCAGCTAACCTTTCAGCCATTGGGCATGTTCAAGTGGCAGCTGTATGCCGCCAAGCTAATGAAAAGTAAATGGGCTGGCAATGTGCTGGGTGAGATAATGGCAGCTGGTGCGCCCGAGGAATCTGACGAGGATCAAGACTCGCTGAAAGAAACTCTGCTGGACACAAACATCTATCTGCTTGGCGTCACCGTTGCCGTCTCCATTTTGCATTCCGTCTTTGAGCTGCTCGCCTTTAAGAATGATATACAGTTTTGGAACAATCGTCAGTCGCTGGAGGGTCTATCGGTGCGTTCGGTCTTCTTTGCGGTGTTCCAATCGCTTATTATATTGCTCTATGTGATGGATAATGACACGAACTTCTTGATACGCATATCCTGTTTTGTGTCACTTGGCATCGAGGTCTGGAAAATACACAAGGTCGTCGATGTCAACTACAACAATGAGCAAAAGATCTTGGGCATCTTTCCGCGCATTATCTTCAAGGATAAGGGCTCCTACTCAGAGAGCTCGACCAAGGAGTATGACAAGCTCGCATTTAAGTATCTGGGCTGGGCCTGCTTCCCCCTGCTAATTGGCTATTTTATCTACTCCTTGATCTACAATGAGTACAAGGGCTGGTACTCATTTGTCCTTAATATGCTGTACAGCTATATTTTAACCTTTGGATTCATTTTGATGACACCGCAACTATTTATTAACTACAAGCTCAAATCGGTTGCCCATTTGCCATGGCGCATGATGACCTATAAATTCCTCAACACATTCATCGATGACATATTTGCATTCGTGATCAAGATGCCAACCATGTATCGCCTTGGTTGTTTCCGTGATGACATTATCTTCTTTGTGTTCCTCTATCAGCGTTGGCAATATCGCGTCGATCTGAAGCGTGTGAATGAGTTTGGATTCTCTGGTGAAATGGTGGATCCTGGCGCAACCAAGCAACTTCTCGATGGCGATGCATCTACTCAGCAGAACCCAGCTGGCGCAATAGAAGCAAAACCCACACCCAAAGGAACACCCAAGGGCACACCCAAAGGCACACCCAAAGGAACGCCAAAAGCGACTCCAACCAAAAAGACAGCCGCACAAAAGAAGCAGGATTAGATAGTTAGTCGTGCATTCAAGCAATATGCATTAGAACAATTTAAAAAAAAAAAAAGGCAGTAATAATAATCATACATACATATATGAAATTCATTTGAATAATCTGTACATATACATTTGTATGTATTTGTATACATAATGTATATCTAGGTGTCTAATATATATATATATATATTATATGCATTAATAATCAATTTCAGTATAGTACATAGTCAACGGCGAACCACCCGTATTAGTGGACACATTTTAGTCGTAATTTCTAACTCTATGTGTGTATTTTTGTTTTTTGTTTTTCGGGCTACCGGTGGTCCCACAGACAAAAAAACTGAAATAAATTCAGTTTGAAAAATAAGTCGTTTTCTCTTATCTTATCATTATGATCATTGGGGATTGCTTATCACGGGATTTTAGTCAGTGCTGATAAGTCATCTCTTAAACCAGTTTAGTTACTTTGTCAGTAAAGCATTCTGATGCAATCTTGCATTGTCATTGTACATTCCAGCACAAAAATTGAAGCTTTTAGGGTAAAAACAAAGTAGAGAACCCTCGACCTAATGCACATTTTTGCATTCGTGCAGAAAATTGGGTTGACAAAAGAGCTTTAAGCTAAGATAGGGAATTGAAATATATACACAGTACGTAGTAGCTCAGTTAGGGGTAGTATAAATTCTAAATCACGAGAATTACGAAGATGTCCCCTATCCACGGTTGCCACTCAAAGAACAAAATTTCGGAAAAAAAGGACCAATATTTGCGACATACAGCCTTTTTATACCATTAAATTATATACAGTTAAACGTCCCTATATAGAAATGAACAAAATTCGGCTTAGTTATAGACATGGAAATTTAATATGGAAAAATCCACATAAATTTAAGCGAAAAATCGTAAAATGAAACATTTTATAATATCTAACTATTTATTCCTAAATTGAAGTAGTCTTTTCTTGCATTTTCTCAACTATTTAGCATTTTCTCACAACTCATATAATAATAATTCTAAAGAAAATGTACCATTTGGTAAAAAAAAATTAATGTACCAGCTTTGGTACATTTGTACCAAACGTGACAACCGTACCCCTATCATTAAACATAAAATCTTGAAATGCAACAGGGGAGGCACAAGCACACATTAATAAGTTGCAAGTTGTTGAATTACATTAATTGAAAGCAAGCTTGTTTGAGTCAACATTGATTGAAACTAATTAAGATGAAAGTCAGCAGCTTTAAGTAAACGAATTTTGACATTTACTTTTTTCACATCCGAATCATCTGAATTCGGAAATGGGAGCACGTAATTTTTACAAATATTTTTGAGTATTAATTATTTAAATGTGTTCAACTAGATATAATTGATCAATTAATAATTAAAACAAAAAGAAAGTACACTTTTTCAATTTGCCGCCCAGTGTTGCAGTGCTGCAAAGTATCGCAATATGTGTGTTGATGTTTTGCAACACTGCTCGCTAATGAACACTCATACCGTGAAGAAAAAAAAGAAAACAAAAACCAAACAGAAGAGTGTACAATTAGTTTGTATATTTATTGTTTGCTACTTTTGTAACAAATTGAACAATCTTAAAATCTTTTGAAATCTTCAAATCAATCTCGAATCCTAAGCGTTATCTATGGCGCAGTGGTTGAGTCTGCTACGTTGATTCCAGTAGCAGTTGCAGTTAGGAAAAGTGAAAAGTGAAGAGTGAAAAGTTTGCGTGCGAAGAACTCACTAAAAACGCAATCGAAACCCGCACAAAATGTACTCTGAGTGGGCATCGCTGTCGGCACAGATAAGTGCCAACAGTTGTGGAGCACAGTGCTTCAGTGTGCTGAATAAGTTTCCAGCATCCGCTGGACGGGAAGTGGTTATCTCGGTTGTGAAGCAGCTGGGCACCAATTTGGGCATAACACAGAATGCGGAGCCCAGCCATTTGGTTAAGGATGAGGAGGTAATGTGAGAATCAACAAGAATTTGAGCTTTAACTTTAACACTCAACTCAACTCGATTCAACAGGTCAAGTGGTGTATGGATGTCATCTGCTTTGGACTTTCATTGCCTTTGCAGGAGCATGAGACGATCAAGGATTGCGTTAATGTTTACTGCGAGTGGCTGACGGCGTTGCATCCACAGCCACGGATTAGCGTTCCAAAGCCTATTTGCGAAGATGCCAATCTCTATGCGAGGCAGATAATCAATCATTTTCACAATCTCTTTGTGCCGCGACAGGGTGAAAGTGAGTCAATAGAATGATTGCATATATGTATATGTGAGTTAGAGACAATCAAGTCATTCACAAGTTGGAGTTACTTGACTCTGACCAGGACAAACAGTTGAAGCTTTTCGCCTGTGCTTGAAAGCTTGAAGGCTTGTTTGAAAAAAAAACAAGCACTTGCTAAAGCGACACAAGCATTATTTCAATTGAAGAGCTCCAATTTATTGTTATCGAAGACTCTAAAATGTGACTCGTACAGTATATCAGACCCGTTCTGATTATCACTTTCGGCAACATTTTGCGGAATTGAAATGATTTCAAATTCGCAATATCTTGTCCGAAAGTGAAAACCAGAACAGACCTGCATATCTAGCTATCTATATTTACTGCAATTTGTAATTTTTCCCATTTTAAATTTCAAGTCTTACCTTTTTTATACCAAACAAAACTTGGTAGGTGCTCAGTATATCAGGCCTGTTCCGAATTCCGATTCCGTTCGAAATTTGTAAAAACCGAACTCGGTTCCGAAAGATAGAAAACGAATCCATTGCGGTCGGAAAGTTATTTGTAGACCGATCGGAATTTATTCGATTTTTCTTTTCGAAAACGTACTGAATTCGAAATAGGCCTGCTTACAATTTTGATTGACCGTATTTATGCTCAGCTCTAATGCATATTCTTTAAATTCTATATATAGGCACCGATACCATCAAGCGTCAGGCCGTGCTATGTCATCGCGTGCTGCGTACTTTGCAGCAAACAGCACAAATATCGCAACATATGGATCGAGAGACTTGGGATACACTGCTGCTGTTCCTGTTGGCCATCAATGAGATTCTATTGGCGCCACCAACTGTGAAGGATGACGTTGGGGATCAGTTGTGTGAACGAGTGCTTTCAGTGCTCTTTGAGGTTTGGCTGCTGGCGTGTGTACGCTGTTTTCCGTCGCCCTCTTTGTGGAAGACGCTGCAAGAGTCTTGTGCCATGTGGCGTCATCGTGTTGCACTAGTGGATCAGTGGAATCGCGTTAACTTGGCCTTGACCGCGCGACTTTTGGAGTTTAGCTATGGCCCTGACTTTACACAGCTCAAAAATGGTAGGCAGCTAGTAAACAAATGAAATTTATATTTATATTTTACTCTCTTATGTTGCAGCCGACGAGGACAGTCAACTTATACCTGAGGGCATGAGCAACGATTGTGTGGCACAGACTTGGTATCGTTTCCTGCGCATGATTGGCAATCCGACAGCTCTGTGTTCGCCACACATCATTAGCAAATCTTCGCATTTTGTGCAGTGGGCTCTGACACACGAGAAGGGCGCTGAGACACATCAGCATCCTTGCCTGCAAATGCTGCCACAAATCTTTCTGAATGCTATTAAAGGCATTTCCAGCCAAGTTGATGCATTTTTGGGTAAGATAAGCAAGTCGATCAGATGGCTCAGAGTCGCTCAGCTTAGCTATTTAGCTCTTTAGCTATATAAGCCTTAGTATTCTAGTTAGCCCAGTATCTATCTCTGTTATTCTCTCGCTTCCATAACCCACTTTCAATGCGCAGGCATTTATAAGCCACCGCCTTATCAGCAGGATAACGTCGTCACGAATCTGCTCGAGATACGACACTCTCTAAACGAGGCAACCTCGACCACGCTGCAGCAATTCATACACTCGAGCAGCGTTTCAAACATTAGCACGCAGCAGACTGGGTCAACAATGTCCCATCCGCCGCATCATCATCATCATCACTATCCGCATTTGCATTTGCATGGGGCTGGCAGTTTCCTACGGGATAACTTTGTTAGCAGCTCGGCCAGCTCTGCCTTAAACGCCATCATGGGTCATCATCATCAGCAGCCGCAGCTGCAGCAACAACACCAGTCTCAGGCTCAGGCTCAGGCTCAGTACATCCCTGGAAGCAACTTTTGCGCTTCACCAACCAGCTATGTTCCTGCCACAGTTCCGATGGGCAGCGTCAGCGCCGGCGGCAGCCACTCAGCGGGCGTTGTGGGCTGCATCTCATTCAGCACGTCCGAGGCGTTGCCATTGGGCTCGACTGGCAACAGCAGCAGCAACAACTACAACAGTGTTACGCCCACGCCGCCGCTGCAACGTCGCCTGGCCAAGAGTTTTAGCGTGGCGCCTTCCATTACGCAGCAGAAGGGTGCGGTTTTTCTTTATAGACCCCCATGTTGTGTTGCATTTGTTAATTTTATTAGCTTGTTGAAATGTTAACTAATCTGTTTATCTGTGTTCTTTTTCGTTGGGCGAACAACGCACTTCGTTCACAATTTCATTTGAAGCCCACAAAATATAGCATTTTACGTTTTCGTTCAAGCCATAGCATGATTATGATTTCACTGATTTGATTTCGCTGCACTCATACTCAGATACACACATACTTATCTACATACCCAGCAAACATTTACTATTGAGAAATTTATCGCCTTAGAGTAACTTAGAAGTGACTCAAGACAAATCTAGAAATCTCGCAGACGTGTCTTCTAAAGATAGTCTCAGACGTGTCGTTTAAGAGTTTCGCAGAAGACACTTCCAAAAGAGTCACAGACGACTCTTCCAATTACCTTCTGGGCGATAGTTTTAAATTCCCATATTTCATTTATTTTATCCTTAACATATTTCAGTATTTTAATATTCGCTTACGACACTTCTTAAAAAAGAGTCGCAGACGACTCTTCTAGTTATCTTCTGTGTGGTACTTTTCATTTTCCATACCACCAACAGCGACTCAAATTTATATCATTCTTGACATATTTCAGTATTTGAATTTCATTTGTTTTTCATATGAAACACTTTTGCATTTGTTATCTCGTTTCAATAAACAAATAGCTGTAACTTTATAGTTTGGTTATATGACTATTCAAGCAATAAGAGAGAGAGACAATCGAAGCGAAAAGACTTTTGAATTTTGTTTTTGCAAATGCCCAACTGTCACCTAACAAACTTCATGAAATTACTCAGAAGTGACGTGTTGTAATTTATAAACCGATATTAATGCATTTTGTTATTGTAAACTCAAACCTATCGCCCAAAGTTCACTCAAAAGTGGCGTCTTATAGTTCATAAAGCGATATTAAGGCGTTTTCGTTCACATCTATCGCCAAACTATCTCCCGAAAGTCACACAGAAGCGACTTTTATGTTTGTCTATCACCAAATTATCTTCCAGAAGTGACGCAGACGAGTGATTTAAAGCCACAATGCTTGCTGGGCATGTCTACATATTAATAATATATACACTTTAGTACTTGTTTCTGCTAGATTACAATGTAGTTTATATCTATTGTACGCCCACAATTAAAAGCTGTGCACATCGCTGCATGTCTATGTGTGTATGTACGCTGAGCACCCCTCGTTTTAGCTCAGGTTTTAGCCTGATTTTTGCCGCGTAACTTCTCATTTCACATTTCTCAATTCTCAATTCTCACACGCTTTCCCTTCCCACACACGCTTTGCAGGCTTAAGCAAAACAGCGCTTATCAGCCTAACACGCAGCTCGAACGCCGCCGCCCCCACAACGCCAACCTCAGCCTCAGGTCCGCCCTCATCGAGCAGCATCAACTGTGAGTGTTGTGTGAGAAAGCACTTGTTGCTTCTACTATTCTCTAACAGCTGTTTACCCACGCTCTCTCTCTCTCTTTCTCCCTCTATTCCCAAATACTCTCTCTCTTTCTCTCTCTGTACCTCTATTCAACAACAGCGCTGCCATCGATCGGTGCCGAGCTACGCCCGTCACTTTCTGTGGCTCGTCCGAAGTGCAACAGCATTCTCCATTTATTCGGCGAGTGGTTGTTCGAGGCAGCGCACATAGGCGGCGATACTTGGCTGCAGAACCGTAAAAGTGAGTACTTCAATATATATACTTCTATTAATATATAATAATAATATATCATTCCAGAACAAGCATGCGAAGCTAGCAAGCGACCATCGTCTATGATCATGGAGAATCGCAAGGGTTCCATTTCGCTTTCACAGCCCAATTCGCTTAATGATCCCTCTTCGCTGCCGCCCACTTTGACCATTGACAAGTACGAATCTGGACGTGCCGAGGCCATTGGCACTCTCTGCAAGATCTTCTGCGCTAAGAAAACCGGCGAGGAGATCCTGCCTGTCTATTTAGCCCGCTTTTATATGGCACTGCAACAATGCCTCAAGATTACCGAATCCAAAGAGTGCGACGAAACATTGGCTAGCATTCTGCTCCATTCGTCTGATTTGTTTCGTTTGGATCTCGATGGCATCAATGTGCTGCTGCCTGGTTTCATAGCTGCTCTGGAAATTGTACTGCCCGATAAGGATCTAAAAATAAAGACACAGTCAATTGCATTTAATCGTACCGAGCTGCGTCGCTCGGCTATAAACATTCTGCTTTCCATTATGGTGTTGCCGCTGCATTATCATAATCTGCCCATACGCAACTTGACCTCTGACACCAGCGAAAAGTAAGTACTATTAGAGCTATGTAGAATGCTTCTATTTGCGAATGAATCTGCGAATCATTCAGGCAATCAGTTGACAAAATTGAATTATTTCAGAATTCAAATAAAATTTGAATTAATAGTTATTAATAAGAGATTGAATCATTCTTACATTAAATTCCCAAAGAAATGTAAGATGGGTGAATCATTCTTTTGCTTGTGATAGGGAATTGAATTCAAATTAAAAATAATTCTTTAGAAATGAGGAATAAGGAACTTCGGTTATTATTATTATTCTAATGATAATGAATTCAATTCAAATTAGAATTCATTCTTTGCGAATTAGAATTTTCGGAAATCATTCTTTTTTTTATGATTAAAAATAATTAAAAATAATTCTTTAGAAATGAGGAATAAAGAATTTCGGGAATTATGCTTTTACTAATGATAATAAATTCAATTCAAATTAGAATTCATTCTTTGCGAATTAGGATTTTCGGAAATCATTCTTTTTCTTATGATTAAAAATAATTAAAAATAATTCTTTAGAAATGAGGAATAAAGATTTTCGGGAATTATTCTTTTTCTAAATTCAAATTAGAATTCATTCTTTGCGAATTAGCATTTTCGGAAATCATTCTTTTTCTTATGATCTTTTATAATCTTTACAATCTGTTTTCTTTAGAATATTGACCTTTGTGCAACTGAAGTCGCGGCTAATGAATATTCTAATGAATGCGCTGCAAGTGGAAATTGATGCACAAAACACGCATATGCTCTTGGGCGGATTATTGCTGTGTGTCCAGGACGCGGTGACCTTTGAGGAGAGCGAACTGGGTGGCGCTGATCATTTAAGCGCTGGTCAGCAGCATGATGAGAATCTGCTTAGCTCCGGTAAGCGAACAATCGCGAACAGGGCGATACGTTTTACGTTTGCACATTTTCATTTAATTACCTTAATTTATTTTGCATTTTGTTTCTGTTTTTGTTTTTTTTTTTTGTCGATACGGGGGTTTTTGTTATTGCTGTTGCTGTTGCTGTTGCTGTTGCTGTTGCTATTGTTGCTGTCTCATCAGCGTGCTCGGAGCGTTCCGCATCGTTAGTCAGCGGCACTGTCAGCTTTGGCGGACAAACCACAGCGTTGAGCTCGCGTGATACAGTCTCGGCCCACGATTTCCCCAGTCTGACCATATCCGATGATATATCGGTGGAGTTAACACACGAGTTTGAGGGCATGGCATCATATGGTAAAGTTTATGTTTTCTTTTTGTATACATTGCCGTTTATGCATATTTGTTTTTTTTTTTTTATTTTTTGTTTACATTTTAAACACTAACTAATTGAGTTATTTTCGCTGTCCTTTTGTAGACAACGCACATGCATTGTTTGTTCGTGCCACATATTTGGTCTGTCATCGCCTGATCTCTTCGTGGAAGACCGACTTAAACGTTTCCCTGGCCGCCCTGGAGCTATTGTCGGGCCTGGCACGTCTGCATATACGTGAAACAGGTATCGTATTGGGCAAAACCTTCTTCGCATGTCTTCAATCTCAATGTTTTAATGTCATTTTATCTATGTGTGAATTTTTCTATTCCCCGCTGCCATTTCTCATGTACAAAATCCCACCACAAATAAAAAAAAAAAAAAAAAAAACACACACACACACACACCTATACACACAATAACAATTTTGTAATTTTTTGATATTTAATAAAAACATAATATTGCAGCCAGGAAATTAACGAATGGTAATTTAATAAAATGCTACTAACAACTTACACCACTTTCTTTTTTTTCTTTTCTTTTATGTGTTTCTCCTAACTCCTCTACCATAACAACCCCCTACCCCCCTGCACACTTGTTCACACAACCGCACTGCGCACTCCGCACCTGAATATCATTCACTAACATGCGGCAATAATTACTTTATAATTTAATTCATAACTGCATCTACATACATGCATATGCATATATATTTATTATTATATATATATATAATATACATCTGTTTTGTGTTTTAATTTCTACGGGCCCATCATGTAAATAACCATACAATATCAAATCAACCTCAACCTACTCGTACTCGTACACATCACATCTTAGATTCCTTAGTGAAAATAGTCGAACCAAGCCAAAATCTAACGATAATCTCTACAGACGCTTTAGAGTGCAAGCGAGCAGTCAAGTGGATATGTGACTATATTTGCTATCAGTGCTCTCGTCCTCCTCCCGCACACAGCAAGGATCTGCATAGCACTATTGTGGCAGCGTTTCAGTGCACGGCTGCCTGGCTAATGCAGCATCCGTATTTGCTACAGGACAAAGATTGCCTGCAGACGGTGCTCGAGGTAGTCGAACTGGGCATATCGGGCACTAAAAGCCAGAGCAAAAATGGTGATCTGCCCAAGTTTAAGGATGAAAAGGAATTGAAGCCAGCTTCAATGCGTGTGCGCGATGCAGCTGAAAATCTGCTAACAATCATACTCGAGCAGGTTGGCTACTTTCCAAGCGAGTGTGGGCCAGAGTCCATCTCTTCTTTGTTAGATGAGCTGGCTCTAATGAAACACTGCAATTCACTGCCAACAACAACTGGAGATGGGTCAGCAGGTGGCATTTGCAATGCGGAGCAAGCCATCTCAAAGTTTAAGTACTTTGTCACGGAAAACTCGACAATATTGGCTCTGCTGGAGGAGCCTTTAGGCAATGATCAGGATCCGCAGCCAACGGTCACTCGTGAGTGAAATGCGCTTAACAATTTTTACACTTGCAGAGGATGTTATTATTTTGTCACCAGACGTCTCCGGCTCCATAAACTATATATATATATATGTATTCTTGATCAGTATCAACAGCAAAGTTGAAATAGATATATCTTTCTGTCTGTCTATGCGAGCTAGTCTCTCATGTTTGAAACTTGGCATGTATATTTGTTTTTGCATCAGATAGCACATTTATCGATAAATTATCTTAGAGCTGTTATAGTTCAAGTTAAATGTTTTTATTTTCCACACAAAAACTTTATTTTTGATCGATTCTTCATATGACAGCTATACGATAAAGTAGCCCGATTTTGTTAAAATCTGCCCAAAACTGTATAAAATGTAAAAAAACTTACAATGCCTGTGTTTGATTGAGATATCTGTTAAAACAAAAAAGTTTTTCATACAAAAACTTATATTTTTATGCAAAAACTCATTTCTCAACTGATTGTTCCTATGGCAGCTATAAGATATAGTGGTTCGATTTTCATAAAATTTTGGAAACCGGCTTAGATAATGCCAAAACTCAGAATTGATAGATTTGGTCGAGTTAGCTATAAAAAAACTTTTTCGACCGATCTTTTCTATGGCAGCTATATACTAAAGTTGTTCAATTGACAACTTTTTTTTCGATAGAACGAAATTAGTTGTTTTGAGTAAAGAATTCTTATGTCAAGAACGTTTATTTTAAGACCGGAATTCTTAGTTTTAGCCCATTTTAAGTAAGTGTGAAATTTTAAATTAATATAGCCCAGAAGATCCAATCATCGATCGGGCAGATTCGAACCCAGGTCCTCATGCATCAGCAAACGTCTAAGAGAGCTTAGCCACAGTTCATATGAAATATGCGAGTGCTTTACTCATAGTCATTACTGAGCTTACAGAATAACTAGTTGGGAATTTTAACGTTGATTCAGTCAACCAATACTGTTCAAGACCTATTCGTACTCAATTTAAGAATATATAAGAGCATAAAATTCTTTAAATTGTCAGAACAAAAACGTATGAATATTTAAAGTAAACGCCAAAAAAATCGAATTTGGATGAAAAAAACCGTCAAAAATTAAGTTTTTATATAAAATTCTTTTCTGCAAGTTTACATATGTATTTTCGGCACGCCGAAGATAACTTTATCATCTTGTCATATTTCAATTTTAATCCACTCCACTCCAATCCTAGTTCTTATACGTGGTCCTTTTGGACGTCATGCTTGGACCATGCAGCTGCGTCATCTGCCGCGCAGCAAGTCTGGTATTAAGTACCATGCCGTCAATCCTGGCCGACCCATACCTATGAACGACATCACTCAGCGTCCCGAGTGTGAGCAGAAGCACTTTCCCGAGGGCGTCGACAAGGTTCAGCCCTGTGTGGCCGACTACTCAATACCAACCATTGAGCAGATACGGGAGCAGTATGGCGCCAGCATTATTAGTGAACTGGAAGCGATGCTTGAGAACCAAAGTATACATGAGAAAATGGCTTGGGCGGAGTCGGACAATAGCGTGGACAGTCTGTCCCATGCTCAGGAATGTGTGCCTCCAACAGTCTGTCATGAATTTCATGCAGCTCGGCTGTTTCTTTCACATTTCGGTTTTTTAAGCTTTGAGATACGCAATCCTAACAATCCCGTGGAAGCACTTGGCTCACCACCGCAAAGGCCACTTATTGTTCTTGATACCAAATCCAGCGCCTTTGCCTCGGATTTAGATAAACTGGACAAGCTAAGCGCTCGTACGCACGATACTGTATACGTTTTCTACGTAAAGGTGAGACTCAAGTCCAGTTCTTTTAATTTATATATGTTTTTAAATATTTATTTGTATATTCTTCAGTCGGGTCAGACGAGCGCACAACAGATTATTGGTAACATGGCTGAGGATCAATCTTACGACCCGCACTTTGCCAACATGCTGCAGACACTGGGTTGGCCTGTTCAGGTGGCCGAGCACTCTGGCTGGACAGGCTTTGCGCACAATTCCTGGTCGCTGAAGGGTGCACCGGAACCAGCAGCCGCTGCAGCAGCAGCAGATCAGCAGCATTTGAATGTCTGCAGCGAATCGAGCTATAATGGTGCACAACGCGTGCTCTACTGGGCGGATGTCTCGTCTGAGATTGCTTTTGTGGTGCCCAATGCTTGGAATCTGCGCTACAGCAGTGAAATGGACACCTGTAGCCTGTCAAGTAATTGCAGTGAGCAGAGCACGTCAAGCAATGTCTGGACACGCACTGATGATGCTGGGCCCGTAAAGTCAAAGCCACGAAATCTCAGCTTGGAGCTAGATACAAGCAATCGCAACAAGGAACCAGTACCGCCTACGCGACGAAAGGGGAATGTATCGAAGCCAGCGCTGCTCGCTCAAGCGCCAGCAAAGGTCTTTTTGGTTTGGCTAGAAAGCTTTGAGGATTACTTAAACTTTCCTGTCGAAGATCTGCTAGCCTACGCACGCACTGGCGAGGAGTCGCAAACACTGCCGGCGTTACCGAGGGCGGTCGATTGTCACGTGATCTTTGTGCATTCTCTGCAGTCTGGTTTGCTGCGCGTTAAGCTGTTGGGACCACCTGGTCGCATGAGCTTTGCCACGCCACTTGTCGACGGCATGGTGCTTAGTCGACGTGTTGTGGGCAATTTGGTGCGTCAAACGGCACTGAACATATCCCGTCGTAGACGTTTGGACAATGACAAGTAAGTGTGCCTGGAGGATACATATATAAGCATATAACTAATGTTCATTTTATTCTTGATTTCTTGTTGCAGCTACCAACCACCGCATGTTCGGCGACGTCTTAAGGTCCAGGACATTGTTCAAAAGTATAAAATGGACCTGAGCGAGGCTGAGCTGCTAGCGCATCTGTTCCAGCGCTCGATTTAGCTCTAGAGCAATAACATTAGCTTAAGATACTTATTTCTTCATCCACCCATCCCCCCCCCTACCATGGTGTGTGCGTCGTCAAACATTTGGCCCCGCTTCCCGCTAAGCATTCTAATATTATATTATTACATAGTAAAACAACAAGCTTCAATAAACTAACAAAGTTAGGGCCTTTCAAGCAACAACATGCAAAACACGCTCGCTTCTACTCGACTCGCTATGGAAATTATAAAATCGCACCTACTCGCTGTCTCTCCTCGACCAGGTAACGGCTTAAAGCCACAGCTAGCGCCCACATACTTAGCAGTCGCGATTAAAGCATTAACAGAAAGCGCGAATTCCGCACTGAAATAACCCAGCAACACCAACTACAACTACAACTACAAACACCACCACCACCACAACTCGTAGAGCAGAGGTAGAGCTAGAGCTAGAGGCTGGCCTCGACTGCAGGCTGCAGCTATTTTTATTGGTTTTTCTTTGTATACCCTAGCAGAGGGTATTATAATTTTGTCACTGAATGTGTAACGCATTGAAGGAGAAGTCTTTGCACTCAAAAATTATGTATATCAGGTTCCGTAACGGTTATGAGTATTTTGAATAAAAATTATTTTTAATAATTATTAACTGATTTTTATTATTATTATAAAAAGCAATATTAAAAAACTTTTTGATTTTTATTATAAAACAAGTAACAATGCTCGACTAAGAGATTCCCTGCTGCCAACTTGCATTTCAAGCAGCTCAGCGGCAACACAAGCAAGCAGTGCCTGTCAAACTGTTGTTTCTGCCTGTTGAGAAGGGGGTAATATATTCTTCCATAACTTTGGTGCTATTTATCCGATCGTAATGAAATTTACGCAACTGATCAACATTAATGAAACATATATGTGTACCAAAAATCAAAACCTTATCTTTAAAATTTTGGCAATGGAAGTTTTTTTCGATTTGCGGGGATGCGGGGGGGTGCATCTAAAATTTTAAATAAACTTGATCTGCGTTTGGTGTACAGGAACCTGCATGCCAAGTTTGGTGTCTCTAGCTCTTACAGTCTCCGAGATCTGTGTGCTCATACGGACGGACGGACAGACAGACGGACATGGCTGTTGATGCTGATCAAGAATATATATTGTTTATACAGTCGGAAATGCCACCTTCTGCCTGTTACATACATTTGCAGTGCTTTTCCCAGTTTTAATGGGAACAGAGTGACAGCTCTTGATTGATTTTTATTTTTTTGATTTGAAAAATAAAAATCTTGTTTAGATTTATATAAAGGATTATTTATTTTAAAAATTTAATTGTAATAATTATTTTCTGATTCCAAAAACATTTTTAATCAAAAATTTAGGTTTATGGCATATTCATAAAGTCGATTAAAAACAAAGAGTTATATATATTACAATAATGGGCAGAGCCATTCCTTTCAAATGATTTCTATTTTACGAATTTTGTTCATAACCGTTATTTAGAGTACATATTTTTGAGCAGCATCAACAGCCGACAAATGTTAAAAAGCTAATTTTCTTGAAACTTAATACAGATGGCTTTTTCCCTGCTTCAGGAAATAACGTATAGCTATCTTAGAAACGATCGGTAGAAAATTTGGTTTTTGAAAATAACTTGAGTCTGTAATTCTGACTTTTGAACAAACTTTGCATGCTCACAAAATTTCATCATAGGAACAATTAGTTTCTGTATGAAAAACTTTTTAGCTTTTAAAGATAATTCAACCAAACTCCCCTTTTCCAAGTATAAGCTTGTTAAGCATATGTAAAGATATTGGCAAAATTTCATTAAAGTTTGACAACTATATCTTATAGCTGCCATAGGAACAATCGGTGGAAAAAATAAGTTTTTGTATGGAAAACTTTTTTGTTCTCAAACTACATTACCCAAGTCGTTTCTAACTTTTTTGCGTTTTAATAAGTTCTTGTCATGCGGACTAAATTTTAAGTAAATGGAAGAATCGGAATCGAAAATTAAGTTTTTATATGAAAAACTTAAGTGCAAGGGTATATATGTTCGGCACTCCGAAGGTGACTTTTCTTTCTCGTTTTTAGTGGCTTTTTGGGCACCAATCGCAGCAGCAGCAGTTGCAGCAGCACCAACAAAAGCAGCGGCAGTTGCAGCAGCAGCAGCAGCAGCAGCAGCAGCCTGGTCTTTGCGTGTTATTGTAATATTTCTCAAAAGATAAGAATGCGACCAGACCGGGGCTGCATGCTGACCGCCTGGCTGTGGCATTTCTTGAGCAGCACAAGCTTAGTTCATAAACAAATAAAATCGGGCAAAACTCTTGTTATGCGCTTTTTACTATTTTAAGTGACAGTTTTACGAGGCAGTCGCCGTCGCCATCGCAGTCGCCAGTTGCTGGCTTTTGGTTTAGCTAGGTTGGCTAGGGTGAAGCATTAGCCACGATTCCACAGCGACAGCGGCGCGTTTCGCACAATGCTATTGTGTGGCAAACAAAAGACTTAGGCAACGAACTTGCCGCTTGCCGCTTGCCCATTCGGCCGTTTGAGAACTAAAGTTCTTCTAGATAATGCTGCTACCCAAAAATGTTGTGTGCTTAGATTGCTTGCAGAGCAGGGCCAAAGTCAACTGACCCACAAAATGACCAAAAATCAAAGTATTGGAATCAAATTTGAGCAAGTTCTTAAACCAAATACATATGTATATGGCAGCAGGAATTCTAGGAATTTAGCCAAGTCGCAGACGTTGTTGATGATGGCCAAGCACAACGACAACTAACTCTACCAAAAGACAGACTCAGCCTTAGCCTCACACTCGCATACGCCATGCAACGTTAGTGTGCAGTATCCAGTGTCCAGTTTCCGTCACCGTCACACGCAGGCAGAGGCAGAGGCAGAGGCACAGGCAGACAGGCAGAGGCAGGCAAGCATACTCGTGCATTAGTTCACACCAATAGCTATACCAATACCAATACGAAAGGGAAGTAAACGCAGGTCGAAACACCAAAAAATTAAATAAAATGAGAAGAAAAAGAAAAAAAAGAGGCATCTACAACAACAGCGGTAAAGTAAACGACAACTAACCATAAGAAAAATGACCAGCGATAATTTTAATTTGAAACCAGTTTCTATGCTAAACGAAAATTCTGCGGCGCTGCCGAAGAACGAAGACTGAAGACTGCGCCGAGCCCAGGAAGGGAAGCAGCAGAAGTGGCAAACAAAACAAAAGTTACCAACAAGAGGCAAATGCTGGAAGAGAGCAGCCGTTGAAGAGACAGAAAGAGAGAGAGACAATACACAAAACAGCAGCAAAACAGAACTAGAGCTTTGCCGAACCTAAAGAATTTCTTGTTTCTAAAAGGCCCGAGTGCCACAGGAGACACTGAGTCACACTTAGGAGCCATAGCCATAGCGAATGAAACCGAGTGAACACGGTAGGCAGGCAACAGCCACAGCAACAGCCACAGCAACAGCCACAGCAACAGCAACATTCAACAGCAAGTGGAGTGGGCATGGGAGCAAGACCAAGAGCAGCAACCAAGTATTTTTCTTATATTTTTATTCTTGTTGTGTATGAATCGCCGGTGGCTATTGAATCTTGTCGGGTTGGCTTTGGCTTCGGCTTGCACACAAATGCGGGCCGGGACCGTAGCAGCAGCCAAAGTCAAGCCGGGGAAGCAGTCGCAGCGAGAGCGAGTCAAATGTCGTTTCATAAAGAAAATGCACACACACACACACACAGAGAGACAGACACACACACACACACAGATAGATAGAGTTAGAAAAAAAGCTGAGCATGCCGAAGAGAGCTGTGGTAGCTGGAGCAAAGTTTTTCGTACAAGAAAATGAAAAACGAAACTGCAACAAGTGAAAAATATGTTGCGGGCGACGCGATGCAACGCGACGCGACGCGACTGCGACTAGCTGCTTCGTCTATGCCGCTGCGCATGCGCATGCAACGAACGCAACAGGTAGAAGATTCAGATGCAGCTAGGGGCGCGCAGGCGGCTAAGGCGACAACAACAACAACAACAAAACAAGCTACCACATTTGGTACGTTTATGACGAGCGGCGGGAGAGAGCCGCTCTGGCGCGCTCTCTCTCTCACTGTTTCTCCATTTCTCTGTCGCTCGCTCTGTCCCTCTTATCTCTCGGCTTAAACCTGTCAAGCGGCTTTTCGAAGCCTGGCTGCCGCAACGAGTATGATCATAATTGTGTGCTGCCTGCGCTGCTGCTGCGCTGCTGCTGTTGCTGCAAGTTCTTCTCACAGGCAGCTAGACTCATGGCAGAGTTGGCAGCTCAGTTACGTTGCGACCACAGAGCGAGTGGCAGTTGGCTGAGTTAACGTTGGGAACGTGTTGCGCGTGAAACGCTTGACAAAAGTGAAGGTGCGTCGGATGCTCAGATTTCGTTCGATCACACTTAAATACAAATACAAATACAAATACAGCTACCTATACTCATGCCAAAGTGTTAATGTGTATGTGTGTGTGCGTGTGCTACATATTTAAGCAATGCTTCAAAATTAGATACTTATTGAGTATTCACATATAGATATATAGATATATATATATACGAGATATATATACGCATTGTTAATCTCAACCATCGCAGTTGGTAAATTAAGTGCGGCCACCACTGCGTATGGGCATTTCGCTCTTAAAGTGTGCAAGTGTGCGAGCGTGTGTATGTGTGTGTGTGTCTCTGTCGCTGTATTTCTTTTTTTTTTATAAGTGAAAAATTCCAACAACGTTGCAGGCCGCACTGCAGCAAATACAAGAGCAGAAATGAAGCAAAACACGTTTTGCTGAAAAATAAAAAAAAAAGAAAAAAATATGCTGCGTCTGTGGCCACTGTTGAAAATGTTGCATTTGTGTTTTTTTCATGTGTGCGCGTGTCTTATTTATACCAACAGTATATACATATAGTTATAGATATGTACGTGCATAGCAGCTCAACAAATACCAGCTCTGCTCAAACACGCACAAAATCCATTTCTAAAATGTGAACACAACAATGGTAGGTATTTATAAACAAATGATGTTTCAAACAATCTTAGCTTACAAGTTGAACTTAAGGAATGTCTTAATGCCAATCAAAGTAAAAGCTTTAAATCATAAGTCAATCTAGAAAATTGTGTGTATGTATGGTGTTGTGTATGGTATGTATGGTAAACCAGCTTGCCACAGAGCAAAATGAAAACCTAACTAAAAGAAATAAAGCAACAGCAAAACGAACTTGGACTCAACGCAACAAACTCAAACAAGATTAATTGTTGAATTATTATAAAGCAACGGTAACGTAGGCAGTTGTTTTTGTTGTTAAGGTTGGCGTCTTTTGTTGTCGGAAGCTGTGGCTCTATCTGAGACCGAGACTATGGCTCAGACTCTGCGCCTCAAATTGTGGCTGAAACTGTGAGCCGAGTCGAGCTGAGCTGAGCTGAGTCTGAGCCGAGTTGAGCTTGAAACGCCCAGCGTTTGTGGCTGTCACGTAATGGCTTAAATTGTGTTGTTGGAGTTTTGTGTTTTTTTTTGTAGAAACTTACAAGAAGAATCGACGGCAAATAGAAATAGAAAAAAAAAGAATAGCTTTTCTTTTATAAGTAACTAAGTAATCTTGTTTCCTTTTGTTTGATTGTGTGCAATGTACAATGTGCAATGTGCAACAAGAAATTATTATGGCTGGTATTTTGCCATTGCCGAGGCGCACTGCTCAAAAGCGAAATGTAAATGAATATGGAAATATGAAAAACACGTTTTCTTTCAGCCAACTTGGAGCTAGCGAGCCTAGCCGTAGTAATAAAGTGAAAAGCACAAATAAACAGAAAAAAGTCATAATAATAAAGATCATGCTTTTATAAGTGTGTGTCTGTGTGTGTGTGTGTGTGTGTGTGTGTGTGTGTGTGTGTGTGTGTGTGTGTGTGTATGTGTGTGTGTGTGTAAATGTGTCCCAAACTTGTAGGCGCCTCTAAGCAACGCGCATTGATTCCAGTTGGCTATCTTAGTTGGCTTAGACTATGAGTATTATTCCTCACGAATTTTGAACCTGGCCATATGGCTTGCGGCCAGGCAGACAGACAAACTGATTTAGCCAAGTTCTGTCTATGCTTTTGCTTTGTGCTTTTGTTATAATTTGCATTGCAAATATTTAGTTGAATCGCGTACACAGATATGGTATTTATGAGCGCTTCAAAATAGCCCGCATAACCATCAATGTACATATATTAATAGGCAGCAACAAAGATATACATACACGTGTACGACTATGTAAAGTTATATATGCATATTTAGAGCATTTTAGACAAGTATAAGAAGTCAACAAATAATATATCTTATATAGCAATATTTAAATATGTACCTGAAGATGCTCTTGGGCTTGATTTCATTCAGAAACGCACAATTTTCATCACCTTGAAAGATAATAAAGGTATAACTTCATAAATCAGGCACTGTTATCCTTATAAGTTTAAATATAAAAATTATAAAATAATTATTAATATTAAGCTTTAATTGATTTACTCAGATAAATGATTAATTTTGAATTATGCTTTACAACTTTTGAACTATAAAACTCTAGAAATACTGAATATTTTTCAAGTTTTATTTTGTATTTGAAAAAGAAGTAAGAATTCTCTAGTCGAGTGTGCCCGACTACGAGACTCCCTGCTCCCAACTTGTGTTCAGCGGCAGCACAAGCAAGCAGCGCATTTAACGTGTCCAGTTCCTGTCAAACTGTTGTTTCTGCCTGCTGCGACGGGGGTAATAGATTCTTCCATAACTTTGTGGGGGGGGGGGGGGTGCATCCGACATTTGAAATAAACTTGATCTGCGTATGGTATATAGGAACCTACATGCCAAGTTTGGTCTCTCTAGCTCTTATAGTCTCTGAGAACGACGCGTTCATACAGACAGACAGACGGACAGACGGATAGACAGACGGACATGGCTAGTTCGTCTCGGCTGTTGATCCTGATCAAGAATATATATAGTTTATATGGTCGGAAATGCCTCCTTCTGTCTATTACACACATTTGCTGTACTTTATAACTCCCATAATGGGAACAGGGAGTAAAAAATATTATTTAATTTTAATATATATTTTATTTTTATTCAACCTCCCTTTCATTGTCATTGTAGTCATTGCAGAAGATACTTTTTGAAATGTGGAATATGAAATAAATAGAATTATTATTGAATAATAAAATATATAAAAATTAAATAATATTTTTTTCCAAGAAATATTCTTTTAAAAGTATTTTCTTTTAATTCAAAAATTAATGATCATTTTGTAAGATACTTAATTTCTGAAAATGCTGTCCCAGGATTCTCTGCACTCATAACTTTGCCAAATGTGTATTTGGCCTTATTTTTTGATTTCTGAAAAACAATAATACTTTTTGATTTCATCACTTGCAACATATTTTTCCCAAGAAATCAATAAAATTTTGACTTAATAATCTGTCATTTACCACACACAAAATATAATTTTGTTTTCTTAAATTTTTTGGGAATTTATCCTTTATGCATGAACAAAACCAGATTATAAAGAGAGCACTCGAAAGTTATATTACTCATGCAAGCGGTATTCAATAGACAAAAGACTCAAACACACGCAAAGTAGGCAGGCGGACCGAACTGAGAAATATACATACGAATATTTATTGCTTTCGTATTAAAATTTATTATTGTTGGATGTAAGTGTGTGTGTATAGTATGTATATAGGTATATATGTATACTATACAAAACCCTAACATATCTTTGATAGAGACTCAACAAAAAGAAAACAATGACAGGGACAAAAAACAAGTATTAACAATACCATTAGAACAGGTAGATTTTAAAGATTAATGAACGGGTTCGGTTTCTAAAGCTTTAAACAACTACAACAAATCTGGGGTAACAAATTTACGACGCTTTTCAGCTATATACATACAAGCATTTACATATGTATGTGTATATATATATGACCGTGTCGTGTTGGTAGCATAACTCAACCCGCATATGAGAAAAAAAATTGATTGAGGCTGCTTCCAAAGGTGTTGCTAGTTAGTTGAGTTGAGGTTGAGGTTGAGGTTCGTCTAGCTTTCCAGTTTTGTTCTTTTCGTTGTGGATGCTTACGTAGTTGTTGTTGTTGTTGTTGTTGTTCTTGCTGTCATGTGTAAATTTTGGGCTATTGAACAGATCAGTTAGGTGTCTCAAGAAATATGTTTTATATTATGCATGTATATATGTATGCATTGTATTTTGACATCATGATTTTTTATTTATGTATAGCTTGAAGGTGTGTTTTAATTTGATATACCTATATACATACATACAGACGGACAGACGAATAGACGAACAGACAGACAGACATTCTTATGTATGCATATGCATATGGTTATGTGAGTGACGAGTCTTTGATCAACGTCTTTTCGTGGTGTCTAAAAGTTTTATAGAGATTGCCCACAAGTCATTAATTTAGTCTAATGCTGATACGCTGGTATTAACGGAAACTTTACTCTTTTATTGTTTTCTTCATTTGGAATTCCATTTGTTTTAATGGTTGCTGTCTAAATTTTGATTAGATTTTACATAAGAGTATAAACAGATCGAAAGGGCGAACAGCTTTCAATCAATTCGTTTATTAGAATTGAGAGCTAAATTTATTTTTGTTTATTTTGTTTTTTTTTTTCTTATTTTTACTTATTTTGATTATCTTTACAAAAACTTGTTTGGAAATATATTGAAATCTGAGCTATAAAGAGTCATTTGAAGCTATTTTAGTTATTACTTCTTTGTAAATAACACAAACTAGGGTTAATGAACAGTCCTTTTTGCTTCACTATCAACTTTAATATTGCATATGGGCATTTACAACAGAAAGTCCATCAGCACCGAATATTAAAAAGTCATTGTTAGTACTAATTTATTTTTAATTATATGCTTTAATTGAAGTTAATTGTTAGAAATTTATGAAATCTAACAATTTACAATCCAGTTCAATAACCAACATGAGCAAACCGACTGCAATCTGCAAAAATGGCTTTTGCTCTTATTTTGTTAATTTTAAAATCGTTTTCTCTTCAATATTTATTTTGTCAAATGAGCTGATTTTTAATAAAAGCTAATTCATATAAATTTAATAACAACTAACTAACAAATATGACAAGCGATCAATTTAATCTAGCTTAACTTGGCTTCTTCATTTTTGTATTTAATATTTCGTCGTACAAATGTCACGTCACGCCACTATGGAAATGCCCATTTACAGATCTAAACATATAATACTATAACTCAACTCCCCATATACCTTTCGCAGTGTCATGCTATACGTCTGCTCCTCAGAAGATACCATAAGAGCCAAGTTGAAAATGTTATGCTCGACGGAGTATGAAAGTGTTGATATGCTCAGTGATTGTGGTAGCACGAAAATTGTTAATTGAAAGCGCTTACAAGAAAGCATGTTAAATGTTGATTGTTGAATGTTAAATGTTTAAGTGGGAAAGAGGTGTTGATTAAACGAAGTCAAATATGTATGATGATCTTTTGAAGTTTCACTGTTTACAAATAGATTAAGTGGTCAGTTTCTAAATGGGCACCGAAAATATGAGTTATGAATGCAAATTTCAATTGAAATAAATCAATGTGAAGAAAATATTATTTAAAAAGTTCGAACTAAGATTTATACCGTAACCAACTGATGTTTTACCAAAATTTTTAAATATTCTTGAGCTATGATTCAACACCTTTCAATTCCTTTCTAATAGTATGTTCTCTTTTTAATTTTCAGGTGACTTTATGAGGATCCAAAAACTAATTGAAAAAATGACGTGTTTCGAGTTATACGCAAATAGCCAATACAAAACAATACAAAAACAAAAGCATATTGCTAATGAAAACATTACAAATTAAATATATACGTGTGAAAGAACGAAAATCAGCGAATAGCAACAAAACCTTTGTAGGTTCACAGAGAAGATGCACTCGCTCCTCTCGATTCGCGGCAAACGATGGGGGAAACTATTGCACCTGATCGTGCTAGCCGCGTTTGTGCTGTTGTGCCAAACAACAAAGGTCAGCTCCACACTAGAATTGGCGGCGCCACGCGGACGCAGCTATGCCACCACCTATGAACAATATGCTGCATTTCCCAGACGCCGCAGCTCTTCACCCGCGGGTGAAATGCAATCTCGCGCGGTCGACACAAGTGCCGATTTTGAAGTGCTCGAGGGCCAACCACGCGGCACTCTTGTTGGTTTCATACCGACGAAACCCAAATTCACCTATCGCTTTAATGAGCCACCGCGGGAATTCACGCTGGATCAAATAACGGGTGAAGTGAAGACGAATGCTGTACTGGATCGCGAAGGTATGCGCAGCCATTATGATCTGGTGGTGCTTTCCTCGCAGCCCACATATCCTATTGAAGTGCGCATCAAAGTGTTGGATATCAATGATAATGCACCCGAGTTTCCCGAGCCCAGCATTGCGGTTTCCTTCTCGGAAAGCGCTGTGACAGGAACTCGGCTGCTGCTCGATGCGGCTACAGATGCGGATATTGGCGAGAATGGTGTCACGGATAATTATGAAATTGTGGCGGGCAATGTGGATAATAAGTTTCGTTTGGTAACCACAACGAATCCTAGCGGCGATACATCCTATTTGCATTTGGAGACGACGGGCAACTTGGATCGCGAATCACGCGGCAGCTATCAATTAAATATATCAGCTAGTGATGGTGGTGCTCCACCTCGACTGGGTTATCTTCAAGTGAATGTTACTATACTCGATGTCAACGATAATCCACCGATCTTTGATCATAGTGACTACAGTGTTACCTTAAATGAAACTGTCATGCCCGGCTCTCCAGTTCTACAGGTGATGGCTTCAGATAATGATTTGGGTGACAATAGCAAGCTCACCTATTATTTGGCTGAAACGGAGCATCAGTTTACTGTCGATCCTGAAACGGGTGTTATTTCCACCACGGAGCGTTTAAATTGTCCACAGCAAACAACGGAACAGCATCGGGAGCCCATGGGCAAGGGACATATACAAAAGAGCTGCGTCTTTACCGTCTTTGCTCGGGATCATGGCTCTCCGCGTCAGGATGGACGCACCTATGTGACTGTGAATCTGTTGGACACCAATGATCACGATCCCATCATACGTTTTCAGTACTTTCCACCCACGGGTAACGTAGCCACTGTGGATGAGAATGCCAATAATGGCACTGTGGTTGCTGCTGTTTCTGTGATTGACTCGGATGATGGTCTCAATGGCAAGACAACCACTCGCATTGTTTCTGGCAATGAGCTGCATCATTTTCGATTGGAGAAGACGCCTCTCTTTCACATTGTACGCGTAAATGGAGTACTCGATCGTGAAGAGATTAGCAAATACAATTTAACAGTGGTTGCCACAGACAAAGGCACACCAGAACGTACAGCAATCGCATATTTGATCATCAATGTTAACGATGTTAACGATCATGAGCCAGTTTTTGAGAAATCTGAATACACTGCTGTGCTGAGCGAACTAGCACCCACGGGCACATTTGTTGCCTCGATCGCAGCCACAGATGAGGATACGGGCGTTAATGCGCAGGTTTACTATGAAATACTGTCGGGAAATGAGCTCAAGTGGTTTAATATCGATACTGCAACGGGCTTGATTGTAACAGCAGGGCCTTTGGATCGGGAAGTTCGAAGCAGCGTCGAGTTAAGCATATCCGCACGGGATGGTGGCCCCAATCCAAAGTTTGCTTATACCCAACTAAAGCTAACCATACTAGATGAAAACGATGAGGCACCACACTTTAGCCAACAGGAGCTAAATGTGAGTCTAAGCGAGGATGTTGCCCCACAGTCTTTAGTCGCGTTGTTGTCTGCCACAGACAATGACCAGGGCACGAATGGTTCGGTAACATTTAGCTTAGCGCCGAGCGTGGAACGCTTGTATCCACAACAATTTTCGATGGACTCCATAACGGGCCAATTAATGACGCGCAAAGCACTCGATCGTGAGACAATGGCGAATTATGAAATTTTTGTGATCGCACGCGATCAGGGCGCACCAGCACCACAATCAGCCACAGCCACTGTTCACCTCAGCATCGCTGATATTAACGATAATAATCCAGAATTCTATCCCAAGCACTACATCTACACATTGAAGGACAGCGAAAATGAACGGGTTGGGGAAACTCTGTTGAATGTCACGGCCACTGATCGCGACGAGGGCGATAATGCCTTAATTACATACAATCTGGAATCTGGTGGTGAGGATGTTTTTCATGTTGACTCCCGCACTGGCGCTGTCATATTCATGTTGCGTGGCGATGCTGCTGACATTAAACGCATGAAGAAACCCTATTACCAACTGCGCATCTCTGCCAAAGATTCTGGCGAACGGCGTAGCGCACAGGATGCCATTGTTGAAATTGTATTGGAATCGAAAACGGAGACGCTCGATTTCAGCGCTCATAATGGCTATGATTTTCAACTAGTCGAGGATCATGATCAAAAGAAAATACGTGGTCGAGAGGTGGGTCGCGTGCAGCTGAAACGACAGCCAGTTCTCACGGATGCTGTTTTCGAGTATGTCATCATCTTTGGGGACAGAGGTGAACATTTTGAGATTGATCAACGTGGTCGCATTAGCACTGCATCATTGATTGATCGAGAAGCTCAATCACATTATCAGCTAACTGTTATGGCAAGGAGCATCAATTATACAAATAGAAGCAGTTTGAGGGATAATTTTGCATACGGCAAGTGCAGCGTACATATTACAATACTCGATTTGAATGACAATGCGCCCAGTTTTCCACAAGAAGAGGCTTCCATTTGGTTGCCAGAGAACACAGCTGTGGGCCAGGAGATCTATTTGTCACGTGCGCGTGATCGTGATGCCGGCGTTAACAGTCGCATTAGCTACAATTTCACCTATAATCCGGATGAACAGTTTCGCATCAATGCGGCAACAGGTGTGCTCTACTTGCAGAAGCCTGTACGCGCAGAGCCTGGTACTGTGTTGTATGTGGAGATCATGGCCACCGATGGTGGCACACCTTCCTTAAGCAGCCGACTTAGTCTGCCAGTGCATATTGCCGATGTGAATGATCATACGCCTGTATTTGATCATACATCCTACGAGACTTCACTTTTAGAGACCACCAAGGTGAACACGCGTTTCTTTGCCTTAGCTGCCTCGGACAATGATCTGGGTGCCAATGGACGCATATCATATGAGATCATAGATGGCAATACGGATCGTATGTTTGGTGTCTTTCCCGATGGCTATTTGTTTGTGCGTGCTCCTTTGGATCGCGAGGAACGCGATTATTATGCCTTGACAGTGTCCTGCAGTGATGCAGGCTTTCCAACACGCTCATCAATCGTTCCTGTTGTCATTCACGTGATTGATGAAAACGACAATGCTCCACAGTTTACAAACAGCACCTTTACTTTCAATTTACCCGAGAACTCGCCCGCAGATACCTTTGTGGGCAAGCTGACTGCCGTGGACAGAGATATTGGACGTAATGCAGAACTAAGCTTTAGCGTGCTCGGGCAATCTTTAGATTTTACAATTGATAAGCACAATGGCTTTATCAAGACCCTACGACCCTTTGATCGGGAGGCTCTGGTGCGTAGTGCACGTGGCACAGATAATGCGGGCGATGAGGAGCGGAATATCAGCAGCGGTGGTTCGAACTATCTACTTCTAGAAGCCATCGTAACTGATAATGGCATTCCTTCTTTGCATGATAAGGTCAAGGTGAAGGTCATTGTCACAGATGTTAATGATAATGCGCCAGAGTTTCTGCGTGCACCTTACCAAGTGACCATCTCGGAGGAAGCACCTGAAGGTACACACATTATGCATGTTTTTACACAGGATGCGGATGAAGGGCTCAATGGTGATGTTTATTATACATTGTCTAAAGGCAATGAAGGCAATCAATTCAGCTTAGATAGTGCCACAGGACAGCTGACTTTGTCACGTCAACTAGATCGGGAAACACAGGAGATACATCATCTAACCGTTGTGGCACGCGATGCGGCCTTGAAGAAACCGCTCAGCTCAAGTGCTAATATTACCATCACAGTTCTGGACGATAACGATAATGCTCCAGAATTCACCCAATCCAGCAGTGAGATCTCCGTGCTTGAGACTAGTCCCATTGGCACAGAGCTAATGCGTTTTCGAGCCAGCGATGCGGATCAGGGTGTAAATAGTCAGGTGGTTTTTAGTATAACGGCTGGTAATCGTCGAGATACATTCCACATTGATAGCATTAGCGGTAGTCTATATCTACACAAATCTTTGGACTATGAGGATATTACCAATTATACGCTAAATATAACAGCTTCCGATTGTGGCACTCCACCGCTTTCTACGACGGTGCTTTACAACGTTCTAGTTGTGGATGACAACGATAATCCGCCCATCTTTCCAAGCACTGCAATTGTGCGCCAGATCAAAGAAGGCATTGCACTGAAGACGCCAATTGTCACCGTCACTGCGGATGATCCTGACTCTGGACTAAATGGCAAGGTGACCTACGTGATTAGCAGACAGGAGCCAGAATTGACCGGTGGACGTCACTTTGGCATCAACACACAAACCGGCGTTATCCATACGCTGCGCGAGATTGATCGCGAGTCCATTGACAACTTTCGTCTGACTGTGGTGGCCACGGATCAGGCACAGCCCTCGGATCGCCAGCTATCCACGGAGAAGCTGGTCACTGTCATTGTCGAGGACATCAATGATAATGCGCCCATCTTTGTCTCCATGAATGCTGCACTTTTGCCACAACTGGTCAACGGCACCATAGCACCAGGCAGCATTGGAGCACCTGTCATGCAGGTCCTGGCACGCGATGCAGATTCTTCGAGCAACGGCTTGGTCACCTATGAGATTGTAGGCGGCCAGCAGGAGTTATTCCATTTGCAACGCAACACGGGCATCATTACAATTGGCCAAGCAGCTCAGTCCTTGGCCACATTTGATGTGCGCTACCAGCTGACCTTGAAGGCCACGGATGAGGCAAGTGGAGAGCGCAAGAGCACCGAGACTTATATAACGATTATAACGCCGGGTTCGAATGATTTTGCTGGCGATGTGCCTGTTTTTGAGAAACCTAATGCCTTATTTGGCTCAGTGTACGAGAATGAGCCAATCGGTACTAGTATACTAACGGTAAGCGCACAGCTTCCGGGCGCCGAGATCGAGTACTTTGTGACAAATGTCACCGCATCCTCCTCCTCATTGGGACATGGCAACAGCGAGATGCGTGTGCAAGTTGATCGCCTCTTTGATATCGATGCAAAATTGGGCATATTATCAACTGCAGTTGAATTGGACCGCGAAGCTGGGCCCCCCACCTACGAGATAGTCGTCCATGCCATCGCATTGGGCGGAAAGTCACGGATTGCGCACACAAAGGTAAGAGTCGAACATTCCACTCGCATGATGCTGTGGACACAACACACAGATACACAGTAAAAAATTAATGTTTATAGTTAAAACCAGAAACTAAACCAGTCAAGCAGTCAAACATAAGATAGGAAGTAAAACAGAGAGAGCTAGATTTGTTTATGAACCAAAAATATAGGAAATGAAAGAGAAATAATTTTCTACTCCAATTTTGGTTTGATTGTTTGACCCAAAATCTTAAATGAGAGATTAATAAGTTTTTACTCTAATTTTGGTTTAATTTTTAAACCAGAGAGTATATTCTTTCAATCCAATTTTGGTTTAGTTTTTAAACCAAAAATCATCAATTAGAGTGTATTATTTTGTCTCTCCAATTTTGGTTTAAAGTTAATATCAGCTAGGTTTTGATTCAATTGAAAATTGTGTAAAAGTATTTTGGAACAAAATTTAAAATTGAACTCTTTAAAAGTTGAAAATGAAAACCATAATGATTTTACTTTTAAAACTTATTTTTCACTGTGTACATACACAGACACTGGGCACGATTCTCGGAGAGATAGGAGTAAAGTACTCGCTGTGTCCCAGCGAAACCTACTTCTGTCCATTGTTGGGATCGGACATTATTGGGTCTGTTTTAAGGGCCCTTATCAGTTTGAGTTGAGGCCGCACTAATGCGCTTTTAATGTCTACTGCAGATATGAAATGTTGATTATACGCAAAGTAGAGAGATTTAGTCAGCCAAGGAGTAGAGTGCAAGGATGGATGTGGATGTGGATGTGGATGGTGAATGTTCGATGTTGGATGCATATGCAAATCATCAGGCAACACAGCATAACACAATTCAGACTTTTTGCCGTGCTTTCTACTGAATGAATTCTATAGAAGTTTAGCGAGCAACGTTGGCAGCAACGTCGAGACCCATCAAAAAACTGCATAAATAGGCCGCAGGGATAAAATTATAATACATAAGTTGTTCCATTGGCAGTTGCCTTTAATTATGGCTAATACCCTACAATGCTACACCACAGGCATTTCGATTTCAAGCCTCGTCTAGACCCTAATACAGCGTGTGCGCAGCGCATACCGCAGTCTGCTTGCCAACAACTGCAAAATCTTCGACCTGTTTTCCGACAACAAATAAAAAATAAAGAAATACAACAACAACAACAAAACTCACAACAGTAAACATCTTTGGGGCTGCCTGTTGCATGCTGGCCCTTTAGCCAAGCTTCTACTTCTCCTATGCCCCTCACAATGTTCACTCCATGCCTCTACACATCTCGCAACAGGCAACCATTGGTGTTGCCCTCCGCATCCCTGTCGCTTCCCCTCCCTTCCTCTGTCTGCTGTACCAGCAGTATGTTGTATGCGTAGGTATGCCAGCAATGTACGCATGCAAATGTGTACTCGTATTCGTATACACGAGTGGTTCCAGTTTTGGCCAGCTTCTTCAGCAGATCGTGGTATATCTATATATATATATATATATATATATATGTATATGTATACTAGTATATATGTATATGTTAAGGTAGAAGACGCTTGCCGAGACTGCAGCTTGCGTGTTAAAAGTATTTCAATCAATTTTATTGTTTCTTTGATTTAAAACGATTGCCATGTTTTTTTTTGGGATGTGCGTTAATTTTAAATATGTATTAGCTGCGTCTAGAGTGCTACTCAACTCAACTCGACTCGAGTGCTCCTCAGAGTGGTACCGGCAGGGGTAATGAAAGTTCCAAAATAAACAACTAAGCAACAAGCAGTATTCAGAATAAATTTATGAAACTTTTCAACAATTTTTCGTAATAAGTTGGATTGCTTAATTTCATTAAAAAATTCTTAAATTTGGAGTTTACTTAATACCTTAAAAATGCAGCCCTTATGAGTTAGATTTATTTAATTACACTATGCAACACAGAAAATGCATTAAGCTTAAAAATCACTTTTTCTAAAGCACGAAAATATTCATTTTCTCTATGGCAGAACTTGTTTTTCTTGGCCAATTGGCTTTTTTTTTTTTTGAATTGAGTTCAATTATAATATTTTAATCCAAATCTGCCCCAAACAAGTTTATCTGTTAAATGCTTTTAGAGCAAAACATTTGAACTTAAAAAACAAAATGCAAGCAACAGTCATGCCTTAAATCGAGCAAGTTGTAACTGTTTATATTGTATGTTGGCTCTATACGGCACTTTTGTTGCCTGTCCACGTTTTTTCTGCTCTCAAACTAACATAATAAATGGCTAGCTAAATGCTGAATCGAGTACATGCTGCACGCAAAGGTATATCAAATTCAAATGCATGTTTTTATAGTTGGACCATTTATCTAAACAGAAAATGGTTGCAAATGTTAATTCCTTACCAAGACGACAGAAGTGATAGTTTTTTGATATAATACATATACAAGTACAAAAGTATATATTGTCAGTTTGATAAAATATATTTGCGTATTGTATTTAAGTACCTATACAAAAAACAATATAGAAAATTTGCCTCTAGCTCTAATCACAGCGGTAATAGATCCGATTATATAGACGTTTTGTTTAACGTAAACAATAAAAAACAAGTAAGAGCGTTGCAGTCGGATGCACCCGACTGGGATATACTCTTTTTTCGCCTCTTTGCGGAGTCAGAAGTGGGCGTGGCAATTGTATTTTTGCTCAAATCTTTCAAGTTTTGCCATCAATTTAAGTTTGGTTGGGCCAGTTCTACAGTTGGGGGATATATAATTTTTGCTCAATTGAAAGGGCGGAGGTGGGCGTGTCAAAATTATTTTTATCCAATCTGTTTAATAGGGCAAAATTTGGTGATTCTAGCTGAAGGGGTGTGGGTGATACAGACTTTGCGTATTTTTGGGGGCGGGGGTGGTCGTGGCCACTCTTGGATACTCTAGCTGTAAAACTGTGGAAGATATAGGTTTTTGCGGTTTGTGGGAGAAGAGGTGGGTGTGGGGGGATATCTTGACACTTTGTCTGACTATGGTGTATAACAACATGTATACCAAGTTTGGTTGCTCTAGCTTCAAAACTGTGGAAAAAAACTGCGTTCATACAGACGGACGGACGGACAGACGGACATTTCACAAACCCAATATACTCTCTTTTCTTTTTTTTTCAAATAAATTAAAAAAAGAGTATAAAAAAGTTTCAAAGTAAAACCATTCTGGTTTTGACTTTAGTCTTTTATAAAGTTAAATTCAAGTTTGATTCCAAAATAGTTTAGTTTAAAAACTATTGGAATTGATTTATAATCTAGTTGATAAAATATTACTATCTGATTTATGTTTTATTGTTTTGAAAACGAAACCAAAAAACATTTGTTTCATTTATGATTTTGGCTGCCTCTCTCATTTCTCACTCCTTAACTGGTTTAGTTTTATATATACATACATTCCAAAATGGTTTCAAGTTCAAACAATTATTTTCTACTGTGCAGTAAATAATATAATTTTTATGCATTTGGAAGCTAACAGAGTATAGATATCATTTTTGACAAACAATGTTCTACAATATTTTTATAGGTCAAAGTAACTGTGCTAGATAAAAATGATAGCCCGCCAAAGTTTCTCGATACACCACTAATTTATACAGTAAGCGAAGATCTGGAGATCGGGCACACCATAGCGACAATACGTGCCACTGATCCTGATCCCGATACTATGGGCAGCATGATATTTTCACTAACTGACGGACATGATTCCAAGTTTATGTTGGAGCCATCAACTGGCAAGCTACAATTGAGAGATACGTTGGACAGAGAAACAAAGAGCAAGTATGATGTGCGGATACGTGTGAGTGATGGTGTTCAATATACGGAAACAAATATGATTATACAGGTAAGCATTACAAATTGATATAGATCGATGAAGAAAAAGTGATTAATTGTTAATTGATTAGGTGGACGATACCAACGATAATCCGCCCGTGTTTGAAGAGACTGTTTACTCCTTTGATATACCAGAGAATGCGCCACGTGGCTATCAAGTGGGTGAAATTGTGGCCAAGGATGCAGATTTGGGCCAGAATGCGCAAGTTTCATATACAGTTATTTCTGATTGGGCCAACGACGTGTTTAGCTTAAATCCTCAAACGGGTACGCTTACGCTGACAGCCAAATTGGATTACGAAGAAGTAAGACAGTTACAGAGATAAATACCAGTAGATATATTAAATATTTTGATATTCACAAACAGGTACAGCATTACATATTAATTGTACAAGCACAGGACAATGGTCAGCCAAGTCTATCAAATACAATTACAGTGTATTGCAATGTGCTCGATTTGAACGATAATACACCATTATTCGATCCCATGAGTTATTCGAGTGAAATATTTGAAAATGTGCCCATTGGCATTGAAGTTGTAACTGTTTCAGCCAAAGACATTGATTCAGGTAATTTAATTTTAGCTAAAATTAATAATTAAAATCAATTAAATGTCGTATTTGAACAGGCAACAACGGCCTCATCGAGTTTAGCATAACTGGCGGGGATGCGGAAAACGATTTTGGTATTAACAGCAATGGAACCATTACCACTCGACGTCAGCTCGATCGAGAGCATCGTAGTTCCTATACCTTAACGGTAACTGCTCGGGATTGTGCTGATAAAATGGTCACATTTAGTGAACTGAAGGAGACGCAATTGAAGCTGAAATATCGTTCACCCCGGCGTTATTATAAATCTCTCAATCATCAACAAAATCAGTTCCTGTCTCATCAAAAACAAGAGCGACTTTCATCGACGGTACAGGTAAGCTAAACGAAAGATCGAAAGATTTGACTTTCGAGATACTATAAAAACCGGCTAATGCTTGAGTGAGTTGTGCAATAAAAGCTGTTCAGTTTGATCTATGACAAGGTCTGACTTTAAAATTTGTACTTTTCTAGAGCCCTAATTAAATGAAAACTTGTTTCAATTAAAGCGAAACCCGTTTCAAATAGATCATCAAGCATGTCACATTGCCCAAAGTGACACAAAAATTTCAAGAGTTATCTAGTTGTTGTATTTGCTGAGGTCAGTGGCGTAGATAAGGTGGGGGTTTAAGGGGATCAATTGCCCCTATTGAGTTTATGAAAAAGTATAAATAAAGAAATGTATTTTTAAATCTGGAATTTTCATGCTGAAATTATATCGCTTGGTAGGACCATCATTATAGATTTATAATTTATTGCTTATGGATCTTTGAGAGCGATTTACAGATCAGACAGTAATTTTTGATGCATTTTTGGCTCTCTTCAAGATCGATTTAGCCGATATTGACAGAGAATCCAAAAAATTGAACAAAACCTTCGAAGTCCATCAAGAATATATAGTTCTCGTAGAAATGTGGAAATCTTGAAGAGGTTCTACACGAATTGGGCCAGAAATCTAGAAATCTATTTTTTTTAAATATAATCTTATTTATATAAATTCTCAACACTTAAAAATTCAAGACTAAAAAACAAACGAAAGCAAAATTAAATTCTCAAATTTAATCATCCCCTTATTACAAAAAGTTATATACGCCACTGGCTGAGTTACTATCCGTACCGTTATATCTTATAGTTTTTGTTTATTTATGTTTTCTATTTTCATTTTCTACAGGTAACGATACTTATCAAAGACGTCAACGACGAAGCGCCCGTGTTTGTTTCCGCAAACGAGACTTCGGTGTTGGAGAATGTGGCCATCAATACGGTTGTGTTTACTGTGAAGGCCATCGACAACGATGAGGAACGCAATGGCTACATTGATTATTTTATCGACGAGACAGGAGACAATGAAGTGTCTGAATCTCCTCCCTTTACCTTGGGCCTGACAGATGGTGTTTTGCGCGTGGCTGATGCATTGGATCGTGAACTGCGTTTGAGCTATGTTTTAAATATAACTGCTAAGGATCGTGGCGATCCACCGCTTTACACAAAATCGCAGCTAATGATCAAAATCCTAGATGAGAATGACAATATTCCAGTGTTTGATCCAAAGCAGTATTCAGCATCTGTGGCTGAGAATGCTAGCATAGGTGCCATGGTTCTACAAGTGTCTGCCACAGACATGGATGAGGGTGACAATGGACGTGTGCGCTATTCGATCGTGTTGGGTGATCAGAATCGTGATTTTAGTATTAGCGAAGATACTGGCGTAGTTCGAGTGGCCAAAAATTTGAATTATGAGCGAAAGACGAGATATATATTGACAGTGCGTGCTGAGGATTGTGCGGCACAGGAGAATGCCAGTGATACGGCTGAGTTGATCATTAGCATAATTGATATTAATGATAATCGACCCACTTTCCTGGACTCGCCTTATATAGCCAGGGTTATGGAAAATACGCTACCACCGAATGATGGCTATTTACTTACGGTTAAGGCTTATGATGCCGATTCGCCGCCTCTAAACTCCCAAGTGCGTTACTTTCTCAAGGAAGGAAATGCGGATCTGTTTCGCATCAATGCCTCAACGGGGGAGATAGTCTTACTCAGAGCATTGGATCGGGAGCTGCAAAGCGAGTATATATTAACGTTAGTGGCCATGGACACGGGATCTCCGCCACTTTCCAATACGGGCATTGTGCGAGTTGAGGTTCAGGATATTAATGACAATGGGCCCGTTTTCGAGCTACAATATTATCATGCCACAGTACAAGAAAATCTTTCCATTGGTTCCTTGGTATTGCAGCCCGTTGCCACCGATAAAGATGTGGGTCTAAATGCAAAGCTACGTTTCAATTTGCTAGGAGAACATATGTCGCACTTTAAGATTGACACCGATACGGGTGAAATAGTTACAGCTATTATCTTAGATCGTGAAAGCATAGCTGTTTATCAGCTAACACTTATGGCTCAGGACAGTTCCATTACCGAACCACGTGCAACATCCGTAAATCTAACAATAAACGTCGGGGATACAAATGATAATATGCCAAAGTTTGAAGCAAACAGTTTTAATGTTGTTGTGCCAGACAAGATACGCGCTGGTGAATTTGTATTCGGAGCTAGAGCTTACGACGCGGATGAGGGTGTAAATGCCATGGTCATTTATAATATTAGTGGCAAGGATCAGCAGTATTTCGAGGTGCATCCAAAGACGGGAGTTATTAGCACAAAGGTCGAACTGGCGCAGAAAAGCAAACCTCATCCCGATTTCATCTACAATATCAACATTCAAGCAACGGATCAAGGATATATGCCACAAACTTCAACAGCTAGCCTTGCAATACAGCTACGTCCTGCTGAGCTCTTTCCTGTCTACTCCTATATGCCCATCACACAATTCACTCTGCCAGAGGATGTACAACCGGGCAAAATGATTGCCAAACTGGCTGCCTCATCGCCAAAGAAGGGTTCTGTCGCCAATATCAGATACAAGATAGCCGGTGGCAATATGGGAAATGCAGCTGTGGTTGATCCAACTAGCGGTGTTTTGAGTGTGGGTCAAGCTGGTTTGGATTATGAGTTGGCACATCAATATGAGCTTTGGGTAGAAGCTGCCGACTCGGACAGACCAAGTCTACGTAGCGTTATGCTGTTGAACATTAATGTCACCGATGCCAATGATAATCCACCCGTTATGGAGAAACTCATCTACAATGCTGAAATTCTGGAGGAGCAAACACCACCACAACTTATTGTAGCCATCAAAGCAAAGGATCAAGATTCTGGCGATAATGGTGAGGTCAGCTATCGTCTCAAACATGACTACGATGGCACATTTGAAATCTCCGATTCGGGTGAAATCTATACAACCATGCGCCTGGATCGTGAAGAGCTGAGTGATTATGCAATTGTGGTGGAGGCTGTGGATCAGGGTGTGCCCCAGCTGACGGGTACGGCAAGTGTGTTACTCCATTTACTGGACAAAAACGATAATCCGCCCAAATTTACGCGTCTTTATTCACTGAATGTAACGGAAAATGCGGAAATTGGCAGCTTTGTTATCAGTGTTACATCCTCCGATTTGGATTTGGGTGAGAATGCGATTGCCACTTACACATTCAGTGAGAATCCGGGTGACAAGTTTAAGATTGACTCACAAAGTGGCAACATAACCGTAGCAGGACAAATTGATCGTGAACAACAGGACGAGTACATTCTCAAAGTGGTGGCCTCTGATGGCGCATGGCGTGCGGAGACACCCATTACAATCACCATTCAAGATCAGAACGATAATTCGCCGGAATTTGAGCACAGTTTCTATAGCTTCAATTTCCCAGAGCTGCAGCATGCGGTGGCTCTCGTAGGCCAAATTATAGCCACCGATCGCGATAAGCAGGGCCCCAACTCGGTCATCTCCTACTCGCTGCAGTCACCTTCGCCCATATTCAGCGTCGATCCCGCCACCGGTGAGATATTCAGCAAAACTCAAATCCAATACAAGCATTCACAGTATATCAGCTCACCGGAGAACATGTTCGCATTGACCGTTCTTGCCACGGACAATGGCAAGCCGCCTCTTTACTCCGAATGCCTAATCAACATCAATATTGTGGATGCCAACAACAATCCACCCAAGTTCGAACAAACTGAATATCTCTCTCCTTTGCCGGAGCATGCGCGTCCTGGACAGCGTGTGGTGAGAGTACACGCCATCGATGACAATGATGTGGGTGTCAATGCTGAGATTGATTATACTTTAATCAGCAATAATATCAGCAGTCACTTTATCATCAACAAACACGATGGCTGGATATCCTTGATCAAATCAATAGATTTGCCCGCCAATTCACGATTTGAGTTCACCGTCAAGGCCACCGATCGTGGTGTTCCTCCACAATCAGATCAGACACACGTCATTGTAATTGTAACAGATGAAAACCGTAGTATACCCAAATTCAGTGCAAATAACTATCATGTGATTGTGCCGGAAAACTCACCCATCGGTTACACAGTCATGACAGTTACGGCCAGCGACAATGATGATGGACCCAATGGCATGTTGCGCTACTCCATTTCAGGTGGCAACGAAAGGCAGGATTTTAAAGTGAATGAACAAACGGGTGCTATAACAATAATGCAGCCTTTAGATTACGACTTGATACAAGCATATCACTTGAACTTAACCGTTGATGATTTGGGCTATAAGCCCTTGTCCGGTAACGCCATGCTGCGAATTATATTAACGGATGTCAACGACAATCCGCCGCTGTTTAATCAAACGGAATATCATGGCTATATTGCTGAGAACAAACCCGTGGGTACCTTTGTATTCCAGGCACATGCCACCGACAAGGATTCACCAAAGAATGCCATTATACACTATTCATTCCTCGCCAGCGATACAGATCATCATTTCTTCAGCATTAATGCCAGCAATGGCACAATTCTATCCTCCGCCAGTTTTGATTATGAGGAACGTGTCACATATACGCTGCATATTAAGGCTAAGAATCCAGACTCAATTATGGAAAGCTATGCCGTGCTGTATGTGCATATTTTGGGCGTCAATGAATATTATCCGCACTTCCTGCAACCTGTTTTCCATTTTGATGTATCGGAGACCTCGCTGGTGGGCACTGCAGTGGGTTCAGTGCAGGCAGCCGATAAGGATAATGGCGAGGATGGTCGCATCTATTACTTGCTAGTTGGTTTGAGCAATGACAAAGGATTTGGCATCAATAAGCATACGGGCATGTTACGCGTAACACGTAGCTTGGATCGGGAGACACAGAATCGCGTAGTGCTGATGGTGATGGCTAAGAATTATGGCAGCATACGTGGCAATGATACGGATGAGGCACAGGTCATTATATCCATACAGGATGGCAATGATCCTCCCGAGTTTGTTAAACGTTATTACACTTCAAGTGTATCGGAGTCTGCAGCAGTTGGCACCACGGTGACAATGGTGAAGGCAGTTGACAAGGACGTTCGTCCTCAGAACAATCAGTTTAGCTACTCAATAATCAATGGCAATACCAAGCAAAGCTTCAAGATTGATGCGGAGAGCGGCGAGATTAGCACTGCTGCATCATTGGATCGCGAGGATATTGCCCATTATAATTTAGTCATCGGTGCAATTGATACAGGACTACCTCCGCAAACGGGCACGGCTACAGTGCGCATTGATCTGGAGGATATTAATGACAATGGACCCACGTTCAGCTCGGAGGGTTTACTTGGCTATATTTCCGAAAATGAGCCAGCTGGTACGACGATAATGACGTTAGCAGCCAGCGATCCGGACCTGCCTGAAAATGGTGCTCCTTTCACTTATAAAATTGTGGGTGGCAAGCATAAATCCTGGTTGAGTGTAGACAAGTATACAGGTGTAGTCAAGTCCACTGCCAGCTACGATCGTGAAGCAACGCCCATTTTGGAGGTCATCATTGAGGTGGAGGACAGCGGTAATCCCAAACAACATGCACAGCACAAGCTGATCATAAAAATACTTGATCAGAATGATAATCCCTCCTCACCGCGCACCGTTCATGTGGCTATAAGCATATTCAATGGTGATTTACCAGCTAATATAAAGCTGGCCGATGTGCATCCTAATGATGTGGACATTGTGGGCGACTATCGCTGTCGTTTGCAGGGCAGTGCACAGCTAACCATAAGCAGCGGCTGTGATCTTTATACAACATCCCAAACTACGCCCATGTCATATGTTTATGGTGTCATCGGAAATGATGGCAAACATGCCGATGTCAGCTCCAAAGTCAGCGTGGACTTTCAAAGTTACAGCAATGCCACTTTGGCCAGCAGCGTGCCAATCCTCATCAGAAATATGTCAGCTGTGCAGTTTCTAACACATCACTATCGTCCTGTCCTGGATCTGTTCAAGTCACGCTTTGCAGCCAATGATGAAGTGCTTATTTATAGCCTCATCGATGTCAACACCAACAACTCCAGCAATGTGGATGTAGAGGCTCTTCTTGTAGTACGCAATCCCAAACTTAGCTATCAGCAGCCGCTGCACATCATCGAACGTCTGCGGGAGAAGCAATCCGCAATCTCGGAGCTGTTGCATACGGATGTGCTCATAGGATATGAGCCTTGCAGTGCAGCTGGTGTTTGTGCAAATGGTGGAGTCTGCAGTTCTGCAATACGACTAATCGATGCGAATAACTTTAGCATTGTGGACAGTCCGACGTTGATTTTGAGTGGACCACGCATCATACACGACTACTCCTGCCAATGTGCCAAGGGCTATGCGGGTGAACAGTGTGGTCGAAGACAGGATCCATGTCTGCCCAATCCCTGCCAGGCTCAGTCGCAGTGTCGACGCATAGGCAATGATTATCAATGCGATTGTCCAACTAATCGCGAGGGCAAACAGTGTCAAAGAGAAAGGAGCGATGTCTGCTGGACGAAGCCTTGTCGAAATGGTGGCATTTGCCAACGTAGTCCTGATGGCGCCTCCTATTTTTGCCGTTGCCGACAAGGCTATCAGGGCAACCAGTGTGAGAATCTGGCCGATTCCTGTCGTTACAATCCTTGTCGCCATGGCGGCTTGTGTGTTAGTCTTAAGCCCAGCTATAAATGCAGCTGTCCTGTTGGACGATTTGGACGTCATTGTGAACGTTTCAGTTATGGCTTTGAGCCACTCTCCTACATGAGCTTCCCTGCTTTGGATCCCACAACCAATGACATTTCCATTGTATTTGCCACAACCAAACCGACAGCTCTTTTGGTCTATAATTATGGCTTGCAAAGCGGCGGACGTTCCGACTTTCTGGCCATTGAGCTGGTCCAGGGTCAAGCATATTTCTCATCGGGTGGCTCTCGTACCGCCATTAGCACCATTGTGGCTGGACTCAATCTGGCGGATGGTAGCTGGCACAAGGTCACCGCCACACGGAATGGACGCGTCATGTCGCTCAGCGTTGCCAGGTGCACGGAATCTGGAGAAGTGTGTGCGGAGTGCATTCCTGGCGATTCCACTTGTTATGCAGATGATGTTGGACCCGTGGGGTAAGTTAGCTTTCAAATTAAAAACACTAAAAAACATTTTTTCTAAACTTGTAACAAAAAAAAATATTTAAAGAAGTAAGAATGCTCCGCAAGCATGCAGCGCACTTAATTTGTCCAGTGCGCGCTAAACTGTTGCTTCTGCCTGCTAAGACGGGGGAATTAGGTTCTTCAATGTTACTTTGGAGATTATTTTCCGACCCGAATGACACTTACTCAGTTTATCAATAGCCAGTCTGTAAGAGTGCCTCTATCATCATTAAAAACAAACAAAGTTAAAGTTTTTTTAGATTGACACTTATAATTCCCAAACAGTTTTAGTAGTACCCGCATGAAAATCTCTTTCGGGCAGTAAATTCTTGTTTCTCATTTCGTATTTTATATCTTATATCTTATTTAATTTGAATTTACCAAATACTTTGTCATTGTCTTCCAAGGATACCACAGGCCACAAAGAAAGACCATTTTATATATGTATATATGGAAAGATATATTTAAATGTACAATAACTGATTGATTATTTCTTCTACTGCAGCACTCTAAATTTCAACAAGCAGCCGCTACTCATTGGAGGCCTGTCTTCCGCTGAACCCGTACTGGAAAGACCTGGCCAAATCCACAGCGACGATCTGGTTGGCTGCGTTCACAGCGTATCCATCAATGGAAGAGCTTTAAACCTGAGTTCACCCATGCAACAGCAGGGCATTCTGCAAGGTTGCAACAGACAGGCGTGCCAGCCTTCTCTTGCAGCGGAAAGGTGCAACAATTATGCGGGACAGTGCATCGATCGCTGGTCCAGCTCACTTTGCCAGTGTGGAGGTGAATTGCAATCACCGGACTGTGGTGATTCGCTGGAACCTGTGACAATTAGCGGCGGAGCTTTTCTTGAATTTCAAATCTCGGAGCAATATCGTCGCATGCAGCTGCTGGACAATCTGTACAATGGCAACAATGCCTGGTCCAACACAGCCAGTCGCACGAAGCGTCTATCCACCTATAATAACAACAGTGCAGCAACCACATCCTACTATGAACCACCCAAACTCTTGAGCTTACTCTTCAGGACATATAAGTCACATGGTTTGATTCTCTATGCTGCCACCAATCAGATGTACACTTCGTTATCCTTGCTGGATGGCAAACTTGTCTACTATTCCAAGCAGCATCTGACCATCAACATGACACTGCCTACTCCAGAGACACTCAACGATGGCAAATGGCATAATGTAAGTCTGCACAGCCAGAGTCGCATTTTGCAGCTGCTCATTGATGGACAGCAGCTGGGCGATGAGCTGGATGTGGCAGGTGTGCATGACTTTCTCGATCCCTATCTGACGACCTTGAGTGTGGGTGGTGCAGCGGATGCTCAGCTAAACGCACCTGCCTTTGCAGGCTGCATAGCCAACTTTACAATCAATAATGAGTTGCAGCCTTTGAATGGCACAGGCAGCATATTCCAGCAGGTGAAGCAACATGGCAAAATTGAATTAGGTTGCAGCAGTGCAGAGATTGGCATTGATGCTGCCCAAGTTGCAGATCCTTTAAGCATTGGCATCACTTTGGTGATTGTGTTTTTTGTGATACTGGTTGTGGCCATATTTGGGTCTTACATCATCTACCGTTTTCGTGGCAAGCAGGAAAAGATTGGCAGCCTCAGCTGCGGTGTGCCTGGTTTCAAAATCAAGCATCCACCCGCTGCTGTTTCCCAGAGTCAAGCAGCAGACCATGTGCTCGCACGTGGCATTCACCCGAATGAGTCACCAGCACCACTTGTGGGCAGCACGGATCATCTGCGCGCAGCTAATCATCACTTGGCGGGACCGGAGCTGATCACCAAGAAATTCAAGGAGCGCAGTGAGCTGCCACCCAGCGCTGAACATCCGCAGCCGCAGCAGCGGCCACAAAGACCAGACATCATTGAACGAGAGGTGGTGGGCAAGAGTCCTGCGATTCGAGAGGAACATCATTTATCTATACCACCACCCAATCCACTGCATCCACTCGATCATGGCAGCTCTGTGGACATGGGCTCCGAGTATCCCGAGCATTATGACCTCGAGAATGCCAGCTCCATTGCGCCCTCCGATATTGATATCGTCTATCATTACAAGGGTTATCGCGAAGCGGGCGGCATGCGCAAATACAAGGCTACCACTCCTCCCGTTGCCGCCTACACCCACCATAAACATCAAAGCGCTGCCGCCCAACAACAGCATCGTCATTCACCACGACATGCCGTCAATGCGCCCTTTGTGCCACGCGTGCCCAATCAAAGCAATCAACCACCACCCTCGACCAGCACCTCCCGCACCCATCAGACTACTCCTTTGGCCAGGCTGTCACCCAGCTCGGAGTTGAGCTCACAGCAGCCTAGGATTCTCACGCTGCATGATATCTCCGGGAAGCCCTTGCAGAGCGCACTTCTGGCCACCACTTCCAGCTCGGGTGGCGTTGGCAAGGATGCGCTGAATAGCAATAGTGAGCGTAGCCTGAATAGTCCAGTTATGTCTCAGCTATCTGGTCAGAGTTCCAGTGCCAGTCGGCAAAAGTGCCAATCTGTGGCACCACCACAGGCGCCCACACAGACATCCATGGGTCTAACAGCTGAGGAAATAGAGCGTCTGAATGCCAGGCCGAGAACCTGCAGCCTGGTCTCCACTTTGGACTTGTCCTCCAGCAGCGAAGCGCCCACGCCTCGAGTGCCAGGTGGTGCACTGCATCTATCGCTGGGTGGAGATGTGGATGCGCACAGCTCCACCTCGACGGATGAGAGTGGCAACGATAGCTTCACCTGCTCCGAGATTGAGTATGACAACAATAGCTTAAGCGGCGATGGCAAATACTCCACCTCAAAAAGCATGCTCGATAGTCGCAGTCCTGTGGCACGTGCCTTAAGTGGAGAGCCTGGCAGGAATGCAAATGTGGTAAAGACACCACCCATACCACCGCATGCCTATGATGGTTTCGAGTCATCTTTTCGTGGTTCACTTAGCACCCTGGTCGCCAGCGATGATGATCTGGCCAACCATCTAAGCGGCATTTATCGCAAAGCCAATGGCACCGCTTCTCCTTCAGCCACCACCTTGGGCTGGGAGTACTTGCTGAATTGGGGACCAAGCTATGAGAATCTAATGGGCGTCTTCAAGGACATTGCCGAGCTGCCCGATACAACCCACAACAGCACACAGCAACAGCCTACCCAGCCTGTGTCCACTTTACGTATACCCAATGTACAAAAAGCACCAGAGGAGTATGTGTGAGAATAAACAAAAACAAAACAAATACTCTTACTTGCATATAGTATGTATATTTTGTGTAAAACTCTGTCCCTCTTTTAATATTAAGCGTCGCCATTTCATTTTGTAATGTACAACGAAACTTATGTAGTTTTTTTTTTTTTTAAGTTTAAAATGTATTTTTTTTTTTGTGTAAGTTTAAGTTAACGTTTAACCATTGCATTGATATTTATAAAAATTGTTCTTTAAAAAAAACATTTAACGCCTTGTATCAAGGTTACACATCCTAAGTGCATTTCTAAATAGGCATCAAATGAAATTGTACTGACTGATATTAGTAAAAAGAAACAAAAAATAAACAAACAAAACTACACAGACTTGTTAACAATGAGTTAAGTTAAGTTGAGTTAAGTAATTCTCGAGGTATAATTTTAGTTTTTAATTAATCCAATTACTTGTGTATATGTATGTATGTGTGCTATATTAAAAATAGTTTGAGCTACGCTATTTATTGCCATTTAAGTACATTGTAAAACCTACATTCTAGCTATCGAAAACAATTTCTACTAAACTAAAACTGCGTTAGTCTTAATATACATATGTACATCTTTAGTTACACACTATAATTTTCAAATAAATCATTTTCACAAATTTACTTATTATATTGCGTATTCGTATATTGCATACCAAAAACGTTTCAGAATAGTCTATGAAATGTACACATTCGAGCTTTTATATTCTGTCAACCGAATGTTGAACCGAAATAGTTGCCCAAAATATATCCGAACCGAAACCGAACCATTTTTGTTTACTTCGAAAAGTTCGGTTCAAGGAAAGATCAAATTTCTTTGTAATTATTATTTGCAAAGTAATTAAGTAGCACTATATTCAGAGAAAAAAAAGCAACCCTTAGGATTTGATGATATAAGCAAAAATATGCGTGACGTGACGTCACAAAAAACAGAAGTGGGTTTTGGCTAGGATAACAAACCTTTTTTTATCACGATTTGAAATAATAAAAGTTTCTTTTGCCAGTTATAAAATTTAAAAATAATTTGTGTGACGTTACATGGCGTTACGTTACTTAAATATCCATTGACTTAATGATATAAATATTTATTGGATGTTTTTACTAAGACAATATGTTCAAAATTTATGTGCAACTTTAGTTTTAATTTGAAATTTCTATTTGGGATATCTTTATCCTTTAAAGCAGATACCGAAAAGGAGAAATGAAATTGCGATTGCCTAATTTTACAATTTGAAACACATAAAGACTATTAATCAAAAAATGTTAAATTTATACATGAAAGAGAAAGTCTAGCTTGATGAACCGCAAAACCCTTGTTCACCTAGAAGTTCGACTTTAGTTTTGAACCGGTAACCGAAAAATAACTGTTGCATACAATTTGCAAAATTGGGCTCACTCAGCCGTTATTTAAGAGAAAATAGTGTGACTTGCGCATTGGAAGCTTGCCACAAATACTGGGTTTTTATTGCCAGTATGTGCAACTACAAAATGAAGCACGAAGCAGCCAAATGCTGCAGTCGTTGCTGGCAACTGGAAAGCACCAGAAGTTTATTTTTTTTCCACACACACACACACATAGTATAAGTGTATTTCAGACATATAGCAAAAAATGTCATTTGAATCGATGTAAATACGACTCGAAAGGAAGTTTTTGACCGGATGCAAGTGTGCGTGACAGTTATAAATTAAATTCAAGTGAAAAGAAATACTAATACTATTACTATTGCTATTACCATTGAAAGCGAGGAGCACAGACAATTAACTTAGTTAGATAATTGCTGAAAAAAAAAATAAGGAAAACCCGAAAAAACGAACGGAAAACCCCAAAATTTTACTCGACATGTTCTTTCAGCGCCATTTTGAGCGAAAAGATATATCGGTTAATAATAATACAACGACGCCAATAAATGGCTATAGTGAGGACAATGAGAGTGTCGTATATGAACTAACCAGTCCCGAAAACAACAAGGATAACAATAATAATAACAGCGACACAGCCATTTGTCTAAATAATAATAACAAAATGGGCACAATGCAGTTAACACCACTTTGGGAGCATATTTTACGTACGCGTCGCTTGCCGGAAACAATTTGTCCGAGCAGCATGTTTGCCGAATTCCACGAAAGGCTGCAGGATCCGGAGTGGCAGGTGCGGCAGCATGCATTACGCGTCCTTGTCGATGTCCTCGTCGTGATGCAAGCCAAGGCTGATAAGCATTCAATGCACTTTTTAATTGATTTGATATACAATCTGGGACATCAATCGCCCACAATACGCAAGGGTGCATTGGACTGCCTGCGTGTCTATCTGTCTGAGACAGCCATGCCGGAAATGGTCATGCTGCAGATCCTGGACACGGGTCTTGGCCAGCATGCAACATTTGTGGAGCGACTCAGCTGTGGCGTGCTGCTTTCTTTGCCGGCATTACTGCAATCAATTCTGCATACGCCGCAGCGTCGTTTTGTCATCAAGGATACGATGAAGCGTTTGTTGCAACGTCTGCAGCGCGAGAAAACACACCAGGAGATTACACTAAAGGTAATGGTCAAAATTGAGGAGCTGGTGGGATCGCAAGAGTTCCAAAGTTATCTCAATGAAATTGGCGACAATGATAACGAAGGCATCCGGTTTTACAAGCATCTGTGCAAAGTATTTGGCATATCGAAGAAGCCATGTCGTAATCAAGGCAACTTGGCCAGTGGCAATGCGGGTGCTTGGCGTGCTCTGCCCCGAGAGCACACCTGGCGGAGCAACAGTCAAGCGCCAGAGGTAGCTTCGTTGCCCGAGAAGGCTGGCAAAGTCATCATGGAAACGGAGATCAAAATAAATGATGATACGCTCACCATGCGCATACTGGAGGCAGATACCGAAACCGAGGAGACGGATAGTCCCATTATAGATAGATCGGAGCTGGTATGTCGTCCTTTGGCCAGCGCTCAATCACGTCGAGACTTGGTTTCAGGCATACTACAGATTATAAGCGACTCGGAAGTAGATGATATGCCGGATGCCGGCTCACAGCCCAGCACGCCCTCACGCGGCCTCAAACGTGTGACTTTTGGTGGTGAAGTGGTCAAAATGAGAACACCCGACAGTGATGCGGCTTCCACGGCAAACAACAATGAAAATGCCAGCTCCATGCAGGATCAGAGCAAGAACTTGTCACTGCAACGTGAAGCAACATTGTTAGAGAATTTCAGCTCAGCAAATGATGTTCAAATGACAGCCTTGAGCTTGGATATACCCAGCGATAATACAAAGCCCTTGACGCGTGCTCGCAGCGCACAGTCGCCACAGCAAAGAGAGCAATCGATACCAGTCATAAACACAACTAACTCCCACTCCAATGCATCCCCTAAGCGTGAGATTCCACATCAGTCTCCAGTCTATCGCAGTCGCAGCATCAGTCCAGCTGGCAGCAGCAGCGTCAGTCCACGCGTGCCCCACAAACAGATCGAAGTGCTGCATAATCTTCAGCGTGATGTGGATCCCTCGCCTCGCTCTTTTAGACGCAGCGATAGCAATGCTACGGATGCAGTTACGCCTTCACCCACAGCAGCAGCCTCCATGGTATCTGCGGAGTCAGCCGCTACGCCAAATACCTGGGAGGATCTGGACATTGTCGACTACAAGATTGTATGTGATCTGCGCTCAGCGGTAAGTCGATATGTCAAATTTGTTGGCCTAGAATCAAGAAACCCTTCTCTGCTTTGAAATCATCTGGACTAGCCATTAAAAAAAACCAACGCACGCTAGCCCTTATTGCCAGTGCCAATGGTTAACTGGGTTAGTAGGATATACTCGTACTCGGTATACAATTTCATATTTCATATGCGATATGCGTTCATAATTTTTACCCCCGTAATGGCAGCCACCCAAATTTATTACGTACACGACACGCATTACCCCAACTTCGACTTCGACATATAGCTGCCATTATAATACTGGCAGGCTGCTTGCTTACTAATGAAAACTTGGCAGTAAGTGCAGGGCACACACACACACACACACACACACATATATATATACACACATATAACGGTACTCGCACTCATAGCATTAATGGCAGAACAATGCTGACCTCCCCCCACCTCCAACCATCTAGCTCCCACTCCTTTACCAATGACCTATTAATTTTTGACGTGCACAATTCAAAAGCCCTAAATTTTCAACTCGAATTTATGAGTACTTATTTTGTAAAAGTTTTTGAATGAGTTTCTTGAATATGAATCTGACAGCTTTTTAATTTCAAAACATGAAATGTGCATTTTCGCAACTTAACTCTACAAATTTAAAGAACAAGCTTGTGAAAAAAACCTTTTGCATTTCGTACACTGTTAGAAATAAAGAACGTTTGTTAATATTCCATATTGCTATAGTAATATTTTTTGTTAAGTTTTCTTTTCAATTTGAATATGCTTTTCTTCAAATATAATTTCGTAATGAAAATATTAAATTTAAAATTTTTGCAAATTTAATTCTATGTGCCAGCATATTACAATTGAAGTGTAAAAATATTCATATAACTCATATTTATTTCAAATAGTTTTACTATTTAAATTCGAAATGTGTTATATTGAAGTTTAAAATGGTTTATAGTCAGTTTTAGGGTAATATTTCGATAACGCTACCCCAATTCAAATCGAATATATATATAAATAAAACAATTTGGGCTCAAAAAATATGGAATAATTTTAGGAAATCAAAACTGGGCTCGAATTCTTTTGGAGACATTAACACTTTGTCTGCCTATGGTATATATCAACATGTATAGCAAGTTTGGTTGCTCTAGCTACAAAACTGTGGAAAAAAACTGTGTTCATACAAACGGACAGACGGACAAACCCAATATCCTCTTTTTCCTTTTTTTTTTCAAAAACATTCAAAAATAAGTATAAAAACTACATTAAGTTGAGCATATCGATGACTGTTAACAGAGTAGTTTGGCGCGCCAAAGCGCTACAGCCCTGCTACTCTGTTAAAGCATACAGCACTGTTAATGATAACAGGACTCGGTTTATATGGGATTTGGCAACTTTAAACGAAGTTTCATAAGTTAATTCTGAAAAAAAGTCGAACTCCTTCACTGAATTTCGCGTTTTTAAATTTTTTTGAGATCAAAACGCGAATTTTTGTTCCTTTTTGGCGTCGAGGGCATCAAGTAAAGAATTAGCAAATTTTTCGCTAGCGCCGCCCCAACTCAACAGAAGTACTCACTGTTAACGTATATAGCACTGTTAAAGTATATAGCACTGTTAACGTAGACAGCACTTTTAACGTAAATAGCACGTTAACGTAATAGCACCGTTAAGGGCTACTGTACTCGCTTTTCATGAGTATCGGCACAATTATTAAAATTAAATATGCAAATATTCAAATTTACAATGCATTATTTCTAACAGTGTACAAATTTAAAGAACAAACTTGTTAAAAACAAACCTTTTGCATTTCGTAAGTATTGCAGCTTATCAGTTATTTAAAGAACAATGTAATTTCGAATATTATATTATGGGTATGTCCCAATCTCAATTCCAATTCCAAGGCAAATATGCATAAGGTGTGCCTCTGATGGCAGTATATAAAAAAAAAGCTTTGACTTTCCTTTTAGTTGCATGTGTAATGTTGTTATTGGGAGCTGCTGCTGCTGCTGCCTGCTGCAGAGTGCCAATGAGTCCTGCGCCAGTTGTTGAGCTAGCCGGCCAATCATTTAAATGCACGCGATATTTTGCTAGCAGCTAAAATAACAACAACAATAACTCACTATGTAACAGCATGCATACGATACGATACGATACGTGTATAGGACGATAAAATAATAAGAAATACTTTGGGCTCGGATGGCAAATGGCAAATGGCGGATGGCTGATGGAGACGCAGCTTGGCTTGGATGGGAACAAAGTGGGGCAGAGAGAGCGTGCCAGGAACTGGGTCAGCACTAGCACAAAAATAATAAAACATTAACAAAAATTATAGCGCGTACAGAATACAAAAAGGCGCGAATAAAAAAACCTCTTACGAAGCATGGGTCAGGCAGGAAATTATTTAAAGGAACGTTGTCGTTTTGCCATTGTCGTTGTCGTTGTCGTTGCTTGTGCCCATTGTATTTAGTACAAAAACAACAAAAATACAACTTATCTGCAATTATTAAAATGACTCTGTGGAAACCCCCCTCCCGCCCCTCAGTGGGCAATAAAACATTTCTATATAGTCAAATTGGGTCATTTATTCAATCTTACATTTACACTTTCAGAATTGGCGCAATCGTTTGCAGGGCTTCGTCCATTTGGATACAGCACTTAGTTCCTCCAGCAACTTGGTCCTGGTGCAGCCTTATTTGAGTAGTCTGCTGCGCACTTTACTCTCTTCGGAAAGGAATTGCGAGGTGGCTAAGTTTAGACGCGAGATGTTGATCAATTTGATATCACGACTGCCATTGGAGAACTTGGAGGAGCGTACAATACAGATACTGTCAGGATTGTGCCGTCAGGAAAATGCAGGTGCGAATCGTGTATGCAAGGCGCTTATGCAGCGTCTGCCTGCAGGCACAATTGTGGCCAAGCTAACAGCTTTAGAGTATCTGCATGCCAAGAGTTCCAAGGTGAGTTACTTTTTCATTTTCAAATACACTTTTAAACATGCTTTATTTTTGCAGTTTCGTGATCACGCCCTACAAATGTGCATATCCGCGTTAATGTCATTTCCCGGCACCTGTTTCGACATCAATATCCTCACCGCACAAGTCACTTACGCTGCTCTCCATCGCAAGCGTCGTGTCCGTGAGGCGGCATTGGAGGTCCTTGCTGTCCTGGCTGATATATCTACGGTGGAGCAAGTCTTGCAAATTGTTGACGAAGTATCCGCTGGTGCTGAACAAGGACCTGATCTGGTGGCGGCTGTCAAAATGCGTTTATCTCGCAACCGATTGCCCATTATAACGTCTGATGGTTCCGTTGTCTATATATTTCATAATGACATCAAGACTGGCAACCTTAGCTTTGGTGCAGATGTCGACTGGATTGAACAAGGTGAAGGTTCAGCTTCACCCAATGAGATAAAAAGGCGTCGCATGCGAATAGCAAGCAGAAACTGCAATATGCAGCAAAGCACAAATGAGGAAGAAGCATCTGGAATAAGCCATAGGTAAGCAATCTTCCATTTTCTAATATCTATCTTCTATATAAATGACTTCAAACTGACTGACTGATTGACTGATTGAGCACCGCAGTGTAATCGATAATCCACCTAAAAGCGTGAACAATTCGCGAAATATTTTTGAATGCAACTTTTTGTTATCATCCGATTAAACTTTGTGGAAAGTGAGCTGTTGAACTGTTGTACGACATTTTAATACTCTTTAAAAATTTACTCTTGTAAAATGTCCGACTGTCCGTCTGCCCGTCCGTATGAGCTCAAATTTTTCCAAAGTCTTGAAGCTAGAGCAACCAAACTTGCCAATTTAGCCCTTTTCACGATAGATCTAGCTATTTTTTCAAATCAAAAACGGAAAACTATTGAGTCTAGCAGGTGCCTGTAAATCAGGCTATTTTTTTTTAATAACTCAGCTGTTTTTCTAGTTTTTTAAATAAAAACATTCCTGAATAAGGGTTAAAAAAAGTAGTTTCCAAAAAAAGCAATTTCCAAACAAATGGACGTTGTTAATGTTTGGATTTTTTTAATTCAAATGGAAATAATCTTTATTCAGAGTTTTGCCAATGAGTAGAAGGATTCACCGTTTGCCACCATGATTTTATCACTATCATGCAAAGGTAGATGGATTGCATAGAATGGATATAAGTACTTTAAGTTCAAACCATGCCAACCTAATTATAAGATTAGTTATATTTGTCTTTAAATGGTACAAATCAAGTTAATTATATCGAATATTTTCAAAGAATAACATTATATTTGCTTTAAAAATGTAACGGCCATTTTAATTGGCTTTTTTTAGGTAAACTTAGCTATTTGTAGCTGTTTTTATTAGTCAATATAGCTATTTTTGGTTATTGACAGTTGGCAACACTGCTTGGGATACATGTTGGTTATATGCCATAGCCAATATTATGTAAAATCAACCCCCATGACCCATGTGTAGCTTTTAAATCAATATTTTATCTTTGTCTTTTAGCTATCATACTGATGAGAACCTGCATCGGCATTCCTTTCACTCACCACCTGAAGCTTTGGACATGTCTAGAACCTCTAGTGTAAGTATAAATACAATCAAAATAAAGAGATACAATTTTATAACAATTATTTATGTGCTTTTCAGGACTGTTTTCAAAAGAAAAACTATGGTACTAGCGGTAAGTATATGTGCAGTTATAAACAACTAACTTAATATCTAATAAAACCTTTAAATGCATTTTAGTCATTCAAGCCAACTATATGGAACGTCGCCTGGCGGGCAAGGCGTGCTCTGAATCTTCCATGGATGGTAGAAGTACAGACAGCACAACAACAACCTGTAGTAGTGGCAGTGGAAGTGGAAGTGGCAGTTTTATACAACTGACATCCTGCAATGTGGGCACTAATCGTGGTTTGGTTAGACAGAACTCACGGTAAGAACAGTCAGAATTTACAAAATGATTCTACTAATGCCTGCATATAACCCACAGTTTTCCAGTTGTGAGACAGCACACAGATTTTATTAGCAATTTCATGCGCAATATGCAGCGAACGCCTTATCCTTATAGTTTTGAGGGTTCCAAGTTTTCGAAAGTGCAACACAAAACACAAAGGCAGCAGATCCTTAAGAAGCCGCAACAAAGTTCCATGGATAATGGTGAGTTATAAATACTATAGTAAACTATAATGCATAGATATATCAAAACTACTTTTCTTTTACAAAAGGTGACTTGAAAGTGAACGAAACCAAAAAAATGGATATGGAAACAGTCTCCAGGGATGTTGTCAATTTCTCAAAATCCAAGTAAGTTCTATGTATTGTAACAATTCAAAAATGTTCATAGCTAATTGAGAATGTTAGCCTAGTATATTCAAATTTCGGCATTTATGCACTGCTCATGCTAATACAACAAATTGCTATTTTTGCCATCAACGTCAGCAAATGTATTTGTCGCGCTTCTGACCCAAAAAAGAAGAAATTGAACAACCCACGCATTTACTTTCGCCCTTTAAAGGTGCCACATAAAAGCCCAACAATTCCGTTAGTTAACCTAAATAATTTAAATGCGCGCTGAAACTTTCATCAGTGGATTGGCATACAGGATGGTTTCGGCACAGGTGGTGACTAGTGACGAACCTTCAAATGACCACTACAAAAATACTACCTTCCTTTCCTGCCTCTGAAACCGCTGAGTACTGCGTGTTTTTCTAGTTAGTGTGTCATTCCTTTGTTCTTGTTGTTGTTGTTGTAGGTGTACGTTCTTGTAAACTGTCCTTTGCAAGAAAATCAATTTTGTTTTTGTTTATTGTTTTTCTTCTATTTTTTTTTTTTTTAAATGACTACAATTATAAAACCTGATGAACTGAGAGAGATAGTTTTTTCTAGAACTAGCAAGGAGTTTGAATTTGATTAGTTGCTGCACTTTTGTGCTCATAATTATTATTATTATTATGAAATAATTATAACTTAGCAGAAACATTTAAGAAATGTGAAAATTCTTATTTTTTTAATTATCCCTTCAATTTGATACACTAGTCACTAACACGTGTAATTTTCGTAGTATAATTAATTAACATACCTTCTTAACTTACTCAACCTATATTTCAGAAATAAAAATGTAGCTTTTTCTTAAGTTTAGCTATTATTAATTGTATTTATATTTTTATTACTAGTCATTTTTTGTTGCACGTTAGTTAACAATAATGCCATTCGCAATTCGCAAATGATGTTCTTTTTTTTTTTGTTTTGTATGCAACACAAATCATCGAAAGTTCTGGAAACATATAGGGCACCTTTAGTTTCGACTTAGCTGAACTTTAGCTGCTCTACCTCTAAACGTCTTCGTTGCAAACACACGAAGTAAACCGAACATGACTAAGAAGGCGGCTCGCTCACCAAACAGAAAGTCATGCTGAGAAATGGCAGCAGTGTTAGCCAGTGGTAAACCAATGGCTAGCTGCTTAGTTCCCGTTAGTAGGGTTGCCCCTACCATTGAGAGGGTGTTCAACGTGGTGGTGTTTGTGTGTGTGTATACACGTGAGGGGGGCGGGCGGCTAGCTTACAGTGGAAAAACGCAATGTCCTGTTTTACATTTGCAAGTTTTGTTGTGTTTTTCCTGAAATGGAAATAAGAGTCCATTGTGTATATAGTTGTGGTTTCGGCATTTCAGCCTTCTACTTCGCCAGGGAAACTAAGGAAGTGGTCAACCCGATATACTGCGAGCCTTGCAAACAGTTTGTAAAGTGGCGTTGTTGCTTCAAGTGGTCAAAAAAAAAAACGGTGTAGCACTGTTGTACATTTAACAAGTTAATAATTAATCAAGCTGATTAAAGGTTTCTTTGTTAAAGTGCACGAAAAATGCAAAATGCGTTGAACTGTTGCGGTCAGACCGCAAATCTACGTCAAGAAATTCGCAGTCTATATGACACAGTTAAGGAATATGTATGGCAAAAGGCAGAGGCGGCACGACAAAGGCTAATACCCTATAATATCTCTGGCTATCAATGTTGTTGCTATTGTTGTTGTTGCTCGAAGAAAGCCCAGCGCAGAAAATCGATGCAAAGTGATAAAAGTAATACAAATGTCGCTGATAAAGTGACGTGGCAAGTGCCCGACTCAACAAATACTCCTGCTTTGCTCAATGAGAATCTCTCACATTTTGAATCGTAAGTTGTAGTAGGCGCTGAACTAACCAGAAATTCCAATATATGTCCATTATATGTATAAATATTCAAAAGTCTCTCACATTCCGAAGCGTGCGTTTACAATAGGAGCGCTCAGCTAAACATAAATTTCAATAAATTTTTTTTAAATACATATAGTTTTATAAATACAAAAGTTTCTCAAATTTTACAATAGGCGGTGAACTAACCATAAATTTAAAAAAAAAAAAAATTGATTACACATATATTTTTATAAAAACAAAAGTTTCTCACATTTCGAAGTGTACGTTTACCATAAATTTCAAAATATTTTTTTTTTAAATAAACATACTTTTTATAAAAACAAAAGTTTCTCAAGTTTTGAAGCGTACGTTTAATATTGTCGCGGAAATAAACAAAAATTTCAATATTATGTTAAAAAATATACAAAGAATTGTAAGTATACGCTGCAATTAATCAAATATATTATTTTAATAACAGGCTCAAAGGTGATGCAGACAGCGATTTAGCAACTATGCAGTCCAACGATCGTATAGGAGACGGATCTCCGCTATCAGCGAAGTCAACCAGCTACTCTCAGAAGTCGACCGCCTCGGCTAAAACTTATAACACTCACAGCGAAATGGCTGCACAAGCTGCGTTACATGAATTCGAGCGCCATGAGATGGACACACTCAGCCTGGAGCATCAATTTGGTGAGCTCGTTGTGGACGATATTGAGGAGGAACATGAGCTGTCAACATCACCATCCCAGGAGCCCATATTGAAGCGTAATGGCAGCATTAACAGTCTGCATAGCAAAACCGAAAGCATCAAGACACAACTGGAGGATAATACACCACAAATGTCACGTGCTCAATCTATCAAATCTCTGGCCATTGAAGAGGAGATTGACAGCAGCAATAGCTTTGTAGTGGTGGAGGAGGAGCTGCATGAGCTTGAATCGCCGCTCGTTGAGTTGAAACAGCAACAGATAGAAACAACCATTGATAATGAATCGCCATCGACTTCTGCTGCTGCATCGCGTGCATCTGCATCATCTTCGAAAAAGTCGGCTATATTGCGCAACGATTTAGTTGATTTGCGTAGCATTTCAATGGATTCTCTATATGCTGGACGTAGTTGTTCGACAACAAAACAAGGTTCACTGGATTTGAATGTCAGCACAACTGACAATAGCTCACACAACAGCAGTCAGTCGGAAAGTTTTACTAAATTGAATGTGCCTCTAAAAGTTCAGCACACACTTAAACAAAAATCCAAAACTTCTTATTTGCTGCGCAATCAGCGACGCGTCTCACCTGTTAAGCAGTCGATAACGGTGCCACAAAATGAAATATTTCCCAATACCATGACGAAATTTGATAAGCCACGCGAGGCTCTTACCAGGACATTCGATCAACTCGAATCTCCCAGTTGGGAGACAAATGTGACTGGCCTCAAGTCTATGGTGCGCCTCATACGCTATCATGGTGACTTCCTGGATAGTCATTTACATTTAACGTGTATTCAGTTAAACCGCAATGTGCGCAACTTGCGTTCCCAGGTTGCTCGTGCCGCATGCCACGCTGCCTCGGAGCTGTTTACTCTGAAATGTAAAAGTCTAGAGACGGAATGTGATGACTTGGTCTGTAGTTTGCTGCATCGCACAGCAGACACCAATCGCTTTATACGTGCAGATGCTGGACAAGCGTTGGAGTCCATGGTGGATAACGTTCAACCGTCCAAGGTGCTCAACATCATAACTAGCAAGGGTGCTATTCATCAGAATGGTGTGGTTAGAACGACGGCGGCCAAGATGCTTGGTCGCCTCGTTGATCGCTTGGGGAACGAGCGAATATACAACATGAATGCTGATAGTCGCAACAAGATCTTCACCGTGGGCGCTAATCTTTTACTGGAGGGCAGTCTCGAAACGCGAAGTTTCGCCAAGTCGATGTTCCGTGCCTTGTCTGAGCACGCCACCTATAATCGTGTGCTATTGGAAGCCATACCGACGAAAACCTATCGCAATGTGGAGAAGTCGCTGCGTAACATTACGCGCTAGTTTTTCAAATCTACACTTTTCCGCGACACACACACTGTTAATGTACATATATATTCATTAGTCTAATCTGGACATTTTAATGCAATCTAATAAAAATGACATTAGAGAGCATATCTAGTTATATCTAGTTGGTACTTAAAAATTATTACGCGTAAGTTGCTTTTTTTTTGTATTATTATTTAAGACTAATTAATAAAAATTTAAATGTTACATGTAAATGAGATGCATTTTACATTTCTTTTTTTGTTTTGTCATATGTAAATCTCTTAGAAATAATCTAATCTTAAACAGGCCTTGGCCTCGGCCTCTCTATCATAGTAAACGTCGCTTGTTGTTGTCATGACGCTGATCTGGTCTGCGATGCCCACCACTCTTGTTGTGATGCTGACGATGATGATGTTGTCGAGGATAACTGCGATCCATGATGGCACTGTCGCTGCGACGACGATTATCATGCTGCATGTAATTGTTTTGAGAGCTCTGGTTGCGATCGTAAGGATTGCCCTCATGCATGCTGTGCCGAGGATGCCAGCGTCCTCCTGTGCGCTCATTCATAGGCAATGATGGTGCATTCATAAATGGATTACCCAGTGAACGTGCTCCGTCCATAGGCAGAGAAGGACCAAATTTTGGTTTCTCCTGTTCCTGCTGCTTCATATATACAGGCTTCTTGAACAGCTCCAAGCCTTTATACAGTCTCAATGCGTACGACACCGCACTTTTGTGCTGGTAGGTAACAAAGCCAAAGTTACGCGTACGTTTATTAGCATCTAATGGTATGCGAGCACTCTCTATGGGGCCAGCTTGTAGAAAGACTTCGTAGAGTATCGCTTCAGTTACACGATCGTCCAGATTATTGCAGTACAATGTACGGATTTGTTCATCATCGTCCTCGTAATCTGAGTCGTATTCGTCATCAAATGGTCCTTCTGCACTCACTCTCCCGTAGCCAGCAGCATTATTAGTATAACCATGTGCGCCAGGAATTGGAAGTGGGAATGGAAGGGGGAATGGCATGGGTAGCGCTGCCATATTAGAATATCCGTTACTGTCGTAGAAGAATCGTTGCTTTAAAGTGGTTAGATGAACAGCGGTCGCAATAATCTCTTCCATTGTTTTTTGACCAATACCTGTATTTGTATTTCGGATGCAGCGTACGAAAACAAAACTATGTTTCGATAGCTTTATAGAAAAGTCGATTTTTTTTGTAAACAGCTGAGATTTGTGTAAGAAGCAGAAAAGGCAGCTCTTAAAACAAAACACTAAATATAACAGAATGCAGCCGTGTCTGTAGTGCTGCCAGCCTGTGAATATGCAAAAGTGTGACCGCACAAATTCAAAATGTCGGCCATTTTGAATGCGGCGTACAAAAACAAAATTATGTTTCGATAGCTTTGTGTAAAAATCGATTTTTTTGCAAACAGCTGTGATTAGGTTAGGAAAGAAGCAGAAAAGGCAGCTCTTAAAGGAAAATGCAGCCCTGTCTGTTGAGCTGTCATATGTAAAAGTGTGACCGCACAAGTTCAAACAGTATACAGTATTTTTATTTCGGATGCAGCGTACAAAACAGCTGTGTTTTGGGAAGGAAGAAGCAGCTGTTGAAACAATATTATAACTTTAACAGCATGCAGCCCTGTCTCTAAAGCTGCCAACTTGTTAATATGTAAAAGTGTGACCGAACAAATTCCAAAAATTGCAGTTAATTTTAAATAAATTTAAAATGCTTCAAAACGAAAACAATTTTTGGTACTTCTTTTACAAATGTGGTCGGAAATGAAATTACCTTCTAATAAAATACAATATTAAAGTAATATAAGTAAGCAAATTATTGTTAATTATATTCATTGGCAGAATCGAAATGATTGTGTTTAGTTACTAAACTTTTGTTGATCAATACTAATGTACTGTTTCCATCCATTTGAACGAGTTGATTATAATCAGTAAAAGTATTAAATTGGCGATGATAAGTGCAACATCAGTTGTTAGGGAACACAGCTGTTCACATTAAACTTGACATTCACTTCTTATACTCTGTCAAACGGTATTATAATTTCGACACGAAATGTTTGATTGACTTGAAGAGTGTAAAGAATAATGTTTAACAAAATGAATATAATGAAATATATATATATATTTTTTGTTTAGATATTCCAAATAAAATATTTCCAAACATTTTTTTGAGGTATAAGGCCATGCCATGCCAAATGTGACAAACAAAATTGACAATTCAAATTTCAAAAATTTTTTAACTCTTACAACTTTACCAAAACATTGTCCGATTTAAATTTAATGTAGAATGATATTGCAATTTTAAAGCAATTTCCAAACGATTTTGTATCCGAACGAATGGAAAGAAAAAAAATTTTTTTCGGACTTTTTAAATTTGAAAATCAGTTTGTTTTGTATAGCTTTGAAAATAAGTTTGGAGCTGACTGGATAAAAAACATATACATATGCATTGAAGCAAATCGTACAAAAACTAAACTTTGGCCTTTTTGCCACCCACTTTCCACCCGAGAGTGTAAATTTTCTGGAAAATTGATATGCTGCTTTTAATGAATTTTCAAATTGATATTTGAAAATGAGTTTGAAGCAAATTGCATACAAACTCAACTTTCGCCCATACAACCTTGCCCACCCATTTTCCACCCAAGGGGGGTGAATTGTCCGGAAAATATATATAGTATATATTTAGATTGGCTTAATTTTGAAAATTCGATTTAAAAACACATTTTTGTTTTGTCACGATACGAATCTAATTAGAATCTCTGCAAGGGTATTTAACCATCGGCACCCCACAGAATGCTTATTTGTTGTTGATTGTATTGATTGTTGTTATTGCACAGCACTGTTGATCATGATGAGTTGACTTAATTCAGAGACACTATTTATACAGGGGACGGTTGTTCAAAAACGAACACAACCAGAAATGAGAATATTAGTGCGATTTTACAATTCTACAATTCTACAATTCATGTTATCAGTACCACTTGAGTGAATTTTTGTCATTTTCGTTCTATGTGAGACCCACACATGAGCACACAATGAAGAACAGCAGCGTTTAATACAAGCAATTGTACAATCATTTGATATTATCTAAGATACACATGCAATACTTTTTTTTTTGTGTGGTTGTAGTTGTAGTATGAACTACACGAACAGAACCGAACAGAAGCTAGAAAAGCAATCAGGCATGTATTTTACATTATCATTCGGTTACGGCAAACGGTTGCAAGCACATCTGAGAAATGGGAGAAGTACCCAAAATAACAGATTTGCAGAAAATTATTGAGCCACATTTGCAGGGCGCCACACTCGATTCATATCAAAGTCAATATCTAACCAAACCTGGTGATAATTATGGCAGCCTTATGCTCGCGATCAGAGCTAAAATTAAGCAAACCAATGGCAACATTCAGGATTTGCCCTTGATTGCCAAGTTACCACCGCTTACCAACGATCTCTACTGGCAGATCTTTCAACCGGAACGAACTTGCATTACCGAAAATGCAGTCTACAAGTATTTGGCACCAGAACTGGACAAGCTGCAGCTGGAGGCAGGTGTGCTGCCCACAAAACTCTTTGATGGCTTTCCACGCTACTACGGTTCCCGCATCTCACTTCGCACAGACAGCTCTAAAGTGGACCGGGATGCAGTCTTGGTGCAGGAAAACCTAACGGCAAGGGATTACACTCCTGGCAACAGGCACAAGCCTTACGATCTGGCACATACCGTACTAGTTCTACATTATATGGCACAGTATCATGCACTGCCTATAGCATTGCGTCTAAAGAAGCCAAAAGTGTTTGATCAATATGTCCGGCCGTATTTTAAAAAGTTTAATATGGGTGACAATATGGCAGCTGAGACTCAGGCAATGTTGCATGAAGAGACTTTGACAGATATAAGGACTATATCCAAGGATAACGAGCGCGATGTGAGGCGTGTCAAGGAATTACTGGACATCTTTGATGCATTCCAAGCAGCTGAAGATGTACAGGATGGACTTTGGACTTCTATAGGTAAAACATTTCAAATATTTCTCATATTTTATGCCTATATATTTCAAACATATCCATTTGTAGCCCATATGGACTTATGGATAAACAACTTGATGGTGAAATATGGTAAGAATTTCAAATAAATATGTTGCTGAGCCTGTACAATTTTTAACATTTTTCATAGATGATGCTGGTGTTCCTGCAAAACTGAAATTTGTAGACTTTCAGATAACACAATACGAGTCCCTTGTCCACGATGTCATCTTTTTGCTGCTGTCGAGCGTAGGTCAGTTTATAAAAAAGAAAACCCCATATCAAAATGACGCTTCAATTAAAAGTTTATTTATTTGATAGATTCCTTGGTTCTAGAAGAAAACTATGGTCATTTTCTACGCATTTACTACGAAGCATTTATACAATCATTACGCACTGTTAATGTGGATACAGACAAATATAGCTACGAGGCGTAAGTATGCACTCCAAAATAGATACTTTATCTTAATATAATCACACTGAAGCACAGATTACTTTGTTTAATTCTGTCCATCTTTAAGCAAATGGCGATAAGATGGTAATTGTGCCAAAAACGGCAAGTCATTATTATGGGCTTCTTTCATTTTTTCATTGTCAACAACTTAATAGATTAAACATATACAGATATAGATATTTTTCAACAACTTAATAGATTAAACATATACAGATATAGATATTTTTTTATTAAACTATAAACAAGGCAAATTCCCAGCAAGAATTTCAATAATAATATTCAATGTTTTTACTTACAGTTTTCTGGAAGAAGTGCAACGTGTGGCACATATCCAAGTGCCACATGCTCTTTTTATGTCAAAGGTTGTTTTGGCCGACAACAATTCGCTGCCAACTGACTATAAAGATGTGGATCTGACTGTGTTAACTAAAAACAGAGGAGTACAAATAATAATGACTAAAATGAGTGATATATTAAGATTGGCCAAAAAGTTTAATATATTTTATTGAATTCAAAACTATTTTGAAAGTTGCATGTTCATTTGATCGGAAATAACTTCTTTTTTTAATGACAATTTATTTATATTTTAACTTTAAGAAGCATAAGTACACTTTTGCTTCTTTATGTACAAGTAGAATGTACTCTAGAGTTTAAATAAATTCAATTACAAGTTTTCCTTTTGTGTTTTTTTGCACAGAAAAATAAAATATTTTTTTTAAATTTACAAAGTGTTTTGTCTCCAAAAAAATAAATATTAAATTTATTGAATCTAGTATTTTTGAAGATACGACTACACACATTTTCTCATTCACGTACACATACAAATACACACATACACGCATACGCAGCTCGAAAAGCTTAAGAAAATGCACAACAAAATTGCTTCCATCAAAGCAAGCCAGTCTGCTAGAGTGCCTATATCATCATCAAAAACAAAGTTAAAGTTTTTTTAGGTTGACGCTTATAATTCCCAAACAGTTTTAGCACACACTTGGTGTAGTACCCGAATGAAAACCTCTTTCGGGCACTAACTTCTTGTTTCGCATTTCTTGTTTTATATCTTATTTGATTTTAATTCTTATTTTAATACTTCAACTTGCTAACTAAACTTCTTATCGCAAAATTGGCAATGACTTTGTAATACGCAATCGGATTAAAGGTTTCCCAGTATTCCTCACAGTCAACCAACACTTGCCGCGGAGGCAGAATAACATAATTAATATAGTTGACAAAATATTCTTCTATTCAAATATCTTCTGTTCAAGTATCTTCTGTCCGTTTAAATCAGAACAAACTCGGCAAGAACAAAAAAACCAAAATTTCAATCACTTTTCTCTTTATCGTAGGAGTAACGGTTGGCTTGCATTTTCATTCCCTCATAAAAAAAGTCTGTGCTCAAACGCTTTGAGATTTTTAGTTTTTCGACTTATGTAAGAGTCACTAAAGCTATTTCAATTTAGTTGCAATCAATTTACAGGCAAATGAAATATCATAGATGTCACAAAACCCTCTTTCGGTTGGTTTCAAGTTCCAGTTAAATTTCTAGAGATTTGGTTGAAAACACCACCAAAATCAATTTTAAAAATAAAAGCAATATTTATTATGCAATATATACTGTTTTTCTGAACTATGTATCTGCCTTATATTTTATAAAATTTTGTTTTGTTTAGGTTATAAGTTTTACATTTTACAAAATCTCTATTAAAACAAGTAAGAACGTTGCAGTCGGGTGCACCCGCCTGGGATATACTCTTTTTTCCGCCTCTTTGCGGAGTCAGAAGTGGGCGTGACAATTGTATTTTTGATCAAATCTTTCAAGTTTTGCCATCAAGTTTTGGGGAGATCTTGACACTTTGTCTGCCTATGGTATATACCAACATGTATACCAAGTTTGGTTGCTCTAGCTTCAAAACTGTGGAAAAAACCTGCGTTCGTTCATACGGACAGACGGACTTTTTACTCCCTGTTCCCATTAAAAATGGGAAAAAGGGAGTTATAAAGTACTGCAAATGTGTGTAACAGGCAGAAGGAGACATTTCCGACTATATAAAGTATATATATTCTTGATCAGCATCAACTGCCGAGACAAACTAGCCATGTCCGTCTGTCTGTTCGTCTGTCTGTCTGTCCGTCTGTCCGTATGAACACACAGATCTCGGAGACTATAAGAGCTAGAGACACCAAAGTTGGCATTCAGGTTCCTATATAACGTACGCAGATCAAGTTTATTTCAAAAACTCCCACAGCCACAATTTTAATGATAAAGCTTTGATTATTGATACACATACTATATGTTGTATCAATGTTGATCAGCTGTGTAAATTTCATCACGATCGGATAAATAGCACCAAAGTTATGGAAGAATCTATTACCCCCGTCTCAGCAGGCAGAAACAACAGTTTGACAGGAACTGGACAAGTTAAGTGCGCTGCTTGCTTGTGTTGCCGCTGAACTGCCTGAAAGGCAAGTTGGGAGCAGGGAGTCTCGTAGTCGGGCACACTCGACTAGAGTATTCTTACTTGTTTAGATTTACACTTATAATTCCCAAAAAGTTTAAGCACACACTTGGTGTAGTACCCGAATGAAAACATCTTTCGGGCACTAACTTCTTGTTTCGCATTTCTTGTTTTATATCTTATTTGATTTTAATTCTTATTTTAATACTTCAACTTGCTAACTAAACTTCTTGTAAAAGCAATATTAATTATGCAAGATATACTGTTTTTCTGAACTATGTATCTGCCTTATATTTTATAAAATTTTGTTTTGTTTAGGTTATAAGTTTTACATTTTACAAAATCTCTATTAAAACAAGTAAGAACGTTGCAGTCGGGTGCACCCGCCTGGGATATACTCTTTTTTCCGCCTCTTTGCGGAGTCAGAAGTGGGCGTGACAATTGTATTTTTGATCAAATCTTTCAAGTTTTGCCATCAAGTTTTGGGGAGATCTTGACACTTTGTCTGCCTATGGTATATACCAACATGTATACCAAGTTTGGTTGCTCTAGCTTCAAAACTGTGGAAAAAACCTGCGTTCGTTCATACGGACAGACGGACTTTTTACTCCCTGTTCCCATTAAAAATGGGAAAAAGGGAGTTATAAAGTACTGCAAATGTGTGTAACAGGCAGAAGGAGACATTTCCGACTATATAAAGTATATATATTCTTGATCAGCATCAACTGCCGAGACAAACTAGCCATGTCCGTCTGTCTGTTCGTCTGTCTGTCTGTCCGTCTGTCCGTATGAACACACAGATCTCGGAGACTATAAGAGCTAGAGACACCAAAGTTGGCATTCAGGTTCCTATATAACGTACGCAGATCAAGTTTATTTCAAAAACTCCCACAGCCACAATTTTAATGATAAAGCTTTGATTATTGATACACATATATGTTGTATCAATGTTGATCAGCTGTGTAAATTTCATCACGATCGGATAAATAGCACCAAAGTTATGGAAGAATCTATTACCCCCGTCTCAGCAGGCAGAAACAACAGTTTGACAGGAACTGGACAAGTTAAGTGCGCTGCTTGCTTGTGTTGCCGCTGAACTGCCTGAAAGGCAAGTTGGGAGCAGGGAGTCTCGTAGTCGGGCACACTCGACTAGAGTATTCTTACTTGTTTAGATTTACACTTATAATTCCCAAAAAGTTTAAGCACACACTTGGTGTAGTACCCGAATGAAAACATCTTTCGGGCACTAACTTCTTGTTTCGCATTTCTTGTTTTATATCTTATTTGATTTTAATTCTTATTTTAATACTTCAACTTGCTAACTAAACTTCTTGTAAAAGCAATATTAATTATGCAAGATATACTGTTTTTCTGAACTATGTATCTGCCTTATATTTTATAAAATTTTGTTTTGTTTAGGTTATAAGTTTTACATTGTACAAAATCTCTATTAAAACAAGTAAGAACGTTGCAGTCGGGTGCACCCGCCTGGGATATACTCTTTTTTCCGCCTCTTTGCGGAGTCAGAAGTGGGCGTGACAATTGTATTTTTGATCAAATCTTTCAAGTTTTGCCATCAAGTTTTGGGGAGATCTTGACACTTTGTCTGCCTATGGTATATACCAACATGTATACCAAGTTTGGTTGCTCTAGCTTCAAAACTGTGGAAAAAACCTGCGTTCGTTCATACGGACAGACGGACTTTTTACTCCCTGTTCCCATTAAAAATGGGAAAAAGGGAGTTATAAAGTACTGCAAATGTGTGTAACAGGCAGAAGGAGACATTTCCGACTATATAAAGTATATATATTCTTGATCAGCATCAACTGCCGAGACAAACTAGCCATGTCCGTCTGTCTGTTCGTCTGTCTGTCTGTCCGTCTGTCCGTATGAACACACAGATCTCGGAGACTATAAGAGCTAGAGACACCAAAGTTGGCATTCAGGTTCCTATATAACGTACGCAGATCAAGTTTATTTCAAAAACTCCCACAGCCACAATTTTAATGATAAAGCTTTGATTATTGATACACATATATGTTGTATCAATGTTGATCAGCTGTGTAAATTTCATCACGATCGGATAAATAGCACCAAAGTTATGTAAGAATCTATTTCCACCGTCTCAGCAGGCAGCAACAACAGTTTGACACGCACTGGACAAGTTAAGTGCGCTGCTTGCTTGTGTTGCCGCTGAACTGCCTGAAAGGCAAGTTGGGAGCAGGGAGTCTCGTAGTCGGGCACACTCGACTAGAGTATTCTTACTTGTTTAGATTTACACTTATAATTCCCAAACAGTTTTAGCACACACTTGGTGTAGTACCCGAATGAAAACCTCTTTCGGGCACTAACTTCTTGTTTCGCATTTCTTGTTTTATATCTTATTTGATTTTAATTCTTATTTTAATACTTCAACTTGCTAACTAAACTTCTTATCGCAAAATTGGCAATGACTTTGTAATACGCAATCGGATTAAAGGTTTCCCAGTATTCCTCACAGTCAACCAACACTTGCCGCGGAGGCAGAATAACATAATTAATATAGTTGACAAAATATTCTTCTATTCAAATATCTTCTGTTCAAGTATCTTCTGTCCGTTTAAATCAGAACAAACTCGGCAAGAACAAAAAAACCAAAATTTCAATCACTTTTCTCTTTATCGTAGGAGTAACGGTTGGCTTGCATTTTCATTCCCTCATAAAAAAAGTCTGTGCTCAAACGCTTTGAGATTTTTAGTTTTTCGACTTATGTAAGAGTCACTAAAGCTATTTCAATTTAGTTGCAATCAATTTACAGGCAAATGAAATATCATAGATGTCACAAAACCCTCTTTCGGTTGGTTTCAAGTTCCAGTTAAATTTCTAGAGATTTGGTTGAAAACACCACCAAAATCAATTTTAAAAATAAAAGCAATATTTATTATGCAATATATACTGTTTTTCTGAACTATGTATCTGCCTTATATTTTATAAAATTTTGTTTTGTTTAGGTTATAAGTTTTACATTTTACAAAATCTCTATTAAAACAAGTAAGAACGTTGCAGTCGGGTGCACCCGCCTGGGATATACTCTTTTTTCCGCCTCTTTGCGGAGTCAGAAGTGGGCGTGACAATTGTATTTTTGATCAAATCTTTCAAGTTTTGCCATCAAGTTTTGGGGAGATCTTGACACTTTGTCTGCCTATGGTATATACCAACATGTATACCAAGTTTGGTTGCTCTAGCTTCAAAACTGTGGAAAAAACCTGCGTTCGTTCATACGGACAGACGGACTTTTTACTCCCTGTTCCCATTAAAAATGGGAAAAAGGGAGTTATAAAGTACTGCAAATGTGTGTAACAGGCAGAAGGAGACATTTCCGACTATATAAAGTATATATATTCTTGATCAGCATCAACTGCCGAGACAAACTAGCCATGTCCGTCTGTCTGTTCGTCTGTCTGTCTGTCCGTCTGTCCGTATGAACACACAGATCTCGGAGACTATAAGAGCTAGAGACACCAAAGTTGGCATTCAGGTTCCTATATAACGTACGCAGATCAAGTTTATTTCAAAAACTCCCACAGCCACAATTTTAATGATAAAGCTTTGATTATTGATACACATACTATATGTTGTATCAATGTTGATCAGCTGTGTAAATTTCATCACGATCGGATAAATAGCACCAAAGTTATGGAAGAATCTATTACCCCCGTCTCAGCAGGCAGAAACAACAGTTTGACAGGAACTGGACAAGTTAAGTGCGCTGCTTGCTTGTGTTGCCGCTGAACTGCCTGAAAGGCAAGTTGGGAGCAGGGAGTCTCGTAGTCGGGCACACTCGACTAGAGTATTCTTACTTGTTTAGATTTACACTTATAATTCCCAAAAAGTTTAAGCACACACTTGGTGTAGTACCCGAATGAAAACATCTTTCGGGCACTAACTTCTTGTTTCGCATTTCTTGTTTTATATCTTATTTGATTTTAATTCTTATTTTAATACTTCAACTTGCTAACTAAACTTCTTGTAAAAGCAATATTAATTATGCAAGATATACTGTTTTTCTGAACTATGTATCTGCCTTATATTTTATAAAATTTTGTTTTGTTTAGGTTATAAGTTTTACATTTTACAAAATCTCTATTAAAACAAGTAAGAACCTTGCAGTCGGGTGCACCCGCCTGGGATATACTCTTTTTTCCGCCTCTTTGCGGAGTCAGAAGTGGGCGTGACAATTGTATTTTTGATCAAATCTTTCAAGTTTTGCCATCAAGTTTTGGGGAGATCTTGACACTTTGTCTGCCTATGGTATATACCAACATGTATACCAAGTTTGGTTGCTCTAGCTTCAAAACTGTGGAAAAAACCTGCGTTCGTTCATACGGACAGACGGACTTTTTACTCCCTGTTCCCATTAAAAATGGGAAAAAGGGAGTTATAAAGTACTGCAAATGTGTGTAACAGGCAGAAGGAGACATTTCCGACTATATAAAGTATATATATTCTTGATCAGCATCAACTGCCGAGACAAACTAGCCATGTCCGTCTGTCTGTTCGTCTGTCTGTCTGTCCGTCTGTCCGTATGAACACACAGATCTCGGAGACTATAAGAGCTAGAGACACCAAAGTTGGCATTCAGGTTCCTATATAACGTACGCAGATCAAGTTTATTTCAAAAACTCCCACAGCCACAATTTTAATGATAAAGCTTTGATTATTGATACACATATATGTTGTATCAATGTTGATCAGCTGTGTAAATTTCATCACGATCGGATAAATAGCACCAAAGTTATGGAAGAATCTATTACCCCCGTCTCAGCAGGCAGAAACAACAGTTTGACAGGAACTGGACAAGTTAAGTGCGCTGCTTGCTTGTGTTGCCGCTGAACTGCCTGAAAGGCAAGTTGGGAGCAGGGAGTCTCGTAGTCGGGCACACTCGACTAGAGTATTCTTACTTGTTTAGATTTACACTTATAATTCCCAAAAAGTTTAAGCACACACTTGGTGTAGTACCCGAATGAAAACATCTTTCGGGCACTAACTTCTTGTTTCGCATTTCTTGTTTTATATCTTATTTGATTTTAATTCTTATTTTAATACTTCAACTTGCTAACTAAACTTCTTGTAAAAGCAATATTAATTATGCAAGATATACTGTTTTTCTGAACTATGTATCTGCCTTATATTTTATAAAATTTTGTTTTGTTTAGGTTATAAGTTTTACATTTTACAAAATCTCTATTAAAACAAGTAAGAACCTTGCAGTCGGGTGCACCCGCCTGGGATATACTCTTTTTTCCGCCTCTTTGCGGAGTCAGAAGTGGGCGTGACAATTGTATTTTTGATCAAATCTTTCAAGTTTTGCCATCAAGTTTTGGGGAGATCTTGACACTTTGTCTGCCTATGGTATATACCAACATGTATACCAAGTTTGGTTGCTCTAGCTTCAAAACTGTGGAAAAAACCTGCGTTCGTTCATACGGACAGACGGACTTTTTACTCCCTGTTCCCATTAAAAATGGGAAAAAGGGAGTTATAAAGTACTGCAAATGTGTGTAACAGGCAGAAGGAGACATTTCCGACTATATAAAGTATATATATTCTTGATCAGCATCAACTGCCGAGACAAACTAGCCATGTCCGTCTGTCTGTTCGTCTGTCTGTCTGTCCGTATGAACACACAGATCTCGGAGACTATAAGAGCTAGAGACACCAAAGTTGGCATTCAGGTTCCTATATAACGTACGCAGATCAAGTTTATTTCAAAAACTCCCACAGCCACAATTTTAATGATAAAGCTTTGATTATTGATACACATATATGTTGTATCAATGTTGATCAGCTGTGTAAATTTCATCACGATCGGATAAATAGCACCAAAGTTATGGAAGAATCTATTTCCACCGTCTCAGCAGGCAGCAACAACAGTTTGACACGCACTGGACAAGTTAAGTGCGCTGCTTGCTTGTGTTGCCGCTGAACTGCCTGAAAGGCAAGTTGGGAGCAGGGAGTCTCGTAGTCGGGCACACTCGACTAGAGTATTCTTACTTGTTTAGATTTACACTTATAATTCCCAAAAAGTTTAAGCACACACTTGGTGTAGTACCCGAATGAAAACATCTTTCGGGCACTAACTTCTTGTTTCGCATTTCTTGTTTTATATCTTATTTGATTTTAATTCTTATTTTAATACTTCAACTTGCTAACTAAACTTCTTGTCACAAAATTTGTATTTGTATTGTAATAAGCAATCGGATTAAAGTTTTCCTCACAGTCAAGCAACACCTGCCGCGGAGGCACAATAATAGAATTAATTTATTTGACAGAATATCCTTTTGTTCTTATGTCTTCTGTTCGCTAAAATCAGGACATATTCGGCATTTCCATTCATAAAAACAGTCGGTGCTCAAATGCTTTGAGATTTTTAGTTTTTGACTTATGGAAGAGTCAATGAAGCAATTTCAATTAAATTGCAGTCAGTTTATAGCCAAATTAAATATCAGAGATGTCACAAAACCCTTTTTCGATTGGTTTCAAGTTCCAGTAAAAGTTCTAGAGATTTAGTTGAAAACACCACCAAAATCCATTTTAAAAGTCGAAGCAATATTTATTATGCAATATATAATATTTTTCTGAGCTATTTGCATTATAATTTGCACTTTTTTTTTCAAAAAAATTAAAAAAAGAGTATAAAAATAACTGTATTCTAACAAAACAAAAACAAACTCAAGACATAAATCGCGCCTGCTTGGCCTAATTTCGAAGTTATATTTAAAATCTGAGGAGATCGACTTTAGTTGACTTTTTCAAATCATTTTTTTTTTTTCCAAGGAAGGTTGAAACCATTATTTAATATGTTAGAAAATATGTTAAATGAAATATCAATAGGTAAACCTTAAAGTTCATGGCTTACAATATTAAAAAAATCGGAAAAATGTCCTAACCTGATGAAGCATTTTCTATACCACTTTTTTTGTATACTTTTATAAAAAAAATATAAAAAAATGTACGTGAATGGTTTTAAAACAATTTCTTTTGTATTATACTTAAATTGAAATAAACTCTTAGGGAAAAATAATTTAAACCGTTTAGCTTTATTATTTTGGCGGGTATCGTTACGAAACGGTTAACGTTAGGGGTTGTCCTAACCTAACGCGCAGTGTATATTAAGTTAGCATAAATTGTTTTGTAGACAGGCAGAGAAAGAGAGACATAGGTTTGAAATATAATCAGTTGCAAACAAAATCTCATACTATTCGTTATCAGTAAGATAAGCAGAGGGTTTACTTTAGTATATACTCGCATGTGGTATAATTCCATTCAATTGCTCAGACACTTAAGTAGACACATCACGCCTTTTCACGAGACTCATCCAAATGGATAATCTGCCAGTTATAGAGAAACTGGGTCAGGTGATTGACCCATTTCTAAATGGCGGAAGCCTTCACAGCTACGAAGTGAGCAACTTGACTCAGCCGGGTGATAATTATGGCAGTGTTCTGATATCTATACGTGCACAAGTGCAACGACCTAACAGAGAGCTCTTTGTTAAGCAGCTTGTGGCTAAAGTGCCGCCAACAGATCCAAAATATTGGCAATTCATACAGCCTGAGCGCACCTGCCTGGCCGAGAATGCAATTTATAGGAGATTGGCACCTGCGCTGGAGGCATTGCAAGAGGAAGCCGGCATTCCAAGGGATGCACAGTTCGATGGCTTTGCGGAATACTTTGGCTCTCGCATATCGTTAAAGCCAGACTCCAATGTGGTAGACAAGGATGCCATTTTGGTATTGGAGGATCTGCGTTATAGCAACTATGTGTCAGGTCAGAGGATGCAGCCTTTTGACCTGCTCCACACGCAACTGGCACTCAAGTATATGGCTCAATTCCATGCCCTAACCATAGCACTGAGATTGCACAAACCGAAACACTTTGAAATGGAAATAAGGCCGTTCTTTGACAAATTTGATTGGCATGCTGCCGCGCCAGAATCGAAGGCAACGATGATAGAGGAAACCTTGGAGGATATTCGAATAGCAACTGGCAATGATGAGCAAATAATAGCACAAGTTCGAAAATTGGCAACTGAATTCTTTAGTTTCTTGGCAGCACCACCTAATGAAAATAATGCTTTTAATAGTGTCATACACTCTGATTTCTGGACAATGAATCTAATGTTTAAGTATGGTAAGCTAGTATCGTCATGCATAATCTATATGAACTAACGTTTCATTACATTTACAGATGTTTTTGGCAAGCCAACACATTTGAAACTCTTTGACTTTCAAACCACACAGTTTGATTCAATTATACATGATCTAATATCGTTTTTGCTAACAAGCATCTCAACATCCATACTAGAGGAAAGTTACCAAAATTTACTACAAGTCTACTACGAGGCCTTTATTAGCAGTCTTCAAAACGTAGATGCGAATACGTCGGCCTATAGTTACGAGGCGTAAGATAAACTCAAGCTACAAACAATTAAATCATACGGCTAACTAACTTTAATAAATTTGTTGACAGGTTTCGTGCTGAGTTGAAACGTATCGCCTATATTCAAGTGCCCCATGCTATATTCATGACACGCTTCATTCTGGCCGATAATATTATTGCCACTGACAAGGATCTCGATCTAGCTGAAGTTCTAAGGAGCAGCAGTTCAAAGCGTGTGCATCGCAAGCTAAGCGATATTTTAAGACTGGCACAAAAATTTGATATTTTATAACAATCTGTGCCTTGTTTTCAGTTCAAACTCAAAAACTTTGAGTCCCAAAAAACAAATTGTTAAAAACAATGTAAATATATATTCAACTGTCTCATAATTTTTGACTTGAAATGAGACGGACAGACAGACATAGCTATAGAATTATAGTCTGATTTAGAAATAAAAACATGGCATACTTTTTGGCACTTATTCAAAATAGTTATTAAAAAATGTCGGGATTCCGCGGGTATTCCATCCCGATGCCATTTCGAGTAGAAATATCACAAATTTCAAGTTAGTTTTACTTTAATCCTAAAGAACAAGGCCTGCGGAATCCATATGATGCAATAGAACTAATAAAAAGCAAATAGACATATAAGTTTCATCAAATGTGAACTTTGTCTTTTTTATGTCTTCCTATTCGATGTTTGGCTGCTTAATGAGTTACGCACAATTATAGCTACATTTTATTAAGTACATATTTATGTATGTATGTACAAGTAGAAATGAATCTTGTTTTGATTGATTTCATTTATAATAGAAAAAAACAATCGTTGTTCTCAGCTGTGAACGAACTTTACTTAATTGAACTTGGACATTTACAAACATATGTACATACATACGTACATACATATGTAAATACATTAAAAGCACAAAAGAATGATGCATTGAACATTCATATTATCTCTTGAAAAATACAAATGACGGAAAATTCTGTGGACCAAGATTGGGTAGTTCACTCAACTTGTGAGATATACATATGCATATGTTTGTTTACATATATAGCAGACATATACATAAGAATGTGATATTGTCGCTTGTTAACTTTGTAACCTACACACATACACACACACACAGACACATTTAATAAACTGTACTCTTATCGGAATCCATTATCAGTTCACAAGAACAATAATAACACAATGGCAGTTTCGCTTTTAATCAGCTGAAGTTAAAAACAACAAAGGGTCACCAATTGAGTGCATTATAAAACACAAAATTGTCAGCCAGTATCTGTTTGCTACGTGATCAAACAAATGTAAATATGTACAGCAGTATATACTTACTATGTACAATACTATAGACATACTCGTACTATCTTCTCCTTCTCCTTTTGAATTATTATTTTGCCCAATTTGACTCTGTCTTAATAAAAGATAATTAATAATTAAATATAATAAAAATTTTAAACGTCAATTAAAATATAATAGACACTACCAGACACACCCCAGATGATCAGCGCTTTTCGGGTCCAATTCGTCGGTTTCTCTCATTTTGTGGTTCAATGTGCTAATCAGCCAACGAACATGAAGATCACTTGGCAAACGCGTGCGAAGCCGATGACGTAAAGAATTGGATCGCGTGTACTACGTAGTACGAGGGTAGTTTCACAAATTTCCGTTTAATCGGTTCTTGTTTTCATTTTTACTCCCTGTTCCCATTAAAAATGGGTAAAATGGAGTTATAAAGTACTGCAAATGTGTGTAACAGACAGGAGGCATTTCCGACTATATAAACTATATATATTCTTGATCAGCATCAACAGCTGAGACAAACTAGCCATGTCCGTCTGTCTGTCCGTCTGTCCGTATGAACACACAGATCTCGGAGACTATAAGAGCTAGAGACACCAAACTTGGCATGTAGGTTCCTGTATACCATACGCAGATCAAGTTTATTTCAAATTTGTCTTTAACCTATGAAACGATACGTTAACACATATACAAATTTTAGTATATGTGTATTGCCGTCTTGAAGTGGTGTTCGGAAACTGTTCACACAACCCTCGCATAAAGTGGAAACGACAACGGCGCAGTCAAAAAAGACTGCAATATACTTATTAAGTGATATATCACATACATATGTATATAAAGCACATTAGCAATCGTTATGTACATATGTACATACATATGTACATACCATATAGAGTTAAAATCATTCATTGATAAGTATCGTTTTAACAAACAAAATTAAACAGTTCAATGCAAAGTTCTATGAATGGATTTTAGATGATCCATATTTAGAGTGAAAGCGTTCAACTGCTTAAAAAAGAATATTCCATAGAACAAGCTAAAAACGTATGAGTGTTCTATTCGAACTTTCATATACCCTGCATCTATTACTAAAGTGTAGTTTATTGTATAAATGTATCATATTAATAAATGTTTATGGCTTTTTATTTTAATAATAATTAATACTTGTGATCCTCCGGTGTTCCAAAAGACATATTTCTTAAAAATTTCTAGTGCCCCATTTCCGAAAACTTTTTATTTCGAACTGTTTCCCATTTAATGATCATGTTTTTGAAAGAAATAGCAATCGTTTTTGCTTTTCAAGATAAACTTGAATACTTCTCATTCCACATTCGGAGTTAAGAACAGCATATAATTCCGATTCGGACTGTTTTAATCGGAAAACTTTTCATTTCAAATTGTTTCCCATTTTGTGATCATGTTTTTGAAAGAAATAGCAATCGTTATTTGCTTTTCAAGATAAGTTTGAATACTTCTAATTACTTTACCTCAAAGCCACAACATTTAAGACCATAGTTTCCATCGATATTCGGAATTAAGAACAGCTAATAATTCCGATTTCTGTTACTGTTACATAAATTTGAAGCCATGATAAAAAACAGAGTTAAATATACCCTTTATAGCCATTTTTTGTAGTGTATAAAACATTTGTATTGTATATGTATATATATGTGCATAATTGTTTTTCATGTGACTAAGGCAAAGCCTCCCAGAATTTGCCACGCGCCTTTGATAAGGCGATATTATATTGCAACAAATATAAGTTTTCCTTATAGTCGTATTTGATTATGAAAATGCTTTAAAAAGTGCTCAATAAACTCTCTACGTGACCACAAAATCATAATTATATTTAATAAAGGCATAAGTTTATGTTCATTTCCAACGAATAGAAACATTTTTGTTATAACATTCTACACATTTACAAGCATAATTATAATTCTATCCTTGTATATTTATCTCGTTGCTAATGTCGCCTATTTTAGATTAAATTTCAACAAGCACTTGAATTCGAACACCGGCTATAATTTTGTAGGCACTTCAGCAAATATGTTTATGAATAGTACCTACCATAATCGTTATTGCCGGGTGATTTGGCATCTGATAAAGCCAATTCACACAGTAAAAATACGACCACCAACAAACAAAGAGAGCGACAATACACGCAATATATATGAGTATGGTATACTATATAATCGGGTTTGTAGGGACTTGTTTATTTTGTTATATATGTTTTTTTTATTATGCGTGACGTAGCCAATTATTTGGAGTTACCTTGATGTAAATCAAATATTATCATTTTCATGTTGTTGTTTATTGCTTTTACACAGTGAGGCCTGCCCCAATTCTACATTCTGATAACGAATTATGTGCGATCCAAAGCATTTTCTTCTCGAAAGTTTCTTGCGGAAGTTTTAACGAATGCCAACTAGTACGATATATAGTATTTATCAGTTTGTGAGTCATGTCTGTCATCGATAAACTCTATAAACGGATACGGTCAAGCTGAAAACAGTTACTACATATATCACGCAACAAGACCGTGTGCCATTTCATAATATATAAATATAAACAAATTGATATATTTTTTTTATTTGTTTTCTATACGGATTAGATCAATCTCATTTTGAAGCTATACGCAAGTGGCATACGAATTTTAAAAATGATTTATGACATTATAGCACGATAACGAGGCCTGATAGCTTTATTCTGTCATCTATTGACCGAGTTAAGTAAATGGCACACCGAGCTAAGCCATACATAAGTATGTATACATACATACATACTACATAACATACATACATTTGTATGTTCTTATCGCATAGATCCTACGCCAACTGACGGCTCGCCTTGCGAATCAAAAACATTTGATGGCCGGCTTATCAAAACGCCTGTGGACTTTACACGCCGGCTAGCAAATGGTCTGTTAAAAATGTACAATAATTGTTTCTTTTTATATTTTTTCGAAATGCATACATTTTTATTTTTTTTGGTGAATAGTACTTACGAGTACACAGTAAAAAAAATAATTGCTTAAATTTAAAACCATTTTGAAATGTATATTATTATAAAAGCAAAAAAGAACTAAAACTTAACCAATCAAGGAGTTAAAAGTGAGAGAGGGTGCAAAACTGAGGTAGCCGAAAAAATGAGTGAGTGAAATAGAATACTCACTCTTTCTCTCTCACACAATTATTCCAAGTTGTATTCATATTTCTATTGCTAGTCATACCAACATCAAAGTCGTAAAGTTTCTGTCATCAGAACTGGGAACTCGAACCCAAGGTTTTGTGTTTCAGAAGCTAGCACCCTATAGCTAGGCTATACCATGGCAAATTAGACTTGTTTTTAAACGAAAAAAATATAGGGAATGAGAGAGAAATAATTTTGTTTTACTTTTCAAACCAAAGCTCTAAAAATTGAGAGAAAAATCAGGCATTTCGGAATAATTCTGTACGTTTTTGAAAAGTAAAAGCGAATGAATATCGAACGATTTGCGAATTGCTGTTCTGATTTCCGATCGTAATGGTTTCGTTTTCTCTTTTTCGAAACCGAGTTCGAAACCGAGTTCGAAACCGAGTTCGAAACCGAGCTCGAAACCGAGTTTTCATAGTAAAAAGTCTATTTAGTTTGCATCCAGTAGGCATTGCTGAATCGAGAACAGCTACGTTTTCTTTCACGTTTTCGCTTCTGTTTTACAGACAGCTTTTCAATTTAATATTATAAATGTTATTTGACTTTAATCTAATGAATAAATTGACTAATTCTTTTCTAAATATGATGAAGAATATAAAAAATTGGAGTTTAAGAATTAGTTTTTTTTTGTACTTCCTTTCCAATTACTTTTCTATAACCATATTTTGTACAGTGTATACGAGTGCTCTAATTCCTTTGCGATACCTTCATCACCTTTATCGATTTAGCTTTGCACGCGTCATTAGCGGGCAGCCTAGCTATAACTAAGTATAACTTCAATTAATGCCATTTTGATCGATTGCGTAATTGATATCATAATTCGTTAGGGGCTGAGGTATGGTCTGACCAACGGTAATCGTTATACGTAAGTCAAGTGACTTTATGGACAATTACTTGGCATTTTTATCGGTGTGAAATTCATTGAAAGTGCTCAACTCAAATGCAGAGCAAAGTTTCTGTAGACAACTTGTTTCGAGCATTTAGAGTTTTTGTTTTAGTAGCTGATAAGATTTGTTTTGTTTATCGATTGAAAGAATTTATAAAATTCCAAGAAATTTTGTTTTTTAATCAGCATCAGTTATGGAAATTTGAGTCGGAGTGCAGTATAAAATCAAGTGTACAAGATTGTTTTGTCTCAAAGTGGTTTTGAGTATAGCCGCAGCAGCTTGTTTCGCTTTTTATGCAAATCTTCTAAAGAAAAACATAATTGGACGAGCTTTGAGCTCAGCTTGAACTCGAAAGACCTGCATTGTAAGATGTCAACATACATATGTTATTTTTCTTGTTTGTTTGTTTGTTTGTATATGTATGTATGCTTGAAACTAGTTTTCCGCATATAAATATACTTCATTCATTTTAAATAGCGGTAGGTGCGGAACTCGAATGTATTGCGTTCATAATTAGCCATCGACTTAAGATTGTTTATGGATTTTTATTAAACGGGCAGGTTTTGTTGCTCAAATAACGTATCCGCACAGTCGAACTGATGAGGCATTAAGGAAACCTCTTAAATGAGTCGAAAAGTGTACATACTTATATACTATGTATGACTTACAAACTTGCAAGTTTTTCAAATGCATATTCGGAAATTCCGTTGCTATAGCAAAAACATGAAGCAGTGTAATGAAAATCATATATACATAGTTGTATGTTTTAAATACACTGTAATGTTACAGCATGCACAAGTACATATAATTATATGCTTTGATTATAATCAATGAATAAAATAAAATAGATTAACAATTGTGGGCTACTGACCTCATTACATTTACACATCATTAAGCTTACAACCTGTAAAACTTGTGTATATATAGATACATATATGTATGAGAATTTCTATATATATATGCATCTATTCAACCTGACTGACTAGCTGACTGACTGACTGACTAATTTCAAAGCCCAAACCATTTTTATACTTTTTTTTTAATTTTTTTGAAAATAAAGGAAAAAAGAGAATATTGGGTTTGTGAAATGTCCGTCTGTCCGTCCGTCTGTCCGTCTGTCCGTCTGTATGAACGCAGGTTTTTTCCACAGTTTTGAAGCTAGAGCAACCAAACTTGGTGTACATGTTGATATATAGCATAGTCAGACAAAGTGTCAAGGTCTACCCCCCCCCCCCTCCACCCCTTCCCCCACAAACCGCAAAAACCTATATCTTCCACAGTTTTATAGCTAGAGTAACCAAATTTAGCACAAGGGCTACTAATCACTTCCTTGATTGATTTGACTAACAAAAATTTGGCCACGCCCACCTCCACCCCCACAAATAAGCAAGGTCTGTATCTCCCCCTTTAGCTACAATCGAGTCGAGTGCATCCGACTGCAACGTTCTTCCTTGTTAAATTTAAAACTCCTGTTTTTAGTAATAAATAAAATAACTCGTTAATAACTACATAGTTTGTTTTTAAGACTTAAAATGGTAGCATGTTGAAAGTCTCGGGTATAATCGTGCATGGGCAGAAAATGGTGTTAAGGGTAAAAAATGTAGACGGGCGAGCAAAGCCGCGTGTATAGGCCAGCATTTATATATAAAGACAACGCATTGCAACGGTGCAATAATAAAATTTAGCCAATCGCAAACTACAGCATGTGAACAAATATTTGTGCAGTAAAGCTAACATTAACATACATATACACATGTAAGTATATATGTATGTAATATATATAGATAGTATATAGCGGGAATGGTAGGCCAACCCATATGTGGGCTGGCCTAGTACCAACTAGCAAAAACAAATGCAAAAAACCAAAAACAAAAACAAAAACAAACTGTGCCAGTGCATTAATCGACGCGGCGTCGATGCAAGTGTCACAAGTGTCGTCAGTCGTCAGTCAGCTCAAGGTGAAGTGCATCGGTGAAGCGTTTTACTGCACTTGTTGTTTGTTTGCACACTTGTTGTTGTTGTTGTGGTTGTTGTTTGCCTGTCTTAATGTCTAAATGAGTGAATACCCTTTTAGTAGCGATTAAGGTCGATGCGCTACTGTACTTACTTGCATTTATCAACTTTTGATTGCAAATTGTTAAGCTTGGCCATAAAAACATTTATATATATATATATATCAAGTATATATATATATATTCACAATACATCCGTGCAAACAGCATGTTTGTACATTTTACAGACACTGTCTGTCGGAATTTTCCATTAATATAATATAATCTTTCGTTCATGGGGCAGCCGTGCGGCCCATTTTCTCTTTCTTTGATTCAAATCGTGGTTTTTCTTTCGCTCATTCAGAGAAAAGTGACAACAATGCGAAGCGTTCGCCAATTACGTATTACTCGCCTAGTCTAAATGCCCGGCAATATGCGAAGCAAGACAAAGTAAAACTAAAACAAGTAAAAACGTTGCAGTCGGATGCATCCGACTGCGATATACTCTTTTTTGGCCTCTTTGCAGAGTCAGAAGTGGGCATGGCAATTGTATTTTTGCTCCAATCTTTCAAGTTTTCCCATCAATTTAAGTTTGGTTGGGCCCGTTCTGCAGGTTTGGGAGAAACAAACATTGCTCGATGGCAAGGGCGGGGGTGGGCGTGGCAAAATTATTTTTATCCAATCTATTTAATAGGGCAATAGAATTCAACCTGCAAAATTTGGTGATTGTAGCTAAAGGGGTGTGGGAGATACAAACTTTGCTTATTTGTGGGGGCGGGGGTGGGCGTGGCCAAATTTTTTTAAGTCAGATCAATCAAGGATGTGATTAGCAGACCTTGTGCTAAATTTGGTTACTCTAGCTGTAAAACTGTGAGAGATATAGGTTTTTGCGGCTTGTGGGGGAAGGGGTGGGGGTAGGGGAGAGATCTTGACACTTTGTCTGCCTATGGTATATACCAACATGTATACCAAGTTTGGTTGCTCTTGCTTCAAAACTGTGGAAAAAACCTGCGTTCATACGGACAGACGGACGGACGGACAGATGGACATTTCACAAACCCAATATACTCTTGTTCTTTTTTTTCAAAAAAATTAAAAAAAGAGTATAAAAACAAAACAAAACAAAGTTCGATAAACAACACAACTACATGAACACACTCTTCAAAAAAAAAAAACACTACAATTTTGAGAATTTTAATTTAAATTTTTATCGAGTACTTTTTCAAAAAAATGTAATTTCTAATTAAGTTAAGATCATTGATATTTTAATTGATTTTTGTAGTATATATGTTTGTATATAGGACATAGTTATATGTATGTATATTATGATTTGTATTGAAATTCAACAGTTAACGATTTGCATTATCTAAAGTTTTTTTCATTTTGTTTACTTAACAAGTTGTGTATTATTATAACTTCTGATACAGCATGTAGTCCATGTCGTCATGTGTATATGAATATGTATTTGTACTACTCGTAATATGTATGTATATGATACGCATGTGCATTCATTTAACAATTTTGGCATATTTGTTTTTTTTTAATGTTTTCATTAAAAACTTTATATAAATAGATTAACAAAATCCATTGTAAAATGCGTTTGTCTCGAATTGAGAAATAAAAAAAAAAGCAAAAACAAACATTGTACCAATAATAAATTTAAACAACTTATATAAATTACAAAATTATAATAAAGCAATATTTATTTAAACATAATTAATAAACATATTTATGGCAGAAAATCATTTCGGTTTTACTCTCTATTTCATTTGATATCGTTCTTTAACTTAAATGCTAGCCACAAATTAATCTTTTCACACCTTTTTTTTCTGTTCTGTCTTTTTACACACAAGTAAAATAAATCATGATTTTACTCCAAAAAAATAATAAAAAAAAAAAAAACAAAAGCCAAACTTAACAGATTGATCTGCAAATTCGACTATATATGTATAATGTATGTATATGTACAACGAAAAGAGACGACTGCTGCTTCCAATTTCCAATATCCCCACTTTCCAGTCTTCTACTCGTCCAGCAGGCAGGTGCGCACCAGAGCACCACATACTGCGTAGGGATCACAGTTGGAACTGGGACGACGATCCTCAAAGTAACCCTTGCCAGCGGTTGCCACGCCACGAGGCACACGAACACTGACAGCGCGATTGGCAACGCCCCAGGAGAACTTATCGATGCTGGATGTCTCGAGGCGACCGACGAGACGACGCTCGTTATCCTTGCCCTCCTTGGGATCGTAGGCCTTGATGTGACGCTGGTGCTGCTTGCTCAGCTTCTCGATGGCCTGCTCGATGGCCTTCATGCCGCCGTTGGCACGCATCGCTTTTGTGGAGAAATTTGTGTGGGCGCCAGCACCGTTCCACTGGCCCTCCATGGGCTTGGGATCGAAGGTCACAACTACGCCATATTCCTCAGCAATGCGCTGCAGGATGTAGCGTGAGACCCAGAGATCATCACTGGCTTTCATGCCGTTGCTGGGGCCCACCTGGTATTCCCACTGTGCTGGCATCACCTCGGCATTGGTGCCGGCAAAGTCAATTCCAGCATAGAGGCAGGCAATTGCATGAGCTTCAACCAGATCGCGGGCATAGACACGATCGGCACCCACACCACAGTAGTAGGGTCCTTGTGGGGCTGGGAAACCGTTGTCGGGCCAGCCAAAGGGACGGCCATCAACGTCGAGCAATGTGTACTCCTGCTCAATGCCAAACCAGGGCTCATGGTCTCCAATCTTGTCCACAGCCGACTGGAAGTCAGCGCGTTTGTTGGAAGGAGTTGGCTTGCCATCGGCACTGTACGTGTCACACATGACGATGATATCGTTCTTGCCCGGCTTGAAAGGATCACGATAGAGTGCACGGGGCTTGAGGGTGGTGTCGGAGTTCTCACCCTGTGCCTGATAGGTGGAACTGCCATCGTACTGCCAGTCTGGCAGATCCTCCACTGAGCTGGGCACTTTGTCGAGCACGCGATCCTTCAAGCGTATATGCTCGCCAGTTCCATCGATCCAAAGGTAGGTGGCTTGCACACGATTCGCAGGAGTCTCCAGATTACGATAACGCTGCAGAATGCTCTTGTCCAGCGCTGTGTTGGGTGAGTTGTTCAAGAACTGAGTCCTGGTCACATTTGAAGTGCTCAGGAGTCGCAGCTGCTGTGCTGCAGGGGCGGCCAGCTCCTTTTTGAGGAAGAGTCCAGCGACGCGGAATGCCATTGTAAAATGCTTTTTTGTACAAGTGAAGAAAAGGATATTTTTACTTTTGTATGTAAGTGTATGTGTATGCTCTGTGTGTATGTGTGTGTGTGTATACATAAAAGTTCAAGGATAATGGATGTGAGAAAGTTGCGCACGAGATGACATCTCAATGTCACAACATTTGACTTTTCATTTTTCTGCACTTCATTTTTTTTTCTTTTTTTGCAATTACTTTCTGAACTGTTTACATACATATGCAAGCATGCATGTACAAAGTACCTGCATATGTACATATGTATGTACATGCACATGTTTTACGATTGCATTTAGAAATGTTTAATATTATTATAATATTTGGTTTTTGGCTCAACTTACAACTTGCACAAAATTGCACTGTACAGTTATATGTATGTATAATTATTTGATTTTTTCTGTTTTTTTTTTTTTTTTTTGAAATTTTGTATTTCTTTTCTTGGTTGCCTTCACGGAAACTTGCGCGCTGTTTTTGTCAGTTGCGGAACGACTGCTTCGGACGCCCAACCTATACGAAGTTAGGAAGGTTTGTGAATACAATTCGCGACACAACATTCACTTTTCTCGTTTGGCTCGCCAGTCTCGATTTTTCTTTATCGCATTTTCAGTCGACTGCGGCAGCGACAGCGGCTGAGACAGAGACAGAGTCAGAGGCAGCGGCAGAGGCATCGGCGCGTCCTACAGTGATACCAACGAGAGCGTGTCCAAAACATACACACTCATGCGCCCACACTCGACACACACACACACACACACGCCAGCATTATCTCTGAGAGCTGCTGAGAGCGCCTTAACAAATTTTAAAAAAAAAAAACTGTGAGTTTACCGTTGCGTTGACGAATGCGATTATATCGTAAATACATCAAGTTGCGGTTTTTTTTAATAAACACTCAGGATATAAGAATAAAAAATACATAATAATACATATATATTTATAAATAGGGCTAATTTAAAACGTTACTGTACGTTTTTTCCAGTTTATAGATAACAAAGAACTTATCTGTTTTCATAAACAACATAATTTTGTTTTTACTTACCTTCTTAGCGTGGGCTCACTGTGCAAACTAGTCTGGAGAAGCCAAAAATGTAAACAACGCAAGAGCAATAATTATGCTCAATGCGCAGACTCTCGCTCATTTTACGCTGGATGCCAACACGGGCAAACAACACAACGCTCACTCTTTTTATTTGATTTTTTATCACTGCATTTGTTTTGACCTTAAGCTAACTGTAAACAATGTCCTCAGGTCATACAACTGCAGCAGAGCTAATGTCTAATATCGCACATGCGCTCTCTTTAAAAAAACAAAATACAAAACAACAGAAAAAGAGCTAGTATCTCTCTTTCTTCACACACTTGGTACAAAGTCCATTATCTCTGTTTTCTCTGATTCATCTTGTTCCAAAATGCATACTGTATGTATGTACATATGTATGTATGTATGTAAGTACTCTTACATACATACATACATAAGTACGCACATACATATGTCTTTCTCATACGCAAATATGCCTGCAGCTATACCAGATGTTATTGCAAAATTCAAAGCGCTGTGCGATAAGAATTTGTGATTTCCACACTTAATACAGTCATACCTCGCTAATTGCAACCACCGTCATTGAATAAAATTCGAATTTTTAAATTAACGGTTATTCTAAAAGCAATCTATCCTGTGAATAAAAGTATGCTATAAATACTCTTCCAAGAAAACGTTGGATGCGCATGATGCTCGATTTCATTGTCAATGGATGTATGCCTGATTTCTATACATTAATGGGCTGCCCCATATACATATGCAGGACGGTTCCTATTTCCGTGAACTTTTCATTCTGACTCGTTTTCGATTTTGTGATTCTGTTTTCGAAACAAATTACAAATTTTATTCCTTTTTTAAAGATAAGCTCGAGTACTTCTCAATCCAATGCCTAAAAAGCACAACTTTTTGAGCCCGGTTTTCCATCGATATTCGGAAGTGAGAACAGCTAATAACAGTGTGTCACAAAATGAAAATGATGATTCATTAGAAAGTTTCTAATCACGAAAATAATATTTTTTTTCTATGAATGTACTATTTTTATAAATTTTCAAAGTTTTTTTTCAATTGGCTTTTTTGGAAGTGAGTTAAAATATTTCACTGATTTACTGATTTACCAAATGAAAGTCAATGTATAGGCCTAGAAACAAGTCCTTTACATTTTACACACATATCTTATAGCTTTGAAGATACGGAATTTTCGGTTTTCCAATTGCTGACCCACAGTCCAATTGGTTTTGGAAAAATGTACTTTTTGTAAGTGCTCTCTACCAATGGATTTTATGTTTTTAAATTTTTCCACATTTTTTGAGACCATAACCATATATCGTTTTTTGGTGTGGAGGGCATTAAGTAAAGCATTACCGATTTGGCAGTATTCCGAAACTCAAAACACAAAATTATAAAAGCCCGCCACAAAGTATGCAACATATTCTGCGCGCGCCTGCTTTGCGTTGAATGACTGTTAATGCACTGTTAAGGGACTGTTAAGCTGTTCTGTTAACAATTATTTAAAAACAAAGTCAGCTGAAAATTTGTACTTTCGACGATCGTTTAAAGAAGGTTGGAGAATTTTTTTGAAAAATTTGATTCGTATTTTTAAAATATTTTTCAGCAATTGCAAGGCGAATAACAACAGTTTTTCATGCAAAAACCATTAACAGTAGTTTTTCGCGGATATAAAATAAGTAAAGAGTTTTAATGCATACAACAAGGAGTTTGAGTTTCGCACATTTTACGAATAAATTATGAATAAGAATGTAATACATGCAAATATATAAATTTAATTTTCATTATTTTCATTATTATTCAACCAAGTTTCATTTGGACCAGATTTGAACAAATTAGTAACATATATTATTCAGTTAAAGCTGAAGAAAACGCGTCATAAACCAGCTAACCAGATACAAACCAGCCCAAGACGATGAAAGAAAAACTGTTGCTGTTATGTTGCTATGTACAATGTACATACACATTACATTCATACATATGTAATGTACATGCATGTTTCTGTTGCTTTTCTTGTATATTCGCCTGACGTAATTTTGTCTAAGCTTTTTCCGTTGTATGTAGATATGTTTGTATGTGTATGTGTGCGGTTTTCCACCATACTTTGTGTAAGTGTATGAGTGTGTGTGTGTGCGTGTGTAAGTGTAAGTGTTTGCAACTGCTGCACAATTTGTAGTTACTCGTACTATGCTTTTCCAGTTGTGTGGCATCGTTTCCAGAGGCCGCCGGTTTGAGTTTTTCTTTCGCAAGAAACGAACTAAAAAATGTTAGGTCTGTTTTAAAGTGCGCAATTGTTTATATTAGTTGCGACTTATGTCGATGCCAATAACATACGTATGCAAAACATATGTATGTACCATATACATACATACATATGTACACATATCGTATGTACATACATGTGTGAAAAGTGAACTGAATTAGCATTTCAGTTCAATTACCACTTGTTGCATTAAGACTGAGGTGACAGATTCTAATCGACTCTTATAAACAATGTGAACTAACTGTAAACTTTGAACTCTGAACTGCGTCAACTGTTTTCCAATTGCCATCAAGTGAAATAAATACTGACTTAATTATGGATAATTATAGTTGGGAGCAGTTTTTGGAAAATAATAACCTGTAAGTAAATAACTATGTAAATAGTTTTTTGTTTAATTGTGTAAACATTTACTTTTTTTTGCCTGCCTTTTGCAAACCTTTACAATGTAAGACAATCATATAAAAACAAAAAAAAACCAACCTTAATTCCTTAGTAAGGTCGCAACAAGTGTTTAACGAAAAAACAAGTTTCCCCAATTATATAAAAATACATATACATAAACACTAGCTAAGCACATAAATGAAGTTGGAAATCTTTAAACACTAAATCCACAGAAAGTGTCAACGGGAAACGACCAAAGTACTTTATAGGTAGACAGTTAGACTATTTGCATAACTGGAAAATAATAATTATTTAATCGCGTTTATGTGCGAATAACGCAAAATAGGTAAAAAACTCTGACGTCAAATTTGGTAGCTTGTGCTTGGAATATATATATATATTTGTCATGGAAGTCTCAGAAATACAGAACCGGTTTCTTTTAACTGCATTTTGCAATGTGCACTGAGCCGTACTGCAAACCTTCAAAAGGCTATTCAATTTGTCTGATATTATGTAAAATTAATTAAAATTAAATCAACTTACTATCAAAATGAGCATGTTTTCAAAATAACAAAAAGTAAAAGTTATACATGTAAATATATCCTTGCAGAAAAGTTGTACATATGAAAACTTCATTTGTCAACCGATTGTTCATATTGACAGCTAAAAGATATAATGGCCCGACTTTGATGAAATTTTGTTCACATGTATAGAACATGAAAAAGCGAATTTCGTTATCGTAAAAAGAACAAACTAGATCGTCTTGGCTGTTGATGCTGATCAAGAATAATTATACTTTATATTGTAGGAAATGCCTCCTTCTGCCTGTTACATACATTTGCAGTATTTTAATACTCCCTTTTTCCCATTTTTAATGGGAAAAGGGATTAAAAAGTTTTTCATTCGTCTCGTTTTAAAATAGATTGTTCTCATGGCTTATATGTGTCATAGTAGTCTGAGATACTTGATGATAACAATAACAAAAAGGACTAGCTTAACTATAAATATTAAAGTGTAAAATCGATGGAAATTTAAGTAACTTAACGCCATGTAACATCACGCCAAACTAACTAAGGTTCAGACCAAAATTATTAGAAAACATTTGTGAATTACATAACTGGCAAAATAAACTTGCATGATTTCAATTCGTGATAAAATTTTTTGTACAAAAAGTCTTGCACAATTCGCAGAGTTTTGCAATTTTCTAATCCAAGCCAAAACTCACTCCTGTTTTTTGTAACGTCACGCCATGCATAATGTTGCTTATATCATCAAATCCTTAGGGTCGATTAGTGTCAATTTTATACTCTTTTTTTAATTTTTTTGAAAAAACAGAAAAAAGTGTATATTGGGTTTGTAAAATGTCCGTCTGTCCGTCTGTTTGTATGAACGCAGTTTTTTCCACAGTTTTCAAGCTAGAGCAACCAAACTTAGTATACATTTTGATTTATACCATAGGCAGACAAAGTGTTATGATCTTTTTACCACGCCCGCCCTTGTAATCAAGCAATGTTAGTTTCTCCCAAACCTGTAGAACGGGCCCAACCAAATTTAAATTGATGGCAAAACTCGAAAAATGTAATCAAAAATACAATTGCCACGCTCACTTCTGACTCCGCAAAGAGGCTAAAAAAGAGTATATTGCAGTCGGGTGCATAGTGTTACTTAACTACTTCACAAATATATCAGAAATATGTACAAAATTGAACTTGTTTATTTTTGTTTTAAATATTGTCACGTCACGCCACTATGGAAATGTCCATATGTATATACTTTATGAGATCGGATATGTCCCCTTCAATACGTTGTACCCTCTGCAAGGGTATTATAAAAAGCATGTAATTTACATTCCATTGCCAAAAGGCCGAAAATAAATACATGTTGGGTTGAGACAACTATCTATGTACTATGCCGAAAAGAATATTATATATCAGAAGTTAGCAGGCACGTTATGGCCAACCGAGCTAAAATTGTTGTTACCATCCAGCAGTCATAAAAATAATGATCCCATAAACAAGCAAGAATATACCTTATCTGTATTATCCAATTATCAAATTGAACATACCCGTATATATATGTACTATATATAACGGCATGAAGTTTTGTCGGTAATCGAACGAACAGATGATAAAAAGAAACAAAGTCCAATACTGGCGTTTGCTTTTAGGACTAACGACTACTGCAAACTTGTGTTATTATCAAATATGGCTCATTAGCGATAACAGAAACCAAAAAAAAAAAACTGAAAACGGGGAAATGCATAAAACACTAAAGCAACTATGAGCTGGAATTTATAGGCTGTGCCTCAAACATATTCATTACTACGGAAAACAGAAAACAACAGTATTCATTTCAATATTGAACAGAATGAATCACACTTCACACGACTTTACAGAGAATCGTGTAAATTCTGGGAAGTTAGAAATATGCTTACTATAGAACAAATTGAAACAAGTTACAACAAATTTATATAATTTCTAAGTGAATATTTATATATATACTATGTATGAATTTGGATTGCTTGTATTTTATTGTTTGTATAAATAACACTGTGTAACAAAAAATGAGGTTTTTTCCTGCAGTAAGACTGAAAATGAAAGTTATTATTCATTAGAGTGTCCATTTATTGCTTTTAAATTTTGTTTTTGGAGTGTTTCAGCTTTAAATTAGAGGTCCCTAAACACGAAAATAGTTTTTATTCTATGGCAGAGCTTTGTTTTTAACAAAATTTTTCAAAATTATTTTCCTATTGGCATTTTTTTTGAAAACGAAAAAGCTTTAAAAATGTTGAATTGTTCAAATTGGAATTTCTGACATAGCTTTTAACGAATGATGATATTTTCAAAACCTTGTGATTGAATCTGCATGCACAAACAAGAACTTAGGGGATTGTTATTTTTTTTCGACTTTTCATCAAATTTTTAAATTGAATTAAAAAAAATAAAAAATCCAATTGGAAAAAATTACTTTGAAAATTTTACAAAAATAAGTTGTGGCATAGAAAAAAAATAAAAATAATTTTTATGATAAGAGACCCCAATCAGTAAAAGTGATTTTGAACCTTAACGCATTTGTAAAGTGTGTTGCATAGTGTAAACTTAGCTGAAATACCCTCAATTAGTCACTTGAAGAACTAGTTAACTGCATTATATAAACTTGACTTCTAAATAGATTAGTACTAACTGGTTGTCCAAAACTTAAGAAATAAGTAAAAACATAATAATAAAAAAAAATATATAAAAAACACACATGTATTGTTTAATTTGCTTCGTATGCGAACAATAAAAGCAATGTATACAAATACTCTCTCTGAGGTTTCGATCAATTCAGCAATGAGAATACGAGAATACGACAATTCTCCCCCACAAACAAAAACAGAGAGTAAGAACTTGGACTGACTATTGCCATCGCATTCAATCGCATAGCTTGGCGTCAGGCGGAGGAGCTGGCTATATGAGTCTGAATCTGAGTATGAGTATGAGTATGAGTCGTGTCTATATGGTGGTTGTATTTTGTAGTTGTGGTGGTGAGTGTGAGTGTATGGGTTTGAGTATTCAGAGTCGTTTCGAATTTTGGCTTTGTTCCATTGCCGCAACTGCGACGCATTCAGTTGCGATCGCGGCGCGAACGTGTCAAGTACTAAAAAACTAGAAACTTGAAAGGCAGAAGAGCAGCTAAATAGCTAAATAGCAAAATAGCCGTTCTAAAAAAACGGGTGGAAAATTTTCTTTGGGCGACCCCATGTTGACGGTGGTTGAAACACAACAAAAGTGCTGAAGGGGCGGCTAATAAAACCCTATATGCAATAGTGCGAACCAAGAGAAACTCTTATTTTTTTGATAACAAAAATAAAGTGCATATATATAAATATATATATGAAGCTGCAATTGCAGTTTCAATAAGATTTTAATACAATATAAGAGCATATATCAATTGACAATATGGTTACCAACGAAAATAAAAATCTATTAAACGACAATAGATTGGGCGTTAGCGGAAATGGAAATGGAAATGGTGGAAATGCTGGACAACCAAAAGCACAGATTGTGCCCGCACAGCCCAAGACGCTGCAGCATTTACCCAAGAGACCAGCGGTGGATTTGGCGTTCCATGATTTAACCTATCGCGTCAAGGAGGGTAACCGAAGCAGTAAGTATTCCAAAAACTATTCTAACTATAATATAATAGATATATAGATAAAGATGTAGCTGCCACACAGTTGTTGCATCAAAGGGTGTCTGCTATTTCTGCTCTTTGTTGTTGGTATTCTTAAGAATTGCATTAAAGTTGTTTCAATGTCGCTTAGTTAGCTACTAAGTTAGTTAGTTTGCTCTCTAGTTCGCTTTTGCTTTTATTAAGCACTGTGCGCTCTTTCTCTGCGCTTTAATCCAGTTCTGCTTTTGTTGCTTTTGCTTTTGCGTGTTGTGCTCTGTGTTGTGTTGTGTCGTGTTGTGTTGTGCTGTGTGTTGATTTCTGGTTTCTTTGTTCTCATCCATATCAGCGATTGTCTGCCAGCGTTGCCACATCGTGCCACACATTGTTTTAGTCGAAGTTTTCATTTGGAACTTTGGACTTGGGCATTCGTATTGTAGTCGCTCTGCGTAATTACAGGCGCCTTGCACTTAACAACACAGATAAAACCACTTACTCATTTTTTAAAACCCCGACCTAGGGAGCCATCAGCCCATTAACATGTCTATATACATATATACAACTGTTTGTTGTTGGCGACAGTCAACAAGTTGTTCCAAATGCGAATCATGTCTGCCTGCTTCTGTCATACTAAGTATGAATGTATGTACTTATGTATGTATATGTTTATGTGTACGTTTACATATGTACATATATAGAGAAAAGTTGGGACGCGAGACAACGGACATGTGCCTTTTTTTTAATGACCAGTAGCACTTTGTATATGTACAATATATATTGTATATATATTATGTACACTGATAGAAATAAACAAATTTTTTTGATGTTCCATATTGCTTTTGTAATATTTTTGTTATAGTTTTCGACCCAAGATGTGTTCTTTTCAATTTGAAGCTGCTCATGTTCAAATATAATTTCATTATGATAATATTAAATTAAAAATATTTTCATATTTAATTTTAATTTAATTCATATTTGATCAAATCTTTTTTTTTTTTAAATGTATTACATTGAAATTTAAAATGGCCTAAAGTTAAATATTATTATACACTAATATATAAAAGCTCCAATCAACATTTCATCATTTAGAGTCCGCTGGGATTCGAACCCTAAAATCGGAGCTGTAAATGAGTGATTCATTTTTGATTTGATCTGCGAATCAATCAGGCATTGAATTACAAAGAATTTGAATTAATTCATTTGTTGAAAATGTGATTTGAATTTTAAGTTGATTTCATGCAATTTGAAAAAGTAATTCTTATTGAAATTTGTTTCAAGTCACGAAGATTTATAGAATTTTTACACAAACGAACTTTAAGAATGATTTGTAATAAAAACGAAAAAATATATATATTTCAAAAAGTTTCATAATAAAATTTATCATAGAAAATAATCAAATGTATTATGAAAACTTTTGAAACTAAATATTTTTTCTCTCTTGTTAAATCAGGATAAAAGTTATGATTTTATGATTTACAAAACTCAATTTTTTTGTAGTGTAAGAGTGTTTATAGTAAAATTTATGCCGTTTAATATTAGAACTGAACATTATACATATTAAAATGCAATCGCAATATGTTTTATATTCAATTTTAATACAAAAATAGTTGATTTGAGTATGAAAATATTTAAAAAAAGGCCACATTTAAATTGAATATGAAAACATTGAAATTCACAACGCATTATTCCTATCAGAGTATATAATATGTACATATTATGTATGTATGTAGGTATGTATGTATGTATGTAAGTGCATGTACCTGCGTCAGCGTATTTTTGCCAACACAACTAATAAGATTTTAGCGATATCGCTCAGGTCATAAATATAATCAATCAGCAATTGCATACATACATACAAATATATGTACATACTTACATACATATATGTATATGTACAGATGCATATGTGCTTACGCACATGCATATCTATCAATATATTCCCAATATTCATCAATTTACCATATATGTACGATACATATATATTCTTAGCCCATCAAGTATACTGAGCACAGCTGCTTTTGTTCTCAGGTATTCGTATACGTAAATCAATTGTGTCATATAAGTATGTATTATCAAGGAATATACTATATGTAGAATGTACATTGTTCATACATAGCATGGACACATTCAGGTCTGTTCCCATTTCCAAGTACATCATTTTTGATATACAAATGAAATAATAGAAACATTTCTTTTTTGTTGCTTCTTTTCGAATTGCGTTTATTCCATAGCAACTAACAATTTCTATATCCAATGTTTTTTGAAATTGGAACAACACCAAATATTGAACAAGCTGCCCCATTTATAAAGTGCACTTGTTCCACTTTAAGGGCAATAATTGAGTTGAATTGAGATTGAGATTTGTTTGGACTATGTACTTTCAAAGCACTTACGTCGATGCAACGGGCTGTCAATCTACATTATATAAGTACGAAAATAAGGTTGTGAACTTTGTAATGCCATACTTAATTACAGCTTAATAAATGTTTAAAAAAAAAAAAGATAATAATACTTGTTCTTACGAGTAGAAATTGATGCGATTGACAGCATTTAAAAGGTCGAGAAAGCAACAACGTTTGAAGGTTGAAAGTACTTAAAGCTTTTTTTACTGGATTATAAATTTATAAATTCCTAAAATATGAACATTGGCCAGAGTTGATGTCTGTATGTTTTAAATGCCGGAGATTTAAATAGCAAGCAGCTTGAAGATACATATAGTATGTACATACATACATACGTGCCAAATGCTTGACCAAATAAAAACAATAAACTGGCCAACAGGGCAGCTGAGGCAGGTGTGGAAGCAACAACAGGCATTTATAGCATGCAAATTATGTGGCTTTAAAATAAACATTCTGCTAGCTATGTTCTCCAAATCCAATTGTTAACTATTTACCTTGAAAGTGTTGCAATTTGGCAAGCTTATTTGTATACAAAAAAAAAAAAAAACAAAGCAGCCGCAAAATAGAATACTCATCGTAATACTGAGAGACAAGAAGCCATATAGCCTTGCAAAATTTCTCAACGTTTCTCTTTCAATTTCAATTTCAATTTGAATTTCAATTTGAATTGAGACACTTCATTAAGAGTCTATTCATGGCTGCGTAATGGCAAATCTCAGTTTGAGTTTCGGACTTATAGCAGCTCGTACTACTTATTAATTAACTAACCTTAATACTTGCCATTAACTCGTCAAGCGTATAGCTTTTGAATGTAGTACGTATACAAGTACGAGTACTTGTAGTACCAGTTTTTGGTTCAGCTAAAGCCGCTTGACTTGCGTTTTTAACATTTTACACTTGTAAGTTTTTTGGGTAGTTAAAAAATAAATAACTTTGTTTTGTATATGTTATGTCTTCTAGCCATTTGACACTCTGTCGAGGTTCACTGGCAAGGCCCAAATAAAATAATATTAGATTACTCAAGACTGTAACATACTTGTATTCGTATTAAGTAAGCTGTCGAAAAGTAATGTGCATTATGGCTGAAAGGTTCAGGTCATGGTTTAGCTATTTAGCTATTTAGCTGTTTTGCTGCAACTAAGTAATTATTTTTGTGTGCTTCAACCAATACTTGCAACATTTAACAACATTTCATTATATAAAGCGATTTCAAAATACTCATTACTCCCTGTTCCCATTAAAAATGGGAAAAAGTGAGTTATAAAGTTCTGCAAATGTATGTAACAGGCAGAATGAGGCATTTCCGACTATATAAACTATATATATTCTTGATCAGCATCAACAGCTGAGACAAACTAGCCATGTCCGTCTGTCTGTCTGTATTAACGCGTCGATCTCAGAGACTATAAGAGCTAGAGACACCAAACTTGGCATGCAGGTTCCTGTATACCATACGCAGATCAAGTTTATTTCAAATTTCGGATGCACCCCCGCAAATCGCAAAAAAACTCCCACAGTCACAGTTTTAAAGATAAAGCTTTGGTACACATATATGTTTAATCAATGTTGATCAGCTGCCTAAATTTCATTACGATCGGATAAATAGCACCAAAGTTATGGAAGAATCTATTTCCCCCGTCTCAGCAGGCAGAAACAACAGTTTTACAGGAACTGGACACGTTAAGTGCGCTGCTTGCTTGTGTTGCCGCTGAACTGCTTGAAATGCAAGTTGGGAGCAGGGAGTCTCGTAGTCGGGCACACTCGACTGGAGCATTCTTACTTGTTTTAATATTAGTTTATTTAAATGTGGCCCGAATCATGAGTCTGTTCTTTTTGCTTTTGTAACTATTATGCTGACATCTTTTGTACGATTCCAATACAATACGACTATTCAATGTCTACATAAACCGAATACCGGCATTTCAATACAAAAGTGTATCGTTGGTCAAGTGTGCAGCGGCTGATGGACAAGCACTTTTCAGATTTGGCATAAAACAAGTTTATTAACATTTTGTTGAAACAACGTCAGACGTGATTTTGTGTATCAGTTTAGGAATATATATATATATATATGTATATACAATTCGGTACTTCCGCATTATCGCAGTTTTAATAAAAGAAGACCCCAATTATAATTGACTTTGAGTTAAGAAAATGTGATCACATATTTACTTGAGATTCTTTTCAACCAAAATAAATCTAATTTCAACAAAGTTATATGTAATATTCTTATTTATATTTGTATTTTTAACTGTAATCGCACAGTAGTAGCTCCATAGTTAAATACATTATCATCTAACTCAGCATTTTTGTCTCTTAGTTATGGAGGGCAACAAAATGAACAAAGGCCAATGACCGCTTGTTTGTTTGTTTGTTTGTTGTTTATTGAAGTTTGTATATTTTATTTATTTTGTTGATTTTAAGCTCAACTAATTGCTGTGCGCCTGAGCAATGCAATACATGTATGTACGTATCTATACATACTTCTACTTATAAGTTGTCTAAAGTGGCAATGCTTTGGTTCAATGATATATTTATTATTGATCACAGAAATCCTAGACCATTACTATAATACTTTTTGTCAAAGCACTTTTAAAACAAATAATCATTGATTCATTCTTCTTACAGATGCCAAAGTTATTCTCAAAGGTGTCAGCGGGCGTTTGCGTTCGGGAGAGCTTACTGCCATTATGGGACCTTCGGGCGCTGGAAAGAGTACATTGCTCAACATTTTGTCGGGCTACAAGTAAGTTTTTGAATTAATCGGTTTTTAATTGGCTTATGCGTATTTTAAGCTCATACACTCATCTCATATTTCAACTGAAGTTTGGTTTTAATAAGAAAAGTTGTATTCGGAGTGCCTTAGATAGTTCGACTCGGCTGTTGATGCTGATACCACAATGCATTATACATTTCGTGATTAAATTATAGAACCATCTGCAAGGGTATAAATATAATTCTAGAAATCCATATCTATCTACATATATGTATAGATAGACTCACTAACTGACTGATTGGCAACGCTCGGACATCTTAAACCATAAGAGCTAGAAAGCTGATTTATTCACAGTAGTTTCATTTTATGCTGAAAGTGCGTACTAAGCTCGCATTGTTGTTATTGAAGATCAAAATTAAGGAAATTTTACTGGTCAAAGTTATATTGACCCTTTGACATGACTTTTAACCGATTTTTGAAATACTTTAATTAATAAGGTTGAAATATGACAAAAAAAAGTTATTCCGCTTTGGAATCGCTTTAATTTTGACAAAGTTATGGGAGTTGAAAATTAAGGAAAATCACGTTCTATGGGAGCCTTACAAGTCAAAATTCTTTGGCATTTTGACATGTATTTCACCAATTTTAGAACTAACTCAGAAAAAAGTTTTGAAATACAGTAGTTTTTTATAATAATAATTGGTACCCGCAATCGATTAAAAGTTATTTTATTTTTAAAACAATTTTTTTTTTCCAAGCATGTATAAGGGGGGAGAAAGGTAATTTTTTAAAAAAAAATCGACTAAAAAATATTTTTGGAAATTTAGATGCAAAATCAATCTATGTAAATGTTATAATATGACCAAAAACTCAATCCGATCTGAAATCGCAATTGTTTTGACACAGTTACGTGAGTCCTGTTTTGAATATTTGAACCCTACAAAAATGAAATGGTAAACAAGACCGAACAACGCCAGATTATAACAGCTAGAACAATATATGAATGTGTATACGTGTATTGTATATATACATATATGTATGTATGAATCAAGTATTAATTTGGAATTGCTATATAAATAATACAAACGTAGTTAGTGCCGCGCGTAATAATATTAAATGGTGCCCATTAATTTACTAAGTCGTCACTAAGTGATAGCCATGGAACGATTATGACCACGATTATGACTTGATGGCGACTAACCAATGTTTCCGGCATGTAATCGCCAGTTTTTTTTTGTATATTTTCAACTTATATTGCACATACAGCAGTATCAGTATGTATATATTTATTGATCAAAGCATTTGTGCAAATTCTACCGCTTTAATGAACTTCGGACCAAACTCGCACATGCATATGTGTATGTTTATGTGTATATAAGTTACTAGATAGACTTAAACTGTCACTCATATTTGCGCGTGTTGATTATATATGTATACATAGAAACGTACATACGTAGTCATTAACTTGTCTTGTTACTTGAAAACTGATTAGAATGATATATTTGATGAATGGAAATACATATTACGTATGCAATTCTACATTTGATGCAGTCCTTGACTCCTTGACTTATAAAACTTTTTCTTTTAATCCGCAGAACCTCGAGCATCGAAGGAAGCGTTACCATGAATGGCTCTGAGCGAAACCTAAGCACTTTCCGTAAATTGTCCGCTTACATAATGCAGGACAATCAGCTGCACGGCAACTTGACAGTTCAGGAAGCGATGACAGTTGCAACGAATTTAAAACTGAGCAAAAAGTTTACAAAACTTGAAAAGAACTCAATGGTAAATAAGCAGATTGTACATAGTTGGGATTGTAACATTATTATGTCTAGACAGAAATCAGTAAATTTAACAAAAGTCTACTTACGTTCAATAATTCGAAAAGGTCAATTAAAGTAGCTTTGCGAAACGTTCCGTTCGATATTTATTTTTAACTTTCAATAGAGTACAAGTAAAACCAGTTTCGAGTTTCTATTTTCTATATTTTTGGCTATTAGATGACATGACATTTTTTATTTATAAACTTTGAATTATTACAATTCACAAATTTAATAATAAAATAATACTTTAAATGTGACGAGTTCTGCCCTAAATGATACCCTGTGCAAATTAGCCATCAAATATGGGCAGTTCCACCAGAACTTCAACCTATTTCTTCTGAATTATATGCTTTAATCGAAGTAAATTGTTAGAAACTTATGAAATCTAACAATTTACAATGCAGTTCAATAACCATTATAAGCAAATCGACTAAAATCTGGATAAATAGCTGTTTGCTCCTATTTTGTGCATTTTTAAAATTTAAGTAACGTCACGCCACATACTTAGGCTAACGAAAAACAAATTAGAAAACATTTTTAAATTTCATAACTTACAAAATAAACTGGTTACCAGGCTTGTTCAGAATTCGTATTTATTTCGAAATTTTCGGAATCGGAATTGATTGCTGTTCTGAAGTACTCAAAACGTTTTTAAAAGTTTTACTTTTATGCGTACGGAACTCAATTTTCTTGTATTCTTTATCATACTTTGAAAAGAATGAATCAATTTATTCATTAGATTAAAGTCAAATTACCTTAAACATTAATTTCATTATAACAGAGGCAAAAACTTGCAAGAAAGCGTAGCTGTTCTGGGTTCAGACTTTTTACCATGAAAACTTTCAAAAAAGAGAAAGCAAAACCATACCGATCGGAAATCAGAACAGTAATTCGGAAATCATTCGGAATTCATTCGCTTTAACTTTTCTAAAACGTACTCAATTCGGAGCAGGCCTGATTATTTCAAATCTAGTTTATAACGAACTACCCTTTACTTCCATATCGAAATAAGAAAATCAAATAAATATCAACTTTGTACGTGATTTGTGTGCAATATGGTTCCGCGATTCGATCAACAAGAGACCAAACAGCAGCTGTACCATTTATCACTCAGTCAGGCCACCATACTGATATGTATGGCATATATGCAGTATCGCCGCGAATGGACACATCTGGGCACCTTTTGGGATTCATTGATCGTTCCAATTGTATTCATCGGCGAACTACTCAAAGTAGTGCTGACTCGATTCTTCAGCCGCGTCGATGATCAACAAAAGGCAGCTTATTTTACGCCACGTGAATTGCTCTTCGGATTATTGCTGCAATTGCTGAGCATGCTGCTCTACGTCTTCCTCTGCGCCATTCTGGGTGCACCAGTGCTGGCCAACTTCGAGCAAACGTTAGTGTTATCTCTATTGATGACGCTGCTAACGATTACGCCCACAGTTTTTCTGCTGGGTAGCGTTGGCGCTTTGCAGGTGTTTTTCTGTGAGAAGGTTGATTCTGTTACCAAATGCGAGGAGACCGCGTTGCAACTATTCAAGTACAATGCGCTGTGTAGCCTTGTTGGCGCTTGGTCTGGCAGTGTGGTGGCTCCGTTGGACTGGGGACGGAATTGGCAGGTGTATCCCATACCAAATGTGATTGGTGCACTGCTGGGCAGCGCTATGGGCAATATCTATGCCTGCACTTATATCTTGTATATGTGCGGACGTGATTACATGAGCAAGAAGCGTGTTTAGTAAAATAAAACAATATATCCTGCCACAAACACAACACATTCACAAACCAATAAAGAAACCCGCATCATCGTTTTCCACGTCATCGTCGTCTAGTCCAACAGCTTAAGATTTACAAATACCAAAACCTATTATTGTTATGTACAATTAATTCGGTTTGAAAATCAATCAACTAATAAACTAACAACACGGATGCACAAACATTTCGTTAAGTTTCGAAGTCTTGCCCAATTCGCAAAGTTTTTCTTTTTTTTTTTGTAACGCCACGCCACGCATATATTTGCTTATATCTTCAAATCCTTAGGGTCGATTGGTATCCTTTATTTGAACTGAAAATAGTGCTTTTTAATTACTTCGAAAATATATACACAATTTGATTTCTTCATTTTAGTTTTTAATAATTTGGCATACAAATGTCACGTCACGCCACTTCTGACCATTATTCTGTCTTTCTTACAATTCCACAACTTAATAATCCTTTTTAACTCGGAACATATGAACTAAACTACTCTTTATTTACAGATCGATGACATTCTGCTCACACTAAGTCTAAGTGAACATCGCAACACGATGACACGCAACTTGTCAGGTGGACAAAAGAAACGTCTTTCGATCGCTTTGGAGCTGGTTAGCAATCCGCCCATTATGTTCTTCGATGAGCCAACTTCTGGACTGGATAGTTCGACATGCTTTCAGTGTATTCATCTGCTGAAAATGCTGGCCGCTGGCGGACGAACTGTCATCTGTACCATACATCAGCCATCGGCTCGTCTATTTGAAATGTTCGATCAACTCTATACACTTGCCGATGGACAATGCGTGTATCAAGGCAGCACAAAGCAGCTGGTGCCTTTCCTGTCCACACTGAACTTAGAGTGTCCCAGTTATCATAATCCGGCCAGCTATGTAATTGAAGTGTCCTGCGGAGAGCATGGTGATCATACACGCAAACTGGTTGATGCCATTGATAATGGCAAGCGGGATATTCGCTCATCGGCTGATTATGCCAATCTGAAGGGACGCAACGATCTGGTTAAAGTGCAAAACTTGAAAGCTATTTTGGATAAGAATGATGTGTCAAATGTTAGTGGCAGCAAGTACGAGGATAATCTAACCTTGAACAACAGTTTGCTGAATGGCATGGTTAATGACATTGTCAAGGAGACGAACGGCTTGTCACAGGCTGTGGTGACCACCAATGAGAAAGGAGATGCTATGATTGATGTGGAGAAGACAGACAATTGCACAACTGCGCTACTTTCTGAGGAGATAATGTCACCTGAGCGTTATCCAACATCACAATTCCATCAGTTTTGGGTGGTACTCAAAAGAACTTTGCTTTTCAGTTACCGTGATTGGGTAAGTTTGACATAATAATAGAAATACGAACTTGATTGATTTTGATTTCATTTTAGACTCTTATGTACTTGCGTTTATTTGCCCATCTCTTGGTTGGTTTTCTTATTGGAGCTCTCTATTACGATATTGGTAACGATGGTGCTAAGGTTCTAAGTAATTTGGGCTTTTTGTTTTTCAACATGTTGTTCCTGATGTACACATCAATGACCATTACTATTTTGTCATGTAAGTCAACGATTATAATGATATTATGATTATATATTAACCATATTATTTACATTTTATAGTCCCTCTTGAAATGCCAGTATTGCTAAAGGAGAACTTTAATCGCTGGTATTCTCTAAAGTCATACTATTTAGCTATATCAGTTGCTGATCTACCATTCCAGGTATGTATTTTCTAAAACTCCGCTTTGAGCTTTAACTTTACTAACTTATACTTTATTTTAGGCGATCTTCTGCGTCATCTATGTATCCATAGTTTATTACTATACCTCGCAGCCTTGGGAACTATTCCGATTCACCATGTTCTTATCAGCTTGCCTGCTGATTTCATTCGTGGCTCAATCTGTGGGTCTAGTCGTGGGTGCTGCTATGAATGTTCAAAACGGTGTTTTCCTGGCACCTGTCATGTCTGTGCCGTTCCTGCTTTTCTCTGGATTCTTTGTTTCGTTTGATGCAATACCGGTTTACTTACGATGGATCACATATCTTTCCTATATACGTTATGGCTTCGAGGGTACGGCTCTGGCCACCTATGGCTATGGACGTGAAAAGTTGAAGTGCTTCCAAACATATTGTCATTTTAAGTCACCCCTGACAACGTTGGAGGAACTCGACATGGTCAAAGCCAATTTTACACTTGATATTGTTGCGCTTGTTGTCATTTTTGTGGTGCTGCGAGTTTCGGCCTATCTCTTTTTGCGCTGGAAGCTGAAGACACAACGCTAAGTTGTTAAATGTAATTTTTGTTTTTGTTTTTTTTTTTTTGGGTTTGAAAGCTTTCTGTATGTATATCTATTCAAATGTATCTATTAATATTTCGCTAATACTTCTTGAAGTTAAACCGTTTAGTTTTTTGTATATTAGTATCATTTCTATATGTATTTATGTCAAACATTTTTAGTTTAAGTGTGATAAGACCAAAATTTAAGGTTTCACATAAGTGATCGGAATTTTAGCTGCAGATGTTAAAAGAAAAAAGAGAATGTGAAAAAATACCGAACAATTTAACATAATAAATACCCAAGGGATGGTTTGGGTTTTGCTAAGGCAAATTAAGAAATACAATTTTAATACTTTATATGATTTTCAAACATCAAAACACGAATACGAAAATTAAATCGTACTTGGAAGCCTAACAATATATATTCAATTTGTAATGCAATTTTTTATTTTTAAATTTTGTATTGGATGTTACATATACAAATATTTACATGAACAAATTTTACATATTAATAGTAAGGCACCATGTTTTTTGAAGTATTTAATATTGAATTTTTAATGTATTAAAGATCAAACAAAAAAAAGTTATATCACAAGTATTTTATTTCAATCCTCAGTTAAATGTGTGAATTTAACTCTTATACATATGCATTTTTAAAATCATCTTAATAGAATTTTCAGAAACTTAATAAAAGTGGAGTGCAAAATCAATCTAGATGATTTTTGAACGACAAAAAATTAAAATCTTGAATTATGCTTTAAATCGATTGCAGACATAAAAATGAGTATAAAATTCTAATTCAAAACTATTTTTGACGTACTTCAAAAATCGGTCAAAAATCATGTGAAATACCAAACAATTTTGACTTTAAAGGTTTCCCTGAAAAGTAATCTTCCTTAATTTTCAAATCTTTGTCAGAATTCAACCGATTTTCAAGCGAAATGTCTTTTTAGTCATAGCTTCTGAGCTGATTAAATGTAAAAATTCAAGATTTTTATTATTTTCATAAATTTGTTTGATGTGAAACGTGCACAGAATAGACAGAGAGAGAGCAATACGCTCCCGTATTTTTAGGGCCAACTGCAAAAATGCAAAATGAAATGAACCCACGCCAAAGGGATTCATATTCTTATCACTTTTGCGCTAATACACAAGCTTGAAATTGTGAGCTTAATTCCATAGAACCGAATACAGCTGAAAATAATCAAGAACTTCACATAAAAGCGCGTCTGTCCGTCAGCGATATCGCGCTCTCTTTCTAGCCTGTGCAGAAGATGCCGTTTCACTTAGAGCAGAGATCACTTAGAGATTGAACGAAAAGTTGATCTGTCAATCAAAAGTGCCGCCAAAAGTACCGCCACTTTAATTTTCAATAAAATTGAACATCAAACATTTTGAGATTGCATTTTTATACGAATATTGTTTAATTTTAATTTACATTTTAAAATGAACACACTAAAATTAAAATATTGTAAACTCAAATACATTTGTTTTAAATTAAATTCAATTATTTGAATTATCATAAAATCATAAATCTCATAATTTTGTATACAAAACCTCAACTTTGGATTAGTTATTAGGTTTTCGACTTTTTTGGACAAATTTTAAGCAAATTTACAAATTTAATGCAATTTAGAAACAACAAATCGACAAAAAAAAAAACAACAAACAAAGCTAAAGAAATGTACAACAATAATGTTTGCATCATAGCAAGCCACTCTTTCATAATCAAAAGCCAATATGTTAAAGTTATTTTTAGTTTGTCGCTTACAATTCTCAACCAGTTTAAGCCAACACAAGGAGTTGTGCTTGACTAAATTCCTATCCGTAGAAACATTATCTTAAATACCTTATTTCTTATTTATTTTCATATAGTCACAAGTTTGTTAAGTTTCCTCCTGAACCAACATAACTAATGTATGTGTTGCATGTATAACATTTTGCCTTCTCTTTTGATTATCTAAAATATTTTCATTATCTCAAGGTAACTTTTTTTCTTGTTTTTATCTGTTTTTGGTTATTGTTCTTTTTAGAGAACAATCGCCCGTAAATATAAACATAACATAACTGATAGCTAAATATAAAGATAATCCTCCATCAGAAAGGCCTTTGTATTTTTCTATATAACATACTATAATCTCTGAAGTTTTCATGAGGATACTGAAGTCAGTGCAGATGTTAATTTATTTGGCGTGCTTACACTTTATCTTATTTCAATGTAATGTTATCTAACCTAATTCTATTACTTTTTCTTATTTTTTTATCCTCCTTCATAGCAACTGTTATAGAACAAAGTCCTGAAACACTCACTGCTGTCTACAGTGATTAAATGTAAAAGCTTTCATTTAACGCCATCTAGCGGTGAAAGTCTTAACTACAGTGCTCATACCTGACCGTTACATTTTTGAAATCTGTGAATCAACGCACAGCAGCCAGCAACCGGCTTGGCTTGCAGAGTGTTAGTGATTGGGATAACTACATACAGCTACAGCTGCAGTACCGGAGGCTGGCTAAATTTAATACATATACAAGTTCATTTCAAGCGTAATTGATACAAAAACAACAACAAATCCATGCATCATGGTATCATGGAACCTAATAAGGTTCTCTAGTGGCAAGCATGGCCGGTTTGGGTATGCCGACTTCAGCAATGTGGCAGACCTACAGGACGGGACATTGTACATATCTAAAGAGTCTATACTAAAAACATTTACATACATGCATATAAATTACATTAATAGAAAAAAATAATATATGATTATTGTATGAATTTGAATATGAATATGCAGTCAAATATAATTTCATGATAAAAACATTAAATTTAAAATGTTTTCATATTTAATTCTATGTGCCAGCATATAACAACTGAAGTGTGAAAATGTTCAATATACTAATATATTTCATATTGATATTTAGTATAGTTTATAGTTAGTTTTTAGTTAACATACAACAACTCGAAAACAATTCAGAAAGTAATACAATGAGCAAACAGCTGTTACAAAACATAAAGAACCGCTGATTGGATAATTTAAAAAAAAAAACCAATTTTGCCTTGGGGCTGTTCACGATGCTGGTTAGGTAACTTTGCCATTTTGCCCTGTTACGTATCATCGTGAACGCCCTAATTTTCTATGAAAACTAATTAAATTAAATATTTTTTCTCTCTTGTTGAATCAAGAATAAAAGCTTTGATTTTATGATTGTTAAAATATCAGAATTCAATATAAAAAACATATTTAAATTAAATATTTTCTAATATAAGAGTGTTTATAGTTAAATTTATATCGATTAATGTAAAAATTGAATATTATTCAACATGTTGCATGTAATCTGTTGTGGGTAATCTGTTTTGTTATAAATGTGTAATGTTTATAAAATTGTAATTTTATTTGGCTTACACACGCAGCTTGCTTCTTTTACAAATAATGAGATTTATTTTTCAATGTGGAGAGAATAGATTTTTAATGTAAATGCACGTATATATTCCATAGAACCATTGGCTTATATTGTTTCATTTTAAAAGACTTTGTTAGTGTGACATATTTACTTATTTGACTATAAAATACATATTCGTGTCACGACACGTGCTCAACTCTATTGCAGAGCAAACATATACATTTTTGACTTTCCATATGTATCAATTATGTACATACATACATATGTATGTATGCATGTAGGTTTATTTTTGCCGCCGTTTTCAAGTTGCTGTGAAACCGCTTTATGATTTTTGCCAAACAAAGCTGAAAAATACGATGAGTCGACATTAAGAGCAAGCGCAACAGGAACAACTGAGAAAGTTGTCGTCGCGAAGATTAAGAGCACGACTAAGAGCTACTCTGTAACCAGATTATAAGTATTCTAACCCACTTGGTTATCTATGTACATACATACATGAGAACACAGAGTAGCCTGTTCGTATGTATCTATGCAACAAAACAGTATGTCACACAAGACACAAAAACATTTATAATAATCAATTGAAAAACTGTCTGAAAAACAAAAGCTTTCCACAGCAAAGAATTGATTCGAAATATGAATATTATTTCTATTAATAGACGCAGAAAGGAAATTGTACAAATTTGCAACAATATTGCTGTTGGTTCACAACCTTCTTAGCCATTTTATGAGTACAGGGTATAAACATAAAAACAACAGCACAGTCTGCTGGTCGAACGTTAATACGTTAATATGAAACTTCTTGTGGTAGGTCAGGCATCCTATCGCCCTTGAAGAGTTTGCAGAAGTCAAGCAGATGATGTTGCTAACACGTTAAGTCAATAAAGCCATAAAAAATAGAGTGGGAAACCGTGTTAAATAGTTGAGTTCAATTCAATTAAGGCTCAAGCTGTTGCTAACAGATATCTAGTATTTCAAAACAAGATCCTGATTCATGTCTGATTCAAGTCTGGTTAAAAATAGGCTGCATTCAACTTTAAGCTCTCCTCTCTTTTTAACTAGAAGAATTCTTTCAGCATTTTCTTTGTCTGGTGTGCATTGAGTAGCAATGTGTGCTTTTCTCTTGGTTTTTGTTTTGAGTGCGCAATACATATATGTACATACATATATACAATATACGCTTGAGTGTGTGCGTGTGCAGTATCTGTGTGTATGCCGCCTGTCTTTCAGTCCAACACACTCTGTCATTCTTCCTTCATTTGTTTTCAGTACATTTTCGTTTCTTGGTGCAACAAGTCGTTGTTGTCGCATTTCGCATTTCGCACTTTGCATGTTGTTGCATGCCACAACAACAATAACAACAACAACAATAACACGACCGCTAAACTATAACTATGGTAAAATAGTAAAATGGTTAAGAGAGTGCAAATGATGAAAATGCTGGAAAATGAATGGCAATAACAAATACAAATCCAATTAGAAAGTGGAGTGAGTGCAGTGCAGCTTTAAAGCCTGTGTCGGCGAACTCTGTCTCTGAACATGTGTCTCTAAATATATGTAAAGAGTATCTAAATAAAAAATAGTACGAACGGGTACATAGTACTTGAAATCCGTTCATTGAACCTGAAAGTCAACGACAATGTGAATTGTTCGGCTTTGTAATAGTATGTGTGAACTACATTTATGTATGTACGAGCATGTACATTTATGTATTTGTGCATGCACGCTTATTTAGAATGAGTACTTTCATTTGTTTATTTGAAATTTGAAATTTGAAATGCTTGCCGGTAAGCAGTTAGAATGCTTTTTAAGTCGATTAGATAAAAATTGACTACCCTAGCTACACACATGCATACATATGTACATACATATCTACATACGCATGTACATACATATGTATGTACACACGAGTAACTAACTTTCACATGCAATCAATATAGTACGAGTATATAGCCTGTTTATCAACAGATAGCATACAAAGTAGTATGTTAATCATGCATATATGTACATATATATGTATATGTACATACATCACACATCCAAATGTATATCACACATCCAAAGCAAAGTTCAACATTTGCCGCTTCAATGCATTTGCATGTGCCATTAGTCACACTGTATTTAAAATTGAAATAAAATCAACTAATCATTTTGCAGTTGGCAGCTACCGACTGCTATATACTCTGTTGCCTTTTTCTAACTACCACTGACTAAAGTGGGCCTGTACATTTTTCTAACTTTTTTCGGGAGAACTAAACAAAAAACGTAATCGTCTCAAGGCGGACTTAGCTTCAATAACGTCACGTTCCTGCAAAGGAACTTAGTCCGCATTTAGACAATGACGTTTATCTCATGACGTTTTTTCGTTAAGTTCTCGATTGTAGAAAAGAGGTTAGGCTAAGCAGATAGTCCCACTACACCTCTTTCCTACAAAATAGTACGAAAAACCTCATGAGGTAAACGTCATCGTCTAAATGCGCACTTAGACTGCATTTATACGATGACGTTTAACTCATGACGTTTTTTCCTTAAGTTCTCGATTGTAGGAAAGAGGTAAGGCGAAGCAGATAGCCCCACTACACCTCTTTCCTACAAACTAGAACTTGACGAAAAACCTCATGAGGTAAACGTCATCGTCTTAATGCGCCTTTAGACTGCATTTATACAATGGCGTTAAACTCATGACGTTTTATCATTAAGTTCTCGATTATAGGAAAGAGGTGAAGCAAAGCAGAAGCACTAGAACTTAACGAAAAACCTCATGAGGTAAACGTCATCGTCTACGATAACGATGAAATAAGATGACATTTATCTCAGGACATTTTTTCGTTAAGTTCTTGTTTGTTGTGAAGACATGTAGAGGGGTTGCCTAATCTGATTTATCTCTTTCCTAAAAAGTAATATTACACAAACTCAATTAACTCTTTATCGCTAGGGGAATAAAGTGAATTAAAATTCCAAATATCAACAGCAACAACAGCGTGACGAATTTTGTATACACTAACTACTGTGCTTTAAATATTAAAATAAATCAAGGAGCATGAATTTAATACATTAATTTACATCAAGCAAATGTTGAGCAGTTTCACGCAAGGACTGAAAATAAATCAGCTAAATGAAATAAACTTAAACATTAATTAAATATGTGCATATTATGTACACCGACTATATATATGTATACATACTTACATATATACGGCAAAGGGCAGTCCGATGGTCACGTATTTGATTGCCACCAGCTTTACTTTAGAGCACATGTGTATATACGAGTACATATGCATGTACATCATACTAGAGGTGGCAAAACATCGATGGTAACATCGTTACATACATGTGTAAGTACTATGTCGTACTTATATTTAGAATAATTGTCAAAAATACTTTGATAGTTCTGAAGCAGCAAGAAATTACAACAAAAAAGCACATACACTGTAAATAAATATGTAAATTCTTTGTTATCACTAAGCACAATTTGCAGTGCAGCAGTGGCGTAGGTAGCTTTTTTTGATGGGGTGCTGTTTAAAATTGAGAATTTGAATTCGAAAGTTTTGACCAGTTCTTTGTCAATATCGGCTTAATCGATCATGAAGAGAGCTGAAAATCATTCCAAAATAAAATGATCCACTTAATCCCCCATTATCTACGCCACTGTCACTGCGTACAATTTGCAGTGCACAACTGTCAATAGATAAGTTGTTTTACTGTGCCACATTGCAAACTGCATACGCACTGTGCACCAGACACAAACAATAACAAAAAAGCACAACCGCTGTTATCAGTTTAGGGCTTGAAATCTGAATAGAATTTCCGGAGCAGCTAAACACTGCGCCTGATAAGGTTTAAGAAGTTATGCTATGCTACATGCCCCTAAAGCGCTTATCTGACGCATGCACAGCGCAACGTGATAATTGCAAAACTTGAAGCAAAAGTATTTGTTGTTCTCGCCGCTTGGCTTACGACTGCGAGAACATTACATTACTCACCAGAATTGTTTGATTCTGTTTGTGATTCAGATTCAGATTCAGATTCTGACAATCGGTTGCTCGATTGTTCGGTTCGTTCGCACGCCCCCGAAGTACATATGTATATCGAAAGAGACAGTTGCGGTGCGGCCGGTCATTGTGTCCGTCCGGGCAAATGGACAGCCCGGCCGTCAGTTAGCCGTCAGTCGCATATTACTTCCAAATCAATTGGAAATCTCAATTCATTTTTCAAAACAGCCTCAGCAGGGGCAGAGCATTCGCATTCGCATTCGCATTCGCATTGGCATTCTCATTCGCATTCGCGTGTACGGAGCAACTCAAAGGGAAAAAATAAATAAATTTATTTCATAAAAAGCTCAGTTCAGTGCAAAATTGGTTTTCAAAAGGCGGCGAGAGAAATGATAATAAATGCTTCTGTTTAATTGAAGCGAAACATGAGAGCAATTTAATACCCACATATCAACATAACATATACATATATATATATAACAAACATATATATTCTTTGGGTCGCCAGTGAGTGTTGAGCATTGAAAGGGGACAGCTGCAACATAACATAATATATTCTATGCACGCGCATATAAGTTTACAAAATCTAATTTCCATTTGCATTGTAAGTATGTAATTGTTAGTGTTAAGTACTTGAATTGGTGTCAACGTCAACAACAACAATGTGTGCAAGCAACAACAACAATCGTTCATCTTCATAAAGTTATTCTTATTGACATAAATGATTAAATTCCTTGTAATAATAAATACAAAAAAAAAAAAAACAAAATTCATATTCAAATTCGAAAATTAGAAAGAAAAGCGATATTCGCCTAAAACGATCCAAAAATTCTGATTATAGTATCAAAATATGTGAACAAATTTAATAATGCGTTTCCCGTGGCTGAGTTTGACGATTTTTGCATAAATAAACATAAAAAAGATCCTTAACAGTGCTGCAAGCGTTAACAGAGTAGCAAAATTGCCCAACAGCCCTACTACTCTGTTAGAGTATACAGCACTGTTAACGATAACAGGACTCGATTTGTTTGGAATTATTTCTACTTTAAACGAAGTTTTCTTAATTAATTCTGCAAAAAAGTCGACCTTCGAAACTGGATTTTTGCATTTTTAAGATTTTCCGCAATTTTTGAGACCAAAATTAGAATTTTTGGCTCGTTTTTGACGTTGAGTTGAGAGTTACCCAAAAAAGTTATTCATATTATAAGATATGGTGTCTTGATTATGATCAAATATGGTCACCATAACAAGAATATACTAAAACGCAGAATAGGTCAATTTGGTTAGGATAGCTTGAGAAACAAAATAGATTTTTAGAAAAAAAAACAAATTTTTCAACCGATTGTTTCTATAGCAGCTTTAAGATATACTGATCTGATTTTAACAAATTTTGTAAAAATGCTCAGATAATTCTGAAAGAGTTGGTAGGTTTGGTTGAGACATCTTGAAAAACAAAATTTTCAACCGATCGTTCCTATGGCTGCTATATGTTAAATTGGTTCGATCCGGACAATTCCGAAATACATATGTATTACTAGCAGCCAAAAGAAGCATCTGTGCCAATTTTCATTAAGAAACTGAGAAAATAGTTCGCATTCTATAAGCAAAAGACCAGAAAAACAGATATGATATCGACTCGGCTGTTGATGCTGAACAAGAATATTTACTTTGAAATACCTTCAAAAGCATTTTTTGATGAATTTTGAAACTAGATCCAAATAGGATAAAAACTACTCTTAACACTTGTACTTACGCGTAATGTACTTTAAAAAAGTATATATATAGCTAATTAGTAAAAAAAGATAAAACCAATATACAATTACTAATTAAAAATTGAAAACAGAGTATAAAACATGAAATTCAAATGTTATTTTGATGATTTACGCTGGGTATTTACAATAATTATAAAATTCTCGAATTCAAGTGCCCATTAAAACTCATCAAAGTTATGGTGTTTACAACTTAATTGTACTTAAAATGATAATGTATTGGTATTTCTCACAACTATAACGAGTACTATAGGCATTATGTACATTTTAAATTTAAAATACAAAGATACTGTATATTTTAGATTCACGCAAAGGTTATCACACCGATTGAATTGTACTTACATACATACAAATCTAAATATATATATATGTATATAGCAAATCAAAACAATCTTTCAAAACGGGTTTAGCTTAAAATTGTCATAGCAAATTTTAGACACATTTTATATATATTTATTTTTATTGAACACATTCATTTTGTGAGTGTTGCATTACCTTTGATATTTCAAAAAGCTTTCTATATATTTATATTATACAAATTAATAAAAATCAAGACAATTGTTGTCTGCGGTTTTACGTTTCTCACCAAAGTCTTCTAGGTTCGGTTCGTGAGCCAAGTTTATGAATTTGGTTTGATTTCTTTTTCAGAATCTTTTTCAAGTTATTCAGAAATTTATAATGCATGTTCAATTTTTTGAATTTTGAAAAGAATTGTACTTTCCTTAAATCGAAACTTGGAAAGGTTCGATTCGGTTGTATTTTGGACAACTGGTTCGGTTCGAGGTTTTACTCAGAGCATTAACAAAAGTTTGAAAGTTCGAACCGAAACAATTGAAACATAGCTAAGCCACTTTTCTTTTGAATTCAGAATGAGCTAACGAGTATTCGACGTAGAATAGATCGGATTTCTTAGAAAGAAGTCAGAATGCAAATGAATATGAATCATGGTGGTGTTAAGGGCACCACATACTCCCAAAGTGGCAGCTCGCTTGATTACAGCAGCGATATAAATGCGATCAGCGTTGAACTGCCTGATGCAGATGATAGTCAATCGGTTAATGGATTAAAATATTTGCCTAGCTGGCCAGCGGTTAATTTGGAGTTCACAGGACTCACTTATGAAGTGCCCGATCAAAATAATGGTAAGTTATCGCCAATAATAATAATAAGTAATAAGTTCATTAAGTGCGATTAATAACAAGTTGCATGCTAAATGCGTTTTTAATTGCATTAGCTGACAGATTGAATTGATCTATTATAACTGGTAATTGTATATAATTGTAATTGTTATTACTTTACAGCCAAGCCTGCCTGTAAATATGAAGCAAAAAAGAAAATAAACAAAACACTTTAAATCGCCACGCGTGTGGCCTTGTTAGTTTTTTTTTTTTTTTTAATTGGCAAGAGCTAAGGCCACACCTAATTAAGCCGTTATAATTATACCACAACACTCAATTTCAACAATATCCTGATATTATAGACATTTGTATTCATGATTTCATTTTCTAGCGCAAAAGACAAAGCAAGTGCTACGTGACGTTCACGGCGAGTTCAGATCTCACGAACTAACCGCGATTATGGGTCCATCCGGTGCAGGCAAAACAACACTTCTTAACTTGTTAGCAGGATTTGGGTAAGACAACAATGATATCGAGTATCGGATATCAAGTATCGACTATCGACTATCGAATATATCGATATTAAGCTAATATCAATTGAATTAAATATCCACAGCACTGTCAGCTCATCTGGTCAGGTTCTGGTCAACAATAGTCCCCGCGACATGCGCATCTTTCGCAAAATGTCTCGATACATAATGCAGGTATGAATATGAATATCAACTAAAGTTTCGAATTTTTTATTTATTTATTTATTTATTCTTGAAGCATCCTTGTGCTACAAGTATTACTTATACTACACTAGTCACTATTAAAAATATGACAAAAAAAGATAAAAACAATTAAGAATGCTCTAGTCGAGCGGACACGGCACTTAATGTATGCAGTGCCTGCAAAACTGTTGGAGGGAAATAGATTCTTCAATAACTTTGGTATTTGTAAGCCAATTGTTATGAAATTTACGCAGCTGTTCGACAAAAAACAAAACTATATCTTTAAAATTGCGGAGGTGCTGCGGGGTATACCCGAAATTTGAAATAAACTTGATCTACATATGGTATACAGAAAGCCAAGTTTGATATTCTTAGCTCTTACAGTCTCTTATCTTATAGTCTTTATAGTTTGATATTCTTAGCTCTTATAGTCTTTGAGATCACAGTGTTCAGACAGACGGACGGACAGACAAACGGCTAGTTCGACTCGACTGTTGATGCTGATCAAGAATATATATACTTTATACATGTAGTCGGAAATGCCTCCTTCTGCCTGTTACATACATTACCAGTACTTTAATAAACAAGTAAGAATGCTCTAATCGAGTATGCCCGACTACGAGACTGCACTTCAAACAGTTCAGCGGCAACGCAAGCAAGCAGCTCGCTTAACTTGTCCAGTGCCTGCAAAACTGTTGCTTCTGCCTGCGAAGACGGGGGAAACAGGTTCTTCAATGTTACTTTGGAGACTATTTTCCGACCCGAATGAAACTCACGCAGTTGATTAACATTGATAAAACATATATGTCAACCAAAAATCAAAGCTGTATCTTCGAAATTGTGCCTTTGGGAGTTTTCTTTTTATTTGCGGGAGCTTCAGGGAAGAGTCCACAATTTAAAACAAACTTGATCTGCGTGTGGTACACAGTAACCAGCATGTATATATACTTTATATAGTCAGAAATGCCTCCTTCTGCCTGTTACATACACTTGCATGACTTTAATAAAAATGGGTACAATTTAGGAAAACTGTGTTAATTAGTTACTCATCATGCGAGTAAAGCTATAATAAATTGAGAGAACTTTGTTTTTAGTTTAAAGCATTGAATTTCCCTTGATAGCTTTACATACATATTCTTAAACAATTAAGCATGCTCTACGACCGCGAAACAACGCTGAAATCCACACACACATTGTCTCATTCACGTACACATACACACATACGCAGCTCGAAAAGCTTAAGAAAATGCACAGCAAAATTGCTTGCATCAAAGCAAGCCAGTTGGAGTGCCTCTTTCATAATCAAAAATAAAAACACTTATAATTCCCAAACAGTTTTAGCACACACTTGGTGTAGTACCCACATGAAAACCTCTTTCGAGCACTTACTTCTTGTTTCGCATTCCTAATTTTATAACTTATTTGACTTTAATATATTGGGTTTCCTTTTACTTTGCAAGCCTGACGCTTGTTCTGGTTGATATCGTCTTACTTCTCCCTTTAAGTGTCAATCTTATTTGATATTTATTTATCTATAACTGCTTATCACCAAATTTTGCTCACAGTGAGCAATCGGATTGTAGGTTTACCAGTCTTCCTCACCAACACTTGACTTGTGCCTCCAATAACAAAATGAATATAGTTGTCAAAATGTCTTATGTTCGCTAAAATCAGGAAAAAACAACAAAAAAAAACGGAATTTCAATCACTTTATGTAACAGGCAGAAGTAGGCATTTCCGAATATATAAACTATATATTCTTGACCAGCATCAATGCCGAGTCGAACTAGCTATGTCCGTCTGTCTGTCTGTATGAACACACAGATCTCGGAGACTAGAAGAGCTAGAGGCCAAACTCAAGTTTATCTCAAATTTAGTATCCATCCCCCCACACCAAAAAGCAAAGTCATTGAAGAATATATTTCCGGCTGTCTAGGCATGCAGACGCAACAGTTTGACAGCCACTGCACAAGTTAAGTACGTTGCCGCTGAACTGCTCAAAGTGCAAGTTGGTAGCAGGGAGTCGCGACTTGAGCATTCCTATTTGTTTATAATGTTCTTTTATTTTTGATTTGATTTTAATTTCATTATAATTACTTAAACGATGTAATTTGAACTGCAGACGGATGTTCTTGATCTGCAGTTTACCGTTAGAGAGATGATGCTCTTAGCGGCAAATTTAAAACTGGGCAATGAGTTGAAAACGGAGCAAAAATATGAAGTGGTAAGCAGCATGATCTAAATTCCAACTGATGTAGACTCTGATGTAAGTTCGAACATTTTTTCAGATTGATGAAATATTGGGCATGTTGCGTTTAAAAAGTGCTCAGAATACGAAAACTGGTAAGATATCTGGCGGAGAGCGCAAACGTTTATCTATTGCACTGGAACTGGTGAATAATCCTCCTATACTCTTTTTAGACGAGCCGACTACGTAAGTTGAGTTATATATAGATCTATATCTTTATCTATATAGGTTTATACTTATACTTTCAGCGGCCTGGATGATCTATCTAGCTCACAATGCATTGCACTGCTCAAAATGTTGGCAAGCGGCGGACGCACCGTCATCTGTTCGATACACACACCCTCTGCCAAAATATTTGAAATGTTTGACAAAGTTTATGTGCTCGCTGAGGGGCAGTGTATCTACCAAGGAAGTGGAGCCAACATTGTGCCATATATGCAGAACTTGGGACTATCCTGTCCACTTACATATAATCCGGCTGACTTTATAATTGAAGTGGCATGCCGCGAGTACGGCAACAGCTATCATGATCACATGGTGAAGGCAGTGGGCAATGGAAGAGTTGCACGTTGGACGCCAGCAGCAGCGGTGGGAGGAGGTGGCAAGGATACACCTACCAAGTCTGATACAACATCGGGCGCTTCGTCCTACTATGAACAGGAAATTGAACAGTTTGAGGAGGAAATCAATCCAAAGCTATTAACATCTAAATCCAGTTGGTGGATGCAATATAAATTGCTGGTCAATCGAATGCTGCTGCAAATGTGGCGGGATAAGGTTAGTGAAGCAGTTGTTTTGTGATTAAATCTTTTAAAAAATATACAGTCGTGTCTGGGTATAGTGAACACCCTATATAGTGAACACCTCGATATGGTTAACAACCACATTTTTACAGTCTCTCGAATTGGGCAAGACTTTTTGTACTAACCTTTTCTATAACGATTTGACATAATACAAATTTATTTTGCCAGTTATGAAATTTAAAGATGTTTTTTCATTTTGTTTTTAATAGCCTTAGAGTGTGGCGTGACGTTCCATGGCGTTACGTTACTTAAATTTCCATTGATTTTACACTTGAATATTAACAGTTATTCTAAGTTTAGTTGATCGATTGTCATTTTTCTTAGTTTGTGCTCATTTTCATTGAATTTTTATGAAATAACTTTCATAAAGTATGTGTCAACTCATTTGACAAAGTGAATATTCAAGAGAAAACGGTCATAAAATGAAAAAAATAAAGCAAAAAGCCATTTTTTCAGATTGCAGTCGATTTGCACTTGATGGTTATTAAATTGGATTGTAAATTGTTAGATTTCATAAATTTCTATCAATTTACTTCGATTAAAGCATATAGTTCAGAAGTAAAAGGTGCTGGGGGACCTTCTGGTGGAAATTATTAGCAAAACTAAATCGTAATATATTTTATGCTATGTTATGTTCATCATCATATATTATTATAGTCAAATTTAACTTTTTGTTTTATTTAGAATCGTATTTACATGTTTATATCTTGCAGTCGTACATCAAACTGAAATTCTATATGAACATCATTCTGGCGCTGATTGTTGGCGGTATTTATTTGGGAGTGGGTCGACACGCGTCAAAAGCTCTGTTTAACTTTGGTTTCATGTTCACCATTGTGATTGCGTATTTGTATCTGCCCATGATGCCGGTCTTGTTGCAATGTAAGTGCATTAGTTATTAAATGTTTAAGATCAACATAATAATACTATAATCTTTCGCTTTGCAGTTCCCACGGAAATCAAGCTTATGAAACGCGAATACTTCAATCAGTGGTACCGCTTAAGCTCCTATTATGCCGCCATGGTCTCTGCAAAGTTACCTTCAATGTTCTTGCTAGCCGTCATTTATTTGACAATTGTGTATTTGATGTCCAGTCAACCTTTGGAATGGTTTCGATTCGCCATGCTGTTTACCATAGCATTTCTAACGGCACTCACCTCAGATAGCTTTGGATTATTAATATCCAGTCGACTTAGTTTGGTGGTAAGTACAACGAATTAAACAATGATTGTAATCCATTCCATTTCCAATTCCAATTTAGAATGGCATGTTTATGGGACCAGTACTTGCGGTTCCGCTTATTCTACTTTCTATCTATGGTATTGGATACGGCAAGGATACATATATCTCGCCCATCATGCGCTTTTTGATGTCCCTCAGCTTTTTACGGCATGGCATGGAGGGTCTTGTGGCTGCTCTTTATGATTATGGTAGAGGGGATACAATTTGTGAAGATACGGAAATGTTTTGTATGTTTAAAAAGTCACAATTCCTATTAATGTTTCTGGGCTTTGAGAACATGAACTATATGTGGTCTGTATGCTGTTTGATTGGATTCTATTTGGTTTTTACAATTGCTGCCTATATAATGATACGACAGCGTTTAAAAAAATCATCAGTTAATCCGATCGTAGCTTATGTCTTTCAACTGCTCACGAAACATTTGAATTTTACATCGTATAACTATTAGTTTTAAGAATTATCAGTAATTGTTTTCTGGAAACCTAAACTATATTTTGGTCTTTGGTTGAGTATAGATCAATTTTATTTTTTGTTTGTTTTTAATCTTATTGTGTGTGTGTATAAATTTGTATGCCATTTACTGTACCTATGATTTATTTATACTATATCTCTGTATATCTTTATAAATTTAAAATAGCCGTGCTTGTGATTAGTTTTACGTTGATACTTGCATATGTATATGGTATGTTTACTCTGTACGTATATGAGTTAAGTGATATTCTGGGTAATTTCTTAAAATAAACACATCAATTTGCAAAATTTCAAATAAACAGTAGATTTAATTATTTTAATCACTTACCGTTCATCTTTCCATTTATCAGGATTTCCGTTTATTTCACTTCACTATTTTTATATACTCTTGCAGAACTTCTTTTTTTTAAAAAAAACTTAATTAGGTTGTTCCTATGGCACCTGTTATTTATGCATACATCTTCTACCTATATATAGATATATGTACATATAAAAGAATATTTCCTAAAAATGTCCTAAAAATGGACTGAAAATCAGTCGAAACGCTACTTTTCTGTGTCTTCTTCTAAACAAGTGGAAATTATTAATATATCTATATAATTTTATTCTTAACAGAAAAATATAAAATTCTGTTCAGAGATTTGTCAACAGAAGGATTCTGGATATTTCCTCGTTTGTCATTATGTTTTTAATATTTGCCGATCGATTAAAATTGATTTATAATATTCGTATTTTACATTTCTAAACCTCATCGAGTCCACAAAGTCATACGAATCTAGTGAAGTAATTTATATTGAATAAAATTTGAATATTCTCAGAGAATCAACATGATTTTGCTCATAAAATGTATTGACTATTTTAATTGGCTATTTTATAGTAAAATTAGCTATTTATGGCTATTTTAAATAGTCAACTTTGCAATATGTCTGCAGTTTGCAACACTGGTCGGAATAGCGAAAGAGTCCCGTTATTTTCAATTTGCTTCATATTGAAGAAGAAGAAGAAGAAGCATCTGCATCTGGCTCATCCGCATAGAAACAGACAAACGGACAGACAGACATGAATGCATCATTGTTGATGCAGATTATGAATATATATATATACATATATATCTGATGGGATCGGATTCACACTGCAAGAGTATATAGCATAACAACTGTAAGCACGAACACACACACACGCACGCGCCAACGTACACGCACACCCTCGATCGACACTTGATTGCCCGCCATTTTGTCAGGCGCGCTGATTAACTACTCACGGTCAACGTCGCGACGTCGTCGGACTTTGGAGCTCAAAGTATTTACGATTATCCGTACTTTTCACATCCTTTTCACGTCCTGCAGATCTGCTGTTTGAAAGTTCGGCTTGTCAATATCTCACTTCGCGACTTGCAACACTGTTTTATGCCTGTCGATAAGCTGAATGCTATGACATTCAACAGTCAACAGCTGTTTGACATGAAACTTATAACTGGCAGGCACAGTTGCCACATTTGGTTCAAATGTACCAAAACTGGTACATTACATAGGCCGACAATGTTTTTGGTGTCCGGGATTTGATGGTAGATTTCGGTAGAGAGTATACCCACAAGTGAGACTACATTCACCGTTTTCAAATACTACGTGCAGTTTTTGAAATAATCGCAGTTTTTTTTTTTTGTGATGTAGTACTGTATTTTTACATATATCTTCTGCTATAGCCATCTGATCGAATAAAACAAGTAAGAACGTTGCAGTCGGATACACCCGATTGTGATATACTCTTTTTTTCGCCTCTTTGCGGAGCTAGAGTGAGCGCGGCAATTGTATTTTTGCTCAAATCTTTTAAGTTTTGCCTTCAATTTAAATATGGTTGACTTTGCTCATTTGTGGGGGCGGAGGTGTGGGAGTTGACTGCGCAGAGGCGAAACAAGAGTATATCGCAGTCGGGTGCATCCGACTGCAACGTTCTTACTTGATTTTTTTCCAAATTAGAGATCAGAACAACAAGAACTGCACTTCAATACCGATCTCATGGTCAAAACGGCAATAACAAGGGCAAGTAATACCTATGCGAGGTAAACAAGCTGAATTGATCCTTACGCTCACGGTCCAGGTGGCGTCCCATATCCACATCACGATGAACTGAGGGTAAGTCAGGATGAGTTGTGGACATACTAGGTCAAAGCATGTACAGTCCTAAGCATATTAAAATATAAGCGATGACATCCTGCTTTGAATTCATTTCGATGCTTTAAAATTATTATAAAGTCGAAAGTAAGTAAATAAAAAGATTTGTATATGTTTAGTCGACTACACCTGTAGTGACCATTTGCTTTTTTCTTGATAAAACGAAAACTTTTTCAAATACACACACCTGGCAACACTGGTCTGGAGATACTCGACTGCGATATGACATACTATGAGCGTGTGCTAAAGTGAAAAGAAGTTGACACAGCTCAAAAAAAATGATCGAAAGAATATTCACAACAAATAAGAATTAAATAAGAAATGCAATATGCAATAAAAATAAGATTATGTCCCAAAAATACCCTCAGTTGGGTACTACACCAAGTGAATGCTTAAACTGGTTGAGAATTATAAGCGAACATGATTTTTTGATTTTGTGGCATGCTTTTGTGATGAAGTGGCATGCTTTGAAGAAAATAATTTTGTTGTGACCTTTCTTTCGTTTTGTATAGCAGAGATACGTGTCCAAAGCCGATTTTCTTTGTTGTATTTTCGATATATTTTTTTAATTCATGATTTGAAAAAAGGTTAATAATGACTCATATATATAGCATCAGGTCGCATAAAGTGTGGCAAGATGACTACAGTCATTTTACGCCAATTGGTAGGCAAAAATTTCGTTGCATTATCGATCGTTGAATTCGGCTCAACTTAAAATAGCTCTTTTAATACTGTGCTTTGTCGGAGCTTTCCGACTTTTCCAAGAATTGTTTGGGTTTTCAATGGGAGTTCTAATAATATTACAAATAGCAAATACTTTGTATCTTATATTTCTTGATTGCTATGCAAGCAAATATACAAATTTTTGAAATCCCCAAGCTCTAAGTCTGATTGGTAAAATGTAATCTCAGTGATTTCAAATAGGTAGATCCGACCAAATAAAGTACGTAAGGTTTTTTTTTATACGTTTTTAGTTTTCAAGAAACTCTGCAATAAACTACCTCCCGCAGTCACTAAAAATGTACACTCAAAATTATAGCCTTAAAGCTTGGCAAAAGTATATTTAGCAAATAATCTACTAATCCTCTCAATTTTTGATACATTAGCGTTTTTGTTTTTTTGATAATTGTCTCGAATTTAAAATACAAACATAAATACATACACTCATTTCTAAGATTACAAATATAAATATTCCAAATATGAGCTATTCCAACACACATACTACAAACATATGTATATTTAAAATATGTATGTATGTACATATGTACATATTATAGACCTAACTAAGTACAATATATTTATTGCGGAAGACCGCGGGTATTTTGACAGAATAGATAAACATTTGAAATGATTTAAAAACATTTGACTTTGTATTTTAAAAATATATTTTTGTAAAGGAAAATACGGCAAATACAAAACTTGGGTAAGTGTATGTAATGTAATGTACAATTAGGTTGCTTAAAAGGTCTGGTTTGAATACCAACATTGACAAAAGACAACATATCAATATAATAAGATAATATGTGTATAATTAAAAACATGAGAAAGTGCATAATTTATAGAAAGAAATAATTCTGTTCTTTTTTTTTTTTTTTGTTTTGCTTATACAATTTTTAAAAACGGAAAGTTGAAAAACTACTATGTGGTTGTTTGTTAGGAAGCATATCATAATCATAATTGTTTTAAGGCCTTGCTACTGACAGTTAATTACAGTTGATACTACAATTAAATATAGTAGTATAGTAGTATAAACGGCTGCATATACACAAGTGTGTATAAAATAATATATATATATATATATATATATATATATATATATATATATATATATATAGAGGGAGTTTATAGCTTAGAAATGAAAAGCCCGAAAAGCTGCCAAGCCTATTGCTTGTCTCACTTACTTTTTAAACTAAAAACTAAAAGTTACGTTGCTGTTTTTGTTGTTGCTGTTGTTGTTGCTGTTGCTGTTGTTGGTGTTGTTTTTGTGTCTGTGAATGTTCTCAATCTCTTAGCACACGGCGACTGCGGCAATGGCATATCAGCGTCTAGTCAATTGATTTCCAACGGCTTTGCCTCTTCCCACGAGAATCCTTCGCGGCCAAAGTGTCCGTATGTGCTGGTGCGTTGGTAAATAGGCTGGCGTAGATTGAGGTCCCTGTATGAAAGGAAGGAAGGATGGAAGGAAAGAAAGAAACGATTAGAATACAAATTGCAATATTCAAATTAAGGAAACCTACTTTACTATCATGCCCGGTCTGAGGTCAAAGTTGTGTTTGATAATGGCAAGTAGTTCCTTTTGTGACTTGTGGGAAGTGCCGTAGTCGAAGACAGTTATGGAAAGTGGCTCTGCTAGACCAATAGCATACGAGACTTGCACCAAGCAACGCTTGCAGAGCCCAGCTTTGACCAGTGACTTTGCAACCCAGCGCGCTGCGTACGCCGCTGACCTGTCGACCTTTGTGAAATCTTTGCCGGAGAAGGCGCCGCCGCCATGTGCACCCCAGCCGCCATAGGTATCGACAATAATTTTGCGGCCGGTCAAGCCAGCATCGCCCATGGGACCGCCAATGACGAATAGTCCACAGGGATTTATGTGCACAATGGTATTGGCATCAAAGTATTTGGCGGGAATGACAACTTTAACAACTTTTTCCATAACTTCTGAGCGCAGAGTTTCCAACGTTATTTTCTCCGAATGCTGCATTGAAACAACAATGGTATGGACGCGCTTGGGCACAGCCGAGCCTTGGTTAAAGAGATACTCGCAGGTGACTTGTGTCTTGGAATCTGGACGAGCCCACCAGAATACATCTGAACGACGCAGTTCGGCAATTTTTTCGTTAAGTTTGTGTGCCAGCACGACCGTCAGAGGCATGCACTCTTCTGTTTCATCTGTAGCATAGCCGAACATAATACCCTGTAAATGGTAGGTATATTGGTTTACTAATAGTACTTAAATATTTCCAATGAAATTACAAAGCTAACAATTATAACCAGGCTTAAAGTAAGTGTAAATTTAGTACAATAAAATGAAGTATTCGTTAGGTTTGTTGTTGGGTTAATAGTCGGGAAAGCAAGACATGGCATTATTATTACGGCAGTATTATTATAAATATCGATAGATGACTGTGAGTAGGGTTACAATAAGGATGAACAACTCGAAATATACCTCACAAAACAATGTTCATGTAGTACTTGCTGACAATGGATCGATATGAATATGAAAAGGCCAAATAGATATATCACATACGAGTATAATTTTGATAAAAACAACTATAGGTGTATAAACAATGCAATACATTATAGTGGATTTTGTAGTATGGTTGTGTGTGCGGGGAGTTTCTTGCAAATATATATATATATATATTATTGCAATTTGGAGTAAATTGAAAATAGACAGCCTACTAATGATTTCAAAGGCAAAAGTAATTAGCAATAAAACTTAGACGTTACATAATTGTTTCGATTAGTTACGCATAGAAATAAGGATAAATATGCAACACAAATTGTACATGTGAATAAATACACCCCTTCCAAAACAAACAATACAAATATATCATCTATAACCATTTAAAGAAAGGGTATATAAAACTCGGTCAGCCGAGCATGGCATAAATGTGTACTTGTTTCTAGTTTCACACCTGATCTCCGGCACCGATTTCTTCCTCAGCACGATTAACATGCACACCGGCAGCAATTTCGGGCGATTGTTGGTCCAATGCCAAGAGCACGTTGCAAGTTTTAAAATCAAAACCTTTTGTTTTTAACGTTTTTAAACAAAACCGTTTGCAAATTAGGAGTATTAAGGTATCGTTTTTATTATATGGTTAAATGTATCGTGTGTTTTTTTATTTTGTTTTTTATATATGAAACGAGAGAGATAAAAAGTAGAGAGCGCAGCACAATTGAAAATACATTTAGGATATGTCCGGTAAGTATGGCTTAAGTTATGATAAATGTTTAACCCCTTTTTAATAATATTTTAAATGTAGATGTAAACGAACACAACATTAACCCTCATACTGCTTTATCGTTGAGCAATAACGTCGATTAGATTATCGTTGAGCTGCAATCCCAGCTGAAGATCTGAATTAACTTACACTTTCCTTTAAGTTCATTCAATTCATCTGGATCTGGGTTTGGTTGCAGCTGTTGAGCTGTTGTTCATTTTGGTGGCATGCCGCATGCAAATTATTTATCAGTTAGGAGTTGCCTTTTTTCAAAATTTACACATCGATATGTACTGAATATGGATTTGTTAAAATGAGGATTTATGCATGTAGTTAGGAAACCCAAAAATATTGTTTTCAAATTGAAAACATGTCATGATTCCCATTTGAACGAAGTGAAATTTGCTTGAGGCCTAGTCTTAGCTATAATATATTCATTTTTTTTTCAGATCTTTATATTATAAATTTGCTCTTTTAATTGATTTTCGAATTGAATTTTATAGCAACAGTCATTGACTGATTTGTATCATTCATAGACATTTTATTAGCATGAATTTTGGAAAACTTCTCATACTTGATAGTTTATATGTGTGTAATATGTAGAAATATTTATGATTTTGATTTTGAAAATAAGTACAAATACATGATGTACGTTACAACCTACATCAGAGAGAACGAGAGCAAGAGTATGAGTTTTTTGTTTTTGTTTTGGCCATCAAGCGAGCAAAGTATTTTTTTATGAGTAACATACGATTTAGAATAACATTTAACAAAATGTAAACGTAAACGTAACAAACGAACGCACACACTCCTCCGCTTCACTTAGTCGATAAAGGAAAGTACGGATATATGGTCTTTGCTATACCTGATCACCAGCGCCGATATCCTCTTCTTCGCGATTGGCGTGCACACCGTTGGCAATATCTGGAGATTGTTGTTCAATAGCAACGAGCAGATTCATCGTCTTCCAATCGAAACCTTTTGTCATTTGTGAGTTGATTTGTATGGTTGATTTTTTGATTTAATATTGAGTTTACATATGTTTACGTATGTCTGTTTTGTAATTATGGAAACAATTTATTCACTTGTTTCTGAACACCCACCCCAAATGAAAGAAAAACCTCTCTCAATGCTTCAATATGCTAATCCTACAGACACTTACCCTTCGATGAGTCGTCATAACCAATATGCTGAACCGTCTCACGCACAACCTTTTGATAGTCGACCACTGCCTTGGATGTTATTTCACCACAAAGCAGAATCATGCCAGTCTTTGCAACAGTTTCTATATAGCATAAACGAACAACCAAACGATTTAAATCACATTCAAAGTGTTTACAAAATCATGCAACGTCAGTGGACGCCCCATCATTTTCTTAAGTCCAAATTGACTTTGTTGTTATTATTAATAACTCTCATTGTTTATTGTTCAAAAGTGTCTCGTTGTCGGCTTAAAACAGCAACTATCCACGCGTCGAGATTTATTCGACGTTTATTATTCGATTGCCTGTGTACACACAGATGTTTGCGGCATTCTTTGATATGTCATTTCGAGTTATACTTAAATAATTTATAAACAATTGGACGCCACATTAGGTTGCATGATTTTTATAGCTTTTATTTACCACATGCCACCTTGGCGTTGGGATCTTGCTTTAGATGTGCATCCAGGATGGCATCACTGATTTGATCGCACATTTTGTCTGCAAATAATATAAGAAATCAAAATATATAAAATACAGCTAAATATAAATAAATAAATATGTAAGTCAAGTGTATGTGTGTGTGTGGAAAGATAACACTTTACAAGGAGTGTGACAAATTGTAAGAAGTGCAATTCAAACCGTTGCCACATAATCGTTTTTTCGCCTAACCCGCCTAGACGCGACACGAGGCAAGTCGACGTCGCCAGCTAAAATTGCCGTTGCCTGCAGTTTATTTTCATTTTTGCGATTGACAGCGAAATTCAATGCCACATTATGTCTAAAATTTTGAACACGCGCATCGCCAGCGTCGACGTCGTTGTACAAATAAATAATACAAAAAAAAAGGCGTGCCGAAGATATATACCCTTGCAACAATGTTTGGCACAACAAAACTTCATTTACAACCGATTGTTCCTATGGCAGCTATAAGATATAGTCGTCCGATTTTGATGAAATTTGTCCAGCTTATGTAAAATATGCTTGAACTTTGATAATGGGTGTGTGGTTGAGATATCTTAAAAAAAATATTAATTTTTTCATTCAAAAACTTCTTTGAACCGATCGTTCCTATGGCAGCTATAAGATATAGTCGTCCGATTTAGTCAGCATATATAAAATGTGCTTTATAAAGTGAGTTCAGTTGAAAGTTGTTCATCCAACAACTTTTTTTTCGTACACAAACATATTTTTCAACCGATTGTTCCTATGCCAGCTATAAGATATAGTAGTCCGATTTTGATGAAATTTTGTCAGCATGTATAAAATGTCATTCAACTTAGGTAAAGTGAGTTTGGTTGAGTTATCTTAAAAAAGCAACAAGTTTTTTATACACAAACTTATTTTTAAAAAAGAAGAAGCATCTGTGCCAAGTTTCTACGATAGCTCTAAAACTGATGCAGATCAAGAATATATAACCTTTTTTTATCTGAGATGTCTTCTTTAATGCGTTACACATTTCGTGACAAAATAATAATATCCTCTGCAAAAGTATGCAAAATATATATACATATATAAACTCAAGTACATATACCGAGTCCCAAAATATATAATTACATAAACATACTATATATGTATGACTGCCTATTAGAATTAAATTTGTGGCATCGCATTTGCATATTCGATTTCACAATGAGTCGTTACATTTGACACCAGTAAAGTAAAGCTTTTGAAAGAAAGCATTGAACCACAAAAAGTAAAACTAGATGTACTTATGGTATGTAGTTAATTGAATGGAAGTATGATTTAAGCATCAATATATTCTATATATTACAAAATTGTAGTTTTAGCTTTGAAGCAACAGGCTGCGGACTCTGATTTTTGAGGTCTCAGTGATGCTGATAACCTTGCCATTGATCTGTGACTGTTTACTAGAAAACTAGAATGACAATTCAGAAAATGGAAAACAAAAAGAAAACAACAAAGCAAAATGCCACATCATGTCCGGTGGATGTTGAATGATCATAAAATATGCCAATGATCTGTGTTTAAATGTTCAACAATAGCAGGTAATGAAAAGTCTGTCTTTAAAGGTACTGCAAAGATAAGACAACTGTAATCCATCATCAGATTGTTTATAATTACTATCAAATGAACAATGACATAATCTACTGATTATGATTTACATAAAAAGTCAACTTCCTTTTCAAGCCGACTCCAATTAGATTTGGCAGTAGTAAAAGTAATCAACGTGTCTCGCACAATAAAGGTTGCTCGCCCTTATCAACAGTCTATATATGTATATGTATATGTATGTATGTATATAACATACTCTCAAGTGTAATTTACGCGTGTGTAAAGTGGAAATACAAACTAAAATTCAATGCAATAAATATGTATTGCAAAGAGCGAGTGAATTCGAGTAAAGCACGTGGTCGTCAAATTTGCAAATAAAGATAAGCTTTGGGAAATTGAGTATTGCGTGGGTAGCAAGTGTTACGAATAAAACAAAAAAGACTAGCAGAAACAACAAAAAAAAAACATTGGTTACTATTTGTTGTACCTTGGTCCATATACTTAATGCAAATACAAATGCAATTGTAAATATATAAATGTATACATGTACATATACATATGTAAGTTTGCGCTTGTTTTGGTTGCCATCTACGAAGAGGAATACAATAGCCTTAAGAGAGGAGAACCGGTAGGTCGGAAGAGCGATAATCGGCAAGAAAAAAGCACATGGTGCGCATGACGCAGTGTAGAAGCGAACCAGTCTACATACATATGCATGCGTATATACACATGTATATACATGTGTATGTACATACATGTAAATATAACACGTTGCCGGGGCAGCCAGCAGCGTCTATAGCAACAACACCCAAACAGTTGAGGCAGCAACAGAACACAGTCACAGAGTGACCAGCTGTTTGTTGGTGGTGGGCAAAAAGGTGGCAGCTGATATGTTTGCCTGAAACAATAATATGTATATGTAAGTATGTACATCGGTATGCGTACATACATATCGCCTATTAAATTGGTACGCAAGTTAAGCACCGGCCAATTCCAATTCCAATTTGAATTATATTGTTATTGTCTATTATGTGCATGTATGAAGCTGGCCACACTAATCAATGCTTTTAGTCAGACTGCTGAGTAAACAAGCACGTTTTTCTACTAAATTCATTTCTTGCTAAAGCCTTATCACGTTCCAAAATAATGAATATTTAACGCAGCAAACGTATATACATAAATGTGGCTATAAGGCTTAAAGACGTTGACTACGCACAGGTTAAACAATTGCAAAGCGCCATTTTGTTAAAATTGAGATAAATACATATACGTATGTACATTCTATGTGAAGGAGGCATACATGTATATGTATGTATATGTGCATGCTCATATTCTATGATGCAATAAGGAGGTCGGTACGATGACATGGCTCTCTCTTGTCGGCTCTCGTTTTGCAAACTGAATGCACTGCACTACAGCTAAATTAAGCAACATAAACAGTTTGCCGTTAACATGTGTGTGTGTATGTGTGTGTTGTGTTTTGCATGTAATTGATGCGCTTACCTGGATGCCCCTCGCCCACCGACTCGGAAGTAAATAAGAAGGTTTGTCCATCCTCCATGTCGTAGGAATTGCCGTTACCATTGCTGCCATTGAAGCCATTGGCGGTGGCGTTGCCAGTGTGTCCATTTGTCTTTTGCGGCATTTCGAATGTTATTGCTTATTGTTGTTGTTGTTGTGACTTTGTCAAGTAGTTAATATTGATGATGCTGTATAACAAAACCAAAAAAAACAGTCAGTGTGCATTCAATATAATATTGAGAAATTGAAAATTGATTTAGCCCACAACTCTCACGATTCAAAACATCAAAATATGACGCCAGCTGCATATTGTTGCCTCGTGTGTGCGCGTTTGCCATTTTCGCGTACTTTTTTTTTATTTAATATCTTTTTACACGTTTTGTTAATAATTCAACTTGTTTTTTTTTTTTTATATAATCAGCAAGCGCATTTTAGATTTTATGCTGCGTTCGATGGCAAAACGACAAACACACAAGAGCCAATATATGCATACATATGTACATACATACATACAAACGTATATTCTCAAATGTATGTATGTATGTAGATATGTATGAATGAACATACACACCGACAAGCACGCGCGTTTGAAAACAAAAGCAAGAACTATTCAAAAAATATTTTGCGTTTTTTATAGAACAAATACAAATACAAGATATACAGCCTCGGCGTTTAGTATTCACCGATTCACCGATTTTTCTTATATTTTAGCCGACGGGCAATCAATTTAGCGCAGCTAACACGCACGTCCTATCTCCGTGACGGTATTGTACAAAAAGAGCGCACACTTTTCGCCAGCTACAGAATTTATAGCCCTGGTGTGCTGGTGCTGGTGCTGTTGCTGGTGAAGAGGGAGCAGCAACGAGCAACGATGGCGATGGCGTTGGCGACGTCTGCTGAGTGCAAAGGCTCTCTCTCTCTCTCTCTGTTTCGCTCCTAGGTGTTTGTATGTATGTATGTGCATGCATATGTACATATGCAGCCAACGTTGGCGCTCTTATTTGGAGCTATTACTACACAACTTCTACTCCCTACCAATTTTTGTGGCTAACTTTTAGCAGCATCTCCACGTTTTTCACTGCTGTGTTTTGTGACAAAACAGCTGTTTTCGCACTGTCGTGGGAGGCATGGCGTTGCCACACTGTTTTCACATTTTGAACAACAACAAAAAACAAGTTCACCGATTTTGCAGTTCACAACTTACATTTTTAAACTCTGTGGTTTCCTTTTTGGAATTATTTGTCGAATCGGTGAAGCTGCTTAAATTGCTCTTAACAATCGCTCGGACAGCGCCTAACTGTGGCTATTTTTTAAAATTGTATTTGATTTATAAAATTTTGTAGCGCAATCCGGAAAGATGATTAGGCAGAAATTGTGTTCTTATCACCATCAAAATATGGCATAAATTGGGTTGATGCACTATTTCAACGACCTGGGGCATTTGCACTAGATTTCTTTGATAGATTTGTATTTGAAAATATATAATTGATAATTGATTGTCTAATTGTTAACATGTGTAATTGCCGTTTTCACTGACGTAACTTGTAGATTTCAACATGCAATATATTGCTGAAAACGAATTAAAACAAAGAGTATATGGAAATGTACATGGGGTTATATGAATATTGTATGTGTTACTATAGAAAGGAAGCGTCGACAACCATTTTGGGTTTTTAAAATAACAAAGAACCATAGAAAGCTCATGTCATGCTAATCACAAACAAGGTCGCTCAAGATCAAGGCGTTTGGCAATCTCATCTCTGCATAATAAATACAAAAATCTATACAAAATAGCTGAAATAACAAGCTACATTATCTTTTAAATGATGTTGACCCCCCAGATAGATTTCTTGTTAGCGCGTAAATAAACTAACATTTTGTAGTTGTATATTTATGTATTGCGTATCACGAATGCTCATACATATATTCATATTTAAAAAAAAAAAATTAAAAAAATCATTTAAATGTGCTTAGTTACAGAATCCGCTTAACAAAATCCATCTGATCGTCAGACAATGAGCGTGAGCTGATTTTCTGCACAAATGTTATCAGTACAGTTGACCTTTGTGATGACGTGATTTGGGCAATTGGTTTTTAATTGAGACCTTGCAAAGCTGATGATTAATAATGTTGTTGATTATAAGCCGATCTAAGTGGTTTCAGACCGCAAATGACAGATTAAAATACCTGCAAAAAAAACCACCAAAAATAAAAATTAAGCAATTAATTGAAAGAAAGAAAATTTGCACGCAAAAATCACTTTTAAACCTCACAAAATTAAAAAAAAAAACACAAGAACAAAACCACCAAAGAGTAAATTATGTTTAGAAAAAAAAAAAAACAGAAAATAAGCAATAAATTGAAAGAAACAGTTACAATGCAAAAACATATTTTATTATATTTTGAAACTAACAAAATTATAAAAGAAAATAGTCTGAAAAGAGTCTTCAATTGATTAAATGACTCAGAAAAGAGACCTAAGAGAGTCCTTTAAGTTTAATAAATTTATGAAATAGTAGTCCGAAAATGGTCTCAATTGAGCACATAAAAGTGTCCTAACAGATTCAACAATTTATTAAATAGGCATCCGAAATTGAACTCAATTGAGCACATAAAAGAGTCCTAAAAGAATCGTCCTAACAGATTAATAAATTTATTAAATAGGCGTCCTAACAGATTCATGAATTCAGCCGAGCAAGACTCTTAAATTCATCCAAATGAGAGTCTCCCAACTAAACGCGCACAAGACTCTTAAGAGCAAAAAAAACTTCAAAATAAGACTCTTTAAAGAGCTCTTAAAAAGACTCCAATGGTTTCGGAACATGTTCATTTGAATAAAACGTTATTTTCTTTCAGACATACCCTGCTTCCGACTGCGACCAGTGTGGTAAAATTCCAAAAGAAACGCAGCCCAATGATAAAAAAAAAAAACAGCTGTTCATGACGTGTTTGTGTTTTTGTGGCTGGTTTTGTGCTCTCTGAAGAAAACTAACACAGCGCAAAGCTAAAAGTATTATATTATTATTATTATTATATTTAAAAAGTGCGTTCAACATGAAGAAGAAGCACACACTTTTGTGGACAGCGACTGCTGCGTTTGTCATGCTGCTTACAATAAAAACAACAACAACAGCCCTAGACATCAACACAGCTGCGAAAGATGGAAACGAGCATCCAGCTGAGAAAGCAGATAACAAAACTGCACTGATAGCTGATATGAAAAACAGCATTGTTGAGCCTAGTGCAAGTAGTAGCATTAGCGTTAATGCCACGCCAACCGCTACCCCAACCTCCAACTCCAACTCCAACTCCTCATCCTCATCCCCTCTTGCCACTCCAACTGCAATTGTTAATGCCACCAAGAACTCCACCACAACTGTCACGGAGCCATCCTTGATTGATCCACATGCTGTTGAGCAGGAGCACAATTCATCGCTGTCGCTATTCTTTGTCATTTGTGTGATTATGCTGGGCATTCTCTTGATACACTTCATGCTACAAACTGGCTTCCAATATTTGCCCGAGTCGATTGTGGTTGTGTTCCTGGGCGCTTTTATTGGATTGTCGCTGAATGTCATGTCTGCGGAGAATGGCAGCTGGAAACGGGAGGAGGTCTTCTCACCAATGGGTTTCTTTCTCGTCCTGTTGCCACCCATCATCTTTGAATCTGGCTACAATCTGCACAAGGGCAACTTCTTTCAAAACATTGGCTCCATACTGGTCTTTGCTATATTCGGTACAACTATCTCTGCTTTGGTCATTGGAGCTGGTATCTACTTGTTGGGCATGGCTGAGGTCGCGTATCGGTAATGCCAAAACAAATCGACTATTTTCCCATAGTGTTAACATTCATTCTTTCTTTTAGGCTGAACTTTTCCGAATCATTTGCATTCGGATCACTCATCTCAGCGGTTGATCCCGTGGCAACAGTAGCTATCTTCCATGCACTTGACGTCGATCCAATATTGAACATGTTGGTGTTTGGAGAAAGCATTCTAAATGATGCCATATCTATTGTATTAACAGCATCTATTACCATTAATGCCAACGCCGACGCCAGCACCGGCATTGCAGTGATGAGCGCCTTAAGAACATTTTGCGAAATGTTCTTTGCGTCGGCTGGCATTGGAGTTATATTTGCACTCATATCTGCATTGTTGCTCAAACACATCGATCTGCGCAAGCATCCATCTTTAGAGTTTGCCATCATGCTGATGTTTACCTATGCACCTTATGTCCTGGCTGAAGGAATACATTTAAGTGGCATTATGGCTATACTCTTCTGCGGCATCGTCATGTCACATTATACGCATTTCAATTTGTCAACTGTAACTCAGATCACCATGCAGCAGACGATGCGCACATTGGCGTTTATAGCAGAGACCTGCGTATTTGCATATCTGGGATTGGCCATATTTTCATTCAAGCATCAGGTGGAGTTGTCCTTCGTGATCTGGTCTATAGTGCTATGCCTGATTGGACGCGCCTGCAACATATTCCCGCTTGCGTATTTGGTGAACAAGTTTCGTGAGCACAAAATTAACAACAAGATGCAGTTCATCATGTGGTTCTCGGGCCTGCGTGGTGCCATTTCGTATGCTCTATCATTGCATTTGCATCTGGATAGCCAGGAGAAGCGACACGTCATCATTACAACAACACTAATCATTGTGCTTTTCACAACGCTCGTTTTGGGCGGCTCAACCATGCCGCTGCTGAAATACTTAAAGCCTGGCAAGAAACGTCGAGCACGTGGTTCGGCACGCTCCTCAAATGGAACAACACAACGTAAACGCAGCAAGTCCATATCCCTATCGAAGACACGCGAATGGGGCCAGGCAATCGATTCAGAGCACTTGTCCGAACTTACAGAGGAGGAAGATGTCTCCTTTACGCAGGCACGAGATCGCTTTGGACGCTTGGATCGCAAGTATTTCATTCCCTTTTTCACACGTCGCTTCAACAGCCAGGAACTGCACGAATGCAAATCCCAAATGGCCGATTTGACCAACAAATGGTATCAGGCCATACGCATTAGCCCTCTGGATTCAGATGAGTCTGATGATGAGATGGGACTATCGGCCACAACTAGTCAGAGTAATCTAACGCGAACTTAAGCTTAGCTAATGGCTCTTTTACTAGATGCATCGCAGTTGCCAAAAAGTATAGTCTATGTAAAACAAGAAAGAAAAGTTATTTTCGGCGTGCCGAAGTTATATACCCTTGCAGAATATTTTTGTTTAAAAACAAAATTTTTTCTATCGCAGCTATAAGATATAGTCGTCCGATTTTAGTAAAATCTGGTCAACATGTAAATATCATTCTTAAACACAGAACAGGTCAGTTTGTATTATATAGTTTCAGCAACAAAAAAGTTTTTCATACAAAAATCTATTTATCAAGCGATTGTTCCTATGGCAGCTATAAGATATAGTTATCCGATTTTGATGAAATTTGGTCAGAATGTATATAATATGCTTAAACTTTGATAATATGAGTTTGGTTGAGTTAACTTGAAAACAAAAAAAGTTTTTCATTCAAAAACTTTTTTGAACCGATCGTTCCTATGGCAGCTCTAAGATATAGTGGTCCGATTTTGATGAAATTTTGTTAAAATGTCATTCAACTTAGGAAAAGTGAGTCTGGTTGTGTTATCTTATAAAAGAAACAAGTTTTTCATACAAAAACCTATTTTTCAAAAAGAAGAAAGAAACATCTGACAAAATTAAAATACCCTCTGCAAGGGTATAAAAACGGTTAGTCTCAAAAACATATACGTGTTTAGTTCGAATGCAACTAGCTAATTTTACTTAATCTTTGTGTATTATATTTGCGTAATGCAAACTAATTATGTAATTCTATATCTAAGCACCCAATATGTATTGTATTTCTTTATGAATATGTGTAAATTTATTCTTCGTCGTGGTGGTGGTATATTATTTTTTTTTTTATCTAATCTATAAACGAGCTTGTAAGTTATATAATTAAGGATTTCAGGCATGGATTTTTAATATATTTTTGTTTTAACTTTATTGTATGTATATTTCTTTAATTTGTTGCGCTTCAATTTTGTATTATTTGTATGTGAGGCTATGGAATCCGCCATTTTTGAAATCACAAAAAAATTCGACTAAACATGTGTGAAATATTAAGCTTTAAAAATATTTATAATAAATATATTGTTGTAATATTTATATGCTGTGCGAAATTGTTATGCAAAAACCAAAAATAATTGTATTCCATACGAAATAAATTGTGATACATATATATATTGAATTTCAATACAAACACATTTTTAATATTAATATTATAATAATAAACGGACGCTTGTTTCCATATTTTTGAAAAAGAGCATACAGAATCTGCTGCAGAATAGTTGAGATGTCTCTACAAATAAATCAAATCATTCGCCTGCTGTTAAACTACAGCGCAGCGACCTCTGCTGATTTCTGTTCGCCTGGTATTTGTAATTTTGCAGGGGCTGTCCAGCTCTCAAATTGCGACACAGCTTTTGCGCGAGCAACAACAACCAGCACGAAAAATTTATAATTTGGCTGCAAAAATGCTAGCCAAACTTTGCTGAATACCAGGCGAACAGAAATCAGCAGAGGTCGCAGCGCTGTAGTTTAACAGCCGACGACTGCAAAATGTTAACATAACATTTGTAAATAACAGATTGCTCCCTAACGTATGCTGCACTTTTTTTTTTAAAAGTTTTGCGGCATGTTTAAAATAGGTTTTCTTCATTTTCAGCAGACTGTAATCCCATTTTGAAATTGTTTTTAATTGAAAATGCAAAATTGTTAACTTAAATATTTGATTTTATTACACTCATATATAGATATGTATGTAGGTACTCTTTATTTTTTACAATCATTAGCACAAAATACATAATTCACTCGTTGTTACAATACAATTATTATTATTAACGCTGTGTTTCAGCTATGCATGCAAACATTTTGTATATATGTACTTAAATTGTATAGTCATTTAACCTAATCATTTCTCATCGGAAGTTTGCAACATATCAAATCCATCTAATACTTTCGTATGAGTACTCATAGCTTACTTGTTAAACTATTCGCTAGGCTTGCACGTTGTTCGAATGATCTCCAGTGAAAGAGTATGAATATTTACGATCTTGTTTGATGTGATTTCTGTTTGATTTAATTACTTGCAATGCATTCTCGAAATGACTTATCAATGGATTTTAACTAATTTTGCTCGTGCTGATAAAGAATGTTCAAGGACTGCTTGATAAATCATACAATGTACGAGTATTCAAATAATGATAGCAATGCATTGAGTTCTGGTATTTGCTATATGTCTGTATGTTTTTTGTGATCTTTTCTTTTTTATAAATCATATACAGGAGCGTAGATTGAAACTGTTGGTTAATTATATAATATTATGATTATGATTGAGAATGTTATATAAAAAAAATAAAAAAAAAAACAAATTATACTAGTATGTAGGGAATACAGAGTGATAGATATACCCAAGAGTACTAGGCTAAAAACCCATTTACCGAATTCCAAAATGAACAGTACTTACATAGTATATACAAGGTTGGAAGTACTTAAAAGACTACAATGCTAAGATGAATGTGCTTATGAAAACTGGATACGTATTTAGTGTAAGGGTCTAAAGAGACACAAATTCAGTTGAAAATATTTATCACAAATTAAATTTACGTATTTATATTGTAATCCATTGAAAATATGTTAACAGGCAATGTTTCAGTTTTTCGTGTGTCAATTTTCCAAATAACTTAAACACATGCTATACCTTTTTAAGTGTTTTTCTTTTGTTTTTAAGTTTTTAAGCTACAATCTACAATTACGTAATTAAGTTTTACATATACAAAGGCTTATGCTAATATTGCGTTTTGAACCTACTTATAAGGAATTTCATATAAGCAGCAAACTATAGGAATATACAGAACACATACACATACACGTATACATATCATATGGGAATAAATAATTTTAAGTAACATTCTTCAAAAATTAAATAATTTTATCGTTGCCCTTCAACAAATTAGCTATAGTATATAAGAGGATGAAGAACATATTAACGAGTGAATACCGTATTTTGGGCTATTGTCTATGACAATAAGGTATCTACAACTATTTACTTTTTTGCTGTAGATAGTGTAGTTCTTGTCCTTTTTTGTTAAATTAAGCGTGAATTTTACTATCATGCTGCTTTTTAACACAAAACTGTGAACTTTTACGCCGGAGATTCTTCAACATCAACGTTATCGATGCGTGATGAGCGTATGCCAGATTTTCCAGTCCATGGATAGATGTCGGGACAGGGCTGACACGTTTTCATGTATCGCACGCCGGATTTATGCCAAAGATTGCAGACCTTTGGATTATTGCAACGCTTGGGTCGGTCCTAAGGTGAAGCAAAGAAAGTATAATTAAGACCTATTTTTATACAATAATATGGGTAAATCTATACTTTAACTACTTTCTCGAAAACTATATCCTTAACAGTGCTGTAAACGTTAACAGAGTAGCAAAATTGCAAACAGCGCTGTAAACGTTAACAGAGTAGCAAAATTGCAAACAACTCTACTACTCTGTTAATGCATACAGCGCTGTAGACGTTAACAGAGTAGCAAAATTGCAACAACTCTTCTACTCGTTAATATATACAGCGCTGTTAACGATAACAGAAGTCAGTTTGTATGCGATTGGACCAACTTTAAACGAAGTTTTTTTTACTTAACTATGCAAAAAAGTCAACTTCTACCACAGAAAGTCGCATTCTTAATTTTTTTCAAATTTTTGGAGACCAAAAATAGATTTTTTGGTTCGATTTTCGGAAAAGTAGTTAGAGTATAGATTTACAAAAATATTTTATACATTTAATATGTAAGATTACCCACCGAATAATCACACTGGAATGGCTGGAACGAATTAATTCTCGATGTAGGTGTCGGATCACGCACCCATTGTAGAGCCTGCCAGTTGGTTAGGATCCAAACATCTTGCATGGCGTTTATGGCATCAAGGAACTTAATGAAACCTTCCTTGTGGTGCGGCTGGGTGAACCAAGCGGCATGGTAAAACAAACCGAAAGGTGCCCTTTAAAAAAAGAAAAACAAGCCGATATGTCGATATGTAAATTGTATGACATATTTTCAATATTCACCTGTTAGTTGTGTAATGGCGATCGAAATTCTTCATAATCATTTTGGTTACACCCTCCGCATCACTGGGATTGGAGCAGGCATCACCCATGGAGCAACGTCCGCCATTCAAATCCTGCCACATAACCATTGGCACTTGCCAAACACCCGGATAACTGCGTGTCGGACAGGGCGGTATCATGCAGTCGTGAAAGATCTTATAGTCCAGCGTGTATGGCCACGAAGGAGGCCGGTTCTCATAGACGGGCATGGATGAGTCATAGGTGAAGTTGGAGTCATATAACATTTTATACATCTTGTTGCCACCAACGGAGAGGAATGGAGCACGCATGCCGCGTACATCGGATAGCTTGACGCCACCATAGGCCGCAAGTATTTCACGCTGTCCAGCAATTTCACGGGTCCATTTCTTCTGCGAGAACTGCTCGCCAAAGCTGTGACTGTGGATTGAAGCAGGTATATATGAAAACTGTGACTAGATTCTTATTGGTTAGCTTAATTTTGAGAAGCAACGGATGTGTGTGTGAGGTGTATGGTGTGAGGAGTGATGTGTATCGACGTGAGTCGTGTTGTAGTTAAATTTGGTTTTTGTTTTTCTTTGTTTAGGTTGTTCCATAGTGTCGCTGTCTAACTACTATATATCTAGACTACTTTTCAACTTCTCATTTAGGCCACTTACGAAACTGTGTGAGATGCCATTTCATGTCCATCGGCGTAAAGATTTTGCACTTGGCTGTAATCAGTCCATTCGTGAGAGACGTAGAATGTGGCTGTGATAGGGCAACCATTGGGATTGACACGTCCCTTCTCAAATAGATCCGTGTACAATTGCTTATTCAAATCATTTACAGAATCGTCGAAGGTCAAGAGTACAATTTGTGGTATGCTTTCAACAGGTAGCTCGCCTAGCAACCATAACGATAATTGACAATAGACGATGGGTTGGTGGTGGTGGTGGTTGATGTAATGTAGAGAAAATAAATATGATATGAATACAAAAAAACCAAGCATAGCATACACATAGACGCAAAGGAATAAAATCAAATAAAATATTATGATTAACGCGCATATATTGTTGATGTTTCTGAAGTTGACATGAAGCTAAGGACAATCCCAAATCCGAACTTACGAAACCGTATGCGAGGCCATTTCATGTCCATATGAATACATGTCCTGCACCATGCCATAATCCGTCCATTCATGCGATATATAGAATGTGGCACGCCAAGGACATCCATTGGGATTCTTGCGTGTGGCGTTATTAAATAGCTCGCCATAGAGATCAATATTGATTGGATTGATGGCATCATCAAAAGTAATCAGAACTATTTGTGGTGTCTCCGATACATTCAAATTGCCTAAGTTTTGTTAATTTTGTGTCATATTTGTTATAGCGACAAGTTATAAGCCAGGTACAGTTATACTTGCCAAATATGACAGTAGTTCAACCATCTAGCTGAAATTATCACTTACCGGGTATATCCTTGCCACCGCAGTAGCAATCAGGCAGCTGGCATACATCTTTACGGCACTTGGCTGCCGTCTTATCGGGTGTTGGCTGTGGGTATAGCGGTTCCGGACGTGTTGGAGGATATCTGTAGATGTCCACAAACTCTTGAGCTTTTGATACAATTGTGCCAGCGGGCTTCAGGGTTGGACGCGTACGTCTATTGAAAGTATAACATTTATTAGAGATGGTGAATAATTGTTCGGACCTGTTCCTGATACCACTTTCGATTCCAATTCACAGAAATTTATGTAGCATACTTTTTGGAATTCATTGAATTTGTATAAGATGCTGAAAGTATGCTTTACACTTTTGGATGAAATTGATTGGAAAGTGGAATTCAGAACAGCGCTGTTTACTTACGGTGGATGGGTTCCTCGATTAGGTGTTGAGACAACATCGCGATCCTGATTCGTGTATATGGCACTGCCACGATTTCTATTGTTGTTGTTATTGTTGTTGTTGTTGTTTCTAAATTGTGTTGATAAATTAGTTGATATTATTAAATAAAGCTGTTTATTTGTATGCGTTCGGACGAAATGCCAACCAATTATTTTATAGGCAATTGCTACACAAATAAGTAAGGGATCATACTTTTAGTTGATTAAAAAGTGCTTTAAATGGTTAGTGTTATTTAATTAACGTAAACCCAATCTATTTTAGTTATGTATATATATTTATATATATGTATGTATATAAGTATGTATATGTATGTACATGTGAATTATAATAATAATATAGCATTTCTTATCAGCAGCCAATTCGTTTTAAAATTTAAATTAAGTGAGAACCAAAAATGTATAGTATACTTATGTGTCTGTGTTGCGGGATTTGGGCTGTAAACCTAAGCTGAGAATAATATAAGAAGATATACTCGTAGAATAATATAACCCTTTGATGCTCTTTTCGCTTTTGTAGACCGCTGTAAGATATTATTTATATATAATAGTACAAGATATATATTGCAGATAACTCTCACTTATATTCAAATTGAATTTATCAATATCAATTTCAATTTTCTGTAGCATATGTATTTGGGGGACTCAGATGCTTAAACAACTTCAAGGCGGTAGACAATTCAAATTTTTAGTGCAGATTTACATACGTCTGTTTACTTAATGTAAACAAAAATACTTGGCCCTGTTCTGAATTCCACTTGCGTAACAATTCCACAGCATACTTTTAGCTGAGCATACAAATTACAAGAACGTTGTAGAAAACTAAACTTCTTCGTTTTATATTGTTCTTCAAAAAGGAATGCTTTATAGTTTTTTTTTTTGGTGAAATTGTTTCGAAAGTGAAATTGCGAACAGAGCTGACTAAATCAGAGCTCAGTAAAACGTGTAAAATGCAGTTAAAATTTAATAATTATGAGTATATTCGAAACGCTAAGTTGAAGTTGAAAAAAATCTACAAAAAAAATAATATAGCGAGTCGCAAAAAGTGAAGAAAAATTACAAAAATGTGCATTGGAAAATAATGTAAAGTGCAATTTCAACATTTTAGTTCTCACATTATTGTAAAATTTGTAAGATACATACAATATATATATATATTGTTATGTACATACATAATTTAGATGTTGCATTTAAGTATTTAATGCGTTTGCGTCAAAAATATAATATAAAATCATAAAAATCATAATCATAAAAAATATCAACAAAAAACCTAAAAACAACTAGAAAGATCGTAATACAAATTATAGAGAAATGTATGATAAGTTAAAAAACAAACGGGCCACCACCTAATCGGTTACGAATTGTTTACGTATTTTGTAGAATAGTACTTAATGAACACCGTTCTGTACATTGTTGCAACATTAAACAGAGCAGCTAATATTTAGTATTTACTTATGTAATCTTTGCACTAAAAATCAACGTAAAAACGATAAACGATAAACGTAATAGGCGAATAAGAATAAGAAACTATGCAGTTTTTTTTTTTTTTAAGTGAATTGGGCATTACTACTAGTATTACTTGTGGTCACAAAGATAGTAACTACAATAGTTTTTAGACTATTGTTGTTGTTGTTGCCTATATTGGTTGTTTTTGATTTACTTTGATTTAATACATAAATAGGCATACTACTCTCAGAAAAGCCAACAAACAACCAGAGCTCTACATAAGTGGGGTGAATGTGGGTAAAAATAATGAGAAACGAAAGCTACAATCAAAAATACTACTAAAGTTGTTTGGGTTTTTTTTGTTTTAGGAGACTAGAATCTGTGTTGAAATCAAAATTACGGTGAATTTTTATATATTTTTTTAAAAAAGAGAGAGAGAGAGAGAGAGTGGAGAGAGGAGAGTGATAATGCAGTGGAGTACAGCAACTAAGGAGCGTTAGAAACGTAGAAATCGCGTTTTTTTTTTTGTTTTTTGTTTTTTTCAATACCTTGAGGGAATTTCGTTGCACTTGGTGCTCAATGTGCTATCGGAGCACTTCACCGAGGCGGCAATGACAGCAGCATTGTTGTTGTTGTTGTTGTATTGGTGTTGTTGTTGTTGGTTGTTGTTGTTGTTACTGTTGGGTGCGAATTTGTTAGCACGACCCCCTGACATTTGATAGGTGGTTGAGGTAGAGCCTGGGCTAGACGATTGGGCGGCAGCAGCGGCAATTGAAGACTTTATGGCATTGTTAACCCTCGAAACTCGTGTTGTTTGTGGACCAAATATAGATACAGAGGAAGTGGCTGTAACTGTGGCAGTTGTTGTTGTTGTTGGGATTGTGGTTGTTGTTGTTGTTGTTGTGGTGCTAATATCTGGTATGCTAAAGTTTGCTATTGTCGCAACTGTGTCTAATATGCTCAAAGGGGAAGACTGGGTGTATGTTTTGGATGGGTTTACGGGCAACTTTGATGCATAAAGTGGCAAACGTGTTGTTGGTATCAATACAGGCAGAGTGGTAGTTGTAGTACTTGTTGTTGTCGTTGACTTTAATGTTGTCGTTGTCGCATTTCGACTTGTTGGCACATATAGCTGTTTGATTTCATTCACGGCTGCTTTTATTTCGGGTGCGGAAATTTCATCCACAAATTGCGGTGAGCCGCTCTCATCACTATCGCTGGCAGCCAGAAAATGCTGCAGTTGCTCCAAGACATTGGCAGAACGGAACTTGTTACGTCCATTTGCGGTTGTGATATAACCAGCATTCTGCAAGCTGTCTGCTAAAGTGCGCTCTGCCGTTTGCTGGCGATATTTGTTAGAGTACAGAAACTTGACGGGTGGACGATCTGTTATAACAACAATATGATCTGTGGAGCTGGACACATCCTGGCCAAAAGCTGAAGGCTCTGTGCTAAGGCTCTGCTCAATGCTATTGTCCTGTTTCGTTTCAAGTGGCTGGTGTGCTATTAAAGCTTCTGCACGTGGTGCATCTGGTAAAGTGGCTTCGTTTTCAATGGGATTGCGTTTGGCTGAATTGTTGATGGTTTTGGAAGCGGAGGATGCTACTTGATAGCTATAGGCTGCATCCTTGGCCTGTTGTGCTGCCTTGTAGTTTTCATATTTTTCCCTAGACTTAGCCGTTGGTCCCGACAACGTTTGTCGCAGGCTGTTGGCCACACGAACACGATGCGTTTTGCGCCTTGGATAAGGATTGGGTGTGGAACTCCTCAGCTCATAGCTGCTGGGCATCTTAAACTTGGGCGCATAGGTCGTAGGCTCATCCACACTGTCTAAATTATAGCCTACAGTAGCTGCAGTGTAACGTGAACGACCACGTGGACGCACAGGCGATTCAGAAAATTGTATGGGAGATGAAGTGACAACAGCAGAGATTGTTGTCGTAGTTAAAGCTGCCTCCGTGGGTAGACTTATGGGAGTGTTCATTGTGGTGGTGGGCACTGTGGAGGTAGTTCTGCTAGTTGTGCTGGACCTCAGCAAGCTTGCTGGTGGTCTTTGGGGACTAAAGGTGCTTAGAATGGCATCACTTATGCTGAAATTGCGAGCATTGCCCGTTGCCATTGTTGCAAAGATCGATTGGCTGACATTCTTTTGAGGAGTGCTTATCAAAAGATAGTTTTTAATGGACTTGGGCGTTGTTTGAAGAAAGGATACGGAGGCTGGTGCATTGGCATAGCGTGGTCTTGTTGTTGTTCGAAGATTGTTGTAAGGCAGCCTTTCGTCTTGCAGCAGGCTCTCCAGACTTTTATAGGGCGAAACAAAACGCATTGCGGGATTGTTTGTGGCACGATTCAGATTATCCTTGAAGAGATTTGCACGAGCTGTAAAACTTTGTCCAGAGTTCACTCGTTCTGTGCTTGTACTTGTAGTAGTGGGAGCTCTTGTTGTAGTTGTAGTTGTTGGTTTAGTGGCAAGTTCTGTGATGATCGCTGGAGGCAATGTTGTCTGTGGTTTGCTTAGTGCTTGCTTTATAGTTGGACGACCATTTCGCCAGACACGCAGTGGAGCATATGTTGTGGGTATAATATCCTCATAGTCGCCAGCATTAATATGTACTTGAGTGGGTGGCAAACGGGTGGTTGTTGTGGTGCTGGTTGTTGTGCTTGTGCTGGGTTTAAATAGGTGTCCACTGTCTGGGCGCTCAAAAAGCGGCTCTGAGACATTCTCCTCATTTAACGATTCCTCCGCTCTCAAACTAAAACCATGCGATCCACTTTGCAGACTATACTGATAGGCTTTATTAGGTCTCGTTGTGCTGGAGCTATCCAAGATTTCCGTTTGAGTGCGATTTGTTGTCGCTCTAAAGCTCTGGGGTTCGACATCGGATAGCACATAGGTTTGTATGCGTTTGCTTTGATTCTGCTCGGTGGATGTTGATGGAGTTTTCTCAAAACTGTTATACAAATTCTCTCTTATATATGTTTTTGAAGACTTTTCTGTGTTTGTGCGCACCAAGTTGTTGGTGCCATAAGCTGCAGCATTGATAAAATCCAGGAAACGTGGAGCAGTGCTTGTCTCAAAGGCACGGCTGCTGGGTATCTCCGCCGTGTGGACATGCACATGCTGGCTCTCATCGTAAATAGTCTCAACATGATCTAAAGTACTACTACTACTATTTGCACTGTTATCTACCAAAGTAGGAGTAGGAATTGGAAGTGTAGTTGGGACATGGTTCTGAGTTTGTGAGCTATTTAGATTTTGGCGTTTACTAAAAGCCACAGCACTAACTAGGGACTTGGCAAGAATCTGTAGCTTGGATTTGAGAAAGGGATTGGAACCATAGGTAGGGGGTGGTGTTGGTGGCGGTGGTGGTTGCATCGTTGTGCTGGTCGTTGTTGTGGTTGTTGTTGTACTGGGTGCTTGTGTAGTACGTGGGCTTGTGGTTGTTGTCTTTAATTTGATTATAACATTTTGCTTAAAGTTTTTATTTGCATGCGCTTTTGAGCTGTTGAAGAAATGTGTATTTATAATAAACAATCACATTAATGTTAGTAACTTATCCAGCTGACTTTTTGTGTTGTGTGTGTGTGTGAGTGTTTTTGAAATAATATAACTTAATACACTGGTTCTCAATATTTGACTTGTATATATCCTAAAATCGGTAAATAATTTTCCTATATCTTATTAAAAAAAAAAAGCACATGCCATGCGAAATTCGCGAAGCCATGCGCGAAATACCTAATTATTTATTTATTATTTACTTATATGACGATCATGCAATGAGTTTCAGCGTACACAAAAATAAACAGATAAGACAGAGAGAGAGAGAGATTTAGTGTAAGAGAGTTGTGAAGTTACAATCAGCATTTAAAAGTAAACTGTAGCCAAATATAATAGCCCTAAAATGAACAGAAAGACTGCATCCAATAAGCAAAATGATTACATTTGCCTAGATTTCCCCGCAAATGTAACTTTATCAGCTAACTTGAATTGGTTTTGATTGCTTTAAAGTTAAAACTAACTTCTAAAAGCTAAAACTTGTGTAAACAGTGTATAATATCGAAAATCATGTTGTTTTTTTGTAGTGTAGGATTATAACAGTGTTGCGATCAATTCATTGATTTTGTAGTGCATTTATCATTTCAATGGCATTGAAAAAAGTAATACTCAATGAAAATATTTTTAATTAGCATTGAAAAAAGTAATACTTTATGAAATCATTTTTAAATAGCAATGAAAAATGTAATGTTTAATGAAATCATTTTTAATTAGCATTGAAGAAAGTAATGCTTAATGAAATCATTTTTAATTAGCAATAAAAAAAAGTAATACTTAATGAACACATTTTTAATTAATTAAAAAAAAATAATGAACATTGTTTTTGCATTGAATATTTGTGATGATTTTGAATTTCATTTGCATTACAATTGATTTTGATGAAAAATAGAAATAAATTCCAGGAAATACCGAAAAACTTAATTTTGGCTCTTCAAATTGGTTCTAAAATTTCAGAATATATCAAATACATAATATTGATATTTTTATGGTATATTATTTTCTTAACGCTAATTGAAAATCTTTGCATTAAGCATTACTTTTTTGAATGCTAATGAAAAAATACAGATAATGCTTAAAGACACAACACTGTATTGTAGAAATGTGAACTGATGAGATACTTATATCTAATCATTTAAAAGCCAATTAGCCAATGGGGGCCAATTTTAGAGTATTATAGAGAAAGAGAGAGAGAGAGAGAGGGAGACAGCAGACGCAGTCTACGTATTTTAAATATCAAGTACGGCATTTTTGACTAATTTTGGGCATAGAAAGTACCTTGACGGTTGCAATGTTGTTGTTCTTGAAGGGGGCTTTGTGACGGTTTGTGTGGTGATGGTTGTTGTTTTGGTTGTGGCAATTTTTGTTGTACTTCTGGCTGTGACTGGAGATGTTCTCAAGATCGGAGTGCGTGTAGTTGTAGTCGTTGTGAACTTCTTAGTTGGGCTTAGTTTAAAAGCTGAGGCAGGTTCTGTGACATCATTGGCAATCAGATAATAATCATCCGTATCTACTGATCTTGGTGGTTGAGTGCCTCGACTACTCTTCAATGGAGTGCGCTCGCTTTGATAGTACTCCTCGGGTGAATTAGAATAACTAAAATCTCCCTCCTCATAGCTTATGCTTGGATTGGTAATCGTGTCGTAGTAGTTGCGTGCATCTGGGCTTGAGGTCGTGGAGGCAGTTGCACGTGTATCCAGGGTTTGTATGGTCACCACTTCGGCCCTGGTAGATAGATTTGTTGTTGATTGGGTGTAATGGTTGGTGTTTGTGTAATGTAGTTGTAGTTGCAATTGCAGTTGCACCTCACAGATGAAAATGTATGTAAATTTTGATGCATTTTGTGTATGTATTTTCCTAATGTACTAATTATTTACTAGGTCATGCTAGCTAACTGAATTGAATGTTTCTTGAATACGAATACTGTTTTTCTTGATTCCTCAAGTACACTGACTAGTTGGTTGCGTGTGAGTAAGATTTTTTTCTGCTAGCTAGTTAGCTTGTGAGGCATATATGAGTTTACAAAAATGTATTCAACAAGATGCTACCAAATATGAGTTTTGAGGTGCGATTACAGAACAAAATAATAGTACTTACCGTTGTGGTGTGCGCGTTGGCTGATCGTACACATTATCCTGTTCGATCTGGTATGGGGTTATATATATATTTAACATGCCGTTTAGATAAATAGTGTTTGAGATCTTGGTAATGTTTGGATAGTTTTTACTTCCTGTTCCCATTAAAAATGGGGAAAAAGGGAGATATATAAAGTACTGCAAATGTGTGTAACAGACAGAAGGAGGCATTTCCGACCATATAAACTATATATATACTTGATCAGGATCAACTGCCGAAACGAACTAGCCATGTCCGTCTGTCTGTCTGTATGAACGCGTCGATCTCAGAGACTATAAGAGCTAGAGACACCAAATTTGACATGCAAATTCCTATATACCGTACGCAGATAAAGTTTATTTCAAATTTCGGATTCTTTCGATTTCACTTGGCGTAGCGCTGTCCAAACATTACCCAGATCTTTACAATCCATATTGCCCACAAAACTCACCTGTGCATTGAGATCCTCATCATAGTCCGTATTGTAGCTCAAAGCGGGCTGATTGTTGTAGTTGGGCCTTTGTGCTGGTGTTGGCGTTGTCAATATTTCCAAGGGACGATAGGTTGATTGTTGTTGCTGACGGACTGTCGACTGATATTGTTGGGGCTGTTGGTGTTGTTGCTGCTGCTGTTGCTGCTGTTGTTGCTGATGTTGTTGCTGATGCTGTTGCTGATGCTGTTGCTGATACTCAATATCCCTATACAAATCAATATCGTCGTCGTAAACAGAATAGTATGATGAATCATAGGGATTTGGTAAGGCATGTGCCTGTTGCTGTTGTTGTTGTTGCGGTTGTTGTTGTTGTTGGAATGGTGTCGGTTGTTGTTGTTGCGCCTGCTGTGTTGTTTGTTGGTAGCCACCCCCATGATTGAATATGGATGTATTGTAGTAGTTACGATTTGACGGTGGAGCTTGTGAACTTTGTTGTTGTTGAACAAAGATGTTATCGGAAGTTTGCGCCAAGTTTGTCAGCGATGACGGTGAAGATGACTCAACTCTTAACACACACACACACACACACATACAACAAATTGTAATTTTTGTGGGTAGAGCAAACGGCGTAAGATTATTTACATTAACGAATATACACAATAATTGAAATAATTGATGGTAATCATATAATACATGTGTAGTAATGTTTGTAGAGGTAATGACAGTTTTTCATATGTTACAAGGAGGGAGAGAAATGCAAAACGAAAAACAAAAGTAGTTAAAAACTCAGCATAAGAATATATAAGTATGTCATATTATGAACCGTTTAGTAGGTGAGTAGTGATGAATGGTGATGAGTTTAAGTAGGTTAAAGCGTTTGAAATATTGGTTAAAGCAACCCAGTCCTTTACAAATTTGTTTTTAGTCAACTGTACAGCTTTTGGTAAGTATCATCTGTTTTTTTTTTGTTTTTTTGTTTTTAGTTATGGGTAAGGTCAGAACGTAAACGTATAAACAGTATTCGCCGACGGGCAGTGGCAGTTATATATTTAGTTTAATATTTATGTATTTATATTTATTTACATGTAACTGCCAGATTTTTATGTGTAGTATTTGTGTAGCGGGCACAAAATAATTGAACAGCAGCGACTCAATCGACGACTTTTTTTTTATAACTACCTTTGTCTGTTTTCCGTCATTGAGCTCATGTGTATCGAGTTCAATTGCAGTCCACCGAAACCACCGGGTATCGGCTTGATATGGCCAACACCACGGCTGCTTTCATTCAACGGACGCTCCAATCCCTCCTGCTTCTCTCCAGCTTGCGTCACCTGCCACTTCTGCTGTCCGCGCGTGCGTTGAGGTCGCACGGTGTAACGCATTCTGGTTGGCGCAGGTGTTGTGGAACTTGTGCTCGAACTTGTTCTGGTTGGATTTGGTGCACGGATGTGACTATCGGTTGTGGTGGATCCTTGATATTGTGGCAGACGTTGCTTCAGTTCCTGGAATATGTCGCTGGGAAATCGTATAAAGGCAGGCACTTCCGTACCTGCGCTGGACTGATTGAGTTGTGAGAAATTTGTAAAAGGACGACGTGTTGTCGTTGCCTGCATGAATCCAGTCTGCGAATTGAAGCGTATTTTGGCCGGGTTTGCAGTCGTTGGTCCAACAGTGGTTACCTGTGGACGTGGAGGTGCCATTGTCTCGGACATGGGCATATAAGGTGGCATGCGTGATGGTGGGAATATATCCTCGTCAATTTCATCATCGTATTCCTCATCATAATATTCAACAGTTCGTTCTGTTGTGGTAGTAATCTTTGGCCTTGTTGTAGTCGATTGATTAAATTTGAAACTTTGCTTGTTGATTTGATTTTGTATGCTCTTAACAAAGGTTTCATAACCCTTCAGAACTCGAGTTGTTGTTGCTACAGTCGGCACAGTTGTTGGTATCTGTATGGGGGTCAGGTTGGAGGTTGGAGTCAGTGTCAGTGTGGGTTTGGTTCTTAGTATAGGACGGGCTGTTGTTGTGTTGACAGGTCGTCGTAGAACCAAAGCGTTGCGAACATTGCCGCTTCCATCATTGCTAACCTGCTTGAAGTACTTGATTAATGGATTAATTGCCGGATTAAAGCTTGCTAAATCACTTGCTTTCAAGTTTGCCATAAATTCATTTATATTAAATTGAAAATTGGTCAGCTGAGGTTGAGGCTTGGCTGTCGTCGCTGCTTTGGTTGACTCCAGCTTGGGTACTGCCGTGGAGCTGATTGATTTGGTAAATGTTTGATAAGATTCTGGTAGAGTAGTATTCGAGGCGTAGCTTATGCCCACGGGCAGATGTGACAAGTCTCTATAAGGTATCTGCTGCAGCTCAGTGGGCTTGTTGTAAGCCAAATTGGGCGCCGAAACAATATTAAAATTGGGCGTCACATGCAAAGGTGTAACTGGAGGACGCACTTTTACTGCAGCAAGCTCTATTTGATTCAGTTTGGCATTGTTGTAGACGCCCTTCATCTTTTGATTGGCAATAATATTATATTGAAAGTAATTGCTTTCGGTTGTAGTCTGTGGTTCTTGTGCTTGACCTATGCTGTACTGCGATACAAGTTTGCCTGTATAGCTGGGTGTGTTTTGAGCTTGTTCTGGCTTGTTATTGTTATTGTAAAATCCACCCATGGTGCTGTATTGTCCATAGTGTCCATTTGGTGTGACTTGTTGTGTCGCTTTTGTTGTGGCATAGTAGTCAAAGGGTGTTCTTTGGGTGCTGGGCTGATTGGGTGCAATGGGCTGATTATCCAAATGAAAGTAGGCAAAGTTTTCAGTTTGTATTTGTTTGCGCCTTTCTTTCAACTCCTTTAACTGCTGTATCAGGTAGGGCAGTAAGCCAGCTTGGCTCGATTGTTCCGGCCTTGAACTGCTTGAACTAGCTGCACCGTAGTAGTTGCCAGCAATGGGTCTAAAGTCATCCTCCAAAGGAGGCGGTGGCAGTGACAAATTGTAGCCAGTATAATGCGAAGTGGGTTTTTGGCCATATTGCTGCTGTTGTTGCTGCTGCTGTTGTGGATGTTGTTGATGGTGTTGATGGTGTTGTGGCTGTTGTTGCTGTTGCAGATACGCTTTATAGCCAGGACTTGGGCCTAGCTGATTATAGTTGTGATTGCTATGCGTTTGATGGCTGGGTGGCGTCAAATAAGGATTGAAATTACCAAAACTATAACCATTTTTATGTAAATAAGGCTGCTGAGCAGGTGTATCAATGGAGCGATAGTTATGATAGTTTGGAGACGCCTGTGGAAAGGGACGCAATTGACGCGGACGTCGCTTAGATTCTCCAACAACAGTATCGTTGCTGTCTTCATAGTCCTCATAGTCAACATGAGTGATCTTGGATGAGTATTTCTGCGGCTGAGTGACAGCTGGAGCTGCCTCATCATAATGCTCTTGTGAGTTGTTTGAGTTATTTGAAGTATTGGAGCTATTTGATGTTTCGCCACTGCCCAATTGGCTACTGGTGGCGCTATCTGGCTCCATAATTTCGCTGGAGGTGTTTGAATCATTGTTCATTTCAGTAGTTGTTGTAATAGTTGTTGTAGTAGTTGTTGTTGTTGTTATATCCGCTGGCGTTGTCGACTCTAAATCGCGTCGTTTGCGTACAAGTCGATTATGCGACAGTTCGTCCAATTGTGCAATTGTCAGGTCGTCGTCCAAGCTTTCGCTGTTTGCGTACAGAGTTAAGCCAAAAAAGCAATTTCAGTCGGTTTGGTTTGTTTTGGTTTGGTTTTTGGAGCAAAATATAGAGATAGTGCAGTATGCATTGTATGAGAAAAATAGTAGTACAATGAGTTAAAATAGAATACTAAAACAGTTTTGCATTTTGTTTTTGAAAAATATAGGCAATAGTAAATAGTAAGTAGTTAATAAGTAAAGAATAAAATTCTAATATCAAAAGCGACGGCAGATGAGGCACTACAGTTCAAAACAAACGGTGAACAACGTTGGGGCACGTAAATTACCTGTAAGCGGTACCAAAGGTATATGACCCAATTTTGCCATGATTGGGTATAGCATTGATGCTGGCTTGGTGGATGATGCCATCACGGTCCCGCTGCACCTGGCTTACAGTACTCGGCTGGCCACGATAAACACGCTGTTGCCGATCGCTTTCCTCCTCTTCAACAGGTGGCAGTGTCTCCTGTGCTTCGGCATAAAGCTATGGAAATATGGAAATACGTGCACGTAAGTATATAGAAATACACTGATAGAAATAATGAATTGTGAAATTTGAATTTGAATATGACCTTTTTTTTATAATTTTAAAAATTAAAACTAAATATTTTCTATTAAAATTGGAAATGAAACATTTTAAGATTGCATTTTTATATGAAGAATCATATAAATGATTAATTTTGAACAGTGTAGGTTTAGATTTCATGTTTTCTAATCGCAAACTTACTTTAGCAATTTCTTCCTGCGAGTCCAGCAGCGACTTTGGCTGACCGCGCGACGTGACCACAGGATTTGGGGGCACACGGAGCTCTGGTGGCGGTGGTATATGCTGAACCTGCGCCTGGATGATCTGTGGTGGGGAACGATGATACTGCGGTGGTACTGTGACTGTCTTCTGTGTGGCTGCTGGGCTGGTGAAGGCGGCTCCAAAGCGAATGCGGCTGGGAACATGTTGATGCTGTTGCTGTTGTTGAAACTGTTGTTGTTGCTGTTGTTGCTGTGCCTTGTTACGTGAGGCGCCACCTAGCTCAGTTGAGGTGGCCGACGTGCCACTGTCCACAAGCTCGCAGCCAACATTTCTGGGCCAGTCGCAAGTTTGCAACTCATGCGAGTACATTAAACCCCCAGTGCAGCTCTCGAGTAGTGCTCCTCCGAATACGCATACGTAATACTGTGTACAGTCCGAAGGATGAGGATAATATCCGAATTCCTCCGGACAGTCAAAACTAACGCCATTTGAGCTCGTTGACTTAACATTGGTGCCAAAGCTGCGTGAGTTGGTGATGCGTGATGCACGTTTACTTTGTGCATTTGTGGATCCTGCAAATTGAAAAGGTAAAAGAATGGTTTAATTACAAAGTCTTGAATTTGTGATTCAATATTTTTCAATTCTAGTAAATGATCTTCCAAGATTTTCAACACTTTGAGCTTCTTCAAAAGCAATTTTGTATGTCACTTTTTGGTCTTGAATTGGCATCTAGATTGAATTTATATTCTAGTTTTATTTGATTTTGATAATAATGATTTTTTTTATTTTTTAGATATCAAAATTAGCATAAAACGCTATTTCAATGATGAACTTTAAATGAAAATATATAAATTGGGAAATCTTAATCTTTATCTTAGCTTCCCTTCCCTTCACTTCGTATGTATTGTTCTATAACTGAATTGCATTTGGTTTAAGTTAAATTTTGAAAACATATATTTAGTATTTTTACTGCACACTTGATATTTCTGCCCCAGTTTTTCGTAAAATGGCGTAAGGGGGACGAGCTGTAAAGACTTGACAAGTGCGTTTTGACATTGTTCGGGAAGTACTTTATCTAAAAATAATGTGTACAGTTTTTTTGAAATCACTTTATTTGCATTTTGAAAGCATTTAATAAACAGCCAATGAACAATTTGGTGTCGCTTTAATCTCTTTTTATGTGGTTCATACAAAAAAAACTCGATTACGTTATTTGTCTCATTTAAATTCTTGCAAATACTGTTGCGTGATGGCAGAATTTAAATTAAAAAAAAAAATACCAGCTCACGATCGGTAGAATGAACGGCATATGCCGTTGTTGTGGTAATTGTCGTACATTCTGAGGTTTATGGTTTTATTGTTATCGCAATCTGCAAAATAACCAAAAACACAAAAAAAATAAAAACAACAACAACGAAAAACTTAAGCACTAAACTCGCTGCCAAAGCCAAATTAATTTTGTATAATCAGCGATCAAATGGTGACAATTCGCTATAATAAGTTTTAATTATAGGAAAAAAACGTGCTAGACGTAAGGCTTACGTAAAAAAAGCAAGCCAGCTAGCAAAAGGCAACTGCACCCAAATAATGGTTGACCCATAACCGTAACGTTTGCCACAGAATTGAGGAAACGAGCAACAAAAGCCACAAAATGCCATTTAAAGTCAAGAAAATCTAAACAAAAAAAAACAAAAAAAAAGCTAAAACTGATTAGTAATTCAAACAATTGAAGCCCAATTTGAATTCAATTGAAACGAATTCGTTGCAATCAAACTTATAGCAACTTGCAACTAAAATTTAAACTTCAAAACAAAGCTAACACAACCCCAGACAGCCCCAAGCCAATGGCGCGACCAATTGCAGCTTGGCTCGCCCAATCTATGGGCGCATTGTAATAATTGGGGCGGAAGTTGTTTTTTTTTTTGTTGTATTTTTGCTCTCATTGGACATATACATATCTGTCTGAAAAATATTTCTGAGCTGGCTTGGCAAAACCACAGCAACAGCTAATAAATTAAACTCGCTTGCAACACATTCAAATTATGCAAGGAGTCCGCTGCGGCACGATGTCAGTCAACCTTCGATTTCCATTCAGTTTTTGTAGTTGCTAGGTTGAAAAAAAACCTTAAGCCTAGAATGTGAGACACACAGCTAAGTCCACTCTTTTTTTTTTTTTTTTTTTTTGGTTTTTTATTATTAATATCTTGGTTTGACTTGGGGCACGGACGGTTTATTAGAGTCTGTACTCTATCACTTTTAAGAGGCAGAGACCCACCTACACTATGCTACAAACTGAGCATTATTATGCTACGCTTTAATTGTAACGTGAGCATTTTACAAACAATAACAAGTTATAGTAACACGCCGTTAAGTTGCACTTTTGACCAGACATGAAACGGCACGAGAGGCACCTTATATTTTACGAGCAACATAATATACGAGCCGAGTATTTGGTTTGTTTTTTGAGACACCTTTTTCCCGCAACAAATTTACATTCACTTTTATTGTGGTACACCAAAAAAAAAAAAAAAAAACAAAAGCGTTTCTAAGCCAGATAAAAGCCTTAGGCCGCCAACTGGCACTCTTAAAATTGTACAACATTATGTATTATAATTGGGCGTAGATGAATTGTTAATTCGTTGTTTTGGATCAAAGGCGATCTATGATCAACTACTTAACAGAAACCTGACCCACTCTGCCTATCAAGAAAGTACTAGAGTAGAAGACATTCTTGTCATTTATATGTTATTGTATGCTAAGCAGGGATCGTATATAACAGTTATCATATACAATTTGAACTCAATAAAACATTGCAAAGAAAATTGCTGACAATAAAATGAAATAAAAAGTTCTATTCGGTACATATCTTTTGAAATCTTTAATTCTTATTTTCGATTTTCAAATAACTAACAGAATAACTATTATTTTCAAATTTTAAAATAAAAGACAAAACGTTATGTTTTTTTACTTTTTGATAAAAATGTGCTGAGAGCTGTGTGTTCATACGGACAGACGGTTAGACAGACAGACGGACAGACAGACGGATATGGCTAGTTCGTCTCGGCTGTTGATGCTGATCAAGAATATATTCAGTTTATATAGTCGGAAATGCCTCCTTCTGCCTGTTACACACATTTGCAGTACTTTATAGCTCCCTTTTTCCTTTCCTTTTTAATGGGAACAGGGAGTAAAATTACAGCTATTCTGTTTCTTATTTTAAAAATCAAAAATAATTATTAACAATGATTTATATTTAAGAAATTTCTCTTTCTCCCTCTTTCTCTTTGATCCTGTGTAACTAACTATGCTATCCATAACCCTTTTCGTATCTTATGTTCTGATTATAACAATCTTTTCCATGTTATAGGTAATTCTACATATATTGCTACACTTAGAATTTCACTCCTTTCTCAGCTATCCAACTTGTTGGTTTATTTACTAACTTCTTGGTCGGATTGGGTCTTTCTTTGTTTTAATTTTTTACTGTGTCGACTTTTATTAGTCGACATTAAATAAATTTAATTCTTAAAAAGCAACTTTTATTTGAAAACTTATAGCTATTACATTCCCTAATGCTAAGCATTTGTTTCTATTGGTTCAGGTTGTATGGTATAGTACGTCACATGTGAGTAATCGTGTCAAGGCTGATGGTTGAGATCTACTTAGCATGCAGTGCATACAGCATACAGCACGCACCACACCGCAAATTGTGTAATTATCGCGCAAAAACGTCGCAGCTTTCAAATGCAGCACTGACCGAGTGAGTGACTATCTGAGTGATATACGCTTTGTGGCTAGTAGAGTGCAAAAAAAAAGTAAGCTAATCACGTGCCAATGGCAATTGGCCATGCAAAAGCCTAGAGCCGCCATCGCCTGGGATGACATTTGTCTTGGCCACATTTCAGTTTCTGTTTCTGTTTCTGTTTCTCTGTTTGCAGCACACAAACAACACACACCTGGCAACAAACACACAACTGTCGATTCATTGTTGCTGCTTGTACTTTCTGCTCCACTAAACAAAATGTGTACGTGGCTTTGCTTAAACATAGCTAAAGCCAGACTTAAAAACCTGAGCCAGAGTTAGAGTTAGAGTCAACTCTAGAGCTATAGAGTTAGAGCTAGAGCGTGGCTGGGTCGTTATGCAATGCACAGTAATTCGGCCATAAGCCTGATTGGCTTTATTTTTGTTTTTTCTTTTTTTTTTGTGAGTTTATTCGCCGCTTGTCGATTGCTTCGGCTTTTTTTTTTTTTGCTGCTCTACTTGTTCGAAAATAAGTGCAACACATTACGCGACTTTTATTGAAAGTGAAGTACTATACACACAGCATAGCACACAGCACACAGCACACAGCATAGATAAAAAGGTAGCCCGACAAATACTCCGATAATTTCAATTGTACATAATATCTATTGATACGCTTTTCTGTCACTTGTCTGTAATTTATGGCGCTTAAATAATATATTCAACTTATGACTTCCGGTCATTGCTAACGCAATTTGGTAGCATTAGCTTATTAATGTATTTATAATGCACATGCTTCGTTTTGAAGCGTTTAACAGAATATATTTTGTAATTTGCAAAAAGAGTCAAAACCTCTTAAATCACTTTTGAGCTTTTCAAAACGAACGCATTTTAAAACAAGTAAGAACGTTGCAGTCGGTTGCACCCGACTGCGATATACTCTTTTTTTAGCCTCTTTTCGGAGTCAGAAGTGGGCGTGGCAATTGTATTTTTGCTCAAATCTTTCAAGTTTTGAAATCAATTAAGTATGGTTGGGCCCGTTTTGCAGGTTTGGGAGAAACAAACTTTGCTTGATTTTTTAGTCAGATCAATCAAGGATGTGATAAGTAGCCCTTGTGCTAAATTTGGTTACTCTAGTTATAAAACTGTGAAAAATATAGGTTTTTGCGGTTTGTGGGGGAAGGCGAAGGGGTGGGGGTAGATCTTGACACTCTGTCTGCCTATGGTATATATCAACATGTATACCAAGTTTGGTTGCTCTAGCTTCAAAACTGTGGAAAAAACCTGCGTTCATACGGACAGACGGACGGACATTTCACAAACCCAATATACTCTTCTTTTTTTTTTTCAAAACAAAACTAAAAAAAGAGTATAAAAAGATACAAAATAGTTACTGAATATTCATAAGTAGCACTGTTTATCAAATGAAGTGTGTGGTGTGAAACGAAGATAAAGAGTTTCGTTATACCAATTTATATAATTAAATTTTTAACATTGATTAGTTCAAAAGGTGTCAATTTATGCTCAAATTGAGTTGCTTTGACATTTTAGTCCAGCTTGTTTTCTAAAAGCATTCATTTTGAATGAACTACATGCGTAAAGCGAGGCACGTTTTGATTTATTTAAACTAATTTTGAAGAGCGTTTGTTTTGAAAATATATTCATTAGCTGTTGACGGTTCAATTTTTGATGTATTGGAGTTCGAGGGATGTATCTTTTTAAAAGGTGCTGTCGTTGTTAGGCTTTTTTTTTTTGTAATGGTTCAATTAATTTTTGGCAGTTGTATTTGCACGCTTCTATTAATTATGATATCGTATAGCAGCAAGTTTGTATTTATTTTTGTTGCTGAGTCTTTCGCTTCGCTGGGTGCGGTCCACAATTAAACGCACGCTTCGCAGATGAAAACAAAATAAATCATTGGTCAGCTTTCAGTTTTTAATCGATTGCACAATTCAACAAGAAGGCGTATCGGATAGCTCGAGGCACAGCACAGCACAGCACAGCACAAGCAACCTTCCTTTTGCTATATTTTGCACTCTTTGCTATTTCTTTTGTTACTAACTAACTATAACTAACATTGGAGCAGCTGACTGAACAACGATTGCCTTCCAATCACTTTGCATGTGCGCAGGAAGTTTTATTTTGATCATCTAAGATTTTGCTTTCTAATAGAGCGTCACGTTGGGTACTACTGTCACTTCCTGGGTGCAAAGTCACCGCAAATCTCTACTATAAAGACTCATTATTTTACGACTTAATGCGTGTGGAATTACGACGTGTGCTTCGTGTGCTCCAGAAGCTGAGAAAACTGTAGGGTATTACAGCTATTTATATGGTTGTCTGTGTATTTAGTAGCAAAATTCGCTGGCAGATTCAAGTGTCTTGAAATTGAGTTGAGTTGTGGAGTAGAGTGGAGTGAGGTGGAGTGCTGCTGTTATGCTTGCAACAAAATTCCAGATTAAATATATAAACGCAATAAATTTGTGAGCTATCGAGAGACCCCAGAGTCAATAAATTACTTTATTGATTTGCATCTTGCGGCCAGTTTTGTTATAATTAAAGATTTATGCGCTAACAAATTGCAGCCATATGTGTTGCTACAGACTGTGAACTCTTTTTCAAGCCTTTTATTTGGGTGTCAATAAATAACCATAAGCTGACAGCTGCAATATGACATGGCTCTTTAGACTTTGTGCAATTTGTAATAGTTTTATTTTCGAAACAATTGTCAAACAACAAGTGCTGCTCACAACTTATTGATGATACTAACTCCTTTCCTTTTGATATACATATCTAAATGACGCTGAGATACTTTTGCGATTGCGACCACCAAATTCAAAAGTGAGAGCATTTTTTGCAACCCACTATTTTATATGCAGCGCAAAACAGGAAATATACAACTATGCAACACTCGCCTGGTTTTCTACTTATTGCTATTGCTATTGCTATGGTTGCTACGGTCAGCTAGATGCTGTTGGCCCCCTCTAAAAAAAAACTCTCAAACTCAACTCTAAAAACATTGGCTACACTGCAGCTCTAAATGTTTTTGGCAGTTATGTAACAAGGCTCCTGGCTACCATTGAATTGCCACATATAAGTAAGTATATTTTTTTCTTTTTGAATTTGATTTTTTTTTGTGGTTTTATTGTTTTGTTAAAAGTGTGCACAAGAATTCTCTCCAATTTGTAAGTCGACTACAAAATGCCATATGACATAGGGAGTTTAATGGGCTTGAATAACAATTAAACCAAGTTAACTTTCTTTACAGGTTTTTTAAAGTAGATTTCTGTTTTTTTTTTTTTTTGCGCTTGATGAGTTTTTAGCGTTAATAGCTATAGCTCGTTTTTATACTTAATTTGCGGCTCTTCTTTTTTAATTTTTGGCCATATTAAGTGTTGCATATTTGTAAAAGTAATCCATACCTTTCGCCTATTTGGCTAATTAACGTTATTGGCCATTGGCTATTTTTACTATACTTGCGACAACTTATTGTATTGTTGTTTATCTCAAAATATACACAGTAAAAAATAAAGTTTAAAAGTATAAAGTATTTTGGTTTTGGTTTGAAACTTTTATGGTGTTAAATTCAAATTTAATTTCAAAATCGTTTATTTTGAAAACCATTGGAATTGATTGAAAACCCAGCTGATATTCATTTAAAAACGAAATTGGAGTGAACAAATTTACTTTTTCATTTATGATTTTTGGTTGAAAATGTAAAACAAAATGGGAGTAAAAAATATTACTTAAATGAAAAAATAAATAAACAAATTGTGCATTTGTGAAAGGGAGAGATTCTGTCAATCTCACTTTTTCGGCTCCCTCTGTTTTGCTCCCTCTCTCATTTTTTACTCCTTGACTGGTATAATTTTAAAAACTTTTTACGCTTTGTAGCATATCAGGCCTGTTCCGAATACAGAACGTTTTTGAAAAGTAAAAACGAATGAATTGCGAATGATCTACGAATTACTGTTTTGATTTCCGATCGGAATGGTTTCGTTTTCTCTTTTTCGAAACCGAGTTCGAACCCGAGTTTTCATAGTAAAAAGTCTGTTTAGTTGGCATCTACTAGGCATTGCTGAATCGAGAACAGCTACGTTTTCTTGCACGTTTTTGCTTCTGTTTTACAGACAGTTTTTCAGTATAATAATTATAAATATTATTTGACTTCAATCTAATAAATAAATTGATTAATTCTTTTCCAAATATTATGAAGAATATAATAAAATTGAGTTTAAGAATTTGTTTACTTGATTTCTTTGAACAACAAGTAATTCCGTTTCCGCAATTTTCAAACGGTATACGAATTGGGAACAGGTCAAAATGTTTTCATATTTAAACTTATTTTTTACAGTGTATATGTTAAGCCCTTCAACAGTAATGGGCTTAAAACATAAAAAGAATCGCAACCAACAAATTATTTTGTAAATATTACAAAACTTTAACTACAATAGCATTAGAAATGTTTCCATAATTTTTTTCAAAATGTGGTCCCATGGCGGTATGCGCCACCAAATTGTTTTGTGGCTTTGCTGCTTGTGTTGTTGTTGTTGTTGTTGTTGCGGCTGCTCCATTTGATTGCTTTAGTTAAATGGAACAGCCACCTGTACATGTCATCGAACGTACGGCCAAACAACTTGACTTTTGTGGCACGCAGCATTTTGTGAAGGCGACGTCGACGGCAATGACGACGGCAACGAAGACGACGACGGCGACGGGGGGACGTTGACTATGACGGGCCGTCGTTTAGTGTTCGCCTGGCTGTGACTGGCAATATGACACTTGTGGCACATGATTTTTATCAAATTTGCAACTTTTGAAAATGTTAATTGGCAGCCAACTTTCAAATGCGACTCCAAATATTATTGTGCCTCACGTTGCACACAAAGATAAACGAGTAAAGATGGAAGCTTCTGCATTATAAAAACTGAAAAGTGACTTGATGCTATCCCTTCAAATGTGTTGGTGTTCATTGTGGCATACGCTAAAATATGAACTAAAAAGTAAGTGCATTTTGATTAGCTTATTTGCGACATTCTTGTTTGAGTATGTTTAACAAATGTGAGCTTAACTGAGAAAGGATATATACATATACTTATTTATTTATATGTATATAGTACACATAGACAATCTAACGTGTTTCGATTAAATTGTTTTTGGTCACAGTGAATGTTGCCCAGCAACGCCAACTTGGACCACAACAAAAAGCATAAAAGCAACTAGTACGAAAAGTGGGTCAAACTGAGAATATTGCATAAGATGTAGACACAACACTCACCAGTATAGCATAGCATAGCATACTACAGAGAGACAAGCTATTTCAAATCTTGCTGCTAGTTGCTAGTTGCAGCAACTAGACCACGCGACGTCGACATTTCTGCCAACGACAACCAAAGCGACAACGGCAACTGCAACAACAACAACAACAACAGTGACGGTGGCAGCAGCAACCACAACAGCAGCAGCAGCCCAGTGTGGCGCAAGGCTTGCGGAGCGCATTATAAATGCGGTGAGCCACGCCTGCTTCAAAATCGATCACTTTCGCATGCTTGTAAATCGAATCTGGCCAGCTGGGCTGCCACAGCAGAGGCAGCGACTGAGACAGCGGCAGAGGCAGCGACTGAAACGTGGGTTGCATGGCTTGCAACTTGCAACTTGCAAGTACGAGTATACGTTGCAATGTTTGATGATTTGAGTTCGAGTGTCGCATTTGCAATGAGTGCATTGAGTAAGCTTTTTGTCTCCGCTCTGACGGACCGCTCAGGTCTCGGCCCAGCCTTTCCAGGGGAGGGGGTGGAGGTTAGGCAAAAGTGGGAATTGGGATTTTGGCCAGGCTGCGATTACATCGAGTGATTTGCTCCATAAATGTAGGCTGGAGTTGATGTTGTAAAAATGGTCTGAGGCATTGACTACTATATATCAACTAATTGATGCGAATTTTTTGATAAATAAAAGATTTTTCCGTCTTTTTTTTCGGTATTTTTAATCATTTTGCAGCTGCCTCAGTTTTTGGTCAACATTTTCGCTCTCTTTCGGTTTAATTTATAAAAACTGAAGCGAATTTTTGACTTTCGACAGATAGACAATCCAAAGTTACGAGCTGTACTAATAACTTTATGTGCACTAATTGAATTTTTCGATAAAAAAAATATGTTTATTTTTTTTCGGTATTCAGTTTTGGTCAAAATTTTCTCTCTCTTTTTAATTTATGACAACTGAATCGAATTGTTGACTTTCGACAAATAGTTAATCCAAAGTTACAAGCTCTACTATTAACTATATATCAACTAATTGATGCAACTTTTTTGATAACTATTTTTGTTTTGTTTTCGGTATTTTTAATCATTTGTCAGCTGCTTCAGTTTTTTCTTCTTCTTTTCTTTTTTTAATTTATGAAAACTAAATCGAATTTTTGACTTTCGTCAATCCAAAGTTACAAGCTCGACTATTAACAATATAATATTAATGATATAAGTTCAGTTATTGCCATGATCGCTTAATGTTCAGCGTAGACGAAGCCGAAGATTCATCATTAAAGTTGCCCCTAACCTCTGATACGACTGTATATATACCGAACCGGAGGTCAATGTCCATAATAAACCGCTACAGAAGATTGAAAAAGTCAGTAAACCATAAATTTGGCGAAAAATGTAAGCTGAAAGCCACAATTAGCAAAAGATGAAGAAGAAAACACTTATAGAGTCGCAAAGTGTGACAGCCAGAAATTTACATACTGAAAACAATTTCAGCATCAGCGGACTGCAGTTACCACAACAACAACAATAACAACAACAGTAACTACAACTCTACTGTATTCCACGGCCACAACGCTCATTTTTCAGTTCAATTAAATTTGAAAGAAAAACGCCCCATTGACTCCAGCGGCAGAGAGGTCAAGGTGCTCATATCTGTCTGTGTCTGCGGTGTTTGTGGCTTCTTCGTTGTTGCTGACATGGTTGATGTTGTTGGTTGATGTTGCCTGTTGTTGAGATGTTGCCCATGTTGCCAATGGCAGTCCCCAGCTATTCGTGCAATGCCTTCTTGTATTTTGTGATGCTTTTATTATTGGCATTTTGGCTGAAACGCCGGATGCTGCTGCATTTCAAACATTTTGTACGAATACTTAGTAAACTCTTCGTATGTAAATTAACGTATAAAAATAGCACTTAAAATGTCCTTAAATTTTGCAACAAGCTAAGTGGATTCTTTTTTGATTACACTGCATCCTAAATGTACAAAGTAAAAGTCGCTTTTTTAATGCATTCGTATTCACAGTAAAAAGAAGCCAACCCAAAATACAACAACCATGAATAATCGTAATACCAAAGCGAATATGCACAGCAGCCAAGCATATTGTCTTCAGCAACCGTTACTTTAATTTGCATATCCAAAAGTGTGTGTGAGTGTGCGAGTGTGTGTGTGTGGGTGTGAGTTTGGAGTCATCGAAACTGCGAAGATATAAAAACCAAAGTCTTTCAATTCGTTTGCATTTTTGTGAGGTTTTCTTTTGCTTTTTGCAGGTGCGCGGAAGTCATCCAACTGCGTTGACAGTAAACTTACTGTCCAAATATCCGAATAAAATGTATATACATATACATATGTATGTATTTGAAATGTTGTATGTTTTCAAAGTTGGTTTGAAATTTGAAAATTAAATGCTCAACACACACCCACCAACTGTCAGCGTGATACGCGAAAACCTTGTTGGGGTTTAGCTTTTGGCAAATTGCATTTCTGCTTTAGGTGCGTGTCGGCTAATAATTTAGTTTTAGTTGCATGTTTCAAAAAAAAAAAAAACAATAAAACATAACAAAAACAGACAAAGCATTGGAAACATAAGAATAGTCAAAGACTAGAAACAGAAAACAGCTACATGCGCAAGATTTTAATTAATAGATAGACCTAGTTGCTGTGGGTTTAGACTTGTAATTTTCCTTTCACTTTTCATTTTCATTTTAAACAAATTTGATAAGCGCCAGCGCCAACTATGACGACAATGGCAATATGTAACACCAACAACAGCAACAACATGTTTTCAATGCCGGAAATATGTTTTGCCGGACAGTCAAGAGTACTCTAGTACGGTTATACGGGTAAGCTGCTTTACATGTTGTTCGTTTCTTTGTTGGCTTTGCACTTGTTGCCTTAAACTGTAAAACCAACACACACTTTCAACAATAACAATAACTATAACTAGGGAGAGTGTTCATTTAATGTTCCACTTTTAACTACTTGACTCACAATGTGCTCAACATATTCTATTTATGCTAAGTATCTTGTCTTTTATTAAAAACCAGTTAACCAGCTTTGTGGTACTTCCGCTTTTTACACTTTCACGCTCAATTAAATACTTGATTCATAATTACCAAATATGTTTTTTTTTCTTTTTTTTTTTTCTATGTATGCACTTAGCATGTCAATTTGAACAATTTTCATTGAAATTTTGGCCAGCTACCAGCTACGAAATGCCATTTGGATGCGCTGTCTGACAGCCTCTTGTTGAGATGTTGTTGTTGTTGTTGTTGTTGATTTCGATTTGATGCATGATTTTTGTGGCACGATGGCGCTTTGCCTTCGGCCGCTGTCAGCGTTATAGTTAATTATTTATTCAACGGAGCAACAGACGTTAGGCGTGGTGATAGTCGCACTTGATTTTCATGGCAATTTTGTGAGGCATGAGAGGCATGCAGCAAGTGGCTAGAAATATTTAAGTCTACCGCACACCGTAACATAACATACATCAATTTTATATGCGTCTTGTGTGTTAATTAAACTGATCAAATTTGAATTAATGTCTTCATCATGGCTAACATACAGCAATAATCACTAATTGAAAATGATTGCAGTTAGGTCAATAGAAAATCTTGATTATTTGTTGACCAACATTCCACGTTATTATTACAAATAGATTTATGTTGTTTCATTTTTAGTTTTATTTTATTGTAGTTTATTACTAATATTATTTTTTAGTAAAATTCAATATTTGACTACTATATCTAACTAAGCTCTTGATTCTTGGGTTTAACTTTCTCCAATTAATTTATGTTTTGCTTCTGATTTTTAATTTTTTTTTTTCATTTTTTATTTTATTTTATTTTTTTTTTTTTTTCATTTTTTATTTTATTTTATTTTATTTCATTTTTTTATTTTTTTTTATTTTATTTGTTATTTTATATTTTATTTTATTTTTCATTTTATTTTTAATTTATTTTTTATTTTATTTGTTATTTTATTTATTATTTTATTTTTTATTTTATTTTATTCTCTATTTTATTTTTTAATTTATTTTTTATTTTATATTTTATTTTATATTTTATTTTATATTTAATTTTTTTTTTGTTTTTATTTTATTTTTTATTTTATTTTTTATTTTATTATTTATTTTATTTTTTATTTTTTATTTTTCATTTTATTTTTTTTATTTTTTTTTAAATTTACTTTTTAGTTTTAACTGTCTTTATTATTATTATTTTTAATTTTAAATTTTTTATTGTTATTGTTTTTTACATTTTTTTCTAATTCTATTTTTATTATTTCAATATGTATTAAATTCATTTGAAAAGAATTTTTAATTTTTGCCTGTGTCGACTGTTTTTAATCGACATTAAATAAAAAATAAATAAATAAATGTATGTCAACTATATCAATGTAGATACTTTCACTCACAATTAAATGTTCATTGTTCATGTTTCATATGCAATGGGAAGGTTCGATAGAGACAGATTTTGAACTCATCTTTATCAAAAGCCAGGCCACTTATGTGTGTCAATACCACGCACGATTACGTCTTTCATTTCATTTCGATTGAAGCAAAAGTACTTCAACTTCAACACAATACTATATACACTGACAGATGCACACTGAAGTCGAAATCTTCCGCATTTGAAAGAAATTGCGATCAATTGTCGCAGAGCGTCGACTTAGTGGCACAAATAAATAAATATAAAATTTTCTGCGCACATCTGCAATAGAGATGAAAAACCAGTTTAAATATATAGCATAACATATATATATAAATTTGGCGCTTTTTTTTGTCATGCATGACTACAAGACAAATATGTATTAGAAATTGGACTATTGAAGCGACACATTGTATGTACGATTGGGAGTTTTGATCGTGACTCTTTGGCAACTCTATTGCGGTACTGATGTAACACATAAGCCACTGCGTAGTGCGTGGGTAACGACTTTTTGAACCAGTTTTAGTACTAAGTCAGAGTCTGTAGTAAGTCCTGTAGGCTAAGATTAAATGCTTGGTGCACGTTTTAAACGTTTGTGAATATATAGTTGGCAAAATGCGGTAGACCTAGTCAAAAATCGAACGATTATCGTGATGTAAGCGCCTGAGCATCAGTAGTTGTTGCTGTTACACCTATTGCACGATATTAAAATGCAGCTTATAATTAACATTCCCCAGTGGCTTTGAAGTTTGCTAGGTTTATACTCTAAGGAAAACATATTTGAAATTCAAATTTTCACGCAGGCCAGGCTCTTATTAAAAAGAGGCAAAAGTAAAATCAATGCAAAGAGTCGCAATGCATTGAATGTACTGAATAAGTATATATTTTTCACATGCTTTTCATACAGAAAATTCAAGTAAATCGCCTTCACTTGCCGTTTTCCTCTTTTAAAGTGTTCCGTTTTTGAGTTAATGTTTATATTTTCACATTTGCCGTTTTTAAAAACGGAAATGCATTATAAATATTAGCCCTGCGTTTATATTTGAAATCGCGTTCAGTGCTCTTCCTATGTTACAATGCAGCCAGTCACAACAGGTTAATCCACTCCTTACCCCAAATACCAAATACCAAAAGTCAACTCAAACAAAGGCGACATGAACACCCACCCGTTCAGCACCCCCAAATCGAGCTAGCTTTGGCATCAACCCGCCCAGCCCACGCCCAAACCGATTTAGGCAAGAGACAGAAGTAATTACCACAAATGTTTTGTAAAACGTCAATTACTCTCGTATACTCGTAGACATGTATACTTGAATGTGGTTCGTGCACGGGTAGCTAAATAAAGCGGCTTTGGCCAAAGTTAGACTGGTTCATGTCAAAGCTGTCTTAGTTTTTGCTTATTGCTGTTCTTTACTCGTTTAAATACGGACATCTGAGTCAAGCCAACTATGGACAATGGTAACAAACAATATTTTGGGATGTAGTGTAAAATTTAAGCGCTGTTTAGACAGTGCAGTTCTTGCACGCTTTTTAATGCATTTCAACTTGCATCGTTTCATGCATCTTGCACAGAAATGGAAAGGCTTCTTTTCAGTTAATGAAACCCCATGCAAGATTGGTACAAATTTTCAAGTTTTACATCGTTTTCTCTTTTTTTTGTGAAACTTTTCTATTCGACTTAGTTTGTTTTTTTTTTCGATATTTGTATTTCACAGTAGTATATTAAACTAGTCTTTGGAATTGAAAATAAGAGTTATAAATGCAAATTTTAACTAATTATATCAATGTGAAGTAAATATCTTAAGGCGAAATGGTGTATTCCAAAGTTCCCATCAGCCAAAAGCTTCTATTTGCGATTTATATAATATACATCGTTTTGAACTCTTATTTTTAATTTTTATTCAAAAAATGCAAATTAATAATTAAAATTCAATTGGTATTTAAAGCATACGAAATAAGACCTTTCTATACTCTTTTTTTTAAATTTTTTTTGAAAAAAAAAATAGAGTATATTGGGTTTGTGAAATGTCCGTCCGTCTGTCCGTATGAACGCAGTTATTTTCCACAATTTTGAAGCTAGAGCAACCAAACTTGGTATGCATGATGGTATATACCATAGGCAGACAAAGTGTCAAGATCTGGCCCAAACAAAATTAAATGATGGCAAAACTTGAAAGAAACTTGAAAGACTCTGCAAAGAGGCGGAGAAAAGAGTATATCGCAGTCGGGTGCATCCGACTGCTACGTTGTTACTTGTTTTATTTTAACAACAACAAAAATTATAAATTTGGATTTATTTTATTTTATTTAAAAAGTTTCATATAAGAGTTTTTCAGCTACTTGTATTTTAAAAATTAATAATAAATCTTTTTTTTTTATATTCTTATTGAAAAGTTTAGTTTTATAACTTTTAAAAATAAATTTGGATACAATTATTATATTGCAATTTTTATTTAAAAGATGACACATTTTAAAGAAAGCACAAAACATTAATTCACGCCAGAATTGCTTTGTCTAAACACCGTTTGAATCATTTTGACCATAAGATTTGCTAGTTGCCATATTAAATTATGTTTTTTTTTTCCGTTCCTTTTAAGCTCAGTTGACAAATGTTCATTTGGCTAACAATATTATTGGCGACTTGCAAAAAAAGCTGTGCCATCTAAATGCTTCCAAGTGGAAAGGTCGTTTGATTGATTTTCTTGGCTGGCACGTGAAACAGCTTATGAAATTTATTGAATCGCAATATGACTGATTCTAAAAACAAAGCAGATTATCTGAGCTGTTAGCGCCAACGAGCAACGCCTTTGCATTTGGCTTAAGATCAAGATAAAAAGCACGATGTAATTGTTCGTTATGCGATAAATTTTAACGGCATAATGTATATAGATACATATACATATACATATGTATTTGTTATATTGTATATGTATTTGAATGTATTTTATAATCAAAAAAAAAAAAAATAACAAAAAAACTTGCTGAAATGGCATTAGAATTGAAAAGTGAGCGGAGTATCTGTCGCTCGTTCGACTGTGTCCGGTCTGGAGCTCGCGGACTTTAAGGTGGCATGACAGTTTTTGGGTGTGCCGTTTGGGGAACGATTTGAAGTCAAATCCGTAAACGATATTATGCAAAATGCGATATAGTACATACATATTATGAAATGATATAAAATGTGATACAACATCTTAATATTTATGTCGTATTTGTACGACATTTTGAAGCTTGAGTTAAGCCAACAATTGGTATCAAAGATCAGCATTTACGCAAAGTAAGTGCATATTCGGAATTGCCATTAATAGAGCCAGGCAAAGGCCCAGCAAATCAAATGACATTTTAATTATGTACAATTCATTTGGTTTTGCGTTCTCGAGGCAAGCTAGAAACCAATTCAGGGTCATTCAACGCCTCAGCTTGGCAACCGCCGCCGCCTATAAAAGGCAACCCGTCGCGACGGCTGCTGCTATTGCGCAAGATTTAGACGCCAACATGCAGAAAATATACAACAGAAAAAAAAAAACAGAAAAAAAAAGAAAAAATACAGAAACAATTATTGTTTCTAAGTCGGTCGGCAAAGCGGACTCAGTGCTGAAGTAGATGGCAATAAAAGGCCTTATTTAAAGAGCTAAGTTATGACAGTCTTAAATACGAAACCAAAAATACAAAATGATAACAATTACACCAAAGTAATAAAGGCAAATAGAGTAAAGGCTGACTATAATTGATGCAAACAATTGTTGCTTTAAGTGCTCATAAAACTGACAACTAATGAAGTAATTTACGACCTCATTTAAGTTGCAAACAAGTAGTAACTATTATCCTTCAACAAATTGAAATCAAGGTATGCGCGTATACTTAATATTTTTGACAAGAATTTCACTTTATTATTCATAATTTATGACAACACTCAAATAGAACTGTTTTGATGTCAAATTCCACAGTTACAAATAAATGAAATATGCACCGAAAAAAGCGATTGGTATCATTGTCGATATGACTCATAACTCGAAAAGCAATTGCAATTCCAAAATAACAGCCGAGCCCAACAACGATCTAAACTGCCGCATTGTGCTGTATTTTTATTTGTATTGAATTTCGGCGTTGTTGTCAAACGTAAAGTGAGCTGAAAACAACAAATTCCTACTTAATTCGATGAATTTTGAAGTCAGTCTTGAATTGAAGGACGTCTGATAGGTCCTTAGTCTTAAAGCAGTTGAAGTGTTTTATTGCTTTTGTTAAATTAAATATAACAAACAGCAGCTTTTAATGTATTCTAAATCCCACACTAGTTTTGTGCAGCTGAAAAAGTTGAGTTTGTTCCGTTCCCAGGCTTGGTTAAGTCAAGGGAGTGGCCACGTCGCGTTTCGACTATTACTTAAGTCAAATATATAATATAGAGCAAAAGTCTGAGCCGTTGGGGTGTTACTTAGATACAGATACATATATAGTAATTGTTGCTAGTTCTCACGACTGCCACTAATTGAGAATTGACACCTTGAAATGGTATATAGTTAGAAATGTTGCCTGTTTTGCGCATTAATGATATTAATTATATAATGTTAATTAACTTATAGCAACTTCTAATTAAATATAATATAAACAAAAGCAATAACTCTCACGTATCAAAATTCTGAAACACACGCCGTTTAATGCGCAACTATAAATGTTTTAAGTCGAGTGTTTAGCGCGCTTTAAACTTAACACATGTACCTTTAACTATAGTCGTCAACTATATAACTGACAACATACTCGTATAGAGTTTTATAGCTAGTTAACTGAAGGAACATTTAAATGTGCCGTTCACAGCAGTTGCAAGTTCCATAAGCAACTGAACAATCGTTTGGTGAGAAGGCGCTTGTCTTGAATGTAGTTGTTGCTACTATTGTTCTTGGTATGCTTAAATTGAACAAACTTTATGCAATTCATACGATGTATGTATATAAAATGTGGTAACTGGGAAAAATGTGCCTAGTTTTGTTACTTTGTTAGCACAAAAACTATATTGTTGCAATGCGTTGATCTTGTAGTTTATTGTCTTGTAGATAATTCAGTTTGCAATATCTTAAAAGGTTAGTCTGTTTTATGTGTACGACCTCTAACATGAAATTGACTATTCATAGAGCTAACTAACACACAATTGTAACTGAACCCTTGTTTGCTGCAAAAATCAATCCGTATAATGAATGACTGAAGCGACAAACTTGATATGAGAAAATGCCAAAACAAGTTGGCAACTCAGCCTGAAATTTTAGCCTTTAGCTAACTAACATCGTCGAATAGCCTTAACCTTTTAGTTAGTCAGTTAATCGACAAGAGAGCGAAACGATGAGCAACAATAATTTACATGAAATCAAATATGTGATCACTGATCACAAAAAAAACCAACTGGGTCATAGCAAACATGAGCCATCTTTCAATTTCAATTTGAAATTCAATTTCAGTTTCAATTTCAATGCTGCAACCAGATTTTCGTCAATCGGTATCTAAATAATGAGGATATACCAAAGCAAGGAAAGTAGTTACTGACTGGCTTTGCTTAGCCGTGAATGCAAACCTGACCAAGACACAAAACACAAGACACAAAACACAAGACACAAGTCTGCAAATGATACAAGTCTCGCCTGTTTATCGCTTTTGCCGTTGAACTTGAGCAGACGTCATGTATTTGGCAAATAAATGCACAAGCCACAGCCATAAAATGGACAAAACACGCTATACACGCATATGTATATGCATATGTACATCTGTACTAATGTACACATGTATGTATTTACTGAACAGCGAAAACAGCGTTAAATCATACACGGATTGTGGCCAAGACGGGAGTGTTTAGGCTCAGCCTGTATAGCCAATAAACAACACCATTAAGCAAAATTAATTGCAATTGTTATTTCAACTAAACCTTTAATTGCAGTCTCAGTAGCCATTATTTCTTCTTCTTGTTAACCAAATATATTTATTTGTCTGCGATTAGCTTTCAGACGAGGATAACGAGTGGATAACTGGCTTGCACTTCCCAGAACAACGCGGCTTTAACAATAAATTGTAGTCAACACAAACAAACCCGAAAAAGCTTTTAGATGCAGTAATTAACTGTTGAATACACAAATTGAATTTCATTGTAAGGTTTGTAAGATAAAAGCAATGCAAGAAACTACAACAATCGCAGGGAGCATAGTTAGCTGGTGACGACGAAATAGCTAATATTCATCTAAAACCAAGAAGATAAAAAAGTTGCCGAAGATGTATACTATGGCAGTAAAGTTTTACATAGGAAAACTTAATTTTCAACCGATTTTTCCTATGGCAGCTATAAGATATATTCGTCCGATTTTGATCAAATTTGATCAGCTTGTACCATATATGCTTAAACTTAGGTCAAGTGAGTTTGGTTGAGTTATCTTTAACAATATGACCAAATTTTAAAGAAAACAAAAGTTTTCGGAACTGCTTACAAGTCAAAATTGTTTTGACATGATTTTTGGCAAACATTTTTGAAATAGTTTTTAATACTATCTTTGGTTTCCGTACTGTTACCAATTAATTGGTGTTTTAAAAAGTTAAAGACATGCTTTCGCGAAAAAAAGGACTTCGCGTAAACTGGCAGAACAATCAATTAAAAAAAAATCAAATTAGATATGAAATACAAATTGAACAAGAGATAATAAAAATAAGACTTTTTTAACAATTATTCAATGGATAATTTTAAGTTGCCTAAGCTGACACAAGAGAATCAACTAATTTCGGAGCAAGAAAAACTGGAGCAGCAATTAAAAACTTGTTATTATTAATAATCAATTAAATAAGAATCAATAAAATAAAAATAAGGAGATATAGTCCCACAAAGGGATTTTGTCCAGTACTATACCAAGTGTTTGCTTAAACTATTTGAGAATTATAAGCGAGAATCTAAAAAGGTTTACTTTTCTGTTATGATTGAGTGGCCTACTTTGACACAAACACAATAATCCAAATATCTTAAAGCATTTGAGCACCGACTGTTTTGATAAGCGAATGAAAATGCAAGCCCACTAAAAATTTAATTACTAAATATATTACAAACTTAGCTGGACCAGCTCGCTTGCTTATGGCTTACAAGTATTTATATTGCTCAACATATAAATTTCCAAATAATTTACAATTTGAAACAATGTGGTTTGAAAAAAATTACTCAATTGGCATTTTAGCAACATTATTAATAGCTTGGTCACGAAAACCGCTGGGTGTTTCAAGAAATATTTAATAATATTATAACATTAACCTAGTAAAATTCCAGTTGGCATACAGCTATACAAAAATAATAACCGCTGTTAATCAAATTGTCTAATTGGCAAAGTAAATATAATAGCGGCCTTTGTGCAGACAGCTTAACTAAACAACTAATAAACAAACAATAAAAAAGTCGTCATCGAAAAGCATCTCATATACATACAAACGTAGACAAGCAAATAATAATTCATATATATACAACTTACACGCAAGTACAAAAACATTTACATATAGAAAAAAAAAAACCCCTTGAGCATTCAAATAGATTGATTGAGAGATGTACCAGGCAGGCGTGTGAAAAGCCAAAGTCAAGGTTGAAAACTTGTCTTTTAACAGAAGTTGAGTAAATTTTAGTTTTGCGAACTTGAGTCGGAAGCTCTCAGTGACTTTGAATGGCATTCTTTGAAATGCACACATTTCGAGTTGATACTTGAAATCGTTGAATAGACCGTTAAATATGTATATACTATACTTCATATGTCGTACTTCCGATAGCTGTCTGCGAAGTTATTTCACCTGCATAGTCGACCAAATATTATAAAGTATATATCTTATGTCTTTTTGAGAGAATTATGTTATTGTTTGGGTTTTATTATTATGTTATTTCTGTTAATAATTTGATGACTAATAACATGTTTCGTAGCTCGATCGCTTAAGCGGATATAATTTGTTCAACGCTTTTTACCTTTGGGCTTTTATCCGGTTTGCTTGATTGTGATTTTTTTTCAGACTTTTCTGTTAGATAAGTGAGTCAAAAAAAAAAGAGTAGCGTTAACCGAAATTTTTGATTATAAGCTACTGACAAAAAAAAAATTGAAGGCCAATGTCTGATCATGGATCAATCAAAGCCAAGCTTGAAATATCGATAATATGTATGTTTACCTTAGGCGAAGTTAGACCTTAAATGTTCGTCAATGCCCCTTCGCAAATAGTTACAACGAAATTTAGCAAATGCAAGTATTATTCAAACTAAAATTAAAAATGTACAATGGTAGTGTCAAAGAAATCTCTTTCTATCTCTTTTCATTCGATTATCAAATCAGTCGGTGCTAAAATGATTTCAGATATTTGAATTATTGTTTGTCTCAAAGTAGGCCACTCAATCATAATAGAAAAGTAAACCTTTTTAGATTCTCGTTTATAATTCTCAAATAGTTTAAGCAAACACTTGGTGTAATGCCCAGCTGAATCCCTTTTTAGAGACTATATCTTCTTATTTCATATCTAATTTGAATCTTATTTAAGAAATTTATTTAAAACATTAAGCATTTCGAAAATATATTTAAATATTACTTTGATGTTAGCCATCTCGCTGCTGAAAATATAATGATGCCAGTTTTTATAACATTTATTAAAAAAGTATTATTCTTATACTATATTGTTCAAAAATTAAAAAAAAAATTAAAATATAAATCGTTTAGCCAAATGAACGTCCATATCGACTCGGCAATTAAAGTCAAGAAAGTATATACTTTAAAGGATCGGAGAAGACTCCTTATACCTGTTTCATACATTTTTTTTCCCATTTTTAATGGGAACAGATAGCAAAAAGAATAACAAAGGTGCAAGTATATTTAAAACAAGCTCTTAAATCAAAAGATTTCTGTGACAGCTAATAGTAATTCGGTTGGAATTTGGTTGCAAAGGAATTGCCGCGACACCCCCGTAAGAAACCCACATATTTTTATAGTCTTACAAGTCAATGTCAGAGTGAAACTCCAAGTATCCTTGTATACTCATATAACATACGTGGTACAAGCGGTTAATCGGTGTCACATCTACTATTTTGAGCTATGTATGCATGTTCTGTTCACAGTTTGCGCTTGAATGTCAGGACATGAGACGTAAGGGACAATGAACAATGAACATGTTCAAAAATTATTGTTGGCGTGTAATCAGCAAAAAAGCATCTCTCAAAGTGCTACAAAGGCGTTGCTGAAGACAGCGGCTGCTGGTCCTGTGTTCAAAAATGCTGAGTCTGAGTGGTTTGCCTAGTCTGCGTCTGCGTCTGCGTCTACGTCTCTGTCAGCGTCTCTGTCAGTACTAAAGTGATGAAGTACATTTTACTAGTGAATCCTACGCAGCGTCGACAACGCGACACGACGTGTCGCCTTGGATACCTCTCTGATGGCATATCCAACGCCCTGTGCCAAGACAATCAAAATTTATAGCATTTTTAAATAACAATTGGTGTATGTGTACTTTATCACCCATTGTACATCACACAGTGCTACATGTATGTTCACATTCTTAATCCCTCAGAGTGTAATATTTTAATTTGTAATTTGTAATTGTCAATATTTGCTGTCATAAACTGTGCATAATAAATTTTACCTCAAACATTTTTGTATGTTTGTTGCGGTTTTTGCCACTGACAACGCCCCTGCGCAAAGTGCGCTTCTACTATACATATATGAACTCCTATACATATACATATATAAACATATGCATGTTAGTTGTGATGACCATGCAAAACACAAAACTGCTGCTTAAATGTCATTAAGTTTTTATTGTACTTCACACACACAGCTAACCACAACTGAGGGGGCGCATAGAGCAAAGCAAATTGAAGTAAATGTGCTTCAAAGATACTTTTTTGAGACCCGTAACGTTATAGTTTTGTTGTTGTTGTTGTTGTGAAAAACAAGTATTCAAGCCAACTTACATACACTATGACAATAAGCGTGAATAACCTTCGGTTTGTGCATGAACCAATTAAAGAACAAAACATGCCAATTGATTTTTATTAATATTAATTGAATATGCTTATATACGTATTTATAACATTTTTATTTATAAATCTATTGAAAGAAATATTGCCTTGGTCAATTTTGCTATTGTGCTAACAAAAATTAATAAATTGAATTAAGAGTATTTTTACGAAAATTGAATTAAATTTAAAATTAAATTTTGTAATAAATCAATGCTCGTCTACAGTTCACTTGCTGACGTTCCTATAAACCAGTCAAACATCACACTTTCCAATCGAATGAATGCAAAAAACGAGTATCGTATCAAATACCGTTAAACTTAAAACCTCTGCGCCTTCAAAAAACAACTGAGATCTGAACAAGATATAATAAAAACAAATAAACAAAGGCTATGACATTAAACAAAACATTTAATACAAGCATTTGAGTTAGGATTCGCCAAAACCAAATTGCAACTATTAATTATAATTAATATAACGCAATGCATAAATTGGAATTAAGACTTTCATTTGATATAAATCCAAATGCAGCAATTTCTAGCGATATGCGGAAAGAGCTAAAAAGGTAATATGTTGAATACTTCTAAATGAATTATTTGCTTTGTATTTCTTAAAGCTAAACACAATAGTGTAAAATTGCTTATATTATGTCATAATTTTAATTGTAATTTGATTTTGAATTTGACATAGGCGGTGCACGCAACTAAATTTAGTTGTTGATTGCAAGAGAGGCGCCAACAGAGTTCAATGACTCGAATAACTATGCGATATACGATAACTAAACTGAAAAAATCACCTAAAGCTTTTATTGCCAATGTAGTATTTGGCTGCCGAGTTGAGGCTGAAGCTTGTCTGACCAGGGGCTCGTGGTAGTAAAACTGCGTCAATAAATTGATTTTATAACAAATAAAGAAGTTGAAGCGACTTAACGTAATGTCATCAAACTGTACGTTGTAATTGGAACCAGTTGCTAAGTGTGTTGTTGTTTTTGTTTATTTGCTTGCTCTCCCTCAACACTTTGGCGGCATTGAAAATGTTGCGGGCCACATCAGGTTCCCGCTGTGACTAACCAAATTGGCAGCGGCTGCTGCAATGAACCAAACCAAACCAAACTAAAACCAAAACCAAAACCAAAAGCAAAACAAACCACTAACCAAAAACATGAATGGTGGCTGCATCAGGTAATTGACTTATATGGCAATTACAAGAAAATCACAAACTTCGACCAGCTGTGCGCTGATAAAGACCTAGAGTTCAAATATTGCAATGTGAATAAACTTTCGTTGACCCCATAGTCTTAGACTAAACTGACACAATTTCAAATAAATGCGTTGCACATTCGATTGGCTAACCTGACAGACAGCACAGACTCTTTTGAATGATTTATTGTGTTGAGTGCAATGATGAAAGACCAAACGCCATTTATCCCTAATCAGTTCAGTTTTGAAGAGTGCAACCTCATTACATTTTCTTCATTTAATAGAGCAGCTAACCAACTGACAGACTTATGTACAGATGTACGATGTACATTATGTAATCAACGCTCTGGCATCATTAATCGATAAATACTTGTTGTCACTGTAGACGACGCGTCGTCTGTTAAAGCAGCTATATAATTTACACCGAGTGAAAGTGAAAGGTTAGCACTGTGCAAGATTGCTGCATGCTGCATAACACTAATAATTGATAAATTATGTGCCAGCTAACAGTCTTGATAACTGCATAGTTATAGCCTGAAGAAGATTTTAGCTTTCTGTTGTCAATTGTGAGTTTTCAGTTGCCCTTGGTGGCCTTGAGCGTTGCCTGAGCGTTGTTGATTCCGCATCGCATAAAAGACGACAATAACAACAATGAACAACAAAAAAGAAAAATATATATATATATAAGCAAACAAGGTCGTTGTACATCTGCAAAAATCCAGTTTATCAATTTGCCAGTTTGCGAAGGCGACAATGAAATAAAGACGTATATATACTAGCATGCAGTTTTTGTAGAGCCTTAAAGGCCAACGAGCCTTGCGGTTCAACGCTTACAAGTCCATCTTTTTGTTGCACTTCCAAAATGGTAGCTCAATGCACGAAAATGCATTTCAATTTTAAAAGATCAATGTTATGCCAGACAAAAATCGATCTTCGATTGCAGCATAAGTCATTTCAGAGTGCTTTTTGCATAGAATAAATGCCGTGACTTGTTACAAGTTGACTTACTTTTAAAGTACCTCGTACAGTTGTTAACATACTCGTAGTATATTTGTTGTTGTTTATACGAGTACTCGGCCAGGTTGGCCGTTTAAATTGGACTGTGTCCTTGCCGCATTTTCACGCCCAAGACCCATGACGCTGTCAAAATCATTTAGCATGACTGCCTTTCTAAATTGCTGAGTAGTTATGTGCAGCAAATAGCCTTGAATTGTTTGCAGTCGGACTTTTCGTAGCAACTGCATTTTCCACTGCATATGTGCTTAACATGCAGTAACTACCTAAAGTACTTCAAGTACTTCAATTACTTCAAAATTGCTATTTTAAGCAGCAAATTAGGCATTCCTTAATTATATTATTAAACGTACGCTTGTGCAGCTTTTTTTTTGTAAATTTTAAGAATGTCAAATGGATTTGTGCCTATTTTCAAGCCAATCCAAGATGACATAACAGTTTTTTTGTCAGCATGAGCAACAATAGAACTGATTGGCTATTCATACCCAGTTAGAAAAGTTGTCTTTTGTCGTTAAAGCTCAAAGCGCATGCAAGTAATATTTGAACAACAAAATTGTATAAGTATATAGTTTTTCATATTATTATACTCTTTTTTTAATATTTAAAAAAAAAAAAAAAAGAGTATATTGGGTTTGTGAAATGTCCGTCTGTCCGTATGAACGCAGGTTTTTTCCACAATTTTGAAGCTAGAGCAACCAAACTTGGTATACATGTTGATATATACCATAGGCAGACAAAGTATCAAAAATACAATTGCCACGCCCACTTCTGACTCCGCGAAGAGGTGAAAAAAAGAGTATATCGCAGTCGGGTGCATCCGACTGCAACGTTTTTTCTTGTTTTCTATTTGTAATATCAAAGAATGGCAAAGCCAATGCGGCTAAATCAATCACTCTAAAGCATTCGCTTCTTCTAAGACTGTTTACTTTATTATTAATTCAGATTAGTGTTAAAAGTTTATTGTTATAAGTTGATAAAGTACGTTTGCAAGTCTCAAAGCAAGTGAAAATACCAAAATCTTTATACAAATTGATAGCAAGTGTATTATCGAGGGAATCTTAGCATAGATATATCATCGTCTTTCTAGTTTGCTTTTGTAAATATAAATATATTGTATGAATGAATAGTTTTTCATATTTGTTTATATTAAAGAATGTTAAAATCAATCACACTTAAGCATTCGACTCTTCTAAAATTGTTTACCAAATTGTAATCTCAGAAAAGTGGTAAGCGTTGAAAACGAACAAATCTTTGAAGTCTCATAGCAAGTCTTTTATCGAGGGATTCTTAGTATGGAGATGTCATGGTTTGTCTTTCTAGTTTGCTTTTTATATATTGTAAGATTTGCTGAATAACTTTCCAAGTCTCAAATAGTTATAAGCTTGGCTATGCATAACACAATAGCATGACAATATGATGTATGGACATGTGACCATATCTATAAATTATAATTTCCACACGCTCTCGCACATTGCTTTACATAATTGTATGTATAAATCATTTGTTTTTCTCAGATTTGGTAATTATGTGTAAGCGAATAGAATGTCGGCAGCATAGCCTATTCAATCAATTACAAAGAGACACGGTGTGGAGTCGCCTTCGTTGATATGATGTTATGGGTGCCCAGTTAGGGGTGCCCAGTGTCAGTATGAGTGTACGGGTATATGTTAGGAGCAACGAGCCGTAAATGTGAAACACGCATAAAATAATCATAAAAATTAAGAGTTTTACGCAATCCTCAACAGGCAGGCAGGCATTCAACCATTAGCCACAGAGAGAGCAATCTGGATGAGGTTGGGGCTGAGACAGGTGTTAGAGTGTTAAGTGGAGCAGTCGTGCCAGTCAAGGCAACTTGTTGTTGCTGTTGCTGTTGCTATTTCATGATACAATTTATAGAGACGTCAAAAGTTTGTGCTTTTTTTATACACGTATTGGTAAGGCATGTTGTTAGAGTGCAGCAATGTTCATTGCGCATTGAAAATAATTTGGTCTGCAGACAGTTAGTTAATGTGTACTTGTACCTGTTGTGTGTGGACACAATGAAAATAAAAGGAAAGTAATTCAAGGTGAGTTGCGCCATAATGAATAAAAATTGCGTAGGGCTCTTATAGCATGTAGTAATAGGATTGGGATTGGGAAGTAAAGTTGACTGTCGAATGTTGTAATCTACGTGTACTACTATTACTATTGATACAAATAAAACTTCAATTGAACTTTCCATCATTGTTTTAAAGTAAAATGTCAAAGTCTGTCCCACACGAAAATTAGTTGTGTTATACATGTACAATATACATACTTATAAGACTGCAAGTGTATGTAATATATGCTACATATATGCATATTTATGAATGTTCGCCAGCCAGTTTGGAATAGTTCGTTGCCTAAGTCTTTTGTTTGTGCTCTGCTGTCAGTGGGAAAAACGAAAAAACGAAAGTGCACACCTACTACAGCTACTGTTAGCTGCATTACGCCATACATATGTATAGATATGTACAATGTATGCATGTACATACATATGCATACATATGCACAACTCTCAAATTACAATAGTTTAAGAGTAAAAGCAAGACAGGCGCATGCAGCTTGTCAACTAGTCTGATTATTTAATGACGCCCTTCCGCATGTAATAAAAGTTTCGCACGATGTGCATTGACACCATCTTCAGCTATACTTTACTTATACAGTGGCTGAATGGCTATCATTGTGTGGCTTATAGCCGTGTTGCTTATAGCCGATTTGACATTGACATTTGTGCAAAAACATGTTATGGAGGGTGAAGGGATCCCATTTCCGGTCTTTATGATGCCTTTCGCAGCTGTATTCCTGAAAGTACTCCCATATTCAGCTTTCACGCATTTTTGTTTTTATTTCAACTCGTTGCAGTTTAAGTTGTTTTAATTTTATGATTGGATTTCTGCAGCTTTTGTTCTTTTTATTTTTTTTGCAGTGAGTGTTCTATTCTAAAAGGCAGTTAACATGTTTTAGATACTTTCGCTTTTAACAGTGTCCAATCTGTGAAAGCAAAATGTCAACACATTGCCTCACACAGTTTTGATGATGAGCGTAACAAGTTCAGTTGGTCTACTTAACAGCTTACGAGTACAAGTACAACAATTGTTATTTTTTCTATGAAGAGCATGAAGACACGCGTATGTATATGCATGTATTTTCATTTGAGCAAAGTCACAACGCTTGTTAGTTTAGCTGCAAAAGGTAAGGCAAGCATACGAACCATACGATATCAAGTTTAATTTGTAGAAATAACAACAAAACGTATTTTATAGCTTAACGAAATGGAAAGCGTTGTCACTACTCTTCTTAATTTTGTTTTTGTTATACATACTACTTTCAGTCATAATATTTTTATTTTACATTCCTTTTTTTTTGCTTCATTTAATTGTGTCATCAGCGTAAAAAAAGGTTTTGTAGTGGCATTTTGCATTTCATGTCTATCTATAAGGCCAACCATCATTTAATCAATACTTTTTATAAGCTAGATCTTAACACTTTGTTTGCCTACGGTATATGTTTATATTATACCAGCACGTATACAAAGTTTCGGTTTCTCTAGCTTTAAAACTGGGTTCATACAAATGGACAGACGGACGGATAGATGGACACCCCCGGGGATATTTCACAAGCCCAATATACACTATTTTTCAAAATTTAAAAAAAAATCATGAATTCAAGAATAATTAAAAAAAAATAAAAAACTAAAAAAAAAGATGAGAAAAAGTTGTTTTTTTATTTGAAAAATCTAGCACTATCAATATTAAGTGCACATTGAACAAAAAGTAAACGTGACATGTGGCAAGTAAGAAATCAAAATTAAAATACGAACTTTCATTAGAAACCTGAGTTGCACGTAGTATCTTTGCATAATCAAAATAAGTAACATATAAGTAATCGAGTATGGGGACTGACAGCCTATGCGACGTGGCTCCATAATTGTGGCTTAGCTATGCCGCAGATGTGTTGTAATTGTATGCAATACCACCCAAACCCAAATCAAAATCCAAACCCCACCCACCGATCGTGTGTGTGCTGCTCTTTCTGCGGTGACTGCATTTCAATTTAAGCGCCATTAAATCTAAATACAAGGCTATGCCAATTATTGACGGTTGACAACAACAAACCTCCAAAAACCTCCAATTACATGCTTATGTGCTAGTACGTATATGTATGTGTATGTGTGTGAGTATTAAATATAAGACATACGCTACACCTAAATAGTTTCGGAAAATGAAAGTGGAATATGCAGCGCGCCACCGCGCACAGTTCGATGAAGGCAAAGTAAATAAATAGAGAGAGAGAAATAATAATATATAAAATTACGTGCAAGTAATTTTCGATTGCCTTTGCTCATGTACTTTTTTTGTTTTTTTTTTTTTTTTTTAATGTTACCAATAATATTTTGTTATGAAAATGATTTAAGAAAAAGAGTGCGCAGGCATATGTATGTTAGCATTTTTTAGGCCACCAAATTTTGAATTCCAATTAACCATAAAAGTAAAACAATAATCATAAATGTGATATGTGTAACTTAACTTTCAAAACAAAACTCTAGAAATTGAGATAGTAATATGTTTTATCAGCTAGGTATCATATCAATTCCAATGGTTTTAAAAATAAACTATTTTGGAAACAAATTTGAAACTTAACTCCACAAAAGTTGAAAATCACAACCATAATGATTGGACTTTTACACTTTATGTGGAAGCCAATACAAATAGGAATTATTACTCCCTGTTCCCATTAAAAATGGGAAAAAGGCAGTTATAAAGTACTGCAAATGTGTGTAACAGGCAGAAGGAGACATTTCCGACTATATAAGCTATATATATTCTTGATCAGCATTAACAGCCGGACGAACTAGCCATGTCCGTCTGTCTGTCTGTATGAACGCGTCGATCTCAGAGACTATAAGAGCTAGAGACAGCAAACTTAGCATGCAGGTTCCTGTATAAAATACGCAGATCAAGTTTATTTCAAATTTCAGATGCACACCCCCGCACCCATGCAAATCGCAAAAAACGTCCACAGTCACAATTTTAAAGATAAATCTTTGATTTTTGGTACACATATATGTTGTATCAATGTTGATCAGCTGTGTAAATTTCATCACGATCGGATAAATAGCACCAAAGTTATGGAAGAATCTATTACCCCCGTCTCAGCAGGCAGAAACAACAGTTTGACAGGCACTGCACAAGTTAAGTGCGCTGCTTGCTTGTGTTGCCGCTGAACTACTTGAAATGCAAGTTGGGAGCAGGGAGTCTCGTAGTCGGGCACACTCGACTTGAGTATTCTTACTTGTTTTTTAATAGCATACTCATTATTCTATATTAACTTTTAATGTCTTTCTACGAGCTTTATATAAATTTGTTGTTAAGCAGCAGATCATAAATTTCGTGGATATTGGCTTTTCTTACTGACAGCAACTTGATACGATAGTTAACTATAAAAGACTGTGCCACTCCATTAGGTTTTTATGTATTTGTTTCTTTTTATGCATATATACTTTGTGTTTTGTTTTTGGCATATTTGCATATTGTAAGTTAAGAAAACATTTAAGTGGGCTGTGTGTGCAAATTATTAACAGTTATTATAACCGCAATTTGTTTGGTTACAAACACACACAGATACGCACACTCACACTCACACTCAGACATACTCATCAAAACACTCTTTCAATTCATTCATGCCACTCAAGTCAAGTCACTATGTTGTATGCAATTAATATCTGTGCCATAAGCTGGCTAGTTGATTGGCATAGCTTACATAAGTCCGATATATCTTGCGTTTCGTTGAGTGGACAAAGCGAGCTGACCAATCGCTTTGGTTGCTTGTTATGCTATGCTTCAAAATGATTATGTTACATATTATTCATACTGTATGAATATAAGTTTGGTAAATAGATCAAGTGAGCGAAGCAGCTGCTGCATATATTCCTTTCTTTTTTACTTTTAAATGCCTCTTCTGTGACAAGCAATCAATTATGGACTTTGTAAATCAATTATTTCGCTACACTTGTTATAAGCATATTAAGCGCTAAGAAAGCATTCGTAATCTTCAATGTAATCAATCTAAGATCAAAAAGAACACCGGAAGTAAATTATGAAAAGGAATAGCTCGTTTTTAATTATTTGTGCATTGTATAATATTAAGTGTCTATCTGTGTAATCTATTGTTATTAGTGTGTCTGCTTTGTGTATTTATATAATATTAAAAACCTGTTTGTTTTTTCATAAGGGTCTCAAAAAAGTTAATAAAACTCAATTTGAACAATACATTCTTGCTTTTCATACATACATATCAATACGTTAGCATTTACACAAAAAAAAAAAAGAAGCAATTAATGAATCTATCAGGCACAATCTATCTTACTTAATGAAATTTTCAAAGATATTATCTCACTTTATTTATCGCTATAAACTTTATTTAAATATTATAAGCCAAGATATTATATAAGATGTTCTACTATAGTCTTTTCTAAATATGCATTTTGTAATAAAAGTTTCTGTTGGCCTATGGAACATTGCATACATGCATACTTAAAAATTAACACGTTTTTGAGATTATTGAATAGAATTACTTCTTAAGAAACTAAAAGTAAAAAAAAGAACAATGGTTCATCTACTCGAGCATATTCGAAACGAAGATACCCTGTATCTGCGTCTAGAATCAATCAAACATAACAACAATTAACCAGTTGCTTCGATACATTTACAATTAATCAATATTTACATTGCTTCAATTATAATATAACCGAAAGTCTACCATTCGAGTTTAGTTCTTATAATCGCTAAGATGGTTTTTGGCGTTTTCTCGCTAAACTAGCGGTTTTTCAGAGAAGTGGTAGAACAAACAAACACTCCTCGGAAACAAGTCCACAAACTTCAATCCATTACATTGTTCCAGTTAAGTTACCAATAGTCTTAGTATGTACTTTTCTTAGACATTTCGATAGGAATATAACTCAATCTGATCGCAATCTACCTGTATACCTTGTTAGTCGTAAGCCTCCAGTTCAAAGTGTTGTCTATTTTGTCATGTTTTTACATAAATTTTCACATGATTAAGCTATTTAAGAGTTGGTTTGATTAACAGGGTATGAAAATGAAATGACAAGGAGATATTGATGTGCTGAAACTGGTGGCTCGCGCTTCTTGGCAAAATATTTGTATTGACATCAGACTTAATTCAGATCTTGTATTTTGTGAACTTTGCTTAAATCAAAACGAGTTTTGCTTCATGATTTTTTTTTTGTCGCTTTATCTTAACTGCCGTCAAGCACATACATACTTATTATTTAAATTCTATGACTAAATTTTGAGTTGACTATGATGGTTAATATGTTGTACATAAGCTATTAATCGCATGCCGAATATAAATAACGTTATCAATTACAAAAACCACATAAGAGTCGTGCATACTTTAAAAATTATAATACCCAAATACAGTTAGTAACTAAATTTAAGTGCAAGCTGCTAGAATGTTGCATGCTGTTGACTCAAACCACGTATCAACGTATGGGTTTAGGCATGACTTAAGTGATTTTTATTCTCATAATAAACACAACACAGTCGTTAAGTGTTTGCAATGACTTTGAGAAATCCTGCTTGGTGGTCTGCTTAGCTAAGAGCTGTTAGAATATTTTTTAGACAAGAGTTTGCTCTGTTCTTATGAGATGATTCAGCTGTCATGTTGATTTAACTTGGAAAGGCGTGATTTATTTTAGTTGCAACTAGCTATGATGTTGAAAATGACAACATGACTGCCGAGCAGCAAGTTTGTGCCTTAAGTCATTTGATTCTGCTGAGCAGCAAGTTTGTGCCTTAAGTCATTTGATGCTGCTGAGCAGCAAGTTTGTGCCTTAAGTCATTTGATTCTGCTGAGCAGCAAGTTTGTGCCTTAAGTCTTTTGATTTGATTTGAACGTGATGTCAAAATCAGAAACTCACCTGTTTCGAATAACAATAGACATAATCCCAGAAGCCAGTATAAACTTTGTCGATGTGTTGAAAACTCCATGTTGCTGTTGCTCTTGTTGTTGTTGTTGTTGTTATTGCGCATCGCTTTAACTGTAACTGTAAATTTTCTTGTTGTTGCAGTTGCGTTTTTCAGGTTAATTCACAGAATTTGAAATACCAAAATGCAAGCACAGGCCGACAGTCAAATAGTCAAACAGTCAAATAGTCAAACAGTCAAACAGCACGGCAACTGCAGCAGCAGCCGAAAAAAGTCTCTGCTGCAAACAAAGGCTAGATGTACGAATACGAGTGTCTATGTATGTACATACGTACATATGTATAAACATACTACATACGTATACGTATGTAAGTAGATACATATGTATGTAGGTTAGTAAGAAGACAATGTCGTAATCTTTCAATTTAGATTTTTTCGCTTTCAAGCTTTTGTGTTACAGTTTTCTTTAACTGTTGTTGTTGTTGTTTTGGTTTTTCTTTTTCGTCGACTGCGGCTGCACTTTAATTCAGTTTTATTTCTATTTTTTTGTTGCTGCAGTAACTTTTGCTCTGGCTGCTGACTGTTGACTGCGGCTGCTGGCTACCCCCCTATTATTCGCACTTTCGTTAGAGTTATTTTTTTTTTAGTTTTTTTTGGCCAAAATGAAACACACAACAAAGTTCACACATACACTTGAAATTGCAACACTTGTTGGTTTGTTTTTGTCTGCTTTTTGTTGTTGTTTTGTGTTAGTCTGAATTGATAGTTTGTGGACAACACTGCAGATATTTGAAAATTAAAACGTTAATTAAAAATCAAGGAAAACTAAGATGAACCGTTTACAAGGCAGATTTAAATTTTCCACGCGCTTTTCATACGCTCATTTTCAAAAACGGCAAGTCAATGTTTGGCGAAGAAAATGCGAAGCAAAATCAAATAAATAAACAAACAAACAACAAAGCTTAAGAGTTTTTGTTTTTGTTAATGTTTTATTTCTTTATTTTTTTTTTTAGCAAAACTTTCTTTTCGACGTAAAGCCAGTCTGTCTACGTTTGCTGTTGCTTTTCGCGCACACACGCGCGTTTCTTGAACTACAAAATGCAGTTGTGGCTGCTTTCTATACGTCGTGGGTTAGTTGAGTGCAATAGTCACGAATTTCAACGGATCATATAGCTTGTCAGCTTATAATCGACACATTGTTATCTTAAGTATTTTTTTTTCCAAAAAAAAATTTATAAACTTGACACATGCTGTTCTGGCACATGCAGCCAGTTAAATTGCAAGACAACAATTCTCTCAGAAAACAAAAAAAAAACACTTCTTACCGTGCGCTTAAGCAAACCACACGTCCTAATCGGAACAACTAAGCAACGCGACTGTGCGCAGCAAGTGTCTCAAGTCAGTCAGCTGGCCATGCCATGCCAGGTTCCAGCGATCAGAGCTGTGCTTGGCTGTTAGTTAACAGTACCACTGTTACTGTTAGTGCTTATGTTAATGTTAATGTTACTTTTGGTCTTCTATGCAGTATGTAAGTATGCAGCATGTGCGAGGCCGTTTGCTTTGACGGTATCTCTTAAGCTTTTGAAAGTAAGAGTAAATTGTGTCTCATTCACAAAAGCTTTTTGTGGACTGCTGTTTTTGCGTATCGTTCAAATTACTCTCTGCTTGAATCGACAACTTTTTCAAATCGACTGCTTTTTGCGAATGTTATTATTTCATTGCTCATTTAAATAAGGCTAATTACACTAATATAATAGATTGATCATTTTTTATTTTAACAATATATGGGCATTTCCGCCAGAAAGTCCAGCAGCATATTATCCAGACAATTTCAAAGTCATTATTAGAACCTTTTACTTCTGAAGTACATTGTTAAAAAATTTATGAAATCTTACAATTAACAATCTAGTTCAATATCAATGGATATTTGCTCTAAATTTATTCATTTTAAGATCGTTTTCTCTTCAATATTTTCTTCATCAAATGAGCTGATACTTGATGAAAGTTAAGTTATAAAATTTCAGTATCAAGAAGCACTAACTAAAAAATATGTGAAGAGATCAACTTAACCTAGCTCAATTGTAACGTCGTGTCACAAAAAGGTTTGCACAATTCGCAGAGTTCTGCAATTTTGTTATCCAAGCCAAAGCCCACTTCTTTTTTTTTGTAACGTCATATTTTTGCTTATATCATCAAATCCTTAGGGTCGATTGGCGTCATTTTTTTACAGAATATATTTCTACTTAATAACGTCGAAAATATAAAAAAAAATTTATGAAAAATTAGACTTCTTAATTTTTTTTTTAACATTTTGTAGTACAAATGTCACATCACGCCACTATGGAAATGCCCATATGTTTATACCTTTCAAAGCCAAGATCTATACTTAATTTAAACGCGATCAACAGAGTTCTGTTTAGTGTATTTAATGTAGAATGTGCTCACAGATTGAAATATCTCATCGTAGCTGAGCTTATGGGTACATATGTACGTTCTACGGTTCTTATTGTCCTTGATATATTTAATTTATTATGCCGGTACCCACACCCTCCCTCAACATACACAACAGACACCAAAGAACGCTACATAGCTTAGCGCTTTGTTTAGGCCATTTTGAGGCACAGAATTGAAAGTGAAACCGTCGAAAAGCAACGGTAATGGCCAAGAACTGGGCTGAGGCATTCGACCAGAACCAAATCTTACAAATACTTAATAAGCGAATAGTCGACTGTCTAATGTGGGTAGGCTTGGATAAATAATTAATACAAAGCATATTTCAAAATATAATTCTGAACCTATGTATTTTAAACTTAAATGTTTTTGTTCACATGATTCTTTGCCAGCGCATTCTCTTCGCAATTTGCTTCACAGTTGAGCTAATTTGAGGTCATTACTAGATCCGCAAGGCAAAGGTTGGCGCTACAACCTAACTTATTAGCAATTTTATAAGTTTATGTAGAACATTTAAATTGAAATATTTGATTTTCAATGTAAGTATTCTATGTGTTCTTAAATTGAAGTTAACTTTAACTTTGTTAAGGACCAGTTGAAAATACATGTACATTTATCTTTAAGCAACAATTTTATTTATTATTAATTGTTCAAAACCTTAGCTTACATATCGTGACCAACTTCTTTGGTAGATTTTTATAACAATCATTACTTAGTCCGTTAGTCACAATAGTAGTCCAAATGTACAAATATGTCATTGTTTCACCAGAAAGTTATCAAGTTTAATGCACAATTTCATAAACAAATTATTATAATGTGCCTTAATGGCTTAATTACAAAAGCCAAACCAACAGTTGACGCTCCAAATCGTTGTGAATGCTTTACAAATGTTTTCGTCATTTTCAGTTCCACATACCACATTGCAAAAAGATTCAGACAGCGCCCCTAAAATGTTTGCCATTCACTTCACAAATAGGCAGCGATAATATAACAAGATATAATAATCTTATTGCTGTGCAAAACTGTTTTAATACCCTGTACACATTAATTGTATAAGTGTATGCATATAATAGTTATACATTTGAGTATGTATGTTTGTGAGCACAAGTACTTTATAAAGTACAAAATAATTGTTTAAATTTAAAACCGTTTTGGAATGTATCAAGTCTGTTCCGAATACGTATTCCGTCCGAAATTTGCGAAAACGGAGTTGTTTGCGGCGGCCTGAAAAGTAATTGTCAGATTACACAAGGAATTCAAAAAAACAAATTCTTAAGCTCAATTTTCTTACATTCTTCAACATATTTGGAAAAAAAATATTCATTAGGTTAAAGTCAGATAACATTTATAATAATAAATTGAAAAACTGTCTGTAAAACAGAAAGAAAACTTGCAAGAAACGTCGCAAATTTCGAACGGAATACGAATTCGGAACAGGCCTTAGTATTTTTTCCTTCCCATTTTGGTTTAATGAAAAAAGCAACATAAATTTGTTTGTAGCAGGCATCGATAATTTTTTTGTACAGAGTTTTTTAATTCGGCAGCATTTCATTTGAAGTGAATACCAATTTAAAGTAAAAATTATGCACGAAAAAGTAATATCTTTTCACTTCAATTTTGATTTGAAATTAATACCAGCTAGGTTTTATATCAATTCCAATGGTTTTAAAATACACTATTTTGGAATTAAATTTGAATTAAACTCTATTAAAGTTTTAAGTCAAAACAATAAGGGATATACATTTAAACTTTACTTTTTATTGTGTAACTGAGTTAAAGTACTTGGACATTTTCATATATTTCATATACCCGATACAAATATATAAAACAAAATTCGATTTGAACTTAATCATTTAAGAGTATCTTCTAGTCATGCACTCTCTAGCATTCGTAGATGTTGAATTTTCGTTTTGACAACTTTTTAATAGTTTCATTAAAATGGAGCGCGCACTAAGGCAAACATTGAATGGCATATGATCCAGTACAATGCAATACATAGAAGTCCCTGGAACTTATAATTATGGTACACAATCAATTTGACTACACTTTGGGCATTGACAAAAATATCGATAATATGAATGTATACTGTTAAGTATAAGTACATTGTATACAATCAACCGTTAAGTATTCAACCTTGATAACTTCCCTATTAGTGGTAGGTTAAGCCTAAAAACTAACATACGCAGATACACACACACACACACATGCACAAATCTACATTTGTAACGGCCTTCATGGCAGTCATTCATTGTATCTACTTACTGTGGTCGAAATACTGATCTATTGTATTGTATTCAAAGTTCGGCCAAAATGGGAGTGTTGCATTTTAGAAAAGCTCACGATATAATGGCCATGATAATTGAAAATGCCATTGTTAAATAGCCTAAATAAAACAAGTATAATTAACACAACACATACTAATTTCGAGATACTTAATTATAAAAGAGTTTGGTGACAAAACACATATAGTACTAAGACATGTCGTCTTTGATATATCTGAGTCCTTTTGAGTGCCTAGATCAGACTTCATATGCCAAAAAATATGTAGGCTCAATTAATGAATTGTTTTTTATAAAACTTTGATTGACTTTAAATACAAAATGTGCAACGCATCGATAAAGACATTCCTGAATTTTCATTATATTTTCTTGCTTATAATGATTGAAAAGAGTCTAGCTAAGATCAGATTAAAGAGCGGGTGACTTGTTTAAATTTGCGTATAAATAATTCTCTCATTTAAGTTTTTGTATCTTGTTACAAGTATTTGAGAGCTTTTATATACATATACATAAGTATATATTCCAGTTTTGTAAAGGCTTGTTACGCTGCTTGATTTTGCTTTATTGCAAGTAAATTATTTAGCCGGCCTTCGTCAATAATTTTGGTATATACTAGCAGTGTTTCAAATTGTTGGATGTTGGATGGCGTGAATGGAATCATTAAAACTTACGTATGGGCATTTTAAAAAGCAGCAACTTAACTAATTTTAAGTTTATTGATCGAATGCATATTTTACCATTTCAATTTAAATTTATTATATTAACAAAATCATTTAATTACAAACTGATTGCAAATGTGCCGATAATTAAATAAATTAAAAGAAACGTACATATTCGTAGACAAGTAAGAATAATATAAAAATAATAAGTAAAACTAAGCAGCTATACTTATACATAATAGAGCTAATGATGTTGGAGAACAGCAGCAGCAACGATTAAGTCACACCTTTGATATAAATTATATACCAAAAACTTGCTGGCAGTAGTTCTTTTTGAAAAGTTGGACGCACCCACAAACTCACAGCAAATGTTTGTAGCCACAGTTAAACAATTCAAAATCAGAACAGTAACAGAAACTGAAACTGAAACAACAGAAATAACAGCAACAACAGCAAAAGTAACAATGTGAATGCAACGACAACAAAGGTAGCAACAACCAACTTGCTGACCTTCTCTACACCGTGGTGGAGTGACGGTTTCGCAATCACCTACCACTCAGCGTCTGGGCGGCTTCTCAACGCTACAATTGTTGTTTTGGGTTCCATAGAAGCCGGGTGGGTGACGGGTGAGGGTGCGGTATGGGTATGGGTATGGGTACTGCAGCAGATTTTGTATGCATATGGAAGCAGGCGAACGAGCACGACCGCGCCATTTAAATTGTGGCAACTAGTAACTAGAATTTACGATAACCAGCTAGTAAAACAGATTCAGATACACTTATAAAAATAAATAATTTACTCGAATGTTAATATTCCATATTGCTATTGTAATATTTATAATCTTTTTTTAATATTTTTGAAAAAAAAAGAAAAGAGTTTATTGGGTTTGTGAAATGTCCGTCTGTCCGTCCGTCTCTCCGTCTGTATGAACGCAGTTTTTTTCCACAATTTTGAAGCTAGAGCAACCAAACTTGGTATACATGTTGATATATACCATAAGCAGACAAAGTGTCAAGATCTCCCGTCCACCAGCAACCCTTCCCCCACAAACCGCAAAAACCTATATCTTCCACAGTTTTATAGCTAGAGTAACTAAATTTTGCACATGGGCTACTTATCACTTCCTTGATTGATCTGACTAAAAACAATTTGACCACGCCCACCTCCGCCCCCACAAATAAGCAAAGTCTGTATCTCCCACACCCCTTTAGCTAGAGTCCCCAAATTTTGCAGGTTGAATTCTATTGCCCTATTAAATAGATTGTTTTGTTATAATTTTCGAAACAAGAGTTTTTCTTTTCAATTTGAATATGCGCATATTCCAAGATAACTTCATTATGAAGATATTAAATTAAACATATTTTACATATGGACATATGGGACAATGACTTTCATTATATACATATGTATTAATCAATAAATATATATTTTTACTAAGTATTCAAAATTAATATCTGTATCATGTTGAGTTTAATATGGTTTTTATCTGAAATCAGGCAAATATATAACAGATATTTTACATTATCACATATCATAAATTCTATTTTACACTTAATCAAATTTTATAAAAGCTTCAATCATCATTTGGTATAAGTTGAGATTCAAGCCCTCAGTCACTCCTCTTAGATAGCTACTGAACTGATAGAATTTGTGGTTGGGAATTATACTGCAGCCCAGAAAAAAACAATATATGTATTTAAATTTGTTTAATATTATTAAAGTTACGATTTATATTGAAATTGAATATTTCTATTCTTATTAAAATGAAATCTTAATATGTTTTCAATATTAATAGAAAATATTTAATTTGATTGTGAAAATATTTTTTAAAATTAAAAAAAGGGCTAATAAAAACTGATTGTGAAAATATTTAAATTCACAATGCATTATTTGTAACAGTGTACAGATACAGATACTCCGTAACAGAATATGACGGCAGCTGCAGGCCAAAGTGAAGCAAAAAGCCAGCTGACTTAACCACGCCTTGCCAGGCTACTTTTGCTTAATGCGAGTACGAGTACGGGTTTATTGCATGTAGCTAATTTGATTTGGTTTTTGTTGCTGTAATTAACACAGCAGCGACGAGTGTTTTGTTATTGGAGAACTTGACTTTTACTTATTGGTGTCTAGCGTAAGTAACATATTATATTATATTAGACCAACAGTATGTGCGTTAGAAAATAAACTTAGGACAAATTGGTTGACTGACATACCGCAAGGCACCAATCAACCGGTTTGCCACTGTACAAATAATGACAATTAAGAATGCTGCAGTCCGATGCTCCTGACTGCAATATACTCTGTTCGACCTATGTGTTTATGTCAACGGTTCTTCATAGGCTTATGAAATCCTTAATACTATTTTCAAATGCATGTTGTTTATGCAATAATCTAATGCATAGCTATGATACTGAGCACCCTGTATACAAATAGTTACATTTATATTATTGTCACACGCTGCAGCTCAATGTACATAAAAGTGAGCACTTAATACCCAACGCAATAGTCAACCTACAAGTAAACCGGATTAAAAAAAAAAAACAAAAACAAAGCCATAACAAAATTCAACAACAGTGTCCAGCAACGAGCACAACCGTTCCATTTCAATTGGAGCAGGCTTAATGCTTATTACCTGAAGGTCGTCGCTAGAAGACGGCCAACTCAACCAGCTACAAAAACTGCCGAAGTTGCCAAGTGTGGCGAAGCGGCAACCCTTTGGCAACAGAGCTGAACGCCAGCCACAGAAACAGGATCTAGATCCCCCCAAATCAGCTTGCAATACGGAAGTAAATGCTTTTGAAGAAAAACAAAATCGTATTTAGCTGATCAGCATGCAGTATCAGACCGTTACTTCCTCAAGTGTTGTAAGAAAACGCCTAGTGTTCTCTACAAAGCTCGAATGCTTTAAGAAATTCTACACTGATTGAAATAATTCATATTGAATTTCAATAAAAATTCATATTCAATTTTAATATACAGGCCTGTTACGAATTTTGAAAAGTAAAAATCGAATGAATTCCGAACGATTTAAGAATTACTGTTGTAATATCCGACCGGAAGCCAGCCAGTCTATTAGAATACCTCTATAATAATAAAAAACAAACAAATTTAACGTTTTAAATTAGATTGGCACTTATAATTCCCAAACAGTTTAAGCACACACTAAGTGTAGTGCCAGCATGAAAACGTCTTTCGGGCACTTCTTGTTTTATATCTTATTTGATTTTAATTCTTATATTAATAACAACGAAACTTCTTGTCGCAATATTTGCATTTGCTTTGTAATTGGCAATCGGATTAAAGGTTTCCCAGCCTTCCTCACAGTCAACCAACACTTGCCGCGGAGGCAGAATAACATAATTTATATGGTTGACAAAATATTCTTCTATTCAAATGTCTTCTGTTTAAATGTCTTCTGTCCGCTTAAATCAGAACAAACTCGACAAGAACAAAAAAAAACAGAATTTCAATCACTTTTTTGGCAAATGTTTTATAATTTTCTCTTTATCGGAGGAGTAACGGTTGGTTTGAATTTTCATTCGCTCATAAAAACAGTCGGTGCTCAAATGCCTTGAGATTTTTAGTTTTTTGACTTATGTAAGAGCCAAAATGACATTATTTTTTGACTTGTAAGGTTCCCATAGAAAGTGATTTTCTTCAGTTTTCCTCCCATAACTTCGTCAAAATTACACCAATTTTAATGAGGAATGTCTTATTGGTCATATTTAAAGCTTTCGGTTAGTTTTGCATTTAAATTTGATCAATTTACAAAAACTATTTTTATTTAACTTTACTGCCCCTTATGAATTTTCGAAAATGTATAAACTGTTTTTAAGCTCAGGTAAAGTGAGTTTGGCTGAGTTATCTTCATACAAAAACTTATTTTTCAACCGATCGTTCCTATGGCAGCTATATGTTATAGTGTTGCGACCTCACCGATCTAAACACACCGATCTTAACACTTTCTCTACATATACAAGCTGTGGATTACAAGCAGTGCATTAAGTGCAGTTCAGCGGAAATGTAGACAAGCAGCGCACTTCACGTTTGCAGTTCCTGTCAAAATGTAGAGTCTGCTTACTTAGACGGGGCGGAATATATTCTATAATAATTTTAGGGTTTATCACCCGATCGTAATGAAATTTACGCAACTGATTAACATTGATAAAAGAAATTTGTACCTAAAATCACAGCTATATCTTTAAAATTGTGGCTGTCGGAGGTTTTTTCGATTTGCGCGCTGTACACATGCATGTATGCAGGAAGTTTGGTGTCTCTAGCTACTATAGTCTCTAAGATCGACGCGTTCATACATACGGACGGACACACAGACAGAGAGACGGACATGGATAGTTCGTCTCGGCTGTTGATGCTGATCAAGAATATATATAGTTTATATAGTCGGAAATGACTCCTATTGCCTGGAACATACATTTGCAGCACTTTAATACTCCGTTTTTCCCATTTTTAATTGGGAACAGGGAGTATTTATATTTGAATATACGCATTTTCAAATTGAAAAGAACAGAAATTACAAAAAGTAAACTTTACAATTGCAATATGAAATATGAACATTCATTATTTATTCCTAACGTTTGAAAATAAGTAAAAATCAGTTCGTTTTTTACAATATACATAATTCTCAGCTGTAATATGCTGTTGGACTGTTAATGCATTGCGAATCGGGCTTTCGAACGTTTTGGCCATGCCTTTCGAACTATAACGAATTCAATTAGCTAAGACATTGACGGTTTTCTCAGTGACTAAAACCATGTCCACAATTGTTACGAGTATGTCTACATTCTGTCACCAAATAGTTTTCAAAGCATAGTACCCCCCAGGTCTTACTTTTGATGTTGTACACATACACTTACATATACTTGTTTTGTTATGGGCAACAGATTTAAGTACTTTGGTGTTAGTGAATGTTGTTTTTTATATATTTTGAGTCAAACTCGTTACTGTAACAAATTGTAAATCAAATTACTGGCATTTAATACGCTCTGTCTGTGTTAGCCACTAATTTCATCCATTTTACATGCTTGATAAATAAAAGAGTTTCAAAGACTATTCGATTTACGAGTAAAATATACATACATACATATATCTTTTCATTTACTCTAATGGAGTAGACTTATTGATATGGATCAAGCGGTCAACTACATTGCCAGGTGCTGCACTAAAAACTAAATTAAAATTAGTCCTTTCAAATATGCAACAAAAATGTATTTATATAATACGAACTCACTAACTAAGCGCATTGTCGCTGCAGCGCTACATTTGGAGCAAATTCGTGAAATTTCGGCTGCAACTTAGGCCTTAAGCCGCGAAAGGTAGACACGATTCGAGTGCCAACGGGAAAAAGAAAAGCAAAAGTCGAAAAAACTAACTGGTAAACTCATGACTAACTGAGCATGTATTTCTGGCTAAGCATCTTAAAGACTATTACATACAATAGCCGCTGGCCATCTAAGAAAGATCTTCGTCTTTATCCAGCATTAAAACAACAATAAGAAATGGCACTGATTGCATAGTTTTGGTTTATTTTTGATAAGTATGCACTTAGAGTAAGTACGTAAGAATTAAAAAGAAATTGTTTTAATAACTTTTGACTCCTTATTCCCATTAAATATGGGAAAAAAGGAGTATTAAGGTACTGCAAATGTATATAACATTTGCGACTATATACTATATATTGTTGATCAGTAGCCGACTTGATCCAGCCATGTCCTGAACTGCTTGAAGAACAACTCATGCACTGCTTGTAATCCACTGCTTGTGGATGCTGTTGTGATTTCCAGAGTAGGGGCAGAGAGTTGCGTAGTCGGGCATACTCGACTAGAGCATTCTTAGTTGTTTTAATATAAATTTTGTAAAATGTAAAACTTATAACCTAAACAAAACAAAATTTTATAAAATATAAGGCAGATACATAGTTCAGAAAAACAGTATATCTTGCATAATAAATATTGCTTTTATTTTTAAAATTGATTTTGGTGGTGTTTTCAACCAAATCTCTAGAAATTAACCTGGAACTTAAAACCAACCGAAAGAGGGTTTTGTGACATCTATGATATTTCATTTGCCTGTAAATTGATTGCAACTAAATTGAAATAGCTTTAGTGACTCTTACATAAGTCGAAAAACTAAAAATCTCAAAGCGTTTGAGCACAGACTTTTTTTATGAGGGAATGAAAATGCAAGCCAACCGTTACTCCTACGATAAAGAGAAAAGTGATTGAAATTTTGGTTTTTTTGTTCTTGCCGAGTTTGTTCTGATTTAAACGGACAGAAGATATTTGAACAGAAGATATTTGAATAGAAGAATATTTTGTCAACTATATTAATTATGTTATTCTGCCTCCGCGGCAAGTGTTGGTTGACTGTGAGGAATACTGGGAAACCTTTAATCCGATTGCGTATTACAAAGTCATTGCCAATTTTGCGATAAGAAGTTTAGTTAGCAAGTATTAAAATAAGAATTAAAATCAAATAAGATATAAAACAAGAAATGCGAAACAAGAAGTTAGTGCCCGAAAGAGGTTTTCATTCGGGTACTACACCAAGTGTGTGCTAAAACTGTTTGGGAATTATAAGCGTCAACCTAAAAAAACTTTAACTTTGTTTTTGATGATGATATAGGCACTCTAGCAGACTGGCTTGCTTTGATGGAAGCAATTTTGTTGTGTATTTTCTTAAGCTTCGAGCTGCGTATGTGTGTATTTGTACTTGTGTGTGTACGTGAATGAGAAAATGTGTGTGTGGATTATAGCGCTGTTTCGTAGTCGTACAGCATGCTTAATTGTTTAAGAATATGTATTTAAAGCTATGGAAGGAAATTCAGTGCTTTAAACTAAAAACAAAGTTCTCTCAATTTCTTATAGCTATATGATGAGTTACTTATCAAATTACAACATATTTTAACTCCCTTTTACGCATTTTTTAATAAAGTACTGCAAATGTATATTACAGGCAGATGGAGGCATTTCTGACTATGTGAAGTATGAAGAATCTATTTCCTCCGTCCTAGCAGGCAGAAGCAACAGTTTTACAGGCACTGGAAAAGTAAAGCTGCTTGAAGTGCAAGTTGGGAGCAGGGAGTCTCGTAGTCGGACACATTCGACTAGAGCATTCTTACTTGTTATGCATGATTTTTTGTTGGAAAAAAAAAATTTAAAACAAAATGGGGCTGAAAAAATATTACTTTGTCAATTATGGATTTATGAATTAAACCAAAATGTGATTGAAAAAAAAAAAACCCTCTCAATTTCTATAGTTTTGGGAAGTAAAACGAAAAAAGGTTGTCATGACCCAAGACCCTTGGTTCGCGTCCTAGTCCCAATTCTTCGGCATACATTTTTAGGTTGTATAATCCGACCCCATGCAACATATACATACATATAAAAATAAACATTTTCTATGTGCCGCTATTTAAGGCAAGTGGCTGTGATACAATTTATTAACAGACACTTGTCGTACTCTTTAAGTGCTCGTGTTGTTTTTTTTTTATTATTTGCATTACTTTTGCTTTATGACCAAAATGTAAAAGTAATTGAAGTGCAACTTTTCATGCCACGTTTTTATTAAAGTAACAAACGAGACACGAACAATATTATGGTTCCGAAATGGTATCATTGTACCATACCATAACAGATTGTCCACAAGCATACTACTATATAGATTGAAGTATTTGTCACTCTACTTAAATGTCAATAAATCGTCAATAAGACATGCAGCTGCGGCCTTAATGGTTTTTTGTTATAATTTGGCATTTAGGAGTCATGTGACACACCCAGGTTATATTATACTCATAAACATAACTACAGGTAGATTTGCATTTGAAACAATTAGCAACGAAACTGCATCATCATGTAATCATTATAGACCTGTAATCATAATATTGAAAAATACGCTAATCGAGAAGGCTTGACTTGACGATACCTCGTATTAGCCGTATACTTAATAACATATGTATATATACTATACATATATACATATCTATCTATATATATAAAAGAGTTTGTCCTCACTGACGATTGGCAATCAACAGGGCCCAAACCATAGGAGCTAGATGGATGAAATTTTCACAGTAGCTTAGACATATGCCGAAAGTGAGCACTAATCCCGGATCTTGGAAAATTCGGTCGGGAAATGTGAAAAATTCGCGGAAAACCGTTGTATGCAATTTTTTTGATAATCATCCGATCAGCTTCAAACTTAATTTCAATGATCTATATAAAAAATAGTTTATGACTGCATACCAATTTTCCGGAAAATGCACCTCCCTGGGTGGAAAATGGGTGGTCAAGGTTGTAGGGGCGAAAGTTGAGTTTCTATGCGATTTGCTTCAAACTCATTTTCAAAGATCTATATGAAAATTCATTTTAAACTGCATACCAGTTTTCCGGAAAATTCACCCCTCTGGGTGGAAAGTGCGTGGTAAACAGGACGAAAGTTGAGTTTTTATGCGATTTATTCCAAACTCATTTGCAAAGATCAATATGAAAATTCATTAAAAACTGCATACCAATTTTCCGGAAAACTCATACTCCCGGTAGGAAAGTTGAGGCTATGCGCAATTTGCTTCAAATCATTTTTCTAAGATCAAAATGAAAATTCATTAAAAACTGCTTACCCATTTTCCAGAAAATTTACCCTGTTGGGTAGAAAACTGTTGGTTAAGGTTGTAGGAGCGAAATTAAATTTTCGTGCGAATTTGATTTTATACGGGGCGTAGCACCGCACGCCGGAAAATGCTAGTATAATATATATTGATAAACGGGGAAAAGCTTTCGGCTTTTAGGTTTAGTGCCATATTCGCTGCGGCAACGTCTCCTCAGGTTTCGCATAACAATTATCTCCTTCTGTACATTCTCTTTAGTGGTCTATAGACCATCTCTTTCTTCCTGCTCTCCCTTAACTGCATTTCTCACAATTTGCCATTCTTCGGCCACCACTGAGTCGAGAAAGTCATCGTCTTCATTCTTCTCTTCTCTATCTTAACGGTTTTATATGTTGAATGCACATTCAAAATGCAGGGCTTGTATATCTTCTTTCTGAGTGTGTCCTTGACATTTTCTTTGAAATTGATCCATCAAACTAGGTTTGTTCTTGTCCTCCTCACCGAATATGTTCACCAAGGCCACTGAAGTGGCCATGCAAACGCGGAAAACTTGGTACATGTCTCTTTGTGATTTTTGAGTATAGTACTGCAGCAAACGTGGTTGGAAATCGTCAATTTATGATTTTAATTTTTATTTGTATCAACATGTGGCCTATAAGAATGTGTTTTCTTCAAATGTGTACAGACGCGAAATGAAAGTTTCAATTTTAGAGGTGTGTGTCTGGATTAGTTGGAATGCTGTAACCGTTTCGATATATCGATATTTGAAAACATATTTGGTAAATCTTTAACTTATGAATTGAATAAAATATAACTGTAAGAATTAGGATAAAAGAATGGCTTATTCTGCCTGTTACATACATTTCTACAACTATAATATGCCCTTTTTAGCCATTTTTATTAGATACAGGGCATAAAATAGGTGGGGTGTTCAATATGACTCGTGCCATTTGCGTAAATAAACCTCCACCCCAACTTGATAATTTCAAAAACCGGTCGCCTCAGTCAAATTCAACTTCAAATTCAGCCGCTTGATCTTAATGAGTGCAATTCTTTTGTCTAATGTGTACTGTTCAATTATGTGCGGCTGTGGCAGGTTAAATTTATATATTTTACATAAGCTATTAGCGAAAACAATTGTTTGGATTTTCAATAGCATAAGTATAGCGATAGGACACCATCTAAGCCAAGTCTTTTATGTTACTCTTGTTTCCATTCAGTCATTAAGGCACTTGAACAACGAGGTCGGGGTTCGAATTTCACGACAGAGGGTGTGGATGCTGTGATTTCTTAGCCGAAGGCCAAAGCAGCCAGTACTATAAAGTTAATAGTTTTGCAAATCTATAACCTAGCAATTACAGTCCATAAGCTTTCAACTCTTCAAATTGTATTTGAAATGGATTTTAGAAAATCAGAGTTAATGTTCTGACCTGACAACATATCAGCATAGCAAAAGTAATAACAATTTTTGCTTTGTCAAAGCCGTTTTGAAGAAAAAAAATATGTGGTATTGTGCCAAGCTTACCTGTGCAAAAATTTAAGGTATACTTGTGAGCGCCAAATCTGTAAGAAATAAATATTTAACATTTATGTGTAGGTAAAAAAAAAACAAATATTTAAAATAATAAGAAAATATAGAAAAAGTATAATTCAAAAGAAGTATACAAACCCTCTTCAGATTCGTTTTTCTACAAAGAAATTTAACATGTTTAGAAGACATTTCCGACCCCATAATATACATATATACTTTTTTTTTTTTACTATGTTTATGAAAATTGGTACAGAACTGTATCATACAGCTACCATAAATTGATGATTAATATTTAGTTAATGGATTATATCGATGAGCACATAAATCTGGCAATAAATGAAAGCAGGCTGCACTGTAAATATTCTAATCAAATGACGAATATGTGATGTGCTTGCAGTGTTTAAACCGAAGACCTTTAAGTTTAAATAATGGAAGCATAAATGCCTTTGAAACAATCTTATTAATATAAGAATCTCTTTTTCTTTTTTTTTTCTTTAGTTTGAAATGAAACTTGGCTTAAAACGATAACTTGAACTACTGTGTGAAATTGTTTTTTTTTTAACGCAAAATTTCTTTATAATCTGATTTTTTATAAGCCAGTTTTTGCTTTTTTTTTTTGTTAAAGAGTATTATAATAGTGTTTATTTGATTTATAGCCTACTGTTACTATTCTTAATAACTTATACTACTGTGAGTTAAAATAAGGATCGTTTTTCTCTACACTCTGCCTCACAACATATATTTTTTAGTGATTTTGCAATGTCAGCCCCAAAGTATGCTACACAATTTTCCAAATGTAATTATACTACGCTGGCCATAAAGAGATCAATAAAGGATTGGGGAATGATAATTTTATGAAAACTGCGCTAAGGATCTAAGCATAAAGTCCTTATAATACATTCGTATGCACATGCACATATACATATATGTACTTTCCTTTTGAGTTCTTAAAGCTAATGTTACATCCTTAAAATTGCGACAGTAAATCTTATTGACTTTATTTGGCGTCGAAGGGGAGTGAAAAATATAAAATATTAAATTAACTTGATCTCCGAACAGTTTGTCAGAGAATAAGTATGTATGTATGCAGTACATAATAAATTTGGCATGTCTAGCTATTTTAATCTTTGAGAACGACGTACAAACACGGCTAGATCGCCTTGGCTGTTGACCCAGATTAAGAATATGTATACTTCTGTTATATACTTTTCAACTGAAACAAACAAACTTTTTAGCCATTTTAAAAATTTGCAAAATTTGAAAAACGAGCAACAGTTGCAACTCGCTGAGCTTAGAGTATTGCATACTTTCATGCGAAACAAATTAAAACCAGAATGTTGTTCAAATCAGAGGCCCAACATTTAGAAAATCAATTAAATTTACAAAATAAATTAAATGTGACCTTGAACTGCCCCCCACTTCTAGAAACAAGTTACATACATATGTAAAAAAAAAAAGGATGAGGAACCTATCCGTTATATTTTCTCCTTAATTAAATATTTTGTTGCATACTTTTAATGTATTAAATCGTGTTTACTTATTTCTCTGTCTGGGACTAGTTAAGTCAACACACAAGAAGTCTATTCCTGTCATTCAAACTTTTTGGTCAAAACAAATTTAGCCACAATTGGTTCTGGAGCCCTAGAAGGCATCCTATAATCTATAATACAAAGGACTTTAATAATTGTAGCTTTTGTGTTTTCCTTTATATTATGCATTTAATTTATAATGTATTGATATAGTTTCTATAAGCATGTATTTATTTATTTATTTAATGTCGACTTAGCATTCTTAGCTTAGCTTTCGAGTTTTTAATTTGTTCATCATCATAGTTATTTATTTTCCTTAAATTTCGGTTTTCTATTGAAGGTTTACTATATTGTCTTAGAATCTAGAATAGTTAAAAATAGCAGAAGGAACAAATTGAAATTTAAAATAGTTACTATTTAAATCTTAATTGTTTTTAAAATTAATTTAACATTAAAAGAATAATAAAAATTAGACAAAATTAATAAAAAAAATTAATGTTGCATTGATTGATCGGCGAAATAGTAACGATTTGAGAAGCATTTCAACTTAAAAATCGGGATAAATCTTTAAGCGTGGCTTAAACAAATGTGATGCATACATCAAACAAGTAAGAATGCTCTAGTCGAGTGTGCCCGATTACGAGACTCCCTACTCCCAACTTGCATTTCAAGCAGTTCAGCGGCAACACAAGCAAGCAGTGCACTTAACTTATGCAGTGCCTGTCAAACTGTTGTTTCTGTCTGCTGAGACGAGGGTAATAGCTTCTTTCATAATTTTGGTGCTATTTATCCGATTGTGATGAAATTCACACAGCTGATCAACATTCACATAAAATATATGTGTACCAAAAATCAAAGCTTTATCTTTCAAATTGTGGCTGTGGGAGTTTTTTTTCGATTTGCGAAGATGCGGGCGGTGCATCCGAAATTTGAAATAAACTTGATCTGCGTACGGTATATAGGAACCTACATGCTAAGTTTGGTGCCTCTAGCTCTTATAGTCTCTGAGATCGGCAGACAGACGGACTGGGCTAGTTCGACTCGGCTGTTGATCCTGATCAAGAATATATATAGTTTATATAGTCTCTATGTCTCCTTCTGCCTGTTACACACATTTGCAGTACTTTATAACTCCCTTTTTCCCATTTTTAATGGGAACAGGGAGTAAAAAGGATTAACTGAAGAATAAAAAAAGACTAAGAACGTTCCCATAGCTCGGCTTTGATAATTGCAATTGTTGCCAATGCACTCACAGTAGTACTTATATGTATTTGTTTCCAATTAGTTGTCAATAGCTGCATTTAAATAAATATTAAAATATACATATGTGCATATGTATATACAATGTATATTATACATATATGTAGAAGTATTATATGTACATGCAAATGTATGAATGTAGATATATACAGCTTATCGGGTTACCTAATGTTTCAGTGATCCCTTAAATGTCACTATACTTTTATTTGCATGAATGAATGTACAAATGGATGTACATTTGTATACAGAGACTATGTACATACATATATTTGATATGTGCATTCATATGTATACATATATGTATGTACATACATATGGTATGCATCTGAGTCTAATTTATTAGTATAAAAATGTCTTAATGATCCCTAGAATGTCACTACACAAACCTTGTATGGTATACCTTAAATTGGCTTTAAAATGGAAGCCACATTTTTTTAATTCATCCACCTGCACACACACGCACACATGAGTACAATGCCCACATTGAAATACAAGTACACATATGCACATATACTTGCGTATATATGTGCATTCAAATGTAAATATGCATATATATTATGTTATTAATATATATTTACTTTTCGTTGCTAAAAACAGTAAAAATAAAATAATATGAACGATAACGTTAGGCGAAAAAAATCAACAAAAGGAATGCTATACAAAACGATGAATAATTTGAGTGTGTGAGTGCGTGCAACGGTATTGGTGCGTGTCGGTGGGAAACAGAAAAACAGAGAGAAACGAAGCAAATAAAGATCACGCACACACACTTATAGTCACACATGTACACGAACTGGTAACGAATGGCGTACACAAAAGAATGTGAAACGAAATAAAATGTACGTCGCGAGAACAACAAGTTTTATTATAAAAAGAAAACCCCCACTTAAATGCTACAATAGAGGAGAAACACAAACATATATATATATATATATATATATACATACAAATGTATATGTACATCGCATGGGATGCATACATTCACAGATATTCATTATATATGTATGTAGGCATATATGAACATGGTAGCTATGTATGTATGTGTATTCATGTATGCTTGCGTGCATATATGTATATATGTATGTATGTATGTATGTACATGTATGCGTGTATCGACGCAATTCTACAGACACAGCGGAAAACTGGCTGTACGCCATCAAAATGTCTGCAACACAGATACTCACTAATACAAGCACAAAAGTGTCATGAATACGACGTACAAAAAAAAAATGTATGTATGTATTTTTGTAATAAAAACAACAGTCAGACACGCACTCACACACACACACACACACACACACACACAGTCCGCAGCACAACGCAAAGCGTGCACAACAAAAACAAAAACAACGCGGATTGCAATGCAAGTGTGTATGTGTGGCAAGCCGTCGTAGAGTATATGTATGTGTTTTTTTCAGTTTTCTTTCAGTTTCTTTTCGTTCGTTAGTCGAAACGCAAGTGTTGGTGAAATTGCTGTCGTTTTGTGTACAAAGGACGGCAGAGACAGTTCTAACCTGTTCGTTTTGCATAAAACATTAATTATTAAAGCATTTACATTGACTTTTATACAACAACAAAACCATAAAAACAACAAAAATCAAAGTAATTTTTTGCCTGTGTGCTTGCATTCAAAGAAGAAATCAAAACGCGCTCTCTCTTTTTGCTTCTCTCACTCTCTCTCTCTCTCCATCTCTCTCTTCTGATCGTGGGCCGCTTCACATGTTCATTGTAATTGTTGTTATGATTAGTGCTATATTTTGACATTTTGCGCTGGCTCTCTCTCAATCGCGCGCTCGCGACTTTCACGAAATTGTAATAGTACAACACATATAAAACATATAAAAATATAAAAAAAATATAGTAAACAAGGCAAGCCACATTGTAGTAGTGGCCCCGTGTGTGTGTGTGTGTGTGTGTGTGTGTGTGTGTATGTGTGTGTGTGCGCAAATTGATGACAACGAAGCGTGTGCGAAGAGAGCGGTGCGTAAATCGGGTGCAATGAAATGAGTTTTGGCGAATTTGCAGAGTTTTCGTTGGAAGATGTGCAGTTAAAAATAAATATGAATGCACATAAATACATACATACATAGCAGCGTCTGTGAAGAATTAGTAAATGCTATTTCATTATTCAAGTAAGCTACCAAATTAGTATAAACAAAGTGTTGTTATTATTCATCTTGAATAACTATTTCCCTTTCAGCATGTCAGCAGAAATAACGGATTCAATTTGAATACACCTGCTCAAAAACAAAAAAACAAAAACAAAAACTGAAACTAACTTCATAGAAAGTTATTGCCGCCCAAAAAAAATGGATGCACAGTTTGAGCATTTGTGTCGCATTTGTGCGGCAAATACGAAATGCAAAAACAATTCGGTGGTCGAAAGTGTTTTTATTTTCAAAACCATGGGATTAAAGGATAAAATAGCACGACATATCTTTCTAAACGTAAGTATAATAAATCATTATCATGTAATTTGCATATAAACATAAACATTTATTATCGTTAAAAAACCAAATTACGTAAAGTCTCAAGATTTTATCGACGTAACATGGCTGAAAACGTAACGTAAAATTCTAAATATAAATAAAATCTACTTACAAAAAAGCAAAACTACAAAAAAAAAAAAAAACAAATGTATGTATGTATGTGCTTAAATATATGCATGTATGTATATGCATATGCATATTCATGTACATGTACATGCATACCATTATAATATGTGCTTGTATTTGTGTGTGTGGGCGCATATGACAGTTGGGCAAAGTAGGCAAAGAAATTTTTTCTAGCAAAACAGCGAGAAACGGCAGAAAAGCAGCAAAAAAAAAAAAAATCTCGTTTAGTAACAGCAAACACCAATACAAGTGTATAAATAATATAAAGCCCAACCAAGTCAGTGTGAGTGCGTGTTTTTGGTTAAAAAGGCAAAACCAAAAGCAAAAGCAACCAAAGCAAAGAGTAATGAAAACACGCTAAAAAAAAAGAAGAGAAAAAACAAAACAAGCTGCGTTAGTTTTGCGTTTTACCTCCTGCATGCATCATGTTATGTTGCCCTGCCTTCCCCCTCTTTCTCTGATTGAACACGTACAGAACATACATGCATACATACTATAATCATATGAACGTTATTTTTTATGAATATTTGTGTATACATCGCCCACGTGAACGAAAAGAGTTATTTTACCTTCCGACGATTTGTGCAGTCGAAATCTAAAAGGATTACTTAAAAACAGCAGGGCTTAACAATTGTACAGTTAAGATCATAACATTTTAATCAAGATAACAGATATTCGAACAACTTAAATATGCTTGACTTATGTGGAAGTTAAAACTCATAACTATCAAAGATAGTACCTATGTACATGTTTGATTCAAATTGGACTACTATGGGCACTTCCATTGTGGCGTGACGTGACGTTTGTACAACAAAATATTAAAAACAAAAATGAAGTAATCAAATTTTGTACATATTTTTTTTATATTAGCAAAGTTATTAAGTAGTACTATATTCCACAAAAAAAATACACCAATCGACTTTAAGGGAAGTGGGTTTTGGCCTGGATAACAAAATTGCAAAGCTCTGCGAATTGGGCAAGACTTTTTCTACAAACCTTTTTTTTTATAAGAATTTGAAATAACACAAGTTTATTTTGCAAGTTATGAAATTTAAAAATGTTTTCTGATCTTGCTTTTATTAGCATTAGTATCTGTCGTGATGTTACATGGCGCTACGTTACTTAAATTTCGATTGACTTTACACTTGAATATTTAGAATTTTGTTGGGTTAAAATGATCGCATATCATATTTGGTAGTTGGTGTTTGTTGTAATTGAATTTTATTGAAATAGCTTTCATTGCTCATTTGATGAAGCAAATATTAAAGAGAAAACGATCTTAAAATGAACAAAATAAGAGCAACCAGCCATTTTTTCAGATTGCATTCGATTTGCTCATGATTTCTAACAATTATCTTCCATTAAAGCATAATAATTTAGAAGTGATAGGTTGAAATTTTCTGTGCTGGTGGATTTTCTATTGGAAATGGCTATATGTGTATGAATGTTAGAATAGGATAAGGTTAGTGGAAAACTTAGTTCGAACGGTCGACAATGCATACAGGAAAATACTTAAAATCAATTTTTCATTACAGTTTGAGAAGAGAGAAAATGATCCACATAGGTTTATTTAATATTTAGAACATGATTAAAAATCATATTATAACAATGGCAGACACATGACGAATTGATATATTTAAATCAAATATTAACAAAATAATAATTGTTAAACCATTCTTTTCGGTTCTAGGTTGCCGAGGAAGACCCTTTACCAAAAGTACTCTGTAAATCGTGTTATCGGCAGGTGGAAGCCACCGCATCGCTCTCAAACATAGCCAAGCATACACAGCGCGTTTTTCGGGACTTTGTGCTTAGCACAGTGGTACGAGAACGTGAAATGTCTATAAATTTAAGCAATTATTTAATTTATATTTCATTTTTTGAACACACAGCCCAAACATGCACGCGAAGCGACGGCAACACTGCTTAATGCGCCCCAACTTAATGCTACGCCAACGCAGGATACAAGTGGCTACGACTTGAACCACAGCAGGGGAAGCAATGTCAAACAGAATAATAGCAATATGAACAAGGATACATTTCATCCCATATTGCTAACACGTCCGCCGGAGACAACCATCACGCTCACATCCCATCAGCAGCCAACGGCTGCCAATCAACAACAACAACAACATGACGATGTTGTTATCAGCTTGACAAATAAAGACAGTGAGTTGCGTCAACAGCAGCAGCAGCAGCAACAACAACAGCAGCAACAGCAGCAGAAGCAACAACGCGTTCCAACAACTTTAGCTAGCCAATATAGCAGCAACAATCGCAGCTGCATTAAAATGAACAACCTTATGCTGCCCACGCGACGCAACAGCGTATTTGTGGACACGCGTTACAGCTCAGCACCCATGTCCATAGCACAACGTTCGATGCAACAGCCGCCATCCTTGCCATCCTTGACGCCTTTACATGCGGACCTCACGCTTACCAAACCCACAAAGCATAGTCCCGAAAAGAAAAGTTCACCAGCCGGTGTGATTAACTTTATACAGACACACGGACGCATTACAGGCAGTGCGCCCACAATCACAACTAGCAGTTCTCATAAGGGCTATAAGGACACCAATGATTCCAGCAGCAGTTCAATGCCAACAGTTACACTTTCAGCTGGTGCAACTGCAACTCCCGTAAGCGGCGGCGGGGTTCCTAATCTGCCCAATAGCGTCATACAACAAAAGCGACGTAATCTAAAAAATGCTTTAAGCAACATTAGTGCCATACGCGACGGACAGGTTTCACTTTTGAAATCATCTCATCAACGTCAGCACGCTCCAGATACTGATATACGACCTTTAGTTACAACGACCGTTGTACCGCATCTATCGATCTATGGCGTAGAGACATCTGTGGAGGAGGCGCTGCCAGAGCATATTATTATAGCGGCACCTAAGAAAAAGAAGGAAGAGACATCCGCATCGTCCCGTTCTGGTCCACCCAAATTACAAATAATATCAACTACTCCTGCGAAAAGTGCTCAACCGTTGCCTAAAGATGTTAGTCCACCAACAGAAGCTTCTGCTCCTGCTCCTGCTGCCAAATCAAAAACACCACCCAGCATGAGCAGCCTAACCGAAGCTATATCACTGGGCAACGTTATACGAGATCCAGATCTATTAAAGTTAATACTCAAGGCGCTTAAATGGAATGTCACAACGGATAATTGTGAGGAGCAAATGGCACGTTTGAAGAACTCCAAGTTTGCGGTTATTATGTCAGACAGTAATCTCTTGCAGGATACCGATCTGACACAGCTGCTGGGTCCCTATTTGGGTCCCATAATGTCTGCAGCTCAGCAGCAGCAAAAGCAAACGTCCCGTGCCCCTTCTCCGTCCGCCAGTCCGCCACAAGCAGCTGCAGCAGCAGCTGAGCTGCAGACGATAGGAGACTGCACAATGCCTTATAAATTACCACCAGAGACATCGGTACAATTGGTGCCCTCTAGTCCCACAGAACAGGAGCCACCACGCCCTTCACTACCAACTAAACCGCCTTCAAAGCGACCGCAGCGAAAGTCGCGTATGCGTGATTATCATATTGATGCTGAATCAAGCACTGCAACAACTTCAAATGCGGCACTTGTTACCAATGAATTGCTAAACATTAATGCCATGTTAATATCACAATTTGGCTCAAATCCAGCTGATGCACTTAATGAGGCTTTGATTTCCATGTTAAAGCAGCAGCAGGAATTGAAAAGTCAGCGGCTCAATCGAACAAGCCGACGTCGTAGTGCTTCAACGAGTGCGAGTACTCCTATTAATTTGGAAGATATTGTGCTTGTTGAGCAACCATTACCAGAATCTCCCTCTCCCTCTGCCTCAACTGCAACTGTAACTGCTAGTGATCTAATTAGTTTCAAGCTGCCAGCTAAAAAACTAAATGAAAATCCGCCTATAACACGGCCCAATATTAAAAGACGTAAGCTTGTTATGCAAACGGAGCAAAGTGCTGAAAAAGCTAAAACAACAATAAGCAGAGATGAAAATGTAATGCCCAAAAAGCTTGAACACTCAACTGAAACAGAGGAGAAGGAGATGGAGATGGAGACGGAGACGGGGACGGCGGAGACAACAAATAGAAGCGAATCTTCTAAAATTGTGGAAACTGCAGTTGAGCAACACGTGGAAGCTGTAGAAGCGCCACAAGCGCCAACTAGCACTGTGCCGGAAGTGATTCCCCTGCGACCCGTAGAACTTGAATGTGTCACGGATGATGCAGCTGCCAACAGCTCCGTGAACAACAGTCCCAGTCCCAACAAACCAAGCTTACGTAAAACTGATGCTAAATCTGCGTTAGGGCAGAAGCTACTAGAAGCCATTGGCTTGCCGCAACCTGGCAAGGATGTGCCACCGGAAAGTTCACGGGACACATTGCGTAGCGCACTGAAGCGATCGCTGAAACAGGCACAAGAACAGCAGCAACAACTGAAGCGCGTCAAACAGGAGGAGCCCGTAAAACAGTTGGCAGATTCGACGACAAAACCGGGCGCCGGTGAGTCATCGGAGGAGCATAAAAAGGCCATCGCTGAGCGGGAACTGGAGCTGCTGAAGCGCAAGACAAAGAATGCGGAAAAGCATAATATGTCGATCAAGGAGTAAGTGTTATATATATATAAACAAACAACTGCTATTGTCTGTTCTCTTACACATTACTTTACATCATTTTAGTGAGAAGTCGGAGCGCACGGATGTAAGTTCTTCATCGTCACGCAATCGAAGGAATTGCAACAAATCAAAAACTGATGTCAACGAGGAGGACTGTTCTACTGAAGATAACAAGCAGAGTGAGCGCTGGGATGACGATGATGATTTGCCATTAAAAAATGAATTAGAAAAATCACCGGAGCATATTAATCGTCCCACACGCACAAGCAAAACATTGTCCAAGTATTACAAGAGTCCTGGCAGCGACAAGGCGGTGTCCACACAAAAGTCCCAACATGCAATGGGAACGCGCTCAACACGGCAACGATAAATTGAAAAAAATTGAATTTCTGAATTTATTTGATTTGATTGATGACGATTGAAAAACTGATCGCGCTTAAGTCTGGGCATATCAAATATGTGCAGATATTGTTAATATTTCTCATTTTACTTTAAGTCACACATACATTATTCGTAAATAGTTTAACTATTATTCAGCAAGAGTTATATATATATATACTTAGTTTGTCCTTTGAAATTATTGAATTAAACTTACATTTTTGATTGTATTCATTACTAATTAGCAAACTGCATATAAATAGTGTATACTTAAGTCATTTAAACAGAGTATATTTAACTATTGTATATAAGACAAATTGTATTGTAGATAAGGCAAATCATCTTTTTGTTGCTATAATTATTATCATTTAACCATATTTTGGTACATTTTTTTTTTCAAATATTGTTGCTCATTTCTGAATATTCACATGTTATACAAATGTCATTTTGAGCTATTTTTATAATTAGATTAGTTTATTAAAGACCAACGGCGTTTATAACTAAAAAAAAAAAAAAAACAAATTGAAAATTGATCAACTTAGTGTTTAATTAACGTGCAAATTGTTTAAGTTCGGCACCAAAAGAAACTTTCGTCTCTATTAACTTAAGAGAAGTGCCTATTTATTTGTATATAATACTTGTAAAATAGCGTTCGTTTTGCTAATTACATATATACAGGCATACATAAATCGTGTACAATTGTGTTATTCTTGGATATATAATATGTATATATGTTTACTATCACCCCTTATAAGACCCTTGCAGCGGCTATTATCACTATGGACTGTAGTCCACGCTAGTGACGAAGTAATTTTGTCATGATATGTGTAACGCATTGAAGGAGCCATGTCAGAAAGAAAAGGGTTATACTTATATTCTTGATCAGTTGAAATATCCTTGTCCGTCTGTTGAGTTGTAAAGCTATCTTGAAGAAGCTTGCCACAGATGCTTTTTTTTCTGCAGGAAGTACCTATGATTGAATCGGTCAGATCGGACCATTATAACGTATAGCTGGCATTGGAAAAATCAGTTGAAAAATAAGTTTTTGTTGGAAAATTTTACATTTCTGTTTTGTAAGGTAACTCAACCAAACTCACTTAACCTAAGTTTAAGGACATTCTAAGCATGATGACTAAATTTCATAAAAATCAAAATGCTATATCTTATAGCTAGCATAAAAACGAACGGTTGAAAAATAAGTTTTTGCATAAAAAAATGTTTTTGTTTCTAAATTTATATTAACCAAACTCATTTATTCTGTGTTCTAGGATGTTATTTACATGCTTACCAAATTTCATTTAAAACAGACTACTATATCGTATAGCTGCCATAGGAACACTCTGATGAACACTAACTTTTCTTAAGCAAAACTTTTCTGCAAGGGTATATATTTTCGGCACGCCGAAGTTAACGTTTCTTTCTTGTTCTAAACTCACAGCAAGAAGATTAACTTGGCTTGTAGAAAATAAGTGCAAAACAGCGGGATAAATAGTACTTATTGTGTATATGATTCTATATCGTCTCTCAGTAAATGCGGCTCGTGCAAAAACTTTGAAGCAACAGCTGGTTGAATGTGAATGTGAATGTGATGTCACGGTTTCGCAACAAACAAAACAGCTGAGTACAATTTTTAGCAATAGGAGAACACACATTTGAGCAACATTTGAACATGCCATATAAAATCGGCAATATATAAAAGTAAAATATCAGTCGAAAATTCTTCGCGACTTGCGACGGTTGTATTTTATAATAAAGAGAACAATTCAAATATACTGTGCCTTAAGTATTCGCTGAATCTGTTTTAGCAAGGTTGAGCTTCGCAAGGAATGTGAAATATTTGAATGTGTTTAGCTAGAATACATAAGTTAATACATACACACATATGTATGCACTTGAAAAATACAAACATGTATATATACATATATGTGTGTGTATTGATATAAGACTATGCGATATACATTTAAACATTTTATCTACAATTTGTCATATTATTATTATGTATTAAGTGTTGTTTGCAGTTTGCCAGTTTTGATAAGAACGCTAATTGTTTTCTTTAACCCCCTCAAAGCCTATTTTTTGGTATAGGTAGGCTTTAGGCTGTGTCAGTGCAATGAGTTGCTGCTGTGGAAAACGTAAACGTGGAGATTGTTACAGCAGTGATGAGGAGAACCAGTTGCATATCAGCACCAATGACGTGAGTAATGCTATCAATCTTTCATATACTATGCTATAATATTTTGAAAAATATACTACTGTGTGACACTATCTAAAACCTAAGATTAAAAGACAATTTTATGTATACATGCCCAATAATAATTTATTTAATGTATGTATTTAAGCAAAGTTAAAGTCTAGTGACGAATTTCTGATAGCAAATTTTGTGACGAAATATTTTCAGATTAATATAAAAACTATTTTAAAAAATAAAACTTACTTTGCATTTAGGTTCAGCTTCATCGCATTGTATCTCTTTTAAAAAAACATTTCTTGGTTTAAAATAGCTCTACAAAATTTCAGAAAAGTATCACAACGCGTTCATACAAATAAACAAACAAACTGAAAGCCCTTTCATCTCAATTTGGAAAGGCCACACTAATTTTAAAATGTTCATAACTTTTTAACGAATTGTCAGATAGGGATTAACGAAGTAATCATTCGACCCGTATTTTAAATTTAGAATTTAAAAAGTTTACCAGTAATCCGCAACGGTCTCATCATCTCTTATTCCTAAAATTTTGCGTTTCCCACCTCAAGAACCAGGTGAGTTACCAAAAGTCTTAGTATGCACTTTTCTTAGTTAAAGTAATACGCAGCTGATCAACATTGATACAACATATATGTGTACAAAAAATAAAAGCTTTATCTTTAAAATTGTGGCTGTAGCAGTGTTTTGCAATTTGCGGGGGTGCGGGCGGTGCATCAAAAATTGATAAAATTGATCTGCGTATGGTATACAGGAACCTGCATGCCAAGTTTGGTGTCTCTAGCTCTTTCAGTCTCTGAGATCGACGCGTTCATACAGACAGACAGACGGACATGGCTAGTTCGTCTCAGCTGTTGATCCTGATCAAGAATATATATGGTTTATATAGTCGGAAATGCCTCCTTCTGTCTGTTACACACATTTGCAGTACTTTATAAAAAATGTTCATGCTTGCTGTATATAATGCCAGTCGCCTTTCGCACTCTTCGTTACGCTTCGTCACTAGCATGGACTGTGATCAATCTTCTATTAACAATGCTATTTTAAAAATTGTACTATTGTGGGACATTATTTTAAACCTACGATTATATTTATTAGGCAATTTTGTAAGACTCACGCAATAGTCATTTGCAAATACATGCATATGTATGTGCGTAAAAATTCGTATATATGTACTACGTATGTACGCATTCGTTATCAAAGCAAACCCATATTTATGGAACAGTCGATAACTTTAGCACAAAGTGTCAGCACCTTGTTGGATAGCTGGAAACTTTTCTGTGAGAATAATACAAATAAAAGTGTCTTAAAAATCTTGTTTGCGTTTTTTACCAGACGAAAGAGAGCTTCACACGGCCTGTACAGTGCACACTGTACAAAGATAGAGAAACACAGAGAGAGAGAGACTGAGAGAACACTTTGAGTGTAAGCTCTCCGTAGCATCTCTCAAATGCCAGAAGTTTTGTCGTGCTTTGGTTTGGTTATTTAGCCGTCAGTATGACTGCAATTGCGTTCTTGGTACGCGAACTCTTCGATCTGTCGGATGCATTTTGGCATAACCAATTTAATTTCGAACGAAGTTTACATTATTATCACACAAAGCGACGTTTGGAATTGTTTGAGTTGCATTGTCGAGAACACTGGTTGCGTCAGTTAATGAAAAAGCAAACGGGCTGCAACAAAATAGACAGCATGCAACATGCTGTGGCGAACACGGACATCGATTTTGCAGCCTTTGAGGCGACAAGTTATCAGGATATTGATAATAATGACCGGCAGCAAGTTGATTATTTGAATGATATCGAAATAATCAATGGCATGGAATTGAATGTACGTCCAAATGAGAGCGTAAAGTATTATATAAATAAAAATATACATTTGTTTGTATGTAAGTATGTAATTAGATACGCACAAACGCATGTATGTATGTATGTCATATTGTTATTGTGAAATGAAATCTCTCATCATGATCATCATCATCATCATCATCTTCATATGTATACATATTGATTGCCACTTTTTGCTAGTTCTTGACATGTGTGCGTTTCAGATAAGAGCGCGTTTTTTATTTATTCCGTCTTCATTTGACAGTTAGCGCGCTTTTCAACGATTATGCTCTTTCTCAGAAACTTTTGAGAGCTTTTGCTCAGCTGTTTTGAACAGTCGCGGCATCAAAAAGCGTCACTATCAATAAATCTATTTGTATTTATTTGTTTACGCTTTCACAAATACAATAAAACATTGTTTTTTTTTTTTATCAAAACTTATTAGCTATTAGGTATGTTGAACTGCTTACAGCCGCTTATTAACTTAATTACTACTTATTTTCTATACATACTACATACCATATGTATTAAAGCTTTTTCAGCATTGCGCTTTCATTTCAAGTCTCTCAGCAAGCTTCCAGACATTTTAATTTGGGCGAGTCAAACAAACGCGCAATGTGAGACACAAAAAAATCAGTCAAAACTTCTGTGGTAATAGCAACTGAAATTCAGAAAACAAATATATAGTTAGTTAGAATTTGAATAGTAAACAATATCTGTGATAAAATAAATGTATATAAATACATATGAATCTCGAAGTTTTTACTTTTGTTTGGCGCTGTTTACCTTAAACGGCAATACTTCAAGTGTATAATATATATGTACGATATATGCACATATAAAATAAAGAAAACAACAACAAAGCTATTTACAACTGAACAACAATTGACTTTATCTGACTGTGATTATATATTTATGTACATATTCGCATCTTTCCACAACACACAAAACAGTTTTATGAAATGTGTTTTAAGATTTTGTGTAGAAAATTATTCTGCTGTTGTCACCATGCCAAAAAGGGTGGTTTAAATGAGGTAAGCACTGAGTCAAAAGCCTTCTCGTTGGCAAGTCAATATTTACTTACATATATACTATACATGTACATATATATATATATATATATATTTGTGCGTACGTGTGTAAATATTGACTTACTTAAATTCACAATTGCGACTCATTTTCAATAATGAACTCTTTGTTTGAAAGATTTTTTAATTACAAATTTCAATTTATTTTAAGAAACAAAAATCATTTCAAATTACAGTAGACGCTGTATGAACGCAGTTTTTTTCCACAATTTTGAAGCTAGAGCAACCAAACTTGGTATACATGTTGATATATACCATAAGCAGACAAAGTGTCAAGATCTCCCGTCCACCAGCAACCCTTCCCCCACAAACCGCAAAAACCTATATCTTCCACAGTTTTATAGCTAGAGTAACCAAATTTGGCACAAGGGCCACTTATCACATCCTTGATTGATCTGACAAAAAAAAATTCAACCACGCCCACCCCCGCTCCCACAAATAAGCAAAGTTTGTATCTCCCACACCCCTTTAGTCACCAAATTATCGCAGTCGGGTGCATCCGACTGCAACGTTCTTACTTGTTTTTATTTGAATTAAACAAAACTTACTTTATTTTAAACGAAACTAAACAATTCACAACTTGTCTATTAAGAACTTTTGTACAACGAATTTTTCTTTATATCGAAATAATTTAAAGAACACTGGAATACTATCTTTAGTATATCGGTTTCTATATTAAGAATTTTTCATATAACGAAGTTTATTTTTATCTCTTATGAGATTCGCTAACCAGTAACCATATGCAACAAAACAAAGTTTGATTAAGTTTGTTAATGTAATGTTTTACAAACTTCAATTCTAATTTCTGCAAAATTCGAATTTCAGAGAATTCTAATTGGTGAGCTTCGTCTGTATGTAAAAAAATAAAATTAAATTTTGACAAGGTTAACACACACACAGTAGTTCTCCTTTTTTTGTTATATTTAATTCTTTGAAATGTCGATGTTATCTTTTTTTCATATATTCCATGAACAAGCGCGAAGTACTAAACAGCTAGACAGCATTGTAATGTTGTTGATTTGATTTGAACAAAACTTAATGTATATAATATATATGATCTTCATTTTAGACATCGTTTTATGAATATTCTGATGCACTGCCTAAATACCGTACCGATGAAATTGGCCAATTATGCGAGGGTGTTAGCTTTACCTTTAGTGGCAAGATTGCCATTAATTGCGAAAGGTAAGTTTTGTAGAAGTTTATTATTCTTAAATACATATTAATTCTCTGTTCCCCTACGTAGATTCTCGATTAACTTTGTGTATAACAATGAATCCCGGGATGTCGCTCTGCACATCAATCCTCGCCTGCCGCAGAATTACATAGTACGCAACACAAAAGTCAATGAGATTTGGGGTCGGGAGGAGGTGTCTTCAGCGCTGCCGTTTCTGCTTCGTCGTGGTGATAGATTTGCCATACAAGTGCTCGTTACGGATGCCTGTTATATGATATCGATAAATGGTCATCACTTTGCTGAGTATCCACATCGTATGCCCTATGGCGCTGTTAAAATTCTTGAGGTGAAAGGTGATGTGGAGGATGTGCAGATGCAGCGCACCGTAGTCGAAGCCTATCCACAACGCTTGTCAGAGTCCTCGGCTCGTATCATAGAAGGGCATTTAGATGCAGAAGACGAGGTTGATGGTGATATTGTGGATATGGATGCTATTAGTATACCACATGATTGGTGTCTAATCAGCGCACCCGCAAAACCGATGAAGTCTGACAATTCACCAAAGAGCATACACACTGCCAGAGATCAAGGGCTTACGCTGCCATACTATGGCACACTCAAGCCAAAATCATTAAGGGAAGGGCGCTGCCTGAGGATTGAGGGACGTGTGCGTCTATTGCCACACTCGTTTTACATCAATTTGCAGCAAGGTCAACATATTTGGCCACATCCCGTTATTGCATTCCATTTGAATCCACGTTTCTCCAAAACAAGCAGTGGTGCCATAGGTAAAGCCGTGGTCTGCCGCAATGCTTGGTATGATGGTAAATGGGCTGAAGAGGAACGCTCCGAGCTGGATACAAACTTCCGTCCCGGTCGTACATTTAGCTTGGCAATTGTTTGCTCCAAGACTTCTTTTGAAGTCTATGTTAATCGACAGTTTATAACGGAGTTTAAGTATCATGTGAGACCAGATATTGTGGATTCGGTTTACATACAGGGCGATGTTAAACTCTGGAATGTCACACTTGAGCACAATCCAATGATTAAAGGCAAAAATGTACGCATCTATCATAATCCATTGTACACTGAGGAATATTAGTGTTATTAAATCTGATGCAACTCGAGTGATTTCCTACGTTTCAGTTGTTACCAGTTGCCTTTCGTGACAATAATATACTCTGGTAATTCTTTACTTGACAGTCTTCACGCCAAAAACGATCCAATAATTCTAAGAATGCGATTTCCGTTGGCGGAAGTTGACTTTTTTGCAGAAATATACGATTAAAAAAAGCCTTTTAACAGTGCTGTAAACGTTAACAGAGTAGCAAAATTGCAACTCTTCTACTATGTTAAAGTATACAGCACTGTTAAGTATAACAGAACTCGGTTTGCATGGGACTTGAAAACTTTAAAGGAAGTTTACTTAATTATTTCTTCAAAAAAGGCGACGTCCGCCACTGGATTTCGCGTTTTTAAATATTTTCGCATTTTTTTAGGCCAGAATTTTGGGATCGTTTTTGACGTGGAGGCTATCAAGTAAAGAACTATCTATACTCTTAGCTTTAAATATAAATAGTACATATGTATTTTTTTTATTAAAAATTGAAGTATCAAAGCCCAGTTTATTTTGAAAATGAGTTTTTTTTATGTTAAATTAAGATGTAATAATGTTTTGTTTCAATATTCTTATACATATGTTTATAAACTATAATCGGCGCTCTGTTATGCTAATCTATAATCTACAATTGTAAACAGACCTTTAGAAGCATTGTTAATTATGTCATTCCTTGTTAATTAATTATTGTGCTTAAAAGTGTTTATATTTTATACAAGTACACCAAATTTAGATTTAAGTAATTCTACTGCCGTGTTTTTCACACGATCGATCTGAAATTGTTGAGCAGCTAATGCAATTCGAAATTAAAACGTTTACAAATTCGATTTCACATAATTGGTTTTTATTGATTACTGATTTGCAAGGCTGCGGGCGGAATATCCAAACATTTCACACAATTTTTTAATTACAAATACAATTATAGTGCTTATTTATTAATTAATATCTAATTACACTTTCAGATATACATATAATATAGCAGAAGCTTTGTAGATTTTAAATTTGTATTTGTATTTCTATGCCAGCTACAAGATATTAACGCCTGATTTGTATAAGACTCAGGCAGCATGTGTGGAAAACAATAATGTTGAGTATTATCGGGGTTGGTTGAAATATCTGCATGGAAAAAATGTTTTTCATACAAAAACTCATTTTTCAACCGATCGTTAATATGGCAGCTATAAGATGTACATACATCCGATTTTGATGAAATTTCAACATGTGTAGAGCGTGCATAAAATGAGATACAGTGAGTTTAGTCGATATATTTTGAAAAACAAAAAAAATTTGTATACAAAAACCTATCTGTGCCAAGTTTCTACGATGCTTTAAAACTTAGGGACTAGTTCGCATATAAACAGACAGACACACAGACGGACATGGCTTTTTCGACTCGGCTATCGATGTGTATGTATGTAGCTCATTTTTTCGGAGACGTCTCCAAAGTACTTCACATTTTGCAACAAAACTATCGATGCTGATCAAAAATTTATACATATGTACATGTATGTGTATGTATGTATATGCATATGTATGTAGCTCATTTTTTTCGGAGACGTCTCCAAAGTACTTCACATTTTGCAACAAAACTATAAAACCCTCGTGTGAGAGAGAGATAGAGCACTCTGCAAATGGCAACACAAAAGGGAAATGACAATTAGTTTACTCACATGGCGCAGGAATCCGTTGAAAGTGAAGAGCGTCTTTCAATTGTTGCTGTCGCTTACTTTTGTTAACACGAGACATAACGGAATCTAACATTATACGCAAATAGTGTTTCCCGTTTCTATTTGCAAATTGCAGCTACTTAGTTGAGCGCCATTTAAAAATACAACGCACATAGCGGCATAGCGCAGCCATTTGTTTTTTTGCTTATGTTTTTGATTCTGCTTTCATGGCTCCTTCTAACACTTTTCACACACGAATTTATACGCAAGCTGCATTTCATGTAACTTTTTCCGAATTAAACTAATAAACGGTTTATTTGAGCAACGTTTATTACAATTTTAATAACTAATATGCAACTGGCAAAAATGTAACGGGATCGCGCGCCATTCGAAGGGCGCCGCATCTTTGATAGTGACCGAACAGCGGCCAACGCTCGCTAAGCGATATTATATCGCCATATCGATATATCGATATTTGAAAAGTCTGATACGATATTTATGTTCGATATTTGCCAACACGATATTATCAAAATCGATATTTTGAAACGATAATATCGAAGAATGCCGGTAAATTGCCATTTTGTTTCTGTTGTGGTGCAAAATTGAAAAAAAAATGGTAAATCTTCGTTTTAGGTCCCCCAATGAAATACTTGACCAAAACCTACAGTTTTGATGTCAAAATGTGCAGAAAAATGAGAGGATGTTTAAGCAAGAAGTAGAAGCTAACTTTGTAATAATAAAAACAACTTAAGGCTCGTTAACAGTGCTGTAAACGCTAACAGCGTAGTAAAATTGTCGTTTTTGGCGCCGCTGGTGAAAATTTCAAACAAGAAATCGATCAAATTATTTAAACAAAACATAGTGCGAGAAAATATATCGAAATCGGTCTTTTATATCTTATATCTGCCATAGGAACGATCGGTTGAAAAATAAGTTTTTGTATAAGTATATTTTTTTGGTTTTTAAAATACAAGGTTACGGACGAGGAAAGCCACGGGCATATGCTAGTATTTGTATAAATTGACGCCTGCTTATAAGACTGTTAAACAAATGACACTAAGTCAAAATTATTTCCGTAAAACATTTCAATTTCAACACACTACGTCTCAGTCTCTTAAAAAACGCTGCTGTTTGAGCATGTATAAGAATCACAGACGGCTGCAAGGCCATGAATATCTACGACGGCGCTCGCAGCATTGCTCTGCGTCGCGACCTGGATGCCATGTCCATATACTATGAAGAGCGGAGTGTTGCATGTCAACGTAGGCACTTGAAGTTGACTAAGCCAGCGCTGCCCGGACTCTGTTTTTTCTTTCACGGACTTATACTTAGCGACTGCGAGCACTTTGCCATAGATTTTCTGAGCAAAAGTCGGAAAACTCAACTCTGCAAAAGTTCGGACATTGTGCTGCAGATCAGTGCACGTCTACCGCAAAACTATATAGTACGCAACTCTCGGATAAGAGGCAAGTGGGGGCCAGAAGAAAATTCATCTAGTTTGCCATTTCAGTTAATACGCGGAAAAACCTTTTGGATGCAGGTGCTGCTCACAGGAAATTCATTTTATATTTCAGTGAATGGCTATCACTTTGCGAGATATGGGTACCGTGTGCCATACAAATGGCTAGCTGCAATCGATGTACGCGGAGATATCTCCGATATAGTCATAGATAAATTTTACTTAAAGGAGTATCCCATACGTATCGCCCATTCCGTGGCCGAAGTTCTGCCCTACGTTTACGATTGCTCAGAAATCCTTTGGCTACAGAGTGCTCATACAATGCCCCTCAATTGGCTGCGTATTGATGTTCCATCCAAATTTCTAAGGCACTCAAGTCATCCTCATGGCCAACTTACACTACCATTTTACGGCCGTATGCCAGTGGGTAAAAAACTGATCGCTGGTTATGATTTGCGTATAGAAGGTCGAGTGCGTCTAATGCCAGAAAGCTTCAGCGTGGCTTTGCAACTTGGCCAAAACATTTGGCCACAGCCAACGGTTTCCTTGCTGTTTAATCCTTGTTTCCTGCGAAGCAGTCGCGCCAAGGTGGGCAAAGCAATTATAACGAGAAGCGCTTTTATTAATGGTGTGTGGATAAAGCGTAAAGTGACACGCTTGCACACGGATTTGGGACCCGGAAAAGCATTTGTTATTGTCATTGCCTGTCAGAGGCAATATTATGAGGTCTTTGTCAATGGCAAATCGTTGCTGGCCTTTAAGCATCAGATGAATCCCGCAATCATCGATATGGTAAACATACGTGGTGACATTAAGCTCTGGAATGTTGTAGTTGAGAGCAACAGGGAATCACAGGTTTTCGAGTCTGATGAACGATAAAAAGAAGAGCTATCTGTCTATGTACTTAATATTAGTAATTGTTAACAATTGAATGCAAATGAATTTTATAATATTGTTTTCTTCCCATTTTACAAAAGTTAGAGAAATAATTCTATGGTCTCTTCTCTTGCTCTTCTATAAGAATGCTTGTATTTATGATCATTCTCTTGGCTCGACAATGAATAATCGACAGCCTCAGCGTCAGTCTGAAGCGCGTAGATTTATGTTTAATGTTTTCATCTCTATCAAAACTTACTTCTTGTACATAGTTTTCTGCAATTAAAATAGCAAATAGCACAGCACAGCACAGCACAGTTCAAACAGGTCTGGCGCTTCAACTCATAAATGTCAACGTGCTGTCAACTCGATCGCTGCCCATAATAAGAACGCAGGTGGACTGAGAGGTAGCAGTAGAGGTAGCTTCTCTACAATTGATTATTAAAAATGATAATCGATTAAAGTCGCCTCCTGCCAGTTTTGCGAGGCTCTCTCTGTGTTCTGTTCTGTCTGTTGGCCTGCTGCGCTTAACTGACGTTTATGTCTGCATGTGTTGAGCAAGACAGTTGACATTGTTTTGGCATGTGCAACAAAAACGCGGTATCAAAATGGGCATAGCCGAAAACGTCGAGTAGACGGCAAATATTTCCCAAGGTTGCTAAAGGAAGAGGAGACAGGCTTCTGCCACAGCCACAGCCACAGACTCAAGTAAAAAATTAATATTATTTATGGTTCAAGTTCGGACGTGCTACGCATGCTTTGTCTGTTTTGTTAATGAAGTGGATCATTGGCAGTCAGTTCCATTGGCTGAACACCATTCCCATTCCCATTGCCATTGCCATTGCCATTGCCAATGTGCTTTAATTTTTGATAAAGTAAAAATTCCAAGTATGGTGCACAGGGTCCATCTTTATCTGCTACATCTTATAACATACATAGCGCCGACAAAAAATCAAAAGTCTGAAAATCATGAACCTTCCTAACTCGGCCACTTTTAAATACAAGATTCCGCTGAAAGAGTCCTATATATATGTACATATGGCCATTTTCATCAGAAAGTCCACCATCACCAAAAATAAAAGTCACTATTAATACCTATTACTTCTGAATTACATGCTCTAATCAAAGTAAATTATTTAAAATGTATGAAATCTAACAATTTAGAATGCAGTTCTATAATCATCATCATTATGCAATCTAGAAAAATGTCTTTTTGCTCTAATTTTATACATTTTCTTTGTCAAATGAGCTGATACTTGATGAAAGTAATTTCATAAAAATTCGAAAACAACCAGCACAAACTAACAAAAATATAATGAGATCAATTTAACTTAGCTTGTGTAAGTGTAAAGTCAATGGAAATTTAAGTAACGTTACGTCACTTACTAAGGATAAAATAAAAAACATTTTTGAATTTCATAGCTTGCAAAATAAACTTGAAATCGCCGAGGTTTGTAATTTTGTAATTGATTTAATATTTTGTTGTACAAATGTCACGTCACGCCACTATGGAAATGTCCAAAAATTAATTTCAAAATGACTTGAAGCCGTTAACAGTTTTTGGCTCTTCTTGCACATCCAGCACAAAATGTACTCCTTATAAATATTCTGGCGAATAAATATTTTGAAAATCAATTGCGTCCTTACATCACGAATGAGCTTCGCTTCGATCGTTTAAGCGATGGACTTGTCGTCGATTGAGGCCGACAGGCAAGTCTGCAAGCAGACTGCACCCATTTACTGTAATTAATCAAACTCTGAATTAATTATGCGCTCATGGTAAGCAGCGACCAAAAACTCACCCGCTGCTACCTTTAAAAATCTTGTTTGCTGCCGCCGCTGCAATTAAAATGTCGTCGCACCGCCAACAACAACAACAACAACAACAAAAAATAACAAAAATACCAAAAACATCCAATGTTCTGTCCAATTTGGAGCCTATGCCTGCATAACAGCTTGAAGCAACTGTCGTTCGATTGTTGCTCCGTGCGTGTGGCAATTACTTCAGGTATACCTCCCTTCCCTCCCCACAGTGTTGGCTGTGGATTGATGCTATTGATGCGTCAGTTATTGTTGTTGTTGCTCTTGTTGTCGCTGCAAGATGTTATTAATTATTAATTTCATATTTTTTATGCCGATTGTACATGCTGCTGCTGCTACTCAAAAGAGCCATCCAAGTAGACGTCTGACGAGTGTTCCTGATCCGTTTTCACATTTTGCACATAACTCGCTCGTCACTGCAATTTGTCACCATTGATGATGTTATTAGCTGCATCGATTCAATGTTGCTCCTGTCTTACTTTGATGTCTCTTTTTGAGGTCGTTTACAAAGCAAATGTTTGCAAAAACCAAAAAAGTTTCTATTCCGACAGGTTTTTTAGGGAAATCAAAAAGTTATTAACTAGTTATGTGGTTACTTTTTATGTAACGCAGATCATTTATTTAAACTTGTAAATGGATATGGTAATACTAGACACAATATGATTGTATATAAATATCCAACTAGCCAGATGGTTTGGCGAATTTATGAACAGCTGTGTTTTGTGTTAAGTTCTCATTTCAGACGGTGTTTTTATAAGCTGAAAATTAAAGTAAACTGAAAATTGATGCGCTGGTGATGCCATTGAGCGTTTTTGTTAAACTTTTTAAACAATCAATTATTTTTATTCTAACACGCGTCGAATGATACCTCGTTTATCTCAATCTGACAATTTGTTCAAAGCTTATGAACATTTTAAAATTAGAGTAGCCTTCCCAAATTGAGATGAAAAGGTTTTCAGTTTGTCTGTTTGTTTGTATCAACGCGTTTCAATAGCTTTCTGGAATTTTGTGGACTTGCTCCCTATTATAAGCCAAGAAATGTTTGTTCTATTACTTGTCCGAAAAAACGCTAGTTTAGCGGGAAAATGCTTAAAAGCGCTAAAATTGACATGACCAAAGTTTCACAAAACAAATAAGCTACAGACAAATCTTGTGACAAAGTGTATTCAGTTTCAGAACTATAACATTTTAAAAAATAAAACTAATTTTGCATTCGGCACACTGCAAAAAATTGTTTAGCTACAAAGAGGCTGAATCTTTTGTGCAAATATACTTCGTCACAAAATTAGATCAGAAGTTTTGTGTCCTGAATCTGTATCGTCACTAGACTTAAACCTTGCGTGGAGGTGTTTTTATTTGATAATATTAAAAGTACAAAAAAAAACAAACTACTGTAAAAACGGCAAAAAATAATTCAGTCTGGCCGTAAAATGACAAAAAATGCATTCGCACCAATTGACAAGATGTTGGTTGCACTCGTCATTGTGGTCAGTGGCCCCCGATTAGCCAGGCAGAGGCAAAAGCAAAAGCAAAAGAGAGCCGTCGGTGTTACCATTATTTCAGCGTCAAGTGGCTTATCAATATTCCATCTGTGTAGTGCAGTCGCAAAGAACACGGCACAATCAATGCCTTTGCAGTGCGGCAGCACCGGCAACATTCTAAATTAAACCTTAACTGAGGTTTCGCTCTCTGCCACTGCCACTGCAACGGCAACAGCGGCAGCAGCTGCTTCTGTCAATTGTTTGAAATGGTCAACGGAATGCAACTTGTTTCTCATACAACGCACTCGCGATACCCAAGTCTTAAATAAAAGCTGCTTGTCGACCGAATTACAAGCCGTCCAAAAAAACAACTCAACGAAAAATTGTCAAGTATAGGTGCGCAGATATTTGAGAAAAGCAGAAGCTTTAACCATACCTGATATATCAACGAGGAGGAGGAGGATCACATGAGATCAATCACTTTTTGTGATATGTGTCTGTCTTGCAGGCGTTTGCTAATCCCGTGGATGCAACGCTGCCTCTGCTGCTTCTGCTGCCTCGCGGCTGCTGCTGGTTTCATATCATAGTGAGTGAAGTTAAAGCCCTGTCAGAATCAATTACGCGCTTTTCGAATGCGTTGACAGCGTTTACTGTCCGTTTGTGGTAAGACCAAGGACGCTTTGGCCAGGACTACAGACTACAGTCTACAATCTACAGTGGCAACGATGAATTGGAGATTTGCCGTATATCTTAGTAATCCGCCGATCAAGGCAATCAATGGCATTTTGCTGTTTTGGTAGTATTCAGAAATTGAACACTTTAAACTATGTGTAGAGCATAGCATTGTCAATGCAGTTGAGACTGTTGTTCGAACGCTCTTTACACATTTCCAACTACAATAACATTAACAAACAAAGAAATGTCTTTTCTGCCAAATTTTTGAAAATAATTTCATTTACTAATTACGCACATCAAAATAAGTATAAAACAAAAGTATATCAAAAGTTTTTCACAATTTCTATCAAAAAGACCTAGAATCCTTAAGAATGGCTCTTACTTCAAAACGGAAACGGTTTCCATGGGGAATGTTTCGTTTTATCATGATTTGTCATTAAGATTGATCTTTTATTTAAAATTGTTTAATTTAACAAAATCACTTTTAGTCGACCTTGTTACGAAAAATGACAATAACAATGTCTTATAAAATTTAAAAATCTAAAATCTTGAAATTTAACTTTTAATCGATCAAATATAATACAAAATACAAATTCAAAACTATGCCTGGGGTAGTTAATTTGTCGGTCAAAAGACCAGACATTTTTGACATGTTAGGATTCAAACTCTATAGGAAATGCTCTTTGCAGACTTCTTATTCCTACAATTTTGTCCAAAACTGCTTGAAATGCAAGTTGGGAGCAGGGAGTTTCGTAGTCGGGCACACTCGACTAGAACATTCTTACTTGTTGGTCTTGTTTTATAAAATTAAAAAAATTTAAAAAAAGCTTTAAAATTATAAAAAACAAAACTAGAAAAAACTTTAGAAAAATCTAGATAGAATTAATATAAAACCACAACAATGTTCAGTAAAATTAAATTTAAAAATAAGTCTAAAGCAGTCTTTACTTTATATTATCTTACATACAAAATTTAAATTTAAAATTTAATAATATTTATTAGTTTTAACTTTATATATATATATTTTTTCTTTATTTTCATTATATGATTAATAGTGTATCACTACTCGTAAATGAATTCTTCACTAAATTGATTTCTCATTTAAAATTATGACGAATTTTAATGAGTAAATTAAATAGTCATTTAAATACTTCTTTGAGGATATTGTGACACCTATTTTAGCCTTTATGAGTGTACTGCGTAACAGATTTAGCCTAGAAACGGTATACAGCGAAATATGATTAAAAACTTTTTTTTTGTTATAACAGATGTTTTTACAGAACGCAGTTATATATTAATGTGTAACTTCAGTTAATCGGAATTACTATCAGTTCGGTGCCATAGAAAGTGTAACAGCTGTATTGATATGTTTTCAAGGGTATTTAGACTTTGTCATTCCAAAGTTAACTACTCTTTCGTATTGGTAGGTATTTTTTAGTTCTGGTGGTTTGATTCAGAAACATTAAATCAGAGTTAAATTGTGCCGCTTCTGTAGCATATCGAGCGTAGTCAGGCTACCGCCAAAAGTTGCCTTTCGTGTAAGCGATAAATTCAGAATACGGCCTAAAACTCGTTTACTTACTACACACTTTTCGAGAGTCTGAGTCTGATCCTGCAAGGTACAATTTCAAGGTACATTGTGTTAGTGTGTTGGACTAAGGGGACCGACAGAGTCGACTGCTGCTGCTGCTGCTGCTGCTGGTCGAGCCAGCAGTTTCTCGGAATATCGCTCGAGATCAATCTTTCACTCGTCTGATTGCATATTTTTATACACATATGTATGGGGCTCTTGGGCACATCGTTCACATCCTTTTTCGGCATTTTTGTCCGGCAGCTACTCTAGTGTCTGTTGCTTTGCTTTGTCTTACCACGTGCCCCTTTATGTTTATACCTTTAATTTTCGGTTCACGATGCACTAAAAATTCCAGAAATTTCAATGCGACAACATTGTTTCATTGATTTTCTTTGCTTTGCTTTTGCTTTTGATTTTGATTTTTCCTGCTTTCTGTTGCGCATTTGATGTGAGTTCTCTTAACACTTGTATAGCTCGCACCATCAGCTCATTTTAGTTACATATGCGTTGCGCATCCTGGGCATGCAAGTTTCTTGATAAGTTTTTATATCCATAACGTGTGAGTTAACATCAACGTTGACATGAGCTTGCTCTTGCCCACATGCCATACCCAAATCGGTAAACTGACGAGATCTTTACAAAAAAAAAGAAGCAAAACACAAAACACAATGATATTTGGACGTTGGCTTGGTCCTTGGTGCAGGACCCTTAGATGGTATTAATTGGTGCAAATATCATCATATTTGCTGTGTAGACATTTCCGACCCTATTGGGTTGTGCAGGAATGAACAGGATATCAAAAAATGTACAAAATAAACTGATCAACAAGTTGTAGACAATTTTATACCATTTTTCTATTTAACGCAAATATTTTCTTTTATACGAATAAAAGATTAGTCCCAATTAAAAAATGTTTTCTTTTAACAGCAATTATTTAAAAATTTTCTTTTTATAAAGGAAAACATGTATTAATAATAAGGAAATTTTCCTCTTTTTGTTGGAATATGGAGATAATTGGAGAGAACATTTTCTTCAATTAAAGTACAACATTTTACTTTTCTCGTTTTTCCTCAAGTTGAGTGTATAAAGTGTATATATATTCTGCATCAGCAACATCAGTTCTTATATAAAATATGGAAATATCAGTTTTGAATCTGCGACAGAACTAGATTTTGAACAATTTTTGGCACTATAAAATCAACATTGCAAAGAAATGAAAGTGCAATAATTTCTTTAGAACCAGATTTGTATTTTGTTGTAGTATTTTGCGTGATTTGCGAAATGAACGAAACGATACAATGACCAGTCGAACGTGCATGAATAAATTCGTGATACACAGAAATTCACATACAAAGAGCTGCCAAGAATCGCAGTCACTAAACGCACTGAACTTCAAACGACAACAAGCGAAGAGAAGAGGACAACTGAAACCTCTGCTTTGCCAAGCCGCGCATATTTCATTTGCAAAGTGCCACTTTCAGTGGGAAAACGCAGGCGGTTGTACATTGGATGTGGCATTGGGCATTGGGCATGGGTCAGAGCTGGGGCACGTTGCGTGGACATACTGATGCCAGGCGCCAATCGGCGCTGCATGTCTTGCTACGCTGCGACTAGGATTACGTCTGGTCTGACTGGACTGCCCTGGTATTGGTACTGGTACTGATACACTGAAACAAATAATACATTGTAAATATAAATATTCTTATATTTAATTTTAATTTGGTCTTTTTTTTACTCCCTGTTCCCATTAAAAATGGGAAAAAGGGAGTTATAAAGTACTGCAAATGTGTGTAACAGACAGAAGACGACATTTCCGACTATATAAACTATATATATATTCTTGATCAGGATCAACAGCCGAGACGAACTAGCCATGTCCGTCTGTCTGTCCGTCTGTCCGTCTGTCTGTATGAACGCGTCGATCTCAGAGACTATAAGAGCTAGAGACACCAAACTTGGCATGCAGATTCCTGTATACCATACGCAGATCAAGTTTATTTCAAATTTCGGATGCACCTCCCCGCACCCCCGCAAATCGCAAAAGACTCCCACAGCCACAATATTAAAGATAAAGATTTTTGGTACACAAATATGTTGTATCAATGTTGATCAGCTGTGTAAATTTCATCACGATCGGATAAATAACACCAAAGCTATGGAAGAATCTATAACCCCCGTCTCAGCAGGCAGAAACAACAGTTTGACAGGAACTGGACTGCTTGTGTTGCCGCTGAACTGCTTGAAATGCAAGTTGGGAGCAGGGATTCTCATAGTCGGGCACACTCGACTAGAGTATTCTTACTTGCTTTAAATATTTACAGGCCTGTTCGGACTTTAGTACGTTTTTGAAATGTAAAAACGAATGAATTCCGAACGATTAAGGAATTACTGTTCTGATTTCCCATCGAAATAGTTTCGTTTCCTCTTTTTCGTAACCGAGTTTATATAGTAAAAAGTCTATTAAGTTGTCTTAGCAATATTATTTCTTTCAGTGTAGTGGTACTGGCAGTGGCAACTGGCAACTGGCCACAGCTGGTAGCAGCGCAAACGTGTAAATTATGGTGCGCTGATAAGCATCTCGTGGCTCGCCTCGACAATGCTCGTTGTTTAAAAAGGGCAAAAGTTTGCACTGTGTGGGTGGACTCTTAATCCACGCTCTGGTATTGTACATTTACCTGTATGGTGTATGGTGCATGGTGCAGGTATGTGTGCCTGTGACTGCGTCTGTGCCAGTTGACTGGGCGACCAGGTGTTGCTCTGCCACAATTAGCAGACCCGGCATCGTACTGCTCTGACGTTGGCTGTTAAGCAAAATTGATGGCCGACCATACTTGAAGTTGTTGCCACAGGGTGGAAGGTTTTGCTGAAGTGGCGCCAATGCCTAGACTTCGCCATCACTTAGACTTATAGCTATGACTTGTTTATATGCCTCACGCCGACCAGTGCACATACTTAACAATGATCAATGACTGCACTACGATTTCGACAACGACTTACCATGAGAAGATAACTAAATCGAATTTGATTACTTAGCTTAGCTGTTAGCTCATTGATATATTCTAATAAAGATCTGATAGCTGCTATTTTAGCAATTTGTTGAACAATTCAAAACTAGCCCAAACAAAGTTTGATAAAAAAAGCTACCCAGAACCTAGACGGAATCAAAATCAATTAGCGCATGCATTAAAACAAACATTAAATGTATATGACTGCAGCAAATGGCTGTCCTGCACAATAACTGCATCTAATGTGCTTAATTAAAATTAGTTTCGATTGCTAATAAAACATAGTACATACTTCTTACTTATACCTTTAATGGTGCAACTAAGAAAGAGCTTACCAAAAAAATATTCCAACTGGTGCCCACCTGCGTGGCTGTAAACATACGAATATGAATTTCTTAATTTAAGTTTCTCAACTTGTCTCTTTATCCAAATGCAAATTGTTCTAAGTAAGCTTTGTTTTCTTTTTGTTGATTTTGAATAAAACTTATTTTTTAATGCAAAATATTGGCGCCAGAGAAACATGGGAAGATGAATTGACAAGAAACTCTGGCACCGATAGCAAAGTTGGCGACACGTATGAAAACATGCTAGAGTTGTACATTGAAGTTCAATTGAACTTTATTTCTGTTTCAAGTAAAGTTTAATGCGTTGAGTTTGAAGTCACATAAGTCATTAAGAATGATATCAAATTTCAATACAATTCACAACTAATTGGTGGCATACTATATATAGTTCGTTAAATCCTTTATTTCGTTCAGCTGCTTCGTTCATTCGCTTCTTGTGCTCGTACAGAAGTTTCTTGTGCTCGTACAGAAGTTTCTTTTGCTCGTACAGAAGATTCTTGTGCTCGTACAGACGTTTCTTTTGCTCTAACGAACCAAATGAACCACAATCAGGGAATGAATAGAGTTCAATCGAACTTATTCTGAACGTTATGATACAACACTTATACTTAGCACATACGTCTGCGTATGCGTTTGTGTCTGCGCGCATGCGCACCTCTTATGCACACAAATGTCAATTTAAATTCCTGTCTGCCACGCCAATTACATACACAAAACAGCAACAATCACAAGCAGACGGTGCTTGTAATTTATAGACAATTACGTGCTAATTGGGCACTCTACTTTGCAGCGTTCAATGTGCTACAGTTGCGTGTTGTGTTGACGCTGTTCTGATGGCTACTTAGTGGTATCCACTGCAAGTGGGTCACATTGGGGGCTTGGATCTGAACCGAACAGGCATCAATTACAAAAAGATGATTTAGGTATTTGTCTTAATCTTATGCTCAGCACTTTGCAGAATTTAAGTTATCAACTGATTATCATTTTAGATTAGATCAATTGAATTCCTTTTTTAATCAATTAATTACAGAAATGTAACTATTTTCGATCAAGTTTATTATAATGTTTGATGTCAAATTTCAGTCTTAATCTCAATCTAAATCTTCATAGATCACAACTAGTTATCCCTGCACAGATAAATATGGGCTACAGTTTAAGAAAGCCACAGACGACTTTTGTATTTGATTTTGCATCGTTTGGTCAACAATTGTGTGTCAACGACTCTGTCAATTGGCCCCAGCCCGTTTTATACCCTATAGACATCAAAATGGGTAATTTGTGCAAATGGATTTGATTTGTACAAGAAGACATCAACTTAACTTTTAATCCGTTCAAATTACAATACATAATCGCTTTTAGTATATTTAAATGTAATAATTGTAATAAAGCATATACAAGTCAGTCGAGTTAATCAGGGATCGTAACGTTTATAATTTTTAATATGAGAATTTTGAGATATAAAATATTTTTTGATACTTTTCATTAGTTTGAATAAATAACTTTTATTTTTTTACCTAAAAAAATTAATGCGAAATAATTTTTATATTTTAAATCTATATATATAAAAATTAATAATAAAAATTATATTTCAATTTTTATTTTAAAAATCGAAAATAAGAGTTATTTCGCAATTTTCATAAATAAATTGAAATATAATTATTATTTCGTAATTAATTTTGTAAGCTCAAAAAGTAAAAGTTAAAATTTAATTTATTTAAAATTACTTCAAATTAAAATGTATTCTTTTTTTGATTTTTGTTTCATTCTTCCACAATCTTCCCACAATCCTTATTTGCCATCCCTGGTTTTATGTTGAGTTGCATTTCATACTTATGAAATAAATTCAGTTACCTAGTTTTAGGCACAGGATATCTTCTAGTCGAGCACTCTCGACTCAAACATTCTTAGTTGTTTTATTTTAAGAATGTCACTTGTGCATTGTCGCTAGGCGCCAATGTTTCGTGCGTTCCGATGCACACAGCCAATTCTTCCCCCACTACTGTCTAGCCCCTGCCTTTTCCCCTGCCTCTGCGCCTACCCCTGCCCCTGCCCCTGCCCAGGCTGCTTTGACTTGGCGTACAATTTAGCGTCAGTATGCAAATAATTTGCTTTTGCGTTGTTTTTAACTAAGCGGCACCAGCTGTTGGCTCTCCATACATCCATATACATATGTACATGCATATGTAAGTTAGTATGTATGTGGATGCATACATATATTTTTCATACACATAAGCACATGTGTTCTTAGACACACTCAATTCTCTTAAAAATAATTATTGTATTTGTACAGCTGTAATAGCTACATAATACAATATATTGCATCAAATGTTAATACTTACTATTTAAATTTAATTTATCTAATATAAATCGATATTTTTATACTCTTTTTTAATTTTTAAAAAAATGTGAAATGTTCGTCTGTCCATCCGTCTGTCCGTCCGTCCGTCTGTATGAACGCAGGTTTTTTCCACAATTTTGAAGCTAGAGCAAACAAACTTGGTATACATGTCAGTATAAACCATAGGCAGACAAAGTGTCAAGATCTCCCCACCACCCCCACCCCTTCCCCACAAACCGAAAAGCTCTTCCACAGTTTTTTAGCTAGAGTAACCAAACTTAGCACAAGGGCTACTTATCACATCCTTGATTCATGTGACTTCAAAAAATATTGTCCACGCCCACCCCCGCCCCCGCAAATAAGCAAAGTTTGTATCTCCCCCACCCCTTTACTTAGAATCTGAAAATGTTGCAGGTTGAATTCTATTGCCTTATCAAATAGATTGTATAAAAATAATTTTGCCACGCCCACCCCCGCCCTTGCAATCAAGCAATGTTTGTTTCTCCCAAACCTGTAGAACAGGCCCAACCAAATTTAAATTAATGGCAAAACTTGAAAGATTTGAGCAAACATACAATTGCCACGCCCACTTTTGACGGCGAAAAGATGCTAAATAAGAGTATATCGCAGTCGGGTGCATCCGACTGCAACGTTCTACCTAAGATCGAAATTAAGTGCCTTAATTTTACTTCAGTTGTTTTTAGGATTTGATCATAAGTACATTTTGAAGTCTAGTTTGTCGTGAGCTGGATACAATGCTTAGTTTGCCTATACTAAACATCATTTAGGTACAAGGCGCTGAAAAGTTTATTTTTAAATCAAGATCGAATCACACGATTTTATTTATAGCCCACACCATTTATTTGTTAGTTAATTAAGAAATCAGCTATATCAGCCAAGTCACAGAAAGTTGTGTTAATTATTCAAAGCTCATATTTGATGAGTAGATCACGCTTGATATACACCAACATGTGATAACATGATGATAACGCCCCCACACTTGTGATATATAGGAAAAATAAATGCGTCCAAGAATCGATGTGGAGACCTGCCACAAATACGACAACGTTTCTTGTCTTCAGAAAGTTGAAGTTTAAAAAAAAAATAAAAAAAAACTGCAACAGTTGGTTGAGCTATTTTTAGACAATATATTATGCCCAATATTTGTGCAAAAATTTCTCGGTTAGTTGCCACTAAATCAACATCTTATCGCGGCTCTACGACATGTGATCGAGCGACTTGCCGCAGTTTTTTTTGTTTCAATTGTTTACACAAATGCTAATTTGTTGCGTTGACAGTAGAAACATTTTGTTAAAGATCGTGTGCTGCCAATGCCGTTGCTTTTTACGATTCCCAGCTAGTACAATATACATTATATAAAAGTATGAACCTCATTGGCAGACAAGGGTTGAGAGTTGCGAGTTGCCAGTTGCGAGTTGCCAGTTGCGAGTTGCGCCTGTTGCCTGTTTGGGCACGAAGGAGTTTTTAATGTGAAAATAAATCTTATTAATATCAGTTAGCAGCGGCATTCGGATGCATCGTTTCCATCGTTTTCAGTGCCATCCATGCTTTTTTTTTATATTTTATTATTTTATTTTGTGTGTTCTCTGACTCTGAATCTCTGACTTTCTGACTCTGACCATGCGTTCGTGCCATTTGTTGCGCTGACGGAATATAAATTAGTTCTGAAGCATTTTAAATGCGTTCGCAAGATTTATTTCATTAACTTTTGATGTCTTTTGATGATTGCATCAATTATTTTTCTTTCAAAATCATTTTAATGCACCATCCTGGTGAGCATTTGTAACATTGTTTCAAGAACGATAGAGTAAAATGCGATGAATACCTTCAATTCGCTATACAGGATGTGCTTGAATTCCCTTATACTTACCTTGCAGCCAAATATATAATAAGAAAGAAAAGTGATGAAAATATATACCTATTATTATTATTACCTCTGCTTGCAGGAAAGTTATTCTTATGTTGAAAATATATACAGAAATTCCGAACTAAAGTTATAGGGGTGTGGGAGATACAGACTTTGCTTATTTGTGGGGGCGGGGGTGGGCGTGTTCAAATTTTTTTTTAGTCAGATCAATCAAGGATGTGAAAAGTAGCCCTTGTGCCAAATTTGGTTACTCTAGCTATAAAAATGTGGAAGATATAGGTTTTTGCGGTATGTGGGGGTAGGGGTGGGGGTGGGGGGGAGATCTTGACAATTTGTCTGCCTATGGTATATACCAACATGCATACCAAGTTTGGTTGCTCTAGCTTCAAAACTGTGGAAAAAACTTGCGTTCATACGGACGGACAGACGGACGGACAGACGGACGGACAGACGGACGGACAGACGGACGGACATATTCAAGCTGAATGATATATTCTACGGTCAATCTCAAATTGGTAAGTTGGGCTGAGGGTACAAAAAAAGCTTACCTGTTTTCAGGATTTAAGCCCAGATCTCCACAACATAAGTCTCAGTTCTATGTACAGAGTACAACCTAGTCGACTAATCTCGACTGGCGCCTTTTTTACTTCCTATTATTAAAATATAAGCTAAATATCCATCACAACCATATGGTGATCAAATTAGCCAACGGGGTGCTCGCTTTAGTTCAACGAACTTTTCTTTTTTGCATAGATCGCAAAAATTGTTTGCTATGTAATAAAATTGCCTATATGTATATATTTATTTTAATTGCAACTGTACTTGCACTGCCTGTAAATTATTCACATTGGATTTTTTTTCATGATAAATAATGAATAAAATTCATAATTTAGCATTTTATATTATAATTACAAAAACGTCAACTTGTCGACGGCCATTGAAGAAATAAAAAAGTGATTAGTAGAGTAAATCAGTTTACACACTCTTAGAACATGATGCGCAATTGTATGCCATAATTACATCATCTAAACTTGACGTCTAATTTATAATGTTTGCTATATTCAAATGAAATAAAAAGTGAGTTTTAAGCCAAGCAACTATTATTTACTTGGCTAGCCGTTTTAAATAAACACAGTGACAAGTAGGCAATTAGTTGACCATTAGCTATAATTATTCTATTAATAAATATAATTTACTGTAAGTGGTCGCGTTTAAAGTCACAGCTCGAAAACAAAACAATATAACTGCACTAGATTAACTAAGGAGGTATTTTTAAAAGGATTTCAGAAATGTTTTTACTCCCTGCTCCCATTAAAAATGGGAAAAAGGGAGTTATAAAGTACTGCAAATGTGTGTAACAGGCAGAAGGAGGCATTTCCGACTATATAAACTATATATATTCTTGATCAGCATCAACAGCCATGTCCGTCTTTCTGTCCGTCTGTCTGTCCGTATGAACACACAGATCTCGAAGACTATAAGAGCTAGAGACACCAAACTTGGCATGTAGGTTCTTGTATACCATACGCAGATCAAGTTTATTTCAAATTTCGGATGCACCCCCCCGCATCAGCTGTGTAAATTTCATCACGATCGGATAAATAACACCAAAGTTATGGAAGAAGCTATTACCCCCGTCTCAGCAGGCAGAAACAACAGTTTGACAGGAACTGGACACGTTAAGTGCGCTGCTTGCTTGTGTTGCCGTTGAACTGCTTGAAATAAAAGTTGGGAGCAGGGAGTCTCGTAGTCGGGCACACTCGACTAGAGTATTCTTACTTGTTTCACATATATTTTATATAATAATCCCATCTAGTTAAAGTCGAACGCATATTCAATTTTTGTTACAGTTTGTTTTACTGTAGAAACATCTGAAATCTGAAACTTACTTTACTCACAGACTTGAAATACATTATATATTTTGGATTTTGCTTTAATAATATATTTGTATTGTTATTTTGAAACAAATATTTATAGAATTCAATAAAAGTGCTTATTATACAATGTATAATAAAAAAATATAAAATATACATGAACCGCCTCTAACACCTGCAACATACAGTCGTTGCCTGCTCTAATTAACCTGTTTTTTTAATGGGCTAGAAGCTGATGTAATTTAAGCCGGCTATTGCACACTGGGTCAAGTAGATGCATGGTTAAGGAAGATAAACTACTTTTTCTATATAATATATATGTATAAATATATAGGTATAATAATAATAATAATAATAATAATGTGATGTTATGCGTCATAAGTGCACATGCACTAACTATGAGAGTTCGATATCGTAACACCTTGTGTTCGCTGTGTAGATTAACGTGGGCTATATCTATATGTATATGGTAGTACTTCTGTGACTGATAAGTATTCAATGGACTGGCACTTCTGTCCCAAAACAGCCCGATGAGAGCTAGGTGCAGTTGAACCGGCCCATTCTGTGCGCACCTGTTGAAGCTTTGACTCGCTCTCTCACTCGCTCGCTTCGTTCATTATTCCATCAAATGGCTTGTTGTGGTCTGATAAGATTATTTAACATATCGAAATATATACATATAACCCCAATACGTCTACCTATACTCTAGTGTTTTAGCGCTACGATCCAACACTTTTGGGTGCGCTCGCACCAAGGTGAGTAATGGGTCCACCCAGTTGGCTACATGGAAACACATATTTCATTTGATAGTCAATTTTTTTGTATTTAAGCTTTCTGCTTTTATGGCACTTAATATTTACATATATAAATGAGATTATCGGTTATGCATAGAGTTATTTATATGGACATAAAAATATCTTTATAACATTTAGTTTTTACAATAAGAACATACAAATATTTATTTACTTAAATACTACCAAAAAAAAAAAAAACAAAAAAAAACCAAAAAAAAAAAATACGCAAGCTAAAACATTAAATTTTTACTTTTTTTTTTAATTATAGTGACTTTTAATATTCATTTGGTGCATGGTGGAAGTTGAAAAACAAGTCCTATTTATTTAGGTTGGTTTATTTAAAAATATTGTCATAGTTATTTCCGTTTCGCAGGATTACAATTATTGTCCTTTCAACAAACAAATATGCAAGTAGGCATGTCTTGTAGGTATAATTTGTATTTTTGCGCATTTTTATTTTGTACTTCCGAACATGTTTTGGCCTGTGCCTTAATTATTAAATATTTGTTACGTTAAAAGCGAGTTTAAAATAAGATCACATGACAGGTATTACATTCTAAAAATATCATATCATATCATATCATATCATATATATATATATACATATACTATGTAAATAAACCCTATGTATGTTGTATGTGTGTTGTTGTTTTCCCCTCTTTTTTTTTGCATTAATCTAGCCAATTAAAACCTATCAAAGAAGCTTTGAAAACTCATCAAGCTTATGTTTAATTGTGCATAACCGATTTGTTCCATATGGACAAAATTGCCTGCACAGGAACTATTAGGACGACACTTAAGGACACTCAATATACGCTAATAAATAGTAACTCAGTCACATTCAAAGTCTTTACAAAATATTAAATATAAAAAAATATAAAAATTATGAACCCAAATCAAACAATTTTACTTTCTACTCCTCCTTCTTGCGTTTAACCTTGCCCTCAGTTTGAATTGTTGATGTGATAGCCTCGATGCAATCAGCAATGCTCGGCTCCGATTGATCAGCGCTGTAATCCTGGCCAGCCATGCGACTCAATGTGAGTATATAAGAGCAGGCTACTCGCAGCACGGACAGCTTCGATAGCTTCTGGGAGCTGGCATAAGCCGGCACAGCATGACGCAGTGTCTCATAGGCGGCGGAGATGGTATGGACGCGAGTGCGTTCACGAGCATTTGCCTCAATTCTGCGCTCACGTGTCATATTTTTATAGTTACGTTGTTGTGGTCTTAGTAGGGAGGATTCACTGTGATTATCTTTGTTAATATCCTCATTATGTTGATCTTCTTCCAGCTGTTCTTCGATATCTAGCGTTGTCTTGGCTACTTTCTTGTGTGCTGCAGTTTTCTTATCACTCGAGAGATTGCAGTTGGAATGCAGTTGCTGCTCACTGATTTCATTCTCAATTATTTTGGGCTTTTTGTATACCAAAGATAAAGGTTCTTGTTGCTCTGGCTGTTTTGAATAATTGTATGCACGATGCAAGGTAGTTACACCAGGATGACGCAAATAAATATGCGCAGGATTCGGCATTATTTCATTCGACAAAACTTGACTAGGATCCCACATGTGCACCAATGCAGTTGGTAAATTGCTGATGTTGTTGTTAAAGTTAATGTTGTTGCTGTTGTTGTTATTGTTGTTATTGTTATTGTTGCTGTTGCTGTTGTTGTTGCTGTTGTTGTTGCTGTTGCTGTTGCTGTTGTTGCTGTTGTTGTTGTTATTGTTGTTGTTATTGTTGTTGATGTTGATGTTGATGTGTGGCGGCGATGCAGGAGATGGTGGCGTCAACATCACCGCCGAATCAGCCGAAGATGTATAGCGTATTCGCTTTTTAAGCGGACCTGAGGCTGCCATATATAAACAAGCTGTTGAGGATGTGCATAAATTTGATGATGTCAATGTCGACTCCACGACCTTTGAAGGCTCCATGCTCTTGCGTTTATTGCGTACCAGCACAATAGACTTGTCTTTGACTGCGCCATATTCCTTAGTCGGTCCAATGCAAGGACTGCCGACCCGTGCATGTTCTAGCGCCAAGTCATCTCCTCCTTCACTTTCTGAACTAGCGGAACAGAAGCCTGCATCGCGATCGTTGGAACTGGGACAATCTGGAAGAAGTCAAGTGAAATAATTTGTTAAATAAGTAACGGCTTAATAAACAGGCCTGTTCAGAATTCAGTAAGTTTTTGAAAAGTACAAATGAATGAATTCCGAATGATTTACGAATTATTGTTCTGATTTTCGATCGGAATGGTTTCGTTTTCTCTTTTTCGAAACCGATTTCAAAACTGAGTTATCTAGTAAAAAGTCTATTTAGTTGTCTTCTAATATGCATTGCTGAATTGAGAACAGCTACGATTACTTGCACGTTTTCGCTTCTGTTTTGCAGATAGTTTTTCAATTGAATATTATAAATGATATATCATATGATGACATGAGTACCTTTTTAAGATATGCCTATATTTCTATGCATATTTTGATCAGTCGCATAACGTAGACTTGTTTATCTGTCTGTAGTCTATCTACATATATAAAGACGTCGTTCTCAGCGTCTTTTAGAGTCAACATCCAAATACTCAAGTTTTGATTTGCCTTTAATAAGTGCGTTAAATCGCTAAATAATTGGCACACACACGCTGACTTATAACAATTGTTTACGTGATGCAAATATGCACTTACATACATTATTTGAGTATAAACTGAGATAAAAATCCTTGCCTGTCTGGAGTATGCGTCCCATTGCTAATTTCCGAAAACGTAAGCAACTGTGTCATATTTCAGTTGGCCGGGCCAACAACAAGCACCAAGTAAAAATAAATAAAGCCCCAAAAATGCAAATTCAAGTTATTCAACGCACACGAAAATGAAACCAGTTTTTCAGTCGTTCGTTCGTTCGGTCGGTCGGTTGGTCGATTGGTCGATTGGTCGGTCGGTTGGTCGGTCTGTCTACCATTGACCTCCCCAAGTATTTAAAATACGTTTGAGCACAGCTCACTTGATGCATTTCTTGCAAGTTTTTGAATAACAAGCGAATAAAGGCAGTTCAAGTTCAGAGTCAGCAAGTTAGCCAGATTCCGATGCAGATAGTATTTCAATTACTCAGAATAATGCGTCTATGAAAATTATGTAAATTCTGACAGTCTGGTGTCTATAAGTTCTGGTCAATCCAGTAAAATAATGGCTTATTGGAATTGGGCATATATTTTGGTTAATTGAGTAGCTGTGAATACATATGTGTATATGCATGTTTATATGGCCTATTTAAATCCCTCAACTGATAGTATAGTACATTCCCTCAACCGCCAATATCTGCAGTGTCATTACCAAGTAAGAAGATTCTTACACTCCCCATTTTTACACTTACTATATATGTACGCTGTTTATCTTAACGAAGCTGGCCGCATGCACAGACACATGTGACTTGAGTTGACTTGACTTGAGTTGACTTGACTTGGGTGTTTTTTGCATGTTGACACAACTATTTATAACCATATTATTTAGTTATCTTTGCTAATTTTAGACTAGCAAACACGAGCAAAGCAAAATTCGAGCAACTAACAGACAGACATTGCTGAGACAGGCTGTATAAATAACGTTAGTTAGCATACTTAATCTACGCACATCTAGCTACCGATGTCTACTTTAAACAATAAGAATTTAATTCGATGTTCATAAATGTTTCGCACGTATGTATATATTCAGCTACAATGTATATACAAACACGTTTTTGACTTAACATCGACGTCTAAGCTGATGCACCAGTGCTTTAAGATGACCTATAATGAATTGGGTGACACATATATCATACATACATACATACACACATACATCTATACATACATCTATACATCTGTATATTAATCGCTTGATTGCATCCCTACAAACACAATTTAAAGTAACATTTGGCTTAAAGGATCCCAATTGCGGCTTTCTTTCCCTGACCGTATAAGACACATAGACGCTCTATTTTCATCTACCTGTTGGCAGCACTATTTATTAACAAAAAGGAAATGAATCGGATTGCTTAGATATATTGATTTATTTCCTTTTGTGCTATAATCTCTTGATAGTGATCGTTTCAGGGGTGTTGGCATCCAGTTTAGAAAACAGGGCTGTCATAAGGGCTTATTATACACTTGCAGCGAGTATTACAATTTTGTCACGAAATGTGAAACGCATTGAAGGAGACATCTCAGAAAAAAAGGGCTTTACATTCTTGGTCGAAATAGCCATGTCCCTCAGTTTTAGAGCTATTATAGAAACTTGCCACACATGCTTCATCTTTTTGAAAAATAAGTTTTTATATGAAAAACTTTTTCTTAACTAAATTCACCTATTCTGTGTTTCAGTATGTTATTGACATTCTGACAAATATGTATTAAAATCGAACGACTATATCTTTTAATTGTCATAGGAAAAAACTGCTAAGGAATATGTATTTGTATGGAAAACTTTTTTATCATACAGATATTTCAACCAAAATCGCTAGTTCCCCATATTATTATGTTTCACACATGCTGACTTAGTTTTATAGCTTATAGCTGCCATAGGAAATATCGTTGGAAAATTAAGTTTTCCTATGCAAAACTTTTCTGCACGCCGAACATAATTTATGTTTCTTGTTTGTTTTAAGGTTTGACTGTCAATTTAGAGAATACATTGTTAAAAGTCGGACTCTCAAATTTTCTAATTAATTGTTAATACAGTTTTTTCCCACACTTATGATCTTCAATTTCGAACATATTAAAACATATAGAATTCAAATTGTTTAATATGTATCGGTTACATTTTGAAGCCACGAACCTAATCTAATGATTTTTGCACATAAAATTGTAACCGTTTAGATATAATTGGGCTTTATTTCCAAGAATGAATGACTGGCAGTGGAAATCAGTTGAAAGCTATTTCAAAGCTGCATACTTAAAATGTATGAGACAGCTAAAATCCAGTACTCACACTGAAAGTCATGCAAAGGTTATCAGACAGAGTCTGCTTTATATTGGCGGCTTGTTGGAAAGCTGTCAGGGTTCCGTGTGTGGGAAGTCTGTGCTTATCGGCTACGCGTAACTAAAGGGCATTAGACGATGATCTTGTATTCAATAGTAATGTGACGCGTCATTTTTATGAATGAAACAAAAGAAAATTAAATATAAACGGTAAACGATCAACGATCAACGATGCATCGTCGATGTTTAATCGAGCAGGTGCTTTTATGCACTTTCAGACTACAAAGTGCAGCTGCCGTTCCTGGTCTTAAATTAAATCAATTTATCATATGCATATTTATGTATATAAACATGTACTTTTTTGAATATTAAGAAAATTGAAAAATAAATTGAACTATTCAGTTTCATACTGATGATTGACCAAAGGATACTTTTTTGTCAAATTTAAGCTCTTTTCGCTTTAAGCCTTGCCATATGCAGACATTTTGTCGAAGCAGAACAACAAACTGCTGCAAACAATGACAATATTTCGCGATCTGTTAAATCCCATTTAAAAATATAGACAACAGATGGTGTTCCAACTTCAATGCTGTTCAAAATACTCAACATTAATATGTCGCATGGCCATTGTCAACGGGCAGTAGCTACCAAAACTTTAACTGCTAAATCACACAGGGGACGTTGAAGTCGAAGTTGGATTTGGAGTTGGAGTTTTATCAGAACAGATGGCGCCAAACAAATTTTAGACGAAGAAAGCGAATGAAGGAAAAAGCTTATGTTTTGCAAACTTCACAAAAGGGACTACAGTACGAGTACTAGAGGAACAAGCAATCTATTTTCTAGCAATTCAAAATAAATAAATATATATTTTTTTTGTTGCCAAAAGCTTCGTATGTAACTTGCTAGTCGCGCTGGATTAATTGCAAAAAATCGTTGAAATGTATCTGCGAGCCAGCCAAGCCAAGCCAAGCCATGACTGCAGCAGTCACTATGTCAGCTGCTGACAGTCTACCCCACTCTGAAGCTCGACAATCAGAAACTGGTAGACCCAAGAGAACTGTGGCAGCGGCGGCGGCGGCGGCGCGACAGACAGCTGAATCCCAAAAACTAAATGTGATTGCCAAACGGCGCCCTCTTGGGTTGGCGCCGCCGGTGACGGTGACGCGCGTCCGACTGCCATGGCACTCTGGCAAACAATGCGACGCAAAAATATGAAAAAACAACAACAATAATAACAACAACAACAAAATCAACGAGAGAAATAAATCTATGAGTAAATGTTGGGAAAATAGTATATGTTGACGCTCCATAGTTAAAATTAAAGCACCAAATCGTTATTAAAATAATTGAATTGCTTTAATTAAGTGTTTCTATTTCGATAATGCACACTAAATGGCACGAGTGCCACTCAAAAATGAAAATTTGTTTCAAAAAATTAAACATTTTAGACAGACGGACAAACAGACGGACATGGCTAGTTCGTCTCGGCTGTTGAAGCTGATCAAGAATATATATTGTTTATATAGTCGGAAATGCCTACTTCTACCTGTTACACACATTTGCAGTATTTTATAACCATTAAAAATGAGAAAAAGGGAGTAAAAAACGTAGAGAAAGAGTTCTGTTTGTGTTTCGAACACTGTGAACTGTCGGTAGATTCTAGCCAAGGACTTCTGTCTGCCAAAATTCCAATCCTGTTTTGTTAACCTATCACGCCGAAATATTTTGCTGGAAGTCTAGATAAACTGGTTTCGCATTGTCATCCAACATGCCTCGCACAAATTGCCAACATGTCTGCAGATGCCGTCGTTGATGTTGCTGTTGCTTTTGTTGTTACTTTTGTTGTTGTTGTTGTTGTTGTTATTGTCATTGTCGTCACAATTGAGCAGCCCAAGTGGGTGTCTCACATATGCGTCACACAAGCGTCTAAGTCGAACAGTGCGTTCTGCACAATCAAGTGGCGTCAAAAAAAAAAAACATGAAAAAAAAAAAAAGTTGACATTGTTGCGAGTCTTGTTCGCCACCCTTAAATTACGTTACTGTTTATGATGGAAAATGGGGAAATGGGGAAATGCGTGTAGCAGTATGGGTAGGGGGCTGCGGCCGTGAAAAGCGCGGCAGTGGCGCGTGCGTCCATAAAAATCTCTTGTCATTAGTGTAACTGTAATTTATACAATTTTTATTTGGAGTTTGTACACAGCTGGATCTTTGCTAAGTGCTTAGCAGACGTTCTTTTTTTTTTACTTGTAAAGCGTTTTTATTTCAAAAATTTATTGCTAGTTTACCATAAGGCTAACATGGCGAATTTTGATGGGGCCGGTGTGGTGTTCTGCTGCTGCTTCCTTCAAATCCCCCCCCTCCCTCGCTAAAAACAATATGTTAGCAGCTGTTTTGCGGTTTATTTACTTAGTTCTGTCATTAACCTTGTTAGTGAAACCAGCCAACAAGTTATTGCGAGCTACTTTTATAAAAATTGTAAATTGCATATTGCCTTACTTTCTGTTTTGGATAACAAACGTAAGACATCTACAAAATATAAAATACAATTTATAACAAGTAAGAATGCTCTAGTCGAGTATGCCCGACTACAAGACTCCCTGCTCCCAACTTGCATTTCAAGCAGTTCAGCGGCAACGCAAGCAAGCAGCGCACTTTACTTGTGCAGTGCCTGTCAAACTGTTGTTGCTGCCTGCTGAGACGGGGGTAATAACTTTGGTGCTATTTATCCGATCGTAATGAAATTTACGCAACCGATCAACATTGATTAAACATATACGTGTACCAAAAATCAAAGCGTTATCTTTAAAATTGTGGCTGTGAGAGTTTTTTTCGATTTGCGGGGGGTGCATCCGAAATTTGAAATAAACTTGATCTGTGTATGGTATACAAGAACCTACATGCCAAGTTTGGTGTCTCTAGCTCTTATAGTCTCCGAGATCTGTGTGCTCATACGGACAGACGGACATGGCTAGTTCGTCTCGGCTGTTGATGCTGATCAAGAATATATATATAGTTTATATAGTCGGAAATGTCTCCTTCTGTCTGTTACACACATTTGCAGTACTTTATAACTCCCTTTTTCCCATTTTTAATATGAACAGGGAGTAATAATAATTTTAAACTTATTCTGTATTTCCATTCTAATCAGCATCATTTCATTACAATAAGCCAAATATAATTGGTATCAGCTAAAACTGCAATGGGATATGATTATTCATTCTTAGCTAAAATCTAGTCAAACTGTTAAAAGCGAAAACCAATTGCTTTTATTATTGTTGTAGCTGTCAGACAGATTTGGTAAACTTAAATATGGCACAGCAGAATTTGCAGTTGGTAAGCTTAATCGAAATATCTGTGAAAAACAACTTTTGTTCGTTTGTTTAGTTATACGATCTAACCGGCTGTGATATATCAGACATACTATGTTCAAGACAAAGAAACATTTAGTTTCCAAATAACTTTAGATATCTTATATGTAGACTGACATGACAGAAATAGACAATATGTCTGCTACAATTGAAACATATAGACTGCTGAATTACAGGTTTAGGATTAAATCAAAACCAAAAGATATAAACACAAAAGATTCAAAGGATTAAATCAAAATTAAAAGATATAAACACAAAAGATTCAAAAGAATTAATTTTAATAAAGTTTAGAGCATGTATTTTTACAAACTGTTTTAACAAATTTGTATTTGAGATGAATACAATTGTTCTTTGAATACAACTTAGGTACATTTAGGCAGATATTGTGCAAAAGTAACCCTACTAAATATAATTTAAATTATTTATGTGCTCCATTATGAACTAAGATACTGAATAAACTATATATAATTTAGGATGTTAATGCACAAATGTATTTAAATATATGTAATTAAATAATAAAATATGCATGTTGAAGTTTATATTGACAACAGGTGGTATTCGCACACTTTATTTTTCTCAGACAATACACTTAATTGTTAACCAGCTTCCAATACATTACCTTTTTTGATGATGGCTTCAAGCTCCGCTGCATTTAATTGCATATATAGTTGATCTGTTTTGACGTTAGCCATAGTTATAGCAATTAAATTAGGCGAGATCTTAAGTTGAGCGCGTAATCCACAGAACGTTTAGAGCTTTTTTTCGGTTTTTGTAAATAGTTTATTTATATTTTAAGTTAACAGTAACTTCACTTGCAAAAAACTGATAAGATATCAATACTAACTTATAGATATCTAATATTTTGTGTATGTCGCCAAGCAATTTCACAATTACAAGACCAACAAAAAAAAAATATGTTCTTCAACTTTTGAATTTTCACAATAATAAAAAAAACAAATTCGAATTATGTTTTCATTTATTTATTATTTATTATTTATTTTTTGTTACTTGAAATCGCATTCTTTTAGAACACTTCCGACTACCAGCGACACAGCACGTCTGTTCACCTCGAGAGTATTTTGCGTTTTGAGAAACCAAACACGCTCGCTTCATGCTAAAATCAACACGCGGTCGAACCGGTTGTGTTGCGGTTTGAGATGAGCGCGTGTCAAACTATTTGGTATGAAATGCTGAGGAGTATATTGAGTATATGAGGGTTGTATAGGTTGTAAATGCTATTTCTGCTTGCAATAAATACAGTTATTAACATCATTTTGGCGTCTTGGCAAATTGGTTGTCTCTGGCAACTAACCATCGAACTGCAGGCTCGAATGTCACACAATATAAAACAATTATAAAGAAATTAACATTTAAAAATAATAAAAATTCAAAATTTTACAAAAAATTAAATTTAAAATTTGACATTAAACTAAATTTAACTATAAGTTAGTTTAGTTTAGTTTTTTAGTAAAAAGCGGGCAGCATAAGTTTTACAAAATGATCAGAGAAATCGCAAATTTAGAGATAATCCAAAATTTTTCATTCTTAAGCATTAAAAATATTCAAAATTTTTAATTAAAATTAACTATTATTAAGTTAAATCCCGAGCACTCTTAAAACCGCACAAGCAGTAATAAACTTTTTAAATAGAACATTTTTAGTAATAAAGATAATTTTTTTCCTGTTTTAATAGTAGTTTTTATGTTTATAATACAAAGATCCAACTCGCTCTTATTTGCAGTATTTTCTTCTTTTTTTTTTTATTTGCAGTTAGAGACTTATCGGATTGTAATGATCAAGAAAACATAATCCGCCGATTTTAATAAAAAATTGCCATATTATGCATATAACACATTTCCAATATTTACTTAAATAATACCAAGAACATAAATTTCATTTGATTTATATTCTGTTTTTTTTTTTACACGGTGTTCTGCAAGTTTGGTTCGTGTGCCATATATTTTGAAAAACATTTTCTATCGAGCAACGAGGCGTCGAACATGTTCGATCCGACGCCTTATCTTTGATTTCATGAATGAAACTAAAACCGACTTGTTGTACATATGTGAGCGTTTTTTTTTTTTTTTGCTATTGGTAAGATGAGCCCGGATATGTACACATTAAAAAAAAGCGATAAAACAATTAGTAATTCAATTATTACCCAAATTTCCACAACCTATTTTCATAGTTAAATGAATGCAAGTCGATATATATATATATGGGTTATAGCCACACGCTGTCAATCTTTCAAATTTCTGCAGCTTTCAATACCTGCTGCTATGCCTGGCACCTTGCGCATTGACACGGCAAATGCGTAAACCTTGAGTTATCTATAAGGGGCACTTAATTCAATTTGGCCAACAATCACAATAGCGAACAAGAAAATATATTTGTGCATAATATATATCTACTTCAAACAAGTGTGGATAGTTCACGCAAATTTGTATATCGCATCTTTGGCAACTAATGCAGCAACCATTCACTAGAGGCCACATGTATATACATCAGTGGCGTAGAAAAGGGGGGAGGGCGTATCTTTGAGTTTATGAGCACAACAGTCTATATCCGCTAGGATGTTCAAAAGCATGCATTTTCGTTCTGAAATTATTATAAAAGTTGCAGAGCACTGACAAAAAGAAACAAAAATTTCGGCCTGTCCCCCTTTCCGAGAACTTTTTATTCCAAAGCGTTTTCCGTTTTTGTGATACTGTTTGAAAGGAACAGCAATTGTTAATCCCTTTTAAAGCTAAGTTTGAATGCTTCTCATTCTGCTGTCTCAAAAGCAAAGCTTGTTAAATTGAATACTCCATCGATATTCGAAATTTAGACAAGCTTATAATTCCGATTCCGAATGTTTTGATCGGAATCGGAAATGGGAGCACCAAACTTAAAAAGTATTAAAACGATGCATTATAAGAAAAGGGAGCTTATTGCTGTTTTGGATATTCAGCTGGTCGACGAATTGGAACAAAAATCTACAAAACTTGATTTATTTTTTTAAAATAAAAAATTAAGTAAATAAAATCTTAACAATTCAAAATCAAGACTACAAAATAAATAAAAACATATAAAATACTTAAATTTAAGCCCCTGCCATTAAGAAAAGTTAACACCGCCACTGACATACATACATATACACATACATACATATTTGATACATATATACAAATGTAAGATGTCTGAGTAGTTGCGGTACAGATGGGGAATGGGGCAGATTGAAGTACGCTTTGTCTGGTGCTGCGGCGGCGCCAGTTGTGTCATATTTTCAACTGACTTTTGTAGTTGTAGTTGTAGTTGCAGCATCTGCAGTTCTATATGCTTGTAACGAAGGGACTTTGCGACTGCGACTGGGACTGGGACTGGTAGACATATTAAGGCACAACTGGCATGCTGTCTGGGTTCTGGCCTCGCTCTGGTCTGTTGCTGCTGCTGCTGTTGCTGTTGCTGCTGCTGATGATGATGATGCCACATGCAAACGAGTTGTTGCTGCAGCGGCTTTTGTGTCAGTTGTCGGGTTGTCATCGTTGTTGTTGTTGTTGTTGTTGCTGTTGTTTTCTGGTGGTACTACGCAAGTGAAATGAATTCTGCATGCAATAGGCGGCATTCTTAAAAAAGATTGAATTGTGCGGATTTTAGCTGCACCGCCCTAACCCGAACCCCAACCCCGAACCCCGAACCCCAGCCCGTACCCAAAGACAACTTGATCGACCAGCCGACCGTTGCAATAATGCGGGCACATTGTGTGCTTAGTGTGAAGTGAATTATAATGAGTCAGTGGTGCGGATGCTGTGGCTATGGATGCTGCCTCTTGAATAGCCCAGTCAGTTTTAACGCCGCCATGTGGAATTCCACACAATTGGTCACTTCCCCACTGCTTTGCACTGTGCATCAGTTTTGCAACGCTTGCAACACAGCCAACGTCCGCAACAACAGCAGCAGCAGCAGCAGCAGCTTGGGCAGTCGTGTGCTGTTTACATAAATCTCAGGCGCTGGCAATGGCCGTTCGACTCTTAATTTTTATCAAGATGCATATAAAAGCGTTTGCAAAGCTGAGGATGCTCCATACCAGCCACAACCAGCCAGATGAGCACTCTGCTCACCCAAGACTCGCTTCTCTCTCTCCGACTGCTTGGCGCTGAGGAGCCAACACTGTTACATGGATCAGAGTGCCACACGGACTGCCCACGCTGTACAGCATACATACGCACACATACATACTTTTATGCTACATTCATGCACAACTCGAGTGGAACTGGGTGTAAGTTTCCATGCTGTCACTGCCAGCCTGGAAAACTGTTTCATTTTCCTCCTTTTATACAGCGTCACATACTCGCAGTTGGTGGCAAATGCGTCATATGTTATGTCTTATGTCTTATGTGTTATGTGTTATGCTGCTTGGAATGATGTTAATGTTGTGATGAAATCTACGCGGTTGGCATTGGCGTCATCAACCTCGGACAAGTAGTGGGAGCATATTTGGCTTACGTTTTATTTTAATCAAGTCGGAGTGCTCATGGCGAGAGTTCTCAAATATGAGATACCCAGTAGCAGGCGCTGATTAAGACATATATCAAATCTACAAATGAATCATTATTTTTGCGAATGCATCTGCGAATCATTCAGGCAATGAATTGGCCAATAATTGAATAATTGAATAAAAGAGTTTGTCCTCTTCTGGCGATTGGCGATTGGCAATCAACGCAGAGCCCTAGAAGGCTGAAATTTTCACAATAGCTTAGCGTTATGCCGAAAATGAGCAATAATTCTGGATTTTGGAAAATTCGTTCGGGAAATGTGGAAAATTGGCGGAAAATCGTTGTATGCAACTTTTTTGTTTGTCATCCGATCAGCTTCAAACTACTAAGATCCATATAAAAATTCATTTAAAACTGCATACTAATTTTCCGGAAAATTTACCCTACTGGGTAGAAAACTGGTGCGAATTTCGTGCGAATATGATTTTATACAGGGCGTAGCACAGCACGCCGGAAAATCAAAGTCTGGCGAATGCATAAATAAGTAACTTAAGATACCCAAAAACAAAGATTTGTATTTATATGCACATTTATACATACACACAGAAAATCAGACATGTGCCGTTACATACATACAATACATCTACCTACACACTTTCTGATATAGCACACATGAAGGAAATGGCAACATGTGACAGCACATTGCTCAATGATATGCCTCACAAAATACTCCACACACAGAAAAATGCAAATGAATTGACTAGCGGGCATTCTGTCGGCGCTTTGTGTGGCACGCTGATAACCCCACTAGGGCCAAAACAAGTCAGGGAGTCAGGGATCTGTCTGGCTATTCATTAACATTTTGCCCGTGCCAATAAACCAGTTAGGACAACACGTAACGAAAAACAGGAGCATCAGAGGCAGCAGCAACACAGCAACGCAGCAACACAGCAACACAGCAGTCAATGTGGAAGATGGCGACACAATTGCCTTAACAGTTGCCACTCGTGACAAGTGGAACGAAGCAACAATGGCGTAGCCATGAAAGCGGAATTGCGAATTAAATCCCCTTTTTATCATTGATCACTTGGGGGCTTAGGCTCTGTGCTTAAACGCCTTCAGTATTCAAGGCATTCACAATATTAAAGTAGTTGAACGCTGAGTCCCAATCAAAAATGGCCACGCATAGTTTCATTAAAAATCTTTGAATTTGCATTAGATTGGTAAAGTATCAATTTTTTGTATTCTTCCCTTTGCTACCCCCTTTAAAACGTTAGTGGCTACGCAAATGGTTAGTGCTGCACGCTAAACATGCAACAAGTCAAGCATGTTGCAAGCTCACATTTAAAATAAAGGTAGCACGATCGCAGTCGCACTGCTGATCTTGTACTCTAGAACTCTAGTTCATTGTGGCTATAATTTAAAATTTATAAATAAATATAAACACATTTTTTTCGACATTTCCTCGAAATTTGTAATTGAATTTCAACTGAAAATTTTTGCAAAAACAAAATATTTTCGAAATGTCAAATTCAATAGCTCCAAAATAATAAAATATATGTATAAAATGTGAGGGACTTATTTTAAGGCCTATATATTGACTTAAATTTGGTGTTTGGTTTTTAAAAATTGGTATTGCTATACGCAAGTTATGGTGAATTTTAACTCACTTCAAAAGATTATAATAAGATAATTATTTTAATTTTTTTTAAATTATATTTTAGAAAAAAAAAACAATTTTTCGTGGTTAGACACCTCGAATGCATCATAATTTTCCATTTCAGCCTTTCCCCACGCAACACAAACGTCATTTTGTTGCATAGTGTTGTTAGCTTGTTTGAGAACTCAGAAAAAAAATATATAAAAAAGTTTTTCACTCTGCTCTTTTCTCTACTGATTGTTCCTATAGCAACTATAACACTTTGTCCTAGTGTATTTAGTTACAATACCTTGCCTTTCCAACACATAGCAGAAAAATGAAGCATCTGTGCCAAATTCAATCAAGATAGACTAATTTGCATAAGCACAGATAGACAGACATATGGCTTTTGATGCTGACCTCGAATAAATTTGCTTTAAGGGGGTTCGATACGCCACCTTACCCTATGCGAGAGTAAACCAAAAATAAGCATATTATACATAGATATGTATGTATGCATGAACATACATAACTAAGATAACTCTTTCACCATTTACACTTAAGAAGTATAGATTGGTGGTGAATGTGCAGCAGATAGCAGGCGTTACATCCGTATTCTTCACATATGTACAGAGCAGTGTATATACATATATTAATGTGAGTACGCCTAAAAAGGCAATGCATAAAAAGGGACAACTTCAGCGGCAAAGAAGAGAGAGACCAAGAAAAGGCTCAAAGAGAACAGAAGACCAAAAAAAGAATTTCTAGGAAAATGTTTAAATTTCGCATGATCATGCCTTCTTAAGGAGCCCAAACCAAACCAAACCAAACCAAACCTGCCGTCGTGGAACTGAACTGAACTGAACAGAACTTCTGAAACGAGCCACTAATATCGTTTGGGGTCTCTTTTTTGGTTGCTAGGTCCATCAGGCAACATCTTAGCAACGCCGCAAAGCCATTCTTTCCAATCAGTTCTCAACAGATGTACGTTGTGCACGAGTTTCTTGTTTGTCGCACTAAGGACTAAATAAATGATGACTTTTGTGTCTATACCCTGTAGTATAAAGGCTAACAACTTTTATCAATTATAGCTTCTACTTTCTATATAAATTAGATCTTGTTTGACAAATTTGCATAACACACTTTACAATTTGCATGCTTTATCATACACTTTGAATATAAATATTTATTTATTTAGCTGCGCATCGTATTGAACTCATTACAGAGTATCTCACTGTCAACCTCTTTGCAACTGCATTTTTTATTTTATTTTTTTTTTCAAGTCCTACATGTATGCAAGATTCGACCGCCGGCTAACCTGTTTACCTGTTGCTTTGACCAGACGCCACAGCAGACACAACCCGCACAGCCGACCAAACTGTGGGCGCGGCGAAACTTTTCAACTCATTTCTTTTGTCAAGCTGCAAGTTCAAGGATATAGCAAAAGTTCCAAAAGTTCCAAAAGTTGTTTGTGTACGTGTCGGCGTAATTTGATAGTCATTTTTTTATTTTTTTATTAAAAAATTCGACAGTTTTTTTTTATAAGCCTAGCTAGAATTACCAAAGTATTCTTTTTACTTTATCTCTCGCCTGGAATTAGCTAAGGTTGCAGTTATTAATTTGGCTTCTGTAGGGGGCGCTGTCGCAAAAATAATTCTATACTCTGTTATCCAATTTAGCAAAAAACAAATTGTAAGTGCGGCTTATGAGCTGTCTGTCCGTATGAACACAAACTTGGCATACAAAGACTGGGAAAATGCAAAAAAAAACAATCATCTCCGTAACATATGAAACCAATCATATTTTTAACACTTTCACTCACGCCCCCGCAAAGAGACACAGACAGAAACAGAGTATACCATAGTATGGAGCATTCATCTCTTAAGTTTGTACTTGTTTTTATTTATTTATGTATGTTTATGTTTATGTTTATTTGGTGTCCACCTAGATTGCGAATACATTTACAGGAAACGCTTTAAATGCTTTATATGTTTATATATATCACCCTTGCAGAAACAGTTTTGGCTAACAAATATATTGTTATTAGATATGGTTGCCCGATTTTAATAAAATTTGGGCAACATGTAAATATCATCGTGGAACAAAGAATACTTGAGTTTGGTAAATTTTGAAACAAACAAGTAAGAACGTTACGATATACTCTTTTTTTCGCCTCTTTGCAGAGTCAGAAGTGGGTGTGGCAATTGTTATTCAGCCTGCAATAGAATTCAGCCTGCAAAATTTGGGGAATCTAGCTAAAGAGGTGTGCGAGATACAGACTTTGATTATTTGTGGGGGCGGGGGTGGGCGTGGCCAAATTTTTTTTAGTCACATCAATCAAGGATGTGATAAGTAGCCCTTGTGCTAAATTTGGTTACTCTAGCTATAAAACTATGAGAGATATATGTTTTTGAGGTTTGTGGGGGAAGGGTTGCTGGTGGGGGGGAGATCTTGACACTTTGTCTGCTTATGGTATATACCAACATGTATTACAAGTTTGGTTGCTCTAGCTTCAAAACTATGGAAAGAACCTGCGTTCATACAGACAGACAGACGGACGGACATTTCACTCTTTTTTCATATTTTTCTTCAAAAAAATTAAAAAAAGAGTATAAAAACTATTTTTCAACCAATCGTTCCTATGGCAGCTATATGTTATAGTGGTACGATTCTGATATATGTACTGCTTGCAGAAAGGTGAAGCATCTATGCCAAGTTTCATCAATATAGCTCTAGATTCTAGAGTTCTAGAGTCTAGAACAATGTCCTGAAACACGCAAATAAACCGCTGTTGATGCTGATAAAGAATATATAACCCTTTTTTCTGAGATGTCTACCTTAAAACGTTACTCATTTCGATACAAAATTATAAAACCCCCTGCAAGGGTATTCAAAAAACTTTTAGTCAGTGTTACAAAATGTTCGTTTTCGTTTCCCCTTACATATTAAATGACTTTAGAATCAGGCTATATTGCAATCTACAAATCAACTACCTGTTGCAAACCAGACTTGTGCCAGACGCGGTCATCGCTTATTTATTTGGTCAAGTCTCAAACGCTAATTGCTTTTAGTCTGCTTAATATAATTACCCACGATAGCTAGACTGTCGTTGTCGGTCAGTCTAGCGAGCCGGCCGTACGGCCGGCCGATTGATATTTTCCGGGTTTTACCCGCCCATGCAACTAAGAATCCAGGTAGCAGTGACTTCTTAGAATTTCCATAACAAAATTTGCACTTGTATTTCCTTTTTGCTTTTCTTTATTGTGAACCTCTAATGACTTTTGCTCGCCTTATCGCGAAATGTTTATAGCATTCGGTTTTGGCCCTCAATGATGCATGTTAATGATACAGCTCTTGCCGTAATGAGTTGTTCGATCGCAAAAATGTTATAATAACAGAGCATTAAGACTTGGAAAATCTGGTAAAATTGCAAAAAAAACTTAACTTCCGATGGATGAATTATTTCATAAACTTTTAATCAGCTTTTTAGAAGCTTTTCAATTCAAAAACGGGAAAAGCAAAATAAGCTTAAACTAGATATGTATGTTTCGAGAATATAATTAGTTTTAGGAACAGGGATCGTAAATAACGGTTATGAAATAAATTCGTATGAGAATGAATAGCTCTACATGTTCTTAAAATATATGAAACTCTTTGTTTTTTAATCGACTTTTTGAATATAATACCATAAACTTATATGTTTGTTTATAAAAATGCATAAACCAAGTTATAAAATACATTTTTGATTTTTATTATAATAAAACATTTTTAAGTACTAAACTTGATTTTCATTTGTGGAATTAGAAAACAATTATTGTAGTTGAAAAAAAATGTTGTTTGAGCAATTTCGATATTTTGCTTTCGATTGCAATAGAAAAAAAAAATTTTTTTTTTTTTTTTAAATTTTTAAAACTTTTAAGTTAAAAAACATTACGCGTAAACTATAAGATATATCCTCAAACATGCTAGGAATCATGTAAAGAATATTAAATTTTCTATTTATGAAATTCTTGATTTATTTGTTGGGTTAGCTTGAACTGAAGATACATAAACATAACCGAACATTGCCAAAAAAAAAACAAAAAATAGCACTTAGTTTTCGAAAACATCTACCGAAATTCACTATCACTATCCACTATCACAAAAACACTGTCGGCCTGTGTTATCCAGTCATGATTTTGATTTATTTATAATTAAAATCAAAAATGATTTGTATAATTTGATTTGTATAACAAAAATCAGTAAATAATTATTTAAATAATTTTTATTCAACATACTCATAATCGTTACGGACACTGTTTATGACATTTACTTGAAATTACAAAAAACACGACAGACACAACTGATTATTTCTACAAAGTTGAAAGCAGCGCAACGCGTTACTGCTGCAAGTGTTATAGATATTCGAAGAACTGAATACTTGACGACTATGCAGTTGATGTACGCAATACGCAACGAGTTGTGGATGATGCCAGTGGCAGAAAGTAGGAGGAGGTTTCGATAGTCACATGCCTGTGCAGCTACTCCTGTTCGTGCACAATCATCAACCCCTCCAAGCTTCACACACATTTTGATACATGCATTTGTAAGCCCATCCTTCCATTTTGTTGTCGTAATGCGCACATGTTCACGCATGTGACGTCACAAGGGGAATTGCATGTTACGTGCGACTATGAGCTCCGGCAACAACAACAACAGCCCTGGTCTTTTCCAAAGCGAACGTCTACCAACTCACGTGTCATTTTCATTTCAGCAATACCCATACACATATGCTCCATCCCTAAATTTTGAACAAGGAGCGTTTGCATTAGGTTTAGCACACCAGCATACCACGTGTATTGTGGATCGATTTAGTTTCGTTGATTGTCGTGGGGCTATCGTCTTGTGTTTGGTAACTTACTTATGTTAACTTTAAGCATTTAGTTCTTAGAACTCAACTGACGCCTGTGCAGACAAGCATATGAATCCTTCGGCTTGCTCGACTGCATCGTACTTGTTGATTATGAACTTGTTCACAATGCATGAATAAGTTCATAATGAATGAGTGCATACGTAATTGCAATGTATTTATATGTTACATGTTGGATAAGCCGACTTTCTTAAATGCAAGCGGATATCGTTTCGTAAATAAAATGATCTTAGTTCAGACAAATGCACACTGCTTCGAGTCCTTATTCCTAACACGTCAATATGTCGACTATATGTATACACATAAATGTTTACGTTTAGAAATTCATTTGGTGGCTACGTAAATAGCGGTGAACTAAAATACTTTTCTTACCTAAATCTAGATAACTTGAAAATTTAAAATAGCATTGCTTCCGGTGTTAGAAACAAACTAAACTAACCAGCTAGCTTCGGGTTTCCTAAGACTAAATGCCATCGAAATTTTGTTTCTTTAAAAATACAAATTTGTTTTCTATTGGACTTCTTATTCATATATTTAATTTATTATACTCTTTTTTTTAATTTTTAAAAAAAAAATAAGAAAAAAGAGTATATTGGGTTTGTGAAATGTCCGTCCGTCCGTCCGTCTGTCCGTCCGTCTGTCTGTATGAACGTAGGCTTTTTCCACAATTTTGATCCTAGAGCAACCAAACTTGGTATACATGTTGGTATATACTATAGGCAGACAAAGTGTCAAGATCTCCCCCCCACCCCCACCCCTTCCCCCACAAACCGAAAAAACCTATATCTTCCACATTTTTATAGCTAGAGTAACCAAATTTGGCACAAGGGCTACTTATTACAACCTTGATTGATCTGACCAAAAAAAATTTGCCCACGCCCACTTCCACCCCAAAAAATACGCAAAGTCTGGCAGTTACTTTTCATTTCGCAGGCCAAAAAGGAAAACTTTTCAAAAAGTAAACGTTTAACGTTTTGAGTACTTCAGAACAGCAAGCAATTCCGTTTCCGCAAATTTCGAATGGAATACGAATTCGGAACGCGCCTGATAGTAGGAAAAACAAACAGTTCATCCTCGTGAAGAAGTGCATACGTACATATGTGTGTACTTAGTTTACATGAAGGAAGCTAACGACTGTTTGCCCAGTGGGAGGGTGTTCTGGTTTGATTTTTAGTCTGCAGCATGGTCTTTTTGTAACCAAATCTTATTACCCTTTGCAAGGGTATAAATGTGTCGTTGAATGGGAAACATCTAGTTGACATAGAGACATGACGGCGACACAAATTGTACTCGTAGTATGTATTCCCTGGCGCACATGTGCTCTGAACGCTGAGCGCGGAGTCGGCGTCAGCGTCGGCGTCGGCAATGACAAATAACACATGTGCGCGCCTTGCGACCTTCGGGCGGCGTCAGCTTGACTCTTGCGATTTTTCATGGAAATTGCACAGTCGGGAACTGATGGCACATATGGTGACCAGAACCAGAACCAGAACCAGAAGCAGAAGCAAAAGCAGCGAAGAGAAAGTGCCTACATCCTTACAAATCGCATACAAAATGTGTGAATTTTGCGGCAGAGTCGTTTAAGCAAGGGGCACAGTGTCTTACAAATATTGTTTTCCTACAGCTTGTTTGCGTGAGAATATTTTTGGGAAATTTCGGTTTTGTGTTCATGTGCTTGGGAAATGTTGTTTACGCATGTGTTCAGTTTTGAACTTGGCCTTGCAGTCAACTTGGTTTGTAACGAACGGCAGGAAATGCAAATTTTGCAAATAGAATCGATAAATTTGTATTAATGTTACGCACTTGGCCATGAAGGGGAACATAACAGCCACTGTCTGACCGACAGTTAAGGCATGCTCCAATCAAATAATTAAATATATCAGACGGTCATTTGGAGCTCAAGTGCGTATGCACAAATTAGGGACAAGCAGAAGCTCCCTCCAACAACGTGACAGCCGCAAGCGAAAACTCAAACTCAAAAGCGACGGCATCAATCAAATGCATGCAAACGTCCCGATACTACACAATTAGATACCAAAAATTTAAGCTATTGATGTGCAAAGATTCCCAGCCAAGCGACTCTTGAGTCTGGAGTCTCTTGGTAGTGGTATCGCACAAATTAAATTCGTAGAAGTTTATCACGCAATGTGGTGAAGTCCAAAACTCACAATTATTTCCCACGCTTCTCTCAGTACGGAAAACACCCTCAAGCTTATTAACAAAAAAGAGAAAATGAGGCAAAAGGCTTGCACTTTTCATGAACGAACTGCCGACAAAGCTCATTCCATCCATAGTAGCTACTGCTACTGCTACTGCTACTGCTACTGTGCGCCTTCAAGTCACCATGAATTTCGCACAGAAGCTGCTATACAGCATCAAATTGTTAATACGAAAAACGAGATCGCTTTGGGCTAAGGCTGCCACTAATCAAGTTTAGCCCCAGAATAAGAAATGGGCTGGCAAGGGTTAATGTGATAGCTGCCCATGCCTTGGCATCTAGCTGCGGTGGCAATCTTTTCGATTTACATACTATACAACATACCTACTACTTATCTATATATATTTTCTATTTGCGTCTGTGTGCTCCGGATCTGCTCGACGTTTAGGCCACACTTAGCTTAGATCCATTTCCCCTTCCATTCTGCACTGCTCATGTAATAATGTACATATGTAGTCGTAAATGTTTGTGTTGTGTCGCGTCGCATGAGTGTTTTTTGTAACAAGTCTATTTTTAAGGCATTCCAGTAGTAACGAAAATCGTTGCAGAATCGGTTCTGAACCGACTCTGGCAGTTAGTATAATCGGTTGATCGGTTGGAAAATAAGTTTTTGTATGAAAAACTTTTTTGTTTTTTAAGATAGATCAACCTAACTTACTTTGTCTAAATTTTAGAAGATTTTCTACATGCTGATAAAATATTATTAAAATTGAACAACTATATCTTATAGCTGACATAGGAACGATCGGTTGAAAAATTAGTTATTTGTGTGAAACTTTTTCTGTTTCTAAAGTTATGTTGACCAAACTCAAATATTCTGTGTTCTAGGATGCTATTAACATGTTGCACAAAATTTTATTAAAATTGAACAACTATATCTTGTAGCTGCCATTGGAAAAATCGGTGGAAAAATTAGTTATTTGTATGAAAACTTTTTTTGTTTTTTAAAATAAGTGAACTAAACTTTTTTTAATCTAAGTTTAAGCACATTTTGCACATGCTGAACAAATTTCATCAATATAAGACTACTATATCTTATAGCCACCATAGAAACAATAGGTTGAAAAATAGATTTATGCATGAAAAATAAGTTTTTGTATGAAAAACTTTTTTGCTTTTTAAGATAACTCAACAAAACTCACGCAACCAAAATGTAAGTACATTTTACACATGTTGACCAAATTTTATTAAAATCGGACTATTATATCTTATAGCTACCATAGGAACAAGCTGTTGAAAATTATATTTTCTTATGCAAAACTTTTGTGCAATGATATATATAATATATCTTCGGCAGCTCTTACAGTTTCAAAGCTTGAAGCATCAAATTTAATGTTGGACTACTTATATAACAATGTCCTTGGAAGATAAAACCAATAACTTTGCACCCTCTCTTTCCACTGCAAAACAGAAAAATAATTACATACTAATTGAAAAAGTCTCAATATGTGCATCTGCAGCCTACATGTAAAATCAGTGTAAGCTGAAACCTTAAAAGAAATTGTAACACGAAGCGATAATGTGATACTTTAGCGATGAAGCTTAATTTGTGAACTGGCTTAGATTAACTGACTTTTGGCTTCTTAGCAAGAATGTTAACACATATTTTGATTCTTGGTCGAGTATCGACTGCCAATTACAGGCATGTGCTCTCAAATAAAAGAACAGCAAAAATGTTAGCGACATATCTCGAGTAAAATAAAATACCTGCTGTTGAGTTATATGTATGTATAATATACTCGTACCTGTTATAGAAAAGTCCTGCTGTTTTACTTCCTTATTTTTCGGGTCTTTGGGCATGTCTGTATGTTGTCCTTGCCATAAAATATCATTTGTTCCTTTTACCTTTGTTATATTTTTCGCAGTGTTTATTCACAAAGGGCTAGACACAAGACCTTTTCTTAAATTTAGCTGGCGCCAGACGCACAGTAGGTCAACTCTGAACTACAACCAGAACCAGACAGAACAAAAAATATGAGATTGCTAAGTCATAGGTGCAATGACAACAATTAAAGACATTACCCACTTGCATGGCATGCAACGTCTACAAGGTCTCAGTCTCCGTATACGTCTCCGTCTCCGTATACGTCTCCGTCTCAGTCTCCATCTCAGTCTCCGTCTCAGTCTCCGTCTCAGTCTAAGGCTCAATGAAAACATATTGGCAACACAATTTTGGCGCCAAATGTGTATGAGTATGTGTTATGTGTAGCAGACGTGTGACGGTCAAGTTAAGTTAAGCAACCACCAGCAGGAGGCAGAGGTGCTATCAAAAACTTAGCCAGTCGAAGCCAGATGCGTTGCATTGACCGCGCGTTGACGTTGACACATGCCACAGAACGTGGTATGGAGGTCCATTGGCCAGTCTTTAGCCACTTGTCGCCGTGACAACAACTGGTTTGAATTCTTCATTTGCGTGCTGAACGATCTGATATCCACACATACATATGTATGTATGTATGTATGTACTTAAGCGTGTATATGTATGCCAGCCTTTTGTTGTCTTTAAAGTGTAAGATGTGCTCAGCTGTCCTGTGCCAACCCATGTCCCGTGTCCCGTGTCCCCTTGAGATCGTGTCAATCGAAAGGTGCACAACAACTGCCACTGTTGATATGCCGACGGGCATTCGTCGTTTTCTTGCCTAAACTAATAATTGCCGTATGTGGTTTGACTTGTCAGGTGCTTTTGCACAGGTCCTACACTGAAACAGCAGGTAAAGCGATCGACCCTGCCGATGGCACAATGCGGGATTATGCTCGTACATACATGACTAACTTAATTTTCTTCGAAAATAAAATGCAAAATTTATTGACTGTTTTTGCAAGCTGATATATTGCTATTAATTACTGAATGCTAGCAGCACTTAATGCATAAAACAAAAACAACAACGGTAGAGCACCAATATCTTATGTCCATTAAATATATCTAAAAAATGTTTATTTATATATTATTATTTTTATGTTTATTTATATAATACTTATATACGTTATTTATATATGAATTTTTGAAATATTGCTCTCTATAGCATTTGAACACCTTTTTATAATACTTTGCATCTGAAATTGGAAATAAACTTGATCTTTGTATGGTATACAGGAACCTGCATGCCAAGTTTGCTGTCTCTAGCTCTTATAGTCTCTGAGATCTGTGCGTTCATACAGACAGACAGACGGACAGACAGACGGACATGGCTAGTTCTTCTCGGCTGTTGATCCTGATCAAGCATATATATAGTTTATATAGTCGGAAATGTCTCCTTCTGTCTGTTACACACATTTGCAGTACTTTATAGCTCCCTTTTTCCCATTTTTAATGGGAACAGGGAGTAAAAAAAGGAATAAAAGTTATACCATTGCAGAAAAATTTGCATAAGAAAACTTAGTTTTCCACCGATTGCATATAATATATAAGTATAATATAGAAGTATAAAACTTCGACAGAATCTGTGAAACACAATAATATTAGGTACTAGCGAGTTTGGTTAAAATATATGTATGAAAAAAAAGATTTTTAATACAAAAACTCATTTCTTATCAAATTTCTCCTGTGACAGCTATAAGATATAGTCGTCCGATTTTAATGAAATTTTGTCAGAATGTCAATAACATACTAAAACACAGAATAAGTGAGTTTGGTTAAGATTACTTGAGAAACAAAACAACAAATTGTCTTTCAACCCATCGTTCCCAAGGCAGCTATAAGATATAGAAGTCCGATTTTGAAAAAAAATTTTGTCAACATGTGTGGAACGTGAATAAACTTAGATTAAGTGAGTTTGTTCTGTTTTTTTCAAGTAAGTTTTTCATATTCTAATTAATTTTTCGTAACTCAACAGCTTGGCAAGAGGTATCGCCTTGAAGATCATTCTCGATCGCTAAATTTGTAGTTGCTCTGTTTCAGACTTTACCATGGGCAGTGGCGCCAGACGCTCAACGGGTGGTGGTCCTAATCCGTCTGAGCCGGCGCTGACTCAGCCTCATGCATTGTAGCCTAGAAGGCGCGCGATCATTTTAAGGACAAAGGACAAAGAATAAATGTATGCTTGTGTGTTTGTCATCTCTCATCTGCATATGTATATGTTGATATGTAATGGAAATGTAGGTAGTATTTTGGATTTTCAGATGTCTTCCAATAACACTATGCAACAACAAAAATGGGCTAAGACAGCTGATGAAAATAACTTTTTATATATAGAGTATAAAAGTTGCTGAAGATACAGATTGTGCTTGCGGAATAGTTACACATGTGTAACATGTATTGACATGATTACTTTGCTTAACGTTCTGTACTCCGTGTTTTGCATTTGCTATTGAAACGAACTTATGGTATCAGCACAGCTGTTTAGCATTTATTCTCAACAACAAACTGTTGACTTAGGTTCCAGCGTACTCACCTGAAAACAAAACCCACATCTGTCAATACAACACATTTTCAATTTTCAATGATAAGAAAGCGCAGTGCCTGGTCTTTCCGGCTGTCCAAATAAAGTCTAAACAGCCGGCCAAACACTTCTGTGTTATGCACTTAACATTTCCGATATAATCTGTTGGTTAACAAATCATCATAGCCAATGGAAATGTATCAATCAAAAGCTATTATTGGTTTCCATAATCCAAAAAACAACATTAAAGAGAGTTCTTAATTTAGATATACCCTGCACACAGCCCCGAAGTAGTAGAAATAGTATTCAAAACTTAAGATAAAGCTGTTCAGCGTGTAGATCTAGGATCTAGATTCTAGGAAATAAGAATTTCTTATCGGCTTGGGAACCAATTCTGATGTGTGAATTCGAGATATATATTTAAGATACCCATTGTTATAAAGCTAAAAACTATCTTGCTTAGTGTTAAATAATTTGCGATAATAATAGTATTATTTCTTAACGCCGCATGCGCTTCACTAAAAGAAAATTGGCGCCAGACGCGCAAAAATATGCAGGCAATAAGAAAAGTTTTTCACTTTGTTTTTCTTCATTGATAGATACATACATACATATGTATGTTCTATATGTGTACATATAGATTCAAATATATATATATATATATATATATATATATATATTTGTACCAACGATACATGAGCATCCGAGCAGCAGATTGTCAGAATGTCACTAAATGGACTTTGCACACAGCCAATATTCTTGGCAATGTCTTTTGATGGCGACTAACTGGTCGGCTAAATTGTCGCTGAATGCAATCGCATCTGTCGTTCAAGTGTGGCCATCAGATGAAAATGAAATCAATGGCCAACAACGTCTATGGTTTCTGGCACAATAGCTCAAAACCATATCCAAGGGAGGCATTGCATATCCCCAATAACTATAAATATCATTTATGATCATTTTTTATTCATTTCCCAACATACATATGTCTGTACATATGGCCATTTCCACCAGAAACTCCACCAGCACCAAAAATTTCAAAGTTAATAATTGAAAATTTATTAAATCTAACAGTTTACAATCCAGTTCAATAACCACAATGCGCAAATCGACTGCAATCTCTTAAAATGGCTTTTCAAGTGTAAAGTCAATGGAAGTTTAAGTAACGTAACGTAACGTAACGACACATACTAAGGCTAATAAAAATCAAATTGAAAGCTTGCAAAATAAACTTGTATTATTTCAAATCGCTATAAGAAAAGGATAGTATAAAAAGTCGTTCCCAATACTAAGAGCATTGCAATTTTGTAATTCAAGCTAAAACTCATTTCTGCGTTTTTTTGCGTATTTCATCAACTCCTTAGGATTTCGATTGTTCATTTTTGTACTGCAGTGCTTATTAATTACTTCGCAAATATACACATATGACGTCTTCATTTTTGTGTATAATATTTTATTGTATTAATGTCACGTCACGCCACTTTGGAAATGCGCATATATGGAGTGTAAGTATGTAAAAGCTGAATTGCACAAATGTAAAAAAAACATATCCTTAAATGTAAGCTTATCCAAAAATGCATATCAACTTTGCAATAACCAATTCTGATTTGACTCCAATCAAGTAGTTTTAAATTAAGTTTTCATTGATTGTCACACATGTGAAGGTATATACAATATGCACATTTGCTGTTTTTAATGTAATATTATGTCATCAAATTTCAGTTACGCCACATGAACAGCTTACATACACACACACATGCAACATAAATGTATGTGTGTGACCAAAAGTTTAAAATTTAAATTAAAAGATATAAAACTTATGTCGCCCAAAACATCCGGCCGCAGCTAGTCACCTAAAAAATCTTTCTCATGCTTGCCCATTAATCTAATGAGCCGCCAACAGCCATAAGTTTTTAATACCCTTGCGTAGGATATTATAATTTTTTCAACACATCTTCTCCAAAATTTTATTTATTTATATTCGTTAACAGGACAAAGATAAGCCAATTTCGATCGCCTATATCTACCAACTTTGATAAGCTCAAACAAAATATATTTATATTTTTGGCATTTTGTGGCTTGATCAATTTTCAATTGAAATCAATGAAGCATTTTGACTTGCTTAATCAAAAACTAAATGGTTTTGTCTTCAAATAAACATTCAATAACTAATTAGTTAATTAATAGGTTCGCTAGAGTATTGAATATTCGATATGCTGCTTATTTTGTAGTTTTATTTAATTTGGCTTTTGGCAGCGACGGGATCGTTTGCTCACCGAGTGGCCCAAGTGATATGAACTCATCAAAAAGTGAGCCACATGGCAGTTTATTTCAATTTGCATGCGTTTCCGGCAAAACGACTGCGGCTGGGCCATAAGTTTTCACTTTCACCCACAGCTGGCAGCTGCTGCAGAGATTTTTATAGATTTAGAACGCAACTGCAAACATTCCTACTACATCCTACGACTTTCAACATGCCTACAAGCACCACATTTCGAGCTCGAGTGCCACGGCGACAGTTGTATTTTCTTTGTGGGTGTTGAAGAAATTATAGGTTGGGTTAGATGTCGGATTGTGCCTAGCGGAAAACAACTGTCGCCGTTTTGTCAGCAAATCAGCCCATTCCAGCCAAGTATGTGGATGTTCATACATATGTGGTATGTGCTATGGACATACATATGTACATTCAAAGTATCTATGTAAGCGTATGTATCCGCCTAGGTGGCCACAAATTGATAACCACAAAAAAGCCAAAGAGTGCCCAAAATTTACGCTGACACCATTCAATTCAAACTGTCACCGCAAAATGTCTTAAAGTGTGCAACTCACAAGATGTAAGCTTGCTGGCTTTTAGCTTTTTACGGTTTATGTATGTACATATGCATGTTTTCCGTGTACGTTTATATCTATATATATAGAACTGTTTAACCTGACTGACAAACTGACTGATTGGCAAAGCTCGCACTGCCCAAATAATAAGAACTAGAGAGCTGAGTTTTTCACAAAAGTTTCGTCTTATGCTGAGATTTTGGAAAATTCGGTCGGGAAATGTGGAAAATTTGAAGAAAACTGTTGTATGCAACGTTTTTTTTTTATCATCAGATCAGCTTCAAACGCAAAAGGGCAATTTGTTTCAAATTAATTTTCAAAGATCCATCAATTTTCGAAAAATTCACCCTCTTTAAGTTTAGTTTTCATGCGATTTGCTTCCAATACATTTTCAAAACTCTTTTTGAAAATTCATTAATGATTGCATACCAATTTTTGAAAAAATTCAACCCGCTGGTTGAAAAGTGTGTGATAAAAAGGGCGAATGTTTGGTCTTTGTGCGATTTGCTTCAAATTCATTTTAAAATTGAAATTTTCGCCCGAAATGTTGGAAAATGGTTGGAAAAAGTTGTATGCATCTTTTCTGTTTTTCACCAGATCGACCTAAAATTTATTTACAAAAATTTTTCCTAAACATTATTTAATTTACCATTTACCAATTTTGGAAATATTAAGTAGGGCGACCAAAGTTTCGGGTATAATCGCCCAAGGGCTGGAAAATGGTGGTAACGGTCGCAAAATTGGGCTGTCGAGCAATCGCCGCGGGTATATGCTTGGATTGTATATGAGTTTTAAATCGCTGTTTGGTACATTTACCCTTTCGAAGAGTATTATAGGATGTTATTCCAACGAGTATATGTATATTTGTTCTTGATCAGCCCAAACAGCCGAGTCGGTCTAGCCATGTCATTCTGCATGTCTGTTTCTATGAAAAAGTTCTAAAGCTTGTCTTAATGAACCTTGGCGCGGTCGAAAATCTTGGTTTTGATTTTGTGAATTTTGAACAATTACAAAAATCGGCCATTTGATCTTATAAATTGTTCGGAAACAAACGGAAGGAAATTAAATGTTGTATGTAAAACTTTTTTGATTTTACAGATTTTCCAACTCAGCTATTTATTATACTAAATATTTTTTGGCCAAACTTGATCAAAATCGGCGCTCTTGCTCATTGTTTAGGAAAACATTTTTTGTTTGTCGGGAAAGCCATATTTTGCAGAATCTCAGAAAGTGTAGCAAATCTTCGGCAAACCGAAGATAGCTTTTCTTTATTGTTTATTTTATTTTTCAATAATTCAATTGTAGCAGAGCTGATATTATTAAGACAGACAACTTTAATGTCTTCGTAAACAATCAGAATTACTTATTAATTGTGCCTTAATCTCATTTTATGTGGTGTTAAAATATATAGCCTAGCCGTCGCACCTTGGCCACGGCCGACAGTGGCTACGGCATTTTGCCACATTTTCGTCGACGACAAATTATGACAGACTGTGAGCAATAATTTGACTCACATATGTATATATTCGAATGTATATGTGTGTTCACACACACACCACACACACCCAATTCAGGCGGGCAGCTGTGTCACCCCCACTTTTGTTTATGTGCTTTTTAACCCAGGGTTGCGCCTTATTGGCCGTTAACAATAGCTATAGACCGATTCGGACTGCGCACATCAATTATCACATCTTGAGGCGATGCAATCTGCGGCATAAGTTGCAGGTTATATCGAAAATAATTGATTAATAAGAATCTATAAACACTTGTGTATACATATGGATGTGTGCTTGTTATTGGAATGTGAAGTGTGGATCAACTTGCATATATAAATGTATTTGACAATAAGATTGATTTTGACCAAAACTAAGCCTGTTACTTTTAGGAAAACAAAAATAACTCAGCAGTGTTTGTGACTTAATTTTGATTTTGTGAACAAGTGTTGGATTTTAAAAATCTTGCAGGTGCCTTAATATCTGACTTTTATCTTTAATTATAAAGACTATTATAAAGCTATTTATATATTTTGGTTAACATAAAAACAAACATTTCTAAATATGTGTTACGTTAAAAAAAAAACAAATGCCGCTAGCAATTTATAATATAATACTAAATATATTTATATCTTAAAGACGTTATGATACTTTTTTATATATTCTTACAAACAAATTTATATTATTAAGGAATCTGCATGCATAATTGGATATTTTTTTAATACTCTGCCATGGTCGAACGCAAAGATAGAAAGATTGTTTAGCCAAGTTAATAAAACAAATAAGGAAATAAATTTTAAGTCCAAAGTATGCCAAACTTGTACATTGATTAGTAATATTTGTATTTATATGGATACAAATTACGCTTATATTTGATCCAATTTTGAATATTTTCAAAGAATAACATTAAAGTTGTCTTTAAATTGATTGGCTATTTTAAGGTAAAGTTAGCTATTTTTAGCTATTTTCAATAAACAACTTAGCTATTTTTGGTACATATATAAAACCGTCAACAATCAGACCAGTTGCATTTAAGTTATCGATAAGAAGTTACTCTGTGTTTGTTTTTCAGTATTTTTGAAAATGAAAATTATCGGCCAACCACCACAATTGATCGGTCATATATCGGGTTGTTTACACACAGTTCGATAGTTTTTCTCATCTAATGTTGGCCATTGTTTGATTTTAAATTGAATTTAATTAATAACATTAAAGGTAGCTTCTTATTAACTTGCGTTTATATTAGACTGAAAAATGTCGAACGCACCGAGATCATTTGTACACAAAGTATCAAAGTAAGTAAAAAGATACAGCAGAAATCCGAACTGTAAATCAACCGCGCCCATCTCAACCCTCTGCTTGGCACAACAATTATTTGCAGTAGTTGAAATATTAAATATAGTGAATAAAAATTCATTAAAGTTTAATCAATAAATATATACTTATTTGAACAGACAACCAGCTTCAGATGTGCGCAAAAACATTACTGCCCATATGCAGTATAAGACTGTCAGCGCTAATTCAATGTTCTCCTCTACGGTAAGTCTGTCATTTTATTATTGTTTCTGCTGTTTAATGAAACCTTACTTTATATATATATATAGCTCTCTCTGCCCGAACCACTTGACTATGAAGAATTTCTTACACAACATATGAACATCATTAATCGCGATCCCTTAAAACACGTATTGGATTTTCCTCAAGGAGATGTCTCCGTGAAAATAATACCACGAAAGATTCGCACCACGGATCACGTTATACCCAAAGAGAATATGTAAGTTATGATCATTATACAATTTTGTCACAAAAAGTATAGCGCATTGAAGGAGACGTCTCAGAAAAAAAGGGTTATATATTCTTGATCAGCAAGAATCGCTATAGCCATGTCCGTCTGTTTATATGCGAACTAGGCCCTCAGTTTTAGAGAAGAAGCTTTTTGTTTCTGCAGGTACCACTTTTTTCAGATTTAGTTAGATCGGACCGCTGTAACATATAGCTGCCTTAGGAACAATCGATCGAAAAATAGGTTTTTGTATGAAAAAGTTGTATGAAAACTTTTTAGTTTTTCACGAAAACTCTACCGAACTCACATTACCTAAATTTAAGCAGATTCTATACATGCTGACCAAATTTCATCAAAATCGTACCGGTATATCTTATGGCTGCCATAGGAGCAATTAGTTGAAAAGTATGTTTGTGCATGAAAAAAAAAGTTTCTGTATGAAAAACTTTTTTCTAAAGCTATATTAACAAAACTCAACTATTCTGCGCTTTAGGATGTTATTTACATGTTGGCTAAACTATTTTTTAAATTGGACAACTATGTATCTATCAACTATCAGCTATCTTATAGCTGCGATAGAAACAATCAATTGAAAATTAAGTTTTCTTATATTAAACTTTACTGCAAGGGTTTATATCTTCGGCACGCCGAAGATAACTTTTCTTTCTTGCTTTCGTTTTCAATGATAACAGTTCATTTACTAATCTAAACGTATTACAGATCGGAGTTGCCAAAGCATGTGCAGGAGTGCATTCGTTGCTACACGCGTCCATGGAAAGTTGTGGAATATGCACAGCGGCATTATTCAAGCTCATGTTGTGCACGTGAGCGTATTGATCGTGGAACCATCAGCCCTTCTGCCTATCAGCAAGAGTTTGAAATTGACAAAGACTTTTCGTCGTTTGACGAAACATTTACGGATAAGAGCGAAAGCTGCACACCTAGTTCTAGACAGTCGATAGCTAGCTTAGCCTCTGTTAGTTCTTGTACAGATACACTTACTCCACGTGGATCTTGGGCTAGTTTTGATTTGCGACGCTCAATTAACGATCCACTCATACCCAATTTGTTGGACAATGTACCGCCAGAACACATTGATCAATTAAACGAGGCACGACGGCAGGAAGATCGTCAAGAGGCATTCTTTTCACTATATCCAGAAACGGAAACTGATGAAGTCATCGAACGCAGATTGCCTGCTGAGTTGCCCGTGGAACACATCGGTCATCGCATACACGTGAAATGTTTGCAGCTAAAGTTAGAGTTAGAAGTGGAACCCATATTTGCATCAATGGCCATCTATGATGCAAAAGAGCGTCAAAAAATATCGGAGAACTTTTACTTTGATATGAATTCGGACAGTCTAAAACTGATGCTTTCAAATCATGTTCGTTGTGCCGATTATAGCACGCGAAGTCGTTCAGCTATATTTGAAATTTCATATCCAAGTAATGATTTGTTTCTCGTTATACGACTGGAAAAAGTACTTCAGGGAGACATCAATAACTCGGTAGAACCATATCTTAAGGAAGACAAAGACAAGTATCGCGAGAAAGTCAAGTCAAATGCAATGGATTATTGTGAACGTTTAGGAAAATATCGCATGCCGTTTGCATGGACGGCCATATATCTAACAAATGTTTTCAATGGCGACAATTTTGAGCACAAAGACACTTGCGTAGGCGAAAAGGATGCGTCTGGCAATGGTGGTTGTGCCACCTTGGGTTCTGCCACAAGCTCAAATAGCTTAGATCGCAAGTCCTCCACAAGCAGCTTTGATCAATTGCGACGGAAAGCCAATGACATGAGCGGCACATTAACACGACGTGGCTCTCTGGAACGTAAGGAAAAACGCCGCTCTTGGTCACCGGATGATTTCGCCAACGTTGTGGAAACCTTTCGGCCCATTACGATAACCGTGTCCAGTTTCTTTAAGCAGGAGGCTGATAAGATGAAGGATGAGGATTTATACAAGCTTCTGCCGGAACTAAGGCGACCAAGTACGGTACTCAAAAAGTACAAATGCATACCAGGCTCTATTAAACTAGAAATATCGCCCTGTGTTGACGACGTTACAAATGCATTAACACCGGAGTTGACCAGGATCGAGCCACACAGTGGAGACCAAACACGACCTGTCAAAGAAATTTTAGAGTTTCCACCGCTAGCTATTTATAATCCCCACTACAGCTATCGCAATTTGCTTTTTGTATCGCCCAAAGAGCTCAATTTTTCTGCTCGCGCTGGATCTGCACGTAATATTGCTATTCGTGTACAGTTAATGGCAGGTAAACAAATCATTCAATTATAAACTTATAACAAAACTTAAAAAATAATCATTTATTACTCAGGTGAGACGCCTAATGATGCCGTCAATGCCATATTTGGCAAATCGTCCTGTCCGGAATATGCAACAGAGGCATTTACATCAGTCAACTATCATAACAAGTGTCCATCGTTCTATGATGAAATCAAGATTGTTTTGCCCGCTTCCATCAAACAGCATCATCATTTATTATTTACTATCTACCACGTTTCGTGCCAGAAGAAGCCACACGAGCAGCAGCTTTCGGTCGAAACACCAATTGGCTACACCTGGTTGCCACTGCTCGAGGATGGCAAACTCAAAGTTGGTGAATTCAATTTGCCTGTTATGGTTGAAACGCCACCGGAAAATTATTCTTTCATACCACCGAATGTTCACTTGCCTGGCATTAAGTGGCTTGACAATCATCGCGCTGTATTTTCGATTAATGTCGATGCTGTGACTTCAGTACACACTTTGGATGTATACCTCGATCGATTCTTTTTGATTTGCGAATATTTGGACACCCGAAACATACCCTCCCATATAGGCGAGTGTAATATGCAGGCCGAACTAGAAAAATGCCTGCTGGACATAGATCATGCCAATCGTGAGTCTTTAGTTAGACATCTGCCACTTGTATTGGACAAGCTGATTGAGTTGTTGGTTACTAGACATGAAATTGGTGGACAAATTCTGTCATTGGGTTCCACTGTATTCGAGGTGCTTTGCTTGGTTTCAGCACACTTATCCATATTAAGCGATGTAGACCAATATGGACGCCAGAGTTTATTTTCCACTTATGTGCAGTTCCAATGCAAAATACCACATCCATTGGCTGCTAAGCGCTCTGTAAGTCGCAGCACAACAGATGAATTTCAATCAAGTGAAACATATGGCATTTACGATAATATTTCAAACCGAGGCCGCACTGGTAAGTCCTTATATATAATGCCAGGCATCCAGACATTCATTCAATTTATCTACTTATAGAAATTGAGAACGAGCAACCTGCCGGACGCAAAGCCTACGATCTCCACGTACGCTTGCTACACGAAGAACTCGCCTTAAAATATACGCTCGCCAGTGGCAAGGCAGCAGATCTTGCCATGAGTAATTCATGGTTTCTGTTTGAATTAATTATCAAATCGATGATAGAACACTTGGACAATACAGACACCTTAAATGCTCCACGCAAACACCGCTTCCCCCACCAATTTATCGAGCACATATCTAAACTTGTTGCGGTTGTAACCAACAAAGTGGTTGAATATCACAGCACAGAGCTTAGATTAGCTCAGTCATTAAACGCTAGCTTAAGCTTCTTTGTTTTTGATTTACTGAGCATTATGGATCGCGGATTTGTCTTTGGTTTAATTAAAATCTACTCGAATCTTATAACGTCGACAAGTGCTTCTACACCTGATTTGATGAACTATAAAATCGACTTTCTACGTATTGTATGCAGTCACGAACATTTCGTTGCTTTAAATTTGCCCTTCGGTACGCCTTACATGACCATATCAGCGCCTTGCAGTCCAACCCCTAGTACCACATCAAGCAATAGTCAAACATCATATGTAAGTAGATGAAGATTTCAAAATTGTGAATGTAATTTAAGTTTGTAATTTTTTTAGGGATCCATTGAGCGTGCTTTGCACGCCGACCTTAGCACTGAATTTCGTCAACAACACTTTCTTGTCGGCATTGTGTTGGGCGATTTGGCCACTGTCATGGAAGTGCCCAATCCTCAGTTGCATGGCAAGGCTATAAGTTGCATGCGAAATCTTTTAACTTCACATGACTCACGTTACGATCCCGAAGCACGCTCGCGAGTAGCATCACTTTATATACCGCTGCTCTCAATTGTCATGGATACGTTTCCACAATTGCATCAATATCTACCAGATGCTCAGGATCATGATCGCTTGCAGCAGATGGGACAGCTGGAAGATTATCAAGGACCACACCAGACCATTGCCACGACCACAATTAGTCCAGAAGTCGCAAATGCCATCTCTGGCAGTCACGTATACACCTATATGTCGGAGCAAACGAAAAACAAGGTGCCTTTGAGCGCAGAGAATACTCGTCATCTGCTGGCTTGTTTCCTCTGGGTGTTGAAAAACTTGGAGCGCACCATTCTCTATCGCTGGCTGCTTGGACTAAGTCCACATCGCGTGCATCAAATGTTGCAAGTGCTCAACACATGTTTGAAAGCGTTTGAGTATTTGGGTCAAAAGCGATTGCCCACACTAAAGCGTACGAATACACATAGTTTTCGTAAGACAGCGACTGGTGATGTTAAGGAAAAGTTAGAAGAATGCATTAGAGGCACAAACTCGGCTCGTTATGATTTGATTAATCGTCGCAAAGATCGTAATTCCACGGAAAAGCTGCGTTGGCGCAAGGATCAGATGCCTTATCGCTCACAATTTAATGATAATGTTAACAGAAGCGAACCGGAGCTCGAGTTAAGTCATTTTATCGAGGGTTCACTTGCTACAGAAACTGCGCTTATTACACTTGATTCCTTGGAAATAATAGTACACGTGGCCACCAATTTACATCATAATCTTCTAGGAACTGTTCTAAAAGTATTACTACACAGCTTATCTCGCAATCAGTCGACACTGGCATTACAAAATTTGTTTGCTTCTCAACGTGCGTTGATCTTTAAATTTCCAAACCTTTTGTTTGATGAGGAAACAGACATCTGCGCCGATCTATGTTTATTGCTGTTGAAACATTGCGCATCACAATTACCAGGCATTCGTTCACAGGCGGCTGCATCGTTGTACTTGCTAATGAGACAAAATTTTGAGATTGGAAATGTGAGTATTTATTAATTATTAACATATAAAACAAAAACATATAAACATTGTTTTTCTCTCGTTTTAGAATTTTGCACGCGTTAAAATGCAAGTAACTATGTCGCTTAGCTCGCTGGTTGGCACCAGCGCATCTTTTAGCGAACAGTCACTTCGTCGTGCTTTAAAGACGGTTTTAGTTTACGCCGAATCCGATGCTGATTTACAGGAAACATCTTTCCCAGAGCAAGTCCAAGATTTGCTGTTCAACCTGCATATGATACTCTCAGATACTGTTAAAATGAAAGAATACCAGGAGGATCCAGAAATGTTACTTGACTTAATGAATCGTATAGCAAAGGGCTACCAAAACAATCCCGACTTGCGGCTAACATGGCTAGAAAACATGGCTAAGAAGCATCGTGAACGCGCTAATCACACCGAGGCGGCCATGTGTTATGTACACGCCGCTGCTTTGGTTTCCGAATACCTCAGCATGCTCGAATCCCAAACACATTTGCCTGTTGGTGCAGTCAGTTTTCAGCGAATCTCACCAAATACCTTCATGGAGTCGGCGGTGTCCGATGATGTGCTAAGCCCAGGCGAAGATGGAATTTGTCTGGGTAATCACTTTACTGAAACGGGCTTAAAGGCATTGCTCGAAGAGGCTTCGAATTCGTTCCAAGTCGCTGGCATGTATGAAGCTATGAATGAGGTATACAAAATTTTGATTCCGATATGTGAAGCGAATCGCGAGTTTCACAAGCTCGGTAAAGTTCATGGCAAGCTGCAAGAAGCATTTAATCGAATTGCACAACTTCAGGTAAGGCAACAATTTGAAAACTTGTACATCAAAGCTGTTTGGAAATGTATTGCGTAAATATTTTGTCGGTCAGATAGTGATTACGTTCGCAAACTATTTAAAAAGTCACAATTCGTTACCCAAAAGTAAAATATATTCTTTAACCGAATCGGGTATTCTCATCTTTCAAATCACGAATGGTGCGAAAGACGACTAGAAACGTTCCTAAAATGAGATGAAAAGTCAGTTAGCTTTTAGATGGTTTTCTGAAATTGTATCTTATTTTTTTCCAAAGTCTAAAAATGATGTAAAACTAATTAAAATAATATTTTCTATTTGATTATATAGGGGAAACGAGTATTTGGAACTTACTTTCGTGTTGGTTTTTATGGCGCCAAGTTTGGGGACCTGGACCAACAAGAATTTATTTACAAAGAGCCTACATTGACGAAGTTGCCAGAGATATTTAGTCGACTTCAGGTAATTGTATTATAATATATTGTAAAAATGAAATGGGGTTTAATGTTTGTTCAATGTCACTTTTTAGAATTTTTATGCGGATCGATTTGGTCCAGAGTTTGTGCATATAATTAAGGACTCCAATAATTTTGATACAAATACATTAGATCCGGAAAAGGCGTATATACAAATTACTTATGTGGAACCTTATTTCGAAACCTATGAAATGCGTCACCGCGAAACTTACTTCGAGCGTAATTTTAATATAAGTAAGTGTCTTTTTTGCACTGTTTTCTCAACTATCTCGGAACATCTTTATTCCAAAAGCTATATTTATACCCTTGCTATATGTTTAATACCAACAATCTTTTCTCACTTAGAACGATTTATATTTGCAACACCTTTCACTAAAAACGGAAAAGCCCATGGAGAGTTATATGAGCAATGTAAACGAAAAACAATATTAACAACCGCAAACCATTTCCCATACGTTAAGACTCGCATCCAAGTTATTAGCAGAACGCAGTTTCAATTGGAGCCAATTGAAGTGGCAATTGGTTAGTATTTTCCCCCTTACAACATGAAAGTTTGAATTTATTTTTACCTCTATATATATAAAATTGTGACTCTTACTATCATATTTCTTTGTATTAATAGAGGACATCCAAAAAAAGACTTTGGAATTAGCTGCGGCTACGAATCAAGAGCCAGCTGACCCAAAAATTTTGCAAATGGTTTTGCAAGGTTGCATTGGTACGACTGTTAACCAGGGCCCAATGGAAATGGCTAGTGTATTTCTTTCCAACTTATCCGATGGAACGACCGTACCCACTAAGCATCAAAACAAGCTACGATTATGTTTCCGCGAGTTTTCAAAGCGATGCGCGGATGCTTTAAAAAAGAATCGGAATCTCATATTGTCTGATCAAAAAGACTATCAACGTGAATTGGAACGTAACTATGAGCGCTTCGTGGAACGTTTGACACCGCTTATCACTCTGACCCAAGCACAAACACAAGGTGTTGTCAAGTAAGTTTTCTTTTCAAAATATTCAAATTCGAAATAATTCCAATGTTGTTCTATTATTTGCAGAGCCAATGCCTATCAGAATAAAAGCACACCTCTAAAATGGTAACTTATAATACGTCCAAATTTCTATCTAAATATGAAATATGAACACGTTTCCTTAGCTTAATATCGCTTCTCCTTCTGCTCATTTTTTTACATGCCTAGCGTATCGGATTATTTTAAGTAAGTTCTTTTTACTACCAATAACAAGTCAGAATTTTAATAAATTTGTATTAAAAGTTATGTCTGATTTATATAATAGAATACATACATATTTTAAGATTTTTATTAATAAATAGAACATCCGTAGAGCTTATATTTAGTTGATGGTCTTATATTTTGACTATTTGAAGATCCAACAGTCTATTTTTCTAATGCTAATTACCAACAATAGTTTCTAACAGTTGTAGCTCATAAATTATTTATTATATTTATTCTTGTTTTTTATTCATATTTACATTTGGCCTCAACTTCTCAACACAAACAAATTTAAAAGCGTTAAATGGCAATTAAGATACTCATTGCTGTAAGCACGTTAAAATTAAAGATAGTTATTATTATAAAAGCTTTTTATACGCTATTAGTTAGCACCCGCAATCAAAATATAGAATTCGAGTATTAATATTAATTTATTCTTATACAGTTGATATCAAATCAATTTTTATAAATACAATTTTATAAGTATTTATATATTTGTGTAGGCAAAATGATGACCATATATATATATATTTATCACTGATACATAACAACAAATTATTCAAAATTATAAGCAATCCTTTTTAGACCATTAAAAAAGTCACTTGTATTATATTTAAATAGAGTTTTCGAATTATTTGTAACATCTGGTTGTATATATTTTGGTATATCTGCATCAGCATTGCTTACACTACGTGTCCACTCAACCAAATCATTATTTGGATTGCTGCGATTTGCTTCTTGATGTAATGGCTTTAAAATAAACTGCAACTCTTGCAGTTGCCTTAAGAACCGTACTGAAAATATACCAATTTATATGAATTTACCCAAAAAAAAAAAAAAAAGAAGAAAAATTATATATTTACAGTGTGTATCTTCAAAACTTAAAAGCAGCGCATGATCCTTCCACCAATTGCATAGCAGAGATATATAATGTTTTGTTGTTTCTTCAGAGTCGCGAAAAAGGCTTGTAATGTAATATTCACGAAAGATAAGTGTAAGCAAATGTACGCCTATCTGTGAGATCTCGCTAACTTGTGAGATATCTGAAAAAAACATTCAAGTTATATGGTGATTGTTAAGATATTATATATGTTATATGTACATACCCGATTTGTCGTCTTGCAGCAGCCATTGATACATCATTTGAAAGAGCAGCGTAACAACGCTAAGGCATAGTTTAACATAGCATTCGCATTCGCAGCCACGCTCGTGCGTCAGCTGATCCTGCGCCGGGATTGAAGTGTAATCGGACATATTTGAGGCATTAATAGTGGAAAGAGCAACAGCATTGTAGGAAGGCGTAACATCAGCTTGTAAATTAACGACTTTGTCGTCACTATCCTCTTTATCATCGTCATCAGCAAGAGATGGAAATTGTAGCATACGCAGTATAAATTCTGGCATAGCTGTAAAGCATTGATAAACAAATCGCACATGATTTTCGCATATTGTTAGTAAAAGTTTAAAGTGGCTTGGTTTGATGGGCAGATCACCACAAAAGCAGAGCTCGAGCAAGCCGGCGTAAACTTGTATTAAACACGAATTGGGCCCAAAGCGATAAAACGAACGAACGCGATCTGATACAAAGCAATTACTTGGACTATTTATGCACATTTTGGACATAAAATCAGGCTGTCGCACACATAATAACATGCACGCACTAAGCTCACGAAAAACCCAAGGACTTGGACGAGTGAACACTAACTGCTTGAGTAGATCACACAGTAATTCCAGTTGAGATTCCGATGCCGTTCCTGCATTTGCATGGCTTAGCAAACTATGCAGCAAGGATCCGGTAGCCTCGAGTACACCAAAATGCTCGCATAACTCGAAGGAGTAACTTAACTTGATAATCGCTTCGATAACTATTTGTATTGGCCAGCATTTACCGTGCTTCTTTTCAAGCAATGCCTTCGATATGCCGCTTTGGTTTTCACAAATCTGCGCCAATGTCGCAATATAGCGACGCAATAAAACAGCTCGTTCCAAATTGTACAAAGCGCCTGGCTGTATTAAAGAGTGGCGCATAGAGATACTGTCATCCGATTGAAGATCGAAGTGATGATAGGGATATAGCATGCAGTTAAGTGGTAACTCCAGTCTATGAGCATAGCACCAAAACTCCGTAAAAACTCGGCATGCTGACATAAATACGCTACTCGTGATCGGTTCAACAGTGCTTGGCTGTGATTTTAATTGTGCGTAATGAAAAAGTAGTTGTTCTAACTCAATTTCAAAAAATGTGCGTTGTTTCTTCTGTGCACGTTTCTCCTTAGTGTTGTACTCGTAAACCTGGCTTTTGATCTTGGTTGACAATGGTATCTCGTTAGGGCTAACGATGCATAAGTTTTCCATCCGCAGTAAATTACGACTTTCTTCAATATTGAGATTTTCTTTGTTAGAGTTTTTATCGTTGTTCTTGGCATTACGAATTTTCAGTTCAGAAAACTCAACATTCGTGAAATTCAATTCTGCATCTTTAGCTATTACTTTTTTAAATACTTCAGCGACTTTCTTATTGCAGTCCTTTTCCGCTTCTTCTGCCAACGTTATTTTCTCCACCTTGCTAGCTTGAAGCAGCTTCCGGGCTTGCCGCAACTCATTCCGGAGCAAACTGACCTATTGAAATGTGCAGAAGTTTGAGAATTAAATTTATGCAGAATGGAATTTATAATAAAATTGCAATTTAACAAACATTTTTGATTTTTGTTATAAAAATCTTTAATAACAATTATTACTTTTAATTTTTAAAATTTAAATTAGTAATAAGAGTTATTTTAAATAAATCAGAAATAAAAGTTGCAGATTGAGTTTTATTATAAAAATCAAAAATAACTCTTATCTCATAACTTATATTTAAAAAATCAGAAATAACTTACTCTATAACTTTATTTTAAAAATTAGAAATAACTCTTATTCCATAAGTCTTTAAAATCAAAATGAGTTTTATTATTGATTTTTATAAAGACTTTTGGGATATTTTTTTATTTTTAAAACAAAAGTTATGGAATACGACTTATTTAAGATTTTTAAAATAAAAGTCAAGGAATAAGAGTTATATTTGATTTTCATAATAAAACTCAAGCTATAACTTTTATACTTTGCATATTTAATACAAGTTACAAAATAATTCTTGTTAGTGATTTATACTTTAAAACTCAAAACTTACAACTTATAATTTGAATTCATAAAAATTGGTTATAAAAATTAATCCAATTTTTAAAAACTTGGAGATAGGACAAATTTCTTGGTGTACTCGACCATTTTCTAGTTATTTTAAAATAATGAAATTTATTTTTGGTTCTGAATTTATACTACATTTACTCACTTCTCCATCCCTGCTCCCAGCTTGGTTATTGCTGTCTACAAGATCTTTCTGCAATTTAACATTCTCCTTCTTGAGTACATCGACACGTTCCATCAGAAACTTCAGTTGACGTTCCTGTGCCAACTGACGACGATTTGCCGTAGCCTGACTAAAAGAAGAGTCGCTCCATTTGCTTGTTCTATCAGTTTCAAGCTCTTCAGCAGCAGCAGCAGCAGTTTTTTTCTCAGCATGAGTATCGGGTAAAAATACAAAAGTTTCATCAGTTCCAAATATTTCTTCAACATCGAAATTTGTGGGCAGGGCTATCCTTAGTCTCTCATCTGTAGTTAATTTTGTGGGCTGACGCGAGCTTGGCATGGGTTCGGCAAATATTTGCTGGGTGCTTGTTGTTCCATGAACTTGCGGAGCAAAATCACAGAAGGTAAATTCACTGTCTGTGTTTTGAATTCCACCAGTTTGCCGCTGCTGCTTGTTCTCTGCTTGTTGTGTAGCTAGCAACACGAAATCGTCATCGTCACTCGCCCAGAAATCAACAATATTATTAGAAGTGACTGTGCTGGGGCGCCCGCGGTTCACACTGACGTCTAGTTTGAGCTTTTTAGCAGGCCCAAATGTATTAATTTGCTCAAATCGCTTAGACATTGTAAACAAAACACGCTTTTACAGATTACAATTTTTGCAATGCAATTTGTACTATTTCATTTTGCAGCTGTTTGTTTATCGCATTGCAAAGAAGAAGATAGAAAGGTCAGCTGCTCTGGACTGTTAACTGAACTGCAGCTAACAGCAGTAATGTTTTCCATATCGCTGCCCCACATAAAGAACGATCCAAAAAATCGGATTTTGGTCTCAAGAAATGGGAAAAAATTCTAGAATGTCAAACCCGTGACCGGAGGTTGACTTTTATGATGGAAAATACAATAAAAAGCCAATTTGAATTGTGCCGATACTCACGTAAAACGAGTACTGTTGTCGTTAACAGTGAGAACATCTGTTGAGTTTGAATTTTTCGCCAGCGCCGCCGATAAGCGTTATCGATACCTCAACGAGTCGCGTGGGTATCGGTTTAACTTAAAATAGATTAGTATATATTTCCGCAAAAATAAAATATCCCGTGCCCAGTTTTGACGACCTAGATTTATTCCGCATTTTAAGAGCACAAAATCAATTTATTTGGAGCGCTTTTTCAATTTCACTTGGGGTATAGCTATCGAAACATTACCAATATCGCTTAAGTTTACACATCACTTGAAAATAATCGCCAACTCATTGTGGTTAGCTATTATGTTGCTGTTATGGCTCTGTTAGCAACTGTGAGTCGGAACCAGTTAAAGAGCTGTTAAATTTAAATTCAAAACATATTGCTTAATTTCAAATAAATTAAACTTAGTTTATATACAAATTGTTGTTTTCAAATAGCTTATTACATAATTTCGCATTAAGATGATACAGTTTTGAACAAACTGTCACGTTTTTCAGCATAAATTTACAAAATTTTAAGGACCGACGTTCCGATAATCGAGTTCTCGTTTGAACTCATCGAAATACAGCCCTAATTGATTTTTGTAAACAAAATCTTGAAAGAGTTGCTTTCAAAATGTGCGAATTTAAAGCAACAAATTGCAATAATGGTTTTAACAAACAATTCAACCACGACATAAACGGCATTAGCACCGAATTTGTTTACCACAACTTTGATAACAAGTGGATGCTGCTGATAACACAGCTGGGCAAGCTGCCGGCTCTCTACAATGTGACATTCGATGTTAAGCGGGATCATCGCGTAATACCCTATCTCCATGGACCCGTTGACAATCCAGATCTCCATGTCTCCGTGCCCGTGACCATCAACTGCACCATGGGCCTGGATTCGGATGAAGTACGCGGCGGCATACAATTCCTGATCAACAAAACATCGCTCAACACTTGCCCCACCGAACTGTTGATTGGACTGGGCTTAAAGGATTTGAACTCCGCGGATCTGAAGGCCATTGCCCAGCTGCTGCAGCAGCATGTATTTAAGGCGGTCTAAGGACTCTAGATATGTTTAAATAAATGTTTAGATATAAAAACAAGATCTGCCTATCGTATATATGAATATGTTTACTAAGTTTGGTTGCTCTACTTTCAAACCTGGAGAAAATTGTATCATTGTGGACGGCAGTCCACGCTAGTGACGAAGTATCATATTCTTTTAACATGATATATTTGTTAAAACAAAAGCTATTATCATTTCCGATTCCACAAATTCGGAATATATATATATAGCAAATCCAATAATGCCGAAGATTTAAACCCTTGAAGAAAAGTTTTTCATATTAAAACTTAAGATATAGTTGCCCATTTTTGATCAAACTTGTCCAACATGTATGAATCATAAAATTATTTGGCACTAGTCACTTTGGTTAATATCTGATATCTGTATAAACAAAGGTTTTCAAACAACAACTCATATTTCAACAGATTATTCCTATAGTAACTTTAGTTCGACTAGATTCCTGATGCTGATCAAGGACATGTATATACTTTATAGAGTGGGTGACATCTTCAATGTGTTTTACATTTCGTGATGAAATAAGACGTGTAATACTCCCTTTAAGGGTATAAAAACTAAACATAAATAAAAACAGACCAAAAGTAATAACCGACCAAAATGAGCGAGAAGGAAGAAACATTTTCACTCTCGCTCTTTTCTGTTAACTCACCCAAGTCTAATAAGAATGAAAAGTTATCTTCGACTTGTCGGAGATTTATACCCTTTCAGAAAAATTGTTCATATTAAAACGTAATTTTCAACCGATCGCTATGATATAGTCGCCCGTTTTTGATTAAATTTGATCAGCATGTCAAGAATAGTCAAATTTGGTTCAGATAACTTGAGAAAGAAAATAGTTTTTCATACGAAAACTAATTTCTCAACCGATTGTTCCTATGACAGCTATAAGATATAGTGGCCCAAATTCAATAACATTTTGTATGCATTTGGAAATATGGCTAAAACTCAGATTTGGTAAGTTTGTTTCAGTTATCTTGGAAAACAACATTGTCGACGGATCGTTGCTAAGGCAGCTATAAGATATAGTCGTTCGATTCTAAAAAAAAATATAGTCAACATGTAAATAACATGCTAAAACACAGAACAGGCGATTTTGATTAATAAACCTTTAAAAATAAAAGTTTTTCATACAAGAACTTATTTTGCAACTGATTGTTCCTATGGCAGCTATATATAGTTGTCGGATTTTGATGAAATAATGATCAGCCTGCATAAAATGTGCTTAAACTTAGCTAAACTGTGTTTGGTTGAGTTATCTTAAAAAACAACAAAAGTTTTTCATACTTCAACCGATTGTTCTCAAAGCAGCTATATGTTGTAGTGTTCCGATCCGGCCGATTCAGACATATGTGCTAACTGCAGCAAAAAGAAGCATCTGTGTTAAGTTTTATTAAAATACTAGTTGGCATATAAGCAGACGGACTTGTCTAGTTCCGCTCGATTCCTGATGCTGATCCAGAATATATATATATATATATATATATACATTATACAGTCAGAGAAGGCGTCTTCAATGCTTTACACATTTAAAAAAATGATATTATAAAAACCCAAGTCGAACAATAAAAAAAAGGCACTTTTAAGTAAACATTTTTTTTGTATATTTCCTTCCTCCCGTTTTGTACATTAAAACGTGTACGAAAAGTGGAAAATTAAAAACTTCACTTCACATACACATGATGTTGCATTGGTATGTTTGTTGTTGTTGTTGTTGGTGTTGTTGCAGTAGCTGCTGCTTAATCGAAGAGACCGAATCCCATATCATCGTCAGAGACATCAGATTCCTCCTCCTTCTTCTTCTCCTCCTTCTTGGCCTCGGCAGCGGGCGCATCGGAGGCAGCAGGCGCAGCAGCACCGCCAGCTGGGGCAGCGCCAACACCGGAGCCAATGTTGGTGATCAGATCCTTAACATTGACGCCTTCCAAAGCCTTGGCAAAGAGACCGGGCCAGTAGGGCTCAACATCAACATTGGCGGCCTTCAGAATGGTTGAGATTTTCTCACCCTGCAACAGGTAGGGAAATCAAAAATAATGTAAGTATATGTTAAGCAATGATTAACTTTAAGTCTGCATGCAACAAAGTACAATGAAATGTTGTGGATTGCAGCATTATTTGCAGATTTGTTTTGAGCTTGGTTTGGTTTTTTTTTTGTTGTTTGCATTTTTTCAAACTTACGGTAACGGCGACATCATCATCGACCAGAATGAGGGAGGCGTAGACGCAGGCGAGCTCAGCTTTGGTGGACATAGTGAAAACTGTTTGCTTAATTAATAATTGGTGCAAGTTGCCAAAAATTAATTGTTTTAATAATAATTGGCCTTAGCTCGAAAGAGAACAAGCACACTGGACAAAATCCTAAACCGGAAAGAACGAAGCAAGTTAAGTTGGCTGCGCTTATCGCTTTTTGTTGCTCATGCGTTGTGAATGGCAGAAAATCGATGTGCGTGCATTTACCAGCACTGTTGCAAAAACGTAAACAAAGTTCGATATATGTATACTCAAATCTATCGAAATACAGCAGCAAGTAAATGATCCAAAAAATGCGCTTAAAGTTGCGCATATCAAAAAACACTGAAAGTGCCTTTTAAAAACAACTAGCAACTAACTAAAATTAAAAACCTGCAGCTAAATTTAAAAAAATAAGCAATTGTTCATGATGTTTGAATGACAATAATCGATGCGCGTCGCATTTACCAACACTGTAACAAAAAAGTAAACAAAGTTCGATATATTTATACTCAAAACTATCGAAATACAACAGTATGCAACAAATCAATAAACGCGCGTAAAATGTGACGTATTAAATATTGAGTCTACTGGCCAGATGTAAAATTAAAAGCCTGGAGATAAATTTAGTAGAAACAGCTATGACATAAAAATTGCTATGACAGCTAATAGCGGCTAAAAAAAGTGAATTTACACATCTTATCATCTGGTGTGCCAAATTGACTTCCTGTCAAAGGCTGTGCGCAACACTTCGAGCAATGCGTTGCTTCGTTCGGAATAAGTTCAATTGAACGTATAATGAAAATGAGCTAGTCAAATTAAACTGTCGTTCATGAACGATCTTCAGTTGAACGTTCATAAGACAAAAAGTATTAAATTGTATTGTAATTATTTATATTTAACTATGTTTTCGTGTTAACAACATGCCGTTCAAAAATAGCTAACAAAATAAACTATATACATTTTTTTGCAACAAAATTGAATATGCTACAGAAGTAAATGATTTAATTATTATCGGTTCAATAAAGGAACTACTGATCTCTGAAATGAACGACTGAACTTATTCATAAAATGGAACTATAAATCCCAACTCTATTATAAACAGACCAACAAGTAAATAAAATAAACGCGCGCAAAAATGGAAGACATAGAAATGAAAAAAGAAAATGAATCTATAACAGAAACAAAGCCTGAAATAGCACAAGATGAATCGTCTACGATTGATATTAATAAAATAAACTCATTAAAATCGCTGGGTCCGTTTATTGCTGCCAAGGAGAACAGCCAGAATACCGTTTATCTGAGCGATGTGCCCGAGATCTGCAAGGAGAAGCCCTGCATGCTGGGCGTGGATGAGGCTGGACGTGGTCCAGTGTTGGGCCCAATGGTCTATGGAATCTCCTACTGCCCACTGGAGAGTAAAGATGCGCTCGTTGAGCTCGGCTGTGCGGATTCGAAACAGTTGACGGAGGAAAAGCGAGATCACATTTTCAATGAGATGAACACAGTGGAATATGCGAAGAGCTGCATTGGTTGGGCTGTGGAAATCATTTCACCCAATGTCATCAGCAGCAGCATGTATCGACGCACCAAATGCTCGTTGAACGAGGTCTCCATGGACTCGGCAATGGGCCTGATTCAGCAGGCAATCGATGCGGGTGTCAATATTGCTGAGGTTTATGTGGATACGGTGGGTCCGCCGGAGAAATATCAGGAGAAGCTGCTCAAGCGTTTTCCCAATTTTCAAATAACTGTCGCCAAAAAGGCTGATTCCACCTATCCCATCGTCTCAGCGGCCAGTATATGCGCCAAGGTAACCAGAGATCATGCACTCAAGGTCTGGAAATTTCCAGAGGGTTTGATCATTAAGGATAATGCTTTTGGCAGCGGCTATCCGGGTGATCCCGTGACCAAACGCTTCCTAACCGAAAACATTGACCTGCTCTACGGTTTTCCACGTCTCGTGCGCTTCAGCTGGTCCACAGCGGAGAATGCCCTGGCCGACAAGGCCTACGACATGGAGTTCGATGAGCCCGATTCGGAGAAACCCAAATATGCCGGCACAAAGCTTACCAAGTTTTTCAAAGGCACCACCAAAACGGGCGAAGTGAAGCGCGAGGAATGCCGCTTCTTCAAGCAGTGCCACTTGGATAATGTTACAGAATTTTAAGTCTTTTTATCTTTATATATTTCCATATTATTATAATTCTCAATAAATACTTATAAGCAAACAAATTTAGTTCTATTTATCTTTGATGTGCCCGAAAGTGGCGTGTTCTGGTTTCCACTTTTGATTAGATATTGCGAAAGTGATTCTTTCGTAAATATTCCTATGTTCATTTTTGCTCAGATTTTGCGGATTAAATTCACTTTTATTTGATCAAGAATTAAATTAACTTGCCATTGAGTCTGTATTCATTTCACAAGATAAAGAGAAATAGAACATTTTGAACTTTTGAGCAAATTTCAATTTCGCAAAACATGGCTGAAAGTGGAAATAGGAACAGGATTGGTATTTCACATTTTGATAGAAAATTATGATATAGTAATTCGATTCCAAACCCAGATAAAACAAAGTTTATTATATTTTCTGAGCTTTAATTAATTGTCGCCGTTCTTTTCGCCATTATTTATAATTAGTTTTCGGTTTACACATTACGTTGGGATGCAGTTACACTGTTCAAAAATGTATGCGTGAATCGGTTTGTTATTAACCATTATAATGATTTGTAACATGAATCGGAATCGGGAGCGGGATTCGTTGAGGTTAAAGGTTGGAGAAGGTTGCCGTTTTCCGGCGACTAACTCTACTCTTTATGCATGCGTTATATATGCTTAAGTTCTATGAATTAAAAATGTTTTACTTGAATAAGACTTAATTTTGGGGGGTTGGTGGAGAGGGGGGCTGGACCATTCATTCTGCGCGCAAACATGCATACAATAACAAAAAAATGCATCAAGTTATACTAAACGTGTTCTGTATAAAAAAAGGAATACTTAGAAACATATGGAGCTTACGTCTAATGTTGAAAGCGTGTTGGGGATGAGGATGGGGGAAAGGTCGCCAAGCGACGAAGGGGCGGGGGGGAGAGGAAATTAAGCGTAGAGTTCAAAATGGATTTGAGAGTAGGGAGAAACAGGGAAAGAGAATAGATCAAGTGGTTTTTTTCTTCTTCTTGTTTTTAATAGATATAATCTAAAAGTAGCTGGTTGCTATTTAAGCTGGCAGATATTCCAATTGCTTCAGATCAGAACTTTCTCAAATCTAAAACAAAGACGCTGCCATCAGAAGCACTGGCGCCCACCTTGGTGCCCTTGGAGTTCCAGCAGACCTCAAAGATTCCACCTGTGCCCTTGTAGCTGTGCACCAGCTGTCCGGTCTGTGTGCTCCAAATGTGCACACATTTGTCGAAGCTGCCCGACGCCAGATGCTTGCCATCCGGGCTAAAGGCAACGGAGTAAACGGGCTCCGTATGCTTGGTAAGCGTATGTATGCAGCTACCACGTTCCACATCCCACAGCCGCACTGTCGAATCGAAGGAGGCGGAGGCGAGTATTAGATTCGTATTGGGATTATTGGTGCCGGGGCCCGTGGGTGACCATTTTATCGTATAGATCTCCTTGGAGTGTGCCTGCAGATCATGACAACAACGATCGCGCGTCATGCTCCATATCTTGAGTGTCATATCATCCGAACAGGAGGCCAACAGCTGACCCTGCGGACACCATTTGATAGCATTCACCTCGTTGGTGTGGCCACGGAACGTCTTAATCGGCTCATTCATGCCCAGTCGGCACACGTGTATACGTTGATCTGTGCTGCACGAGGCAAACGATTGATTCGTCTGCCAATCCACATCCAATGCGGGCGCACTGTGAAACGCAAACTGTTGCGTACACTGTCCAGTGGACGCATCCCAAATGATCGTTGTCTTGTCCACACCCGCCGACAATATATAATTGCCGCACTTGTTCCACTTCAGCGCAAAGATGGGTCCCTTGTGCTGGCCCAAGGTTGAAGCTAGCCGGCCATCCGTCTTCCAGATGCGGGCATAGCCATCGTAGCTGCCAGTGGCCAGCAGTGAGCCATCGCACTAGAAAGTGGAAAAGGAGTTAGCTATATTGGAAAATTTAATTTTAATTTCAGTTCAATTTAATTTTTTAAGATATTTGTCTTCTTGGACCACTGTACCTATATTTTGAACCAGTTCATTTCACTTTGGGAAGGAGATTGATAAATTAGAAAACGTTTCTCAAAACTATTCAATTTGGATCACTGTGTGTTGTGAACCTGTTCACTTCATTTTGGAAAGGAGATTGGTAAAGTAGAAACCCTTCCTCAAAACTATTCAATTTGAATTAAATGTTTGTTGAGATATTTGTTTGTTCGATCAGTTTGTTGTGAACCTGTTCACTTAGTTTTGGGTGAACATTTTTACTCTTCTAAGCCAGTTCACTTATCTTTCATAATGAGTGTGTTTCCTCTTTAAGCCTGTTATCTTGTTCTTGGGTAATTTGCTTACTTTCGTGAACTAAATTTTAAATGGGTGTTTGTTTCATGCCCATTTTTAAATCCTGTCAACTGGTTCACATGCCATTATTCACATAGCTGAATCTTATTCTTTCACCTTTAAGCCATTTGTAGCTCTTATGAACTGGTTCACTTCTCTTTGAATAACCATTGTTCACAGAATTGAACCTAATTTATTTTACAGATTTTGTTATTATTCACAATTTAAACCTGGTTACTTGTGAACTTAAACATTTGTTCTTTATATCAAATATTGGTCAATAAGTAAAATAGTTGGCTGTTATATAAATTTGTCACGAAATAGGGTTGTACATTGTACATTAATTGAAGAACAAGTTTAGTAGATCAGTTTTTGCTGAACGAACTAATTGGTAATATAGTTCGTTCAGTCGCTAAGTTTCTTCGCTCCGATTGCGCGCTCAGTTGTTTAGTTAGTGTCTTTAGCTCGTTCAGTCGTTAAGTTCGTTCAGTCCTTCAGTTCGTTCGTATATTTAGCTCGTTCAGTCGTTTAGTTCGTTCGATCATTTAGTTCTTGCAATCGTTTAGTTCAATCGTCCTATTTGTTCAACTGTTCCGTTCGTTCGTTACTAGTTCAGTCGATTAGTTCGTTGCTAGTTCAGTCGATTAGTTCGATCAAATGCTTATATCTATCGCTTTGATCGAAACGAAATATACTTAGACGACAAAAATGACAAACAAGTACGAAGTAACTAGAATCAGGGATATAGTTCGTTCGTTCTGTTTGGTAAATAATGATGGAACAAGAAACCTGTTCATCTGCTCATTTCATGCACGTGCGTTTCTGGTGCACAAGTTCACATGAACCAAGCAGCATACTTGCTTCGCAACGATTTTATATTTACGTTATGAATGTATCGATTTTTGTGTTGGCGTTGGGGGCTACTTACGTTCCAATCGAGCGAAGTAACATCTTTGTTGCTGGGCACCTCGGCGCCGCCTTTCTGGATGCAGTGGCGCAGGACGAGCTGATTGGAATTGGCATTTGCATCGGACATATCCCAAATGCGTGCAGTGCTGTCGCCGGAGCCGCTGGCAAGCAGATCCCGACTGGGATTCCAGGCGCAGATGAAGACCTCGCTTTCGTGTCCACGCAGGACGCGTGCCTTCGATTCAGGTATCTCGATGCTCTGATCAATGTCCATGGCCTCGACAACGGCATTGCCGGCTGTGCCATTGTTGTTGCCAGCTCCTGCTGGCCCACCCGATGCGCCACCTGCTCCTCCTCCATTGCCGGATGTGGTGCTGCTGGGCACAGCACTCTGCGCACTTGTTGCAATCGGTTGCACATTGGCTACGCGAGGTGTTGCAGTGTTGCCGCCTGTGGCGCTTGATGCCGCAGCTTTGGCAGCCGCTGCTGCAGTTGCTCCAGCTGCTGCTGCTGCTGTGCCCGCTTCCGCATTGGCGCCACTTGGCACAGCGGGCGTCACGCCAGCTGTAGGCTGCTCCACGCTCGAGTTGCTGCTGTTGCCATTGGTGGAGGTGCAGGAGGCCCCATCATCTGTGTTTGTTGCGCTTGCACTTGCAACGTTGTTGTTGCCGCCACCGCTGCTCGGCTCAGACTTCTTCTGTGCCGCTTGTGCTGCTCCAGCTGCTGCTGCTGTTGCTGCCGCTGTCTCCACATTGCTGCTGGCTACAGGCGTAGCTGTGGCAGCTGTTGGAGCTGTATTATTGCTGTTGGCGTTGGCTGCTGGCGTAGTCACATTGCCCACGTTGCCGCTGGAGTCCACCTCGCTGGCGTCGGCACCGCTGCTGCCGCTGCTGGGTGTGCTGTTGTTGCTGGCGTTGTTGTTGCTGCCACTCTTGGCAGCACCGCCCGCCGCCACACCCACATTATTTGTGCCCGGCTCTATTTTGATCTCGGTCTTGGCTATGTTCGCCGGCGTGCTGCCATCCAAGGCGCCTCCAATCGGCTTGCCCGGCTCCGTTTTGACTGTGGGCTTGGGTGGCTTTACCTCCGGCATGACGGCATCTATCAAGCTGAGTCCTTCGATGGGACGCGCCACCTCGCCATCCTCGCCCACGCTCCACTCCACCTCCGTGTAGAGCAGACCCTTTTGGAGTATGGTTAACAAGGCCGCTGGCGGCACCAAGGCTCCATTTATGTTGCTCTGCGAGATGTGCGATTCGATGCCAAAGACATAGGCGGAGTGTAGAAAGCCTGCAAAGGGGGTTTTAATAGGGGGGCTTACAAAGTTTCGTTTGGTACTCACCGGACTCCTGCAAGTAACGGTAAACTAAAAAGTTGACCTCATCGCTGGAAAAACTCATGTTTGCACGTTTGGCAGAGGCGCCCCACTCCGCTGCTGCTGCTTTTGCAGCTTTTTATTTCTGATTCCTTATTGATTCGCAATTCAAAAATCTCAACTCGCAATTCTTCTGTTGCCTCTTGTCAAAATGTTTATGGCGGCTGCGCTGATTGTGATGATAACACGGCTTTGGCAGTACGTAACACATGCGTAACTAATACTTATTCCAAACTAAAGTTCTTTTCTTATTATTCAAATGCTCGAATCGTTCGTTCTGCTCAGTGCACGGCAAAACGCGCTAGCATTTTATATTTTAGCTTCTTAGTTGGAAGAGAAAAAAAAGCACTACAAATAGTTCGACGACCATTCGGCATATGCAACGCTGTAGTGCAAAAATGGCGGAGTCAACTGACAGTGTTGCAAAACGTGTCAGTAGAGTTGGCATGTTCATGGCGTGAAATGAACGAATCCAGAGTGGTTTACTGAACTGTTTAAGGGAACATGTTTCTTGTTATTTATTTATATGTTTTAAACTAAAAACAGTCGACACAATATAAAACGATTATAAAGAATTTTAAATTTTAAAATAATATAAAAAAACAACATTTTAGTATTAGTAAGCACAAATGTTAGCCACGAGATACAAAATTTAAAATAGAGCTATTGATTAAGGGAAAAGGGCTCAAGTGTTTGTTCAGTCCATTACTGCTAACATATAAACTACTTTCCTAAAATATTTCGTTTCATTAAAAAAATTTTGCGCTTATGTTGTGTTTTGTTTATATATTCAACTTTAATATTAATTATGTTTATTTATTTAATAGGTAAAAATTTAATTATGACCAGGGCGTGAATTTAAAAGTATTTTTGCTTGTAGCGTTGGGAAACTCTATTTAATAAAATAAGTACAGTACTTTTTGCTTATAAATAACCCGATTTAAACGAACTTTGGCTCAATTATTCATACGAAGCGAACTTTCATTTAAAACGAACCATTTAACACATTTCCTTGAAATTCGCTTTAAAAGAAAACTATTTGTAGATAGTTAGCTTATGCTCTGTAGTTAATTAATTTTCAATTCTTAATTTTTTTAGTTCATATGTTCACGAGATCAAAATCAAATCAATACCAATTTAGCTGATTCGCTTAAATTTAATCAAAATTAAATCAGAATCTGTTTCAGGTTTAGCTAAAAAAATGGTAAGCCTTCGTTTTAGGTCATCCAAACAAATACTTGACCAAAACATCCGATTTTGGTCTCAAAATGTGCGGCAAAATTACTGGATATCGAATCCAGAAGTGGATATGACGCTGCTAATGAAAATGTTTAACAAGAAATCGGTTAATCAAAAATTCGCCCGATTTTGATTTGACCAATTTTTTGTTATAAATGTTCACCAGCGGCACCAAAATCACAGCTCTGTTACCGTTTACAGTACTGTTAACGACGTTTAAGTGGATGTTACTATATATTCCGGCAAAAAAGTGAATTTCCGCTTCTTGATTCGGAATCCTCTTATTTTTCCGCACATTTGGAGACCAAAACCGAATGTTTTGGTCAAGTATTTCTTTGAAGGACCTAAAACGAAGATTTATCAAAAAAATTTACAAATGAACAGGTTCAAACAACAAGCAAGTTCACTGCGCAGCTATGCTGGCGTTTTGCAGCACTCTTTCGCGAAACGTCGCGATTTGTTTGAATGCTTAACAGCACTGCGTTCGCGTCGATGGCTGTTGCATGGAGAGGAGAGTAGAGGAAAAATCAATAGAAATTTTCATTTCGTGAAATGCCTGGCTGCTCTGCGTTTGTTTTGCCGTTAGTTAACAATTAATAGCAGCAATCAAAGGCAATTTGAAAGCATAACTCGGGTTACATAAAGTGCATCCACACTGGGCAAGCAACGACACATTCCGCGGCCAACACCCAAAGAAAATCAATCTACAAAGTCGATCCGCAGCCGCAGAGCCCGTGAGAAAGCCCAAAAAACCGAAACACAAATTCCAGGAAACTCTGCCAAAAAAACAAAAAGTAAGCTCCAGTCTAAAAAACAAAGTAACAAAATAAAACGTTAATGATAAAAAAGAAAAGAACAAATTTGGAACGTTCCAATGGATATGTGTGTGTGTTTTTTTTGTTGCGGTTTGTGCAAATAAAACGACTTCGTCATCTTGCGGCGCTGCTGCCGTTGACTGTGGTTCATGTGTGAAGAAAAAAAAAAGTAACGTCGACGTTGACTGCGACAGAGACAGTGCGACGTGACATGAAAGCAAAATAAGCAAAGGCAACTATGTATGCATGTATATATGTACATACATACATATATACATATGTAACAACAAAGAGCTTAAAGCCGGTGGGCGCTGATCGTGGTTTAATAATGATATTTCATTTATTTAAACAAGTGAAAAGTGCATTAAAAGTTGTGCTAAGGTCATCAAAAACAAAAACGTTATCAGCATGTATATGTACATACATACATACATACATATATAAATTGCAAGCGCTGCCAATTCGCCTGCCAAAAATATAAGCGAGTGGGTGGGCGTAGCGTGGAGGAGTGGGAAGAGAGGGGGCGTATGCTTGGTTGCCAAATGTCAAAAGTTCAAATTGCGCCAAATAACTTTAAAGCAATTACTTAAGAGAGCTTTTTTTTATTTATATTATCGATAACCATGATCAATTGATTGCTAAACAAATATATCAATTCCCAACAGGTCTTCAACTGAGAGCAGCAGCCAAAGAGAGAGAGAGAGAGAGTGGAAGACGCCGTTAATAAAATTCGCCGCTCAGTTAAAAGACGCCGTCGCAGTCGCAGCTTAAGCCTGCAGCAAGTGCAAAAACACAGAGAGAAAGAGAGAGAGAGATTAAGTGTGAGGAAAACAGACGCTGCTAATCAAATTCGCCTCTCAGTCAAAAAGTCGCTGTCGCCGTCGCAGTCTCAGTCTCAGTCTCAGCTTAAGCCTGCAGCAAGTTGGAACGTCGCTCAGTTTCGTCGCTCTGCCTGTAATCAACTGCGCTGCTTCTTGTTGTTGCTGTCTGTTGTTGTTATTGTTTGTCGAGCTTGAGCGATAAGAGCGCTCGCAACAGATTTTTCTTCGCCCCAAGTTTGCATAAAACCAGCGAAAATTAACAAGCTAACTACAATGGCGCCGGTGAGGGGGGATGGCATGAGAGGCCTGGCCGTGTTTATATCGGATATAAGAAATTGTAAGTTTTATGTTTATAGTACATATAAGTTAATTTGTAATAACTGTCATAGTATAAGTACACACACAAACACATATATGTTGATACTATATATACATATAAGTAACTTTGTAATGTACCATTTGTTATTTAATTTAACTTATCAGCATGTTTTCTTATCCACATATAATTCACTAGCCGCTATTAGCCGGCATTGTTCGGCCAAGTGTTTGACCTTGACCAGCATTTCCCAAATGTGGACGTAGATCTTCCTAACTCTGAACAACTTGCGTTAAGATGTATTTAGGCAATGCTTTGAAAATAAGTTTTAAGCCCATCAAAAGATAACTGAAAAATTTCATACCACACTTTTCCACCAATTTTTCGCCCCGCAAATTAGATTTTCGTAAATCGATAACCCACCAACTTATTTGTTTATGGTCTGAAAATTAATTTTGAAATCAATTGCAAGAATATACAAAAGGTCAACTGTTAGACTTTAACATCCATCTTTCGCACATGGAGATCTTTCCGACTATGGAGCTGAATTTTCCAAAATCGATATTACACATGTGAAATGGTTTTGCATCAAGAGCTTTAAAAATGATTGAAAATGTGTTTGAAATCAATCGCATGAAAATCAAAACACACAAAATGGAGGTAAATTAAAACCATTTTCCGACCATGGAGGTGAATTAAACCCATTTTCCGATCATGGAGGTAAATTAGCTCAAAAGTGTTGAAGCACTTTTCAGATTGTTTTACGTCAAGAGCTTTAGAAATGAATTTGAAGTTTGCGCCATCCATTTTAAATGAGTTTGAGCCGAATCGGAAGATTTTTCGAAAATTCCATCAAATTTGTGTGACATATGCAACTCTAATTCCTACGGTATTTACACAATTCAGTCAGTCAGTTAGGTCAAGTTCTTTGATATTAATTCATAACTCTCATAGGGGCGTCAATGTCGACATTTCTTGTTCAATTACGAGAAGAATCACAGACGCAAAGCGGGGCGGCTATCTGTCTCTATGTGTGTCTGTGTGTGTGTTTGCCGCAATTTGTTTGCTCTTTCATATATGATTACCATACAATACATAACGGCCCATTACTGGTTTGGTTTTATTTACTTGCCAGCATATCTATTTCGTGGCTGCTCTCTCAAGCTTTCAAATCGGCGACTGGTACTAATTGGCGCCCGAGAGTAGAAGAGAGTGCGAGCGATAGAGACAGAGAGAGGGAGAGTGTGTGTGCGGAAGAGTAGGAATGGCTGGAAGAGTTTTAGTTTCCGGTTGATCGTTTGATTTAACTTCCTCTGACTCATGTGGCAAAGAAAGCCTCAACGCAAACCTTGACCCAATGCCCATTGGCGATTATCTCTGTTTGAAACGAAGCTTATTCTTTATCCCATAATTCAAAAGATTACGAAGAATTCTCTTATTTACCGTATTTTCTACTTCTATTTCTCCATAAGTAAAGTAACTTTACGAACAGATAAACTTACCCTCTTTAACGTTCCAAGCAAACCCTATTTTAACAGCTGGAAATTATTATATACAGACCGGATTTCAATTTTTTTAAATGTTCAACATTTTCTTATTATTGCTGATCGAATGAAATGTAAAGATAATTCAATTCTTGATCAAAATCCAACTAAATTCAATTCGCAAATTTTTATAAAAAGTGAAAATGGGAACATTTAAGTAAAATTCACTTTTACATTAACTTGTCGAAAGAGGAAACCAGAATCATGCCCGGGTAATGTCAATAAAACCTTATAAGAAAATGCAATCTATGATCAAAATGAAATTGAATCAATCCGAAAAATCTTGTTAAAAGTGAAAATAAGAAAATTTAAATAAAATTCATTTTCACACTATCTTATCGAAAGATGAAGCAGGAAGATAATTCCATCTTGGATCAAAGTCAATTTAGTTTAATCCGCAAAATCTACTTAAATGTGAAAATGAAAAAAACACTTTCAATTTTTCTTAGCGAATGATAATGTCAATAGAATCTTAGACTTTCTCTCTCACGTGCAATATCACTTATATTCTTTCACTTTCCCCCTTATTCTCCCTCCATTACATGGAACAGGTAAAAGTAAAGAAGCGGAGGTGAAGCGCATAAACAAAGAATTGGCCAACATACGAAGCAAATTTAAAGGAGATAAAACGCTCGATGGCTATCAGAAGAAGAAATATGTTTGCAAGCTGCTCTTCATATTTCTGTTGGGCCACGACATTGATTTTGGCCATATGGAGGCGGTCAATCTGTTGTCCTCCAACAAATACTCAGAGAAGCAGATCGTAAGTAATTTGAATTGAATTGCATTATTTGTCTATATATAAGTGTATAAATTATATATATATATATAAAATTCAACTCTTACTTACAGGGCTATCTATTCATATCGGTGCTGGTGAATACGAACAGTGATCTGATCCGATTGATCATACAATCGATCAAAAATGATTTGCAATCAAGAAATCCGGTGCATGTGAATCTGGCATTGCAGTGCATTGCGAATATTGGTAGTCGTGACATGGCCGAATCCTTCTCCAATGAGATACCCAAATTGCTCGTCTCTGGCGATACTATGGATGTGGTAAAGCAATCGGCGGCATTGTGCCTGCTGCGTCTGTTTCGCTCCTCGCCGGATATAATACCCGGCGGTGAGTGGACCTCGCGAATTATACACTTGCTCAATGATCAGCATATGGGTGTGGTAACGGCAGCCACATCCCTCATTGATGCATTGGTCAAACGTAATCCGGATGAGTACAAGGGTTGTGTGAATCTGGCCGTGTCGCGTCTATCGCGCATTGTCACCGCCAGCTATACGGATCTGCAGGATTATACGTATTATTTTGTGCCAGCACCGTGGCTATCAGTGAAGCTGCTGCGGCTGCTCCAAAACTATAATCCCGTTACCGAGGAGCCCGGCGTGCGGGCACGCCTCAATGAAACGCTCGAGACCATACTGAATAAGGCACAGGAGCCGCCCAAGAGCAAGAAAGTCCAGCATTCGAATGCCAAGAATGCTGTGCTCTTTGAGGCCATCAATTTGATTATACACAGCGATAGCGAACCTAATCTTCTCGTGCGCGCCTGTAATCAGCTAGGCCAGTTTCTCAGCAATCGTGAGACAAACTTGCGCTATTTGGCTCTGGAATCGATGTGCCATCTGGCGACGTCCGAGTTCTCGCACGAGGAGGTCAAGAAGCATCAGGAGGTTGTTATACTCTCCATGAAAATGGAGAAGGATGTTTCGGTGCGTCAAATGGCCGTCGATTTGCTTTATGCGATGTGCGATCGTGGCAATGCCGAGGAGATTGTCCAGGAGATGCTCAACTATCTGGAGACGGCTGACTATTCCATACGCGAGGAGATGGTTCTCAAGGTGGCCATTCTGGCCGAGAAATATGCCACGGATTATACCTGGTAAGTCGTTACTTTTCGAAAAAGTCAAAATCAAACAACATACAGGCCTGTTCCCAATTCCGAAATCTTTTCATTTCGAAACGTTTGCGATTTTATAATACATTTTTCGAAAGAAATAGCAAGCTTTATTCCTTTTTAAAGATAAGATCGAATACTTCTTCTTCCCCAACTTCTTAAACCGAATTTTCCATTGATATTCGGAATTCAGAAAAGCTAATAATTCCGATTCCGGTTGTTTTGATCGGAATCGGAAATAGAAACAGGTCGGATATTCATACTTATGTATTATCCGAAATTTAATTTCTTAATCTATTTATTGCTAATCTATTTATAATTTTGACTAATTTGGTGTTGCTAAAAAGGTTGTGAAGAGGAGAGGAAAAGCAGGTAACGCAATCGACCAATCGGAAAGAAGATTCCTCTTTCCCTCTCTCAACTCGTTCAATTTGTAAAATAGAAGAGTGCAGAGAGAGAGAGCACTGCTTGCACAAAAAAAACACAGTGCAAAAGCAAGCGTGCGTTGTCCAACACTGGACATTCATTCTCTTATTGCGTTTAAAAGTGGAGCAGTTTTGCGTATTGTTATACTCTTTTTTTTTTTGTTTTACAAAAATTCCAGTTTTGAATACTAAATTAAAAATTATGTCTGGTGTTACTAGTTATAAATTTTTGAATTAAGCGATTAATTTGTGCATTAATCAAAAATGATTTTTCGATAGAATTAAATCGTTAATTGAAAGAAAATAAACTATTTTTATTAATCAGACCTGTACTCACTTGCGAAATCGTTTTATTTCGAATCGTTCCCATTCCTATTTCTTTCTTTTCAAAGATAAGTTCGAATATAATCGGAATTCTAAAGTTAAGAGCATGCCTATTTCGTTTAATCGGGCCATTAATTAGGGCGTCTTTTGAGTAATAGCACCGTTGATCGAGTTTATACTAACTTAAAACTAAACTTGTCTAATGCAATTCTATGTTTTTTTTGTGAACTTTTTAGGTACGTGGATGTTATTCTCAATCTTATACGTATCGCCGGCGATTATGTGTCGGAGGAAGTGTGGTATCGTGTCATCCAGATCGTTATCAATCGCGAGGAAGTGCAGGGCTATGCAGCCAAGACAGTCTTCGAGGCACTCCAAGCGCCCGCCTGTCACGAGAATATGGTCAAGGTGGGCGGCTACATTTTGGGCGAGTTTGGTAATCTAATTGCGGGCGATTCACGCTCGGCGCCGTTGGTGCAGTTCAAGCTGCTGCATTCCAAGTATCATTTGTGCTCGCCAATGACGCGTGCCTTGCTGCTCTCCACATACATCAAGTTCATCAATCTGTTTCCGGAGATACGCACCAATATCCAGGAGGTGTTCAGGCAGCATAGCAATTTGCGTTCTGCCGATGCGGAGCTGCAGCAACGTGCCAGCGAGTATCTGCAGCTGAGCATTGTTGCTTCGACGGATGTGCTGGCCACAGTGCTGGAGGAGATGCCCTCATTTCCAGAGCGCGAAAGCTCCATTCTTGCCGTGCTCAAGAAGAAGAAACCAGGCCGTGTGCCGGAGAATGAGATACGGGAATCGAAAAGTCCCGCGCCCACATCCATCACACAGAATAATGTGCACATTAATCACAATAATAAACTGAATAATGCCAATGCTAATGCTAATGCCGATCTTTTGGGCCTCAGCACACCGCCCGCCAATAACATTAACAATTTGAGCAACAGTAATAACTCCACATTGATCGATGTCCTCGGCGATATCTATGGGAACAATAATGCCGCCGTCTATAATACTAAGAAGTTCTTATTCAAGAACAATGGTGTGCTATTCGAGAATGAAATGTTACAGATTGGTGTCAAATCAGAGTTCCGACAGAATCTGGGTCGCTTGGGGCTCTTCTACGGCAACAAGACGCAAGTGCCGCTCTCGGTGAGTGAACTCAAATCTCTTATATTATCTCTTATATAATCCAAAAGTGATAAAAGCTAAATAACAACAAAGCAGAGAAATCGACTTAGTTTTGACAAAGCTATTTCAGTTGAAAATCGTATTAATAACAGTTCAACACCAGGTAAAAGTCTAGTGACGATGCGTATTCAAGACACAAAATTTTCGATATCAAATTTTGTGACCAACTTAATATGAACTGTTCTAAATAATACAAATTTTACCTCGTGTAGAACTGCTTTTATTTGATATCAGAAAATTTTAGAGTACAAAACAAAGAGAGATAGGGAGATTTAGAGAGAAACAGGCAGAGAGAGAGAAAGCAACAGTTTTCTAAGTTTCTGCCAAAGAAAATCATCAATTTAAATTTCGTTACTCAAGCTATGCAGTTGCGAAATTTGACGACTCTAGCTATAGGGGTGTGGAAGAAACGTATTTTGTAAAAAATGTGTCATATACTAAAAGGCTCGGAATTTGAGTGGTTCTTAGCGTTTTCCTGCTAAGCTAGCGCTTTTTCAGAAAAGGGATAGAACAAACATTTTTCGGCTTTTGTTAGGAAACAAGTACACAAAATTTCAGAGAGCCTTACCAACGCTTTGATACGAAAGACATATAAAATATGTTTCTTATTTAAAAGGCAATAGAATGTTAATCTAATGCCAATTGCTTTTATTTTCGTTTTCAGAACTTTAATCCTGTGCTACAGTGGTCTGCCGAGGACACCCTGAAGTTGAACGTGCAAATGAAGGCCGTAGAGCCGACGTTGGAGGCGGGCGCACAAATCCAGCAGCTGCTAACGGCCGAGTGCATCGAGGACTATGCCGATGCACCCACAATTGAGATCAGCTTCCGCTATAATGGTACACAGCAAAAGTTTAGCATTAAATTGCCGCTGTCGGTGAATAAGTTTTTCGAGCCAACCGAAATGAATGCCGAGTCCTTCTTTGCACGATGGAAGAACCTCAGCGGGTATGTTGATGAATTTATATTGGTTCCAGCTGAAAGACGGTCTAATATTTTTTTTTTAAATTTACACAGTGAACTGCAAAGGTCGCAAAAGGTGTTCAAGGCCGCACAGCCGCTGGATCTGGCGGGTGCGCGTAATAAGTTGATGGGCTTTGGCATGCAGCTTTTGGATCAGGTCGATCCCAATCCCGACAATATGGTATGTGCAGGCATTATACACACGCAATCACAGCAGGTGGGCTGCTTACTTCGACTGGAGCCCAATAAGCAGGCACAGGTGAGTCAAACAGCTTCTATTTCAATATTTTCAATATATTAATCTTTCTATTTTTGTAGATGTTCCGATTAACCATTCGCGCCAGCAAGGAGACCGTTACACGCGTGATATGCGATCTGTTGTCAGATCAGTTTTAAACAGCGAACAATCATTAAATGATGTAACTGATGTTTCTGGATATATATCTATCTATATATATATCTGACGTCTAGGGAGCTACTGCAGCAACTATTTTACAATGCACAATCCTAAACACACACCTAGAGAATGATATCAAAAATCAAGTATATAATGACATGTTTCCTCGAATTATATACATATATATATATGTACATATATATATATATATATATATATATATATATGCGACCTAAGTTTAGCCAGATTGTGTGACACGTCTACGCTCACAACCACGCCCACAACCACGCCCACTTCTACGCCTCTAAACACACAAACCGTTAAAACTGCACCACTCAGCACACTGCAGTTCAAAGTTATATTTCCTCCCATTTTCCATATGTTCTTTTATATTTTTTTTTTCTAATCGCGCTAATCGTTAATATGCGTGCTTGAGTTTCCATTTTCAATATTATATTATATTATTATTATTATGTTTAATATTATTATATTATTTTGTGTAATTTTTAACGAGAGAGAATTCTTTGTAAATGTTAAGCTCAAAAAGTTCATTAGAAAAACATAATTAGATTATGTTGTATGACAAGCAGTAGCAGTTGGATATTACTATATATATTTATATATATATATATATAAAAGATTCATATAAACGTACATAGGTATATATACTACATATACTATATATAAACCTTGTTGTAATAAAAGTAAACACAGCAACAAAAAAATTATAAACAATTTATAAATGAAATAATATATAAATACACAAAAATCGTTATGTTTATTAACAACAACAAATTATTATGCATAAAAGCAAAAAAAAAACAAAAAAAAAAATCAATGTTTAATGTTTTTTGATTGTGAGATTGTACGAAGCAGAAGAAAGGAGAACAAATAAGAGAAGGAGCTGGAACAGGAAGAGACAGGTGCGCAGGAAATCTCATTAAATGATAGACAAATAATTAGATGGTGAAAAACACATACAAAATTTTTCGATTAACACACAAACACACAGACACACACATACATAACATTAATCATTGTTGGAACTTGAACAAACTAATATAAAAAGAAAAAAAGGATAACTAAATACTACTACAAGTACATATATTATTAAAGGACAAAAAAAAACATTACAACAATTTATTATACGTATAGCAAAAATTATCGATTTGATCCTGAGCATGTACTATGTATTATTTCCATATATGTACCATAGAAAACCTATACAATTACTATATGTATGTAAAAAAAAAAACAAAAAACAAACATTAACTATATTATAAATTGTTTGGAATTCAAATTTTGTTTCGAAATAATCATAACAAGTACACACATACATATATATATCAATCAGCAAGTATTAACTAATTCCCCGATGTGCATCTGAAGCGCCATAAAATGTTGCAAACAAAAGAAAACACATAAGAACAAATAAAAATATAAAAGTCAAACATAATATATATACTTGAATAATAAATAAATAAAATATACAACATTTTTTTAAGCTATTATTTGCATGCAAGTTTTTGGAAAATAATTTTCAAAAGATGCGATAGTTAAATTGTTAAATGAATTCCACAATAAATGATAACAACCGAAACTACAACAACAACAACAAACTACATATAGCAAATGCAGGAATTTAACTGTAAAAGTAATAAAATATGTATTTAAATAAATAAAATCTATCGAAATTTGAGTCATTTGAAATTAAAGCTAGTATCGAAGTCCAGTTTATATTACATATACTACATCAATGTAGACGGCAGTCCATGCTAGTGACGAAGCACCACAAAGGGTGCGAAAGGCAGCTAGCTTCATAAACAGGAATAATGAATGATTTTCTGTGACAGTGTGATGGGATCAAGCTAAGTAGGCAAAGTAGGTCTTGACGTTTTTCTCGCCTCGTCTACTCCGCTACACCTCTTCCCTAAAAGCACGCACTACGTGAGATAACGGCATGACGTTAAGTCATCGTCTAAATGTGGACTAAGAAAAGTGCATAGTAGGACATTTGCAAAGTCACCTAGTTCATGAGAATCACCTGCACGGTAATGCAAAATGTAAAGGATTTACGCTGATGGGGTCGTTGGGTCTTTTGGTAAATTTGGTTAAAATGCAGAACTATTCTTATACAACACGTGTCGAATGAAATCTTGTTCATCACAATCCGACAACTCGTTCAAAAGTTGTCAACATAAGCCAAGATATGTATGTTCTTTTACTCTTCTGAAAAACCGCTAGTTTTAGCGGGAAAACGCTAAAAACTACTGTAATTGCCACGCCCGCAGATTCCAAACCAAAGAAGTTACAGACAAGTGCCACATATCGTTAGAAAGGTATCTTTTTAGAGCTTTTAAGCTTTATTTCTAAAACATAAAAAGCTACAAGTGAAAAACAACAGTGATTCTCAGAAAACAAAAAACCAATTCAACGTTGCTATCTCAAATGTTGTATATTCAGGAACAAGAATGATGCTTCTCAAAAATTAAAGCAACATATTGAAAATTGGCACAGTTAATCGGCAACTTGAGCTGCCTATGGTATTCAGCACACTGTATACCAAGTTTGGATTCTCTAGCTCTTATAGTCTTTGACGGACAGACAGACGGACATATCCAAATATGTTGTATTATGTATATAAAATGAAGTAAGGTCGTTGTACCATATTACTTCCTTTTACACATTTTTAATGGCTACAGGGTGTACAAAAAAAAAACACCAAAGTAGGCGAAGATTTTCAATTCTTACCCAAAAAGCAAAGTACACAAGTTTTCTTAACAAAAGTATCAGTCTTCAAATTAAAACCTTTCGAAACGTTTCGCGTTGAACTAAATTCAAAATTAAATAAATTTTTGTTTTTTTTCTTTTTTCTATACGAAGCAAGTCGTCCTGGTTCGGTGTTGCAACCATTGGCATGGAATATTAGGAGTTCCACAATGAATCTGCATCCAAGGATATGACAAAAGGACAGGATATCATCCAGTTGAGGAAACATAACTATCCGTCTGCGTTTGGGACTGCGACGATTGGATAAGAGCAATTCCACATGGCTGTTCTCTTGCTATAAAGTTTGGGGCAAGAGTTGGCGGCCTCAGCGAACAATTGACGTTCCGAAAGGTTGCTGTCCTTGTGATCCTACCAAGACTCGCGTATACATTTGAAAAACGGGGATTTGATTAACAGTGCAGGGCACTTCCATAACTATTTAAATAAAGAACCAGATATCAAAATAAATTTCTCGTGTTTGATTCTTCTGCAATTTGATCTTGACTTTTTTTTGTCTTGGTGCAAAATTAATTTGCTACAACATAGTACGACAGTTTTTTTTATAGAAGGTTTATTAAAAGGAGTCTACTAGCGTAAGGTGGTGAGTCAATGCCAGAAACCCATCTTAAGCCACGCAGGGCAAATAACAAAAATTTTCTTTTGGACTGAAAGTCTAACCTAATAAAAAGGGTAACCTGATATTTTGATAAAGTGCTTTTCAATTCGCAGAGGCTTGCATTAATGATGTGAACTATGGCTATGATGTGAACTACGTAAGCAGTATTAGTTACTGGATCAATTTCAAGATTTCTAATTGAATTTCAGTTTAATTTGCAGACTCTATATATATTTACATAATTGTTAATTGTAAAGTTGGCTATGCAGCACGCAAAAGCTGGTGCATTGAGCTGAGCATCCGCTGCACCAGCCACACTTAAGGTCGTCAAATAAGGATCGAGGAAGTCATTTACACCTGCCACATCCAGCTCATCGCTTAGCTGCTGTACATCAATGAGCAGCTACAAAATGGGACTCTGGCTATGTTGTTATTATAGGTGGATAGACGCTTCGTGCGACTGGCTGTGTTGGACCAGGCATTGTTGCCATTGTACAGATTGTCCAGCAGCTGCATGCGACGATATTGCTCCGAGATTTGAAAGAGATGGCTGGCAGGCCTGTCTGTTGCAACTTGCAGAATGCCCTGCTGTTGCATGGGTGAACTCAGGTTTAAAGCTCTTACATTGATGGATACGCTGTGAATGCAGCCAACCAGAGCGTCGCTGTTGATTTCAGGTCAGGTCTTTCCAGTACGGGCTCAGCGGATGACAGGCCTCCAATAAGTAGCGACTGCTTGTTGAAATTTAGAGTGCTGCAATAGAAGAAATAATCAATCAGTTGTTGTACATTGAAATATATCGTTCTATATACATATATAAAATGATTAAAACTGATTCACTGTGGCCTGTGGGTTCCTTTGTGGAGAGGACAATGCTAAAGTTACACTTCAGGATGCGATTAACTTGAGCAATGAGTTTGAATCCATGAGCAGATGGACTAGTGATGGGGCATCCTGTACATTTTTAGTATTAGGAAGAAAAAAAAAAAAACACGAAAACTTTTAGGATAATTTGTTGTGTTCAGCTAGGCTGAAAAAAACACACTAACTAAACGTTTAGTTTTGTTTCATGAAACAAAAACAATGTTTCTAGTGTGACAATGAACACCAAGGCAATGTGGTTGTCGAAATTACATGCCTTTGTATACTAGCAACACACACCGAATGTAAGTTACACTACGTAACAAAACGTTTTCAAACAAGTGTCGTTGTCGATAATTGTCAACCTCGAAACCTCCCTCAACATGAGCATGTGTGTCGATATGGAGTTAAAAGGTAGAGCACTGCTAAGTAGGATCAACTTGAGTGCCATTATTATGATGGCAAGGACAGCGATGGAGCGTTGAACTTTGGGTCGCCGAACTCGCATAACGCAATAATACACTGATTGCAATATCTTTACCATAGAAGATGGCATTAGACATCATATTATTGAGGCTATCAATATTGGGTTTCAAAAACAGTTTCAGGCAGCTCTCGTTTGCTGTTTGGACTGACATTTCCAAATCGAATTATGTTCCTTAACAGCTTTTTATTGGTATTGATATACGGGTCGCTTTGTAGAATAGATAGAATTGACTGCATAGTTTAACAAATGAAAATTATCATCGTCAGCGTTCGTTTTCATCAACGAAAGCAGAGTGTTCGGTATATTGGACTTCTTAGTGTTGATGTACTCCATAAGCAGATCAGTTTGCAATCTCCTCGTATTCTACCAATTAAGCTAATTCCGGTACTGGGCCATCATTTCTTTCTCGTTCAAGCACACCAGGTACCACCTTAGTACTTTCCGTAGTTGAAAACCGTTTTTATCCTGACAATGCTGCACCACATATTCCACACCATCGCGATAGTCCTGCGGGTTCAACGTAGGTTTCTTCAAAAATGGCATAATCAAGTTGTAACGATTTTTTTTTTTTTTTTTTTTTTTTTTTATATATTTTATAGATTGCTGTTACTATTATTAGTAACTTATTCTATAGTGAATAATAATAATTCTAATATATACATATGTACATCAGCCTTTATAATAGGGTGAATGCGTTGAGGATATATCCTCATTTTGTAGGTCATATTGCAATGGTGTCTTACCCTCCCGATCGACTGTGTTTGGCGAGCCACCAAATCCTTTGTAGTTGAAAGCACCTTCTCAAATATGTTAATTTCCTGATCGTTGGATGTTTTTTCTGCACTTCCTAAATACACAATACATACTGCTATGAAAAAGACATCGGATTATATAGGGCTCTAAATATATATACTATATACTGTATATAGTTTTACATATGTGTACATATCAAACTTATTTATACAATATACGTCCTTAAATTATCCGTATGCACGCCGAATATAACTTTTGTGTTTTGTTTTGTCTTTTATAGACTTTTTTAATATTTTATTTCAACCTTTTTAAATGCAGTATATATAGAGTTAGTACATTTTTTGTTTAGAAAAATATTGAAAACATTTGTGAGAGTATACGGAGATACTACTAAAAGGTGTAGTTTTTGACATTTCGTAGTTAAACGGTTTTTAAACACTCAATAAAACTATCCGGACGACAGCAGATGGTGTATCCAGGTTTCTGATTTCTCAAATCAAACTTCTGACTCGGTTTCGGGCAGTCTATTTTTGTACAGCACCTATGTGGCTCTGGCCTATTCGGATCGAAAACGTTATGGTATGTGAGAAAAACGTAGAGTGGTTGATTATCAGCATTTCGAATAATTTTGTACATCCACTCTGGCACTGGATTCGAATCTCTGATGGACGAAGGATTCTGGCTATTTTTGTAGAGATAGGCGGGTTTCAAGATGCCTGCTGTGTTTTTGAGATTCAACACACCAAAAGCACCACTACGGATGATCCACTTAGAGTCCGAAGGTACATTAGCTTGAACCCAATCTTCAATTTTCTTCCAGTTGCCACTATTTACACTCTCAAACTGTGGCACGATATTTGCATACTTGAAGGTACTGTTCCATTGATCTTGGAAAAGATAATCAGAATTGGCGCTCAGATGGCCACGATTTATAAAGACTTCCGTTTTGCTTTTAACATAAACCTGTTTTTCACCATAGGTTTCAACGAAGGCGTCATAAATGTTTGCTGTTTTATAGGATGCTTCCTGATCACCTGTGATAAGATTATCAGCTGTGAACGCTGGACGCTTAAATCCTGGAGCTAAAAATATATATTAATTTCTAGTTAACTAATTCTAAGTGTCAGCTTCAACTTACAGCCTGTAGGTTTTTTATAGATTGTTTCATCCGCAAAGTAGGCCTGCACTTTCTCCTTCCTATAGCAGGCGCGATACAGTTTCAAGAATTTCCCCTTAATAATAATTCCAATGTCGTACATGATCGCCGGGCATGAATTATCCTTCTCCGGAGACTCACGTACAATATAGGATCTTGTCTCTTCTATGCAGTTGATTGGCTCAGGCGGATCGAAATTTGATCCCCTGCAGGTTATTTCATAACTTGTTATATCAGTAGGCGTTTTATGACAGGTCAATGTTAAGGTATCGCCCGATTTAAGAAAGTTAACTCGCTGCAACTGTAAACCAGCAATCGGATCGTTTCTAGTCAAGGTCCCTTTAGATTTTGACACATAGTCATTGCTCATATGACAGTCGCTGTATACATAATCAGCAGTCTCTAAAATATAAGTAAATTGATAAGATAATAAGTTGAAATATATATATTTAAACAATTGTATTTTCTTTATATTCAAAAATTAAAAAAAAAGATTTTATTGGCCGTTTTTTCTTATAGCTGTCATAGGAACAATCGGTCGAAAATTAAGTTTTCTTACGAACACCTTTTCTGTTATGGTATATTACTACGGAACTTATTAACTTTTCTTTTGCTTTAATTTAAGATGAGGGCAAATCCATTCTAGCTTCCGACTTCAATTTATAACAATTACCTAGTAAAACTAGAATCAAAATAAAATACACTTCTCTACCCATCTCGCGTTTAAAACAAACTGACTTACTGAGTGCAAAGCCTGATCTTTTTATAAGTCGGAATACAAAGAATACTGATATCAGAGAAATTGTTACTCAAGACCTGTACGAGTAAAGTTTTGCCGATGTATGTGTATTTAAAGTATATTTATTCTTGACAATGAACAACCAAGTTCCTCTGCCTGCATTGCTTCAATTGCAGAGAGGACAAAACACTTATCAAATACAAATATATAATATACATATAGAAATCGATTCTCAGAAAAAAGTGTTATAATACTGTCTTATCTTAAATGATTCATATACTTGTAGGCATATAGCTATAGAACATCGCTTGGAAAGAAAAAAGCATTCAAGTTCAAAATATGTAAATTGTAGCTTAATGTTGCAATCTCAGATGTTATATACATAAATATATTGTAGCATTTTAAATATGAACATGTTTGTTGCTATATTTATAATTTTGTCACGAAATATATCACATACTTAAATAAAAATTTCTGACTGCATAAAGTATATAGATTATCGAGATTGATATCGTCATTCCTCAAGTATCTATTTTCAAGATACGCTAAAACTTGGTGCATAAACTTATTTTTTGCAGTATAACATACAGCTTTCAATCGATCATATTATACAGAAAAATTGAAAAAGTGAAAACAATTCAATTTCGTATGCTTTAATCGGATTCGAATATATAGGACTAACTTGATAAGATGTCAAAATAGTTAACTTTATTACAAATACATGTATAAGATAATAGTCATAAGGATAATAATAAGCACGCCAACAATTGAATAACTAAAATTAAAATCCCATCCTAAATCGCATTTAGATGGAATCTGGCATTTATATTGACCGAGCTCAGCTCAGTGACCAGAAACTTGAACGAGAATGGGATTTCGATCATGGAGACGCCACTGTTATCGCCGCAGAGGCGACACGTATCTGGCTTGGAGGACAAGCCGCCAGTGTCGTTGCGCTTGACAATCTGTTGCAGTGGGGACAGAATGCTGCCACATTTGTGGCACACTAGCGTATGCGTCTTATCCGAATTGTGAAAGAGTCGATCTTGAAGCAAAAAGGCGGCACCATGCGATATTAAAGCATCGCGCTCCATTTCACCAAAACGTACGCCGCCGCCACGTTTGCGTCCTTTGATGGGCTGATTGGTGCGTGCCTCGACAGCGCCCGTGGAGCGCACCTGCCACTTGTCAAAGACCATGTGTCGCAGTCGCTGATAATGCACGACGCCAAAGAATATATCAGCGGTCATCTCACGTCCATCAATGCCCGAGTAAAGCCGCTCTGTGCCATAATAATTATAGCCGCCCGCCTCGAGCATCTTGCCAAAGTAATCAATGGCCGTGTTATCCTCGGAATAGCGAAAAGGTGTCGCATCATAGACGCCACCATGAAGTGCCGCACTCTTGCCGGCCATCGTCTCGATCATCATGGCGATTGTCATACGCGAGGGGAAGCCATGTGGATTGAAGACAATGTCGGGTATGAGGCCAGATTCAGTGAAAGGCAAATCCTCGGCAGGATACTTTTGCGAGCAGATGCCCTTTTGGCCAGCACGTGAGGCGAACTTATCGCCAATTGTTGCCGGACGCGCCACACGCAGCGTTATGGAGACAGTCTTTTTGGGCTGCAGATCAAAGCTACCCAGTTGACGCACGCTGTCCACCACACAGTCCTCCTTCTCGTCCATTTTGACGACCTTGAAAGTGGATACCTCGCCATCAAAATAGCAATAAAGTGGACTGCCGTAGCTCAGCTTGGCGCCTGGAGACGGCAGTCCATCCGTATCCAAAAACTTGATCAGCTCTGGCATGTGTGGGTGACGTGCAAAATAGCTATGCTTTTTGGGCAGCTGGACGACCTTGGTCTTGTATATGCTGCCATAGGCAAAGCCACGCTCATAGGCCGACTTATTGATAATCATGGCATCCTCCATATCATAGCCGGTATAGCTAATAACTGCAACAATGGCATTGGTTCCCATGGCAAAGTCATCCAGCTGAATGTTGTCATGATGCACAGGTCGGAACAGCGGTGTGCCTGGTGTTTGCAGACGGTACAATTTATTGGCCGACTGTTTGGGCCAGTTGAGGCAGGGTGTGCCCATTGTCTGTTTGCCCATCTGACATTGATACATGTTACGTGGCGATTGATTGTAGTCTGGCATGGGTATCAGATTGGCCAGATTGCTCAGGAAGTGTGTCTTGGATAATTCGAGATGTGTGGTAAAGTCTGGATACATTTCCTTCTCATCAATGGCTATTTCCATATACAGTTGCTCCAGTGTGCCAATGTACTCGACTTTCCTCCACTTGAGATTAAAGACGGGTCGCATCATGCGTGCGGGTCCCGTGAAGAGGAAGAGACCTGGAAATTGGCCATTTTTGCGAAAAGGTATAAAGCCAATTTCTAACATTTGTGGCACTTGCGACGTGATCTTGGCATAACGCAGATCCTCGACAATTTTGCAGGCATCCGTTTGGAAAATGTGACCCAGATGCTTGCCATCCAGGAACACCACATAGAGCTTGGCATTCGGATAGCTGTGCTGCGATAACGGCAACATGCCCATCTCCAGCAGCTTGGCAGGAATTGCCTACAAAAAGATGAGTATGGTTAAAGCCAGCTTGGAGTTGTGTATATAACTTTACTCACCTTAACCAGCTTGGGATCGGGACGCTTGGACAGCTCACAAGTAAGCGTCAAATGATTGAGCAGACCGCAGGGCGTGCCATCGGGCGTATGCACTGGACAGATGAAGCCCCAGGCATCAGGCAGCAGCTGACGCGCCTCTGTGGTGCGCATTGTGGTGAAATAGGAGCCACGATGGATAGCTCTAAAGTGGGACATGTAACGCATGCGATTGATATTCTCAGCCATGATGACCAAGCCGCTGTTCTGCATCAAACCCAGGCCAGTGCGCGAGGCAATATTGCCCGTGGCCAGAAACGATTCAATGGAGCGTCCAACGCCGCCCGCCTGCCGCATGCACTGCGTCATAATGCTGGCGCTGCAGAGGGAATCCGGTGCATTGAGTTTCCTTACCAAAGACTTGCGCAACTGCAGCAGCCACATCTCGATGCGTTCGCCCAGATACTTTTGATATAGATGGCCTGGTAGAAGCACCTCCTGCATCATGGCCGAATCGACATTCTCCACTTTGAACTTGCCCTGAGCACACTGAAAAAGCTTCTGCACCATAAAAACAATCAAATCAAACTTCTCCTCATTCGTCTGCAGATGCACCATAACACGCTGCTGCAGTATAAACTCTGTAATGGCCTCATCAGGCATCCACTCAGGCACTTCTTGGAAGCGAGAGCGGAACAAGGTGCCAATAAAGGAACGACACTGTGCCGAGGTATAGACACCTTCATTTTGTACATCACGCAGCATGCTCTGCACACAGGTCAAATAGTATTGATCCGATTCGTAGCCCTGCACCAGACGATTATATATCTCCTCATCCGTAAAGTCCATCAGGCACTTGAGTATGAGACAGACGGGCACATAGGACAGCCGCTTAATATGTGAGAACATGAAGCGTGCGGTGCCATTGTTGAGATAGTGCAGCACATTGGTTAGCGACATCTCATCATCACGCACGGTTTGCACCATAACGCCCAGTTCACTAAAATTAGTGCCACGATCCTTCCAAGAGCTGCGCTTCACACAAATGGGATAATTGCGTCGTGTCATGATCAACATGCGCACAATTTTCTCATTGCCGCGTATGACAAAGATGCCGCCCCAATCGCTATCATGCTCTCCATGCTTCACCATCTCCGTGGGTGTCGCCTCGCCCAGATTGCAGGCCTTGGAGCGCAGCATAACGGGCACTTCGCCCAGATCAATGTTGATGCCCGACTTTTCCAAATCGTTGACACTCCATGCCACACGCACGGAACACATGCCCGAGTAGGAAACATGCAGCTGGCGTGCATCTGTTGGATAGATTTCCCGCGTGCGCACATCGATCACGTCCAGCGGCACCTTTGGCTTGGCTATCCAAATGCTTTCAATTTTAATATTGAGACGCTCGCCGGCGGCTGTTTGAAACTGCACGGGTACCATGTGCTTGGCCAAATGCTCCAGACCCACCGTCATCATTTCATCAAACGAATTCACATGTGGCGCTCCCAAGTTGGCCAAATGCTGCAAAGGCCATATTTAATGATTTGTTTTGTTTTTGTTCAGCAGTTGTTTTTGTTTTTGGCTTACCTTATTTAGCTTTTCGGGTATCTTTTTGAATTCGGGCCGCGAATTTGTCAATTTTGGATACTTTTTCTCCTCCATTATTACGGAATTCCAACTCTAAAAACTTGTAAACAAAATCAAATGGTTCTTCCCGTTGCACGTGCTGGTTTAAGTAAACGATAACTCTTATCGTTTATCGACAGCGCTGCCAACTGGTTGCATTTCATGCCTGTTTGTTTTTAGAAGGTAACGCAACAAAAGTGCGATTCGCATTGTGACGTCATGCTGCCAGCGTTCCGCTGCTTGAGATGGCAGGATAAAAATCATAATATTTTAAATGAATTCTTAATATATATAATAATAAAATAAATGCATTTAAATTAATAATTAAGTTATCATACGAGGGCAACCAAAGTCTGCTAGATATTGCAAACATATGACGTCAGGCAAGTAAACAACATTTGCGTAACCTTCTAGTCTCAATTATTCCTGCAGTTAAGCAAACAGGTGCCGGCAAACTTTCGCGCTAAAAATTGAATCTAGTAAATTGAGTTATTATTATAGTGACCTATTTTGTTTAAATGTGCAGTTGCGCAGATTGAAGTTAACGTTTGTGTGTGTGTGTACTGTCTGCTGTTTTGTTGCAAGTTGCAAGGATACACAAGCACGTAAGTCCTTTAACCATTTGTATATGTAGTATAGAAATGTATGCAACGGAAATGAACCGTTAGACGGAAGTGTCAACGTGTTGCTCCTTAATCAAGTTATCTCGTTGTCCTGTTGTCGTGTTGCTGTCCTGTTGTCCTGTTATTGTTGTTGTTGTTGATGTTGTTTGGCATACTCTGCCGCAAAATATGCGCAAGTTTGTTGCATTATTTATGTGCGCTATGAGATTGCTTCTTGCCTGACTTTGTTTACAAAAGAGTTGTGCATTGTTGTTCATTTGGAAGAAATTAGTTCAGTCGTTCAACTTTTAGTCCGTTCTTTTGTTTGAAGAGTTAAGCCTTTTCATTCATTTGAATTTCAAGTTTTAAATTTTGAAACTATAAGTTCAGTCGTTGCATATTTTGATTGTTCATTTCTTAAGTTCATTTTTTTTGCTTTGCTGTTTTAAGAGCTTACATTTTAAATCATTTGAAAGTACAAGTTCATTAGTTCCACTTTTAGTTCGTTCTTTTGTTTTAATTCGTTTCTCTGCTTTGTTATAGTAAGAGTTGTGCACTTTTGTTCATTTGATGAAATTAGTTCAATAGTTAAATTTTTAGTTGGTACTTTTGTTTAATTCCTTTCTCTGCCTTGTTATTTTAAAAGGTGTGCACTTTCGTTCATTTGATGGAACTAGTTCTAGGCACAAGCTAAGTGATAACATTTTTAGTTCGTTCTTCAGTTTTAGTTCGTATCTATGTTTTGTTATATTAAGAACTGTGCTTATTTTTGGATAAAGCAAGTTTAGTGGCTTAATTTTTTTTTTTTTCTGGTTTTATTGCTTCTACTTTTTTCTGCTACTGCTATCATTTAAAACATAAAATACAAAATTTAGTTTAATAATAAAAAAAATAAATTATATGCATGTTAAAGAATAAATAATACAAAATTGAAGAAAAATAGATGTAACAAAAGATTCACTCTCAAGTTGAAGTGAAAAAAAAGATCAAAATCCAAGCAATAAAAAGCGGAGAATATGCAAACTAAATGAACTGCAATCAAGAACATAGTTCACACGTTTAATCGAACATATATTGAATCATAGAATACATCTCTAGTATTTACACCATGTGTGAGACTCTCTTAAACATTGTTCGCCTGCTGTGGATGTAGATTAACTTTTGGTTGGGGTAGCCATTTTTGGGGCAAAGTTGCTCTAATTAACCACAGGGGGCCATGCCAAGAAAATGTCATCCCTATATCGTATGTACGTAGGTATGTGTGTATGTATGTATGTATGTATGTGTGTATGTATGTATGTGTATGTGGAGTGTGCTTTCTGGCATGCCAGCATAATGAAGCTGAAAAGTTTCCTTTAGTTATTATTAACTCAGCCAGTCAAAGAAAAACTGCTGAAACTTGAGAAAACACGAGAAGCCAAGGCGACAACAACAAAAACAATAACAAAAACAACAACAATAGTAACAACAACAATAGAAACAACAACAACAACAGACACTTCGGTTTATTATTCCATTATAATGAACACAATGCACATTTTCACAGGCCATCTCTTTCTATGCTACCCCTCTCTCTCTCTCACTCTCGCTCTCTCTCTCTCTCTCTGTCTCTCTCGCTCTGCTGTGGCGTTAACTTTTTGCCGGCACTGTGTCCTTGCTGCTGCTTCTTGTTACTTTCGCTGCTGCACATTTGCCTGGTGCAATCTCAACCAAACTTGATGAAGGCATCAGGCTATATATGGGGGGCCGACGGGGGCGTGGCTGGTTACCAACTTTCGCAAAAGCGCTTCAAGTTTTAGTCGCTTACATTTTATTTTTATTTTTTATTTCATTTTAGTTTTTTTGTTATTCTAGGCTAACAAAGAGCCAACATGGCAAATTGCATTGTTGATTTTCATTTTCAAGCCTGAGTTACCTTCTCCCCCTCTGCACTCTGAGGGGGCGGGGCAACGCCATGGTGCGTGGACACTTAGCACCAGGAAAACCCTACCGAGTGTGTGTGTCTCGTTCTTCTTCCCTCCCCTTTGTCGCTACGCTCATTCAAAGTCATTGCTGCGTATTTCCCACTTTTTCAAATGCCGTCCACAATAGGCAAGTACCCAAAAAAAAATAAGAAAATTGGCGTTGCCAGTGGAAAAATCTGTTGCAAAATGCATTTTCATTTGAAACTTTTGCCAAACTTTAGTGGAAGTGCATCTGAAAAAACAATGCAAACACTGTGGCATCTGCCACGTTTTATATATATATATATATATATGTATGTAGTATAGTAGGCACCCCATTATGCCATCCAACCATACTATATATTTTCTATACACAAATGAGTTTTCTTTCTTAATAAGTAGTATGCCAGCGTACTTTCCAATCCCATTAGATTAATATTTTCAAAAGAACTTAAGACAAATATAATTCTATTTTACAGCTCATGCTAGGAACTCTACATGATTTTTATTAAATTAAATGGGGTGAGTATTAAACTAAACATTTACAAATTTTTTAATTAAATATCCAGCTGATAAATAACATATATACATTCCTAATAGATATATAACGGATAATAGAGATATAATTTAAGGTTTTTTTTCTACATAAGTATATTAAGCAAACTTATCAATTTTTAGTTTATATAATATGATTGTCATAGGCATAATCGGACGGGAAATTAACTATATAAAAACCTTTTCACTTTCATTTTTATTTGGTCAACTCAGTGTTGATTCTTTTTATACCCTTGCAGAGGGTATTCTAATTTTGTCACGACAAGTGCAACGTATTAAAGAAAGCTTCGCCGGCTCTATAAACTATACATATGCATATATTCTTGATCGGCATCAACAGCCGAGTCGAACTAGCCCTTTTCGACTATCCATTTATCTAACTGTTCTATGTGAACTGGCCTCTCTTTAAAGCTATCTTGTTTAAACTTGACACAGATGTTTAACATTGCTGCAAGCAGTACATATGTCGGAATCAACCGGATCAGACCTCTATAACATATAGCTGCCATAGGAACAATCGGTTGAAAAATTAGTTTTTGTCTGAAAAAACTTTTTTGTTTCTAAATTTTGGTCTGTTCTTATCATGCTTATTAAATTTTATATAAGTCAGGTGACTCTATCTTATAGCTGTCATACGAACAATCGGTCAAAGATTAAATTTTCATATGAACAACTTTTCTGCGAGATCATGTATCTTTATTCTATGCTTACTTGTTGTTTGTTATAATAATCAAAATCGGGCAAGAGTATTAAATAGTCAACATTCGCAATATAGCTGTTCTTCATTATCTTTCTATGCAAGACTTGTCTAAATGTTTCAGTGCCAAGGTAATATAAAGTTGACACGCTTTGTTTTGATCAAACATGCCAGCTGTATTTTATTTGATTGTATTTTTTCTTAGTCATAATCTAACTTGACGTGTCCATCTAAATTTAAAATGTTTTTAATTAAAATGCATAAAATAGGTGCTAGTTTTAAGCACAAGCATAAATTAAGGAATTCGGGGAAAATACAATATAAACTGAGAGTATCCTGCAACTAATATATTGCATGATCATCATCGAGTGAGGGAGAGATGCAACATATTGATAGTTTTTCTATATGAAAAACAAAGCGTTTTCGGAGCAACAACGAATATTAGAGAGCTGGTGGCAAAGAGAATATCTTGGTTTTTAAAAATAGCATCCATCTAATAGAACAGTTTTTCAGTTTTTCACGAGCAGGCCAAGCGCAAAGTTCCGTGCGACGGATTGAAAATTGAAAATTTTCCATTTATACAATACATATATAGATTAACATATGTATACTATAGATTTACTTTAACGTATATAAATACATATAGAAGATATATATGCATATATATAGAGTAATTTAAAGTATACAAATAATACAACTTCCAACGACTTTTTATAAAACGTTATCAAATTTGTGCTTCAAAAAGTGAAAGTCAATAAAAAAAATTGCGAAATCGCGCGTGTGATCGAACATAAAACTAATTGTATATATTTTTTTGCGTGTGTGTATATATGTGTGCTAAGATTGTGTTGGTTTTTTGTTCAACTTGAAACGAACCGCGAACGAAACAACAACAAAAACTGATTGAAGGAGGAGAAGAGAAGACAGGCAGACAGTCAGCAGATCTTTGTGTTCTTCTAGAAGAAAAGTCGCATTAAAATAAAGATAAACCATTGCCAGATAAAAACAGCAGCAGCAAAAGATAAACACAGAAGACAACAACAAGAAGAATCAGATCAACCATAAATTGAGTGCATTCTTTCTCTTTGTTCTTCTTTCTTCACTGCACTCTGCTCAAGAATGGGCAATTCCGAGTCCACACAGCCCGTAAATGAATCAGCGGCAAATAGTGTGGAGGCGTCCACGGATGATGAGCCCTGGTGGCATCAAATAGAGCATGAGAATTTAATTTTGGAGCAACTTCCGGCTGTGGAGGTGCCTGCTATAACTGAAAGCTCTTTAAAGTTGCAGACTGATTGTAAAGTGGAAATCAACTTAGTTATGGAAGCTGATGAAACGAAGCTCGAGGAGAGCTCTGTTAATGTCGATCCTGAGCAATCAATAGCCAAGAAAAGCCTTGGAGAGAAAACTTCAAAGACCGAAGCTGATCTTCTAGAGGGGCAAAGCACTTCAAAGTTTGAAGCTGATCTTCAAACGGGACAAAGCACTTCAAAGCTTGAAGCAGATCTTCAAACAGGACCGAACACATCAAAGATCGAAACTAATCTTCAAACGGGACAAAGAACTTCAAAGATCGAAGCTGTTCTTCAAACGCAACACATAAAAGCAGAAACTGAAACAGAGCTAAGCCTCGAAGAGTTCAAGGAGCAGCTGGCCAGCAAACGTTTGGCACGTCAAACAGCTGTGCAGGATATGCGTGAGGAGATGGCCAGCTTAAAGAGGCAGCTGCTCGCGGAGCAGGCGGAAAATCGACGTCTACGCAAGCGGCAAGCAGCTGAAGCTAAGCAGGAAGACGCCGCCGACGAAGCAAAATCAGAATCTGAAGCAAAACCGGAAACGGAGATAGACTCGGATGATGAGAATCCACGTAGTCGTAGTCGTCATGCCAACATTGAGCTGGCCAATGCACAACTCTCGCTGCAATTGGCCAATGCCGAGAATCTGTCGCTGCGTGGTGAAGTGGATGTGATTCAACGTCAAGTGGGCACACTGAAGGAGGTGATATGCTGCTGCAAGCAGATGCTGAATGTCAAGGAGGAGCAATGTGCACAGGTTAGCTTAGTTAAAAGTAATCCAAAGATATTAAAACAATCTATGTTATTCGTAGCTCAAAATGAAGCTGCAGGAGATTGAGAACTCCTTCAGTGAGCGAGAAATGAAGATCATGTCCAACAATCTGCGACAGGAATACGAACGTCAATTGGTCAACATCAGGCAACTGAGACAGTTATATGAGGAGCGACAACGTGTTGCCGCCGCGGAATATGAGAACTTGCAGCGTTTAATCTCAATTAAAAAGGATGAACTGATTGCCGAGCAAGAGAAGTAGGTTTTCACCCCCCTTTTTACTCCCTGTTCCCATTAAAAATTAGGAAAAGGGAGTTATAAAGTACTGCAAATGTGTGTAACAGGTAGAAGGAGACATTCCCGATTATATAAACTATATATGTTCTTGATCAGGATCAACAGCCGAGACGAACTAGCCATGTCCGTCTGTCTGTCTGTCCGTCCGTCCGTCTGTCCGTATGAACACACAAATCTCGGAGACTATAAGAGCTAAAGACAGGTTCCTGTATACCATACGCAGATCAAGTTAATTTAAAATTTCGGATGCACCCCCCCGCAAATTGCAAAAAACTCCCACAGACACAATTTTAAAGATAAAGCTTTGATTTTTGGTTCACATATATGTTTAATCAATGTAAATTTCATCACGATCGGATAAATAACACCAAAGTTATGGAGGAATCTATTAACCCCGTCCCAGCAGGCAGAAACAACAGTTTGACAGGACGTCAATTGCGCTGCTTGCTTGCGTTGCCGCTGAACTGCTTGAAATGCAAGTTGGGAGCAGGGAGTCTCGTAGTTTTACTTGTTATATTTCCATTTCTTATTATGGTCTGTTGACTGTTAGAAATGTATTGCCTTTGATATTTCGATCAAAACGGAAACTCAAATTCAAAAATAATTTGGATTGAAAACTACTCGGAAATGAGCACAGGTCAATTTTGGTCACTTTTTGTATTGATTGATGATTTGTGAAGTCTTTAATCGACTTTTCATGCCAAAAACGTCGTTAATAACCGATATTTAAACAACCCTAATGTCTTAGAACGAAAAGCTTCGAAGAGCGTAATCAATTGCTGTCCAAGGAACTCGATACGGCCCAGGAGGAACTGGCCAAGATGCGTGAGGAGTGCGGTGAGCACAAATACGAGAAGCGTGTGCTCAAGGAGCAAGTGAACGCAGTCAATTTGGTAGGACTTAACTTAAAGGAAAGAAGACACACACACTCACTTTTAACTTATTTCATTTGACAGCTTTTTAGTCAGTTGGTAATGGGCTTTAATGGCAAAAACAATTTGGATATTGATCGGCTGACACAAATGCTAGAGGAGAATCGCGACCTGTTGAATGAGATGACCCAAGCGGAGGGCAACTGCAGCGAGGGTGCCGCACTGCCCAAGCTGCTCTTCGAACTGGTCGAGCAGGCAGCCAAGTCGGAGCAGGCTAAGTCGGAGGAGGAGCAGGCTAACTCAGAGGAAGAGCAGGTTAAGTTGAAAGAGGAGCAGGTTAAATTGGAGGAGCAGCGGGCTAAGGTGGATGAGGAGTTGAAAGATGAGCAGACGTCCAAGCTGGAGGAGGAGCCTTCGATGGAGAGTGACAAAAGTCGTACTGTAACGCCGACGCCAGCAGCAAGTGTTGAAAATGCTGTTGAGGTCATGGCTGAGGGCGAGGACAACACGGACTGTGTGAAGCTTGAGGCAAGCGTAAGGAAGCACAGGCGGCGCAGTGCAGGAGGAGGAGCAGGAGGAGTAGCAGTAGCTGTAGGAGCAACCGCTGCGGCTTCGTTAAAAAGCCATGAGCCCGAAATTATGGGTAAAGTTGCGACGGCACAAGAAATCATTGGCAACTTGCCAAAAGTTTGGAAAGTGTTGATGGAGCTCTTGAGTCACCACAAAATCGAGCGCGTGCAGTTTGAAGAGCAGCAGGACAGCCACAAAACTGCGGCAGGGGAAACGGCAGCAACAGCAAATGCAGCAACAGCAACTGCAGCAACAACAGCAGCAACAACAATAGCAACAATAAAAGCAGCAACAACAACAAATACAACAATAACAGCAGGCAAAACTCCAGAGCTAAGCGTCAGCAAGACCTACATTAAGCTGAAGGTGAGTCGTGTCCTGGTCTGATGCTCTACTCCTCAAGTGCTGCGGACAATCGGGCTTGTTAGTTGTCGTATCCGGTTTGCTGATGAAGTGCAGCAGCCTGCCCCCTCGCCCCCGCCCCCTAGCTAGCCCCTTTGAACGTGCCTGTCTGTGTCCTGTACTGTGCCCAGCGGTTTGGGCCTGGTCCTCAACTGTTGCAAAGTTTTGCATTATTCACTTAAGCGCTTTATTTAGTGAACTGCAGCGAAGCAGGAGCAGGAGTAGAAGCTTCATTATTGCTGACGTCCTGGCTAGCTGGCTGGCTGGCCTAACTTTTGGCTCGGCTTTGGGTATATCATCAAAGTGGGACGCCAGTTGTTGTGCACATAATTGAATTTATCGGCCAGTTGCCAAGCACAAAGCGTGTTGCATAGATTAGCAAAAAGCAACTAGACAACAATAAATCGAAACCTGTGAAAAGCGTGTAAGGAACTCCATTTCAAATAGTGCAATTGAAAGGCTTCAGTCAAATTAAGTTAGCAACAAAACTTCACTTAAAGTATCAATCTGTAAGAATAACAATCGTATATACTTGCTCTGTCCTAAAGCAAAATCATTTGAAATATATTAAGTTCGTGTTGTTGCACATTTGATTCAACATGTTAAATGAAACGAATCATACAGGACAAATGAATAATTAATAGTTAATTTCAATGAAAATCTTTAGAAACAATATTTACTAAGCTCCTCATTGTGCCGCCGAACTCCCTTGACTGCTTGAAAGCGGCAATCTTTAACTGCTTCCATTTTTCGCTCAGTTCGGCAATTTCGGCAGGCCCCACACTTGCATCCTTGGCATAATGCTTATTAACATCGAATGTACTTATTTTACGAAACAGTTCCGCAGCGATTTTATCGTAATCAATTACGATTTCTTTAAAATCTTTCCATTCCTCATCGGCGTCGATTTCCAATGGTAGTGGAATCAGATGAATTTCACCAATGTTTTGAAGTCCATGTTTTATGGCCAACTGATTTGTCTGTTCGCATTTGGTACTCAACTTCTTTTCTCCTTCTGGAAATATTGGATCGATATCTTTTATGGTCAATTGATTTTTCTGTTCGCATTTCAACTTCTTTTCTCCTTCTGGAAATATTGGATCGATATCTTTTATAGCCAACTGATTTGTCTGTTCGCATTTGGTACTCAACTTCTTTTCTCCTTCTGGAAATATTGGATCGATATCTTTTATGGTCAATTGATTTTTCTGTTCGCATTTCAACTTCTTTTCTCCTTCTGGAAATATTGGATCGATATCTTTTATAGCCAACTGATTTGTCTGTTCGCATTTGGTACTCAACTTCTTTTCTCCTTCTGGAAATATTGGATCGATATCTTTTATGATCAATTGATTTTTCTGTTCGCATTTCAACTTTTTTTCTTCTTCTGGAAATATTAGATCGATATCTTTTATGGCCAATTGATTTGTCTGTTCGCATTTCAACTTCTTTTCTCCTTCTGGAAATATTGGATCGATATCTTTTATGGCCAATTGATTTGTCTGTTCGTATTTCAACTTTTCTCCTTCTGGAAATATTAGATCGATGTCTATTATGGCCAATTGATTTGTCTGTTCGCATTCGGTACTCAACTTCTTTTCTCCTTCTGGAAATATTGGATCGATATCTTTTATGGTCAATTGATTTTTCTGTTCGCATTTCAACTTCTTTTCTCCTTCTGGAAATATTGGATCGATATCTTTTATGGCCAATTGATTTGTCTGTTCGTATTTCAACTTTTCTCCCTCTGGAAATATTAGATCGATGTCTATTATGGCCAATTGATTTGTCTGTTCGCATTCGGTACTCAACTTATTTTCTCCTTCTGGAAATATTGGATCGATATCTTTTATGGTCAATTGATTTTTCTGTTCGCATTTCAACTTCTTTTCTCCTTCTGGAAATATTGGATCGATATCTTTTACAGGCAATTGATTTGTCTGTTCGCATTTGGTACTCAACTTCTTTTCTCCTTCTGGAAATATTGGATCGATATCTTTTATGATCAATTGATTTTTCTGTTCGCATTTCAACTTTTTTTCTTCTTCTGGAAATATTGGATCAATTTCTTTTATTACCAATTGATTTGTCTGTTCGTATTTCAACTTCTTTTCTCCTTCTGGAAATATTAGATCGATGTCTATTATGGCCAATTGATTTGTCTGTTCGCATTCGGTACTCAACTTCTTTTCTCCTTCTGGAAATATTGGATCGATATCTTTTATGGCCAATTGATTTGTCTGTTCGCATTTCAACTTCTTTTCTCCTTCTGGAAATATTGGATTGATATCTTTTATGGCCAATTGATTTGTCTGTTCGCATTTCAACTTCTTTTCTCCTTCTGGAAATATTGGATCAATTTCTTTTATTACCAATTGATTTGTCTGTTCGTATTTCAACTTCTTTTCTCCTTCTGGAAATATTGGATCGATATCTTTTATGGCCAATTGATTTGTCTGTTCGCATTCGGTACTCAACTTCTTTTCTCCTTCTGGAAATATTGGATTGATATCTTTTATGGCCAATTGATTTGTCTGTTCGCATTTCAACTTCTTTTCTCCTTCTGGAAATATTGGATCAATTTCTTTTATTACCAATTGATTTGTCTGTTCGTATTTCAACTTCTTTTCTCCTTCTGGAAATATTGGATCGATATCTTTTATGGCCAATTGATTTGTCTGTTCGCATTTCAACTTCTTTTCTCCTTCTGGAAATATTGGATCGATTTCTTTTATGGCCAATTGATTTGTCTGTTCGCACTTCAACTTATTTTCTCCTTCTGGAAATATTGGATCAATTTCTTTTATTACCAATTGATTTGTCTGTTCGCATTCGGTACTCAACTTCTTTTCTCCTTCTGGAAATGTTGGATCGATATCTTTTATTGCCAATTGATTTGTCTGGTCGCTTTCGGTACTCAACTTCTTTTCTCCTTCTAGAAATATTGGATCGATATCTTTGGACAGTTTTGATTTCTTGAGAGAAAGGTACGTCTTCCAGCGGTTCAATGTGATCGGAATATCTGCATTCTTCAGAGACAAGGAAGTCTTTGAGCGATCTAGAACTGGAATCCTCGAGATCTTCCTAACGTCAAAGTTAACCGTTTTTTTAACATAAACCTTATGCATCATATCTTGCTTGGAGAAAGTTACATTCCTGGCAGCAGGTCGAACATTTAACTTATCCATTTTTAAGCTGCTATTGAAGGGTTAAGTAGTATATATAAATTTAGATTGATATTTTCAAAACATACCACAAGTTGTGTACGATAAGTTTTACACGAAAAGTTTACTTTAGATTATTAAAAAATATTCAATATCAGACTTTTTTAAATTTTAGAAATTTGTTGTTGTTAGTTCGCTTTGTTGAGGACGAATGAATATTGTTAAGTTCACACTAATCTTTAAAATTTTGTAACTAAACATTTGTTTTTTATGGCCTACTATGTGTATTGATATACAGTGGCTTACGCTGGAATTGTTAGGAAAGGGGTATGGGGGGAGAGGTGTTGCTTAAAAAATATATATATCTGAATCTAATAAGTTTAATCCATTAGATTATTAGATCAACTACTTATTTTGTCTTAAAAACAATTTGTTTTTCAGTCCAAAGAACTCGGAGCTACAATGAAAAGTGTCTTAAGCATTGTTTCTAAAGATTTTCATTCAAACAAAGTGGGATTATTATTAAATATTGATTATTCAGTGGATTTGTTTGATTAGTTAGTAAATTTATTTGACCTTCAACAAAGACTTGAAACATATTGGAATATTTAGAATCATATAAAAACAAAGCCTTGATAGGTTCACAGCATTTGAGCTTCAACTGCTTGATAAGTGATTTACATATTAATACTGTTTCTACTCAAAATTAGGATTTGATAATGGAGAAAAAGTCGCTGGTGAAGGAAACAAATCGACTGAAGACGCTCAACTGTCATTTGGATTACAGGCTCAACGAGCAGGAGAAGCGTTTAAGTGCGGTCAGCTTGGAATTGACCAAAACATGGCATCTGGTGGGTAAAATGCAGCGTCAGCATCGACAGCTGCACACCCAGGAGCAGATATTGCGCTATCAGCTGCAGCAGAAGCGTCGACTGCTCAGCGAGCTCAAGGACGAGCTGGAGTACTGCAGAAGGAAGTGGGCAATGGCAAGGAGCATTAACGATGAGAGCCAGGAGCTATGCAATGATTGGCGGCGTGAGTTTGCCAGGCGCAAACTGGAGGATGCTCATCATTCGGCGGAGAGTGGTTATAGCGATTCAGGACCGCCATCGGATGAGGATACAACTGCAACTGTAGCTGGAGCGGCTGCTGAAGCCGTGCAGGATGTGGTTTCTGTTACAGCCTCGACTTCTTCCTGCCGTCGTAAGCACCTGAGGGATCAGTTTGAGCACACCAGAAAGATAAAACGCATGCAGAGCACATCGCCAGGTCGCCAGGCGGCCGCAGCTGCTGCAGCTGAGCAGCAGGAGGAATCGGAGGAGATTGTGCTGCGCTGGAACAGTGCACCGCCCACTTGTGGCTGGCCTGCCAACTGCGACTACGAAGTGGAGGACGAACCAGATGATGATGACGAACTCACTGCATCCACCTCAAGCGGTGCCGTGCCCAAAATCACTCACAGTTCACGCAGCCGCCAGCGTGGCAAAGATGTGTCTGCTGATGAATCAGCAGCTCCAACCGACTCCGGCACTGCCAGCCGCATACAAAAACTGGAGGAGCAGTGCAAATCTCTCATTCAACAGGTGCTGGAAACCTCCGGCAATCGGGAACGCCTTGAGGTACAGCTGTGTCGCTTTCAGGACGAGATTTCACCCGCTCAGCATGCTGTGCCCTTGGATGAGTTCATCAATCGCAAGCGCTTGGAACGCATGACGCGTGCCAGTTCTGCACCAGCCACAGGCAGCTTGACGCCACGGGAGGAGGAGTACACACGCAAGCGTTCGGAGCGTTTGGGTCGTCTGGAGGAGGAATCTCGGCAGCTGCTCTCACGCATCAAGCGCACCACAGATCGTGGACACTATCTGCGCAAGTCTTTGGATCGCATACGACGTGCACCCAGTCGAGAGGGCAGCTTCGAAAGCAATACGGAGGAGGAGGCAAAGGTGGAGACTAGCCAGTTGACGACTCAAACGCCTTTGAGCGTCGAGGAGCAGGCTTATACATCCCGGCGTGCGGCACGTCTGCAGCGTTTGGAGCAGGAAAGTCAACAGCTGCTCACACAGTTGTCCAGGAACACGGAGCGTGTGGATAGCATGGTCAACAAGCTGGACACGCTGCACGAACAGGCACAAATCCGAGAGACTCCTCGAGAAACAACCTCTAGTCTGCCGCGGGAAACAACTCCCACCATGGCCAGCATCTCGCAAAGCGTCGAGCAGCGCCTGGAGGACATTGAGCGTGTCTCCGCAAATCGCGCGGAGCGACTTCGTCGCATGGAGGAGCAGGGCAACGAATTGATTGCACGCCTGAGCAACACATCGGAAAGAGGCACCGCCATGATTAATCGCATTGCAGAGCGGGAAGCCAGCAAGCGGCAGGAAGCGGAGCTAGTGGAGCAAACCCTGCCCACCGAAGAAGAAGCAACAAGCAACATAGCCAGCACTTCCATTGTGACTGCAGAGCAGGAGGAGCAGCAGGCACCAGGAGCGGCTGCTTGTTGTGTTACGGTCACAACAACCACAGCCAGTCAGCTGGCCATGCAACAATCGACTGGCGCCATACCCAAGACACAGACCAGTAGTCAACCCCATGCACAACTATGTGCATCACTGCGCCATGTGGATGCCAAGAAGAAGCGCACATCTTCGAAAGAAACGACAGAGCAGGAAAAGGTCACGGATGTGCCGCTGCCAGAATCATTGGAGCATATGGTGCAACGTTTGCGAGCGTTGCCTTATCCAGAAGCTTCAACTCAAAGCGAGGAGCAGCAGCAGCAGTCAAGCGAGGAGCAGCAGCAAATGCATGAACAGGAACAGGAAGAGAACGAGAACGAGAACTCTTAAATTCAAGACTTTCTGTATACCCAAAACCAATGTGTGCGAAAATGTTCATTAGAATTTACTTACGACTACGAATACTCGCTGATAAACTGATCAGTCCAATTACTATATAGACAACATATAATATATAATCATTTTGTTCTTTAGGCAAAACGCTTAAAAAACAGATTTAACGGTTTAATATAAATAAAATCCGTTTTCAATTTATCACAATTATTTTAAAAGCCAAACTCAGTTTTTATTTGTTTATTTTTTGTGCTCCGGTAATCGCAACACTTTTGCGATATGCGATTTCAAGAAAATTTTTAGATTCCGTTTTCAAACGTTCCGGTAATCGCGAAACTTCGTTATCAATGTTTTCCGTTGAACTATCAAGCGTTTCATGAATGCACTTTCCAGCACTGTGTATATGTCATCAAACCAAGTCGCAAACTTCTATCGATATGACAAATTCTCCACTAATGAAATTTACGGTAATGACAGTAAATGTATAATTTAAAACTCAATATACACTCACAATCTTGACACTTTTTCTGCCTATTGTATATACTAACATGTATACCAAGTTTGGTTGTTCTAGCTTCAAAACTGAGGAAAAACCCTGCGGACAGACAGACGGACGGACATTTCACAAACCCAATAGAGTATAAATACGGTAGACTATGACGATAAGAAGATCGCTCAATTCCAATCACTTCAAATCGATGGCATTCATACCTTTTTCTGAAAAATTCGAAACTGTCCAGCAATAAAGGTATCGATCGAATCATTCAGCTCAATAATGAAAGTCGACTAGTTTCACTGCCTCTGGCAAAGGATACGGATTCCGCATGAAGTCTGGAGGCTGTAAAGATTTCAGTACAAGGAAAGGTGACTGATGAATGCAAAGATTTAAAGAAACTGGTAATTAAATGTGAGAAAATCATAGCGGACTTCCTTTGTCAGATAAATTGTCTTGTTTATCGACAAAATGGAAATATTGGACCTGCTGAGCCAAAAAAATAAAAAATAAAGCTTTGAATTTTGAAAGGAATTTCGATTCCGCAACATGTTGCCGAAAGTGAAAACCGAAACAAACCTGAATAATAACGTAGGTATAGTCTTTATTTTGAAGTGTACATTTTTTAGTAATTTTCATTATTTACGCTTGCCGTTTTAATTTAAACTGTGCTTCAGACATTTTTTATAGAGACAGCAATCAGCACGGATAGTCAGGAATCCGGTGCAAAGATGCTCACACATGAAAGGAATTCGCATAGATTCGTTTGGATCTTATATGCTCACTTTGACACGCATGCAGCCATGACATTGTGCCCTTTTCCTTTCCCTCTCTTCCACTCCCACTTTCAGAGACTAACATGTGACTCGGGGTGAAGGCAAGGACATGCCATAGGATGTCATCGCATTATCCTTAGTGCATATGCAAGTAAAAATGCAGCAGTCCGCTAACTAGTTAGCAGAGTCTTCTTCGTTTTATGCAAATGCAACTACCCCTTGCTGCTACTCCCACCTCCCCCTCTTTTTTTCGTCACCATATCAAGTTGAAGTCAGGATGTGGGGCATGTTTGGGCTCTCGCTGACTCTCAGCTGAAGTGTTCAGGCATAAGAACAACATAGGTTCAGATGCTTTTAAAACGAACAGAGATTGTACATTAACTTATCCGACGTCATCCTCAACATTCCCAACATTTCCTCCAACCAATTGCATTCCAAATCTGAACATATTATAACATATATGTAACATATATGTACATATATGGCAGACACATTTAAAGCAGCATAAATTGCATTTTACTTGAACTGTTCACGGCGAGTGCTTAAAGTGAACGTGTTGATATAAATAGTTTTAAATTTTAAATTTGCTTAAATTAGTTCTGCCTTTAAACTGGTCTTAGGTCGAAAGTAAACAAGGACTTTGAGAGTATTAACAAGAACAAATATGTACAAATACGTTACCCTTGCAGAAAATTTGTTCATATGAAAATCTAATGTTCGACCAATTGTTCCTATGACAGCTATAAGATATAGTCGCCAGATTTTGATAAAATTTAGTCAGCATGACAAAAACACACCAAAACGCAGAGTACGTTAATTTTGTTAAGATAACTTGAGAAACAAAAAAGTTTTTTCAGACAAAAACTAATTTTTCAACCGATTGTTCCTATGGCAGCTATATGTTATAGTAGGGAAATTTCCGATCTGGTCGATTCTGAAATATGTATTACCTGCAGCACAAAGTAGTATCTGTGCCAAGTTGCATATAAATAGCTTGATTGAGAGTCCAGTTCACATAGACAGTCAGACAGACCGACATGGTTAGTACGAATCGACTGTTGATGTTGATTTAGAATATATACATATAAGGTCGGAGACGACTCTTTCAACATTATAGTATCTTCAAGATAGTTATTTACTATATACTGCCGAAAACCTTATCCTTATACTCTTTTTTTATTTTTGAATAAAATTGAATTGCTTTGGGTTTGGGGCTGTATATAAGTTGTTCAGTCGTTTGTTTAATACAACAAACATTATGCATGCACTTGAAATTACTGTGCTTCGTCCATGCTGTAAGATTACAGTTAAAGAACTGTTAAAGTTACCCCTTGTTGAAATGAATACTTCCAGTCGCAGCATGCAACTTGTTTGACTTGGCGGAGGTGGCACATGCTGTAAGTTTAACAGCGCTGCTTGTGGGCGAGAGGGGCATGTGGCAGACAACAGAACAACCCCTGCTGTTGGGTATGAAATGAACTTGCAACTTGCAACCGAATTGAAGCGGGGCATGCGGCAGACAACAGAACAACCCCTGTTAGGTACGAAATGAACTTGCAACTCGAACCAAAATGAAGCGTTCCAATTCTGCCCCGCATTGCATACTTTACAGCGTATAAGACTGGCACAGCTAAAGCGCCATCTGTTGGCCGCGCGTGGCGTTAATTAAGCTAAAAAAAGCTCACGCACAAAATAAAGTTTTGTAGTTGTGAAGCTTTTTGGACTGCTACTCAGTTGCGTTTTGTTGGCCTCGTTAAAAAAGGCGGCCTGCATAATTAGATGAAGCCCAAGCGTATTTCAAAAATTTAGCAACGGCTTCTAATTGCTGTGGGAGTTGTGGACACGCCCCCAATGGCAATGGGGGACTGCTGAACTGCTCCTGCTCCCAATGAGCTCAAAATGTATACAAATTGTTGCGGCTGTGGCTGCGGCGGCGTTAACTGGACTTTAAGCACTGTGGACGGCGGAGGAGGAGTTGCCCAACTGCAACTGAAAACGTCAAATTAATAAACAGCCGGACGTACCACAAGCTGTGAAAAAGCAATCTTTGTCTGCGTGCTCCAAGTGCTTCAAGAGCTCCAAGCTAAAAAAGAGTGTGTTTTCAAGCTTGTTAGGCGCAGCCTTGCTTCAGTTTTACACTGCATGAAGTTTTCTGCTTGCAGTTTTTGATTGTAGCAAAGAGATATTTTAACAGCTGTAATATTATAATTTTGTTCTCGTTCGAGATTTAACTGTAAGTATTTAACTGATTGTCTTTAAAACTGTGGTAAAAAGCCGATACACTCATTTTTAATTTTTCAATTTTTGAAGAAAACAAGAGTATAAATTTTAATTATTAACAAAATATCAATTTCAAATAGATAGCATGCGAAAATGGAGTAAAGAACTGCTCTGAATTACGCATATTGATGTAAAATTCGTTTTAAGAAGTTTTACTTTGGAGTTAATGAAAGGAGAAGTATTCAAACTAAGCCTTCAAAAGTAAGAACATAAATAAAAAACGGTGAGGATTCTCAAAAATGCGAATGATATTTCAAAATCTAGTTGAGAGTACATATACTTTATAGCCATATCGACCATAAATCATTTTCTTTTCGTTTGGATTTTGTATGTTTTTCGAATCGATTGTTCTTCCAAACTTGAAAAACGAGACGATGCATATCTTGTGTGAAATAAAGTTCTCAAAATAAAAAAGACAGAAGAAAGAAATTAACGATTGCAACACACATTTCGAAATCGACGTATTTTACAACACCAATTTGTCAAATTTTACAACACTTATAGCAAATCAAGAATGCTTTCATGCACTTTTTGTGCAAGATGCAAGAAACGAAATTGCGTGCAAGATAATGAAAAAAACGTACAAGAACTGCATCGTCTAAAAAAGCATCACGAAGTAACTTCAGCGTGTAAATGCAGAGTTGATTATGCTTAAAAGTGGTCGTTGTAGCCCTGGGTTACCCCGAAGATTTATGCAGTTCGCGCGAAGGAAGCGCCGTCGCCTCAGCCTCTGCCGCAGTCGCCGTCGCCGTCGCCGCAGCCGAAATACTCGTTGGAAGAGTAATCTAATTTATTAAAAGTGCAGCCTCTTGGGGATCTTTGGATCTGTATCGGAGTTGTATGTGGAGCTGTGTGTGTAGCTGAGCTCGTTTGGGTTTTGATTTACGCTCAAATAAATTAAAATATCATAAAAAGGAAATTAAAATTCACTCATACAACAAAAGCAAACGTAAAGGTCGATTCTCCAACTCTTCTGCTGCTTCTTCTCGCTCTTCTTCTCTCCACTGCTCGGCTTGGTACGATCTTCGGTACGGTTTCGGTAACCAAGTCGCCGCGGGCTTTTAACTAATTTTTAAACAAGTAAAAATACAAATAAATATTTTAATGTGTGATTTACGACAATGAGTCGCACTGGGGGTCGGTTTTGTTAAACTGGAGACCTGATCTTGGAGCTTGGAGCTTGGTCTTCAGCTGCATTTAAATTGGATTTGTGCGCTTCTGGCGCTGTGGCAAGTCTTTGCAGTTGCCACCACAATGAAATACAATTTAAGCGCCTTTAATGAACTGCGCGCTTGATAACCTAAGCAAGAGCGGTACAGAAACAACAAATAATAACCAAACTTACGAACAAAAAATGGAATTTGAAAATTTGAAATTATAGAATTTATTGGCGCATAAAAGCCGCGTAAATTTAATGTTCGCTGGCAGCGGTATTTTTTTTTTTTATTAATTGGCCATAATTAATTGAAGATTTATGTGCATATCGAAAACGCAGCTTAAAATCGTTATCAAAACGCATTTTGCATACTCAAAATCATAAAATTCACATAAAAGAGGCTGAGCAAAAAAAAAAAAAACAACAACGGCAATTGCTTGCAATTAATTAAAAAGCCATTGACATTCATCTAAAGTAAATTGTGGCAACAGAGAGGCAACAAGCTGCTGTTGGGGCTTGGGGCAACTACAATTTTAACGGAAGTCGTCGCCTCATATAATGCATGTGTATTATGAAATTCATCAACAATTTACAGACACCTCTCGCTGAGAGTAGACGGTGGGGGGGATGGGCAGTGCAAATCGAGTACAAGTATTTATTAACAGCCTGAACGATCGATGCCAAAACACCTGCCAGCTTGTGATCCATCCAAAGATGCTGTTTTGAAGAATCGACTTTGAATGCACAGCGAAAAAAGCAACATATAATTTTCAATTTATATTTATTAACATGCTGCTTTCTCCTTTACTTTAATATGTATATTATAATGTAAATCAAAAGCAATGTTACTTCAATCTTTATTCGAGTTTTGAAACTCAACAAGCTGCAAGAGACGTAGAAAAAATTGTATAGAATTTTTGTATATACTAAGTAATATGGATTTCGCTTAAGTTCAAATACAATAGCAATCCCTCAATTGAGAACATGTAAGAATGCTCTAGTCGAGTATGCCCGACTACGAGACTCCCTGCTCCCAACTTGCACTTCAAGCAGTTCAGCGGCAACGCAAGCAAGCAGTGCACTTAACTCGTAAAGTGCCTGTCAAACTGTTGTTTGCTGTTGCCAGCTGCGACGGAGGTAATAGATTCTTCCATAACTTTGGTATTATTTATCCGATCGTGATGAAATTTACACAGCTGATCAACATTGATACAATATATATGTGTACCAAAAATTAAAGCTTTATCTTTGTGGCTGTCGGAGTTTTTTGCTATTTGCGGGGGTGCGGGGGGGTGCATCCGAAATTTGAAATAAACTTGATCTGCGTATGGTATACAGGAACCTGCATGCCAAGTTTGGTGTCTCTAGCTCTTCTAGTCTCTGAGATCTGTGCGTTCATACGGACAGACAGACGGACATGGCTAGTTCGCTGATCAAGAATATATATAGTTTATAATAGTCTTCTTCTGCCTGTTACTCTCATTTGCAGTACTTTATAACTCCTTTTTTCCCATTTTTAATGGGAGCAGGAAGTAAAAAAAAGTATTTAAGAAATTGAAGAATAGATCCCAAAGAACTAATCGAATTGGTTAGTTTTAATTGAAGCTCGATGGATACGTAGCTTTTAAATTGGTAGTTTTTGCGCGAAAGATTGTGTAGAAAGGTTCGTTTTAAGCGAAAAGTACTGTATTTTGTTAATATTGATATGCAGAATTGTTTTCTTTTGATGTTGTGTTTCCGTTATTTTTGTTCATATTCGGGTTTCTTTTTATATGAAATTGATGAACATTTCATATCATAATATTCGTTCGGTGTACTACAACCTGCCTGGTTAACGAGCGCGAAAATAATGCGCGAAATGTGGAGCAGGAGCGGGCTCAGAGTCTTGTCTCTGGCTAAAAGTCTGGCAGCTCGCAGGCTTTGGCCAGGTTCAGGCTTACAGGTCCATGGCCAGAGATCTACAGCCACAGCCACATCCACAACCATATCCCCATCCATAGTCAGAGCCAGAGCCCCACATCCACGGTGGCGACTGACAGAATTATAATCAATTAGCGAACGCGGCCGGCGTGAGCGCATAAAATTATAGAGGTCTCAAGTTTGTTGTTGTTGGCTACTCGCGTAGCGCAATTTGGTTTAAATTAAAATAAATTCAATTACGAAAACATGAAAATCCATTACGCAAATTATTGTCATTAAAAGCGCAATTTTCGTTGGTGCATTTATAAAATTTTTCTTCGTTTTTTTTTTTATTTTTTTGTATTTTTTGATTAAATTTTTAACGCGCTTCTCGCGCAGCAGCAGCAAATATAAAAGACTTAGGCAACGAACTTGCTGCAACATGCACATGTCCCAGTCAAACTGAAGTAACTGACTAACTGACTAACTGAAAAACTGCCTGACTGCCAGACTGCCTGACTGACTAAGTGACTATCTGACTGGCTAATTAATTAATTATAAGTCAAGCGATTAGCATAGTCCAGAGATTGACCAAGCAGCTGCCTCCGCTTTCATCGTCTTGTCTGTCTTTAGGATTAGCTCGCTGATTACGTCGCATCTCACACACTCAACACGAACAAAAAACCGCTTTCATTCATAGATTGAAGCGACGGCTCACAGCAGCAGCAGCAGCTACAACAACAACGTCAAACGGGTTATAAATGTTAAACGATTTGATAGATAAGATACGATATATGCCATATATACATGTACGTTTTTTTTTGATTTTTTATTTTTTTTTTGCCGTTGGAAACATGCTGCCGAGTGTCGCACTTAATTTGTTTAATTTCCTTGACGTTTTCAGCATCTTATCGCATACGTTACACTAAACATCATGGTTTTGTTTAGTTGGAGTACACTGAGAGAACTCTAAGCTGAATTCTTGCATTTAAGGTAATATTTATGCACAAATTATGCATGAAATCGAATCTAGAATAACTTATCATGAAATCGAATCTAGAATAACGTATCATGAAATCGAATCTAGAATAACTTATTATGAATTTCGAATTTTGGATTAATTTTTGCATAAAATAGACATAAAAAGTATATTTAAATATAGAAATTATGTATAAATAAGCATAAATTATGCATTAATATGTAAAAATTATGTTTTATTAATTGGATATTGTGCATGTATCTGCAAAATTTATGCATTATTAATCATATATTGTGCATAAAATATAATAAGCTTTGCATTAAAAATAATAAATTATGCATTATGCATAATTCAAAAATTACAGTATCAGACAATTGTCAAAATTCAAATTTATGATTAAGCTATGTTTGTATAGTGCCTTATATTTCTCTCAGTGTACAACTGATATTCAGTTACACGAGCCTTAAGATTTAAATGAGACTAATTTTAATTGATATTGGTTGGAGCTTTAGTGAGATTTGTAAGCTTAAATCAGTGTCGCTTAACGCTCTCTAATGCTTACACTATTCAACAAAGTTTTGTTTCGATAAAGTAAACTCAACTGATATTTAGTTGGACGAGCTTCAAGCTTTGACTGAACTTAATTGTAATCGATGCCGTTTGTAGCTTTAATGTGATTTTCAAATTCTTATCGCATGCACTACACTGTGCAATAAGGTGTTTGCTAATTGAGAGTATACGAGCTTTAAGCTGCAACTGCGTTTAATTTTAATCAATATCGGTTGTAGCTTTAATGTGCTTTTAAGGCTACAATCAGTAAAATTCTAATACGTTACGCTATAAAACAAGAAATTGTTTAGTAGTATTCAGTTACACGAGCTTTAAGCTTTAACTACGCGTAATTGCAATCAATATTATTTGTAGCTTTAATGTGCTTTTTAAGCTAAAATCAATTATTCTTAGCGTAGTTTAAATAAATTGCGTACTGCTTGCTGTAATTATTGTAGCTTTTAAGTTAAGTGTATAATATTTTTAAGCCATTTCGAATTCAAAGAAAGCTGATCCAATTAATCTCGCTTCGAAGCTTTCATGTGTCTGCAGCCTGCGTCAGCAACATTTATTCAATTAAAATTGCTTTATTTAAATTAGTAAAACTATAAAATTTTGTCCAATCAAATTACTTAAATAAAATTTTGGTTGCCTAGTGCTTTTACTAAATAGTAGTTCAACTTTGTATACTCACATAACTGCTGTGTCTTTTTGGTCCTCTGCTGCAGCTGCAGTTACGAAAATTGGTAGACCAAACAAAAACCAAACTACTTAGCCGCACACTCGCCTGGTAATTGAAAATCGATAATCTCTTTGAACCAGTTTGGCTCTGGCTTCAGTGCATCATCATCATCCTCCACTCTAAACCGCCATGTTGTGTCTTTGTTACACACACATATACACACACACACACACACACACACACACACACACACACACACTCATATATAAATATACATACACACACACACACTCATACTGAGAAACCGCAAATCGTCTGCAAATTGCAACCACAAGCTAACTGAGAGGAGGAGGATTCGTGGTCTTCGGAAACGGATCGAACACTAGTACTAAGGAGCGTACGGAGGGGGCGATTGATTTTAGCACGCTTAATGGTTATTGGTTTAGGCTATACCCGGAGAGACTTGGCTCGTTGCCAGTTCTTGTAGTTGTAGTTGTTTATACACTCTTTTTCTTGAATGGAACGAAAAATGTGGTTTGGGTTTGTGCAATGTACTTTTCAACTATTCAAGTTAGAGCAAGCACTTTTAGTATGTATTAAATATTTCAAAAAAGATATTAAGATCGCCTACTCACACCCCCCTTCCCTCATCTGCAATTTGTCAAAAAACTTTCACCAAATATGATATGAAAATTACTTCTGATAAAATTAAATTTTTTGCTTTTTTATAAAAGTTTTTACTTATCAATTTTGTCCAACAACATAACCTCTTAAAAAGTCGTCAATCCAAGAAAACTGATAAATCAATGAACTTAAAATTTTATTGAAATTACATTTTATTAAAAAAATTTTGATAAAAAATATTGCTGTAATTTGTTAAAACAGATCTACAAAATTTTATGAAATTTTTTAAAATAAATTTTGTCAAAATGCTGTAGAATCAAGAAATGATTAGCTGATTAGATGATGATTTAAAAAAAAAAACAGAGTATAATTCAGTTGGGTGCATTCAATGACAACATTGTTACTTGTTGTGGTTGTTGTTGTAGCAGTTGTTGTGCCTGGTAATAACGTCCATTTATTCAACAACTGCCACACCATAAATTACAAATAATTCGATTTACACAAGATTTTCACTCTTAATGGCCGAAAATGGGCAACAGATCAACGGATCGGATCGGAAAAGATCAGCGGATCAGCCGTGAAAATAATAATAATGATGAAAACAAACAAAACTTAATAACATTTTTCTCTCTCGTTCAACGTAATTGCATCTTGTGATTGGAAAAATGCGCAAAATCCACGCGCAAAACATTAATGTTAAGGCCCTGTGTTGGTTTTATCTTTATTTCTTTTTTTTTTTTTTTGGTAAAAATTAAACACATAAAAGAAAGACTTTTGTAGAGCAATACAAATGGCACCTGAAATTGTTAATTATCAGCTTTTCCTTAACCTGCTACATTAAGCCATTAACTTGGAACTTTTCAGCGACTTTTTGTTTGGTCTCTCGGTCACAAATACCACAAATGCCAACCTAAATGGCAAATTAGTGACCTGCTCCGTTGCTCCTTTTTGGGCACGCCTAAAAATGTCAACGCAGTTCTCAACTCCCGATCCAATCTCCAATCTTTTCAGTTTTCTGTTTTCAGTCTTTGAGTCTCTCTTCGTTCAGACAGCTGCTGCGGCCTATTTAATTTCACATATTTTTTGGTATACCCTCTACACATAATTGTGGCTAAAAAGGGTATCATAAAGTTGTGCAAATATATGTAAAGGCGCAGAAATCTTCGGGGGTCACATTTCTCCATTCGTCAAAGCATTGTGGAATTGAATTCAATTTGTTGATATTTACCGAATTTAATTAGTATGTAAATTCGACTCCTGATCAATGATAGGTGAATTTAATCCGCAAAATTCTCTGAAAAGTGGGAATGAGAACACTTAATGAACAGTTACTTTATCAAAATTTTGTCGAAATTGGAAATTGAAACAGTTTAAAAAAGATTTAAGACATTAAATGTAGTACATAATTTCTTTAACTTAGCTTAATAAAAAACCAGCATTATTATCGATAGCTTTATCGATTGTTACGCAACTTCAATAAAAGTTTATGCTATCATTATTTTCTAAATATTTCATAAAGAACGATTCAGAAATTTAGGTTTCATACAAGATTATCAAATTTTTAAAAAGCTAGCCGCAAAATTTTGCCGAAATTGTAAATTGAAACAGTTTTACAAAGATTTAAGACATTAAATGTAGTACATAATATCTTTAACTTAGCTTAATAAAAAACCAGCATTATTATCGATAGCTTTATCGATTGTTACGCAACTTCAATAAAAGTTTATGCTATCATTATTTTCTAAATATTTCATAAAGAAACATTTCGAAATTTAGGTTTTATACAAGATTATCAAAGCAGTTTCCACTTTCATCGGAATTTTTAAAAAACATTATCCAACTATTACAGGGTATCTCTGTTGCATCGAGTCAGCCTTCTCCTAGAGCATTCCCACATGTTTTTATTATGGTTGTTCTTGGCTTGTCAGATTTCTGCGGCGTTTCATATAAAACTGCATGCCACAAATGCTTCCATTGGCAATTTTAATTTGTTGCGAGCAGAAATTATAAGTTGTACATTTCGATTGTCGTCGAGGCTCGAGTTAATTATTGGCAATTAGTGTGGCAACTGCTTTCTACTCTACTCTACTCTATATATAAGTGCAGCAGCAGCAGCAGCAGCAACATCTGAGAAATAAATACATAACTATTTAAAGTTTTACGCCTCGGCATTCGGCGGGTCTTTCAACTTGTTTGATGTTCGCATCGATGGTTAAGATCTCGCTGCCTGATTAGCCTAATCTAATCTTACACGCTAGACACCTACACACCAAAAGAAGATAAACCAAAAATACAATACAATTAAAAAACAACAACAAACTGTTGCTTAGCTCATTAGCAGCTGCGTAGGAGCCTATGCAAATGGTTTAGATATATAAAACAACAACAACAGTTTAAACCCTACATATGTAGATAGATAAGCTAAGGAGGCGTAGTTAATGCCCTCTAGAGTTTTTTATGTTTATTTAATTAGTGCATATTTGATTTGAAAAAATTATGCATTCAAGCATATGAGTTTTGTGTCTAGTAGAAATTTATTGAAAACTGGTCAAAATTGGCTAAAGACAATAGTAATGCTAAGCGGATTTAATTGGATAATAACGTAACAATAGCATAACTTAAATATTCCAAACTAACAGTACTTTCATAGACCAATCTACTTTCATAAACATATTTCAAAAACGTTATCGAAAATGAACTCATTTACTAATTTCAAGTTGATGTCTAAATTGATTTGGCTTGCCTTTATAATCTTGATAATCTACATTAAATTGATTTCTCAAATTAATGATTTGCTTATATTTCTAAACAGAAATTTTTTGAAATTTTTGAAATACTTTTTACTCCCTGTTCCCATTAAAAAAGGGTAAAAAGGGAGTTATAATGTACTGCAAATGTATTTAACAGACAGAAGAAAGCATTTCCGACTATATAAAGTATATATATTCTTGATCAGGATCAACAGCCGAGACGAACTAGCCATGTCCGTCTGTCTGTCCGTTTGTCTGTCTGTCCGTCTGTCTGTCCGTCCGTCCGTCTGTCCGTATGAACACACAGATCTCAGAGACTATAAAAGCTAGAGACACCAAACTTGGCATGCAGGTTCCTGTATACCATACGCAGATCAAGTTTTTTTTTAAATTTCGTATGCACCCCCCGTAAATCGAAAAAAACTCTCACAGCCACAATTTCAAAGATAAAGCTTTGATTTTGGTACACACATATGTTGTATCAATGTTGATCAGCTGTGTAAATTTCATCACGATCGGATAAATAACACCAAAGTTATGGAAGAATCTATTACCCCCGTCTCAGCAGGCAGCAACAACAGTTTGACAGGCACTGCACAAGTAAAGCTGCTTGCTTGTGCTGCCGCTGAACTGCTTGAAATGCAAGTTGGGAGCAGGGAGTCTCGTAGTCGGGCACACTCGACTAGAGTATTCTTACTTGTTTATAGTTGCGCTTTGTTTAAGTTATCTTTATAAGTCAGTTCCATTTTTGAAGTTCCATCATATGAAGTTCATATAAACTTGTCATCTAAATTGATCTAAAATACATTTCTAAAAATAAAATGTATATATTTTGTATACATACTCATATGATATCTTAAGATTTCAATCGCATATGTACAAGTTCTTATAAGTTAGTAGTACTTAATGTCGTATCCATTGATCTCTGGAAATGGCTTGCGTGCTGCATGTGTCTCGTGTTAAGTTGTTGTTGTTGTTGCTGCTGCTGCTGTTCTGGCTACCAATTGCAGCCGGCTGTGGCAGGGTTGTGGCTTTAGCTGCTGTTTCATCGTCACTTCCTTGACATGTCGATAAGGATCAATGTTTAGCTGTGCTACGTTTTAATATCATCGTCTCTGTGGCATCTCTTTCACACGCTATACTGCCCACTCGCTCACTCTGTCTCAACTGGCACACGCTTTCATGATTTGGGGCGTTGCCACTGCCCGAGCCTCTGGCGTCAGTTTTATAGAGGAATCCTGATCTGGTCAACCATTTGCCTGCCAGCTGATGGATGGCCCCAAGCTGGAGCACTTTACAATGCCCGCCAGTGTTACCAGCTCACTTCTATATATATAAAACTTGTGAGTTCCACTTTTTTTTTGTATGACTCATTTATATATATACATATATCGCTTTATTATGTGTAAATGCGTATATAACTATAATCGTATATAGCCTACCGCTTTCCTGTTTCCCTTGTGCATTTTTTTTTTGTTGGTTTTTTGGTTATTTGGGTGGTTTCGAAGAGTGCTTTGACTTTTGCCTGTCAATGCGCGACGTCTTTGATAACTAATTGCTGCGGCGCCAAATGTTTCTCCTCGGCTTGTGCCCCTTGTTATTGCTTTCTCGTTTACCCCCATGTCCCTATGTTTTATACACTTAAAGAAATGTGTGCACGAAATTCGATACTATCTGTGAGCTTCTATATGAACTAGGGTTGTACAAGACAACCGATTAATTGATTAAATATATTTCTTTGGTAGGAAACGAGTACTCGAAATTGAAACGTTGCTTTTATAATTTTTGTGTGTATCTAATTTAATTACGTTTTGGAAACTTTGTACATTTTTATAGACTGTGAATTCTGGTCAAGGCAACTTGGTTTTATTTTTAATAAAAATCAAATGTCTTTTTAATAAATTGATCGTTATTTTAAATACTTTTAATAAATGAAAAACAGCTCTTGTCATGTTTTAAGCACATCGATTAATAGATTTATTCTATACGATCAATCGAAGCAAAATCGTTTGTAATTTTTTAAAATTGATAAATGTACTGATCGATTGTTTCATGATTATTTACGTCGCTAGTAGCAATCAGGTCTGTTCCGGTTTCCACTTTTGATAAATTATTTTGAAAGTGTTTTTTTCTTAACTTTTCATTCTCACTTTTGCATAAGAACTTGTGATTCTATTGAAATTGGATACAATTAACTATCAGAATAAGAATTAGGAAGTTTTTTCAAATTTTCAATTCCGCAAAATATTGGCGTAAGTGAAAATCGGAACAGGCCGAAATATGTCGAAAAAGAGCTAGTTTTACAAAAATCTGTCAATGGAAAAGTTGAACGAATATCAAGTTTTTGTATGAAAACCATTTAATTTATGTTTTTTTTTCAGTTTTTTGTGAATTGAAATTGATGTTCTTTTGTACCTCCCGTTTATCTCAGTGCATACTCTGTCTCGTGTGCATAATAAAAGTCACGTCGTTACCGTTTTGTCGCTTATAAGGGTCAGTCTGCCGCTGCGACTGCGACTGCGACTGCGAGTGCGAGTGTGAGTGCGAGTGTGTGTGGGGGCTATTGGCTGAGCTATAAAGTTAAGAGTTAAGAGTGTGTAGAGGTGTGTAATGACTTATACAGAAATTTGTTGTAGCCACTGACCACTGGCCTGTGCTTGAGTCTGGAGCTGGAACTGAAACTGGGACTCGGTCTGTGCCTGGAATGAAGCACACACACAGAGAGAGAAAGAGAGACAGAGAGTGAGAGAGAACGTTCAGCGTGTGACATGCAACACAAATGCAAAAGTGAGCAATTATGGCAACAAGTTAATTACGGAACGTACCACAATACAACAGCTTCAGCTTCAACTTCAGTTTTCAGTGGCAGTTACAGTTGCAGCAGCAGCTCCACATGGACTTGCGTAGGACCCCAAGGAATATTGGTTTGCAGCTGCAGCTCCAATTCCAGCGTTAATTTAATTTATGCACACTCCAAAACAACTCGAGCACTGCATAATTTCAGCTTCAAATAAAAGAAAAACAAGCCAAAGGAAAGGCATTTTACATTTTACATTGTACACATTTTTTTGGTTTTACATAAAGCAACACAGATTTGGTCACTTGCAATGGTGGATCGCTTGGAGCGAGTGGAACGCGCGTTAAAAGTGTGCCAAGAGTAGGCGAAATGTATCTGCATTCCATTCAAAGAATGTTAGTACAGCATACATTTTCCATGCTTATTTCAAGAATTGACAAAATTGTAGTTCTAAATTTAGCAAATTTTGAATTATAGTTCTCTAAAACTACCTGCAATTTTCAATTCACCTTTCAAATCTAGCGACAAAGAGCTTATTTATGGTTGCTTATACTAAAAATATTCAAATGATGTTATTCAAAATATATTTCTAGTTATGAATTAGTTAACGGGCGAAAGAGAAACTTCAAAGTCGTACCATCATTCATTAAGTCAAAAGTTTGACAGATTCGACTCATTCATAATCATTTATTAGAAGTTGAAGCATGACTTTCATCTGCCATGTTAATTACCAATAGATGAATATGTCATTATGAATGAATGTGTCAAACGGAAGCCAAATTGTCACTCACAATGTAAATGTAGCCAAGCGGAATGTGCAACATATGAAAAAATTAAACTAATGATATCTAAAAAAAACTGGTTACTAGGGAAAGGAAATCGGAATTGTTTATTTAAAAGTTCCAACTAAGAACTTTTAAACTTAGTTAAACATTTTTAGGATCAATAAATTGACAAGTTTGGCGTGACGTGAACGTGAATGGACGTTTGGTTTATATCTGGTTTTGAAGAGCTCGCAAGTTTGTTGCCTAAGTCTTTTGTTTTGCTGTGAATGAATTTATAATTTCCTTTACTTTTGGCTTTTCTCACAATCGATCGTTGTTGATCCGCATTGGTATGGGGCATATGTTTATATTTTAGGCAATATGTTAGATAAGCACTCATCTGTGAATACATAATATATATATATTTTAGTATATACTCATAAGTGCATGCATATCCATAGGAAATTTATAATTTCTGTTCCGTTTTCAAGAAATACTCGTAAAAAATTAAAATGTAATTAAATTCTGCACGTTTTCATAGCAACGTTTTTTTTTTATTGTGGTTTCTTTGCATGGCAATATTGTATTTTTTTTTCTTTTATTTAATTTTGCTTTGGAGATAAAATTGTTCATTTTTGCAAAGTTTAATCAAAGTGGCGCTAATTAGTTTCAGTCGTTTGGATAATTGCAAATTAAACGCAAACTTAATTGCGCCGACACACGAAACACATATACACACTAAAACAGACATACACACACCCATACACACTCAGATGCAATTACATATCCCCAACAACAAATAAAATGTGGCTTGCATTGAGTCTCACATAAAATAAAAAAACAAGAATAACATTATATCTTCGAGGGTGCCCAAGACATATACCCTCGCAGAAAATGTTATTCATTCAAGAAATTTAATTTTAAACCGATTGCTAAGATCAGATTTTGGAAAATTCTGTCGGGAAATGTAGAAAATTCGCGAACTTTGTTGTTTATCAATCGATCTAGTTCAAACTCATTTTCTAAGATTTATATGCAATTTCAACAATAACTGCATACTAGTTTTCCGGAAAATTTTCGCTCTGGATGGAAAGTGCAAGTTTAGTTTCCGGATAATGTTTCAAACTGCGTTTCAAAGCTCAGGATTAGGGCTAGGAAAATCATCGTCCATCTAGTGAAATCTAGTGAAATATAAATATATACTTTATGTTTTCGAAAACACTTCCTATGCATGACAAATATCGTGATAAAACTATAATACCCTCTGCAAGGGTATCAAAATACAAAAAAAAAAACTGGCAGTTGTTGGCATCGTCATTGCTTACGTTTCTTATGGTTGTTTTTGTTGCTGGATTTGCTGTTGTTGGTGTTGTTGGTGTTGCTCACTGCTCATGAAATACAATTAAGTTGTGCTGAAGTTAAATTGAATTAAGTAACGCTTCAATCGAATGTTTGTGCAAATGAAATGCAGCTACAAATAGAGATGTTTAGCTGGGGGCAAGAACTAAGAATTAGAGGAAAAACAACAATGTAAACAAACTACACAAGAACAAACAACAAATATATAAATATATAATCATAAGATTATACACAATGTTCTCTTTATAAAACACAAACTCAATTTATAGAAGAGGGGAGAGTGGAAGGAATTGTAGTAAAAGGTGAAGCGTAATTAAAATGCATTTTATTAATGTCAGCGTTAATTAGTCGCCTTAATTAATGATTATTAATATTGCTTGTTGCCCGATATTGTCGCACATATCTCAGACTCAATCTAAGTCTGAATATATCTACCTCTCTCCCCCTACTAACTGACTTGATTATTATGCAAATTAATTGGTTAGCCTTTTGAATTTGACGAACTCATTGAAAATGCATGAAACGTAGCCACATGTGAAAAATTGAAGAGGGTACGAAGTGCCCTGAGGCTTTGGTTAAACATGATTATCACAGTTCCACCTCAAGATGCCAATTACCATGCTATGTGCAGCGTTTTAAAAAGGAAAGACAGATAAAGAGAGAGAGAGAATGAGATTGAGAGCGAGAGCAAGAGCGAGAGGGTGATGGAGGAGGTATTACAGTTTTGAACAAACGGCAAGCTAACCAAAAACAAAATCTGGTAATCGAATTAAGCAGCTTCGTGTTTTATAAATGTTATCATAAATATTCCATTTTATTAATTACCACGCATAATTCAAGCCAAAAAAAAATATACAGAAAACACGGTGATTTCAACATACCGAATATTCAATGCTCTTTAAGAAATTATGTAAAAATGAACCCTGCGCTTGAAAATTGGTTAAGTTTTCATAAAGACGTGGCAGATGAAGAGAAACCTTTTTGTTAAAATTGATAACCTTTGAATGACATGATTTTTATCCAAAAAAGGAACTACCTCGGAAAAAGATTTGAAATCATCAGGTCCATACGTTTTTGAAGAGTAAAAACGACTGATCGCAGCTCATTTATGAATTACTAAGTTGATTTCAGATCAGAATGGTTTCGTTTTCAATTTTTTGAAGCCGAGTTCGTACCCGAGTTTCAAAAGACTATTTGACATTCTGATTAAGGATTTCAATGCATAACACATCTTACAACAAAATTGTAATACCCTCTACAAAAAGGTATAAATATAAAAGATTCACAAGGCACAACGCAAGAGAAATCGCTAAGCGGCGGCGGTTTTTTTCGGCGTGTTTTTTTTTTTTTTTTTTTCGATATTTCGTTCGACATTCGTTTGAGATTCGTTTGTGATTCGCTTGTGGTTCGTTTTCATTGGAACCTTCGTTTTTTTCTTTTTGGGGCTGCCACTCATTAACATACTTAATTTGTTTCTAATTTATTCATAAATTTATATTTGTAGCACCCTCCCTGGTTGTGTTATTGTTTTTGGCCAACGCTGATTTATGTTTCATCCGCTGATTAATGGCAGCTGACCTGCCTGTGGTAGCTGCTACGATCATGTCCAGAAACTGGCTGTGAATCAGTTTTTTTGTTTTTTTTTCTTCTTTTCGGCTCTGTTAGCGCTTCCTTCTAAGTAGGTGTTGTTACGCACATTAGGGCCTGTCCGTTAGAGGAGACTCCATTTGTAAGCCACGGCTTAAATGTAATTTGTGGGCATTTCAGTGAGTTTCAATGAATTATTATAATGGTGTGTGGCAAAGCTGGTAAAGTCGCATCTATAAGATCTATTGCACAGGCCTACTTAGCATCGATTTTATTTTGATAATACAGTTTTCCTCTGCCGTACCAAGGCAAGTTATTGCCGTAATGCTTATATTGTATTCAAAAATCATGTTGAAACTTGGTACGGCTTCTTTTTTATGCTGCAGGTAATACATATGTAAGAATTGACCGGATCGAACCACTATAACATATAGCTGCCATAGGTAAAATCGGTCAGATTTTGTTTTTCAAGATAACTGGACCATACTTACCAATTCTGAGTTTTAGCATTATCTTAAAATGTATACAATATCAATTGCTCGAAAATTAAGTTTTCAACTGAACAACTTTTTTGCAAGCGTATATATCTTTTGGATTCATACACATTAAAATTATATAATTCATTTAATAAGAACACGATTCATTTCTGTGTATATCACAAACACTTTGACGTCTGTGGTTAATTTTTATTTATTTAGTTTTTCCAAAAAAAAAAAAAAAATAATATGTATATAATATTCTAATTAATTATAAGATACGAGCAGCTAGCGTCGAAGCCGGCAGCTCTAATTTACAAAATGTTGTTTACTAAATATGGTCTAATCGACAAAAAAAATTACATTTTTTTATAAAGTTATAAATTCCATTTATATTGTGGAATGTAACTGTGGAAAGATACTTTTGTATGCTGACGAAAGTAGTTAATTTTATTAAAGAACATTTTTTTTTGTAAACTGTTTACAAACATAAAATGCAAGTTCCGTTTCAAAATAACTTAGTAGGAGAGCTTAGGATAAAAGTAAACTTCATCGAATTAATTGCACTTTACACTGCAAGAAAAAAGTACTTAGCTAGCTGACCACATCGCCGCTGTGGCCATTCTGACGCAACAGCTCCAGCTTCAGTTCATGCTCGCGTGCCTTCAGCCGCAGCGCAGCAATGGACGAAGTGCGTCGATCCTCCGGCGGCGTTGCGGCACGTGCAGGTGGCGCCACCTGACGCTGCGGTGAGTGCGCATGCGCATGTGAATGTGAATGCGAGTGTGAATGCGAATGTGAATGCGAGTGCGAATGCGCATGAGCCAAGGTCAAGGCCACGGGCGCCGTTTGCGTGGGGGAGCCGCCCGTTGGCGTCTGATGTGTGAGCGAGATGCCAACCAGCTGCTGCGGCGACAGCTGCGACGCTGGCGGCGCTGCCTGCGGCATTTGTTGTTGTGTGCCCGGCGAATGGGGCGGCGAGGCCAGCATATGGTTATTGGGCGAGTGCAGATCCGGTGAGCCCACCAGCATTGGCGGCTTGGCGGCCATTGTGGGCATTGGGGGTGCACGTGGATGTGGCACGGCTGTCATATTCGCTAGCAGCGATTGAAAGGAGCTCGATGGCGAATACATCGATGCCATGCCTGGTGGCAGCATGTGCGGTGGTGCACTGTAATAAAGGAGTTAAAAGAGTTTAATATAAAGTAACGATTTCCTAGAGATCTTTAAAACTATCGTTAGTATCGATTCTGTACTCTTTCTAATTGTAGTTGGTATCGATTCTGCGTTCTGAGGCTGTCCCTGTCGCTAGTTTTGAATCGATGTGTTCTTAATCATGAGAAGTATATGCGAATATCTAAATTATCTAAATAAAATTAAAAGTAAAGAATGTATTTATCGATAGTATCAGTAGTCCAGTCTCCTTTCACTATTTAATAGTCTTTATATCCTTAAGCCGGGTATCCAGATCTGCGAAAACTAAAAATTCGCAGCAAACTTTTTAGTTTACCTTTTCGTTGCTTTTGTATCCAGCAACTTGAACGAAATCCACAGACTTATATCGATAGTTGGCCTATCGATAGCGTGTGTGGACTGAGAGAACAGCTGATACACAGCTCAGGAATATATTGTTTACAATTGTTTTGGAAGTGGCAAGTGAGAGTTGAAGGCAAACCAAAAAGAGAGATGAAAACTTCTTCCTTATTTTTTTTTGCAACTATATATACCAGCACCAACACAATCACTTCATGGTCAAAGTTAATTTTTTCCTTTTTTAATATTAGTTGAACTTTGACAATTGGCACTGTTTACAAAACACAGCTGATTCATCAGAGTGAGATGGTCACACTGTTTTAGTTATGTTCCACACACACAAAAAATAACAAGTAAATTCCTGACAGGAATTTTCCGCAGTGCTGGATACAGGCCTTTAAATTAAGTTTTAAAAGTTCATTTGAAATAAATAATCGATTGTATGTGGTATTATCGATAACTGATAATCTGAATGTTTTCAATTAATATAGCTAAAATCTAACTGATTTTGGTATTAAAAACAAACTTATAAGCTGGAATAAGTAATAAAAATATCTACCTCGAGCATAAACTATCGATAAAAAAGAAATTCTCTTACCGCTGAAACTGATTGAAGTAGCCGGATGGTATCATAGGTGCCGCCGCCAAGTGGGGATATCGAAAGGCAGCCAGATTGGCGGGCGAATCGAAGGGTTTGCGCAGCTGGAAGCCCAAATGGGTGAAGGGGTTGGGCGGCAAAGCGGCACCCACAACGGTTTGCATGCTGGCGGCGCCGCTGGGCAGATAGGGATTATATGGATGTGACTGGGGTCCAACCTTTTCCTGCTTGCGCCACTTGGCGCGTCGATTCTGGAACCAGACCTGTAAGAGGAAGAGCGAGGGGGTATATATGAGTTGAGAGACTTGGTTGAGTTATGTGTTTAATGCAGGCTACTGTATCTGTATCTATATCCTGCTGCTGCTGCTGCTGTTGCTGTTGTGGCAGCCACAAGCACAGCCAATTAATGGGCGTGGCTATTGAAAACGCCCCTTTAATTAGTTTTTAACATAACAATCTGAATTTCGTGTCGAGAACAGTGGCTGATTGGAGGCCCAAGTATCGATGAGGTTCTCTCAGTTTTGACTCAGAGTCTGAGTCTGTGTCTGAGTCCCTTTGGCTGTCTTTTGCAATTACCGCTAGAAATTTATGTAAACAAATAATGTTGTTTAGCATGAGCGGTAATTAAAAAATAAACCAGAACAGGCTTTAAAGAACCAGCTCTTCATGACTGGCACTAAAAAAAAAAAATATTGGTAGCAAGATCTTTTTTCCTTTTTTTGTAAATGCCAGAAAGAAGCGTTTTCATTAGCGACGACATGCTCCATTATTTTTCAATTTTCAACATTGTTTAACTTCAGTTTAAGCACGCGAATCAAACTGAACCGCAAGTACATAAAATATTCTAGGGTGCTGGGTTTTTACCTGAATCCGCGCCTCGGTTAATCCAATTTTCATCGCCAGCTCTTCTCTGCAAAGAAAAGAAAAAGTACAAAAATTAAATACAAATGAATTATAGCTTTTTAAAAGAGTCATAAAACTTGGACTTTTAAGACTCTATATAAACAGAAAATAAAAACTTAATTAAACAAAAATATGTTTGATGAAATTTATTCAGTTTTGAAAAGCCATTTTTTAGAATAAGCAATTAGATTGTGGAACAATTTTTAAAGCATCTGAAATTATATTATGTACGTTCTTGGGGCTATAGTATTTCTGCAAACTTGAAATTATCTTTTCATCTCCAAAGTCTACCATTTTCAAGTCTCTTTTTAAACTTTGACATAGTTCTTAAAATTATATTAAGCCTATTCCTGTTTCCACTTACGGTTAGATAATTCGGAAATGATTCCCAAGGATAAATTTAAGTTGATATTCAGATAGTATTCAATTCACAAGAGAAACAGCAAAAAAAGCATTTTATACTTTTTTCAATTCCGCAAAATGTGGCCGAAAGTGGAAACCGGAACAGGAGTGTAAATGTTTTGTAAATGACAAAGTAAAAGGCAGTTTACCAGCTTTTTTCTTTCTATACATAAATTTAATAAAGTGGTCTTAAAACATACAAAGTTGTGACAATATAGTACAAAATTTGGAATACCATTTTTATCTTTTTTCTGTTATTAATATAATAACGACAGCTCTTTTACCTAATGTTTACTCATTTAAGCAAGTTATCTTTTAGCACTTAGCTTAGTAATTGCCTCTCTTTGCGCTTCTCATTGATTAAAGCTTAAACCGGTGTAAATTGCAAATTGTCGCCTTCCTATGCGATTCTCATGTCAATCATTTAAGCAAGTGCAAAGTTGCTGTGATTTATTTGCTTAATTAATTGCTAAGCATTTAAATGAACTGGTTGCATTAATGAAATTAAAACTCGCCGAGTGCCAACAAAAAGTTGCTCTAATTGTTGTTGTTATTAGTTGTTTTTTTTTTTTTATATTTTTTTTTTTACTTTTTTCGTGCAAATCCAATTAGCGGCTGCTTGAAGTCCGTTGTGCTCGGTCGGTCGGCTGGTTTTTGAGCCGGGTTCTAATTTATGGCAATTATTGTTGCAGTTTTTCATAACTTGCTGCATTGCTGCATGTTAATTGAATTTAAGCTTGCCTAGTGTCCAAGTGTCCACTGTGTCCCTTGGTGGGGATCTCAATCCCACACACCCAGCTATTTGGAAACCCATTGAGAGGTAATTTGAAACCCAAATGCATTGGAAAACTGCTGCCCCAAATAGCTTGGGACAACTGGGACACAGCACACACGGGGGTCAATATCATATCAAACGAGATTTTCCATATGGCGATCATAAAAAGAACATTAAGTTTTCAGCTTTTTGTATAAATCCTCATACTCAACTTCAATGGTCCATTTATGTTAATTTCATTTTATTATACTTTTGCCGGGGGGTATTTTCATTTTGTCACAAAATGTGTAAAAGTATTAAAAACGGCGTTTCGGACTACTTAAGGCTTATATATATTTTTGATCAGCGTCAACAGCCGACCTAGAGTCAATCCAGGCATATTTGTATATCTATAAAAGCTGTTAAAGCTTTAAAAATATTATAAATTTGCATTTGTATGCAATTTTTTTTTATTTTTAGCAATACTAATTTTAATAATGATGATTAAAATCGGATAACTGTATCAGTCGATAAAAATAGAAACTGTTAAAGCTTCAAAAATATGAAAATATGTGCAATTTGTATCCAACTTCAACATGATTGAAAGCAGCTCAACAATTTCAAGTTTCAGTATGATAAAATTCGAATAAAAGCTTCTATATGTCTATAAAAGCTGTTAAACACATTTAAAATTTCAAAAATTATAATTTCTATGCAACTTTTTTGTTTTTCAACATATTTAAATGCAGTTCAACAATTCCAAGTTTCTTTATAATGATAAAATTTGATTAAAATGGGATAACCATATCGTAGGACTGTCATAGGAAAGATCTTTCGAAAAACTAGCTAGTATCTCTCTGCTTTTAAAATCTGCGAGGGTATTTAATCTTCGACACTCCGAAGACAGGCTTTCTTTCTTGTTTTTTACTTTTTGTAATATATTTATCTTTTGTCATTATATGATGCTCACTCACCTCGTAAACACGTCGGGGTAATGGGTGCGCGAGAAGGCCTTCTCCAGCTCCTCCAGTTGAAAGCTGGTAAAGGTGGTGCGATAGCGACGCTGTTTACGCTTTGGCGCATACTCATCCACTTCACAGTCGCTGTTGGGATCCGAGATGGGGCTATTGGTGCCACCACTGGCGCCGCTGGGTACACCACCACCACCAGAAGCTAAGGCCGAGGCTGAGGCCACAGCGCGCTCGGATGCAACGGCATCCGGATGTGGGTGTGCTAACTTGGCTTCTTGCGGTAATTCCTCCAGTTTGACCTCCTCCGATATGCCCATAATCCAAGAGGCAGCGAGTCGGGCGAGGTACTTGCGGGCAGCTGAGAGGGTAATAGACAGATGGGAGGAGGGTGGAAAGTACATGGGATTAGTCTCGCATTAGAAGCTCGTAATTCAATCAAAGCTAAACATGCAATTATCGTGCACTTTATTACGCCAATTTCAATAATTTTCAATAGCCATGAAGGCTCCCAGTCAGCACGGAGGTTAGCTGCGGTTGCGCTTCGGTTACAGCTTAAAACACTGCTCAACACACGAATTAAATTACAAGTTACAGTTGCTTATTTGGGATACAGTGTATTCTGAGTAGGATTTGTACCGCTACAACTGTCCACAACCTATTTTAAACAACTTTAGGAATAATCCTGAAAAGCTTTGCAAGCTTTGTCATTTTAGAATAAAGTGTAGTTCGACAAAACCTTCTTACCAAACAGCTTTCAAAGCAAATTAAACCTTGATTTAATTGTCCAAAGCTCATTAAAGCTTCATTTAATTGTTGGAAACGAAAAGAAAGGAATGCTTCGAAGTCACAAATAATATTTAGGCACATTTATTGTACTAACTTAAGCCATTTGACATATCTAAACATACTGATTCACACAAGCTTAGGATTAATCTGAAAAGTTTTGCGAATTGAAAATAAAGTTTTGTCATTTTACAATAAAGTGTTGCTCAAATAAGCTTTCTTACAAAATGCATTTGGCTTACTATCATTTTGAGAGCTTTCAAATTACATTAAAGCTTCATTCAAAACACATTAAAGCTTCATTTGAAGATGAAACAAGTAGAAATGAAGACATAAATAATCTTAAAGTACATTTGATTGAACTAACTTAAGCCAAATTTGAAAGCATATAGCAGCTTTACTAAACGTGAATTAAGATCACTTTATGCTTAAAACTTGAGAAACTGGCTACAAATTGTAACTTGCGAATATTGCTCTTACCATTCATATCTTTTATAAGTCATCCTTAACTTTATTGTGAACATAACTTATTGAAACAATAAAAAGCTTTTAAAGCACATTAAATAGCGTCAAAGCGCATTTTATTGGATTGAAAGCATTGAAGATTACTTCAAGATGAAAGTTTTGTAAGAAAGTAAAAGTTTTTATTGATATAGCTAACTGTCTACTGATATTGCTCTAGGACTAGATATTGCCCTTGTTTTGTTTAAGTTTTATATGCAGCCTGGTCCAAATAATCTTGTTGTATAGTGTTGCGGTCTGGCCGCGTGCCTTATGGCCGTGGTGCGAGTATAGACGACTCTGACTTGGACTCTGACGCGGGTCTCAATGCAAATCGATGGCTGATCACAGCACACAGAAAGCTAGACACCCAGACAAACACAAACACAAACACAAACACAAACACAAAAACACAAAGACAGAAAACAAAAACACATAAACACACCGAGTCCAACTCAGGTGATCTTTCATCAACACGTTTCCGACGAGGCAGCGTTTATTTTTGTGCTGTGGCCATTTCATGTGCAGATCGTTTGGAATTTTAATTAAATTGGGCGGCAACTTCATTTTCATTTCCATCATCATCATCATCAAGCGTAACCGTAACCGCAAACCGGAGGCAAGTTCCCCCAAGTCTCTCAAGTCTATCAGATCAAAATGTTGACTTCGGTATATCAGCTGCCGGGAGCAGAAAGTTGAGGAAGAAGGGAAGTGAGGAGTAGCTGAGTTTCCTCACTCAGTTTTTGGTAATATCGACATTTTGTTAATTTCATGTTTTGCTAATTAATATACAATGTTGTTTTAATGACAATTAAATGGTTTGCCCAAAATGTAAACCTTTAACAGCAATGCATTCCCCAATCTTCTGTTCCAACTTCTTCGTCGACGTCGCGTCGGTTTTTGTCCCCAACCCCAACCCTATACCCATTCCGGTTAGGTTCCCCCAATCCACAATGCTCTGCTGCCTTGATTGATGGCCCCAATCCTTAAGTTGGCGTTGTCGTTGATGCTACCGTTGACATTTCGCCTCGGCTTCTGCTCAATACATATATCAAAATTGTCCAAATACCTTGTTAAATGGCAAATTAGTGTGGTTCTGATTGATTTAGTTGCATTCTTGCGACGAATGAAGTTGCAAACGCTGCAGACAACAACATCATCATCATCATCAAAAGAAGCAACAGCCAAAGAAGATGATCATGATTATTGCCTTGTCAGTGATTGTGTACAGATATGGAAAAGGGTCTTATAACTTTGTTGTCTGCATTGTTCAAGATAAAAAAGTGTGCTAAACTAAAATCTAAACTTATCAAAACCTTGTAATTACAAGTCAAACTTTTTAATTGAAATATATCAGTTTTATATAAACGGTTCTAACGAACCTTCATTTCCTAAGGTATTCATAATGTGATGTCTTATCCAAAAGCCAATGCTATAAATAAATAATTTTTAATGTAATAATAATAAAATTCAATTTGTTTTCATTTCAGATTTCACTTAAGTCATTTAAAACCGAAATATTTAAATGTTCTGTTCATCAGAAACTGATCAAATAATCATATTAACGGTAAATGAATTTAATCCAGAAGTTTTTAAGAAATGAAACTTAAATCAGCTTAGCCTATAGTTGGTATTCCTAACTATAATTATATTATAGTTATATTAATAGCTTAACGGTAAGTGAATACAATCTGCAAATTCCTTGCGGAAGTGAAAATGAGAACAGTTTAGTTAAAAGTGTGTAAGGTAAAAGCCTTTACATTAAAGATGTTCTGATGAACGGAAACCCATCAAATAATCAAATGAACAGCTTAACACTAAGTGAACTCAATCCACAAGTTTTTTCAGAAGTGAAACTGAGATCAGCTTAGCCAATAGTTGGTATGCTTAAAGCCATATATTAAACTAATATGAACAGTAATAATTATACTTTACTATATTCATATTAATAGCTTAACGGCAAATGAATTTAAACCGCAAGTTCTTTGCAGAAGTGAAAATGAGATCTGTTGAGCTAACAGTTGGCTTAGTAGAAACACTATATTAAAGTACAATGAACAGTTAGTATTATATTCCATAATATTCATATTAATAAAAAGTGGATTGAGCTCTGAAGTTCTTTGCAGAAGGGAATTCAATCCGCAAATTCATTGCGGAAGTGAAAATGAGAGCAGTTAGCCAAAACTTTGTATTGTAAAAGCACTGCATTTAAGTAATTATATTTCATGAAGTGGAAAGTTGAAAAATGATTGATTAACTCAAAACATATTAATAACTCAAATTCAAGTGAATTCAATTCTCAAGTATTTAAGAATATTAATTTATATAAGGTGTTTTATCTTATCAACAAAGGTCTTGGAATATACAATTTTCATTACTTAAAAATGTATTTCAAATTAAGTTTCTTTGATAAACTAAATCAAGTACTGAACCTCGCCTGTGTTGGATTTTTTGTAAGGTCATGCGATATTCGGTGTTTGGTATAACTAAAAATTGCATTCTTGTTTTTTTTTTAGTCATATGGTATATGTCTCTGTTGTTGGTCAGTTCATAATTCATTGCTCAACTCATCATTAATAATTTTTATTATGATTCGTACTGTCAGTTTTCAATGTTGTTAACAAATTCCGCACATTGACAGCTGACAAACTTAATTTGTGTAAGTCTCGGCCGCAAATTATTAAATTAGTTGTACGAATTGCAATTATGTCCAAGTTTAACCGCCCTATCTCCCCTATCCCTCCTCTACCCACTACAACTCAGCTCACCTGTCTAATCTCTCAACATCAACATCAACATCATAAAATTGCGCTGATTAATTCATTGCATGCGAACTGTGAAAATGCCGACTTGTAGATACAGTGCCAGTACAGTAGACACTCTCCAAAGCGAATCTTTGAGTCTTGAATGTTGCTGCTGTTCCCCGAGAGTTATGTGTGGAATGTTTGCCGTTTGGCTTTGTTGTCGGCCCGCCTTATAATTGTATCCGCGTTACGACTTTATTATTGCAATTGTGACTTGAGGAGAGAGAGAGAGCCAAAGGAATTGACCAGAGGGTGGTGGGAGGATGTAGAGTTAGGCGGGCGGGGTAAAGGCAGGCAAGGAAAGGAGTCTGTGCAATAGCATGTTGATCATCCAACATCAAAGTCTTTGCCTGATTGACATTTTGTACAACCCGTTGAAGTTGACCATGCGGCGGTAATTAAAACAACTAAGAATGCTTAAGTTAAGACCACTCGACTGACAGATATCCTATAAAAGGTTTTTATACTGTAATTAGTTTATATTGATTTGCAGCAGAGAGGACATTTAAATTCTGAAATCCACTTTTAAATTGTCTAACTTTATAGTTCGAATAGTTCTGAAACTCAGTTAGACAGGAGAGAGACCATTATATCTTATATAGCGTCAGAGACGTCTTCATACATCGTAACTCTTATGATATTCTGGAAATCTTTTATGACTAATGTTACTCAAGTACAAGGATTGGAATGTGTTATTATTTTATACACAAAATACTTTGATGTTATGGATAGAAGAAGAATGTTATTTCGGATTTCGATCAAAACATTCGCAATCTGAGCTTTAAACTGTTCTGAATTCTGAATATCGATGAAAAATTCGATTTAAAAAGTTGTGTCTTGGAAACAGTGAAATGAGAAACATTCAAACTTTTCTTAAAAAGAAAACAACGATGGCTACTCCTTTCAAATACAGAATCACTAGGTTAAAAATGATTCGGAATGAAATGTTATCGAAAATTTTAACAGGCCTGAAAGCTTGATTCGGATAGACAGCACAAGTTTTTGATATTCTGGTAATGTAAAAGGAGTCTGAATGCTTTGATGTTAGCTATTGATAAGAAAATATCGATAATAGTAAAGATTATTTCATTAAAATCAATAAACAAAAGGCCAGTTCAATATAATCCGTAATGGGATAAAAACACTATCAATATTGTCATTGATTCTCTTTTCAGCTCAAATTTGCACTAGACTATCGATTGTTTTGCAGCTCTAATTGGCACAACTTAATGATGGATTTTTGAAGCATTTTTATAGATACAGGGTATTAAAATGCTTTTCAGTCAAACTGTCAGCTTTTTGACGTCGACACGTAGTCAGAAGCTGAATCTGAAGCTGAAGTTGAAGTTGAAGCTGGCCAAGATTGCAATTTGGCTTTCATGGCTTCATTTACGAGTTAGTAAGTTTATAAGTTTGTATGTTTGTATATATGTATATATAGTAAAAGTATGTAGCTGGGCAGGACTAATCAAGTTAGCGCTGCGCTTGCTCTGCCCAATTTGAGATAGTGCGATTTCCTTCTATGGTCAATTGGCAATGCGCAATTGAGAGACAGAGCGAGAGAGAGAGGGAAAACGCGCTACCCCCCGCTGTAGCTAACGAGGGAGGGGTGAGCGAGGGGGGAGGCAACTATGCACAGTGGGAACACTCGTCGTGGCTAACTGTTTGACACAGTGTGTGCCTGAAGTTTTTGGGCCCCTTTTAGAAAACCCGGCGACTTGATTGCTTAGGGCCCACATGCTAATCAAGTCAAGCGCCAGTCTACAGTCTGCAGTCTACACTGCTTCAGTCTTCCAGTCTTTCACAGTCTTTCAGCTCAGTCAGTCACTCCAGTCTGTCAGGCAGTCAGTCTACAGTCTACAGTTCTCTCTACTGTGTCCCAGGCAGAGACTTGTTTGCGGTTGCTTGTTTCGTTTAGAGATAAGCTCCATTAGTGTCTGAAAATTATTTAAGAGCAACTTGCAGCCAAGTTTGCAGCAGTTTGGCAACATTGTGAGAGGCCTGCGTGTGGGTTTTGTTTTCTGCTTCTGCAGACAAGTGCAGAAATTAAGAAATTAATTCCTAATAACAACAAGCATACGAGTAATTCAATTTGCTGCCCTGTTCTACAGTACAACCAGTGACAGTCACAGTTGCAGTTGCAGTAACAGTTTTCCAGAGTTGCATTGAAACGTTCGATTGAACTACTTGATAAACTAAACAATCGATACAATTTTGATCAAATCATTCGGAAGCGATATATGTAAGCTCAGTCTTCCAGAGTTCTTTTGTATCGATCGATTAAGCTACTTTTTTTATTTATTTAATGTCGACTTCGATCAAATCATTCGGAAGCTGCTCTGAATACAGAAAAAAACGCTTAAAAAACTGGTTTAAGAAGTGCAATAATCAGATTTGTTCCGATAATCATTAAACGTTAAGATTTTGCGCAATCGAATTTCCCTTAAATGTTTCCAAGTTCCATTTTGACAAGATTTGATAAACACACTGAATTCACTTTCGTTTGAGCTAGTATTGAATACGGTAGTTCAACTGTAACACGAAATTGAAGACCGGAACAGAAACCAATTAGTTCGTTCATCAGAAAATGTGAATTCGTTCAATTGATTTACAATGTACAGCTCTGCAGTGTTTCCACACACTTCTGTCATGTCGATAAGCATCAATGTTTTTGCTCTGTTCTCGCATCATCTTTCTTCTGTTCAGCCTTGTTCCTGCCTGCACTCCCCTCTACCCTCTACCCACCACTCACGCTGTGTGCCTCCATGTCGCTTGGTGTCGTTTTTATGGCTGCACTTTTGTGTTCTCGCTCCTGAGAGACTGCAGACAGAAGACTGTAGACTGGAACGGGGCTATGTGCCTCTGTCGACTGGCATATTTCATTAAATGACCAGAGCCAGAGCCAGGGCCAGGGCCAGGGCCAGAACCAGGGCCAGTCGGTTAGTCGGTAGGCAATTCAGGTAGAGCAGCAGCCCCAAAACAGAAGCTCTTTTCTGGCATTTTGTTAATGCGTCTGCCTTGGTCTACACGAGAGTCGAGTCGTCTTCGTTGCTGTGGTATCTGCTGCAGCTTATTTATGGGTTTACATTAGGCTAAACCACTTTAGTCACACTTTGATGATCAGCATTGTAATTCCTCCCCCCTGCCCTCTCCCCACTACCCGTCCTAGCGATAATATGGCAAACTTTTTGGGTGGCGCCTGAATCCAAAATCAAAAAGCTCATACACATCACATCAATTGATAATGGAGCATGTATTTACGTGTGGTCCAAATGAAATTGATGGATTAGCCAAGAGAGCGAGATGTGGCTAAGCCCACCTGTTTTTTTCTCTTGTTTTTTTTTTTTTTTTTAATTTTACATACGGCAATTTGATAAAGTCAATTATGAATATATTCGAATAAGCGACAATTTCGTGAGTCACCCAAAAAACATAAAAATGATAGCCAGAGAGAAGTCGAGCGTCTCTGGCCAAGACGGAGGCTGCACCTGAGCTGCTGTTTTTTTGTTTTTCTTTTTGTTGTTTTTGTTTTTGTGTTGGCGCCGGCTTTGGCCGCTGGACGCGCCAGGTGCGATAAGACAGCATTCTTCTTCCAGACGCCGGCCCAGAGACGCAGAAACAAGAGACAAGAGACGAGAGATGCCAGTGTGGCCAGGGTCCAGATCGTTCGTACATTATGGCCCTCTAATGCATACACACTTCCAATTATAATTAGTTTATTCATATCCTGTGTCGAAGCTGCAGCCTCATTTGTTGATGGGGCAATCTTAATTCAATTTACTGGCTATCAAAAGCGTCAGTCAATTCGACTGATGGCTACCCTTACCAAATATAATTAAAACCATTTTTTAGATATACCTGTGCTATGAGTTTGGTATTAACAGAGTCATCTATGCTTATGATGTACTTTTCATCTTCTATTTTTCATTGTATGTGTCCTCCATGCATATTTTACTTATATTTAACATATATATTTCAAATAGTTTTTTAGCATTTTATTGACATATTTCCTTTTAAAAATTCACTTATCGATTATTGTTTGTGTCCTCTGTGGTCACTTTGTACTTATATTTTTCATTGTATGAGTTCTCTATGGTCACTTTAAGCTCATTGAACATGTTTATTACAAGCACTTCCATATGCTTTTGTACTCATTTAATATTTTTAATTTATATACATCTAAACTTTACAACTAGACTCTTCTGCGTTCACAGCCAGATGATGTGTCTTCCATGGTTACTTTAATGACATTCATTCTTGAATCGTATAAAGATTTGATTACTTAAAAGGTATCTTCAAATCATAGCTTGACCCACTTGCTTTCAAAGTCTGATGTATCCTAGGCTATTCATATTCTTCTTTCGACTATAAAGACATATATTCTCCATGGCCACTTTAATAGCATACAACATATGCAAATTGTTTGCTTGAAAAGTGTCTTTTGATCTCAACACGTCTACACCGTGTTCTCCATGATCACTTTAATAAGCCAGAAGCCTGCTCTATGGTAACTCTTATCTTATATCACATACATAAATGACGTGTCCTCCATGGTCATTTTAATATCATAAAACTTATACTTGCCCAATTATATAAGCAGGCCAGAAGCAACCTCCTGACCTTAGAGGGCGCTTCTGGCTATACTCTAACCTCATATCATATACATAGAAGTTTTCTTGAAGAATGGCATAAGTTCTTTGATAAGATATTGCAGAGCATGTGCATTTCGGTGTACCGCAGAGAGCTTTCTTTTTTTTCTTGTATTTTGTTTTGGCGCTGGCCACCCTAATGGAAGACTTGTTGACGGTAGTCAAAGGTAGTCACCGTCACAGTCACCGTCACCGTCACAGTCACCGTGACAGTCACAGTTCTTAAGCAGTGACTCAGTTGCAGACAGTTTCGCGTAGCTCGCTGCTGATGTTGATGTGGTTGGGGTTGTGGATGTGAATGTGGATGTGGATGATGCGGGGCCAATTACTCATAAAATGCATGTTAAAAAGGAGCTGAACGAGGACAGGACAGGGCAGGAAGGGGGTAAGAGGAACTGCAGTTGAACAACTGTTGTGCGACGCCTGTCGCTGACTGTTTTTTTTTTTTTTTTGCTTTGTTGGCCAAGTTAACAGAGGTTGAGACTAAGAACTGAGAACAGAGATTGAGACTGAGGTTGAGGCTGAGGCGCATCCGTGTCTCTGCCCTTTGTCATTGTCTTGTACGCTTTGATAAGAGACGAGGTCCACAGACAACGCAGACATCGAGCAATTTGGGAACGTGTCTGAGGTTGATTTTTCATGTTTGCATGTTCCATTTGTCGAGTCGACGAGTCGCCCAGACTGGGAATTAATGAAGCATATAGCATGCATAACGCTCAATGAGCTAGCTCTTGGCGCCATGCCCTTATCTTACAGATGAGCGTGGGCGTAGACTAAGGTTTAGTCTCTACTAAGTTCTATATAGTTAAAACTAGGGTTGTAAGAAAAATCGAAATGATTTTTGGGACTACAGAATGAAATCGATGCAACTTTTAACAATTATCGATCAATCGATCTCTATAAGATTAATCGAAACAACAGCGATTGTAATTGTTAAAACTGAATAATCGAAGTAATCGATTATATTATGATTATTTACAACCCTTGTAAACGCCTCTAGAGTAGCCTGACATCTATAATTGAGAAATGTCAACTACCCAACGCAATGTATCAAATCGAAAAATGTTTCATGTTTTTAGATAGATAACTGTGTATTGTATCTATTAGATACGAATTCATAGAGAGAAAGAAAAAGCAAAGTGAGACGCTATCTTTGTACAAGTTCTAATTGTGTGTCGGCCTAATTGAATTGGGGGACTGCAATTTTGGCAACATATTTTAATTTTCTAGCCGAAAAAGCAACAATCTAATCAGAACTAAAGATCTTTAGCACATATACAGACTATCTGTAGCAGATGCTACCTCATAGATACGTCTAGTTTTTGGACTACTTGCGTCATAAAAGCTAGACGACAAGTCACATGGGCATTATTATTAATTAAATCAAAGTGATTGGTTTAAAGAGGTTTTTTGGTTGTTGTTGTTTTTGGTATCGCTGAGGAAAACCTTCTTAGCTATATATATATATACCTAGAGACACTCGAAACTGAACCCTGCTATTTGAGTGACATTGATATGGACTTGGTTTGAACTTATCTATGCTATTGTATTCGTGATTTAGTATTATTATTATTATTACGACTGACCGTAACATATCTGAAGTCAGTTTTCGACTTCGATTTTGACATGATTATCTAGTAAAGATAACTTGGCCCAAGTTAATTTCATTTATTTTGTATACATTTTATTGTTTGTGATTAGGAAACACATTGAAAACATCACAATGACAAAACGTGATTTGATTTATTTACCATCGTCTCAGCTGCTGACAATTTTGTACTCTTTTAATGGTGTTTAATTAAAGCCAATCAGCGATAAAAACTTATCGTTATATCAGCATGTGGGCATACCTTATAAATATACTTTCTACAATGCGCGTAAGTTAATCAAAAAAGTTAAGAGGTGGTGTTGGTGGGTCGTACTCGTACAAGGCGATACGATATGTCCAAGTGTATTAATCAAATTTAATGATATTTAATTTTTGATTTCTTACTCTATTTGGGTATGGGGGTAAGTACCGGGTGGTATTATCGATTACTCGACTTGTGAAATGTAATATTATCCGATCGTAATGCTAACTAGGTCAATTGTAAGTCAAACATTTAAATTGCGATGATATCTTTTGTATAGAGTAAAGTGCTACAGATATGATATAGCTAAATTGCGATAGTTTACTTTTGAAAGATCTGACAGTTGGGCATCTGATTATAGTATTTTGAACAGGTAATTGGGTCAGTTTTAGGATGGGCATTGACAAGTCCAATTGAAGAATAGTAGACGAGTAGAATAGTTGAATATTAGATTGTGCAGGATTTTAAAGTTTTGAAAATAGAAGAAAAACCTGTTAGGGATATCTTCAGTATAGGAAATAAAGTCAGATATAGACAAATATATCTATATAACAAAACAATTGAATGGATACTCGTTACTGTGGGGGATAAGATTGGAATAGTTTGTATATATGGCATGTTTGATGTTATTACTAATAATGCTGCTGATAATTTTATTTTCCCTTAAGATATGGTATCTTGGAATAATAGAGTGCTTACTATATGAAACGTGATATACATACGTAATATATATCTGTATATATCTGTTATATGCCAATAAGAAAATTCTATTCCTTCAGAGAAAATGCGTTATACAACAGTTTTCATTTTCATAAGACATTTTCTAGGGTTAATTGAGCAATGTTTGAAACTTATGGACAAGTTTTTCAATGTTATATTCAAAAGCTTAAAAAGCTTGTAATAATTTTCGAAAAAAATGAATTACATTTTCGCAATATTTAACTTGAATTGTAGTACAGTTAGTTTTTTTAAGCTGTTTCATGCTGTATTTTTGTTGGGACTTTTTCAGAATGAGCTAAATTATGCTATTAGGTCTATTAAGTCTGTTCCGGTTTCCACTTTCTTCAAATTCTTGCGAAAGTGCATTCTTTTGAAGTGTTCTCATTTTGACTTCTGAAAAGATTTTTCGGATTGATTTCACTTTGCTTTGATCTTGATTTGAACTGATTTCCTTATCAGATAGGATTCAATTCAGTAAGTCAATAGCAATAAGGAAGTCTGAATATTTAAGTGAAACTCAATTCCGTAAAATTTTGACGAAAGTGGAAACCGGAACAGGTCTGATAATGTCTAGATCATTTCAATTTTATTGTAAATGTATGTTTTTCAAATTTATGCGGAATTATTTCGTAGGTAGTATGCAAAACAGGCGGGATTTTAAAATTTTAAAATTTTATTTAAACTTACCTTCTGTTTCTATTTTAGACTGGAACTACAATACCGGAATGTTGTGACTTTACTCGTGATCTTTCAAAGATATAGTTTTAATCTTTTTTGTTGTTGTTGTGTTAAGGAACTGAAGTTTTGAAATGCACACAACGTTGAAGCACTTGCCGACGGTCTTTTCAAACACGCTCCAAGACAATATATATCAGCATATATATATATAACACGTATATAGATTAACAGGTATGCTTTAAAAAAAATGATTTTCAAATAGTTTAACACTCTTTATTTATTTTGAGGCACAAACTCAGCACACACTATTAGTTGATAGCTTTTTGAAAACGAATTCTAAAAAAAACTGAAATATATATATATTTTCGGTTCGAGCGCGACGACCGGGCTCCGTCAGTGCCGCAAGCGAACTACACAAAGAGCAGGCGGCTGACAGCGAAGCCGGTGAAAAAAAATAACAAAAAACAACGCTCAGGTGGGCAACATACAACCGGTTGTTTTTGTTGTTGTTGTTGTTGGGGGCTTTTATAGGCTGCCTGCCACAGTGGCGCATGGGCGTGAGCGAGAGAGCGCGATCGTTGATCGAAACGAACGCTGATCAGTTTGCAGGTGTCGGGCAGGTGAACACAGCTCGCTTCACAGCGCTCCGCCTCTCTCAGCTGCGCGCTCTCTCTTTCTGCCAAGCGGCGGCAGTGCGAGCGAGAGAGCGCATGCTGCGGCCTTCGCATTGGCGCTGCATACAAAACTTGGCCTATGAGCGCTCAAATAATGGCGGCCGGCTTGGGCTCTCTCTCTCTCTGTTTGTCACTTTGCCGCTCTTCATCAGCGTCTCTCTCTCTTGGCTTTGCGTTGCGTGTGTTTGTGTGTGTGTGTGTGTGTGTGTGTGTGTGTGGAATAGCACGTAATTGAATAAGCCTCGCACAAAGTGCAATAAATTTGATTAGCAAAATGGAAATTTATTTTTCCCGACTTTTTGTTTGCTTTCGCATTTGTTTTCCCATTCTGCTTTATTTTCCTCTTTGTTTTTTTTTTTGCCTTTGCTGTTGCGCCTCATAAATTAAATAATTTAGGCCTCATATGCGTAGCGAATTGCATTCTATTGGCCCTATCAAATGTTGCCTTAGTGTTAAGGGCCTCGTTAATGACTTTGTTGGTTTATTGTATACACAATACTGGCCAAGTTAAGGGTCTTTATTGCCTGATACGATTGTAGAGCGGCAGAGGGATTGAGAGACAGCAAGAAGTGTGTCTGACAGACACGAGTTAAGTACTCTTAAACATAATGTAAACTAATCAAAGCGATGTAATTCTAATTTGCTCGATGCCACGCAGAGATCATAAATAATTATTATGAGAAAACGTAATGCTAAGTTTGTTTTATGCATGTATATTTGTGTTTTAATGCACTTTATGCGAATCTATTTGTAACAAACTCGTTAGGCATCCAAATAGGGTCTTATTTAGCAAATTTGTTATAGAAAACATCAGCATGGAAGACTTTTGACAAAGCATACCAATTGATAAAATCAAAGTTATTCAAGAGAAGTTGGAAGTTGCGAAAAAGGTTAAGACACTTAAAGTTGACCGGAAATTGTCTTCGTGAAAAAATCGTTAGAACAGTTCTGGTATGTTTTGGTATTGATATGATATGTACATTCCTAATTTGGTGAACATATTTTCATGTATTCCATTTGATATTCTTATATTAAACCCTAAAAAGTTCCTAAAATTGGGATTTGCTGTATTTTTCTCGTATTAATTTAAAACTACACATTAAAAGCTTCCTAAAATTGTGCTCAGTTCTGATTTATTATATAGCTGAATTCCATGAAAATGTGCAAGATTTATATGTTTGACATCTTAAAGCATAATTTATAATTACTTATGCATGAATTATGATTATACTATGCGTAAGTTAGGCTCAATACCAATTAGCTATTCTTGGTTTGATTTGATGCTTACTTTGTGCATTACTCAAGCCTAAAATACATGATTTGAGCATAGGATTCTCTCAGTGTAGCTTTTGTATTCTAAGCCTAGACATAAAATAGCTGAACAATTGGTTTCAATCACAGGCTAGTTTTAAGATATTTAAGTCAAGGTTTAAACTAGTCAATACTAACTTAAAATAAGTTGTGTGAATATTTTGATCTCCTTTCGGAACATTGACATATACATATATAGAAAATCAATGTCTTTACTATGTTCCGTAGCACAGAACTTATGCGTCAGGGGACAAAAGCTGTAACTATTAATGGCTTGCAACTAAAAGTAATCAAATAAATAATATTGCTACATACTCGAAGCCATTATGTTAGCTGATTATTTCTTTTATTTGCTCCCCATTTGTAACCATTCTCTGATAACTACTTCATTAAACCTCATTTAGCTGCAACTCTTGCACTCTCTTCCTGCGTGATCTCTCCTCTTTTTAGCCAGTCTTTCAGTCGTTGTATTGGCCGAGGCAATAAATAAAGTGTTAATGGCAATTGCATACAAATAGTTTGGTGTTGCCATTATATATGGACATATAATACGAGTATACACCATTGTCGTGGGCCCCCTATAACAAGAAGGTAAACAATGCGACGCTGCAGTCGCTGCACTTTAGCCAATTTCACGCTTCATTTACAAGCGAAATGCAAACAAAAGACTCGACCATTTGGCGGGTTTTCGGGTTCAGGTTCAGGTTCGGGTTCGGACTCGAACTCGGCTTTGAGCATGGGTTCAATGTACAGCAGGTCGGACTTCTGGGGACGCTATCTGCTTACGGTTTTCACGTCCCCATGTGGCCGTGTCAATCAGCTCGTCGCGCAAGGTGTGCGCTCTTTTTTATACTCTGTTTTCCGAAATTTGAAAAAAGGCAATATTGGTTTCAGTGTTATTGTCTTTCCATGCGTATGAACAATATCAAATATGGTATACAAGTTGGCATACGTCACACTCCACCTTAACCAAGAATCACAAATCTCAGTCCCTGCTCGGGCGCCACACATTGTCGGTCCCTGTTCGGGCGCCGTACATTGTCAGTCCCTGTTCGGGCGCCCCTTAACAAATGAGACCAAATAAGTTTCTCTCAAATTAGTAGTACAAAGCGGGCTGGGAACAGAGTATACCACAGTCGTGAGCATCTAAATGCAACGTTACTTGCACCCCTAACTTCTCTCCATATTTGTATAGCTAAGGACAGACTTGACATATAAATTGAACTGAAAACAGAGTATACCAAAGTCGGGAGCATCGTTTTTACTTTTTTTTTTTTTTGGAGTAGTAGCACAGCCAGCTCTAGCCCCTGGTCAGTCCATATGGTCTGAGTCGGAGTCCGACTCCGAATCCAAAACTCTGAGTCTTTGTCTGAGTCCGCTTGAGAGTCGCGCATGCGCGCACGTCCTAATGTAATTATTATCTCAACAATTGAATTTCCGGTCGCGGACTCTGTCTCAGAGTCTTTGGTCTGTGTGTACTTCTCTCTCCTCTTGTGCCTTTGGTCTTGGGACAGATGTCGCGCAAAACGTTACAAATGTGCACTTAATTGCGCAATTAAATAATTTTATTTCTGCTGCGCGTTTTCCTTTTTGCCTTTTCCTTCAGCTTTCCTCAGGCTCCTTGCTGTATCCCCGACTGAAACATTAAGTGCCAGTTGAATTGAGCAGACGACGCGTCGGTCCAGAGACGGACAGAGAGTGTGCTCCGTCCAAGCCAATAGACAAACAAATTGCTGTAATGTGGCTCCTTCCACATTCAATGTGTAGTGTGTGCCCCTATCGCCTATCCGAGGCGTCCTCTTTATTATTATAAAGCTATAATGCAATAAAGCTGACTTCTATTTGTCACCTGGAATGCAGTGAATTATCTTTTAAACGACCAAATGCCATACTTACCTTTTTTTTACGGATCTGCACGAAATTAATTATGTAACTGTATCAAATGAGGCATGGTTGAATTATATAATACCTAACTAAATCTTTTTATGGATCTTCTCAAGTTTTATAGTATTTATACACATATTATAGAAGAACATGTGCAGTATTTTCTTCCTTACTTTGCTTTACGAAGTTTTAAGCAACATTCTTAAAGTTTCAGCTTATCTTTGAATATATCATATTAAAATGTATATTTCACTGTGATTATATTTAATATCATTATACGATTACATCATACTTCTCTATTGCATACATATATACTATATATATATATGTGTATATGACCGCCCATTGAAAGGTTCACTTGCAGTGATAAATATTGCAATTCTCAGATTCAGATTCAGCTTCAGCTTCAACCAATGTCTCTTCTTATCAATGCGCTGCGACAGCGACATGTTTCTCACTAAAATATAAGAAGAAGAAGCATAAGGCACAGGGTGGTATTCGCAATGTATTAAAAAAAAATGTCGCGATTTTATTTCTTAACAACACAGAAATGTTATCTTATCTTATCTTATCTGTAAAAGATTTGCATAAGAAAACTTATTTTTCAACTGATTGGCAGCTACAAGATATAGTGATCCGATTTTGATAAAATTTTATCAACATGTATAGAACGTGTTTTAATTTAGATATAATGAGTTTGGTCGAGATATTTTGAAAAACACAAAAGTTTTTCATACAGAAACTTATTTTTAACCAATCGTTCACATTTTGATAAAAATTTGTCATCATGTATTAACTGTCTTTAAACTTAGGTTTAGTGAGTTTGGTTGAGTTATCTTGAAAAACAAAACCGTTTTTTATACTAAAACTAATTTTTCAGCCGATCGTTATTATGGCAGCTATATATTATAGCGGTCCGATCTGCCCAATTCAACTATAGGTACTACCTGCAATAAAAAGAAGCATCTGTGCCAAGTTTCATCAAGATAGCTATAGAACAAAGTCTTGAAAAACGCATATTAACAGACGGACAGACAGACAGACAGACAGTCGGTCAGACGGACACGACAGACATGACTCGGCTGTTGATGCTGATCACCAATGTAGAATTTTTTTTGAGATGTCTCCTTTAATGCGTTACACATTTCGTGACAAAATTATAATACCCTCTCCTTTTTTGAAAATGTACAAGGTAAAAGTCGACCAAAAATTGATATAACTTTCACTCTCGGCATGATTAGATGGAAGTAAATTTATCTCAGGATCAAATTTACAATTTCAGTTGCAACAATAAATTTCTAGTCTTTTTTAATTCCGCAAAATTTTAAAGAAAGTGGAAACCGGAACAGGCATATCTTACCACTTCTTGCCAATTCTCGCAATGCATCTAAATTCAAAAGACATGAAGCTACTTTATATTTAGTTTGTTTTTGACAATATCTATCTATTGAATTTTATACGAAAATGCTGTATTAATAAAATCGTTGTCAAGTGTTTGTTTACTGATATAGACTTTGGGTATTTTATACTTAGCTAGTTATTATTATAAAGACTATTCTTAGAGATCTACGGCATTGTCAAGTGTCTGCTTCCTTAGGCTCTGTCATTGTTTCAAGTGTTTTTTTTTTATTTTTATTTTTTTGAAGGAGAGTTAGTCAATTATGCGAGCGAACGATGCGTTGGCATAATCTCAGGTCTAACCTAGATAGGTAACTAGCTACCTGTGCCACTCTCTCCCCCTCTTGTTCCATGGCTCCCCGTTACGTAGTGCTATCAAACATGAAACGCAACTGTAAACGATACCAAATTATATTTAATTACGTGCGATTAGTTAGGGTTACTGGAGTCGCGCGATCAAATGTTAGCGATAAGGCAACACCGTCGCCTGTCATTTGGGCCATAAATAGTACCTAGTCGTCTATTTGTATACATACATATATATATATATATATTTTTTATATATATACCTATCCTTAGCGGTTTCAACCAACCCAAAGACCCAACCAACTAACATTAATTCAATTACAAATGGCTGCGTTTGCAACAAAATGGGCCAGGCGTGTGACATAATCACCTCGTCTGTTTTTTTTTTTTTTTCTTTTAGGGAGCTAACAGTTATACTATATATGTAGTATAGAGTCGTAGCCGAGCAATTTCCTTGTGGTTTGAACGCCCACAATTTGGTAATTTGATACGACAATTTGTCTTGCTTTCATTACGACGACATTTTCCAAGCGACAACTGCATTTTCACTCAATTTTCGTGGGCACCAAAATTTGACTTAAGCGGAAACGCGTTATTAACTGGTTTATGCAACCCATAATCGCCAGATTCCAAACCATCGATAAGCAACTAGCGGTTGAGGGTACCAACTGTCGATTACCCGACTTTGACTACACTTTAAGAAACAATTTGATTAAGTTGTCCAAAAATATGGTTTTAATTTTGATTTAATATAGTATTTGAAAGATGCTTACGATTGATTACACAGGTTTTAAAAATAAATAAAGCATATGAAAAGTAGCTGGAAACGGGTTTGGAACATTTTGGGCTACTTTTAGTAAAAGAATAAAGTTAATCAAATTTAAGATAAATAGCTCAGTTGTTACTTAGAAATAGACAGGATTTAAAATACTGAATAAGTTTTTCTCGAAAAAATTAAATTTGTAACCTCAAAAACTACTCAATTTGGAACTGTTGTTATCGATCGAAAACATTAGAAAAAAAAACAGAAAATTCTCGGTTTTTAAGTTTAAAAAAGATTTTGCAAACAGCTGATAGACGCGTGCTAAAAACTACACTTGAAAAACTAAGCCAAAAATTTCACAAAATTTGTTCAACAGTTTTGAAACTTATGCGAAAGGTCCATTTTAAGTAAGTTGTATTGCCTTAAAAATATATTTTTCGCTTACAGCCACATAAGTATGTTGGCGAATCCAAATATTGATGTAAATGTATAAGCTAATAAACTAAAAGTATTTCTTTAAGTGTAGCCAACTACACGACTACCCAATAAGCAGCCAACAATTAAAACGAAAGCGCGGTAATTTCATTTGTTCGTAAATCTAATTGTAGAAAACATGGAAACACACACACTTACACACACACACACACATACACACACACACTTACACACACACAATATGGGCAGCTCGTGAAACTCATGGCTATTCGTAATCGTAATGTAAAAATGAAAAATGCTTTGGTAATTAGTGCGTGTACCGAGTCTGGGGGAATTTTACTTAATTGCCCCTCCATACAGTTTCAGTTTCAGTTTTTCAGTTTTTTTTTAAGTTTTTTTTTTTAGTTTTCGTTTTGTTTTCGGCTTTCATTTTTCGCCTTTTTGTTTTTGCAAATTAATGTATTTTTTTTGTTTTAGGTAATTTCAGTTTAATGTGCGTCAATTAAAATTATTATAGTTTATCTTTTTCATGTTTGGCATTTTTTAGTAAATTAAATATAATTTGTACAATAGGATAGCTTCGCATCGGATCTAATTAGAATATATACATATCTCTGTGGAGGCCATTTAGTATATACTTTTCTGATATATATAATTTGGTATTTAATACCTTGTAGTTATGGAAATTGTTTCCAATTTAGCTTATGTACTAGAAAACCCCAGAAGAACATACCGCAGACATATATATATATATATATATATATATATAGTATTAATTTGATAGTGTATACATAAAACATATCAACATTTACATTTATGACTAAATTTGATGGATTTCATCCGCAAAATCTTCTCAAAATAACAATCAAAATTTGGTTTTGCTGAGAATCTAAAATTTCATCTTTTCATTTTCAGAATTTACTAACTTTTCTTAAATTTATATAAAATATAAGAAAACAACTTTGAATACAAGAACTGAGACTTAAGACTGTTCAGATAGACATGCTGATGCACTGCGTCATCTTCTGATAACTGTTATGGCCTTCTAGCTGACCATTCACAGAGCAGATGTCAAGATCCAGGTTCCTGGTTCCAGGTGTCTGTATGTGTGAGTTTTATAGTATGTGTGGCACAATCTTCGCTTTATCCCTTTGGCGCGTTTACCGCGACCCTCTTCTTGCCACTGGCTCTGCCTCTGTGTGTGTTATTTCTGTCCCTATCAACGCATCGAATTCGTTTGTTTTATAATTGATTAATTAGAGGTCGGCCTTTTCCAAGGGACCCTTTGGCTCTATCGTTAGAATTATAATTGGTCTGCGGCATGTGTTATCCTAAGTAATATCCTTATTTGCTGTTTGTTTGTCTGTCTGTATGTCTGTCTGTCTATCTGCCTGTCGGCAATTTGTTTGGTCTTAGCGCCCAAATTGATTTTATTGACTTGTAAATGATGTTCTCTGTATCTGTCTAACTGCCTGTCTGTCCGTTCGCTATATATGCGATATACGATATACGATACCCGTTAACCATGCACAGTTGCTTCCGTCCATATTCATATCCATGTCCATATCCTTGACCATGTCCGCCAGCTACTGATGTCCCCGCCAGTTAAATTTACGACCATATTTCTCTAGCAATGGCCGTTGCCTCATGTCTTGCATATTCCTGTATCGTTTTATACCTAACAAAATGTTAGTATTATAACTTGATGGGCACATATGTAACGCATGCAAATTTTAATTTACAATTACAGATCTCAACAAAGATTTGATATAGCCTAATCAGCTGCCTTCATTTCACTTGGGTTCCAAAAGTCCAACGCTTTCTAACTGCAAGTTATAGATGCTAAAGTAGTCACAACTTATTATAGTACTGGCCGAATCGAAATTTGTATATCATATTTTATTGAGCAAAAAGCTTTAAGCTCTAGTTGAGTTTATAATCAGACCTCTTTTCATATTCAAGAACTTTTATTTCACATTCTCCTTCGCTTTGGTTTTACGCTATTGAACTGTGAATGATTTGGGATGGGAACAGGCCTGTAAATTTCATGTACTTCACCATGTATTTCATATATCTCTCCCCGATTTAATGCTAAGCTAAACTCCGTCGACTTAAAGTTATATTTTTTTCCCATTTTTCCTTGTTTTCCTTTCCAAGCACAACAAGAAGTAGGTATGTATGTAGGTATGCATGCAGGTAGGTATGTGTGTAGGTAGGTATGTAGGTATGTAAAAGTCTACTTATTTATATAACCCTAAAGGGCATTAGATCTTCGGCATTTTCCTGATGCATAGCAGCTATAGCTGCTTGTTGTATATTAATTTATTGATTTCACGCCGCCATTGCGAAACGCTTATAAGCACTACTTATATCGATGGAGTTGGAGTTGAAGTTGAAGTTGGAGGTTGCCCCTTTGGACCGGTCGGCATCGTCATCGTCATCTGCGTCGGCGCCGGCGCAGCATTAAGAGCTGAGCTCACAATTAATTACTTTTTGTAATTAGTTGCAAATTTTTATTGCCTAGGCTGCATGTGGCAAGCTGCAATGTGGCACTAGCTTCTGCTGCAAGCGAGTCAGAGTCATAAGAGCCATAAGTACCTCAAGATGACTACGAACCGCATTAAGATTGATAACGAGCTAATGAATGTAAATTTTATACTTTTAGTCAGTCAGTCAGCGAGCCTGGGAGTCCATCATATCTTGTTGTTATTGTTATTGTTATTGTTACTAGAGTTTTTCCAGTTTCCCTCAGAGCTTTTGCAAATTAAATTTCGCACTAAGCACGGCTTCCGTTTACTTTTTTTTTTTTGTTTTTGTTGCCAGACAGACACTCGCGCCAAAACAAAATACAGTCAAAATCCAATAAAACACAAATGACATAGCTTAAAATGCATATAGTATTAGGCATTGTCCACTTATTTAATATAGCTACTAATTTAGATACAAACTACATAAAGCTAATGTCGTTAACAAACTTTTTAAGAACGTTGAGACTCAAGTGTTTATTTAATTTAAATTTTGGTATTCTTTAAGCGATTTGTATAATATTCGAAACGATTTCTTTCGACATATTTTTTGGCTAGACTATAACGATTCATCTGTACTTCATTTTTAAGAAGTAACTTTCAAAATGAGAAACAAATGAAGAGTATTGAACAGAAGTATTCTACTGAAGATAAATGAAAACCTTTTTACTGCGAAAATGTTGATATTCGAAGTCCAATAGGGCTTTCTAGCTTAGACTTCTTAGTTTGGTTTATTTTATGATATTTCTCGACTTTCTTTGGTTCTAAAATAAAATAACCAAATTGAAATTGAAATGTTACTTTTAATTAAAACTTAAATTTGTGCTTTGTCAGTACATCAAGCTAAGAAAAATGGAATAACAGTTATGCATTGTTATATGCTAAATAGTTGGTTGGGAACTAATTAAAGAGTTTCCATTAAGGGTATGCGAATCCAGAGTATTTAAAGTTGTGAGTACAATTGATTCTCCAACTAACTTTTCACGGTACCTCATACCATAGATCAAACAGATTAAAATTGATATTTTTCAGATATGCATCTAAAAATCTGTACTAACTTTTTTATATAGTGTAGCAGCTGAAAATTAAAATAAACTTTTTGCAATCATCGTAGCTTTGATACATGGAAAGTGTTTGGTGGCCCTGAAAAGGACCGATGATAATGAAGTCAATTAGGCGTATGGATGATATCCTGTCCGTTTACCAGCAATAGCATGTATCCTTGAAGTTCCAGGAGTTCTTTCTGGACAGTAGAGAAAGTGGCTTCAACACGATTCAACTGCAAAAAATTGTTTTTAAATTTATATTGGCTTGAAAAAAGAACAAAATAAAGATGAAAAACTTAAATTTAGAACTTATATGTACGTACGGATGCTGTTAATCCAAACTATATATATACTTTGTCGGAGATGCCTTCATATGCCTGTTGCATACTTTTCAATTATTATTCTCCTTTTGACTATTTTAAAATGTATATTTTTATTTTACATCCTTTAAGAACATACAAATTGACAAATAGTAGAATTTATGTCCCTCAGCCAGGGACAAAGCTAACAAGTTATGTTTTTAAATGCACTTTCATTACATTCAGTACAAATATACTCAGTTTCAGCTTCAAAATGGCTCAGGCTGTGCGAAAACAAGCTGAGAAATTAAACGAAACTTAAAAAAACTGAATTAGCTTATGCTTTGCTTTTCTTTTTCATGATTTGTGGTTTTGTTTTAAATTCATTTTGCAAATTAAAACAAAATACCATTTTCAATCCTGTTAGCTTTTGATACATGTGTCAACTTTTACTTGTATATAAAAAATATTTCTTATACTCATTGAAAAGTATTTGGTGGCCCTGAAAAGGGCCGATGATAATGAAGTCAATTAGGCGTATGGATGACATCCTGTCCGTTTACCAGCAATAGCATGTATCCTTGAAGTTCCAGGAAATCTTTCTGGACAGTAGAGAAAGTCCAATAAATACGATTCAACTGCAAAAAATTGTTTATAAATTTATATTGGCTTGAAAAAAGAACAAAAAAAAGATGAAAAACTTAAATTTAGAACTAATATGTACGTTTCGAATGGATTTTTACTTTAGACTGATACATTTGTCTAGAAAACTTGGCTACTTTGCTTTTTGGCTTAGAATTGAAAAATTTCGCCTACTTTGATAATTTTTTTTTTCTATTTTCAAAGCAAACTAGCTAAAGAATTCTGTAGTCAACTGGGAACATAATCAAACAATGCCAATTAGTCATTAAAATAACTTGCAATAATTAAAAAAATAAAAAACTAGTCAAAATATCAATTGTTATTTACAATCCAAGCAAAGCCATTACTTTAGATGGCCCGGGTCTCGAACCCTGAACATTTTTGCTTACATATTGAACCACATTTCGTTTAAAAAGTTTCGATTATTTTGATGATAGATGGTAACAATTAGGCGTTCTATACGTCAGCTGCTTAACAGTGCCCAGTAGATAGCATGGAACTCGAACCCTGAAAGTTTTTTGCTTAATTATTCAAAGACATTTCATTTCAAAACTTTCGAGTATTTTGTTTTTATCTCTAATGCACAAACTGATCTATGTAGATGGTAACACTTAGGCGATCTCAACTACAGTTGGGACTCGAACCCTGAAAGTTTTTTGCTTACTTATTGAAAGACATTTGATTTCAAAACTTTCGAGTATTTTGTTTTTATATCTAATACACAAACGGATCTAAGTAGATGGTAGCACTTAGGCGATCTTTACTGCAGTTGCTTAACAGTACCGAGTAGTGGTATTGGTAACGGATAAAGAGAAAGAGGAGGAGTAGAGGAGGAGTGGCCAAGGCAATGCAATTACGAGATGCAGAAGCTACTTGGTAACAATATATTGGTAATTAAATAGATGGGTCGAGGGCTCATCATAAGTTTTGAGGCGACGTTGACAAATGAGTTCATCAGCAGCTACTCTTGCGGCAAGCGGCAAGCGGCAGGCAGATGCTGTTTGGCAGCGGCAGAGTGAAAGAGAGGTATATATGGAGAGAAAGAGAGGACGACTGCGCTGAATTAATTTTTAAAGTGAAAAGCGATTTATTTTCGCCATTTGCGGCCAGCGCAGCCGTTTAATAAACAATTTAATAGCGCGCATAAATTTCAAGACAAGATATATAATAAACCCATTTGTCTTTGGGTAGAGCCCAAGCAGGCACCTCTTAAGCCTTAAAGACCTTATACTTATTATATAGTATATACCTTATGCACATGCCAAGACTTATTCGAGGTTATTAAATTATGCGGCTCAAGCGTATAAAAATAAACCGTAGCAAATGTAGGACGACCCAGCAGAGAGCACACACTATGTTTCAACATTTCTATATTTAACGAGCCCTAATGGAACCCCAACAGATTCAACCTAACCTCTTTTCTCACTCCTCACTCCTCCCGCTATTTGTTGACTTTCTCCTAACTAACAAAATTAGACGCGAGTCGGCTTCAATTAATCAGAGATATTCATATAAATCAAGTGCCATAAAAGAATGACACAGCGTGAGATACTCCAAGAAGACTATAGACCCTATAGACACCATCTGACCCAACACAAAAGATGAATATTTAATTAGGAACAAATTAAGAATGCAAATAATGTGGAACTACCGTGGAGAGGGCGTTGCACGAATGAACTTCGACTTCTCCTATATAAAATATATATATATACATATATTCGATTATTAATAGATACCCTTTATAATTAGTGGCATACAACAAAAGCGCAGACCAATCATCTGCTCGTGGGACGTCCATTATTGGGGTTCCCTATTAGTTAATTGGTGGGGACGGAGGGGGGCAACGTTTTTTTTATTTTTTATTTTTTGATTGCCATCCGCACAGCGCGTGCTGCCAGATTCCTTATCTGATTTGCCATAGCTACATAGATTTTTGTTTACATTGTCTTCTCTATTTGAGTTTTGTCTTTTTTCGATTCTTATCGATTTGACACTTCTTACTGTACTATGCCCCTTCAAATGGAGCCGCTTCAGCTGCAGTTTGCGGCATAATTGAGGTCATCATAACTGCTCATTTAGGGCTGCTTTCATAATGTTTTGGATAATAATAATAATGCTTTTCTTTCCCAAAAAAAAGTCCTGCAAAACCACAACCTTTGATTCCTTTACTTTGTTTATCGTTTTCTCTTTTCTATATTTGTTTGTTGTTTATCCCTGGGAAAAGTGAAAAGACGATAGCTGGGAACCTACATGCCAAGTTTAGTGTAAAGAGATTTTGAACAGACGGATGCCAAATCGACTCGGCTGTTAATCCAAACTAAATATATACTTATGTCGGAGATGCCTTCATATGCCTGTTGCATACTTTTCAATTATTATTACCTCCTTTTGACTATTTTAAAATGTATATTTTTATTTTACATCCTTTAAGAACATACAAATTGACAAATAGTAGAATTTATGTCCCTCAGCCAGGGACAAAGCTAACAAGTTATGTTTTTAAATGCACTTTCATTACATTCAGTACAAATATACTCAGTTTCAGCTTCAAAATGGCTCAGGCTGTGCGAAAACAAGCTGAGAAATTAAACGAAACTTAAAAAAACTGAATTAGCTTATGCTTTGCTTTTCTTTTTCATGATTTGTGGTTTTGTTTTAAATTCATTGTGCAAATTAAAACAAAATACCATTTTCAATCCTGTTAGCTTTTGATACATGTGTCAACTTTTACTTGTATATAAAAAATATTTCTTATACTCATTGAAAAGTATTTGGTGGCCCTGAAAAGGGCCGATGATAATGAAGTCAATTAGGCGTATGGATGACATCCTGTCCGTTTACCAGCAATAGCATGTATCCTTGAAGTTCCAGGAAATCTTTCTGGACAGTAGAGAAAGTCCAATAAATACGATTCAACTGCAAAAAATTGTTTATAAATTTATATTGGCTTGAAAAAAGAACAAAAAAAAGATGAAAAACTTAAATTTAGAACTAATATGTACGTTTCGAATGGATTTTTACTTTAGACTGATACATTTGTCTAGAAAACTTGGCTACTTTGCATTTTGGCTTAGAATTGAAAAACTTCGCCTACTTTGAATAAAAAAAAGATTGCTTGTGGTACATGCGTCCGTCCGTTCGTCTACCCGTTGAAGCGAAAGCAATCAAACTTGGAATACTTGCTAGCTTATACCATAGACAGACAAAGTGTGAAGATTTCAACCGATGTAAATTGAATAAATAAAATCCAACATTTAAGATGTAGTTTTAGTTTTAAAATCTTTTCTGCAAGTGTATATACTTATGTGTTGGGCATCCAGAAGATAGCATTTCTTACTGGTTTTAATTGGACTTAGTTTAGCTATAATTTCATTAGATCATTAGACTTTGGCATCCTATCGATGGCTTTATGAGGCGGCATTTTAGCGGGAAGCGACTTTCAAGGGAAGCACACAGCACTGAAACAACTTAATTAAGGCTGGCAAAGAGAAAAGCAGAAACAGTTGGAGAGTCTTTTGTGATTGGGATCGAAGGCATCAAGCAATTTGTATGCGGCCATCTCGGACAGCAACAAGTCATTTCACACTTTGATCACGCTGCAAAAGCTGAACAGAGGCAGTGGCAGAGGCCGAGGCAGCTGCAGGCCTGGTCTTGGTCTGGGTTTTGGTCTTGGTCTTGGTCTGGGCAGGATCTGTGTTTGGGTTGCCATAAAAGGATGCCCAACAAGAAGTTTGGAATGTGCATGCGTTGCATGCCCCATGCCCCCATGCCACATTGGCTCATGCATATATTAAAAGCCCAACATTCGCCCGCGCAGCCTGCTGAATTGGAATTGAAGTCGGAGTTGGAATTGGAATTGGAGTTGGTACTGGAGTTGAAGTTGGACTTGGCAACGAGGCACCTTCACCAGTAATTAACTTGTTTCAATAATTACGCATGCGCATTTGCACATGTTCCATTCCTCTCTCTTGGCCAGTGCCAGTTCTCCAGTTCGCCAGTTCTTCATGGCTTCAGTCGAACTGTTTGCCTGTTGCCAACTCTTAACAAGATTTTTGCATTGCGTGCGCATTCAAAAGCGACAACAGACTCCGTTTCTCCAAATACTCTAACTTTGGCTATTATAGCTGCCTAATCAAAACTTTAAAACCAACAAAAATATAGCTCAATCGAACTAAGACAAAACGCACAGAAACGCTGATATCAACGTTTGTGTTAAAAAAAAAAAAACGTTTCGTGATTTTCTACTTTTATCTTAATTAAGATTTTATTTATTTCAAAAAAAATAAACCTATAAAAGCATCTCTATTGAGTAGCTCCAAAGTATTACAAGAAAAATTGAAAATAAAGTTGGCACTCGATAGTTTCAGCTATCGATAATATCGAAACAAACACGAAGCCAATAAATGTGCTTATGAATTTTTGGAAATTATAATGTTGGTCTTAGTTCATTTGTGTTTGTGCTTAAATGAAGTTTTTAGACTAGATAATGTTTACAACGAGTGTAAGGAATATATCGTCATAAAAAAACATCGATGTTTTAACAAGAAGTATCGTTCTGGTTCGATATGATATTGGTTTTGGTATATCGCCTTCATTTCGATATCCTCTTCGACATATCGAATGTTAATTTTTTAAATTTATTTTTATTTTGAAGACTCAAACTCATTTATATTTTAATTTTTTAAATAAAATCACATTTGGACTATTAGTAAATAAAGCTATAATGCAGTGATTCCAAGTGCTCTATACTTTTAATTTTTGAAAATTTTCAATTTTCTATTTTAAGCAAAATGCAATTAAATTCTAGCATTTTTACGCATAAGATATCTTACCAGTAATATATCATATGATATTGTTATAGTTTCTGCTATATCCTTTTCAAGGCAATATCGACATTGATATTTTAACAATTGTTTTCCCAAAAACGTTTTCAAAGCGCATGCGAAATTCGCTTTTTTTTATCGACAATTTTCTATACATTTCTGATGTTATTTGGTGGAAATTTATGCAGCAGCCGCCGCTTATTAAGCAGTCCATGTCCCGTGTCCAGTCTCCATCAACAGCTGTCCCAGTGTCCCATTGTCTGTGTGTTGTTGTACGCTGTACGTTTGTCCATTTGTCCATTGTTGTCTGTTGTCTGGTGTCCATTTTGGCCCCGTTGTCCATTGAGGTGGCAGGCGGCACTTAATTATTGATAGCATTACAAACGTGGTTCACTGGGTCACAGCTTGTCCAATGTCTACGTCCATGTCCATGTCCAAGTCCAGGCATACCTTTTATTTCGAGAGAGATCTTCATTTGTGCACTGTTAACAATTTTACTTTATTCGGGCATCTAAATAACAAAGAATTTTTTATTTTTTTTGGTATACACAATTACAAATAAACCAAGACAAGCCCAAAATATTTAACAATCAGAGAGAGCACGAGCAACAAAGGGGGACGGGGAATAGGGGGTGTGGGTTATATTGGATTGGGTTGGGTTGAGGAGTTTCTACAAATTGCTTGCGTCTATATCATGCACCTCCACATCTTCCATGCCGGGAATGCTTTTGACAGCTTCATTCATATCAGCTGCTGAACCCATGCCGCCGCCAGACAAGCTCATGTTTAAGCCGCCCATGCCTCCCATGCCGCCCATGCCGCCCATGCCGGCCATGCCGCCCATGCCGCCCATGCCGCCCATGCCGCCCATGCCACCCATGCCGCCGATGCCGTCCATGCCACTCAAGCCGCCCATGCCATCCATGCCCATCTCTCCTAGTGCTGCCAGTGCCTCCATGCCGCCCATGCCGCCCATGTCCAAGCCGCTCAATGCATCATCCAATCCGCCGCCGCCGCCGCCGCCACCGGCGCCGCCAGCAGCCAATGCAGCCAAGCGATCTGCACCACGCTGTTCCGTAATGACAACCTCGGTGGTGCTCAACAATGAAGCAACTCCCGCTGCATCCTGTATGGCCGTACGCACAACCTTGGTGGGATCAATGATGCCCTTGGCTATAAGAGGGCCAAATTCATCCTTCATTGCATCATAGCCAAAGTCACCGCTGCCATTCATGACCTTGGCCACGACCATGGCTGCATCGACGCCCGCATTCCGTGCAATGGTCATGCAGGGAATGCGCAGCGCATTGCAGATTATATCAATGCCCTGCTGCAGATCATCATTATCGGGCACCATTTGCTCCAGATGTGGTATGCAACGCAGTAGCGCAGTGCCGCCACCAGGCACAATGCCCTCCTCGATGGCAGCACGTGTTGCATTGAGTGCATCATTGACACGATCCTTCTTCTCACCCACCTCCACCTCGCTGGTGCCACCAATGTGTATGACGGCAACGCCATTGGTGAGCGTGGAGATACGCTGACGTAGGCGTGACTTATGTTCCGGCTTGGTTGTGGGATCCTGGAGTTGACTCTCCAGCTCTTGTATGCGTTTCTTTAGCAGCTCGGGATTGGCTTGGCCTTTGAGCAGCATGGTGTTGTCCCTGCTAATGACTACTTCACCCACCTGTCCGAAATCCTTGACCATGGCCGTTTCAATCTTCAAGTAGTTCATGTCATCACCAAAGACGGTGGCGCCTGTCGCAGCAGCTATATCGCCCAGCAGCTCCTTGCGGTGCTCTCCATAAGCAGGCGCCTTCACGGCGCATATCTGCAGACCCACCTTGAGGCGATTGAGCACCAGCGCATTGAGTGCCTCGCCATCAATGTCCTCGGCAATGATGAGCAAAGGACGACGATCACGCAACGAGTTCTCCAAGGGCCGCACAATTTCTTTCAGAGATTTGATCTTCTTGAGCGTGATCAGGACATATGCATTGGCAAACTCCACTTTGGCGCCTTTGGGCGTATTCACAAAGAAGGGTGAGATGTAGCCCGTATCGAATTGCATGCCCTGCAGCACCTCCAGTTCATCCTTCAGCCTTTTGCCCACTCGCACCGTAATGGTGCCCTTGCGTCCCACACGATCCGTTGCCTCGCCAATTAGACGCCCAATCTCGGCATCTCCATTCGCCGAGATGGTAGCCACCTGTTCGATCTCGGCACGCGTCTTCACCGGACGTGACATCTCCTTGAGCTGCTGCTTTACTTCCTCCACGGCCATCATAACACCACGTCGCACCTCTATGGGATTGGCGCCACGTGTGATTTGTGTAAAGCCCTCCTTGGCAATGCAACGTGCCAGCACAGTTGCCGTTGTGGTGCCATCGCCTGCCGTCTGATTTGTATTGTCTGCGACATCTTGAACCAATCTGGCGCCCAGCTGCATATGCTGATCCTTTAAAGAAATCGCTCTCGCCACCGAGACGCCATCTTTGGTTATCTTTGGCGATGTCCAGGGTCGTTCCAGTATGACACTGCGACCCTTGGGTCCCATGGTTACAGCCACCGCATCTGTCAGGACATCTACGCCTTGTATCATCCTGGCACGCGCCTCTGCTCCGAAGCGCACATCCTTGGAGTAGACTCGAGTAAACAAACGACTCGACCGTACCGCCTCACGCACATATGAACGAAACATTTCGAAAGATTTTTCAACAATTTTTTTTAAACGAATTCAACTATTTATTTTTTAATATCCTTGTTAAGAGCAAAACTATTTTTTCGTATTTTTGTGTAAGCACCGACTCTCTCTACTTGAATGCGACAAATGTGAATATAACACTGGCTTTCCTGATAGAATACACAGAACGTTGGCACGTTAGCCTACTTTGAGTTCAAAATTAGAAATTTTTGAATATTATACTTTTGCTGAGTATAATATTATTTATTCACGAAATGTGTAACGCTTTGAAAAAGACATTGAAGGACGGGTATATTCTTGATCAGCATCAACAGCTGAGTCGAACTAGCCATTTTCGACTATCCATCTATTTAACTGTTCTATGTGAACTGGCTTCTCTTTAAAGCTATTTTGTTGAAACTTGGCACAGATGATTATCTAAGTTGCACTAAGCACATATGTCAGAATCGGTCGGATCGAACCACTAGAACATATAGCTGTCATAGAAATGAACATTTTGTTTTTCAATATAACTCGACCAAACTTATCAATTCTGAGCCTTAACATTTTATTAACATGTTTGCAAAATTCTTACAAAATCGTTCTACTATATCTTATAGCTGTCATAGGAACAATCGGTTGGAAAAAGAGATGAATGAAAAACTTGTTTGTTTCCCAAGCTATCTCGCCCAAGCTCACCCTAACTTTGTCTTATAAGGTTTTTGTTATTTTGACTAAATTTGGCTTCAAATCGGAGGACTGTATCTTAAACCTGCCAAAGGAATAATCGCTTAAAATATGAGATGTTGCAGGAAAAACTTTTTTGTTTATATAGATATCATAACCAAACTCATTTGTACTTTATCGTCTTATGTTACACACATGTTAAGCTTGGAAAAAATTGAGCGACTATATCTTAAAGCTGTCATAGGAAGAATCTCTCGAAAATTGAGTTTTTATCAAAAGTTTTATGTTCAAGAGGTACGATTAGTATATTCTGATCTTTCTATCTTTGACTCGCATATATGGTCCATTAAGCAATGAGGATTAGCACGATTATATTTTATGATATTTTCAATATTATCATATTGATATTTTATCTTATCGACAAAAAAAAATATCGCGAACAACAGTTCTAAACTACGTATACCCTAAAATCGGAAGCGAACTTTTAATATGCATCAGAAAAATTAATTATTTATTTAATAAGTCAAAAACAAAAGCTGATTTTTGTTTAATCCAAGATTAATTTCAAGTGTTTCTAATCGTAATTGTTTTTCCACTAGAAAAGTTTAAATAACCGAACATTCAATCGTCTTCCAGAACTTAAAACAGCTTAAAGTTTTAATTTTGAATGAGAAACACATACATTTTCATGATAAAATGTCTTCTCGGTTATTTGTTTAAATCTTAAAGTAAAAAACATTTTCAATCCTTTGATGCATGTGTCAACTTTTATTTTGTACCATATAAGAAAATACTTTAAACTCTTTAGATACTTTGTGGTGGCCCTGAAAAGGGCCGATGATAATAAATTTAATTAATCCAGGTAATATCCCGTCCTTTTACCAACAATAGCATATATCCAGGAGTTCTTTCCGGAACACCAAGGCCTAACCGAACAGTGCTTCAATAGCGACAAAGTAGCTTCAGACTGAGCTTCAAAAAAAAAAAACAAAAAAATAAGATATTTAATTTGGAGAAGAGACACGTTTCGAATGGCTTACAAATTAAGACTAAAACATTTGTCTAGAAATCTTGGCTACTTTGCTTTTTGGCTAAGAAGTGCAAATCGTCACCTACTTTGATTTGAAAATGACAAATCATGAACAAGAGCCAATTTTGTGCTCAAATCGGTTCAGTTTTTCTTGGAGTTAGTTGCAGTTAAGAAAGAATGCAAAAATTTGAACAGAACAGTTTTAAGATATTTGAATTGAAGAACTTTAATTAGTTTCTTGAATTACTCAAATTTTGTCCCGTCAACAGATTTCTATAAATTGGAAGAGTATAAAGGTACGATAAGTATATTCTGATCTTTCGATCTTTGAGTCGCATATATGGTCTATTAAAACAATGAGGATTAGCACGCTTCTATTTTAATTGGATTTTGGTAATGTATTAATTATATTTTTGCTCAGCATCGATTGGAATACACAAAAGCAAAGATCATGACCAATTGAATATGTGCTGCTTAGTATGATATTTTCTTAATATTATTGTGTTCAGCGGCATGCTTCACATCTACGTAAGGTGCTTTCTAGAAAGAAATGAATTGGTTAGAAAAATAAGTTATTTTTGTTAATGTTAGTGTTTTTTTTATGTAAGTGTATTGCGTTTGTGAAATGTCCGTCTGTCTGTCTGTCCGTCTGTATGGACACAGCTTTTTTTCCACAGTTTTGAAGCTAGAGCAACTAAACTTGGTATACATGTTGATATATACCAGAGGCATTTCTGACTCCGCAAAGTGGCTAAAAAACAGAGTATATCGCAGTCGAGTGCATCCGACTGTAGCAACTGGATTTTTACTCTTACATTCGGTTTCATTTTCCGCCAACTGTTGCGACAACATAAAAAAATCTTTCTGTTTTGAGATAGCACAACGCTCCTGCAATGATGGCAGTTTGAGATCAGCCTGGATATGTTGATCCTGGATGTTGCTATTAGTTTGTCTGATTATTTGTCCATCAGCTGTTATTATTGTAGAGCTAAAAAACAATCCACAATCCAATCTGCATTGGATTTCGACATGAGTACATATTATAAATCTTTAGTTTAGTTCTTACTTACGTATCGCTCACGAATTTATAATTCTCGTATGGCTTTTCTATGGAACTATTGCGAGTACGTGTCTTATGTTCTCTGTAAAATATTTTGCGTGTTTATATTTAAATTCAAGTAGTGTATAAAGTGCACTTACTCTGCTTTCTTCCACATTGTTAATTCTTGTATTATGAAATATAAAATACAAATTCTACTTAGGTTTTTGTGTTACAAGTCAATGCCTGCCTAGAGTCTGAATGAATCGGAATAAAATTGATATGCGACAGGATTTAGTTGTTTGAAATTTTTAAAAGGCTACTTGTTCAACCAAACCTAACTCAACTATAATGAAAATCAACTTACAAAGGGACTCTCCAGTTTCTACTTAGCTTTTGTGATTTCAAAATAATTCTTTTAAAACTGCAATCGTTTTTACTTTTTAAAAATCAATTTGAATACTTTATGTCTATCCGTTTGTCCGTCCGTATGAACACCTTTTACTCCCTGGGAACTTTTTACAAATGGGAAAAGGGAGTTATAAAGTACTGCAAATGTGTGTAACAGGCAGAAGGAGACATTTCCGACTATATAAACTATATATATTCTTGATCAGGATCAACAGCCGAGACGAAGTAGCCATGCCCGTCTGTCTGTCCGTCTGTCTGTATGAACGCGTCGATTTCAGAGACTATAAGAGCTAGAGACACCAAACTTGGCATGCAGGTTCCTGTATATCATGCGCAGATCAAGTTTATTTCAAATTTCGTATCGTAAGTATCTTCCGAACTCATCCATCTGTAAATTGTTTCAGTTTTATGTTAAGTGCTTAGCCTACTTTTACTGGATAATTCTTAGAAGAGTTTAGGTGGGTTTTGTTAGGGTAAAAAAGTAAAATTCTTAGAACCGATCTTTATCTTGCTACCTAGGTATATAAACATATATAATTTCATTTTATTTGTTTTAAAGCTTTTGATTTTGCCTTAGACCTTGGTTGGTGCACATACGAGCACTATCATCTAGTTTTGGATGTTCGTGGCTATTATTTCCAAATTTCTTGTTAGATCTACGCACTTTTCCAATTAATTTCATTTCCGTTTCGTAGCTGCGGCCTAGAAACATATGTTTCAATCTTCAAAAGGTAGCGAAAACATAGAATCAATAATTAAGAAATGTCAAACATAAAACGAGAGGCCCGCATCGAGTCCGATAAGAAGGAACTAGAACTAGATAGGGGTAGGGGTGTTCTTCCTATCGTTAACCTTTTTTTTTTTGTTTTTTTTTTTTTTTGTAGCTCGCGTGACAAATCATAATTGATTGTTTGCTTAATTGAATTGGAGGCTGATAAGTGTCCCCAAGAAAAAGAAAACTCTGTTGACAGGATAGATCAGAGTGGGCCTCAACTCGTGTCTATAAACTGACTCATGCCACCCACAAAGCAAAGCCACATGACTCATGTGATCCCATAACTAAGCAACTACAAATGGCAGACACAAGTTCGAACACGTTAATAAATTGTTAATGGTTTTATCACAGCTTTGAGTTTACAATATCGCCTAATACGCACAGCAACAACACCAACAACGATCGTCATAAAACTAATGATACACAAGAACCAGGGGGGGGGGAGCCATAGATAAGCGGAGTTTGCCCCCGAGACAGTTTTTTTTGAATCGTTAAACGCATTAGTCACATTTGCCTGGACAGATGGGAAAGTGGAACTAGGTTTTGCTTATGGCAGCTGCGTCATCCAATGTTGAGTCCACAGATCAGCTCCGGATTAAGGAAAAGCGAGAAAACTTCGGATAATATTGAAATCTGTTGAAGGATTACCAAAGTGTATTAGAATGGAGCTTGAAAAAGTTTTCTTTACTTAATATAACAGATCTTAGAAGAGAAAGGTAACATTTAGAAACCTATAGACTTACCATTTGATCTGAATATCAATACATCCAATCCATGGTTAATAAAGTACCAATCTTGATAGACTGCGACTTATCTTCAATTTTCATCATAGCATATGTTTCAGGTTAGAAAGCATGTGGTGTCCCTGAAAACGTCCGATTACCACCAATAGCATATATCCTTGAACGGTATTCAATTCTTATTTGAAAAAATCAGTTTTCAATTATTGATTGAAAAAAAAAAACACAAAATAAGATTTTTAATTTGGATTTAGGCAAGACACGTTTCGAAAGGATATCCCGTCCCTTTACCACCAATAGCATATATCCTTGAACGGTATTCAGTTCATATTTGAAAAAATCAGTTTTTGATTGATTGAAAAAAACAAAATAAGATTTTTAATTTGGATTTAGTCAAGACAATTTTTGATTGATTGAAAAAAAAAAACAAGATTTTTAATTTTGATTCAGGCAAGACACGTTTCGAAAGGATATCCCGTCCGTTTACCAATTGAACGGTATTCAATTCTTATTTGAAAAAATCAGTTTTTGATAATTGAGTTGAAAAAAAACAATATAAGATTTTTAATTTGGATTTAGGTAAGACACGTTTCGAAAGTCTTATAACTGAAGACTGATATATTTTTCTAGAAAACTTGACTACTTTGCTGTTTGGCTATGAATTGAATATCTTTGTCTACTTTGATTTAACTTTTTTAATTTTCAAATAAGTAAACAGGCCTGTTTCCGTTTTTGTTTAGATACCGCGAATTGAATTCAGTTTCATTTGATCAAGAATTGAAGAGCAAGTTACCATTGAGATAAGATTCAATTCGCTAGATGAACATTAAAGAAATTTGTAGTATTTAAAGAAATTTTCATTCCTCAATATGTTGCCGAAAGTGGAAACAGGATAATATCAATATTATATAGAACTAGGGCTAAATATTTGATTCAAATATGTATACATTTCTTACATAACCAACTCGTTTCAACTCATGTTTTTTTCTTCAACTGTACCGGAGGTCCTTAATGCTTTATATAGCGTTTCTCTAGGGAAACTAAGAAATTGAAAACCCTAAATCAAAGAAAGCTTGGCTTAAAGCTCTAGAGCTCTTAACTGAGGCGTATAGGTCGCAATATGTAGGGGGCAGCTACTAGGGGACAATATTGTAAGTGTATAGGTATAGGTTCTCCTGCATAAGGAGATCGTTGCATCTGTCAGCGACAAAATCAACTCATCAACGTTGACAGGGGGCCTTTATGGCTTGTGGATGGCTAACTCAAAATAGCTCGAGGTCTGTGCAATTGACGCGTGATTGGCATGCAGAGCTGTCATCCAACCCCAGCCAAGTCAAGAGGCAAACCACAGCATCCACTCAATGTACGACCCAAAAATAGGCATGCCAAACAGCACCATCAAACCACTGAACCACCGAACCACAGCACCACAGCAACACAGCACCTCAATATCCTCAAGACACTGTCAAACGAGTTGAAGTTGTGGCTCGCCAGTTTTAGTCGAAGAAGCGCGAATGCTGTCTTTGAGTTTTTAGGAGGTGTCAGCTACTTGGTATGGATAGTATCGTATCAATATGATATGGTCTGGCTACGGGTACTCGTATCTCATAGCTCGTACCTCGTACTTGGCACTCATTTAGCAATGCATATTTTAAATTAATATTATTAAGACTCTTACCCAAAACGGGTAAAACTTTACAAACTGTAATTCTTAATTGGAATTCAACAGACTCCAAAGACTTATTGAATTTGTTTCCAATTAGTATTATTATAGAAAAAAACACATGAATGCTGCAAATTGTTGTCGACATATGTAAAGATCATATTTATTACAAAACACTTCCTAATTTGAATGTGTTTCCAATTAGTATTGTTTTAGAAAATCTTAAGAATGCCGCAAATGGTTGTAGACATAAGTAAAGATCATATTTATTACAAAACACATATTTATACCTTCCTTTAAAATATTTGAATTGGATAACTTTAAGAGTTAAAACACAGATGTCCGACTTATTGTTTTTATTTCCAATTAGAAGTATTAATATAGAAAAACTGAAAAGCTCTACAAATTGTTGTCTCATATCATATTTATTAGAAAACACTTCTTACATTTTAGTTGCTTAACTTTAATATATATATTTAATTTTTCGAATTTGTTTAAAATTAGAAATATTATTATAGAAAAACTTAAGAAATTTGTGTCCTCAACAAATATCATATTTAATACAAAACACTTTTTTCTTTCCTTCTGCCTGCTGAGACGGGGGTAAAAGATTCTTCCATAACTTTGGTTTTACTTATCCGATCGAAATGAAATTTACGCATCCGATCAACATTGATTAAACATATATGTGAATCAAAGCTTTATCTTTAAAATTGTGGCTGTGGGAGTTTTTTGCGATTTGCGGGGGTGCAGGGGGGTGCATCCGAAATTTGAAATAAACTTGTTCTGCGTATGGTATACAGGAACCTGCATGCCAAGTTTGGTCTCTCTAGCTCTTATAGTCTCTGAGATCTGTGCGTTCATACAGACAGACAGACGGACATGGCTAGTTCGTCTCGGCTGCTGAATCTGATCAAGAATATATATAGTTTATATAGTCGGAAATGTCTCCTTCTGCCTTTTACACACATTTGCAGTACTTTAAAACTACCTTTTTCCCATTTTTAATGGGAACAGGGAGTAAACATACAAATCTAGGAAAATATTGGAAAATTTTTCATACTCGTAATACCGACGGCTAAGTCAATTCGAAAATTGTAATCAACAATTTTAAGCAAATAGTAAACGAAAAGTTGTTTCATTGTAATTTCTGAGCACAAAATGAGCTCTCAGGCTCGACTAAGTAGCAAATTGCAGTGGCGACACCTGCCTCAGTTGCCTCAGTTAGCTCACCTGCCTCAGTTAGTTTCGGTCAACTCACCTGCCGTTCTCTCAATTGCACTGAACGCGTACTCGTTTCTTTTCTCTCTCTCTCCTCTCTCTTTTGGAAAACAAGCGCCGCCCCTTTTTAGACTCAGCTATCCACCAATCAGCGTGCAGCTTGCTCAGCACAGCACATAACAACATCAAGTGTGCTTGTGTGTGTGAACTCGAATGTAGCTGTATGTGTGTGTAAGTGTGAGAAGTGTAGTGTTGTTGGTTGGTGTTGTGTCGTCGACAGGCAATTTACATGAAATCAAAATGAAACGTATAATGCAGGCAGAGCTATGGGGGCTATGCGACTTGCTAATCCCCTATTTATAAAAACTTTCATATAAAAGCTGTTGAGTGCGCAGAGAAACTAACTGAAAATATTTTGTTAAAGCATAAGATTGTAAGTTTGAATGTTCATCGTTTATTCACCTATCATGAGTAAAAAACTTCGCCTAAATTTAGAATTGCGCCTTGGAATCTATAGATGCTTTAACAATGTTAGCGAAAAGTAGTGCAAATTTTAATAATCAAGTTAAATTCAAATCCCAAAACATGTATCACAAAGGAAAACCAGAACAGGTCTCAGTGTTTCCATTACGGAAATAATCGATTAGTTTCTTTACAAAAATTTGACAAAATTTCTATTGATGTTGTTTGGATTCATCGTAAAGAATAAACAGTTTTGAAGCTATCTTTTCCGGCGTGCAGCATGTCAGAATCGGCCGAATCGAACCACTGTAACATATAGCTTCCATAAGCACGATCGGTCGAAAATTTGGATTTTCAAGATAACTTGACCAAACTTATCAATTCTGAGTTTTAGCATTATCCAAATATGTTTAATTTCATCCAAATCCGGCGACTATATCTTATAGCAGACATAGGAACAAATGGTTGAAAAGTAAGTTTTTGAATAAAAATTTTTTTGTTTCTCAAACTAGCTAAACCAAATTTGCATCCGCTGCTTTTCAGTAAGTTTTTATCAGTCTGACAAAATTTCATCCAAATCGTAAGACTATATCTTATAGCTGCCATAGGAATAATCGGTTGAAAAATTAGTTTTTGTATGAAAAACTTTTTTGTTTCTCAAGCGATCTTAACCAAATTGACCTATTTTGGGCTTAAGTATGTTAACGTTATGCTGACCAAATATGATCGAAATCGGACGACTATATCATATGGCTGTCATGGGAACAATCGTTTGAAAATTAGGTTTTCGTGTGAACAACTTTTCCGCAAGGTCATATATGTTCTGCAAGCCAACGATACATTTCATTCTTGTTGAAACTATTTTCTCTCTAGCTTGTTACAGACTTTGCTTCTATTGCAATATGCTCAGGTTTGTTTGGAGTAGCGCAATCGCTTTGAGCGCGCCACTCAAGTTTTGTTTACTTAAACTTTTACCATTTGGGGGCAAGTGTAAAGTGGCTCGCCTGTTCAAGTCCAAGAGTCCCTATGTTTCTCTGAGTGCGTGTGTGTGTTTGTGTGTGTGTGGGTGTAGACAAACCAAACAGTAACTGAAACGGAACAGAACAGAGGAGCAGTCTGTATATAGGTATATATATATGTATGCGATATATATATATAGTAGAGGTCTCGGTCTTTGGTATTTTATGTTGGCAAGCTTTTTGATTGTTTTTTAAATTGTTTTTGCACGCGATTCGTGTTTGGCGGCTTTATTGCTGTAATTGGCATGGCCAATTGTTGTTGTTGCTGTTGTTGTTGTAGTTGCAGCTACATAATTTAATTTGAATGCATATGCGACCCAAAGTGGGTAATTGAATAACTTTTTTTCTTCAGCTGCCTTCATTTTGTTCCTCTTTTGCTGTAAGTTGTCACAGTTTTGTGTTACTTTTTATTTATTTTGATATTTTGTTTTCATTTTTTTTTTTTATATAAATTTGATTAGTGAGCGCGCGAAATATTTGTTGCCCAGTCGCGTGTCTAGCTGTGGGCGTTGGCTTTCAGTGGGCGTGGCCAGGCAAACACCTTCGGCTGCAGTTTTTGTTGTTGTAATTTATTTAACAGCTTTGCTGCTTAATTTGATTTCATTGTTTTTGGCATGTCCAATCAATCAAGTTTGTTGTTGTTGTTGTTGTTGCTTATTTGTCATATATTGTTGTTCTTTGCCGTTTTCAATTGATATGCCAAGCTAATAGTTTTTTAATATTTACGAACAGACAGCTACAAATGACATTTTGCCTGTTTGTTTAAAAACTTTTTGTATATTCTGGTACAAAGAAATTAAAGAGTCAAAGTGTTCTTAACTCCTGGCCTTTGTATAAGTATTGGAGTTGGTTCGATACGATCTGAACTTACTCAAATGACCGAGTCTTTGATATGAACTATTGAACTTAAATTGAATTTAAGTTGAAACTTAAAACGATTAGTTTCTGTAGCCGCAAAGAAACTGAAGAAACGATTATTTCTTTTATTCGGAAAATAACTACAGAAACGATTAGTTTTTTATCCGAAAAGGTAAGAATACTCTACGAAATTTGAAATAAACTTGATCTGCGTATGGTATACAGGAACCTGCATGCCAAGTTTAGTGTCTCTAGCTCTTAAAGTCTCTGAGATCGACGCATTCATACAGACAGACGGAAAGACAGACGAACATGGCTAGTTCGTCTCGGCTGTTGATCCTGATCAAGAATGTATACAGTTTATATAGTCGGAAATGCCTCCTTCTGCCTGTTACACATTTGCAGTACTTTATAACTCCCTTTTTCCCTTTTTTAATGTGAACAGGGATTAAAAAGCATAGTTTTTTTTATCGCGAAAAGCAGTTCCTAACTATATATAACGTAAGAAGGAATGCACACTTTTAATAAGCATCAGAAAAAGTAAATATTTATTTAATGAGTCAAAAACAAAAGCTGATTTTTGTTTATTCCCAGATTAATTTCAAGTGTTTCCCTAATCGTAACTGTTTTTCCACTAGAAAAGTTTAAATAACCGAACATTCAATCGTCTTCCAGAACTTAAAATAGCTTAAAGTTTTAATTTTGAATGAGAAACACATACATTTTCATGATAAAATGTCATCTAGGTTATTTGTGGTTTATTTTTGAATTCACTTTAAAAATGTAAAATAAAAAACATTTTCAATCTTTTGATGCATGTGTCAACTTTTATTTTGTACCATATAAGAAAATACTTTAAACTCTTTAGATACTTTGTGGTGGCCCTGAAAAGGGCCGATGATAATAAATTTAATTAATCCAGGTAATATCCCGTCCGTTTACCAACAATAGCATATATCCAGGAGTTCTTTCCGGAACACCAAGGCCTAACCGAACAGTGCTTCAATAGCGACAAAGTAGCTTCAGACTGAGCTTCAAAAAAAAAAAACAAAAAAATAAGATATTTAATTTGGAGAAGAGACACGTTTCGAATGGATTACAAATTAAGACTGATACATTTGTCTAGAAATCTTGGCTACTTTGCTTTTTGGCTAAGAAGTGCAAATCGTCACCTACTTTGATTTGAAAATGACAAATCATGAACAAAAGCACATTTCGCGCTCAAATCGGTTCAGTTTTTCTTGGAGTTAGTTGCAGTTAAGAAAGAATGCAAAAATTTGAACAGAACAGTTTTAAGGTATTTGAATTGAAGAACTTTAATTAATGTTTGACCTGCAAAGTTCTTAACCCAATCAGTTTCTTGAATTACTCAAATTTTGTCCCGTCAACAGATTTCTATAAATTGGCTATGGCATTATAATTTGATTTATAAGGAAAAAGAAATATGTTTTGTTTTGTTTATGTTTTTGTAAATTTCTTTGAGTTTCCCCCACTTTTGCTGCTCGCGTTCGATAAATTGCTTTGTACTTTTGTAAATTGATGCTTTAAATCAGCGCCTGGCACGCCTTGCGTTGCACTCCCCTTGCAGTACCCCTATTTACTCCAGCAACCTCCCTTGCTCCACCAAGAGCTTCTTGCCAAATTTGATTGCAATTTATGCGGTTGTGCACAAAATCGTTTCTTCATTTTCGCACACCAAAATGTCTCTGCATCAAAAAAATAAATCGAATACAATTTGGCAGGAAATCAGAGGCTTTAGCTTAAAGTATTGTATGTATATGTATGTATCGTACATATAAAAAGATCTTCAAAATCCGCTCACGTACGTGGCCAAGAAAATTGCGCCTAATATGATTAAAATCATTCATTTTGCGCATTATCCAAAGTGGTTCATTCGCTTTTCGGGGTCAGACATTTGATTAGAGTGATCTTTTTGGTTCGATTTCGATTTGGATTTGGATTTCTTTGCTGTCATTGAACTCCGCCACATAAGCGGAAATGAAATCGTAGCATATTGATTATAACTAAGACATATTATCTTAATCTATACTTAATAAATATTAGCTATACTTCATAAATATTAGTTGCTGTACTTTCAAAAAGCTTTTTGGCGGCAATTAAACATAGAGCTGTCCAAAATTGCCAGAAAACGCAACCTTCATTAATCATTTATCGTCGTTTTTTGTATGTGTGTGTGTGTGTGTGTGTGTGTGTGTGTGTGTGTGTGTGTGTGTGTGTGTGTGTATGTGTGTGTGTGTGTGTGTGGCTACTATTTAATTAATTTGATTAGCATTTATTTCAAAAACTTGCGAATTATGAATTAATTTATGGCTTGAGTCCATTTTTTTGCGCACTTTTTAGCAATAAAGTTGTTTGCAAAAAACAAGTTCGTTGCCTGAGTCTTTCGTTATTCGATTTCTCAATTTTTATGCTCTTGCAGCGGATATTATAATATTGTCACGCAATTTGTAACGCATTCAAAAAAAAAAAACAGCCCAGTCGATCTTATCATATATATTTTTCTATCAGTCTTGATGTCTATAATTTTATCTGCAGGCTTCACACATCGAAATCGGTAAGATCGGCTTACGATATAATAAAGCTGTTTGAAAATATTTGTTATTGGTTAAATTGGTATGCAGTTATTTTTAAATTTTCACATAAATCTTTGAAAATGAAATTGAAGACAATTGCGCAAAAAGTAAACTTTCCAAAAGGGGGTGAATTTTCCGAAACATTCTTTAATGTATTTTCTTATAGATTTTTGAAAATGTGCTTAAACCTAATCGGACGATGTCCAAAAAAGTTTCATACGACAGTTTTCCGCTAAATTTCCACATTTCCCAAGCGAATTTTTCAAAATTCCTGCTTATTGCTTACTTTTAGCATAAGATGTAACAACTTTGAAAATTTCAGCTTTGTATCTCTTATGGTTCAGGCTGTGCGATGGTCAAATAAACAGTTTGATATACAAAAAATCTTTTGAAATACCCACTTAATTTTATACATACATCTCAAACAAAATCCACAAATGCAAGTTTTCATATATTTTAGTTAAATTTTATAGCTGTCATAAAAACAATCGAGTTGAAAAACGTTTCTGCTAGAGTATTTCTAAAACTGCGACACACCTTTCTTTGCTGTTATCTTTGATCATGAGTCAAGTCGCAATGTGTTTGCTATAATCATAAGCTATGACCATTTTGATGCTTATGTTCCCCACATATTTTGCTAATCTGCATAATTTAAATTTCTATCTAAATTTAACTAACTGTCACGCCTCTCCTAGCTGCCCCTGAATGAAAAAAAAATGATGAAAAAAAAATAAACATTTTCTTTCTTTTTTTCTTTTTTTTGTGATTTCTTCGTTTCATTTTTGTTGGTTGCGTGGGCAGCGCTGCTTGTTTCTTGTATGTTGGTTCATTGAATAACAGACAACGCACATCATGAATATGCATTATTAATACAATATATTAATTGACTGTTCAGCAGATCGTTAGCTTCTTAAATATGGCATCATAGTATTGGAATTGGAATTGGGCTTGGAAGGGAGAGCGTGTTGCGCGTGTCTTTAACTTTTAATTATTAATAACACTGTGCAACATATTTCAATTAGGAAACTTATTGCTTATTTTTCAAACGATATTTATGTTTAAATTTTGATATTTTATTGTTACCTTATAGAAAGCTTTTTGCAACCAGTTAGCTTTAAATGTGTGAACTTTTATTTTGTATATAGAAAATACTTTAAAGTAATCGGTGGCCCTGAACAGGGCCGATGATAATTCACTTGACGTTAAAGTTGATAAGATACCGGATGATATCCTTCGAGAAGTAATAAATTTTCAGAAAATTTTAAACAATCGTTAGAAGCTAATAAAAAAATAAGATATTTCATTTACAATTTTGAGAAACAATGCTTTCTTAACTGATTTCAATTTAAGACTCATACATTTGTCGAGAAAGCTTGGCTACTTTGCTTTTTGGCTAAGAGTTGAAAATCGTCGCCTACTTTGAGTTCTTAATATAATAAAAATAAGTAAAGGTGAGTAATAAAGTATATAACAGAAATAAGAAAGATTTTGTTTTTTTTCAAATCTTGTTTTTGAAACTTATTGTTCGACTTCAAATCACATTTTATTGCAAAATCATGAACAAAAGTACATTTCGCGCTCAAGTCCTTTTAGTTTTTTTTTGGAGTTGTAAACTTTACAAGACAGCTCAGTTTTGAAGCTAACAGTTGGAAAATAATAACACAATTAGTGCTAACAATACCTTAGCTGGTAAGTATGAATGGGCCTGGATAGATAGAATTGAGTTAACGGCATGCAATTTCTGTGTAGCTTATTAATTAGGGGCTTTCCCCAAGACTCGAGTTAGTTTCAAGTTGTTAAATAAATGTAGATATTTAGGTCATTAGCTGCTTGATTAGTGTAATTTTAATCGCCGTTGGGTGCGTTGTAAACGACGTACATTTTGAATTAATAACAATCTATGAACATGGTGTCTCCACCTGCTACTCCTCAACCCGCTCCTAATACAACTACAACTAAACACTGGCAACCTACAGCAGCGTACAGCTTTTGTAGGGCTCATGTTGAGCGCCTGATCACAGATCGTTGATCGTTGATCGCTGATCAGTCTGCTCAGTGCCCCGTCATGCTCATTTATATGCACAACTTGGCTGTGTCTTGGCTCGTATCAGCTCTCTGTCTCTGTCTCTTTCACTGTTTCTGTCCCTGTCTGCGTCTCGTTGTTGGAGTTGGAGTTGGAGTCGGAGTCGGAGTCAAACAAATGTTTGCACAACACACAATAATGATGACAGCGCAAATTAGCTACTAATTTTCACATACATAATAAGTCTACTCTTGTATAGTTATTGGCTACAATGATGTGAATGTGGATGAGTACAAGAGGATGAGAGGATGAGAATGAGTGTGAGGGTCAGAGCGCCAGGACCTCACACAGCTGGCGCTGCTGCGAGCGCCGGAAGTGACGGTTCCACGGCTTCGAGTTGACTTGAAATTGCCATAAATCAGCATTTGATTATCCTTTGTGTTTGTGTGTGCATAACGCACAGTGGTACAAGTTATTTAACTAAACATCATTTATGATCAGAAGAATTTTGACTTCAACACTACTTTGCATTATTTTTAAAGCTTTTTTCTTAATTTTTTACAATTAAATCATTTTTTGTTAGCATATTATTTTGTTTAAAAATTTAAACTTATTTCTCGAGTTTTAGTTTTGATTCAGAAAAGAAAGCTTATTGCTTAAAAAGAACTGTTAGGAATTTTCAGTATTCAAGAATTTGGATCATTTACTTACAAATATAAATGAGCTAGATTGTTATTTCTTTTCTTGTTATAATGTTAGCTTTTGATATATGCCAACTTTTATTTTGTATATAGAAAATCATTCGACTCTTTGCAAAGTAATTGGTGGCCCTGAAAAGGGCCGATGATAATGAAGTCAATTAGACATCTGGATGATATACCGTCCGTTTACCAGCAATAGCATATATCCTTGGTGTTCCAGAAGTTCTTTGTGGAACACTTAATCCGTATGCCATAATAATAGATACAGTTCCATAAAGCAAGAACACTTGACGGATGTGGCTTTAATAGCATTCAGCTATACAAAACCTTTGTTAAATTTACATTGCTTTGAAAAAAGAAAAAAAAAAAGATGAATTACTTAAATTTGGAGGCACCGTTTCGAACTGATTTCAATTTTAGACTGATACATTTGTCTAGGAAACTTGGCTACTTTGCTCTTTGGCTAAGAATTGAAAATCGTCGCCTACTTTGATTTCCTTTTATACTCTTTTTTTAATTTTTTTTTGAAAAAAAAAAGAAAAAAGAGTTTGTTGGGTTTGTGAAATGTCCGTCTGTCTGTCTGTCCGTCCGTATGAACGCAAGTTTTTTCCACAGTTTTGAAGCTAGAGCAACCAAACTTGGTGTACATGTTTATATATACCATAGTCAGAGAAAGTGTCAAATTTTCAAAAATGTTTACAAATGCAATAAGAGATTTTTTTTTGTATTTTAGCTGATGTTAATTGTCTTCAAATGAGCCAGTTTGTTTGTCTTTGCAGCCCACTGTGCGATGACAGCTAATTTGCTCGTCCCGTTCTTGAGGTCTTGAGTTCTTGAGTTGTGCAGGTCGTTTGTCGAGTCGTTTTTTGCCGTCATGTGCGTGTTACTTTGTTTTCTTTTTTATTTTTATTTTTTTTTTTTTTTAATTTATTAATTATTAGGCGGTACGCAGAGTACCCCGCATCGCTTCCGCTATTAGCAAAAAAAAAAAACGAAAAAAGAAAAGAAAGAAAGAAAGAACTGCAGTTGTTGGAGTTCTGTTGGAGTTCTGTTGGAGTTCTGTTGGAGTTCTGTTGGAGTTCTGTTGGAGTCTGTGTAGCAGTCATCAGGTTGTGTTTTTGGGCGTCGGCTGTCTGTTGGGCGTGCCGTTGACTGGCACTTTGGCTACCTCGCAAATGGTTGGAAAAAAAGCCTCCCTGCTCGGGTGGTCAACCGAACGTCACTCAAATTGAAGTCTTGCAAATGGGAATTGCGTTCAAGACGCAATCAGCAAGTTGCAACTTGCAACTGCAACTTGCAACTCCCAACTTCTACTCCAAGTCCATTCTCCAGTTGGATTTTTAATTAAGCGTCGAGTGCTGCACCCGAGGCCATTGAGGCATGTGGCAAGAGGCAAAAGGCAAAAGGAGAGGGAACAGGTCTTGTTAGTAATTTTTAATTTGAGCTCTTCTGACAGCTTGCTGTCATATAAATTTAATTGAATTTACATTTTTATTAATTGCCCAGAGAGTTGTGAAGCGCAGAGAGCGAAAGAGAGAGCGAAAGAGAGAGAGAGAGCAAAGTGCTACCCGTTCGCACGGGGCATGAATGGGGCAGGATGATTCTAACTGATCAGCACTGTTTGAGACGCTGCAGCTACGCTGAATGAATTTAATTTGAGATGATTTGTTGATGGTTTCGTTGCGGTGATTTCTTGCTGACTAATTTAATGTGATTTTTAAATTGCCACAGACCGCTGAGTGTGTGGCCAAAAGGCACAAGAATCTTGGCTACACTCAACTTGGCTCGCTGCGACTCGACTTGACTCGACGCGACTCGACTCGACGCGACTTGACTCGACTCGACTTGACTTGACTCGTCTCTAGATTGATTTGGGGCCGTTGTGCATTAACAAGATTTTTGTGTATTTTTTTTTTTTGGTTTTGGTTTTGGTTTTTTTCGGAATTGATGAAGCGACACGCCTACTTTGTTGTACGGGTTTGGCTTTAACTTGTTGCCCCCATTATAAAACTCTAATCTAATTTGTGCTGTATTTTTGTGTGTGCATTGCGTATGACAATCCAGTCTTAACTTGGCTTGAACCAGCCCTTGCCGCTAACGAGCCGCGTTTCTTATTTTTATTTTTAATTTTTTTGTTTTTCTTTTTTTTTGGGCTTTTTATGCAGTTTAATTCGCAAATCAAACAACCGCAGGGCAGCCTTTGGAAATTCACGCATACATAAGTAAATTAAAAATAAATTTATGTTCAGGCCAAAGGCGTTGTGTTGTGTTGTTGGCCAGGCTCGAGATGTGTGTAAACGGGTTGTGTGTGTGTGTGTAGCAAGGGGGGGCAAGGGTGGTTCGAACGGATATCAGGATTCAGCGCGAATGCAAATCCAATTAAAATTGCCTAACTCTGCAGCAGTTTTGCGGGCTGGCGCTAAGCCGTAAAGCGGCGCTGTGCGCTGATTTAAAACACTGCGGGGCGTGCTTATTGATTAAATACAAATTGCATTCATTCATCATCAGGCAGAGTGCTGCCGCTTTGGCAATTAAATTACACTTTGTAGTTGAGCCTCTGCACATAATTCGCTCGTTTCGCATGCTATAAAACATAATTAAGCAGCCAATGTGCAGCAGCTGTGCAAAAATAAACACGCAAAATATGTTTAATAAACGCATATTGCATGCAGCACTACTTTTCAAATTGCGCGCCAAATAAGTTGGCTCTCTTTATGCTGCTAGTTGGCAACGCCAGCGCTACGAACTGTACAATGGTTGGCAATGCGATGGCCTGTTTTCCCACTTCAAATTAACAACATTTATGTTAATTACTCAAAATGGTACTGTAAAAACGATTTCTCTGCTGTTAAGTGCCAACAGTCATTTTTGTAAATCTATGCTTGAGCTACTTTTCTGAAAATCAAACCAAAAAATCTGATTTTGTGCTCAAAAACTTCGAAAAAACGCAAGAATGTAATTTCCGATAGCGAAAGTTGGACTTATATGCAGGAATATTTGATAAAACCAATATAAGGGTCCTTAACAGTGCTGTATACCTATTTAGCAACTTGTTATTTTTGGCGCCACGGTCAAACTATTTGAACAGAAAAACACGTGAGGTTTGAGTCACACAATGCGTTAGCCTCCGCAATTTAAAAATAATAGAAAACTCTGCTCTTAGATAGCCTAGCATTATAAGTCACAGTGAAAGGACTGCTCTCATAGCATAAAATTGTGAACTCTATTCTATTATACACTTGCTAGTCGTCTAGTGCTCGATATATTTTATAGGCCGTTATAGGTGTTCAACTCCTGGCTGCAAAATATAGTGTTGAATGGCTGAAAAACCAATACAAACAGGTGCTGGAACAACTTGGAAACTTTATGCAAACCGTTTAATCAATATGTAAATGCAAATGACAAAAAAAAAATGGTTGCCAGGTGCTGGAACAACTTGGAAACTTTATGCAATCCGTTTAATCAATATGTTAATGCAAATGAAAAAAAATAAATGTGCGCACCAAAAATCACAAACAAATATCGATACAAAATATCAATCAGATATTTTGTGAATACAAATTATTACATTTTGTTGCCACTTGAAGTTCGAATCAAGCAGTTGCATGTAGTCGATTTTTTCAAAACGCGCGCCTACCTTTAGCAATTATGCTGGCAGCAATATATGGCAACGCCTTAGCTATGTTAGCGCTGCAATGATTGGCAACGCAGTAGACGATTTTGCTCATAATTAATGATGCCATCTGGCAGCGCCATACAACTGGCCATGGCGACTCTTCGCACTTTGTTATGATTGGCAACGCGATTTTGGCTAACTGACTTGTGTGCGCTGTTTAAAATGTAGCTACTTTTTAAAAATGTAAATGTAACACAAAATTATAAGTTTTCTAAATTATTGTGTAAAAGCTTATCATGTCACAGCGAATAATATAATTTATTTAAATAACTATACATTTATGCTCGAGGGCATAAAGTAACTTAAAACACAAAAAGAAAAATAACTATGCACAGCTGCTTGGCGCAGTGTGACCATAGCGACAAACGCATTAAATACCAAAAAATATACTGTATTGACGCGCATAACACAAACCTGCCAACAGTTTATCTATTTTACTTTTGATACGTATTCTTATTATTGTTTACGCCACAGTCAGCGCAACAACAACAAAGAGGAACGGCGATAAATCAGGAAAAGGCGCGACTCAGCAATAAACTATTTGTGTAGCGTGTAATTGAATACGACTGTGTGTTGATAAGCTGCTGCTGATGAAGTAATAGACAAAAGAAAACATTGACAGAACAGCTGTTCGCAAAGGCTCAAAGGTGGGCAACAACAACAACAAAACAATTGTTGATCGTGGCCAAAGCAAATGCAGCGCAACGCAGATGATCAGCAAACGCTGCTGGAAAATGAGGAGCAGCAGGAGGAGGGGCTGGTAATAAACAGCGGCAGCAACAACACAGCTGAAGTCAGCTTTCTGCCCGCCTTTTCACCACACACGGATGACAATGATGTGCGCTGCCTGCTGCAACGGGAACAGGAGCAGGACGAGGTCATCCTGCTCACCAATGCGCCCACCTCAGGTGCCGCCTTAACCTACTGCGTGTTCTATCTGCTTGGCATTGGCACGATGACGCCTTGGAACTTCTTTGTCACCGCAGAGGATGTAAGTAGGTCAAGCTGTGGGGGTTTCAGAGGGGTGTGGAAGCGAGTGTTTGAAGAGGGTGTAGGATTAGATTAGAGCCCGCAGCAGCATCAATTACAATACCCTGTACTCTTAGCAAGTCTAAGCGGGCTACCATAAACTGATGTGAATGTAACATATACAAGTTGGGAGCCTATTTTTGTTTTGTTGGCTTATAAATCATATCTTATACACCCTTTAATCGTAGAAAGTGGTAGCAAAAGCTGCTGTGATAGTATGTAAAAGGAAGTGGGGTAGCATAAACTTCTATGAATGTATGTCAAAGGAAAGTTGGTGGCCAATTTTTGATTTGTGGGCTTATAAATATTATATAATATACCCTGTAATCGTAGAAACTGAGCAGAGTAGCATAAGCTGTTGTAAATGTATGTTAGCGGAATGTTGCGAAATATTTTTTTATGTTTTCACTTTATATACCCTATACAAAACAGTTTTATATCTGTAAAATCTAATTCCAAGTTCTTTTTTAAAATTAAAGCCTTAATTTTATGGCATATTTTATAGTTTAGCTATACTTCTTTGTATACCACGTTTTTAAAAAAGATCGAATATTTGACACACTATTTATGTAACAATCTGTTGTCAGTGGAAACAAAAAAAAAAAAACAAAGAGACTTATGACATTATCCTTATGGTATTTACATAGACTTATTACATATAGCTGTCATAGGAACAATCGGTTGAATAACTTTTTTGTTTCTAAAGTTATCTTAACCAAATTTGCAAATTCTGCATTTTAGTATGTGTTTGTCATATTTGTCATATAGCTGTCATATGAACGATCGGTCGAAAGTCAAGTATTCAACTTTTTCTGCTGTAGGTGGAATACTTTTTGCCCTGATTGTTACATATGTATATATATTTCAGTTATTCCGTTTCGTATCTTACATATTGCTTTAAGAAACTTAAGTATAGATTCTTCTATATTCAAATCTGAAAGAATTGTAATACTTATTTACATGTACTTTGGGACACAAGCGTAACTTTTGCGTCGCCGTCTAAGGCGTTTGTGTTTTCTTATCTCTGCTTTGGCATTGTTTTTCTTGTTTTGAATTTGTGTTTTATATTTTTATGGCTGTATTGTTATTGTTGTTGTTATTTGTGCTGCTATCGTCTTTAGTTGTTCTTTGTTTAGCTTGTGTTTCGCTTGATTCAGCACCACCCAACCCTTCACCCACCCCACAGCTACAACAAAATAAGCGACTTATAATATTATTCTTTATACTATTATTATAATGTTCTGTTTTTGATTGGCAGTATTGGAAATACAAGTTCCGCAATACCACGCTCAATGGCACCCAACCGGAGGAGGAGCTAACACCACTGCAAAAGAGCTTTACCTGTGATCTTGCCTTGACTGCCACCATTTCAGGAACCACATTCCTATTGTTAAATGCCGTCTATGGACATCATATTACACTGCGTGCCAAGATGTTGGGCACTTTGTGCACCATTCTGGTCATGTTTGGCGTCACCAGCGGCTTCGTTGAGGTCAATACGGATAAATGGCAGGAACAATTCTTTCTTATCACGCTCATCATTGTGGTGATTTTGAATAGTGAGTGTTGGATTAGTCATATATACATTTTGTAACTATTATTTTGAATCAGAGCTGCACTTAATTAGTCATCTACATTTCTCGATTTATTTCTATTCAAACTAGTCACTCAGTTTTTAAACTTTTATTTAAGTTTTATCATAAAAATTTCTTAGAAACGATCGGTCGCAAGTTTTTGAAGAAACCTCAAATCAAACTCATGATTTCTTCTGTTTTCTAAACGTTGATAAAATATGCTTTATCTTTCTATCATTGCTCTATAAGCAGAAAACTGAGTTATTGTAGTTATAAACTGCTTTTTTGTTATTCACGAAATCATAACTAAACTCTGTAATTATAAATTTCATCAGGGTTCTTTATATTGTGACAAAATTGGATCTTAGTTTGCCTAACTGTTGTCTGAAGTACCTTTTTGATTTTACAAATTTCTCATTCAATCTCAGCAATGGTGATTTGTATAATACTTTATATATGTTTTATAAAAGGAACATGAATAAGATCTTTAAAGATATCTCAAATTAAATGATTAAAAGAGTCAATTTCAGTGTCAGATCCAAATAAATATACATGTTCTGTATGTTTTTGAAATCTTATCTTATGGCTGCTATAGGAACAATCGGTTGAAAATGGAGTTGTATGTTTGATTTTTAAGATAACTTTACCAAATTCATTTTTTTCTGAGCTAAAGCACATTCCTTACATGTTCACAAAATTTTATCAAAATCGGGCGACTATATCTTATAGTTTTCATAGGAATAATTGATTGAAAAATTAGTTTTCGTATGAAAATCTATTTTGTTTCTCAAGCTATCTCAACCAAATTGATCTATTCTGTGTTTAACATGCTGATCAAATTTTATCAAAATCGATTTACTATATCTTATAGTTGCCATGTGAACAATCGGTTGGAAATTGAGTTTTCCTATGAACAACTTTTCTGTGAGGGTTCGGCAGGCTGAAGATAACTTTTCTTTTTTGCTTTAAGATGTTATAATACATTTTCTATTTTGTAATGAAAAGCCGTGTTTGAGTTGGAGAGAAACACAAACTTCGTTGCTGCTGCTCTGTTTCGTGCTTCTGATATCTGATATTACTATTGATCTCGTAGTTATTCCTTCTCACATACTCTTTGTTTCGTAGCTATTCTGTTCCTGTTTCTGAAGTGCTATAGAAGTTCTGTTTTGTTCTGGATTATGCATCTTTGTCAACTATGCAAAGTCACAAGGCTCTATCGCTAATTGTAATCAATTGATATAGCACGAAACAGAGTAGCAGCAACGTCAACTGTGTCAACTTCAAATGGAAAGTAATAGCAAGAGCTTAAAGGTAAAACTATGGAAGAAGCAAAGCATTTTCAGACACTGTCTATATTATATTGCTGTCATAGGAACAATCCATAAAGTTGAGTTGCATAAAAACTGTTTGTTTCGTCCAAAAGCTTATAGATTTGTCATGATATAAATATAGAATTAGAAGCTCTCTGATATGTACATCGAACCTATTAAGATTTCTTTCTTTTTTAAATCCATAAAATAAACCTATTCTATTCTTCCACTTGTAGCATGTTCGGCGACCATGTCTGGCGCCTTGTACGGCGTTGCTGGACTGTTCCCCTCGGAGTATATGACAGCTGTGGTCAGCGGACAGGCATTGGGAGGAATACTTACTGCACTGGCATTTATTTTGGTGCTGGCCTTTGATGCTGGTCCATCGGCAACTGCTTTTGTGTTCTTCATAATGGGCGCATTGCTGATATTCTTTTGCATTGTCTGCTATATGGTTATGGCCCGGCAGGCGTACTTTAAGTATTATCTGGAGGGTGGCGATAAATATAAAGTGATTAGCGCTTTACCATCGCACAGTCGCACAGGGGATGATGATGAGACGGGTGTTCCTCTGGAGCCAATATTGCGTCAAGTGATGGGCAAAATCTACATCCAAGCGGTATGTTTGGCTCTGCTGTATGCCACAACGCTATCGGTTTATCCGGCGGTGACTGTGTTGATGCAATCGGAGCATTATGAGAGTCACAGTGTTTGGAGTGGTAAGGAAACTGTTAAGATATACCTGTTCTGGTTTTCACAAAGTGAACTTCCTTTATATCTCAAATTTCTTAAATCACAGCCAAAAATCTGTTAAGGCTAAGACCAAGCTATTGAAATGAATCATAATCTTGAATTGCAGAACATTTCAAAAGAAAATAATCTAAATTTTGAAAACTTTTTATTCCGAAATGTCTTGTTTTGAATGATAAAACAATTGTTGGAATGCAAATATGCACATTTAAAAGAAAGTGCTCTTCTCGAATGTGAAAACCAGAACAGGCTTGTATATACTTTATATAAACAGCTAATAACAATACCCTTTTTCAGATGTTTACTATTTGCCTGTGGTGAACTATTTGTTTTTCAATTGTGGTGATTATTTTGGCCGACTTATTGCTGGCTTTTTGGAGCGTCCCACAAATCAGATGACAACGCTGCTGTGGACTTTGGTGCGTGTGCTGTTTGTGCCCATGTTTCTGTGCTCCAATACCAGCGAACATCATTTTCTGCCAACGCTAATACAACATGATTACACATTTATAGCTATGATAAGTGCTTTTGCGTTATCCAATGGCTACTTGACCAACATATTGCTAATAATGGCGCCAAGGTTTGTCTTTGTATACTCAAATGTTTAGCTAAAACTAAACTCAAGTCTCTTTACAGAAGCGTCAAGCAGCATGAGAAGGAGCTGGCTGCATCCATAATGGCCGCATCCTTGAGCGTTGGCATGGCCGCTGGATCACTTTTGAGCATGGCCTTTGTGCAAATGCTGTGATAAATGTTGCTAAATGTTGTCTCAAATCTCAGCCATGTCCCTTAGAACGCTTTGTTTTACATGTATTTTTTATGCAATAACTTAAGCTAATATTTTTTTTTTATATAACATACTATGTTTCGTTTTGTGGCAATGTGATTAATAATAATGCTCTGTAAATTGCCAAAATGTCTGTAAAGAGAGACTCTTAAACATATCAAAAAGTGAAAATGAAATTATTTATGTATATACTGTAAGCTGTAAGTTTTTAAAGTTGTAAACGTTTTTTGTACTGTCCTAACAAGCAATTAAATCAAAAATAAATGTAAGGTTATTATCAATTGTTTAACGTTTATTTAGTTTCTGCAGATCACAACAATAATGTGGATTAATTCGATTTTAATTTAGGTTTTAAATTGTTTGCAACTTTTCGTATATGAATTTTTTTTTTTTTTTTTTTTTTTTTTTGTCTTTTTTGTAACTTATTGAACTCCATTGTAAATATGTATTGACATTGACAGCTTTTGTTTGCAAATTACATTAATTTTATTTCAATTATGCAACTTGCTTATTTAATTGCCAACTGTGCCCATTATAACATTTGAATTTGGCGCTAAACTCAGCCAAAACCGCAGTCGCGTTGCCAACTCAACTAAACTCATGATCAACTTATGGGCAACGCTGCGCTCTGCTTTTAACTGTTCTCAACGCGGCCAATTCGCTGTCGGCAAACATCGCATTTGTTTAATCGTATATAAAACTCGTTTGAATTGTAGCATCGATCGAGTAAATATGTGTTCAAATAAAGTTTATATTGTCCGCGTCTCGTAGAACCTCTTCGCGCGTTTGTATCTTCAACTTTTGCGTTCAAAATCGCATTGCAAACTTTACAAATGGCGTGCCTTTCAGTGCTTCACACAAAGAGCCGTTATTTTGTGTTGTTATTTTATTTTTAGTGCTATTCGAAGTCGGCGGCCGCCATCTTTATTTTGTTAGTGTGTTAGTGTTAGTGTTTTCGTGATCGGTTCGCGTCAAACATTAACGGTTATTTTCTCAGGTGAGTTTTCTTTGCTATTTTTATATCCATATTTATTTTGCGGCTCTTTTGCTTTGGTGGGAGTGCGGCATACTTCTACAACTGTAAAGCCCACAAAACTGTGCTATGAACGCGTTCGAACAAGTTTTTATCATGTCAGTTTTCAGCTTAGTTCTTGTTCGGTTTGCTTTGCTGAATTGTCCCATTCACGTTCATTTTGTGCGCCTAAGTATGGGCCCCATTTACGTTAGTTTTAATGAGGGAGGATTTCGCGTTCATTTAAGTGTGGGCCCCATTTACGCAATGGACCGCATGTACGTAAATTAAAGTGTGGATCCCATTCACGTCTATGTTTTGTGCTTAATTATGGGCCCCATTTACGCGCACTTATTTCAGGACCTCATGCACGTAAATTTAAGTGTGGATTCCACTCAAGTTCATGTTGTGGATTATAGTGCGGGTCCAATTCGTTTTTATTTTCTGCGTTTGATTATGAACCCTATTTTTGTTCATTTTATTATGGAGCCCATGCACGTTCATTTTAATGTGGGTCTCATTCACGTTTACTTTGTGCACTTTATTATGGAGCCCATTCACGGCCATTTTTGTGTGGGTCCCATTCACGTCTATTTTGTGCACATTATTATGGAGCCCATTCACGTCCATTTTGGTGTGGGTCCCATTCACGTTTATTTTGTAAATTTGTAATGTGTGAGGTGTTTCATTATGTTTCGCCTTTTTAAATACATTATTTGAACTTGTTTTTGTTGCCTATTAAATTATAGAATAATATATGTATTATGTATGTTACTTATAAAAAATGCGAATGATTTGGGCACAGGGCATTTCAATTCTTTCAAAAACATTTCGAAATTGCATTTTAATGAACTTGAAATGTATTTGAATGCACAGTTAAGAAATGTTTAACATGCATTTGTCTACTTAGTTTTTAAGTTTTGTTTTGGTTTTTGTAAATTCTTGTTGAATGTTTCAAGTTTTAACAATGGGAGTTCTTGAATTGTGCATAGTACATACAACACTTTAAAGGTCTGTTCTAAACATTTATTTAGCTAAGTTTTATTTAATGCGATTAATGTACTTATATAGTACTTATGTAACAACAAATTCGTTTGTTGTTTTATTTTTTTTTGTTTTTGGGGGGTTTTTTCTCTCAATATCCATTAATTTGTTTAATAACATTCAATTTGTTTTTTTGTGTGTTTTGTATTTCAGGGCCTAAATTGTTTTTTTTTTGTGTTTGTTTTTGGTGTTAAACACCGTTTTTGCTTTTTCATTTTCATTTCCATTTTCGTATATATATTTAGTGTAAGATTTTCTCTAACTTAATTTATGAAACACACAACAACAAATATTGATTAAAGCCTGTTGAAAGTTGACAAAAATAAAAACGAGACGCGGGTCGCATGCAAAATTTGAGTTAAAGCAAAATAAAAATGTTTGCAACTACAACATTAATATCAATAAATAACAACAAACAACGACAACAACACACAGATACAGAGTTATTTATGCTTATGGACTTATGTACATACAACACCAAAAACTATTTAATATACTTGCATTTTCTTTTTTTTTTTTTGTTAACTACTTTAATTATTTTAATTTTTAGTTGAATCTTGGGCCAATTATAATTGTAATTGTTGTTACATATAGAACATACATATATGTATACAGTCTTGTTCTCGATTCCACTTTGACAAACTTTTGAAAAGTTATTCCGCAACAATGACGAAACGTTTCGTCAGTTCTGATATTCTGAGTTCTGCGTGCAATCAACTCGAACTACGCGTAGTTCGTAGTAAAAATTTGGAATGTAAGTGTCAAGAAATAATCGATCGGTTTGCTTATCGATTTTACAATCGATGTTGTTTTTATTTATTGTGAAGAATAAATCAATTAATCGAACATCGTTTTTGTTTCGACTTATATATTTCATTTCATTTTGTTAGAAGTTTTGTGAAAAATATCTAATAAAACCAGATATAAGCCAGAGCTGAACTTGTGGCAATTTACGAATTGAAATAGAAGAAAACTTTTAAGTTTTGTCGGTTTCCAAAACACCAATCAATTGCACATTCGAGCTAAATTTGCGAAAGTGATAATGAGAACAAGGCTGATAGAAAATTGTTGCGCAAATCTTCAATTCGAGCATTCTTCTTAGAAAGTAACGAATTTGCGATAACATTTTTGGTTGCTAAACATTGATAGATGGAAAAAACACACATACTTATATATTGTATTCACCTATGTATTTGGTTGTTGGTAGTTCGGGGAAAGTGGAAAGGGGTGGGGGGCATATTGCTTGTCGCTATTTATGCGATTTCTGCGATTTCTGAGATATCTGCGATTTCTGGGATACAACAACAAGAATAAATCTACATAGTACATTCAAATTACAACATCAAGTTTGGAGAAGGCGTTTCAATTGGTGTGGGTAAGGTGTTGTGTGGAGTGGGAAGGGGGGACGGAGGACAGAGGACAGGTGACGGGGTATGGCTAGGAATAGTTCATCAAATTCTCTACACAATTTGGAAAGTGTTTTGTTATTCTTTGTTTAGTATAGGAAATTACAACATCTAAGGTGGTTCTGCCGTCCAGTGAAATGTTCTTTCAACTTGTTTTTTTAGTTTTTGTTTTGTTTTTCGTTTTCGTTTTGATTTGATTCTCATTACACATATATTTTTAAAGATTTCTACAAATGTTCTCTTTGTTTTTGGGGGCGGGAGCCATTTGTAATGCTGAAATTTTGGATTTCGTTACAAGGCAGCTTGGGCTTTTTTTTTTGTCCTAAACAAAATCTTAAAAAGTCTGATTACAACAAAAGTTAACGTACAATTAAAAGTTTTTTTTTGTTTGTTTGTTTTCTTTTTTTCTTTCTAATATTCTTTGATTGTCGCTAAAAGCGCTTTGTGACGCCATTTTGATATTTGGTGTTGTAGCTTGTGCGTCTTCTGTGTGTGCGTGTTTTTGTGCCTGTGTGTGCGTTAGCTTGGAAAGAGAGAGATAAAATAAACAAAAAGATCTAAACAGTTATAAAAAGCATAGATTTCGTCGGCATTGCCGAAGAGCATTAAACCTTTGCAGAAAAGTTGTTAGCAAAACAAACATATTTTTCAACCGATCTTCCCTATGACAGCTAGAATACAAACTCGTAAAATTAAGTTTGCTTGAAATATGGTAAAAACAAAACAGATCAAACTGTAAAAGGTACAATTTGAATGAAACATTTTCAATTTCATACAAAAAACCATACGAAACACATTTTTTCTTCCCGATATCGGAAAATTTGCCGCCCCTGGGTGGAAATTTTAGAGAAAAGTCTAATTTTAATGCGATCAGGCTCAAACACATTTTAAAAGCTCTTCACCGAAAATAAATTAACGCGTATTACAACGTTTTGGGAAAAAAAAACACACTTTCCTTTGGGAAAATGGGCAATGGCAAATGAGTTCAACACAATAATAATCAAGGTCATATATATTTAGCTTATAGAATCTTATAAGATCACAATCCGAACGCAACTTGCTTTGTTTCGTTCAATTGGAATGCCCTCTGCCAAGGTTATAAACGAAAAATCAAGAGTTTTAAATAAAAACAGTTTCCACAGAGATTTTTATTAGAGCCTTGAGTAAAAAGTTCCAAATGTAAAACGTAAAAACTAAACTAAAACAATAAGTAAGTAGTATAGTGACTAAAATAAATAGTTGAATGCCTAGAAAGCTAATCAAAAAAAGAAAAAAAAAAAAGAAAAAAAAATATTGACTAAATGTTGGCTTAGACTTGTGCTTCCTCTTCCTCTTCGTCGTCTTCTTCGCGAGATTCGTTGCACAATTGTTGTTTTTGTGCGAGAGCATTAAAAAATAATATATGCCTACAAATATAAATATATATGTATGTACGTATGTATGTATAAATAATTAATGTAAAAGTTAATTGATATCAAAAAGTAAAATACACACAACCACATTTAATTAGTAGAAATGGAGCACAAAACAAAAGTTCGAGAGACACAGATAGAGAGAGAGGGAGAGAGACCATCTATTCTCCCTTCTCCAACTCTCTCTTTTTTGGCTGCGTCGCTTAGTTTGCTTAACCTTCGTCCTCTTCCTCTCTTTCTCTCTTCCACTTCCACTTTCACTTCATCTTCCTTTTCCTATCTCTAAACTCTGCCATCAAGTTTATCGCTTTACTTTTATAAATTATTTAGTTTAGTTTAAGTTTTAGACACTCAGAGTTTCAGCGAAGTTTTGTTTTTGGTTTTTTTTTTAATAGAAAGGAAACCGTATGGTTCGGCATAGAGATACTTTCAAATTATTTGTTCGATAAATCTGTTTTTTTTTTTGTTTGTCAGCCTTGTTCTCAATTTCACTTTCACTTTTTCAAAGCAATTTCACATCAGTTCCGAAATTTTTTGTTTTTGTGATTATCAAAACAGCAAATTTTGCGGTAATGAAAGTGAGAACAAGGCTGAATTGTATAATTATAATTATAATTGTATTTCTTATATACGAACCATTCATATACATTATAAATACACCGATTGTTATATTATAAATATATATACATATATATATATACTGTTATAACTGTTATATATATATATATATATATATATATATATATATATATATATAGATATTGTTTTACATGCGAGAGAGTACAGCTAAGTTTTGTTCAGTTAGAAAACGCGCTACTCAGAGTACAGTTACAGTTATAGTTATAGTTACAGTTACAGTTACAGTTATAGTAAAAGTTACAGTTAAAGTTACAGTTAAGAGTTACAAATAGGTTACGGCCTAGAAAACTAATCGAGACGCGTTTTTGTTGAATACTGCGCTCTATCTTAACACTACGAAGACTTGGTTTCTTATTCTTTTGTTTTGTTTTGTTTTGTTTTTTTGTTAACACAACTGCCGCGAATACTGAAAACTGAAGAACAACGTTTGTAATCCTTTTAAATCCCGTTCTGATCCTACAACATTTACGTCCTCATCTCTGCCGATGCGGCTTTAATGCTATTGTGCGATCTGGCTGGTGATATGGCCTTGGCCCCACCCAAACCCCCGACAGCACCAGCATCCAAATTGAGTGTGAGATTATTGCCCGTTTGTGAACTGCTGGAAATAGAAACAGAAGGAGCACAGGAGGTGGATGAGGAGCAGCCCTGGTGATGTGGACCATGGAAAAGCACCAGAAAACCGTTGTTCGAGACACAGCTGCGAGATTCAGCGTCCTTGTCGAGTATTTGGCGTGCCTGCAAGTACGAAAATTTGTAAAATTGAAGTTAAAGTGTTGAAACAGAACAGAAGCTGAATGTGAATGTGAATGGGAAAGGAAAACGCACCTTTGAGCGATGATCAGCCAGAGCATTGCGCACATGATCATGCTGTTTTGATAGTTCCTCCGTTCGCTTGTCAAAAGTCTGCTTGAGACGCACGCGTTCCGCAACGCCCCGCTCTACTACTGAGCTGGCCACCTCGCGTTTCATTCTGTTTAAAAAAAATAAACGTAGAGATGTTAGATGGAAGTTAAAAATCGCCATTCTGGCTGGGAATTGTGGTTGCGAGAGTTATGTGGAGAAAAATGTAATCTTAAAGCAGATTCAAACTAATTTTAATAGCTTTTGATCGAAAACAATTCAACACGTATCTCACACGTTTTGAAAAAAATGTACCCTCATGATTGGAAAATGGTTTGAAACATCAAACATGCAACTTTTTAGTACTTTTGAGATGGATTTGAAGTTAAGTTTGAAACCATAAAACAAAAATTGTTGGAGTTGGTGAGTCAAAGATTTACGGGCGGAAAATCGATGTAACTTTTCAACTATCTTGCGATTGGCTTCAAATTCAGCTTCAAAGTTCCTCAAAGAAAAATACTTAGCTGAAATATAGAAATAGGGCTTACCATCGAAGGTTGGTTATTGGTGCCACAAGAGGCTTTCTAAGCTAATGTTTCATATGAAGTAAAACAGATGTCTTGTTAAGGTTTTTCAAGTCTTAGGTTGTTTCCTAAGCTAATCTACCCTATGAAGTAAAACAGATCTCTTGTAAAGGTTTCCCAAGTCTAAGGTTGTTCCCTAAGCTAATCTACCCTATGAAGTAAAATACGTAATGTCTTTCTAGTTTTATAGATTGCATAGGTTGATTGCTTACCTAACCAACTCATCGCGATCTTTATGCACCGTGGCCAGAGTCTTGACCTCATTGCGTCGTGCCTCCTGCAGCTGATGCATGACCTCGCCGGTGACCTTATCCAGGGAGGCCTTCAGCTGTTTCACTTGACTAGCCTGCGAGTTTTTGAGCACCTTCTCGGCGGCAGTGTAGATGGCCTCGTGATATTTCTCCTGTAGTTCGCGATAAAGCGATGTATACTCACGGCAGGCATAGCGTAGACGTGAGTCCTGTGTGCCATCTAGGCTGCTTGAAGCAGCTTCATCGCCAAGTTCGGCGGCGCCGGCGCTCTCCTCGCTGCTGTCGCCTAGATCCAGGGGGCAGGGGGGCACCTCAATGCCCGGCTCGCTGTATGGAGAAAGACAATTACTAATTTCAATGGCGTCATTTGGCAGTTTGATCTTAGTCAGGTTTCACTTGGACACTTACAGACTCTTGTTGCTCAGGCGCTTGACCAGCTTGTTGGTTATGGTAAACTTGGGCTTCTTGCCACCCTCGAGTGGACTTGACTTTTGGCCCGCAATTTTGAGCTTCTCCTTGTCATGCTTTTTGCGCAAAGATTCCAGTTTCTTCTCCATCTCCAAACGCTTCTCCCGCACCGACTTGTGTTCCAGTATCTTGTCCAGCGGCTCCGCTAGCACCAAATCCACATCGAACTGCGAAGACTCCACCTGGCGTATCGATGTGCTTACCGATTGATCCAATGAGTGCTGATGTTGTATGCCAAAGGTCACAATGGATACATTGTCATCCATTCTATGAGATGCTCCATCGATGCGATCCGTGGGAAGTTCGACGTTGAGTGCGGCAACTGTTGAAATGCTTGCTCGATGCTTTGGAGAGGTGCATAGTTCGACAGGACGTAGCTCCTTCTTTTGGCCACCTACTTGAACGAAAACGACTGAAGGATCAGAGAGAGAGACAATTCGAGCAGAGAAAGAGAGCGAAAGAAAGAGAGAGAGAGAGAGAGAGCGAGCGAGCAGGAGTAGGAGTAGTGGAGGAGGGGAAAAGTGGGTGCAGTTTTGTGTGTCCGTCAACCGTATTGTGTTTGGTGTTTTTGGTGTTTGGTGTTGTTGTTGGTGTTGTGTTGTGTAATTGTGGATTGTGGTAAAAAGTTGTTGGGTGCGTTGTTGTTGTGTGTGCGTTTTAACCAAATCCAAAATCCAAAAGGTTTAACCCAAAGTTACATATGACATACAAAAGAAAAGTAGAAAGAAAAGAAAGTAAATTAAAAACGCAACTCGAATGCTACGCGAAATGCTTTTAATCGAATCGAATCGAATCGGATAGGGATGTAAATAATATATAACGATAAATCAACGATTTTGTCACAATCGAAATGATTGTAACAAAACTAAAGTTTCTTTTAAAAGATACAAAAATGCTAATAAATATAAATTAAAGAAAACCCATTAAAGAATAAATTTGTTAAATAGTTCAAGTGTAAGAAATTAAAATAGTGATTTGTTTTAGATTTATATATAATCGATTAATTTGTCAATTAATCAAAAGTAAAGTGTACAGTTGTATCGTTAATTGAATGATAATAAACGACTATTATAAAGTTTGCGATCAATTGTAGCTTAACTACGTCTATCATTTACCAATTTATCAATTCGATTTGTAAATAATCGATTAATCAGTCGATTAATAATAATATAACTTAACATGTAAAATATTAAAACGATAATAAGTTTTTGTTTAATAGTGCATTTAGTAAGTGTATCAATATTGTGCTACGTCTATCGATTCAACGATATTTTTTACATCCCTACAAATTACAATTACAGTAACAGTACAGTTACAATGCACAGTCTACACTTACATGATTTGCTGAAATCCTCATCGAGATTGGCGGACGCATCCGCCTCATCGGTGAGGACCGATAGCTGAATATCGCGCTTTTCCAATTCGCTTTGATACTTGATGGGATTGGCCAAAGCCTCGGCAAAGTTGGACAAATCATCGGGCACATAATCCTTAACGACGACGCAGAGGAATAGCGAGGCGAGTGCAATGGGCTGTCCCAGTTCCGAGCGTAGATTGACATGACGATACCCGGGACATAAACCAATTACGGGTAGAACACGATGACCAATTAGTTTGCCACCCTCCTCATAGGCTGCAATGCGTATGCTGGCCAGTTCCGGCAGGACGACCTTCTTGAACACAAAGGGTTCCTCATCGAAGACGGGATTAATGCCATTATCGCGCACCGTCTTGGTGCGGAACTTCTTGCGCACTGTATCTGCGGGTAAACCATACATGTCCACCTCAACGAAGCTATTGACACGCTTGTCCGTCAGAAACTGTGCCGAGAGCACTGTTATCGAAACAGTGCCTGCAATAATGCCATCAACAGTGCTTTCAGCAAATGGATCCAGCCGACGATCCGAGCGTCGCATAAACTCTGGCTTTAACAAATAACCAGAACGTGCATTGTACTCAAAGATGCCCAGATTCAACTGCATGGCCAAGTCAAGTGTTTGAAAATTTAATGCAACCAGCTGACAGCCCGCATTCCAGAACAGCTGCGGCATAAAGTTGGAGCTATCGAAGCGTGTGCCGGCAGGATAAACCCGGGACAATTGATGCTTGTTGTAGTTGACAAATTCAATAGGTCGCTCCTTGAGCAGTGTTGTCGCTTGTTTCTCATCGAACGAGGACATCTCGTAGCAGCGGTTCTTTTCTGTAAAAAGTATGTTGCATTATTGGCTGTAATACATATTAAAGTTGATGTATGATGAATAATGAGCGATGTAAGATGGAAATAGTTGTCACTTTTTAAATTTCGTTTGTACCAAAGCTTCAACATTAAGTTTCCATCTAAAAATGAACACAACATCAGCCCAAACTATAACAGTTGGAAAGATACACCTTTCATAGTGGGTTTTGAACGGTTTCTGTTAACATCTCTGGCTATCGTGTGGCAATATGTGTATAAGAAACTTTCTCTCAGTGTACTTACTCTCCGCATTCTCAAAGGAGCTAAAGTGTATGGGCTGCACATAGTTGACCAAAGCTGAGATCTCGGCACCAGCCTCCGTTTCCTTCTGTGCCTTCTCTGGCGGTGGCTCATTGCCAGTGGGGAGACTGGGTGTTGTATTGGGCAGGGATTCATCATCGCTGGAGCTGTCCGAGTCTGAGGAGCCAGTGCTGTCCTTGGAGCTCTGTCGTATTTGCTAAATAAAGCACAAACAAAATACAAGATTTCTTTAATACTGTTTGGAAACTATTCAATCAAATGCAATACAAGAAACGTATCCTTCAGTAATAATTCAAGCAATGAAAATTGCTCAATAAACCAAAGAAAATATGAAATATATATATACAAAATATTGGCTGCCATTTTGTTGATGTGAAATTGTTGCAAGTTTTTAAATCCTTCACTCAAGGATGTGCTGAGGTCCTCTGAGCACGGGTACAGCTGTCAATATGAAAGCCATTATAATGTTGTGCTGCTATCGCTTGGTACTGATCCGATGGAGAGGCATGCAGAGGAAAGGGGAACGAAGTCAATGGGGTCAGTGTCGATAATGCGAGCAGCATATAATGGCAAGAAAATGACGCAGATTGTGTTTCCTTCTAAAGCAAGTAGAGCAGAGGAAGGAGCAGAGGAAGGAGCAGAGGGAGATGCAGAGCAAGGAGCAGAGCTGTGTAGGGAACTACAGAACTTCACACAATGAAGTGCATGTCGCCATTGTGCAACTATTGTGTATTGCATAAAGTTAACAATACAATAGCAACGACAACAACAGCAACAACAGCAACAATAGTAACAGCAACAATAACAATAACAACAATAACAACAACAACATAATCTATTCTTTTGCTCATGCCCTTTCAATTTCTCATTCAGCCATCTCGATTTTCCATTTTCCATTGCGACTCGCATCACATTCACATCACATTGAAACATGTTCGCTTTTAAAGCGACATATATAAACTATAATTTCTGATAGGTTCAACCAACTGTTATTGAATGCGTGCACGGAAAATGCTGTTCCGATTATCGCTTACGAATTGATTTCGCTGAAAATTGTATAGCATACTTTTGTGCGAAGCATAGAATAAAAACCTCCCCAATTGTTTTTTAGACAATCTAAGTAAGCATTAATTATTTTTGTAGAATTGACTCGCAAGTGAAATTCGAAACAGGAATTGGTTTTTTTTTCGCATATGTTGAGTTTTAATTGAATATTGAATTCAATCAAACTTTTACGTTTACATTGCGTTTGGAAATTTGTTCAGTTTGGATATGTTTATGTCAGTTGCAAAGTTTTCACTTTCGGCAACATTTTGCGGAATTGAAATTCCCTTTAAGGCTCAAAATTTCTTTATTGCTGTGAATCTAGTGAATTGAATGCTAACTCAATGGCAACTTAATTCAATTCATGATCAATTTAAAGTGATTTCCAATCGCTAAATTTGATCAAAAGTGAAAATGCGAAATAAGGGAAAACAGAAATACGGAAAAAGAAAACCGGAACAGGCCTGTCACAGGGAAACGAAATTTTCTGAAATCATATTTTAAAGTAGCAAATATCAATTTGAACCCAACTCTCCTATGGCTAAAGAGACCAAAATGCAACGACAAACAGTGTGTGTGTGTGCGTGTGTGTGTGTGTGTGTGTGTGTGTGTGTTTATGTGTGAGCGCAGCGGAAGAGCTGCATCCGTTCGACCATTAGCTCGTATTTGCAAAATTGTGTTTGGCCCCAACTCGATGGCTTTTGGGTTTGGGTTTGTGGAGAGGCAGTTGTTATGCAACATGCGAGTACTACCGCCGCTAAGCCCCCTCTGCCCCCCTTTTGCCCAGCCCCTTTGTAGCCTCAATATCATGAATAATGATGTGCCCTAATGGCACAAACTGTGCAATTAAATTAATATGCATACTCGTAATGCTCGTGAGGCTTAGAGAGGCCCATTAAAACCGAACGTTGACCAAGGATAAATGATAAAGGATAACGTATAACGTATAAAGGATATGGGATGCCATTTTGCGAAACGAAGCGAGGCGAGGCGAGGTGAAGCTGTTGGCATATTGTTGATATTGTTGTGCACGCTGCTTTGATGATGAATTAAATGAGAAACAACAACAGCAGCAACAATATTATAATAACAACAAATGAGCTTAGCAAAGTTGTACAAACAACGCATTGAGGCTAAATCTATTTGCATGTGATTTTCCGGCATTGAATTTAAGTCCTGAAAGTAGATTACTTCAAAAACTGAGTTCTTAGAATGAAATAAGCGCTTTTATTCTTGTTACATTTGCTCGTTGTAAGTTTTCTTTTATCAAAAATCATCAAACAACAAGAGGGTCCAATGAAAACGGAGCAGAAGCTAAGCTCTCATTCCTTAAATTTTTCCTGAGAAAAAAAAACTCAAATAAAAACAGCAAGTAACTTTTTCGGTTCAGCTGATGAGAGTCGCATAAAAGAAGAGTTTCAGTGAGAGAATTCCAATTTGCATACATTTTAATTAAATACAGTTAAAGTTTCCTATAAAGAAATCGTTGGATAGCTTGAGAAAAGACAAGTTAGATTTTCTGCCGAAAGAGGGATTTTGGAAAATGACAACTTAAACTGTGAACAATTTTGTATAAAAGTTTTCTGATCAGTCGATTGGACTCGAACTTTTTTTAATAAATGTTTCTATACAAAAATTAAAATATTTCAACGATTTAGGAAAATTCACCTCCTTGGGCGGCAAACGTGTTATTTTAATGCAATGCGGTTAAAACTAATTTTCAAACCTGCTGACAGAAAACAACTGGCTACGTTTCTCATCGATTTTGAAAAACTCAGCTTCATGGTCGAGAATTAGGAGAAAAACTTTGAAAGGGGCGAAAAATGTGCCATGAAACTTTAATGCTATCTTTTGATTCACTTAAAACTCAGTTTCAAAGCTCTACCTAAATAATTGTCTCCAAGAGCTATATGCTACGCTTGGATGTAACTCGCAAGATGCTCATTATTATGCGCTCATCAATTGTGGAGAAAACTCCCCCCGTTTTTTGTACACCCTTTTTGTTTATATTGTGGTTAAGGTTCTGGTTCGTTGACTGTCACTGGTCATCAAGCAGCTATTTTCATCCTTATTTCTATCCAATTGATGCATTTATCCAGCTTGCCGCACAATGTGCTGTCATCACAGCGTAACACACAACAACAACAGCAACAACAACAGCAACAACAACAGCAACAGCAACGACAATCAACATCAAAAACAACTGTGACCCCCCGTTGACGAGGGGGATGGGGGCAAGGATGGGGCAAATCAAGCGAATCCTGCGAACTTGAAGACAGCAAACATCGCAAATAGTCGAACAGAATGTGTGTGTGTGTGTGTGTGTGTGCGTGCTGCCATTAAATGCAATTACAGGCATGCTATTAGCCACGCCCACACGCCCACATACACACACACATTCATACATATATATATACTTACTTGCAATGGCGGCGCATGTCCTCCTCCGCTGACAATGTCGCCATTTGCGGCGCCTGTCAATGCACGTCCTGCTCCTCCAACTCCAATTCCAAGTCCGCCCCCTTCGTCCTGCGCTGCGGCAGCTACTTGTTGCGCATTGGCAGCTGCCGCCGCTGCCTTTGCTGCCACATCGACTGCAAAAAAGTTATTGAATAAATTGCAATAAATAAAATGATACAAATAAATATATTTAACATGTCAAACGAAAAGCTTTTAAGCTGCCGCAACAAATTCTCTGTGCTGTTCCCAATTCCACTTTCGTATCACTTCCACAAAACATTATATAGCATATCATTAAGCGCAATTGAATTGAAAGTGGAATTCGGAATAGACCTAAATGTTATTTTATTAATTTTAATGATAAATATGCAAACTAAATCTAGAGGAAATCGATTTAGTTAAGTTAAAGTTATGGGAGTACAAAAAACTGGAAAGAACATTTCCCATAGAACTGTAGAATCTTATGAGTCAACAGTATTGTAATTTTGCCAATGAAAACTCGTTTTCAAACTCAGTTTCGATAAAGAGAAAAAGAAAAATGCACTCGTTTTAACTTTTCAAATTCGTAACAGGCCTGATAAACTTTTCAAACGATGCCAAATATATGCTTTACATATTTCTGTGAAATTGATTCCTCAGTGGAAAGCAGAACATTCCCGAATGCTTTTGTCAATAAATAATAAAAATGAATTAAAGAAAAATATAAAAAGTTAAAAGGAATTAATCGCATTAAGTTCACGCTGCAAGCTGAAAATTGTGCAGCGACAATTGGCCAATTGCACTGGGATTAGCTTGTGGGGGAGAGCAGCGGGGTCACGAAAATGACTGGGCGGGGTCACGAATATTACAGCCAGACATATTCACTGGCAATTGCTGCGAATTGGGAGCTGTTCCCAGTTGAGCAGAGTTCTGAGAGCTTGGGAACTGCGACGCCGACGTCAAGAGCGACTGCAGCCAGTGGCAAAAGTCATTTGCATTTATAAATTGGCTTTTTGCAATTCATGAGCTAAATGTCACAGGCGAGGCAGAAGTTGGGGAATTGGTATGAGGCATGGGGCATGGGGCATGGGGCATGGGGCATATGGGGGACTGGGGAAATGGGAATGACTTCGCAAAATGGCGAAGAATGTCAGCCGTGGCTAAATTGTGCAGTTGTGCATGCAAATGGTTCCTGCAGGACACACCACACACATACACACATAGAAAGTATGTGCGCCTCTCTGTGGACCATTAGCCAGGCACCAGAGTCAACTAAATACATTTATATGCAAAATAATAATAAAACTTTATACGAGTGCAGAGCAAAGAAAAAGTATAGAGCGTGAATTCTAAAACATACGTTCGTGCATAAAGAATATTGATTCTAAAAGTAAATTGTAAATCGAATGAAATAATTTCATATATTATAAATAAAATACACCCTTGAGTCGATGTAATCATAAACAGCTGTTCGAAGTTATAATAAAAAAAAACTTTAGTTTTGGACAATATATATCGAAACGGGTTAAATTGAGCAAGTATATTATATATCAAAGCAAAATCGAACAACTGTATTCTATAACTGTTATAGGAACAATCAGTTGCAATGTGAAAATAACTGTTTTGTTTTACCGTAGGGTATCTGAACTTTAAAAGATATCTTTGCTTGCTTTGCATTCAATTTTCACAGCTGCATTAATTTTTCCATCAAAATCTAAACACTTTTCGTAGAAATAATTTGCTAATGTGAAACTATCTAAAGCTGCACACTTCCATAACTTTGAATATAGTTGGGAAATACGTTTTGCGAACTTTACATTTAAGTTAGTCAATGCCCCGCAAGGATATACTAGAATGGGCAAGTGTAAGAGGAAGAAACAACAAAAGCAGCTGCGTGTGTGAAACTCATTTGCATTTGGAAGACGTTTCTGACTCTGACAGAGAACCGAGCATGAGAATGAGAATTGAGAACTGAGAACTGAGAACTGAGGATGGGGTTGGGGTTTTTGAGGATTCGGGATTGGGTTGTGCTGTGGTTCAATGGCGTAACATATGTAAGGACGACAATAACAACAACAGCAGCTGAGCTACGCACACACAATAAAACACTCACTACACATTCACATTACGCATACGCCATGTGGTAAATGATGAAATATTGTTTCAAAAGTTGTTGCGACGAGTTAAGATTAAGTTCGATTGAATTACTTTTATAACTGAATGAAAGAGCTAGATGACTACATTATATTTCGTATTCATTTGCTAAACGATCTAAAGGAACGAAAATAATAAGGAAAAGAACGAACTTAATGAAAGAGCCAACGAAATAAATAACTTAAACGCATCAAAGGAATGAACGAAATAATCAAGGAACGAACCGAAGAAAGCAAGAAACTAACGAAACTAACAACTAAAAGTCCGTTCACCAAAAATGGAGTGAACTAATTCGGCTAAAATAACTAAAAGAATCAACGAGCTAAAGGAACGAGTAGAACTGTAGAAAAGAACAAACTTCAAAAGGAAAGAACGAATAAAATAAACAACTATAACTTATCAAATTTATGAAGGAAATAATTATTTCTTAATTCATTTTTCAAATTATGATCGTATATTTCATATATTTCGATCATAATGAAAAGCACGAACTAAAGTAAGGAAGGAGCTAAAGAAATGAATACACGAATGAGCTTATGAAGGAATGAACGAAAATGAACAAATAAAACTGTAGAAATGAATTTACTTAAAAAAGGAAGTAAATCATTTAAATGAACTAGAGAAATGAATACACGAATGAAATAATGAAGGAACAAACGAACTGCAGAAACAAATATAACTTTCGAAAAGAATGAAACGATGAAGTTGAAACGATTGTACTTGTGAAATAGAAACTCGGATGAATTATATGTTCGCTCAGTTCATTCAGCAAAAAAGGGAACCAATGAACCTTTATGACTTCAATAGAACTATTTACTTTACTAGAAAAACAAGAAAACTATAAAAGACTTACCTGAGTTGGCCGTTGTCAGTTTATTGCTGACTGATGGTGTGCCCTGCCCCATTGCTGTTGGCTTCTTGTGATGATGATGATGATGATGATGATGTTTTTTCTTGTTCTTAATGATGATCTTGCGACGTAGCATCGAAGGTGGCGGCAAATCCGAATTTGGTTCAAGAGGATGCGAGTCGAGCGGCTTGTCCAGCAGCATATCGCCAAAAATTTCGCGGCAATAGTTGGCAATTTTAGCCTGCAAATTGTTGGACATGAACATTAAAAGTTATATAAGATATATATGTATGTATATAAAGAGTTGACTAACTGACTGCTAACTGAAATTTGATGAGTTTTGCCAACTTGCCGCAGGAGCCGGCAGCAACAACAAAAAATAATACACGTATGTTGATAACTTTGAGCGACGTGGTTGGCTAAGTTAGCCGAGTTAGCTGAGTTAGCTGAGTTAGCTGAGGAACCTGTTCCCTATGGTAAATTTAGTTTATATTACTACTTTTAATGGTTAAACTTTTGGCTCCCCTGTCCCTGGCCAGCTGCCATCCTCGTTCGCTTGGGCCCGTTAAAAGTTTGCCTTTGTTATTATCTCGTGGAGCTGAAGCATCAGGCAATTACCTTTCGAGTGGCTTCTGAGATTTACACAACTGATGGTGCTTTGTTGGCAAAGAGGGAGTGGGGCAAAATAACTCCCTGAACGGGGACTACACACGTGAAACATGTACATTGTATGTTTGTTTAGTGATGGATTGTTTGACTAATGGCCATGTTGCAGAGGAGCAGGCACGGAACTATTAGTTTAGGACAAAAGTAACTTTCTGACGTAGAAAATAACCTGTCGAAATGCGGGCTTACATTGTGTTTTTTTTTGTACCATTTTCTATGTCAGTTTACCTGTTGCCTGGGATTGCAGTGATTTTCGAAACTCAATATCACAGGGTATTCGGATGTTTTAAATGCGCTCTCCGCAATGGCCTCCAACACGTCCTTGGCGAATATTTCGGGCACAAATGTGTAGCCATGCACAATGACCGGCTCTTCGGTGCGTCCATTCCAAAAGTCCAGTTCAACGCATCTGTGAAAAAATTTTCAATTTAGACGATGCATTATTAATATAATATAAAATACTCTGTTTTGAATTTCAACTTCAAATCCATATTTCTATAGAAATTTCTATGCAATCGATTTGATATTTCTAGTTCTTTTTATCTATGATTTTCGAATACTAAGCTCAAAAGAATTTTTCTTATTAAAAGCTTCAAACTTGATTTATTGGGAATTTATATACGGGCGTGTTCTGAGTTTATCTTTTGAATTAATTTTAAAATTAAGGAAAATCAGTATCTATGGGAGCCTTACATGTCAAAATTTGTACAGGATTTTTGAACGATTTTTAAAACAACCTCAGAAAAAGTTTTCAAATAGTTATTTAAAGTAATTTTGGTATTTTCGGGATTTTCTTAAAAATAAAGGTTTTTGTTTTCCAAAATCTACAAGGGATAATAAAGGTCATATTTCGAAAAACAAATCGTCTAAAAATAATTTTTGAAAATTAATAAAATTTCCACGAAAGTTAATCTAAAAGTTAAAATATGACCAAAGAGTCATTCCGCACTGAAATCGGTTCAGTTTTGACAAAGTTATGTTAAGTTATAAAACGCCGGGTTATAACAGTGTAAAATTATTATAGAAACATGCAATAAAACTAGAGTTTTGAATTCCCTTAAGTTGCAAAAAAGTAAAGCTTGAAATTGATTTCGAAGTGAAATTGAGCACATCTAATCAAATTTGGTTTTGAAAAGTTGATTCAAATTAACAAGCATATATATATGTATATTGAAACTGAGTTGTGTTTTTAACATGCATTTAACTTTATTATGCCCTTTTAAAAGCATTTTATGGTTGTAGAGTATAATTAATTGACGAAATATCCACAAAATGGTGGCACATAAAAAGTGTTTATCAGTCGACACAGCAAGAGCGAGAGAGAGAGAGAGGGCGAGAGGGAGAGGGAGAGGAAGAGGAAGAGACGAAAAACGTTCGAAAATGTCCTTGGTGGCAAACAAGTTTTGCGTCAATAAATTTTGTGATGTGTGCATCATCAACGACAACCGCAGCAGCAGTTGCGATGCTGACAGCGACAGCGACGCTGGCAGCGACGTTGGCAGCAACAGCGACAGCGACAGCCATGTTGTGATGATGGCGGCAGTAAAAATGGCGACCATGCAATTTCCGTTGTGCTGAAAGGCAACGCAGCGGCAAAAATGCACACGCACACACACACACACACACATACAGACACACACACATACAGACACAGACACACCTGACACATTGTATATGTGTATATATGTGTACATATGTGCGTGTGCGAGTGTGTATGTGTGTGTATATGCTTACACTGAAGGACAACACATCAAGGTCACGGCCAGCATCCCAAATGTAGGCAACTGACCAAACCAACACACGCAAACACATTTTAATTACGTAATTAAAAGCGAATTCCAACCACACCACACCTTTTTAGCCTCCCGCCCCGCACTTGCCAACTCCTGCTTAACTCACCTGCAGCCCGCTAGAAGACATTGTCTATAAATCTCTACAGATGATTTGCCAGTTAGCTGATGGCCAGTTAGATAGGTATTATGCGAGGAGTTAATGAAGTAATGCGACATCGGCTGATCCATATCATCGCAGAGATCCAGCTTGTTGGGTGCCATTATTGGATTGTCATCGCCCATGAGATACCTGTGAAAAGCAAAGGAAAGACAACGAAAGAGAGAGTGTATTGACAACTATAGCTGTATATTGTCGTTCAATTACAGCGATAAGTTCAGCAGTTCAGTTTTTGCTAAGTGAACTAATTGCTGATATACAGGGCTGTTCGGAATTCCACTTTTGAATGAATTCCACATAAGAAGTTCAAGCTACTGAAAAATGAAATGCAGCTCATTTATAGAATTTAATTTTGGCTATGTCCTCAAAGCAATCAATCCAAAAAGCTCAGCACGTTAAAAATAGATGAGACAACACTAGCTGCACTTTTGTTTTATTTTGTTTTATTATGTTTTGTTTTGTTTTGTTTTATATGTGCTGCATGTGATATGTGAAGGACGTGATATGCAGCGCGTCCTTAGCGTCCTTACCCAGCGCCTTTTGCCAGCTGCGATGTAACAGTAAAGTGTGCGGTTTGATGAGGATGATGGCGTCTTAGCCTTCACGTCATATGCAAGCAAGGCGTGCGCTTGTTGTGCTGTGCTGTGCTTGGAGTGCCGTCAAGTGACTCTAACAGGCCTTTTCCTAAGCACTGAGCACTGAACACTGTGCACTGTGCACGATGAGCTGTCAGGCTCAGGAGGAGCCTAGGGCTTAAAAAGGACGTGCTGCTGAGTGTTGCCCCATTTTACAGTTGGGGGAGAATAAAATAAAGAAGAGGCAACAAGTTGGTTACACGACTTACCTCAAAAAGCCATCCAAGCTGAGCTGTCCCTTTTGTGCATTAAACTTGTTGGGCTCATATTGTTGTATAAGCTCCTTGGCGCGCGCAGGATTTGCATAAGGATATAGTATCTCATTGAGGCGCGGATCGCGTTGAGTCTTATTCAGGAACTCCACCAGCTGCGCTATGGACATGCACTTGCGCTTTGAATTGCTAACACTGCATGAAAAAGCAATTATGATTTAGTGTTAAAAGCTTAAAAATATTAAAACAAAAATCAAAATCAATCGAACTAAAACGAAAAACATACTTTATTCGAGGTTTTTCGTCTTCGACAACATCCGTACTATCGACGATTTTTTTTTTAGGATTCACTCTAAAATATTTCAAAAATAATAAGTGAAAATAAACAAGATTTTTGAAAAACTTAAATAAATTAAATAACAAATTAAAAATAACTATTCAAAATTATTCTCATAATAATAATCAATCACAAATTATTGTTATTGTAAAAAATTAATAATTATTGTTATATTAGGACTCTTATAGTAAAAGTCAAAAATAACTGCTTTCCTTATTGTAGATGTAAATCGTCAACTTGATTTGTTTGATTTATTTACAGCCCTAGTTGATATTCCTATCACGTGTTCATCTCTAGTTAAAGTCTCAATTGATTAGCTTAATGTACTTACATGCTATCGAATAATTTCTCGACTTCGGAGCGCTGCGTCAGATATTTGTATAAAATGTAAAAGTCCTCAAATTGAAATTTCGATAGCGATATGCTTTCGACCTTGCCCGATGGCAAACCGGTCATGTCCATCGCCTTCTCGACACGTTTCCGATCCTCTTTATTCTGCGCAAAAAGTTTAATGATGCTAAAGTGGTCACGACCAGAACAACAGTTGGTGGGTTGAAGTTGGGGTTACGATTGGGATTGGGATTGAAGTCCGAGCCAGACAATGCGGTCGGTGTTGATGATGTTGTGTTGTCGTCAGTGATGCATGAGCCACGTTTCGGTCACATTAAGTTGTTGCGTTGTGTCAGAGCAAGTAAAAAGGAAATACAAAATGTGGAGAAAAAAAAAAAACGAGAGAAAAAAAGTAGAGAAATTGGCGTAAATTTCAATTTTCTAGTCACCACTTAACAAATATTGTGTCAAATGCTTCAACGCACAATGCACAAAAGACTATGACCCCGTCGGGGTCACAAAACAGAGGTCGGGGGTTTCTTTTTGCTACACTGGCAATTACTTTTTCACTGGTACACGTCCGGTTTTGTCCACCTGCAGACTGAGCTTTGTGTGCGCCTTCTGCAGGAACATTATCGCCGAGCCATTCAACTGCGACAGGCTGTAGGCCAATTTGATGAGGCCATCCGACCAGATCTGCAAAAAAAAACACAACAAAAAAACCAAACCAAAACCGAATTAAGGGTCTAAGCTCAACAATAGAAGTTACGAATGTATATTCAATAAAAGAGGAAGAGTAAAAGCGTGTTGAACCTAACTAAAGTAAATAAATCACTTGAGATTTCTTCAATTTCAAATGCACTGAGAGAAGTCTGCGGAAATCATGTTGTTCTTTAGAAAAGTTAAGTAAGTTATGCATAAATTAAGCAAAAAATCTAGCTTTAAATTGATAATCAAAAGTTGATGTACGAGGCCTAATAGTGCTAATGGTAATCATAATTCATACATACGTAATCATGAATTGTGCATAAGTACACTTCTGATAAGTACCCACAAATTGTACATTAAAATGTCATCAAAAATGGCTAAAATTAAGATTTATTAATCACAAGACCAAATTTGTGCCTTAGATAGTCATAGTTCATGCATACGTTATCATAAATTGTGCATGAAATATAATTATTTGAATACAGTCTAAACTTTCTCTCCGTGTGATTATGCCGAGTTTAAAGTTCAACAATCTTAATTGAATTTTCTAAGAGTCATGCGCAGGCAGGAGAACATGAGAAGCTGAGCAAAAAACAAATAAATCACTTGAGATTTCGAAAAGGAAAAGTTTGTGAAAAAAATTCATTAATAATTTATAGAATTTGAAATTGATTTGATTAAAATACTTTATGAGCATGTTTGCCTTTGTTCAATTTCTTGTTGAAAAACTAAAAAAAAAACTATTTCGAAACATGATTGCCAAAAACTGCATGTTTATTTATTTTATGCGTATTATATTTTTGTGCACCAAAAATTCCGTTAAAAGTTTATGAAAATCGGGCGTGTTTGTAATGTTGTTGTTTATAGAAAATGTTTTGCGACGCGTGCCAAAAATAATAACAATAACAAGAATGTGCACGCACATGCCCAAGTCTTCTTCTTCTTTCTATTAATGTCCGCGTATCCGTGTCCGGCCCCAAATAGACCAAATAGAGCCCGTAATAAAATATTGCACATTGATTTTGAGCAGAGCAAGGTCGCCTCCTTGTGGAAAGCAGGTTGAAAGCAGGGGGTGCATTAAAAGAAGGAATAGGAATAGACACGAACTCGTTTGCTCGGACTGTGTCCAGTCAGACATATAAAGGGCGTGGCACACACGTACACATACACACACATACACATACAGCCCCTATGTTAAATCAATAAAATGTGTTCGTCAGTTATATTTTTACGCGCATTTGGCAAACGTTTAAAAATAACCAACGGACTGCCGCCAGGTGTGTCCTGTCCCCAATACCAGTTATGTCAGTTAAAATTCCATCCTATGACGTGCTCTTCATTCGTCTCACGAAAAACACGACTTCTATTATATTTATATTCTATATATTCTAGTTCCGTTGCTTTGGCTCTAAGGAAGATATTGTTATAATGTTATCACAAAATGTTTTACACATTGAAGGAGACGGCTCCGACCCTATCAGCATCGACAGACGAGTTTAACTAGCCATTTCCTACTATCCATCTATCTAACTGTTCTATGTAAACTGGCCTCTCTATAAAGCTATCTTGATGAAACTTGGCACAGCTGATTCTTTTTGCTACAAGCAGTAAATATGTCAGCATCGGGCGAATCGAACCACTATAACATATAGCTGGCATAGGAACAATCTATTGAAAAGTTGGTTTTATATAAAAAAAACACACTTTTTTGTGTCTTAAATATATTTTTCAAGTTCATCTGTTCTCAGTTAAAGTATTTTTTCTGCATATTGACCAAGTTTAAGCCAAATCGGTTAAAAAGCTAGTTTTATATGAAAATAAACTTTAATTGTTTCTCAAGAACGTTATTCAGGCACATCTGTTCGGAGTTAAAGAACGTTTGCGATAGAAACCATCGCTTGAAAGACTATTTTTTGTAAGAAACACTTTTTAGCTTATACAGATATCTAAAGTAAACTCGCTAAGCCACTTTATGTTTGATAATACTCCATATAGTTTGAAATAAATACAAATTTTTGTATTACTAAATTGAAACAAAAATTGAAGATAAGAAAAAACCAAAAAAAAGGCCAGCTCCAGAAACCCGTTAGACACTTTCTGTGTGTATTGAAGTAGTTTGCCTGAACTAAAAATCATTATTAACAGTTTTTTCGTGTGCGACCCACTTTCGATTCCCCAAATGAGTTTCTAGGTGCATGTGTGTGTGTGTGTGTATGTGTATCTGTGTGTGTGTGTGTTGCCTGACCCACTTTTTCTTGCTTAACCGTAAAAATAGTTTTTGACGCCTGTTCAATGCTTTCTTTTCAATTGTCGTCAAGTTGTCAATTGGCCATAATGAGCAGCAGCTGTTGGTGCTGGCTTGTTGCCAGCATAAAAGCGCTACCCCTTACACACTACCCTTACACGCTTACCCCTTTACACCCTTAGCACCTTCCAGTCTTAAAGAAAAACAAGCCTTACCTGTGCAATGTCACGTTTGGTGCAGCAAAAGTTGACAAATGTCATGTTGACAAAATCGCAGCCATGGCAAATGGTGACGGTCTTCTCCTCCAGCGTGTCCTGTGGTCCCATTGTCACAATCTGTCGCAGTTTGGCGTCCTGCAACAACAACAACAAGCAATGAGTATTATTAATTACCATGCCCCAAAATGAAGTTTTATGTTTGGCTAATAAATTGAAGCCATATCCTTAGCCCTAATCCCTAATCCACTGAGTCCAGCGCAAAACTCATTTGGCTGCTCGTAAAGCAAATAACAGGGCAACAGTAATAACAATAACAACAACAACAACAACAACAACAACAATAGTAACAAAAACAACAACAGCAGCTAAATAATACTACTTACTCCAGGGTGCCATATTTCAATTAAACAACACAAAATGGATTTACGAGAAGCATGGTTGAGTACGAGTTCAAGTGTCGAGCTATGCGACTCATGAAGGGACACACCCAGCAAATCAAGCGGGTAAAACAAAACCGAATCGACTAGAAAACCAAGCAGACAATAACGAAAACAACTGGAAAAGCCTTTGCGTTTGCACGTTTTACTTGAAAATACCCTGTACATAAATGCATTAAAATTGATTACTTTTTGCGGTTTTGCGGTTTGCATTCACTATTGAGATAAGATTTAATACACTTTGATTCAATTTTGAATTTCAATTCCACATAATGATTCCAAAAGTGAAAACCAAAACAGGCCTGACTATTTAGGAATGATATATATATCATGTATACTGAGTATTAATACTTTCAGACCTTTTGTGGTTTTCACTTTCGTTAAATGATTAGCATTTTCACATCTGACTATAAAATGCGAATTGAATTCACTTGCATTTGATCAAACCGGTTTCAAATCGTTCTCGTTTTTAGTTTTAGTGTTATTTTAGTTTGCCATGATTTTTATCTCGGAATGTCGACGTTTAATTCGGATAGTTATTAGTATTAACTTTTTAATTATATTTGTTTGAACAGCTTTCAAAACGAATGAACTTATTTTGATTAGATTTAAAATATACAGGGTATAAATAGCCAACTAGGTTAAATGCAAATCAAGCTGATGGCCAGATAATCACGCAATATGTACTACAAACTTAAAGTGAGACAAGGCGAGAGATTGAAGAAAGAGAAGGAGATACCGAAAGAGATGGTGATGGTGATGGGCATGAGAAAAGCATTAGGAAAGGAAAGGGAAGTGGCAGGACGGACAAGCGACTGTTTGGCGAGACAAACGTCGGTATTAGTTTTGGCTTTGTTGTCAGTTTAGCAGTAAACTTAGCTGAGCACTGCTGGCTGTGCAGTTGCACTGAATGATAGAATGACAGAATGACTGACTGACAGAATGACTGACTGAGTCAGAGTCTTGTCGACTGTCGACTTCATTGTTGTCGTGGCCGTTTAATAGCAAAGCCAACATCAGCTACAGGATTATCAGCGTCCTTTAAAATGCATGATATAGTTGATCAAAGCTAAGGCACCAGGGGGGGTCACAACTTGAAGCGGGGTCACAACCAAAGTGTAAGCATGAATTTGGCATTAACTTTGGGGCTAGTCATGTCCTCTTATTTACAGTACACCCAAAAACCTTCTCCCCCTTTGTCTTCTTTTGACATTTGACAAAGCTGCTGAATAACAGACAATTGCCGCTGGCAAGATGTGTGTGTTGTGTTGTGTTGTGTTGTGTGTGTGTTTATGTTGTGTGTGTGTGCACTTGCATGTGCTGAGTGTTTATCATGAGCATGTATTTTGATATACGAGCACTCATTGTTTGACCATGTCAGCCAAATATTATTCATGATCGCAAAATACGCAGCAAGCAAACTACAATTGCAGAAGCAAACTACATAAAATATATGTTGATGGCATTCATAATTTTGTTGACAATGACAACGATGTGCAGATGATGATAGAACGTGTACAAAATAGCATAATACAGCTCATTGTTGTGTCCATTAGCATTATTAATAAGTCTTTGTTAAACAAAATGTAATGGTAAAAAATAAATATTTTCATTCGAACTGAAAATATATTGATAAAAAGTAATGATGTTTTTTATAAAACTTCCTTTTGGGACGCCTCGCCGTTTATCGTTTATCGCCAAAGAAATATTGTTATTAATATCGAACAAAATGTAATATGAAATATTATATCAAATATAACAAATATCATAATAACAAGTATTTTAAAACATTTCACATTGTATACTATTTTTAGAGTAGGAGAAAAGGCACCAATCGATACTGAAAGAAAGTTGGATTTTAAAAATAATATCTGTCAAAGTCGAGGTAACCTTTCTTACATATAAATAAATCGTCAAAAATCGTTTAAAATATCATATAGTATAACATATCGTATCCATATTTTTGCCAACCCTAGTCACCACAATAATAAGTTATCAACTATTGTACGTGTAGCTTGTTTCAAATACCAATACTTTCTCAATTATAATGGCATTATCATTACAATATTTAATTATTAATGCCAATGAATTAATTAATGCATTACAGAAGCACCAAGAGTTATTGATGCTAGCAATAAGAGTTTGTAATTTTTTTTTAAATACCAATTATATAGGAATTGTTTTATTACCATGGCATGTGCTGCTCATTATTATTACATTTTTGCATGCCAATGAAATGATAAATGCATTACAGAATCAGCAAAAGTTATTGATTGCAGCAATAAAAAGTTGTAACTTTTTTTTTTAAAAATACCAATATAATGGCATATGCTCCTCCAATGAAATGATAAATGCATTAATTGTAGCTGCCATTCAAGTTCTCGCATATATCAAATACAGTCCAACTTTCAGCTTAACTCAGCCATACAGTTGAATGGGCATTGATGATATCTCGAATCAATGTCAAAGCGCATTACAATCTGCCCCAAGTGTAGTTCGAACTGCAGGTCAAAGCTGTTTTCGAGCAGGCCTATAATAAGCTTTGCCAGGCTAAAATACCTTTTAGCCTCGATCCTTTCGACCATGAGCCAACGTTTGACTTTTGCACTCAGCTGATTGACACACTAAGAGTAGAGTTTGACAGGCAGAAAGACTTGACTCGACTCGTCTCGACTTGACTCAACTCCACCTGACCAGCTGAAAGCCTCACCTGGCAATTAAAGCGTCATTCAATTTAATATCAGCTCGCTGAATGCTCCTTAAGCGCGTGTTCATAAAATGGAACTGCCTGCTCTTGAGTTTCCTCTGTGTCTGTGTCTGTGCCAGGCTTATTTGCACCGTTTTGTTAGAGCGTCATAATTTGCTTTTAACTAAAAACTAATTCTGGCAAATTTGTCGTTCTGAATAATGTACACGGCGAGAAATGTTGGCGCTCTTTTCGTGCTTAATTTAAACTTAAATATGAATCTTGATATTTCTATAGTTGATATGCACTTTATGCAACTATTATGCCTAACAAGGCATAAATTATGACAATGAAAAAAAAAACTTACTGAACATTTTTATCTTATTGTTGAATATTTGTAATGATTTTTTAATTTTATTTGCATTTCAATTGATTTTTCTAAAAAATGTAAATAAATTCAAGGAAACCCCGAAAAATTTAATTTTGACTTTTCGAATCGGTTGCAAAATTTCAGTATTTTTGTTTCAAAAATTCCAATTACTGTTACTTGGGTTGTTTTTTTTGCTTTTTATTGTATTTTTTCGGTATTTTTGGTATTTATACTCTTTTTTATTTACTCCCTGTTCCCATTAAAAATGGGAAAAAGGGAGTTTTAAAGTATTCCAAATGTTTGTTCAGCATCAACAGCCGAGTCGATATAGCCATGTCCGTCTGTCTGTCTGTCCGTATGAACGCGTCGATCTCAGAGACTAAGTATAAGAGCTAGAGACATCAAATTTGAATCTTTCATTAAAAATACAAAATTGGAACATTTCTTATTTACAATTTTTGATGTAGCATTTTTACATTTGGAAGCTCACAAATATGTGATTATGTACACATGAATTCGTCTATCTAATGCATTATGATTAGATTACATTTAGATTACATTTATGAATAGCTATGCATGGTGTGATTTTATGCTTAATTTGTATCAAACTCATGCCTTAAAAGCTTGAGTTCTCTCAGTGTACTCGTAAAAGGGCACCAGGGCAAAGAGAGACACACAAAGAGAGAGAAAGAGAGCGACAGGTGCAGGTACAAGACCAGGACAGAGGACGACATTTCTCCTTCGCCTTCTTCATGGGCATCGCAGGAAGCGTAAAGCGGAAATGACTACGGTGATTATCTTAATTGCTTCTCACGCTTTTCACGCTATTCTCGCTGCTCGCGCAGCTCTCACGCGCAGTTGGGAGCCTGCCTGACTGCCTGTCTGTCTGCCTGTGTCCTGGCGTCCTGCTAATCCTTTGGCTCTGTGCGGCATTTGAATTTTAAGAGCCCTCATTATATAGCCACGCCAAAAAACGGGTTGGGTTACGTACCGACTGTCGTATAATTTTAGATGCTTCTCACTCCAACTCCTCCTACTCCCCCATCTCTTTTCCTTTATTGATTTTACAGGTGCTAATAAATCAAATGAATATGTCCAGCTTGCCTGCTACTCACATCGCTTTTGACACATTTTCGTTAGTCGTGTAGAAAAATTCAACAAAATTCAAGTGCAGAGAAATTTGTATAAACAAAAAAAAAAAAAAAATACAAAAAAATAAACGATTTGGCCAAAGTTTTAGGTATTTTGCAACAAACAGAATGCGCAGACAGCAAGCAACAGTTTCACAGCCAGAGGCACGTCCTTCACGTTTTCTTTCTCCTTACGATGTGATGCGATTGCAGAACTGCAAGACCTATAAATTTCGAAAGAATGAAATGTATCCCAGCATAAGGCCGCCTATATCCAATTGTAATGCTGTGCAGACGGCTGTTTGGTTATCCAATGCGATGCAGTCCAGCGGCTGTAGACGCATTGATCCTTATTTGTTTGGCAAGTTACAAGTACAAGAAAAAGCTCATGTTAAAAAGTTGACAGATTCTGATGCTAAGTCCACGGATATCAAATTGAGGTATCCCTTCAAAAAAGTCAGAGCTCATAGACGTAACTTTGACAAAAATCTCGATTGGAGCAAGTTGACTCCATACGATATAATTAAATTGGAGAATTGCAAGACCTTTAAGTTTCGAAAAGGTGAGCTTTGGCTTCTTATATACATATGTGATATATCTTTCATAAGAAAATCAATTTTGTACATTCCTAAGGTGAGATGTATCCCAGCATCAGACCACCAATATCCCATTGTAGTCGTAAGCAAACGGCTGAGTGGTTAGCTGACGCTGTTGAGGACAGCGGCTGCAGTCGGTACTTTGACATGGAGCAGGATGATGTGATTGAGGTGTGGAAACAAAGTCCAAACAAGCACACGCTCAGCTTTTACGGCGTAGGCACAGCTATACATCAGCCTGAGGCAGTAATGTTCAATCAAATGATTTCGAAATGCCTCAATAAGGCCACCCGAAAGTCAGAAGTGCAGTTGCCCAAGCCTCCAGAGTTACCCAAACAGCCGGATGTGCCGATTGAGAAACACATTCGGACGCATCCTACGGGTATATGTGAGGGTTTGATTCTCAATCGGGATATGCTACAGTCGAAAATCTGTAGGATGCCTACGGTGCAACGAGTACTGCAAGCTAGTCAGGCACTTAGCTATCTTTATTGTCCTCGTCCTCGTTCAATGCAACCACAGTATCCATTCCTCGAAAAACAAGCCAAGGTCACGTTAGAAGGCGCCCTCGACATGGAAAAGCCAGTTGCAATACCAAAGCATGGTCTCAGGCGCAAGCACAAGTACTGCGATTTGCAATGTGGCATACCGGAGAATACTTGCACGGACTTCGAATGGCGAAAATATAAACAAGATTCATCGCAATATGATGCAGCAATCCAGACGGAACTGGAGCAGTTGCAAGAGAAAGCTGAAACGGAGCCCAGAAACTATGATGAGCTCTATGCGGAAATGATAAAGTGCTTTAAAAGAGAGGAACTACAAAATCCGCTGTGCAAGTGCTACGAGAAGTGCTGCAAGCATACTCATAAAGATAAAGAAGAAGATGGTACTGGTGGTGGACAAGGTGGTCGTCCTCCTGGTCCTAGGCCTGACAAACCACCCAAGCCACACAAACCACACAAACCGAGCACTGGGACATCTGATGGAGGGGATGGAGGCGATGGAGGTGATGGTGATGGAGGCGGCGACGGAACAAAGCCAGGCAAACCAGATAAGCCAAATAAACCGGGAAAGCAACCGGGTAAAAAGCCTGGAAAACCTGACAGTGAAGATGATGGTAAAAAGCCAAAACCGCCAAAGGGTCAAGATACTGACAAAGTACCCGCTGATCCGAATGGATCTGATGCAGACAAAAAACCACCTCTAAAAGATGTTTTTTCCGATGAAAAATTTGTACCAAAGTCATCCAAAGAAATTTATACACCAACTACCGATCCAGATAAAGACAACGCCACAGATGAAAAACCAGATAAAGGCAAACCAGATCACAAGCCAGGCAAGCACCCACCCGGCAAGCAGCCACCCAGCAAGAAACCACCCAGCCATAAACCAACCGTCACGAAACCACCCGGTACAGAGACTATCAAGGATTGTCCCTGTCCCATTTGTGAATTTTCGAAGCGCAAGGAAGACACTCCATTCATACGCAAGATGAAGCAGGATGAGAAACGACGCTTACTTCGCGAATATTACAAGCGAATGTGCCATCGCGAATATCTGAAATGGGGGAAGCCAAACTATCGGGCTCCACAGCACAAATGTGATCGCATTAACTGTGACAATTGCTTCTGTCGTAATCCCAAGCTGGGTGAATACTGTGACTGTTTGGATGCCATGCAACAGCTACAAAAATTGTTGGGTCCCAAGAAGCATCGCATTGTGGAGAATCAGTTGGTATTCGATGTGGAGGATCTCAGAAAACGTATTTGCCAGCGTTTCTGTAATTGTTGTTGTGATTGTCTGTAGCTGACCAGGATAATGAATTTGTGTGTCTCAGAAGTAATACTGTCTATGTACAGAAGAGAAGATTCTGTTGGTGTATTTCATATAAGTTATATGACAATATTTTAATATATTATATGAAAATATATGTTCAGAAATTTCCACTTCTTTGATTACAAAGTAAGAAAGTGGCTTTTGATTTGATTGATCTCTTGATCTAAGGGATTTTGTATGGAGAAAAGAGTTGTTGTATCTTTTTCCAACAGTAGGTACATAAGATTTATCCGTATTCGTAATGATTATATAGGTAACGCTTTGAAAATCGGTGATATATATATGTGTCCAATAGTTTTAATTATAGATCGTTAAAAATGAACCCGATCAGATGATATAAGCAAAAATTTAAGCATACATCAGATACATAACAAGAGGCAGTTAGTAAAGTTGTGTTCGTTATGTATTCAGATTGAGTATGATCTTTTTTCTTGTCATTACTCCAGTAGAGCCTACTTCAATATAAACAAAGTTCTTAAAAATGACAACTTATTTGTTTTGCAATAGCCTTCTTTATTCTGTTTTATTCTCTGCTTTCAGAGCTCTTGTCAGCTCCAGTTAGTTTCTAGTACATAAAATATTTTTGCCCCAAGCACACACTCAAAATTTGTAGTAATGAAAAAGACAGAAAAAAAGGCAGATTATTAAATTTTTATAAAATTTTTATAATTCGACATTCATTTTTTACTATCAGAATTATTTAAAAAAGCAACAGAATGCGCCGACAACATAGAGGACCTCGCGTTGTACATTTTGACCATCTTACGCCTTACGATGTGTTGCGCATGCAAAACGCTAAAACCTTTGAATATCAAAAGAGGGAAATGTATCCCAGCATTAAGGCACCAGTATCACAATGTAGTAACGCTGAAACGGCCAGATATTTAGCGGAAACAATGGATGAAAACGGTTGCGGACACTATGATCCCTTATTGCTAATAAAACCTACAGAAACAGTCGCAATTGAAGAATATACAGCTAGGCCACCTAAAAGAGAGTTGGGTGATACTTTTCTGTGCAAAAGTGATAGACAGCAAGGACACAAATTTCAGCATGATGAACATCTGCAACTAGCGTCCGACTGGAGCCAACTAACGCCCTACGAAGTGATGCGAATGCAGAACTGCAAGACTTTCAAATATCGCAAGTGCGAGATGTATCCCAACATCAGACCGCCAGTAAACCCTTGTAGTAGTGTGCAGACTGCTGAGTGGTTGGCCGATGCAGTAGAGGATACTGGCTGCGGACGGCTATTTGATATGGATCAGGATGATGTGGTGAATGTCTGGAAACAAATACCGGGCAGGGATACGCTGAGCTATTACGGCGTGGGCTCAAACGTTAACAAACCTGAGGCAGTAGAGTTCAACCAGGTGATATCTGAAAGCCTTGCCAAAGCTAACCCAAAGCCGAAAGCGGCCAAAGCTGAGCTACCAAAACCGCCTTCCGTTTGTCCTTGTGAAGGTCTAAAGCGTAGACAGGAATCTCCTGGCACACTTGTTCTCAATCGACAGTGTCTGCAGTCGAAAATAGTTCAAATGCCCACTGTACAGAAAAAACTGCATGCAAGCAATGCATTCACCTGGCTGCAGTGTCCCCGTCCCATAGAACCAGGGTATCCGTTCGTAGAAAGCATGCCCAGGATTCAACTAAAAGCCGCACTCGATATGGAGGAGCCAGAGCCGAAGCTCAAGCATGGACTCAGGCGCAAGCACAAGTACTGCGAGTTGCAATGTGGCATACCGGAGAATAAATGCACGGACTTTGAATGGAGAAAGTATAAAGAAGATACCAAACCATATGATGTGGCATACAAGTTGGAGATGGAACAGCTGGAAATGGAAATTGTTGCTGAGCCAAGGAACTATGATGAGCTTTACACACATTTGGTTTCATGCTTTGAAAAAGAAACTGTGCCAAGTGCAATTTCCAAGGCCTACGATAAATGCTGTAGCCAATATGACAAAAATGGTGGTACTGGTGGTGACGGTGGTGATGGTGATGACGGTGGGGCAGGTGGAGCTGGAGGTGGAGGAGATGGAGATGGAGATGAGGATGGAGATGGAGATGGAGGTGGAAAGGGCGACCGACCTCCGAGGCCTCCACCAACTAGGCCCCCAAAACCACCAAAAATCGATGATGGTAAAGGTGAAGGGGGTGGTAAAGGTGAAGGTGGAGGGGGTGGCAAAGGTGAAGGAGGTGGTAAAGGTGAAGGTGGTGGTGGTGGTGGTGGGGGTGGGGGTGGTGGTGGTGGTGGTGGTGGTGGTGGTAAAGGTGAAGGGACTGGCAAACGACCAGGAGGAAAGAAACCAGGAGGAAAGCCACCGGATAAATCTGAGGAATCTAAGGAACCTGGTGAGTCTCAAGGCCCTCAAAACCCAATTTCGTCTATAACAAGTAAGGAAGGTGGAACTGGCTCGAAAACTGATGTAGTTGGTAAACCATCTAACACAAACTCAGTTGTCTCGACTGGCTCAAAGAAACCCACCAAGCCCACCAAGCCGACCAAACCAGACAAACATCCAGGTGGTGTTGATGGAACTGAAATAATTAAGGATTGTCCTTGTGAACTTTGCGAATGGATGAATGGTAACAAAGAAAAAGATGATCCGATATTCATTAATGAAATGAAGCAAGAAGAGAAACGACGTAAGCTTCGTAATTATTTAAAGCGTATGTGCCATCGACAGTATATCAAGTGCCGTGCACCTGAGTATCGTGCACCACAACGCAAATGCGATCGAATAGCTTGCGATAAATGTTTTTGTAGCAATCCCAAAATATCTGAATACTGCGATTGCCTGGCTGCTTTACAACAACTTCAGTTATTGTTGGGTCCCAAGCATTGCATTGTGAATAATGAGATACTGTTCGATGTGAAGAATCTGAAGGATAGGGTGTGCGCACGTCTCTGTGAAAATCTGTAGCTACAATCAAGACAAAAAAGCCAAGAACTGAAAAATGTTTAACAAAGCAAATATCTGTCAGCGTATTCTTTGTAAAAGTAAAAAACATTATTAAAAAATATCTTTAAATATGCTTATATTTGTTCGCTTATCGTTGGTAATACAAAACTCACATGTTTGATTGCTTTGAGAACTGTGTACAATAGGTTGGGTCCCTTGGTATGTGGAATGAAAAATGCTAACCCAAAATCGTTATCTGCGTTTAATTCTAAGATATTTTCATCAATAAGAAAAATTTGTAATGTAGAGGGAAACAGACAAAAGCAACTGGATTTAAGTAACCATTATAAATGTGGCAAAACAGCAATCGCATCATCGATTATTTTCAGGTCTGTTCACCATCGATGTTTTGTTTGGTTTTTCTCATCACTATCCGACTACCGAACACCGATGCTTTGCCAATTCTAAAGCATAGCCTACTCGTAATATGATTTTCTCGTTAATGTTTCAACATTTCGCAGCTTGTTAATTCTCATATCATTTCATAGAATGTTTTGAGACGAGTACAATCAAATTTTTTTCAAATTTTAGTAATGCTGTAGAGAAACTCTTTTAAGTTTTTAAAATATATTTTACTTTTTGACTGATTTTAGCGCCAGAAATAGAATTACTACAAAATGCGCAGACAGCAAGAAGCAACCATTAAGGATGGGAACCATTTGAAACCGCTTACGCCCTACGATGTAATGCATATGCATAATTACAAGACCTTTCAATTTCGTAAAGGTGAAATGTATCCCAGCATTAGGCCGCCAGTATCCTCCTGTGATCCTGAGCAGACGGCAGTTTTCCTTTCCCAGACAATGGAGGAAAACGAATGTGGATACTTTGATCCACAACAGTTAAGAATAATTGCACCAACTTCGGTAGCAAATGAGGCTAAGATGACCAACGATGAAATATGCACTGATGATAAGTACGAAAAACGCAGGAAACGACAAAAGATTTGTCAGCTTGGGGAAAGTAACGAAATCAAAATGGACTGGAGCCAGCTTACACCCTACGAAGTGATGAGGATGCAGAACTACAAGACTTTCAACTTTCAGATGGATGAAGCATATCCTAGCATCAGACCGCCTGTATCGACCTGTTGTCCCGCAGATACAGCTAACTGGATGGCCGATGCGGTGGAGGACAATTGTGGTGGACATATCTTCGACATGGCGGAAGACGATGTCATAGAGGTGTGGAAAGGATGGCCTAACAAAGATACTCTGGGTTTTTACGGCGTGGGCTCAACTTTTCCCAAGCCGGACGCCGTAAGGTTCAATCAGATGATTTCGAAATGCCTTGATAAAGCTAGCACTCTTAGGACGAAATCAAGCAAAGTTGAGTCACAAAAGCCAACTTTCGTGTCGAGTGGAAATCCTAACAGAGAAAATACTAAACAGGCACCTGGAAAGTTTATACTCAATCGTGATTTGTTAATGGATAAAGTCAACAAAATGCCTACTGTACAGAAAAAGCTGAATGCAAGTGATGCTCTTAACTGGATACACTGTCCTCCCCAAACAGAATACGGATATCCGTTCTTTGAAACGTTACCCAAGCTACCACTTGACAAGGAGCATCCAGCCCCGAAGCATGTTTCCAAGCGCAAGCATAAGTATTGCGAGTCACCCTGTGATATTGATATTGCTGTGAATAAATGCACAGAATACGAATGGAGAAAATATAGAAAAGATCCCATGCCATATGAAGAAGCTCTCAATATGGAAATGGAGCAGCTGCAGCAGGAAATTGATGATGCCGAGCCAAGAAACTATGAAGAGCTCTACAAGCAACTGATCTCCTGCTTTGAAAAGCAGCCAAGTCCTATTTATAAGGTTTTTGATAAGTGCTGCAGCCGATTCGAAAAAGAGGGTGGCCTAGGTGGTTTTGGTCAGATTGGAAGTAATTGGTATGGTGAAGGTGGAGGGGAAGATGGAGTTGGAGGTGCTGGTGGAGTTGGGGCTGCTGGTGGCTCTGCAGGTGCTGGTGGATCCGGAGGTGTAGGTGGATCTGGAGTTGCAGGTGGAGGAGTTGATGGGGAAGCTGGTGGAGGTGGAGCTGGAGGTGCTGGTGGGGGTGGAGCTGGAGGTGCTGGTGGGGGTGGAGCTGGAGCTGGAGGTGCTGGTGGGGGTGGAGCTGGAGCTGGAGGTGCTGGTGGGGGTGGAGCTGGAGCTGGAGCTGGAGGTGCTGGTGGGGGTGGAGCTGGAGCTGGAGCTGGAGGTGCTGGTGGGGGTGGAGCTGGAGCTGGAGGTGCTGGAGTTGGAGGTAAACTTGGTGCTGGAGATAAATTTGGAGGTGCAGGTGGAGCCAAGGGTGAACATGGAGCTAAAGGTGGAGCTGGTGGTAAAAATAAAAAGCCTGGAAAATCTGATGGGAAATCCGATGGAAAATCTGATGCAGCTAATAAACCTCAAGTTCCATTAGAAAATTCTGAGCACACAGATCGTCTTCTGAATAGCATCATTTCGGGCAAGGGATCAAAAGATAACTTAGTTACAATACCGTCAAAAGTGGACCAATTGACTGATCCGAATACTGAGGGTGACGGTGATGCGGATAAAACGGGCCAGAAAAAACCTTCCTCGACCAAAGATGGCAAGAAAAAAGGCAAAGGAGTTGGTTTCACAGGAAAAGACAGCAAAGGAGAAGGCAACAAGGATGATACAGAGGGAGCTAGTGCTGCAAATTTAATTAAAGATTGTCCTTGTGAACTTTGCCATTTCATGACACGCCGAAAACAAGAGGAAGATCCACCGTTTATTATCGAGATGATAAAGGATATTGAACGGCGTCAACTTCGAGATTATTACACGCGCATGTGCCATCGCGAGTATCTCAAGTGTCGCCAATTCGAGTATCGTACGCCTTGTGCGCCTCAGCACAAGTGTGAACACATTAAATACGACAATTGCTTCTATAGTAATCCTCAAATATCTGAGTACTTTGGCCGCTTGGATGCTTTACAACAGTTACAAAAGATGCTGGGTCCGAAGCAATCCAATGAGCTGCTCTGCAAGGTGAAGTCTCTCAAGGATCGCCTTTGCCAGCGCCTCTGTGAGTGTCTGGCTGTCTGAGCTACAAGTGTTGGAGACAAATATGAATCAGCTTCTCTAGTGGAACGTAGAGATTCTAACGGTATATTTTATAAGCTGTGACACAATGTTGTGAAACATTTAAAATATATGTTCGATTTTTTTTTGGACCACAAATAAAATGGTTAAGCTTTTACTTGAAATCAAATCTTTTTTAATTTAATCAATCAATTTGCAAAGAAAGCTCTTTTATTTCATACATTCTCAAAGAAATATACTAAAACTCATTTGACACACATTTCTCTGATTTCGGAAAATTCACACGAAAATGTAATGGCGAAGCTCTTCACAGAAAACAGTTCGACACGTGTCTCTCCAGTTGTGGCAGATTGAACACCATAGCCGGAAAATGAGAAAAACTCTGAAAGGTAACATTTTAAGAGCTCAACACAAGAAATGCGTAAGTTGGTGGGTAACCAATTTACTAAAGTCTTCTCCCGCGGGTGAAAATTGGTGTAAAACTGTAGCATGGACCTTCTTTGTTATCTTTCTTTTGCGCCATTTATTTACCCAAAATTTGTTCCAATGAAAAACAAAACAGAGGTTACTTGGTTAATTATAATATGTATACATATATATATTTAAGATATTTATATTTCATTCTCATTTTGGGTCTCATACATTTCACAGCTTTCAGTTTGTCATGAACTTCTTTTCAAAAATCTGAATATGTACAAAATTTGTGTAATGCAATAGAAACTGAGCCTCACAAAAGTTTAACAGATATTTCGGTACAAAATTTTTCAATCATTTTAAAAAAGAATCCACACAAGATGCCTAAACAAGTTGAAATTTACCATGATGAGATCGATTATAGCCAGCTAACACCCTACAATGTGATGCGAATGACAAACTGCAAGACATCCAAGTTTTTCGATAAGGAGACCTATCCCAACATTCAGCCCCCCGTATCCAAGTGTAGCAATATTCAAACGGGTGTCTGGTTAGCCGATGCAGTGGAGGATGCAGGCTGTGGACGACCATTTGGCACAGAACAGGATGATGATCTATTGGAGGCATGGAAACAGAGTCCAAACAAGCATACGCTCAGCTGTTATGGCATCGTCTCCGACATTCCAAGTCCCGACTCAATGGTGTTCAATCAGGTGCTTACAGACTGCCTTCATAAGGTCAATGGTACAGCAAAGTGCAGGAAATCAAAAACACCACCGCAGCCGTATAACTGTCGGAAGGATCACACGAAGCGGAAGGGATCTTATGTGCTGAATCGAAAGGCTCTGCAAACGAAACTCAATAAAATGCCCGTAGTTCAGAAAAAACTGGGTGCAAAAAATGCACTCACGTGGCTGTACTGTGGACCACCCGCAGATCCCGATAGCCCCTTCCTCGATGATGATTTCGGTACATCGCTAGAAACCGCCTTCGACATGGAACGTCCTGCTCCGAAACAAAGACACGGACTTAGACGCAAGCACAGATACTGTGAGCTGCAATGTGGCATCGCGGAGAATAAATGCACGGAATTCGAATGGAAAAAATATAAGGAAGATCCGCTCGCATATGAAGTGGCTTACAAAATGGAAATGGAAGAGATGGAAAGGCAAAGCAATCCGCAGCCAAAGGATTACGATGAGCTCTACTTACAGCTGGTATCCTGCTTTGAGAAAACTAACAATAATATTCCCATGTGTGATGCTTACATCAAGTGTTGCAAGATGCCCTATGAGCAGTTACAGGGTTGTGGTGAACATGAATTAGAAGCACCCAGCTTATGTGGTAAGTAAAGAGGATAAAGAGTAACTTTCTAAAATAAAACATAAATAACACTGTAAAGAGAATGGCAGATAGAAAAGATTACAGTCAAGATGTAAATAGTTAAGAGCAAATTAGAAAAAACAACATAAGTGCAACTCGAAAGGTTAGGCCAATGATACAAAAGGAAATATGAAGAAAATAATTTTAAAGAAAGTTGTAAAGTAATAGAATCGATGTGAAAGTAAACCAAACAACGATATTTGAAAAAGATTTAAGAGGGTAGATTGTTTGTTCCATGTTGCGTGAATAACTGAAGTCTATATTCAAGAACGATAGAATTAAGCAAACCGGGCTTGAAGACTGAACCGAACCTTTAAGATAAAACCATAACAAAGAAATGGTTGAGAATGTCTGAAAATCCAAATTAATGTAGAGTGAAAAAAATAACATTCTAGCCTAAGTCAAAATTGTTTTTATTAGGCTAAAAGATACTGTTAAATCAGTTAACATATATTACTTTTGTAATGACGATAGTTAATTCCATGAGTTCAGAGCTACCTTTTTATCAGGCTATTTGCCTATTCACCATTCGCACATTGCATAATTCATTTAGTGAAAGAAAAACCTCTTAAAGCATGTCCGAATGTTTTCCCTTTTTCCGTTTGTCCGTTTGTCCTTGATACTCGTCTTTCACGCTGTACTGAATTTTAATAAAATCGGATTCCATTTCGTTTCAATGCAACAGCAACAAAAACAGAGAAAAAAAAGTACATTTTTAATCAACGTGCGCCAAAAACGACAAGGACCACGCCCACATGCCACATGCCACAAGTACACACCCTCACAAACACACACACACACACATACACAATCACATGATAGAGTAAGAGGGGAAATTGCGGCTTGTGGATCCTTTCCAGCTTTGAGTTGAGTTTCATATAGACTTTTAAGTAGACTTCATGCGCCGCAGCATATGCAGCACTTTTTGCAAACTTTTCGAGTTAATCATCACATTTTACTCTTCAACTTCTACTTTCCCTTCATTTCCCTTCCGCCATCATCTATATGTGCATTTAATTAAAGCAACAATTACACTGAGGCCAAAGCAAAACTCATTCCCTATGCCACTCAAAAGGGTAAGAATATAAAGATGCATGAGGGTTAGTCAGCTTTGGCGGGTGTGGCGTATATGATTTATTCTTGTAGATTTCCTCAATTCCTAAAGGCAGGCCATTATATGCCAGGCCCCATTGACCTGGCCCAAGTATGCAGCTCTAACAATTGCCATAAAAAAAAAAAAACTAATGATGTGAGGTGGTACAGTTGGATTGCACTTTAAAGTCCCCCACCCGCCTTTCGGGTTTTTTTTTTTTTTTTTTTATCAGACAGCAAATTGTGAAAAGTCGTAGCAAAAAGTCGACTGTTTTTGTTGGCAGCGTGCTTTGTTTGGGATTCTTTTTTGTTAGATTCATTGTTGTTGGACTTGTCGTTTCCTATTTGCTGGCAGGATACGCTTGAACCGGCTGCTTCTAACCGTTGCTGTCCCTGCTCGGGCGCCTTCTTTCAGTCCCTGCTCGGGCGTCTTCTTTTTTGCTTACGTAAAATGCTTTTTACGTTCAGGAGGCAAGCAGCAGAAGCAGAAGCAGGATCAGAAGCATGTTGCCGTGTCATTGCAATGATAAATGTATTGGGTCACACACAGTACACACACACACACACACACACACACACATAGACACACACCCACACCCACGCGCACACACACATGCACATCACTAAGTACACACAATGAGCAGTCGCGCTATGAAAAGAAAATTGTGTGAATCGCTCGAAGAGGGGCAAGGAGGCGCCAAAAATGGGCACATGTGGTGGGAGAACGGGGGAGGCTGGCTGGAACAACAACAACAATAACAGCCAACTTAAGGACAAAAAACAAGGCCAATGAGAGGCAAACTCTGCTGAAGCCGCCCAAAAACTGGACTAAAAACGCACGTGACCTGGCTAAACAAACCAAGCGAAAGCAAGAAAGCAAAAGCAAAAAAGAAAGAGAATGAGAATGAGAGAAAGATTTACCAAAATCAGCTACAACAATGTAGTTGTTGCAACAACCTGTAGTTTAGGATTATGTCCTATGTCTACCTGAACTTTCCACGTTAGCCTTTCAACTTGTAATTGGATTCGAATCGATGCTTGGCGCCAGTCAACACCATTTTTATTAGCTCATAATACCCAAAACGGTTAACCAAAAAAAAAAAAAAAAAATGTTTGGCAACGCCAACTTTTTAGCCGCAGCCCACAAAATACAAATATCCGTTCGAAACGAACCGTCGGCATAATTAATGTTTCCAAAATTTGTTTACAAACATGCAAAAACAAAAAAAAGCCAGCAAAATGCTACAAAAAATCACATGTTAGCAATTAAAATTCGTTTAATCCGAATGCTGAATACCTTTTCAATTTCTAATTCTACTTTCATTTAGTTAATTTATGTGAAATTTGATATGTTTGAAAATATCGATCATAAGAAATGTATCAACATTTTGAGTTGTTTGGGTAACTTTATATTATCTTATAATATGTTAGATTTGAAGATTAGGGCTAACTGGCTTTAAGAAGTTGATTATTCCATGGAACGAACAGAATTTGTATTGGATTTAGAAAGTGCCATCCTCATATTATATAGAGTAGTTTTATTTGTCTGTTGCAAAATTGGCATAGGGCTGAAGGTGTTTCTTTGTGTGTGAGTCTAAAGTGTCTCAGGCGGATTCTTGCGAAGTTTATAGCTACGATTCTATCTGAGCTGTCTTGATTGCAAATGTAATAGTCTTCTATTGAATATACGTATACGATACGTATACGATTATAGTTCATGCACAAGATATTTTATTTATTTTCATTTCACAATTTACATTTTTGGGGCGTTGCTAATTGTCTCACTGATCCAATAGTCATAGTTTATTACAGATGTGTAAACCGAAGGGTACTTGCTGGTGCAGGGTGTATAACCCCAGGAGACAATGCCTGCCAGAAAAGCGCTGCCATCTGCTGCGTAGGTGACTAGTGGACCACCGCTGTCGCCGTTGCAGGCGCCATCGCTTTTGCCGGCGGTGTAGCTGCAAATGTTAGTTTCGTGAATGGGGGCATTACTTGGCAGTGCCTCCTTGCACCTTTTGTCATCAATAATGTCAACAGCCAGAGATTGCAGCCTTTGGGGTATAGAACCACCGTTGTCACGTCCCCAGCCGTAGAGTTTGCCATCGGTATTAGCATTGAATTGCTTGTCGGGCAGAGCAATTGCAGAGACGGGTGCACTACCATCACGAAGTCTTACATTCAGATCGAAGGCAATGGGCACATAGATTAGGCCAATGTCGTAAGGACCCACACCGCCACTGTATTTCTCATGTACATAATGGTTGGCACTGGTCAGTTGACGTATCTGCGTCGTCTCCTTATCCTTGTAGTTATGAGCACCTGCAACGGCCTGGGATTTTGTCTTGGTTAAGCAATGGGCGGCAGTCAAAATCCAGTGGGGATCAATCATGGATCCACCACAGAAATGGCTACCCGTTGTTGACTGCAGGGAGACAATGAATGACGCCTCGCCAGGCTGGGCCTCTTGACCATTGATGATGCGACCCTCAGGAAAACCAGGCTTGGGAACAATATTAGCGTTAGCCGAGGCAATGGCCAATGCGAGAAGCACCACAAATTGTTTCATTGTTGAAATGTTGTTGAGTCCACTTTGGATTCTGAATCAATTGCAGCAAAACAAATGCTTTTATAGCCAGTTTAAAATCTTATCGATTTGAAAATTTACGATCCTGTCAAACGGTGGCTTTTTCCTGATTAATAACCTGCACTTGCTTATCAATGAAAATGCAACCTTTTGAGCTCCAGCTCTTATCTGAATTAATCGTTGGAGCAGCCACTTCAGATCAATATCAATTGCAAATTCGACCATCGATCTAACCCAGTCAGTCCGCCAGGCTTAAGTGTCTGGCCTAGTTATATTCATGTATATATTATACATAAATGGCTTTTCCATTGACTGACTACACAGTCCAAAATAAAGTGTAAAAACAAAAGTATTATGGATTTGATTTTCAACTTTTATGGAGAAATAGTTTATTTTGGAAACCATTAGAATTGATTTAAACCCTATCTGATATTAATTTGAAATCAAAATTGGACTGAAAAAAGTTAAACAAAATAGCAGCACAAAATATTATTCTCTCAATTTCTAGAGTTTGCGTCTGTCACTCACTCATTTGGCTCTCATTTTCACTCATTGAAAGATTTAGTTTTAAATCTTTTTGGGCCAAAATGGTTTTCAATTTCAACTAGTATTTTGTACAGTGTTCAATAAATGAGGTAGCAAGTGTCTCATAAATCTCAAATACTTTACTTTATGGTCTACCATATATAAATTTAATCTATGTAAACAAAGGCAATTGTATTGTATTGTATTATGTTTTATTTTTGCATGCGTTTGATTGGGAGCTGGTCGTCTCTTTTTTTCTTTCATTCCCTCTCATTTCTTTCTCTCTTTCTTAAGCTCTATGAATCCAAAAGATAAGCTACAACTAAAGACATTTTCATAGATTTATTTTTATTTGAGAAAAACGATTGAGAGTTAGAAAGAAATATAAATAAGTCAAATATGCATAACACTCCTTGGCAAGGGTATTAGGAGTCAGTTTGGCACATTTGCACACATTTGAAGACACGCACACACAAAGTACACAAGACACACTCTTGTCAGATATGCGTGTGAAAAGCAGACAAATATTTCTTTATTTTAGAATGCGACTGCGAATGTTCCTGAAACAAAAACAAAACCAAAACCAAAACAATGCAAAGCACAAACAATGTGGCAGTGTGAAGGAGGGATGGGAATAGAAAGCAAACAATAGAATGTTGAGTAAATATTACGCATACGCACCTTTGGCTTTTTGGCATATTGTCCAGTGCGAACATCACGTATGGTCGCAATATCCAATATATCCAGCTCATTGTTCTGATCGACCCAATAAAGAAAGAAACCCTTGGCATCCACACGCATTGTAACTGGAGTTCCGCTGCCCGAGTCCTGCAAAATAAAGGAAACAAAAGGATTCAAAAAGATGAGCATATAATATGAAGACTGGAATCAAATTGGATATCTTTGTATGGGTTTTTTTTTTTTTTAATTTTTTTAAATTTCTGCACGTTTCGATTTAAAATACGGTAATAAAGATCATTAAACCATATCGCGGGGTTCATTCAACTTGCTCTAATTAATTTATCATGGCTTATTGCGCTTTCCAATTGAACAGCGTAAAAGTGCACTGAGTTTTTGCTTGCTGTCATCTGTTTTGCTTATTATTTAAGTCAAATTAAATGGACCCTGTAAAATTCCACCCCATATGCCCCATGCCCCAGCTTTCCTCCCATAAATATTTTAGCATCCATTCATAAAAACCCAAAATGAAAGTATGCGAAATTTGCTCATGTTGGCCGCAGCTGGCTTTTTGGCCAATGCCAAAACAGATGCGTTCTGATAATATATTCCAAGCCAAAAATGAAATATTTTATTCTTTTTTAATATATCGCATGCATATACATATACATATACATATACATATACATATACATATATATGTATTTGGATATGCAAAACAGACGCTGCGAGACGAACGAGATTTATTTTGAGCAGCGACATTCAATTCAATTTCTTTTCTTTTTTAAAGTACCTCAAAATAAAGCCGAATGAAACAAATTTGTATCGCAGATGCCAGCTGAGTGAACAAATTACTGGTGTAAGAAAATCTTCTGAAAATATGTCAATTATTGCAACTTCGAAAACATGTGGCATACAGAAATTTGTAACATGGCATAGTTGAAAAGTAGCTAACATAAGTTATTTTATATATATGTATATATTGTATGTACAATAGATAATGATTTGAAACGTGAAATTCAAAACAGCTAACAAATATTTGTTATTGGTTTTGAAAGTGGAAACAGAATCAAATAGTTTTCAAAATCGTGCTTTCAAACGTTCTTGCGGAATTCAGAAAAGCTTAGCATTTACATTTGGTTACGAAAATGAAACTAAAATTATATAGTTTTCATTTTACTTATTCAAAAGCACACTCTTTGAAAAGCGCGATTTCAAACGTTTTTGCGTAATTCAGAACCGTTAAACAAAATTTGATTGGTTTTGAAAATGGAAGTAGAATCAAATATAGACATCATTATACATTTGGCCAGTTCAGTCTCCAAGTTTTCGGAAAAATTTGGTCTACAACCCATTCGACCTTAAACAGATTCAGGCAAGTAACTTACTCGTTAAATAAATAGTATAATCAAGTAGCAAAACACCGAATACAAATTGATAACATCAAGACTACTATTAACATAAGGTATTAAGTATTATATTTTGGCCAAAAACTGATGAACATTGAAATGGTCGTAGGGAGCAAATTGAATTCGCATGTGGCTCGAAAGTTCATTATCCTTTGCTTGATATCGGTTTAATGAACTCGGTGCCAAGGTGCCAAAGTGTGGCTACAAGTTCACATTGAGGTCCTGCTACGGTCCAAGCCTCCTTCCCAATATTCTTCACATTGAGGTCCTGCTACAGTCGAAACCTCCTGCTCAATTTCTTGCTAACTCCCAACCGCGTTCTAATAATTGATATTGAAAACATTTACTTGCTGCTTTTGTGGGGGCGTTTGAGGGTCATTTGGGTATACAACAAGCCCCCGGTACGGTTGAGTTCCTGCCGAGGTCCCCCGCCTCCCCCCTCTCCCCATCCACTCTTTCTTTATATACCACACTAATATTCAATTAAGCGCATATTTTGTATAGGGCGGGCATTTTTGGGATTCCATTTGGAAAAGGGTTGCCCAGCGCTAATTGGACTACAGTTAAGCCTGCCCTCTACTTCCGAAATATACAATCCCTACTCCAGCTGGGACTTGTTTTGCCTGTTTGTCTAATTACTGTAAACTAATTGAGCCTGCCCATTCCCACTGCCCCCAATTTGTTGTACGTTAATTTGATTTCAATATACGAAATTTATTTGTAACCCAACACTTGAAATCGAACAAAAAGTTAACTCAAAATGTTGCGCAAAATTGCCTTCGAGTCGACAAGAAATTTCAACATTGTGCCTGAAACTTGTCTGTGCGCGTTTTGGCTAAGAGCGATTACATGCATAATTCAATTGATGTAACAAACAGGCTGCCTTAGCTGCCTGATAGAATAGCAAAAGCTGGCAGCAGATTGTTGAGCTTGTTAAAAGGGATAACTGTGTAGCAGATGTGGCTCAGTTAAAGATACAAATACAGATACAGATACGACCTACACAGATACAAAGATATAGATATATATATATATAAGATGTAAGTATGTAGAGCTCTGTATATTGTCAATCATGCTTAGGTTCCTGCCAATAAGTTTGGCAAAAGTGCGTGTTTTGAGTAAGTTTCGAGTTTAGAGTTTTGAGTTCTCAGCCAAGTGCTTTGGGTACTATGCAAATGCTATTTGGGATTACTCAGCTGTTGCTAGCTTGTGTGAGTGTGTGTATATATATACCTCAATTTGAGTATACCTTTGTTTTGCCATCTCTCTTTCTCTGGGAAAACTGTTGAAATAAACGTCAGCAGCTGCAGCTTCAAACTAATCTACAGTCAAATCTCTGTAAGACAAACTCAAATTGAAACGAACAAAAAAAACTTTACCTTTTCGAATCAATTTCATAGAAAGAACCGCTCATTTTCGCTCCTGAAAGTATGCTTTGCATATATCTGTGGAATTGTCTTGAAAGTGGAGCTCAGAACAAGGCTGACAGTTTGCAGGAAAACAAATAGTTTGCAGGTACAACAAAAAAATAGCTAACAGGAAAACGAATAGTTTGCAGGAAAACAAATAGTTCGCCGAGGAAAACGTTAAAGAAAGCATTTAAAAAATAAATGAAATTTAGAAGTGCAAAAAACGAAATGCATGTTATTGCATAAAGTTCTGTGCACCAAAGTAAATAGTTAGCTAGATGGAAGTGTTGTTTGTGCCAGCAAAGTTTGACTGTACATGCAAATGATGTCATATAAAAATGTAGACAGCCTGTCACCTGTGCAAGTTTGTCAAGCACTCGAAACTTGCTGCTCGAGCTTCCTGTTTCTCTTGTTGGTTTAAAGTTTTGCATCACTTATTAAGCATACGAAGAGTGGTACTCGGTACTAGCTATTCGGTGTTCGCTATTCGCCACTTGACTAAAATGAAGCCAGTCAGGTTTAAGCTGAATGCTGAAACTGAAGCTGTGCCATCAACATTTGTCATCAACTCAGTAGCAGTTGATTGCCATTTGGTAAGTTAAAAAAAAAAGAAGAACCCAGCACAAAATGAAGTTGTGCCTACAGTTGGATTAAATTGTTTTGAATAACTAACTAACTTACTATTTTGCCCATCGTTGTGCTCTTGTTTTGTTTGCTTTCTAAACCTTCTACTCTGTGCTGTTCTTCCCTTTTTGAACATTTAAAAATGACTTTGCAATCTTTAAAAGTGCTTCGCCTGCCAATAAGGAAGCATTAATCAAATTTTAAGCTATTATGAGTTGAAAAAATGATAAATGTTGACTGGAATTCGAACTTTAGTATCTGTAAACATGGCATTTCCTGACACTCAATGTTTAAGAATGTCTAATATAAAAGTTTGTTTATGGTAAGTCTTGAAAATCGTAGAACAATTGATGTTTCTTCTAGTTTTCCACTTTCAAAAAGATATTACGGAAATTAATTTCACTTGAAAATCTTTTATATCACATTTGACAAGATTTTACGGATTGAAATCGCTTGTCTTAAGTCTAAGATTGAATTAACTTGTCTTAGATAAAAGATTGAATTCACTTGACAATAAAAAGCGGAACATTTAAAGGCAATTTACTTTTGCAAAATGTTCATTATAATGAATGCAAATCGTATTTCAAATGAAAGGAACTAAGCTCAAATTAATAGAAACAACAAGAAAGGCTGTCAGACAAACAAAAAGAACGGAGAAAGCGCACCAAACAACCAAAACAAAACGACAAAAGTTGAACGACTGAACACAAAAGTTGATCTTCCATTGAACCAAGAAATTGTTAAACTTTATCGGGGAAATCCATTGTAATAGTACCCTGAACCGCAACTCAAAAGCAATAGCTTTAATTCACTCAACATTTTTATTTACAACAAAGAGATTAAAAATGCTGAATTGGCAATATATCGACAATCAATAAATATTTGTTATATTTAAGCTTATCGGGCCCAGTTGAGTGACCATCGGCAATGACGATTAGTCATGTTGTTGCTATTACTATTTAATGCCCGTAATCAAAGATTAGATACGCATTTGTTTGCTTTAATTGACGACAAGTGTATTACGCAAAAAAAAAAAAAACACACACACACAAGATCGCTTCAGTTGATTAAAAAAAGATTTAAGTTTTAAATTGAAAGTTGCTAGTTAAGCTGATAATAAGCGCTGATCACTTGATAAATCCAATCCACATAGGAGGAGACTTTGGTGCAAACAGTCGGTCGATTGGCATAGCCACATGGCATATAGCTCCAGGAGCCTAAAGCGACCAGTTCAGCAGGTCCTGCAATGGGCCAATAGACCAAAGGAGTGCCACCATCACCATAGCAAGCCTTGATCTGCGCGCACACCTGTTTCGTGGAGAGTGGAGCATCAGCGGGTAGCAGCGCTGCACATCCTGTGCTGTTCAATAGTGGAGCAAAGGCGTACTGTAAATCCTTGGAGAAGTCCGCACCATCAACATGTGTTAGACCCCAGCCATAGGCTATAGCTGTCTTGTTGCTATAATCCTCATCCAGATCGGGCAGCGCAATCTGCTGCACACGTGCCGAGTAGACAAACGACTCGGAGACATGCAACAAAGCAATATTATCGCTGCCTGCCTCACCGTTGAACGAACGATGCGTTGACACAAAGTCCACGTAGCGCACCTGAGCCAAGCTAACATTGCTGCGATTCGAGATACCCGCATAGATGGCATTACCCTTGAGATCACCACTAAATTTACGCCATTCCTCCACTATATGTGCTGTGGTCAAGATCCATCTCTTGCCAATGATTGCTCCTGCGCCCAAATGACTATATGTTGCACGTGTTAAACTTAGGGAAACCAAATAAGGCGCATTGTCCACGCCCTGCACATCAAAGCCATCGATAATGCGTGCATTGGGACCTCCTGCCTGGCTTGTATCTTCTTTGATATTCTCCAGCAATTGCTCGTAAATGGTAGCAACTTGTTCCTGTTCATCGTAGTGGCCCGCCAGCAACTGTTGCAAGTGTGGCTTGTTGGCCTTGGCATTTGCAAGCGCCAAAAGCGGCAGCAAAGCAATCAAAACTTTCAGAGTCCACATGACGTATACGTATTGAATAGGCACTAACTTTATTATGAACTGCTGCCGGAAGCTACTCAGACTTATATAGTCGGTTTAAGCTTTCTGATAAGCAATTTGTGTGAGAGAGAAAAAGAGATTGAGAGAGAGAGAGAGTGTTCTAACACTCGTATGTATGTTGATTTAACTTTCTTCAATTGGGTTTCTGATATATTTTAAAAGAGTTAGTTGAAAGTGCTTTCTTTATTCTACTGAAGCCTTCCTTTTGATTCCTATAGATGCGAAATTTTACTTGTAAGGGAAGAGCATGAGTTTCTTTAGATTGACTTCTGATTTAATAGGATCAATTTCTGATTTATTTGAGCAAAGTAAGCGATTACTTTAGTTTCCTTAAGTCGGTTGGGCGTTTTAATTCTTGAGAACTGGTAATGAGAACTTGTCAGCTTTATATAGCCGGCTAGTAAAGCTTTTTGATAAGCAGCTAAGAGAGCGGGAGAATATTTCCCTTGTCTTTAACACTCTGATGATTTTTTAAAGGGGTTTCTGATTAGGATGCAAAACGAACTTTTCTGAAATGAAAAATTCAACAGAAAAACAAGTAAGAACGTTGCAGTCGGATGCACCCGACTGCGATATACTCTTTTTTTCGCCTCTTTGCGGAGTCAGTGGGCGTGGCAATTGAATTTCTGCTCAAATCTTTAAAGTTTTGCCATCAATTAAAATTTGGTTGGGCCTGTTCTACAGGTTTGGGAGAAACAAACATTGCTTGATTGCAAGGGCGGGGGTGGGCGTGGCAAAAATATTTTTATCCAATCTATTAAATAGGGCAACAGAATTCAACCTGCAAAATTTGGTGATTCTAGCTAAAGGGGTGGGGGAGATACAGACTTTGCCTATTTGTGGGGGCGGGGGTGGGCGTGGCCGAATTTTTTTTTGCCAGATCAATGAAGGATGTGATAAGTAGCCCTTGTGCCAAATTTGGTTACTCTAGCTATAAAACTGTGGAAGATATAGGTTTTTGCGGTTTGTGGGGGAAGGGGTGGGGGTGGGGGGGAGATCTTGACACTTTGTCTTACTATGGTATATACCAACATGTATACCAAGTTTGGTTGCTCTAGCTTCAAAACTGTGGAAAAAACCTGCGTTCATACAGACAGACGGACAGACAGACGGACAGACGGACAGACGGACAGACGGACAGACGGACAGACGGACAGACGGACATTTCACAAACCCAATATACTCTTTTTTCCTTTTTTTTCAAAAAAGTTAAAAAAAGAGTATAACAAGTAAGAATGCTCTAGTCGAGTGTGCCCGACAACGAGACTCCTTCTGCCTGTTACACACATTTGCAGTACTTTATAACTCCCTATTTATTTTCTTCCTGAAAAGTTTTGTTAAAAACGTTTTTATTGTACCTTTTTTTACTATTTCTTTTACAATCTTTTGTAATTAATTAATTTTGCTTTTTCGATGTTTTGTGAAAATTATCGATGATTGATGTTCAATGTTTTATTTCCAAAAACATGTTACATAGTGATTCTCTCTCTCTCTTTCTATTTCATGTATTGTTGTGACTTTTCCGTGTCTCTCTCTATTTAATACAAAAAACTTAAATCTAATTTTATTGTTGGCTATAATTGTGACTTGAATAATTTTCTTAATTATTACAACTTATTTACATTTAAATTGTTTCCTCTCCTTTAGAACAGCTATTTTATCTTTTATATTTTGTTTATTGTACGCTAAATTTAGTTGCAGTTCTTTTGTGATTAAAAACTTAGCTTGCTTTGCTTTAAGAGAAACTGTGCTATTATAAAGAGTCAAATCTTTAAAGTTCAGTTAAAGAAAAGCTCTTAAAAATAGAATATTCAAATATCAATCAGCTGTTAATTTTGGAAAGTAACCTGCTGTGCTTTCTACTTAATCAGCTTCAATTTATAATCGCCTAAGTGAACTTTAAATTGTGTATTTTTGCCACACATAGAAATTTACCCCCAGTTGGGATTTTCCCTCAACGCATTATTGTTGTTGTTCTTGTTGTTCTTTTATGAAATGTGTACACTGTACACAATTCTGCGGTTGCACAAAGTCCAAAGCCTGCAGCAGCGTAAAATTTGCTTTTAATTGGCTATGGCCACAAACTGACCAACATTTGTTGTTGTTGCTGTTGTTGCTGCAGAATGAACATTGCCTGGACATTGTTCGCGCTTTATATAAGCCAAGGACGCGAGTCCTTTACATAGATTATACATATTTATAGCACCCTTTTCATGCGTGCAACGTGTCCTTGCACGCCTCGCTTGTCAAAACACATTAAAACCACACAATTACGCAATTATTGGAGTTATTGTAGCAACGAAAGAGTTCTACATACTAGCATTTTCTACCGAAATTTACAATTATGGCATCAAAGTTTACCTAAATAAATCATATAACATATTCTTATCGATTCACAACAATGTGAACCGAAGATTATTTAATAAAGTTACAAAATAACTTTTATCTAACAATTTTCATTCGAGATTTAAAAAAAACGATTGATGGTGCTTCGATAAATCGTGTAAAATAAATCGATTAATCAATGTTTTTAAGACAAAACTAGTTTGTTTTTCTTTGTCAAATAAAAACCAATTTCAATTCAAAGCACCAAAATGTAAAATGTTTTCATTATATATATATATTTTTTTTGTTAATTTTTCGATTTTAATTTTTTTTCGATGTTTTGTAAAATATTATTAAAATATCTATTATTGAAAATTATCACTATTATTACGATTACAATCAATTTTGATTTCGATAAAATAGCTTTTATAGTTGTTTCATCAATTTTTTGAAGTACCTAAAATATTTTCATAATTAAGTTGATAAAACATAATTATTATACTCTTTTTAATTTTTTTGAAAAAATATATCGCAGCCGGTTCCATCCGACTGCAGCGTTTTTTCGTGTTATACTCTGTTTTCCAAAATGGAAAAAAAGAGTATATTGGGTTTGTGAAATGTCCGTCTGTCCGTCCGTCTGTCCGTCTGTCCGTATGAACGCAGTTTTTTTCCACAGTTTTGAAGCTAGAGCAACCAAACTTGGTATACATGTTGGTTTATACCATAGGCAGACAAAGTGTCAAAAAAATTTTGACACGCCCACCCCCGCCCCAGTAAACAGAAAACAGAGTATATCGCAGTCGGGTGAGCCTGACTGCAACGTTCTTACTTGTTTTAAAATGTTTCTTTGAGCAAAAATGGTTTTAGTTTTTAAATAAAAATTGATATTAGATTTTAATCGTGTAATTTTTAAATACAAAATTTTTAAGCAATATATAAAATTCAAAAATAGCTATCAAGTCGCAATTTTCGCTTGAATTTCATAACACTTACACTTACGGTCTTTCAAGGGCAGACTTTGCTTATCAGCTGACAATCTAACTGGATTAACCATGCTTAGATTGGTTTGTTTAAAATCAAAATCATATAAACTGATTATCGCAAAGAGCAAATTCATTATCATAAATCCTTCTTGCCTAATCTACCGATAACAAACGATTGATCGCTCCATCGATTAGCTATAAAAACCTGCTACTTTCTAATCATTGCCATCATTCAGTGTTCATACATCAGGATGAAAGTACTTGTCGTTACTCTACTAGCCCTCATCGCTGCCAGCGCACAAGCTGGTAAGCTGACCGATAGCCTGGTCAAGGCTATTCCCAGCTTTCCAACTGGTTTTGTGATCAACGGCACCGATGCCGAACCTCACTCCGCACCCTACATCGTCTCCCTGTCCAACAACATTGAGAAGCATTCCCACATCTGCGGAGGCGCCATCATCGCCAAAGATTGGATCGCCACTGCCGCCCATTGCATCTCCAGCCAGTATATGAGCGCCATTGCCGGTCTCCACATTCGTAGCCAGGTCGATAACCGTACCCAGCAGCGTATGGTTGACTTCACACGTGTCCATGAGCTGTATAAAGGTGGTGTCGGTCCCTACGATATTGCCATCCTGCACGTGAGCAAACCCTTCGTGTTCAACGAGTTTGTTAAGGCCGCCACTCTGCCCAGCCCAGAGGAGAAGCACGAGGGAGAGACTCATCTGTATGGTTGGGGTCAGCCTAAATCCTATGTTCTCACTGCCGCCAAGACTCTCCAAACTGTCACCACCGAGATTGTCAACTACGATGACTGCAAGGAAGTATTGCCCGATAATGCACCCCTTGATCCATGCAACATTTGCTCCGATTCGCTGAAGCAGAGCATCTCTGCCTGCAATGGTGATTCTGGCGGTCCTCTGGTCGTTGAGCATGAGAACAACGAGTCGGAACTGATTGGCATTGTTTCCTGGGGCTATATTCCCTGTGGCATGGCTAACCATCCATCGGTCTACACTCGTGTCTCTGCGTTTATCGACTGGGTTACCAAAATTCAGGCTGCCTACTACACCCTTTTCAAGTGATTTCTGTTTGATCATTTAAATAAAAACGCTTGACTCTGATTAAGCGCTTGTTTTGCTTACAAAAACTTGTTTTTATGTTTGTCCTTTTATATTGTTTAGTCCTTAATACATTGAGACCCTCTTCTACGAAATGATGCATTTTCCATTCGTTGGTTTTTAATGACTCATGGTGCATACTTAGTTTTGATAAAAAAGAAGTAAGAATGTTCTAGTCGAGTATGCCCGACTACGAGACTCCCTGCTCCCAGATTGCCTTTCAATCAGTTCAGCGGCAACACAAGCAAGCAGTGCACTTAACTTGTGCAGTGTCTGACAAACTGTTGTTTCTGCCTGCTGAGACGGTGGTAATATATTCCTCCATAACTTTGGTGTTATTTATCCGATCGTGATGAAATTTACACAGCTGATAAATATTGATTAAACATATACGTGTAAAAAAATCAAAGCTATATCTTTAAAATTGTGACTGTGTGAGTTTTTTGCGATTTGCGGGTGTCCGAAATTTAAAATAAACTTGATCTACGTATGGTATACAGGAACCTGCATGCCAAGTTTGGTGTCTCTAGCTCTTATAGTCTTCGAGATCTGTGTGTTCATACGGACAGACAGACGGACAGACAGACAGACAGACGGACATGGCTAGTTCGTCTCGGCTGTTGATGCTGATCAAGAATATATATAGTTTATATAGTCGGAAATGCCTCCTTCTGCCTGTTACACACATTTGCAGTACTTTTTAACTCCCTTTTTCCCATTTTTAATGGGAGCAGGGAGCAAAAAGAAAAGAATTTATGAGCTCAGATTAAAGTCTATTGTTTTGAGCAAATCAATCCAAACTATTTATGATATTGTTTTAAAGCTGATAAGGGGGCGTGTGCCTTTCATAAATTATATGCTTTGAGCTTTGATTGTCAGCCAATCGCGGTGAACGTGAGAAACTTGTATTCTTATCTATTAAAGATTGGTAAAGAGTACTAATGTCTTTGCTCTTTTGTAGCTTAAGAAATGACGTTCATCAAAATGCTTCAATCAAAGTTTGTCGTGAAGTGATAAGAAAGCTTTTCAAAACGTTATTTGTTGTATGAAACTTTGCACTATAGCTATCAATAGTACAATGGAATTTAAATATTATTGCCATTATAGAAGTATTCATTATTATAATAAATTTATATATTCCCTTTCTCCAACAATTTTCTTCAACTTTTGTCAACAGTTTTATCAATGCGCTGACAGTTGAATGTTATACAATTTTAGTGGTTTCAAATCGATAGCAATTGTAATGCCTGTTCTGAATTCTGCTTTTGAATCAATTAAGCTGAAAATGTTGTAGCATACTTTTTGGAGTAGACTAGAATTAAAAACCCTTTGACGTATCAAATCAAAATGTTTTCGATTCCAACTGCCAACATTTTGCTGCTGCAACATTTTAAAAGCTGATGAAAAATCAAAGAAAGAAATACATTTATTATTTGATTTTGCTCATTTCAATAAAATCTTTGTCCTGTCAAATCCTGTCAAAGGCATTTCTCACACAGTAGCATATTTATATTAATTAAAATCGATGCACTTGGCAACAAACTAATAAGCAGCCATATCAATGCTGCAATTTATTTGTAACTGCTTTTGCTCAGCATTTTTTACTCCCTGTTCCCATTAAAAATGGGAAAAAGGGAGTTATAAAGTACTGCAAATGTGTGTAACAGACAGAAGGAGACATTTCCGACTATACAAACTGTATATATTCTTGATCAGGATCAACAGCCGAGACGAACTAGCCATGTCCGTCTGTCTGTCCGTCTGTCTGTCTGTATGAACGCGTCAATCTCAGAGACTTTTAGAGCTAGAGACACCAAACTTGGCATGCAGGTTCCTGTATACCATACGCAGATCAAGTTTATTTAAAATTTCGGATGAACCTCCCCGCACCCCCGCAAATCGCAAAAGACTCCGACAGCCACAACGATAAAGATTTGGTACACATATATGTTGTATCAATGTTGATCAGCTGTGCAAATTTCATCACGATCGGATAAATAACACCAAAATTATGGAAGAATCTATTACCCCCGTCGCAGCTGGTTGAAACAACAGTTTGATAGGCACTTTACGAGTTCACTTAACTCTGTACTGCTTGCTTGTGTTGCCGCTGAACTGCTTGAAATGCAAGTTGGGAGCAGGGAGTCTCGTAGTCGGGCACACTCGACTAGAGTATTCTTACTTGTTTTTTTTTGGGTGACAAGCTTTATGTGTAAATGAAATGCAATCAAATAATTTACACATGACTGACAGCAAAAAAGGACATTTATTCTACAGCCAAAGTGTCTAAACAAAACTTTGTTTTTTATTTTAAAAGACAATTTTTAAAGTTTGCCCCAGAAAGTTTTGTGAAATTGATTGTAAATCGCTTTAAAACCGATTTTTCAATCATTTAAATTTTTTTCCGAGACGTTAATCGATTACTAAATTTGACCTTTATCAAACGGTTGAAATACATATCGATAACTACAAGTTTAAATATCAGTTCATTCCAAACTATCGATAACCATTGCGCTCTGAACAGCTCTGCAGCAGAGGACTCGCTGTTTGAAATCTTATCAGGCTTATCAGGCGATAATAGTGAATTAAGCAGAATTTGGACAAGTGGGGAATACACAGGTCATAAAAATAAATGACTATCGCTTTAAGGGAAACTTTTGATTTCATAAATCCAACTACTAATCTGCCAACAAAAACAAGTAAGAACGTTGCAGTCGGATGCACCCGACTGCGATATACTCTTTTTTTCGCCTCTTTGCGGAGTCAGTGGGCGTGGCAATTGAATTTCTGCTCAAATCTTTAAAGTTTTGCCATCAATTAAAATTTGGTTGGGCCTGTTCTACAGGTTTGGGAGAAACAAACATTGCTTGATTGCAAGGGCGGGGGTGGGCGTGGCAAAAATATTTTTATCCAATCTATTAAATAGGGCAACAGAATTCAACCTGCAAAATTTGGTGATTCTAGCTAAAGGGGTGGGGGAGATACAGACTTTGCCTATTTGTGGGGGCGGGGGTGGGCGTGGCCGAATTTTTTTTTGCCAGATCAATGAAGGATGTGATAAGTAGCCCTTGTGCCAAATTTGGTTACTCTAGCTATAAAACTGTGGAAGATATAGGTTTTTGCGGTTTGTGGGGGAAGGGGTGGGGGTGGGGGGGAGATCTTGACACTTTGTCTTACTATGGTATATACCAACATGTATACCAAGTTTGGTTGCTCTAGCTTCAAAACTGTGGAAAAAACCTGCGTTCATACAGACAGACGGACAGACAGACGGACAGACGGACAGACGGACAGACGGACAGACGGACATTTCACAAACCCAATATACTCTTTTTTCCTTTTTTTTCAAAAAAGTTAAAAAAAGAGTATAAAAAGCTACTTCTTCCGGGTAATCGACACTATAAAAGAGCAATGTAAAGCCAACAATGCCATCATTCAGTTTTTATTACTTGGTTTAGAATGAAAGTGTTTGCGGTTACTGTACTAGCCCTCTTGGCTGTCAGCGTACAAGCTGGCAAACTCCACGATCATCTGGCCAATATTGTGCCCAGCTTTGCCACAGGATTCGTGATCAACGGCACCGATGCCGAACCTCACAAGGCGCCCTACATTGTCTCGCTGTCGAACAACTTTGACAAGCACTCGCACATTTGTGGTGGCACCATCATCAGCAAGGAATGGATCCTCACTGCCGCCCATTGCATCTCCAAGGCGGAGGGCATGAGTGCCATTGCCGGTCTGCACAAGCGTGCCGAGGTTGATGAGCGTACTCAGCACCGTCAGATTGACTTTGGACGCGTTCACAAGCAGTTTGGAGGTGGTGTGGGTCCTTATGACATTGCCTTGTTGCATGTGAGCAAACCTTTTGAGTTCAACGCATGGGTTAAGGCTGCAACGCTGCCCAGCCAGGAGGAGAAACACGAGGGAGAGACTCATCTGTATGGTTGGGGACAGCCCAAATCTTATATCTTTACGGCCGCCAAGACTCTCCAGACCGTCACCACACAGATTGTCAACTACGAGCAGTGCAAGGAGGTTTTGCCCGAGACTGCTGATCTGAGAGAGAGCAACATTTGCTCCGATTCGCTGGAGAAGAGCATCTCTGCCTGCAATGGTGATTCTGGCGGTCCTCTGGTCGTTGAGCATGAGAACAACGAGTCGGAACTTATTGGCATTGTCTCCTGGGGCTATATTCCCTGTGGCTTGGCTAACCTGCCTTCAATCTACACTCGTGTCTCTGCGTATGTCGACTGGGTTGCCCAGATCCAGAGTGCCTATTACCTTTTGTTTTAAGTTATTAACTTGATAACTTGATAACTTAACTAAATAAAAAAGCACTTGACATCAAGTAGTATTTTAAATATAGCTGATGACTTTCAATTTGCTATGCATCATATTAGATTTGATCTTTAGGTTTTTTATTGAGGGATGACGTTGTATTGCGTCAATCTAATCTACTTTGATTTGTCCTCGTATAGTAACTAAGGGTATATTAATAGAGCTTATTCAACTAATTATTGTATTTTATAGTCAATCATCAGAGTTGCATCAAAATCAACTTTGATTTGAGCCATATAAGACTTTAGCCTTGTTTTTAAAAAGTTTGCAACACATTAGCTGAACGATAAGCATTTTAGGCCTAGACAAACGAAAAGCTTTTTTCTTTGTAAATTTCGCAATCTGGCATCTCTGTCGAATTTCACGATAGCGTCATGTTGACTGCGTCAGTAGCTTATCATGAAAATATTCAGGTGTTCTCGTCTTTGATTACTTTCAATTTCGACATGTTTTGAACGTGGCGTTCCTGTTTACTCATGTTCGGTATTGAAAAACGCTTACAATTGTGAATTCAATTGATTTGATCGCAGTTAAATTTTGTGATTTGATGTTTTTTCACATCAATAAAAGCTGATGCATAAAAACCTTAGAATATTATCGAAATTTCAGTATGGTTTTATTATAATTTGATCTTTTGTTATACCAAAATAAGTACAACTGCTCTAGTCTACACCAAAATTAAATGAAAATATTGAAAATTCTTAAAGAAAACGATTTTCGATGGTGTGGGGGTTGATGCAAACTCGATCTGTGTATGATATATTGCTACCTACATACCAAGTTTGTTTGCTCTAGCTTTAATAGTCTCGAAGATCACAGTGTTCATACAGACGGACGGATCAACGGACAGACAGAGAAAAGAACTCGACTGTTGATGCTGTTCAAAAATATTTAAAATATGTTCGAAAATAACTCACCATGCCTGTTACATACATTTGCAGTACTTTGTTAACCCCCTTTATGTATTCATATAGGCAAAGAGTGTTATAATTATATTTGATTAAAGATATATTGACAAGTACATATCAAATTGATATTGATAATATATTTTTTATAGATTGCTGCTTAGCAATTAGGTATGGAACATTTATATTATCTTTTGTTCTAAGCAAACACGTCCAGTGTTTGAGCACAAAGCTTTTCAAACACATTTATGCTTTACGACCAGCTCCCAATCAGGCGCCTGATATTGCAAAAAAAAACAAAAAAAAAAAAATACAATGCAATACAATTGCCTTTGTTTACATAGATTAAATGTGTATATGGTAGACCATAAAGTGAAGCATTTGAGATTTATGAGCCACTTGCTACCTCAATTACAAACTTATGTATTTAGTAATAGATATATATACATATATACAAAACATATATGAATATAACTAGGCCAGACAATAATGCCTGGTGGAGTGATTGGCTTAGATCGATGGTCACATTTGTCATTGATATTGATCTGAAGTGGCTGCTCCAACGATCCATTCAGATAATAACTGGAGTTCAAATGAGGGCATTTTCATTGATAATCAAGTGCAGGGAATTAATCAGGACAAAGCCACCGTTTGACAGGATCGTAAATTCTCAAATCGATAAGTTTTTACGATAAGGTTTTGGGCTGGCTATAAAAGCATTTGTTTTGCTGCAATTGATTCAGAATCCAAAGTGGAATCAACAAACAACAACATTTCAACAACATGAAACAATTTGTGGTGCTTCTCGCATTAGCCATTGCCTCGGCTAACGCTAATATTGTTCCCAGGCCTGGTTTTCCTGAGGGTCGCATCATTAATGGTCAAGAGGCCAAGCGTGGCGAGGCGTCATTCATTGTCTCGCTGCAGTCGCTATCTGGTAGCCATTTCTGTGGTGGATCTTTGCTTAGTCCTCACTGGATTTTGACCGCCGCCCATTGCTGTTTCCATGCAAAACACCTGGCGGTTGCTGGTGCTCATAACTATCAGGATAAGGAGACGACGCAGATACGCCAAGTGACCAGTGAAAACCATTATGTACATGAGAAATACAGTGGCGGTGTGGGTCCTAATGATATTGCTCTAATCTATGTGCCCATTGCCTTCGATCTTCGTGATGGTAGTGCACCCGTCTCTGCAATTGCTCTGCCTGTCACGGAAGTCAATGATAATACCAAAGGCAAACTCTACGGCTGGGGACGTAACAGCACTGGTTCCATAGAAATCCTGCTGCAATCTCTGGTTGTTGATATTATTAAGTACGCAAACTGCAAGGCGGCACTGCCAAGTAATGCCCCCATTCACAAAAGTAACATTTGCACCTACACCGCTGGCAAAAGCGATGGCGCCTGCAACGGCGACAGCGGTGGTCCACTAGTCACCTACGCAGCAGATGGCAGCGCTGTTCTGGTAGGCTGTGTCTCCTGGGGTTATACACCCTGCACCAGCACGTACCCTTCGGTTTTCACATATATAAAATACCATATCTCTTGGATCCATGACATAATAAGCAAAAACCCCAAACCTTGAATAATCAAATGAAAATAAATAAAATATCTCGAGCATGAATTAAAATCGTTTGCAAACAATTACAATAAGGGAGAATTCATAAACAGTCATAAACACTTTTTGTGCGTTATACATTTACTACTACTACGATAAAAGCTCATCGTCATTTAAGGCTCAACAGAAGGGTACCTCATGCGAATTCCGAATATTTTTGTAGGAATTATAAATCAAGAATTACCATAGTAAGTGACTTCGCGGTCAGATACAAATCGTGCGATTTTTAATAACATATTTTTGACATCGGCATTTCCTAATTTTGGCTTTCCCTATTTAATTTTCTAGATTAAATTTTTCCTTATTTTGGTTTCCTTGTTTTTATTTCCCAATTACTAGTTTCCTAATTTTGTCTTCCTATTTTTTTTTCTTTATTTTATTTTTCGGAATTCGTATAGTGAACCCAACAGCAGAGCTACCAGCTAGAAAAGCTTTTCTCCGTTGATGGCTACTAAAAGTAACGGTGTTTATAAGTGGCGCCCGAGCAGGGACATTTGTTTTTAAAGATATTGAAGTATATTCAGGCCTTGATAGAAGAAGTAATAGTCTTGGGGAAAAGCCAATTTTGTATTGATCCTCAAATTAATGAAATTAATTTAATGAGCAAGCTATTTGCTCAGAAGAGGATATCTGATCCGACACTCACAGCAAATCTTTCATTCCTGCTGTACATAATGCTAGTCGCTGTTTGCACACTTCGTGCTGCCACAGTGATAATAGTTTTCATAGAAAAATCTACCAAATTAATAACAATAGTAATAATAACTTACATCGTCCCATTTAATGAACTTCTCGCCATCCTGCAAAGCCTGCGGCACCTCCACGCTTGCCGTCGATATATAGGTGCCTCCTGCGCTCATCATCCTGTTGCCGGGTTTTCTCTACTTTTTTCTCGACTTTCAATTGTTTATTTTTCTTGTGCTGTGCTCGCTCGCTTTGACTGCTGTGCGTTGATTTGGTTTTTTGGTTATTTTTTTATTTCGGCTCTATTTTGATTTTAGCCGCTGTGCTGCAATTGCTTTGTTGTATTTGTTATTGTTGTTGTTGGCTTTGGTACTGCTTTGCATACAAATGACGCCATTTGACCGTGTCCTGGTCCCAAACCACAATTAGAGCACCATTCGAATTGTGGCACTCTTCACCTGCTTCGCCTGCTGTTGCTGCTGCTGCATTCTGCGGGCTTCGCTTTTCTAGCTTGATTAAAATTCCAGCGTTGTGCGGCTCCAACTGGCCCTAAAAGACAAAAAAAAAAAACAAACAGAACAATGCCAATTGAGTGGGTTATCAAGGCATGCGGCAACAAAAGAGTTTCTTCTATGCAATGTTTAACAATATAGTTGGTTATCTCTTAGTTATGCCTGTAAGCCGATGCGAAACGCCAACGAATACATTTCAGACAATTGCCAACTGAAGCTGTTTTGATACAAACAAAAAAGAGAAAGACTTGCTGAAAATGTATTCATAAATAGCTTGACAATTTTAACTATGCTTAAAATGGATTCTGTAATATATGCCATTAGTTTGACACGTTCTGTTTGCTAAGAGTAAGGTTATATATATAGTTGGCTCCCGAGCAGGGACTTGCTTCAAAAAATAAAATGTGTTTTTATACTCTTCCTTAAGTTTTTTGAAAAAAAAAAGAAAAAAGAGTATATTGAGTTTGTGAAATGTCCGTCTGTCTGTCTGTCTGTATGAACGCAGGTTTTTTACACAGTTTTGAAGCTACAGCAACCAAACTTGGTATACATGTTGGTATATACCATAGGCAGACAAAGTGTCAAGATTTCCCCCCCCCCACCCCTTCCCCCACAAACCGCAAAAAACCTATATCTCCCACAGTTTTATAGCTAGAGTAACCAAATTTAGCACAAGGGCTACTTATCACATGCTTGATTGATCTGACTAAAAAATTTGCCAACGCCCACCCCCGCCCCCACAAATAAGCAAAGTCTGTATCTCCCACACCCCTTTAGCTAGAGTCGCCAAATTTTGCAGGTTGAATTCTATTGCTCTATTAAATAGATTGGATAAAAATCATTTTGCCACGCCCACCCCCGCCCTTGCAATCGAGCAATGTTTGTTTCTACCAAACCTGTAGAACGGGCCCAACCAAACTTAAATTGATGGTAAAACTTGAAAGATTTGAGCAAAACAACAATTGCCACGCCCACTTCTGACTCCGCAAAGAGGCGAAAAAAAGAGTATATCGCAGTCGGGTGCATCCGACTGCAACGTTCTTACTTGTTGTTATTAAATTCAACTAGCATATATATACTTGACCCTCGAAAATTAATGAAAATAACTTTGGTTGCGTGTTTAAACGCGTTCAGATGATGCTTGTTAAATGTAACGGTACATATAAATGGCGCCCGAGCAGGGACTTGCCTAAAATATGTTTATTAAAAAAAGAAAAATAACTTGTTAACTTGGCTTTAGCTAGATACTTTAAGTGGATACTTAGACCAGTGGCAAGTGTCAAAAATGTGCTTATTATGGTTAAAAAAAAAGTAAAAATGCTGTTTTTGTTTTGATCTATTTAAATAGCTCTCAGCATTGTAATAAATTCATCAAATACAGTTTCTTGACTCCTTAAAATTTATGAAAATAACTTTGAACGCGTACAGATGATGCTTGGCAAAAGTAACGGTGCTTATAAATGGCGCCCGAGCAGGGACCTGTGTTAAAAAAAAAATGCAACTATCTTGAAAAAGAAATTCCTTGGCTTGTAAAGGAATGCTCTTTTGGTTTTAATAAAAATCGTTGCTCGTTTTCTCTGTCTGTGTATCTGTATGTCTCTTTGTGCGTATTTTTGGATGCTGCTTCGCTAGCTAAAATTTGATGAAAGAATATTTTTTGGCTGCGCTTTTGTCTTTTCGTGACTCGTTTTCTTGGGTCAAGTCTGTGTTCTCGCGAATTTGGCATACAATGTGGGTCTTCGCCTTTTGTTAGCCTATTTTTAGGCAGCCTGAGCTCATTGTGTTTTGCTTTATGCATTTCATTTATGTGTAAAATTGTTTTTGGCTAATTTGGCGCACAAACATTTTTGAGTTTTCAGTTTTCAATTAGCAGCGCAGAACTTTTGACCCTCCATTTTTTGGGTAGGGACTAAGAGCGTAACGGCATTGTGTTGTCTTTAAATAGCCATCCGGTTATGGAACTGTCTTTAACGGAAGCTCTGAGCTCTGATGACAGCTGCCGATACGTTCAAATGGGTCCGTAAATTCATTCAGAAATCGTTGGGTTGTGAATCATTCAAAGCTGAAGCTTTTAGTTTTTTGTGCTCAAACTCATAATCCACTTATAACCGACGAGCAAGTTACGAGATAGAAACAAAGCAAAAAGGGGATTAGGAGCAAGAAAAAGTGTGTGGAAAAGTGTGAGTGAAAAGCAGAAAGAGACTTGCACAAACACGCACAGACACACACACGCACACACACGTGACTTTCGAACTAATTCATTTATAATTTCTTTCTAGACATGCCATAACCAATTTTAGCCACATAAAATGAAAATGTAAGCAAAACTTTTTGCCAAAGTCCGAAAACCGCACAAGTTTTCCCCACATGTGTGTGTTTAACACACACACAAGCATAAGTAAAAGGAAGTCATTTGTTTTTGCTTTCATTGTTTGTGCGAAATAAATAAAATGGAATTTTCTTGTTTTGTTATTTTTTGCTGTGTGTGTAGTATTTATCTTGCGAAAATTCACAATTTGAGTTCTGTACGTCAGTTGAGAATTCAGTGCGGAAGTAATTAAACATTTTGTATGGCATGCAATATGCGTGTATATTATTATTGTTATTATTATTGGTAGATATTGTTATGGCTTATATAACAAGCGCCAGGGCGAAATCGAATCAAAATTGTAAACGACGCCGTTTCAGATTTTCTTCTTTGGTTGCGTTTCGTTTCGTTTCTTTTCTTCAATTTTTTTTTTTACTCGCACAAATCGTTTTAAGTGTTTTATGGCAAACGGGCAAAAATTTATTGCAGGCAATTTGCAGATGTACCCAAGAGGGTGAGCTTATGGGCAACAGAACAGTGGTGGGTGGGGGGGGGAGGCAGAAAATCACAGCGGCAGCGCACAGATTTGAAGTGACTTCCATTTCTAGTGGAGCAGGCACAACAACCACAACAACAACAGTCAAAATAATAACCAGATATACCAGAGCCAAAGTCACATGAATCATGCATACGACACAAACAGAACAAAATGGCGATTCCCATTCCGTTCCGTTCCATCCCTATACGAAGTTTTCCGTAGCCATAAATCAAAGTGGCAGTCAAAAATATGTTTTCCGACTGTAAACTGTGAATGTGCTCACAAAGAATGCCAAGAATAAAACTCGAATACACTTCAAACAAGCGTTTGCCTGATAGTAAAAAGCCCTCCATGGTCACTTTAAAAACTTACAGCTCATAATGCTCATAATGAGAGTTTTAATACCTGTACTTCATTTGGTAAGGCTGTAAGATTCTCCAAAAGATCACTTAATGCTCAGTTTGTATGATCTTTTGTTTGCTTGAATTTATGTCGTGCAGTGTAAAATCTATAAAAGTATATTTTGTTTGCACATTTTGAGAAGTGTTTCATAAGAATAACGGTGCTTACAGACGGCGCCCGAGCAGGGACAAGTTTTCAAATGTATTGCAACTAGTTCTTAATGTTTATTTTTGGCTTTTATAGCAATTATTTTGTTTTATTCAAAAAGTTTTAACGTTCTTTTGTAATGTTTGCTTAAAATGACGGTGTTTAAAGTTGGCGCCCGAGCAGGGACATGTTTTCAAATAAATTTTCAACTATCTACAAGTAAATATTTTTAGGCTATTTATCTGTCGCTTTCTGTTTCTTATTTGGAACCTTGACTCGCTATGTTGCATAGACTAAGTAGTAAACATTGTTGCCTCTTATACCCTTTCCGAGTGATATTTAAACTAACTTTGCCTCTGGCAGATGCCACACTGAGTGTGGAATCAGCTGCTGCTTTTGTTGCTGTTGTTGCATAAGGAAATGAGGAAGTTGCTTGTCAAACGGCAATCTTTAGGGCACACTGGCAAAAAAACATGATAATCAAATCAAGGCACCAGCTATTTGGTTAATGTGCAGTCGACGTCGCAGTCGCAGTCGCCGTCGCATTTAACGTTAACGCTAGCAGCAACAGTAAAGTTAAAATGTTTTAAAGTAAAGCAGGTGAGCGTCAAAAGATAAGAGGATGAGTAGTGGGAGAAAGAGGTGGAGGTGGAGCTGGAGCTGGAAGAGGAGGAGCTGGAGAAGAGGTGGTGAAAAATGTGTGGCATGCTTTTAGGAGCAAACGTTTTTGTCGACGCGCAAATTGCAGCGACAGCCTGTGGCCTGCCACTGTGTGTGTGAGTGTGTGTGTCAGTGTGTGTGTGCTGTGTATTGCCGACTATAATTTCATTTGTGGTACATAAAACTTTGCCCAGCTCCTCATCTTTGCACTATGGAAAAAATGAACACCCTTTGTTACACAAAGTCATTGGAAAGCTGTTAAGGCAAAGTTGTTCTTGACGAAGATCATTAATAGAAAACTTTTATTATGTGCTGTATGTAATGTTTACTTAAGGGGCAGTTAAATTCAAGTCGAAAAATTTATCAAAAATAGCAAAGCAATTTAGATTGCGCATGGAAATCAGTTCAATTTTAACAAAGTTTTTGGCAGTTGCACGTTGAAAGCTACAGAATGTGGTAAAAACTTTAGCTGGACTTTAAGCACTGACTAATTTTAATCACTGACTGACTTTAATCACTGACTGACTTTAATCACTGACTGATTATACTTTAATCACTGTGACTTGAACTAAATATTGACACACCCAAATTCTATAAATTGCAGATATTTGTTGTAATATTTTAAAAGCATGAAACTTGTCTGATGAACACAATTTAAGAAGAAAGGTTTCTTACTTTTTGTACGTTTAACAATGTCATTTTAAATTTCAAAATACTTTTGAATGACATTAAAAATTATATCAAAAACGACTTAACCTGTGCCAAACTCATATTAAGTATATTAAATTATGTATTATGCGATAAGAGCTGTTAATTTTTCCCATAGTGCTTTTGGTGCTCCATCTCCATCTCTTTATGTGCCTAAAGCGACTTAGTGTAGACAGAGAGTGCAAGAGAGACAGAAAGAGAGAGAGTGTGTGTGTGTGTATGTGTGTGTGTGTATGTGTGCGTGTGAGTGAGAGAGGAAGGAAATTACATTAAACTAATTGCTTTAGCTTGTCATTGTTGTTCTTGTTCTTGTTGCTCTTGTGTATTTGATTGTTAGTGGTGCTTTTAGGCATAACGAAATTATATTTACTTGTATGTCAAATATATTTCATTTATGTTGGCCATTACAAAGTTTTTAGAGCCTCTGCCGCTGCACAGTTTGACAATCACAATCACAATCTCAATCACAATGCGTGAGAGCTGTTCTTGGCTGTCAGTTTATGTTTATGTGAGTCTGCAATTACCTTTGACCTTAAGTCGCTAGCAAGAACAACAAGCAGCAACAACTTTAACAACCAACAACCCAGCGAATATCAAATATTTAAAAGGCAACAGAGCCTAGCGGCAACCACGCCTATAAACCAGCGCACTCCAAAAGTCCTTTTTTCTCTTTCTGTTTCTTTTGGTTTTATTAAATTGGCAAAAGTGTTGAGTAATTTGCGGTCTGCTTCACTTGTAAACACTTTTGCCGAAGATATATACCCTTGCAGAAAAGTTGTTCAAACGAAAACTCAATTTTTGAGAGCTATAATATAAAGTTGCCCGATTATTATTAAACTTGGTCAACATGACAAGAACATTTCATAACGCAGAATAGAAAATTTTGTTCAGATAGCTTGAGAAACAACAAAAGTTTTTGTGTGTTGTTTAAGCTAAAACAAAAATGTAAAACAGATTTTATTTTCTCGTGCGATTCTGTCTGCGTTTATTGCCTTTCATATCGTAGTTAATTTGAAGTGCAACAACAAATGACATCACAAACACTTGCCAAGTCGTACAGATCTGTGTCGGAAGTAGCCACACTTCCTCATTAGCGACCAACTCCACTGTCAAGCAGCCACTTAACACTTGCTGTGTTAGAACCAGTTGAGAATTCTAAGCGCATCAAGCGAAAAAAGTGCTTTAGAGTTGTGTTGCGTGATTTGTTGCCGTGTCATGGTATCCGGCTTCGTAGATTTCGATGTTGGCTTTAGTTTCTCATACTAAAACTTAGTTTTCAACCGATTGCTCCTATGGCAGCTATAAGATATAGTGCTCCGCTTTCGATTTCGATGTTAAGATTATGCTTAGACCTTGGATGGTTAAGTTTGGTCAAGTTATCTTGAAAAACAAAATTTTCGACCGATCGTACCTATGGCAGCTATATGTTATAGTAGTCCGATCTGGCCGATTCCGAAAAATGTACTACCTGCAGCAAAAAGAAGCAATTGTGCCAAGTTTCATCAAAATAGCTTAACTGAAAGTTGAGTTCACTTAGAACAGTCAGACAGATGGATAGTCAGAAATGGCTAGTTCGACTCGGCTGTCTATGCTGAACAAGAATATGTAGACTTTATGGGTTCTTAGATGCATTAAACATTGCCTGACAAAATAAGAATACCTTCTGCAAGGATATACAAATATTCTACCATAGATAAAGGGTATTTAACAATCGACAAGCCTATGATAAATGTTGTTACCTCATCATTGTTGTTTTATTGTTGCTGTGGTGCCTTAAATATTTCAACACTGCGCGGCAATCATGTACATTTCACTTGACTGTTATTGTTGCTGTTGAGTTTGCTGCTTTTCACATAACGGACAAAAATTGTCCGTTTGGCCCGTAAAAATTCATCAGGCTACAAATAGCATGGGCGGTGTGAGCGAGTCTAAGCGGGCGAAGGGGGGTCATGTTGAGTCAACAATTTTGGGGCAGCGCTTTGGCTGTAGACGCCGCATATCGGTAGCATAAAGTACACAAATAAATAAAAATATAAAGCACCTTTTCTCTACTCTCTGTCCCTCTCTCTCTATGTGTGTGTGTGTGTGTGTGTGTTTGTGTGAGGGGATTCGAACATTTTGTCCTGCTGTCCCACAGTTCAAGCAAAACAACAACATTAAGTTCAATGACACACCAAAAACAACAACAGAACCCGGGGACAAAGTTTTGAGCTTGAGCAGTTTCTACTTCTTCTTGTTGCCCATTTTGAGGAACCTCCGTCAACGTCAAGGGGCCTCTTCTGCACACTTGCCAAACCCCTAAACACCACTCCCCCCTTTAGGGGCGCCTTCAATTGGAAAACTTTTGTTACACTTCTCGTTTTGTGTAGGCGGAGCTGCATTTTTAATTCCGCCCTCGTTTCATGCCAAGCTCCAACAAATTCACTTAATTTTGTGTGGAGTTTAGTGACCCAACTCCCCCCACCACCCATTACCCGCCTCTCGCTGCTCCTGGGACTGTCGACTGACTGTCGACCAGCAGATAACGCCTGTCGATATAAGTAGGCAAATTGTGAAAATATTGACAAAACAATTGATGGCTTCTGCTTGCCACATCACGCGAATTTCCACACTCAATTCTAGCCACGTTCGTATCAAGCAGCCCTCAACCCCTGCCTCCATCCCCTGCCCCGAGACCACCTCTATCATTTCACACGCTCGTCTTTATCTAGCATTTTATTGCTGCACAATATTTCTATTCCTATTTCTATATATAAAGTTAAGTGCGCTGCCTTCAATGCTGTCTTTTCAGGGCAAAACCTTTTGTGAAACAAGTGCGAAAAGCTTAGCATAGTTTTTGGTGCACTTGGCGCTGCTTGACTTGGGATTAAAGTTGTTGGAAAACTTGAAACAAAACCGTATTGAAATAATGTTAGAAAGTTGTGAATGCAGTTGGAATATAAAAACTATGAAGTAAAATGAGTGCAATAGTTGCTATAATTGTTTTGAAGTAATTAATAAAACACAACATTAATGTTGAAAGGATTTTGAAAATTATTGTAAGCTAAGTTTCAGTCTGGTGTTTAAAGATTCTTAGATATTTAAAACCACATTTGAATAAGTTTTGTATCATATTTCTGCATTGACTGCGAACCCAAACTTATTCGAAACTATATCTTTAATCTGGCTTCCGTTCAAGAACTTGTTTTTCAAAATTCCTCGAACTCATAAAGCTTACTTTTTATATTTCACATTTTCAACTCTCATAAACTTTTATGAATTGAGTTTTGAAGTAGCTTAAATATGCTTTAATACATATCTGAGTCGATATTTGAAAAATTAAAATTCTGAACTTGAAAAAGTATACATATATCATCGTTCCTTAGCTTTATTGGAAAACAAAAGAAAATGCATTTAAAATTTATAGACAGACGGTTTCGGTTTACAGCTTCGGTAATAAATTCTCGTAGTCAAATTTTGCGGATTGAATTCACTTTCATTTGATTATGAATTGTATTAAATTCAACGAACAATGTTAAAAACAATAAGGACATTTTCAACTGTTAAGTGAAATTCAATGCCGAGCGGGCCTGATAAGCAACCATCAATCATGGTATTCGCTTAGTATAGCTGATTCAGTCGGGTTTTTTCAGATTTGGACTTTTATCAAGATTTTGCGGAGTTCAAATTTCATTAAAGGTTAAAAAATTCCTTAATTCTTGATCTGCTGATGTGAATCTAAACTCAATGTTAACTTGCCATTCATTCAAATCGCACAAACTTAACACAAATGAAAATGTGAGCATTAAAAAAAAAAACAAAAACAATTTCACACCATCTAAAAGAAAGTGGAATTCGGAACAGAGCAAACTTTTCACTCGAAAAGCAAGCGAATTGGCAGATCTAATAGATGACTTTGCTAAAGTCCATTTATCTGCACTTTCAGACACATGATGACATCAAACATAGCCATCCAATCAACATCATCTGTGCAGCTTTATTTATTTAAAGCGCAAACTTTAGTTTTGCACAGTTTTTAAAATTACATTAAAGTTTTACAAGGCAATTGGCCCAACCCCGCGTTTTGTATAGTGGCCTGTGAAAAATGTCGCTTACATTTTGACATTTTGGCTAAAGATCAAAAGTCAAATGTTTCCAATTCGTGGCCCACCCGCAGCGAGAAGAGAAAAGCGAAGAAAAGAAAAACAAAACAAAATAAAAACAAAAAAGAACAGCAGCAGACAAAATGTTCATAAACAAAAAGCGGGGAAAACTGAGGCCATAAATCTCGGACAGCTTTTCATTACGGCTAATTACGAGTGGATGGGGTATGTGGCAGTTGCTCGAGAGGAGTGGGAGGGGAGGATTGGTGTGTTGGTGTGCTGGGTGTTGGTGTATGTGGTTTTAATGCGCGTTGCATTAGCAACAAAATAAATAAATAAACAGCAGCATTAATTACACGAGTTCACACACACACACACACACACCCACACACATAGACATGAGAATGGAAATGGAAATGGAAATGGGCCTATCATTAGTTAAGTTTAGTTGCCCCATGTGGCATGTGGGCAAACGTTGCGTATGCGTAACGTGCTGCATGTTGCACCTTGCTTTCAATTGTTATTGTTGTTATTGTCAGCTTGTCATTTGTCTTGCGGTTGCCTCATTGGCATACGTAATCCTAATCACAATTCTAATTATTGTTTTAACTAATGAGGTTGCCATAAAGCGACCGCAGCAGACAGCAGACAGCAGCGGCAGCGACGCCGGCAGAGGCAGCAAACAAAAAACAAAAAAAAATGTTAAATGATAAAATGATAATTATTAATTAAAACCGCGTTTCAATGTCGAAAACACACACACAGCGTCACTTTTGCTAAGTTTATCAGGCTTTAACACAACAGTTAGCACAACAGCAAAAAAAACAAAACAGAGATTCAACTAGGATTGATCGACTGCTGGATACCCTGTAATATGTGCTAAGATCAATGAGTTAGTCATATTCGAATCTTAATTTTAAGAGTTGATGCGCCATAACGAAAACAGCATAAATACAGCTTATAATAATCTTATACAGGCCACTATCGATTCAGATCAAAATATTCGGAATCGCAATTATTAGCTGTTCCGAATTCCGAATATTGATACATAATTCGGCTAAAAAAGTTTTGCTTTGGATATCGTTAATTAAGAAGTATTCAAACTTATCTTTAAAAAGTAAAAAACGATTGTTATTTTATTCAAAAAGAGAAAACGATTTGGAATGAAAATTCTCGGAAATGGGAACATGCCTGAAAGTCTCTATCAGACGTACAGTTCTTTGTAGACACGACTTTAAAAGTTTATTTTTTCCAAAAATTAACTCTTTTCTATAGATTACTTTTGAAAGATATGAAGTCAAATTTTGCTGTTAAAAATTCGCATGGAAATGCAAAAAAAATCGTTTTACAAAGAAATTGTTTTAGAGTAAAAACGGTTGCCCCTCAATTTCGGTGAATTTAAGTGTTATTTAGGACGATTAAAAAGTACCAGTTTCCACTTTCGGAAAGATATTGCAAAAAAGATTTAAATGTAGCCATTTTCACTTTCATTTAATCAAGCATTGAATTTCAAGTTACTATTGAGATAGGATTCAAGTAACAAGATGAACAGCTCTAAGAAAATTTTGAAACGAAAGTGGAAACCGGAACAGACATGAATAATAAATTCGAAAGCGAAATGTGCCATTTCAAAAAAATGCATGCATAAAATTGTAGCCCATTCATAGAAAGCCATTTTGAGCATGTTTTATAGGGTATTAAAAACAACAACATTAAAATGTTGCCTTTGGCAAGTCAGCTCATTCATATTCATAGCAACCTGCTACCCCTCTTTTATGTACCACTCCCCCCGCATGAATCACTCCTCACTCTCCCGCTTACTCACTCATCCCTCTAGCTTATTTGGCTATCCATAGAATATTCAAACATTATTTCAGCAGCAGCAGCAGCAACAACAGCAGCAGCAGCGACGATGGCAGCAGAGGTTCTTAACTTTGTTTTATTTATAACGGTTCCGTTCCGTTCCGTTATATTCTGTTCTGTTAGGTTCTGTGTCTGTTCTGTGTTGAGTCTCTGTGTAAATTTTGTTTTCATTTTTATCGCGCTTTTATCTAGTTTGTCAACGTTATCAGGCACAACAGCGTTTAACAGGGCGAGTCGTGAATCCGCTCTGCAACACACACAACACACACATCACACACACCCACTGGAGCCACCCATCCAACAGCCCACACCCCTTTTCGCCCTGCTCCTCCTATCCTCTTCTCCTTGCGTGTACCACATGGCAATGAAAGCAGTTAGAAAATTTCCCGTATTAGATTTGACGCTTCATTATAATGATAGATCGTTGTGCGTTGGCGTATGACACAACGGATACAACACTAGCCAACATGAACAACAACAGCAACAACAAGAGCAACAACAAGAGCAACACAGCAGCAACACTTACTAAAATAACAGCTCCAAAATGGTTTAGCTGAGTTAAAACGACTTAAAGATACCCTGTATTTAGCAGCATATCTCTGATTGTAGATTTTTGAATAACATGTGAGTGCTAATCAGAGCTGTTCTGGTTTGCACTTAAAGTAAAATATGGCGAAAGTGAATTTAATTTTTATGTTTCTATAAATTCACTTGCCTTTTATCAAGGATTGAATCAACTTGCCATTGTCAAAAGAATATATTACTGAATCAACAACATTTAAGAAGTTCGAAAAGAATTTCGGTTCCGCAAAATATTGTCGATAGTGAAAACCATAACAAGCCTGTATCATTCGATAACTAAAACATTTTCCGATTTTTTTTTTTTCTCAAAAATATCGAAATCTATATACAAACATATATCAGTGCTCGACTCTTTCATAGAAAAAAAACATACAAATTGAATTCACCTTTTCGCTTGTCACTTTCCCAAGATTTTGTGAAAGTGGATTTTCTTAAAATTAACCAAGATTTCACTTTTGGCAAGATTTTACGGCTTTAATTTACTTTACTTTGGTTAACGATTGATTGAATTAAAATCACGCATCGAGTTCACTTTTTCAGTTTTCACATTCGGAAAGCTTTAGAGGAATAAGATTTTCTTCAAATGTTTTCATTTTCATTTCAAAGAAGATTTTGCGTATTGACGTTGATTTAGCATTGAATTCACTTGTTGAAAATCACGTATTGAGTTGACTCTTTTAAGTGCAGAAGTGAATTCACCTTAAATGTTTCCATTTTCACTTCTGATTCTGACAAAATAATGTGGAATGATTTCACTTGGTTTCAATTGACTTGCCAATGAGATAGGATTCAATTAGCTAGATCTTTCAGAATAATAAAAGTCGGCTCATTACAAATTTTCACTTTCGCATAGTTTGTAGAATGTGGAAACCGAAACAGATCTGATAGATTTTTGGCACTAAAAACTTGAATTGAATTGCCATTCGCATAGTATACGATTCATTATCTTAATCCAAACATTATGGTGAATTTCAATTTCTCATAATATTGTTAAAAGTGAAAAGCAAAGCAGGTTGCATATGCCTGCTTTTAAGCCCTATTTACAGGGTATAAAAACAAGCGACCAGCAACGAAAACAACGGCAAGAGCAACATCAGCATATACTAGTTGGCCTACGCTGCGTATGCGTAACTTTTTTTTTTTTCTTTTTTTTTTTAATGTTGCAGCCGCGTTGGCGTCGTTGTTAAATAATTAATGAGCAGCTCAAGAGACAAACGGGATTTGAAGGGGTAACTGTGGGGGAGGGCTGGGTGGTTTTGTGTGTGTGTGTGTGTGTGTGTGTATAAAGGATAAGCAGCATAATGAGCCAAGTGTGTACTGCAATGAGGATAGAGGAAGGAGGAAGGAGGATAGAGAGGAAGCAAACACAAACGCAGCACACAGGAGACTAATTGCCGCTGGCTTTCTATCTGTCATTATCTCGCTCTCGCTCCCTCTCTTTCTCTCGCTCTGTCTCTATCTCTTTCACTCTGTTTGTGCATATCTTTATCTCGCTCTATAATTTCATTCCGTCCTTTAATGCCTTAATTGCGTTTGACTGATTGAAAACTTGCGGCTTTTGAATGCCACTCAAATGCAGCTGACGTGAGAGAGATAGAGAGATAAAGAGAGAGAGGGGAGAGAGAGAGAGAGTTAAAAAATAACTGACATGCCTGATAGTTAAATGGAATTATAAAGCGGATGATTCCAGGAATTATAATGTGACATGTAATACAAGCTGATAAAAGCGAAAGGATAAACGTTATTCAAACGAGAAAAGTGTTATTTTTCTTCAAAAGAAAAATGTTTTCTGTGTGATAATCGAGAAATGTGTGCAACTTTCATTTTGTGTGTAGAGAATAAAGCATTATAATTTAATATTCAAATTCTAAGCTAGATTTATTTCGGTATTCAGAAAAAGACAAAGAAGAATACTATTAATGCTACATTTTTTGTAAATTTGTAAGAAAAAAAGTGTTTCAAATGAATATTTTAGAATTTAAAACACAATCTTAATGAAAATTGTAGAAAATATTAAAAGATAATTTAATAGCATAATTTGTTTAAAAAACATGTCTTTAATACAAAACAAACAAAAAATACAAATACTATGTTGTTCTACTTGTTTTGATGACCATTAAAAATGATATATTGATATTTTGAATTTGTTTTGTTTGCAGCTAAAATTAGACAAACTTTTTGTGTTTTGAAATAAAATTTAAGTTTCAATGATGCATCAAAATTAAATGTTTAATGAATATAGAAAACATTATAAAGATCAGATATACATTTCAAATATAAAATTAGTTTTAAGTTTGTCCAAATAAAGTTTAAATATTTAGAATTTTTTCCACAAAGTGTTTAACGCACTAAAGGAGACGTCTTCGATCGCATAAGGTGTATATATTCTTGATCAGCATCAACAGCTGAATCGAACTAGTCATTTTCGATTATCCATCTATCTAACTGTTCTTTGTGAACTGGCTTCCCCTGAAGAATATCTTGATGAAACTTGGCACAGCTGCTTCTCTTAGCTGCATTAAGTACATATTTCAGAATCGGCCGTATCAGATCATTATAACATATAGCTGCCATAGGAACAATCGGTTGAATAAGTTTTTGTATGCAAAACTTTTTTGTTTCTCAAGCTATGCTTACTAAATTTGCCTATTCTGCGTTTTAATAAGTTTTTGTCATGCTGACCAAGTTTTATTGAAATCGGATTACTATATCTTCTAGCTTCTGGACAATTAAGTTTTCCTGTGAACAACTTTTTTGCAAGTGAATATGTCTTCGATAGCTTCCTTTACTTGTCTAAATAAATATTTTAGAAATTTCGATATGCACATATGACTAATATTATTAAAATATAGTTGAGCAAATTGATTTTAGGTATTTGTTAAGTTTGTTGGAAACGTGATGGGCAATTAGAAAGTCTATTTCCGTAGCTGAAAAGCCACTTTAAAACACTTTGTATTGCATTTTCATTAGCTTATTTATATATCTTTGGCTATCAATCGTTAGATCTTTTGTGTTTATTAGCTGCCCCAAATGACGACAGTCTGGCAATGCAAATGCTGCCAAAAACTCGACATAATCTATATATTTCAATATTTTCGAAAGTTTGCACATGCCACGCAATTGTTGAGATACAATTTTTCGTAGCTGTTGTCGATGTTGATGTTGATGTTGCCACGCGTTTGCCGTTTGCCGTTTGCCGTTCGCCTTTTATGAGTTCAAGTACAACCGGCGACGGGCAACAACAAGCAGCAAGCAGCAAACAGCAAACAACAAGCAGAGCAACAAGCAACAAGCAGCAACGTCAACTGTTAGACACTTTAGGCAGGCCCCCTCTTTGACACGCCCCCTCAAAGCAACAGCCCTGCTTCTATTTGTGTTGCAACTATACGAACAAAAACATCTTTCAAGTTTTCAACACATTGCCGCATAGTAAAAAGAAATAAAAACAAATATCAAACAGAGCACAAATTCTTTGGTCATAAACAGCGCGAAAATCTTGCCTAAGGCAAAAGCAATTTTCGGCACAATTTTCAATTAACAGCAGCAACAACAAACAGCATTAAACAACAACAACAACAACAACAAAACAACAAAACAAATGATGTGCACACAAAAATGTATAACAAATAAATTGAATTGAATGAAAATTGTATTTTGATTTGATTTGTGATGGAAACGAAATCAAATCGAACGACAAAATGAAAATCAAATTAAAAAACACTTCCAAAATAAAATGGTTTTTTGTTTTCTTATATATTTTACCTGTGCTTAAGTTTTTGACTTTTAGATGTGAAAACAATTCAACGTTTTTGAAAACACGAAATTTCAATTACAGATTTTGCACTCGAGAATTGGGTACTGCATAAATCAAAGCTGGAGATTCAGAGAGATACCGTTACGGATGTGAAATATGCACGAATTTGTAATTTTAGTTTTTTAACAAAAAAAAAAAAAAAAAAAAAAAAAATAGTAAAAAAAATTGTATTCAACAATGATTTACAGCTGGGAAACGGAAACTCATCTGTTTTAAGTGCTTAAAGTAAATAGTTATCTTAGTTGCACAAACTAAAATAACTATTAACTTAGTCACACACACACAGACAGACACACACACACATACACACACAGACACACACTTGGAAACACGTTGCAAATTTGAAGTCTGTTCTTATTTCTGAATCTGAATCTGAATCTGGAGCGCACTTGGAGAATCTTTCTGTTTTGAGAATCTTTGAGTTGCTTGTTTGAAAAAAATGCACAGGAGAAAACGCGTGCGAACGCTTCGGCGTACGACGAATGTCTGTTGGGAAAACGAAAATCCAAACTGAAAATGAAAATTATTTCGAGCTGACCGAAAGCCAACAACAAAAACAACATGCTGAGAGTTGCTGAGAGATGAGCGAATGATAAAGAGACAGCCAGTATGACTGAGAGAGACAGAAAGAGAGAGGACGACCTTTGTTGTCTGTGTGTGTGTGAAGGTGAGCTGCTATGCTCGCATGTGTGTGTGTGTGTGTGTGTGTGAGTGCTTGCAAAATGTCAAATTGTAAATAAACGAAAATGCCTAAAATTCTGTTATACAAAACAACAGTGGCAGCCAGCAAAGCGCTCGAGAAGGGTATCAGAACTTTTGTGTAGAAAAAAGCTTTCATTTTTTGTCAATAGCCCGCCAAATTATCAAAGGCAGTCCACGCTAGTGACGAAGCAGCACGAAGGTTGCGAAAAGCGACTAGCAATATATACAGATAGAATGTACGATTTGCTGAAAGAGTTCGATCAGAGCGAAAAGTGCGAAAAGAGTTTTGGTACCTTTCTTTGGTTTTTGGGAAGGCAAAACTTAAACAATTGCAGATGTGATGAGAACGTTGGGCCTTTTGGTAATTTAGAACTAGATTCTTTTGAACGTAAAAGAGAGTTCACTTTGATTGATACCTCGCTCGTTCAAGTCAGACAGCTCTTTAAAAAGTTATGAACATTTTAAAATGTTTAACAGCTTTCCCAAAATGAGATTAAAAGTCCGTTTGTTTGTCTGTCAATTTGTTTGTATCAAAGCGTTCTTTTTTTTTGTGAACTTGTTTCTGTAACTTTTCTTGAAAACAGCTAGTTTAGCGGGAAACCGCTAAAACCTGCTAAAATTGACACTTGCACAGTTTCTTAACCAAAAAAGCTACTGACACTTTCTACATGCTGTAAGAAAGGTGTTTTTAAGAGCTGTTAAACTTAGCTTGAAACTTTTAAAAAGTTATTTAGAAGCACAGAAGCTAAGCCTTTGCTCTACACAAGACAATTTCTTGTACAATTCGCCAATATATATATATAAATATTTAATTTTTACACTTAGCTCCAAAAGGAAAACCCTTCGTAGCGCTTCAGAGCAGCTGCCACTGTAATTTAGCCACCTCCCCTATGGACTAGACGCAGCTGTAAACTGTAAACTGTTATACTAGAGCTTTTGCCATGGATAAGCTCTTGAGTGCTTCCTCTCTCTTTATGTCTCACTCTCTCTCTCTCTCTGTCTTGGTAGGTATTGTTTTTGTTTGGGAAAAGCTGGCAGTGCAAAAATTCGCTTATTTTGATAAGAGAGAGAGAGGGAGAGAGTTGCGCTCTTGCGTTGCGCTCTTTGGCTGGCTCTCTCTTCAAACTGAAATAAACAAGCGGAACAACTTAAGTTGAGGGGGGTCAGGCAAGCTGGGGGAGGGGGGAAAAGGGCGACGATTGACAATAGTTTTTTTTTTTTGCATAGTTCTCGCATTTCTGGAGTTGACAGCAGACGGCGGACAGCGGACAAGTGTTGCCTCCGGAGTAGGCGTGTCTGCGCTGCCATGACGTCGACGGCGACGCTAGCAGCGACGCTGACAGCGCTGCTTGGCTAATCAGCGACAAAAACGGGCAAATAATCAAATAAAAATTTGCCAATTTGGTTTGTTTGTTTGTTTCTTGGTTGTTGTGTCTATGTGTGTGTGTGTGTGTATTTGCGTGCGTGTGTGTGTGTGTGTATGTGCTTTGTGCCTCAATTTGAATTTGAATTACAGTTGCAGCCAAGAATTTTTATATATGATTTTATTTTTAATGTATTTCGGGGCGGCGTACGTGAGGAACAGTGCCAAATTATTTGACGGATTGACAGCTTGACGGATTGTCATATTGAATGTGCTAAAAAAGGCGAGCATGTGCCGGGAAATAGAATCGAAGCAAGACATATGATTTTTGGCCATAATCTTGAATATACTAGTAAAAAGCATGTACATATTATTCATCTATGACATTTAATACAAAAGAAAAACTCATTTGAACTAGAAAATCGTGGTCTAAGCTGCTCGACAGCAAGATACCCAGTGCGTAGTTCCCTAACTTACAATTTCCCAAGATATATACATCCTTCTATATCCTTAGCTTATATATTTAAAAACCATCAAAGATAGATCGCTGAAATTTTCACTGCTGTTTAATTTTGTGATGAAAGTCAGATCATTTTCGAACTCGTTTTCGAAAGTGGAAACCGGAACAGGCCTGATGACTTGTTGTTTGATTAGTTTTGAACTCATAACATTGTTGTTGCTCTACCAAACTCATCCATTCTAGAAGGTTTTTGCTATTTTAATACATTTTAAAGCTGCTATAGGAACAATCTGATGAAATATGAGTTGTAGTATAAGAAACTTGTTTATCTCAACGAAATTCGATAGTTCAACGATGGCTTACATTTACTCAAGTTAAGAACTTATTGTGACTAGGTTTGTTGTAAAGGCAAACCGAAAGATATAATATGTATCTGCTTTTGAACCTATTTGTATCTAGTGATGTTATTGTGTGTAACATAAAGTTGGTCGACTTTAAGATACACTTTTGAACATACATTTCTGGATATAGGGTATAAAAACGCGCAAGGAAATTGCCTGACCCACATTTTGACTGATTGACAAGGTGAAATATATATATATGTAGGTGTGTATATATATATAGTATATATTTATATATATATATATATAGAGAGAAGTATCTCAAAGTAAGTATCTCATAGATACATGTCGTGCATTTTATGGAAAGATACAATGGACGAATGTTGCACGGCTTTTAAGCTGCCAGCAGCTGCTGCTGATTGATTGTTGTCCTCAAGGTCGCCAAATGGACAAGCACACACACACTCACACACACAGAGAGAGACACAGACATACAAAGGTTATGCAAATTCAGTGATAGCTTTTGTGCTACCCCTAAAAAAAAAAATGAAAGAAAAAGTGTAAAAGCAGCCAACTCACCCCCCTCTTTGGCAGCTTAGCAAACTATGAACTATGAACGCCGTAAAATTGCTCGAATTATGGCACAAAGCAATTTCAATGCATATTTATTTGATCATAAAGTACAACAAAGAAAACAACAACAACAATCAGCACAACAAGAACAAGAACAACAACAACAAGCACAACAATAAGACAGACATTCCATAGTTCAATTTAAGGGAAAGGGGGCTGCTTGGGCATTAGGGGCAGGTCCAAGCAACTAAATAAATTTCTCAATTGTTTATTTTTTCCCAAACAAATCAGCGCACATTAAAAACAGCAGAGTGCCCCGAATAACATGAACATCCGCTGCGTGCAATGAGGGGGGTGCTGTGGGGTAAGGCGTAGAGGTGTAGCGGCATAAGTGGCGGGTTCCACTGAGAGCCGACATTTTTCTTTCAAATTTGTTGTTATTTTTGCTTTGAAGCAGACGCAGGTGTTGTAAAATTCACCTTAAGCGTTTTTTTTTTTTTTTTTTTTTTTTTTGTTTTTTTGCTTTTTCAAAGGTCACGTGAAATAATGCTTAGAACGAACTATTTACACTTGAGAGTTATATCATAAAACAATGTTTGAGCATGTTTCATTTGAAATTTGTGCATTAAGCATATAAGATATTACAATACCTGGCTAAAAGATAGAGTTCCTTTCCCGTTTAAGGAACAAATCTTTCTTTGATTTCCTTTCCGGAATTAAGAATAAAAAGTTTCTGTAGTTTCTTATCAGATAAAATATCTAATCGCTTCTTTAGTTCCTTTACGACTAAAAGAACAAATCGTTTCTTGAGTTTATTTTCGATTAAAATATTTAATCGTTTCTTTAGTTTATTTCCGTTTAAGAGAACTAAATGTTTCTTTACATCCTGTTCGGATAAAGAAACTAATCGTTATTTAATTCCTTTCCTTTCCGCATATAAGAACTAATCGTTTCTTTTGTTCCTTTCCGGAAACAGGACAAATCGTTTTCATTTTCTTTAGTTCGGTCGTTTGAGGATTGGTGCATTATTTCCAATTGTTGAAACCTTTGACAATTTCAAACTTTAGTATCTAACATATTTCAAAAACGAAAAAGAAAATAAACTATAAGAACTATAATCGAAAATAAAGTTCACTAGTTCAACTCAAAGACCCGATAATTCGAACTAGTTCACTTATTGCCGCAATTTCCCAAAGTTGAAGAGGGTAAATTATTAAGAATGATGAAAAAGACTTTGTGATTAATTTTAAGCAAATACATTTATACAAATTAGAGCAAGCGTTTAATTAATAACTAATATAAGTTAATATTGTCCCAAAGTTTAGCTTAAATATTTATGCATAAGCTTATTTAACACAAAAAGAAAAACTAAAACAAAAGAATTGAATTGTTTTGAAAACAACCATAGTTAATTTCTTTTGTTTCACAAGTTTGTCAACTTAAACCTTACATAATAATAACAATATTAATAGTAATAATACTACTACTCTTTTTTCAGACGTGTCATGTTCGTATTCGATAAAGTGTGCTACTCGTATACCCAATGTGCCCAATATTACATAATCGTAGTATGTATTCGGTATAAAACCACATAATAATACGCCAAGGAAAAACAGTTGAGAATGACCCAGAAATAGTCACAGAAATATACTCGGCGGTCTTTTTGGGTGAGTGCAAAATAGAATTAACATAAAACACAATTCGTAATTCGTAATGATAATTCGCTAATAATGAAGTCGAAATTTATCAGGAGTAGCTTCAAGCTGAAATGAAACTTAAATAATAAAAGTCAGACAGCGAAAACAATTGCACAATGAATGCGAAAATGAAGAGAAATGAGCATTTTACGTGATTCTACATAAATTGTTAACTGGCAACAGCAAAAAAAAAAAAAAAAACAAAAAAAAAGGAGAAAAAAGAAAAGAAAACATTAACCGAAAAATATAAAGTGGAAAGGAAAACAGCGGGCTTGAGCGGTATGGGAAAAATACTAGACCCGCATTCTTGGCGCGTGTCGAAGTGCAAAAAAAAAAGAAGAAAGAAAAAGAAAAAGAAAAAAGAAGAGAACACAAAATGCAGCCAATCATATTATAAAATTAAAATATTTTTCATATGTACTTAATGATTTATTTATAAAACACGCTGATGTTGTTGATTATGACGTTTGCCCTCTGAGCAAGGGATGAGAATCGAACACGAGTGCGAAAAGAACCAGCAAATTTTAATAAGTCAAAACTGTTGCTCCCGACTAGTTTATGCTCTGTTCCCATTTGCCGTTTTTATTTGTTTATTTGGTCTGATCAACGGATTCAACTAGTAGTGAAAATGATTTCCAGAATTACAATCAATGTTGTTTCGAATAATCGTGTAGAATAAATTACAATCTATCAAGAAATTTATCAATAGTCTTCATTTCAAATTAAGATACTTTTGACTAATTTCAGTGGAGAGGTGATTGATTGGGAGGAGATTCATAATCTTTCAATAAGTTGATCAATAGATCTTATTTAAAATTAACTTACTTTGGTGAAGAGTTTGGGGAATTAATCGATCAATCGATTTTTTTACAGCCCTTATCGAATCTGTCAAAGAGTTTATCAATAAGCTTCATTTCAAATTGGGATACTCTAGCTTTAAAATTGCGACAGTTGTTGACTTTTGACCTATCTCAGTGGAGGGGTGAAAAACTGGGGGGATTAATCGATTACTCGATATTTTTCTGCAGCCCTAGGGTTAGCTGCCAAGGCGTTCATCAGTAGTACTTTCATCAATGATCCTCATTTCAAGTTTGGTTACTTTAGCTATAAAAATGTGAAAGCTATTGGCTTTTGACTTCTTTCAAGAGAAGGATGAAGAATTGGGGGGGAAAACGCTTTCTCTCTCTTAAAAATACCCATGCATCCAAAATGTATATCCAATCCGAGTCTAATCTTTCAAAGAGTTCATTAATAGTCTAAAAGTGTTAAAACTATAGGTTTTTGACTTATTTCAGAAGTGAAGAATTGGTGGAAAGCACTTTCTCTGACTTTGAAATACATATACATATATTCAAAATGTATATCCAACCCTTGTTTAATCTTTTAAGGAGTTCATTAAAAGTCCTCATTTCAAATTTGGTTGCTCTATCTTTAATAATGTGACAGATATAGGTTCTTGACTAGTTTCAAGGAAAGAGTAAAAACTAGGGTGGAAAATCTTAGCACTCTCTCTGCCTTTAAATACACATACATATATACAAAATGTACACCACATTTGTGGTCGATGAGAAAAAGCGACAAAGCACAAACCCAATATGCTCCATTTCAACATTTTGAAGACTAGAGTATAATAACAAGAATCGAATAAGAAGAAGATGAAGAAATGAAAATGAAATTATGCCAAACAATGGCGCCAGGGGACCTGGGACAGACAGAGAGAGATAGAGAGAGGGAATGTAAAAGAAGAGGAGAAAGCTGAAGAAGGGAATTTCCTGCGTTAAAACATTTAATTTATTAATGAGATTTATTAATAGGTACCGCTCTGAGGTGAAAGCTCAAGAGGTCGCCATGCTACGTTATGGTTTAGAACTGAGCAGTGAGCTGGGAGGAAGGGTGTAAAAATTATTAATGAGCTGGAGGGGTGTTCGAGTAGTTCTCGCGCGCTTTGTTATTGTAATTAAGCTGAAAATTATGCGCCCTTTTTTAACACTTGAAATATGTACTAAGTGTGTATGGTTGTATATGGGTGTGTATATGTGTTTGTGGTTACCCCTACTTGCCCCACCCATACAATCCACTTGGTGGTTCACTGGAATTTCATTTACACTAATCAGAGGTGGGTGTTGTGAACGCACCTCCCAAAAAAAAAAAACAAAGAACCAAAAATTATTTGTTTGTTGTTGTTTTGTCTGTGTCTATGTCTGTTCCCAGTGCTTGTAAGGGGGGGTATAGGGGGTAGGGGGTGAATAACAGACGCCAGCGTCGCAGAGGCGCATAAAATAAACGTGAGTCGAGATAATGGCCGTGTGCTCTGTTATGGCTATGGGAGTACTACACGAGCGGCACGAGGCATGTGGCATGTGGCATGTGGCATATGGCACATTAGCTGAGATATACGAGGAGCCAGTTATTTTGCATGGGCAATTAAATAGCCACCTGATGCTTGCTTTCCACATTTACCCATTATGATGTTATCTTATGACACTCTCTGCAGCAGTTGAACTACTTAGATGACGTTAGAATTACAATTACAAAATGTTGCTCTCAGGAGTTTCGTTTTCTTAATTGTTTATTTTGTTGCTTGTTACTTGAAAACATTCTCAGTGCGAAATGGCAAATAGGTCAGTGTGCTGTCAATGTGAGTTTCAGTCAGAACGCTTTATTTTTACAGCCTGTTGATAAGGTCGAGCATTCCAATAAGAAAGTCTTAACCTTAAGCAACATTTCGTTTGAAGTTGGCATCTTGTATTTTACTTTATTGCCAGATTTTATGAAATTGTTTACTTATTATTTACAAGTTTTGCACTCTTGTATCATTAAAAACTTAAAATTCGAAATCTAGCTGTCAAATCTTTACCAAAAAGAAATTATGTTATGATATTTTCACAGTTTTCAAAAAGTTTTAGCAGCTGAAAGTTTGTAAAACGCATTTCTAAATAAGTTGAGAATATTTCAGACTTAAATATTTATTAAACAGAAAACTTAGAAACTTGAGTAAAATGCTTGCGATAGTATCTATAATTAGAGTTGTGGTTTCTAGCTCATTTTACGAATATAGTTCAGTACAGTAGAAGAAGAAGAATCTTCTAGAAATTATAAAAATAAAGTACAAAAATAAATATATTGTATTTTTGTTTTAAGTAAGTTTTTTTTTCATTTTATATTTATATTCAAATTTATTTATTTCCTTTAGTTTCTTTCTGGAAAAAGAAACTAATCGTTTCTTCAGTTCCCTTCCGTTTAAAAGTATCTTTGGTTCCATTCCGGATTAAAAATCTAATCGTTACTTTAGTTCCTTTCCGGATACAAAAACTAAATATTTTAAGTTCCTTAAGTTCGATCATTCGTATGCGTTAAGGAACTAAAAGAACTAGAATCGATGTTATAGTTCAGTTCAAAAATCCGCTCATGCGAACTAGTTCAGATCGGATCGTCTCAACTCTATCTACTATAAGATCGACTGTTGAAATACAATTGAGTCGAAGAATACATATTGATAGTTGTTCTCAGCTATTATTTGGTTTTGCCTTGGCTAACTGGCTTCAAATTCGTTCAGCCTCAGTGCGCATTGCATCGATCGAGATACACTCCCCACTCCCTGCTCCTTCGCTTAGCAGATAAGAGCTGAGTTAATCAGTAACTTACGACGCTGGCTGCTGATTAGTCGAGTGCACGTAACGCTAACCTCCCGCCACGCCCACCTGCTTTTGATTTTGCTTAGCGTCTGCTGCTTGCTGAAGTGTGAAACTGAAGACCACCCACTCCACCTTCCCTGAAGGCAGCTCAAGATTCTTAATGTTAATTGGCGTTTTATTGTTGTCCAAGCGACTATAAACAAGAACAACAATAGCAGCAGCAGCAGCAGAGGCAACGGTAGCAACAGCGGCAATAGCAGCAGCAGAGACAGCAGAGGCAGCAGAGTCAGCAGCAGAAATAGCAGTAGAAGTAGCAGCAGCAGAGGCAATAGCAGCAGCAACAGAGCTGGCAGCAGAGGCAGCTGCAGAGCTAGCAGCAGAGCCAGCTGCAGAGACGGCAGCAACAACAAAAGCAGCATCAGCAGCAATAGGAACAGCAGCGGCAGAAGCAGCTGTGAAGCAGCAGCAGAACTAGCAGCAGCAGCAGAATTAGCAGCTGCAGCAGCAGAGCTAGCTGCAGAGCCAGCTGCAGAGACAGCCACAGCAGCAGAGCTAGCAGCAGAGCCAGCTGCAGAGACAGCAGCAGCAGCAGCATTGGCGCCGGCAACGATTACGCTATCTCAAGATGAAAGCAGCACGCACTGTCTCTCTCTCGCTCTCTCTATCTATGGCCAAAGCCAAAGCTCGGCTCAGATAAAGTCAGCTGAGAGAGAGAGAGAGAGGGAGCGTGCTGATCAGCAAAGAGAGAGAAGTTTAGGTGCGCTCTCTTTGCATTTAGTTGCTATGCTTGGCTATGCTTGTGTTATTCAATAATTTGTTTGCATTCTAAATATTTGATTCATACACACACACACACACACACACACACACACACACACACACATATACGCACACACATATATACGCACACACACATAAACACATACACATAACAACACGCACTCCCTCACAATTATTTGCTTATTTGTCACATTAATAAAATAAAATACAATTAATTACCTTCTTGGTGACTGAGCGGTTGACGTCGCCGTCGCGTTGAGTGCGAGCAGTGCGGTCAGAGTGAGTGAGCGGAGTAGCCAAAGAGCGAGAAAGAGAGCGAGGGTTAGCCAAAGCTTTGCAGCTCAAGTTTTGGTTGTGGCTGCTGCGGCTGTGGCTACTGCTGCTGCTGTTGCTGCTGCAACCCTCCTGATTCCGCCGGCTGAGAGAGAGCTGGATAGACACAGCTTAAGAGAGAAAGAGTGTGAGACTCGAGACAGCGCTTTCGAGAGGGAGCGAGAAAGTTGCGCTCTGTTATGAAGTAATAACGATGAAAAAAATTGCCTCACTTTTGTTGATTTCGTTGCTGTTGTTGTTGCTGTTGTTGTTGTTATTATTTTAATGAGTATTGCTTTTTATATATTTTTTACGTGCACAGCAGCCGTCGCCGCCAAAATCAAGCAAAATCAACAACAACAAAAATACAAAAAAAAAGAGCAAATTCAAAAACAAATACAAACAAAGTCACACACAGATTTTGCTTTTCGCACAATTTCTCTTGCAAAACACACGCGAAAAACACATTTGATTTTTGATTATATTATTTCTGTTTATTTGTTTGTCTTCGTTTTTTTTTTCTAGTTTTTTGAGAATTTTTTTTTTGAGTGAAAGTTATTATAGACTTATGTATATATTTATATTTGTTGTTGTTGTCGTATTGAGCGCACCTTTGTAGCACACTGAGCGATAGAGCACCTAAAAAACAATAACAATTCTCAAAAAATTCAACAAAAAAACGCCAAAACACGCGACGACGACGGCGACGAGACGTCCGTGCACAGCAAAAGTTTCTCGCGTTTTGAGAGTTTGAAAATAAATTCAAAGCAATATAAGCAGCGAATTCGTATTCAGTTGTATTTACGACTACAAAATACCCTGTTGCAAGTTTAAAAATATTTTTAAAACAAATATATTTAAGCCAGTTCTGAAATCCAATTCCTTTTGAAATTTGCGAAAGTTTCATTGATTGCTGTTCTGATAATTGCATTAAGGAAAGGAAACTATTCCGTTCGGAATTCAGATTCATAATTCCTAAATCAAGTGATATTTAATCGTTTTTACTTTTCAAAAACGTACGGAATTCGGAACAGACCTGACTAAAAGTGACAATTTTCAAGTGGTTCCTATGAAGTTTTTTTTTCGAATGATATCCTAGACGTTGCAGTTTATACATAGACAGTAAATAAGGTAAGCTATTTTTCAATTGTTTATCTGAAAAAATAATCATTTCATATTAAAATTTACTACTAAAGATTCGAAACGTTGAAATTTAGGCATAAACTCGAAAAATTTACCAAAACTTTTTTTTAGAATTGATAAAATGGCTTTATTCACATTAGGTTCTGAATTACACTTTTTTAATAATATCAAAATAAAAGGCGTGTAGCTTTGTTTTTGCAGCCAAATAGAAATATAATCCTTAGTTTTCTGGCATGTTTAATTTTGCAAAGATTCTAAAAGGTTGCATTTTATTTTTTTTTGGAATTGATGCAAAATTAGAATTTGGAAGAGCTCTGACTATCTAAAAATGTAGCTTTTGATGTTTAAAGAATTTGGAAAGCTAAAGCATTTGTTTGAATTACTTCAAAAGAGTATTGAAAAAATAAAGCTTATTTAGAATCAATAAATTTCATATATTCTTGAACTTTACTTTATCAACAAAAAAAAAATACTGCAAACATTGATATTTATTCCAACTTTATAACATAAAGTTTTTACTGACCCCGATATGCTGCTTAATATCCTTGCTTACAGGGTATTAAAAGCAAGTGTGTGTAACAGAGAGAGCATGCGCAGAGCGCAACAGTTGCAGAGAGTGAGCGCAACATTTCTGCTGCAGTTCCCTTAACAGAGCGTTAAGATCAGTTTTGAAATTATATATCAGAGCCACTTAGATATATAAAGAAAAATTAAAACAATGAATTGCAATGCATATAAAAATATTGCTAAGAGCAATGTATATAACAGAATATCAAACACTTTGCCAGTGTGGCTGCACTGTTCAAAGAATGCAATAAATAAAAGCTTTTTTTGCAAAGACAGCTGGTCACACTGAAAATAACAGAAAGCTTTTACACGCAGTGTTGCTTAATATTATACGCAGCAAGGCGCGATTTTTGAATATATTTGAATAAATAATTGAAAGAATAGCAATATGAAGGTTTTTGGTTAAATTATGCTTACCTTTATGTCTTCTATAAGAAATGAATTGAAATTTGCGTATTTTGTTTTTGTTTTTTATGTATATATTCCATATATTTTGCATATATATTTATATTTGTTGGTTTTTTTTGTAATTTACACAATAAAAATTAAGATACTTTTCAACAAAAAAAAAAAAATATTTGTGGTACTTATGGTAGAATTCATAGATAAATTTGCTTGCATAATTTTCTGTGTCAATAACTTTTGATAAGAACTCTTTTTGTTTATGTTTATTTTTCATTACTATTTGCTACTTTACTTAATATTCAAAATTGTTTTCTTGCACATTTTGTTAAACTTTGCTGGATTTCAACATTTATCGATTTCGATTTCAGTTTACTAAATATTTGTTAATTGCGATAGATCGTTAGATCGATAGTTCGATAGTTCGATAGTTTCGAGAATTATGCTTGTAAATTATATATATGTATTGTGTGTATGTGTGTGTGTGTGTGTATGTACAATGAGACAGCAGAGATTTCATTTCGAAATTGTTTGGTTTTTTGAGGCGTCTTCTCTATTTTTCTTCTGCTGTTGCTCACAACTTAAATAATTAACGTAAATAGTTCATTAGAAGTATTTAAAGCAACTTAAACTTAATGTTAAGAGTTGGTTTTTGTTGTTTTTGTGTGTGTTTTTTTTTTTGTAATATTGTATTATTATTATTATTATTATTATAATTTGTTATCGATTGCAGCTAAAAAAAAACTATCGAGGGTTTTATGTTTTGTTGCTCACTTGAAAACAACACATATTGTAGTTATATATAATAAATATATCGTAATTTAGTTAATTGGTTATAAATTGCTGATGAGGTTATGTGATGGAGAGTCACAGGGTTGCCAGGTGCGACTACAAATGTGTTATAACGTCGTTTTGCAACACTACAAAAACTGTGCTACTAATTTAAATTTCTTGTGTTTTGATATTACTATTGTGGAATAAATGTGTTTTTTTTTTCTTTTGATATAAATTGGAATATCTTTATAACTTTCAAACCTGTAACTGTAACTGTGATGTACGCTAATCGATAGCTCTACCTCTCTCTCCCTCTTACGCGCGCTCTCTCTTACTCGCTTGCTCATTCTACTTAATAACTAAGGATTAGGTTTTTTTTTGCGTCTGGGGGGGGGGGTTAACATTGCGTTAAATATGCTTAAAGACTTAGTTGCTATATATTTGGTGTAACTTTTTGAGTTTTGTGTTCTGTGTTGATTCATAATATTTGTTTTTTGTTTTGTTTTGTTTTGTTTAGTTTGTAACTGTTATACATATACTAAATATGTTATAATAATTCTCTTTAGCTTGCTCTCTCTCTCTCTCTTTTGCACTCAACTTTTGACCATTTCTTTCGATCTCTTCGAGTTCTCTACAGCTACTATATGCGAAAAAAAAATTAAAAAAAAAAGTATATAATACAGTTTTCGCCTAGGGGCTGCCCCCAAAAACTACATCCAAAAACGACGCTTCCAAAGTGTTATACACGGCACAGTGGTTACTCCTTCTCCTTCCATTCCAATCCAATCCAATCCTCATCCTTTCCCATTCTCTCTCACACACACATTATAACAGTATAACAGTATTTCGCGTTAGACGCTTTTAGATGGGCGATATGGAAAGCGGTGCCGCAGCCGTATCCGGCATATATTCCTTGAGTAGATCCCGCAGACGTAGAATCTCTCTGCCAGCAGCAGCCAGATCACCCTGTAGAGACATTTCCCGTTCTCGCAGTCGCTTTATGTCGCGTTGACAGGTCTGTAATACAAAATAGAAATATCAAATTAATTTAATAGCTCTTTTTTTTTTCTCTTCAAAAAACTTACCACATTCTGACGCAACAAGTCAAGCTTGTCGCATTTGAGCCGCGTCACCTCCTGTCGTAAATTCTCAATCATCATAATCGTTTCATTGCTCGGCGAACTACCCATCATGGTACCACCCTGCACACCCTCCAAACATAGCGAGCATGCCTTGGTTGTTGCCTCCGCCGAACTCATGCTCTCCAGCCCTGTATCGCTATCGATATACGCTGCTCCTCCATCCAGATGACCCATCATCGGATCCAAATCAACGCTATTCAGGCTGGAGTCATCGCTTGTCTCCGACATTGTTGCCACTGCCACGCCCACAATGCCACCATTCTGTGCCGCACCGACGGCAACGGCAGCCACAACGCCAACGCCATTCTGTTGGGCCATGCCGCCTCCAGTGGCTCCAGATTGCACACCGTTGTTGTTGTTATTGTTGTGGCTGTTGGCCTGACGGGATGTGATGTCCGGCGAGGAGGAGGTGGACTCATTCGACGATTTGGATTTTGATGACGACTTGGATGCAGTGCGACTGCAGCTCTAAAAAATAAATTATATAATTAGTTGTTGCTGGACTTAAGTTGGAAATATACACTCGATAGTTTCGATATCGATACTATCTATAAAGCGGTCAATGGTGCATTTTTTACCCTTGCAGAGTGTATTATAATTTTGTTACGAATATGTAACGCAATAAAGGAGACATCTCCGACCCTATAAAGTATTTTTTTATTTTTGATAAGCATCAACAGCTGAGTCAAACTAGCCATATCCGACTATCCATCTATCTAACTGTTCTTTGTGAACTGGCCTCTCCTTAAAGCTAGCTTGATGAAACTTGGCACAGATGCTTATTTTTACTTCAAGTATTACATATGTCAGAATCGGCCGGATCAGACAACTATAACATATAGCTGCCATAGGAACGATTGGTTGAAAAATAAGTTTTTAAGATATTTCAACCAAACTTATTTTATCTAAGTTTAATGGCATTTTAAACATGCTTATACAATTTCATCAAAATCGAACAACTATATCTTAAAACGGATATCGGAACAATCGGTTGAAAAAATTAAAATTTTGTAAAAAAAAACTTTTTGTTTCGCAATCTATTCTCAAACAAATTCACTTATTCTGCGTTTCTATGTGTTGCTTTCTTGCTGACTAAATTTTAATTAAAATCGGAAGACTATATTTGATATAATCACCATGAAATGAAGTTTTTATATGAAAAACTCTTCTGCAAGGGTATATGTACATGTCTAGGTTTTATAGCTTGTTTTTAATTACATTTAAATTGGGTGTTTGTTGTTCGGGCTGTGCTTCCTTCTTGTTATTCAAAGTGCCTCCTTTGGTGTTCACACTAAACTTATCCGGATGCGTTCCATTGCCAGTATCGACACTTTGGGAGCGCACGCGCATTATCAAAGCCTTCTTGACAGTATCTATGAAACGGGAACCAGCATTGCCGCCACCTCCGCTGCTCTCGGATTTGGGTGTCTCGGGTGTTGGACTGCCAGCCAAAGTCTGGGATAGATCGGCGCCAAGGAAATCGCGTGTCTTCTCCTTCAGCTCCTCGACAAGATTCTGCAGCAGAGAAGTGCGTGTGCGTAGCTCCAACTTGGCAAACTTCTCGGCCTTATAGCAGGCATTCTCGGCATTGATAAGCTTGGTCAGCAGAAACTCCTTGAACTCCTGACCCTTGCGAAAGACCGCAGGACTGGGCAGCGTGGGCCCAAAGAAGGGCACATCATCGCGAGCCGTAACGCTCACCTTGTATCTGGTATGGATAGTATTGGGTTCCAAGGGCTGCACCACAATGAAAGCATGCAAAAAGTGGCTAGCAATCATGTCCGGCGAGAAAGGTGTATTTGTCTCCTGGAACACAATAGCAACAATATCGTTGCCAATGTGGCGCTTGCGTTGAAGCTGCTGTGGATCACCCTCGGTGTGGGGCAATAAGGTGGAGACATGGAACATGACTTCACGCTCCTTGAATACTTCATACACAGCGGTATCGCCAGTGTGTCCATTTTGTATATCTAAGCCACCGCGATAGCCCTTGTGCTCCTTGAGCCTTATGCGCTGCCCGAGCACATCCAGGAACTCCTCGAAAGCCGGCGAACTCTGCTGATTGCCAAAGAGCTCCTCCTCGGTGGTCTGTCCATATCGCTGATAAAGCACACCAAATTTGAAATGCGAGACCAAAACATGCTCATCATAGGCGCTAATCAGCTGCGATGCCTTGGGACACAGCACGGGCATAAAGTTATCCACTTGGATCTGTTCATTCAACAGACGCACCATCTTTGCCGGACTGGGTGAAGCACCCAGACAGGACACGGGAATCTGCTCATGCATGGTGCCAGTGCGTAGACGCAGTAGTATACGCATATGCTCCTGATTGGCCACATTCTCTGTTTTGATCGAGATGAGCACCGGGCCCAGCTGTTCGTCCTGGCCAATCAAATTGGAGTGCTCCCTGGCCGCATAGAAGCGTCTATAACATTTGGCCGTATCATCCGTCTCAAATTTAGCCATCCAGGTGGTCTGTGGCAACTGTGGATTACCCCTAGCATCATAGCTACACTCGTGCTCGGTGCCATCCAACCAATATCCGCCATGCAGCGGCAACAGTATCATTGGATACGGTGAGGATTTGGCCAGCGCATCCTCCAGCAGACGCTGCGAGGCGGGTATGGCTGACACAATCGATGAATTCGATGATACCGATGACTGTGACTGATAATGATGTCCATTCGATAACAGCTGTCCGCCTGTGGCTGAGATTACCCCGCTCAGCTGCGGCGACGCTGGCGTCGAGCTCGACGCTGAGCCAGAAACTGAGGTGCTGGAGTGATTCATCGAATGACGATTGATGGCTGCTCGAGAGCCTGAATGCTGCAGTCCACCATTGTGGTTGTTGTGGTTGTTGCCATCGTGTGGCGAATGTGGCTGTGGCACACGCTCCTCGCTTGCATTGCTGCCACGATGGTGCTGCAAGTAGAGTGAAAAGAAGAGAAGAGGTTAACTAGATGATCAAGAAGAATCGAGAAGAGTGAAGAAAGAGAAAAGATAAAGATGAATTAGATGATCAAGGAGTATGAAAAAGTAGAGAGAAATTCTAGACTAAGATTGAGGGATTGTCTATAAAATGAGTAAAATATAAGGCCTATTCCAGTTACCACTTTCGTAAGTGATTTTCCTTTTCATATTTTCCGTTTTGTTAAGATTTTGCGGATTGAAATCACCTTTATTTCATCAAGGATTGAATGGCATTGTGATAAGATAAGCTAAACATTTAAGAAATTTTTTGATACATTTTTCGATTGTTTAAAAATTTGAAAAAAGTGGATACCGAAAAAGGTCTGGAATTTGTTCATAAATAAGTATGCTTAAGTTCGGAAATTAAGTATACGCATATTTGAACAAGTTTTGCAGCTATGCTACAAATTTGCTTATGATCGCTTGATAAACGCTTGAGTTATTATAGGGTACAATGTTGGATTATGTGTAGGATTAGTGACTCCTACATGGCATACACATACATATAAATACACACACACACACAGATCCAGCATCGAGGCGCATGGCTGCATTATAATTTCATGCAATTATCGTCAGCGTATGCGAACGACCACGCCCCTTTACTCTAGGGGGCACAAACTATGCAAATGCCACAGCCTGAAGCCTCGCTAAGTAAGCGTGTGTGTGTGTATAAGTGTTTGTATGTGTGTGTGTGTATGTGGATTTGGATGGATTGGCTAATGGCAGGGACAGGCTCCTCCATGTTTGGGAGCTGCCATGCAATTTGTTGGCTCTAAACAAATACGCGCATGTGGGCGGCTTTTGTGGCTGGATTACACAAAGTGACAGGCAGGGGGGATTTTAGCCAAGGAAAGGGGAGACAGCGCAGTTAAATTTTGATAACATTAAGCCAACATTTTCATTTGACATGGCACGCGGTACATATACATATATTCCTTTATTCCAGCTCCAAAAACGACAACGGCGCCAGTCAAGCTTTTGTCTAGTCTAGGAGCCCAACCCTAATAAGTCGCGGGACGGAGGAAAATCGAGGCAGGGTGGCTTTTTCCTAAAACCCAACAAGCATATTAAAAATTTCCTTTATATTTTTGGTTTTTTTCTCAGTTTTCCAATTCCATTTGTCTATTTTGCCAGCTGCAATTCTTTTGTAGCTTTGGCTTGCAGCCAAATGTAGCACATAACGTGACTTTGCTTTGGCTCTGTTGGTTGGGAGGGGGGGGGGGGGGGGGGGGGGTATTGCAAAGGTTGAAAGGTTGCATACGTTGGGTTAAGTTCTTTTTCGGGTTCATCGATAGCTCGTGTCTTGATTTAATAGTCTGCTAGCTGCCAATTGCCACTGCGGTTAAATAATGTGCTCCAAAGATGCGAGCTGAGCGCTGTTGACAGACTTTAAATAAGTTAGGGATGTAATAAGAAAATAGATTACAAAGATGTCTTAAATATTTCTGAATTCAAATGCTCTTAAAAGATGTTATTTTTGAAGTTACAGCTTGGAGATGCAATCTCTTTGATTAAGTTGAGATAGTATACGAATTAGAGTAGGCAATCGATATTCGATAACATATTACTTTTTGCAAGCATCGATTTCATTTTTGCCAAGCTTAGAAATTCTGTCACAAATTTCACATATTTGAACAAAGTTTTAGCTCCGATATAAATATCAATAGTATCGATATCGATTTAGCAACTGTCGATACTTTTACAGCTGTTCTAGTAACATTTTAGGTGAAACAAGCACATTTCAAACGATCGAAAATACAATTAGGCCATCTTTTCAGATTTGAAAGTGCTATAATTTGATCAAAGTTGCATTTCCGATAGAAATATTGATAATATCGATATTGATTTGGCAACTATTGTTGCTTGTACATCTCTAATCTTGTGTGAAGCGCATTTCAATCTTTCAAACTCAATTATGTCACCTTTCAAGATGTGGAATCATAACCCCATCGAGACAAGGCTCAAGGCCTTCTACAGTACTCAAAATAACATTCAAAACTGTAGGTCAAATGTTTGAAATCTTTGAAAATTTCCAAATTGTATTAATGCATTTAAGCAATGCTCTATTTTAAGTGCTATTTAAATGCAGTTTAGTGCACAATGTTTGTGTAGCTCGCTAATGAATTGCATTGTCATAGTCATAGTCTAAGCTCAAACTCAAACCCAAGTCTAGCATAAATGATTGAATGCATTCATTCAAACTATGCACATATCGAATGCAGCCATGTGAATAAAAGTTACAAAAAAATACAACAAAAAAAAAAAATACAATATGCAAATGTTACAAACATTTGTTAAATGTGGCAATTGAGCTAAATTTTCATAAATTTATTTTTGTAACCTGAGACGAACTCGAGAGACTAACCAGGGTAACCCCACCCCCCTCCCACCGGGTATTGGTCTGGTGTTTTTTTTTTTTGTTTTGTTTTGTTTCGTCACACGCTTTGTTGGCTTCATTTATCCGCTCCCCCTTTGCGCTTATTAATGTTTGTCCTGCCCCTTATTAAATGTTTATACTCCCCCCCTCCCAAACACAAAAACTCAGAGTGTTACGACTAGATAAATAGCTGGATAAACAGTCACTATTTGTCTGGGTTTGGCTAGCTTATTGGTTAGCTATTTAGAGCGGGCAGGGAAGGAGGGATGACTCATCAGACAATGACCGAAAGCCCCTAAGGGGGGGGGGGGGTTGGAAAAACAGAAAAAAACTCTTATTTATTTGGCCGAGGGGAAATGTTTCAAGTTAAGTCAAGTCTAATTTGATGAGATTTGGACTTAGGGTTAGGGTAAAGGTTCTTCTACTATTGTCTAATTAAAAACGCATTGCTAATTGAAAAGTGTAGGAGGTGGAGCAGGATGAGGGGTTTGAGCAGAGATGAAAGACAACAACGCAAAGCGGAAAAATCTCAATAAAAGCTGAAATACTTAAGTGAGTAGCATGGAAAGCATAACGAATAAAATAACGAATAAAAAACGAATATGAGACGACCTACTACAAAAAACAGAACTACATATGACAACAATTTCAAAGATCTTACAAATGACAATGATAATGATGATGATGATGGTGATGATGATAATGATCATACAAATAATGTTCATGATGATGATGTGCTGTGCTGATTCTCGAGAACTTAAGCGGATTACATAGAGAGAGAGAAAAAGTGTTACGAGCTGCGAAGAATGAAGACTGCGTTTCGAGGTTAGTGTGATATAGGGGGGCTGGGGGGAGGGGGGGGGCTTTAAAAAGAGGGGTCTTGGTTAGTCGAGGAGGGGGGGTGGGGGCTTCCAGACGCGCAACCCTTGAGTTTTTGCGACTGCATTGAACAGCGCCCATCAAAAGTGGCAACGATTTTTGCATAAGTCGAAGGGCATAGCCTGTCAGCCTGTGTTCAGACCCTGAATAATGATATAGACCTAACCTCACTCCACATACCCTCTCTTCACACACACTATGCCCCTCCTGCCTCCTGCCCCCTGCCCCTGCCCCCTGCCACTGTCTCTTTATCATATGTGCAATGCAAATCCTGCAAGAGACGCCAACGTCAACAATGTTGTTGTTTCTGTTGCCGTTGTTGTCGTTGTTGTTGCTGATGACGTTGTTGTCGTTGTTGTTGTTGTTGTTGTTGGTGGTGTTGCTGCTGCCTCAAGTACAGGGCCCCCGTCATTAAAAATGTGCATTTTGCATTTGCTGCGGGGGCGTTGAAATCTTTTGCTGGCGTAAAATGAAAACAAAGTATAATAACAGAGAAGCTGTAGGGGCAGAGAAGAGGGTATGAGAAGAAGGAGGAGGAGGAGGTGGTGGTGCTGAGGGTAGAGAATTGGACACAAAGCACAGGAAGCTGGCTCTGCTCTGCTTCTTACAGCTGTTGTTCTTTGCTGCAGGCAGTCACAGTTTGAGAGTCACAGTGGCAACCCTTGACTTGACTCTGCTTTAATAAGTTATTAAAAATGCTAAAAAGTCAATAAAAGGACTATAATTATACTGATTTTTTTGACTCCCCTGTAATTGTATCAGAAAAAACTCCCATTTCCGAATTCACATGATTTCAATGTGATTTGAAAAACTAAATGGCAAAAATTTGTATGGAACAGCTAAACTTCAACTAAAATCACTTTTAAAATATGCTATAATTATTTTAAATTTATTTTGATGCACTTTGTAGTAAAGTTGTAATTTGATTTCAATTAATTCAATTTGTGAATAAAAATCAAAATTCAAAAATCGATTTGAAAATGGCAAAAAACTGACAATGCATTGAAATACTGAAAAAAGTTGTAATAGCACTCAGTGCTAGCTTAGGCGCACAGTTTGAAAGCCATTAAGTGCTTTTGAAAGCTATTTTGGCATAAGTTATGCAACTCACATTTGGCTGTGGCAAGTTTGAAAGTGTGGCACATGATTGCAGGGAACCGTAAAAAGAGTTGCAAGCAGTTCTCAAGTGATTGATATACGAGTATTCAGTTCAGGCTACGCACGTGCAAAGTGCCTGTCTCCGAGCGTCTGATTCCAAGTCGTAGTCCCAACACCCAAACACCCAACTCCCTAAACACACACACACACACACACGCACACAGCGTCTCCCAAGTGTCTCTCTTTCTCACTCTTCAAGCCAAATTCAACCCACTCTTGTGACATGATTTATGTGTTGCGCCTGTGACAAACACGTTGCAATGTTGTGTCTCCAGTAAAGCATTAAATAATACAGCAAGAATAAATATATGTTTTTTTTTTTTTTTTTCTATATGTAACATGCCATATACATATATATATATATCAAATCAAACTCGCATAAATCAGCACAGCAACACATTAATCAAACGAGTGCGTGTCAAACTGTAAGGCAGTCGAATTTTTTGATATTATTTTTGTATTCCATTTCATAAATAAATCAATTCAGCGCTTATCAAACTTTAATTTGGATTAGATATTTAAAACTATAAAATTTAGCTAAATGAGATAAAAAGTTAAGAAATAAAGCTAAGATTTTGATTTAGATTGATCTTTGTTTACTAATTAGACTTGAGATCTAGGAAAAGTTAAGATTGCTTTGGAAAAATCTTTAGCTTTTCCTAAAAAAGAGCTTGTCTGTTATGAAATTTGTTAAATAAAAGGCTGTTCTATTCCAATTTAACCCATACAGTTAGCTTAGTTATTCAATTTTAAGTTTTATTTGTTTTATTTGAATTGAGAGTTATCATATTAAAGAATATGCCTTAATTTCTGCAAGAAACAGATAATTCCATATATTTAATATTTTTGGCGCATACAAAAATCTTTGTTTTTGACATTTTGAAAGAATTTTGTTAAGATTTTTACAGCGCAGCTTAAAAAGGTTTTTCAGTTACGCGCGTTGCACGTGACTTGAGTGCCAATAAAAAATGTTGACTTATAAACGCTTTCACAAATCCAATTAACATACATATTACATATACATATACACACATATGTAAGTACTATTTGTAGGGTCTTTTATGCTGCCTTGAGTTTTCTTATCGCAGTCGTCGTCATCATTCTCACAGCTCTCATTAAAAGATTGACATAAAAGTTGAATTCGTAGAAATAACTCGCTTATATAGAGTTGTGCTACGATACTTAAAATGCAATCAGAGTGAACTTTTGATATGGTTTGTAAAGGGTTCAGCAACAAAAAAGCCATTAAGCTAAAACAGTTTGAGCTGCGCTGACTGCCAAACTATTAGCAAAGAGACAAAAGACATTTTAGTTGAATTTGTTTAACGTTTATCGAAAACACCAGCAAAAACATTGACCACTTAAGGCAGCTTGTCGCATTTGATATTGTTGTTGTTGTTTGTTTGTTTGTTTATAGTGTGCGACAATTTCATTAGCCAAAAAAAGCGAAAGGCAATTCCAAAAATGGAAATCGAATCAAAAATAAAAGCCAAATATCAAAAAATGTTGAGTGACCGAATTGAATTTTAAATTATGCAAGTTGCTGATTGATTTTCAAATGCTATAATTACTTAATAAATAAATTGTTGTTTTTTTTTTGTTGCTAAAAATAGTTGTTGCTCTTTTGTTGAACTTAATTTTCAAATAATATTTAATTGCTGCTTGCAACTTGGCGCGTTGCATGTCACAACTTTCTGACCCAATTTGTGCGCAATGAACCCATCACAAAATTAAATTTGCATAATTATCAAGTTGCTCTAGCAAAATTCAAATTAGTTGCAACAATTTGATATAAAGCAACAAAAAACAAAAAACAAAAAAAAAACAAAAGTCAAAGTACGCTCTCACGCCCACGGAAGCCAATGCAGCAACAAGAAGAAGCCAGCGCAAGAATCCGGAACTGAGAACTGAGAACCCTGAACTCAACTTGGAACTCACAATTCAGAATTCAGTTTCAGAATTCAGAACCCTAAGCAAGTTCAGGTTGACTTTGCACGTCATTTTTTTCTCTCATTGTCATGCTTCTGTGGCCAAACGCTGCAACGCTGGGAAGCGACTGCTGCCTGCTGACTCTCAAACTGTAAGTGTTGGCTGGGAAGCGACTGCCTGTTGACTCTCAAACTGTAAGCGAGCGTTGGCACAGTGGCTCAGAACTAAGCAACAATTATGAAAAGAAACAGCGTTTACGAAAATTGATCAAATTAAAACTTAAGAGAAGTTTAGGGTTGGTTTTATATGTTCGAAATTATATAGATTTTTTTTTTTAAGTGAAAATAGTTTATAGAGGGATCAGAAAGAACGTTTATTTTTTGCGGATTTCAGAAAAGCCTTAAATTTTGCAGAAATTTAACATTTATCATCAATGTTGATTAGATGTACATGTCTTTCTTACCACTGTGCGCAATGTCGCATCGTCTTTCAAGTTGCATTGCGACTTATTTGAATAGCCCTTTCGGGCCCCTATTCAGTGGCGGGAGGGGAGGGCCCCTTTTCTATACTCTCTTTGGCCCTTTTAGCTGCCTGCGCATGTGCATTGAAGCTGCGCCGTTTCCACTTCGTTGCACAAACTGAGGGCGACTCCGAGTTGCGACTCCGCGTTGCGAGTTGAGAGTTGCAAGCTGTGAGCTGTGAGGTGGCAGCTTCGCTTTTGTTTTTTTTTATATTTTTTATTTTTATTTTTTTTTGCTTTGTATAAGTTGCGCATTTAAATTACAAACAGCTGACAAAAGTTGCCGCCAGCTCTCAGCTCAATGCTAGCCCAATCTTTGTTGCCTACCCCCCCTTTCCTACTTGCCCCTTTCAGCCAAAGCTGCCCCTTTCAGCTCCCGCTGCGCTTCGTTTGCTTTTCTCATAAAATAATTGCGCGTGTGATGAAGTTGATCCAAGCTAGAAGAGACGAAGAGGGGGTGGGGGGTGTCCTCACTCCTCAAGCCCCTTGTCGTTAACCCGCCCCTGGCTGAGGTAAAAAGGGCGGCAACCGAAGCGAAGACTTTTGGCTTTCAACTGAAATTAAGAGACGTTGTTATTGTTGCTGCCTTCTTCTTGTGTTGTCCCACGTTCTTCGGCTGAGAATTTGGCAACGAAGCGTGAAACATGAAGTACAACAACAACAGAAACAACAAGTACAATAACAACTATAAACACAATAACAACAACAATATCTTGGCGTTTTCCTAGAACCTGACTTGTAGCCCAAAAGCGCAAATTGTTCCTCTAAACTTGTAATCTGCCTGACATTAAGGGGCGCAGGGCTGACGAAGGGGGGTTGTTAGAGAGAGGTGGGGGGTTTTGGCATTTACCTGGCGTGTCTAATTCTTAGAATTTTGTAGACTCTTCTTCTTTGCTTTTTGGTTTCCCGAGCAGCTGTCAAAACTTCTGCTGAAAGTCGGAAACTCTGCATCTTGTTTGTCTTCCAGTTTTAGTTTTAATTACGCAGCTGTGCACAATTAGGGCGGCGCCACGCCCCCATCCGCACACACACACACCCACGCTTTCAACTAGGGCGGCAGTTAACAAGGTTTTAATATTGATTTAACAAGACCACAAATGAAATGTGGAACGCGTTGTGCGCTCTGTGTTTACACAGCCAAAACAAGCAACGCGCATATTTGCATCATTGATGGCAATGGCAACCCTGCAATGAGCTCTCCTGCAACACCTGCCACCTGCCATTTGCACCAGCTTTGCTTGTTGCCCCAACGGGGTCAGCTTGCCACTCGAGTGACCCTTCAGCCCTTCAGCTGGCCCCTTCAGCTAAGGCTCGAGCCTCTTTGGATCCTTTGAAACCCCTTGTCAGCTGCAGCCAAAGTTTTTGCTTCTTTTTCAGCTTTTTTTGTTTTTGGCCCTGAGCCTTTTGACGTCAACGCTTTACACTGACTGCAAATTGTAGCTGCACACACTTATGCCAGAGATGAATGTGCGTTTTGAGATTTATGTGCCATCAAATTCAATGTTAAAACGCTCAGCAAAGTGAAACTAGGGTGCCATGTTCTTCAAAATACTTGAATAGCTGCTTAAACTAATTTTAAATTTAAATGGAATTAATTAACACTGCACGAATTATATCTTTTTCGCCGTAATCACAGAACTTTTTTCAAAATTAGGATAGTTTAAAATTGGATTTTTAAATTTCCAAATCAAAGCATTGAGAAAGCTTTGTGAATCATTGTGGACTTGTTATCTAAACCAAGAAATGTTTGTGCTACTACTATTCTGAAAAACCGCTACTTGAGCGGAAAAAGCTGAAAAACGCTAAAATTGACAGCCTCATAGTTAACAAACCAAATAAGCTACAGGCACATTCTGTATATCGTTATAAAGGTATTTGTAAGAGCTATTAAAAGCAATTAACACTATTCCATTTTAATTAAAACCTGTCCTAAATAATGCAACTAATTTGGCATGCGGCAAAATGATAACAATTATTTAGCTACAAAGAAGCTGAAGCTTTAGCGCAACTTACGGAATGTTAAATAATTTGAATTATATAAAATAATTCTTATTTTAATCTTAAAATACTTCATCACATCATTTGATATCAGATGGGTTTTGTGACTTTAATATCGTCACTAGACTTTTACCTCGTGAAGAGTTGTTTTTCTCTGAGTTTAAGCTGAGCTTTGCTTAAATTCAGAATTTCATTTTGAGTAACTCTAACTTTCTATCATACCCAGGCCCATTTCTAATACACAGACACACACACACACATCAATCCAGGTGTATGTGCATGTGCTCTGACAGCATTTTGATTGATTTATGTTTGGAGCTCTAAAATTTGAGCTCGTTCGTTGTCTCTTGGCTGCCTTTTGCCACCCGCAGTTCGCGTTAGCTTCATCATCATCATCATCCACATTCACTTTTTTTTCTGTACTTTTTGACTTTAGCTGTAGCTGTATTTGTAGATGTATCTGTAGCTGTATAACTCGCATGTTTCCTTTTTTTTTTTTTTTTTTGCATATTCGCGTTGGTTATTCCAACGTGCTTTTTTTTTTGGGTGCTGTTTAATGTGGGTCAACGCACGTCCGGCTCCTCGATTCGATGCTGTCCCCTCTCAGTTCACAACTTCTGCTGAAAATTCGCACATCGTTTATCTTATTCATTTGCATCTGTCGCCTGTGTGTTGTGTGTGTGACTCTCAAACTGTTGTTGCAACAACGACAATTGCCACAAATTGCTTATGCATTTATTTGCCCGAGTATTTCGCACTGTATTTATAGCTTAAAGTGAATGCCCACAAGTGCCTGCCCCCCTCTTAACCTCTGTGTCCCCAGCTCTGTAAGCCCCTTTAATGCCTCGTTGTCTCCGGGCGCCATTGGAACTTATATTGGTTGCATTATGAGTCCAATGGATCGACGCGAGACACACAGCAAAATAAAGAACAAGAAGCCAGACCCATCAAAGATGCCATCTTAAGATTCAAAAACCAAAAAAAAAAAACAAAAAAAGAGCATCAGACATTTGTTTGTTGACTTATTTATGAACGTGAAATGTCTGGAAAAATCAGAAAAAGGGCGCATTCAACTATTTTATCCCTAAGTTTTCGAATGGCTCTGACTCAGTATGATTTGGGGAAGGTGCGGAAAGTGGCATGAAGAAAGAAAAAGGAGTGGGAGAAAGTGCGCTCCTGACTCATTTGCTTTCTATAAATTTGAAAGCTGATTGCAGTTTGAGCGAGCAACATTTGGCTCTAGGAGACTACTATGTATAAAGATTTGAGATTGAATTCGGATGACATTTTGAAATAAAAGTTGGAAAATGGAAGAAAGTTAGTCAAGAAATACAACATGATAATTAAAAGCTATTCAAATCATAAGGAATAGTTTTTAAAACTGAAAAACGAAGCAAAATTTTTACTTAAGGGGGGGTCCATACAAAATGTCCAGGCAAACAGCGCAAAAATCAAAAAGTTTAACCCACAATAAACCGAAAAAAGCTAAAAAGAAGCACATAGCTTAACAAATAGCTGTAAATAACAGTTTAAAGAGCGCTGCACAGTAATAATCAATAAATTAACAGCGCATAAAATTAATAAACATAAAGTTAATAATAAATAAAAAACAATTATAATAAATGCAAAAAGTTGAGCACGCAATGCGCAGCTAAGAAATGCAACAGAGACACAACAACAACTGCAACAACAACAACAACTACACACTGAGTGCAATCAATCATTGCACAGAGTCAAGAATTTTCGTATTTGAAATGGAGATTGGCATGTTGCAAGTTGCATGTTGCATTGCATGTGGCAAGGCAATTAATGAGAAAGAGCATTGCATAGACTTTTGACAGCAACTGATAACTGCCACAACAACTGTAACTGTTACTGTAACAACAACAAATAGCCGCAAATTGGCCTAAAGTGAAATGCCAAACAAAACCAAAAAGCAACAACAACAAAATAACCATAAAAAAAAAGTTGAGCAATGAGCAAAACGCCGAAAAATGTTTTGGTCAGCAAAATACAAAAAAAAAAAGCAAAAGCAAATAGATAAAAGTATATCTTATATATAAATGTTTGCTATGCAATGCAGTTAACACTTTCAACACAACAATAACAATAACAACAACAGCAACAACAGCAAACACAGCATGATTCACCAATTTTGGATTTTTTGGGCGCTTGGGTGCGTTACAGTTTGGCAGTCACTGTCGCAACTTTCTTTTTACGAAATTTTTATGAAGAAACTCTGAAAGAGAAGCAGCCAAAAAACAGAAAAGCAAAAAAAAGTGCCAAGAGCAATGAATGGGTGACGAGCTGGGCGTGCCACGCGTGGGCGTGTTAACAATTTTTGTTGTTGTTTATTTTGATTTTTTTTTTTGGTTTTTTTCTCAGCTTAGTTTGAAGACCTTCGAGGGTTTTTTGTTTTTGTTTTTTTTCTTTAGCTAATGAATTTTTTAACACAACATTGCGAGCATTTCATTTAGAAAAAAACTTGGACTTTCTTTCCCAGCCTAAACCGGAACCAAAATTCAAAATTATGTATCTTAGCCAGTCTGTAGCTGTATCTTAAAGTTTGTGTAGCTGTTTCTACTTGGTTGTCTATATCTTATTATGTTTGTCTATTTCTTGACACGCACGCGACGGCATTTTTTTGTTTTTTTATATGTTACCATTGTTGCTTTTGCTTTGAACCTTGACTTTTTTTTTTCTGTCTAACTCGAATTTGTATTTTGTTGCCTAAAAGAATCGCGTCTCACAGCTAAAATTCAATTAGCAACAAACAGACAGACATAAAATCAAAAAAAAAAAAAAGATACAGATTTAATTATTAATTGAACTACAGTCAAGGTTTCTGATTTTTGTATTATTTTGAATAATTGTTGATCTGCGGAGTAATGTTCATTTTTACATATGCTTTAGCAAACAACGAGATCTTTTAATATGGCAAAATGAGGTCAAGTGAGCCGAAATGTTGTTGTTGCTGTTGTTGTTTGATGATGATGATGATATATTGTAGATAATATGGCACTTCATCAATGTGACAAGTGATAAATATGCGCATTGAAAGATTAAAGAACCAACTCATATAAAACAATTAATGCTTAAGCAATGTCCAAATTATGCGTTTTTTGCATGATTAAAGCAATAACAGAAATTTAATTTTGATTTATGAAATACCCAGAAATTTATGAGTCAATGAAAAGAGATGTTAAATTACGCAAATACCCGTTTATAACAAAATTGGAATACTTTTATAATAATGTTCTCATGCTATAATTAAGGATTTTTTAGACTAACTGCTAACTTTTTTAAGAACTGATAACCAACTTACAAAATAGTTGAAAAATGCAATAAAAACGTTTTGCTGCCATCATATTCACGCATGAAATAACGCATGATAAAATAACTAGTTTGCTTTAGAAATATCTTATTTGAAGATTGTAATACTATCTAAGATCTTTATCTAAATGCAACAAGAACAAGAACTGCAAGCTCAAGCACATATGAAAGAACGCATGACATTAGAACTGCCTTCAGAATGACCGCTCGCTTTGCATTTGTTGTTATAGCCTTGGCTTAGTTGGGTTTTGGCTTACTTCTGCCTGCATTTTGATGACTTGCTGAAAACCTTCAATGAAACTGGGGGAGAAGTTGTTGGCTAAATGAGAGAGCAGAGCGGGGGGTTGCTATGACTTAAACGTCTAAGGTTTCTAATACAATATGTATATATGTATATAAAGCTGTGGTTGGCCCCCCGTTGGCTGATCTGTTTACACAAAGCCTAAGCTTCAACGCTCTTCAACTGCAACAAACTTAGCTGCAGCTCAGCTTGGCTTACAGCAAAGCCAAACTTGGCTAAAACTAAAAACCAGTTAACTGTTTTTTTTTTTGCTTGGCTCAACTTTCAGTTTTGCTATGCCTGGAAAAATGACAAGCGGAAAACATTGTTTGCCAATGCAATTGGCGACTGTCTTAAACAAAAAAATTTTTATAAATATTAGCCATAAATTATATTATTAAAAAAAAAAAAAACAATACAATAGTGGGCGTGGCTGACTCTTTCAAGGCAATTCGATTAGCATGCCAATAGAGTTCAGCAAATTAGTTATTTTATTTATTTATTTTAATACACCTGTCTTGAGAACTGAGAACTCTTTTGAATGCTATTCTTGTGAGCTGTTTTATCCGTTGCTTTTAGCCGCCTTTTTATGGTTTCTTTGACTGATCGTTGATTATCGCTTAGAGTTCAAGTTTTAGACGTGATTTGTAAATAATGAAGACGCGTCTTCGCTCAACTCAAGTCCAATTCGTAGATTCTCTTTAAACTGTATTTCTGCGTTGCGTTGCGTTGTGTTGTGTTGTGTTGTTTCTTCTTCAACGGCTGCATTGTGTTCTGGCAACTTAACTGCTTTTGTGCCGTTGTTTTGTTAATGTTGTTTAACTGTTGTTTATCTCTCTTTTTTATTTGTTGTTTTTGTATTTCTCTTGTAGTTTTTCTCTCACCTATCGACGCTTCGATGACCTTACGTTTAATTTATGCCAGACTCTGACAATAACTACAATTACAACTACAACATCAACGGTAATAAACCTCATGGCCTTGTAATGGTTCTGGGCAGCTATTTAATGATTAAAGCTACGCTGCAAAACTCGGCTTTCGAATACCCTCTAGGCTCTGGAGTGCTAAAGAAGGGTATCTTTAAAACAGGTGAAAAAGATAGGTTCGATATTGAAAAGATACTATCAAAATAGTTCAACGAAGCTGAGATCCTATTTGAGCTAGGGTAAGGAAATTTGGTATGTAGATTATCCTTGATTGTATGATGATAAGGGTTTCTTATGAAAGACGTGTACAATATCTAATTTATGCTTACTTATGCATAATTTTTTAAATTTTATGCGTAATTTATGATTCACCATTTTTTTTATATTTATACACATTTTGACAGTTCTGATGATGAATGAAATGATGCATGTTTATGTATCAATTATGCATATCAAAGCATAAATTTCACTCTTAAGCATAGCTATTTATGACTAACTAAACATAAATTGTTACTAAGCTGCATTATTTTGGCATATTTATGCACAATATGCGCATTGATGCATCAGTATGCTTTTCCAATGTACTTCTTATGATAACTTATGCAGAACTGATGACTTTTTATGCATAAATTATGCATAACTCCCTAATTCGAAATTCATGACTCGAAGTTTGAGCAAAAGCAGAACGCTGCTTGTGTTTTAAAAGGCATTCAAATGTAATCAAAGGGTATCCTTAAGTCAATCATGCTGCACAAATGCATTCTATCATTTAATTTGTTGAATTTTTGTTGGCCAAAAAGTTGCCTGGCATGTTGCACTCTCTCTGTGGCACGCCGGAAAAGCATTGTTTATTGGCATTGTTGGCTTTTTGTTGTTTCGACTCTTTTTTTTTGTTTTTTTTTTTGCCAACTTTCGCTGCATGAGAAAAGTTGTGTGTGAAAAGCGCCTGTCTATGTAAATGTTATCTCTGTGTGTGTGTTGTAGTTGTTGCTGTTGTTGTTGTTGTTTGGCATTTGCAATAACAAGGCTATAGAAATTAGCTGACACAGAAATGCGCGATAACAAACCAAAGCAAAAGCATTGGAGCGTGCTGCTGCTATCAATCCAAGTCCAAATGTTTTAAGCCTAAGCCTAAGCTCCAACTCTAATTCCCCCGCTTTACACCTGCCACCCCCCCCCCCCCCCTTCTACACACACACACACTTGTCTATCCCCATTGAAGGCTGACAAGTGTGCGGATCATTTGGCGGAGTGCCCCAACTTGTTTGCGATGTGCAAAATGATGATAACTTTGACATATTCATCGAGAAACGAGAGCGTATCCAAACAAAACGAGTTTATGCCCAAAAAAAATAAAAAAAAATACAGAAAAAAAAGCAATCTTAAGGTAACTTGGCTTAAAGCCACATCTTTGCAGTGCAGCTCAAACTGGGTTAATACTGTCAACAACAACAGGAATTTGAAACTGCGCAAATAATTTGCATTTTGGAGAGCTTTATGCATTTGAGCTTTAAGCTGCTTAAGCTTAACTTGGAGTGCTCGTATTTTGTAGCTAATAAAATGCCTTATTAAAAAAGAAAAACAGCTATATGCAGTGTGACCATAAATAAAGCTAGACAACATTGTAGCGCTCAAAAGTGCTGGTTTAATGCATTGCCAAGTATTTAGAACAGTAGGAAGTTATTAAAGTTGTTTGGGCAGATCGAAAAATTAGCTCAGTTTGCACATATCTTAAGCTATTTCAGTGTAGCTTTCAAGAATGTTAAATGAAGTAATTAAAATTTAAGTTAAAGTGTTGTAAAGTATTTGGGTGAAGTGTTTGAACTTTCAGTTGAATATGCAGATTAGAAGATCAGTTCAGTTTGACTTTATTTGAAGTTATTTCTTGCAGATAAAAACATAAGTTCAATACTTACGTGCATGCTTCAAGATAGTCACGCAAAGTACTTAAACCCCAAGTTGTAGTGCTGTAAAGCGTTGATATTAAGTGTTGACAAGTAGTTAGGAGTAGAGGTTGAACTTTCAACTTACTATGCAAATAAGAATATTAGATCAGTTTGATCAAATTTTAAGTTATTTTAGTTTTCATTTGAAATGCGCTTTTAGTGGTAAGAAAAGCTTAGTTTTAGTGTTGTAAAGTGCAGAATTAAAGTGCTGTTAAGTATGCAGTATGGAAGAAAGAACTTTGTGGATAAGCAGAACAGAACAGGGTATTCAAATCTTAGTTAGTTTAAGTCTCTTTACTTGTTAAAAAACTTATTTCCATGTGCTGTAAAGTATTAAGTAAAAGTGTTTCAAAAGTAGTAAAGAAAACCTAATTAACAGTGTTGTAAAGTTGTTGCTGAAAAATGTTTGCTGCATATGTAAAGCATTTATAAATGATAGTTCATCAACACACACGATTCGCTTAGCTCATTGCTCAGTGTGCGTTGTAATCAAATTATTTTTAGTTTAATTTCGCACAAAGCACTTACAAGTCTGCACCCCTCCTTTCCTCCTTTCCTTTCTCCACCACCCCTTTTGCTTACCCCCTGGCAGTGTTAATTGTAGCGTTGTTTGTGAAGTTTTTGCGCCAGACGATGACCTAAGCAATGTGAATTCCATTGGCCAAGCGATGATGACGACAACGTCCCAAAGCCAAGCGAGGCTCCCATTATGGCCAAGAGCAAGTGTTGTTGTTGCTGTAGTCGCTTTGTCTAATTTGTTTTAATTTTTATAAAATGGCCAAAAGAACGCGAACAAAGCGTTAACAAATTAAGGTCATTAATGGGTTAATAATGAGCACCAAATACAAAATACTGCACAAAATAAAAAAAAAAGAACGTTCCTAGACTAATTAAATGTTGGCCCCTAACAACAAACTTTTTAAGCCAATTTGGCTGTCAATTTGCGCGCAGTTATTGAAAGCACATTTACGCATTAAGGTCAGTACAAAGTAACAAAACTGTGGCACAGTTTGAAAGCCACTGCTTGGGTTTATTAACCCAACGAGAGTTGGCTTCTTTTTCTTTTACCGCTGCCTGTGACACTTTTTTACAGCCCAAAGGTGACAGCGAAATGAACTACTTTTTTCGCACTTGATGGCCATTAATTTGCTTTTATATTTATTTTTGCCTTGTGGCATGCGACAAACGATCTTTAATCTCTGAGCTGAATTCATGTTGTTTTTTTTTTTGAGCTGTCGTCAAGTGTCGCCTTTGGCTGACCTTTTGACCCGACCTGATCTGATCTGATCTGACCAAGCGTAACGGCACATGCACTAACTGTGCTTGAATCGCAAACAGTTTTACAACACTGCGCTTCTTTTTTCTTCAATGAAATTGTTCAACACTTTTTCTGTAAAGTTCTATTCATCCAAAACTGAGTTTTCGATCCAGCTGCCTGATAGTAAACTATTTAACTACTTTCTGCTTTTTCACACATCCTAGTAAAGTTTTTCAACACTACGACTTGCCTTGCTTTACTTGAAACACTTGTTCAACACTACGAACACTGACCGACTTTTGAGGCAGCTCAGCTTACTTGCAACTGTCGCAGCAGGATGGGATGCGGCGCGTGCCAACCGCCAAAGAAGCCCTTAAAAGTGGCAAACCGCAAGATATAAAATTTCAAATTGGCAGCTGTGCTGAGAAACTGAGAATTGAGAATTGTGAACTGGCAACAGCTGCCAGTCGCATGTTGGCCAAAAGGCGACTCGAAATGTAATTAATAAAAACACAAAAGAAGTGCAAAGAAGAGCAGCAAACGAAGCAACGCGTGAAAAGGAACTCAAACACAAATCCCACGGCTGACAACTGGCCGGAAGTAGAGTCAGTGTGGGCGAAAGGGGCGTGGTGAGAACACACAAAAGAAACCAGAACCACAACCATAACCACAACCAGAACCAGAGCCACAAATGGATCCTTCCTGTTTTTGTCAGGCTATATGTTATATGATTGAGCAGCGCAACTTCCTTCCTGCGTACTGAAATCGAGCCACAAATGACGTCAATTCTGGTCTGGGCCAACAACTAATAATGAACAATAAGCGTTGACATTATGCGGGGGAGTAGGGGCAACGAAATAAAGGAGGAGGAGATGGAGAAAAGCGATTCTCTGACACACATTTTATTGACACTTTGGGTTAGGTATCAAATTGTGTCTGGCATGAATTGACACTAACTAAAACCGTGGGGGACAGGTAAGTGAGAACTTATGCCGACTGAAATATGAGTAAATTTATAGTGTTGCATAACGTTTATAGTAAAAAAGTGTTTTCAAAAAAGGTAAACTTTAAGCGGCATAAGTTGATCAGAGAAGAACATGTGGTATTTATTCTAAATTATGAGAGCTGTGATCATAACACATTTAAATACAGTTATAGTGTTGCAAAGTGTAGTCAACTGTGTTGATAAGTTTTAATATAACACATTTATAGTGTTGTAAAGGATTGTCTTAAAATGTTGTGATCAATTGTATACTATAGGAAGATGAGCATTCAACCTACATTATAAAGCAGAGCTTGATAATGTTCTTTTAATATATATGCTAGTATGACAAGTGTAATCGTAAATCTAAATAAGTGAAGTTATAGTGCTGCACAGTGTTTGAAAGAGTGCTGGAAAGTGTTTGTAAAAGAAAACGGACCTCTTAACTGCCTAATTAGAAGAGATGCTGATCTTGATGAATGCCTTTCAAAAGTATTGTGACAAGTGTGACCATAACACATAAGTATAGTGCTGTAAAGTGTATTAAGAAAAGCCTTAGTATTGCAGTGTTACAAAAGAGAGGTAGTTCCAAGCTGCCTAATTAGAACAGAAGCTTAACTCAATGAGTGCCTTTCAAAATTACAATTTTCACACATACATATACACCATAAAGTAGTAGCTATTAGTGTTGCAAAGTTAGAAAGAAAGTTTGTATGTCAACTAATAATGGGGCCAATCAATAATGGAGAGCCATAAGGTGAGGAAAGGGTCTGACACACATTTCATTGACACTTTTGGGTGAGGGTAAATGGTAAAATGGTATTAAATGTGTCTGGCATGAGTTGACACAAAAAAAAATAGAGAGACTGGCAGATAATTTGGGTTCCAGAACTACTATGATTAGCCTCAGACTGGCTGACAATCATTTTAATTATTGGGTGCTTTACCTACTACTATACAGACTAGAGTTATATAGAGGAAGTTTACTTTTGCCCAACTCTGTTCATATAATATTGCTGTGTTGGTTTATAAGCTGCGTTTATTGTTTTATGGCACACGACGAGTCGCTTGCCACTTGCAGCTGGCCCCAAGGATTCTCTACATAAAACATGAGGTGACTCCAAAGTATATATGTATGTGTGCTGTATGTATATAGTATGTTGCCTGACAGCTGCGTTATGTGGAGCAAAAATTGCGTGTCAGCGCGGCAAAAGTTCAAAGTTGACGCTTTGGCAGGCAACATTTGCTGCGCAATAAATCTGAAACTGTGGAACGACATTTAAAATGCATTGCGCGACAGCCTGGGAAAAAGAGAGAAATATAATAAAAAGATATACTAGTGTGTTCAATTGCCCTAACGCATTACAACAACAAAAAAAATAAGGTTTTATCTTAATCAAATCAAAGTGAAACTCTCGTTAGGGCTGCTTGCAGTAAAATAGAAAATTTTGGGGCGCTTTAAGGTGTTAAAAGTGTTATAAAAGGGTGTTAATGCCGTTAAACACATACCAGACATTATCTAATGCATTTTACTTATAATTCGCAAACAGTTTAAGCGGCAGACTTATTAATATGCCTCGTTTATTTGCTACAATTTAACTGCAAATTTTCGCATACAGTTGGACAAGCACTGGACACAGGCCACACGCATCAGCAATCAATAGAGTGTGGAGGCTGTGAATGCAAAGGAGTTTGCAAAGGCGTGGGGGGGGGGGGGGAGTGGTATCACTAGAAAACCCGCTTAATGTCTGGACATGTTAAAGTGCTGCTGGCAAGCATGCCATAAATTCTAAGACTTGCCCAGACATTTTTATTAATGACGCAAAGTCTCGAAGTCTTTTGAGAGACTCACTTAGATCTCTCTTGCAACATAGCAAAAAAAAAAAAAAAAACAGAATAAAAACAGGTGCCTGAGAACGAGTAGACTGTATGGTTGGACAAGGGGGAGGGGATATACTACTTCCTAGCGCCCACTTCCTGACACACGACTTTGGTTCTGGAACTGGAAAAAACTAAGTTGCAACTTGGCAAGTGGAATTGCTGACTGGGCAGAACCACTTGGGCGTCGATCGTTTGGCCGCTTGCATAATTAACAGAGCAGTGGCAACAACAACAACAACCACAACAACAACAACAACAAGATTCAATGCATTTATCGAGAGTGATAAGACTAGGAGATACCCTACACATATTTTAAATAGCTGAATTGCAAGTTATCAAAGAGATATGAGGATTGTGGTTAAACCAAAAATTTTACCTTTCTATATCTCGAATTCTTCAAAAATTTCCTTTTTTTTTGTACTACGTTTGAATTAAGTTCTCTTTTAAACTCGAAACCAATTTCTATAAAACATGGTCGAATATACACCTGCTGATTGTTTAGGCCTATACAGGGTATAAAAAGTGGTTAATATGCAGTTAGCTTTGGCTTCTTACTGCGTTGCCAATACCGTTAAGCAGCAAGCAGCAAACAGCGAACAGCAACAACAAAAACAGAAACTGAGACTCAGTCTCAGACAGCAACTGCGACTCAGACTCTGATTTTGTTTCGTTTGTGTTTTTTTTTTTTTTTCTCATAATCAAAGCGCAACTGCAACGCGGCAACTGCAATAAAATTTAAGACTCTTTTGTATACAAAACCGAGTGGTAAGCAACACCACCCCTCAAATCTCAAATCCCCCCCACCCTTTTGCTAGACAACATCATATGTGTGCATTGTGTTACTATTATAATTATTTGCCAGGCCATAAATTATGGGAACTGTTGGCAGGCAGGCCGAGTACAGAGCAAAGCAGAGGCAGTCAGAAAGACAAAAAGACAGGCCCAGGCCAGGGTTGCCACATCGCTTAATTACCCCGGCGGGCATCTAATGTACAATTCGTACATAGTTCCCTCTCTCAAGCTCTGTTTTTCTCGCTTTTCTCAGTCTCTGATGGTGTTGGCTAATGGAACAGTTTTGCTTAAGTTGCCATCAACATTTGAGTTCACTAAACCCGCAGCATACACAATCCACAAAAAACAAAAGCGTACTTTAATGATGATTTTTAGTTGATGATGCTACACAGTGGAAATTGTCTAATTTGTTTTTTTGCTCTAGAGCAAGTTTTTTTTTTTTAATTTTTGTTTGGTTTAGTACCTACGTAAATCACAGGCTTACATAAAACATTCGAGGCAAATACAGTTTGAAAAGCTTTAAAAGCTCATTAAATCTGCAAGCTAGATTAATTTCATTATTTCAGCTCATTTAAAGCTGTACAAAATTAGTTGTTGCTTAAGAGATATTGTTGAAAAAGCTTTAAAAGTGCATTAAAGCTGCAATTAATATAGCTCAAACCGTTAAAAAATCTTTAAAAGCGCATTAAAGCTGCAATTGATATTGATTATATTGGTAGCACAAAATTACGTTAAGTTCAAATATCAGAAATCCAACTTACAATTCACTTTTCGATCTGAAAGCTCATTAAAAAGCTTTGAAAGCACATTAAAGCTGCAATTGAAAGTGATTATATTGTTAAAATTCAATTAAGTTCACTTTAAATAGCAGAAGCTCAAACTAGGCATTCACTCTTCGCTCTTAAAGCTCATTAAAGCTGCAATTTAGATTGATTGCATATTATTTCAGTTCATTGACTGCCTACAACAGTGTTGGTGAAATGACCTTGAAACTATCGCCAATTTGGCATTTGTCTCTTCAATTTGATTTTAAATCAAATGTAGCAAACATTTGCAGCTTCATTAACGCCATTTAACGCGCCACGTTTGTTAATTAATCAAACATTTTCTTTATTGCTTAATTAACGCAACGCAACGCAACTCTCCCAACTTAATTTTCATCATCAACAACAACATTTTCATCTCCATCTCCAATACAGCATGAACACTTTGCGTATATTTTGAACTTTGTGTGCCTAGCAATTTGGTCAAATGTTGGCCCTGTTCAAATATTCTAGCCCTATATGCGATGCGATAACAACAGAGATATGTGAGACCCATCGAAAAAAAAAAAAAAAACTCATTTCCGTTGGGTCATTCATCAAATGATGTCATAGCTGAGAGACTATATATATATATATATATATCATTCTTCGTATATGTAATTAAAAGTTGTGACAAAGTTTCTTTCCCACAAGCGTCGCGTCGCTCCATTGAGCCCAATATTTAACTCAAGCAGTCAACGGATATTCGAATAGTTGTTGTCGCATTCTCAATATTTCTCCCATTCTCAGGCGATTCGCTTGTGTCAAAGTATCGCCTTTCAATTTGCGGTGTTTTTTTTTTTTGCGTGTTTTTTTTTTCTCAGGGCGCCAGTTGCTTGATTTTGATTTGCTTTACTTTACTTTTGCTCAACATGTCGAGTTGTGTCGTTCTCATGATTAAACACGTCTTAATGCTTGCTTAGTTGACGCCTGACATGGGACGCCAAGGAAATGGTAATGGAAATGGAAATGGGTGGCACTCACTGGGGAAATTAAATATATAAAAAGTGCTCGGCCCCCCAGGCAACATATCCACAAAAACTCCTCCCCCTCGCACAATACACAAATCGATGCGAAACGCAGGAGTTGTATAATATAGTTCAATTGAACAAGTTCAGTTTCTGAAATTTAACTAAACGCTTAATTAGTTCGATTCATTTGTTTTCTTCGTTTGATTTATGGGAGTTTAAGAATATTCTTGAACACTTTTGAATATTTTTTGAACTTTGATTGATTTTTTGACGAAAAATATTCAGTTTTAAAAATAATTTTGTTGTATTTTACTTATATTGATGTCGACAATCGTTTAAAATTAAAAAGTTTTAAACAAAAATATGTTTTTAATAATATCAAAGTATTTAAAATTTTTAATTTTAAATCAAAAATTTATAAAATTATATTTTTTAAATCACTAAATTTGAAAAACCAAATCCATCTAGATGGCAAATCAAATCAACCTAGATTGCATAACTAATTGAGCGTCTATCAAAGATTAAAGTTCGCTCGTTCAGTTAACTAAATTCAAACAAATTGAATTTATTCTGAACAATTGAACACAACACTGCCACACACACATACGTCACTTGCAGCTTAAAGCCGCATGCCACAACAACAGAGAGAGAGAGAGAGAGAGAGAGAGAGAGAGAGACAGAAGTGAAAGTGAAAGTGCCGAAAGTGGAATTCAAGGATAGCTAACAAAAGATTTACGGCTAATTAGCGGCTACACCTGGCACACGATAGCAGCAGCGGCAGGTGTGACCAGCTCTAACCGATTAGTGAGGGAGACACGAGAGTTCGAATTCGAATTCGGAATCGAAATTGAAATCGCTTGAAATACCAACTCATTCCAACTGATGAGCTCTGAGCTGTCTTAAGCGCTATAAGCTGTGAGCTACGGGTAAAACCCATGCTCTATAACTAATCCGCTTAACATTTATTTTTTTTTTTTTTTTTTTTGCCCTGTGCCGTCTGTACAGTCTATACTGGCTAAGAGGGGCGAATGCCGTAAATCCTTTTCTAATTAAATGCCATAAATATGCCCATTTAATTTTCGTCGCCTTAGCAGCTAAATGCGGGGTGGGGGTTGGGGCATAAATGCCCGTAAAATTGCATTAACTAAATTAAAATTTATATAATTATTTTTCTAACCGCACTTCGTTCAACTAATCCGCTTTGGCGCATCAATTCAGAAATAGAATTTTTCAAACTGCAGCCGCGTCGGCATATTTCAAATGTGTATGGAAAGAGTGCGGGAGAGACTGTGGACAAAAAGGGGAAAATCTTTTTCGCCTTTTTAAAAGGCCCTGTCCAGCCAGCGGGCATTCATCAGGCTTTTCCAGAGAGGTTGTCTATAATGTTTTAGCTGGGTTTTGGTTGGGTTTCGGTTGAATGTTGAATGGATGCTTTGGGAACGTTGCCCAGTTCTTGTTTACAGTTCTCAATTGTGAATACGAACCTGCAATGGAAAAAAGAGAAGAGGAAAATACGAGCATTAGTTTTGCTATTACAAAAGGCAGCTGCCACGCCCCCAGGCCCGCACTGCCCGCTGTATAATATATATATTTATATACTACATATATATGTTTTGGATTTTGTATACAAAGATGTTGAGTGGTTTTTTTTTTTTGCCTTCTAAAGAAAAATAAATTTTTGCAGTTATGTGTTTTTGTTCATACTGTTTTTTTTTTTTTTGCCAGCGGTTTTTTATTGCAACGTGGAAAAAAAATACAAATAAAAAATGTGAGCGAAAAAGGATTTGGCAAAAAGGGGGAAAGGGAAGGGATTTATGTGCATGAGTTTTGCGATGCGAAAACTGCTCGCAGGCAGTGTGTGCAAAAGACAATCCCTTTAAACTGTCAGGCTAATGCTGTCAAGGAGCGGCGTTTACATGTGTGAAAAACGCTGTAAGGAAGGCAAGGGGAAGAAGCGGAGGAGAAGATGTAGTTGGGGTAGATAAAAGTAGGTCGTCCTTGTGCAGATTTTCGCTTGCCTCTCAACTGATTTGTAATGCAAATGAAGCAAACTTGGTGGATAACTAGCGCAAAAGGATGTAACTATGAGTGAGAACGAGCTGCAAGGAAGGAAAGAAGGGAAAGGACATGGCAAGGAAAAGAAAGGCATGGAAAGAACAAGGGTGGAAAGGAAACACGCGCGAGCAGTGAACATAAAAACAAAACAAGCGGAAACATAAGAATAACTAAGTGTAAAGAGGGTGAGTGCTAAATAAGACAAGGGAAGAAAGAAAAGAAGGGAGAATGAGAAGGGAAAAGGCAAAAAGGGAAAGGGAGAGTTGTGCACTTGACAAAAACAACTGCTGCAATTTCAGAAGAAAACAATTGAAGAAGAAGAATACTCATGCTCAGGACCCTCTTCAGCTAGCAGGTGGCAGAGCCACTCCACACAAAAAACTAAAATATAATAAGCAAACGCAGCGGGTGGCAAAAAGGACTAAGGACCATAGAAAACTAAGGCATCTAATAGAAGTACACAGAATAGACAGTACCCAAACCAATTTGGCAACGGATGTGCGTGCTCTGTAACTGTAGATAACGAGTTTCCCATCAAGTACACAATACTCAACTGGACAACACTCATTAGATTCAAGCGGAACCCATCGCGGAAGCCCAACTAACGAGCCCAACCAACTCCCTGCCAAACTGACCCAAGCGAACTGGGGCAACTCTGCAAACTGCAGCTACAGCTACGGCTACAACTCTGCCAACTGCAACTACAAATGCGTGCTGGGCGCACATGCATCATTAGAAATGTAACATGTGTGAGCTGTGCTCAACCCTCAACCCAACCCCCAAAACCCCAACCTTACTTGGACAAGTGCAGCGCCAAAGGATTACGCAAATGCCTGAATTGCAATCTGTGGAAAAAACAAAACCAAAGCAAAGCAAGAACTGATTGTCTACAAAATACCTTTTATCATAACTTTATTCTGTGAAATTGTTGTGGAACTTTTTAAGATTTGTAGAATGCACAAGACTCAAATTTCGTAACTCGAATGAATAACTGAGATCGATATGTTTTACAATTTTAGTTTTTTAAATAACTTTTGTCATTATTGTCCAATTGTTTGTAAACTTTTAGCATAAGTACAATACTTGTTAGGATAAACGAGCATCAAATTTCAAAGCTCTAGTTTCAATAGATCCTGAGATCGATCTTATACAGAACTGCACTGTTAGTGCTAATGTTAGTTCGGTTAAAAACTTGAGTACCAATTCTCACAAATCTAGTGCAACTCTTAAAACCTTTCCGATACACACGAAAAACAATTTTAGTTTCTTAAATAACTTTTGTTAGTTTTAGCCAATTGTTCGGAAACTTGTAGGATATGTAGAAAACTTGATAAGCTATACGGCTACCAAATTTCATAGCTCTACCTCTTAATGTTCTCGTAATAATTTTTCTTTTGTTAATCTACCCTTTTTGAGCATTTCATGACTAGAGGGTATCTAAAAATGCGCTAAACTCCCATTTGCCACCTTTCATTTGCCCGTTGCCAGCCCAGTTAAATGCGCTCAAGCCTGAAATTGTTCGACTCTGGATGTTGTTGTTGTTGTTGGAACTGTAGATTGGGTACGTTGTGGAATGGAATGAGTATTGGGTACTTTGGGTACTTGGATACTTTGGGTACTTGGGTACTGTTGGGAACTTGGATAGTTGTGTAGTTGTATAGTGTTGTGTTGTGTTGTGGGGCATGGAGTCTGGGGCGAATGCCTCGTTGCATTTAAATATTAATAAACATGGCGTGCCAAGCAAAACTGCGCCAAATGCCGCGCAACCCAAATGCGAACTGCGAACTGCGAATTGCGAACTGCGAGGCAACTACTACGTGACTTCCATGAGTCAAACAAGAGAGTTGAGGCTGCCCCGCCCCTAAAACAACAACAACAACAAGAAAATAAAAACCTCTCAAAAGGTGTTGCCATTTTTCTGTTTTTTTTTTTTGTGTTTTGTGAAACTGAACTTTGGCCAAAACGCCGCAGAGTCATGCAACCAACAAACATTTTCCCAGTTCTTTGGCTTTTTGTGGGCGCACCTTTTGCCTGTTTTTGGCCATTTACTCATTCCCTGTGCCATTCATTTAGTCATTCAGTCATTCATTCAACTCAATTCTCGTTACTTTTGTGGCCTGTGTCATGTCATAAGCTCTCTCTAACTACAGCATTATATCATAGCCAACAGCAAAAGGGTTGAGTTTGAGTTTGAGTTTTGTATTTCGAGACTGTGGGCTGTATTCATAAGCCAACTTGCATCCTGTTGCTTGGAGATTGTAGCTAGTAGTTTGAAGCTTGGCTCTTGACGGTTGACGCTTGACGCTTGCAACTGGCGCCATGTGAACTGAAAATTATAATAACCATATGTAAAAACCCGCCCATGGGTTGCAAACTTCTGTGACAAGCAGCAAGAGACAACAACAACAACGACAAACAACAACGACAAACAACAACGACACACAACACTACCAAAATTAGTCATGTCCAGTGTAGAACAGCAAAGCAATCAGCATAAGCTGCAAGATAAAGAGTTATTCAAGTCGAATTTTTTCATGCTCTTACTAGATTTAGTAAGCAATTCGATAGTATCGATAATTATGCGATTTATAATCAATAAACTGCTATTTATAATGCGTAAATCTAACTTCATGCAAATAACAATTCAATTTTTTGTTAAAGTGTCTTGGCATTTTAGTAATTTTGTCTAAATTCTTTTGGATTCTTTTCGATTATTATCGATGTTATCTATATTTTAATTGCCTTTTATGCTGTTAATCATTCTTTAATCATGCTTTTAATCATTCACAAAACGAATCCCTGTTTTAAAGTAATGCAAGCCACTTTTTTTAATACTTAATACCAAAAACATGTACATTGAACATAAAACTATGTAGATGTTTATTGTGTTTTTGCATTTTAGCTATTTCTTATGCACACATTTGTTGTTTTTGATTCTTATCGACAATGTCGAAACTTAAAGCTATCACTATTGATGATTTTAAAGAGCTTAAAAACGAATTAAAGCTGGAAAAGTTTATCCCATGAAACAATAGCAAAAACCATGTACATTAAAGCTAAAAATAATGTACATGACTAAACATTTAAGCATTAAATTTCATATAAATCTTAAAAATTCTTAAATATCTAGTTGTAAATAAGTATATATTTTATTCTTTAATTTCTTGTTCATTTTTTTGTCGCTGATTTTGCACTTGACTTAAATGTTTTGAGTTTAGTTCAGTTTAAACAGATATACGTCGTGGATATCATGCTGCTCTTTGAAAATACTCCACAGTCTTTTAACTTAAGATTAGCTGCTTGTATAGATAAACAAAAAACAAAAAACAAAGTGATAAATAAGCAGTGTGCTACCCTTTAGAAACCACATAACAAGAATCCAAACAGCATACAAGAACAACTTGGTAGCCATAGATTTTCAAACATTTTGCTTTTGTCTTGGCCGCTTTGATATATGTTTATGTGTATGTGTGTGTGTACCTGTGTGTGGCTTATGACATCATGCCAACTTGTTGGCGGCTTTCTTGTGCACGCTGCCAAGAAGCAAAAACCCAAAAGCAGCTGCCAATACAATGAACGATGGACAAGCTGAGAGACTGAGACTGAGCTGTGGCAGCGCAGTGACTGAGCAGCAGCTGAGCAGCGGCTGAGCAGCAGCTGAGCTGCAGCTGGAGTTGGGTTTTTTGGATTGGGAGTTGGGTTTAGGTTTTGGTTTTGGATTTGTCTCTTAGTTGCTTGGCCAGCTAAACTGACATTTGAATGTGTTTTATAATAAATGCCAATTGACGGGCCTGACAGAATGGCTCAAGTGAATGGCCATAATCAAAAGGGGCAGTTGGGGGGGTAACTAAAAGGGGGCGGGTAAGCGACTCTTTCACCTGGAAGCGACGTTCAGTCGCCCATTTATGGTACGCCGCACAGTGGGCAAAATAGGCAATAACTTACATAAACCAAACAAACATAGCTTAATTAAAAATGTATTTATTTTAAGTTTAACCAGCTTCATTTACAACGATACAGCATAATTATTTAAGTCTAAGACAAAAGCCAATAATAGAGGAATCTAATGAAAAGCTTGTTGGCCCTGAGAATTGCGCAATCTGTGGGCCAGGTCTGTTTCTGTTTCTGAACAGGACGGAACTATGGGCGGAAGCGCATTAGGCCAAAACAAATATTTCGGTTTACGACTGAGCCATTTGTTTTATGTTTTTATGTTTACAAGCCATTTGACCTTAGACGAAAGAAACGTCTGCCATCCCTGCTCAGACTACTTGTACTAAGAATTTTTAACGAGCCAACTCAATTCAACTCAATTCGACTCATTTCGAGGCAGTTGACACAAATTCTGGCGAAATGGCCTTTAAAATTTGGTTAAAATTGGCGCTCTCGGCTAATCAGCTAGCAAACTAATTAAATGAATGGATTGAAGACTGAATAACTGAAATGTTGATTGTGAATGCCATTTTTGTGAATGATGTCGCATGTGGGCGTTACAATCATTCTTTTTGGGAGGTGTGTCCACATTGACATGAAGTGTAATCAATAATAAACTTTTATCATATGCAAATACGAGTAGAAAACAACAACAGTAGAAAAACAGAAAACAATTTTCATGGCTTATCGATGTTTGTTGACTCAACATATACTTATTTGTTTATATAGATAGCAAACGCTTGGAGGAGACAGCGCTATTCAGGTTAGGAAAATTTCTAATCTGTGTTATTTGAGTCATTGCAGTGGAGTAAATAAATATTGATAAGTGATTGGGTACTAATAATGTTGACTGCAATTGCCAAATAAGTCAGATAATCATAGTACTAAGCAGATGTAAAGAGGCAAACGTAACTGTAACAGCAAAAACACATGCAGTTTGCTTATAATTCGCAAGTAGTTCTAGCGCCAAGTAGCTCAAGAACAGTTTGCTAATGCAAAATGTTAACTAGCTTAAATTTTTTGGTATAATTCACAATCAGTTCTTATGTCAAATGTATTGAAAACCGTTCATATTGAGTTTTAAAATAAGTTGAAGGGATTTTACTATTGTTCCAATTCTGTTACAGCTAAATCTAGCTTCGTTAGACAACTTAAACAACACGGAGGGTTATATTAGACTGTATTCACAATTAGGTAAATCCTAAATTTTATAATTAATGCATAATTTTTGCATATTAGTGCATTAATTATGCATAATTTATGCTCAATATATCTAGTTTTGCATAATTTCCGCATATTTACGCACAATTTATGAGTTACTTGAACATTTTAGTGTATATCTTATGATTACTTAGGCATACATTGTGCATAAATTACTCCGAAGTTCGCGATTAGTTATTCTGGGTTTGATTTTATACATAATTATAGCATAAATTATGCCTAAAATGCACTAATTCAGCATAGAGTGATAAGTTGGCTTATAATCCTCAATGAGTTTTAGCACTAAATGGTCTAAGAAACACTTAATATTGCTGCTCTCAAACTGTGCCAATGTCTTTACAACTGCATACAAACTGTATTCATTAACTCATTAGGGTTGCAAAACAGGCGCCAGAACGCACAGAACGTGATCATCAAACACACATACAAAGGTGATCGTAAATTTCAACTAAATTATAATATTCACTATCCATACACAACAAAAAAAATATACATACATATACATTTCTAGATGTCTTAATGGCGGCATAAACATTTCACTCGACCAGTTTTTATGACCGCGACACACACAAAACTCGTAAAAAATGATGAAAATTAACTTAAAAAAAAACAAAAAGCAAAATTAAAGCGTGCGACATTGTGTAATGTGGAAACTCAGGACTGAGTATAGAAACTGGGCGTGGCAAGAACCCAAAAAGAGTTGCACTTGAAAACCAAAGAAAAAAAAAAAAAACAATATTTAACGAGTGTTCAGACTAAAGTCGCGAACGTGACAACAACACATGTCACACGCAGTAAGTGGTAGAAGACGAAGGTATAGGAATATGGCATAGTAGTATAATAAAAAAAAACAAAAACCCAAACTCAAACTCAGGTAGATTTACAGCTGGACAGACAATCTTTGGTTTAAAAACGTTGTAATTCGTGGAAGCAACTTGAAAATGATTAGAGTTTAAAAGGGAAACAGGCGCCAGTTGGCTTTGCCATTTACAGGAAATAACATTGAGCACGCGAGTCCTGTCCAGGATGTGTCTTTGAATGATTCGCATTGAAATTGAATTGACTTGAATTGAGTTGACTTGAATTGAGTTGACTTGACTGGACTTGTCTTGACTGGACTTGACTTGACTTGAATTGATTGCAGCGTAAAAACCAAAGTCACTTTAAAAGACCAATTTCCAGCAATTAAAGACAATCAATTGTAGCTAACTATGTGTATCTTTTTTTTTTGTTGTATTTTTTTTGTTATAAATGTTTGCTTATTTCTTTCTCTATCTCTGTGTATCTTCGTGTGTGCAAAATTGCTGCCATTAGCAAACTATATTTCTCTTTTTGTGCTTTTTACGGCCATACGACAATTTAGTTGCCATTGACATTTGAACTTGTAGCGCTGATTGAACTGAACTACAGCCAAGTCCAAATACAAATTGTGACTAGCTAAATTTAGCAAAGGCATTTTACACATGGAAAAACAAATTTAATTTATGGCAAATAGTTATAGCTATAGTCAAACAATGCTATAACAATTCTCGAGTATAATGAAAACAATTCTTTGATTTGAATAACAACAATTTAATGTTTTTGTTTTCATAAATATTTTTTATTAGTTACTGCGTACAAATGTTGTTCAAAATTGTTGACCACAGTTGTGTAGCTCAACAAAATATGAGCGGGTTCATAGAACTTTAAAAACTAAGAATTTTTGAGTGCAAAATGTATGAATTTATGATATTGTGGTCTGTTCCGAATTCCGCACATTTTTGAAAAGTTAAAACTTTACGAAGTACTGTTTTAATTTCCTATCGTAAGTGTTGCATTTTCAAACCAAGTTCGAACCCGAGTTTTGAGAACAATAACTCCAACTAGCAGGCATATGCGAATACAGAAACAGAATTTATTGCGAAGGTCTTACGATGCACTGTTTTTAATGCCGATCGGAATGGTTTCGTTGTCTCCTTTTCAAAAGTAAATTCGAACCCGAGTTTCGATAACAACAAGTCTATCTAGCAGGCATATGCGGAGTCGAGAACAACAGACTACAAAAAGTCGATTCGAACTCAAACGATTGTAAATATTATTTTAATTGTAATTTTCTTATACAAAGTATATTTGAAACATTCGCTTTAGCAAAGCTTGACTGTAGCGGAGCCACAAAAGATTTATTGAAATTGGTCTTGGGCTGCTTTTGGGTGGATGAGTCAAATGGCGACTTTTTTGGCCTTTAAAGCAAATTCCTAGCTATGCGTCAGACGGACAACAATTAAAGGCCAGCTCTACAAATTGAGCAGCTATCTCTCTTACACACACTGTTGCCAGCTCGCTCTAACACAATGCATAGCGCGACAGTTTTGTTTTAGATTGAACAAGTTGGCAGCTGAACAAGTTGGCTGACGTACTGACGACGGACTGGGTGGGTGGTAGAGCTGACTTGGCCAAAAGCGGCAGCTGGGACACACCTTGCACAACAACAATTACAACAACAACAACAACAATTACAGCAACAACAAAAGGTGCTTTGTAATTAGCCACGTTTGTTAGGCAACAACAACAATAATAGAAAATATATATATATATTTGTTGTATGCCTTTCGAATTGCAAACATCAAACTGTAAACTGGTTTGCAATTGTTGAACCCAAGCCCCCCCCCCCCCCCCCACTCCCCTTCTCAGCCTGTCAGTCAAAAAGTGATTCGATTTTGATTATTTTATTTTTGTTATTTTTGTTATTTTTACCATATAGCAGATACATGTGCACAATTGTTGTTATTGCCTGGCTAATTGACCTTTTGGCCAGCATCAAATTGAATCTGCGGTTAGCTCGTTTTTCCGTCTCATTTGGCCAGCTTTGAAATTGTACTATTTCAAATTTGCAGTTTTCGAAAAGTTGCCTGATTGAAAATTGATTTTGTTATTTGTTGCTCACTTTGCAGCTAATTAAAATGAAAGTTGTGATTTTTTCTTCTTTCTTATTTTTTACATCGATTTGCAAAGTGAAATTGCCTAGTGGCAAACTCAAGTTGCAATTGAAATTGAAATTGAAATTGACAACGATTGCAAATTGCAGAAAAATTTTACAAAATTGTACAAAATTGTACAAATTGTAAATTGTTTCGCCTCGCAGGCAGAATGCGAGCGAATTGCCAGCGAAATTGCAATTGAGCAAATGTCATATATAAGTAGAAAGCTAACGAAAGCGCAACATTGTTAAGCAAATTGTTTTTTAAGACTACTGTGGACATTGAGCAGAGGCAAAAGGCAAATTAAACTGATTACAAATTAAAGTGCAGGCAATAAATGCAATTATATTTCTACTTGGCGCAATTGTTGTGAGGGGGGCTTTTGTGGGTGTGAAGAGTGAGAAGTGGCAAGAAGAGAAAAGAATAAGAAAACAAAGTGAAATTTCTTTTTTCAAAGAATTTAAGAATTCTGCGACGACAAGCTTGACATAAAGCTGTTGAGAACTAGAAATGTAGGATAAGTTTAGCAGTTCTTAACTTTATCATAATATCGGATAAGTTTTTTTTTTCTTAACTTCTAGAAAGTTCATTAAATACTTTCTTCTTTGCCGCATCGACTGATTTCGCAGAAGTATTCCTTTCAAATATATTTACAAGCTCAAAATCTGATTTGCGTTAGTTTCTTTTACCATAAACTTGTCTAATTTCATACACTGCTTCTCTCTTCTTACACTGAGAGAAAGAACTCTATGCTAAATTCTGGTTTCTTAAATATTTTCTTCTATGCTGAACCGACTTCAAAAGTCTTTTCAAACTAAAAATCTGATCAGTTCTATAAACTTATCTAATTTCCTACTCTGCTTCTCTCTTCTTACACTGAAAGAACTCTTTGCTGAATTCTGGTTCTTAAAATCGCCTTCAAAAGTCTTTTCAAACTAAAAATCTGATCATAAGCTTAAGTTTCCTTTACTTCAGTTCTATAAACTTATCTAATTTCCTACTCTGCTTCTCTCTTCTTACACTGAGAGAACTCTATGCTGAATTCTGGTTCTTAAAATCGACTTCAAAAGTCTTTTCAGTTCCACAAACTTGTCTAATTGCATACTCTGCTTCTCTCTACTCAATATCTTTTCAACTTGCTCCACATTTAACATTCCTTCCAATCGTTTGTCTAAATGCCATTTCTTACTTCTACTTTAAATTCTACTTTATTCCACCTCCTTCAAACTTCTATCTATCGTAAGTACTTGAACATTGAATTATTATCGCACATTTGCATATTTGTGTTATCTGCTGCGAGTTAAGTTTCAACAAATTGGCAAATTGTATCTCTATGTTTGCCTAAAGCGCCTTTGTAACTATATTTGTCTATGTATTTGTATCTCGTAGCTATAGCTTTATGTAGACCGGCCTAAATTTGTATTTGCAAACAGCTGAATCAATAGTTGAACAAAAAATAAAAAAAAAAATACCACAAATTGCCCAAAGTCAAAAAACCTTGTCATTTTTGTTTGCTCATGTTTTGTTGACAAACTAATTTGCGCACAATGTTTATTTTTCGTTTGGTTTCTTTTTTTTTTATCGTATTTTATTTCCATTTTGCGATTTCTCGCGCTTAATTAGCAAACTAAGCTGAGTCGAGCTGAGCCTAGTCTTGAATTTTACTATCAATTAACATAATTGGCTGCTGTTTGACATTTTTTTTCTTCTTCTTTTTCTTCTTCTGCTGCTGCTCATTCGATTATTTGCTCAATATAATTTTTGCCGTGATTGGCTACGTTGCGGAAAATGGCAAGCTGCAACTTGTTGTTTTTCTTTCTGTTTGCTGTATTTTTATTTTATTTTTTATTTGCTGTGGAATGCGGCTCTTGTGGCTCACGCGGATTTGGGTCAGAGAAGCGTTTGCCAGGCGGGGAGTCGACTTGAGTCGAGTTGAGTTGACTCAAGTCGAGTCTACAAGTATTAGCCAAGCCAAGACTCGGTCTTTGAACTGGCCAGTTCTCTCTCTCTCTCACTCTCTCGTTGTTGGCCAAGTGTGTGTTTGTTTTTCTATTTTCTATATATATATATATATTTGTAATCTGAGCCATGTGTATCATAATTTGCTCTGAGCTTTGCTGCTTCTCGAGCGTACATAGTTGTTGTTTTGTGGGCCAAGTGCGGTTTTACACGCTTCAAGTTGCTTCATAATGATTTTTCGCTTATTTACGCATTGCAACATTGCCTTTTTTTTTGTTTTTGATTTGTAATCGTTTTCGAATTGTTATTTCAGCTTAATTCAAAATTAATTAAATATTTCAATTATTGATTAGTCATATTTGAATTGCTTTGATTACGCATTGCAACTCCATTTTACATTAAGAGAACTCTATGCAGTGTGATGTCAAGAAACTGCATGAAGTAATATGCAGCATGTAAATCGCCTAAGAAGTTAGCCACATTGCGCATACGCCACGTAGCTGCTGCTGTTGTGACTTGAGACTTGCGTCTTTGCAACTTGAGTTGCAGCCGATGCTTATCGCAACTTGAAGAATCATTTTGCGGCTGTTTTTGTTTTGTTGTATTTTGTAGGTCTTTTGCTGTTGTTGTTGTTGTTGTTGTTGTTGTTGCCACACAGCATAGAAAATGCAGCTTTAGTTGTTGTCGTTGTTTGTTTGTTTGTTTGTTTGTTTGCTTGTCTCTTGCGTTTGTTTTCAATGCGTTGCTGACCCAGAAAAAACGAAAACTTTCATGCTGCTTGCTTGCCACGACCAGCTGCTGGCACAGCGTGCAACCGCAGTGGCAAGAACAGCCGCATTGCCCCAGCAAAAAAAACTCAGACAGCAGCCAAGCAGCCAAGCAGCAGCCAACAACAGCTGCAAGTGTTTTGCGGCATTCAAAAGCCCTAAAGGAGAGGGCGTTGCTGCCACTGCCACTGCTGCTGCGGCTACTCCGCACATCAGCAACATCTTGCCCCTCCCGGCAGCAACATCAGCATATGGCAATGACATTTGACTTATAATTAATACTTGGCGCGTTGATTTATGTGCCACATTTTGTTGCAAGCTGCATAGTCTGCAGACTCCAGCCAACCTGTTCCTGTTGCTCCTGCAGCCAGCCTTGCGCAATTCAATTGCAACAATAATTAGGCAACTGCAACTTTAACTTTCTGCGTTCATTTAATACATTTATTTATATTTATATTTTCTTTCTTATTTTTTTTATTTTATTTTTCAGTTTATTTCTTGCGCATCAGAGTTGCTTTTTTTTCTGCTTTTTTATTATTTATTATTCAGCGTGCTGCGGGCAGCAATGAAAAACTTGTGCTATTAACAAAAAAATTTACATGCCAGCAACAACAACAACAACTACAACTACAACACTTGGCACTGGTTTTTATTTTAAACAAGTTTTATTTACAAACATTTGACTTGAGTCGTTTTTAGTGTTTGCAGTTCTCATGTTTAATGAACAAGTTAGTTACTTTTTCGTTGTTTTTGTTGTTGTTGTTGTTGTTGTTGTACAATCACAACAGACAGCAAAAAAAGTTGACGCTTATGTAATCAAAAAAAAACAAAAAACATTGCGTATGACTCTACAACTGTGCTGAGCAATGCAGTCACTCTCAAACTGCGTTATTGCTAAAGGCAGCAGCAGATATGCAGAAAAGTGCAATGTAATATAGAAAAAGAATAAAATATAAATATTATTCAGAAATTAAGCAGATTTTACTTAATATCAGCTGCGAGTAAGTTTTTGAAGTGTGGCGCCCGAGCAGGGACTTAAGAGTAAGCTTGAAAGAGAAGCATTTTGTTGGATTAGAGAAGCTGTAGTGTTAAAATAGAAGTGAATCAGAAAGAAAATAAGCGGAGTAAGTTAAGGATCAGGGCTTTAGCTTGAAAAGTTTTCCGAATCAAATAAAGCAAGAAATCAAAGAAGCATTTTATAAGATTAAAGAAGCAAAATGAAGTAAAAGCATTGATCTGGTATTATAAGCTTGAAAAGTATGCTAAAACTAAACCATATCCATTAGAATAATATAGAATGAAAATCACGTCATGGAACAAATATATTTATGACAAAATGATAAGTTCGAGGCTATTATAAGACAGTTCTTGTTAAGAAATATATGCATCAATCTAACAAGTGATATATAGCCATGTCTGCATTGGTAATCTTGCGGATCGTGTCAGATTGTCTGGCATATATAGCATAACAAATGGCCAAGCGACAGTATTTTTTATTTAGACGACAACTTCTCAGGCTGTTTTTTTTTTTGTTGCATATTGAATTGAGTTGTTTGTTGTTTGCTTGAAACTAATTCGAATGCGATTTTTGTAAACAATTTTCTCAATTTGGGTCAATAACATTTGGCAACTTCAAATGCGTTGCCAGCAAAGCAACGAAAAAAAAAAAAACAAATGGCAAAAGAAACAAAAAGGCAGCCAAGGCGCCAAGTTCTGTGTAAAGGCCAACAAAAACAATGGCAACCGCAAAGTAATTGTAAATATATATATATATATATATATATCTTTATATATATAAGTAGAAAAAACAGCAACAACAACAACACACAATATGTGCATTAATTAAAAATAATTTTCACTAATTTGCTTGGTCATTTTCCAAGTATTTTTAGCACATTATTTATGCGGTTTCCAACAACAAAATAAAAAATAATAAAAAAAATAGTGTGTAAACCAAAACTAAATTTAATCACTTTATTATGCGGGTAGAGTGATTAACCATATAGCATAATATATAAACTTCCAAATATATATATTTAATTTTTATATATATATAGGTATAAATTACAAAAGAAAGTGTTTCGAATTTTGTATTTTGTTTTAAGTATGAGAAATGAGTTGATGCTTGAAATGGCTTCTTTATTTGTTTGTAGGTCGTTTTTGTTGCTTTTTTTTTTTTTTTTAAAATATGAATAATAAAGTGAAAATCATCAAGAGAATTTTGAGCTGTTATTTATTGCAGTTTTGTTATTGTTGTTGTATGCTTGAAAAGTGAAACAACTTTTACTTTTCGACGAATGATGACAAAAGATGACGATACAGCTACAAAAACAAAAATAGTCGGATAGAGATACTCAGTTACAGATACAGCTGCAGCCGAGAGAGATATAGATACAGATACAGCTACAGAAATAAACAAATTCTTAGACCGAGTGAAACTTTGTGTAACTGTAACTTGAAGTCAATTTTCATAAGTGTGTGTGTGTGTGTGTGTGTGTGTATTGTGTGTGTGTGCATTGTGTTTATTTATTTCTTTTCTACACATTTCATAATTATTTTAAACGTGGCGTGGGCTCGACTCGCTTTATAAACAAAACAACAGATAAATATATAGCTACCTTACATTATCTATATATATTTTTTTGTTAAGTTGAGAGATTCTTTAAGATTTCGCCATAGGCCATAAACACTTTACACACATATTTGTCAACAGTTTGACAGTCGGTTTGGTCTCTAAAACGACTGTCGCAATTTTGGCAGCTAACAATTTGTCAAGAATTTTCCAGCATGAAAATTTACTTATTTATGTATAAATAGGCACACAGCTGCCAGCAGCAAAAAAACAAAAAAAAAAAACAAAAAAAAAAAAATACAAAAACAAATAAGAAATTTTTGTTTAATTAACAAAATAAAAGAATAAGAACTAATAAAGTGATAAAATAGAGGTCATCTTAAATAAATACAGACTGCCTGCTTAACGTTTTTGTGCTGGCATCAATATTTGCTGAGCAAAAGTAGAAATTTGTATTCAATTGAAGAAAGAATAAAAGTATTGGTTAAAGTTGAAATACTCTTACTTTTACTTAAATAACAACTAAAGAGTTGAAGAAAGATGTAAAGATATTTAAAAACTTAAGTTTCTTTTTAATACTCAGTCAAATTATTGTCATTAGTCGTTGCGTCTTAACTATTAAAACTGCATACAGTTGGTTCCTTTGAAAACAACGTTTTTAAACGTAAGAAAGCAAATCTATATACTTGCATTATTTTCTTTATAAAAGCTATATGATATGATAGTACAATATTTACTTGTTCAAATCAATCAATTGCTGTTTACTGTACACAGTTGCAAAGTTTCCTTATAATATGTTGAAAACTAAGCCGTAGAATGACTTAGAAACTGATATAGTACCTTGATTACTCATTTCTCTATCTATAGACATACAAATATCATTATAGAAATTGAATACCCGCTTTAATAGTGTAGAACAAAGCAAACAAAAAAAGTCAGTCTAGTTTTTATCTCGCATGCAAATACAAAAGACGAGTCCAAGGCAGACCTTTCTTAAATAGTACTCTAGGTACAATTATAGATATGAGAGAGGTTTTTTCTTATCTACTGATAAGACTTGATTGCATTTGTTGTTGTTGCTGTTTCTCAAGACTGTCTACCCTTGGCTTGCCTCACTGTTGGCCACGTTAAGGTAGCTACTTGCTTGTTGAATTAATAGAGCCATGTTTATGAATTGCTCAGTACTATCCATATTATGTATAAAGAATTGTTTTCATTGTCTTCTGTTTGTTTGTTTTCTGTTTTCTGTTTTCTGTACGCAATTTTCATTTCTTTGCAGGCAACAATGCAGGCAGAGGCAAATGTTGTCAATGCCAGTCAGACAACGTTTGCCATTACACAACACCAACATCAACAACAACAACAATAACTTACAAGCCTCTCGTTGTTGTTATTGCTGCTCTTAGCATCGGGTTGATTTTCATGCCCCTTTTAATGTCGCATTGTCATCACATTTTGTTGCTGCCAGAGCCCTACCCGTTGACAATTGTATTCACAATATAATATCTGAGTAAGTACTCGCATACATATATGAGCATGAAGCATAAAGTATTCATCAGTTGGATATTCACTTTTATATAGACACTGCGATTGTCTGTCCCCATGAATGAATGGGGAACGGCGAAACCTTGGAATAGATGCGACAACACGTGTGAAGAATCGGTTAAGTCCATTGCAAAAAAGCAAACTCTATGAAATAAGTGAAACATTACATCAAAACTATAGCAATGGATTTGCAAAAAAAAATAACTCTTTCAACATTTTACCAGCTGAGAGTTCGTTTTTAAGCATGGCGCCCGAGCAGGGACCCAAGAACTAGAAAAGTGTTCTGGCGCCCGAGCAGGGACTCTAGAGTTAGAGAGATGTCCCTGCTCGGGCGCATTCAAAAAGCGTCTCTGCTACTTTGGATTTCTATCAATGCAAACTCTGTATAATCCCAACATATGAACAAGATCTAAGCTAATATTATTTATCAATCTTTCTGTATCAATTTCGAACATGAGTACATTTTATCTGTTATTTTCACAACCTTATCTTGTATATACCTTTTACAAGCTGTCAATGATATTTTCCATTCTAAACATTGCTTCGACTTCGTCTGTTTATTTCCAATCCATTTCTTTCCATTTTGTTGAAAGATGCAGAAACAATTACTCTGCATTGGCACTTTCCTTATCTCTTTTACTTAAATCAATAGACAACCTGCAACCTGCAACTGCAACTGAGCTCAAGTGGTTTATCCTATAGATCAGTGACCTTATCTGATCGTATTCAACTCTGTTTCTTACCTACTCTACTCTTTTAGAAGTAGTGTATGCAGGTCTCGTCGTTTTTTTGTTGTTGTATAGCATTGTTATAATGTCCGTGCTATGCCCTTCAGTTTTGCTTTTAATCAGTCTGAGGCAATGCATAATAATCATCATTATCATTGTCATTACGAGTACGAGTACGAGCACGAGTACGAGTACGAGTATACGAGTATAGGAGTAGGAATACAAGTTTGCCAAACAGCAACATTAATTTTTATATACTCGTAGTCATAAAGAAGGAGGCATATAAAACTACCAACTGCTAACTGCAAATGCATATCCGGTCTCTGGGCAAGGAAGTGACTTCGAGAGGAGGAATCAGAGACAGGGCATTGTCAGACTGCCATGAATCACAAACTAACTAAGCAGAGAGCCAGACTCGGCAACAGACACTGCAAATGAATTGCAACATTTGCCTCATTGTTGCCTCGTTTGCTGCCGTTCTGTGCTCGGACTGGGACTCAGAGTCGTACTGAGACTGAGACTGGGACTCGAACTCAGACACAGACACAGACTCGCATTAATCGCTGGCCATTATGCAAGACACGCGCCTGCGGCCGAATGCAATCCATATGCATAAGTAATATAAAAAGAGGAGGCGCTGTCTGCCTCCAATCTAGCTCCAACATATAGACTTGTACCTCTGCCTACCTAGGTGGCGACTATGGGCCGACACACGTCGTTTTGTTACATGCTATGGCCATTTAAGGGCAGCCACACCAAACTGCCAACGATGACAAAAAGCGAAAGCGTTTCCGAGACGCCGTCTGTTGTAGATTGTAGACCTTGGCGCGGGTTTTTCAACTTTATATCAGCTGCGAGTTGTAGGTTTTTGAAGTAAGGCGCCCAAACAGGCACTCTTCAAAGATCTTTTCGACGTCCCTGCCATTCGAAGCAAATGTCCCTGCTCGGGCGCATTCGAAATAAAGTCCCTGCTCGGGCGCATTCACAAAAAAAAAAAAACAAAAAAAAAAAGTAGGCACAGCAGGAAGTCTGTAAACTCAAGTGGCATTAGTTGGGCTGTTTTCGTTGGGAAACCTTGACATCAAACGTGGGCAGCGTCATAAATTGTTCCCAGCCATGTGTTGAGTAAGAACGCGACCGCAGAAAACAGCTGATAGCATTTCTATCTCTGCCATAAAGTATCTGACAGATATACACAACATAAAAAGTAGCTGCTAAAGACAGCGAAAGTTTAGCCAAAGCATATCCCCAGACTGACTGGTGCCCCTACCGTTGCTTTATACAAAATGTGGGCGTGTCGCATGTGGGCGTACTTCAAACGAAAATAAATAACGACAGACAGACAGACAGACAAAAATATCAAAAAAGCAAATACATGCTCATGCATGAGTTTTCTTTCCCTTGTGTCTGAAATAAAATAAAATATAAAATAAATTAAATACGCATGCTGTAAAAAAAAAAAGTTGTTTTTTTTTTCAATAGATAAGCTGCCTGCTGCTGCCCCCTGCTGAGGTTCTCTTTCTAAATTGAATTACAGCTATGTATTGTAAGCCGAAAGCCAAGAAAAGACAAGACAAGACACGTTTAGCTTTACCGATAAGCGCATCTTTCAAAGAAATAACACAAAATTGTTTTGTTAATTGGAGCGTGCGATCTATTTGCGGCAAAAGGGCCTCCTAATGACGCTCTCGTTTCAGAGGGCTCATAATTCTACAATAGTACAACAAATCTTCAATCTCATCTTGACTTGAATCGAAAAATTGCTCTGGCGAAAGTTGGCAAAAGACTTGGAACTTGAAGTTAGATATAAGCTCTGAGCTGAGAGTTGAGCTGAGCTGAGAGTTGAGCTGAAGTAAAAGTGCGTAGGTAAAAGCAGCGACAAGAACCGCATAATTCGCCCGGTTTCTCTCTCTCTCTCTTTATCTCTCTCTCTCTCTCTCTCTCTCTTTCTGTGAAAACACTTTAATGGTTTATAATGATGATGAATGTGTAATCTTCATAATGATTATTGGCCCAGCTCTTCTCTCTACAAAACTCCTAGACAAAACTTTAAAACGCTTTCGCTTTGGGCCCCAACTCTCGCCTCGATTGCGGCAATGTGGAGGCTGTTGAGTGATTTATGCGATTTGTGTCAATGTCTGTGCTGAGTTTTTATACCCTTGCCAAGGGTATTATAATATTGTCAGCCAATGTGTAAAGCATTGAAGGAATCTTCGGTTTTATTGAGTAAATAAATATATTCTAGATCAGCATTTAAAGTCGAGCGACTCTTCTGTTCCTAATCTCTCAGTATTAAATCTCTCACTTTAAAGATATCTCGCTGAAACTTAACAATTCTGTGTTTAAGTATGATTTATACATGTTGTAAAATAGGAATCAGGCGTCTTCTCAATTTCGTTGCCGATTAAAGCATTTGGATTCGGACTTATTAGATGTTCTGAATTTCGAATATCGATGGAAAATGCGGTTTGAAAAGTGTTGCTTTTGCGAGAATGAGAGACAATGAAACAAGGAAGAAAGATAGCTATTTTATTCGTAAGAAGAAAAAAAGATTTATTGGCTGTTCTGAATTCCGAATATTCAACGAAAGTTCGGTTTCAAAAGTTTCGTTTTTGAGATACTGAGAGAAATTGAAGAAAGGAAAAACGATAACGGAAAAGATAACTTGTCTGTATATCATATAGCTTCCATAAGAACTGTTTCAAACTGAGTTATATAAAAACAAACTTATATGTATTCAAACACATCTGTTATCATATTAAGTTCTTGAAGCAAAACGTTTTCTGCAAGAGTAAAATATCTTCGGCATGCCAAAGATGTAGCTGTGTTTTCCTGTTTTATTTCTTAGTTGGTTTTCCAATCACTTTTTTTTCTTCTTGTTGTTGTTGCTGTTTAACAAATTGCCACAAAATTCTTGATATGTGTGTTTATGTTTGTGTGAAAGGTCGCATAGAAGTCTCAGCTGAAAAGCATACCTGCCCATATAACATGGCCTAGGTAGAGACAAGACTAAGAACGCGAGAATTCTCTATATGAGGGAGATTTCTCTAAGCGCTGCACAGCAGCAAAAGCAAACATTAAATTACAAATACTCCACTCGTGTGTTATCAGTTGTTGTTGTTGTTGTTGTTGCTCTCGCTATTGCTTTTATTTAAATTAAGCAACTTAACAAACACACACACACATATTCTAACACACTCTGACAATCTGTAAAGCCGCAGCATTTTTATGTAAATTACACGAAAAATTGGTATTTAAAAATATACAATACACAACAACAAAAAAACAAAAAAGAAAAGAAAAGAAGAAGCGTGCTGATGGCTGCTCCATTGATAAGCCAAACAATTCTCAAATCCCCGAAAAAACATTCAAAAAACTCAAAAACGATTCTCGATGAGGCCACAAATTGACAAGCAACAATGCCAACGACAGTTTGAGAGACATTAAGCCGCGCATAACAATTAACAAATGTGTTTGAACTGATCCCAGTGCTTGTGTAACTGTGTGTGTGCTCTTCAAACTGTACAAGTATATTTTTTTGGAAATATATATTTAATGTTTTTAGTTGAATTCTGCTTATACAGTAAAAATACACATTCGAATTTATAGCAAAGATTTTATTCAAGAAATATAGCATGCAATTATATAACAGTTTTATATAGACTTAGAACTATATTTTAGATTTAAAAGTAAATGATCTAAAAGAAAGTAAGTTGGACTTTCCGTTTCTATGCAAGTTTGTTTTACACAGGCCTGCTCCCATTTCGAATTTCAATCATTTTTCTACATTTTTCTTGAAAAGTTTTGATTTTGAGACAATTTAATAAAAAGTATTCGAATAGTATTTCAAATAGAATAGCTTTCTTGAGCTATGGATCGATTAAATATTTAATTAGGATTAGAAATGGAAGCAGGCCTCAAAATTTTTGCATTATTTTTTTAATGTTTTGGTAAAGTTTCCAAGAAAAACAACTTTTGCTAATCAGAAAAAAAATGTTTTAAATAGTGAAATTTGCTTTATTGTTTCTATTTTCAATTTGACAAGACTTTGCGGATTGAGTTCACTTGCCTTTGATTAACGTTTGAATTCACTTGAAGCTGAGATATGATTGATTTTCTAGCTCTTTGGTTAAAATGAAAACCGGATGATTTGAGTGTAATTCACTTCTACAAAATGTTGCCAAAGTGTTTTCTAACATTTTTCTATAAACGCCTTTTGCAATATTTGCCACTTTTTATGTTAATTTGTTACTAATTGTTCCACTGTGCTTGAGTTTAGCTGTTTTTTGGTTATCACCCACGCTTTTGATATGCAGCGCCTTTGGAACTGTAACAACACGTTTGTGACTAAGAGCAATAACAACAAAGCGGAACAACGCCAATTACAACGCCCAAATTGCATTTAATTAATGAAATTGTATCGCCAACACACACCTACACACACACACACACGCATACACACACGCATACACACGCACAGCAGACACTTGAACTTACCTCTCTGTTGTTGTTGCTGTTGTTGTTGTTATTGATGTTGCTGTTGTGGTGATATTGTTGCTGCTGCTGTTGATGATTGTTGCTGTTGTTGCTGCTGTTGCTATTGCTGTTGTTGTTGTTGTGCTGTGAGCCCGACGACATACGCGATCCGGGCAGATCGCGCCACCTGAGCACCCCCATGACTGCCTGACGCACCCAACGCCGCTCAGCGCCTTCGCTATAAAATGCCACCTTGTTGTTGTTGCTGCGATTGTTGTTGCTGCTGTTAATGTTGCTGCTGTAGCTGTTGCTGTTGCTGTAGCAGTTGCTGTTGTTGCTTAAGCTGCAATTGCAGTTGTTGTTGCTGACTGCATTGATCGCTGACTTTGCCTTGTGGGTGGTGCTTACAAAGGGGGAGTTGCTGCTGCTGTTGCTGCTGCTGTTGTTGTTGTTGTTGTTGTGGGCGTTTGTTGCAACTGTTGTTGCTGCTGCACTAATTGTTATAATTTTGTCAAAAGTTGCAATTTTCTTGCAGCAACCCTATGATTACAAAGTGTTGTTGTTGTTGCTGGTATTTATTGTACCTTTATTTTTTGCGCTTGCTTTTTTTTTTGCACGTTGTTCAACTCGTTTGACGAGTTTTGTTTTTTTGTTTTTTTTTTGATTTGTTTTCTTTTTTGGTTATTTTTAAGTGTTAGCCAGTTGCTTTCAAACTGCGACTTTCCAGCGCCAGTTCAACTTTTGTTTTATGCAAATTAGTTGCTTATCATGAATGCATCAGTATTTTCAACTCAAATTAAAACACTTGAAAAAAATCGTTTTATTTTTGTCTGGACTCAGTTAGAGACGAAAAACACACACAGTTTTAAAAAATATACACACACATGCTCAAAAAAAAGAAATATATATATATTTTTGTATTTTTGTTGTTGTTGCGTTTATTTTGGAGTTTGAAACTGAACTGAAGCAACGCATCTGCAAACTGCATTTGAGTTGCTTTTAAAAATAACTCGCGTGCGTTTCTCGTTTTTCAAATTTTGTAACGAACAAAACGAAGAACGAAACGAAACGAACAACACGAGCCAACAAATCTCCAAACTACGAATCGTATCGTATCGTTTCAAATCGAATCGAACAACCGAACAACAGAAACGGAGCACGAAACGAACAACGAACCGACAACCGAGAAGCGACGAAGACGTCTGCTGAACTCAACTTGCTTTCAAATGTAGCAGGCGGCTTTCTTAACAGCACTGTTAAATGTTAACAGCGACAGTAAACAGCGCCTGCTGACGCACTCTCTGAGAGCACAACTGTTAGCAGACAGTGTTGACACCAAACGCCTTTTTTTTCTCGTCAAACATGACTTAATTACTCTTTGAACCCATTAAAACTGGGTAAGATGAGATAATAAAGTACTGAAAATGTATGTATCAGGCATAAGTAGATATATCTGACTATGTAAAGTATATGTGTTCTTGATCAGTATCGCAGTCAAGTCGATTTGACCTTTTGCGTTCGTCTGTTTTTAGAAACGCTTTGATCTCAGAGACTATAAAAGTTAGAGACACCAAACTTGGCATGGAGATTTCTTTATAATATACATAGGTCAAGTTTATTTAAAATTTCAGATACTACTTCGCCCCACACCCCCCCAAATCGAAAAACAAAACTCCCACAGCCACAATTTTTTAGCTAAGGCCTTGATTTTTAGTTTAAAAATTTTATATATTTTATTATATCAGTGTCTTAAAAAACTTTTCGCAAAAATTTACTGACTTGCCATTAAACTAATAACAAAATAAAGCTTTAAAGAACTCTTATATAATATTTATTGTTTATTTATTGCCAATTTATTTATATTTTAACTGTAACAAACTTAAGTAACTGTAAGATTCTAGAATTTAATTAAATTAAATTTATCATTTACTTGTTTTAAATGAATTATTATATTATAACAACTTTTTATAGATTGCTTTAAGATCTTATGATATAATCGCATAAAGAAGAGAAAACATGCTTTAAGTTAATTATAACTGACAATATTAAAAAAAATTGTCAGCTAATCTCAACTATACATGTATCTGTGCGATATCAACAAGAAAACATAGCTTTTTTTTTAAGCTTTTTTCCCACCAAACTTAACTAACAGAAGTTGTCAGCACTGTCGCTCTCCAAGAGCGTAATTAACAGCCAGTTGGCAGCTCATGTTAAGCTAACAGTGAGTTACAAATGCAAGCAGCTGTTAGTTAACATAAAGAGAGCGAGAGCGCAGCATGAGCAAAATGTGCTGCAAATGCCGAACAGAGCGCTGCGTGCGTTAAAGTGAGACAAACATAGTGAACTGCTGAAAGGCGCCAAAGTAAAGCAAATTTGAAATGAGAATTTCCAATGCTATATTTATTAAGAGTATTTCAAGTGTTGAAATCACTTGAAAAATATAATTGATTAAAATGAATTATTAAAATATAAACTATTATTAATATGCTACATAAATAACGCCATTTGTTTGCTTTGGCAAAAGATGCAATGATAAGAAGTTTTCGAGCAAAAAGCGAGAATAACACGCATATTTTTGACCGATAAGTCATTCCTCAGAAACGTGCAGACGGCGACAAACTCAAGCTGAAACTCAAACTGAAACACAAACTGAAACAGAATTCAGAATCAGAAACACAATTCAGAATCAGAAACACAAACCGTATCGAATCGGAAACTCACGACCCTCAACGTTTTACGCACACGACAAACTTGTAAATACTTATATTTATTTTCGGTTGATAAGACTTTGGATATATTTGTATTTAAGATTTAAGATTTGGGATTTGGGATTTTCCCTAGCACGCACCACGCACCCTCCTAATATATGTATAATACGTGGGCTATATATAAAACCCGAAAAGAGATGTCGTACCCCCATTCCAAAAAAAAAAAAAATGAAAGCAAACTAATTTATGCATCAGCCTCAGCTGACCTTGGCATTCAAGCCATAAAACTGAGAAAAACTGCGAGTCAACAAATGAAAATAAAGTCAAGAAATCAAGTAAAATAACAACAATAATAAATATATAATTAAACCATTCCAAAAGCGTAGCGTTGCACACGTTTGTGAACTTTATGCATACATTGTTGTTATTGTTGTTATTGTTGTTATTGTTGTTATTGTTGTTATTGTTGTTATTGTTGTTCTTGTTGTTGTTGTTGTTGATTTTTGTGGGTGCACTTTTGAATAAGTTTATAAACAAATTGCAGTAAAGCTTTGAATTATGAGCATATTTTTAATGGGCGAGGCAAATGCTGATAAATATTTGTGCTTCAAATCTATGAGTAATTTTTCAATTTAGTTTTAACAGCTGAGAATGATAATTATAATTATGATAATTATCATCTTGAGCGTGATCTTTGCAGGCCTAATGAAATTCCAGTTAAATTTTCTAAAATATCAAAGCTATTTTTAGGTTTTCTTCTTCATAAACAGAGCACCAAATTCGCAAACGCTTTTGATTCAATTCCCAAATAAAAATTGATATTACACTTGGAGAAATATTAGCCCATATTCATGCTTAGCTTAATCATAAATTGGAATTTTTACGGTTGTCTCGCTGTACTGCACACTATCTTATTAATAAAGCATAATTTGTACACATTAATGCATAATTTATGCTTATTTATGCATAATTTTTACATTTTTTAATTATTTATGCATGTATTATGATTTTTGTATGCATAAAATACTTCTAAGCTCACAAGTTGTTACTCTTGCTTTGATTTCATGCATAAATTGTGCATAAAACATGCTTAAAATGCATGAATTCAGCATATTTATGCATAATTTTTACATTTTATTGTACATTTTACAGTTAGTTATGCATATATTATGATATTTGTATGCATAAATTTCTTCTAAGTTCATAACTTGTTACACTAACTTTGATTTCATGCATAAATTGTGCATAAATCATGCCTAAAATGCATGAATTCAGCATAGAGTTCGCTCAGTGTAGTAAAATATAAACATATTTGGGCTGTTCACGGACAACTAGCTTAAAAGGTTAACGGATTAAAGATGAAATCTATTGCCTTAACATTTCTTTGCCTCAAATAGAACATTTCAATTGAGTTGCTGTAAAATAAAAGTTGGGCTGTTCACAGCTGCTGATTAATGAATTAAATGCTTAAAGATAAAATTATAAAAAAAATGCAACTGCAAATGCAAATTGGGTCGAAATTTGAACAATATTGAAGCAAGTCAGCTTAACTCAGGTTGACTGCTTATTTGGGCTTAAGATTCTTACCAGTTAACCCTTTAAGCCAGTAAGCGTGAACAGCTTTAACAATTAAAATATATATATATATATATATGTTTATGTAGAGTGATCGCTTGCAACAATTATGATAAAGCTCAAAGTCTATTATAGTTTAGGTAAATGATGAATCGAGTTGAGGGAATGCTACAACTGTGTTTATTTATAAAGAGAGACGAGGCGACCCGCATTAAAAGACAACACCGAAACGAAGCTTTAAATTTAGTTGTGAACTAAAGAGCTTAGAAGTTGTTGTTGTAGTTGTTATTTGAGCTGCCGACAGACAGCCGGCAATCAACAACGAAGTCAGCGAAGCAGCAACATGGTAAACAACAGTGGAAAACCTCATGAAAAACTAAAGAGAGCAGGCAAGTAGCTGAGCAGCGAGATAGAGATAGATATAGAAAGGTGGCCCTGAGACCCTGCGGTGCCAACAACAACAACAACAACGACAACAACGACAACAACAACGTCAACGTCAAAGCCACGAAAAGTTTCATGTCAGATGCTGAAAATCAAGCAGCAAACCAAAGCAAAGAAAAATAATTTTAAAGTTGCATTGTTTTATGCAGGTGGGTGTTGAAGGGAGTGAGAAAGAGAGTGTGAGCAAGAGAGAGGCAGAAAGAGAGGGTTAGCTTAGGGAGGAAATTAAAAAAAGGAAAAAAAAGGCAGAACTTAATTTTGGTTCGGTGCTAACGGCAAAAGATTTTCCAAAGCATGCAACAACCGGAAAATAATTATAAATTTTAAGTGCAACACGTGGAGTGTGGAAAACGAGAGAGAAAGAGAGACAGGGAGCGAAAGAGTGGGGTGGAGGGGGAAGGGGAAAGAGCTAGAACGCTAGATAGTTATCATATATGCTGAGGTTCTGTATCTTTGGTTCCTGCAACTGCCTGAAAGACGTGTGTAGGTTGAGTTTGAGATAAACATCGCACATTTTGCGGTTTAGAATTAATGTGTGTGTGGTTGTATGTATATGTGTCTGTGTGGTTGTATGTGTATGTTTGAATGCAGCTCATTTTCATGCAACTGCAAAAACAAAAAAAAAAGCTAAAATAAAGAGCTGAGTACTGTGGGAGTAGCTAAAACCAAAGACAGAACACAGAACCAAGAACAACAACAAAACTGAGGACGACGTTGCGGCTGACGACCATGGCAATTAACAACTTCAACGTTCGCTGCATGCCACCCTGCACACCACGCCCCCCCCCCCCCCTCTCACTCCCCCAGTATCGCCATGGAAGTTGCAGTTGAAGCTGCCAGACAAATTACATGCGGCCCATTGAAATATTTGCTCAGGCCGAACACACACACACACATTTAAACACATACAAACACACTCTTGTTGCATGTGGCAGCTTCTAATGTGGCACTTGGACTGGCGTTAAGGTGGCAGCAACAGCAGCGTGACAAAATATGCAAGAAAAAGCTGCAGCAAGCAACAAAACCAAAAATAAAATGTTTAAGATACATTTATTATAATGCGAGCAGCGAGTGGGCAGCGCAGCAGGCAGAGGGGCAGGCAGATTGTGGCATAAATTTGCGTAGAAACCCCTTTGCAGCAGCAGCAGCAGACAATGAAACCTCAGTTGCGGCCTGTTTCCGGCTACAAAAGCCAAAAGATACAAAAGGTAGCTGCAAAAGATACAAATGTATCTGAAAGTACGCCAGCGTGTTTGTGTGCGGTATTTATATAGTTTTTTTTTTGGGCTGGCCGCATTTGGAGCTTAATTAGGCGCCAAATGGAAAGAAATGGTGACAGCTAAGGGGCGAGGGGGTAGGAGAAAGAAGGCAAAGAGAGCCGAGTGCCTGCGCAGACTTTATTAGCCCGAAAATATGCAAAGGAAAAACGCGTGCAACAATGCGGCACCAAAGCAAAGAATAAAAGGACACATGAAAGAATGCAAATAAGAAAGAATAAGAAGAAAGAAAGCTACTCCATACCCTAAGTCAACAGTTTGAGCAGCACTGCTGCTGCTGCTGCAGTTTTGCGCTAGAAACCGTTGCATGCCACACAGCCTAAATTCAATTTTGCGACCTGAGCAAACACAATTATATGCCTTATTTTATACAACTTTTATTTCTTATGCTGAAAGGGAGCAGCCAAGGGGATTAAACGTAGAATAAAAAAGGGATGTGAAGCGGGGGGGGGTGAAAGCAGAAAAAGGCAACTTCAACTTCAACCTAGTTTGCCAACTTGAACGACTTTGCAGCAGACGGCGGCGTTGCACGTTGCACGTTGGGTAGGAACCCGCATAAAAGTTTTAAAAGCCACTCAACCGGGCTGGGCTACCCTGGCCTCCCCTGGCCTCCCTCGGCCTCGCCTGGCCCGTGGCAACGTCTTGGGTTATGTGAGGCAGAGTCTGGAGAGGAAAGGAGTCTTGATGTGCCCCGCATATTGTTGTGTAGGCAGCAAAAGCAGGGAAGAGTAGGGTTGGCTAAGGGGTAGGGGTTAGGAGTAGGGGTAGGGGTCAGGAGTAAGGGTGGCAAGACAAACAAACCTATATGAAAGCCAAAGGCAGGCATGCGGCCAGTTGCAGTTAGCAAAAGAAGCAAACGTCTTTGATGCGCAAAGTTTGCAACGAAAATTTGTTGAGAAAACTAAATTAAAATTTGAAAGGACGTGGTGCAAAGTGGGTGAAAAGTGTGTAGGGTAAAAGGAAAGCGGAAGGAGTAGAGCAAAGAGCGGCAGTAATAAAGGAATTTATTGGAAAGTGTGTTTGATGTGTTAATAGTGGAACTATGATGATAGATTAAACAAATATGCAGAAATTGTTAAAACAAAAGTCATAAAATTAACTAAAGCTACACTGAGAGAACTACAATGATGGACTGAAGTTAACTAAAGATAAACTGAGAGAGTAATTCGTGCATAAAATGCAATTTAAAAGATCAATATACTTATTTTTGACACTTTATAGTTTGATTGCAAAAAACCCATTTAAAACTATTTTTTGTCTATTTTCCAACTACGCATACATAAAGTCTTCATTTAAAGCAAACTTTCATTTAAGAACAAACCAATTTTTGATGAAAAGTACTGTACATTAAAATTTCACTGTCATAGTGGCGCTCTCTAGCGCTAGCTGTGCAAACTGTGCATTTGCAGTGTCTCAACTGCAGGCGGCGCCAGTGTGCAGCGCCCTCTAGGCACAGTTAAGCAAACTAAAGCGCAGGCTGACAATTCAAAGCGCCATCTAGCGAAATGCCAAAGCGCAAACTAGCGTCTTGCGCCAACTAGCGGCAGTTGCCCGCACTAAAACATTTAAAGCGCCACCTATTGTCTGTTTGCTAGCGCTAAGCGCGGCGTTTTTATACAATGCTGTACAAAATTTGAAAGCGGCTAAAAACAAATTCAGCTCGCTGTCAAATTAGCGCGTAGAAAAAGCGCAGCTAATTTAAAAAAATTAAATTTATTATTTATGCACGCAAAATAAGCAATAAAAGACTTAAAATGTAAAAAAAAAAACAACAAATGCCACACCCATCAGCTGCGCAAAAATTGAATAACAATTGTTAAGTTAGCCAGCTGAAGTTGGTCATAAAAAAGACTCGTCACGGAGTAGCGTAATCCCTGTGAAACACACACACACATGTATGCATGTATGACACCCACACACGCACACATAAACAGCTAATGTATGCTATAAGAATAATCAGACGGGATGGGGGGTATTGAGGTAGGGGAGACGACCACAACAAAGCGCAGATTATGTCAAATTCTACAGCTGTTTTTAAAGGTGCGGCACAGGAGTTAAAGTGGGAAGAGAGAGAGATCAAGGGAAGAGGAAGTGGGAAGAGGGAGTAGGTACATCTATGGGTAGTATAAGTATAAGTATGGGTAGATTTAATGGCATTTGGCCAATTTGTTTGTTGCATTCCATACTCGTATGAGCATTTCATTTTGTTATTGTTATTGTTATTATTGTTGTTATCGCTTTGTTGTACCCATTTTGCTATTTTTATGACTGGGCAGGGTGGCAGTGGCAGTCGACGGGGGTGAGAAGGGGGGGCAATAAAATGTTTTACTACTTTCGCTGCAAGTTGGGATTTTATGGGTCAGCAAGGGCCTTCGTTTGGCTTTAGTGGGGCAGTTGAACAGGCTTGCGTACATATGTTCGGGGACAATGCCACAAACTGCAGCAAGTTGTGGTAGGTCAGTCAGAGTCAGATATGGTATTTTAGAAGGAAATATGGATGAGCACAACCCACGAGTTTATCTCTGAATAAGCTATTTAGAGCTGGAAAGCCAACGATAGTTTTGGTATTCTGTTCTTGGAATAGTATCGACGGAATTCATTCATAAAATATGTTTTATTTTTATAAGCAAACTATTTCATTCATTAGAGATCAAATGAATATATAGATACTATCAAAAATAATAACAGAATTCCAAAACAATTTCAAAAGTGCTGTGCATTTTTACACAATGAAAATGATCAATTAGGCCTGTATTTTGTCTATTTATATAAGGAATGCTTGGAATATTTTGCACATTTTTCACCTAGTTATCGATACTATCGATTGTTTTCCAGCTCTAATTTATCGATAGAATTCCTCAATAATATAAGGAATACCTAGAAAATTTTGCACAATGACAAACTAGGCTATTTTTTCAATAAGTTATCGATAATATCGATTGTTTTTAAAAGAAATCGTAAAGTTAAAAGTAGAAAACTCACCTGTGAGAAATAAGCTGGTAAAACACAGCGCTGATCATCTAGCCTAGAGCACTGAACACGTTCCAGCAGCTCAAAGAGATCCTGTGTGGCGCCTCTCAAACGTTCGGGGCTGTGATTGACGCTGCCCCCTCCTCCACCACCGCCACCGCCAGCGGGGCCTGGTTGCTGCTTCTGTGTGCCGGCCAAGAAGGCATGCTGACGTCTGCAAGGAAGTAAACAAAGAGGAAGAGAGTTTTGTAAGTGAATAAGTGGAGTGAGAGGGGTATGTAGAGAATAGACAGGAAACTGGTTAATAATACTGCACGCAAAAAGCTAATCACAATCTTTTTGGGGGTAGCGTGTGCGCAACGAAGCCAAGCCAAAGTCGAAGTCGAAGTCATAACCAAAGCCAAAGAAGAAGACAAAGACAAAGCACTTGGCATTGTCACTGACTGCGACTGAGCTTGGACGACATGCAATCTCTTCATGCTTCAGCGCCAAGTCCAAGTCCATGTCCATGTCTAACGTACAACATACAACATATTCAATTGACTGCGCAAACTCAAGAGTTTTACTTAAAAGGGAAACCTTTTCACATTGCTTTTTGCTTCTTTTTTTTTTTGTTCATTTTCAGGGTAAAAACCCTGAAGGGGTTACCGCGACTTATGGAAACTTCTGCAAAAAAGAAGTGCCACTAGAGCAGTCATTTCATATTGTAAGGACTGGGTTCCTATCAAAACCAGCCACCCCACCAAGTAGGGTTTATTAAAGTGCTCAAGTATCAGGCTAAAGAAACAGGGCATAGAACACAAGATTGACATTTATAGAAACCAAAAAGCAGAACGTTTATGTAAGTAATAAATTCAAAAAACTTAATAGAGAAGTTTAAAGAGTAAGGAAAACAATTAGATGTCAAATAGGTTTGAAGGAATGAAAGAAAGAAACTTGAGAAAAACTATGAAGAACAATCATTTCAAACTATAATATTAAAGAAAAGAAAAAAAGCATTATAAAATGCAAAAAGGAAAAACAAAAATAAATGTTAAGAAATTTAGAATATCAATAAAAATATAGAATAAAATAAATATAGATAAAATGGAGAAAAATCCAAGTAGACCCAAAAAAAAAAAAATACCATAAAAAAGTGACTAGATAAAAGCCTTTTCTCATTTCTCTCTCGGAATCAGAATAATTAGCTGTTCTTGATTCCGAATGTTAATGGCAAATTTGGTTCAAATACTTTTGCTTTTAAGAAAGTACAATGAAAAGTATGCAAACTTATCTTTCAAGAGGAAAAAACGATTGTCATTTTATTAGACTGAAAAGATCTCAGAAATGAATACGATTTGGACTGTAAAGATCTCAGAAATGGGAACGATCCTGTTAGTAAAAATGTATGTCAAATTTAAGAAATAGTAAAAAACGTAGAGTAACAAATAAAATTGAACTGGAAAATAGAAAATGAATGAGAATTTAATAAGATTTATTAAAAAAAATGCTTTATAAAAGAATCTATTGTTCTAAGGGTTGCAAAAACCATCGAGAACTCTTAAAATAGAATCAGAAAATCGGCTGAGAATTTTCTCACACTTGTGCTCAATACAATGTTAGCAACTATAAAGGATATGTAAGCTACTTGAAATGTAACATTTCATCAACTTATCGAATACTTCAAATAACTCAAGTGAACTTTTAAACTATAAGTGCTGTCGACATTAACCAATCAAACTTTGAACTTGAGCTTTACAGAAGTCGAGAATCTTGCTTTTCAGCTGCTTTTCTTGAGTTCTCTGTCAGGACAGAGTCAAAAGTGCTTCAGAAAGGAAACCTTTTTCGGTTAACACTGTGCAATTTATAGATTTATGAGAATACTTTGTAAGTTCTCAAGTTGCGCTCACACACATCACACACAACAGGGAGCATAACAACTACAACAAGAACAAGAACAACAAAATTATGAGTGCTTCTTGAATATTTTTCAGTCTGTTTTTTTGTGTCCAATTTTATTTTTACAGAAATTTGTACCCATGTTTATTGTCACTTGTGCAATGTTTTTTTTGCGCTCATTTGTATTTTTGTGTGTTGTGTGGCACTTTGGGTATGTTGTGTGTTGCTATGTGTGTGTAGTGTGTGTTGCAAGTTCGTCTACTTTTTTTTTTTGGGGGTACTTTGAAGTTTTGTTGCAGCAGCCGCCAGTTTGTTGACACACAAGCAACAAAACGCCTCGAAATGAACACAGAATGTGAAAAGGAGAAGACCTCGAAAATTGGCCAAAGGAGCATGAGAAGGATGTGCTTGTTGTTGTTTGCTTTATTGTTGTTGTTGCAGTTGTTACGCCGTTGTTGCAGTTGTTGTTGCTCTGTGTGTGCAGCTGCTGTTGCTCCACATTCTTCCAAAAACTGAAACCAAAACGACAATAAAAACAAAACACAAATTGTCGAAAAGTGTCTGTTGTTATTTTTAAACAATTTGGAGCTCTCTGCTGCAGTGGCTGCTGTTGCTTCATATGCTTCTTCTTCTGCAACTGCAACTGCAACTGCAACTGCTGCTCCTGCTCCTTGCTCTGGCCATAAATTAACACCTACAGGGAATGGAAATGCTTGGCACACATAAAATGATGACAGTTATGGCTAAAGGATATCAAAAACAAGGCACCAAACAATGAGAGAGATGATTGCAACAACATGCAACAAACTCCGAGTGTTGAGCGTTTGAAGTGCATGTGCCACAAAGTGCCAAAGAAAGTGGATTACTCAGCTAACCCGTTGGTAATCGGAGTGGCTCCAAAGTGGGCACAGATAGAGAACAACAAAAGGCACAGCTGTCAAACTAGCGAGAGACAAAGTCAGTTTTAGGTGAGATTTGTTTTTAATAAGCTGACAATTGAAACCGTTTTTGACAACTCAAAACCATTTTGAATTCAAAAAAGTTCAGCAAAGTTGCATGCAACAAAGTTGAATTTCAGATGCTTCATTCAATTCCGTACCAAACGATTTCGCAGAAAGTGGAAACCGGAACATGCCTGAATAAACTAAAAATGGTTTATTTTGACTCAACTAATTGAATTAAGAACTTGAATTCAAAACAGCAAATACGTTTTTTTATTTATAACAACATATTTGAAGTGTTTTAGACTGAAATAAAACTTTGACATTGCATTAAGCTGACATTTGAAGACATTTCTTTTTATTCAACACTCGAATTCTGCTTGAAAACCTAAGCAACAATTCCATGCAACAAATAGATTCAAATATTTTATGCTTTTATATAATTACAACAATATTTTAAATTAAATCTTCAACTCTTTCTTTCTTATAAAAATAATAATAAAATAAAATAATAAATAAAATAGTTCTAAATAAAATGCTTAAATTCACTTTGTTAAAAACTCTTTTTAAGTTCGCTCTTTAAAACAACACATGTACAATACTTATATCGATGCTCATTCCACGCCTTGTAAAACATATTTTTTATAGTTTTTTATGATTTATTTGAACTTAACTACTTCAATTCAACTCAATTCAAATCAATTCAATGCAACACTCAACACACGCTATAAACCCATTCAACATTAATTCACAATACGCTGAAAGGATTCATATTTCAAGCTTTATTAAACATTACTTTTTACTTCTTTTTTTTTATATATTTTTAGAATCTTTGCGAGTGATGAAATGTGAAAAATGTTCTTTCGCTCTTGTATTTTATGTGTACAATATTAAAATAGTGCAGCTGATCAAATTACAAGCGCACATTTTATTGCATTTTTATGACAATTTTTCACATGATTTGTCAGGAAGAAGGAAGAAGATATGTTTGCCAGTCCCATTTGGAATTGCAAACTCAAATAGGAAAAATGAAACAGAAATACAAAATACAAAATACAAATAGAAATAAAATGCAGAGGACAACAACATAAAAATGATGCCCTAACAAGCAATAAACATCAAAAATGTGACACGACGAGGCGACACAGATTTCCTTGGTTTGGGTGGTAGAAAAGTCAGGGGGAAAAAAAGTCCGAATATGTGTGGACAACAAAAGGTGCTATACACTGTTCAAATTAGGGTAGTTCTTATAGCTATGATAGTTTGAACACCCACTAGAAAGAAAAAAAACTAGCTTCCTGTTTGTGCGTTGCAAGTTGCGGCTTGCGGTTGCGCCTGCGTTTTGTTGTGGCATGCAACTAACTTGTTTTTGTTTTTTTTTTTTTTTGGGATGCCAACAGCAGCCGCTTCCATTGTTTAAAATCATTCTGTGGCGCAGGGTGGGCGTAGGCCACGCCCACATAATTAAAAGCTATTACAAGCGCTAATATTTCCTACTATTATATTCTTTTCTTTCTCTCTCTTTGCTTGCAACACCAAAAACTGTTCATTAAATGCAAATTAATGTCACCCACCCAAGCCGCAAAGGTTTCCGAGAAGGTTTTTCCCAGTCGGAAGAATTTCCATTCCCCCCCCCTTTGATACTTTTCCTCATTTGGCATGCGCGGCGCATTGCGCGTGTTTAAAGTTTAGCCGCTGTGTGAAGTAAATGTTTACGAATGTTTGTGTAGGCAACAAAAACAAAAAAAAAAAAAACAATTACAACAAACACAACAACAATGAAGGGGTCTCACTAGGCGTTGACAGTTGGAAAGGAGAAAAAAAGATATATGACCTCCTCCGCTGCAGTTAATCACAGTCCCAATCCCAGTTCCACTTCCAGAGACAGGCATAGGGGAAAGAGACGGGCGGCAAGTGTCTAGAACCCAAATAAAATAAAGTGAGAGAGAGAGAGAGAACCTGGGATTGGATTGGGGTTTGGGTTTTGGATTGGGGTTTTGTATTTTCATGTTTGCTTAACGTGGGAAATACTTGTCTAACTAACAGTCTAACTGTAAAATGTAACCAGAGATGCTTTGCTTTTGATAGCGAGTCAAGTTCTCTGTCAATTCTCTCTCTCTCTCTCTCTGTTTCTCTCAGTTGTCTCTCCTCTCTGCTTAGCTAACTCTCCAGGCGCTAATTAGTGAGCAAGTGTTGCCAGTCGAAGCCTTGTCTACTTTTCCCACATTTTCCGTTGAGAAATTACAGGAAATGTGCATGCAGGCAAACACAAAATCAAGTCCCAAAGGACAAAGGACACACAGGACATAGGACACACACACACACACACACTCAGCTGGTGGCTTTGCCTAGCCTCTAATGGGTCAGCAGGCGACTGTTTTCAGTTTTTTTGCCCTTGGAGAGGGTATTACAAGTTTGTCATGAAGTGTGTAACATATGGAAGGAGACGACTCCGAAGCCACAAAGTGTCTGTATCAGAAACAACAGCCGAGCTGAAATAGCCATTTCCGACTATCCATCTATCTGACTGTCTATGTGAACTCAACTCTCAGTTGAGCTATCTTGATTAAACTTGGCACAGATGCTTCTTTTTGCTACAAGTAGTCTATTTTTCAGAATCATCCAGATCGGACCACTATAACATATAGCTGCCATAGGAATGATCGGTCGAAAATGTTGTTTTTCAAGATAACTCGATCAAAGTTGCCAATTCCGAATTTTAGCATTAACCAAACATGTTTACAAAATTTCATCAAAATCGGACGACTATATCTTATAGTTGTCATAGGAAAAAGATGTTGAAAAATGAAATGATTGTATGAAAAAGTTGTTTTGTTTTTTAAGATATCTCAACCAAACTCAGCAATTGCTAGTTTTATTATACATTATATAGATTGGATACATTTTATCAAAATCGGGCGACTATATCTTATAGCTGCCATAGGAAAAATCGATCGAAAATGAAGTTTTCATATGAAAGGGTGTATAGTATCTTCGGCTTGCCGAGGAAAACTTTTCTTTCTTGTTAGTTTTTCAGTTTTCAGTTTCTCAGTTGGTTGTTAGGAAACTGGAGCACAAACTGATATAATCACAAAACTCACACAGCAAGGACATTCGTAAAGGACTATGACTATGACTGCAGTGCGATGCACTTTTCGATAAGCAAAAACGCTGTCCAGAAAAAAAGGGACGAAAAAAGGATAAAAGTCAAAACCTCGAAGCGACAGTTTGAGGTCGGTTGATGTCCTGGCTGGGGAAACGGGGTGACCCTTGGCTGCTTTGCTTGTAATTAATAGCATAATTGTAGTGGCAGGATATATATAAAAATATATATGAAATTTATATGAAAATGACGTGAAAATTACAACAGTTACGCGAGAATATTTCTTATGTTATGATGAATGATGATGGAAAAGCGACAGGACCTCAAGTTGAGCAAGTTGTGCAAGTTGAGAGAAAGTTGAGAATTGTAAAGAAGAAGCCTTTGCGGAAATGGTGAAAGGGATAAAGGAAACAATAAAGTGTCAAGAGGGCAGGGGTAGCAAATAGGGTGGCTATTTTCATTTGCACATTATCCTTAATGCAGCAGAAGAAGAAGAAGAAGAGAAGAAGTCGCGACTGCTTCCGCGCCGCGTGAATTGTCATTAAAATTAGTTCCAAGCGGCCTGCTGCTTGTCCAAGGAAAACTTGTCGGAGGGGAAAAACTGATTCTGATTCTGATGCAGATTCAGAATCGGAATCGGATTCGCGCATTGTGCTCGCAAGTTTTTCTCATTTCCGTTTCGTGTGTGTGTGTGTGTGTGCGTGTGTGTGGAAAACTTGTCTCTGCCCATTTATCCTTTTGTCTGAACTTCCTTTAAGGAGCTGCAGACATCTTCGGGGGGTTGCTTGGAAAACCCGTTTGTCGCTTCGTTCAACCTCATAAATGCAACACGTTCCAAAACGCGACAAACACTCGATGCAAATAGCGCAAAAGAAGAACCCTTTCTTCGTCCTGTTGGCATTTACATCCTTTCGATTTGAGGTACAGGCAACGCTTCTCGCTTTCTTTCTGCTCTGCTCGTAAATTAGCCACAAATTTGCCGGAAAAGTTTTCTAGTTGCCAGATTTTATTGGTTGAAAATTAACATAATTTGCATCGTGTCTGCTTTTCAGTTTTTGGGCTAAAAACAACACAATTTCTTGATCCTTTAAGGAACTTGTTCCTTATATGCTTTGTTTGCTGACAGCCTTTAAAATTTATAGCGTCACAGCATCTTAGCTGATCGATCGTCGCTTAAAGTGAAAGTAGAGAGATGTGACTGGGAAATTGGGACTTAAAAGTTGGGAATTGAGAGTTGGTCAACTTGATTTGCCTTTAGGGGCAGCTGTGGTCAAATTCAAAAAAAAAAAGAAATATGGGAAAAACAATCAGCATTTTGATGCTGCAGGCAGATTAGCTTAATATGCCTAACTGAACTCTTTATAGCTGCGTTTGCCAGTTCTTGAGCCACTAATCATCATCATCAGCATCAGTATTATCATCTTCTTTTGCCCTGCAACCTTTTCAACAAATTCAAAGAAGTTGAAGCAAGCCGAGAACTGGGTGAGAGGTGAAAGTGTTAGATATAGATCAGGTTAGACAAACAATAAGCAAAGAACATGTTAAAAGAGAGAGAGAGAGAGAGTGTAGCTTAGAATATTTTAAGTTAGTTGGGAAATTTAGTAGACAAAGCGGTAAACTGGTTTTTAATCAATCAATCTAGAGAAGAACAACAAAACACAAACAAAAATCGATACAAATTTTGTTTTCAGATAATGAATGTATAGAAAATAATCAGGTCTGTTCCTACTTCCGAATCAGATTGAAGAATTTTTGGAAATGAGAACAGACCTGAATATGAATAACAGAATAATTTAATTTTTATAAATTTACAGAACTTTGCAAAAAAACATTTTATCATGATTTTTGACTTAAAAAACTTGATAAATAGTTTTGAAATTGCGTTTTATACTAATTTCTATGTTAATATTGAGTTAAACGTAAAAATTCGATATTTAAATCATGCCAACATTATTTTTTTTTTAAACCTAATCATTATCAACAGCTTATCATCATTTTTCGAATAGTTTAGCTCAAATTATTTTCTGAAATCAATCAAAACATGAATGCAAAATCTATCTAAAAGTGCAAACTATGACTAAAATGAGATTAACTGGAAAATTGGTTCAGTTGTAACAAAGATATGGCAGATAAAAGTTTAGGAAATGGTGGCTTTATGAAATTGAAAGTTGGAAAAGTTTTGGGTTAACTGAAAAATGAGCCAAGTCAAAAATAGTTTTGAAATTGCATTTGATGCTAAAGTTATCTTTAGATATTCTAAAAAAAAAACTTGCTTTACAAAATGAACACAGAACCTATTTAAAATATGTAGCATGAAACTAAAGCTACTTAGCGTCTACTTCCATTATCTAATTGTTCAAGGCGCACTCAAGATCTTCTTTAGCTTGATAATTATGCAAATATCTTTTAGCAACTTCAACAAGTCAACAAACCATTTATTTTCGCTGCCTTTCCAAACACACACAGGCATACAACTATAGATTGGCCAACACTTACATAATAAAACAGCCAGCCAAAGTCATCAACAAGTACAAGACCCCCATTCGCCCTACCCTCCCCAACCCTGCCCATGCTCACTCTCTCTCTCTCTCGCTCTTAAGTGTTCGTTTTCCCCCCTTTTGTTCAAGTTCAATTTGACACGCAATTGAGTCCAGCGCAACTCAAAGAGCAACCTGTTGAATGCCTCCTCTTGGTTTTGGTCTTGGTATTGGTCTTGGTCTTGGTCTTGCAGCTTGGTAGTTGGTATAGGTCTGTAACGGGAAGGGGGTATCAGGTACGGGCACGGGGCAATTGGGACGGGGAAACTGCGACTTGAGGATAGTCTTGGACTGGCTGACTTTGGCAAATGCAGCATGAAAATGCTGGTAATAACCGTTTAAGTGTTGATATTTTTTAAATAATATGCACAGCAACTGTACAAATGGCAAAACATACATACCGAGGGTGGCCACAAAAGTTGCAAAACTCAGAATTGAACAAACAAGACTTGAACCACAACTAAAGACTCACTTCATAATCAATATTTTGAATTTTAGCAAACGTTTTAAGAAACTTCAAAACGGCAAAATAATTGCGATAATTTATCATTTCACCAAAACATAAGTGTAAAAAACTAAAAGAAGTAACTAAAATTGCATAAAAATTTGATAAAAAGTTTACAAAATATGAAAATTGTTTTGAAATTTATAAAAAAAATACAAATTAAACAGAAAAAAGTTTTGCAAATATGACAATTTTTTAGGACTTTATGGAGATTTAAATAAAATATAAAAAAGTTAAAGTTTAAGAAAAACATAAAAAGTATTTACAACTTTATAAGACTTGCTAGCTTTAAAAAAAATTTTAGAACTTTTAAAAATATAAAAATTAAAATGAAATAGAACAATTTTTTAAAATATGAAAACGTTTAAAGAGAATCAAAATGTATAGTTTTCAAAGATTACAAATTTATTTATCAAGTGAAAATAGTTAATGAAAACGAAACATTTTTATAGCTTATTATATATCAAAATTGAGTAGAGAACATTAGTTATTTTCTTGGAAACTTTTTAGCCTGCCCTCGCAACTGAACTACGTAAGTAGCTACTCAGTCACTTTGCATATTAATGAAGCGTGTTCAGCGCAGTCAGTTAGCATGTCTATTTATAAGGCATGCTACGTCCTGGCGGCAGGACTCCTTCGATTGATGTGGCACAGGCACGCGCAACTTGCACGTGCCGCCCAAAAATATAGAAAAAACTGACGCAAAAGTGAGAAAAATGAGACGCATTTGGCGCGCTTTTCCCCGCAGTCAAATTGAAGCCAGGTCAAGGTGTAGGTCTGGCGACAGACGCACAAAAGATAATTATAGAGTTAAGACTTAAGACATAAATATTAGCAAAGTTCTATCTGACAGAGAGAGAGAGAGAGAGAGAGAGAGAGAGAGAGAGGGAGGGAGATAGTGAGAAAGAGAGAGAGAGAGAGAGAGAGACTTATTAGATGGCGTTTGAAAAAAAGGCGACGTGGGTGAAGCAGTCGCTTGACAAGGTCAAAAGCTGACGCTGCAATCGTTTGGCTCAATCAGTGTGTGTTTGTTGTTAGTTGTTTGTTGTTAGTTGTTAGTTGTTGCCCCAAGGCAAACACAACAATAACAACAACAACAGCATCTGGTTAATTTGCAATTATATAGCCAAAACAATGTGGGATGCTGTGGGCTTCAACTTCAACCAAAAGACACCAAGACCACATCCAAATCCAAATCCAAAACTCCAAATCGATTAACACAAAAACACAACAATTCGCAACGCATTTCCCGATTTATGCTAACCAAAATTGACAACTTGACAATATGACTTTATGACGGATTGAGCGATGGAACTATTGATGGATCGCTCTGCTTTTAAAGTGTGCTTAACTGAAGCAAACGTCGCGTGTTAGTAGGTTAAATGCCAGCATATAGTATATCGTATATCATACTCCTAAGTAACTATTACATCGGCGCGATTATGCCACTCAAAAGCAAGCGTTTTTAAACGCGCGCGACTTGTGCGCGTTTATTGAATGCACTTGGACGGGGTATGAGAATTTTGTGACATTGTGTGTAATGTTTTTGCAGAAGTATATATAAAATGGAAACTATCTATAAGTAAATAATGTTCTTAGTCAGAATCAAGAGTCAATTGAATATAGAAATAATCTTTATTCCTTCCTTTTCGCCTAAACTCTCTTTATTTTGAAGCTATGTTGGAAATTCTTTACGCTTCATTATTAGCTTATAAGTATTAGATTACTATACTTTTATATCACAAGTCACGCTGTTATTGTCGAGTTTGCCAGCGTATTCAATATTCGCATAGCAGTTTTTGTTCATCTTTTTTTATTTTTTACTCGCTTGGAGGTGCAACATAAAGCGCAACAAATTATATTGATTGCTTGCTAATGCAACTTCCTCACAAGCCGCAGCCTTCTCTAATTATGCCGCTTGCATGTCTGCTGTCCGTTCCTCCATACGCCTACCTACCTTCCTCCCTCTAACAACGACCATCAACAGTTCCATACTTAGTTCTCATCATCAGGTCTGCTGCGGGCCAAAAATTTGAAAAACAAAAAAACCACGCAAGTTTAACCGCCAGCTGACCCGCCTGTTTCTGTTTCTTTACTTTTTTGTATTTTGGCGTTGGTGTCTTGTAGGCAAATTTGAACTCTTAGTTCACAAAAAAAAGTCTTCCCTGGGCTGAAAACTTCGGATGCTTGTGTGTGTGGGTTTGCCAAAAGTGATTTATTGTGTGGAGATTGACGCTGATATGCAACTGGGAGACTGAGAGGCTTAACGCCTAACGGGTCTCTAGTTGGCTGGAATGATCGCCACAAAATTGATAAGCAATGTTAGAATTTCAAATTCTAGACGCTTGTTGACTTTGCTGATTTGCAAAAATACAGAAGAAAAAAAAACTGCCTGGGGTGCAAAAAAGAAAAACAACGGCTCACTAAACAAAAAAAAAAAAAAGGGTTACAGGATTTGAGTATCGATTTACAAAAAAGAGAAAAAAATAGTGTCCCTGCTCGGGCGCCTTGTATAAAGTGTCCCTGCTCGGGCGCCGAATAAATAAACATCTGTTTTGTTATGCATTAGCCAAAAAACAGGGTTTGAGCAAACACAACTGCAATATCATCAACAACATCATTATCATCAGCACCTAACCTGAGCTCTATTCATTAATCATAAATTTAATTAACAATAAGATGATGCTTTTTTTTCGCTATGCGAAGTCTTAAGAAAAATGACAAAGTTGACAATAGAAAATTTTCTTCAAGGCGTTGCTAAGCGGGTAAAAAGGGTTACAAAATTAGCCTCAGATCTGTTTGCAAATATGTTTTCTGATCTTTCCATTGATAAACCATAACTCATGTGCCAATTTTTTGTCATTTGCGGTTTGTTTGGCAACCCTCAAAAAGGCATGAGTGAAAAAGAAAAATAAAAAACAAACAGCGAGTGACATTTTCCCTTTTGTCTAGCCAAAAAAAGAAAAAAGACACTGTTTAAAATTAGCATATATTATGCATTGCATAAATTTTGAGGCGCGCTTTTCAAGTGTGCAGCCCCGTCAAAATTGAATTGCATTTAATTAATGCGAATTATGCGAAACTGTGCAAAAATGTTGTTTGTAGCAAAGCTAATCAAAGCGCATTTCAAATTCAAAACATTTTCAAAGCTAATTTACATAATTTGCGCATATGTCACAAGAACGTCAATATTTGTACATGAATATTATATGTTGTGCAATTATGATATATGATTAATTAAGTTTTCTTATTATTACGGATACATACAGCAGGTTCTTCATATAACGCTTGCGAGCTACCAATGTATACGATTCCTTATGTGTATGCGTTAAATATTTCATTTTTGTTTAGAGTTCTCACAGGTATCGAAATCTTAGGGTTTGTTTTCAAAACCCACAAAATTCTCTATTCTCTATGGCAGGTAATTTTCACTTTTTGTATTTGTATCTTTGTTGTCTATTGTTGGTTTAGGTCAAGAAAATCTTTTTTTCTACAGCAGGTAGTTGCACTTTCATAAAGTATTTCTATTGCACATGAACAAAATTTAGAAACGTTTATCGTTTTATAGTTTTTTTTCAAAAATAATTTCGTATATTTATATATTCGTTTGGTTTAAGATCGCAAAAGCCGACGTAACTGCGCGTATATACAACCTAACAGCACGACGAATGTGTTCAAACTAAAGTCTCGTATTTTGCCGTACCGCAAACTCCCTCCTAAACCCGACTACAACTTCCAACTCGAAGCGAAGTTTTCCAACCCCGAAGCGAAGATCGCTTGTAACATGTTCCGAAACATGTTCGAAACATGTTCGACGTTCGAGTTGTATGTACTCTCCATAGAGACCTTTTCGGGTCTATCAAGCCATTATATGGCATTATAGCGACACCGGCCGGCTACCGGATATCTACGTGTGTTGTGTGCTACACAAAAGGCCTGCCTGTCTTTGTCTTTGTCTTTGGGGTGGCCTCAGAACAATAGCTATAGCTATAACTATATGGTATACGCATAGGCATACGCTTCTACCCATAGGCATACTAATTTTCAACTGGACTTTTTGGGCATGCAAAACAGTCCAAACAATGGACAGCTCGTTGTGGGCTTCTAAAGGAGTCATTAACACCTGAACTGAACTGAAATGTTAGACCAGTGGTCTGTGAGATCAGATATCAAATATCAGTTAAAGCTGCTTTATGTTAGAGCATCATCAAATTCATTCAATTGTAAGAGAAATGTTGTGAATGTGAATGAAGCGATTTTGGAGTAGTCTTAATTAAGCTGATGTAAAACAATTAGCGCTTACAGCGAGCAATTTTGCGTTTTATAGTGAAAGAAAGTAAAATTAGTTGCATCTCTTTTTGCAGAAATTAAGTAAAACTATGAGCAAATTGTGCTTTGCTTCATTTTCGTAAGAAAAGTTGACTCTATGAATTGAAGCTGGAAAGATATCGGTATATATATACAAAAGTATATGCTAGCAGAACAAACAAAAAAAAGGCTTACAGGATTAAGAGTATCAATTTACAAAAAAAGAAAAATTGGGTCCCTCCTTTTTTTATACTCTTTTTTAATTTATTTTGAAAAAAGAGAAAAAAGAGTATATTGGGTTTGTGAAATGTCCGTCTGTCTGTCCGTATGTCTGTCCGTCTGTCTGTCCGTCTGTCTGTCCGTCTGTCTGTCCGTCTGTATGAACGCAGGTTTTTTCCACAGTTTTGAAGCTAGAGCAACCAAACTTGGTATACATGTTGGTATATACTTTAGTCAGACAATGTGTCAAGATCTAATAAGATAAGAAAATTTAGTTTTGCCTGATCGCGCTTAAACATTTCAAAGTCTGTGATCTCAAATTGAGATTAGTCAAAGTCAATTCTGCTCTACGACAACCTCAAGACTTAATAACGCAAGATATTAGCCAAGGAAAGCGAGTCCCTTTTCTATAAATCCTTAAGCCCAAACTAATTTCAAAAACAACTGCTGAGCAGAGCTAAGCATATTTATGTGATTTGCTACCAAAGCAAAACGTCTTTGTTTGTTTTTCTAATTCCCTTTTCCCTTACCTAGGCCAATTCACTTTGTTAAGTGTCTGCTTTCAGCCTACCTTAACATTAAAATACAATTTGAGCATTGGCTTTAAGAAAAGATTTCTACATCATTTGCACTTGCTATACACTGTGCCGCTCTCAAACTGTATTATTATATTCTGTTTTGATTAGGTCACGAATAATCTAACTGCAATCTTGCGTCCAAGTTGATTCTAAGCCAAGTCCGAGTTCCCATTTTTCTGCGTTTTTATAAAGCATTATATATATTTTGTATTGTCTGCTGCATCTTTAATCTTGAAATTTAGCCATGAAACACATAACTTTCTATCTATTGTCTTTAGATGGACTGCTAACTAGGCGCTTGATGTGAGATACAACTTTGTTTTTGTTGTCTTTTAGGCCCTGTTTTTTTTTTTGTTTCTTCTGTTTCTGTTTCTATTTGCCATTTGCTCTGCTCAGAGGTTTTTATAGACGTTCCGCTCAACGCTCAACACCTCATAATTCTATTGTCTTTTCGAACCTTGCCAAGTGTGTGCATACATAATAATGATAATCAAGCTACCTTCTTCTGCTTCTACTACTACTACTCCAAAAGCCAACTCTTTGGCTCGTTTCCCGACTCGTTAACTTCACTTTCGTCGACTTGTACACCTTCATCTAAAACTTTTCTAACGTCTCCACCTTTATTTTTTATACTCTTTTTTTTCTTCATATTTTTCATGAAATTATGCAAATTAGTTGCGCCTCTCTGTTTATGTGTCGTCGTCGTCGTCGTCGCAAGTTGTTGTCGCACTCCACCCAGCTTTACTTTTTATTATATTTTTATATACCCTGTAATCATAAAGTCATTTCGAAATGTGCATTATAAAAGAGAGAAACTTTTTTGCCACTCTAAAGTTTATTTTTTATGCCTTTTCTGTCAATTTGTTCATAAAAGCGCAAACTAAATTATTTTCATATATTCGGATCTTTTCCACTTTCAAACGCAAAAAAGTGTTGCATGCTTTTTAGAACTAGAAAGAATTAGAAGACGAGCACACAAATTATTGTGAAATTGATTCGAAACTGGAGTTCGAAACAGACTTGATTAAATTGCTATTCCTATGCTAATAGAAAAACTTTTAACTATGAAGAAATACTAAGTTTTACTAGCTCTACTTTTTATATAAAGCCATTTTTCTATTATCTTGAAATATTTAAAGATATTTCATTAATTTATACTCAAGTAAATTAGGCATGTAGCTGAACTGTATCAAAAATCACCATAAATAGTAAGAAAACCATTTTTAAATTTCAAAATTTTCTTTAAATTACTTTGAATGCAAGTCCCAATTGAAATCATTATACAGGGTAACTTTCAGTCGAACACACCCTTGTTTTGCCATTCTAGTTTTGCTACGCTTTGATTGTGTCTCAGATAGTAAAGTAGTTTTTTTTTCAACTTTTTTTTTATGCTTTTTTATGATTTTATAATTTGCAGCTATTTTCAAGTGGCAAACAGGCGCGCGTTGCGGCTACGCGGGGTGCCGGAAAACCCTGGAATATATCTCCCTACATATCTAACTATTGCTGCTCGAGTTCCAATTGTCTTCTTCAGGTGTCAAAGGCGCCGGCGCACGCGTTCTCAGCCTGAGGGGTGAGTAGCACCCTGCGACCCCTTAGCTCAAGCTACCCTTCAAAATTTCAAAAAAAAAAAAACGGCTGCTCAGGGTGAGTACACAAACTTTTTTTTTTCTATTATTTTGTTTGAATTTATAATTTTTAATTTAGAATTTATATTTTTGAATTTATTCGCTCAATTGCTAGCATTTGATTTGATGCATTTCGGGCTGGAAACTTTAATATTCATATAAAATTAGCATAATTTTTATGAATTGACAGCAACAAACCATAGAAAATGCGACAAATAAACTATAAATTTGTCGAGTCCTGCATATGATTACGATGCATTTGGTAAGCTAATGAAGGCGGTAACCTAACAAATGAACACCTTGTTGTTTCAACCACAGAGCGGACTTAAAATTTGGGAAAGAACTGAGTTTTTAGTGAAAAATGAATGTTTAGTTTTCTTGCATAATATGTCTAGAAATGTGAAAGTTGTTTGTTTTCTTAAAACAATTTGAAAAGAGCAGGCAGTTTTAAGAAACTACGTTTATAACTGAGAGAAAGATGTTGTTAAGAAAAGTTTACAAGTGGTTGCTTTGCTGTAGTACCTAGATATCTGGAATTACATAATATGATTATGTTTTAACTAATAAATATACAAATTTAGGTTTAGATTGTGAAAGAAGTAAAACCTTTAAGCTGGGCTTAGTTAGAGTCGTTCTATGTCTTTTCTGAATTATTATAACATTTGATTTGCACATATTGAATGGAAATTATAAACCTAATAAACGTACTCTAGCGGAATATAAACTTAAAGGTTTATCTCTGAGCTAGTTATGCATTTTCCATAAATATTTCAATCAATTCTAAGGCTAATAAACCACGAAAATTTATAATGCCACTTGCTGCTGCTAATCATATAATTAAATAAACATAACCCTGACATTGATATAAAGCATTCACCTCTATAAAAGAACCTCCCCCAACAAAACACAAAACACACAAAAATCCAATGCACACAAACATATTTCGTAGCTAATTCATTTCAATGAAAAATTTCCGCAATTACAAAATATATATGAAAATGTTTGAATTACATTTTGCGCTGTACGCTAAATAAAACATTTTTATCGCAGAAGGGAAGCTGCACAAAACTGTGGCAATTGTTTGGGAGGTGGCAAGGGGGTGAGTGTGGGGTAGGGGGAGTCTGCTAGTCAAGCGGGGGCTGACAGTCAAGCAGACGCCACAGAAAGTACATTAACCCAGGCCTGGCTCTCGGCTGCTGCTGCTGCTGCTGCTGCTGCTGTGGCAGTTGTAGATTGCTTGGGTAAGGCCAAACCCCCCAGAGTACCCAAACCTTGCAAGCCCCTCCCCCTTTCAGTCAGTTGCCAACTGGCGACACCCTTTAGAAACATTTTTACTGCATGTTTCTATATGTGTGTGTGAGTGTGTGTGTGTGTGTATTTGTTACGCTTGTTAATTTACACCAAAGCTTGCAAATATACACAGCGCAGAGCTACAAATGTGCAGGAAATGGCAGGGGCTTCAAGGGGGGGGGCGTGAAAGGGTAAGGGGTTGGGCTACTCGTGGGGTTTAGTTGGGTCGCAACATCACTTAATGAACTGCAAATACATATACACACAACTAAAACACACACATATGTGTGTGTTAGCTTTTAAATGTTTAATTGCATTTATGTATGTATTAGAGATGGTAAAAACATCTACCACAACATCGATTACATCGATAGTTTTAAGCTCGCTATCTAATATATCGAAAAGATTGTGAAATTTTAAAGCAAAAATATCCATGCCAACATCGATTAGTTTTCAAATCCCTTCACTAACGATGTTTTGTTCGATTAAAATGGATATTGACTTTGTTGAATCACAAATGGCAAAAATATCAATTTAAACATCGATTATATCGATAGTTTTGAGCTCGCCATCGAATATATCGAAAAGAGCTTGACATTTGTTTTATTTATGGCAAAAAATATTTGTGAAAAGCGATTATATCCGACAGCTTTCAACTCCATACACTATCGATGATTTATTCGATATATCGATAGTGAAATTAGTACAATTTTTTTTTCTGATATCATATGCTCCTCTATGAGAAAATATATTGAAATTAATTTGATTTCATTAAAATTTTTTATGAAAACATAGCTCTCGTCGTATATCTTGTAATACATATATGTTTCTTGAGCAGATTTTGGTAGCCAAAATAATTGTTAAATAGGCAAATTTGAAATTAATTTTTTGCTAAGTATTTCATAATATATTTGCATTGATTTATTTTAATAAAACGATGTTTTCGCCTATCACTCTCGCAAACTATCGATTTTTAGCCAGCTCTAGCATAACGCTTGCACATTTCGCTCAGTGTATAGGCAGTGCAAAATATATATATATATATATTTATATTCATATTTATAAAAGCGAGCCTAGACGAAACTCTCGGGGCGCAGCATTTTGCTGCATTGGCGCATTTTTCGCATTGCTTCCGTTTTCAATTCACTTTTCATTTGCGAACCTACACACAGAAAATGACACCACCCCCCTAAAAACAAAAAAAAAAAAACGTAAAAAAACCTCCCGCCAAACGTTTGCCGAACTGCGTCGAGTGGTGGTAAAGCGCCAACAACAAGAACAGCAACAACGACAACTGTCTCGCGAGCGTCTCGGCTGCTTTTCTAGTCAACAGCTGCTCCAACCGTATCTACCCCCCTTTCAGCCAACCCCTCGCCATTGCAGCCCCTTAATTCAGCCCCTAGTCACAGTTGCCTTCTAGGCACACATAATTAAAACGTCATCGTCATCGTCGTCGGCAGCAGTCAGCACTTTTTATACACTAATCGTACATAATTTACATTTCTGAGCAGACATTTAAGAACTTATATTCAACTGGATATATGACCTAGTCTGTAGCAGTTAAAACTATGAATCAAATATTTATAATATAATCGATTAGTTTATGAACCTATGTTCAACTGGATATCTGACCTAGTTAGTTAAAACTAAGTATATAAATGGTTATGATATAATCGCTAATCGTAGTAACCCAAAAAGCATCGATATTCAGTACTCAAATTGAACGATTTGAATGTGTTTCTATCTACTACTTTACTATCTAGCAAAAAACCTGTCTTAAGCGAATGACAAATATGAGATCTTCAATCTTAGTCAATCAAACTTAAATTTAGGGAAAAGAATGGACTTAAGTGAAGATTACTAATCGATTATGATATAAGGCACTACTAACATAGAACTAATTAGGTTTACATATACTCACATATATGATGAAAGGCAATCCCAACACATCTTACCCACTAAACACATTGAGTAGATTAAAGATGGAATTGGAATAATAAACTTTATTGTGATTCCGACTAACCATAAAGTAGTTTCTTAGCCCAATTCCGACGGTATCGCAGTTCAAACTACCTTGCTGCTTTCGAATACATTCAAAAGTCCTTGAAACATAATAAATTTGACTTAAATTCCAACTCTAGAAAAGATCCGAACACAAAAGTTTCCAATATTTATGTAATGAAATCACAAAACCTCGTGTTCGATTCCCAGTCAAGAAAATCGTTGAATACTTACAACCCTGTTGGTTTAAATAAGTGACTTTTGTTGTCCAGGCAACAATGATCTCGATTCAGTATATATATTTACAAATATATTTAGAAAAAATTAAAAAAAAATTCTAGATTCAATTAGTTTTCAGTTTTGGTCCAAGAAAGAGCATCATTTGTTCGTCCTGACACAACTTCCGAGCATTCCTAGTTGCTACTTTGCAGCTTCAGTCAAGCTGCCGCCTGAGCACTTGAACAGGTTATAATATCCACCACCACACTTCCACCCAAACCCCTTAAGGTCTATACAAATATAATTTCTCATTTAATGCAGCAAATGAAATTTAAGCAGATCCTCCTGCAAAGTAGGAGCCTTTCACTGCATTCATTTCGCGCAGTGCAGACGCCAACGCAGACACTGCAACTTTTTCGAGTCTCGAGGGAGGGCAAAAAAACACCACCCGACTAACAGTTTTTCCTGCTTTTTTTTGCTGTTAGCTTAACAATTGAGAAATATGCAGGACCTTATGGGCCTAAGTAGATGTTTATTTAAAATATTTAAGGTACGCTGGCATTGAAAACTGTGAAAACTGTGAAAACTGTTCAAATTGAAACTGAAACTTTAAAAGTGCTGCAAAAACATTTAACAAACTAATTTGAATGTCATTTGAAAACATTTCGGTTGGATAATTGAAACAGGTTTCCAAAGGGCAACACTCGATGAATCTCAGAGATAATATACAAAAAAAAAAAAGGAGAAGAGAGCTCAAAAAAAAAATGTAAAACTAATAAATATAGAGCGGGACCCTAACGAACCTTTGCCCCGAGCCGAGAGGGGTTAATGCCAGGACGAGGGCATAGAGCGGAAGGGGAGAGGTAGCAAACTGAGTAAGAGGACGAAGCTGAGAAAAAGTTGCCGACTCACACACAGAACACACACATGCTGGTACGAAAGCAAATAGCAAGCAGACAGGACGAAAACGAGCCTGATGATGAGGATGAGTACGAGGCTGAGGCTGAGGCTCAGGCTCAGGACGAAGCTGAGGCCTGAACTCAGGCAAAACTCAGGCAGACAGTGCAATGTCCCGACGCTGCATTGTGCGCAGCGAGTCCTTACAAGTACACACACATACACACATACGCACGCACAAACATAGAAGGACATGCAGACAGATAGACAGAGAGAGTGTAGTGTAAAAAAGAGACAGACAGCATTTCATCAACGTTGACAAACTCATCGTCATGGCCATCAGGCTGAGTAGTCGTTAACCAACCCGACATTGACACATGATTTTACTCCTTCCTGTCTCCATCTCCGTCTCAGTTCGTAAATCCTTTGCCAACTGCAGGCTCTTCTCTGCTCTGCTCTACTCTGCTTTGCCTTGCCTTGCTGAGCTATGTGTATGTTCCGAGTGTCCTGTCCTGTCCTGTGGCATGCAAATTTGCATGCCACACGCCTTTAATGCCAATTTGAAGCTTACAACTCGCCACTCGCTTTGCTTCAACTCTCTCTAATGCTGTCTCTACCTTTTGCTATCTGAGATACCCTGTAACTATAGGAATGCCTAAAAGGAGGATATTATAGAGTTGATCAAATGTTTGCAACAGCTAAAAGCAGAAATCTTCAAAGTATTTGTATATATATAAATATTTGAAAACAGAAATCCAACTAGTCCACCGGATAGATAAAAAAAAAAACAAATAGTGACATAAATTTTGTTATTTGCATTAAATTATAATTAGGAATGTTCCCATTTCCGCGAACTTTTCATTCCGCATCGTTTGGAATTTCGTTTTCCTGTTTCTGAATGAAATAGATATCATTCGATTCTTTTAACTTCACTTCACTTTCTCAAATGCAAAACGTATAAAACCGCATTTTCCATCAATATTCGGAATTCAGAACAGCTTATCAAGCCTGTTCCAGTTTCTAAGAATTTTAATTTGACTACTTCTCATTCCAACTTTTTAAATCGAATTTTTCATTAATATTCGGATTTCAGAACATTTTCAAAAGCACAACTTTTTAAATCGAATTTTTCATTAATATTCGGATTTCAGAACAGCTACAATTTCCGACCAAATGCTTTGATTGGAATCGAAAATGGGTATATGCTGACTATTGTTGTTATAAGTTTTATAAAACATTTAAGGAGAAGATAAGTGCTTACAGGGTATCTTCTAGTCGCTAATACACTGCCAAAAATTGCGTACATGTTCAGTTCGTAGTAGAATTTATATTTGCATACCAAGTTGCACTGAGTTAATTTTTATCAATTAAACAAGATTGGCATCCTGTGCGAATGGCATTTGGAATCTGGTTAGTTTCAATCTCCCCCCCATTTTGTCTCTCCTGCTTTGCTTTTCCCCCTTTTCGCATAAAGTTTCGTCCTGTTTGGAAGTTTTAAGCTGCTGCCAGTTAAAAGTGAGCATGAAAAGTCATAGAAAAGTCGAAAAATCAACTCACAGTTTGCGGTTTTTCTCAAGTTGGCAAATGTTTCAGAATAAAAACTACAAATGAAATTATATTTGCAAATTTCTAAAGCTTTGATAGAACAACTTAAAGTTTAGCTTAAAAGTTACTTGTAATTTATAGCCTAATATTATGAAACTTGAAATGAATCTTAATTGGCTTTTATTTATAATTCTAAAGTGTTTTAGAAGTCTTGTGTATTGCAGGATATTTGTGGACATTGCATTTATGCAAATTGTTGTCAAGTTTTTATCTTAACTTTGAAAGGTTACATTTCGTCAATGATATATTGCACTTAAGTACAAGTCCGGCTGGTTCAAGGACAACTGTGCCAACACAAAGACTGTACAAGGTGTAGAAATTAAAACTAATAGTCTTAGTAAGGACACTTTTTCAGAACTCTCGTCTAGAGTTTCAACTGTAAATAATTAAGAATATACTAAACAGTTGAGTTCAGTTCATTTAAGACGACCTTTCAACTTCATTCATGTCTGTGTCTAATGAGCCGTGTCCTCGAACGTTTCTAGCTGTGTGTGTGTGTGTGTGTTGTTTGAACGACCCCTGCCCCCCCCCCCCCCCAAAAAAAAGGACATCACGCCATGTGTTAAAATACAACAACAACAATAACAATAACAACACCTTTGACATGTCACAAAATGTGTTTTTAATTTGCCAAACACAGGTGTAAAAAATGTTAAAAGGTTTCTTTCTCAACAAAATGATGATGATTGATATATATTGCGCAATGTGACCACACACGCAACAGAATATGCCACGCCCACACTGAACAGAGAACACAGCCCACAACATACAACACACGGACCACACGCGCCCCACGACGCGTCGCACGTCACGTTTACCTGGCTGTCTGTCGTTTTGTCCCACTGTGCGCTGCTCCCTCGCCTTTCTTATACTCTGTTTTATAAAATGGCAAAAGAGTATACTTTGGTTTGTGCAGTGTTCCAGGTCTGTCTGTCTATTGAAGCCAGAGCAACCAACTTTTGGACAGTTCCGATTTCCACTTTCGGCAACCTTTTGCGGAATCAAAATTTCTTTCAATGTTTAAAGCTTTAATTTTGCGGAATTGAAGAACTCAAATGAATAACTGAACGGTTTTGAGATACAAATCAGTTGAACTATATTGCGACTCAAATACGTGACTACGTTCACGCTTTCATTCCGAGGATTAGTTTAAGAAAACAAAGTCTGACTGAATCAAGAAAACTCCAGTACAGAGTATAACGGCAGTCGGTAAAATTTGCATTCAACTTTCTTAGCTGTATTCAGCTGAAATTTTTAATTGCTGAGCGCGTAGCTCGTTAGCACAAAAGTTGACAAGCAAATTGCAATAATTGAACACAAAAATATATTAATTAATTTCAATATTCTGCGTTGCTGCGTTGCTTTTGTTGCTATTGTTGTTTTTGTTGTTGTTGTTGCTGTGTCTGTGACGCAGTTCTCGTGCTGCTTCTTTTCTCTCCTTCCACTTGCCACTTGCCACTCCCCTACCTTCGCCCTCTACCCAACCGCCCATTAGTGAACGCATCGAGGCGCAGCTTTTATGGCCATCGTATTTAATATGCCAACCTGTCCTACGCCGTATTCTCCCTGGGCTATTTTATTTTTATTTGTCACCTTTGCTGATTTTTATGGTACGCTGTCATTAACGGCATCTTGGGTGGTCCTTGCTACGCCCTTTGTCTAGCCCCCTCCCCCCACCCCCCAATCCCATACACACACACACGCACACACATAGACATTGTTGACCATCTTGTTATTAACGGCCTCTGGTCACATCTAATTAATAACAGCTGACATTTGCGACGGGATAACTTGCCGCCTTCTCGTCTGCCCACCTTTTCCTCTTCCAGCCTTCCATTCCATTCAATTCAAAAGCTCTTTTGATTATTTAGCCTGCAAATGGCAGACTCAAAGTGGATTAACATTGCTTGCGCTTCCAGCCTTCCATTCAATTCAAAGACCCAGCTGATCATGATGTTATAATACAAGGTGGTAAATGTTTCTTTTCTAACTTCTTTGTAGCTTGCTTATTTTTCAGTTTCTCTCTCTCTCTCTCTCTCTCTCTCTCTCTCTCTGAGCAGATGAATGTTGAATGTTCAAAATCAAAGCTTAATATATGAATAGTTTTGAGGTTTTTTTTGTATAAAGTTGAAGCTTAGAGTTGTTCTACTAATTTTATTTAAAAGATCGATTTTGGATATTGTCTAAGCCACATAATTTTGAATCAAAGTCTTTTTATAAACAAGGTGCTATATCCCGGTTTTGTGGGGCTTCAGTTTTTAAAACAGGGCTCCCATAACTTTATCAAAACTCGGCCGATTTCAATGTGCAAAGTCTTTTTGGTATTTTAACAACTAGATTGATTTTGCATTCAAATTTAATTGATTTTCGAAAAGACGTTTAAGTCAACTTTTTGTCTCGAAAATTTACCTTATTCCCTTCTTAAACATTTTAAAAAAAAAATTCTTCAAAAAATAAAATCGCGAAATTGTCTTTTTAAACGATTACTGATACCAAAATTTGTGTAAAAAAATATTTCAAAACTTTTTCTGATTTGATCCATAAATCGTTAAAATATCATGCCAAAATAACAATAGTTTTCGACTGGTTATCTTACTGGTTTTTTTTATCGAAAATTGAATTATTTTATTATTATTATTATTATTATTATTATTATTATTATTATTATTATTATTATTATTATTATTATTATTATTATTATTATTATTATTATTATTATTATTATTATTATTATTATTATTATTATTATTATTATTATTATTATTATTATTATTATTATTATTATTATTATTATTATTATTATTATTATTATTATTATTATTATTATTATTATTATTATTATTATTATTATTATTATTATTATTATTATTATTATTATTATTATTATTATTATTATTATTATTATTATTATTATTATATTATTATTATTTTATAAACTTAAATTCGAAAGACAAAATTCGCCACCTTTTTTATTTCATCTTGATCGCATCTGCAAATAGCTGACTCAAAATGAATAAACACAACTTGCGTTTCTAGTTTTCATACCTTTCCAAGCTGGATAAATTCAAACGGCGCTTCGATCATCCAGCCTGGAAACGGCAGGCGCAAAGTGCAAAGCGAAATTGACAAAAGGCAAAAAACAACAACAAGAAAGACAAAGCAACGCAAGGTGTTTGACAGAGAGAGAGAGGCAAAGAGAACGTATCAGCGTGAGAGCAGCAGAGAGCCATTGTTAGGCGCCTGGAAATGCTTGCAAAAAAAAAGAAGAAGAAAAACGGGAATCAGCATTCAGTTGATCCAGATCATTCAATTAATAGTTTCTATTTATAGTTAATGCGCAATGTAAAGTGTTGAAAAGTTGTTGTGTTGATAATGTGTTTATAAAGTGTTTGCATTTAAAAAAAACTGCGCTAATGAAGCCTTTAATTTGTGTGCACTTCGCAGATGTGTTGGTGTAAATGTGTGTGTGTGTGTGCGTGTGTGTGCAGTGTGTGCAGACACCTGTAAACTTTTTGTGGTTTTTGAAACATTGACATGTGTATGCATGTATGCAAATATGTACATATGCATGTGTGTACGTGTGTGAGTGCAATTGATCAAATAAGCAATGGGCGGCAGAGTTGCGTGCGTGCGAAAGAGTCGGCAAATGCACAAATCAACACAGACAGCGGACAACGACTGCGGTTGCTGCGCTGCTGCTACTGACGCTGCTGCTGCGCTGCTGCTACTGACGCTGCTGCTGCGCTGCTGATGTTGCTGCGCTGCTGCTGCGCTGCTGTTGTTGCTGTTGCTGCTGCTGCTGCGCTGCTTGGTGAGTGTCTCAATTTTACTAATTTGCTTTCTTTTACAGTTATTATTCGTATTAGTTCGGGAAGAATTTGTTTTGCAAAAGATAAAAATGCAATTTTCTTTCCTTTCTTCCAATTTGGAAAGATTGCAAATTTTGACGACTCTTTTGAAAGACTGGAAAGCATTCCGCTGCGGAAGGAAAAGCTTTATTTTGTTTCAATTGAGTAAGAATAAGTCGAATAGTTCTTTGAAAAGTGAAGATATTTAAAAAAAACTTTAATTTCAGTTAAAAATAAAAGTTAAAGGTCAAATTAATCTTGAGGAAATCATGAAAATAGGTTTACTCCGACAAAAAGATACGCGATTTCAATAAATTATTATTTTGTGAAACCGAAAACCTTAAAATTGTTCAATTTGTGGCCTTTTAAAGCTAGAGCAACTAAATTTCGTATACAACTATACGATAGGCAGATGAAGTGGAATTCTGGTATATTGTTGGCATAGTATAATCTTCCCAAATAAAACTTAAAGTTAGTCGTGATTATTACTGAAATCAAGCCGAACTTGTGCTTCAAATTTATGTAGGTACTATATTTGATTTATTGATTTTTCATTCCTATTTCCTAATTTATACTATTTTTTAAGTATTTTTGAAGTATCGCAAAACTGTTTTTCTTGGAAATGCAGCTTTAAAAAAGCTAAATTTATAAATTGGTGTATATACAATACCAACACATATTTATATTTATGAAGCTTTTGATCTTTATGCTTTAGCTTCTCACGATTTTTAGTTGACACAAAAACAAAAGAATGTTTTATATTTTTATATTATATTTGACTTTCTCTACTCCCTCTAGACTATCAAAATTCTTAGCTTTTATTTTACGGTTTGTTTGGGTTTCGCTTTTCGTTTCGCTTCAAGACAAAAGTGCGCCTAAAAATAGACTGGCAAATTTATGCGTTTATTGAAATGTTTGCGTGTGACAGGAAAAACAAGCAACTAAAAGGCAACCAAAGTTAAGATAAAGCAACAAACAACAATTACAACATACAAGTAGAAGAAGAAGCAATCTAAGCAGCACCTGTGGCTAGCAAAAAGTTCAAATTGTAGCTTCTTCTTAACAGCTTATCAGCTTATCAGCTGCCCACGCAATTGTTACTTTATTGTTCAAGGTCAACTTTTGCTGCCATCTCACTCTCCCACTCTTTCGCTCATTTTCTATCTCTTTCTTAGCGCTGCCTTGGTAATTTCTCATTCGTGATTACAGTTTCTGCTGCCGATGGCACAATGACAGGCAAATTATTGTCTGGCTGGACATTGGCTTCCGAAAGGAGGGAGATAGTAAGAAAGAGGGAGAAAGAAGGGGGGGAGCAGCCTTAAGCCTACTGTCTACCTAGTTTAATTAAACTTTGCTTTAATTCATTGCCTCCGGGCTATTTAAAGTACAAAAACAGAAACTTTGGAAACTTTATTAGAAATATCATGATATTCTGAAACTAATAAAATTCAGTTGCAAAATCAACTAAGCGGACGATACAAGACTAAAAAAACGTCTACCGCATGGAAAAAAACTAAGTTTTGGTTGCTTAATATGATATCTGTCTGTCTGTCCATCCGTCTGTCCGTTTATCTGTTCCTGTGCGAACTAGTCTAAGTTTTGAAGCTATCTTGATGAAACATATGCTACTTTTTTCTGCAAACAGTACATACAGTACTTTTCTGCAAAGGTATCTTCAGCACCAATCATTTTTAATTGCCCTTGACTATATAGACACATCGGTAATGTTTGCATTTATGGCATCGAATAAACTTTTTTCTTTACTCGAAATTGATTTAAATTCTGAGTAAATGCATGAATATGTTTACGCACAAGTTTGGAAACTCTGCCATTTCTATTGGCTGATGTTTTTTTTGTTGTTGCTTTTTGGCATAAAAATTATAAAATATGCAAATGCAATGGAGCATTTTTCAAAATCGATATGGAATTGATATTAAAATCTCCGAATTGTATCAGAACTTTCGAAAAGAATGGCTATAATAAGTAAATGAAATACGATTAAAATAAGATAGGCAATATGCAATACAAATAAGAAGATATTGCCTTAGAGTTTAGTCGGGTATTACACCAATCGATTACTAAAACTGTTTGAGAATTGCAATTGACAATATAAAAAATAAACTTTAACTCCTATGTTAGAGTGTCACTCACAGCATTAATTTGCAGATGCAAAGTGTTGCAGCTACAAACACATAAAGAAATACAAAAACAGTTTTGTAAATGTTTTCAAGAATTTCTGAAATTCGCAAAATGTCCTTAAATATTCATGTTTGATAGTAACATAATGCAGTCTCATTTCTCAAACGAGACAAGTACATAAAAACCTGGCTGAAAGCAAAGATACAAATGTTATGTTCAGGCTGCTTTATTCAGGGTACTTGCAACATGAGTTGTCGCCCTGAATCAAGGCAGAGCATATATCATATACTATATGTATACATATATGTATATCTATATATATGACCGACCATTGAAAGGTTCACTTGCAGCGATAAATATTGCAATTCTCACATTCAGATTCAGAGTCAGCGGCTGCTTCAACCAATGTCTTTTCTTATCAATGCTCAGCGACAGCGACATGTTTCTCACGAGAATATAAGAAGAAGCACGAGGCCCAGGACAAAAGTCGTTGCCGCATTTTTGGGTGGCAACAAAAGTTTTATTTATGTGACGCAAAGTTGCCAATCCCCCCCTCCCACCGGCAATTCCGCAGTTGCCCACACAAACCTACAAGCTACAAGTGGCCTGAAAGTCGTGCGAACCAGTTGATATGATTGTGCATATGAAACGCATACTTACGACTATATAACATGCATACATACATACATATATTCTGAACACATACATACATACATGCATAAACATATATTAAATTGAAGGTGGGCGTGTGTCTTCTTGTCAACACACACTTGCCCCAATCCCCAATTCCATTCTCAATTGCCACAGGACCGCATTTATCAATAAGTGTTAATACACTCGAAGAAATTTTCTTGACTTTTTCCAAATTTCACTTTATGCAAGTATATTGTAAATGTTATGTGAGCTCAATCTAATTTATAAATTATCTTAAAAAAATATATCAAAATTAAGTTATTTCAAATTGTTTGTTTGAATTCTTTTCCAAATAGGAGCAAGAATATACAAAAATGTAGCTAAAGAATTTGTTTTTTGAATTCCTTGTGAAATCTGGCAATCCGCACATTCAAAGGTAAAACGTTTGAAAACGTAAAAGATTAACATTTTGAGGAATTCAAAATAGCAATCAATTCTAAGCAAGTATAAAAATATAATTAATGATCATTTTTAGTTTTAAATGTATTAACAATTATTTATAAATTAAAAGAAATACAAAAATTTGTTTTTATGTAAAGTATTGTTATTAGAAAAACATCAAAGAGCTTAATTTGTTGTTGAAATCCATAAGAAGCAACCAATATAAAATTTTGGTAATAGAATAAGAAGTGTCGTTTTTTCGCTGAGTGTAATGTGCTGAAGTTGCAGTTTGGAGTTGAAGTTGGGTTGAAGCTGCGGCTGAATTTGAGGTTGAGGTTGAGGCTGATGCGGAGGCTGCAGTTTCAGCTGGAAATGGAAATGGAGTTGGAGTTGGAGATGGAGCTGGAGATGCCATCAGGCTGGCAGATTGCCGTTGGCGGCAAACAAAGTTTGCGAGTTTGCAGTTTGAGTTTGCAGTTTTCAGTTTTCAGCTTGCAGTTTGCAGTTGACTGTTGCAGTTTCGCAGTTAATGGAGCAGTAGTTCTCACAATGTGCCGTTATCTGGCACTTGCTGGGCGGTTTCATGTTTCACATTTTCATTGTCGTTGGAGGCTGTCAACGAACAACATGAATAATATTGAGTGCGACAAAAATGCAACAACGGATGAAGGCAACAACAACAAACACACAACAAACAACACACAACAAGCGAGTTGAACGTATTTGATGGAATATAGAAACACCCTTTTTTCGAGTTGAACGACCTTTCTCTGCGATTCTCACAAGTTGAACTTAGGCTTGACAATAAATAATAATTGAGTTTTAATTAACTATAGCTAATAACTATTATATCTCTTAGCTGACTTGTAAACAGGGTAAACAAAACTTACAAAATATTGTATAAACTTATAATAAGTTGATTTATTGTATTACGGAAGTAACATTGGCTTGAAATGGAGACATTTTGCAACGATTGACAGCCGTTTCCAGGAAGAAATTTTATAGTATTTGATATTTAAGATGAAATTTCAATATATTTATGATTATATTTCAACATTACTCACGACAATTAAAACCTTTGGCATAAGTTTCTTACCTGCAAATATAAGAAAATACAAAAATGTTTGGATTAATTATTTTGCTTAAAAACTTTAAAGCTTATAAACTAAATTTAAAAAAGCTTCAAAATGTCAAACAGAATATCTTGGATAATGATTTTCTACTCAAAATTCTTTGTCTAAATCAAGCAACAAGCCAAAAATGTTTTTGAAACCAGATATTTGATAATATGATAATTAAATATGCAACATAAAATGATGTTTAGCGAAAATATTTATTTGGCTATTTGAAAAATGTCATTTATGGTTGGCTAAATAAATACAAATAGAAAACTTGTTATGTGTAAAACATTTTGTATTGTTGTTGAGATTGTCATAAAGTTAAATAAATCAAATTAAATGCATATGAGCATATAAATATATTCAAAGTTAAAACGATAAAACGATTTGCAAAACTTTGCGTGATAATTTAACGAATTTAACGATGAATTTTGTGAATCGATGTGGTTTGATAATAATCTTGATAATGACCATAATCATGATAATAATGATGATGAGGCCAATTTGCAATACGAGTGTTCAATGCTGCCTTTAGCTTGAGACGGAGCAGTTCCAAATGAAATTATTCTCAATGTGTTTTCCACATAACGCATAAGCGAATAAACGAATGAATATTTCTTAGTCTCAGTCTGTTTCTCTTTACTTGGACAAAGGAGGAAATCCAGCGGGAAATCAGCTCAACGTACGCTTTTGCCAGACAGAATGGAATGATGCCAACAGCAGCCGTTGTCAATTTTCTGTTTGCGCCATGTTCGATTACTTAAGTTACATTGACACTAGTTTGAAATTAAGCTTAAGTGTAAGCTTAATTGAAGGGAAATTGAAAACGAAGCGCCCGTTCAACTAACAAAGCTGTAAAAAAGGCTTTGAAAGCACATTAGCGCTTTTTATAACGGCTTTAAAGCTCTTTAAAAACTGTTGACTATATTACAGCAAGAAATAAGTCAGAAAAAAAGTCAACTTGACTTGCAAGCGAAATAAAAATAGCTGATAAATCTGAATAAAAGCTTTAATGCGCTTTCAAACGTTTGTTTTTACTCGATTACTTAAGTTACAATGAGAATTACACTCGAGTGTAAGTTAAATCCAAGGCAAATGGAACACAAAGTGCCTGTTTAACTAATATAGCTGTCAAAAAAGGCTTTGCAAGCAACTTTAAGCTTTTTTATGACAGCTTTTATGTACTTTAAAGCTCTTTAAAGACGGATTTTCACATTATAGCAAGAGAATAATCAAGAAAAGTTACTTTGAGCTTCGAGTGAAGATTAAACCAAATTAAATTGAAAACAGAGTTTAGCTAATACAGCTGTAAAAAAGCTTTGAAAGCACATTCAGCTTTTAATTACAGCTTTTAAAAACTGATTATCCAATTTCAGCAAAAAATTAATTTCTACAAAACTAAATTCGATCTGCGAGTGAAGCGTGATGATCCATAGAGCTTTAGTAAGCTCACAATGCTGCAGATATCTGAATAAAAGCTTTAATGTGCTTTCAGCGTTTTTTATTATATTTACAAATGAAAATGAACTCGAATATATCTTTAAGATTATGCCAAAGAAGCTTTATTTAGACAACATTATTCGCCAGTTGGTTAACTTGAAGCACAACGCTTAAGTTCCACTTTCAGCAAGTGTCATTGGGGCCATTGTCATTTGCGGTAAACATTTGTCGAAAAAATATGACATCGCTGCCAATTATTTTTATATATATATATATATGAAATTTTGATGCAATTTTAATTTTATATAATTGTTAAATGCGCGAGAGGCGAAAGGCCACAAAACAAAACGCACACAAAATTGAGACTTGGCAAAATGTAATTTAACTAATTTCATTCAATATAAAATAAATAAAGGTAAGCAGCAACAACAACAACAACAGCAACAATAACAAAATGAACAACAACAACAACAGCTACAATAACAAAATGAACAACAACAACAATTAGTCAGCCAGCCACAAAAAACCTTATAAGCGTGTAATTTAATTTAATGCAGCCAAAAACAAAAATAAAACAAAACAAAACCAACAACAACAACAACAACATGGCGCGTGAATAAATGTGGAAAATGTTGCACAGTTGCAACACCAGCAACAACAACAACAGCAACAACAGCAACAACAGCAACATTAACAACGACAACAAACAATTTGGCTTTTTATGCGATGCAATCGCCAAATCGTTGAACCATTCAGTTCAGTTCGTATATAGAAAGAGGCGTGGCAAATGGGCGGCTTTACTTATATCATACAATTTGTTGGCGCGGCTAATAAAGTTGTTGCTACAACAACAAACACAACAACAACAACAACAATAAATAAGACCCCAACACTGTTGCCAAAAATCAACGTAAAACTAAAAAACAAACAAACAATAAAATATAACGCAGTAAATAAAAAAGAAGACAAACATTGCAACAAAAAGGAAGCGCTAAAATGAGCAGCCAAAAAATAAAAATAAAAAAAATTAATAGGCGTCTTAGTTATTTCACTTGCTATTGTTGTTGTTGTTGCTGTTTTGTGTCTTGGCCAACAATCGGAAGTGCAAAATTAAAAGCCAGACACAGACTCAGACAACAACAAAAAACCTAAAACTAAAACAAAATAAAAAGAATTCAAAGTTGAAGTTGAAGCCAAACTGGGAGTTTGCTTAGCTCTGCAGTATACAGTATTTTGCTTTGAGGAAGTTGGCCTAAAAGCTGGCGCTGTGTTAATCTTTGGGCCACTGAACCCTTACAAGTTCATTTGCTCCTCTTTCGCTCTCTCTGTGTGTTCTGTGTGAAGCTAAAAACATTAGTCAACTTTGCCGCCACTGCAAATCCTTCAAGTTCACTTCTTAGCTAAGTTTGCCAATTACATTTTTACTTAGGCCAAACTTCTAATGAATTAAAGATGAGTCATTAGAAGTGCTCAAATTGAAGCCACAAAATACCGCTTATCTATTTCAGACACTACTCGAAAGTGCCAAATAGCTGTGGGGAAAGCTTTGAAAGCACATGAAAGCTTAAACTTAATTGAAAATTATTCCTGGAGCATAAATTGTAGTGTAATAAGTATTATATTGATTCTTGCCACTTAATTCTATTCAGATAATTTAAAAATAACTGAGTGAAAAAGCTTTGAAAGCACATGAAAGCTTAAACTTAATAGAATATTATTCCTGGATTATAAATTATAGTGTAATAAGTATTATATTGATTCTTCCCACTTAATTCTCTTCAGATAATTTAACAACAAGTGAATGAAAAAGCTTTGAAAGCACATGAAAGCTTAATGGCGAATTAAAGCTTAAAGATAATTGAAAATGATTCTTTAAAGTATACATAATTGTGAATAACTAAAGATGAGTTCCAATTCTTTCCAAGTATTCCTAATCGAATAACTTAATAATTAAACAATAAGTCAATGAAAAAGCTTTCAAAGTTCATTAATGCTTTAAGCTTATCGAACAAAACTTGCAAACTCATTGTTTTCGTTTTTAATCGATACAATTGCCAATTCAAAACTGTAAGAAAGCACATTAATGCTTAAAAGCGAATTACAGCTGAAGTATTATTGAAAGATTGATTATTATATTGAATTTTTTTAAAAAAGTTATAGTTTTATTTGAATGAAGTTGATATAAACTTAAGTTGGGTTGTTACTGCTAAAAATAAATGTCGGAAAAAGCTCTGAAAGCGCATTAAGTTCAAAAGATAGTGTAGCCTCAAAGTTATTGTTATCATTTGCAAGTCATTATAATCTTAAACAACTGCCATTTAGCAGCTTGTGTGAATTGAATTCACAGTCTCTAATTTGTATAGCACCTTCTTAACTGCAAATTGAGTTCACTTTTGTGGGTATTTCCTAGTTTTCGTTTTCGTTTTCGTCAGACTTGGCAGCAACTTGTATGCAATTTGGTTACTGCTAATTGGCCCACACTTGCACTGCAAGCCAAATTTAAATGGCCAGCTACAAGTCGTGCTGGCCAACAATAACATCAACATCAACAGCAACAGCAACTACAACAATAACACCAACAACTTTCAACTGAATGTTAAACACGTGCCTATTAATCAGCCAACCAAATCTCCGACTTGGTCAACTTGCCAGCTACCTTTTTTTTGTTGGTAGTCACATTTGCCTTTGGCAACTCACGACAATTATGCAAAAACAATTTGAAAATAAGCTTCCTTTAGTTCTTCTTTGAAAACCCGTCAGCACATTTTCAAAATTTAAATATTTAAGTTGCTGTGAAAAATGTAAATTTGAAAATTATTTTCATAATGGATAACAGAACATAAATAAAAACTTGTTGACAAGTTAGAAGCAATGCAAAATATAATATTTATGCCAGAACTATCAACTCTTTTCCACAAATCATGCGAAATCGTTTTTCAGAACATCAATTCTTGCGATTTTAAACGTAAACTCCAAAAAAAAAGACTGGTTCTTGTTTCCACTTTGTTTGAGATATTGTAAAAGTAATTCTCACATAAAATGTTCCCATTTCCACTTTTGTCATGTTTTTGCGGATTTAACTCACTTTTTTTATCATGGGTTGAATTGAAATGCCCTTGAAATAGGATTCAATTCACCAGATCAACAGCTATAAAAATATTTGGCATCTTTGAGGAAATTTTAATTCCGCAAAATGCTGCAGAAGTAGAAATCAGAACAGACCCGATACAATTTCCGATACGGAAAGATTTCCTTCCGCAAGACAACTTCTTTCTTTTATTCTGTTTCCATTCTCTTTATGTTGCTTTGGCGCCAGCTGCCTTATTTTGATGACCACGATTGTCTAGTAGATCACAACTTCTTTCTTTTATCCTATTTCCATTCTCTTTATGTTGCTTTGGCGCCAGCTGCCTTATTTTGATGACCACGATTGTCTAGTAGATCACATTTTAATTGTTTTGGCATTGTTTGCACCGATTTGGATTCTACAAAGCTCTAATTGCGATTGTTTTTCGTTATTGTTGTTCTAATTATAACAAATCGCATAAAAAGTGCAATTAGATTGCGCATGCATCAAAAATGCAATATTCAATTTGAAATTGTCATCAATCGTTTTATGTTTTTGTTTCATGCACGTGCAACGCTGACAAATTTCAAATTTGAAAATGGAAATTTGAAATTTTCATTTTTATAGCAGGCCTGGCGATAAAAGCGCATTAAAATGCACATAAATAAATAAATTGCGCTAAAAAACAAAAAACAATTAAATTGTATCGCCTGTCAAATTGACCAGCGACAACAAAAATTTATATATATTTTTTTTATGTTTAATACAAATTTGTAGTTTGTATTTGTGTGCAACGAGGCGAGTGTAACAATTAAAGCGCTTTATTTACACTGCGCAACACAACAAAAATATTTCCACAAACTACAAAATATTTCAACAACAATTTTCCTCATTTTTTTTCTTTTGCACATGTACAAAAATATTTTTCGTTTATTGTTTTGAGAATACCCTTTTACAGAGGGTATGGCTTTTTTGTGATTAAATGTGCAACGCATTAAAGAGTACATATTCGACCTTATGAAATATATATATTCTTGACCAGCATCAACATTCAAGTTGATATATAAAAAAAATATCCATCTGTTAGTCTGCTCTATGCAAATTAGACTCTGTTTGACGCTATGTTGATGAAATGTGAACAGCAACTTCTTTTTTAATGTATATAATATAAAAATAAATTAACATTAATATATTAGTTTTAACATTAATCTTAAAATTCGTGAAGTATTCGTCTTGGAAAGTGAACTTAAACAATCACTTCATTGATGATTTACTGTTTGGAAACATCAATGTTTTATTGAAACTGTAATTTGAACGATTTGCATGAAAAATTAGAAATAAATAAGAATAAAATAAGATATGCAATGGAGTAAATCTCCGAATTGCATGACGGCTTTCAAAGAGAAAAGACAAAAATGTCTGCATGAGCAATTTGAAGCAAATAAGAATAAAATAAGATATACAATATGCACCGGAGTAAATCTCCGAATTATATCACAGCTTTCGAAGAGCAAAGAAATAATGAATAAATGTTTTGCTTGAAATAAATATGAATATAATAACATAAGCAATGTGCAATACAAATAAGAAGATATTGCCTTAGAGTTTAGTCGGGTACTACACCAATCGATTACTAAAACTGTTTGAGAATTGCAATCTAAAAAATGAACCTTAACTCCTATGTTAGAGTGTTACTCACAGCATTAATTTGCAGATACAAAGTGTTGCAGCTACAAACACATAAAGAAATACAAAAACAGTTTTGTAAAGGTTTTCAAGAATTTCTGAAATTTGCAAAATGTCCTTAAATATTCATATTTGATAGTAACATAATTCAGTCTCATTTCTCAAAAGATAGGTTGAAAATAAAGTTTTCATATGAACAACTTATCTTCAAGGGTATCAAATCAAGCGCAGAGCGAAGATAGCTTTTCTTGCTTGCTTTTTATTAATTTTATTTTGGTTTCGTGTGAAAAACAAGCGAAATAAAAATGTGAAATAAAACGTAGTTCGTAGCTGGAAATGTGCCTACAAAGCGACAAGCGAGGAGTGAGAAGCGAGAAGTGAGAAGCAACTGGACGTAAACAAAGTGCGGAAACAATGGGGCTACAGTGGCTGCAAAATGTGCTCGCACAGAGAGAGTAACAGGCGTCGCGTTTGTAGACAGACACTTTTCCGTTTATTGCACTTTTGCCGTGCTGCCCCTCTTCAAAGCCTACCCCCTTCCCCCCTTGCCACCCCTCGCTGCCCACCACTGGTCAGACAATTTGCAGCCTTGTCTGCCAAACTGCCTGCCAAATTTAACCCCAGGCAATTTTTACACACAATTTTTTTTTTTTTTTTAATATTTCTTTCCATTTTTTTTTTTTTAATTTTTTTGTTGGTTGCACATTTTCGTGCCGCACGCCATTTTTGTATTTCTCGCATTTTCCTCTCGCTTTGCCGCAACATTTTTCATAATTCTTGAGGCATTTTGCGCCCGGAATACGAAAAATATAAAAAAAACCGCCAACTTGCAAAAGTTTTTCACTGTGAGGAAATTATATTTTGGCATCGTGTAATAATCTCCTTTTAGCAAAAAAACGTACAAAAATATATTTCATAGTTGCACTTTCTAGACCCCAATCCCCCCTTAACACTCCCTTCCTGCGCCAAGTTACTTGGCCATGTCTCATAAATACTTACAGAGTTGCAAGGGAGAAGCAGAAGAAGAAGCGCACGCGGCCAAAAAACCATCATAAATATGTCTTCGTTGACTTTGTTGTTGTTGTAGAGCCCAAAAGTCTATATCATGTATCTCTATATCAGCCTCAATGTGCATGTGTATATGTGTGTGTGTGTGTGTCTCTCTGTGTGTGTGCCATACATTTTGGGCACAAAATGCTACAAAATCTATGTAATAACTCTGTCGCTGGCAGACGCCGCCAAAGTAGACAAAAAGTTGTGAGAAGTTGTGTTTGTGAACTATATGAACAGCATGGGATGTCGAAGTGACTTTGTCAGACACAGTGGAGCAAAACAGACACTGCACTGTATAATAATCTCTGCTAAGCCTTTCTATGCGCTTCTCAGTTCGACTTTTGAAAGCTCGATGCTAAGATTATAAAGTATTCTTTTTAGATTTTTAGTTTTCTGAAAAGTTTAATCTTTTTTGGGTTTCACTTTCGGTGCGTTTTTGTGGAAATGAATTTACTCTACATTTTTACTTTTAAAGAGATTTTGCGGTTTGAATTCACTTGCTTCCATCTATCGCCATGAAATGATGGATGCAAAAAATTTTTCAATTCTAAAGATTAAAAAAAAAAAATATTGTTAAAAGTAATTATAGAATTAACTTTAATAGATTCAATAACAAAAATATCTAGTTTCTATTCACATTAAAATATTACGAAACTGAGTTTCCCTTAAATGTTCGTATTTTAATTTTTAGAAATACTTTGCGGATTAGCTTCACAGGAAATTGAATAAAGTTTTCTTTCGGATAGGATTCGATTCACTAACTCAAGAACAGTAATGAAATGTTTCATATTTAAAAAAATTCAATTCCGCTGAAAGTGGAAACCGGAACTGACCTAAATATTTCTGAATTTAAGAACCTTTTCTGAAACAAGAATAAAAAGAATTGCTGCAGAAAGTGAAAAAACTGTTTGATTGATCGATATATTAATAGTATTGTATTGTATAATTTGAAAACTTTTGAGCAGCATAATTATACGTTCGTCCCACTGTGCCGCAACGCACAATGGCACAAAGCTGCTGTCTGTGGCAACAAGAATCCACTAGAAACCCGCTAATGGTATATCTTTATGTCTTTATGTCTGCGACACATTGTTATTGCTTAACTTTAAAGAGTTCTCAATAACAACAAGAACAACGATGAAAAAGAGGATATGAACGCCAAAACAAATAGCTAGAAATGATACAAAGTATGCTAATGGGGGGGAGTACGAAACCAATATATTAAAGCCATGCGGTATGCCCTCGAGGGAAAAGAAAGGAACCCGAACCCAAAACCAAAACCAAAACGCCAACTCGGAACTCATTATCAGCTGTGGAAGATCGCACTTTAAAGTCATTGCTCAAATGGGGAATAGGAATCAAAGCCCAAGTCGATAATCGAATCAGTCGCATACAAATTTTAGCTTTGGCACGTGGTAGGCGTGTTTCCCTTAAGCTTTTCCACACTTTTCCACACAGCTTTCCCTTCGATTCCCCTGGCAATTGAATTGCTGATGAGCTGCTTTGGTTTGCTTTGACTTTGACTTTGGCGGCGCCTCCAAAGCGTCATTTGAATTTGAAATGCAGCCACAGGCGATATATAAAATATATATATATGCATATACAATATACAATATATAAAACTGCGTCTTCCAAATGAGATGAAGAACTGACACTGAACTACCTTTCTCACTCCCCCTTCTACTATCTTCAAAGCTCCCCAGGCAGTCGTTCAATTTGAATTTCAAAATTGACGTCATCCACAATGCGCATATGATTTACTTGTTGATTCAAAAAAAAATAAAATAAAGGCGGCCAAAGCCACGCCCACCTCGTCTCGGGCCACATTAGATAAGCAACAACTTGAGGGAATTGCAACTGAGACTTGAGTGTTATATCTGTATGTGTGTCTCTGTGTGTGTGTATGAGTGTGTGCAAAAATGCGACTGTCTAGAAGACGAAATATTTGAAAAAAAAAACAACGCCGAAACTTTAATCCTCTTTTGTGTTGGATGATTTGTTAATCCCTGTTACAATTAAGCTTATTTAAGTGCTTAAAAGCTTTTGAATCGATTAATCAAAAACGTTGACAAGCAAAAGCCAATGCTATGCAGCTTTAAAAAGCTTTAAAATAGATTAATTGTAAGCTCACTCAAAACTGAAAACTTGTGTTCAAATTGCACACAAAAAATTATGAAAAGCTCTGAAGTGTTTGTATTTATTGAACAAAAGTGTTATTAAAAGCTTGCATTGAGCTTTATTGCACTTTCTTAAAACAATTAAGCTCATTAAAAGCAGAAGTTCATCTAACGAAGCTGAATTTTACTGCTGGAAGTGGTTTATAAAAAGTCTTCATCGTTTTAAAACACTTGTAGACAATACAAAGCTTTAAAATTAATTAAGTTTAAGCTCAACAAAAGCTTTAAACTACTTAAAAGCTTGATTGATAAAAAGCCTTAAAATAAATTAGGTTTAAGCTCAGTTAAAGCTTTGAGCTGAATGAAGGTTGATTTAATTTCTCTGAAATATTAATTAATTTCAAAAATGTTTTTAACAGCTTTTATTTTATCTTATTATTAAATATATTTCCTTAAATAAGTTAAGTTTATATTAAAAGCAGAAGTCCGTCTAACGAAGGTGCCAAATAGTCTTTAAGGCTTTACAGCACTTGTATATGATAAGAAGCTTTAAAAAAGATTAAGTGTAAGATCAGCTTAAGCTTATAATGGCTTTAAGCATTTATACAGATTGATTAAATTTGCCTTATAAACTTTGCTTTGGATTAATAACATTCCCTCAAATAAATTAAGCTCATATTAAGAAAGCTTTCCTTACATATACTTTATTAACAAAATATGCCTTTAGCTTAAGGACTTAAGAACAAAGTCTTTGAATTTATAAATTCAATTCAATTCGAACTCAAGTTTGAATACCCCTGCATAAAAAGGGTATCTGCATGGGTATGGAGAGAAAAAAAAACCTCTGTAAAAATACGACAAATATTTGCAGCTCATTTTGAGAATATGGTAAAGCAGCTTTTGTGAATTTGGCGCTTTTGTCGGTTGGACTTTAACGACTTTTATGGCCGACAAATGAATGCAACAAAATTGTGAGACGAAAATTGAAAGAGACAGCAGTGAAACACGTAATTAGCCAAACGAGCCAAAATGGTTAACAGACTTCAGAGTAGGTTGTCAAAAAAAGAAGGGTAGGGTGTTAAAGGGGGGGATTTGGCTGTCAGAAGGGGAGGGGCAGTGTTGAACCCGAAAAGTAAACCCGCCTTAATCGAAAGTGAATTAAAATTGTAACCTTTTGCTTTTAATTGCACAAAAAAACGGTTTTAGAATTTCGATTTAGTTGCGACTTGATCGATTTAATTGGGCGTTAATGAGTTTGTTTGCATTAAGCGTTGCCAATTAAAACCAGATAATATATATATATATATATATCTATATATTATATAGATTGATAGATACTCGTAAATTAAAGTAAGCTGAAAATTTAATTGTGCCCATAAAGAATAGCGAGGCTGGTGCCTTAATTTAGTCTTAATGTGTGTGTTTTAAATGCCTGTTGAAAAAACGAAAGTTTTCCAGTTGAATGACGTTTGCATGTGGCATGAAATGCACTTTTTTCATTTGAATTGCATCTTTGCAACTTGCAACTGACATCTCTTTCATCGCTTCATAAATGGTAAATTGCATAATTAACAGCCTCTCTCTCGTTTTTGGGCTGTGACCTTCATCCAAAAGCTGACAATCTGCACAATGAACTTGGCCGCCAACTCTTGACTTTCTTTTGTGTTCGATCAGGTTTCGTCTACTTCTTCTCCTTCTGCTTTAACAGCTTTGTCTCTCATTCGATTTGCATATTTACATCAATTTGCGTGATAATCATTTAAACTGCCCATCATTTGGTCTCACTTTAGTCTCTATCTTTATCTCCATCCGAGCGATCTCGCTAAACGTAAACCAAACAGTCGAAGAAGCCACACACAGAGTCAAACAATACCACCAAATAGCCACCAAATGGCAAAGCACAAAACCAGTTGTTTAAAGTCCACTTAAATGGATATGTTGGGTATGTTGGTTAAGTTTGAGCTGAAAGCACATTAAAGCAACGGGAACAAAAAAAGCTGACATCAGGCTGAAAGTTCTACGATTTAAATTGTATGCCTATTGAAAAAACAACTTTAAAGCACCTGAAAGCTTTGAAAGCACATTGCTTGATTGCGTTGGCTGGACAAAAAATAAATTCACTTTAGGCTGAAATCTCGATGTACCGAGTTGAATATTAAATATGAATTTATTGAAAAAAGAAACTTGAAAGCACATGCAATCATGATGGATTTGAAAGCACGTTTAAGTTTCAGGCATGCTTAATTTTATTGACTGAACAAATTAAAGTTCACTTTAGGCTGTAAGCTCGATGGAAGGAATACAATTTTAAATATAATTCTATTACAGAAACAATTTTAAAGCACATTATTATCTCGTTTTAACTCATTTAAAAGAGCACGTCAAAGCTTAAGAGCAGATTAATTATATAACCTGAGCAAACCTGGGCTCTTACTTAACGAATTAGCACTTAAAAGGCTGAAAGCTTCTTGGCTTTGAAGCGATACTAAGTAATTATAATTAAGCCAGATCTTTAAATGCACATGAAAGCTTAGAAAGTGGCTAATTTGATCGATGTGATTGAAATAAAAGCTTCTTAGTCTAAAAGCTCATAAAAACCGGCTTAACTTGACACTATTATTCGCTACCTTTGAGTAGTTTCTTTCAATGCTTTGTAGTTCAGCATGATTAATCTATTGATCAAGTGTTACTTTCAGCTGCTGTCATTTGTACTTTAACACAGAACTCTTCTTAGTCGAAAAGCTCAGCTAAACCATCCTTATTTTACCACTATGATTCACTCACTATTAAAAGTTGAGCAACTCTTTCAAAAGCTACATAGTGCAGCATGATTAATCTGCTGATTAAGTGTCACTTTCAGCTGCTGTCATTGGAAATTAAACCCAGAATGCAGAAATGTGAAAAAATGCAACTATTTAATTGATGCCAACAATTCAAGGGTATTTGTTAGACAATCGTTTCTATTTAACTATGCACGACTGTAAACAGTAGCTGATGTTTAGTTGTAGTTGTTGTTGTTGTAGTTGTTGTTGCTGTTGTAGTTGTTGCTGTTGCTGCTGTGATGCGATTGTCGCTACTTTGTCTGTTTGTCTGTTCGTCTGGGGCCAGCTCAATCAACTTGGCAGCAGCAACTATTTTTGGTACGCTGCCAGCAGCAACACTAACAACAACAACAGCAACATAAGCAACACTAACAACAACAACAACAACTGTAACGGCGCCGTCGCATGCCAAAAAGGCTAAAAGTGGCGGCTGCTTTTGACCCACTGACTGACTGACTGATATACAAAAAGTTTGCAGTTTGCAGTTTCGTCGGTTTTGTCGAGTTTTCCAGTTTTTCAGTTTTTCAGTTTTTCAGTTGTGGCAGTTACATTGTTGTTGCTGTTGTTGTTGTTGCACTTGCAGTTTGAAGTTGCGCGTTGGCAAATGCAATTAACTTGTTTAACGTTTTGGGCGCCAGCTGATCTCCGGCAGTGCCACTTGGCATCCAACTACCCCATCCCTCTCCCCCACTTTACCACCACTTTGATAACACTTCACCCCCCCACACAACACTTGTCGGAAAAACTCAATTTCCAAGCGTTTTCAAACTTTTCACTTAAAAGCTTACGCTGCGAACTTTCTGCTACAACTAACATTTTTTCTAAAAATATCCAAAGACAAATTGTTCATCAAAATAATACAATAGTTATCTAAGGTTTTAGAACATTTTAAAACAAAAATTGGTTTCCTTTTTAATTTAATTACAGATCGATCTCTATATAAATAATACCAAATATATATAATTAATAATAATTTAATGTTGAAACTGGAAATAAGTGTGTCTGTTTGAGAGCTTGCTTGAAAATATGTCACCGCTTAAACTGTCCATGCAAGGAATTACACTAAAGCGTTTTACAACACTTAATTATTGCCATTTGAAACACTTGTTTAGTATAAAACTTTGAAATACAAATATCAAAACAAAACTACAAAGACAGGGAATATGTAGAGTTCTTTTCATTTGCATCATTGATAAAAAGTATCCACAAAAAAAAAAGAAAAAAAGCGATTGCGATTTAAGCTACAATAGTAAATTTGGCATATTTTACAGCACCAATTCGTAGCTTAGTTTGATGAAACAAATAGAAACATTGCTATTTCTGTGCAATATAAGACGCATGTTTAAACAATGCAAGCTGCGAAGTTTTTGTCAAACTGTTCAAAAAATATATATCAGTTAAAGCTTGTCAAAGTTGAAAGCATAGAAAAATGTCTGCCACATCAATTTCAATATTTGCATGCAACGAAAAAGCCACAACAAATGACAACAACAACAACAACAACAACAAGAACAACAATATGTCATTTACCGCAAAATGTAAAAGTTTTACAAGCGATTTGAACTTTTTACAAAGCGGGAGACCAAAAAATATGATGTTTTCCCTGCACTGTCTACAATTTCCAATTAATAATTCATAAACATTTGCTCAAAAGTCTACTCGTCTCCTCTTCAGTGTCAAAAAACCAATGTTTTATACTTCACCCTGCTTAGTTTCCCCTCCCCCCCCTTCTTGCCACCACCCTGCCTTGGCCCTTGTCAGAATTGCCAACACTTGTTGTTGCCCAAAGTGTTTTTCTTGGCAATTTGTCTGCTGCATATAAAAACACAACAAAAATACATTTATTTATGCTGCCTTCGTAATTGGGTTACCAGTGGAGCTGCTGACGTTAACGCTGACGTCAACGTCGACCGCAGCAGCAGCAGCAGCAACAGCAGCTGATGTCTGACATGCACAAAAACACAAAACACACAAAGATACAAAACTTTGAGATACTTTTCCAGATGCAGATGCAGATGCCAAGTGAAGTAAGCCTCAACTTTTAGTTTTCTTTTTATTTTTTATTTCCATCTTCTTCATTTTTCAACTCATCTTGGAGTGCAGCATGAATAGCGCTGAATGGCAAATGAGTACTCATACTCGTACTCGTACTCATACTCATACTCGTACTCATACTTTTATTCATACTCGTACTCATACTCGTTTTCATGCTCGTTTTTGTATGCGTAATGGATGATGATGATTCTTTCTACAGCATTATTTATGTGCATTTTTTATGTTGTTTTGTTTTTTTTTTGTTGATTTTTTATGACTTTTGTCGGCCTTAAAAATAGTTTTGTGCATCGTTTTATATGCAGATTTGTGCGGCTTTAGTGTCTTTATATATATATTAACTGAGAGATCGGTTCTATAAATCATTAGCACCGTTGCCAATTAATAAATCAACTTAATCTAATCTTTTGAAACCAATAACCGATATCTTCGTTTTCATAATTATGTCTTGCAAATATTTCAGTTAAATTCATCTTTGAAAACCAAAAGCAAATTATACCAAACATTTTTCTATTCATTATGATTTGTACACTAAATCATAGATGAGATGAGTGTTTTATTATCAAATACTTTAGGGAACTATAAAGCAAATTTAAGCAAATGCTAAACTTAGCTATTACTTAAAGTATTCCCAAAAGTTCTCTTACACTTTTATTTTTGGGCATTAGAATAGTTTCAGTGCTCAGCAAAAATATCAATTTACCTAATTGCCAAAAAGTAGAGCCAGAAAAACACAACTCAGTTCAGCTGAACTGAACTCAACTCAAAAAGCAACTTACCTAAGAAAAACAGAGCTCATGCATAACTCATAAGCATACTCATACTCTTTCTTACACACATTGACTTGGCCTCATTTGTCAGAGAGTGTGTGCGAGAGAGAGAGAGAGAGAGAGAGGGGAGAAAGGGGGGTAGAAAGATTGAATGGGATATGCCTTTTCAATTTTTGCATAATTATGCGACTGACAAACAACAACAATAAACAAAGGAGCAGCTTTGTATGTCAAAGAAAACAAAAGTTACATCAGTTTTGTCAAAACCTTATACATATAATCTAATATATCTCTTATATCTAATATCGAATACCCTCAGAATACTTTTAGTCCAGAAATAGACAATGGGATATTCACCTGTCGAAGTCGACTTCGACGTCAACTCCGTCCACAATGGAGGCTGCAAATGAATAGCCAGGGCATAAATTAGCGTCAAACTGCGAAATTGACTTTCGACACAAATGGGGGGAATTGGGTCGATAGGGAGATGAAAGATGGTTTAAGGGGAGCAAAGGGGGGCAATCGAGGTATTTGGTAGACGTTGTCTTGGCACCTATTTTTTTTTGGTGTCGCCAGCAGGCAACGAGGAAGAGGTAGTAGGTGCCAGTGGGGCATTTTTGGCCCCCAGGTTCCAATTAGGCGCATTTCTAATTGTGTGCAACAGGCACACACTCTCACACACATACACACACAAATATATACACTCGCACGCACACAAGCACACACAGCTCCAGACGATGTCAGACCCGGTTCACTGGCATGGAAAATGACAAGGCAACCAGCCAACTCCCTAGTCAATCAGGTTGTGCTGCCAACTTAGCGGTATTCCCGCTATATTTGGTATTTTTACGGCTAAATTGCTTATGAACATTACTGGCTTTTATTTTAGTGATGTGTGTTCTAGTTAAATAATTTTTTAAAGTCTTTGACTGTTATCTATTTTTGGCAATGAGCCTGTGCCGCCAATTTAGCGGTATTCTCGCTACTTCTGGTCTTTTTTTGCGGCTAAATTGCTTAAAAACATTGCCAACTTTTATTTAGTGATGTGGGTTATATTTATGAGCTTTTCTTAGTCCTACACTATTACCAATTTTTTCGAAGAGTAATGTTAAAAACAGTGGTATTTCTGTCTATATTTCTTATAATACAAAATTGCACAAAAAATGCTCTTCTTTTTGTCTTGCTTAAATATTTAGTTTTAATTAGCAGTTTTCACGCTAAAACTAGAATCTAACTTCTAAAACGTTGGCAACACTGCTAGACAATTCCCCCTCGCCCCCAGCTCTCCTTCTGCTGTCAGTTCCCTGGAGGCTTTTTGTAGCCACAGGCGCTGCTTTTTCATTTGTTGCTTTCTTCTTTTTTTTTTATTGATTTTTCTTGGCATGACTTTAATTTAATTGTTGTCAGCATCTTTGAACTATCTAGCACCCCTCCCCTTTCATCCAATCCCCACCCAACTACAGCCCCACCCATTTGCTCATTTGCCCATTTATGTCAGCTGTCCGGGCGCTAATAAATTAAAAATTTAGAGCGATTATGTGGCTTAACAATCCAAAAAACGATTGATCTATGCCGACCTTAGCGTATGCTATGATTACAAAACTTGTTTCCTGTATTCAGCTTTGATTGAATATCGCGAATCGTGATTTGTGATTTGTGTTTTGTATTTTGTGAATTGTGAATTTAGCTTCGTAGACCGTTTCTTGAACTTGGCTCTCATTTCTGTGGTCATATTTTGTGTTATTATTATTTATCAACTTTTGGCCCAATCACCAACATCTATTGTTGTTGCTGTTATTGTTGTTGTTAGTCTCTTCAAAGCTGACAGCCACGGCACTCTTAAAGTGCCGTTACTCTTTGAGAACCCCTCGGGGGCTTGGCTCTTACTTTTAAGTGTGTCGCTGTTGATTGTTCCATAGCAAAATAACTTGAAATTCTTTATCAAGATTTTGCGTAATGCAATAATTTCAAATTTACCATTGCTGGCTTTCATTCAAAATACCCTGTATTTAACAGGTATAGGGTAAGTACTTGCAATTCTAAAATCTTGGCAAATCTTAATTATACAAAAAGTTTTTTCTTCAGGACTTCCCAGAACTTCTTTTTTGTCTGGATTTGTTCTCTTAAAATTGTGATTATTTTATTTTTTCTACAAAATGTTTAATTTTGATGTTTTTTATTACCAATTCCGATCGAGAAGAAAGTATTTTGCTGTCCTCAAATTCGCAAATTCTTAAACATTGTTTAAGTTAGTTTAAGTTCGTAGAATATGCAGGCTTTTTCTGGATTCCATTTTCGCTAAGATATTGGAAAAGTGAATTTGCCTTAAGTGTTTGTCGATTGAATTCACTTTCTGATTACTGGCCTAATTTCTTTTCGTTTTAAAAATGAGATCAAAACGTTTCCTAATGAAAAGTACTTGGCTATAATCGCTTTTATAAACATAAAATATAAATTTTGTATGTTTCAGATAAACAATTGGAAATATGTATATGTATGAAAAATCTAAATATTTTCAGGTAAGTACAATTTTTATAACTTTTATGAAATGCATTTATTTGAACTTGTTTGTTTTTCAATTCTGCATTTGATTTATTTGAAAAAGGTAGCTTCAGATTGGTGTACAATTATATATATATATATATACAGGGTACTGTCTAGTTGTTCATTTTCGACTAGAGAGCATTCTTAGTTGTGTTTCGTTTTTATCGATTTTTGCTTAGGCCAACATCAACATCAACACCAACCATCAACCACGGTCCAAAAGACAGTTGTAGAAAATTGCTTAAGAATCACGTACGCGGACCATGCCCCGAACGCCCACAAATTGTGTCTAACACCAACTCCAACTCCAAATCCAACTGGCAACACTTGCCTCGTGCTGTGGCATAAATAAGCCAAGGCGAGTCTTAGCCATGGCTCAGTTAAATTGGAAGCCAGTCGAGTGGCCCTGTCAGGTGCAATGAGAGAAAAAACGTAGGAAAAGAAAGAAGAACTCTTGCCACAAATGTCACGTGCAACCAGGGGGAGAGTCTCCAAGTCTCACAGTCTCACAGTCTGAGAGTCTCTTTTCCATCAGTTGTCCATCTGTGGCATAGTTTGTGACTTTTTGGCTTTCGGCTTTTTCCTTTTGTTGCATGAACTAGTTCATTTAAATTGCAATTTGCGTCAATTTCTAGCGCTCCAATTGGCTCATCCACGCAGTTAGCCTTACCCGCAGTTTGAGCTACCTGCTCATTAAGCCATTAACTTTCAACCAAAAACTTGCCAGCTTGCCAATTATGTACAGCAATTTCCAAATCCATTGCACCACCATTCCACCATCATCGCAGTGGTTGCTGCTCAACAAAACGCAACTCGAACCACCAAACAAACGAATAAACCTATAAACGACTTAACAAAACGAATGAACAAACGAATAAGCGACCGAACGAACCACCCACAAAATGTAACTCCAATTTTGTTGCGTGTCGAGACATTTGACATGCCAAATTATCTTTCAAATGTAACACGAGCAAATGTAACAAAAGCAACAAGCTGCACAGACAAAAGTAAGCCAACTTGACTAACAGATACCCTGTAAATACGCTCTAAGCTAAACAAAATAATCTACTTGGTATACGCTTTGCTGTTCCGCTAGTTTGTTTTGTTCATTTGAGCATGCTTAAGCATATTTCTCTTTATGTCTAAAGAACCCTTAATAGTTAGTTAATCAGGTCTGATCCTATTACCGATTCCGTTCGAAATTTGCATTTTTTCAAAACTTTTTGCAGAAGTGAATTTCTTAATACGAATTTTAACAATACAGAAATTCTTATGATTCTTACTCGAATTTGTTGACTTGAAATGATGTCAATAGGGATAAGGATCATCAACAATAATGATAATTATCATCGATAGTTATTATCGATACATAAAGGAGAATTCACTTACGCAATATTTGATCTAAATTTGAAGTCGGAACAGCTCTGATATTTTCTAAGATCGTCGTGCATTCTGACATATCGAATCGAGCAAAATGAGTTATAGCTAGTTAGCTTTTTTTGGACAACACACAACATGCTTATGTTTACAGGGTATTAAACGCAAATACGAAAACAGACATAATTGAAAAGTGATAAATGATCTGGCCTGGTCAACTGCTCGACTGCTCAACTGCTCAGCTGGTTCAGTTTTAGTTATTTGGTTCGAGTTTTGCATATAAATTAGCCTGAAAATGCCATTGAAATTGCAGAATACACTTGTATATAGAGTCTATATAGAGTCTGTACTCCAGAGAGACGAGACAGACAGACAGACAGCTGTACAAATTCTTAAGATGAGATGAGTTGAGACTGAGATTGAGACAACTGATTCTTATAAACTGGGCTAACTGCCTAGCAGCGTTTTGAGGTCAACTAACTGGAGTTAAATGAAATGGAGATCAAGTTTCAGTTTGAGTTTGAATTTGAATTGAAGATGAAGTTGAAGTTGAAGTTGAAGAAGAAGTTGAAGATGACGTTTGAGGCATAATGGGAGCAATGTATCTGGATTATACAATACATAGTATATATAAATCAAAATTGTGGTGACACATGAATAAAACAGAATGCAGCTAAAAACTGCAGTTGCAACTAAGCCCTGCCAAGTAATTAAGTAAAAATAGATGCAAAGACAAGCGTTTCAAAAGACTTGGTGGAACGGGAATTGTTTATGTTTTCAAAATAATGTCTGAAGGCGTTGAATTCTGTGTATGTGTAAATGTGTGTGTGTGTGGGAGGGCTAAAACAAATCCGAAACGAAAAGAAATGAAAATCCCTTTTGATTGTCAAGTTCAGTCTAAAGGGGCAGAGCGGGCAGAGGGGGGTGGCAGAAGGGTGGAGCAACCGGAAGACGGGATATTAGCAAAGCCCTCAAGCGCTCTATTAAAAAATAGAAATGAAAATGCATTTGTTTTTTTTTTTTTTTCTTTTCTGTGGCAGTGCAACTTGGTTTATAATTATAAACAAATGCGCCCACGCTAAAACAAAACTCACACAAAGCTGAGATGAGAGTGAGATTATTTTCCCTTTTCATTTTCCACCACACACCCACCCCTGTTGGAAAATATAGCCCATACTCAGCTCTTGCTACGCCCACACACAAGTTCATTTTGCAAAAGCAGGTATCAATTACAAAGACTCTAATGCGAAAATAACAAGCAAAGAATTACAAATGAGGAAAACAAAATATGACAAGAGACATAATAAGCAAAATAAAGAAACAAAATCTGTAGAAAAAAAAAAGGTTTCCACAACAACAACAACAACAAAAGTGGATAAAGATAAAGAGATACTCGATACAAATGAAGCGCAGCCCAATTCGTGACAAGTTGTGGCAGGTGCACTTGAGGAGAAAGGGAAAGGGAAATAGAAAAGCGGGAAATGAAGTGCACAGAAAAACTACCAAAGAAAAAATGTAAGAAAAAGAAAGCTTGCAAAAAACATAATGGGCTTGGACAGTGATAAATGAATAATAATAGAACTTGGCGTCATAAAAAAGCTCTTTATATGTATGTTTATCAAATATTGTTATCATACAAATATTTATAATGTTCAGTTAGTGTGTTTAGACTCTGCATGTCAAATTGAGCAGTTTTATGATTGAAAGCTTAAGTTGTTATGGCTAGTTAAAAAGTAAAAATAAAGAAAACCTTTACAAACTGTTCTTTTAGGCACGTTAAGCACTTTTTGAAAAGTTAAACAGCTTTGGATTTGATGATTTTTCTTTAAGATGGCCTTGCAATTTTTAGACAATTGATAAGAGCAACCAAAATGTATGACATAAATGAAATTGTTCAATAGATCAATTATACAATGAAACAATCTATGGTAAGTTATGATCAATACCTAAAAATTCAATTTCAACGCATAATTCTTGCAACACATACATTATTCCGTGAAACAATCAAAGTCTTAACCATTTAGATCTTTAGATTTCAGCTGTCCGTTCTTGATTAACATTTCCCTCTTGTGGGGTTACATTTTTCAACACAGAGCTCCCATAACTTTGTCAACACTCGATTGATTCACAATGCGAAATTTCCGTTTGGTCATATTTAAACCTATAATTTGAATTGGCATTTAAATTTCATTAATTTCCGATAATTTTAAAAAAATTTATAAATTTTCGGAAAAATAATATTTCAAAAAATAAAATCGTGAAATTTTATTTTTAAACGTTTGCTGATTCCAAAGTTAGCGTAAAAAAACTATTTTAAAATTTTTTTCTGAGCTAGTTGAAAAATCGGTCATAAATAATGCCAAAATGACAATAATTTTTGACTTGGAAGGCTTCCATGGAACAAGATCTTCCTAAATTTTGAGCTTCCTGAACTTTTTCAAAAATCAACCAATTTCAATGCGCAATGCTTTTTTTGATCATATTTTTTCCAAAAATATTTTCGGAAAAAGGTTGAAAAAATTTTCTGAGTTAGCTTGAATAAATCATAGGAAGGAAGTTCCTTAGAACGAATACTAAATAACGTGTTAATAGCCAACTGTTTTGAAAATCACCTGAGTTTTATTGAGCTCATTATAAAAAATTGTTTAAGAAGTAAGTCAAGCAGAGAGAATTCTTCCCACACTTGCTCAATTGCGTGAAAGAATTGCGATAACGAATTCACTTAACAACAGTTAAAACTTAATAAGTAAAGCTAGTTTCACAGTAGATCGCAAGTGCATGTGACCCCTGCCGACCCCCCTTGGGTATTTTAAGGAGCGCCTGTGGTTCATTGCTTTGCTTGCTTTTATTACAACAACTACAACTGTTGTGGTGCATCCCAAAGTGAACCCAGAGCCAACAAATTGGCAACAACTTCGTCAAATCATCAACGTCGACACAACAGTAATGCGGTGAAATTTGATGAATGTAAAAACGGGCAAAGTTTTGGTGGCAAACTGCAAACTGCAAACTGCAAGCGGCAACATTCGGTGGCAACGTTGCAAACGATGCAATGCACCCATTATAACAATGATCATAACCATAATGATAACGATGATGATGATGCTGACAACGACCACAAAAACCAAAGGAATGCAACAAAATGCAAAGTGTGCCAGACAGAGACAGAGCCAGAGAGAGAGAGAGAGAGAGAAATTTCGAGAAAATTTTTTTGGCGACGGCTCATCAAAAAGGCATCCATCATGATGGCATTTGTCAGGAGGCGCCACATTGCGTCAATCTCTTCAGTTTGAGTTCAGTTCGGGGCAACATCAGCTGCCCCTCAATTGGCCATGTTAGCGGAAATGCAATGCCCTTTTAATGGCTCACACAAACTGCCAATTTCTCTCAGTGTGTGTATGTGTGTGTGTCAATTGTCTGCTAGCGGTGTCAAACTATCGAAATAAAATTGTCAAGAATTAACATTGCCGTATGCTATTTCTTCTATTTGGAGTTCAGAAAAGGCTAACAATTGTTTTTGCTTTCAAAAATTAAAAAAAAATCAGAACAAAAATTTGTATTATTTTGATCGAGAAATCTTTCATAGCGCTCGAAATTTGCTTGAAGAAGTCGTCAGTATCGCAAATGTTGAAGAAAATTCATTTTTTCAAACTTAAATTTAAAAAAAAAAGGTTTTAAAATAGCTACAAAATGTCTTCTATCAAAATTAAACTCGTTTGTAAAATTGTAAAATTCGAACCCCAGTTTTGAAAAAAAGCGTTCTACCAATAAGCAGCTCGTTTGACATACATATCAGAAAAAGCAAGATTAACTTATTATTAAACAAGTAAGAACGTTGCAGTCGGGCTCACCCGACTGCGATATACTCTGTTTTCTGTACGTAAAAATTTTTTTCTCCAATCTATCGAAGAGTTTAAATGGAGTCATACTGCAAAATTTGGGGTTTCTAGCTATAAGGGTGTAGGAGATACAGGTTTAGCTCATTTGCGGGGGTGGTAGTGGGCGTGGCATATTTTTTTTTGGCAGGTCGGTCAAGGGTGTGGTCACTAGTCTTTATGTCAAATTTGGTTACTCTAGCTGTAAAACTGTGGAAGATATAGGTTTTTGCGGTTTGTGGGGGAAGGGGTGGGGGTGGGGGGGAGATCTTGACACTTTGTCTGCCTATGGTATATACCAACATGTATACCAAGTTTGGTTGCTCTAGCTTCAAAATTGTGGAAAAAACCTGCGTTCATACAGACAGACGGACAGACAGACGGACATTTCACAAACCCAATATACTCTTTTTTTCCATTTTGGAAAACAGAGTATAAAAAGTTTTTGTCTTGATTTGTTGTAGATTTCGTTGCATTTAGAGTGTATTTTTCTCTAAGTGTAGCAATATGAATACATCCTTGAATTTTTGTTTACTTTCAATTAAAAACAGAAATGAATCAAAATGAAACAAAAACTTTAAACATTTTGTAATTAAATTAAATATAGTATGCATCTATGAATATAATTTTTATCAGGTTGTTCCGGTTTTTGCGTTCGGTAAGAAATTGTGAAAGTGAATTTTCCTCAATTGTTTCCATTTTTGCATTTGTAAACATTTTGCGAATTTAATTCACTTGATGAAACTAAACATTTTATTCGAGATATTTTCTAAATAAAAATATGGTTGAAAAACTCAAAAAAAAGAGAGTCAAAATATTGTTTTAAAAATAATTTCTTAAAAATTTGTTGGATACTATTCTTTAAGTAGCACTGATCGTTCAGGTTTTTTTGAAAAACTAACAAAACTATCGTTGGTCTTCGATAGTCATATCGATAGTTTTGTTGCCGTCTCTAATGTGTGTGTGTGTGTGTGTGAGACCTACCCGGCTGGTGAGGATCCCTGGCTGAAGCATTTGCCAGCTGCGACAACGGCCGATGTATGAATGTGACGCTGCGGCGGCGTTGGCTGATGATGGGGCGATGAGGTGGCCGAAACGGTGGGCGTGCTCTTTGAGGAGGAGGAGCTGCCTCCGCCTCCGCATCCGCCCACTCCACCACCGCCACTGCCACCGCCGTTTGCCCCTCCGCCGGCCACTTTACGCTTTGGTGACAGCTCCTGGGCTACTCCTGCATTATTCTCGCAGACATTCTCCGTGTTGACGACCTGTTCCAGCATGTGTATCTTTAGCATGATGGTTGTTGTTGTTGCTGCTGGTTTGATTGATGCTTGATTGATAGATTGACTGCTTTGACGTTGTGTTTTGTTTTGTTTTGGATTTTTGATTTGTTTTTTTGGTTTTGTATTTTTGGTTTCAATTTATGTTTTGGTTGCTTTTGGTTAACGCTTTTTGTTTTGTTTTTGTTTAATGTTTTTTTTTTTTGTTCACTTATTCACTTTACGCATTTCTTTCAAAACGTCTGCTGAAGGGGGAAGTTAAAAATTTAAACATCAATTGAATTGTGGTCGATCTTAAAAGTTAATGCTATCAATTTGCGTGCACATCAAGTTAAATCGAAAGTCATAACAAATATAAAAATATATATGGCAGCTATTTCGGAGCATACTGTTCTTTCAATCTTTCATTTTGCCGTTGCTTAATTAAATTTTTGGTCACTTGACCTAAAGTGCGTTTCAATGCTTTTTATGATAATTCCTTTTACGATGCGGCAACCAACTACAACAATTACAACAACAACAACAACAACTTGCTAGTTGGCCAAGCAAGCAACCAACCAACAACAAATCCAATTTCGAGCCCCTCTACATGCTCAGCAGCTGTTCGGTTCGAGCAGGGTTGCCAAAGGCGATAAACTTGACCACAGGCAAAGTACTCGTAAAGCAAAGCAAGAAACGATGAAAGGTAGGTGGAGTAGTAGACAAATGGCAAATGTTACAACTAAGAATGTGACTAGACTAATGACATTTACTATTTGATACTCTGTAAACAGAGAAAAACTCTAAGATTCAGATCACTTTTAGTGGATTTGCCATTTGTGAAGATTTTCATTATTGCTTTAGGTAAATTTATAAAATTATTAGTCGAATACAATTGAATTCAATCCGCTAAATCTTCTGAAACGTGAAAATAGCAACTTTTTAAGCAAATTCACATTTTTCATCATTATTATGGGCAACTTTAGTAAAATGTTGATCAAATGCAAGTGAATTTAAACCGTAAAATCGTGTTAATCGTGAAAATAGTAACTTTAAAGGCAAATTCATTTTCTTTGCATTATTTTTCTGAACAATTTTATGAAATTATTGATTAAATGCAAGTGAATTCAAACTGCAAAATCAAGTGCTAGTGAATTCAAACCGCAAAATCTTTTTAACTGAAAATAAAAATTTATAAAGTAAATTCACTTTTGCAATATGTTAAAAAAAATCTGAAACCGAAACAAGATTTATCAAGTGCTAGTGAATTCAATCCACAAAATCTTCTTGATATTGAAAATAGTTGCTTTTTAGGCAATTTTACTTTAGCAATATTCTAATAAAAGTGGAAACCGAAACAAACCTGTATATGTCTTAAAAAAGCAGGTGAATTCAATCCGAAATTCTTATCAACTGAGAAAACTTGAACTTTTTAGGCAAATTCACATTTACACGGTCTTAACAGTCTTAAAATGCTTTATTAGCCATCTAACTAAGTACAGGGTATATAAAAATATGGAAAAAGATGGAAATTTAATAACTGCGAAAAGAAGTGAGTAGAAAGAGAGTCAAGTTTATGGTTAGGTCGTAAAACTTCATCAAATGTGCTTTGTATAAAACAAAGAAAATCACTCAGGCCCAAATAAAGTGCTTGGAGCATATTAAGAAGTAATGCTGAAAAGCCAATGGCATTGCAATGCATTACTTTTCTTTCTTTCCTTTCCTTTCCTTCCTACGCTTTACTTTTGTCTTCCTACTTCGCTTTGTCCAACGAAGCGTGGAAAAGCGCGTGAAAATGCGTGCAGTATGAGAGAAACGCAAAGGCAAAGAGACAACAGGGAAACGACAACAAACGGGACAAACAACCCGCATATGTGTAAGGCTAGCCTTTGAGGGAGGACAAAAAACACCCAAGCCTAAAGCCTGGAAACGGTGAAGAAAACCATCATAAAAAGCCACTCGAGGCAGCTGTTGTAACTGGGTGGCGGGCATCCCCGCTGAAAGAAAAGTTGACTTGAACCTGCCCCACTGACAATTGGCTTAAGTCTGCAGTGTTGTCCTTACCCAAAAAAGGAGAGCAGAGCGGGAAGGGTGGAAAGCGACTGAAAGGTAATGGCTGCCGGCACGTGTCCAAGTGCCGCCAAGATGATTTATGTTTCATGGCATTGACTGAAGGCATGTGGCAAACTGCTTAACGTCCTTGTCAGGTGGTGTGGTGTGGCATATTCAGTTCGAAAGATGGCTACAACCCTGCCTAAGTGGTTCATTACATTGGGTTTGAGGGGGGGTGCGGAAGGATGCGGAGGGATGCGCAAGGGGCTGTTGAGGCGGTATTAACTTTTTGGTCGCTGCGAGCCATTTAAGAGCTACTTAAATGGATAGCCGGGAGTAATGCAATGGAAATTGGTAGATTATTTCTTTAGCTAGCTTTTACGTTTTGGCCATGACAAGTGCCAATCAGATTATGCTTGCCAAAGGTTCAAAATTAACGTCAGCACTCGACTTAATTGGTTAAGTCAACTCTTAAGCAGTTTGCTAATTAATTAATTGTCATTTAGTGCTCCAGTTAATTGTTTTAGGTTTTAGCTGAAATTCGATTGTGATCTTTGTTTTCGTAAGCACAGATATCCACTTTCGGTTAAATATTTCGAAAGTGAAAAGGTTTCCATTTCACTGTATTTCTACTTTAGTCTGTCTTTCATTTCTTGTGTTCTTTCTATTTTGCATTTGTAAATCTTAGCTTCTAATTCCCAAATCATTTTCTGTTGTTGTCATTTTTGTATCCTTCTTTTTTATCTATACATCTTTCTTAGGTTTTTTCTTTCTATATATTCTTTCTATAAATTTCGTTTTGTAAACCAGATTTGTTGTCCCTTGATTCTCATATAATTTCCCAGTGCTTTATCTTCAACTTTTCTTTAATTTCCTTTAACGTCTGTATTCATTTTTTTCTGGGATATCAACTTTTACTGCTCGCAAGTTTTTCATTTAATATCTTTAATCTTGTTAAGTCACATCATGAAATATTCCTCAATATCCCTTTCTTGAACCTTATCATAATCTAAACTTTACCATAACTCCCTTTATCTTATACCTTTTTCTTAAGCTTGATCTTTTTCGGAATCTCATTTCAGTATTTTTGTTGCCGATCTTATACCTTTTCTTTATGCCTTATCCCATCTTTATCTGTTCTAGCTTATAAAACACATGTTCCATATTTTCTGCCATCTTTTTTTTTATATTTTCTTCCCCTTTTTTTTCTCTCCTTGCCCCATTTATTCATATTTATTGTTTGTCCTTCACTTTTGCTCAACTTAATGCAACACTTTGCCAATTAACAACAGTTATTACATCATTTATCATATATTGTATTGTACATAATGCCAAAAGTTTTACCATGGCCCAAATCGATAAGCCCTCTATCACCCGTCCCGTCACACGCATACAGACACACACGAACACATACCTATATGTATATATAAACCGATTTAAGTTAAATCGCTGGGAAATGATCTAACATAACAAAATTGCCAAAACATAAAAATCATTCGACTTGAATCGAATTAAGCACAATGATTTATTTTTATTTCTTTTTATTATTATTATTTTTGTATTTTTTTTTTTCAGTGCGTTTATTTTGTAGCCGCATTCAACACGCAACTTCCGCTGCAAATTCGTCTTTTCCGCATGCGAAAAGCAAAACAACAACAACAATAACAAACATAAACCACGCTCAGGTGAGAATGATAAAAAGCACATACATACATGATAAATATCGTACACATTTATATATATATATATATATATATATATCATAAAACAAATTTAAGTGAACAAATTCAATTAGCTGGCACAGAAAACAAAAATTGTTATATATGAAAAGCCGACGCATTGGAATCTACCCTTAACACTTAGAATCCCAATTCCCCCACTCTTAAATCTAGCTATATGCAAAAAAATATATAAAATAATCGCATTATGTGCGAGTTTTTTATGGTACTGTAGAAAACTGTAAAGTGAATGGGTGGCAGGGGGGGAAATGGGGCAAAAAGCGGCTAAATGCAATAAAAACGCATATAGAATAATTTATTTAAATCAGCATCCGACCGCCCCCATCAACAACATCAGACGACTACAACGACGACGACGACTTTGACGACCTTTTATGGAGTCGAGCAAAAAAAAAAAAGAAAAAAAAAATAATATTATATATAAGAATTTATAACGATATGTGTACAATTTTAACCCAGTTGCTTGAAAGAAATCAAAAAGAGAGAGACAGGGGTAAAAGCGTGAAGAGCGAGAATTGTAAAAAGTAAAATGTGTGGGCTGATTGCTCAGCTAATTGTGGTTAAAGCTCGAGATTATGAGGCTGATGTTGATGTGATGGAGAGAGGGGTGTATACTATATAGTACTCTTATAGCTTGTAACTGCAAGATTTGCCTTGCACTTGTTATACTACTATATAGTATAACAACTTCTTTGGCATTTTTATTAATGTGTTGTGCTCGGTTTTGATTGAAACTGTTTTTGGATTTTAAGTGATGTCAATGCGGCATTCTCGTCGACAGAGTAGATGCAAAAGGCATTGACAAGTTGAGACAAGAAAAGTACGGAAATGTAATAATCTAATAAGCATGAATTGATTTCTTTATAAGGCAGCTGTAGCTGAGAAAAGCTAAAATATTGTAGTATCCCTGGCATACTTCTCCAGATGTGATAATTAGTATATACTCATATTCACTTGCCAACTCCGAGTTATATAAGGTGGTCATTTTTGGAAAAAATGGGGTTTCAAAATACAGGTAGAACGTAAGCCTTTCAAGTCCAAAATTATTGTCATTTTGGCATGATTTTTGACCAATTTTTGGATCACCTCAGAAAAAGTTTTGAAACTACTTTGTATCTTAATTTCAGTATCAGCAATCGTTTTCAAGTAAAATTTCGTGATTTTATTTTTTGAAAACATTTTTTTCCAAAAATGTATAAATGGGGAGTAAGATCATTTTTCGAAAAAAAAAGTCGACTAAGTTATGGGTAATGAAGATCAACATATGTATTTCAGTATTTTTTTCAAAAAAGTACTATGAAGAAAAGGTATATATAAAAAGTTGAATATTTTTGTTAATTCAATAAACTTAGCTTCATTTCTCTGCAGAACTGTGTTTAGTTTTGACAAGTCTGAGAATAAGCCCAAATATTTTAAATATATACATTTTTCTTGAGTATTTTGATAAGCTACTTTGGTATGAACACCTGGCTTTAAAAGTAGCTACGTTTAAATACATAAATCCTTCTAAATGTGTCTAGCAAAAGTCTCTGCTGGATCATTTTAGAATGAAACTAGTAGCATAAAAAAGCTTTCAAGGTTGCCTTGCTGCCACATTCATTGATGCATGGCCAACAAATGGTCGCTGATAAGATTAGATAAGAGCAAGGTGGAATGGTCAGAGTGGGGCAAAGAGGGGCAGAGCGAAGAGAGACACTCGAGAGACTGTCTCAATTGCCAGATAAATTTACAAAATTCTTGTAACATTACACAAACCAAATGCCGAGACATATTGAGGCTCCTTGTTGTTGTTTAAATTGTTGTTGTTGCTGTTTTGGCAACTGTCGACAGCTGCTGCTGCTGCTGCTGCTCTTGTTGTTGTTGCTGTTTGTGGGCAGGCGTTAACCAAACAACACTGAAAAACAAACCCAACCCAACACAACACAAGCCAACACAACATAACCCAAAGTGAAGTCTTAGACAAAGTCCATGCTCAAGCCAAAAGTGGAAGCCAACATAAAAATTTGTTTACGAAATTTGTCAAGGCATAAATATTTAAACACGTGTAACTGTAACATAACACACAAAGAGAGAGAGAGAGAGAGAGAGAGAGAGAGACAGAGAGAGAGAGAGAACCCCAAAAGAAACAGAACCAACCGAAAACATACAAATAAAAAAAAACAAAACATGAAACAAATTTAAGTAATGTGTAGCAAAGCGTCAAATGTGACCAAGTTAACATGGCCAAATGTAACTTTTCCAAACTGAACACGGAAATGAAAAGCAAAGAAAATGGTTTTGGTTTCAAGCTCTCAAAGAAACCAATTTATTTATGAAAAGAAAAAACAATTGACAAAGAAAACTAAGAACAATAATACTCAAATTAAAAGCAATCAAGCTACAAATTTAATAATTCAAATTAAATCAGACAATGAAATGTAACTATTTTCGAATATTTTTTTGTTTAATTTTTGACTTCATCTTTTCAATAATAGCTATAAGATATTGTTGCCCGATTTTAATCAAACCTAGATCAATTATAAAAAGGTTAATAATACTTCGAATTGCCAAGTACGATTGGCATATCTTTCAAAACAAAAAAGTTTTTCATGCAACAACTCATTTATCAGCAGATTGTTGCTATGGTAGCTATAAGATATAGTTCTTCGATTTTGAAAATAAAAAAAATGATCAGCATAACAAAAACATAGAAAAACAAAGAATAGTTGAATTAAGTTTAGAAAGCTTGAGAAACAAAAAAGTTTTTCATGCAAAAACGAATTTTGCAACCGATTGTTCCTATGGTAACTATGGTAGCTATATGTAGATCTGATTTTGATACAATTTTGTAGAAATGTTACTACTTACACATTGAATTGGTAATTTTAGTTGGGTTAACTTGAAAAACAACATTTTCGACCGATCAACTGTGGCTAAATGTTATAAGTAGTAGGCCGATCTGACCGAATTCAATACTAGGCTTGTCTGTTAATGATGTTCGAGAATAGATATAGTCAATCGGAGATGCTTCTTACGAAATCAACTCACAAAACTAGTATACCCGTTGTAAGAGCATAAAAAACGAAACTTAATGTAAAAGTTAGCAATCTGTAATTCCATTTGATATATGTAGGTATTTATATAAAACTTATATCAAATGTTTTATATGTTTATGTAATTGCGTTTGTTATACTATGATAAACCCCCCCCCCCCCCCCACAACCCTCTCCTACCACCACCCTCTGAGCTGATAAGCAAACCAATTTTGAAAAGTATTTTTATAGTCGTTGCTCGTTTTGCTGACTCAATTTAAGTTGAATTTACTTAGTTGGACTCTGTTTTTGGTTTCTGGTTTTGGGTTTTTGTTTTTGTTTGGGTTTTTGTTTGGGTTTGGGTTGTGGTAACGGTAAAGCTTACGATTTGTGGGTGTTCTCAGTTCTTATAAAGAAATAACCTCAAATGACGTATCGACAGCGACAAAGAAAAGAAAACTAAAAATCTGATTGCGAAATGTTGACGCAACTTTTGGTAGAACAAAGCTATGAGAGCAAGAGTAAACGAGAGAGGAAGAGTGAGAGTAAGAGTGAGAGAGATAGAGAGAGAATGAAAGAGGGCAAACAAATATTTTTGAGCATGTCGAACACTTGACACAGTTATCATCAGCTAATTAGGGCGATAATACCTTATGAAATGTATAAATAAACAATACAAAACAAAAAATTAACATTTGATAAGCCAAATAAGCGAAGATATTTCTTTTTACTCCCTTGTCCCATTAAAAATGGGAAAAAGGGAGCTATAAAGTACTGCAAATGTGTGTAACAGACAGAAGGAGGCATTTCCGACTATAAAACTGTATACATTCTTGATCAGGATCAACAGGCAAGACGAACTAGCCATGTCCGTCTGTCTGTCTGTACGTATAAGCACGCAGATCTCGGAGACTATAAGAGCTAGAGACACCAAACTTGGCATGCAGGTTCCTTTATACCGTACGCAGATCAAGTTTATTTCAAATTTCGGATGCACCCCCCCGCACCCCGGCAAATCGAAAAAACTCCCACGTCCACAATTTTAAAGATAAAGTTTTATTTTTGGTACACATATATGTTGTATCAATGTTGATCAGCTGCGAAATTTCATTTCAAAACGATCGGATAAATAACACCAAAGTTATGGAAGAATCTATTTCCACCGTCTCAGCTGGCAGAAACAACAGTTTGACAGGCACTTAACAAGTTAAGTGCACTGCTTGCTTGTGTTGCCGCTGAACTGCTTGAAATGCAAGTTGGGAGCAGGGAGTCTCGTAGTCGGGCACATTCGACTAGAGCATTCTTATTTGATTACAATGCAGTTTTTGTGGACCTAATATAAAACTTTAAAATATAACTGAAATATTAGATATTTAGATTAAGAAAAACAATTTTAGAAATCAGTTTTCTTTTTAGAGCAATACAAATTTATTTAAAATATAACTTATAGAAATAACAATTGCTTCTCTTAACATACTTTCGGAGTCTTGTTACAAGCAATTTAAATTTCCAAAGAATTTTGTTTTATAAAAAGCAGCTGCTAAGAAAGATTTTCCTTTGAAAACGTAAAAAAGCAGGCACATATGGCAACAGGTTTAATATAATAATAATAAAAAAAGAAACTAATACGCCTGGAACATAATACAAATGTTTACCGAAAATCAATATGACAAATTGTTGCAAAGTAAACTTTTCTTACAGCAGCAACGCAGCAACTGTTTCTAGTCTCATATATCTGAAATTTCACACATTTTACTGACCTTCATTTCGAAGTATTCTCACAAAAACTTAAAGTCAACAGAAGAAAAACACGCATGTCGCATAACTCAAATAAGTTGACCTTCAAGTGTTCAATAATCCCCGAAATATTACAAAAAAAGCACACACAAAAAGAAAAAAAAAGCAAACATATTACATAGAAAATATAAAAATTTCATAAAATATGGTTTTTCACACAAAATGAAAAGAAAATTTTTTTTTTTTTTTGGAGCAAAGTACAAAAACGTATTCCAAGACTTTTGGCACAGGTGTAAACAGCTCGTAAACAAACAACGCACAAAATCCCCCCCCATGCCCCTCCTACCCCCCTCGGAAACTAGAAAACGAAGCCGCTGCCAAAGGCAATTAAAGTAAACATACGAAAAACATACGAAATAACACGCCAGGCGAATATCAAACACAGATTCTTGGATTCTCGCAAGAAGGAAGAGTCACCAAGGCGGTCAGACAATCCTCCCCCCCTGCCCGCTCCCCCCTTAAAACCACTGCCCCGCCCCTTCTAGCATTTGGCAGTGGGCCAACAAACGCGCACGCCCCATAAATTAAACTCGCGTGTGTGTTGTGTCTGCCTGTAAAAAAGAGATGAGCAGAGGGGAGGCTGCACGCGACAGTGGGAAGAGGGACGAGAGACGGGAGACGGGAGACGGGAGACGGGGGGACGAAAGATAAGCGACAGAGCAAAACACATTTGGCAAAACGGTAAATTTGCAGTGGAGCCCAAAAATAAAAAAAAATTATTGAAAAATGTAAAATCAATGCAGGCGAATGACACTACGAAAGCACAGTGGAAAAAGAAGAGAGAGAAAGAGAGATCGAGAGAGAGAGTATCAGATCATTGTCCACACTGATCTATCCCAACTATAATTAAATTAAGTCCAACACTATTTTGCAGCTATAAAAATCAAGAGTTATACGAATTGAAATTCTGGGAAGAGAATTTTGGATGTATTTAGAAGTCAGAAATAAGAAAATAGATAAAGCAAATCGGTTCCGTTCAAACGATCTTATAAGAGTTGAAAATCTTGAATATATTTGGCAACAGAACCGAATCTAGAAATCCGAACTTAAATATTGAAAGAGCAGTTTCTATAGGCTAACCAAGTGCTTAAAGGTATTCCCCATAAAAATAAGATCAGCCTAGACCTAAAAGTTAAATGTCGATAATTTACTATGGATTTAGAAATCTTAGATTATTCCCCATTAAAATCAGATTAGCTTAGATCTGAAAGCTAAGAGTGTTTAATTTACTATAGTTGTAGGAACTTTAGAAGCTAAATACTTTTATTAAAATAAATATTAATCAACTAGAAAAAGTCACTTTTTAAAAATTTCACAGCTCTTCAAGCCTATCAGACCTGTTTCAGTTTCCACTTTCGGCGAATATTTGCGGAATTGAAATGTAAAAATTTCGAAATTTTCCTATTGCATATATATTGAATCTGAAATTGAATCTTATAACAAAGGTAAGTTTATTCAAGTCTTGAACAAATGGAAGTGAATACAATCCGCAAATTCTTAGCAAAAGTGAAAATATTAACATTTAACAGAAAGAGAAATCACTTTTGCAATATCATAACGAATGTGTAAGTGCGAACAAGCTTGTTTATTAATGCAATTTAGCTAATTAATAAAACTAGCTCAAAAAAATGCTGATAAAAATCACTTAAGTTGAAAGAAAGTTCTGAAACTCGCAAAAAAGCAACGTTAAAATTACAATTCAAGTTATTTAAAGTACGACGCAACTAAATCGGTTCAATTTGATTTCCGCGAGCATTGAAAGTGAAGGCAAATCATTTTGCGTGAGTTTCGAAAAAACTTAAAAGCTTAAATATTTAAAAATGTTAAGCATGAATTTGAAACTGAAATAAAAAACTGAACTACAAAGCACAGCAAAGAGAATAAGTTATAAATTACTTTTTGATACTGATTTAATTTTGTGTTTCTGCTCTGCTCTGCTCTCTGCTCTCTGCTCGCTGCTCGCTGCACTTCAACTTCAACTTGAACTTTTGGTTAAAAGCGGCGGCCAAGCAAACCAAAAACAAAAACAAAAGCAAAGACAACAACAACAACAGCAAAATCAAAAGCAAAAAAGCATTGAAAGATGACAAGACAATTGATGGGTGGAATGGAATGAGGAGTGAGAAGAGAAGAGGCAGAGGAGGATAGAGAGGAGGAGAGACATATGCAAAGATAGTGAATGAATGAATGATGGCAGATAAAGTGACCAAAAGCAGCTGTTTCTAGCTGTTGTTGTTGTTGTTGTTGTTGTTGTTGTTGTTGTTGTTAATGTTGTTTGTCTTGTTGTTGTTGCTGTTGTTGTTGCTGTTGCTGCCTGTCAGTTGAAGGCAATTTGCCAGACTGAAGTTCATTTACACGCCAATGGCTAAAGATTGCTCTCTGACGATTGTGCAGCACGTGAATTGTGAATTGTGAATCGAGAATTGTGAATTGAATTGTAAAGTTGGCAGTTCTAATTCCTTTTGCGGACAAGTTCCTTTCGTAAGTTCCTTTCATAAGTTCCTTTCGCAAGTTCCTTTCGTAAGTTCCTTTCATAAGTTCCTTTCGTAAGTTCCTTTCATAAGTTCCTTTCGTAAGTTCCTTTCGTAAGTTCCTTTCCGGCTAAAATTATTAAGCCTTCCTTTAGTTCCTTAAGAATTTAAATGAACTAATCATTCCTTAATTCCTTTCCGAATAAAAGAACTAATTTCTTCTTCAGTTCCTTTCTGGATAAAAGAACAATGGTTTTAAGTTCCTTTAGTTCGTTCATTTATATGCTTTCGCAGATTGTTGTCATATTTCCAATTGTTGAACTTTGAAAAATTGTAAACTTCAATGTTCAACGAACTTCAAAATACGCAAGAAAGCAACTAGTCCAACAAAAGATAAACATAAATGAAAAATTGAGCTTAAAACCGAAAGAAGAAGCAACGAAACGAATTAAAGCAGTTGAAACGAAGATTTAGTTCAATAGTTCATACGAACTAGTTCAGCTCGAATCGAGGCAACTCTGAATTGAATGCAGAAGAACTTGTGAATAATTGATAAGTTTGTCGTTTACCTTTTGCGAAGAACAACAAATAAACAAAGCAACAGGCAGCAGAAGCAAAAAAAAAAAAACAGCAGCAAAAAAAAAGCAAAAGAATTCAAAAAGCATTTCCCAAGCAAATCGCATAAAAAACGCGCAAAAACCTATTGAAAAATTCCAGCTACAAATTTTGGGCGTTGCAGCTGCGGCAACAACAACAACAACAACAACATGAGTGAAAATCCGCCAAAATAAACCAAAAAAAAAACTAAAAAAAAAGCAGCATGCCAATAAATATGCGCAACTTGGAAACACACAAAAACAACAACAAAAAAAGCAACAAAAAAAGCAACGAAAATGAAAACCGGCGGCAAAAACAACAAATATCATGTCAAACCCGTTTAAAAGAAATTCACGTGTGTTGTGAATACTTTGTTGCTGCTGTTGTTGTTGTTGCTTGTTGCTGTTGCTGCCTGCAACAAAAAATGCGCCGCCAGCAATGCATATTAACAACAACAACAACAACAGCAGCAACAACAACAACTCTAACAACAGCAACAAGAACAAGCAAAAGTCGCATTTTAAACGGCACACGAAAAAATGCGTATGGTTTAATTTGCATATTTGCAATACGGAAAAAGGAAATTGGATGTGTGGAAGAAGGGCGAAAGGAGAACGGAGAAAGGAGCAGAGAGAGCTGAAGGGGGGGCTGTAAAGAACAAATCTGCAAGTTGATTGGCCCCACCTTTTTTTGTTTTTTGTTTTCTTTTTTGAAGAGAAAGGTTGCGCATCAACTAATTTTTGATTAAAGCAAACCTTCAACATTGCATTGGAATTCAGTTAAGCGGAAGAAAAAGGTTTTTTGTGACAAGTTGGGATGGAGAACAAGGACAATTTTGGTATTAGAAGGGAAATAAGCAAAGATTTGGAACAATTGATTAACAATTCAACTAAGCATTTGTCTCTTTTGACAATGAAAACACATTTTGATTAGAATTTGTGACAAAAATACAAGTAGAATGCAATTTTTGTCATTCTTACAATTTTCATTTCGATTTTATAGAAGGATTCTTACCAGGATTTTCTATAAGCTATAAATTCAACTTCGGCTTGATAATAAAGCGATTAAGGGGTTGGAAATTAGATTGAGCTGATTTAGGATTGGATAAATTCAAGCCTGTGCTGGTTTCCACTTTCGTCAAAATTGTGCGGAACGTAAATAGCTCTAAGTGTGCAAAGTGTGCTGTTCTACATATCAATTGAATACTATCACAAAGTCAAGCTTTTTTCGTGCTTCATAAAACGCAAGTGAATTCAATCCGCAAAATGTAGTCAAAAAGTGATATTAGAAACATTTCACTTGCAATATCTTAGCGAAAGTGAAAATCAGAACAAGCCTGAACTTATGTTTAAAGAAAGTAAGCCATATGATAAAAAAAATGAAGAAAATTTGTTGAAAAAGCCAAAAGAATTGTTAAAATTGATTAAGAAATTCAAATAAGAATGGATAACTTTTCATAAAGCATAAGTTGATTAAAAACGAAATAAAAAGAAAGCGTTAAATATTTAACATTTGTGTTTTTTAGTGCAAAAAGGTAGAAGGTATTGAATGAAAAGTTGCATGAAGCACACTTTGAAACACGAAAGCATTGTTGAAATTGGCTAAAATTGTAAAGAAAACTTTGGAATTCGGCCAAAAACAAACTAAGCAATTTCAAAAAGTTGCAAAAGAAATGTTTACAAATAGAAAATGTGCTTGTTTTTTGCAACATTTAACTAAGCTTGTCTAGAATGCAACTGTTGAGCTATTGAAAAACTGTTACCTGTTCAAACATCTATTAAAAACAGCTAACATTTCAATTTTGTCACTTGTTGATCAATCCATCTAACGATGCGTTGTAAGAAAACAACCAGTCCATCAATAACCCAATCACATTTATCAAAATTCAATGCGATCAAATCGATGAAATTCCCAAACAACGGCAATAATAAATGAAATAAAAATGACAAAAAATTAAAATCAAAGGAAAGAGAAGACGCAGACGAAGACGAAGACGAAGAAGACAAAGACAAGAAGAAGACGAAGACGAAGACACACGTAATAAACACGCGTGACGCATTTCAATCGAACTGCAACAAAAAAGCAACAAATGACAACAACAACAACAACAAATGACAACCTGAGCCGGTGAATGGCAAATGAGACACGTTGTTGTTATTGTTATTATTGTTGTTGTTGTTGTTGTTGTTTTCTCTCTTCATTTTGTATACCCTTGCAGAGGGTATTATAACTTGGTCTTAATTAACCAAGTGATCCAATAAAATACTATATTATATTTATGCTTGATCAGCATCAACAGACTTGTCGAACTAGCCATTTTTAACTATCCACCTATCTAAGTGTTCTATGTGAACTGGCATCTCTTTAAAGCTATCTTGTTGAAACTTGGCACAGATGCTGCTCTTTGCATCAGGTAGTATATATGTCAGAATCGGCCAGATTGGACCACTAAAACATATAGCTGTCATAGAAATGATCGGTGGAAAAATTTCGTTTTTCAAGATAACTCAAACAAACTTAAAAATGTTGAGATTAAGCTTCATCTAAGCATTTTCACAAAATTTTAATCAAATCGGAAGACTATATGTATATGTGTAGCTGTCATAGGAACAATAGGTTTATAACGGAGTTGTATGAAAAACTCTTTTTTTTTAAGATTACTCAACCAAAATCATTTTTTGCCAAGTTTGATAAAATTTCATCAAAATTGGATCATTATATCTTATATAGCCGCTATTGGTACAATCGGTTGAAAAACGTTTTTATCAATTCTGGGTTTTAGCATGTTCTGCCCATTCTAACCACTTTTTATCAAAGTCTGGCGACTATATCTTATAACTGTCATTGCAATTATCGGTGGAATACTAAGTTTTCATTTAAAAACTTGTTCTGCAAGAGTATATATAAATTCGGCATGCCAAAGTCAACTTTTCTTTCATGTTTTTTTTTACATTTTTCGTATTGTTGCTTGATTGTTGTTGTCTTTTTTTTGGTAGCTGTTAAGTTGATATTTTTTATTGAACAGCTCGCTTGTTTCGTATTTGTTTTTGTTTGTTTATTTATTTTTTTTTTTTTTTTTTTGGTTTTTGCACAATTATTATTGACACTTTTGTAATTTGTTGGTTAATAAAAAATTTCACTCAAAAAAAGCACTTTCGTTTTGCTTTTTTTTTTGTTGTTTGTTGTTTTTACATTCCTTTTCTTTTTGCCGACGCATTCTTTATAAAGACAGACGGCCCTTAAATATCTAAAACTAAAAAAAAAATTGACAACTTTTTTTTAAGAACTTGGCGCAAATTTCACTTTTCAACGTGTGTCGCGTTCAAAAACAAACGCACAACACTTGAAAAACACTCAAACACATTCGCAAAACATTTTGAAAACATTTTGCAAATTCTTTTGCTTTTTTTGGTTTCTTTGCTTTGCTTTGTTTTGTGCTTCTCTGTTGATAACAATGTGCACGCAAATTGACAGTTAAGAAAAATAATAAAAAAAAAGGTTGAAGAATTTTTGAAATTTTTGGAATTTCTGAAATTGTGGAAATTTTACCTCATTTTGGCACAAACACTTTTTTTTTTTTTTTTAAAAAAACAACGCACTTTTTTGAAGAAGAATTTGTCAACTTTTTGTCACTTTTTTGTTGTTGTTTGTTTAAAAATTCGTTCAACGAACTTTGTTGTTGTTTGGTGGTGCTGCTGCGGCTGCTGCTGCTGTTGCTGCTGCTGCTGTCTGCCTGCAACTGTTGCTGCTGCTGCTAATTTGCAAATGATGCGTTGTCATAGCCGTTGCTGCTGCTGCTGTTGCTGATGTTGCCGCGTTGCAACAACAACAATGCACGCATTTTGAACGAGGCAAAAGGCGAAACAACGTTCGGCTAACAACACGACAAGAGGACGACAAATCCGACGCCCACACGAGTCGATTATCAAAACGAAACTGAAATCCCAATTGGACTGCGGCGGCTGCGGCTGCTGCTGCTGCTGCTGCTGTTGTTGCTTGCTGCCCCAACTGCGCCAACTGCGCTGCTTGCTGGCCGAAGCGCACGAAGCTCAGATTTCAAGTTCCACAATTGAGCGGGAGAGCGAGAGAGCGCGCGCGCATAGCTTCCACACAGTTCCAACTGGAATGACAACAACCGTTAAGCGTGGTAGTCTTTCTGTGTGTTTATGTGTGTGTGTGTGAGGCCAGCAGCATTTGCTGTTGCATTTGCATTTGCCTTCTCCCTTCCTCCTGCCCCTCTCTCTGCGTGCTGCCTTTTGTGGGGTACAAGTGTGTTGTGGGTGTTGTTTGTTGCATTTGTTGCTGTTGCTGTTGCTCTTGCTCTTGCTGCACGGGGGCGCAGTTCTTGTTTATTTACATTTACATTTATTTACATTACAAATGCGAGCGATTATTGTCGCCGCGCTGCGCACAGTTTGCGCAAATACAGTTAACGGCCGCTGGCCCGCATTAGCCAAAGCAAACAACAACAATCAGAACAACAACAACAATCATGCCGGCCTCTTCAAAGGCCTCTGCTGCACTGCTCTACTCGGCATGCAATTCTATTTGCATAGCTCTTATTCCTCACTCCACACTTCTCACTCCTCACTCCACGCTCGAGTTTGTCTCCGTTCTGTTCCGTTTCGGTTTCTGTTTCTGTTTGCTGTTTTTGTTGCTATTGTTTGGGGGGCTACCCCAAAAGTATGCAGAAGGCGGCGCACGTTTTGGTTTGCCGCCGCTTTCGTAAAGATAACAAAAACAAACGTTAAGCGACCGGCATGCTTCACCAATACCAATGCAAACGCCAAGCACTGAGCAGAGAGCAGCGCAGTTGGCTTCGCATATGGTTTTGTTATTGGCGCTCTCAGAGAGCGCAAAAAGTTAACACTCGCTCACGCACTGGAACAAAAACATAAACAGTTGTTTTTATACACTGCGCAACGGGAGCATAAGTTGTGGAAGCTAATTGAACAAGTTCTAATATTAAAAGTGATAAAATTATTATAGTTCTGTTATTGTGTGTTAAAAGAGTTTAAACATAAAGTTAAAGCTTTACACTTTCGGCAAGATATTTCGAAAGTGATTTCCTCTTAAATGTTAACAATTTCACTTTTGACAAGATTTTGCGAATTGAACTCACTTATGTTTAATCAAAGATTGAATTAAGTTTGGAATTCAATTTAAGTTAAACGCAAAAAGGATACTTTAAACATTCAAGAAAATATCAATTCCGCAAAATGTTGCCGGGGCAGCAGAAAAGGTCTGGTATATAGGGTAAAGGGTGTTAAATTGATTTGACTACCAAAACAAATTATAATATTATAAATAATAGTAATAAAAATAGTCATTCAGAAAATCATTTTAATTATTTAGTTTTGATATATTGCTGTAGGCTTGAAAAATCGTCTAACATTTTTTGTGGGAATTAAAGAAAAAGTGGCGTTTGCAATTTTATTTTTTATAAAGTCTTTTGTGATGCGTTTCTTTTGATTTTATTAAATATGTGTCATATTTTAATCTTAATAATCTAGTGAATGAGTATGTGAATTTAACGCTAGCGTTATTGATTTTCTACACTGCTCTATATCGGGCCAGATTTTTTCATCTAGATTGTTTTTTGCATTCAAACTTTGATTAATTTCAGCAATTAATTTTTATTCAATGTCTCAATCTGAACTTTGTTTTTATTTTGTTAGTATTGTAAAATTCCATGGCTATTTTCGTTTCGATTCCAGTAGTTCTTAACTTTAAACTGCAAGTGAAACTTAAATTATGTTGATTAGTGTAAAACAGCTACAAGCTCCACCACGCGCAAGCATTGTGGATGCTATTTGTGCCAAGTGTGTGTGTTAGTGTCAGTTATGTGGATACTGGAAGGCAAACTCTGCCTATGCTTATGAGCGATAGCCCCAACACACACACACACACACACACACACAGACGCGCTCTCTTTCTAGTTCACACGCATACGAAACGATTGACATCCACACTGAGAGAGGGAGAGAGAGAACAGCGCACGTTCGTCTGCGTCGGCGTCGTGCACTTGTTCGCTTGCGTTTATCAACAGCCTCGCAAATGTTGTTGTTGGTTGCGGTTGTTGCTGTTGCGGCTGTTGCTGTTGGTCACATATGCAAGCTGTTGTTGTTGTTGCTGACTGATAAAGCAAAGTGGCAGTTTTAAAGTTGCAGCTGATAAGACGAGAGCAGAGACAGCGCAGCAACAGAGCATCTGTGAGATAAATACTGCTTATGCGAAGGGGGGCGGACAAGAACAACAACGACAACAACCAACTGTTGCTGGCATTAGGCCAAAAGCCAACGACAACAACAACAAGAACAACAAACACTATAACAACAACAATAACAACAACATTTAAAAGCAAATATGCATGCCCCAGTTTCGTATGCGGATTCGGATGCAGCTGTATTCATTCGAGCGGCTGCGGGGGGGGCGGTTGTTTGAGGGGGTTTGCGCACGGCTAATATCAAAGCCAATGAACCGACAATAAAATTAACTGTTCTATGTGGCACATAGCCCCTCTCCTGCCCCCTTCACTAGTTGACTCACCTCATTTGTGCCAGCTTGCGCTCATCGTAGCTCTCCAGCCGCTGATACTGCAACACCTGTCGATGGGGCAGCGCTGAACCTGAACCTCCTCCTCCTGCCCCTGCCCCTCCCCCCGAGTGTCGCCGATAATCCGCAAAACTTTCGCTCTTCCGCAAACCCGGAATCTTGCCCGAACTATTTCGCCAGTATTTGATCATGCGATGCAAGGCGGTGGGCGATGCTGTGGCGGGGGAGGAGCTGAAGGAGGAGTTCAAGATTGCCTCACTGTGCGTTGTTGGAGCACCGTGGTCCACCAAAGTCCTGTAGGAACTCATTTGTTGTTCAATTAGCGTATTCGTATTTGTATCTTAAAACGGTTTCTAGACAATATTTTAAACATTCTTCGCGAGTTGCAGCAACAAACTAAACTGTTGCTGAATAAACCCCAAAGACCCCAAAGAAACCCCAAGAAACAGTTCGCAATATTCAGAACGCGAACAATATTATCTCAGAGCACCATTCCGAATGGTATTCGTATTTGTACTGATCGCATTTGTCTCTTTGTGGTTCCATTTCCATTTCCATTTCCATATTCATATTTGATTTCTTCATTTTTCATCTCTTTTTTTTTGTTTTTTATTTTTTGTCTGACACTCTTTGTAGTTTGTTTCTGCTTTCATTGCTCATTTGTTGTATTTTCTTTATGACATTATACGAATATTAATTATATGGTTTTGTGGTTCGCTTTGCTGATAAAAATTGCGTACTTAAATCATTTTAATTGTGTTTACTCAGCAAGTGTATTCGATATACGAGTATAACATTTTACGAGTATTATATATATATATAGTATATATTTTTCAGACTAAGCTTGAGTTATGTTTCTCTGTGGTATTCGTAGAAACAGTTCTGATTAAGTCTGGATTATTGTATAGAGTTTGTAATGCGCTTTAAGAAATATAAACAATAAAATACTTAGCTATAGCTATGGATAAGTAAGCAGAACGTCTGATTTAATATACCATGAGTATTTGTATATGATTTGTGTATGATATTATATTTTTAAGTAGGGGGAATAAGGAAACAAAGGAAGTTCCAAGACTTATTCTGTTCCAGTTTCCACTTTCCTTAAGATATTGCGGAAGTCATTTTTCTTTAAATATTCACTTTTGGTAAGATTTTGAGGATTGAATTCACTTTCATTTGATCACAGATTGAATCATTTAATAAATCAAAACTTCAAATATATAATTTTCTTTTATGTTTTTAGTGTTTAAAATATTTCGATAATTTGAATACCTGTTAAAACATCATTCATTTCAATCACCCTTCATTTTCGCGCAGTGCACTCAACTGCGCTTCTTGCTTTTCCACTGCATTTTCAATTATCTATAGACAAGCAGCGCTGAATTGATAAGCACGCTGACTGCGACAGGGACTGCGATGAGTGCCTCCCATTGTTTGTTGTGGTTGCGGTTGAAGTTGCACGTTGCACGTTGCAACCCCCTTTTTTGCACCTTGCCACACTAAACTAAAATATACTCTGTATATTCGAACCAATCTATTAACACCTACAGCAACTGTCATTCTTTCGTCATCAATCAACGAGCGTTGCCAATCAATCAATTTTCAATACCATATTGACTTTTCAACTTTCCCCCCTCGCACTCCATTTTCACAGGTCATACTTAGCCAGTTAATCAAGGCCTTCAACGGCACCAGTTAAGACCACAAAAACTATTTAATACTCTTGCGTTGAGTTTTATCATTTTGTCAATTTAGTATATTTTTTCATTCAATTATTGTATGGCCGATTTTATGTTACTTTGATAATATAATTAGAGACCCTTATATTTGGTTTCCAAATAATTGAATATTCTCAAAGTCAATTCTTTTTGGATCGCAATGATTATAATCATCGAAAATTGTCGATCATCGATATTTTTCACAAAACATTGCACAAGAAATTTCTTGACTAAGTTAAAGATTTCTAATATTTTGACAAACAAAGAAGAATTATAGAAACTAAATTTATTTTAAATGTTCCCATTTTCACTATTGCCAAGATTTTTTCGGATTGAATTCACTTACCTTTACCTTCAACAATCGAATTAAAATGCTTTTGAGATAGGCTTCAATTCGTATCGAAATTTTTTTACATTTAATTAAATTTAGTTTCCGCAAAATGCTCTCAAAAGTGGAAACCGGAACAAAATTGAATAAAATTAATTGTATTTTACATTGTTTGCATAAATTATTCAAAAAAATTCTATTCTTTTCATGCTAGACGATTAATTGAAACATAATCGATTTTAATTTGGCTAAAATCGTTAATCGATTATTTCCATCTGTAGTACAAAGCCATTTCCATCCGCTGACTTATGGTATTATCTATATCTAATTTTTTTTGTGGTATATCTCAAAAGCAAGTATATCGGACGACGATATCATATCGATAAAGAAGATATCAAAAATATAGATAAACTACTCTCTCTACAGCTTAAGAAATGATAACTATTTGAACATTTTTCAATTAAGACCAGTTGAGAAGGGTATTAAATCTTCGTAATTATGCTCTCAGCTAATAATTTTTGTATTTAGCCAGTTTGACGCAAGTTCTTAGAATTGTGTGGGCGCCTGCCCCCCTTTTATTTCGAACAGGCCACAGCTCTCCCCCCGCTGACCCACTAATTGCAAAAACAAAGCAATGAAACTGAGTGCGAGTATATCGTAATGTTGCTCAATACTCGTAATCAATGCATCAATGCATCAATAAGTCAAGCACTCAGTGTTTAGTTTATGACCGCGATTGGGTCATAACATTGCAGTTTTATAGCTCAAGTTCCCAGTTTTCAGTTTGCAGTCCAGTCCGAGATAATGGCCCAGACTTAAAGGCGTCGTTTATGGGCTGATAATATAAGGGGAGAATATTGCAACGGGGTGAGGGAGAATGTAGAACAAGTTCTGGTTTTGATATTGTGTTGGTTTTTCGAAACAGCTGTTGAATTAGTTTTCCAGTTGAAAACTGACCCAACAACAACTCTCCATTGAGACACTTATCCAAAGATTCAACTAAATGCCACATGGTAATCGAATATATTCGCAAATCAGATAAATCAAACATGGAAAACAAATCGCATGATAAGACCAGGCAGTTAGGCAGACAGGTAGCCAGACTTATAGACAGACAGACAGACAGAGTCTCCTCCACCTGCCGCTATAGTCCAAACCAAATAATATCGCCTCAAATTATATCGCATCCAAATCGTGCAACCAAATCCAAAATCCAAAATCCAAATCCAAATCGCAGCCAGCCATCAAATGTCATTGGAAAATCGCTACTGTAAAGCCGATTGGCGAAAGCTTAGCAAGATTTATAGTGCCATTTCCTCGTAACACGATGAGGACCTGCCCCCTACCGCCACTCCTCGCCTGCCCCCGCTAACCTCACTCAAATACTCCTACCCCAATTAGAGATGCCCAAAGCTGTGATTTTTGTTTCACGGTGATTTCCATTTATAATTCGAAACTGAACCGATTTTGTTTAAAATATATTTTAATTCTTTATTCATATTCAAAATTATATAATTTTAATTTCTCTCAATCTTTTATAAATTACCTTTTTTGAGCTAAAAATGCATCTGTTCCGGCTTCGACTCAACTTATTTTTTACACTTGTTAGTTTTAAGGTTTGATTCCGCCAAATCTTGTTGAAAGTGAAAACCAAAACAGGCTATATATTGTACATCGTTCGTTTTGTGTGTAAACTGGATCATTTTCAAACCTGTTCTATCTAAGATCTTTTGTAGCTAAAGTGATTATTTCATATCTTTAAGTTGGTAATCTATTGTAAAAGTGTTTAAATAACTAAAATGACAACACTTGTTTCTATTTTCTATCATAATCCCATAAAGAACATATTCCATTCAAATATTTTCATATTTCCACCAGCTCTCAAATAATTTCAGTATATTCTCTTATTTTTGTACTTCTTCTTTTTTGTAAAAATTTTTGCTAAATATTAAAATTTATTAAAGTTTTCGATTATTGGGATCATCTTATATTGGACCTCATCTTATTTATGTATATTTTTATTTTTTATAAACATTTTTGCTAAATATTTAAATTTTTATGATTATTAGGATCATCTAATATTTGCATAATTTTATAATTCATAAACATTTTTGGTAAATGTTACAATTTTTCATTTACTTAAGAACTGAATTATGTTTTTCCGGCTATTTGGATCTCATCTTATTTTCGTATATTTTTGTTTTTTATAAACATTTTTGCAAGTTAATTGAATCAGCAAAATCTGATCAAAAGTGTAAATATGCAAAATTGAATGAAAATCGACTTTTGCCAATAGTAAGCTGTGATTTTGTAACTGCTACTTGTGATTTTTAGTCGCGCGAATGACTCGTTACTTTATATAATATGAACTTGATTGGTTTTGTTGAAATAAGTTTGTTGAAAAATGAGTTGTGACAAATAACAGGTGCTTAAATATCGCTCATCTCTAAGGCTCAGCTCAGTCGACCCTGCGTCCCCTCCCTCCCCTTTTAGTCTATGAGCAATGTTGTGTGTTTGTTGTCAAAATTACATTAAAGCGGAAATCGCTCACTCGGCCTGAAACTCTGAAATGACCACAACTGCAGCAGAGGCAGCAGCAGAGACAGCAGCAGAGGCGGAGGCAGAGGCAGAGGCAGCAGCTGCCACTGGTCAAGTCTCACATGACTAAAGAGGGGGTAGGTAGTTGATTTGGGTGCTGTGTGTGGGAGGAGGGAGGGAGGGGGGGGGGGGTCGACTGTGGAGACACGCAACACCCGCGACACTTTTCCTTCGGCGGCGACATAAATCAGGCCAGAGACTTTTGCTGAAACGCGAGACACTTGCATTTGTTGCTTTTGTGGGGGGGAACTTGTCAGAGAGTAACAGTACTCTTACCCCCCTCCCGTCTGCCTCTGCCACTGCCACAACCCCCGCCTTGAAACAGTACTCCTCAACCAATAACTATGCAGTGCGTAGACGTAATATGTGCAGAGCGGTGAGGCACAAAGGGGGGATTGGGTTAGCCAGAAGGCGTCGACGAGACGACGGCACGCGAGCCATGTCTGCCACACTGCCACTGCAACATTTTGATCCACAGTGGTGCACAGTGGTACAGTCAATGGACGGACAACAGACACTAGACATCAGACAGCAGACAGTGGACACTGTCTTTACTTTAATTGACATGTGTTCATTAGGAGAGCTGAACATTATTGCGAGTTGTTACTGTTACTTTGCTTTAGTTACTTTGTTGCAAGTTGGAGAAAGTGTTTTGCAGAAAGGAGTGCGGAAAAGTTTGCTACTAACATAGAGATTGTTATATCTTAGAGAACAGAATCAGCAGTAGAAAAATAATGACTTCAACTCTTCAGTAAATCTTTTATTTCTGCATTTGATTAGATTAATCGTGCTGAATAGTGTAGCTAGAAATATAAACCTTTGATTGAATTATATATAATTAAATGAAGAGAAATATTAGGCAGTGTTTATACTTGGCTTAATCATAAATTTGAGTTTCAACAATTGTTTGGCAGAGTTATGCGCTATATGTATCAATTATGCATAAATTTTACAGTCTTCTGTAGAGCTACTTAAGACTTACAAAGCATAAAATGTTACTTATGCCTAATTTGTGCATATTTATGCATAATTTATGATTTTTATGCACAAAATATGTTTAATAATGCATACTTTTTGCATATCCATGCACAATATCTAATTAATAAAGCACAACTTTTACCAATTAATGCATAATTTATGCTAGCTTATGCACAATTTACACATTTCAATGTACATTTCATGCATAAATAACTTCCAAATTAGAAATTCTTTATAAGTTATTCCAAGTTGGATTTCGTACATAATGTATGCATAAATCATGCAATGCATTCGAGCTTTAAGCTTTAGTTATAATTAAATATAATTATTTGTTGTTTTAGCTTTAACCTTTTAAGCTTTGCTTTTTTTCACTTTAAAAGCGCTTTTCTTTGCTAGATGATCTCTTGGTAAAATATTTAAAAATTGTTTAAAATTAATTGCGCTTTAAGCTCTGTTTATTTGTTGCTAGATTAAGTCCAAGTTGAATATTTAAAGTGCTTTGGAGAAAGATATAATGAACATTGGACACCCAAAATATTATAATTGTTACTCCTGTCAACACTCTAAATGAAATCTTTTAACAGCTGCACTAATTTTGAGATAGCTTTCATTAAGAAAGAACTATTCACATTGATAAGAAATAGATTAAAAATAAGCAACTGGCATTGTTTTAATTCTAAATTTTAGTGTCATGCGCTCAAAGTTGTTTCTTTTCGAGAAATCTCAAAAACGTTTTTGATATCTTCGAGTTTGCTTTGGTCTGACCGCCTTAAAGATATGTTAGAACCCGTTGACATTTGCTTTTGGCCCAGTTTAACATATTCCGGCCCATTCCACAGCTGCTGTTGTTTTTCTTTTCCATGGTTATCAGTTAAAACTATTCGAGTTTAACCTTTGATGGGAATGGGGAGTTTTGTATCATATCGACAAGCTCATCAACCTTTTGACCCCGCTGCTAATTGCCTTTTGAAGGACAAAACGGAAGACAGGCTGGATAGAAGAAGGATCTGTGTGTAATCCAACAGCTGTTTTATCGGCATATTTTTTGTTGTTTTGTTTTTGTTTTTGTGTTTTTTTTGTTTTTGTGTCCTATTGCTGACCTTTTGGCCCCTTGGCCTTTGATAGGCAATTCAACGAAAATACAACGATAAAAGTTATAGGCGCCATAAATTAAAATGCAAATTAAAAAAGTCACCAAAAGGGCGGAAGAGGAGCGAAGTGCAAAGAGAGAAGGGAGCCAGCAAAATAATTATGGCTGCAGAAATAAGAAATTGTAGGAGTAATGTGTCTTTTTTTTATCGTCTTAATTATGGCCAATATTTGGCCAATAAAAAAGTTGACTAAGCCAAGTATGAAAGCAGCAAAGTTGGCCAAGTGTTCGCTCAGTCGACGTCATCAGTTTCTCAACTCCTAAGTTTGCTGCTCATCATACTCTCTTCAAACAATGGCAGAAGGGTATGCTGAGTTTTAACACACTATTCAAGCTAAGGCAAAGAAATTTTGTTAACATTTTTATAAATATAGCCAAAACAGATAAAGCCTATTACTGCTGCTGCCACGCCCACACCCACCCAAAAACACGGTGAGAAGTATTAGGCAGTTGTCTGGCAGTTATGCATAATATTTGTCAATTATGCGTAACACGGCATAAAATATGCACTCTTATGCATAACTTTTTATAACTAACTAAGCAAAAAATGTTACTTATGCAACATTTGAACATAACAATGCATAATTTATGAATTTCTATGCACAATATATGATTAAAAACGCATAATTTTTTGCATATTTTTCCATAATGTCTGATTAATAAAGAACAATTTATACATTATGCACAATTTATGCATAATTTTTGAACTTGTGCATAAATAATGACTATTTTATGCATAAATTATTTTTAAATTGGAAATTCGTGATTATTTATACTAGGTTCAATTTCAAACATAATTTTTGCATAAATCATGCCTTAAATATTTGAATTCAGCATATATTTCTCTCAGTGTATTTACAGACTACACTCCGATTAAAATTAACCACAAACAAATTTAATGATTTGAGAAATATATATTTTTTTGAAAAGTAAATTATAGTGCGTTTTTTTACGATATGATATGATCTTAAAAGATGAACTAAAAACAGAGTATACTGCAGCTGGGAGGTTTTGACTGCAACGTTTTTATTTTTCTACTTTTCGTATTTTGGCCAGCTAAGCGCGAGTTTTGCAGCTGAGGGTAAAAACTTTGCACACGCAAAGTTTTAATTAAAAATTGTGCGTCGCTCAACTTTAAAGACAACAACATGAAGAAGAAGAACAAGAACAAGAACATGTAACAAGAAATGCGAAAATTGCGTGCAATTGCCAAAGGTTTCCCGCCCCTGCGCAGCCCTGTGCAACAAATTAGACAGCCCTGGATTGTGGCACTTGTCAGACGGCGGCGGCGCCTCCAACTGCCGCTAATCCTTGCCCAGCCTGAATCGCAGTCGCAGTCGCAGTCTGCGCCTCTGTCTGCGTTAACGTCTCCGTCTGCGTCTCAGTCACGTCGCCTCAACTCATAAATCTCAAATCAGCTTAAATTTAATTTTTGCGCTTTCCGCTTTGTCTTGGCCAAGTGTCGCAGCCGTCGCTTCAAATCTAGTCAAGAGTTGGGTTGAGCATGGGAGGGGGTGGAGTTGGGCTTTCAAATCCCTATCCGTGTCCGTGTCCGTGTCCCATGTCCTGTGTCCGGCAGCGATTTTGTCTCTTCCTCGTCTTGTCTCGTCTCGTCATCTCATCTCATCTTTTCTATGCCAGCCGCAGCAGCCGTTTAGACTCCATCAAAACTGCCCGCGGCAATAAAACTTTGGCACAGCAACGTTTTTCCACACATTTCTTTGGGTATTTCAATTTGAATGTTACTTTTGCAACGTCGAAAGCAACTTTTAGTTGATTGTCTTTCATTTCTTTCATAGTTTAACAATATTTCTTAACATTCAACAGCTTCATTTTTAAGTGGATTATTTGAATTTATTCTACCATATTATTTCAATTTTTTCTATTGGTTGTATTATTTTATTTGGTTGAAATACTCAAATCTTCTTACTTGATATATCTTTCTCAAATCCATGTAGCTGCATATTTCCTTCCATGTACATGCATTTCTGAAAGCAAACGGGATTTAAATGATTATTTTAGTTTTTAAAACGCAATACTCTCAATCCTGCTTATTTGCATATTTCTTTCTCAAATGCATGCACATGTATTTCTAAAAGAAAATGTACTTTCTTTGCCAAATCAATGTAAACGTATTTCTAAAAGAAAATTATTTTGAATTTTTCTTATTATTTTGACAACGACTTTTTAAAACAGTGCAAATACTGAACGACACAACTCGCAATCCTTTTTAATTGTCCATTTCTTTTTCAAATCCATGTACATGTTATTATAAAAAAATGTTCTTTATTTTTGACTATTTCTTTGAATTTCCGTTTCAAGTCGAGGCATACAAAGTTCGTCTTTCTATTCACTAGAATATTCTAGTTTGTTCATGCTACACTTGGAGGTTGACTAACTGTTGTTGTTGCTTGTCCTGCACCTCCTTCAGCCCCCCCCCCCCCTCTCTCTCTCTGCCTGCCTCCCTCTCCTTCCTTCTTCTGCGCCTGCTGCACGTAATAGGACAACAAAGCACCAAATAAAAGCTTGTTGTTGGGACGTGGGCTTAGTATTTGACTTTGGGCTGTTTGTTCCTTTTGCTTGCCTCAACCCCCCACCCCTTCTGCTCCGCCTCTGTCCATACTGCTTGGTTCCTTTATTGTTGCTAACTGAATCTGAATCTGAGCCATGCCATGAATAATCGTTGTTACAGGTGGTTAGGTTAACTCTTTGCTGCCCCATTTAACGATTACTTATTGAATAGCTAAAAGTTTTTGCTTTAATAATTCACAAGCGTGGCTGACTCATCCATATATCCTTATAGAGAATGTAGAATGTTTAGGCTAACAAATTGCCTGGCCAGCCCACATAGTAATTTCCTTAGTGTCCTTTTGTCAACACATAGCAACAACTAATTACGGCTTTCTCTCTGTCTGTCTGTCTGTCTCTTTGTACTTGGGCAAGGCCTGAAACCGGAGCCTTTAGGACAAGACTTGATGGCTTTTCTTATTTGTGGAACATGCACACGTGCCGCATGTAGCAAATAGACGGTGAGGTGGGGGGGGGGGAAGCTAGAAGAAACTTGTAGAATAGGACACCAAATTAATGAGCTGACACTTGGCACACTTTCCACAAGCACACAGGATAATTATAATGTTGCTACAAGGGAAACAGGACTTCATTTAAACTTAATGCAAACAGTCCAAAAACTACACACGTGCACATAGATTAAAGTACAGTGAAAGTACACTATAACAAATTGTTAGCAAATTTGTTTTAACGAACTTTTTGGTATAAAGAACTTATTAAAAATAGCAGTAAACAGATCTGTTACGATTCCTGAGTTCCAATTAAATGAGTCTTGTTCCTCTTTATGAGCATTTTTTTATATATTTTTACAAAGTTTTTGAAATATCAACTGTTTTTCCATATCGAAATTGTATTCAAATTAGGTAAATTACGATTAACAAAATTTTTGTAATTTGAAACTTTTCAAAATTCAATTTCCTAATACCTTTAAAAAACACTTTTCTTTAAAATTGATTTCTATTAAATCATATTTATTTTGCCAACTTCAAGTTCGTTTTAAAGAAGTTTGCCTGTAAATAGATACCTAAAGACATCAAATACAAATGTTGAGTAGGTGCCTGCGGCAATTAATTAATAGAGTGTCGAGTCGAGTGTGGGTTGCAGGATAAGGATAAGGCAGAGGGAAAGGCAAAGGCATACGCAAAGGCTCGCAGGATAAGCAGCTGGGCAGTTTAGTTCAGTTTGGGTTCAGATCAGATCGGTTCGGAATGGTTTGGTTCGGTTCGGTTCGGTTCAGCGAGGGTGCCAAAAAGGAAACGCATTTAAATTTACAAATAAAAAATTGTCAAACGCTTGCAACGCCTACACATGACAACAACAAGGATAGGAAAAGTGCTTAGTCCTTTATCTAAGGATCGTCGCAAATGTTGCGTAACTAAGTGCACAAGGCAACAACACACACAAACACACACAGGACTCTCTATTGCTACCTGGTAAGATTTTTAATTGTTGCGCTCGTTGTTTGTTGTCCTGGCTCTGCCTGCCACTCGAGTATCCTGCTCGCCTTATCCTTAATTGAGCTGTTGGCACAAAAAAAATGAATTTCTGTGTCTCGTGGCAGACACCATTTTTGACACTTTAACACACAAATTTAAATGCTCAACAGCCAAAACAATTTCTTTTGTATTACAGACCGAACACCGCCCCCGCCCCCGCCTCCGCCCCTGCTCCGCCGAACCCCAACAACAATTGAAGCGTGTTGAGAACAAGGACAATTGAGTTATGAGTTGTGTGTAAATGACTTTTGGAGTGAAGTGCATCGCCACAGGAGGAGGAGGAGCTGGCAGAAGAACGCTCTGATCCACTTGGGTAAGTTCTAAAAGTCACTTTTCTATCTAGATCTGATAAAGCAGCACATTTGTAGTTGTCAAATTCAGAAATTCTATAAATTAAATGCCAAAAGATCAGATGTTAATGCACAATTTTAAAATATTTAGATTTGAAAATAAGTAAGAAAAGTTGTCTTCGGTGTGACGAACATACATATATTTACACTTTCAGAAATGTTGCTCAATTTCGACCGATTGTACCTATGACAGCTATAAAGTATAGTTATCGATTTTGATAAAATTTGGTTAGCATGACGAAAACATACAAATATTTCAACCGATTGTTCCTATGGCAAGGGTACACCAAATAAGAAAAGAAGGTAAACAAAATCTTCTTAGAACACATCTCAACTGCTGAACAAAGCTAAAGAAAATTCACAATGAAACTGTTGGAATCAAAGCAGGCCACGCTATCACTCTACCATAAGAGTTGAAGTATTTTTTTGTCGATTGTCGTTTAGAATTCCCAAACAGTTTTAGCAATCGCTTGGTTTAGTGCCCGACTAAACCCTCAGGCAATATCTTCTTATTTGTATTGCATACTGCATATCTTATTTTATTCATAATTATTTCAGCAAAACCGGTGCATATTGTATATCTTATTTTATTTATTTATTTCTAATTTCTCATGCAAAACCAGCGAAATATTTAAATTTACTTATATCGTTTCTTTTCGAAAGTTCTGATACAACTCGGAGATTTTACTATCAATTCCATATCGATTTTGAAAAATGCTCCATTGCATTTGCATATTTTATATTTATATGCCAAAAAGAACCAAAAACATCAATCAATAGAAATGGCAGTGTTTCCAGACTTTTATATACTCTATTTGGTTAAACATTTGATAATCGGCAAAGTAAACGTATAACACAAAAAAAGTAGAGAATCATAAATTTATTTAAATAATTTCAATGCTTGAAAAAATATACTCCATACATTTTGCATATAGCTTAATACTGCGAAATTGAAGATTATAAAAGAAACTCAAAAAATTAGGCAGAAATTAATAAAATATTTAATTTCAAAGTCGAGCTCAACTTTTGTTAAATTGGCAATTTAATAAGCTTTTGAAGAATTGAATTGAAGTTCAAGTGCTTTTCAAAGCGAACCCGAAATCAATTGCGTATTGAACAAGTTTTTGGCCCTGAAAAAGTTTTGTTGGTAAAAAGAGGGGGCTTCAACGTTTGTTAAGCGCTTATAGTTTGTAGAGTAGGGTAAAGGGGTGAATAGGGTTTCGAGGGGGCGGTGGCTTTGTCAAGTGCGTTCAAAGAAAATCAATAAAAAGTGCAGTGCAATGGCCACAATTAAATCAGCTTGATCAGCAGTGGTTAGGAAAGGGGGGAGTTGAGAGAAAGAGAGAGGGGAGTGCTTTGTATAAGAAGCGCAATTTGCGCAAAATAAAGTCAATTAACAGAGTCACCTATCCATGGGGGGGGGGGGTAAGTGGGGTAAAGAAGCAGCTGGAATTGTCGTTAGACCTGCAACTGCAGCTGCTCTGCACACTCCCCCTCACCCTTTGCCTTTGCCTTTCCCACTCTATGCCTAGTTATATATATATTTTTTTCATTTCCCTTTGCCTTATTCAATGACATTTCGCAGCAAGAAAACCAAATAGCTGTCCAAATACTGAATGAAATGAATAGAATGAATGGGTATTTTTTGGCTTAAATGAATGAATGTTGAATGGAAAAACCATTTCCTGGCAATTGTCACGTGCTGACTTTTTCAACTTTTCCTACTTTTCCTTTTATTGCCTAAAATGCAATTGAAATTTGCACGTTTCATGCCGGAATCCTGCAAATTGTAATGAGTGAACGAGACAGCAGCTATTACTGCTTCTCTCTCTGTCATTCTCTCTTTGGCTTAGTGATTCATCTAAGTTGTCTTCGCACCTTGTGGCAGGTCATAAAAGTGTTCATCCTGACAATCAAAGTGAGTCACGAGCTCACGAACTGTGACATAACTTAAATGTGGCCACTATTCAAATAAAGATACAGCTAAAGATATAGATACAAATACAAATACAAATACAGCTAAAGATACAGCTACACTTAGAGATACAATTACAGAAGCCAGAAAGTAACTTTTGAGACAAACTTTTTTTTGGCATTATTAATACTTCATCAAGTTTGTCAACAGCCGCGGCATACAAAATCTCTCTGTGTCATCTAACCCACTTCTCTTCTCTCGTAGAGACACCCCCTATATAGTATGTCACGCAGCAAAGGCAAAAGTTGTTTACAAGAAAGTCGACGACGCTGACAATTTCATTGTCCGCCCGCACTACCAATGTAATAACTGTGAAAAACAATTCAATTTCCGTGAATAACAACAAAACTAAAAACATGTCGGAATATTTTCGTCGGTAGTGCTTGACTAACAGAAACCCTGTATGCAATTTTCGAACTTAATAACATTAAAACATGAATTAAATAAAAATCGAGTTACTTGTTTCCTTGGGCCAAATAGTTCAAGCCTTTTCACTTGAAAGCGTGAACAGTTGGTGGAACAACTTGACAGCTTAATTGCATTACTTGCTAGCGCAAAGCAAGCCAGTAAGCTTCAAGGCAAGTAAGCAAGTGCAACTGACACAATTAAATCAAGTATTTAATGCATTTGAATTCTCAATCAACTTGCGAGTCTAGTTTTAGTTTCTTGCCTGTCTAAGCCAAGGAATTCAAGCTTTTTGGCATCACTTTAAGGTTTGCAACTTGGTGGAATAACTTGAATGCTTCAAGATTTACATGCAAGTACGAGTGCAAAAAGATACAAGCTAATAGAGTTTCAAGCCAAGTAAGCAAGTGCAAATGACTTGAAAGTAATGCTTAATGCTTAAACTTTACAGAGTTGAAATAATTTAAAAGCTTAAAGGCTTATTTGCAAGTGCAAATGTACAAAGATACAAGTTTATAGAGTCTCAAGCCAAGTAAGCAAGTGCCAATGACTTGCAAGTAACTTGCAAATGATAAAACTTAATAGAGATGAAATAATTTAAAAGCTTAAAGGCTTATTTGCAAGTGCAAATCCGCAAAGATACAAGCTTATAAAGTCTCAAACCAAGTAAGTAAATGCAAATGACTTGCAAGTAACTTGCAAATGACACAACTTAATAAAGACTTTTGGGGCACTTTAATGTGCGCAGGGTATAAAGAAAAACATCAGAAGCAGCAGCAGCAGCAGAGGAAGCAGAGAGAAATAGCAGCAGAGGAAGCAGCAACAGCGACGCCAACTACATAACTGTAAATGGTTGCCAAAGGATGCGTGTGGTTGGCTCTGCTCGAATGACCCAAATCCAGCTCAATGTGGAATATCAAATAAAAGGCGAGAACGACAACAAAAACGAGAACAACGACGACGACGATGGTCATAAAAGTAGCATCACATTCGAAAGCTGGGGACAAATCAGTTGAGCAAATAATAAAAACCACTCACATCCTGACCAAGGACTCAGACCAACCCCGCCGACTCCCTCTCCGCCCCTCCAATACCACCTCTGACCCATCGAGCCATCGACTGCTCCACACACTATCTGTGAATGTCTCGACTCGGATTCATAAATAAAACAAAGTGGCGCCAAAATGACGCGGCTACCAATGTCTCCCCTTCTCCCTCTACCTCTCCCTCTCGCGCTCGCTCTTCTCAGTTGCGGGTGGCGCCCCACATTCCACTTTGCCTTTGTCTGCAACTCGCCCCCGGCTCTCTCTCAGCCAAACTATTTGTTATTCATTGGCTTCGCATGGCGCTCACTTTACGCATTGTCCTCTATTTCCCGTCTCCTACACCCTCCCCCTTTCCACCCTTCCCTCTCGCACACCCTCACACTCTTTTCTAGTCTTTGCAGATTGTGCAACTTCTTTTCATATCGATTTTCTAGTTACATTTGTCTGGCTTTTGGGTCGAGCATAAAAAGCAACCAGTTGCTTTTTCTCCTCCTTCTCCTCTTTCTACTCCTCCCTCTTCCGCACATGTCTCTGCTTTCTGTTCTGTTCTGTTTTGTTGTGCTCTGTTCCTGAAAGGGCTCTGAAAAGGCTTTTGCGTTAACAATGCAACCAGAAAACAGCAACAAAATTTCTCGGTAATTGCCAATGCTCTTTTCTAGAGCTTCATAACTCTTTCATAAGTTACATTTCGTTTCCAGGAATTCAAAATACAACATTCGTTTGAACAAACTTTTTCTTATACACTTTTCTTAAAAATTAGTAGAGCAAAGTTTTTTGTCCTTCAAGAATTCTTTAAGAATTTCTTCTTATGCTTTTCATAATTAGTTTAACATGAATTTTTACTTGCATAAACTTGGGTTCTAGAACAGCAAACAGCTGAAAGGCATTATTTGAATTCTTCGAATTTGTCTTCCATTTCAGAACTTTGCTTTAAATATTTCAAGAATTTCATTTTTAATGTTTATTTTTATGTGTATATTGTAGTTCAAGTAAAAGCAGTTTAGTATTCTGAGCAAACTTTAACTAGGCAAAGATGCGATGCATTGAAGACAATGTCAATATGGAGGTGATGCATCGAAAGCAATGTCACATCGAACCAGGCCGATAAAGAAAATTCACAATGAAACTGTTGGAATCAAAGCAGGCCACGCTATCACTCTATCATAAGAGTTGAAGTTTTTTTTTGTCGATTGTCGTTTAGAATTCCCAACCAGTTTTAGCCAATCGCTTGGTTTAATGCTCGACTAAACCCTCAGGCAATATCTTCTTATTTGTATTGCATATTGCATATCTTATTTTATTCATATTTATTTTAGCAAAACCGGTGCATATTGTATATCTTATTTTATTTATTTATTTCTAATTTCTCATGCAAAACAAGCGAAATATTTAAATTTACTTATATCGTTTCTTTTCGAAAGTTCTGATACAACTCAATTCCATATCGATTTTGAAAAATGCTCCATTGCATTTGCATATTTTATATTTATATGCCAAAAAGAAACAAAAACATCAGTCAATAGAAATGGCAGAGTTTGCAGACTTTTGCGCAAACATATTTATGCGTTGATTCAGAATCTAAATCAATTTTCGGGCGAAGAAAAAGGTTTATTCGATGCTATAATGCGAACATTACCGATGTGTCTATATAGTCAAGGGTAATTAAATGAGATACACATCTTACAACATAGTTTATATACCATATAGTGGTATAGATTGCCTAAATCTTGTTTTGTAGCATAGTTAAAGATCTATTGATTTTATTTCAATGTAAAACCACAATGTTAATCCTGATTATTTGATGATATACTTAATATTTACATATAGTTTGTTAATGTCCCGTTAGAACAAACTCTTTCCTTTTCTTGAATTTATTTTAAAGTGAAAACCAGAATGTTAATCCTAATTTACATTTTAAATTTACCAGATGACCTAGAGTATAGAAAGAAGAGCACTTGAAATCGTATATTAGCATATGGCATTGTGCTTGCTGTTTAGGTAAAAGGGCGGGGAGTGGTGGGGGTGGGGGTGGTTGTGGGGGCTGGGGTTTAGGGCTGTGTGTGGTATATGTTGCATAGCTAGTGTCAGTGGCATTCTGTGCTCATTTGCAGTCAGCGGCACGTGTCTATGCTTGTTTGGGGGCAGGAGGAAGAGAAGGAGTCGGCTCCTAATCGGAACAGCATTTGCAAAAGGGACTCTTTGTGGCTAGTTGCTGCTCCTAATTTCCACAATGCACGAGTTGTGGTCGCCATCTGCAAATGCCACTCGGAAGCAGCTGGCAACAAGTCGGGTGGCAAGCTGATAGTCTGATAGCATCCATGTTGCAATGTTGCATGTGGCAGAGGCACAGACAGAGGGGCAGAGACAGAGAGGCAGATATGCAAATCAAATGGCCGTTTAAAGGGCATTCGAATCGATTGAATTGTTCGAAATATTCGTCCTTCATCCTGCCATTAGGCATCAAATTATGCATGCCCACTCGCCATGTGACAAACATGAAACATCAAGCATCCTTATGCCATATACCCCTCCCCTCCCCCCTCTCGTTTTCTCCCCTCTCTCCACTCTTTACACTCTCCCTACGCATATATCATTATAACATTTAAGAGGCAAATGCTAAAAATGCGCTTTTTGCCATTAAAATTTATGGGCATAGCCCTGATGGGTGGGAAAGGGAAAGCGAAGGGGAAGGGGCTAAGCTAAAAGTGTGCCAACTAATGTGTGTGTGTGTGTGTTTGTGTGTGTGTGTTTGCAGTTATGCAAAATCCATTATTGGTGGTTGAGTGTGTGTGTGTGTGTGTATGTATGTCTGTACGACAGGATATGCATTTCGGAGGGTGCAGCATGCAAATTTCTATTCACATTTTTTTTGCAATTTAATTTTTTGCATACCCTGCGAATATCTATTTTATGCAAAAGGTATTGATGTTTAACTCTAGCCTTACAGCAAAGAGATGCTACACTTACATTCAGAAAACAAAAACTACAATTTTAAGAATCACTAAAAAAACTAAAGAAAAGTTTAATGAAATCATTTTCAAAATGTAAGAAAAAGTAGAAACGCTTAAAACCTACTTTTTGGCGATTTTAATATTTTAAAAAACTGAAAATGAGCCTGTTTCTGTTTCCGATTCCGATCAAACCTTAAGAAACTAGTATTATTAGCGTTTCTGAATTTCGAATATCTTTGGGAATGAAATAAGCAGTTATCTTTAATAATGAAGAATGATTGAAAACTATTCAAATTGAAAAGAAAATGGGAACAGGCCTGATAAGTTCAGTATGAAAGACGTTTTTTGAAATAATATGCAGTATTTAGGATTTCGAAATGTATATTTCTCGTATATAAAACTCTGATCAAATTTGAGTTATATATATTGATATATTGATAAAATTCAAAGCTTGCGCTCAAATTGATTTATAATCTCTCTGTAGTACCTTTCAGGTATTCAAACATTAGAGGGTATCATGCCATCGAGTGCATAATTAGTTAATATTTTTTGGGTACTTTTTTTTTTGTGCCTGTTGAGATAATTAAATTGAATGCCGCTAAAAGCAAATAAATAATGTCACATTTTTTTGTATGTTGATTGTTGTTGCTGTTGTTTCGCGCTAATAGGCAAATCGTGTTAGAGATGGGGAGGGGTGTGGGAAGGGGGAATTTGGCTGCTTGCTGCACAATTATCGATAATATTCGACTGGGAATGATGCTGATGAAGTGCGTCTCGGTCTCGGTCTCGGTCTCGTTCTGAGTCTGAATCTCGTTCTCGTGTTGCACTTAAGTAGCTGCCACAAATTGATTTCATGCTGCGAACCCATTGCTTGTTGGCCGTGCTCTACTTTTGCTTGCTGATTTCTTTGCCTTTCAACCCCTCTTGCACTCTTTGCTCTTCCCACTTCCACCTAAGCAAGCTAACAATGCGAGGCACGAAATGTCGAAGGACGAAGGATGTGCGGCTTGGCTCCGCACAATTGCACCGAAGGAAAGCAAGAAACTGGGCAGAAAGAAAATCATAAATTCTTGCTTTCTCTGTCCTTCCCACTGGCAGCAGTTAGTGTTACCTTTCCATATGCTTTTCAACACACACACACACACACAACACACAACACACAACTCATCCGAAATTCGGCAGGCGCTTTTCTATTTCACTTTTTGTTTAGTTTTCCTTGCGCTTTGTTTTGTTTGTTTATTTGGCTTAGTGGCTGGCGTTTTAGTTATTCTTTTCGTCAGTCTTTTTTTCCACCTCTTTTTTTCTTTTTTGGTGGAAAATGAATTTTCCATTGCATTGTTTGCGCCTTAACGTGCGCAACCCTTTCGGTCCGACTCTGGGAAAATATTACAAACCCATAGGCAGCCCATTGTGTCAGTGAGAGTGTTAACAGTTTAAAGACTGCAACGATTCTCAGTTTCGTTTCTCCTTCTATTTAGAGAGCCAAAGAATAAAAGTAAAAAATACACAAAATTGTGAGAATTTGCACAATTAGAGCGTGTTGAGTGTTCGTCCTAGGGGGAGAATAACGCATACAAGCCATACAGATGCTTAAAAGACCATTTCAAACATGGCCCCCTGCTTGAAGGCAATCGACTTCCTTAAACTGGCTAAGTACTAAGATAGTGTGCGAAATGTAACCACATGGGAACGTTGTAGTGCATTAGAAAATATTAAATCTTTGCCGTTTTTAAAAGCACTTCTTCTTGTGCAAATAATACAAATGTGGCATAAAAGCTACAGGCTGATTAGTTATTTGCAGAATAGGTAATTCTTAAGTCTCAACTAAATTGTGTTGCACTCTAATTAGAGATGTAACAGTTTCTGCTAGTTTCCTATATTATCTAAATCGGGTCCCTGCTCGGGCGCCACTGGGTCTATGCTTGGGTGCTACTGTACTTGAATATTGGTCTATGCTGTCATATTCATGATTATTTTCAATATTTTATTCCATTTTTATATGTATTTCTTACCTCGGGTCCCTGCTCGGGCGCCACTGGGTCAATGCACAGATGCTGCTTCTTATTGCATATTGGTCTATATTGTTTTACTGATGGAATGTTTAAATATTCGTATAATTATTTCGTACTCTGTTCCATGTACAGTTAACTCGGGTCCCTACTCGGGCGCCACTTATGCTCTCATATTGACTTTGAATTGAGATAAACTTGTGAATTTTACATTGCTATAAATTCAAAAATTGCCATCAATGCAAAATACTCACATTAGTTAAACCATTATCTATGCTATGCCAACACTTTATCTATATACTTAAATAGCTTCGCCACACGTTTATCAATCTAAGTAGCTTCCCATTTACACATGCACATTTGTTACTCTTGCCACATTATCATCATGGTTTGTAACAAGTTAGAGTAGGTGGGGTTAAACCCACCTTAGTGGTGCACCTAATGGACCATCAGTCAACCAATCAATCAATCTGCAAAACGACGCCAGTGGCAATCATTTGAATATGTAATCGCAGACGCTAATCGTGGCTGCAAATCAAATTGTGACTGCGACTTGTCGTTTGCCAGAGATATGCAAAATAGTTAGCTAGTTCAACCAAAAACTGGGCAACTGGGGAAACTAATGGCAACCGGTTAATTAAAAAATATACAACGCTAGCCACAGTGGAACAACTTAATGAAGTGCAAGTCGCAGTCGCAGTCGCACTCGCTGTCGTCTATCGTCAGACGATTCCTGTCGCCAATCAATTCAATTCAATTCAATTCCCGCTGATTAATGGGTCATGCATGGGAACTGCAACGTTGCCAAGTCCAAGTAGCATTATGGCAAACGAGGTCGAGGCGTTAATTAGATACGAGTACACTTGCTTTGATTCTCTCGATAGATATTATATGTATGCTAGCTGACTAGCTGGTTATACCGGCATTGCCCGGCATAGAATTTGACCTTGACCTAAGTCATTGGCCAATAGCAGTAGTGTGTGTTTTTTGTTGGCTGAGCTTTACAACGGCCTTTGAAGCCAAAGGAAGGATAACATTAAAGTTACTTACAACAGTTGTTCACAAATTTTCTGTCCTTGAAACCTATCCAGTTGAGTTTTACAAAATCGGAGAGACACGTGCAGAATTATTTTGCGTCGACAGCTTTAAAAATGAGTTTGATGTTGATCGTAATAAAACTAAACTTGTTTTGATAGAACCTTTACCCATACATTTTGCGGTCTAAGGGTAAATTTTCCGAAAATTTTGCATTAAGATCTTGGAAAAAGAAAGTGTCATGCAACAGTTTTTTGCGAATCCCTTTCTAACGCTTCGTTTGGCAACTTAAACTTCTATAAGAATTTCAGCTTCCTTACATTTACAGTTTGATTTACACAAGTCAGTCAACTAGGACATATTCTTTTCTATATATATAGTAGATGCGTAAAACTAGCAGCACAGACGACGCCCACTGGGGACACCTGATATATACTGAGTATATATATATATATATATATATGTAAGTATATTATGTACGCCCCCAAGCAACATTTTGAATTTATGCGTCTGGTTTCGATTTCAGTTTCAATTTGAGCTTATCGCTTGGCAATTGGCAATTAGCAGCAATTATTGTCGAACTATTTGCGTTCTTTTGGTCAGCTGCTGTTTGACAAGATTTAGTCCCTGACATTATTGAACTCCCTCGTTTCTACCTAAATTGTGAAAAACTCTGTAAGCCGGAAGTGCAAACAAAAAGTCAGAGTCGAGTCATTCGTTTCATACGGCGGCTGCTCTCGTTTGGTATCGATATGAGCTAATAAAAGGTTTTAAACAAAAACAAAGGCCACACATTCTATAAAGAGGGTTTCCTCCCCTCCCCCCATTCTTTTCTCGTTCCGCTCAAGTGGCAGCTTCTCTGACTCTAAAATTTTTAAAAAATTATTTGAGTCCTGCGCGAGTCGCGTGTTGTTTAATGCATTTTTGCACACTTGACTGGCCGTTACCTGGTTTCGGGCAAAAAACAAAAATAAAAGGGTTAGGGGTTTGCGCCTCTGCCTGTCATATGATTTATTTTTAATGGCCTCATATTTTTGCAAAAATCTCTGAAGCACATAAACTAGCATTCCCTTTATCTACGCTCTTGCCGTGTGTGTGTGTGTGTGTGTGTTTAAAACGCTTGATCATAATTTTATGAGCTGCCAATTGGACAAATCGCTGGACTGTGAAACATACGCCAGAAACTGCATTATAAACTGATGCTGAATTCAACTGAACTGCGCACTTTGAAAAGGGAGAAATTGATGAGACAGTTGACTGAAATGCGAATAGCTATTTGAAAAACAAACTGAAACTTCACAACTGCAAAATGTTTAAGTAAGTCATAAAATGAATGCACTTGCAGTAAATGATCATTATTATTGATCATATCGTAGCTATATATTAAGTGGCGCCCGAGCAGGGACCTAAAACTGCTCATATTCCCATATTAACCGCATTTAACCAATCTTTTAGTACCTCCACTAACTAAAAGAGTTACACTCATTATTGGCTTAGAACTTTTATGAAGTAAATTCAATATATATTTAAATTCTTGATCAGCATTCTTGATCGTGCATTCATAGTACATTTTTAATTAAAAGTCTTATTATATTTACTTGAGTGGACATTTTTTGAGTTACAGTTGATTAATATTTATTCTATTCAGCTCGAGCAGGCACTTTACACTTTCTACGAACTTATATTTTTAAGAAATCTTCACATTTTTTTTTACTAGAACAATACAGGTTAAGTTCTCCAAAAGAAAAGTAGCTACACATACATTTTTAAGAGCAACTACAACCGCAACATGTTAAAACGAATCCTTGTCAAACCACACACAACCTCTCTAAAACATGTTTGCTTACAACTCGAACTTCTCTCGAGTAAAACATAATTTTAAGGGTAGTTTTGTCATACGAAAAATTCATAAATATTCCAAAGCATTTACAAAAAAGAACTAACCACATATTTTCAATTTCAAATGCATCACATTTTCAAAGAAGCATTAAAAAAAAAAACAAGTTTTCTTTTGGTTTCTAAGAGGACAATTAAGAAAACCAACAGACAAAACTGACAGCTACGATATTTTCAAGATTTTTCTTTTTTATTTATTTATGCGCTTTATTTTCACTTGATTTCATTTTGACACGCACACAGAAGGAGAACAAATCTATTTGCGAGACATTTGCATTTCTCAGAGTCAGTGTCAGAGTTGTAATAGTACATTTTCCCCCTCCCTGCCAAAAATTTGACCTATTTATATAATTTTCTTGAGTTTTCCCAACAGCCATTGTTGTTGTCTTTGGGTTTGCAATCGGCTGGAAACACTTCATTCCGTCTCAGTTATCAGCAGTGCAACGACTTCTTATATCCTGACTTGAACTTCATATTCCATCAATGGGATATGGTATATGGTATATGGGATATGGGTTACGGCTTATTGTTTGTGGCTTATGGGTTACTTTGGGTGCATTGACTTAATCTCGAACTCAGTTTTGCGGTCAGGGACATTTAACATTTTGATTTGAATATTTTTGATATATATTTTATTGAATGTCAGGTAAAAAGTAAAAAGTGCGGAACTGTAAAGTTTTGTCAATCTTTTTAATTAAATTTGAAATAAGAACTGGTTCAAACAGTCTCTTACTGTAGACAGTTCATTGAAACCGTACAGAATGTTTATAAAAATAAAAATCATATATCTCTTATGCTTTTATGTTGTTTTTGCATGCTAATGCGCCTTGTGTGTCTAATTGTGCGAATTGTATTCAGCACGTCAGTTAAAATTGATGAACTTGTGTCAGCCTGTCTGACAGTCTTCACTTTGAGTTCTTCATGGGGTATTCGAATTTCAAAACTGCTTTTAGGGGTTGTTTCCACACGCTTTGCGACTGCGCCGCTCGTTTTAATTAAATTTTCTGCGCCTGCGCACAATTTTTTACTCATTTAAACACATTTTGTTCCAAGTTGTCGGAGGTCCTCCACACGCCTTCCTCGCTAAACTTGAAAAGCTGAAAAGTTCAAAAAATTTAAAAGGGGGGAGGGGCAACCCTAAACAACCAGTTTTGACTAGTTGCGGTTTTTGTTGTTGTGTTCTGAGCAACTTGTGGCTGGTCAGCTGAACTGCAGCCACTTTTTAATAGACTTCTTACTCTATGTTCTGATTCAGTTTCTCATTTTCAGCTGTTCTCAGTTGAAATTTGAGTTGCCCAAGTTCTTGAATTAATCATTTTTGTTGATTCCATTTTGTCTGAGTGACAACTCGTGTTACGCTCAATCAAATATACAAATCAATAATTAATCAACTTGAATGCATATAAATCGAAAACACATTACAACAACATAGACACACACACAGACTGAAATTTACATAGCTCTAAGCCAATCTCAATCCCTTACGCATCCCATTTTGAGCTATGCAAATTATGCTGTGCACAGTGTAAAGTTACTACCAAAAAGGATAATATTAATACACAGCCGAGACAACATAATCAAAGTGAACTCAATGCCATCGCATTTGCATACATTAATCGACAGAGAGCGAGATAGAGATAGAGTGGAAGAGAGAGAGAGAGTGAAATCAGCTACCATATCTTGCTTATCCTATCTACCTACCTATCACTCTTATTTTAATAGCTTGCTCTATTTTTGTATACCCTGTATTCATTTAAAATGGTGCATAGTAAAGAAATGTGTGCATGCAATACGCAATTCTGACCCTTAAAGTGGCGCCCGAGCAGGGAGCTAAAACTGACCCTTATTCTAAATTTAACTCTATTAAATAATGCTCTAGATCCCCTACTAACTATAAAGGTTACACTACATAGCTGCTTTTAATATTTTTGAAGTAAATACAAAACTTATTTAAATTATTGATCAGTTGTTAAAGTGGCGCCCGAGCAGGGACCTTAAACTACTTTTAGTCGTCCATTCAGAGCAGATTTGTAATTAAAAGTCTTCTTCCATCTGCTGGATTCGAATTTTTTTGAATACATAAAGCCTACATTTACGTTTTTGATTCGAATTCTTTCTTTCTGCATATTTAAATTAACTGGAGTTCGAACTCAAGATTCTCATTCGATAGGTAAAACTAAATTAACAAGTGAAAAATACAATTGTTGTCAACTAAATATTATATATATTAGATTAACAATTGATTAATTGACACAAAAGTTATTCAAGTTAGCAAAGAGCAAAGCAACAGCAACATGCTTACTCGTAAATACAGGGTATCTGCTAGTCGAGCGCTTTGCTTGAGTAGCTTATTGTGTGTTCACTTTGATGTTTGAGCTGCTTTGAAGAAATTATCAGAGGCACAATATAAAAAGCCTGAATCTGGAATCCAAAATCCAAAATCCAAGCTAAAGGCGCTTTAAATTTATTATTATTATAATGATGTTTATGTTTTATGTTAAACTCAGAACATCAGCAGAATCATAACAGGCTTATATCTACAATACGTAGGAGACTTTTTGGGAGCAGGAGTAGCTTATTGTTATTTTCATGGCTTTATATTTATGTAATATTTGTCGTAAGTTTCGGGTTTTTGTTTGAGGATGGGACTTATTAAACCATAAATAAGCGGGTTTTACTTTAGATGTTGCCACGGAACAGAAACAGGAACATTAAAAGGAAGCAACTCGGCAACTTGGCAACTTTCTCAACTCGAGGGAGCTCGGCAACTCGGCAACTCGGCAACTTGGCAACTTGGGTCGCCTTCTTTAGGCAAATACTTTTGTTATAAACGACAAAGAAATGGCGAGCGGAAATTATGAAAATGCCAAAATTGGCCACATCCGGTTGCAGAAGACTCTACTCGCTTTACTCTTTACACGCCATTTTCCTTACCTGCAACACAAATTTGCCATATTTCCGCTTAGCTTAACGCAAATTCTTCGTCGAAGCCATTTGCCATTTGCCATTTGCGTAGCATACTTTGAGGCTTGCGGTTTGTGGATTGTAGCTGATTGTGGCTCTGAAGTTTATGGTGCTTGAGTCTGTTTAAGAGGCATTTGCCACAGTTTCCCTTGTTGCTGCCACATCATTTTACTAAAGCAATGTGCCAAAAATGATGGCAGATAAACTTGCAACTTGAAGAGGCACATTTTGTTCGAGTGCATAAATCAAATTTGATGCCAAGTTTATAACACAAGGCTCGTAAAAGTTAAGAGTTACGAGTTACGAGTTACGAGTCCAATCAACAGCCAAGCCCACTTGTTGCCTGCCCCAAAACAGTTGCCACACATAACATGAGCCGCTAATGAAACACCGCAAAACTAAACACAACAGCAACAAAAACGAAAACAAAAACAAAAACAAAAACCAACAAAGTTTTTTGAAGGCAACGCAAATTGGCAACATCAGTTACCACCTGGCAACAAGATGTTGCTGCTGCGGATGCTGCTGCTGCTCTCAACTCTCGATATATGGGCATGCAAAACAAGTTGCCCCAAAAAGTTGCAGCCACCCTCTCCACCCACTTGCGGCATTCTCCACAACCCTTGCAGCAACTTTGTGCGTTGCTCAAATTTAACGCTCGAAAGTCAATTAAAAACTTTTGGTCAAGTGGCATTCTGGTTCTCCTTACTCTTTTCTCTTCTCTCCGAGCTCTCTCAGAGTTTCTCAGTGTTCTCAGAGTTTCTCAAAATTCTGCTTGTTGTGTTGTATGCGGCTCTTCAATTAATTTTATCACATGCATTCGATCAAATTCAATTAAAAGTTAAGCACACGCCATTTTGTCGCTACCGCTGCTGCTGCTGCTGCTGCTGCTGCTTCTGCTGCTACTTCTGCTGCTGCCTCTGCTGCTGCTTCTGCCTACGTGGCAATTACTCAAACTCCAACTCAAACTAAAACTCAAAGTCAAAGAGAAACTCAAAGTGTAACTCAACTTGAGCTTTGGTTCATATCAGCACACGAGCCGAGTCCTTCCTACAAAGTCCTCAACAGGTGAAAATGAGGGGGATGGTTGCTTATTTTTCACAAGAGATGCTCGTCAATTCTGCACAAGTTAAAAATTTAACAAAATTTAACTTCTTTTTAAAGAAATATTACAATATTATTGTTTTCCGAAACGATAAAACTTCAAAACAAGATAAAAGAATATTTCCCATGCAAGTCGGTTCAGTTTTTCCAAAATTTGTCGATTTTAAAGGTAGAAAGTGTGTTTGGAACTTTTCTTGACAAAATTGTGGCTGTGGAAAGACTCCCCGTGATATGCGGGGGTACGGGGGGGTGCATCCGAAATTTGAAATAAACTTGATCTGCGTATGGTATACAGCTCTAGCTCTTATAGTCTTCAAGATCTGTGTGTTCATACGGACAGACAGACGGACATGGCTAGTTCGTCTCGGCTGTTGATCCTGATCAAGAATATATATAGTTTATATATGTTATACACATTTGCAGTACTTTATAACTCCCTTTTTCGCATTTTTAATGGGAACAGGGACTAAATACAGGAATATCAATTTTTCTGACAAATTGTTTTCTCAAAATATAATATATAGATTGGTGCTAAAGTCACTTTTTTTCAAGATCAAAATTGAATATTATATTAAATTAAGCTGCAGCACTAATATATAGCTTAAATCTTGACAATTAGTTCTTGTTTTTTACTTTTTGTTATAAATTGAATGACTTTTCAAATCGGAGAACCTGAGAACTTTTTAAGTCAAAATTTGTTGATGTTTTAATGTTGATATATACAAAACAAACCGCATTTGATTCAAATTTCTACACGAACTGCACCTGTGAAGTCGTGTTTGGCACTGCCAGCTCATCTCTGAGGACACAGTACTAAGGACGCAGGACTCTGCGCTCTAAGCGACCCTATCAATAAAAATCCATTAGGTTAACTACACGCTGTAAGGTTGGTAAGGTTGTTAAGTGTGCGAACCCCAAAAGTTGTCCCTGGAGACCTGCTGCCAATTTGTAGCAGAGCTTAAGAGTTCAGTTGAGTTGAGTTCTGAATAACTATCCATCTCTGTCTATTGCTCTTTCTCTTTCAGTTACTCTTACTCTGTCAGCTACTTTTTAAATGGCATCATTTCAAAACTTGACTCTGCCCTGTAAAAAGTTGTGCCCAGTTCTGTTCTTGCAACTTGTGGGTAATTCAATGAACGACGTTGCCATCAGCGGCACACGTGAGCCGCATCCCAAATGTGGCATGAGTGTGTGACTGAATGAGTGAATGAGTGTCTGAGTGAATAGCGGGTATTATCAACACAAATGTGACCACATAAAGGTGCACAGGTACTCTCATACATATATTATCAGTTCGAGGGGGGAGCTGCTCAATCAGAAAATATTGAATTGTGTCAAGTCATGTTTGACCTTGAAAGTAAGCATACTTTAAAATTTTAAAAATTTTAATTTTGAGAAATATAAACAATCTTATTGTTCAAATCTGTTAAAACTTAAAACTTTGTCAGCAGTCAAATCTTTAAAAAAGAATGCTTTATTTTCAAAAACAACTTAAAACCTTTGCTATATCATTTTGCCTTCTAAGCAATTGTGTTTTGTATAAAGCTTTCGACTTTTTTGGCTTACATGTTGAACAATATGTTTTATTTTCTAGCAATTATTCAAATACGATAACGGATATATCTCATTTTTGTTGCAAAGCACACAAAATGATATCTCTAATCCTGATGCTTTAAAACTGATTAATTTGACTAAGACCGGGCGAATGTGTCGGAAATTACATAATTCAGCAGTAAGTGTGGCAAACGCGACACGTTTGTTTTGCGAGAGGATTAATATCTTGCAGTCAGTTTGTCAGCTGGTCAACTGTTCAACTGGTCAACTGTTCAACTGGTCAGTTTGTCAGTTGGTCAACTTTTCAAACTGTGTTCAACTGTTTCAGTTGGTCAACTGACCATTTATCATGCTAATGCCGTCGTCTCGTGGGTTGCTCTACCTTTATATCATCATTAATTATCGCAACTCTGTTCTCTTTCGCTCTTTCGCTCCCTCTCTCCCTCTCTCTCTCGGTAAGTGTGCCTTACTCCCCTTCACCATGTTGACTCAACAACTTAAACATTTATGCAAACATGGGCAGACAGTAGCCAATGGACAGCGGACAGTGTATAGATATATTGTAGATAGACTGGACATTCGACATTTGACAGTGTCGCTGAGGCTGCTCTCTGCTAATCCTGCTAATCCTCCCGTCTCCCGTTCAAATCACGTGCAAATTAATCATTCTTCTGTACGAAACTCAAAAAAAAAAAAAGACGAAAAAATTAACAAAAATGAGCAAACTGCGCAAGTTGTTGCCAGCGTTGACAAATTATTCAACAAAAAAGATTTCAGTTTTTATATACTCTTTAAATAGGGTATTATGATTTTGTTACACGATTTGAATGTTACATTTTAAATCAACTTGCAATTGGTAGAGTAGATTTTGACTTGAAATAAAAACCTTAATCCTATTCAGTTAATCAGGTCTGTTCCCATTTGCAAGTTTATTTCAGTTCGAAACGTTTTTGAACTTTTTGGGTGAGTTATGTTATGAATTTGAAAAAATAATAGAATATTGGGATTTTGAAATGTTTTACTGTATGTACGCAATTTCTTTCTACAGTTTTCAAGCTAGAGAGAAAAGTTTGACATGCACCTGATTTGTTGGAAGTCGAATAGTAGCTGTAAAGTGTCGCAGCTAAGTTTTCTTGCTTTTAAAACCGATCTAGTTCTAGATCGAATAATGATATAAATATACGTAAAAGGGTATTTTATATTCGACTGGCGCTAGTTGACTCTTCAATCTTGTTCAGATTCAATTTGCATTTGGGATAATCAATCGTTGAATGGCAACGTTGCCGTTTCTGTTGCCGGCGGCTGTTGCTAATTTGCTGATAAGAAAGCAGAGCAGAGCAGCGCGCGTCGCATTTGCATAAATTGTATGAAATATTATCAAGCGAGTAAAAGAGAGAGACATACAGAGTGGGAGAGAGAGATAGATAGAGAGGAATTGAGGCAGGCAACAGAGATTGCGAATATGTATATTGTATATTGGCATAATGGGGTGAGTTGAGTTTATTTAGAGGTGTTTGTTGTTTGCTCGGGTTTATGAATATGCCTCCATTGTTGTTCTTGTTGTCACCTTTTTGTGCGTGCCACATTGTGTGGCACGAGGCATGAGGCATGACAAACCAAACAAGGCAACTTACACGTGGCTTAAGTCAACAGCGACTAACAAAAAAAAAAGTTTAAAATATTTTTGTTGTTGAGCACACAAGAAGTTTGATTGATTTGGGTTTTGGGCTTTGGGTTTGCTGCTGACGCACAGGATACATTCCTCTGTCTTCTGTTTTGTATCCTTGTCGTGGGTTGGCCTATTGATTGATTCCTTTTTTTCGCTTTTCTCTTTTTTTGCATCTAGATTAGTGCAAATTTTTATGCGTTGATTGGTTATTCGATATTCATGACACAGCGGGTGAGCGACAAAAGCGACAGGACGGAAGACGAGAAGTGGGAAGTGGAGAAGCTAAGCGCTTAGCTGAACTGAACTGAACTGAACTGAGCTGAGCTGATGACGCCTGCCAGGGGATTAATGTAATTACAGTTGTCCTAGGTTGTTGTCAACGACCCAAGATAGATGATCTGGGGTCTGCGAAAGTCTGTTTGTGAGTAAACTTTAAGCTAAAATAGTTTAAATACAAATGTTTACAGACATAAAGAATAGAAGAAATAACATGTCAATTACGATACATTATATTTTACTTATTTCTGTTTTAATTCCTTTGTTTATTTATCTTTTACAGTTTCAAGACGACAAGGACAATATTACTCGCAGCGGTTGTTCGGCGTTGGCTTCCTGGAGTTTAGAGTCTTAGTTGCTATCCATATAATTTTTAAGTATTTGAGATAGATTATTATGTAAAAGATAGTTTTGTATCTAAATGTTAATTTATATTACTTTAGTTATCTTAGTATTACAGCTCGCGATACACTGATGCTTAATATCCTTAAGATCATTTGTATTCAAATCAATAAGATACAATTTTCAGCGTTATCAAATTCAATCTTATACCATCATTAGTTATTTTACTTTTTATTTTAAGATACACTATTATCCTGTACATTGTTTGTATATTCAAATGTTAAAAATAATAACTTTAGTACTTATAACACAACATGTGTTTGTGATATACTATTTGTATTTAATATACTTTTGTTTGTTTAAAATAAATTCAAATCCTTGTTATTGTTAATATACAAATGTACATTTATTAAGGATACTTTAAATTTATAAACAAAAACAATTGCTTATAATAATAAAAACAATCTAAAAATACAAAATCCATTATCACTCCGAAACTGCAAGGACGATTTGAGTGTCCTTTGGCTAGTTGATAGTCCTTAAAAGGACGCGTCATTTAATTTGTGTATCAAAAGGATCCGCAAGGATATGGCCGAAATATGGCCAGTTTGCTGCATACAAAAAAGGTTTAGTCACTCGGCTCTTTAAAGGACTATCGTCCTTTTGACAACATTTTCAGATTTGGCCGGATAAGGACTTCATTTTTGCCAAAGGACATCCAAATCGTCCTTCAAATGGCCGAGTTAGAGGCAATTTACTGATTTAAGTTAATTTTCTTTGAAAAAATTTTAGTTGCATTTTTCTAAGACACCCCCTTGCAAAAATGTTAGTTCAATGCAAAAAATTTGCTGCTGCAACCTTCTGCTGTTTCTGTTCGCCTGGTACTTTGGCGATTTTACTGATTTTGGTCCATTTTCGTGAGCTATACCCCTTTGCAAAAATGTTAGTTCAACTTTGCAAAAATGTTATTTCGAGACACCCCCTTGCAAAAATGTTAGTTCAATGCAAAAAATTTTCTGCTGCAACCTTCTGATGTTTCTGTTCGCCTGGTACTTTGCTCAGATTTTTCTAAATTTTTTGGCAAAAACTGAAATCAGAAACCGGTTGTGCTCCGTCGATTTTGTTGCATACTTTCAGGAGCTATACTGATCCTTTTAAGCTATAACTCAGTCAAATCCTTGCAGATTTTTCAAGGACCCGGCTCTTTAGGCTCACAAGAACGATCTCTATCGATTGGTATTCAAGGATTATGGGGTCATCTAGGGACCATCGACTTGGTAAATTTCACTCTGGGGGCGAACGAAAGTGGCCCTAAAACACAAAATCCTTGATAACTCCAAAACTACAAGGACGATTTTGATGTCCTTTAGACAATCGATAGTCCTTATCAATCCGCGTTGTTTGACGCAGGACTCGACAGGATTCGAAAGGATACGGGCGAGATATGGCTTATTTTCTGTATACACAAAAGTCCTTATTCCTCAGCTCCTGAAAGGACTTTCGTCCTTTTGGTCACATTTTCAGACTCGGCTATTGAAATACTATATTTTGGCCAAAGGACATCCGAATCGTCCTTCGAATGACCGAGTTATAAGGGATTTTGTAATTTTAGCTCAATTATCTGAGCCACCCTTGCAAAAAAATTTACAATGGGAAACCGGTTTTGCTGCCCAATTTTGTTGCCTACTTTCAGGAACTGTCTTAGAGGAAAGTAGCTCTAGTTCAGTCAAATCCTTAAAGATCTCTGAAGAACTTGGTGCTTGGTATCGCAAGGCCCAACGCTACCGATTGACATTAAAGGATAATGGATAAGGATAACACATAAAATACAAGAGATAATTTCAATTTTAATTAGTTGTTAAATTAATATTTCGTTCATACAGGGTGCGAGGGTAGATAGTAAAGTTCTAGAGGTGACAATAAGTTTTGTTAGAAAACAAATAGTAAATTGAACAATAAAGCTTAAATCTATGTATACAGAAAACATATTAAATTTTAAAAGATACATATAATTTGTCTTAAATTAATTACAGATTTAACTATAATCAAATAACTGCCAGAAGTTTTACATCCGTCATCAGTCACGCTGTTTAATCCTCACAGAGCAAGATGTTATCTGAAAAACAAAAGGATGAAAAGTATTTTATTAGATTTCATGATAATATTTAAAACAAAATATGCAACATGTGAAAAGCCTATAAATATAAAAGACATCCCAATATGTTAGCCATACCACAATTGACAATTTGGTAAAACAGATGCTTAATTGGCTCAGAGCGCAAATGACGATTGACGTAAACAAAAAAAACCGAAAAATAAAACGAAAACTAAGCCGCTAATAACTCTCATTAAATGCAACCAAAAACACAAACACACAAATAAGAGCCAATCTCAAAACGAAACCATCAATTACATCAAAGACAACAACAAACAAAACAAAAAAACAAAAACACCAAAAAAAACGAGCACGCGGAAGTGTTTACAAATGTCAAATGAAAAGCCCGACCAAAAACAACAACATTAACAACAAAAACAAAAGGAAAAGATTGGATGCCCTTCTCCCCAAAAAAGAGAAAAAGAAAAGAAAAATTGAGTTTAACCGCATCTGAATCTGGAATCCGAAATGTAACGTGATTTCAAAGTTTTCTCATGTCAATTTAAGATTTGGAATCAGTTGAGAAAACGTAACGAAAATGTCAATATCATTGACATTTGTTCCAGTACCCAAAACAGAGACAACAACAACTATAACAATAACAACAAGCAGAGCCAAAGGCCATTAGTGAGTGAGATGCACTTGGACCGGATGATGACGCACAGTGGGACTCATCTAACTTTATGCGTGGCAAAAAAAAAAGCACTTTAATTGAAATACATACTGACTAATCCACTAAGATATCGCAATATAATTGCCAAAGTTAAAAAATAAAGATACCCTGTATCCGAATCTGAAATACAATAATGTTTTCCACTTTCGGCAACATTTTGCGGAATTAAAATTTTTCATTATTATTTTTAAGCGTGTGAATTGAATTCTATCTGAATGGAAACTTCATTCAATTCAAAGAATATGGGAAATTTAGGGTCGGAATATTTCACCGAAAGTGGAAACTGGAACAGGCCTGTGAAATCTTCAATAAGCATGTTTAACTTTATGATCTTCGCTTTTTAATACTTTTGAAATATATAAAAGTCTGTCAAATCAATTATGAGTTTAATCACCAACAATTTTAAAAGCTGCGAGCTAAAATTCAAAAACTTTTCTAAGCCAACAGTTAAGCAAAGTATAAAAAAAATTACAATTATTTTTCAAGAATATGACACATCTTGCAAATACACTTAAGAATTTTGTATATCATATAAGCATTACTTACCTCACCATATATGTTAATTTTGAAGTTTTACGCGATATTTGTAGGAAGAGAGCCCACAGTGCGATGAAGACAACTGCAATGACGTCATCGCAAGCGCCGTCACTTGATGTATTGTTTCAAGACATTTGATTTATATCAATCGCTCCAAGTGCTGCCAAGTTGCCCCTTGGGGGGAGTTTGAAGCTTGGAGTTTTCGAGGCAGACGCATTTCTTTAACTGGGCTGCTTTGTTTTGTTGTTTGTTTTGTTGTTGTTGTTGTTGTTTTGGTAATGAAACTCCAATCAGCGCTGGTCAACGGCTGCTGCTCTGCGCCGGGAATCTTGCATCTTTTCTCTGCTTTTCCCCAACAATGTGAGGAGCTGTGAAGCTGCAAGGGGCAAGAGGCAAGCGGCATGTGGTAAGCGGCAAGAGGCAACTATAACAACGACGCAGACAACGACTTGGAGCATTGCGTAACGCAGCCGAAAGTGGAGCAACCGCTGCTTCGGTCGCTGTCGCTGCTTTGGCGGCTGCTGCTTTCTTTTGCCATGTCTCTGTCAGCTGCCCACTCTTCGCTCTCCGCTCTCCGCTCCTCACCCATCAGCTTTTCTACTTTTTTTTTGACAACTGCATGATGCATTGCCCCAGTGGCCCAAAGTGGGTGAAAGGCTCCACATCGCTCCACTTCGCCTGGCTTCGCTTCGTATCACAATCTTTTGCAGTTTGCAGCACTTTTTACACCCTGTAGCCATACAAAATGGATAAAGGGGTATGCAGGAGGCAAAAGGACGCATCAACGATCCTAAAAAGCTTATAAAATATTGATTAATATCAACAAGTGATACTATTAAAGCTACTCCCTTCCCATTAATCGATATTTACGTTGTTCGAGATAACATATTCTATTGTCTAAACTTTAGACTCTAAAGAAACTGTTTTCAAAAAGAGTTGATTTTTCTAGGTATTAAGATTAAAGTTAATCGAATACAAGTAATTAAGCAGTTTCTTAAAAAAAATATTTTTGATTTTTCTTCTTAAATTTTTACATATCGTTCAATTTCGGCTCAATTACAGAGTATCTCTAAGTCGGGCACACTTGACTGTCGCATTCTTAGTTGTTTTACTTTGGCGTCTGTCTTAATTTACGACTCTGACGGCAACGATAACAATTTGTCAGCTTAATGGCAAACGAAGGATGCGACAAGGCGACAAGTGGACGCCAAAAAAAGTCTCCTACTCACCCCAGCCAGGCCCCCTCAACTTGTCAGCCTCCTTAACCTCCTCACGTCCACATAATGACACGGAAGCTACAAACAACGCACGAAAACGCAAAACTACAATAAAATTGTTATGTTTATTTCAAAATAATTGCGTTCGCATTTTGAATGCATTTCGTGACTCAAACAACAACAACAACAACAACAGCAACAGCAACAGCAGCAAGAAGAAGAAAAGCATTACAAATGCGACTACAAAACAATTAGAGCTAATTGTGCAAGCGAGACGACAACAACAACAACAACAAACAATATACAATAATATCAAATGAAAAACAAACGCATGCATAAGTGCAATTTTATGGCTGGCACTTTGGCAACTCTGTCACAGCTTTTAGATTCGCCGCAACTCGTCGCCGTCGCCGTCGCCGTCGCCGTCGCCGTCGCCGTCGCCGTCGCCTTGCCTTAATTCGCCTGGCCTCTCCTCGCTACACTCTCTCTCTCTCTCTCTCTCTCTCTCTCTCTCTCTCTCTCTCTCTCTCTCTCTCTCTCTCTCTCTCTCTCTCTCTCTCTCTCTCTCTCTCTCTCTCTCTCTCTCTCTCTCTCTCTGTCTCTCTTTTGCCACGCCTTCTGAGCAAGCTTAACATTTAATCAGCTGATTTGTGTTGATAAATAAAATCTGCATATGTATACCATAGTATATAATAATAAATAGAGTTGTATCGAATTGTTCAGAACAGGTTCAAACGAAATTCTTTCGATTTCAATCAAATCATTTCAAATCAAAAATATTAGCTGCTTTGAATTTCGCAAAACAATAGAATCAGACAGTTCAGATTCGGATTAGTTAAAACTCAATTAATTTGAATTTCAGAATCTATCTATGAAAATCTGAACAGTTACTTTTCCATTCACAACTGAATCATGTGGATTCGGAATTGGAACGGAACATCGGAAATAGAACCTGCGACAAGAAGCTCAAATGAACGAAACTCAAACGAACTGGTTCAATCAAAAAAACAACAGCAAGAACGAAACTTGTTCCTTTAATTGAGTCAACGTTGCACATCTCTAATATGCATATAAAGAGCTACAATCTGCATGCCAATTGACAAGCCCATGGAAGTTAACGATCCCTCCTCAACCCACACCACAACAACAACAACAACGAGCAACAACAACAACAACGAGCAACAACAACAACAACAACTGGCAAGAAACACCTCGTGGCCGTCATGCTCAAGCGAATGTATTCATTAGTCGCATTGCCGGCGTCTAGCTCTGAGTGTATTAACACACATCAAACGCACACATACACATCAAACACACATATACACACACATACACACACATTAGACATTGGCAATTGCAAGTCGTTGATTTTATGCTAATCTAACTGCGATTCCCGGAGGCCAACACAACTCGCACAATTCCTCAAACTGTTCGTACACTCCTCGCAGCTAGACTTATGATTCGATTTTAGAGTTGGGCGCGTGACACGACTAAAACAAAGCATAACTATCGTACACGAAACGCAACTATTGACAGTTATTCATCGATTTCAACTCAAAAACATAAACAATATTTTAAAAGTTTTTATAAACTGCTAAACCAGAATAGAAGTTATTAACAACAAAAATATCTTATCAGAACCGAAAAATTGCAATCTTTTTTCAAAAATTGATTAAAAAACAGTTTATTAAGTTTTTCAAATATCAGTCTGTGAATTGTCCTTGGAACACAAGTTAATATATAGCCTAGGCTAAGTTCTCTCGTAAGATATATACTCGAATGTATTAATTGTTGCTTAAATAATTTTGCATACACTGCATACCCAGTCATGATAAAGATTTGCGAAGCTGAAACAAGTATGAGAAACCTTTAATGAAGCGTATATAATGCAACTAAACTGAATAATTCATAATTGTTGATTAGGAAAAAGGATGTAAATGGTTACTATTAGACAAAAATAAGAGACGATTAATTCGAACTGGCCCTTATAAATTCCAGAATCGATTGTTTAAGCTTCATGTATATAATTTCGAAGCAGAATTCGAAGAATTTCGAATATAGTTAACTTTCAAGTTAAACTGAACTACTTCGATTTGGCCCTAAAAGCACTCTTCGTTGTCTGCATCGCTTTGCCTGGTATGTTTGTTTGCGATGCTCCTATAGACCTTCAGGACTAGTCGGATGATAAAAAGAAGATAAGATGAACACACAACTAAAGTCATCTGAATTTGAATCTTTATAAATCATTTTAAAAAATGCTTACCTAAACCAAATCTTTCACGTTTCGGATTGATTCCCTATAGAGAATACCTTTGAGATATTGTACAGCAACTTTTCTAGAATATTCAAATTGTACTCTTATAAAGAACATTTCTTACCATTTTCGATTTCAAATCATTGTGAAATCTTCACAAAAACTTGCATTCTTTGATATTATCGTAGAATTTTGAAACACGCGACCATCTCCAAGTCACAATTGGTCTGTAATCAGCGAGGGACAACGACAACGAGTTATGTTCAATTACGCCACTCGAACTATGTGTGTGTGTGTGTTTGTGCTGTGTGTAGTGTGTGTGGTGTGTCTCTGATTGTGATTGTGTGTAACTTGGAGCGATCAACGCATTTGCATTTGTTTGGCACATGTTTTCATTAATCTTACTTAGAGACTCGCCTGCGGAGAGAGAGAAAGAGAGGAGAGAGAAGGAAAGAGGGGAGATAGTTGGTAGAGACCCACATGGATTTGAGACTGGGTTGGTTTGGTTTGGACTCAATTGGGTTGGGTCTTTGATCTGGGCTGGTCTCAACGATTGAGATTTGGGTTTTGAGAAATGATGATGGGTGTTAATCAGGGCATGTGCCAAAGTCAATCGAGTCAAGGTTAAGTTTGGATAGTTCCCTTGGGCTTTTCTGCATGGGTTTCATATATTTAAAAGACAGCAACGTTTTGAGGAAATACGATTAAAGTGGCAACAAAAGAGCCTAAGAAAAGATATTGTATTCTAAAACAAATGTATCTATACGTCAAGGTTGAAGTCGATTTATGATAAATGAGTAAACTTAAAGCTGTCAAAACAGAACAGAATAATTATAAAACGTAGCATAGAAATATAATTTAATTAAAATTTGATCAGACATAACATCTTAATTATTTTGAATACCCTGTATCTACTTTTAATAAACCAAATATAATGCAACTAAACTGAATAATTAGTAATGATTCAATGACTAGAAAGATAATGATAGAAGCCTATCTTATTCCATTATATACGTTTAGATAATAATAAAAAAGCGTTTTGCAGACAATGCTAGATTTGTAAATTGCATATTTTAAAGGTCTATGCTTAAAGTTAAGATAATTAATTATAGATTGTAAGTATTGTGGATAAAGCGTATAAAACCTTTGGCATCAAATTTCTATCAAAAATTGCTTTTGGCTGTCAAATTAATTTTTGTTATTTTTCTTTTTGGCCACCGTTTTAATTGTTTGTTCAGTTGAGTTGAGTTGAGTTTGAAATACGAATTGTTTGCTGGCTGATGATTTTTGGCATCAAAACGCATTTGCACAAGCAAATGCCATTTAAATTTAACCTTTGCAGCAGCTGCCGAATTTCAATTGCTGCCAGATCAGCCGACCCCCCCTTAGCCGCTCCCTGTCCTCACCCCTTGTCAAATCCAAAGTTGGCTTAAACTATGCAAATTTCATGGCTAGCAATGCTCATCTGTGCAAGAGCCGCCAATTGAATTGGTTGAAGCGGCATTCAATGTCTACATGACCAATCCCCAAACCCCCCATTCCCCATCCCTCATTCCCCAAACCCCACTCCCCACGCCCCACTCCCCAACTCCCAAAGTCCAAATTCGTTGAAGAGACGCCGCGAATAATGACGATGACGACGATGACGATGGTGTTGGGGGCTGGAAAACCGCAATATCATGTTGTTTAGTATCATTAAAGCACTTGATGAGGGGATCAACCCCCCTGAGACAACCCCCCCGCCCCACATTCATTTCAAGTGAGCCAACAATGGAATAGCATACCATATCAAGCCCCTTCAATGGGATACCCATTGGGCATTGTATGCAGATCACAGATCTCAAAATACAGACTACGAATCACAGATCATAGTTAAACTTTAGGCAACCGACAAGACGAGATACGAGATACTTGTCTCCAGTCAAAAGATACAAAAAAGAGCTGCAACAACAAAAGGGTTTTGCTTTTTGTTGTACTTAATGATATGCTACTGAAACACATACAAAATAGTTGAGTTGAGCTCAGTTGAGCTCAGTGGAGGAGTGCCCCATCGAAAATTGTTTTGCATTGTTTAGTAATCGATATACGATAGTTTTTTAGTTAACTATCAAAAATGGGGCATAGCTTTTCATAGTTTGACATTCTACGCCAAAAGGCTTTCAATTATCGCCTCTCGAACACATTCTTTTTGCGATCGTTTTGGATTACCCAATTACCATATAAGCTAAGGCTTAACAGGTTTTCTTTTTTTTATGTATATTTTTTGTTGTTAGGGGGAACTTTTGCGCAAGTCTTCAGTCTACGCGCAGAGTCTACAGCAGAATCCCGTGGCGCATCGCATCGCATCGCACAAATTACAAAATCTTGTAATTGGCAAACAAAGCGCGCTACTTTGAGAAGTTGGAGGCGGAGTAGGAGTTGAAGTTAAAGTTGGAGAAGACACGTCTAGACATGGATTCACACAATACTTAGAGCCAGCAACAAATGCAAAAAAAGCGCGCCAAATTATAGTAGATACGACGTTTGAATACGAGCTATGTGCACATTGTGCAAATAGCTAACAAAATGCCAGGCGAAGCGACTCCAGACTGAGATTCAAATTAAACTGAGACTGAGAGTCTCTGTGTAAGATTTAGGGATTGCACGATATAAGATATTTTAAAGTCGATGCTTTTCTTGTTTTTCATCAACTTGCATCGTCTAAACACACATTTGAATTTACGCGCAAGTTCGTTTCTTTAGGAGCCTTGCAAGTAGAGTGTGAAAAACAATCGATTAACTGATCGATTAACCTATGTTTAACTTCGAAAGTACTCGAAATCGATGCTTTTGGGTTTCGACTATTATTCTGGTCATCGAATCATGGAACTAATCGATTTTTCTTTGATTGTTTGAGTCCCTACTTGCAAGTTTAAATCAGTCGTCATTTTTAAATGATTTTTGAACTATTATTAAACTACCTCAGAAAGAAGTTTGGAACTCGAACCCCAGTAAGTAAAAAAAACCAACATGTTTGCTACTTTATCTTGTGTTTAAGAGTGCGAGTAGGACTCAAACTTAGACCTAGAGATGGGTATGGCATATTTCTAATGCCATAGTGTCAAATCTTTCAATAAAAGACTGTGAATCAAAAGTTAAGATGGGAATGGATCATTTCTAAGGCAAGTCTATGAACTTAAGATGCGAATGGATGGTTACTTTGACAAGTCTATGAACTTTTAAGCACAATAGAAATAGAAAAACGAATGATAGTGTGATGAAACCAGCTACATTTGGCCACTAAAATTAGCTTGCTTCATGTTGCATTATATGGGTAGGTCTTTAATTCAGGAGTCCCACAACATCTCTCTATACCAAAACGGAGACTGAGACTCAGAGGCCCAGGTTGGACTCCAACATAGTCATTGGAGGGCAATTACAAAGAGTTGCGTTGCGTTTGCAGAGCGTTCGTTGCAAAGAAATTACGAAAAGGCATCGAAATTCCAAGCGATCACACTTGGCTGCAGTAACAACAACAAAAAGCATAGAGCCGGGCTAAAAGCCATGTGATTAGGCCAAAACCAAAACTGCAGCCAACTCTTGGCTCTGATGATGGCCCACATCTCACCAAAGCTCAATTTGTGAGCGCCCCTTGAGGCTGATGTTGGATTGTGGATCGTCGTGGATGATGATGTTTCTGTTGTTGTTGCTGTTTGATGTGAATGTCGATCGTGTGTTTGCCAAATGCGGAAGTTGCTTGGCAAAACGGTTTCTTTGTTTTACAACTGTATTAGGCCCCCTAAGGTGGGTCAATTCCCCCTCCAACTCCCCATCCCCATCCCACACTTTACTACACTGCCTTACCCCCTTGAAAAAAGCCACCATTTCAGCCAGGTTGCGGGCGTCGTGCAATTACGCGTACCGCCCGCTGGCTTTGTGTGTCTCGTGTTTTTAATATACCCTTTCAGAGGGTATTTGAATGTCATCAACTTGAATGTTCCCTTTTTTTGAGTACTTTGTGTTGTTTACAAAAAACCATTCGAGAATTCTATATAGACTCTCTCTTACTGAACCGTACTATTTTTGTATTTTTCTTTTTTATTTTAAGTTCGATTGATTCTTGCTGAAAATATTGGATCAATTTTCAATTCAAAAACTCTAAAATAATTTTAATATTTTTAAAAAATTTTGTAACATTAATTGTTGTAAAGAAAAGGAATTTGTATTATTATTTTTTTTTTTTTTAGTGACACCAAAACTCAACCAATTCTTTATGTTAACTTGTAAATTTTGATCAAACTTTGATCAATTTTTTAGAACATATCATGCAAAGAATCGCTTGAGAATTGAGCTTTTGCAAGGGTATAAAAACTTGAGCATATTCAAGATGATTTAGCTCACATGTTTTTATTTTTACTTTGATTATTAAATGAAATCAAAAGCAATCATAAATAAACTTAAACTCGTTTGACCACATACTACGAGTACAAACAAAATAAAAACAACAACAACAGCAGGCACATGCAAAGTTATTTATATTATACTCGTACTTAAACTTAAGATTGGTATGTAAAAAACGTGCAAGTTTAATGCGAATACGAGAGTATGACAGACAAAAAAGAAAAAAATCAAATATAAATACAAATACGGAGCAAGAAATATGTAAGCCACGGAATCAGATTGGGATAGGGATAGAAGAGGGGCACAGCAGAGAGGGGGGGCAAAGGAAAGGCACTTAAAGCTGACTTCGTGGATTGTCGAGTGTGTGTAGTATCGTATTTACCTACTATATAAGGCACTATACGGAATGGAGTACGAGTACGAGTATGTGGACTGTTTACCTCAGATGATTGGCTCAGTCTCAACTCGGAATTGGAATCAGTTTCTGACTCTGACTCTGACTTTAACTTTAAATTTGGCTGTGGCTTTGGCTCTGACTGTATCGGTTTTGGATAGAGCCAAGCCAGTTATCCAGTTAATGTAATTGTTGTACTGACACTGACACCAACCGCTCATCCCTCATCCCGTATACCTTGCAACTCATCTAGGGGTATATTACTCATTCAACTGAGCAGCGCACAAATTCAATTGAATGCTAAAAAGCGAGTAAAAAGTTTTTTATTGCACGAGGAGCGTGTCATGCGCTACGATCTGATTTGTGGTGCATATTGGTTTTCAAAAAGTACTCAGACCTGTTTCCGTTTCCAATTCCCATCAAAACATTCGGATTCTGAACTTCGAATATGAAACAGTGGAATGAGAAGCACACGAATTTATCTTTGAAAAGGAGGATCGATTGCTATTTCATTCGAAAATAGAAATACAAAATGGCAATCGATTTGAAAAGCAAAGTTCTCGAAAGTGAATATAATGGTTTGAATCTGTTTGATGACAAAGAGAAGCATAGTTTTCTAAAATAATTTGCTTTATTTCAGTACTATTCCAATTTTAGAATATGTTCTTTAAAGTTTTCAAATGATTGGAACAATAGCTGTCACAATAATTTTAGATCAAACTGACAGCAATTGCTTTTGTTTTTATTCAAAATGTTTCGAGTAAAAGGATTTTATATTTTATATATTTTTTTTTTTAAATACTCTAATTCCTTTTTAAATTTACCAACCAACTACTTGTTCGCCTACAAATTTGAAGAACTCTTTGTTCTCTTCCCTTCTCATTATAGAAACTTTGTTTCTCTCTCTATACAATCTGTTAGCTATCTGTTATCAGTACAGTTTCCACTATCGAGTATCTACTGTTTATTTCGAATGTTTGCTAGATTTGTGTTTCCATTTTTCTATTTTACAAGTTAAATTCGAAACTTTAACATTTTGTCGGAATTCAGTATAGCTGCCAATTTCAATTCACAAATGGCAACATGTTTTTATGCTGTTGGATATATAAACTTATAATCCGTAATACATCTGGCATCAAAAGTTTTTTGATCCTGAGCATGTGCAGCGTCTTTCCCGGTTCGCCTTAACCTCGAACTTTGGAAAATATTAATCTGTAGCTCGTAGCTCGTGCTCGTGCTGAAGCCGCACACTTTTCAGTTTAAGTTTCAGTTTCAATTTCTGTTGATTTTTGTTTGTTTTTTATCTTTTGTTTTTTGCCTTTTTTTATGATCCAGTATTTACAAGCGTGTTTAATCGTAATCGCGCCACAAGCACAAACACAGACACAGACAGAGACGGAGAGACACACAGAGAGAGAGAGAGAGATAGAGGGAGAGATTCAGTTGTTGCTGTGGTTCCTCACAATATGTTGTTGCTGGCTTTTTGCATATTTCTCTCTCGCCTCAATCAATTCAATGTTGATTTTTATTTCAACTTATTTCAATTTCAGTTTCCCACTCATTTGCATTTACCATAAATTCAATTAAAGTGTCCGACGAAGTTTCTGCTTTTTATATTTCTTTCCTCTTTTTCTTTTTTTGGTTTTACTTTCAGCTTCCTTTGCATCTATTTTGCACCTCCTCTGCAACACTTTTGCACCACTTTTGCATCTCTTTTGCATCTCTTTTGCAGCTTTTTAGCATCAGTGCGTCTTTTTTTTTTTTGTTATAAGCCTTCATTTATATTTTAATACCCTTGCTCTGGCGTCTCTGAGTCCCTAAATCATATTAGACTTGAACTTTACAGTTCAATTCAGTGAATTAGTTCAGTAGTTCATTGTCTTCTAAACTAACTAATCTTACATTTGAGTCACATTATCGTTCTAAATACTTGAATTCCAAAATACCATTATCTTTCAATTGATTCGAACCCCAAAATCGTAATCAGCATCAGATCAACTAACTTGCTATATGAAAATATCTTCGTTAGGGTATTTATGTTCGGCTTGGCAAAGAAAGCAGTTCTTTCTTGTTGTTGCATCGCATCATTGCGACTATTTTTGTAAGTTGAACATTTTACACATATTTTTTTCGTCTTAATTCGTAGTTGATTTCTTCCTTCTGCTTCGTTTCTGTTTCGTAGCTCGTGTTATTTACACGCTTTTAATTCAATTTCAATTGCACAATTAATCATGCGCTTGGTACACCTTGGCACACACACACACACACACATACACTCGCACACTCGCACAATTTGGATTTTCCTTGTGCGTGCCTTTTTGCTATTCACTCGAAGTTCAACAGAGCGTATGAGCGATTTTTACTTGTCTCTGCGCGTTGTTGTTGAACTCTTTTTTGTTTAATTAAACGCTTTAAAATCGCGCTGCGCTTTGTTGACGCTGTCATAATATCGCACACACACACACATGCACACACACACACACACACCCACATGGCATAGACAATTGCATTTTTTGGTGCCATTCCGTGCAAAATGATTGATTTGATTTCTCAGTCGAGCCCAGAGTCAAGAAACGAGAAACAAAGCAACAGCATTCAAATAACAACAACAACTAAACAGCCAACGCACTATGCACTATGGGCTAAATACACACTTTTTGCGACATAAATTAATCTTGCTTAATAACGTTCTTAATGTCATTCAAAACATTTATAAAATAAACAAGACTATTTTCTACAATTCGTATTACAATTCACATAGAATCGGATAAGTATTGAAGATGTCTAATATATGTCAGCTGGAAATCTATAAACATTCATTCTTAGCATATTAAAAACGGCAAAAAAAAGTTTTTGAAATAATGTTTAATCCAATAAAATCTTATTTAAAACTTATTTATTTTGAAATTAAATATTTTGAAAATGTAGATTATATTCTTACGGATTTCTTATTATTATTATTCTCAGAAATAAATAAATTTTAAAGGCAAAATTAGATTAGTGGACAATAGAAAACCAAAACTAAATATCACACAGAAAACCAAGTTCAAATACTTTTGAAAACTTCATTTTTTGCCACCTAAAGTGTACATTCACCCACAGTACAATGGCAGCACACACACACACACACACATTATTTATGGCGCTCAAAAGAGCTCCAAGTGCATGAAATTTTTAAGATTTTAAATACAACTCAAGTATTTTTCAATAGTTATCTTTTGCACAGACTCTCTGTGATGATGGTTCGGGTGTGTTGTGGGGGGAGTGCAGCTTATGGAGCCACTGAAGTCGGTGGATTTTGGTGGAGTCGGTGGCTTTTAAGGTGCGTCGTGTTCGTGTTCGTGTTTTGAATAGCGGAAATTCCACATGAGCACACAACAGAAACACAAAAATACGAAAAGAAATACAAAAAAAAGTCAAACGCCTGCCGCAGCAGCAGTCACAAAATGCAGCCCAGTTACAGATACAAATGTGCAAATGTAACTCACAGATACGAGTACACAGTACATATACTATTCGTATACTATATGTATGCACATACTTATCGGTGCAATAACATTGACATTTAGAATGCTGCTCGCACTGAGCTAAGCACGAACCATTCATAAAAAATGCCATAAAAAATTAACAACAAAATCAAACAGAAAGAAAACCCATTTTACACTAGTCGAAGTTTAAATGCTCTTGCGGAGATCCTTACGAATGCAAATTGATATAAAAAACAAGTAAGAATACTCTACTCGAGTGTGCCTGACACAAGCAAGCAGCGCACTTAACGTGTCCAGTTCCTGTCAAACTGTTGTAACTGCCTGCTGAGACGGGGGTAATAGATTCTTCTAAAATTTAGAAAGGCTATATTTGGGTAAGAAACAAAAAAGTTTTTCATACAAAAACTTATTTTTCAACCGATTGTTCCTATGGCAGCTATAAGCAATAGTTGTCCGATTTTGATGAAATTTTTATAACATGTTTAAATCGTGCTTAGACTTGGATAAAGGGAATTTGGTTGAGTTATCTTCAAAAACAAAATTTGCGACCGATTGTTCCTATAGCAGTTATATGTTATAGTTGTTCGATCCAATCGATTCTAACATATGTACTACCTGCAGCAATAAAAAACATGTGTACCAAGTTTCATCAATATAGCTATTAAAGGAGACTAGTTTCGATAGAACAGTTAGATAGATGGATAGTCAAAGATGCCTACTTCGACACGACTGTCACATTTGCTGACAAAATTAGAATACCCTCTGGAAGAGTATAGCAAGAAAATCGAACGCACATCGAATCGCCAGAAAGTGCAGAAAAACTACAAAAACAACAAATGGACAAATCGAGAAATCTACAAATAAATATGTCTATATGTATAGGTAGCTAGCTATATATGTGTGTATAAATCTGAAAAACTACAAATCTACTAACCTTGTGGCCCCGACCATAACAAAAACTGCGTATCGATTCCGTCGTTTGACGTCTTGCCTGTTGTTGTTGTTGCTGTTGTTGTTGTTGTTGTTGGAATGGTCGTGGTCTGTCTCAAAGTCGGAATCGAAGTCGTGCCCGCAAAATGTTGGCCCAGGCCAGGCCAATTACAGTGCACTTGCCACTTGCCACTTGCAAGTTGCCCGTGGATTGTGCCAAGATGCCGACCACGACCGCAAAATTGTAACTGAATCTGGGTGGGAGGCATTTCTGGCTCTGCTTCTTCAAGCTAACCTGGCCAAGCAAGGCGGGGGCGTGGCAGTAACAGTGGGAGTATGAGGCGGGTGCAGGCAACGTGTTGCTGGGTGCATTATGCCAAGTCTTGCAGCTAAAATGAAGAAGCAAAGCGAAAGTTGAAATGAATATACAAATAATGAGAAATATTTCCTAGAAGTGCGCTGCACTTGAACCTTGCTCAAAAATTTACATAATAATATTGAGCGTTAACGGTTATTTACACAACAGCTATATGCTTTTCCAAGAACTAAAAACCAATTTAACATTTTCGCATAATTATAGAAATTTAATTAATAAACCCTTAAGGGCTTGCACTTAGCAACCTTGTGCGTACAAGCTTCTTGAATAAGCTGCATTTGAAATAGGTGCAAAATTAAGTAGCTGAATCAAATACGCACGTTGTAATAAGATAATCCTGACTGTGGTATACTCTATTCCCAGTCTAAGTATAACACATTGCTTGCATTCTGAAATCTACACTTTCATAAAAAACTAAAAAACTGAACCATATACAGAGAGAATTAACATATTAGACATAACTTTTGCATATTTTTACATAGTTATGCATAATTCATGCATAATTTATCCTTTTTTTACATTTCAATGCTCGTTTTGTAAACAAGTTTCATCAAAATTAGATCTATGACTTATTAACCTACGGCAACTGACAAACGGTTGAAAAATTAGTTTTTATTTATCTTAACTTTCTTGTTTTACATTTCAAACATAATTTAGCAGGCCCACATTGTATTTTCATAATCAGTTTTATATGTTTCGATTTTAACAACTATTTTATAAAATATTATGACGAATACTTTGGTTTTTAAACTATTTCTTGGCTATGTACTCATACTACGTCCAACCATAAGCCGTAAGTACATACATATATAGTATGTTGAAATATATATATACATTAAGGCGAATACATTGCAGTTGCAAATGACTATGCCGTGTGCGGGGACTGTTCTGATTATTATGACCCAGACTGTAAGGTAAAGCATAATAAATTCGCTGCATCATTTGACATAAAACCGATAATTCGAAAACTCGGCAAGGGTGAAACACAAGATATAGAGTGTTTACGAGAAGGTTATAAGTTCATTGGTTAGCCACTTGAAATATATGTTGATATTATCAAATAACACTTTTCTTTTTCAACAGGTAGAATTCCAGATGAACATTTTGTATGTTCTATGTCAACAACGCGAGGTTGTGGCACAATTGTGGCTCCAAATTTCCAATGGGGTTATTTTTCAAAGATGTGGCCCTGTCTAGCCTGTCGCGACAAATGCGGTTGTAGAAAAAAAAAAAACTCTGGATCATCCATCTGTTCTTTATCTGCAAGTCATTTCAAACTTATGGCTGCATGCTTTGCTATGATCTTGGCCATTATGTTTTGGCATTGAATGAACGTGCCTTTTCATATGTACCCAAATATATCAGTTTTATAAATTTGTCAATAAATATGTTTGATCGTGATAAAACATAAAACTAATACTTGATTTTTCGTTTCTTGGCTGCCAAATGGTTTATTGAATATATCTGAGCGATTCCAGCTGATGTGAATATAATTGTATACAAATTGTCATTACAATTCAGAATTCATCTACTTTAAACAAATGGCATTAGTTAATTTCAGTTGGTATATGCTGCATTTATTGCCTTTATAAACTGATTTTATATCTGTTTTCAAATGTAGATAATACCACATAAAATATATACAAATTGCACACACACTTTCAAAATACATTAACTATGATATTTAAATTTTGTTTATATTTATTTAATTGCATTTTTAAGTGTTATTTGGCTAACAACTTCTTAACAGGCAATTCGACATCCTCCAATTATTTCAACATTTTCAAACCAAGCAATTTTCGCAATGGGCTGCCCCGGCCATTTCTCCCCCCAAAACAGACAACAAGCTTTAGCAAATTTTTCGCAACGAAATATTTTAGAAAACCAAAATAAGAAAAAAAAAAAAAAAAAAAGGAAAAACGAAAAACGAAACATAAAACGTTCTTTAGCGCATTCAGGCACGCTTCGAACATCAGCGACCAGATGAAACTATGCTGTAATGACCCACTCAGCAGCATGGCATGCAAGCACACACACCACCGCAGCAGCACACACAACCACACAACCACACATAAAAACACATGAGACAAGACACAAAAGATGGCATCATAACTTAAAACATAAACGTCAAGCATTAAAATATTGGAGACAATGCCCAAAAGCAGCTTCAAGTGCCCCAATGCACTCGTCTCTGAAGAGTTGGGCAGCGCAGGTGAGGAGACGGAGGCAGAGGCAGAGTTAAACACAGGTAACTCACGACAGGTACAGGTAACACCACAGTACTACCACTGAGCAAAGAAAAGACAGCCAAACGCGTCTCAAATGACGCCTTAAGAGAGTTCAAATGCGAACCAGTTAAGAGAGAGAGAGAGAGAGAGAGAGAGAGACGCAGTCTCCGAGTCAGAGTTAAAGCCAGTCTCGGTCTCGGTCTCAGTCTCAGTTACGATACGATATAGCTAACGGATACCAGATGCCGATTCCGAACAACGAACCAACTTAAGCCGGCACCACTTTAATCATGCTTGAGTTTCAGTTTGAGCTTGAGTTCGAGTTCGAGCGAAAACGAAAACAAAATCAAACTGAGTTCGAAACCGAAAGTCAGACGAAGCTGAACTCCAAACTCAGCTGGGTCTGCAAGTCTTCAAGTCTTCGTCTTCGAGTCTTTGAGATAGTCTCTTCGCGTTGAAAGAAAGAATAACAAATCTTAAAGAGACAACACATACGACGTCGCCGTCGCAGTCGCAGTCGCTGTTTGCGTTGGCGCCAACGTTTTGGCCGCGTCGGCTGCGCATGCTCAATTTTTGGCGTCTTCAAGCAAATCGCCCAACTTACAACTTGCAAAGGTTTCAGTCGTTATTTTGGCAGCCAAACGTGCGCAGCTTTTGGCCAAGAGACGCGCGTGTTACCAACCATAAAAACGAAACCCAATCAAATCTGCAACAAGTGCGTAAAGTGAGTTTCCAAAATTATTCAACAAAATTTCAAAAAGTAAAAACTGTCTTTTTTTGTCATTTTTTAAAGAATCCGTTAAAAACATATTTTCAATTTTTAAAGTTTTCCAAGCTAAAAATTTATAAAAATCAATAGTTTCAAAAGTTCGAACAATTAGAAAAAATATAAATAAAATTTTTTAAAGAGTGTGTCAAATAAAATATTTAATTTAAAGAATTCTGAGCTGCTAAATTGGGAATTTAATTCCATTGAATAAGATTCTTAACAAGAAATCTGTTTCGTTTTTTTTTTTTGTTTTTGTATAAAAGTGCATAAATATTACAAAAAATGTATAGAAAAACAGTTTGCGAGTGTAAATAAACAGTAGATACAAATGTATCTTCAGCTTGCATATATGGTCACTGTATCTGGTTAGCGTGCAAGGCTCAAAAACGCTATCTTATCTAAGCTTTAAATATTCAAAAAGTTGATGCACAAACATTAAACTGTGTTGCGAGTGTCAATAAACTAAGTATTTGGCAATGGATACAAATGTATCTTCAGCTTGCGTATATTGTATCTGTATCTGGCTCAAAACGCTTTCAAAAACCAAACCTTTAACTTAAAGTGCATAAATATTGAAAAAGTTAAAACAAAAACATGAAATCACAGTAGCTTCAGTTGCGAGTGTAAATAAACCAACTAGGTACTTGGCTGTAGATACAAATGTATCTTCAGATTGCGCATATGGTATCTGTATCTGGTTAGCGTGCAAGGTTCAAAACGCTTGGCACACTCAACATATTTGTTTTTTATGCAAATTATGACTTTTGTAATTAACGTATTACAACTAACAACAAACAAAAACAACTACAACAAATTGTTGTAGCTGCAATCGACAAAGTCAAATAAAAAATAAAATTTTAAAAAAAAAGTAGAAGTCGAAGTTTTATACCCTTGTGTAAAGATTTTGTATGCATAGATACAACTTTTTGCCTTTGGTTTTATATAACACATATAAGACATATTCGCCCGATTTTGATCAAAGTTGATCAAACTATATTCAATTAAAATAAATCTTGCCATTTCTTAGTTTGATTTAGATTTTTGTTCAGACAAACGATTTGTTCATGCAACAACTGAATTTTGAATAAATTGTTCATATCAAAAACTTACAGATACAGTCGTATGATTTGATACTTCAATGTGTTACACATTTTGTGAGAAAATTAGAATACCTTATTAAAGGGTATAATAAAATAGTTAACTTTAATAACGATCTGAAAATATTTGAAGTTTGCGCTTATAATTGAATGAAAAATTGCAATCAAATGTGATTAACATATAACATGGCAACAAACATGAGCAACAAAAGCAACAACAAAAACAACAACCGCAGCAACAACAACAAATGAGTTGTAGTTGTATTCATATTTGCACTCATTCGAGCAACCGCAGAAGATCCAAAAACCAACAAAAAAAAAAAACTAAGTAAAAACTAAAAGCGTGGAAAATCTTCAAGTGTGAGGTTCTCGTGTGATCTGTGATCATTATTGCTTATGAATATATATGTACATATTTATATATATATATATATATATATGTATATATACTACAACATTTTTGAGTTGAGCTGTGAACAGGTCTGAAGTAAATCTGGTAGCTGCATTAATTACAAATCTATTTAAATGAATCTGACAGCTGAGCTGAGCTGCAAAGAGCTTTAAAGCAGCTGGTTAGCAGAAGCAGAAGCAGAAGTTGAAACTGAAGTTGAATCTCAAGCTAAAGAAGATCATTAAAACATGATGTTGCAATTCACAGATCTCAGAATTAATCGTTAAGTCATTATGAAGTGCAATTCCAAAGAATATTACAGATCAGCAACAAATATATAATTACACAAGCTCACTATTTGATATTCAAAAAACTTGCTTGCGCTACTTTCGATGTATAATTTAAAATTTAAAATTAATTTAAGAGTGATACTATTGCAAATTGATCAGTTCAAGTCAGAGTCATAAAAACAAATCAAAAACTTTTAAATCAAATAACTCAAAACAATTACAAATTAATCAGTTATGGTAAGAACAAAATTATAAATACTTTAAGCCAATTAGATTGATCACTTAAGATCCGTTTTCAAATGAGAGCTAAGAAAAACTTTGAAGTGAAGTTCTGGTGAGCTCAAACAAATATCAAGAGACTTTCAATACTAGAAATCAATTCAATTTTTAAATGCTTTAGAAAAACACACAAAACAAAATATAAATAATATTCTAAAAACACGGTAGATGTTGTAAAATAATTAATTGCATTTTTATGCAAATTAAATTCAATTTAAATTTTTTCACACCAAAATTCTATAATTAACTTATTCCATGAGTTAGCAGTGTTCTTTAGAAAGTTAGCAAATTTACTTCGTCATCTTGGCTGTTTCTAATTCTAATCAATTAATCAATATATACAAAAAATGCTTGGAATAATCACAGTTCAAAAGGAATGTATTAGAAAATATTATATTAAATTATTTCTGATATCAATTGAGCCTAATTTTGGAACTATGCGCCAAAAATGTATATTCTATATGAACGATTACCTTGAACAGGGAACTGTTTGATTTGGCATCGATCATATTTTTTCATAAACAAAATTTAGACAACTTTGCAAAATACTTGGCTTGCACGATAAAGTTGACTTTGTCAATTCTACTTGAATAAAAGTTTGTGTGTAGGAAGACATCATGTATAGAAGACTCGTCTGCCTGCTTCTTTTCTTTCCAAAAACTAAAACTCTTTTGAAAAATACTTCAGAAAGCTGTTCAATATAAAATAATGAATAATTTGAAATAATTAAGAGCAGAATAATTGAATGCATACTTCACCAAAGATCATTTGCGATCCGCTTCTGCAGGGGAGTAACCCATAACCAGTCTAAAGTATGAGTACTATTTCATTATCGTTATGTTTTTTTTTTTGTTTTCAAGGCGTTGTTCTATTCAAGTACTTATGATCGATTAATTGCATAGAAATTGCACATTTGATTACATCCCAGCCAGTTCACCTCGCAGTCAATCACTTTCAATTTCGATTTCGATTTCAGTTTCAAAGTACTCTCGATCGATCGATCACAGTTGAGTTCACATGTTAAGTACGAGAAGTATGATTAAAGTGGGTAGGTCTCGGCTTTTCGCTTTTCGCTATACGCTATTCTTCACCCCCAAGTGCAGCATCCTTGGCATACTCTATCGATTATAGATTATTCATTGCCATGACACATCGCCAAACGCCAGTTACTTCATGCAACAGAGATACATATGTATCTGTATGTATATATGTTTATATGTACGATAGATACAACTAGCAAATTACTTTACAAAATTGTAACATGCACAAATATGAGCATGGTCGTCGAATTGTTTACTTGCCATAATCCACACCGAGCTCAGACAACAAACCACTGAAAAAAACAAAAAAACAGAAAAACAGAAAAACAGAAAAACAGAAAAACAGAAAATACCACACCAAATCCAAATCCACCCGCTGCCGAAGCAGCTGGCCTCACTTTGATTCTCTATAGAAACATATCTCTCAGGTCCCCAGCTTTTGATGGTGGATCGTAGCTGGCCAACTGTGGACTATAGTCTATAGTCGATAGTCTGTAGTCTATGACTTGGCTGGTTCACCTCGCACATCTTGGCCAGCATATGGAGATACTCGTACTTAAATGCTTAGACAGTGTTACGTGCTAGCCAAAATAAAATCAAAAAGCATAAACAATTTATTTTGCAAAAAAAATATATAAATGTAAAAATCTTTGTGATGTCGAAAACTTAATACCCTTCCAAACAAAAAAAAAGGATTTTCATACAATAAACACAATGTGATCATCTCTTTGAGATTCTGATCAAATGTATTCAGCATGACAAGATTATACTAAAAGACGGAATAGTTATATTTCTTTATGATAGCTTGAGAAATCTAATGTTAAGATGCTTAAACTCAGAATTTATAAGTTTGGTATAGTTGTCTTGATACGAAAATTGAAAATTGATCCATTTGTCGCAAGGATTGGGGAAGAGTCACAAGTTCTAATATCATTTCCGAAAAGTCTTCATTCCGAATCGTTTTTGAATTTATTTGCCTGTGTTTGGATAACATTGCTACAGTTCTTTTTCTTTAAAGTTAAGTTCAAATACTTTTCATTTCATTCCTTTAAAAGCAAATCTTTTTATTTTCATCTATATTTGAAATTCAAAACAACTATTAACTTCAATATCGAATGTTATGATCGGAAATGGAAACAGTTCTGTATAAACCGATTTTATAATAAGCTAAACAACTTCTAAGTTTGATTGCGATATTTAAAAAAAAAAAACACATCTGAGCTTAAAAAGTTCATAGCTTTAAGTTCTTAAGTTAAGTCTGAGTATGCTGAGTGTAACACATTTGGTATCAATATTACAATACCCACTGTAAGGGTATATAACTATAAAAAATAACTTTGAACTGCAGTTGCACTCAGGTCTCAGTTTTGAGTTTTGAGCTCTTAGCTTTGCTTCTGGCGCAGATTAAAGCCACAAAATGACTTAACTTATAAGCAGCTCAATGCCTGGCTGGCATTTGCAGTTGTTGTTATTATTATAACTATTATTGTTGATGTTGTTGTTGTTGCTGTGGATGTTGCTATTGCTGTTGTTGTTGCTGTGATGCTGCAACAAGTTCGTGTAATCAATGCAATTTAGTCGCTAGCCATGTCAGGAATGTGGTGCATAGGTCGCCAAGCTGCCAAGCTGCCAACTGCCAAGTTTCCAACAACAACAACAACAACAACTACAACAACTACAACTAGCAGAAAACCAAATGCGAAACACGTCTCGTCTGAGTCTCGGTTTGAGTCAAAAGTTTTTGAGTTTGAAACCAAGTCGGAATACAACTCTAAAGTTTTTTGAGTCTGACGTGTGAATAGACCGCCAGAATTGAGTTGTGCAATAGATCGAGCAAAGATTGAAGATTGCACTAGCCACGAATACAAATACCAATACAAATACGCATACAAATACAAATTTCGAATACAAATTTCGAATACAAATACAAATAGTTGCGATCGCTTCCACTTCCCAACTTCCATGCAGCGCATTGAGGCGTAAATTCATTGCTCAAAGGTGTTCTAATGGTTGCCCAAATGAGCCTCCAATAGTCCATTGTAACATTGGTAATAATGCAGTAGTTAGATATTACAAGCTAGATAGTCAAGTATTTACAAGCTGTTACAGTTACTTTGCTTTATAGCAAGAGGTGAGAGGCGTTTAATAAAGCTGCAATTAACATTTTTCAACATTTGCCAAGCAGCCTAGCAATAAACTTTGAGAAATCTTTTCTGTCTTATCTAACTAGACTAAAGCTGACTTTTTCATGAAGTTGAATATTAAAGCTATATTCCTCAAATCTGCTTCATATCAAAGAGCTTTTAGAGTTAATATTCCAAAAATGTATTCCTTAAAACCTGGAAATCTGCTTTATATCAAAAACTTTCAGAAACTTACAGACTCTAGATACGCTGAGTTCCGTCAGAGAGTTAACTTACAAAAATATGTTCCTCAAACCTTGGAAATTTGCTTCAAAAACTTAAAGGAACCTCTTCTATTTGCTATATTTTATCGAGTTAACTTCAAAGAAATTCATTCCTGCAATCTTCGAAATCTGCTTCAATTTCTTAAAACATTCTTCAAACTTACACAATATTTTTCAAAAATATATATTTTCTGTTTAAGGTTTGTTTTCTAGATGTATCTATCTGTCTATCTATCTTTAAATCTATTAGATATTATCTATCTGTTAATCTATAAGATATAATCTAGCTATCTTATCTATACAGACTATAGGTTTTGAGTGAACTGAGCTGAGCTCTGTGTGTTCCTTAAAAATTGGAAACCTGCATAAATTTCTTAAAACTATTTTCAAACTAACGCAACTTTCTTTTAATAAAAACTATTTCTGTTCAAAGTTTGTTCTCTAGATGAAAATTGCATCATATTGAAATCTACAAAAAACCTAACTCAACAATTTCTTTCTTACTCTATAAGACCTTTACTTACCAAGAAAACAAAGTACATAAGGCTTAACATTAAAGGGTTCAATTACATAACGTTTAATAATGTAATTTTGTATATCGCATTCGATTTCCCAGATGACTTACTTGACTCGGCACAAAAATCTTTTGCTTCGTTAGTTAAGAGTAGTCGTAAGCCTAAGCAATTATGTTCCCAAGACCGGAACCCATTTGAGCAATCATTAACAGCTTTTGTGGTTCGAATCGAGCATAGAAGACTTAAGCACACACGTACAAAGTAATTGCAGAGATTGGTTGTAATATTATTTATACTTATTTAGGAGTTTAACTCAAGGCGACCCTAAAACAAGGTTCTTCACAGCGTAGAGAGCCAAAACCGTCAATAGCTGTTTTTTAGTTATGACCTTTTGTAGACAGCCGTTTTTTCCGCCACAAAACAACCTTAGCAAAAAAAAAAAACAAAAAAATAAATGAAAAAGAAAAACTTCAAGTCAAAATAAATAATAAGTGCTTCAAGCGGTGCTATTAATAACTGGCCAACAAAATTTTGCACAGTGCATTTTAGCGGGAAGTGTGGCAGGGAAGCAGAAGGGGGGAAGAGGGGTAAAGGTAGTAAAGTGTGGAATACTTAAAGCCAAGATTTGAGAGCCATGATGCAGCTCATTAAGCGAGCAACGAACGGGCAACAACAGCTGTTGTTTGTTGTTGTTGTTGTTGTTGTTGCTGGTAACGATCGTTACCAGACTCCAACTTTAAGTCCAACTCCAACTCTTGCCTCTTTTGCCTTTTGCAAGTTGCAGCTACTTTGGGGCACTTGAGCCGCACTTTGCAACGCCAGGGCAGTCAGCTAAGCCAACCAGCTGTAAATGAAAACAAAAGTGAAAAGGTCAGCAGCCAGGCGGGGAGTCGACTCCAATCGAAACGAAACGAAACGAAACGAAACGAATATCTCAAGAAGTGCACAAGCAGAAGAAGAAGGCGAAGAAAAAGAAGAGGAGGAAGACTTAGATGGAAGACTCAACACAACAACACTTCAACTCAGCCAACTGTAGCCGCTAAGCTCAAGCGATCAGCTACGCTACACGTTGGACTAACTGAGAGTAACTAAGTTTAGTATAGAGACTTGTCAGAGTCGATTTTAAAGAAAACATTTTATTTATCGATAGACTAACTTATTAGTTATAGCTCTGTAGAAGAAAATATTTGATCTATCGATAGACTAACTTAAAGTAACTAAGAAAACATTTAAACTATCGATAGACTAACTTAAAGTATCTAGCAAAACATTTGATAGATTTGCATTTAGATGTGGATTGATTTTGACTTACTTTTCCCAACAGTAACCTTATCCCATTCTAAATATTATAATAGGCATTTTAGTTATATGCCGATATATCGCTTTTATCCTTAGTTTAATGAAAAATATCTCCTTGGTTCGATATGAGCATACTTCTGACTTGTTGCCTGAATATTGAAATCGTTCTCGATAATATTGTATACCAATTCTTGTTGTTAAATACTCAGAATCTCGGATTCTACTTTCGGAAAGATTTCAACTTGTTTTTATGATTCTATTTTCACTTTTAACAAGTTTTTGCGAATTGCATTCACTTGAAGTTGCGATATCTTTAATTTTCTAGCTCTTATAGTTCTAATGGAAACCGGAAGATTTGAGGCAAATTCATTCAAATTCCGCAAAATGTTGCAAATGTTGTTGTTGGAATACGGAACAAGCCTGACTAACTTATATAATACATATATTTTCGTTTAAGTAATATCTTTTATACCCCAGCTTAGAGCATGTTGTTTAACTTTTAATTTAAAATCATTATTAAGTCATTATTATTTGTTATGTAGATAAAGTCCTTTAACTAATCTTGTATTCATTTATTGTTAAGTTGATCTTTCACTTTCTACCTTCTCTTTTCAATTTCGACAAGATTTTAGTAAATTTTGCTAAAATGCTTTGACTTCTAATAAAATTTTGTGAATTGAGATGGAAAAGAATAGGATAGTTTAGGATGCTTAAAAGTTTTGATATTGATAAATTTAAACAATCGATAATATCGATAGCACTGACAAACTGAATTAACTAAAAAATATTTGCATTTTGACTGTTAAAAAGATATTGCGGATTGAGATAGAATTGAATAGGTTAATAAGGTTAGGCTTATGATCCCCAGCAAATAAGTTTGTGTATTGATGATTTAAGCTATCGATAATATCGATAGCATTGACAAAATGATTTAACTATATACAAATGTGCATAATAAACATTTATACGCAGATAAAAGGCATGTTACAATTTATAATATACTCTTATAATGTTGATCCCGTTCATTTCAGTTTTGTAGTATCCTAAAGCAATAATATCGATAAGAACGATAAAGCCGTTAAAAAGGTAGCTAATATCGATAGTGCCATCAATAGTTTCCCAGCTTTAGTGTACACCTGAACTTTGTTTGGCTCAAAGCAAAGCTTTTCCTTCTACCTGCAGATGCTATTGCCACGTTTTTGTTTTTGTTTTTGTTTTTTATGGCCGTTTTCCGGCTAACAACAAGTTGCGCATGCGCTGGACTTGGCCCAGAGGCGCTACGTTTGGAGCAGCTGCTGTTAGCCAGTTGGAGTTGGAGTTGCAGTTGGAGCCCGTTAGTTACCCAGTTGCCCGTTAAACAGTTGCCGGCTTAGTCTTCGTCTCAGAGTCTCAGGCTCAACTTGACTCGTCCGCTTGCCCAATGTGCGATTTAATGGTTAAGGCATTCGCATTCGAATTCGCATTTTAATCTTTCTAAACTATTGGCCAACTGTTTTGGGGGTATAAGCCTTCTCGGGGCCAGGCCAATATGCGATTATCTATTTGCAGTTGCAGTTGTAGTTGCATTAACGTTAACATTTGCAGTTGCAGTTGCAGTTTGCTGCTACTGATGGGAAAAACTTAAAATCAAATTGCAGCAATTTGAAGAAGCTAAGCGCGGTTTTTGTGGTCATTAATACAGTCAAACTTCTGTATGACGAGCACATTGGGTATGCAAATTGAGAATAAGAAATGAAATTGTTTGCCAAACGAAATCTTAGTTTATAAAACTAACTAAACAAAGTTCCGTATGAAACAGCCTTATTTAAAAATATATATTATTGAAAATAGAGATTGGGTATGAAAACTAGAATCTTGATTCCTTCAATACATTTGGAATTGAAATTAAAAGCTCAACTTAATTTCGAAAATAAGTGAAAAGTTTGTTCAAGATTGAAATAAACAGTCTTCGTCCTCATTATTGAAAGGGAAGCTCGATTGCTATTTTAATCTTGAACAAGAATTAAAGATCCAAAAAGAATTTGAAATGAAAATGGAAACAGGAATCGTTATAGAGTAGTATGACTGTGACTATCAAGTCGTTATTATTTTAAATTGCTCACCAAAAACTTGTAGTTAATATGACTAACTTAACTAATCAAAGCTTACAAAATATATGATAGATAATATAACAGACATTATTAAATTAAAAAGCAAAGCTATAAGCTTTGATTGTGGTTGTTGGCATTTTAACTTTTAGTTAATAAGACAAACTAAAACTTATCAAATCTGCAGCAACATCTATTTGAGATAAGAATATTTGTTATAATAATAAATGACAATCTCTATCTAAAGATTTACAATATTTCTTATAAACAGTTTCTTTATAGAGTAGTTGAACTGTATTAGTTAAGGATCTATTGTATTTAATAGACTGCAGAAAAAAAAGCGCAAAGCGCGTAATTGAAGAAGCTGCTGTTTTTGCAAAGTAGAGTCAAGTCGAGTGACAACTTTCAAATGGAAATGTAATGAAAATGAAATGAAAATGAAATATTGGCAGCACTTTCATTTTATGGCATAGTTGAACATATTTGCAATTCGATTTCCTTTCCTTTCCCAAAAACATATTTTACAGGAGACGAAGCGACATTAACTACAATCCCGAACAGCAACTTGAGAGAGGAGACCCTAACGAAATATCTGTCTGGAGTCTAATTTTAAACGCTGATCTGTGATCGCTCTTCTGACATTAGCAAATGGCACATTGAGGAGCAACAGGGACAGGGACAGGGACAGAGACTGAAAAGAGAGGGAGACAATAGCAATTACCACAGCAACAATTGCTTATGTAATCATTGCCGGCAGCTAACTACAAAACTACAATTGACATTTCAAGCTTATACAAGAAGAAGAAGACAACAAAAGGTGAACTGAAGATGCCGCTTGAAGATGAGGCAAGCTCCGCTGTTGGAGTTGCAACTGGAGCCGGATTGCGTCGCCAACCCACCAAATATCCACATGGACTCAACATAACTGTGCAGACCATTGAGGATAAGGAGAACGAGGCAGCTGTGCAGGACGATTACTCACGCGCCTCCACATTGAGAAGCAGCAGCAGCGGCAGCGGTGGCGGCAGCGGAGCCAGCAGCGACATTGAATCCTGCTGGACGGATACCCAAAAGTATCGCATTGGCATGCTTGGTAGTCCCGAGACCCTAGCTGAGCTACAGGTGCGCCGTTACAAGTATCCTTTGACGGCCAACTATTATTTGAATCGTTCTACACCCTCGGCCAATCCTGCCCAGGAGAAGCCCACGCCCTTGATGCTTCTGGGCTATGCTCGACGCGCCTGTCGCTGGAAGTATCTGCGCTGGCCCATCATCTTTGTGGCCAGCGTGCTGCTCTTCTTTGGCCTGATCACCTACTGCCTTTGGCTGCACGATGTCAGCGTTGCCCGCGCGCGTTTCCTGCAGCGACGCCAGGAGGTAACTTCCTCCTCCTCTACCACCGATTGGGAGGGCCTCATCACAGAAGAAGACTCGAGTTCGAACTCCGATTCCACGGAACAGCTGCTGTCGACAACTACAGAGAATGTGAATACTATGCAAGAATCTACGCGACTTAAAGCCATCGATATGAACAGGGAACACACCACACTGACACCACCCGAGTTGGAGTCCTTGGACACGTTGGAAAAAGGGGATGATGATTATGATGATGTCCTGCTGCCTGCGGACAGCATTCGCTTTACATCCGGTCATCAGAATAGCTTCGGAGTGCCCATCGAGCAGGATAAGCGAATGCTGGAACTACTTAAAGATGTGAGTTTCAATGATTCATAAATAAAATATACTCGCTTGAACATCTTTTTCTAATTACAAGTTTATCATTAAAAAATCCTGTAAAATACCCTTTATTTAATTTCTTACGATATTTTGTAGATTGCCTTTTTTCCTATTAAATACCAACAATTGATACTAAAGATACGTATTAACTAGATGAACTAGTTCGCACTTTAAAGAGCCCCTGTTTTGGCCAAAAATCTTCCCAAAAGTTAAAATGAGAACACCTGGGTCCATTCATACCTCCTACTATACATTTATTTCCATTTTATTTTTTCATTCACAGCTTCTGCCCAAGCCTCAGTCTACACCACCCACCAATGTGCATCCATTGACCCGCGTATCGCCGACATTACCCCCGCCCTCAGGGGTCAGTGGAAGACCCACAGAGGCAATGACGACGACCCCATCGAGCAGCATTGGCAGCGGTTGCATTTCCACAGCTCTGCCCATGTGTCGTGGTGTGCTGGACTATGATCTAACCTACAACAATGCGAATGGCAATGGTAATGGAAATGGAGCACCACGGGATGCCCCCTCAATGGCAGCCTACGAGCAGCTAATCAATGCCAACTGCTCGGCACGTGCCGTGGAGTTTGTGTGTGCGGCTCTGGAGCCAGAATGCCGACCCTTGCATATTGGACAGCTGCCGCCCTGCAGGCGCATCTGCAAAGGTAATGCAATAGATCCATACAGGGAGAGGGTCAATTAATCAAACTGCATATGCATAGAAAAGAACAGATCAAGATCAACTTGCTTTTGGCTGATCAAATTGATATTCTCAAACTCTTTTTCTTTTCAAAAATTAAAAAAGAAGAATTTATTGGGTTTGTGAAATGTCCGTCCGTCCGTATGAGTGTTAAGAAGGGTGTTAATAAGGGAATACCGCCTAACTTGGGACACGATTTAGGTTCATAACGTTTGTTGGGTTACAAGCTGTTTATGATTTTATATACCATTGGAAAGCTTTTAAATTTAGCTACAATTTGGCTGTTAAATTACTTTTGGGTTCTACAAACGAAAAATTTAGGTACTATAGACGGTACCGGCTAAGATGGAACACCCTATAATACTGATATTTTTTAGATTCTTTTGGTATTAAAACGATCGAATTGCTATTGATCTTAAAAAAGTCCAAATGATATCTTCGAAGAGTAATTTTGATATTTTGAAACATATATATGAGGAATTGTACAATTGATGACTTTTCTCCTATTCTTTTTTTGGTTTTTCTGTATAGCCATACTGGAAGCCTGTTCGATTGTGATTGCCAACTCGGATCAGCTAAGTGAATTGTTTGATTGTAGTCAATATCCGGATGCACATGAGACGCATAAATGCGAGGATCCAACGAGAAGAAGAGACTTTTGCTATGGCAATGAGTTTCAGTGTCATGATGGCAGCTGTATTCCACAGCAATGGCAGTGTGATAATATCAAGGACTGTGCTGGGGGTGAGGATGAGGATGAGCAGTGCTTGGTTTGTGAGCATGAAGAGTTTCGTTGTCGCTCCAATGAGAAGTGTATTGCGGAGAATTTGCGCTGTGATCTGAATGAGGATTGCTTTGATGCGAGTGATGAAGAGGATTGTGATGATTATGGCTCGGGTGATGCGGCGCCTTTTGATGAAGCCGAACTGAATGCTTTTCCGCGCATCTTTTCCTATGCCAGCTTTCTTTCGCCCAACGAGACAAATGAGAAGCTCTACACTTATATCACAGCCACCACGGATGAGGAAGCGGGCACTGAGACCAAGTTCCAGCTGCATCAGGTTGCAGCTCCTCCGTCAGCCACAAATGCCAGCTCCGAGGAGCCAGCAGGCGGACCCAAAGGTTTTGGTAAGCACTCTTACAAACTTTTCAACTTTCAATCTTCAGTTCTTTGCCTGCTTTAGTTAACTTTCGGGACAGCAAGGAGATCATGATGACCAGCGACTCGGAGACCAAGTTCAAGTACTCCGCTCAACGTGCCAATCGCACCACAAGCAGGTTCAGCATTTCCACAGCCACCGCACCCACTCGCAGCGCCAGTGCAATACCCCCCTCGGCCTTGGCCCTGCAGCGGGAAAGGGAACGCATAACGGTGGCAAGTAGCAGCTCTACCACTAGCACCACCACCAGCACCACTACAACTACTATGATCCCTCCGACGAGAGCTCCTGGACGCTGTTTAACCCATGAGCTGCGCTGCATAAGTGGAAAATGCATCACTGTTAACCAGTTGTGCGACAAGGTAAATAGTTTTCAAGATTCCCAAGTACCCCAAGTTCAAGTATTTGAACTTGACCAACATTTCTCTTCAGTGGGAAATAAGTTTCCCAAGCCGGTTACATACAAGCGTTACAATTTTTCAGCCAGCGCTTTGAAACTGAGTTTGAAGTTAGTTCAAAAATATCAGAAATGTTCTGTACCACAGATTTACACCAATTTCGCACCCCTTGAAGCTGATTTACGTAAATCGGATGCCCACAAACTTTATTACAACTTATCTTAAGATTTGAAACTTAGTTTGAAGTCACTCGTAAAATAACAACAACAAGAAAGTCCATACCTTAAATGTCCACCATTTATTTGTCCCTGGCAGCTGATTTACGGAAATCGGTACACCAACCTAATTATTTCTTGATTTTCGATTCAGTTCAAAATAAGTGTGAAATGAACTGCACAAAGTACCCAAAAGTTGCTTGTCTGAGCTTATCACTCATTTTCGAACAAAAGGGATGAAGAATTTACCCGCACATTTTCCGCCTAGGGTAATACATTTTTCGAAATTGATTGGCGGAATTTCCAAAATCCCTTCTCAGTGCTCATTTTTGTTATTCGATAAAAACTACTGTGAAAAATTCAGCTTCATATTTCTTATGGCTTGGACTGTGCATTGCTCACCAAACAGGTTGAATTCTTTTATGTATATAGTTATAGATTTATTTAGATTAAGATTTAAATTCCTTCCATTCTTACTTCCCTGTTTGAAACAGATAATAGACTGTCCCGATGCCGCCGATGAGATCATGTGTGTCTACAGGGAGCGTCCTAGCGCTAGAATAAGCACAACTATGAAAACCACGCCGACAATACCAACAAAAACATCTACAACAACGCCCGCAACAACAACAACAACGCCTACAACATCATCAACAACAACAACAACAAGACGTTCGGTGCGAACCAATCCCAATCGAAGTCGAAAGCCCAAGTCTTAGACAATTTTTGTACTGTACAATTCAAATATTATACATTATTATTTATATAATCTTCTCTATATCTAAACCTATATCTATATCTATTTGTCTATCTATATATCTATTTTTCAAACGCGCGCTCGCTATATGTATGATATGATATGATATACTTTACAATGATATAAATATACTTATATATATATATTTTTTTTGGCTAGCTTCTAAGTTGTTAGTAAATATTGTTTGACTATTTTTATTTTATATATGTACGAGTGTACCAATTGCAAATTCGAATGTGAAATATGTGTGTATTTTTAGCAATAATAAAAGACGATAAGATTGTAGTTAAACAAAGCTTAAGATTGCTAAGTTTACAAAAGTAACAATAATAATCATAATAATTGTACAAGAATGGTAAGTAAAAACATAGGTATACCCAAATCACAGCTCTTATGTATTGTATAATCTGTCAAACTGTTCAATAGACAACTTCACCTTGTCAGGAGCACATAAAACTGTCCCAGACAACAACAGCCTCACAAAGCCATTGTCCAACAGATATAGATATATTGAAACCCATAAACAACTATAAAGCGCCACAACAATCAACGGTAGAGCAGACCTTTTGGGTCTCCCGCACTCCCTGTCTTTCTTTCATTTCATACAAAAACATTTAAATTTCAAATGAAATCGATCTGAAAAACAATTAAAACTCTGGACAGCATTACAATTTCACGGCGACCTTCGAATTCCTAGGCTTATGTCAGGCTTGCCATCAACAACCCACGCATCGACATTCATTCAAACATTTGACCAATATAATTAACAGGCCCATTGTTCCCATTATCAACATAAGCCACAGCTGACTGCATTAGGAGACTAAGTCACATTTGATCACATTCACCCACACAAAGTGCAAAGAGGGACGAGAAGTGAAAGACGAGAATTGGGAGGCGAGAAGTGAGAAATGAGAGTCGAGAATTGGGAGGCGAGACGTGAGAAACGAGAAGTGACAGACAAGAAGAGGTCAGAAACCGAATTGCATCTCGGCCTTCAACACGGAAGAAAACAAGAAAGAAAAGCAACCTTTCGAAGAAAAGCTATGACCTAGACGTATACCCTTGCAGAAAAGATTTTCATGCAAAAACTTAATTTTCGATTGACAAATTAAGATAAAGTTGCCCGATTTTAAAGAGATTTGACCAAACTAGTGTATAAAGTTTGATAAGTAATAAATAAGTCTGTATAAACTATTTCATTCAAAAATCTAATTTTTCAAACGATTGTTCCTATGGCAGCTATAAGATATAGTTGACCGATATTATTTAAATTTTGTGCATATGTTGAAATAATGCTTGACTCAGAATTGGTCAGTTTGGTCGAGCTATCTTGAAAACAAATTTTCAGCCGATTGTTCCTATCCTAGCTACATGTTATAGTGGTCCGATTTGGCCAAATCTGACATATGTACTGATTGTAGCAAAAAGCAGCATTTATGCCACATTTCACAAAGAAAATCGCAAAGATAGCAAATTAGAATAGGAACACGAATGAGATTGAAATGAGATCTGGTTGGTTATTTATTAAAAATAATGCGTACCGCTTGTCATGCCATTAAGCCGGTGCGAAATAAAATAATAAAAAAAGTTATGAAATAAGAAAACATGCTACAGCAAGGTATTCAGCAAGCACTAGATGCCGTACTTGCTAAAACCATTTGGGAATTATAAGTGGCATATACGAAAAACGTTTCACTTGTATTGATTTTGATTATGACAGCACAGCTGGCTTTGATGCAAACAATTCTGAGCATTGTACCAGAGTTAAAGCAACTTTCTTAGGAAACATAGAAAGAAGTGCAAACAAAAATTTAACAATTTCAAATAAAGAAAACATTTACGAAAATACTTGAGACAATAACAACATTTGGGCCAAAGCACTTGTCTCAAAGCAAATCCACAAAATGTCAAACAGATTAAATTGCAGTCAGTTGAGGTTCCAAGTTTCCCCAACTCCAACAAAACTCACGTTCCAAAACATTACCCCCAAGTTTTTGTACGTTGACAGCTCTCTCTCTCTCTGTGCTGCGACAACAAATGCAGTTTATAGTTTGTTTTTTTTTTTTTTTTTGGTTTTTGCACAGGGGCTGCTCTGAAACCGGAACCCGAGCTCTACCACAAAAGTTAAATGCAGTTTGATTTCACCCCCCAACAATGCGAAAAAAAATGAGAAAAATGAGAAAAATAGGGAATGAAATTCAGACGAAGCGACCTTTTTTCGTGTGCTGTTTTTTGATTCTGATTGATTGCCATCAAAAATCCGCTTTTGGCATAACGGCAAATGCGATTTGATTGCTGTTGTTGTTGTGTTTGTTTTTGTTGTTGTTGTTGTTGTTGCTCTGTTCCACTCCGCACAATGACAATAACTATTAATATATGTTTTCAGCAATCCCTAATCCTGTGATTCAACTTTCATGCGCAATTGCATTCCAGTTCTGAAAATAAGTACAACAAAATTGCAACGCAAAATGGGATAAAAAAAAGGACATTTTTTTTGTGCTGTTTTTCTCTTTTTTTGCTGTAATTTTGGGTTATCCTTTTGGGCATTTGATACGTTTTTGATTTTGATTCGTCGCCCCTTTTTGACAGCTGTCCGTCGTCTAAATTTTCACCTTAATTAAGTGATATTAATCGTTTTGAAGTCGCATCAAATAGCATCTACAATTTTTCAACGCTTTTCCAACAGCAAAAAAACAAGGGGCACAAATTGTTGCAGGAGGCGTTGACCTAACTCCAACCAAAACCTATTCATTTACCACCCTCTTCAACCCCTCCGCAACAAAAGTATAGCAACAGTCATTTTGTGGGCATTAAAAGCTTTTACAATTTTCACTTGACTTTGGGTTAGGCCCAACGAATTTGAGTGGAGTAGCGAAGCAAAGGAAGAGCAGAATGAAAGAGGGGTGAAAAGAGGGGGGCGCACGCATAATTTTCATTTAGTGTCCTTTTTGTGCACCCTTTTTGTTTGGGGCAGAGCTTGGCGGCTGCTGTAGATCCTTACCAATATTGTTAATGGACCTCGATTGTAATGGCCCATTTGGGTTTGGGCCTCTTTTAGGAGTCCATAGTGTGTAGTGTGTGTGTGAGTGTCTGTACGTGTGTATGTGTATGGACATATGTGCGCATATGAAGGTGTTTGTTATCTATGCCCCGACAGGCTATAAAATTAATGGAAAAGCGCGCTGCTGCGAAATAAAGACTAGAACTTTAACCCACTAACATTTGCTTTGATTTAGCTCAAATTTTGTTGATGAAATTTAAAGATAACCTAACGAACCTAAGCTGACCTAGTTATATTTGACTATAGTAGAAAGTTAGGGATAAATTGGAACTTACTTTCAACTCTTAAACAGAAGTTAACAAAATAAAAGCTGATGTGTTTTAAGTTTTTCCAAAAGACTTAGGCAGATTTTATAAATCATTTTCTAAAAATTAGACTATGTTATTATTTAAAAGTAGAGAACAAAATTGAAAAAAATTCTCAGCAATCAGTTATATTACCTGAATCATACAGTTCTTAAAGTTAAAAAGGCCTGTTCTCATTTCCAAGAACTTTTCATTTCGAATCGTTTTCAATTTTGTTGTAGCTCTTCCTTTTAAAAGATATGTTTGAGCACTTTTCATTCCACAAAACTTTATAAACCGATCGGAGTCGGAAATGGAAACAGACCTTATTAAACATTATTTATAATTCACACTTCAAAAACTTTAAAACTATTAAGTAGATGTATAAAGTTAAAGGAGCTTATTTGTAGATATTTTATTACCTTTTATTATTTTCATGGTTTTTTTATTATAATTTATAATTCTATACACAAAAGATATTATAATAAAAGACAAAGAAAGTTATTATACAAAAAATATACTTGAGCATTACCACACAAATAAAGCTTAAGTTGATAATATATAGATCTGTTCCCATTTAGAAAGACTTTTTATTCCGAAACATTTACGATTTTGTTTCTTGTTTTCAAATGAAATATCAATTGTTTCCTCCTAAAAACAAAACTTTTTAAACCAAATTTTCCATCGAAATTCGGCACTCAGAAAAGCTAATAGTTCCGATTCCGAATGGCAACAGGGCTAATAGTATGATCATCTCCCTTAAAAAGTTATTGGACTAGCTCGACTCTTAACTCCGAGTAAAGCCAACTGCAATTGAAAGTCTTAAAAGTCCAAGAAGCCCATGCAATACCATCAATTACTCCCTTGGCTGACCTTTTACGCATATCCTTTCGTTCCCTTTTTTTTTTTGTTGGTTAGATTGCAGAGCTGTTGTAATGTCCCGTCGTGTGCTCTAAATATACACCCATAATTACGAGCTCATCATACAAATATAATGTGCACACAGTTACGCTTGATCGTTTTTAAATTGCGATCGGCGCACTTCCGCCCTGGAAAGGAAGAATAAAATGAATAAGAACAAGGCGAAGGATCGGAAAGGAACTCAACCCAAAGTTGATTTAATGGGCAGGCAGGAACGTCGGCACTTCAAGAAGTTGACATAATTATGCCAGCAGGAAGATACAGTCAGAACTTGTATCGTTTATTGAGCTACCCCATCTTCCTTTATACTTGCTCAAGGAGTCATTGTCTCGGGGCCAAGGGGCAACCCTTAGGGCCTAAAAAGGCACCCTTTTGTCCAAGTTGTAGCCCACTTGGGGTGCCGATAATGATGAACCTAGAGCCCAATAAAAGTAACATTCCATTGCGACAGTTGTTACACAGTTTCTGTTTTTTGAACTTAAAGGAAATGGGCGTGGCAATAACTCTGAGATTTGCATAGCCTTCAATTTTGAGTAGAGTTTGTACAGTTGGACCCATTAAAGCAAAGCGAATCTATCTTCAAAAATCATTAGGTGCATTTTTCCAATTGATTTCACGCGCTAACCACAAGAAAGAGCAGAAAAAAACACACAACACAACACAACACCACACAAAACAATACAAAACAGAAAACAAAACAAAAAGCAAGTCTCTTGTCCAAAATCAATAAGCAGCAAAAGGCAACCGCAACACGAGGCAAACACAGAAGCTGAGATTGTCAAAGACCAGACCCTAACAGACCAGACAGAGCCTAGCAAAAACCCAAACCTAAAACTCAAAACCGAACTCAAACCCAAGCCAACCAGACCAGACAATTGTTTCATTGTGACCAGCTTGTCACGTAGAGTACAAGGGAAAGGCAGTTCCCAGTTTCCCAGTTCAGTTTCCCAGTTTCGCAGTTTCGCATTTTCAGTCGTGTCGTGTCGTGTCTCCTCCTGTCGCATTGTTGCAAAATTGATGAGGCGCAATGGATTTGGAATGCCTGCGCCGCATCATGAGCTGAGGCCGCATCGATGATGCCGTCATCATCATCCCATCTATTCTATTCTATCCTATCCTATCCTATATATCCTAAACAATTGTCCAAGCGGCAGCAGCTACTGAATAGATGCAAAGAACAGCTATCTTTCCGTGATCGAATATTTAATTCACTAACAGATGCATCAATTATATGTTATAGTTATTCGTTCCATACGAATCCGACAAGTATTTTTCAAAAATATGCAGCCTAATTCCATGCCTAAAACTAAACTCCCGAGAAAATGCACTTCTGCCAAATCTGTGCGAAATTGGTTGACAAAATAATGCTAACCGTTGCAAGGGTATTATTAAGGAGGAAAAATCAAAATACACAAAAGCGTTGCCCAAAGTGAAAATTGCTTTCGGGCAGCATCTTTTTACGCCTGATTGCAGTTCAAAAAGTGTTTTTCGACTGCCTCTCCACTTAAATACACGTGATGTGTGTGTTCTGTGTGTTGTGCGTGTGTTTGGTGTGTGTTTGGTTCTTGCATAGGTTTTTCAATTGATTTGACAGGCTGCCCACACACAAACACACACACACACACCCTAAATTCTAGTTGTGCCTAATGTGTCTCCTCTCACTCCACGTGACTTTAAAGCAAACAGAAAAAGAGAGAAAAAAAAGTGTCGGAAAAATGCAAAACTCACAAGCAGAATGATTTACGAGTGGTTTACAGAGCACCACTAAAAGAACCACTGTCCACAGGATGAGGATGCGGATGTGGATGTGGATGTGGATGTAGATGCGGATGTGTAATCGGTTATAGTACTATATGCAGTTGTCGGATTGATTTGCATAAATGCTCATTAAATCATGTCGCTGGCCAAATAGTTGTTACCATAATAAAACTTGTTCATGTCCAGTTTTCAACATAGCATAGCATGCATAGCATATATATATATATATATATTTTTACCTACCCAAGAGATAATCAAAGGCCCCCTGGTAATTGTTGTTGTTGTAATCGCTCCATGTGAGGCCCAACAACAACAACAGCAACATAAGCCAACATTTGCATGCGGCCCCGACACATTGAATGTCAAGTTCAAAATGATTTACACACTTTTTCTGTTCCCTCCACATTCCCTCGCCTTCCCTTCCCTCTCCACCCCTGCCCCTGCCCTTTCTCCAGTGATAATTAATTGGCTTCCAGCTGCAGATTAAGTTGGAGCTGGGAACACGCGAGTTTCAGTTTGTTAGAAACATGTAGAGTCAAGTGAATGTTTTTTATAACACTATTGTATAGCCATATATATACATATATATATATGCTGATTTTGGCCCTAATGAGCAACCATTTGGCAGAGGAGCCAGTAACTAACTCATTAGTGGTAAACATCCGAGTTTCGTGTTGCATTTTAAAAGCATACAAAAGTCAAAGATACATCCAAATGAAATATGAGTTAAGTGCTTATTATTTGATTAAACAATAATTGAAACTCCCTTAGAGGCCTTTTTTAATTAAACTGTACACAGAGATAGAGTTGGCTCTATCAAATCTGAACTAATTGAACAATTGAACTATATGTTCGCTTACAGTTCCTTTAGTTTCTTTTCTTTTCCGTTTAAAAATCATTCAACATTTAAGTTTCAAATTGTCAAAAGTTTCAACAACTTTAACTATGTCTCTAAGACGCAAACTTATATGAATGAACGAACTTAAAAGAACCAAAAACGATTAGTTCTAGTATCCAGAAATAAACTAAAGATATTAAATATTAGTTTTTTTTTTCCGAAAAGGAATGATTCGTTATTTTACACGAAATGAAACTAAAGCAACAAACAAGCTTTAACTTTATCCGAAAAGGAACTAAAAGAAAGATCAATTCTTTTATCAGGAAAGGAAATACTGAATTATATCCACAAAAGGAACTATTAAGCCTAACTCTGATTGTAATCAATCTAGTTTATTATTTGTAAATGGCTATCCTTTACATCTGTTCGAACTCAGAAACTTTAAGGACCTAGTTAGACTAAAATTGGCATGTACCTTCTCGAATATTATAGAAAATCGTATAATTTTACCTCTACACATTTTTGGAGCCAAAGCACAACTTGAGTAAACGTTTTTACTATCGAGAAAACAATTTCTTCAATTTAAAAAAGATTCTGGTCTGTTCCCATTTCCAATACCGGTCAAAACATAAGTAATCAGAGTTATTAGCTATTCTCAAATCCGAATATTAATGAAATTGTATCCCGCATTAGGTTTAAAATTGTTCTCGAACTTATCTATAAAAGGGAACAGGCCTGATTATGTATCTGGGCCGATTTTTTTATAGGTCAATTTTTGTTCTGAGCTTACATCAGGCCCCTTTCAACTTGGCTAGTTCTGTAGACATAAGTTGTCAATTATATTCCATAAAATTCTATATAATTTGACAACAATTAAATTTGGCTTATGTATGTTATTTATTAAATGTCTAACCCCATAACATGCTCTAGATATGGAAGACAATCATTAAGCAGCTGTTGAATTGTTCGAAGCAGCAGCAGCTTTGTCAATACAGCTTCAGCTTGAGCTTGAGCTTGAGCTTTGTCAGCTTTCCCACACCCAACATACAATATATAACCTACCGATCTATATCCATATGAATACACATATATATGTTACATATGTTTTGTGCACATTGCTCAAATAGGTGCGGCAGTTACAAAAGCCTTGCCGCATATCAATGACTAATAATGTTATATGTAACCTTCCATTTGGCCAGAGTTAACAATGCAATTTTCTTATTGTTCAAGTTGGAGAATGGAGTGAAGGAGTATATATATAGTATAGTAAAGTATAGGATAGTATCATATAGGACATCTGTCATTCAACTCATTCAAGTCATTCAATTCATTCAGGCTGTGTGACACATGACTAATTATGGATTGCAGCTTGTGTCGAGAGGAGAGACCATGACCGAACCTGACTCCGACTCTGACTCTGACTCTGTCTATAACTCTTACTCCGACTCCTTTGGTCAGAGCTAATGATGCCTGACAGACACTGAAAGGAGGGAGGGGTTGCTGGTAGCATTCAAGGCACCTTAGAATTTAGCCAGGTAGCGTGAAATATTAGCCATCAAAATAGCTCGTAAGACACCAAAACAACAAGAAACAACAACACGCGTAAAGTAAATTAACTTTTATCGATTCAGACAATATTTGCGCTTGAGTTCAATATCGTTGCAAATCTTGATGAGGGGCACGGGGCAAGAGGGTAACTGAGCAGTGGACAAACTCAACAGCTGCATAAACAAATTGCAGTCAACATTCATAATTTCCTGTTTAAATTAAAAGTCGGCCAGTCAACAGAGCTCTACCTCTACCAACTCGACAAAACTAACTCAACCCCGCACTTTGCTGATCGACAAGTCACATAAACCATTTCCTAGTGACAAAAATTTACTACAGAGACTCCAAAAGAGATCGAGTCTGGGCCAAGATTTAACCAAACCAAACCAAACGAACCGAACCGAACCACGCACCGAAAAAAAATCTCAAATCTCAAAGGCTGGCAATTAAATGTCGCCTTCAAATCTTGAGAGACTTTTGTGCCGGGGTCCACAGCAGGCGATCTATCCAATCTATACAAAACTATACAACTTTACTCTATACAAACTTCAACTATTTACCCAAAAATATGCAATTTTCAATGTGCGTTTATTGATTTTATTATTAGGCATTTGCTTTTTTTTTTTTGTTGTCATTTTTTGTTTTTTTGTGGCCAACACACAAAAATGTAAATCGATATCGATACGACGACCAAAAATTATGCATTTCCAAGCCAATTTGACGATTTGGCGATACATTTTTACGACCTGTACTCTAACTGAGATAGGCTATATTGAAAATGTCAAACATTTTGGCAGCAGAAGCTATTTAGAGGTCAAGTTTGTAACAACAAATATAGTGAAAAGTTAAATACTTACCGAAATATCATTCAGCCTCTTCAATCTTAACCATTTTCTACTTATTTGTAGCCAGTTCATTTGGAGTCAATTTCAAAATCACTTTATGCTTCACTTCACTTTACACCATGACTATTGCCTAAAAATGAAGATTAGCTTAGATTAGCATAGATATAAGTTAATGTCAAATACTTACCAACATATCATTCAACCTCTTTGGATTATTTCAGTTATCAAAATCAGTTGAATTGAAATTGGCAGCAAAAATATTTATGATGTTCTTCTGGACTAATCTCTATGAATATTTCATATTCTTGTCATCCAATTTGTTTCATAATTATTCTGAAAGAAATAAATACTCTATCAATTACATTTACTAGAACCAATTTAGTTATCTAGCCATAACTTTTTTTTTAGAATTTCAAATAAAATTATAAATAAATCTTATTTTTATATAACAAGTTATTGATAGAAAATAGTTTGAAAATATATAAAATGAAATTGTCAAAGTTTGATTTCTGTTCAGTTGACACGGTAAAGGCTTTCTATTATCATTTAATTATGATATTTTATTACAATTATGCATTTTCAACAAAAAAGGAAAGTTATTTTCGGTGTGCAGAAAAGTTGTTCATATGAAAATTTCAATTTCGACCGATTGTTCCTATGACAGCTTAAGATATAGTAGCCCGATTTTGATCGAATTTGGTCAACGACAAGAACATACCAAAACGCATAAAAGGTAAATTTGGTTAAGATAGCTTGAGAAACAAGTAGTTTTTCCTACAAAAACGTATTTTTAAACCGATTGTTCCTATGGCAGCTATATGATATAGTGCTCTTATTTTGATTAAATTTTGTAAAAATGTTTAGATAACGCTAAAACTTTGAATTGATAAGTTTGGTTGAGTTATCTTATTGCATTTTCTGAAAATATCTAAAACTAAGAAATATTCCCTGACTTAAAACTCTGATAATGTTTATTCAATACTTATAGGAGTCGTCGGGGGACTAAACACATAGCTGCTTTTTCACTCCAATAACAAATATTCTTATATTTGACTCTGATATAAGCCGATTGGCAGTGTACTAACGTTTCGGTCTGTTTATCAGTTGATTTCATCTAGTTTTTGGCAATGCCGCCGACGCCAAAGGCGTACCCCCCTGCATCCCCTTGTAGTCACCCCCCTCCTCGCCCCCCTCACCCTCCTTCGCACCGTCAGATGCGCCCCTCTACATACAAGTATATAATTATGGTTCGTTAACCTGTTTTGTGGCCCAGTCAACGCCGATCAACGTCAACGTCAACTAGCAAACTAACAAACTGGCAAACTGTCGACTGGGGCTGTGTATTGGGGGGTTGTGTGAGGAGTAGAGGGGGGCATTTGAGGTCTGCATATGAATGTCGTTTATCATAATCTTATCAACAATTCACATTCAATTATAAATCAATCAAAATTGCACCATTTTCATTTATTTCATTTGTTTTGCCGACACTGGCACGCTTTGAGGTCTTTTGGTTTTTGTATATGGATTTGGATTTGAAATTGAAATTGGGGTTTTGAATTTGTTTTCGGATTTTTCAATTGAGATTTAGATGTAGATTGATATATGGCGACCACTTTGAGCTGTAGCTCCCACGTTTACATTTAATGAAGGCAGCCAAGATAAATCAGATAACAAAAAAATAACTACAACAAAAATAAAGAGTGGGGAGCATTCAGTTTGTAGCATTTAAATAGTTTTGCTTGCTTAGATCTATTCAAATATTTTGTTGGTCTTGAGTTCTTGAGAGGTTATTTATGGTCTGCATTCTATTTGCAGTTGCATTCTAGTTGATTGGGCAGCTTGAACCCCAGTCTACGCTCTCGTGCGTAAATTTATCTCTCAATTGCAATTTGCAATTTGCTATTTGCTATTTCGAATTTGGGATATTGGAATTCGGATTTTGGTTTTTGGAATTTGAAATTTGCAATTGTGCAAGCAAACCACCCCCCGTCGATATGCAACCATCGAACCCTCTACAATCCATAATCAGGGACACACACTCTCTCTATAGCACTGATTGCAATCAAGTAGCCCTCGTCTCTCTATTATCTCTGCGGTTGCTTTTTACTTATCTCGCAAATCTCTCTATGCTTCAGTTAGTTAATGCTTCATTAATTTACATCTCTTTTTTTTGTGGTTTGGCTTGGAGTGTTCTCGAGTGCCAAAAATTGCAATTAAATAAAGTTGATTGCTTTCGACAGCAGCATACTCTGTTTCCAGCAATGAAGGCTGCCCAATTGAAGCAACAAAGTTTATCTATCGAAACACAAACGAATATCTGCACTTGCACACATGAGTGGCATATGAATAATGCAATTTTGAGCCATATTCAAATGATTTACAAACACTTTGTGTGAAGAAAAGTTGGCAGCTGAAATACCAAATGAGTTTTGAGCAGCAACTGAGAAATGAAACTTAAATTGAGCTGCTTTTTGGTTTTACCTTAAAACTAAACTTAAAGTTTCATTAGCATATGATATCATGCTTAAAGACTTTTCTATTATTATAACAATTGAAACTTAAGAAACTTATGAGCCTACGCATATTATTCAAATAAATTTTGTGCTCTATCTTCATCTGCAGACCTGCCCCAATCAAAAGTTCAACTGGGTTCATTTTGGCAGAGCCTTGAGCTGTTTTTGTTGTTATTATTGTCACGTGGGTGTTTCCAACAAATTCTGTTACGCAAAGCAAAACAGAAACCGAAACAGAACCGGGACCGGTCCCATCTTCAGCTAATTATGCCGAGAGTTTAAAGCTACCCACTGAACACTCCAAAAAAAAAAAAAAAAAAAAACACTTAAACACTCAAAATGTAGCCATAGAAACTCATACAGAGAGTCAAACAAATTAACAAACATTTATTTTTGGCTACTGTAGAACAACTTGGCAACATTTGCTATATCTTCTTCTTCTTCTTCTTGTTAATTAATTAAAAGGTGTGCTTAGGCATGCTCAGGTGTGCCCAGGTATTCATCATCATCTCTCGCTCCAAAGCCAATGCCCGATGACAGCGTCGCGTTCTTTTTAGAGCCATCAAAGCGAGTCAAGGCCCCTTTTCCAAGATATTCAAGATGACGCTAAGCTAAATCAAAACATCTATAAATCTAGCATATGAGTTGCTAAGGCCTAAGGTCTTGTGATTTATTATAGCTATACCCTGTAATTACCAATTGGGTATAATATAATTACTTACAATTTTCTTAAATTTAGCCAATAGGCGGAAAACATGTTTCCCTGACCTTGTGTTGGTTATGTACCTTTCGATCTGTCGGTTTATAAGATCTTTATAATACTGAACAATCATAAATACTATCAATCAGCAAAGAAATTATATTCAACTTGCTTGTATAACCCGGCGTTGTCCGTTTTTGATCACCATTTCCCTCTGTCGTGGTTCTACATTTTTCAAACCTTAGCTTTATCAAAACTCAGCCGATTTCAAATCGTAATATCGTTTTAATCGTATTTTAACAAGTTGATCGAATTTGCATTTAAATTTTATTGATTTAGAAATATATTTTATTTTTAATCGATTGCTGAAACCAAAATTAGTATAAAAAATAATTTCAAAACTTTTTCTGAGTTGGTCCAAAAATCGGTCAAAAATCATGCCAAAATGACAATAATTTTTGACTTGGAAGGCTTTCATAGAACGTGATCATAGATCAGATGATAAGCAAAAAAGTTTCAATCAAGAGTTTCCCGAGAAAATCTTCCAAAAAACGAGCTTAGTACACAATTTCAGCATAGGATAAAACTACAATAAAAACGAAGTTTTCTGTCTCATATGGTTTGAATTGTTAGATGAATCAGCAGTGAATGAACAAATGAATGAATGAGCGAATGAGGGTGAACTCTTTTATATACTCTACATAGATAGACTAAATTCTTATATAGATATTCTTTCGGAATTCCCAACCCAATCTTACCTCAATTCTAATAATAACTTAAATCTAAGATATACCTAAACTACTTATAGGGTAGCTGCTAGCTAAGCTCTCACTTGATTAGAGCCATATATCATGATTATTTATACATATTTTAGGGGTGTGTTGAACCAAATAACAGTTGTCATTAGGCGTGTAAAGAGCGCTGAACATATGCATAAAAAATATATTAGAAAACACACAAAGCATCAATGTATATGAAATATATGAGAAAACTTATATACAACATACAGAGTTCTTTCATTTAGCATAAAAAATGCATTTCAAGAGTTCCAAGCCCCGTGCCCCGAGCCCCGAGGGGTCAACGGAGACACCCTGCACCGTCGCCGGGCTAATAACAATGCCAGAGCCTAACATTTTTTATAGAGCTAAATCAAATGATTGTAACAATTCAGATTTGATATTTTTTATGATATTTGTGACAGAAAATTTTATGCATTTTTGCGCTCAACTAATTTACTGCTCTAGGGGAGCATAAAAGGCAGATCCTTAATGATTTCGAAACTGGGACAGCTGCTGGTTTTCTGCTTTTCGGAAGTTCAGCTAATTGCATTTAATTAGGCCAAGTTGTAAACTGAAGACATTAAAAGCCATTCTCTGTGTGTGTCACAACAAGCAAAGAGTATCCTTAAAAAGGATACGACTGGGATTGTTTCGGGTACGTTCGGTCAATGATTTTGATGGCACGCGTTTTTACGAGCAATTATACAGCACACAGGATATTCAGGAGGTTGCATTTGTAGGCCAGCTGGTTTGGCTGGCAGGAGGCGTGTTTCTGACACGCTTCGACACTGAAAACGTTGCAACATGGCGTGGCAAATGCCGCTGATGGATTACAACGCCTCTCTCTCTCGTTCTGTCTCTTTTATACGGCCAGGCAGGACAACTAGGACATCTACCCTGAGTACCCCTTTGTGCCTTCGTTTTGATTTGTGACAAATCGTCTCTGACATGCGTGGCAAGTTGGCAACTCTACGCTTGGGCAACTCTGCGTTTGCGCGGCTAGCACTTGAAAGTGTCGCTTGGCTGGCACAACAACACATTCGTCATTCGTAGGCGATTGACAACAACTACAACAACTACTGCAACAACAATAACAACAACATCTCCAATTTTAGAGGCGTGTGCCGCGATATGTCAAATGTCATTAGAGCTATCTCCACAGATACGATGTTACGATGTTAAGAGTATCTCTGGCAGCCTGTCTGACAGGCGGACGTGCATGACGGACGCGCAGATTTAACGCTTAGTTCCCGAACTCCCTTTTCTACCTCTACCCCTCAACGTTAACCCTACCCCCACATCCCTGCACAAAACCTAACCCAGTTGCATAGTTTAAAGTAGTTTTGATGTAGTCATGAAGACACTCAAAAGGGGAAAGTTGCCAGTTGCCAGTTGCCAGTTGGCAGTGGAAGCTTTTATGGGCGAGGCAACTGAAATATTATTGAAACATCAGTCATACAGTCATGCATGTACAGTTACACTGAGCGAAAATGCAATCAGTTATTAAAATTTAATAATAAAATGTGATTTACAAGCACAAAATAATAAAAACGGACGAGAGTTGTTCACAATTTGAATGCAAGCAATCGATCCGAAACGCTATTAGTCAAATCAATCTAGATGACGCAAAATCAATCTACATGACATTAGATGACCCAAAAACCATCTAGCCTGAATACCGGTCTAATTTCGATAATTTATTGAAAAATTGAGTGCAAAATCATGACCAAAAAGACATATCACATAAAATCAGTTCAATTTGTGCCCCCTTTTACTAATATTTGTGCTCAGTGTAGTCTAGTACAGCTAGTACAGTCGCAAAACAATAAGCTATTAATGCTACACAGTGTGATAAAGCACTTAAGATGTCCATAAAACAACTGGGGAAATACCAAATAAACATATTTTAAGCGAACAGAGCTGCGCATACGAGTAGTATATGCAAAAGATGAGATGACAGCGACGTCTTAAGCATCATTATCATCATCATTATGATGATAATCATAATTATAAGCATTGAGAGCTACTGTAAGTCGGTCAAATACGAAGCGTTTTATGTGTGGGATGACTCGTAAATCATAATTTCGAATGTTTAACAAATGCATAGTTGTACAAATTTGGATGTTTTATAGATGGTATAAAGGATGGCGACTATAACAAATTGGAGGGCGCCAAAATTCCACAGAAATATCAATTGATATTAAAATCGAACATAAGAGCCATACAAATTTGACATTGAATATATTTTTGAGCAAAACCGATTAACTTTGTCTGATAACAAAAGATTTACATAAGTAATAGCTTTGGGAATTATATCTTGTCGATGTATTGATTGAAGATCTAAACTTGAAAACATATATTTAAATAATCATTTTTCAATATTATTTCAACTCTTTGTCTTTAACGTTTCGTAGCTGTGATTTTGGTTGTTTTTCATCTGCTTTTTACTCATCTTTTATGCGTTTTTTTTTCTTTTTTTTTTTTTCGAAAATTGCACTCACATGCAATACACACAATTATTTCAGCACCCCTCCTTCTCTTCCTCTTCCTTTTGCTTATGCGCCCAAAGTAAAGCAAATATAATTTCGCAAAGTAAATATGAAATTATGATTGCCCGTCAGGCTACTGGTTTCCATTTCATAACCTTTCCCCTCCCCAACTCCTCCGACCCTGACCTCAGCTGACTCTGCTTCAAAACATACAAAAATGAGCGTAAAAAGTGAAACATTTTCGATAACGTAAATAAATCAATCAGAAAAAGAAATTACCGTTGCTTTCTTTACACGCAACATCAACACTATGCCGAAAAAACCGAACCCTTTTCCCTGCATAAAACTGTCAAAAAAATCTGCGAAAAAAACGTTAAAAAGGGTTAAAAAATATATATATATATATGAAACTGAGTTGTTTTTTTGATCGAAAAAATTAATTAAAGGCACAGCCAGCAAAAGTGAAAGTTCAATGGGAATGCAACGCAAAATGAAGCAATTGCAATGATAAAGCGTGAAAAAAATTAGGAAAATGCGTGGAAATTCGCCATTGACTGTGTTGCGCTTCATTTATGGCAATGGCTACTGAATAGAAAATAGATTATAAGAGTAAGAGATATTAGCCAAAAGCAGGGTTGAAGCTGCAGCCGACAGCTGTCCGCAAATAGTTGCGGCATTCTAAAGCGATTACGATTACGATGACGATGACGATTACGTTCGATTGTGGGCAACGTTTACTGCGCTAATACAAAATGAAACAATTTTGCATGGACTAAAAGGAGAAATACAAAAACAAATACAAATCCTGTTTGCGTGCTGTCCGCCTGCTTCACGCCCCGACAAAGACTGGTGACCCCGACGCAAGACTGGTGACCCCGACGCACAAAGGCCACATTATTAGAGGGCGAGGGCGTTTGTATATGTTGAGGAGGCATAGGCAGGTACGCAACGCTGATTGCAGGCCTATTGTGTGGTTAGCTTCTCATTTTAATCCTGGCCCATTGTGTGTGTATTTCGTTTTGTTTTCTTATAGTATTGAATGCATTCATTTATGAAGCCGAAAAACTGAAAAACTGCAACTGGCTTTTGAGCTGTCAACTCGAACTGAATACGAATACGATCGCAATGAAGTTGTCAGCACCGCCTGCGATCATTTAAATAAATGTGTATTTTTTGTATTTCAACGGCGAGTGCGTAATTTAAGCCCAAATTGACCCAAAAAACACAAACACAGTGCTCCATGTGAACAGAATAAAACCCAAGACTTCACAAAGACGCCAATAAAAAAAAAAGACACCACACCACAACTAACCTAACATAAGTAAGCCAGCAAACCAAAGCAAGTCTTAAGCCATAAGTCGTTGCACTTTATCTATGGAAGTTTGCTTGGTTGCAACTTGCAAGTTGCAAGTTGCATAAATAATCCGGCTAGCACTTCAAATTGATAAAGACAATTTACAATTTACAATATGCATGGGCGCCTGCCAGCTAAGACCCCAAAAACAATTTCAATTTAACAACACAAACAACAAACAGGCAGGCTAAAGGAGTTGGCACCAGGGTGACAAAGAGGGGCAAACGGGGGGCGAAGAAGCGTATGCCCCCTGGCAACGGCAACGGCAAACCAAACAAATCAAATTGGAGTCATTTACCCGTCGACACTCTCAACAGATTTCATTGAGGGAGAGGGGCACGCGGCGCAAACACAGACACAAATACAGACACAGGCATCATGTGGCATGTGGCATGTGGCAGTGCCATCTGCTTCAAAACAGCACAAAGATAAACCAAATTCTCATATGCACAATTTGAAATACACTTAAATAATGCGCTGATTGAAAGTTTGAAGGTTGCTCATCTTTTACACTTCCAAATCTGTCTTAGGTAAGTTATTTATAAATAATCATGATATAATCGATTGCAAATTATAATAAATAGCATTTTGATTAATTGAATAGAACAAATCAATGAATCGATGTGTCGAAATCATTACAAAAACAGTTTTTTTTTTAATGCTGTTTCAATCTGATGTTAACCAAACATTGATGTGAACTTTTTGCTGATCTTATTAAAATCAATCTGGATTTAGCTACTCTTTTTTTTTTGGAGTAAAACTTTATTCTATCCAGTTTTCTAGTTTCCAAGCAACTGTTTAAAAGCAGCATACCCATTTGAAAAGTAGACTTTGTTAAACAGAACTCAAAGTTTGATTATGTTGCATTCAACATGTTTCGAGCTGTTCAAATTTGCACTTTGCGAATGGGGAATCGACCCACATAACATGCTGATGGAGCTGTTGGAGCTGATGGAGCAGCTCAAGTGGAAATTGCTAAGCTTAGTCGCCGTTCGGGTCGCTGACTTGAACGTCGACTGCGACGACGACGACGACGACGGCAACTGCGACTGCGACTGCGACTTGTCTTGGCAATCAATCAATTCAAGTGCCAGGCCTCCATTTCGAATAAAAATTATGAAATTCTGTGAGGCGGACATCCTGCAGTGAAAAGCGGCGCGTTGCCAACAGATTCAATTGATGGTTAGCAGACGGCAGAGCCAGTGGGGCAGTAGGGGTAGACGAAAAGGGGGGGAAAGTAGTCCAATTGCCAATTATGTCATACACTTGGCTCAAAGAGACGACGGCAAGCTTGTAATCAAAACAGGTTACCTTGACATTGCCCCTTACTGCGACAACAATTGCAATTACCCCACTGAGATATTGATAGACTGACAAACTGAGCAAATGAAAGACTGAGAGCTTGACAGATTGAGCAACTCTTTGTTGGGTGTAACATTGCTGCGTCTTGTAAGTAGCTACAATTGGGTCAGTGGGGCTATCCCCCATCTAATGGCCACATAAATTGGATTAACACATTGCTGATGAGGCTTTGGGAGGCAGCCCGAGCAGGCAGGCCACCTAGCGGCCGAAACAACAACTAGCAATTTGCTGTAATTAAATCGTAAATGGAGATGAAGCCGAAGCTGAAGATTGGGTTTTGAGTCACCATCCATATCCAAGTCAACCAAGTCGTCGCAAGTATCCAAGTCGTGCCTTGCACTTAAATGGCACATTTAATGGTGTAATATCATTTGTGCTTTTTGTGCGCAGTGCGCTTTTCATTTCTATTTATGTCTCTTTGGCAATTTTCTCTTTTAATTGCAACAGCAAAATGCTTCAACAACTTCAACGAGTATGCAACACAAAACAGAAACAGAAACAGAAACAGACTGACAAACTAAACTTAACTAAACTAAACTAACTCAAGCTAACTTTAATTAACTCAATTCCAGTTGCTATTAAATAATTATTCATATTTAAATGCATTTGCAAATCTTCAAGGCAATGTACCTTACATTTATTTGAGTTCCCCTCATTCGTAATAAATAAGATTCGTTTAAATTGCAATTTGATTTCATTTCTAGATAAATAACAAATATCGTATTAATTCTTTTAGAAATTCAATTGAAATCGAACTAGTATAAACATTAAGGTAAGGCAGAAAAGTTTTCAATTCAAAAACATAGTTTTCGATCAAACGTTCTCATGATAGCTATATGTAACTAATTTTATCAAAAACAATGTAAATTATAATTAAACTTGCATGGATTACTATTATTCTGCGCCCAGATTGCCAAATGACAATAAACTAAAAACAAAAACATATATCTTTATATGTTTTCTTCACACTAGATCATTTAACTTTAACAAAAAAATAATCGAATTAAAGTTTGAGTCAAAGCAATGCAATCCAATTCAATTAAACTGACTCACTCTGAACTGAAACACAGACCCAGATCGAGTCCAAGTCGAAGTCGGAGTCCAAATCCACATCCAAATCCAAAAGCGAGACAGACAGAGACAAAGACAGAGACTGAGACTGAGGAGTGACAACTGTTTGATAAAGTGCATTCGAGTCGCCCCCAGTTGACGCCTTTATCAATTTTATGTTGCCCACCGAGGTGTCAAAAGCGCACATGATTAATGCGTTTAGAATTCTAAATTCGGAATTCAGAGCAAAAAGAGCAGAGAGACTTTAGAATACAGAATAGAATATTGCGTACAGAATTCTGGTAGCGTATTGGGGTTCTACAAGTTAACAAATTCAATTTTCTACTTAATCAAAATGCATTCGAAATACAAAAAAAATATGAAAGGGAACATGTTGTGAGTGTGTGTGTGTGTGTCTGTCTGTGTTTCTGTGCGTATTCTGCGTTTGTATTTAGTTTATTTTAAGTTCAAATAAACTAATTTATCATGCCATTAGATAGTACGAGTACACACGCCCAGCCTTGAAGTCAATCTTTGGGTCTAAATAAATAATTGGGCAAAACTGACACTAAACAAAAACGGAGGGGCCCCAAATTAGGCCTTGACTTATCGCTACTTTGGAATTGGTTAGAAACCTAATTAGATTATGGCCTATCCCTGAACTATGCAGCTTCAGGCAACTGTGAAGAACAACTGGAGAATTGTGTTAAATTTTAATCAAACCTTCAAGTTAAAATTCAAATCAAACTAAATCATATACAATACAATTAATCAATTCAATTAATCTAAATTTAAGCTTTCTGAGCTGAGAGAGGAATGAAGAATAGTGATACATAGATATAGAGCAATGTGATGTCTGTAGAATTGTAGGCTTACTTGTTTCTAGTCAAGGTTAAAGCTTGCAGGATTAAAGCTATTTTCTTAGGTATTCTAGAAAGCTTTTAAACACTTCTAGCTTAAAGCTTTAAGGTGCTCTTAAGCTTCTTTTACAAGAGCAGAAATAGTGGATAGTGAAGAAATATATTGAGGATAGTGAAGAATAGGATAGGGGATGAAAAAATATCAATTGTGATAGATTTTGTTGCCAATACAAAGAATTTAGCTTAAAGTGCTTTTTAGCCTTGTTTTAAAAGAGCAGAGAAAGTGAAGAATAGGATAGCAAATCAAGGAAGAGATTCAATTTATATTGATTTGATATAAAACACTTCACCAAGTTTTCTATCTAAATATTTTTCATCGATTCAAACGTTTTTTAAACTCAATTGTTTTCAGTAAAGTATCTTAAAGGTTTCGGGTGCTTTAAAGCTCGCTTTCAATTTTGCAGGTTCAAAAGCTGAATCCATTATTTAGCTGATGTTATTGTAACCCACTTCTTAACTCTCTAACCCCTTTTTGTTTTCTATAGTAGTTAAGCCTAATTGGATTGTTTTTTACTACAAAGTAAACAATATTATTAACACGAAAATGAAATTTCCCACTCATCGAAACACTTGACATTTAGGCATTAGCATTAGCATTAGCATTTACATAAATCATATATTGGCTGTGGCAATTTAAGAGCCGAGCCAGCGATAAAAACTAAAACCAAACACAACAATGACGATGAAGATGCAGAAGAAGATGATGACGATGACGATGATGATGACGATGACGGCATTTCCATTTGCCATCCATCTACTCCAAACTCCAAAGATATTCACAATGCCAACGCTCGTATTACTTGGCAATTTGTTGTTGGTGTCTTTGTTGTTGCTGTTGTTGTTTTTGTTGTACTTTTTTGCTGTTGTGTTGCTGCTCCCAAGCCAAAAGGTCAGTTGCAAAAGAAAACAACAAAGAACAGCTTTCTGCGGCAAGCCGAAGATATATACCCTTGCTGAAAAGTTGTTCAAATGAAAATCTTATTTTTGCCCGATTGTTCCTAAGTATGACAGAAACAGACGGACAGACAGATAGGCATACGGACGGAGGAACAGACAATCAAATAGTTCGACTCGAGTACCTTATGGGTCCTTAAATACTTTGTGATAAAATGATATCACCCTACGTTAGGGTATAAGAAAAAAGGCAGCTCGACAACAATATAAACATAAATACAGGAACCTAAGAGACGCTGAGATCTGAGGATAGAGGATAGAGACCGGTTGCTCCTTGCGAGCTGACTTCCTGACGTTCGTTATTGACTTTAGAGTCGCCCTCAACTCAACTCAGCGCAACTCAATTCAACTCAACTCATGTTTCCAATTTTTATATATTTTCGCATAGCTCAATTCAATTCATGACATTTGAAAGGCAGCAGCAGCAGGCAAAAGGCAGAGCCCACTGGGCAAAACGGACTTCTGAAATCAAGTCCAACACAATATGGCAAATTATGGAGCTTCCTGTTTGACCTTTACCCCGCGTGTAGCTTAGCATCAGCATCAGCATCTTTCATCTCTCTCTCTGCAGCTACCTTTGCGAAAACTCCTCCCAAGACTCTCTTACATAGTTGCACAAGTTATGCAATTACGCGTTCACATTCACATTCTCAATCGTTGTGAATTTCGTAGGCAATTAGGAGTATGCTAAGGCGAGGGTACAGCCAAGGAGTAGGTACTGCAGCAGAGGTACCAGCAGAGCAGTGAGGTGTTGAGAAGGTTCCGGGGGAAGGTGCCGTGCCGAGTCAGCCAAATGGTCCCAAGTTTGCCTTACAAAGGCGTCGCACTCATAAGTGCGTGATAAGCATTTTGATTTATGCCATTGGGGAAGTAACACATACACACACACGCACACACACACACACACACACACACACACACACACACTCATACACGCACAGTCTAAGAAAGATAAATAGATACAGTTTGGTACAAGCAAATCCTTAATTGAACGTTGCAAGCAAACTAATTTTATGGCATATTAGCAGACCATTAATTATCACGGCGTTATAAATTTTAATGCCGATTAATTGCTGCCAAAACACAGACAACAAACTAACAACTACAACAACAATAACAACAACAACAACAAGCAGCGAACATAACAAGCGCTTGTTGTAACACACACAGTTGAAAGTTGTTGCTGCAACCAGGCAACTCTCAAAAGCAGAGCAATGCGTGCTTCAAGCCAAAACTAAAACTCAAACTGAAGCTAAAACTGAATCTGAATCTGTTGCCAAAAGGCTTCCTGTTGTGCGTGGGTCGAGACTTCATCGTCCATGTCGGCTAATACTAATGCTAATGGTAATGCCGATGGCGATGACGATGCCGATGTCGATGTGGATGTGGATATATCGATGTGTGGATGTCGATGTCGATGTGGATGTGGATGGGGCAGCGTCATCAAATTGGCAGCACGCGTCATAAAAACTGAAAGCCGAAATCAAAGCGAATCGCAAAATGGACGGCTTAGGCTGTTGCTGCGATTACCTACAGTAAAACTATCGATTATGTTAACGATATTATCGATGGTATGCTCTTTGGTTGTTACAATCATTCTTTATCAGACTATTTTATATATATATCAATAGTATACTCTTTGGTTGCCAAAATCTTTTTAATCAAACTTTTTCGTATATATTGTAAGTAGGTAATATAGAAGATTCAGCATAAACTGTTGCTGGGATTAACTACAGCAAAACTATCAATGATATTATCGATACTACTTCTATATCGATTGTACACTCAGTTCAAAAACGAGCGTTAATTGTCATAAAATAAGAATAAAAAGCTTTTCATTAAGTACAAAATAGTTTCGAACTTATAAAAAAAAGGATTTTGTCACCGTTTCTACTTCATTTAAGTACAAAATCTTGAAGTTTTCTGACTGTACAGATTTTGTCTATTTTGTTTAATACCAAGTTTAATACAGATTTCATTAAAAAAGATATATGCAATAAAACTGCAAACATTTATGATTTCTATAAGCTATATCTTAATCTTAATCTTAATCTTAAATCGGATCATTTATGTTACCTATACACTAGCTAAACCCATAAGCCGAGTTGAATTGGTTTTATTCGCACGTAGGGCATACTTAAGTCCAAATTATAAACGCATAACTCTTTCTTTTTTTCGGCCAGAGAGCCAGAAAGAAAAGTAATTTATGTTATTTTGATTGCACTTAGCGAGTGTATTAATTTGATTATAATGGTTATATATGCGGCATAAATTTGGTTTTTTTTTTTCTTTTTCAGTTTCGCTTTTGCATTTGTATTGAATATTTATGTATCGATGGGAGAGAGAGAGAGAGATACTTGGAAGCAACCTGCGACATTTGTGGCCCATAAATGTCGCATAAAAGTGTCGTCAACATTTTGGGTAAATTGACTATTTATTAAGCTTCCCAAATAGCCAAGCAGGTAAGATCCCAGCTTAAATATCAGGTAGCTTCCGCCAAGCTACCCACACACTTCATCATCATCATCATCATCATCATCATCATCAACATCAACATTATCAACGCTTTGATGTGCAGCGAAATTAGTTAACAAAATTAAACTGAAATGTTTTTTTGGTTTATTTTGGGGCTCGAACTCGAAATTCAAATGCTGATCTGTGTTGATCTGCTTTATGTAATGAAGAGCTGTAACCAAATATAATCGTAATCTTTTGTTTTAGTAGTTAGTTAATGAAGTGTTTTAAATTTGTTGTAGTTTTTTTTTTGTAAATTTGCTTTTGCGGTCAACCGAAACGATTTTAGATGCGCTAAAGCCATTAAACAAGTATGCCGAAAATTGTATTTATTGTATTTCAACTCTATTTGGAGACAGGTAAAACTCATTAGGCGATACGTTGAAATAGGATATAACATAAAAATAACTTTGAGATAAAAGTGTTGTAAAAGCATCGATAAAATTAGTATCGATTTAACTATCGATAGTTCTTAATCGAAATGTGTCTATCTTTTGAATGTAAGACATATTTTTTATGAAATTTACTTAATTTAAAGTTAAACTGCATTTGTTTCCTATAATGTTTTCAAGCTTATAGATAGAGACTAGCAAAACTATTGATTGCCCATGTAAACGATTGATTTATAAAGAATATCGATATTTGCACAATCATAGCAGCCAAAAGAATGTCGATTAAAGAATTGTCTTCGTAGACAAAATATTGATAATAGTCAATTGATCGATATTTTCATCAGCCTTACTATCGATATTTATTTTAGTATCGATATAACTATCGATTGCTCATGTAAATGGTTGATATGCAAATAATATCGATAATCCAACAAACCTAGCAGTCAAAGGATAATCAAAGTATTTTGATTGATCGATAATCTTACAAAATATTGATTGTAGTCAATTGATCGATTTTTTAGAGCTCTACTATCGATCGATTCTTTAGTACTACAATATATCGATTGAAGTAGCCAAAATAACATCGATTAAAGTATTTTCTTCATAGACAAAATATTGATTGTTGTCGATTGATCGATATCTTTTACTGCTCTTCTATCGATAGTTTTTCTATTTCAACAATAAAGATCAAAAGTCAGCTGCACTTTCGAAAACTGCACATCAGTTTATTAAACAACTCTTTCAAAGTCTTCTAAGCCTTAACTAATTAGGCATATCTGCGAAATGTGAACAATTTGCGTAACAGCTGCTCACTTTACTCCCTCCTAGCTCCTGTCGTCTCCTGTCAGGGTCACAGCCACGCCCCATACTAAAATAGCGAAATTATGATTGCGAAAATTATGACAGCTCTAAAGTTTTTTGCCAATGAAAACCATTTATTAGCTGTTCCAGAAAACCCGAACCCAACGAAAAACGAAAAATACAGAAAACCTAAAACATAACAAAACAAATCCATAATTCCATGCAAAGGAAAAAGAAAAGTGGGTTGGGGTTGGGTGGAGTTTAAAATTTATATGATCATCATTGTGCCATGCAAATTTATGACAAAACATTTGAATGCAGCAACGAAGCCGTGCAGAAAGCTAAACAATGAAAGTAGAACACACAGAAAAGGAGCGGGTTGGGAACGTGCCTAATATAATTTAATTATAATTTCCAAAAGCGTGCAAATTTTCAAAATTGCATGCATATTGAAAAATTACGCGTAGCGAAGACACAAAACAAAAGGGTTTTTCCAAAAACGCCTATAGGCAAATTTCGCTTTTCTTTCTAGAACTAGTTTCGGGTTCGAGCTCGTGTTCGTGTTTGAGTTTGTGTTTTTGAGTTAGGGGTAGCTACCCTTACCCTAACACTTACCCTGCCTACCTTAACCACGCTTGTGTGTAAATTAACGTATTGTATGTTAGCTGAAACAGTTCTTGGAATGGCCTGTCAACCAACTGTCCCAATGCTGTCCAGTTTGAGTTGTACCTATCATATATATGTTCTGGTCCCTAACTCGATCTCATATCGCACCCACGCGATAATGTCAATCAAAAAACTGTTCATGAAAATTGTTCAATTAACATTGTTTCCAATTACACGGAGGAACAGCACAGCACAGTAGATCGCCTTTGGGCGATAAGCAACCCGAAATGGGATAGGGATATCACCGGTCAATCAACCGGTTCCTATCTCTAACCGTTCTTTTCAATGACTGACGTGTGACCAGCGGTCAACAGTCGCAGGGCAACTCCGACTTTACAGAACTGACCATTGAAAATTGAATTAAAACAAAAGGTTACCTTTTTTTCAGGAATCTATTATGAAGTGGCCGCCTGTTGTGTGTTCATGTGCAGGTTTAATAGGATTTACGTGCTAAGCGTAATTATAGAGTTGTTTGTTCAGAACTGGTTCAAGCTTCAAATTAGGTACAGTTGCCAATATACAAACTTAGCATTACACACATGAAGGAGCCTCCAATTCAGGTTTCCAACAGACTAAGCCTAGCGGAGTGTCACATTGTATGATCAACTCTGAAAAAATCGGACCTGTTCTTATTTCCGATATCAATCAAGACATTCGGAATCGGACTTTTAAGATAATTTGAATTCCGAATATCGATGGGAAATTTGAAACAAGTATTCGATCGTATCTTTGTGAAAGTAAGAACGATTTTTCTTGCGAAAACACGAAAAAAATTCAAAATTAATTCGGAAATGGGAAATGGGCCTGAATATAATAAATAATATAATAATTATGATAAAAATCACTAAAGTATAAAAACCTCCTAAATATAGGGTTGTCTCAACTTAATAGTACTAGAAATGGAAATAAAAATATTTAATATAAAATTATTGCAAGATTTTCATAAACAACTAAGCAAAATACCTAAATCAAAAATGTAGGATACAAAAAATAATAAGATTATCTTCAAAGAATTTTTTGTGGAATCTGGCAAAAAATGCTTTGATTAAGAAAAACATTTTCTTTGTGAAAAATTTCAAAGTTTCTTTATAGAAAACTATACACACCTCGTTTTTTTAGAAGTTTTTATACATTTTCAACAATTTCAGAAATATATTTTTTCAGTGTTCGTTAAACTATTTTTAATTTAAAACTAAAAGTGAAAACCGAAATTCCTGCTTATGAACTAAGACTTAATAAGCAATACCAAAATTTCAATAGAGATTAAAAATTCGAAGAGTAAAAGAACTTACTCAGTTATCGTTTAATAGCGCTATCGTTATCGTTATCGAATGCACATCGGCAGGCTCAACACAATGCAAATGTTTACACATTCAAGTGGTTTTTTGCATAATTTGCATATTTAATGAGCCTCGCACGTTAGTTTTTCCACTTTTGTTATCAGCTAGAAAAACAAATAAAAATTAAGTGAAAAAATCTATAGAAAATTGTATCGTTTTTTTTTTTTTTTTTGTGTTTTATATATTCAGGTACTGTGCATTGATTAGCTAAGCAAAACGGAAACAACAACCCTTTCAACGGGACAGCGAAAGTTAGAGGGGCAGGAACAGGGAGAGGGGAAAGAGTTTGGAAAGGGTTACGCTTATAGGGTGTTGCAACAAAACTAAACAGCTGGGGATAGTTACATGGACTCATCCATCATTTGCATATGTAGAAAGTGAGCCTGCATTAGACACGGAAGGGGGGAAGAGAGATTTTTTGTATTACCAACATCCACACACACACACACACACACACACACACACACACACACACACACACACACACACACACACACACACACACACACAGACAGACAGACATTAATCAACTGCTTTCGCCGTTACAGTTACAGTTACATTTATAGAGTGTGTTTTTATGTGCTGGAGTGGGATTTGCATTTGGATTTAGATTTGGGTTACAAACTTTGAGTATTAAAAAAAACAATTGCATCTGTCTAATAGTATTACAATGCTTCAGGATTGTTAAACCACAGATTTAAAATAGAAAGCGTAAATATCCTTAAATCCTATTTTCTTCTAGATCTTAACAGTTTGTCTGCTTATTGTACATATCAACATGAATACCAAGTTTGGTTGCTCTAGCTTCAAGACTGCTGACAAAATTGCATTCATCCTGATAGACAGATTCACTAACCCGATATACTTTAGTTCAAAAATTAAAAAAAAAAATTTGAAACAAATTTTTAAAAAGAGTAGCCCGAAATTTGAAATAAACTTGATCTGCGTATGGTATACAGGAACCTGCATGCCAAGTTTGGTGTCTCTAGCTCTTCTAGTCTCTGAGATCGACACGTTCATACGGACAGACAGACAGACGGACAGACACTATAACCATTCTTCTCAAACTTGTTATGCCCGTTTACAAATGTTATCAAAATACAACATTTAAAGTTGATATCCTACATCATAAATGCCTAAGCCCAGTAGATATTTAAATGTATAGTTAAGCTAGACTCATATCATAGTTTCATTATGCATTGCTAACAATTTGCAACATTAAATTCATTTGTCTGACTATTTGTTGGTCATCTCGTTGGCAATATGCAAAACAGGGGCACTCAGATGAACAAACAATGCAGCTCAGGCAATGGTTAAGAGGGGACTTCCGCCTGCCACCCAACTACCACTTACCTCCCCCTGCTCCCCCTGGTATACCACAAAATACAGCTGCATCTGAGGCAATCGATATGTGTGTTGATGGTTTTGGTTAGGTGTGAAATTGTTGCAATCAGCATAGACAAAAGCCGCAGCCATTAAAAGCACACAAATGCATTTGTGAGGTGTTAGATAGAAATAGAAACAGAGAACAAGAAGCAGTGTTCCATGTAAGAAAAGCGGCTGCTATTCACATTTACATATGCTTTATTATTAAGAAACTTTGACTAAACTTCAATTATTCTGTTTAATAAAGAAAGGCTTTTCGCAGCGTCAATACTCGTTATATCAACAATTGTCATCCACTGAGTTGACCAAAAAAACTCACAAAGCGCAGATTTTCACCTGAATCAACACAACTTAGCATCTTCACTAAACTAGTCTAACCTTTGGAAGCAGGCCTGTTCCGACTTCCACTTTCGGAAACATTTTGCGGAATTGGAATTGCTTTCGATGTTCAGAACTAGGTAATTTAATCCTTTCGTAATTATGTGAAATCAATCCACAAAGTGTTTTCAAAAGTGTTATTGGGAACATTTAAGGAAAATTTCACTTTTGAAATATTTTAATGAAAGTGGAAACAAGATAAATTCCATTAACAAATAAAAAACTTAGAAAAGTGTGTTACATAAAAGTTGCACTTATTTCATTGATGCAATCATTGTTGAACTGAAGCAGTGTACTTTTTGTAGGAGCTGTAGTTCTTATAGGTCTTTCAGTTAGAATTCAATTTAATTTTCAATCAGTACACATTATAGTTTTAGTTGTTGTAGTTGTAACATAGTTGTTGTTGTAGCTGTTTCTCCTGAGGTTTGCTTAGCTTTTCCTAAGTAGCTAGCACGCATAAAACTTGAAATTGAATGCAATGTGAGAAGCATGCAACGAGTCGAAGTGGGAATGGGAATAGAGAGGAGTCTAAGCAGCCAGGCTGCACTACGTCCTGTTTCCAGTTCCCAGTTCCCCGTTCCCCGCTACCCGTTCCCTGTTCCCTCCGTTCCGTTCTTATATTGTACAAAGGAAAACAACGGTTCAGTTAACCATAAGGCAACACGCAAGAACTGCGTCCGCCCAGCAGCAGCCCGAGGCGGCGGACAAACAACGCAGAGCAGAGTGAAGTGGAGAGAGGAGAGGAGGAGCAGAGCCAGGAAGGACACATTCCCAGCCAGGACAGAGCAAATAGAGAGGGAGAGATGCACAGAGAGAGCGAGAAATGTGGGTAAACATGACGTGGGTTTGGCTGGCTTGCCTCGACACTTGGTCTGGGATTAAGAGAAGGGCAAAGGAACGGGAATTGGGAATGCGAAGAGGGAAGAGGGATAGGGAAAGGGAAGTGGGACTTTGGCTCGTGGGTCGTTTGAATTTCTGATGCGTTTTCGATTTTTCCACGCGCGCAATTTTGCGCAACGTTTTTCTTTTATTTTCTTTTAGTATTTTATTGTTGCTGCTGCAGAAATTGCAACTTTGTTTATTTAAGCATTGTAGAGATGTTGTTGTTTTAGTCCATGTTGTTGTTGTTGTTGTTGTTGTTGTCGTGTGCTCATTTTTGATTACATTTCAATTGATGTTGTTGTTGTTGCTGCTGCTGCTGCGCATTGTTTGTGGTATTTGATGTTGTTGTTGTTGTTGTTGTTGTTGTTGTTGTTGTTGTTGTGAGTAGCCCAAACAATTAGCCAAAACAATTTTCCACGTGCAACAACAAAACAAACTAAGCAAGTTGCAAATGGGATATTGCCAAAGGGGGGAAGTAGGGTTTAAATGAGAGTAGAGAGAAGAGAGAAGAGAACAGCGCGCGTGCTGCATACAATAATAATTATAATCATTTTTTTTCTAACTTTTTTTTCAACTGTTTAGTGTAATTGCAGTTGGCAGCTGAAAGGACAGCAAAAGCTAAAAATTAAAATGTGTCGACATTTTTAAGCAGCACAAGGCAACAACAAAAAACAGGAGCTAACAGGCTGGCACTGTGGTGCAACATATAGTTTTTAGCAGATGAAATTTGGCCAAAAGTTGACAGATGAACTCATCTTTGTACAGGTAAAGCTTTTTAGAGTTTTGAATTTAATATTTTTAAATATTGTTTTTCAATTCTTATAAAAATATGTGGTAAACTTTTATTTTATGATAATAAATAATGATAATAATGCTGATTTCCATAGTACTTCATAATTTGCGATAGTTCAGGAACGAACTTTCTATATGTTAATTTTCTCTTTATAATCGTTAGTATCGATAATTCGATTTTAAATGATACTATCGAAAGTTTATCTATCTTATATTTGAGCTCCACTGTGCTCTGCTTAACAAGTGACAGGCCAGCAAAGAGAGGTTTACTTCCACAAGCCACCCACAAGCTGCAGTTGCAGCTGGATTTGGCCCTTGGCCCTTGGTCTTTGGTCCTTGGTCCTTGGTAAGCTGTACATACATATATGTAACACACATACATACATATATGCGACACTTGAACATCGTCATCATCATTGCAGGGGCAGTGCAATCGCATTTAAGGACTAAAACGGCAACAACTAAAAGGCGACAACTTCGTGGTGTTGCATGGTGCTTCATGGTGTTGCGTTTTGCGTGTTTCGTGTTGCAGCAACAGTCGCAACAGTCGCAACAGTTGCAACTGTCGCATTTCCGCATTGCAAATGACTCCGTTCTTTTGCCTCAGCATTTTGTAATTAAGATAAAAGCAACAAAGACCTGAGCGAGCAAACGGGGCAAAAGTGAAGAGAAGGACATCTAAAGCGCTTCAAATGTTTAGCAGGAGCCAAAGGACAAAAGCAGCAGCATGACATGTGCAACAATAGAACAAATAGAAGTTCTAAAACAATTGATTTACACACTAAATAAAATAACTTTTCCAGATGAGCATTTGCTAAGAGGTTTATCTATCTAAAGATAGATCTATATATAATTAAATCAATTTTAATATTATATTAATAGGTACTAACAAGAAAGTAATACCATCCTGAATTCTATAAAATTAATAGCATAAATCGGTTTAATATAGTAGGCATATGCTACGGTTTTGACCTTCTGCAACATTTTGCGGAATTGAAATTTTCTTTAACTTGTGCCATCTTAATGGCAATTTAGTTCAATCTTTGATCAAATTAAAGTGAATTCAATTCGCAAAATCTAACTAAAGATACAAATGGGAACTTCTAAAGAAAGTAGAAACGGAAACAGGCATGAAAATGTTGACATTGTTATTTTCAAATGTTGCAAAACTGAATTTCCAATATATGTATATGGACCATTCTCACATTAGTTAAGATTTAACGGATTAAATTCACTTGTCTTTGATCAACGCTTGAAGTCACGCTAAGACTGTAATGGAAATCGGAACAATTAAGTGAAATTCAGTTCGTAAGATGTGAAGAGCAGAACAGGTGTATAAATTTTACGCTTAATACGAAAAGATGTGCTCATTGTCACATTTGTAAAGATTTTACGGTTTGAATTCACTTGTCTTTGTTTGAAAATCGGAACATTTAGCAGAAATTCATTTTCGAACAAAGTGGAAACAGAACATTTGTTAAGATTTTACGGATTGTATTCACTTGTGTGTGACCAACGATTGAACTCACTCTACGACTATAATAATTTCGTAAAAAGTGAAAACCAGAACAGGTCTGTAAACTATACGTTATGTCCGAAAATATCATCTCGTTTTTCAACCATATTAAATGGATATGTAAAAATATCGTATTTCAAATGGAAAACAAAGAATGCAACTGTTGACCATTTAATTGAATACAAAATGTAGTTTTCTGTTCGGACCCCCCCGCCCCTTAACTCTTTTATATATATATGTATATAGATATTCAAGTAAATTTAATATCTTTGTTAAATTGTTAAATGTGGCATGCAAAATAGCGTATAGAAAACGTCAGATTATCATCAAAGGCAAACCCACAAAAAGTGAGCAGCCAAAATGGACACGCCCCGCTGAGTTAAGAAGAGATGTTATAAGGTATGGAGATGGTAATAGATGGTAGAGAGACGAGAGGCGAGAGGCGAGAGGCGAGAGGAGTGTAGAGTAAACCTCAGAGAGGCACAACATGCACTGCAATAACAATAAAAACAACAACAGCAACAGCAATACTGATAACAACAACAATAGCCAGCTTGGACAGCTGCATTAAAAGTAGGACCAAATGTAAAAAAAAACTGAACCCACCCAAAAAAACAAAAAAAGGAACGCGCGCATTACAAGCTCATCAACTCAAAAAGGATCCTTTTTTGTTGTTGTTGTTGTTGTTGTTGTTGTGTGTGTGTGCGTTGTTGTTAATTTCGAATATAGTCCTGGATGGACCAGCCCTCGATTGTCATTCAAATTGTGAACCCGTTTCGTATGCGCTCGCCTGATATTTTGTGACATTTTCACATTAAAAACGTTTTAAAAAAAAAAAATCAACAACAACAAACATGCAGATTTACCCTTCGCAGGACCTTCTGACAGCATCCGCGCTAAAATCTCTGCTCAGAATTGAAACATTTTGACCCGAACCCAAAGTTCTGAAGTGGCCTTCAAGCATTTTAGAGATTAAAAACCAACAAACACACATTGACTATCATAATGATTATCGGATGATAATAATGATAAAGTCCTTCAGTTTGCAGCCTTGGGTTATTTTTGTTAACATTTTTCGCTCAGTTTCTTTCACAGTTTAGTTGTCATATTTCGACAGTCAAAACAAGAAAACTTAAGATAACATCAGCTGATAAGAACAATATTTTTGAAAACTGACAGTTTTTGAGAGCAGTGTGTGTTTTTGGCAGCGATTTTGTGAGGGGAATCGAAATTTGCAGCCGTCAATTAACGGCAATTTATAGCCGCAAGGGCACGTTCCACGTTGTGTTGCACTCTAAAACGAAACAATTAACAATTGTTGTCGCTTCAGCAGCAGCAACAAACACAACAACAAGAAAGCGAGCTGCGCCTGCGCAACAACAAAACAACAAACAACAAATCAAACAACATCAGTAAAATAAAAATAAATAAATAAAAAACGGAAATATTTCCGATGGCGCGAAATGGAGTGCGCTTTAATTTGCATAAATTACAGCATCCTAGCTAAATCATAAAGGATGCAATCCAAAGCAGAAAGGGTTGCCAGCAGCCAGCAGCGAAGAGCCAGGAGCCAGGAGCCACCACCACCCAACTCAACCCAATCCAACCCAATCCAAGCAGACCAGCAGACCGACCTTTCCTCCCGCTCGACAGGCACACTGCGTTCAAGTGGCTGACGCCTGCACTTGAAAAATACAACAAGAAAGCCTAAAACAAACTGAAACATAACGAAGACTGCATACACTTTTAGATGAAATATAAAATATAGAAAAAGAGCACCAATTTCAAAACTACTATCAAAGCAAGCCAATCTATCACAAGAGTAAAGGTGTTTTGGTAGATTGTTGCTTGGAATTCCCAAACAGTTTAAGCATTCGCTTGGTGTAGTGCTCGAGGCAATATTTTATTTGTATTGCATATTGCATATCTTATTTTATTCTTTTACTTTTCAAATTGCTCATGGCATGTTTCGAGGATTGGAAAAAACGTTGGCATAAGCGTATTTTATCGGGAGGGGATTACTGTGAAGGGCATGAAATTGATTTACAAGAATAGATCATTTTACCAACAAATTCACCTTATTTATCCTTTTCTCTTTGAAAGCTGTGTTACAATTTGGAGATTTTACTATCAATTCCATATCGAATTTTGAAAAATGCTCCATTACGTTTGCATATTTTATATTTCTATGCCAAAAAGCAACAAAAAACATCCGGCAGTAGAAATGGCAGAGTTTCCAGACTTTTTTACGTAAACATATTTATGCATTTACTCAGAATCTAAATCAATTTTTGGGCGAAGGAAGATGTTTTTCGATGCAAGCGTAACATTTTGATAAGATTTTGTAACCATGTTCAGATAATGCTTAAACTTAGAATTCGTAATTTTGGACAATTTATCTTGAAAAATAACATTTTTGACCGATTGCTGCTATGCCAGCTATATGTTATAGTAGTTTGATCGAAAAGAAGCAGCTTTGCCCAATTTCATTAAGATAGCTTCAAAACTGAGAGTCTAATTCGCATAAAAGCTGTTGAACAAACGGACAGACAGACAGACGGACAAATTTAACATGTGTGTGTGGCTGATCAAGAATATATATACTTAGTAAGATCTGAATACGCTTCCTTCTCACTCGGCTGAGTATAAAATCAAAAATAACTATAGGCAGCGATGTTCACATTTTCGATTCTGGTCGAATCGGAATTATTTGCTATTCTAAATTTCGAAAATTGAATAAAAATTCTGTTTTTCTGAGTTTTTCTTTAGAGAGAGTAGATTGAGAAAAATCCAAACTTTAAAAGGGGAAAACGAGTGCTAATTCAAAAGTCGAAAATGTTTTGAAATGAAAAGTTCTCGGAAATGGGAACAGGCCTGATAGATTTGATTTGTTTAAGCTTTTGCAGTCACTTCTGCTAATATTAAACTAAAATATACTGTTAAAGCGAACTTTCGCTTAAATCGAACCTATCTTCCCAGTCTCTTGAAGTTTGCTTTAAGCGATAAGTAGTGTATTTATATAATTGAAACAAATGCCATACTATAGTCCCAATACCCTTTCTTTTAGCTTTATAATGCTTTAGCATTTGTTGTTGTGCAGACACCCAGGCAAACAGTGAACAGTGGAACACACACATAACATATGAGCACTTGGAAGCGCTCCAGGTTTTGTTTCAAATGAAAAAAAAAGAAACGGCTATTTCTTTTTTTGTTGTTTCGTCGAGTGGTTGATTGCATTTATGGGCCGGATCCGCCGACCAAGCAAACGACCAACCGACCGACCGACCGACTAAACGCCCAGCCCACCAAACGTCCGCCCGCCCGCTGCTGTCTGAAGTTTGCCTGGAGGCGAAAGCCAGCATCCGTTTTTTAATTCTAATGCATCAGAAGGATGATGATGATGATGAGAATGAGAATGATGATGAGGAGCTGGAGGATCAGGCACTCGTCTGCCGCTTGAGGTGTGGCCGCTTAGCTGAGCCGTGAAAATGTAATGTACATGGCAATTGCATTTAATACTTAATACTTATATAACATACGAGCAGAGTACTCCGTCTACTCAAAAACTCGAAAAGTAGAAGAGTTACACAAATAGCCAAAGGGCAGAGAGTTTTGGTAAGGGGCGGCTGCCACGCCCCGGTCAATGCCAGGGCAGGCGTCATTTTAAAAACCCGCATAATTGTCAGGATTTGCACGCCACATCAAAAGCGGGTTGAGTTGAGTTGAGTTGAGCTATCCAACAAAAGGGTTGAGAGTTCACAATTGTGAATTGTGAATTAAGAATTGAGGGGCGGCAACTGCAGCAGCTTTTGAGGTTATGTTAAATGCGCTGAAATCGCATACCTCCAAATGTAACTTAAACTATTCATAGAATTTTGAAAATTAATGCAAATATTACCAAGTCCAATATTGAGTAGAAACTTTTCATAGAATTTAACAGACCGGTTTTGCTTTTCATTTTCAGCAAAATAGTCTTGCGGAAGTGAATTAACACTAAGGGTTTTCATTCTAATTTTTGGCCAACTTTTGGCGAATTGAATTCACTCAATTAATGAACTGAACTATCAAAAATTGAATCTACTTTCCATTCACATAGCATTTAATTCACTTGCTACATATATTAACAAAAGTTTGGAAATTTAAAGAATTTTCAATGTCGCAAACTATTTAGACAAAAGTGGAAACCGAAGTGTTTTATATAGTTCCGGTTTTCACTTTCAACCGATTGCGGAAATTCATTTCCATTAAAGACTGATTATTGAATCGAATACTGTCTTATTGTCAAATAAGTTTCACTCAATGTTCACTTAAGTATTTTAGCTATATCGCTAGCTACAACTCTATAAAATTTAACTCAATATAATTTTAGCAGACTGAAAACTATTCATAGAATTTCCAGAAAGAATTAAGATCGTATACAGTTGCTATTCCTTTTGGCAATATTTTGCGGAATTAAAATTTACTTAAGGAACTCAAATTTCCCTAAATGTAGAAAAGTTTCCTATTGCTGTTCTTCCTGCGAATTGAAACTTATTTTTGAATGACGAGTTAATTCAATCCTTGATCAAAGGAAAGTGAATTGAATACACAAAAACATACTTATAGTGAAAATGAGAAAGTTTAGGTCAAAATCACATTCTTCTTCAATATTTTGGCGAAAGTGGAAACCGACTTGATTATCCCAGTTTCCATTGAAGCACAATTTAAAGGCAAAGTTGAACATTAAAGTCCTCATTTAAACATACAGCCTTCACACAGCAAACACTCTCAACACTCAACAGAAGACTTTTATCACCTTTCTGTATAAACCACAATCAACAGACAATTATCAGGCATTTAATTTCGCATTGAGGATGACGCTTGATGGAATTGAGAATGGATTTTTATTGAAACACACTCCGGGTGACAATTGCAGACACACCGCAGCAGGCTACGCATATTGAATGACAAAACCGCAAAAAAAAAAAAAAAAAAAAAAACGTAATGCAAAGAAAATGAAAGCGGGACAATCAACACGCACCGCAGGATACTTGTAGCAAAAAAACACGCACAGGATTAAAAAAAAATGTCAGCATAATGAAATGAAGACACCAGCAAAGGGTAAAGGAGACACAGGGGAGGAGACAAAAAAGAGACAGCTTTATAGAGATAGAAAGCCTATTACGAATTACGAATTACAACAATTACAAAAAAAACTCGAATTAATCGTTTGCACGTGCAATGAAATTGAAATTGAAAATCGAGTTTGAATACAAGACAACAACAACAACAACAATGAAGAAGAAGAGAAAAAAAACACTCCCCAACGGAACTGTCAACCTGGCTAAACTCAACTCAACTCAACTCAACTTTTTTGTCAGCCAAGTTGACATAAAAAATGATGATTTCAATTTCAATTCAAACTGTTGGTAAAAGTGCGCGACTGACGAATTGATGACGATTATGATAATGAAAAAGATAATAATGTTGTTATTAATGTTCATTATGATGATTATGTTGGCTGAGGACACTTGATAAGTCTATCAGCAATTCATTTAGCTAGTTGTTTTTTGGTTTTTTGTTATAAAGAAAAAGAAAGTTTTTTTTTTTTGGACAGTTAATAAAAAAATGATTGTGGCAACAATTTTGTTTTTATAAATAACTGTGACTTTGTCATAATGGGGCTAATTTTGGATAGGGAAAATTAAACTGTGCAAAAGAAGGAAAAAACTAAGTTAGGAGCAAAGTCAAAGCATATCGAATAAGTTTAAATTTAGTAAGAACTTAGGAAAGCAGGTATCAATGTTTTTTTTACAGAAAACTTTATCAAACATGGTAGAGTTGGGACGATACGATCCGAGCTAGTTCGAATGAGCGGTTTTAATTAAACTATTAAATTATAACTTCGATTATAGATCCTTTAGTTCATTTAGTTCCTTTTCTTTTCCGTTTTTAGCTCATCTGTTTCAACTCACATTTTCGATTATCGTTCGTTCAACTAGTTCCTCTTTTGCGTATACTGAAGTTCGTTGAACATTTGAGCTTAAAATCGTCAAAAGTTTCAACATTTTTGAATATGGCAGCAATCCACAAACGCATATGAATGATCGAACTAAAGGAACTCTACACGATTATTTGCAGTATCCGGAAAGGAAGGAAAGAATCGGTTAGTTTTTTAAACCCGAAAGGAACTCAAGCAACGATAATTTGAAATGGAACTAAAGAAACGCTGGTTTCTCAGTCCGGAAAATAACTAACGGAAGGATTAGTTCATTTATCCGGAGAAGAACTTAAGAATCGATTGGTTTTTCTAATCTGAAAGGAACCAAGAAAGGACAATTTGAAGTGGAAATAAAGGAATGATTGCTTCTCTGTTCGGAAAGAAATTAAAGGAACGATTATTTCCTCTATCCGGAGAATAACTAAAGAATTGATTAGTTCTTTAATCCAGAAAGGAACTAAAAGAACGATTAGGTTTTTGATCCTGAAGTAACGATTGGTTTTTGTATCCGTAAAGGAAAGAAAGAATCGGTTTGTTTTTTAACCCGAAAGGAACTCAAGCAACGATAATTTGAAATGGAACTAAAGGAACGATTGTTTCTCAGTCCGGAAAGGAACTAAAGAAAGGATTAGTTCCTTTATTCGGAGAGGAACTAAAGAATCGATTAGTTCTTTAATCCAGAAACGAACTAAAAGAACGATTACATTTTGAAGCCTGAACGATTGATTCCGAAAAGAAACGATTAGTTCTTTTTTACGGAATGAACTAAGGGAACTTAAAGCAAGATTAGTTCTCTTTTAGAAAAGGAACTTCTGAACTAGATTCGCAAAAGGAACTAGAATACCACATTCAAATACAGACCGAAGATACATTTTTTTTCTATTATAAACAATTTAAGCCTTAAAATGTTAAGAGTTTTGCAATAAGGTTGATATTATTTGTATTTTTAGCAAAATATTTGCAACTCTACTGTACACAGTAGCTACAACAACAACAACAACAAAAACAACAAAATAAAATCAAAAAAAGAACCCTCTAAACACAAGGACAACAAACACTTGAGTTTTTATCCAAGCAAACATCATAAATTGTCATACGAACAACTAAAGTCGAGGTTGAGAACTCCATAAAAAATATGATGTTATGCACCACCGAAATGATTGGCAAAAACTAAACCACCCGAACTTGAAACGCTGCCCGTTGGGGGTCAAGAGCGCTGCCTGTACAGAGGTCACTCGTAAAAAAGGACCTAGTATAGTATAAAAGACGTGTAGAAAATCGAAAATCGGCGTAACATGGCAATATTATTTTCTATTTCGATGCATACAAAATGATTATACGATTCGCATAGACAGCTGTCTCTCGTGCTGGCTCACTCTGACAGCATATGGCGCGCTCTTTCACACACGCTGCTGCGCAGTCGCACAGCGTGTCATAAAAAGCACTTGAGGCTAATTTTCAGGCTGCCTGTTGAGGATTTTCAATTCCAATTCAAAATCTGAATTCAAATTTCAATTTCAAATTTATTTTATTTTTTTTTTTTAATTAAACAAGCGAAAATTGTCGCTTTTGTAAGCAATTTGTAGTGCATTGAATGCATAAGTGAATGAATGAGTGTGTGAGTGTTTGAATGTGTGAGTGTTTGAATGTGTGAGTGAGTGCATGTGTGAGTGCTTGAATAACTGAATGAATGACAATTTACTGCTCGGCGGTTCAGTCCACACGCGTATTCAATTTCCAGAGAGAACATGTTTTTTGTCATTTTCATGCGAGAATAATTTTGAATGGCGGAAAAGCGCTGCTAACAAAAACAACAACAAAAAGACGTACAACAAAAACAATGTTGATTTTGTTGTTGTTTTTTTTTGCTGCTGCTGCCGCTATAAAAACAGCCAACGGCCAACTGCAGTTGCCATCGGACACTGCACAGTGGACACTGCACAGTGGGACATTGGACAGTGGACATTTAACAAGCAATGGCATTGACCATGTGGCCCCACACCTGAGTCTCGGACAGGTGAACAGCAGCAGCAGCAGCAGCCGCAGCAGCCGCAGCCGCAGCTGACGTTGTCATTGCATTTTTTAGTTTGCTGTTTTTTTGAAAAGGTTATTTCAAATTGCTTAAATTGATTAAATTGATTAAATTGATTAAATGACCAGCAGCGATTAAACAAATTGAATTAAAGTTTCAAATGGAATGAATAAGGATAGCAATCAGTTAGTAAATATCATTCAAGAAGAGCCAAAAACAAAATGTTTAAATATTTCAAAATAATAAAGAAAATTTTTACCAAATTGCAGAAAAGTTGTTCATATGAAAACTATAAGATATAGTCGCCCGATTTTTATACAAATTTAGTCAGCAAGATAAATAAAATACTAAAGCGCAGAAGTTGTAAATTTGGTTAAGGTAGTTTTTCATACAAAATCTAATTTCTTAACAGATTGTTCCTATATCAGCTATAAGATATAGTAGTTTGATTCAGTTACAATTTAGCAACATTTAATGAACATGCTTGGGAAAATTGAGTTTCGAATATCTTAAAAGAACAAAAAATGTTTCTTCTACAACTCCTTTTTCAACCGATTGTTCCTATGACAGCTATAAGCTATAGTGGTCCGATGCTTCTCAAAATTTTGTAAACACGTTAAGACAATGCTAAAACTCAGTATTGCTAAGATTGGTTGATATTTCTTAAAAATTTAGACCTTTTCCCATTTCCAAGGACTTTTCATTCCGAATCGTTTTCTACTTTGTGTTCCTGTTTTCGACATATCAATCGTTTCTGCTTTTTAAAGCTTAGTTCGTATACTTCTTATTCCATTGTCTCAAAAGCAAAACTTCCATCGATATTCGGAATTTAGAACAGCTTATAGTTTCGATTCCTATCAGAAATAGGAACAAACCTGATTGATTAGAACTAACTAGTTCGGAGACTTTCACTTTTCACAAGATAATGCGGATTTAATTCACTTGCATTTGATTATGAATTGAATAAAGTTTCTATTCAATTCACTTGCTTAAAAACAATAATGAAATTCAACCCATTTCAAAAAATATAATTTCACTAAATGTTGTCGAAAGTGAAAACCGAAACAGCTCTATTAAAAACGAACTTTAATTGACATGAGTTTTATTTTGTTTGTCTTTTTTCTACTCTAAGCTTAAGCTTGACTATCATATATTGCTCATGGTTGAAGAAATATATATAATTAGTCAGATTAACTAACTTTAATTTATAACTGTTAAATCAGTTATTGGAACCTTGGAAGGCAGCTACAATCATACAGCTGCTTAGTTAAAATATAACTATTTTAATTAAACGAATCGTTTAATTTGAGTCTATAAATCTCAGTTGCTTTGCCAGAAATGATCTATTGGAAAACGCCCTTCGAATGTCAACCCTTAAAAGAGACACAGTGTGTGTGTGTGTGAATGTGTATGTGTATGTGTATGTGGAATACAAACGCAACCACTCAACCACTTGAAAAGTGAATGCAATTGTGAATGTTGCAATAAATCTTGAGAGAAGAGAAAAAAGACAACGGCAAAATTTGTCACTTTCACCGCGACAAAACAAATGACAAATGTGGAAAAATTCTTTACAAAAAAACACCAAAAAAAAAAACACCAAAATTTCTCCACAATAATACAAAAAAAAAAACAAAAAAAAAGGATGTATTATATATGGGTGCAGAGAGTTTTACGGTAAATTGCGCAGGCATAAAAGGAGTAAACGTTAGTCCTTTAATCCTTTTGAATGTAAAAACAACTCTCGGCGAAATTGCCACTCAAAAGGTGAAAAGTGTCGAAAAACATTCGTCCTGAGAGTGGTGTCGGGGGGGAACGGGGCGTGTCCAGTGCGGCAGGACGCTGTGTCCTGCTGTGCGCACGCGCTGACTTATTGGCAGCTGCGCAGCCGCCGTCGCGACTGACCAACAGCAGAACGTACAGGACGTACAGGACGTACAGGACGAACAGGACGAAAAGGGGTCGCCTGCGGTTGCCACTACAAATTGAAATAGCAAAATCATTTCGGAAAATTGCATTTAATTACAAAACCAAAAGCAACAAAATGCGATTAGGCGCAGTTGTAGTTCAATTTTAAAGCAAGGACGCCCCAGGATATTTTCTACAGGATACAAATACAATGTTTCGGGTTCAGTTTTTGGCTAACAAATTCACGCCTCGCTACACAAAAGCGCTGTAAATTATATTGTTAAGACTGACCAGTGTGGACAGAGGGGGAGTTGAGCAGGGGTGGGGGTAGCGGTAGCGGTAGCGGTAGGGGCAGGGGGTAGTGACAGCGAAAGATTGCATAATTGCAGCGAGCTGAAACAATGCGCACAATCAAACAAAACAAACAGCACCCCCTACCCCTCTACCGCCTAGCGACCCCTCTACGCCGCTGGACTAACCCACACGCTCTCATCGATTGTTATTTGTTTAGGATGCTGCGCACAAGCAGCGGTACCTTTACAGTTACAATTACAGTTATATTGAAACAGTTATAGTTACAGTTATAGTTAGATGAATGGCCAGTTACATGACAGGACATAATAATAAATATGCCAACTAAATTATGAAGCTACCCCCACTCCTAAGTAACAGGCAACCCCACACCCCTGTGTGCATGTGTGCACGGTGTAATAATATGAGGTGGCACTCAATATAGAGAGAGTTGCCAATTAACAGTTATCAGTTACCAGTTGATAAGATCGTCGTTTAAAAATGACATTATACTCTGTTTTCGACAAATTTAAGACAAGTACAGTACGCCCTCGCTTAACGCACGCCAGTTTACAAAACCAAAGTATAATTTTGATTCAATAAAAAATAGATGTATTTTCAACACATCAAAATCAAAGTCATTTTATTCAATTAATAATTTTCAAAGTTTTGGGTAAATTAAAAACAAACTAAACATATATTGCTCAGATATTTGTGAGGGCGTACTGTATACAGTGGTCGCAAATTATATCGCTTTGGTTTCAGAGCAGTTATAATTTTAAATTCTAATTGCTAAACTAGTTTTTTAAAGGAAAATTAATGATTATATTAAAAATATCTCAAATAAAATGATTTAATGCGTCAAATATATATAAATTAATGAATTAAAAATTACATTTTTGAATATAAAATCAGTTTTGTTATGCGGTTTATTTAAAAAAATAAATAAAATTTGACAATTTGCTTTTTAATCTAACTTTTTGAGTATTATTTTTGAATTTTGTAAGGTCTATCATAAAATCGAAAATATTTCAAATGAATTTTGGAATTAGGAATTCTAAATGAATTTTGGAATTCCTAAAATGAATTCAATTCTAATTTGGAAACCCTAATTCTAATTTCTAGAAAATTGTTATTTGCAAAGGTTCTAATCTTTTAATCACAATCGTTTTCTACAATTTAAACGTTGATTAGCATTTTATCGAATCACTCAGGCTTAGTTCAAATGAACGGAATGAACGAGTTAACAAAGTCTCGCATTATCATTCATTTTAGTCCTTTGAGTCTTATTAACGTTCAACTGTTTCGAATTCCAAAATCCTTTAGTCCTTCTTTTAAGTCCCAATATCGTACAGTAGTCATTTGGGTTTGATTATCGTACTGATTCGAGTCTTAAAATTGTGCTGTTGTTCATTGGAGCTATTCGTTCAACTCGTTCCTTGAACATGAACAATTTTGAGACTCAATTCAAATGAAAACTAAACGATTTTGAGATTCAACTCAGTTCAATGATAAAGGGACTCAAATGAATAGTTCGTACAAAAGAAAAAGAACTACTGAACAAATTCACAGAATTTAACTAATGTCGATATATTATATTATATTATAGTAAAAAAAAGTCCTGCGATCAACCCAATATTACTGCTACACCAACTCCCGCCTCTACATAAAGGCTGGAAATAGCGTATACCGCAGTCGGGAGCAGTTTTTGTTACTTATTTTTCTTCAAATTTGTTTTTAAATGATTTTAAAAGCACAAAACAGTTAAGTACTTTGAGAATTGAACCTTGCTACGAACTTTTTACAAGAACAACTGGTAACTCATAAAGAAGCTCTCTATCTCTCGACTTGCCAGACACCACCTAAAATATGTACACCATGCGTCTGTATGGCTTGTCGCAAAACAAAGCGATCGTAGAATTAACTTATATAGCTAACTATATGCATATATATATCAAAATATGTATATTTATACAATGCACTTACTCGATAACTTAATGCTTACAGCAAAGACTTGAACACAAAACACTTAAAAAAGGTTGAAAAACACAATAGAAAAACACTTCTGATCAGATTGAAAAAATCGCACTATAAAAACAAAGTTGCCAGACTGTCGAATAAGATTGCGATGTTTTGATGATGGGCAGCACTGTGTGGTTGTGGTTGCAATACATCGATAGCAAATGTGACTCGTTACATCGCTTTACTTGTCATGATTTACGTTTTTTTGTATATCGTACATCTCTGAAACGTAACAAAATTTGTAGCAATAAGTCGCCTTTTTGGTTAAACCAAATAAAATGATGGCCAGCAAACAATTGATTAACAATCTAAGCAAAGTGGGACGCTGCAGCCCAAACTGGCTAGCACCCTTAACCGTTATACGCAGCGCCAGCTCACGCAGCGATATTGAGAAAGTCACACACACGGGCCAGGTACAAAAATCAGCTGTTTGGACGCGATTACGCAAACATTGTTTTTTAAATAATACATATTTATATTTTGATATATACATATAGATATTCGATAAGGATGACTATCGCAATGTGCGCTTCACAAACGCCAAGCGCTATGTTAATGAAAACTGGGGCATCGATCTAATTGAGGAGCAGCCGCCAAAGGTGTGCGAGGAGCGTGTTGTTCACTGCGACGGTGGAAACGGACCACTTGGACATCCCAAAGTTTACATCAATCTGGTATGTCTTTTTATTGATTGATTGATTGAAGTTGTAGTTATATATATATATGTATATATGTTCTTTTCAATTGCAGGATAAACCGGGCAATCACGCCTGCGGCTATTGTGGCCTGCGTTTTGTCAAGAAGGAGGATCATCATTAGAAATCCTTCCCAATTCTAGAAGCTATTACTATCAATTGAGCTAGTTGCATATATGAAATAAACCTTAAACTTTCAACGATACTACTTGCTGGCACTTTTAATATTCCCATATATCACTGTTGCTAGTGACGAAGCAATATAAACAACAGCATCAGCTCCTGACTTTCTTTTAATACACCCTTTCTACACTTCATTATTGTAATATCTTCTATCCTTCATTATTCTTATTGCCTTGCCTCAATTAATAATGATTATGTTAGAGTATAACCAAGTTTATACATACACTTAGAATAATTAAAAACATTTTACATACTATTTCTAAGGGACGGCAGTTCAAGCTAGTGACGAAGCATTAAAAGGAACACCATCAGACACTGATTTTCCTACTAGCTTCTATATTGTTATTCTTGCCTTTGAGTATGTAAATGTGTGCAGAAGAATAGTTCATATTATGCATAATATTAGGCCTATTCTGGTTTCCACTTTCGGCAACATTTTGCGGAATTCAAATTCCTTTCAATATTCAAAACTTTTCTATTGCTGTTCATCAAGTCAATTAATCCTTTCAGTCCTTGAAGAAATGCTTATGAATTCAATTCGCAAAAAATCTTACCAAAAGTGAAATTGGGATCATTTAAGACAAAATCACTTTCGCAATATCTTTCCAAAAGTAGAAACCGGAACAGGCCTATAAGGCTTAATTATCGTAACGCATCGACTATGTTCCAATTACTGAGTTCTTTTATTCCAAATAGTTTTTGTTAATCGTGTTTTCGAAAGATATAACTTTTATTTTTGACATGTTTGAATCGTTTTTTTTTTAACTTGCTCAAAAATATAAGTTTACAAGCCCAATATCCAATTTTGGAATAGCTTACAATTTGAAGTTCACATGATTTGATCGCAATTGCAAATAAGAAGAGGCCTTTTTATATGCAATAGTCAAAATATGTAGAATATATGTAACCAGTTCTTAAAATGTTCGTACTAGAAGAGAGCCGAGGTTTACATAAGTACTGTCCCAAAATACAAAATTTCAAAAACAATGAATTACAAAAGCAAATTTGGTAGTCCTTCCATTATCGAGTATCAGAATTACTACATTCGATAAAAGTTTGAATAAATTTGTAAAAATATGGTAGAGTCCAATCTTACTCCTTCTTATCCAGCTTTGAAGTGTTCCTACTTGAGGAGAACCAAGAGAAGTACGAATTAAAACGTCTCAATTAAAAAAAAAGTACTTCACCCGACAAAAGTTTGAATAAAGATGGTAAAAAATATGGTAAAGTTCAATCTTTCTACAATGTTCATACTTGAAGAGAACAAAAGTATGAAGTAAAACGTCCCAAAGAATAGCCCGATAAAAGTATTAATAGAGATGGTAAAAATATAATAGAATCCAATCTTTCTCGTTTATATCATACTTGAAATGAACCAACACAAATATGAACGTCCTAAAATTTAGTGTTCTCTTTCTTTATGGGTAATATAGAGTACTTGAAGAAAATCGACGTTATTATGAATAAAGACGGTAAAGCTCAATTTTTCTCTTTTAGGAATAATTTGAAACACTACTTGTACAGCTAAAAAGAGTATTTTAAACTTTTGTATTGAACACATCATTACTTTTCAAAGCTCTGGAAATCACTTAAAAAACTATATTTGAAATAAAACTGCACACGTTTTTAATTGCACAACTCATTTTATTTTGAATGCATATTATTGAATGATATCTAATACAATGATAGTATGCGTTAAGCATTTGTGGTCTATTTTGTAAATCGTAAATATTATTGAAATTACAAACTTAAAGTTTAAAGATTAGCAATAAATGTAAATAATATATAATTATATATATATATATATAAATATATATATATATGCGAGTACGTATATAAATATTTATGCAAATTAATAACTTTGTGTAGACTTGCACAAAACAAAACAAAATTTATCCAAAAATAACAAAAAAAAAAAAAAATAATAATAAGAAAAACGAAATATAAATAGATATAGATATATGAACTGAACAAAATGAATGTTCAGCGTGTAAGATCCTTTCACCATATGATATTTTGGGGGTGGGGTGTAAATATACTAAGTATGCATAGAAACTAAATCATATATAGGACATAATAATTGATAACGCCTGAAAGCGGTATACTATAGTTTTTTGATTTTTTGTAATATGCGTTTTTGTGTTTTTGTTTTTTTTTTATGTTGTTGTTGTTGTTGTTGTTGTTGTTTTCCCAATACTTTCTACTACGGGCACTTTAGATGCTGCACTTTCCGAGCACGCTCAATTGAGACACAGATAAGTACCACGAAGAATACAATAAAACAAAACAAACAAAAAGGAAAAAACCAATTTTGTGCCCAGCTAATGTGGGCCACATTTGTTGTTTTTGTTTTTGCTTTTTTTCTGGCTGGCTGGCCAAAAAAAAAAAAAATAGAACTGAAAAGAATTCACATCGGTTCACAAAACCAACTCCACAACCTGCGCACAGGAAACCCAACGACAAGACAAGACAAGATAAGTGTTCGAACCCAAGTTCTGAGATCTCAGAAATGTAGGTTCCTTTACAGAATCTTTTGATCGGTGTCAGCAGTTTGTCGTTGCCCTCGTAGAGTGCTTGAGGGGTCCTGCAGAACACTCTGGAACTGAAAGTGGGTGAACGGTTGCACCACACAATATATATGTTTTTGTTTTTTGTTTTTGTTATAGAAGCAACGAGAATATTATTGCTATATAAACGTTGCTCAAATAATTCAAATGGTTTCAATAATCGTCGTCATCTGTTGTCTCAATTGCGTTTCATCTAAAACACCAACAAACACTTAAGAGAATGTAAACTAAAATGTAATAGGTTCTAATTTGGATGATGTTGTGTGGGACTATGTTGCCAACGAATCGCTTTAGCTTATTATCATATTGTTGTTGCTGCTCCTGTTGCTTCTTGAGGAGTAGCTGCATTGATCGCTTTGACAGATTGGGGCAATAGTTGTTCACCACTGGTCACCAGAGGTTCCTGGGCATGGCGTAGCCTTCTTTTGTCACATATAGAATGCGATTCGCATACGCCTGTCGCACAACAAGTGCTACGCCACTTCCCAGATCAGCTCCAGTTGCAGCTCCTGCTCCAATGATGGGTGCTCTCTTGGATTGCCCACCACCACCACCACCACCATTACCACCACCTTCCTGAGTGACCACCGTCTCCGTTTTGCCATTCACCGAGCGTGTCACCGTTGTCGTCTTCTGACCAGACGAATCCTGCGTCACCTTGGTCGTCTCATAGCTGCCGTCGGGTTTGCGCACCGTCTTGGTCATCACACTCTGGCTGAACATCTTCGGTCCCTGATAGCTGCTGCCATCGAAGACGCCGCCAAATGGCGTCATTGGCGTCATTATGTTCGGCTTGCCACTCGGCGGCGGACGAGACGGACGCAGCACGCCCGGCTTTAGTTCGCCATCAACATTGAGGGTGCCGTGTATGCGACCCATGATGAGCTCCTCATCCGTCAATTTAAGACGCGGCTGGTTCTTCTTGTTACCACGTTGATTGGAGGGCAAGATGTTCTCATGACCCTGCTGCTGCTGCTCCGGATTCAAAGCTTGTATCAGCGAGTGCAACTGATCAGGATAGATTCTAACAATTATTGATTAGTTCTTTGTTTTATATTTTATCTTAGTTATAGCTACTCACTCCCCATCCAAGTCAGTGTCAAGCGCATTCTCCTTCTTATGAAACTCCTTGAGTATCTTGCTTTCGAAACCAGGCTTCAAAAAATCCTCCCTTAGATTCCGCTCGAAACCAGAATCAGCTGTTTTAAATTTGTTTTTCAAATTAAATATTTTATATTTTTTCTCTCTCTCTCTCTCTCTCTTTCTCTTTCTTACCATCGTTATCATTCATCGACTCCAACAAACGTTGCAGTTGGCATTCAAAGTGCTTTTGCATCTCCATCGGACTGGTAAACACTTGGAACGCAAACTTGCGATCATCATCGAACAATTCGTCATCGGTTTCAGCTTCCTCGAACCACTGTGGCTTACGGAACTCATCCTTATTGGACGCCGATGCCGAAGCGCTGCAGCAAAAGTTTAAGTTGGCTCAATAAAACACGCCAAACACACTAAAATTGCACAACAATCGATTGGCAGCTGCTATCTAGGTTTTTCTCCATTATCGATATAATTTTATGATTTTTTGTTATCGATTATATCGATAGTTTAAGCTATTATCATGGAAACTTTTGAAACACAGTTTTACCAGTATTTTTTCCTGCTCTACTAAAACTGCAAAACTATCGATTGACAGCTACTACTAGGATTTTACGTGATTTTTGTTATCAATAATATCGATTACATAAGCTGTTACCACGAAAATTTTACAAACACATTATTATCAATAGTTTTACCTGATCTACTGGTCAAAAGCCTATCAACTGACAGCTCCTATCGAGATTTTTTTCACAATCGATATGATTTTTAGTGACTTTTCTATCGCTGTCTAAGCTATCACAGCTAGAACTATTAGAAGACAGTATTATCAATAGTTTTTCCTGCTCTACTGCATAACTATCGATATGATCTTAACGCCACTTCTGTAATCTGCTAACTGATAAGAATCTTCGAGCTGATAAGAATCTTCTAACTGAAGTTTATCATTTATTGCATAAATCAAAATCAAAATAAACACATTTCAAATTGTATAAATAAAACTATACTCATTACGATATGCTGTGTTATCGATAATATCGATAGTTTAAGCTATCATCGAAACTATAGAAAGTTTTTTCTGCATTTCCTGGTTTCCTGCACATACACATACACACAACACCCGCCTCAACCCCTTTAAGGAAATTCACTTTAATACGCAGCCTCCGCAAAATCTCACACACACACACACACACAGATACGCACACATTCACACATTTTGCGCCTGTGTGTATGCATATCCTGCCAAAAAGTGTATCTATCATTGCAGGTGCCTGGTGCCTGGTTTATCGATCCAAATATCAGTTGGAAAAAGCCGCAGAATTGGATAAAAAAAATAAGAAACAAAACTTACTCTTGCTCCTGATGCTTTTCAAACTCCGATTGGAACATTTTCTTGAGAATATCCATAACAAGCTGATTGTTGTTGTTGTTGTTGGTTGGTAAGTTGGTTGGTTGGTTTGCTTGATTCCAGAAAAATATGCAAATCCTTAACGGGAGAGCAACGCAAACGTTGTAAATGTTGTTATATATATACAATATTGATATGTATAGAGAGAAAGAAAAAACTAAAAGAACCAAAATGGCGCAAAGAACAATATAGCCAAGCAAAGTTCTATTGAGAAACTTTTTTGGTTTTATAATTTTCTTGCTATATTAAATGTGCACACAATTTTTCACAAAAGTATCCTAAACACCACCACGACGAACAGAAATTGCTCGATTAACAAACAGCTGAGCGGCGAGCGTTTCAATTCCAGCTGTCAACACAAACACACACACACACACACACATACACAGAAACTATAGCTTGTGCAACAAAATGGAAATGAAACGCAGCGCTTTACGTTACGTTTTTACGTCTGTGTTACGTACTGAAATTAAAGCATAGCGGTTCAATTCAAAAGTGCTGCAATTTTAATACTTTTTAAACAATTTTTTTCTTGGCTGTTTCAAATTTATTCAACTGCTCGAAAATTGTAACTATTATTTGCTAGGCTGCTGTGATTTGAAAAATATAGAAAGGCTAAGAAATTGACACGACCTTATATAGTTAAACGGGCCTGTTCAGAATTCTACTTTGAAATCAATTTCACAGATGTGTAATATACCTTTTGAAGCAGGCTAGAATTAAAAGTCATAGTTTTCATGTGCGCTCTTTTCATTTTTAAACGCAGTATAAGAATTGTCGTGAGTTCGATTTGAAAGTAATATTTAGAACAGGGCTAAATATATATTTAATGTTCAATTAAAGTTTATCGAGGTAAGTTCTTTAGCTCTTTAAAGTTAATAATTATATTTAATAAGTAGACAATGCTCAAATTAAGAGTTTATCGTGCAAAAGTTCTTCAGTTCTTAAATATTTAATATGTTTAAAGAGTAGTCAATGTTCTATTAGAATTTATCGAATGTAACCAATTAGCCATTATCTCTTTCTATAGATTTAAGTTGGTATTTTGGGGGTTTACAGTTCTGTTTTTAAACTATATACGATACATGTATAAAAAAAAAAAACAAACTGCGAGATCTTCAAGTTTGTACAAAGTGAGTTACAATGTTTGAAATACAACTTTGGTACTTATTTTTTTGTGGTAGTCCCTTATAACTTAAGATATATATATATATATATGTCTATACTAAATCTAAGTACAATTTAACATATTCTCTTTATCGCCAATGCTGCAACGTTTACCTTTTTGTATTTTCATCATTTTGTTCTCATCCGCACATTTGGTGGTAATTGCATTGCGCACTTCCTTTTCGCTGGCATTCGATTTGCGTGTAACGGCAAAGATAATGTCCTGTATTTTCAAAGGATCTAGCATTTCTTTAAGCGGCTTGTGCTGATCTTTGAAAGCCGGCGAAGGTTTGCCTGTCATGGAATGTGTGGCAAGCGTTTCCCTATCGAAGATGGCCACCAACAATTTGCGTGTGGCCAGCGAGGAGACGCTCCAATTGATGTTCTCGAAGACGCAGGCGGGCACACAGGTGTTGTTGGGTCCAATGGAGACCATGACATTGTCCGACAGCTGCTCCTCCTTGATCTTGCTGGGATTGCTGCGGCGCGTGGGCAGCTTGTATTGCAGATTGTGCAAATGTTGCTGTTGTTGTTGTTGATGTTGCAACGGCAAATGTTGCTGCTGTTGTTGTTGCTGCTGATGTTGCAGCAGCAAATGCTGCTGCTGCTGTTGTTGCAGCTGCAACTGCTGCTGCTGTGGCGAATGCTGCTGCTGCTGTGGCGATTGCTGCTCCAGCTTGCGTCGCTTGATAAGCTGCAGTGGCGTGTTGACCTCCCGCTTGATTTGCTGCTCTTCCAGACAGATCTCCAGCCGATCCGAGTCTGCCGAGGTGCTCAAACTGTTCAAGCTCTCTGCTGCGAGGCGTATTTCAATGGCATCCGCATCACCACAGTCGGCGCCGGCAGCAGCAATGATTTTATAGTCAATTACTTCAGGACGCTGCTGCTGCTGCTGCTGCTGCAGCTGTTTGGAGCTGGGCGCACAGATGACCGAGCTGGGCGGTGTCAAGAGTTGCGGCTGTGGCTGTTGTTGTTGTTGATGCGTGGGGCTTAAACTCAAGCCTGCTCCAACTCCATTTGTGGCAAGCTGCATGCGCGCTGATGTGGCATGTATTTGAGAAAGCAAATCTGTATGCTGCTGCAGCTTTGATTCCAGATAGCGCACCTTGTCCCGCAGTGCACGATTCTCGGCATGCAGCTGGGGATCATTGTCCAGGCTGCGCAGCAGCTCAAAGTCCTCGCCCGTGGTTTGTGTCCAGGCGTTCAGCAGCATGGCAGCAGGCTGACGCCAATGTGAATCCTCACGTGTATTGTTAAAGTTGGCGCCATTTGTGTGTAGTATCTAAATTTTTCAAATATTTCTTTATCATAAATGCAGTTGGATTTTGTTAATTCAATTTTTACATGCGCATCCATTTTTCCAAGCCAGGCTGCTGTCCTGGGTTGTTGTTTGCGTCCTGCAGGATGAGAGTCAACTGTGCGAAGCGTAAATTGGCGGCAGAATATCAAAAATATAATATCAAGAGGAACGCGCGAAAACACACAAAATGCAACAAACCAATGAGTAAAGTGAGCAAAAGAGCGCACAATAGAGATAGAGATAGGAACAGAAAGAGAGAGAGAGAGAGAGGGGGTAGTTTATAGTTTTTAGCAACAACAACAACAATGCATTCCAACTACTTACACATGCTACCTGGTAACTTTCTATATGTATGTGCTAGCGTGCGTGTATGTGTGTGTCGTCGTCTTCTACTTCACTTTTGCCAGGTAAACGCAATGCACATGCCCTATATATATATATATATATATATATATATATATATATATATATATATATATATATATATGTGTGCGTGTGTGTCCTCTTTGCAAATGGAACTTTCTATTCCTTGTTCCTATATCCCAACTGGCGCGAGACCAATTTTCATTGTCCTCTAAATTCTCCTTTACAATATTTGATATTTTCTGCCTGCGCTTCGTCCTCTGCTCTCTGCAATGTGCATTTGGCTTCGCGCGGGAACTGTAATTGTATTTCTTTTCAAAGGCATGTAGGGTTGTCGCCTTTGCGACAGATTTTTGCAAATTGAATTGTTTCCACTGTTTGGCATTTGCTTTGGCTGCAAAGCTGCTGTAACTTATTCACATTTTATTTTTAAAACTTCATATGCAAATAATGCATCACTAAACCCAATTTGAATTTCTATTTTTTTCTGTTCATTTTTTAAACATTTTTTTTTTAATTTTCACACTTCCCAGCACACGAAAAAAGACTCAGTGTCGAAAATGTCTTAAGATTTATTCCGATGATTATATCGTATATACAAAAAAAAAACACTTATTTTCCTTTGAATACAATTTATGTAAATCCGATATCTTTACAAGTTATAAAAATTATTAAACCAACACTTCGCAGCAGCAAGCATTGTGAAAATCTCATTCAGATAAATTTCTTTGAAGTTGTTCGATATATATCGGATAAAATTATAAGTTCGACATTAATCAGATACAAATATAAATTACTATAGAGTTCAACATTAATATATCAGTTTCAAAAAGACAAAATAAAAAAAAAAAAAAACAGTTTAAAATACAATTTATGCTGAAACTTAGCTATATCAAATAATATTCATGACATAAACATGAGATATATACAAGTTGGGCCAAAAGAAGTCAACCGATGTTGTTTGACTCGACACTTCGGCGAGAACTTCGGGCGACAGATTCTCGCACTCGCACGAATGTTGTCCTTGAGGGCTTTCAGGGTCTCGGACTTGTTCACGTAAACACGGGACTTCAAAAAACCCCACATAAAAAGTCTGGTACGGTTAAATTGGGCGATCTTGCGGGCCAGTGCAAATCCCCAAAACGAGAGGTGAGGCGACTCGGAAACGCCGCCTTCAGAATATCGGTTGTGGCAGTGTGTGCCGTCGCTCCGTCCTGTTGGAACCACATATCCTCCAGTCCTAATTCGTCCAATTGCGTCAGAAAAAAACTCGGTTAACATGGCCCTAATGGACCAATGACTCCTCCCGCGTGAACAGCGCACCATTCAATCACTTTGAGCGGGTGTGCATCACTCGTGGATTTTCGGTGCCCCAGAAGCGATAGTTTTGCTTGTTCACGTACCCGCTGAGGTGGAAATGAGCCTCATCGCTTATTATGATTTTGATCGAAAAATCGTCCACTTCGCCCTCGAGATTGAGGATGGCTTGGGCGGTCGACAGGCAGCAGCTGATGACTATTCCGCGTTCTTGGGGAATATATCGCTCCGTGGCTTGATCACTTGTATTCTACATCTGTCTAGTCCACAAATATCAAAACAGATTTGGCATTGGCGGACACTTGCAAAAATAAGAGCATTTTCCAATAGGGAGATCTCTTTTGGCCCACCTTGTATATGAACTGTAATAGCATTAGCAGCAAAACTAATGTCAGACAATATTTATATGCAATATTTAATTAGCTTTTAAAGTTTCTAAACATTTATTTAAAAATAATAATGATAAACAATTCGAATTCGCTTAACTAAAACCAGTTTTATGGTATACCTTGCGTTGAAATTCGAATGTAATGGGTCCAGCTACAAGCTGAACATACAATAATAAGTATCCCTTTTGAAAAGCAGGGAGAAAGACCTTGGTTCTCTGATCGGAATCGAAAAAAAAAAAAACAACCCTAATGCAAGAAAATGTGAAAACCATTAGAGCATGAAACCTAGAGGAATTTTTAAACAGAATCTTGTGTATTCTTTTGAGTCAGGTAGAAATCGTCCCATTTGTTAGCCTCTTTGTGCAATTTTATAAGCCCAATTCGCAGAAATAAATACATATATGCTATGCAGAAAGCAAGAAATTGAAGAAGTTTGCATAAAATTTTATGAAATTATAAATAGTTTTGCAAATGTGCATTCGTATATAAATTCAAACATTGTTCAAAAGGATGACTATATGATGACTATATAGCCTCGAGCTCTTCCAAAATTGCAGTCTTTAACTCATCAATGCTGTCAAAAACACCGTCTTTCAAGGCACTTTTCAGTTTTGTGAGCAGGAAAAAGTCACAGGGGGCCAGTTCAGAAGAATACATTTGCTGAGGCAAGAAACCACGAATAAGTTACGAAATGTGAGCAGCTACATTAAGGCGATGCAAAAAGCGTGAATTCCTTTTCCACAAATCGGAATATGTTTGCTTCGCTGCTTCACGCAAACGGCGCATATATTTAAGATAATATACCTTATTACTCCCTGTTCCCATTAAAAATGGAAAAAAAGGGAGTTATAAAGTACTGCAAATGGGTGTAACAGACAGAAGAGGGCATTTCCGACTATATACACTATATATATATTCTTGATCAGGATCAACAGCCGAGACGAACTAGCCATGTCCGTCTGTCTGTTTGTCCGTCTGTCTGTCCGTCCGTCTGTATGAACGCGTCGATCTCAGAGACTAGAAGATCTATAGACACCAAACTTGGCTTGCAGGTTCCTGTATACCATACGCAGATCAAGTTTATTTCAAATTTCGGATACACTCCGCCGCACCCCAGCATATCGCAAAAAACTCCCACAGCCACATTTATTTTATGTCAATGTTGATCAGCTGTGTAAATTTCATCTCGATCGGATAAATAACACCAAAGTTATGGAAGAATCTATTAAATTTTTAAACTTTTTACCATAGAGTTGATTCGAAAACTAAGTTCAGAGCAAATCTACAACAAAATATAAATAATAATAAAATTAAATTTCAAATATATATTTTCAGAAGTTTATTTCATTTGAATTTTAAGTCAAACAAAAAACTAAATAAAAGCAAGAGTCAAAAAGGCAAACTTATTCTTTTCAAAATATTACTGATCAAACATTATAAAATTTAGTTCATTAATTGAAAACTCGCTGAAAAGATGCCGCGCAGCAAATTGCCCAAACCGTTGGCAACACACAAGAGATCGTTAAGCGCAGATGGGATGCCGCGTCAGAAGCACCAATCTTTGGCCAGCACTCCGCCAGTGGCATTTCTGCGCTGGCCCAAACCCGGCGAACTGGCGATATCGAAATTCGGTAGCCCCATTCTCGCTCAGGTGCAACCAACCAATATCGCTAATGTGACCATTCCCATTCACGATGGCGTACTATCATTGTGGCCTACGAAGTTGGACGAGGTCAAGCCGGATGTGCTCAAGAATCTGAATGCGAACACTTTAAATCAGATTCGTACATTGAAAGAGAACTTACAATTGATCATGGAGGCCGCCAATAAGGCGGGCATTAAATAGATCAAATTTAAATCGAAATACAATACAAACATTGACACGATTTTAAGTTCGTTTCGTTGACTTTATCATTTATCTTTTTTTGGCCGACCAGGAGGTCAGGAAATAGATCAAATCAAAATTCAAATCAAAATTAACTACAAAAAAACACTTATGTAACAAAAAAACTTCCATCAAAGCTCAAATAAAAAAAAAATTTAAGATTAACAATAAAATTCAATTAGTAACATAATATATTTGCAATTGGTTTTAAAATGGAGTTAGTTTCTCATAGCATATATTTTATAAAGCTTACAAAAGCTGACTAAAAACAATCCCCATTTTTGGCAAATTTGAAAGAAAAGCGAAAATAGAAAAACGTTTCATTACAACTTTTAAAAAGTGTGCTGAATATCTTTAGATAAATTTATATTGCTGAAAACTAAAAAATGTTTTTAATATAAAAATAAATAAAGAGCTACAAAATATGAATAACCATAACTCAGAAATTTAAAAGATTAAAGTTATGTTGTTTTGTGTTATTTTTTACTCCCTGTTCTCATTAAAAATGGGAAAAAAGGAAATATAAAGTACTGCAAATGTGTCTAACAGGCAGAAGAGGGCATTTCCGACTATATACACTATATATATTCTTGATCAGGATCAACAGCCGAGACGAACTAGCCATGTCCGTCTGTCTATCTGTATGAACGCACAGATCTCGCAGCTACAATTTTAAAGATAAATCTTTGATTTTTGGTGCACATATATGTTTAATCAATGTTGATCGGTTGCGTAAATTTCATTACGATCGGATAAATAACACCAAAGTTATGGAAGAATCTATTACCCACGTCTCAGCAGGCAGCAACAACAGTTTGACATGCACTGGACAAGTTAAGTGAGCTGCTTGCTTGTGTTGCCGCTGAACTGCTTGAAATGCAAGTTCGTAACAAGAAGTCTCGTAGTCGGGCATACTCGACTAGAGCATTCTTACTTGTTTTTAATATAAATTGAAATTCAAAGTTAATCTACTTTTATTTAAAAAAATTTAATATTACATTTTTCTAAGCTCTGGTTATAAGTTATAACCTAGATTTTGACGGACAGTATTATATACTAGAACTAGATCAATTCATAAAGCAGGCATCGAAAACCTAACCTTTAAAGATTCAACTAAAGGTATCGATCGATGACAACTCTGCTGACCATCTGTCATAAGGAAATATAACTGTTAATCCTAGATCATAAAAATATATATATATATTTGCAAAAAGGGCCGCACCGTAATTACCATATAGGTTAATATTTTGTCGAAATATAAGGAAAACCTTTGCAGCTGCACAAGAAAGATTTCAATTACCTGACCAATTTGTTGTTTTACCTGTGTGAAGAGGATCGAGGATCATTGGCGATCCTTTCGATTTGTGCGAAAGCATGGCGAATATTTATAATACCGCTGAGGAAGCAATTGGCATGTCAGTTGTGAACAAGTCTCCGTCGTGGCTAGATGCAAACTATAATACTACAAATCTGAACTATCAGCAACATAGTTTACCAATTGTTCCTTATACAACACAACAATCGCAATATTCGTATTATTATCAACAATATTTAAATCAATTTCTGCCTTATTATTACGGCCTGCTCAATCCAACGCCTATTAATTATAATTTGAGCTACAGTCAGCCTTCGCTAACTGCGCCAGAGATGGACATTGAGAACTATATCAACTTTGAGTTGACTAAGCAGCAGAGCTTGCTGCGAAGGCAGCCGGTGCAACCGCGTCCCTTGGGCCAACTGCAGCTGCCCAGGATGACGGCGACGGCTGCTCGACAGTTGCCCAGGATGACGACGACGACGACGACGACTTCTCAACAGCTGCCCCGCGTGGAAGCGATGACAACGCGACAGTTGCCGCGGTTGGAGCAGCTGCCTCAGAAGGAGCAGATGACAATGCGACAACTGCCTAAGAAGGAGCCGATGCCTATGACACACTTGCTCCGCGTGGAACAGCTGACAACGCGACAGTTGCCTCAAAACGAGCAGACGACAATTCGACAGCTGCCTCTGAAGGAGCCGATGACTATGAGACTGTTGCCTCTCAAGAAGCAGCTGATGCCGCGACAGTTGCCTCTCCAGGAGCAGACGACTCCTAGGCAGTTGCCTCTCAAGGACCAGATGACTCCTAGACAGTTGCCTCACAAAGAGGAGCAGCTGTCGCCGCAAAAGTTGCCCGGCCAGCAGCAGCAGGAGACGCGCATTATCAATGTACAGTTGATAGCCATGGGTCCGAGCAAAACCGGGGAAAAGCAGAAGCAGCAGGCGGATGTGGACCCACTGCCGCCGGTGGAGGAGAGCTTCAAGCAGAGCGTGGCCAAAATAGACAAAAGCCAGCGGCATTATGAGCAGCTCTTTGGTCGCCTAACGAGCATGTTGCAGACGCTGAATCGACGCTACGATGGCCATGAAATGGACCCAGAAGAGGAGCAGGAACAGGAAGAGCAGTCACAAGATTCCCAACCAGAAGCTGCTGCTGCTGCGCCTCCTTCGAAGCGTGTACGTCATGACATGTCTAGCAGTTCCAGCGAATCTCAGCCAGAAGTGGAGCAACACACAGCACACGCACAATATCCGCAACGCATACAGCTCAAAGATGGCAATGCAGGCTATGTGCTTGGACCACATGGCACACAGATCAATGCCAAGGAGTATGGACAGGTATTCTGGACAAGTGCGCCAGTTGCCACACGCTGCCTGCTAGCGGCTGTCTTCAGCAGCGATGAACTTGCAACGCATACGCTCACCGGAAAGCCTTCACCAGCGTTCTATGGACGCGAACGTCCGGCCAAGAAGATGCTGGATCAGCATCGTGTGGATGATATTGTGTGCAGTGTGAGGAATCGCACGGGCGGCAAGGAGCGACATATTCGAGCAACAATAACCACAAAGTGCGCGGATACAGCTAAGAAGTACAAGCGACGTGCCAAGAAGGCGCTCAAGGACAATGTGATAATCATAGACGACGAATGAATACAGCATAAAAACCAAGATTAATACAGCATAAATACAAATGAATAGGATTAAGTTTAAGCTAGCTTAGCTAGTTATATAGTTTAAGACTTTCCTTTTTTTTTTTGCAAATAAAGCTGCTCTATTAAAAACAAAATTTATTAACAATTTTCGCGTGCTCAGTTTTGGCTGATTTTTCAGATTTCCATTCGCACTTGAATTTTAATTTTTTAAATAATAAGATTTCTATGGGGATTACTTCTTTTCATTTGGATTCCAAGCCTCCACCTTTGGCGTCGTTGTGGTGTATGGCATATAGGACTCTGTAAGATCAGACTTTAGTTTACTATATAGTTTCAAATACGATATATATTACCCTTGGTGCCCGACAGGTTCTCACTGTGATCCGCTAGCCATTTGTATTTGGGTCGGCAGCCATCGCGAATGGGTGGCAAATCCGTCTGCAATAAGAAATATTTAACAGTTATTATATTGTAACAAAACCGATTTAATATATATAGTAGAAACGTTCAGGCAAAATATCGGTGTGGCTTTCAAGAATGTGAACTAATAGTTCCCTTAAGCGATTGAGAATATTTCAATGTAATTCAAAATAGTAATATTAAAAAGGAAAGTTTATGCAAAATAGTACAAATATTGTTGTGGTATTCGAGAACGTAAACAAACAGTCCCCAAAGCCAAGAAATTGTCTTTAAATTCGATAATTGAAGCTATAAAATTTTGCATTTAGGCAATTTAATTACAAATATTGAAACAGGTTTTTCAAGAATGGGAACTAATAGTTCCCAAAAGATCGGACAATTTTTAACAAATTTCGGGAGAATTGATACGGAATTCAGAAACTTGAAATAAAAGTGCTAAAAAGTTGTGGAAAATTGGTAAAAATTACGGATGTTTTTCAAAAGTTTAAAAATAGTAGTCAAATAAAAAAGGGAACGTTTAGAAAAAATATTAAAAATAGTCGGGGTTTCCTAAACCACGGAAAATTAAAAAAACAAAAAATATCTTCAAACAGACGAGACGGAAAACTTGCTTCTTTTTTTTTTAAACGGATGGCATAAAATAGTGTATCTGCAGTTCCACCAACTTATGTCGATTGGAATAACTTTCTAGAATTACGAAAATGGTGGTTAAAGCTGGGCATAGCTATAACCATCTTTATGACCAATAGAACCCACCTTATAATGCATCCAGCCGTACCATTCGGCAGGAATCTGAGAACCATCATAGTCCATACCAACATGTGAAGCGAACTCAATCCAACGATTTCTGCCATAGAAATAATAATTGTTCTCAAAGTATTTGTTGCCGTACTTGTCAATGCCAATGAGGGTGCCCGTTTTCAGGTCATCATTTCTGTTGATTGTTTGAAAGAGAATTTTAGCATTTCGTTTTTGTGCAACTTATATAAGAGTGATATATTCGCATTGGCTCTTACCTGTATAGCTTAAGGTAGGCCTGCTTTAAGCCGCCAGCCTCGCGTATGGCCTGGAACAGTCGACCCAAGCGATTTATGCCCAAGAAATTTGCCATTCTGTTTGGGGGGTGGGGAGATTGATTATAATAACAAATTTTGTAATAATTATGTTGAAAAACTTACGTGCGAAGCAAAACAATGTTGCCACTCGGTTGAACTGTTTGTTTTTGTTGTGTTTTAACAGGGCTGCTGAATACTTTTGCCGGTGCTGGTAAACAGCCCGGAACTAGTGCTGAGTAAACACTGCTCACTTTAACGAACTTGTTCTTTTATTCCTTTTTGTGTTACCAGATTATTTATTTTAATTGTTCACTTGCACAAATTAGCTTACTGCTTAATATTTAATTAATTAAATTAATAAGCATGCACTAAACTTAACAAAATCAAGTTTTCTTTTTTCATTTCTTCTTCTCATCAAAATATCTCAATTGCTCATTTGAACAACTAAGCTTACAACATATTAACTCATAAGTTTAAAGACTATAGCTTAATTGTTTTCTTTAAGTAAAATTGTAAATAATGATAATTTTGTACTCAACCTATTCTTACAATATTTACTAAAGTTAGCTCAAGCACTTCTGACAAAACCAAAACAGATTTGTTTCTGTACTTACGTTAAGTAGACATAAGCTGATATTACAGAGCAACTATACGTAACTATGGTCTAAAATTAACTTTAACGTTTCTGAAAAAACATAAAGTTATTTTTGAGCCTATGTACACATAAGCTAAAATTTAAATTATAGATCAACTATACGAGTTGCATTAATGAATACAAAATAATTGTGCTAAGTATTGATTATTGAACCGAAAAACTACTCGACTTAAGTTATCTAGTCATGTTTGACACAGACACAGTTTTGACAAAAACTCATTTTTCTTGTTCCAAAAAACCTAACTTTAAAATAAAGTTTAATACTTTTGCTAAAATGCAGTATTTTTTTAATAAGAGTTAAATGTAAATTTGCGTGTTGGAGAGAAGACATAGAATATTGTGGAGCTACTGCGCCGTACAAACAAAATTTTTGATATTTTTTCATAAGATATATTTATGGGGAAATCTTTTACTTATTTCCTCTTCGTTTGCATTGCAGAGATGTAATAAAGTAAAAATAATGAGCCAAGTCAAAATGAACAACCATAGAAAGTACTGCTTCACTTGAACAGGTTCACTGAGCAACACTTTGTAGTTCACTCACGCGTTGAACAACCCAATTCTAATCAATGAATGTTGCAACCCTGCATCCACATCTGTTTGCCGACATCGTATTTTGTGAATCATTTTTTTTTTTGTAGTTTCTGCATAAAAGAAATAAAGAGTATAGAAATCAGTGACTAAAACCACATTCAGCAATGGCCAAAAACACGTCAAGCAATGCATTTCGTAAAATCGATGTGGACCAATACAATGAGGACAATTTCCGGGAGGACGATGGCGTCGACAGCGCTGCCGTTGGGCCCGATGAGAACGAAATCACAGCGCTGCTGACAAAAGGCAAAGGTGTCGAAGCGCTGCTCAGTGCGCTACAGAATGCGCCCTTGCGCTGTAAGAATCAGCATGTCAAGGTATAGATAATACAAATACATAGATATATATATATATATATATATATATATATATATATATAGATAAACCTAATCGCGATTACTCTCTGCAGGACAACGCCCTAAACATAACATTGCGCGTGCTGTTATCGATCAAATCAACACAAATCGATCAGGCTATCGATACACTGGATCAGAATGATCTGATTGATGTGCTCATGAAATATATATATCGGGGCTTTGAAATACCCTCCGAGGGCTCCAGCGGGCATCTGCTGCAGTGGCATGAAAAGGCTTTTGCCAAAGGCGGCGTTGGTTGCATTGTGCGCGTCCTTTCCGACACGAACCGGGCTTAAAAGGACTCCGGGGAAGGTTTACAGGGATCACACACACACACACAACAAAACAAAACAAACCATCCAAAATAGTCAATAAAAATGTTGTATGGACTGAAAAGGACGAGCATTTTGAGAGCAGAGAAGAACGCCTATGATGAAACACCTGGAGCCGTAGCCTGAGCCTGGAGACCTAGTTTGATTTTGCCGCAATTACAAATGACAAAAAACGTTTTCCAAATTAGATTTAAACTCGTATTCAAGTATTAAAGTTTTTATTACAAAACGTAACTTGTTTATTGCTCTATTTGTAAGCAGGGGAATGAAGGATTGCAAATATACCAAATACCCAATTAGTATACGAAATGTTAAATTCAACTTATATATAAAAAAGGTTTCCATATAACTAGATACTCGAACGACTGCACCTAAGGATATGCCGGCCTGTTCCGACTTTGACTATCAGCAATATTGGAAATATTCTATTTAATACATGCATCCTGTTAACAAATGGGCACAATTATTTCGATATTCCATTCCGAAAAATTTTGTTGAAACCGGAACAGCTCTTATAATTACGGTTGCCACATTTGATATAAATGTTTCAGAACTGTTATATTATTTAGTGGAATTTCGGAATCTTTTACGAAATATTCATTTCCCTTTTTTATTATTTTCATTAAAATAAAGTTTATAACATGTGGTACTTTTGAATCAACCTAAATAATACTCAACATTTTGGAACTCAAACAGAAATTAGTCCAAATTATGGGTCAAATTTATATGACTTCGTATATCTGTAATCGAATTTTCTATCATTCCTATTTGAAGGCGTCATAGGAAATTTAAATAATAAATTTTTTGGAAAACAGTTCTTTTTAGGGTCAACCGTTCTTAAAGTAATAAGATTCTTATAAGTAATCTTAAGATAAGTGATCAATGTTTTCATGATTTCTGTCGAAATATCTGAAAATTAGGTTTTTTCATTTACTTAACTATTGACAGATCGTTTTTTATACCAATCTGATTAAGTAGATTTCGACATATTTATTGTTTTCCTAAAGATGTATCTATACTTTAGATTTTATGGTAAAGATAGTACATTCTAAAGATTTATGGTAAAGATAGTATATTCTTAAGATTCTATACCAGTGTTTAAAAAAGCTATGCTCTTTTATAGTTTTAGCTCTTTGCTCTCAATTTGAAGGTGCACAAAACACAAACTCAGTTGCTCCTGCTCTTTTTCAGGAAATGTTTTGTTGAAGCGCGAGGCAAAGATTAAACAAAATGCTACGAAAGAAATGCTAGTTTTAATATATTGTCTAACTATTGAAAACATAATTGCACAGCTAAAGATAATGCACATACAAGAAAATGTATGTCAACTCATTTAATTTCAATGAAATCCTTTCAATTGCAAAACTGGTGGATATAAGTCTTCCAGTCTTTAGTTTGAATCCTTGTTTCAATCCACAGTTATTCACGTTCTTCATGAAATCATTCATCAAATTCAAATCAAATATTGTTTATGCTTCTGCTTTGACTAATGCTCGTTCTCTCTCTCGTAGCTACTGCTCCTTCTTTAACTATTGCTCTCTTCCTCTATAAGCGATTGATCCTGTTCTATTTCTCTCCCTTTCTCTTGTAGCCACTTCTGCTCTGTGTGCTCCAATAATACAAAGTACGAAACAGAGCAGTACAAGCGGAGTTTGGTGCTCTTGCTCTCTCTCTGCTTCTGCTAACTTGAAAATGAGAGCAATAGCAAATACGTATTTCCGAAATCTTTTCTTTTTGAATCGTTTCGAGTACCGTTTTTGATGAAAAAAATCTACATATACTGGGAATAGTAAAAAGTAGTTCCGTGGTTTATTAAACTTTCAAGCAGCTTTCAAACTCCACCCATTTTGTAAAATTTTTCGGAGCCAGTGGGATTGTTGCCCCGATCCTAACATTACCCAGTTTCATTTAAAAGCTTTCTAAAATCAAAGATTAGATCAGACCGACGGACAATGCTATATCTAGTCAGCTCGTTCTACAAATCAGATATATAGTCAGATCTGTTGCATGTTTATTTGATGAATAAATGAAGATACCCTTTTACCAATTGTATAAATATGAAATGAACTTACTTTGATGAAAGAGATGAGATGATGAAAATGTTTCCTTGGGTAATCTGCAACTTATAATTTTTCCAATTTGTATAGATTTATCAGGATAATATTTGTAGTTTTTTTGAAACGCCTTTCCATTAAGTATTTAATCAACCGTTGTTATATTTTATTTCACTATTCAAAAAATGTAATAAGTGCTTTGGTTAACTTAAAAACAAAACCAATCACGATGAGTCGACATTATAACTGAGGCATCCATTTATAAAGTTCAACATTTAAATGAAGTCAAAATGCTGGGCGTCAAAATCGAAAAAAAAAAAAATGAAAAAAGTGATACACACATATTGTATTGTTCTCAGTTTCACGAGAACTTTTCAAATGCAGCGATAAGAAATTGATGAAAACTTTCAAATGATGTACTTAAAGCTATTATAATGTTGGTTTTGTGATTTATAGCCCCTTATTCAAAATTTGGTGCTAGTTTTAATGCGCTATATAATAATGCTTGGGAAACATTCAACAAAGCGGAGAAGTTTTCTGTTTTGTGTTTTTAGATAGTAATTGTAGTTGTCTTCAATAAATAGGCTTGCATGCTGTTCATTTGTTGGGTTATTAGATCATAACAGGCTCCATCTCGGGCACACCACACACACACACTCAACACACACTTAACACACACACACTACCACATGTGAGTCTCGCGTATCTCGCTGATAATATGATTAGCACGTGTGAGCGCCTGAAAAGTTACAAAAAATAAACGTTATAAATAAATGTTATCATTAAATATATATTATCAGGACTGTTCCCATTTCCGTCTTCTGTTTTCGGTTCATTTTAACTGATTGTCGAACAAAGTTAATAAATTAATGATTCATATTCCTATTTCAAATCGTTTTTGCGGAATTCAGAACAGCTAAAAGTTTCGACTTCAAATGATTTGAACGATAACAGAAATGGAAACAGGCCTGCATATTAACCAAAAGTTACCTTTAACATGTCCGCTGCTTCTTTTCGGCGCACCGCAATATGATCGGATTCATTAAGTAGGGTTTCAGCCTTCTCCGATTTATATAGATGTGTAACGAGCTCACTTTGCAAGTTATCCCTTACGTAGTTAACCAAGAAATGCATAATTGCCTTTGGTACTGAGTCTTGTATGGATTTGCGCACAATATAGAAATACGATTTGATTAAGCGCTCTATAAATACAAAATATTAAAGTTATTAAAATGTTTGCGATTGATTTTTATAAAAACAAAAGAAACTCACCAATAACATCGCAATCCTTTTGCTCCTTGTCAGTAAGACGACGTGGATTGTGTAGAGCTGGCACATCGGGCAGCAAATTGACGGGTTTAAGTGGACTGACCATATTATTATGAACCGGCGTATTGCTGGCAGAGTTCTCAATGCTATCGGGGCGATTGGGCGCGGGTGGTAAAATATTTGATAGCCAAGAGCCCGATTCCCCAATGTGATTCTAAAGATTGTAAAGAGAATTGGGTATTAGTAATAGAATATAAATAGAATAAAGTATTATCAAGGTAAACTTGCTTTGGGGGATCATGTTTGATCTAGTTTAAGTTCTTGGTGTGTAAAAAGTATGTATAGATCAAGAGATTTTATAGATCAGCAAAAATGTATGTAACAGGGTTGTAAAAACATCGAATAATCAATTTTATCAATTATTTTGACAAAGGAATGAGTACTCGAAATCGATGCTTTTTGGTTTCTGCGATTATCGATCAACGATGCTTTTAGGGTTGCTGAGATTATCGGTCCTTGATATTTTTTGGAAGGGAAATCATGTTTTGTTGTTGTAAGAAAATTTATATAAAAAATAATTATTAAAAGTTTTTTTGTATTAGAATTGAACGTTATTTAGTATTTATTAAAGAAAATAAAACTGTTTTTGTCTTTAAAATATCGATAAGTCGATTTATTCTACACGATTAGGCGAAACACCATCGATCATAACTTTGTTAAATCGAACAGTCGATTATTTTATGAATATGAATATACCTAGTAAGTAATAACTAAAAAGTATGAAAGCTTCATCTAACTTGCGTTAATCATATCTTAATCTGCGACCTGAGTAGTTAAAAAACCATCGATTGCAATTGATAACAATCGAAAAAAGCACAAATCATTTAATTCAATATTATTTAAATTCCTAATAACTCGAACGCGCTTTTACTAACATTTGTATATTGTGTCAACAGTTGGCATGACTGAAACCAGATAGAAACAGATAAATGATTGGAGTCTGTAAATGAAAGGCTTATTTGATAGCAGTATTAACATCATAACAAGTGGGAAAAGCAATCTCTGGAGCACAACGAAGCTTACATACCCTTGACAAAAGCAGCCCATAAAATGTAGAAATCTATGAATATAAAAAGATTTTTCAAACAAAAAGTTTTTCGACGGCTAAACATAGCAATAACAACGAAATTGCAACGATAGATCAGAGCAATAAAATGTGCTAGTTCATTTAAAAGCTCAACTTTGTCTAGAGGATAGTTAAGTTTATATAGAATTGAAGCAAATGTTACCTGCTCATGTGCATCATTTTGTTGCTGTTGCATCTGTTGCTGTTGTTGCTGCTGCTGTTGCATTTGTTGCTGTGTCAGCAGCTGTTGCTGCGACTGCTGCATCTGTTGCTGATTGTGCATTGAGACCTGCGGCGACATATTATTCCTGGGCGTATTTGTGCGACGTTGTTGCTGCTGCTGTGGATACGAATCGTTGCTCGTCTGCAGTAGACTGGGCACCAAAGCGGCTTCCTTATGGAAATCTGGATGCTTAGTATTAATATAGGCCAACTCAATAGCAACAATATTCTCCACCATCACATTCGTCGCTGGCAGACGACAGCGCAGCAGCTGCGTCACCACATCAACAATTTTCTCATGCAGCTTGGGGAAACGCAGCATCTCCTGTTGCACCTCATTGCCGCAGTGCTGCACAATGCGTTGCATTTCCTCGTGTATCAGCTCGACGCAGCGCAGCGAGGGTTCTTCGAGGCGACGTATCTGTCGCTTGACCAACAGCTCGAAGGATACCTCAGGCACAAAGAGTGCGGGTCGTGGACCCGTTGCATTGCGTATGGCTGTTAGTATGTCCATTTTGGTTAAGCCGGCCAGCGGATGTATGGAGTCCAAGGTGCGTCCAAAGATTTCATGGAAAATATAACACAGACGCGCACCGCCGCACAGCTCCGTAGTCTCAATATTGCGCGATGTGCCCTCAATTGTCGAGCAGTAAGCGCTGGAGAACTTTGTTATGATGTGAAGCAGCGTTTGGCTCTTGTCAGAGACATCCTCGCCGTAGGAATTAAGCAGCGATTGGAATTGCGTGGACATGATATTCACGCGTGTCTAATAAGAACATAGAAATTAGATATTTGTGATTAAGGAATGATTTGGAAGTGTAGATCAGAGAATCAGAGAATTACATTAGGATTGAAAATCAATGATAATGGCATTGATTTGTTGTAATGGAAGTATTTGGAAAACTACATACAGGACCAGATTGTTGTGTCCTTAAGCATATTCATTATTTATTTATAACAATTGAAAAAAGTATTGATTTGAATTTAATTAATTAATCATGATAAAGAAAAATCTATTCATTAGAATTCACAAAACCTATAGTAATGAAAATGTGATATTGATATTTTCATTAATAACTTACTTTCATTAGCATTGATATTTACATTTTTGTTAGTCATTATTATCATTACTTTTACAATTGTGTCCTTCTTCATTCTTTGGAATCGATAATTATTATGATATGATTATTATTAATATTTTTATTAATTATGATAATAAAAACTAATTTCATTCGAATTGGAAAATTGAATAATAATGAAACTTTTTGTTCAAGCATTGATATTTTCATTGATAACATAGTTTCATTGAAAAGTAATTTGAAAAGTACACCCATCATTATTTCTTCATTAGAATTTATGAAGTAATTATTATGACAATTCATTTCAATTGAAATAAATGAAAAATGTTATGATAATGAAATATTTCAATAGAAATAAAATATAATGCTTAAGTGTTGATTCATTAACAATAATAAGGATGACTTTCATGATCATTACATTTTCAATTATAATCGAATGTGGTATTCGTAAGCATCTCTTTTTTGTATACCCATAAAATGACTAATGCATTACAAAATTCATTAGTTGTGCCCAGCACTAACCTTAAGATCGGGCAGGCAGTCGCGTATGTGATGCATCAGCAGGCGATTCAACGTTTTGGCCAAATAGGGTGTGCCGTTGCGTGTGGCAAGTGTGGGATACTTGCGTTGCAGAAACGCCGCTTCGTCCTTCATCTGCTCATCGATGTGCTTCTTATCCATAATATCCTGCTGCGAGCGATTCATAACACCAATAATGCCCAACTTGACGGGTATAACTCGCCCACACAAGATATCAATGGCATCTGTGCCGGCATCCATGAGATCTAGTTTGGTGACGACGGCCAAAGTACGTCTGCCATCGGGATCCACATCCTTGGCCAGCTTCAAAGCCTCGCTGGTTGCCATGTCCGTGTTGGCAGCGGTTACAGCCAATATAATTGAATTGGGATTCTCAATATATTTGACAACCAAATCTTTGATTTGCGCTTCAATATCCTCGGGCTGATCCCCAACGGGCACTTTGGTAATGCCAGGCAAATCCACCAGTGTCAAATTGACGACACGCGTGGAGAATATCTTAAGATTGATGGGATCCGGGCAGATGCCCTTATTGTTGCCCGCGACACGTTCCGTATCATTATCAATCTCTTGACGTATCTCATTAAAATCGGTAAAGCACTTCTTCGTGTGCAAAAAACGTCCCCATTCCTCCGCATTAACGGTGCCTATTGGAAGTTTAGGTATTTAATAGTTTCTATAAATGTTGGACTATAACTTTTAGCTTACCATTCTCCGCTGAGCGATTCTCGCGATCTTCTAAAGGACAATAGATCAGCTGTAGCACAAGCGGACGACGGGTGACAATGCCCGTTCCACGTGGCAGAAACGAGCGACCCACAACGCTCTCGATAACCGAACTTTTGCCCGAACTCTGCAAGGAAGAGACAATTTTGATTAAATTTAGTTAACGTACTAAAACTTAGAATAGTTGAGTTTGTTTGAAAAACGAAAAACAATGTATTACACATTTCGTAACAAAATGATCAGACCTGTTCCGATTTTCACTTTTGCTTAGATTTTGCGAAAGTGAATTTCCCCTAAATGATAAAATTTATTCTCTTGACCAGTTTTACGGATTGATATCACTTGCATTTGGAGCAAAATATGAATTCATTCAGTTATTAATCATTGAGATATGAAAGATATGAAAGTTAACTTATTAATTTAAAATTAAAATATGATTAGATTCCGCAATTGTGCATTATAGCCTTTGAAAGGGTACGAAAAATGCAATCTTGTGTCAAGTGAAATTGGGAACATTTAATGCAAGTTTACTTCCGCAAAATTTTCACGAAAACGCAAACCGGAACTGTTTTGTGTATTTTCTATGTTTGCCAAGTTCGTCGGGAACTGATTTTAGCTAGGTCAGAAACGCAGCTACCGATTTGATATATCAGAGGCGTACGCTGAAAAGGGCTGCTATATTGAGAACAAAATGTACAACGGTTTTTTAAAAAAAGGATTGTTTTTTAGGAAGTTTGGGAAAGTTGCAAAAATTAAATTTTGTGTTCTGACCCCCACCAAAAATAGCGCCCTACGCCACTGCGCGACAGCTGCTTGCAACTCCAAGGGAAGTAGCTGAAAGGGGGCGGGGCAAGGAGGGAAGACATGAATCAAGTTGATATTTATTTATGCAAGCAATTTAATTGTAATTGCGAGCTTTTAAGCGATAATCAAAACAAAACTCTTGCAGACTGTATGAGAGTGTGTGTGTGTGTGCGTCATGTGCGTGCATGTGTGTGTGTATGTCAGTTTTGTGTTGGAATTTGTCACAGCAGCTGCGCTTTTTTTCTATATACTAAAAAAAACCGCTGATAAATATTGATTTTTCACAAAGTAGCTGGCAAAGCATTAAATTATATAAACAATATTTGCAAAGATTTACAACAATTGTTAATAAGTACGTGCATGTAAATATGTATGTATGTTTGTACATACATATGTATGTATGCATAAGTATGTACGTGCCGGCTTTGGCGTATGGCAAAAAAAGAAAAGGAGGAACCAACAAAAAAAAAAAAAACAAGCAGCATTATATAATTGAAGTATGCTCCGTTATTTGGCTGCGTGCTGCACAAATATAACAAAAGTCAATTGCATTTTAGCTTGTGCAATTTATTGGTTTTTGTTTAGTTTTATGTTTTATTTACCTGACTGCCGAGTACAACAATTTGGGGCAATTGTATTGAGTCAGAGCCGACGGTATTGAACACATCTTGTAATTTGTTGATAACTGGAATTAGGGCTTCCATTTCTCAGTCTGAGTTTAAGTAACGCTCACTCGCTCACACACACACACACACAATTGTTCACGCTTGCTTAAAAGTATTAATTAATTAAACATTAATACTTTGCTTCAGTTTCTTCGCTTCTTTTTGCACTGACGCGAGAATCTGGCGTAAAAACTGATTTTTTTTGTTGCAAATTTTGACAGGGTTGCATTGATGCTGAGCCCCTGATGTTGAGCGCTGCCAGATTGATGAAATTAGGTTTGAGGTTGTGGTGCAGGTGGCAGCGCTGTGCGCCATTTAACAAGCATTTATTTTATATTTTTAACTAAAAACAGTAGAAATTATAATACTTTTTTTAATTGCATGACTAAGTAAAAATAAGTTTGCAATTTGCCATTGTTTTATATTAATAAAATTAAATATTAACACATTTTTTTAAAAAGTGCGCGCGTTAGGCACTTTATCGATAAGTTCGATAGTAATCGAGTGCCCGCGTTATGAAATTATTTGAATACAACCGCTATCTAATCTATAAACGCATATATGAGTGTTTTTGATCATAAATTGATTTAGCTGATACAAATTTATTTACACATAACGAAATTAATGTGTGTGCTCATTTTCGATTGTTTCGACTTAAAACCATGCTTTAATAAACTTCAACTTGTAGGTGATAAGGGTGCACTTTAAAACTTAAATAAATTATAAATATAAATCAGAATTGGAAAAAGAAAGAGAAAAAATATTCATCATATTTATAGCAAACAAATGTCTGCATTACGAAACTGTTTGGAAAACTCAACACTTATCTTATCTGTTATACAAATTACGAGCACAAGTTGAGTTCGTTTAACACACACGGAAAAGATTTAAATGATTCAATCAATTTTATGGCTAATGCAATCTGTGTCAAATAATCGTATTGCATACTTTAAATTCCATTCAAGTACATTAACGTATTGTTTGCCTTTCAATAGTTAAGTCTTTAAATGGGCAATAAACTTATATATCTTTTTTTTTTTTTTTTTGTTGTTGGCTAGAGAATTGAATTTGAAATGGCCACAAACCACAAAGACAGCCGCTGAAGCCTCAATGTTCGATTGAAAAATTTAACAAAGTGGCAGCCAACAATAGATTGCTCCATTCCCCAATTTTTATTTTACCATTTTCAACCATTTCCCATTCTCTATTGCCCCTTACGAGTGTATTCTCAATACCCGGTACTTATCCGTTTCTCGCTTTTATGGATTTTATTTTTATTTTCTTCTTTCTTTGGTTTTTTTTTTTTGGCTTAGCTTGACAAACAAAATGTTTGCATGTGTGTGTGCTTTATTGTGCAAACTTAATGATATGGGCCCAGCTATTGCAACTGACCATGTCCATGTCCATGTCCATGTCCGTGTCCAAGTCGATGTCCATGTCTATGTCTAATACTCGTACACATACCACAATTCACAGTGCATTGTCGGGACTATCTCAATATATTCCACTTTGGCTTTAGATAAAAACTGTGCAGCTTGAAGAAGCAGCAGCTTCAGCTAGGATTGGATTGGATTGGATTGGATTGGAGGCAGGATGCAGGAGCCAGGGGAGACAGAGGCAGGCAGCAGCCAAGTGGTCAGAGACATCGCACACAAATAGCAAATAGAAAATAGAAAAAAAGGGACAATCGAGCTTTGCTTCAAGTGCCTTCGATTTGCATGTGCACAGTGGGGCAGTGTATAGTGTACAGTGGGCGTGTCCCCATTTAGTTTGCTACACGAATTGCTTGCCTCTCTAATACTCATGCATTGTGTGCCTGTGTGTGTGTGTGTCCAGCTCATCTGTCGATTCTTTCGTTGTATATATCAATGCTCAAGCATACTTGTCGCCTGGCCATAGAGCATTAAAAATTTTGATAATGGCCCCAAATGGACCAGAATATTCAATGAATGCGTATTTGACATTTATTTGGCTTATTCCAGACTCTTAACTCTTGTGTGGCAAACTTATTAGTTTTTATGGTAAATATGCATTATATAAATGTATTCAAATAACGATACATTTCAATGGCAGTTCAGTTAATTGATTGAAAGGGATATATTGGCAGTTTGATAAGTTTAATGCTTTAATCCATAGGGTTTAATCATGTTTAAAGCTTTCGCCTAACTTTAAAGCTCTCTAAACATACTGACAGCTTTTATTACTGAGTATTTTTATCTTTTATATTTAAATGTGCATAATCTTGACCCATAACACTGTGTCTCAAAACTGTAAAAAGTGAAAGCTTTTCTGAAATTAAGGATGTAGATTTTAGTATTCTTCGGTTTTGGAATCTTCGATGAACCCCCAAAATCTGGAGATAAGGTCGAAAAATCATTTCACATTACTTTTTATACTCTTTTTTTTAATTTTTTTGAAAAAAAAAGAAAAAAGAGTATATTGGGTTTGTGAAATGTCCGTCTGTCCGTCTGTATGAACCCAGGTTTTTTCCACAGTTTTGAAGCTAGAGCAACCAAACTTGGTATACATGTTGGTATATACCATAGGCAGACAAAGTGTCAAGATCTCCCCCCCACCCCCAAATTTATGGACGAAGCTATTAAATTTTAAACTTTGTACCACAGAGTTGATTCGAAAACTGAGTTCAGAGCATATCTGCAACAAAACATAAAATAATAATAATAAAATTAAATTTAAAATATATATTTTCAGAAGTTTATTTCATTTGAATTCTAAGTCAAACAAAAAACTAAATAAAAGCAAGAGTCAAAAAGGCAAAGTTATTGTTTTCAAAATATTACTGATCAAACGTTATAAAATTTAGTTCATTAATTGAAAACTCGCTGAAAAGATGCCGCGCACAAAGATAACAAAAAAAGTAAAGCTTAAACGAGAGACGGACATTCGCGAAGAGAAAATACGCATATTCGAACTTAAAAAGGACTCCTTTATAATGAGCTTAGACGACATGGAGGTGCGCTACAAGACCATGGTGGATAAACAAATACAACGTATCGAATCTCAACTTCCAGCTGAGCTAAGTGAAATGAAAATGCCTGTTTTTCTTGAGCTGCTGCTCCAGCTGGACAACTTTAGCGATTTCAAGCCCAGCGACCACACGCAGCATGTCGCAAAGCCAGCACCACTCCGTTCGGCTCGTGAACCACGCAGCCGCTCTGCCTGTGATGGCAACAAGGTGCTGGCTAAGGCAAGCGCAACTCCCAGCTGCACGCGCAGCAAATTGCCCAGACCCTTGGCAACACACAAGAGATCATTAAGCGCAGATGGGATGCCGCGTCAGAAGCACCAATCTTTGGCCAGCACTCCGCCAGTGGCATTTCTGCGCTGGCCCAAACCCGGCGAACTGGCGATATCGAAATTCGGTAGCCCCATTCTCGCTCAGGTGCAACCAACCAATATCGCTAATGTGATCATTCCCATTCGCGATGGCGTACTATCATTGCGGCCTACGAAGTTGGACGAGATCAAGCCGGATCTACTCAAGAATCTGAATGCGAACACTTTAAATCAGATTCGTACATTGAAAGAGAACTTACAATTGATCATAGAGGCCGCGGACAAGGCGGGCATGAAATAGATCAAATATAAATCGAAATACAATACAAACATACATACATTGACACGATTTTAAGTTCGTTTCGTTGACTTTATCATTTATCTTTTTTTGGCCGACAAGGCGGTCAGGAAATAGATCAAATCAAAATCAAATATTCACCACAAAAAAACACTTATGTAACAACTAGAATTGTTAAACTTCCATCAAAGCTCAACTAAAAAAAAAAGTTAAGATCAACAATAAAATTCAATTTGGAACATAATATATTTGCAATTGGTTTTAAAATTGAGTTAGTTTCTCATAGCATATATTTTATAAAGCTTACAAAAGCTGACCAAAAGCAATATCCATTTTTGGCAAATTTGAAAGAAAAGCGAAAATAGAAAAACGTTTAATTACAAGTTTTAAAAAGTGTGCTAAATATCTTTAGATAAATTTATATTACTGAAAACTAAAAAATGTTTTTAATATAAAAATAAATAAATAAATATCTTATATATTTTTAAAAGAGCTACAAAATATGAATAACCATAACTCAGAATCATCAAAAGCCGAGACGAACTAGACATGTCCGTCTGTCTGTCCGTATGAACACACAGATCTCGGAGACTATAAGAGCTAGAGACACCAAACTTGGCATGCAGGTTCCTGTATACCATACGCAGATCCAATTTATATCAAATTTCGGATGCACCCCCCGCACCCCCGCAAATCGCAAAAAACTCCCACAGCCACAACTTTAAAGATAAAGCTTTGATTTTTGTTACACATATATGTTTAATCAATGTTGATTGGATGCGTAAATTTCATCACGATCTGATAAATAACACCAAAATTATGGAAGAATCTATTACCCCCGTCTCAGCAGGCAGAAACAACAGTTTGACAGGAACTGGGAACGTTAAGTGCGCTGCTTGCTTGTGTTGCCGCTGAACTACTTGAAATGCAAGTTGGGAGCAGGGAGTCTCGTAGTCTTACTGGTTTGGTTTGCAGTCTTGGTTTTGATTGACAGTTAAGAAATCTTGCTCAATTTTCAAGGATTAATCCAATGTGCCACTTTAAGCCATTGTCATTCAGCTAAACTGAAACTAATGCTTACATTTCCATAAGTCATGACTTTTGTGCCCTAATAAACTTTTAGCTTCCAATTAACAAATGTTGTGCCACACACACAAACAAACACACACACACACACACACACACACACACACACACACACACACACACACACACACATACACACAATAACACACGCACACCTCTGCAGTTGTCCATATTTAAATGTGCCATCAAATTGACATTGTTGGACCAAGTTTTGTATAATTTGCGTTGACAAGTTGCCAAAATGACGAGGACATCTACATAGAAAACTTCAGGCAGCTCGACATTTATTGCCTAGGACAGGCAATGTCCTGTGCCTGTCTTGTCCTGTCTTTTCACTCTTCAGGCAGCTCCTTTCCCATTTGGCCATTATATAATTCTCGAGGTGACTGAATATTAATTTGATAATTTTACGCTCGAATGCAAATTTTTGGTGTCGAGTCTTTTGCACTCTCTAATTGACTGACGAATATTTAAAATATGAATTTCAAATGAAGTTACAACAACAGTCTTCAACTTTCTATTCTGTTTTTGTTTTTGTTTTTTTTTTTTTGTTTTTTTTGCTTGTCTGGCTTAATTATGGTACCGTTAGTTCTGTAACGACAATGATAATGATAATGATAATGATGATGACGTAAACGATATTGCTGTTGAAAATTCAAAGCAATGGAGCTGCATTAATCATTCGAAAGTAATTTTGCGGATTTGCATGCGTTGCACAAAACGATAATTTTCATCCATCATTTTCAAGTGTTTCCGCAGGATTATAATAGCCAGATAGACAGACAGGAAGGCATCCTGCTGCCGCCTGGGCATCATATGCCTCAGCTCCTCGCATCCTTGCTAGCAATTCTACACTTGGAAAAATGGTTTATAAAATCAAGCAAAAACTTGAAATTTGTGGTCTTTGGACCAAAAATGTTTAATATATATAGTACTCAAGAAATACTTTCTCAAAAGGACAACCCTAAAAACTGTATCTATTTTTAAATATTAAGAATTGAGTTCTAATAACCGATTAAATCTATCCGAAATTTTTGTTTTTCAACATAACTCAACTAAACTTACCAATTCTGAGTTTACGCATTATTTAAACATGTTGACAAAATTTAATCTAAATCCGATTTCTCAATATTATGGCTTCCAATCATTTGAAATCTTAAATTTTATCAGAAAATCTTTTTTGTTTATCAAACTATCTTAACCAAATTAATCTATGCTGCGTTTTAGTATCATTCTGAGCAAATTTTAAGAAAATTAAACGACAATATCTTAAAGTTATCATAGGAACAATCGGACGAAAATTAAGTTTTTCTTCTTTCGAAATATATTTCGAAAAATTTAAACTGTTAATTTCTTAAAACAAGAAACGACAATCTGAAGGACTTTTCCACCTTTCAGAAATATTTTATTTACATTTTGTCCACCCCAAAATGTTAAGATTCAAGATTTAACATCTACTTGCAAATGTTCAGTGTTGGTTTTTTTGAGTGTAAAGAGCAGGCCTTGTCATGTGCCCTGTGTGTCTGTCTGTCTTGTCCGTCCGTCTCTCCGTCTGTCTGTCTCTTTCTGTGTGTTCAACGCTCATTATCCATCCTCATCGTCAATTATTCTTGTGCTACAGCACTTGTCGAGGAGCCGCAGAGAACGAACTGAAGCAGTGTTCAAGCAGCCTTTTGCATTTAGTTGATGAGCTCGCTTTCTGGCGACCAGTGTTTCCACATGCTGCATGCCTCGTTCCTTGTGCCTTGACTAGCAACTTGCAACTTGCAACTTGCTGCCTTTCGGCTCTTACGCGTGATTTATGTGGCATGCATTGCTCATTTTCTTGGCTCTTTTGTAAATAGCATCTTTTGGAGCTGCAAGTTGATCAATGGCCACAGTTGCACAGCTACAGCTACAGCTACAACTACACAGGCACAGTTCAGAACCAGTTCAGAGTCAGAGTCAGGCCTTGCAGCCTGTTTGCTGCAATTACCAATTTATATTACGTATACGCCATGTGGCTGGGCCAAGAGCCAGGAGAGCAAGCCCAAGCCAAATGGACGCAGAGTCGATTTGATTGTGCCTCCTTGCCACACACAATCTGCAGCAATAATGAACTTTGATTTTGCCCCATGTACTACACGTACTTGTATTGTGAATTGTGAAATTGTGGATTGTGAATTACACTAATGATTCTTGTTGTTGCACAGTTTCCGATGCCTGAGCCTGCGAATGAGTCTGACTAATCGAAAACGTGTCCTTTGACTAAATTTAAGTTCGATTTGCAGTCGATTTGATTTCTTGAAATTATGTGTTTAACTAACACTGTAAAACTTCAACACATACTCAGGTGGTGAAAAACATCAAGACTCATTTATCTAAGACCAAATTTGCATTATCAGGTTAGTTTTTTTTTTTTGTTTTGAGTAAAATGGGGATCTTTAAAGACTTTTCTTGCCTATGGTATATAAGAAGGATGTAAATGATAGATTTGCTCGATTTTAACTAATTTTTATCGATAGTGTTTAGATTAATCATGTAGAATAAATCGATCAATCGATAACTCACAGACAAAACCAATTATAAAACCCAGTTTTGAATTCCACTTTCAAAGAATACTTTTTGGATACCATAACAATCCTTAGTTTTCTTAAAGTTTTGAAAAGTTTCGAGTATCAATAATTATGGATTATTATCGTAGCAATCCAAAAAACTTCGATTTCGAGATCGTTATTCGATTTTTTAACAGCCCCAGCTAATGGTAATGGTAAAGACCACATTTCACAAACCCAATATACAGTTTTTGCCACTTTTGGATACTATTTTTTCCTGTCAATTGAATAATAATATTGAGTTTAAATATGCTATAATTATTTATTTAATGTTACCATAATTGAAGAGTACACAATTTTTAGAAAATACTGGTCTACATTAAAAATTTGTTAATAATAATACCAAAATAATAGTTAGCAACGCGAACTTATCAATTGATTTCCTGAAAGTGCTATTTTTTTCCCAATCTTTTGCATGATGAATAATTGTAAAACGTGGCTTATTGTGTTCCGTAGTTAAAGTATCATTCAATGGATCGATATTGAGGCACTCTAAGCGGAATTTATTTAACCAAGTACTGCCCGGTCGGCATAGCATATGTGAGAAATCATATTCGATTTTTTGCTTAGTTCCATCCTTTGATATAGCGGTTATTTCATAATTATTTGATATATAGACTGCATCGTATTTGTAGAGATATGGATCACTATAAGATATCATGTGTATATCCCCCTCATCCGATTGCCATAATGTATAGGGCGTACCCGGTGGCTTCGATCTTTTACATCCACAATTACTTTTAACCTTATCCTTGCAGAACAATTTCAAATGTTTGCCATCGGCAAATGCGCAATTGGAGCCTGTATTGACCGTTTCGGATATAGCTTCCCTTAAGATCGAGGTGAAGAGTATCAGAAACAGGCAAAGTTGCTTCATATTTATTTTGTTTTTACTGTAAATTTAAAATTAGTTTGTCGAAAAAGTTAAAATTGAGCACAAATGCAAAGTGTTGTTTGAAAAAAAAAAGAAGAAAAACGAGTATATTGGGTTTGTGAAACGTGCGTCCGTCTGTCCGTATGAACGCAGGTTTTTTCCACAGTTTTGAAGCTAGAGCAACCAAACTTGGTATACATGTTGGTATATACCATAGGCAGACAAAGTGTCAAGATCCAAAACTGTACTAGCTGTAAGAACTTGCTTTAGTTTGCAGCAATGCTTAAAATAATGTTATATATATAAAATATTATTTTAAATTTTGTTATGCCAATTTGGCAACATTCTCAATAGCCAAATTATCGCACATTAGACAAGTCATAAAAACGTTTCAGCACAATTCAATTTATGGCAGTTACCAACGCAATATCTATCTAAAAGTAACTGTAATGTGAGTCTATCAAAGCTGTTCTGCATAACACTTTCGATTTAAATTCACAGAAAAATGTAAAGCATACTTTTGAGGATCATCTGAAAAGTAAATGAGAAAACTGAGGCTATAAAATATATATACCGTGCTGCAAAGTATGCTACATAATTTGCATTAAAATGAATGGAAAAGTGAAATTGAGAACATGGCTGTTAGGATACTTTATTTCTAATGTTGGCTGCAATTCAACGCAATGGAAATCTTCTCAAGTGGTGCAAAAAGTATCTGCGAACTTGCAGATGCTGCTGCTGCCAAGTCGCAGTTGGCCATTAATTAGGCCAAAAGACTGTTGCCAGATGGCAAATGCCAGTTTTGGGAAAACTGGGAAATGGGAAATGTGAAATTATCAGAATATGACACACACATGTTTTCGCGGCATTTCTTGTGTGTTTAATTGGATTTACAGCTTAGCAGAGGCAACGCAAATGTTGGCAACATTTGCAGAGTTTAGTTATATATAAGGACTATATATGCTAAGGATATATCATAAAACCACAGCCAAAAGTGTCAGTGGGAGAGGAGGTGGAGGCTAGTGGGGGCTGTTGGCCTGAGTTAAGAGCGGCGACATTCAAGTGTAAATTTCACTTGAACTGATAATTTCACTCAATTTGTGCGCGCTGATGAGCAAAGTTTTCCCATTTGCATGCGACTACGTGTGCGCCCCATTCCCCTTCCCCACAGCTAGGCCACCCCCACCCACTTTCCACCCCAAAAATATATTACCCTCTATATATATATATATATAGAGAGAGAGAGCTTGGTGCAAGTTTTCTTCATCTTTCTGCTTCTTTTGGTTCTATTGCTCTGATTTCTTTCGTCTTTCTTTTTTTTTTTGTCCATGTCGTCGTCGTCCTCGTCGTTTTCTTCGCTGAGTTGAAGGTGCCAATTAGGGATTTCCGCCTCAATTACTTTTCGTGAGGCACACGAAAAACCCAAGTTTTGTATGAATTTTGCATGACAAACTTGGCACTTGCCACTCCCCCCCATTCCCTGCAGCCCAACCCCCACTTTGCTTCACCCCATTGGACTGAGTGCCGCTTCCTTTGCCAGAGTATTTACTTCCTTCAAAAATGTAATTGGAGCATTGCCTTCCAAAAAAATAAAAATAAAAAAATAAAAGGAAGAAAAAACTTTTGTGCGTGCTAAAAAATCCGTTTGCATTTTACATGCTTCATCACAGAAAATATGGGAAAAATAGTTTGTGCGGCTTTATTTCCCCCCCCAAAGGGGTAGCATTCGACTCATATACATCAAAGCCAAAGTCGCGATTTGACTGAAATTTGACTGAAATTTGAGTTTTGAAAGCGCAGATTTCAAGTGTCTCAAATAATATTATAAAATTTGCAACTCAGGCAACTTAATCAAAACTAAACCAATTGCAAGCGGCCTGCTTCTATTTGTCATGATTTGTATTTCTTTTATTAATATAAAACGCTATTCCGAAACTATTTCTGCTGCAATTCAAAAATCGTCTCCCATACAAAATTATCTAATTAAATTTTCAGCTCTCAAACTTTTGTCAAAATGTCGAAAAGGTATTTTTGATCATAATTAATAATTATAGTAATAATTTAGTTAATAAAATAACTGTTTAAGTAAATAAACTTAAATCTAAATTCAAATTGAGTATGTTAGAAAAGGCAGTTGCCAAAATTGGAAATCGTCAGCACAAAATAAGCTTTCTTGTTTAAGAGCCTGTCTGACATTTTGGCCTTTTGTTCAAATCTTTCAACTTCATGGCTAGCACTTAGCATTATTGCATTGCAACGAATCGAAGTGAATAGAATTGAATTATCTGGCAAGAGTTTGAGTCAAATCACCTCACAATGCTCCCCTTAACCCCCCGTTACTCCCCGTTCTCCCACTCTAGCCACTCAATAATGCCACCCATTCGCTTAAGTGTAATTAAATTCGTCGCACTCCTTCGAATCATGTTCTGAAGCTCATCGTTGAGGTCGTCAAATGGATTGATTTATGATGATGCCGGTTGCCTTTGCCTCTGCCTTTAGCTTTGGCTTTGTCTTCCCCTCAGCCTCCGTTTCTGCCCCCTACCTCAGCCGCTGCCTGACGAGGCATGACATAATAAATTGTCCTGTTCAGCGTCCTTTGACGATGACAAACACAACTCACATCTCACATGACTTTTAAGAGTTGCAGCAGATTTGAAAATTAATTTGGAAAACTTTTGATACTCTTGCCGTGTGTATTCTAATATTGCCACGAATTGTGTCACAATAATGTCTCAATATATTCTTGATTAGCATCAACAGTGCAATCGATAATTATGGGCACCGGTTATCGAAACAATCGATTGAAATTGAGCATACTCAGATCAAAGAAATGTCCTAAAAATGTTCCACTAAACAAAAACGGTTCAAGATAAGCGGTTCTTCTTTTAAAAATGAATTTCTAAAAATTATAAATTATTTTCTATCTTTTTTTAAGTGCTTTAATTTTAGTACAATTTTCTAAATTTTAAGGTTTTTTAATTCTGAAATTTTTGTTTTGTTTTTGCAGATGTTTTAATCAAACACTGCAATCGCCAACTTTATGCTTTCCTGTGCACAATTTATGATAACTAATGCAAAGTATTCGCATTTTAATGCACAATCTATGCTTAATAATGCTTAACTTTTGCATATTTAACGCATAATAATTTTGATATACTAATAAATCATATGTGCTTAATGCTGTATCATTTTTGATTTGTTATGCACGATATATGACTAAAAAGGCATAATTTTTGCATACTTATGCACAATATCTTAATAATTTTTACATAATAATGCATAATTTATGCTTATTTATGCATAATTTGTACATATCAATGTACATTTATGATTACTTTATGCATAAATTAATCCAAAATTTAAAATTCATGAACAGTTATTTTAATTTTGATTTCATTTGACTTGATTTCTGCATAAATCATGCTTCAAATGCATAAATTCAGCATAGAGTTCACTCAATTTGTTTACAAATTGATTTACTTCCTGTCATAGCATAAGATCGTTCCAAAATTCAGTTATTTTTTTGAGAAACTTATCGGGGAGAGTGTATATATTTTCGCCCAATAAATATAGCTGTGTTTTCTTGTTTTATTTGAGGACTTTTGCGCATTCTATGCGTTACTTATATTTATATTTATTATTTAATTTCCTTCTGTATTTTATATACATATATTTTTTTTATTTTTGTTATGTACTTTTGCCTCTTGCTTTGCTTTGCTTTGCTCGCTCTCTCTGTCTGTCTATCTAGCTGTCTCTTTCTCGTTGTCGCTTTTTACGCTTGGTTGATGATTCTGCTTTTGCTTTGGCTTTGGCTTTGGCTTTTGGCTGTGTTGACGGCAAAAGTTTAATTTTTATTGTTGTTTGACTTTGTTAAATGATTTTTATTGCCTTTTTGCGCTCTCTTTTACTCATTTTGGACGCGAAGCCTTTGTAAGAATTTAATAAAACTGCTGGCGACCATATTGCGAAGGCAAACAAATGCACAATGGAGGACGGAACACACACAAGAGCCGCACAAGTCAAACAATTTTGCTGCCTTTTCCCTTTCCCCATATTCCCTTTCCATGCTTATTGAAATTCCCCCTCGTCCATCGTCCTTTATTCTGCCTTGAGATATATGAGTGCCATTTGATTGTGCTTCACAAAGTGGTTCTCCAAACTGTGAAATGTTTGGCAAATGTCAAATGCAAGAAAAAGCAACTTCAATAGCTCATACACCTGCCTCTGTGTGTGTGTGTGTGTGTGTGTGTTTGCGTACGTGTGTGTATATATATGTGTGTAATCAAATTGAATCAGGTAATAAGAAAAAATAAGCATAAGTAAGCAAAAACTTGGCCAAAAGCCACAACAAAGTCAAAACCAAACCAATTTGTAACCGCGCATTGCGCACATTTTTCTTACCCAACTACCCCTAACCCCCCACCCTTATTTCCACCCATTCCCATTGCTCCCAACGCCCCCTTCTCCCATCCCCATCTTCATCTCAAAGTCACCACAATAAAGGCGCCCGGGCACTTGAATCTCAAGTGTTTGACGCTGTTCAAGCAACTTTTTGCCGAAGCAAAAAGAGGTGAAAATTAAATTTAATTTCAAGACGCTAAACTTAACTTCAACTTAACGGCATACTTTCTATCATACTTTCGACTTTCGACTTTTCCTTTAGACTTTACAACTTTCATCATTTAGCTGTTGCATAAATTGTTCAGTACGAGTATATTATAAAGCAAAGTTGCACTTGAAAGAGCTTCAGATATGAGGCATAAAACTTTGATTGAAAAGCACAAAACATTAAAGCACAAAACTAGCTTCAAGTAGCATATTGGATTAATCTTCTAAAACATATAAAAATTGTGGATAGGTAAATGTAGACCTTCTAAACAAACAACAGTACAGTTATTTCAGCATATAATAAAGTTAAAAGAGCTTTAGAAATGAGCAATAAAAGTTTGATTTAATGTACAAAAATTTTTCGGTCGTTTTTTTTTTTCAAAAATTTTGTTCATTTCAATTGAACAGTTTTATGTTTGTAGATATAGAAAGTCTTCTAATACTACAAACGAAAGCTTTTTAAGTGATACATTTTAAGTAAAATCTGTGAAAAAGCACATTAAATTAATCATAAGAAGTAATCAAAAAGCTGCTGTGCGAGCAAGAAGCATACAAAATGAAAGCTTTTGACTTATCTGTCAAACAAGCGATAAAGCTATATAAAGTATTTTAAAAACACTTTTATTGTTGAACTATTCATTGAAAAAAAAAAACAAGCCCCAAATAGAGTAGGCATTAAATTGCAAGAAGCTTTTGTAGCATTATTTATTGTCATGATTATTAATAGGCTGGTTGTTTAATTTGAATAATGTGACATTTTACAAATTACGGTTATCCAATGCGAGCTAATGTTAAATGTTAAATGGGATTTGTGCATTTCAACTGTCAATTACAGGATTGCACAGTTGTTGCACACACACACACACACATACACACACACAAATATACACACAGTTGAAACTCTTCTGGACTCATTCTCATCGTATGAATTGTGGCCATGACAAATGCTAAATTAAACAAATTGAACTGCATTTTATTCTATACTAGACTATACAAAATGCTATGAATGCCTGTCAAGCCCATCAAAGCTAGATTAGAGAGACAACAATTTGTAATTCACTCTGTGAAAGCCTCACTTTTCCCCCCACTTCTCTATCCCTCCGCATCACATTCTTCTCTCTGCTCTCTGTTTAACATTCTGAGTGCAGTGTTCATTGCATTTGTGTCAACTGTTTTGTTATGGATGCTTGCATCACTGTACGATATATATCTCATTTTATATAAGTACTGACTGTATTCCTATGTTAGACATGAGCAATATTCTTCTTGTAGCCTTGTCATTGACAAATATCGCGATGCACTGTGACTGTGAGTAACGAATGAAAGAGAGCATTAACAGTAATGAAACATGTTAGCTATAACAGTTCTGATATTAACAGTAACAGTAAGAGTCCAGATATCAACAGTCAGTCACGATATTCAGCCATGTTCTGATTTCCACTTTCGAATCAATTCCATACTAAATGGTGGTGGTAAAAATAAGAAAAACCTTAGTTTTCTTATGTGCTTCGATAATTTTAAGACAATTCTAAAAGTATGCTTTATTTTTTTATGTGATTTTCATTCAAAAGTTGAATTGGGAACAAGTCTGATTAACGGAAACATTTACTATAATTACAGTTAATGCCAGAGACCACATTTAAAGCCAGTTTTGATAATAACAGTAACAGTTTCAATCCTTATACTAACAGTCACAGTCTCGATTACAGTATTTGTTTCTATAACAGTTGCAATACTGTTATTAACAGTGCTCATGTCCTAAAAGTTCATTCAACAGTGGAATTCGGAACACGTCGGTCAGTGATTCGATATTGGGATAAACAAAATTGGTGCAAAATGAATTTTCACAGTCACCATTGTATCGTTGTAACAATCCTGTTTCAAATTTTACTTTCAAGTCAATTCAACTAAAAAATGTTAAGCATACTTTTAAAATCGTCTCCAAATTAACAAAACGAAGGTTTTTCACGCTTTGCAGTAGAATTGATTCGAAATTTGAGTTCAGAATAGGCCTAATAATATAAAAATTTGATATAAAAATGTAAGTACAAAGTCACAGTTACTGTAAATTGAAAAATAGCTGTCACTGTGATACCAAAATAAAAATATCGCTATCATCTCTAATACTGCATTGTATCTGAAGAAAAGGGGAGAGGGGAGCATACACAATATACGAGTACGCATTGCGTCATTACGAGAGATACGCCCATTGTTCAAGCTGAAACAAAGCAAAAAGCCCAAGCCCCCAGTCTCCTTTCACTGTCCCCTGTCCCCTGTCCCATGTCCTCTGTCCCATGTCCTTGCCCCCTGTACCAGTCCAAAGAGCAAGCACTGCGACAGCGTTCCTCGGTTGGCTTTCGCTTTGGTCATAGTTTTAATCTCACTAATGGCACCAGCTGCAGGAACCGAGATGAGGCCAACAATTGTTTTGGATTGTGTGTTGTCTCTGAAACTGCAGTTCTACAAAATCAAAAGCCTTACGCGCATCCCACCCCTTCCAATTCCCAAATAGACCAAACTTGTCGAGTTCATGTCAAAAGGTCGTCCTCTGACAGCTTCTATTCATATTTTAACTGCAAATAAAAAAAAAAAGTAAAAACAACGAACTGACATAACAAAGACTAGCCATATAAATTGACAGCAGAAACATAAATAAAATATGATAAAATGCTCAAAATGTTGACCCACTAACCAAGTATTAAGTGTTTTGTTGCAAAATTGAGGAATCAGCGAAATCAGAAAAAAATGAGCCTATGAAACCTTTAATTCTACATTAGATGTATAATTTATAGTATCTTTACAGAGTATAGTAAAGTTTTGCTAGTGCATGATATAAATAATCTTAGATATATACGAATATGATATGTAATTATTCTTGATTAGATAATTATTAATCAGGCTAATCAAGCCGTATCATATATCTGTGTGAACTCGACAATCTCAGAGATACTAAAAGAGTATATTTTCGAAGTAACGACTCGAAGGAACGAATCGAAGGAATGACTCGAAGGAACGACTCGAAGGAACGACTCGAATGAACGACTCGAATGAACGACTCGAATGAACGACTCGAAGTAACGACTCGAAGGAACGACTCAAAGGAACGACTCAAAGGAACGACTCGAAGTAACAACTCGAAGTAACGACACGAAGTAACGACTAGCAAGAACGACTCAAAGGAACGACTCTAAGGAACGACTCGAAGTAACCAATCGAAGTAACCAATCGAAGGAACGACTCGAAGTAACGACTCGAAGGAACGACTCAAAGGAACGACTCAAAGGATCGACTCAAAGGATCGACTCGACGTAATGAGTCGAAGTAACGACTCGAAGGAATGATTCGGCCCAATGAACGACTGAACGATTTAAGGGTTTGAATCAGTTGAACGATATAGCACTCAAATGATTATAATGAATGATTTTTTCGAGACTGCTTTGACTCGTTCAATCCGATATGATTTGTTTAAGAGCATTATTTATAAACGTTGTAAGGGCTATCGTAATCATATTTTGACTTACGAAATTTAACTCTTATTTAACTTTAAAAACGCAACAAGTATTATTGAATAAAGTGTAGAACAATTGAATCATCGATAGTTTTTTTTTTACATATTCTTTACCAAAAATTAAAAAAAAAGAGCAAAATTGTCAACAAAGTTGAAACAAAGTTTACTTAAACTGATAAATTTTGAATATTTTGATAGTCTGTGAATGCTGGTCAACGAAAATCCTGTTTAAATTTTACAAAATTTAATAAAACTATATAAAAATCAAATAATTGTGATAAAAACTGTTTTTGTCTTTGAAACACTGATTAAACGAAACAAATAATAAAAACACTGTTGATAAAATAAATACTCGAGCTAACTAAAAGAATATTTTATTACTATTTGTATACCTAATATTAAAACAGTCTATATTTCAGACAATAAGAAACCAACTAAAATTAAATAATTCATTTTAATAACCAAGCTGCAACATAGAGAAAACTTTATTAATTTCGCGTATAAACCAACATAAAACAATTTAAGCGCATGCATTAATAAATTTTGCGTTGTCCATGCGCCAAATCGCTTTACCTACCTGTCCCAGCTGTTCCGATCTAAGCGGGGGGGAGGAAACGGGGGAGGGAATGTGAACTAAATGCAATTAAGCTTTGTGCAACGTCAAAACGCATTTTAGAACCCAGCATGTAGCAGGTCAGAGTCGTTCATTGATGTTGTTGTTGTTTTTGTATTAACTAGGCTCGTAACACACCCTCTTCCCCTCCCACCTAGCACCCCCCCCACCACCCCCCCTCCCCTTTCCTGCTGCTATAGCTGCAGCTGGCTTGTTGTCGAGCTGGTTGCCTGCGCTGTTGTACACGGCCACAATGGAGGAAATGGGCGAACGCAGCTTTACAATTTACACATTAATTATGAGCAGACATGTGTTGTAGGCGTACCAGGGCCAGGACCAGAACCAGAACCAGAACCAGCAACAGCAACAGCACCAGGACCAGCTCTGGTCGCGGTAACAGGTGCCTACTGACATTGCACCGAAAGCCTGAAAGTATGCAAATGCAAGCAAAGCAAAATATGCTCATACCCTACCCCTCCGGTTGTTTTATGGCAGCGAATTAATGAACGCAGCAAACGAGCAACAGAGACCCCAGCTACGACGACGACGACGACGACGACAACGATGACGACAATGCAATGTTTGGTGCCCTAGGTAGGGTCATTATTTTACCCAGTTGCTGTCCCTGCTCGGGCGCCAGCCCTACCCGGTCCCTGCTCGGGCGCCAGCCCTACCCTGTCCCTGCTCGGGCGCCAACTACCTGCTTGGTCGCCTTCCTGCCTACGCATAACAGGCGGCTGCATGTGGTCGATTTTGGGTTCTGTTTCTTGTTTTGCATGCCTCCGTGTGCAATAACAGCAATAATTTATCACCCCGGTCAAAATTATGCATGGACTCAATTGTGCGTGAAATTAAATTTTAAGCGCAAACAAGACGACTTGTCGACTCGCCCTGTTTACTCCAATAATTTGGCTAATTTCACTACTGAAGCATCGTACCGAAATCCTACCCCGCCACACACTCTTCCTGTCCTGCCAATTGCCATGTTGTCATGTCGCACATGATAATTGAAAATATTTCAAATTGCTTGTACAACCTACCTGATGGTCAAAGACAATTAATATATATAAAGTACACAAGATATTACATTTTGTGGGCGTTTTGATGTGAAAATAATTAAACCATCTTGATGCTAGTTTCTATATTAAATTCTATTGCTAATGTGCAAACGTACAGGTATTATTTGGAAAACTTGAGTCTACTCAATTACTTAGTTGGAGAAATAATTAAGCTTTAATGCTGGATTTGTACTCTTGAAAAAGCACTAGTCAAATATTTCATTTTGATACTGTCGTCTGTCGATATATTTATTTACATACATACAAAGATGTAGTATAAAAGTATGTAAATGTCGAGGGAAATGTGAAAATGGAAAAGTTTTTTGGATTGGATTTTTGTCGCCAAAGTTGCATTGATTGCTTTAAAAATAATTTATTGAGTCAATTGACTTTTGCAGTGAAGTCTTTGCAAATAAAACGCATTGCAATTCCAACTAACAATCGCCAGGGATACGTATATATATATATATATAATGCTGTGTGTGTGTGTTTGTGGACTCTACAAGAGGCAGTCCGTACTCGTATTAGAGCTGAAATAAACTTAAGTGCTGTGTGCTCCTTAGTTTAGTTCAATTTGAAAATTTATTGCGGCTGGAGTTCGTTCACATGGCAAGTTAAAGCTTCGGTTACATGATTCATTCACATGGATAGACCTACATACATACATAGACACAACCCTATTTACACACACATATACACACACACAATCGCACTGTCATTGAGCAACGGACTATGTCCTGGCAAAATGCTAGCTGAGTCACAAATGTCAACTCAATTTGTTGATGACCGTCTCGGTTGAGGTTGAGGCCTAGTACAAGGCACAAGGTACAAGTATCCTACAAGGATACAAGGATCGAGAGAGTATTTCTATTGATTTGTATAAAGAATGGCAAGTTGCATTTAGTTTGGCTATTTTTTGGTAAATCCAAAATGTCTTGTCTAATGCATATTGATTGCGACACAAAGTGCTTGTTGAAATGCCAGACAGCTGCCCAGTTTTCCTTTTATTTATAATTTTAATTTTTAATGACCCTATTTGATGGCCAAATGAATTGTCGTTATCCCCAAAAGTTTTTCATAATTTCGATAGCTATAAATGAGCTGCAAGACGTCAGATTGATGGACGACGATGCATCTGTCTTTTTGTGCTCCAAAGATCCGGCACCGAATGTTGCACTTCCACATTAGCATTATCAGTTCGGCTTAGCTCCGGATTAAGCAATAATATATCCTCCAAATCAATCTCTTTGCCCTTTGCCTCGCCCCGCTCAATCCATTCCACATTGATGGTACATTCCAACGGATTCAATTTAGTTACAAACGCGCCATGAACGCGGCCATCAGTGCGCTTAATTTTAACTTCCTGATCAACTTTAAACATTTCCATTGTGTATTTTTGGTTCAACTATGAAATACATAATACTATTATGTTTTAAAAGTTTTAGTTTAGTTGAAATATAACCGCCTACTGTTACTGCTGCTGCTGCTGAACAAATTTGGAGTGCATTTCAAACATTTATTTTAAATATTTTTATCAGCTTTTATATGCTTTAAAAGCTTTAAGTCTTTGACTTTGAGCAGATTTAATTGAATTATAGTAATATTATTATTAATAATAGGCATCCGTGTGCTTTTAATGCATTGTATAATCTTTCAATTCATTTATTTGAGAGTATCCCCATATACTCCCAAAACATATTGCATATATTGAATACGTTTTAGTGCTTTAATGTGCTTTTAAGGCCTTCATGTGCTTTCAAAGTTCTATATAAGCTTTTAGTAAATTCATTTGCAAAAAATCAATCTTTCTTAAACTCGAAATAGCTACAAGTCCGTTGAATTAAGTCAAATCAAAGCCTATATAATTAGGCCTGTTCCGCTTCTTACTTTCGGCAACATTTTGCGTAATTCAATTTCACTAAAAGCTTAAAATTTCCTAGTAAATTAGTAATCTTATCTCAATGGCAAGTTATTTCAAACCTTGTTCAATGCAAAGTAAAAATATCAACTCAAGTCTAAAAGTGGTAAAGAAAAAACATGAATATGTTTCTAATTTGCCAAAAATTTGTCACATTTAATTAATTCAAAGCTGTTAATTTTAATGCTTATTCAAAAAAAAAAAAAATATACCTGATTTTAAAACATATTTTTTTAAGTAAAATTTTGATAATTGCTTGCATTATTCATAAATGTTATGCGTCTTCGTCTGCTTTCACAAAGCAGCCACAGCGATAGCTAGTTAACAGTTGCTGTTAACAACAGACTCTGTTAAAAGTCTCCACAGCAGTTGAAATTCAAAATATGTTAATTCACCACGACGGCTACCACACACCACAGCTCTCCACAGTTCACCACAGCTGGCAACAACAGAGCAAAAGCAAAGCGACAAAATTGTAGCCGTGTGGATTGTAAACTGAGCGTGGAGAGATGTGTGACGAGGGTTGGTTGCGCGGATTGTACAAGACTAGGGGTGGGTTGTATAAGACTTTTTTGGGCAGAGAGTATGAGCAATAATAACAATTGTAAACATGATGCGATTGTAGGCAGACAAATATGGGCTAATGTTCAAAATAATGGATTAATGCGTAATTTTATTGAGATAAAAAGCTGCAATTTAACTTAACTTAATAATATTGAATGCTGAATTAGTATTGAACTTGAAAATTGTATTTACTTTTAAGTATTATCGAAAATACCTACTAAATGCAGGGGTTGTATAAGATTATTGCAGACACAAGTTTTCTTTTAAAGCCTAATCATCTGCCTGTTCAAAGTTTAATTGATTTATTTATGCAATACACTTTTAAATACAAATATAAAAACTTCGCAACCTAATACAGGGTATGTCTAGTCATTTTATATGTGTTATTTGGAATTGTTTTGCACTTGAGAAAATTGTGCTCATAAATTTTGGTCAGCCGGTAAGCCAAAAAATATAATAAATAATACAGAAAAATGTCATAAATAAGATATTGAAAATATGAACTCAATGCCAAAAAATACATTTTTAATTTGGCACGAAAGGTTTGCTTATGCATGCAAACTTGTTGTAATAAATATAAATATGAAATATCTAAATGGAAGCAATTTTAGATATGGATTAGGTTAGCAGCATATAAATATGTGTGCATGTAATAGAGTTAGGAATGTAAATGCAATGATAACTATTCGAAAAATTCTTCCTTTTAATCGAAAACTATAGACAAGTTTTCTTCAGCATGTGAAGTTGTTCATATGAAAACTTAATTGTTCTTATTGTAGCTATAAGATATAGTCGTTCGATGTTTATCAAATTTGGACAACATGTAAATAACATACTAAGCTATAGAAAAGGTAGTTTGCTCAATTTAACTTGAGAAACCTAAAAGTTTTTCATACAAAAACTTATTTTTGTTACAGAAACATATTTTTCAACTGATCGTTCCTATGGCAGCTATAAGATATGGTCGTCCGATTTTAATATAATTTGGTCAGTATGTATTAAATAAGCTTAAACTTAGGTTAACTGAGTTACCTTAAAAAAAAAACAAAAAAGTTTTCCACACAAAAACTTATTTTTGAACCAATCGTTTCTATGGAAGCTGTAAGATATAGTAGTCCGATTTTGATAAAATGTGTTGAACGTTCTTAAACTTAGATAAACTGAGTTTACTTAAGTTATTTGGAAAACGAAAAAGGTTTTCAAACAAAACTTTATTTTTCAGCTGATTGTAGCTATGTGTTATAGTGGTTCGATCCGACCGATTTTGACATATGTACTGTTTCATCAACATTGCTTGAAATAAAGTCTAGTTTAGTTAGATAGATGGATAGTCGGAAATGGCTAGTTCGATCTGGCTGATGTTGCCGATCAAGAATAAATATACTATATGTGATCAGAGACGTTTTTTTCTCACACATTTCATGTCAAAATTATATTACCTTTTGTAAGGATCTGAAAAATACCTTGTTAATTGATAAATAACTATCGATACTATCGAAAGTTTGAGCTATGACTATCGAAAGCAACGAGTGAACTTTAAGCTCTGTTATGAGCCTACTTATAACTGCTGCTCCCCTTTTTCAAAGCCAGTTGTTGTCTGGCAACAATTATGTGATGATATGAAAAGAGCGATATAAATTGCAGGACAAAGGGAGTTCGGTACTCGCCTTTCGAGGACCCCGAGGGGTAAATGAACTGCTGCTGCTGCTGCTGCTGCTGCTGCGTTTGCTGCTGTTGTGCCATGTCAAAGGACAAAGGTCGTCGATGTCGCTGTGCATTTAATTTGCACTTGAATGGGGATGAAATGGTAAAATAAACTGCACAATTACAGCATACATTGCGACAACAACAACAATAACAACAATAGCAACAGCGATGACAAAAACAACAACAACAATAACAACAACTATAAAGAACAGATACAAATGGACAACAATTTCAATTTGCAGCTTTGTTATTTCAGTTGTGGCCACTTTTTGTTGCTATTTGTTGGTTGTCAAGTGGCTCTGTCGCTTGTGCCTTTGCCCTCCCCCCCCCCGCCACCCTTCGTTCCCCTCTTGCCCCTTGTCTTGCCAAGTGCTCTGCTTAATTAATTTATTTAATTACGCACACATTTGCATACATTTTTAATCAGTTTGTAATGTTGCACTTCTGCTGCACTTTTAACATTTAATCATATGAAAAAGAAACAACATGAAAGAAATGTTTTAGTCGATGTGCCGCAGATTTAATACTCTTGCAGAGATTCTTAAAAAAAAATTAAAATTAATATGAGCTCGATCGCTTGAGAAACAAAGAATTGCAGTTTTCCGACCATTTTCCGATTTTTCATACAGATTTTCCAAAATTTGAAAAGCACGTTGCTTATACATTTGAATGTGTAGCTTAGAAAATGAGTTCAAAGCCAATCGCACGAAAACTACAATTTTTCCACCCAGGGGCTTTAAATTTTTCGTAAAATTGGTATGCAGTCATTAATGAATTTTTGTATTGTTCTTCGAAAATGAGTTTGAACCTGATCGAATGATGAACCGGTTTTCCGCGAATTTTCCCTATTTCCCAACGGAATTTTCCAAAATCTCTTCTTAGAACATACTTTCAGCATAAGATGAAACAACTGTGAAAAATTTCGATCTGTATCGCATTTGGATGGTCACCAATCAGCCAGTCACAATTTTCAAATAATATGTATTTGGTTTTTATGGTCAGAAAGGCGTTACATATCTCATGACATAATTATAATACCAGCTGCAAGTGTATAAAAACAACGTCTGTTTATTTTGCTGCCAACAAAACCAAAATCAGAAAATAATCGAGCAATTTGTATACACATAGTATGTATTTAAAAAGTATATGTATAGGTATATATGTATATATGTATATGCATTTTTTATATAAATATACTTGGCTTGATTGACACTCGCTTCGATTGATAAGCAGCACAAATGAAATGCAAATGCATAAATCAATTACGAAATTAAATTGTGTGGAAATAATCATAAATTGAGTTGAAATTATTTCAAAGCTGTGTTTTCAATTGAATAAAATTCCTATTACGTGCTTTCGTTTCATATCATGCCCGAATCCAGATTGAAAAGATTTATGCTGGATTTTAAAATAAAAGAAGGTATTTCATAATTTTAATTACACTAATTACGTATTTTGTAACAACAAAAAGCTCTTTACTCTTAACGAAATAAACCAAAAACAAAAAAAAAACGCAAAATACGTTAAAAGAACTAAGCCCTTTACTTAAGTAGCTCCTCGCATTAAAAAAAAAGAGGGTAAACAAAATACAATAAAATTAAGCCATAAAAACGCAAATGAAGCTCGGCATTAATATTTAAAAGGCAGCAACATTTTTTTACACCCTTTAACCATTCAAAATGATTAAAAGGGGCTAAAAAGTAGAGTTGGGTCGATCCAATCTGAGTTAGTTCGAATGAGCGGAAGTTTGAAATGAACAACTGATTTATATCTTCGATTGTCGTTCCTTTTAGTTCCTTTCTTTTCCTTTTTTATGCTCAGCGGTTTTAATTTTTCTTTTTCGATTATTGTTCGTTCGACTAGTTCCTGTCTTGAGTATGTTGAAATTCATTGAACATTTAAATTTAAAATTGTCAAAAGTTTTAACAATTTTAAATTTGACTCCAATCCGTAAACGCATACGAATGAAAGATCCACTGGAACTTACAACGAATTGATTCTGTATCCGTAAAGGAACTAAAGCATCAGCTAGTTCTTCTATACGGATCTAATCTATTCTTTAGTTCTTTTATGTGAAAAGGAACTAAAGAAACGATTAGTTCTTCTTTCCGAAATGGAACTACAGAAACGACTAGTTCTTATATCCGGAAAAGAACAAAATAAACGACTAGTTCTTATATCGGGAAAAGAACAAACGCAACGATTAGTTCTTCTTTCCGGAATGGAACTACAGAAACGATTAGTTCCTTTATCCAGAAAGGAACTAAAGAAACGATTAGTTCTTATATCGGAAAAAGAACAAAATAAAAGACTAGTTCTTATATCGGGAAACGATTTGTTCCTTTATTCGGAAAGGAACTCAAGGAACCAGCATGCCCAGCTCTAGCAAGAAAGTACAAAAGTTTGGGAATTTGAAAACTGGTAATATGATTATATAAAATAAATATACATACATACTAAATAAAATATTGTACAAAAATAATTAATTTAATGAAAGTCGAGCTCTTGGGAATTGTTTAAACTTAATACAATAAATATTTATAAATATTTCTTTTGTTTCATTTGAATTTGTTTCGTTCATTTAAAATTCAATTTTTGTGGGCAGTTTTTGCAAGCACGTTTTAAAGCCAAATTAGTTTAATTAAAAAACCTATTTAAAATTCTATTTAAACTGGACAAACACAACACACACACATACACACACACACACACACACACATAAAAACAAACAGACATACACACACAAAGCCGCAATTTTGAATTTGAAATGCATTGGTAATTAATTACTTTGGCATTGTGTATTATTTAGGTGTGCATTCAATTACAAAAAATAACATTCCAGTTTTTAAAACTGCAAATTTAAGTTGCTTGGCAAATAGCCAAAGACTTAATTATAATTAGTACAAATGAATTTATCTGTTACGTATAACAATTCTTGTAGAAATTTAAGCAGTCCAAATTATTCAGTTTCAAATTCAGGAAAAAACCTATTATGGAGAATATAGAATACTACTTCATAACTGTATCTAAACTGTTTCAAATCAAAGCTGAAAATTCCTTTTGTTCAGCATGACATCATCAATGATTTGTTACCAAAGTTGATTTTGCATTTCAATTTGATTAGTTTCAGAAAATCGTTTTTAGTCGACTCTTTTATAAAGAAGAAGACCCTGTTGATGCAAGTTTCTTCAAAAATCTTAGCTGGAAAATAGAAGTTGAAATTTGAAAATGATGAACAACAACAAAATTACATTGATCACAAAACAAGAAAGAAATGTTATCTGCGGCGTGCCGAAGATATATACCCTTGCAGAAAATATTTGCATAAGAAAACTTATTTTTCAACGGATTGTTCCTAAGATATAGTTATCCGATTTCGATGAAATTTGGTCAACATATGTGGATAGTGTTTAAGCTTAGACAAAGTGAGTTTGGTCGAGTTATTTTGAAAAACAAAAAAGTTTTTTATACAAAAACTAATTTTTCAACCTATCGTTCCTATAGCAGCTATAAGATATAGTGGTCCGATTTGGATGAAATTTTGTCATCATGTATAAAGTGTCCTTAAACATGGGTTAAGTGAATTTGGTTGAGTTATATTGAAAAACAGAAAAGTTTTTCATACAACAACTAATTTTTCAACCGATCGTTCCTATGGCAGCTATATGTTATAGTGGTCCGATCTGGCCAATTCAACTATAGCTACTACCTGCAATAAGAAGAAGCATCTGTGCCAAGTTTCATCAAGATAGCTTTAGAAGAAAGTCTTGAAAAACGCATATAAACAGACAGATAGACGGACAGACGGACGTGACGGACATGACTAGGCTGTTGATGCAAATAGGGTATAAAAATCGAAAAAATTCGATGTGAACAGCTAAAATCAGGGGTATTACGGAAAACAAAGCAACCGAGTTCCATCCCATAAAAAATGATCATTCTACATTCTCAATAGCTATAACTCGGTCAAAACGGAATCGATGAGGAATATATGTTAAAGGGTATCTCTTAGTCGAGCACTCCACAATTGTTGTATATGAGCGTAAGCCAATTTGAGAAGAATTGCTCATGAAATGTTGTAGCTGTAATCTCAGAATTTTCATGAAAATGATTTGCTTTGGAATTTAAATGACAACACACACACGCACACACATGCACACACACACACACACACACACACATGCACACACCACTAACATAAACACACATATTGTTCCGCTGTGTAACTCAGTGTATGTATGTATGAGTGTGTGTGTGTGTGTATAAATATTCAAAAAGATTTCGCATGCGGCGCACATTTTGAATACATTTGACAATCTTCTTTTTTTATTGTAAGAGAAATGAGAAATATTTGCATTTACTTGAGTAGCAGCGACGCCAGAATGCAAAAATGTAATTTCCATGAAAGCAGAGCAGAGCAGCGCAGAGCATATAGCAGCGCAGCGCAGCCCGAGAAAACCTCGAGCTGAAGCTGAAGCTGTAGCTGAAGCCCATTGCCATCCGAATCCAAAGTGGCTGAAAGGCTGCAAGTGCACAGGCATCCGAATCCGAATGCCAGGCACCAGGCAGCAGGATCCGAGGATCTGCTCTGCACCCATTTTACAGATTTGCCAGGACCTAAAATTTGTTGGCGGTGCGAGAAGTTTGCCGGCAAATGTCGCACAGTGGATCATTTTGAGATTTCTGACTGAGTTTTAAAAGAAACTCTAAAATTATGAAACGCAACTTCGTTTTTACCTACGCATCAAGCAGTGAACTGCTTGCATTTGCAGTAGTACACTGCTTGCACTCTAAGCAGTACACTGCTTGCTTTTTAAGCGGTTCAGCCTAACCGAGTTTAAAAAACAATTCTAAAATCTGCAATACACAACTTCATCTTCACGTACGCATCGAGCAGTACACTGCTTGCACACTAAGCAGTTGAGTTTAGTTTCTAGCATAACTTGGGTCATTATTAACCTATTGTTAAAAGATTTTCATAAGCAGTGAGCTAATCTATGCAGCAAGCTTCTTTTTTTTTTTGTGTTTCCTTACGCATCAAGCAGTGCACTGCTTGCACTCTAAGCAGTTAAGTCTAGTTTCCAGCATAACTCCTTTGTAAATCAACCGATCGTTATAAGATTTGCACAGCTACGCTTTGCTACAATAACTTTTCAATTATTGAAACTAAAATTTCATTTAAAATTTTAAAAGAATGTTGGCCAGTTTAGCCCATGGTGCAACATCATTGTAGTTGGCGTCTATTGTGTGGGTAAGCAGAGTTGCATTTGCATGCTGACAGCAGCTGCCTGCTGTTAAAGTAGTTTCAGCACCCAGTGTCCTCCCTGCATGCTTCCTCCTTAGTCCCTTCTCAGCTCCCTCCGCACCCCACAAGGACAGTTCTCCCCTGCACGAAATGCTTGTCGCATTGCATGAAATATTTGACTTTTGATTAAAGCGCCAACTCAAGTGTTCTGCTCTGACGCTGAGCCCGTAGACGTAGACGTAGACATAGTCGTAGTCGTAGTCTTTGCCGGAGTCAGAGCCGGAGTCGGATCGGAACTGGAGTCGCTAGCCGTGCTTGCCACTGTGGCACTTGACAAGATTCACTTGTCTTTCAAATGCATTTCATATTGTGCTGCATAATTTTGTGGTTTTTCTAATGTGAAATGTGTGCGCGGAAAAGTCTAAGAGAGAAAAATAATAATAAAAAAAAAAAGAAAAACTACTGCCAGACGAAGCGGCGTAGTGAAAACTTTTCTAAGAACTTGTTGGCAAGTTTCTCATCCTTGTTGTTGCTGTAGTTGCTGTTATTATTGTTGTTGTTGTTGTTGTTGTTGCGGCACATTGCAAAAATATGCATGCATTGTTTTGTTGCATTGTGTTGTGTTGCATGACCATGGAAAGTGTTGCTTGGTGTTGCACAAGCTGCTGCTTCAGTTGTTTTCCTTTAGTTTTTGGGGCGTAAAAACTAAAAGAACCAGAAGAACCAAAAAAACCAAAACAAAACAACAACAAAAAGCGCAAGACGTTAAAGTTTCAAATATTTTCGTATATATGTATGCAGTCAATGCAATAAAACTTTCTTCAAGATATATCACTTATTTTCAAATCACCTTTTCTTCCTAAGTGTATTGTGTAGTGTTGAAAAGCGAGCTAAAGTTTGTCTTATGCATTACTTTGCAATATATTTATAGCCAATTGATAGTTTTATATAAATTTATCAGTATTATGTTGGAAGTTATGCGGAAGTCAAAATTATTATTTATTTACTATTATAACTGTTTTGATAAACATAAATTTGTGTGGCATACTTTTAGGATTGATTGAAAAGTAAATCAACTTCGGCTTAGAATTATATTCCGCTCTGAAAAGCATGCTACACAATTTTCTGTAGATTTCATTTATAAGTAGAAATTGGAAAAGGTTTGTTTTACTTGACACTGAAATTTTATTTTGAAAATATTGAAAAAACATTAACACTAAGAATAACAACATTATTTTTGTACTCAGATTTTGTTATCAAAAACTTCGAATCGAAAGAAAAATGTCTTTGAAAAAAGGAAGAAATTTCACTATGAAGGTTCGTCTTAAAAATTGAATAAACTTGCAAAACTGTAAGCTGTTTTGATTTCCGAAAACAATTTGTAAAGTTTAAAAGAAAAAAGACTTTAAAATGGGAACATTTTTAAATGAAAATCAAATATGAACGTTCCAGTCAGATAATTTTTACACTTTACCTTGGTCTATCTTTAAAGCTGTAGAAAAAATTGAGTTCATACGGACGGACAGACTGACCAACATTCGAACTTTTCACAAAACCCAATAAACTCTTCTTTTTTCAATTTCTGAAAAAGGGTATAACAAAAAATCCGATTAATATTTTCATAATCTTTAAATGAAATAAAAAGCGATAAAGAAAAGTATTGATGTGTTTTATTTTTCTCCTGTTATTACTTGTTACAAACTTCGAAGCACCTTATATCGATATGAATTATTCAGGATTTACAAGTCTAATTAAAGTGGTTAATTCACAGTGCACAGTACACAGCACAGAGTACACAGCATGGAAAGCATTGCGACCAAAAATTAATCATACGCTCTGATTGGCAGCACAGTCAAGGGGAAATCCACCAAAAGGGGTAGCAGGCAGAAAGGGGGGGGGGCACAGAAAAGAGGAACACGATAAGGTAAAATATTATTGCGGAACACAAAAAGCAAATTAATTTTTCATAAAAGGCAAACCGCGAGCCTGGTTGGGTTTGGATGGTTGCTTCTGGTTGGCGCAGGGGCTGCCTGGATTGCTGCTGCGGGGCCAAAGGGGAGAGGAGCAAAAAAAGGGGGAGAAGGGAAGGAATTAAGGAAGGGTGCCAAGCGGCAGCTCAGGACGTGTAACGTTGACGTTGTACGCACTCACGTACTTACTTACTACGTATATGCACCTGCACACTCACACAAACACACACACACACACACACATAGAGAGATGCACACACAGAGACACATACACTGAGCCTGAGATATTTACACACACTTGAAGCCGCAGATGCAAGAGCCGCAATTAATTTTCAATGCGCGCTTTATGCGCCTTCTTTTGCGGCGAGATGGCATTGCGAATATGTGGCCTCGTCCTGGCAACGTCCTGGCAGCGTCCTGGCAACGTCCTGGCCTCGATGCTGGCCTCAGCTGGTTGCGCAAGTTGCCCCTCTAAGGACGCAGGCGAGTGCACAGGGGCGTGTTAATTGCCACGCCAAATAAGAAATCAAAGGAAGGGGGTGCACAAATTTATCGAATTGCATCGCAAGGATTATTTATTTATGTACTTAATATTATGCTCCTTGCTGTTCCTTGCCATTGTTTAGCTAATTGGCTTCTTGTTGCTTAGACTTTGGGCTAATTATGTGCTTTATAATCAGCTGACATTTCGTTTGCATGCACTGTTTTGTAAACTTTAAGCTGTCAATTAAAACAGTTTTGTAAAGCATTTAAGACAACCCTTTTTTAGTTTTCACTTTGGGGCAGCTTTAACGAAAGTTAATCAGGACTCTTCTGAATTGCGCTTTCGAATAAATTCTACAGTTTGGGAGTGTCTGATAATGATATGAATGCTTGAGAAGATTGTGGGATTGATTCGAAGGTGGAATTGGAATAGGACTGAATATCGTTGATATGTATTGATTTTCAATATTTCAAGTGCAGCTATTGAAAAGTGAAAATGTGAACTTTTATGGGAAATTCAATATTTAAATGTGACAATTTTCATTATTTAAGTGAAGCTGGTGAATTGATGGTAAACTCAATCGCACGTAAGTCCAATACTTTAACCAACACAAGTGAATTCAAACCGCAAATTCTTGAAAAACGTGAAAATGTGAAATTTTTAGGAAAATTTACTTTTGATGTAGTGTAAGTTGATTTCCGTTAAATGTAACACAGGTGAATTCAATCCACAAAATTGGACAAACGTGAAAATTGGAACATTTACGTAAAATTCAAGTTCATTTTCAGACCTGTTCCGACATTTAAATTTTGAAGCATACTTTTCAGGGAATGATTAAAAACCATATTTGGTTGGGAACTTTAGTTGTTTTTTTAAAATAACCTTAAAATATGTTTTACATATTTATATGGAATTGGTTCGTAAGTGGAATTCGGAACAGAAGATGTTGCACTAGCCCAAAACAGATAATAATCAGTACATTAATCGTTATACATTAGGATTAGTGAATGTGGTTCCAAAGCGGTTTAAATGTATGATTTATATTCTGTTTTACTATGTTCTGTTCTTATGTATTTGTGTATGTGTTTGTGTGTGTGTCGGTGAGTGTGTGTGTGTCTGTGTGTCTGTGTGTATGTGTTGGGCATGTTGGCAAATGTGTTTTATTGTTTAAGAAATTGTATTAATTTGTAATTTGAAAATAATAATAATAATTTCAAATTCAATTTTAATTTTGTTCAAATGTTCAAACCACAAATGAAAGTGTTGACATCTTTGCATATATATGTATGTATGTATGTATTTGTGTGTGACTAGCGGTTATTGTGGTTAATGTTATTGCCAATAGACCATAAATATTGTACATCAATTGTGTGTAAACAAAGAATTGGCAGTGGAGGTTCAACGAAATGACTTTGGGAGGGGCTATATGTTCTGAAAAAAAAAAATATTTACATTTTTTTTAAATTTTATTCTGGTTTCTCATGATAGTTAAAGCTCATATATATTATACTGGATTTCAACAATCCTCTCATGCTAGTTACATCTCATATGCATTAATCCCCCCTGGACACGCCACTGTTAATATTGTTTTGGAATCTAGATTGATTTGTCAACTACAGATTTGAAATTTTAGAAAAGAAAAACTCCTTAACAAGTTCTACTGCCATACCTTTGTCAAACCTATTTTGACGAACTATATATATTTTTGGTATAATATCAGTTCTGAATTGGCAACTACAACTAAAGCTAGTTCTTAATTTATTTCATTAAACACCTTAACAAATTACTCAACTTTTCAGCAAAACTTTGCCTCCAACTTGAAAGTTATAAAAAATTTCAAAATATCTTCCATTGAAGTTTGAAGTTTGCAACGCAGCTGAAATTTCATAGTTTGAGGCACGTTTGTTTTTCTTTTTTTTTGTGCACATTCTTGGATACTGTTATTTGTTCATGAAATTTGTAATGCATTTCAATTAGTTTTAAAATTACGAGATATAGAAACTATAGGTAGACTATTTATAGAGTATTTATCAATATTTTGCTGGATACTAACTTTCAGCATTGTCAGCAACCAAATTGCCTTCATAACTTGGCTTATTAGACATAAAAAAGTTGACAACATCTTAAGTAGCTAGATTAGTTGAAGTATTCATCACATCACACTTACACTTAACTCTATCAAAACTCAATCTATTACATTATGCCTATAAGCACTTGTTTTGGCAACTTAATTTTCAAGCAAATTAGTTAAATTTCTTGAAAACTTTGAAAGGCACATTCTTTGACTATATCTAACCAAGAAATTATCTTTAGTGCAAAGGGAAGTAAACACTAACTGAAAGAGATACATCTCGATAACAAGCATCCGAGCATAGTTTGTACTACCTATGTTATGCTTATCTAAGTTTACGTGATCGCACGTATGCGCATTCGTTAGCCTTAACTAAGGCATCGTGCAAATCCCCCAAACAGAACATAAATTATATAAATTTGGAAAAAGAAAGTAAAGAAAAAAAAAAACAATATTAAAATAAAACTGTCCAAAAGAACGCAAAGGTTGCCGGGTCACGTGGCACGTGAGAATTTTTAGCAAATGTCGTCGGATGGAAAACAGAAAACTAAAAAGTAAACTGAAACTGGAGACAAACTGTTCTTGGAAGGGGGGGAACTGTTTTTGAGGGGGCAACTGTTGCTGCTGTCAAACATATTCGATAATTAAATAAAGCAACAAAATTTTGGATTTGAATAAACATGCGAATGCTATTTAACTTTGAGCGGACTGAAAGAAGGATTGGCAAAGGGGTGAGAGGTGAGCGGTGAGCGGAGGAGGCTGTGGCAGCAACTGAAATTAAATAAGTTAGGGCAACCGCTAACGAGAAAGGTGTCTGGCACTAGGAATTAATGTGGCGGTTATGTGAAGCCCCTGGAGCACTGAGACAGAAGGGAGAGAGAGAAGGCTGCGGCTGCTGTGGCTTGCGGATGTGGACGCGGATGCGAATGCGGATGCGGGTGTGAAATGCGGATGTGAGCATGTTGGGAAGCCTTGCCAGCGACGGCGCGTAAAATTGCAGGCGCACATGTGTTCAGAGTTTAATCTGTTTAGGCAACACGAGCCAGGAGCTCTGCTGCTGCTGCGTCTGCCGCCAACTTGGAAAACTTCTGCTGCTGCTGCTGTTGCTGCCTCTGCTTCTGCTTCTGCTCTGGCGGCAAACAAGGTAACACTAACTTCAGCTGGCAGCCAGGGCAGAACCAGAACCGCAGCTGCAGCTGCAGCAGGTGTGCGGGACACACACAACACCTCATACAGGAAATGAAATACAAGACAAGTTGCTTGCAGCTCCTTAAAACCCCCTCCCCCCCACTCTAACTGCCTTCCTTCAAACACTTTTGTCCTGGTTTTAAAACACAGTCACTTAAAATGTTTAAGTTTTCAGTTTTCATTTTTGGCAAAAACTCTTTTGTCGCTGCTGCACTTTTCGCTGCTGCTCAACAATTTAATTGCAATTTCAAATTCAATTTTTTATTGTTGCTCAAGAAAACTCGCTCAAAACTATCTATAGATATGTGCCAAAGATTGTATATGCATATATAGTCGGCCGATTCAGACCTAAGCTTCGACCAACTTAGATATAGTTTAGGCACAGAGGGTCTTCCCTTCAATTTAAGTATATTTCCTAATATAATTAATTAAACTAGACTTCAATCAAGCTGAACATCTTTAAAGTTGAAATTTAAGTCAAGTGTATTAAGATCAATATATGAGCATAATATTAAATTCCATATTTGAAGTCAAGGCAAGTTTTTGGATACTGAAATGCCTTTGCCATAATTAAACGTTGTGGAAGGAATTTCATTATAAAATTTTGCCAGACATTTCGCCAAATGCGAGAAATTTTGCTTTACGCTTTTTGCTTTTTGCCGTTTCTGCTTTGCTGCTATGCTGCTTATGGACGGCAAAGTTTTTCCAGGCAGAGCACAGCAGAGCAAAGCAAAGCAGCGCAGCGCAGCGCGACCTTTTCTTAAGGGCGCAAAAATTTTCAATTTTCAATGTTGTAGTGCAACACACAATTTTTGCTGCTGCTGGCTCAAGTTTGATTTTATATTGAAATCAGCTTGTTAAGCTGTAATTTTCCTTATGAAACTCAATTTGCCACCAATATATGTGTATGCATGTGTATGTGTGTGTACGCCCTTTGACCGAGTTGATTTTTCACAATTTCCGGCCAAGCGAGAGCTGCGCTGCCGACTGCGACGGCGACGGCGGAAACGTAATTTGGCTCTTGGCCATTATTTTCGGCACTGACCACAAAGCCAAAAGCCCGCTGCAGCTCCAACTGAAACTGGAATTGGATGAGCCACAAGGATAGAGGGGATAGGGGCCAAGAAGGCAGGCGCCTCATCATAATCGAAGCCACGAAATTGAAGTACTGCGGCACACAATGCGGTTTCCGTTGACTGCTGATTGGCTTCCGTTTCCGCTAATTTTTCGGAAAGTTCCCCATCGATTTACGTCCAACCCATTGTTTTTACTGTTATACACTGTGTGTGTGTTCACCATTGTCCTTGATAGGCAGACTTGATAACTACTCCAAACAGTTCATTCAGTTGCACTCAATTTTAGTTTTGAAAGTAAGTTACTTAATGGTCAAAAAAACAACTACTTGTGTTTCTTACAAACTAAGCAGCTTCAAAGTAGACACAATTAAGTTATACAACAAAATATATAAAATTAACTAAAATTATGCACTACGAAAAGCTCAATTCTAGTTTTAATCAACAACTTGTTACTTTACTATTTATTAAATATAACAAACATTTTCACATCCACATGAATTTTGACGACAAATGTTATTTGTTGAAATGTATAGTAAAAGGAATGAGCGCAGCGCAAAGGAATGCACAAAAAAAAGGATACAAAATGTCCTGCAGGCAAAGCAGACAATCCTTTCGTTTCATCTGCGTGTCTGTCGCTCTTTTTTTTTTTTGCGTACATTTTATTGCTGCATATTCTTTATGTAAGCATATCAAAAATGTGTTTTTATACTCTTTTTTTAACTTTTTTGAAAAAAAAGGAAAAAAGAGTATATTGGGTTTGTGAAATGTCCGTCTGTCCGTCTGTCCGTCTGTCCGTCTGTCCGTCTGTCCGTATGAACGCAGGTTTTTTCCACAGTTTTGAAGCTAGAGCAACCAAACTTGGTATACATGTTGGTATATACCATAGGCAGACAAAGTGTCAAGATCTCCCCCCCACCCCCACCCCTTCCCCCACAAACCGCAAAAACCTATATCTTCCACAGTTTAACAGCTAGAGTAACCAAATTTGGCACAAGGGCTACTTATCACATCCTTCATTGATCTGGCAAAAAAAAAATTCGGCCACGCCCACCCCCGCCCCCACAAATAGGCAAAGTCTGTATCTCCCCCACCCCTTTAGCTAGAATCACCAAATTTTGCAGGTTGACTTCTATTGTCCTATTAAATAGATTGGATAAAAATATTTTTGCCACGCCCACCCCCGCCCTTGCCATCAAGCAATGTTTGTTTCTCCCAAACCTGTAGAACAGGCCCAACCAAATTTTAATTGAAAAAAACTTTAAAGATTTGAGCAGAAATTCAATTGCCACGCCCACTGACTCCGCAAAGAGGCGAAAAAAAGAGTATATCGCAGTCGGGTGCATCCGACTGCAACGTTCTTACTTGTTTGAAATAGAAATTTAAAACCTTATTACTTGGAAAAAAAAAACATATACACATACATATATATATAACATAGTACATATAAATATTTTATGGCGAAAATATTGCAACTGAAAAAGGGACAATATATGCAGATAAAGTTAGCTGTAGCTGACCCCCATGTTTCTGGACAAGGACACACAGCACAGCAAAACATAACAGTGGCGTAAGTAGCATTTTTTTGAAAGGGATACTTAAATTGAGCTTCTTAGAACATTTGTATTAACTTGTAACAGAAAGTTTGCTTGAGATGATATAGATTTGTACCCTTGCAGAAAAGTTGTGCATATGAAAACTTAATTTTCGAACGATTGTTCCTATGATTTTTAAAAGATATAGTCGCACGATTTTGATGAAAATTGTTCAGCATAAAAATTACAAAACTAAGAAAAAATTGAGTTTGGTTAAGATAGCTTAAGAAACAAAAAAGTTTTTCATACAAAAACTAATTTTGTCAACCGTTATTTCCTATGGCAGCTATAAGATATAGTAGTCCGATTTTGATGAAATTTGGTCAGCATGTATAGCAAGTGCTTAAACTTCGAAAAACTTAATTTGGTTGAGTTATCTAACAAAACAAAAAAGGTTTTCATAATAAACTTATTTATTCAACCGATTCTTCCTTTGGCAGCTATAAGATATAGTGCTCCGATTTCGATAAAATTTTGTAAAAATATTAAGATAATCCTAAAACGCAGAATTGGTAAGTTTGGTCAAGCTATCTTGAAAAACAAAAATTTCGACCGATCAATCCTATGGCATTTCACTATGCTATAGTGGCCCGATCCGAACGATTCTGACATATGTAGTGCTTGCAGCTAAAAGAAGCATCTGTGCCAACTTTCACCAAGATAGCTCAACTGAGAGTCTAGTTCACATAGTTAGTCAGAAAGGCGGAAAGATTGACCTGGCTTGTTCGACGCTTTACTTTCGTTGCACATATCGTGAAAAAAGTTTAAAAAAAAATGGGGCAAGCTGAAGTTTGCAACCGCCCCCTTGCTAGCTACGCCACTGCACAAATAAAAAACACACTGAGCCACAGCTGTGCCTCTCGGACTTGGTCTAAATCTAAGCGTCTCTGTCCAGTTTCATTTTCCAGTCCAAACATACTTCAAGTATAAACTCGGCGCATCTTCCTTCTTTTACATTTTTTTTATTTTTTTTTTTTTATTCCGTTTTGGCCAGCTTCTTTTTTTAAATTGTGTAACAAATTGTTCCCCGGGGACGAATTTGGATTAAGTAAAAAAGGGTTTATTTACGATGCCATACATAACACGGCCCAAGTCGAGGGCCTGCAGGGCCTGGCCTGTCTGTGCCTTGGCCAAAACTGGCCCTAACTGGTACTTTTTTTTCTGTTTTTTTTTTTTGTATATTTTTATTACGTGCCCAATACTCAATTTAGGGCATATTTAAATTCATCGTCTATTGACGCCACAGCCGGCGGCCATTTCGTATGCACATGAAATGCGAAATGCTAAAGTTGCCTTCTTTTCAGCCTCTTCTCCTCACTTCTACTACGTTTGTCGTCCTACTGCCTGCTCCTTAAATCTATTGAGTGCTTATTTGAACTGAACTTTGAGGTTGAATTCGCTTCATTTTTATATGTTATTTATACTCGTATACGAATGGACCCTGAACAAACTCAGCCCCAAGTGTTGAACCAAAATGAAATACGACCTAACCACAAGCCAAATTTGGTGGGGCCAATAATATAGAATATAAATTTCACGCACATATGTATGTATGCACTGAGAAAAACTAAACGCATGTCAAAGTGAAAAGAAATATTAAATATACACAAGATGAATCAATTATAAATATAATATATTGTTCGTTCTTGAACACCTCTTTTGGAAATCAATTTCTTAAAATCTCCCATAACAATGTCAAAACTCGTCCGATTTCAATGCGGCATGATTTTTAGGTCATATTTTAACCTTTAGGTTCATTTTGCATTTAAACTATATTGATTTCCAAAAATATTTTTTGGTCAACATTTTTTTCCGAAAAATTACCCTACTCCTACCTTACATCGATTGCGGATACCAATATTAGTATAAACAACTTTTTCAAAACTTTTTCTGAGCTGGTTCAAAAATCGATCAAAAATCATGTCAAAATGCCAAATAATTTGGACTTGTAAGATTCTCATTGAAAGTGATTTTCAACTACCACAACTTTGTCAAAACTTGACCGATTTCAATACGAAATGACATTTTGATAAGATTGATTTTGCACTTAAATTTTATTGACTTCCAAAAAAGAATTTCTTGGTAAAATCTAGTTTTAGTTTTTATTTATTGAAATTAAATGAAATAAGACAATAAACTATTTCAATCGTTGTGTAAATATTTACATGTCTATTTCTGAAGTGTATCTATACATATACATAATTGCGTAAATATATAGGTATACATAATTCTATATATATATATATGCCTGAATGCATATTACTTACATACATATGTGAATAGGTAGCTAAAAAAAGAAAAAAAACTTGTTTACCAAAATGCTTAAATGGGTTTTGGGTTCACAGCAAAAACATGCTGTGGCTGAAGAGTTGAGTTTATAAGCAATTTAGCAGCAGATGAGATGAGATGAGATGAGACTCGCGAGACTCTCCGGCATCTTGATAATATTTCGATTTATGCCCCTCCGCAACCCTCTCAAGCCAAACTCAGCACACACCTAAAAACCCGTATACGTTGTCATTGTTTTTACCAAAAACGGTTTCAACTTTTTCGCCACACAACCAAAACTGTCAAACAGCGTAAACTTCAAACTGAAACGAGATGGAACTGATGCCACCTGAGCTCTCCTTCCTTCAACAAATCTCCCCCATTACCCCATTTCCCAGAGGCAAGCTTCATTCAGCTGGCTGTCAAGGCTTTTTCGCTCAATTTGGCAGAGGCAGCAACGCAATCATTGCGAATGAGTTTCCAACTCTGACGTCACCTCAGCCAACACTAAGCTACATGGATCGAAAATTGCAAATTGAAAATTGAAAATCGACAAATCCATTTAATGCAAATTTTGATGGCCAGCATTTGTGTAGCTTATGGTCATAAAATTTCAACAACTATTGCATATATTTATATCGTTAGAGATACTAAATATAAATGGAATCTAAGAGCCTGTTCCGAATACCACATTCCAAATATTTATAGCGCAACGAATGTAACATACTTTTAAGCGCAGCATGTGAACTTTCTTTAAATGTTTCCAGTTTTACTTTTGGAAAAATTTTACGTATTATATTCATTTGCATTTGAACATGGATTGTATACAGTTGTTATTTAGGTAGAATTCAATTCAATAGCTCATCTATTTTAATGAAAATTTCAACATTATTCGAAATTACAATTCCGCAAATGTTTTGTTGAACTTTTATCTGATCTTTCGATGAACTTTAAAGTGGTTAAAGGAACAGAATGTTATTCCCAGATTAATAAAGCCTGCTCGATTTTCAGTTTCAGTAAGATCTAGCCCAAAGTGAGTGTTATAGGCCTGTTCTGTTCTAAGCATATTTTCAAAACAGAATATGAATTAAATAAAAATGAAAGAAACTGAGCTTCTTAGTTTTAGTTTCCTCCAAAAAGTAGGCTACAATGTTGTCTATGAATTTGATTTGAAAGTGGAATTCGAAACAGGGCTGTAAATCTTCCAAATGTGTTTCAAAGAGGAAACCAGACTAATAAATATACATAAGGTAAGTTTAATTGTTTTAAAATTGTTGAGTTTTGTTCCAAATCAAATCACAAGTCTAAATATATTGATACAATTTGAAACTAGATTAACTCTTTCCACAATATCTTTAAAGTTGGCGCTTAATGTCATTGTAGCTGTAGCTGCCACGCCCACAATAAAGGCGCAAATGAGCAGCTTTCTGGCATTAATTAAACTCAATTTCCCCAGCAACAATTTTAATTTCGTAGAGAAAAAAAAAACAAATACAAATACAAATACAAATAGTACGTGTAATGCCCAAAGAGGTGGCCAAAAGTGGCCAAAAAAGCCGCAGAGACAACAACATTTTTGCCATGTTTGCAGGCTGCAGCTGGGAAAAGCGTTGGCCAAAAAACTCAACATAACTGGGAAAGCTGGGAAACCCGAACCCAAACCCAAACCAGAACCAGAACCAGAACAGAAGCCATCAGCAGTCAGTTGTGTTTGCGCAGCCGTGAGTAAAAAATTCAAAAACATAAACGGAAATTACCACAAAATAGAAACCACAGACCTTATACTACACCCCTCCAAACAAACACACACACACACACACTTATAGAAATGTTGTTGTTGTTGTACCGCAATCTAGCAGGACAATCTTTTGATTAACATTCTTGGCATTTTGGGGGGAAATTAGTTTTTATGTTTATTACCTGAGCCATTACATCGCATGGAAAATGAACTTGTTGAGAGCATTTTCTTTCTTCCTTTTTTATACCCTGTAATTATGCAAATGTGCAAACAGGGCATAACAGCCTCAGCCAAACAGCAGAAATTATCATTATCAATCCATCCAAATCGAATCAATGCCTTCACTTAAGTTGATTTGGCCAAGTAAATCGATCTATAATAACTTAAAATATATACACAGAGAGAAATATTAGGCACTATTCATACATAGCTTAGTCATAAACTTAAATTGTGACAATTGTCTGACAGTTATGCGCGATATCTTATTAAATAAGTGTAATTTCGGCTTATTTATGCATAATTAATGCTCAATTCAGCATAATTTCAAAACTCATGTTAAGTTATTCTAGTTTTGCTTTCAGGCATCACTTTTGCATAAATCACGCCCGAAATACATGAGTTCAGCATAAAGTTCTCTCAGTGCAGCCAAAAATTTGTATAAAATCTTTTATAATTGAAGATAATGCTTTGAGTTTCTGTTTTTATAAACACAATTAGTATACTTTGACTCTCTAAAAGAGGATATCAGCTATTCAAGCACTTTACTTGTTCAGTTTCTCGATTGAGCGTGTTTTTTTCCACCTTTGATATGATATAAGAAAACTTCATTTAGCTCTGTGTTTGGCCAGTGAAAAGAAATGATCGCAATCAATACTTTCTTTGAAAAGCAGGACAGGTCGGTCGGTTGGCTGGACGATAGAAAAAGCTATCTCTAATTAATGCAAATGGTAGTCATTCGTTGATTTTAATTTAGATTAGCCACTCTTATTATGTAAATGTGCCTTTGAAAATCGAAATAGAAATGAGAATAAGAATGAGTCAACGAAATGTCAAAGAAGTCTTGTATAAAATTTCGTTCAGACTTACTCGCTTTGCTTTACTACAACAATTAAGCAATTAAATTTTATGTCTGGATTAGAAAACAAGAAACAAACCGAAGAAGACGACTTTGTCTTTGTCATTGTCACATGTTATTTGATATTTGCAAAATTAATAAATGTTGAGTTCATTTCGCAATGTCAGTTGGCATTTTAATTAACTAATCATATCACTGGAAAACATTTTGCCACATTTTCTGTTCATTTTCATTTGGCTAACGAGGGTTGTCTTCAAAATTGTGGATATTAAGTTGGGGAATGTTAAAATAAAAGGTACTTATTTGCACCAATTAAACATGTACTGATGCATTTTCAAACCTCTTATTAAAAAAATCATCAATTTTCGATGGTAAGAGAAACGAATTTACATTAGAAAGAAAGAACACGAAAGAAATGTTATCTTCGGCGTGCCGAAGATATATATCCTTGCATATTCACATTTCGTGAATGCATGAAAATGCGTTCAAGAATTGCATCGATCTTAGAAAAAGACGAAAGAAATGTCTTATATTCAGTTTTACGAACAATATAAAAAGCAGCCCTCGTATTTGTTCACGGCGAATACATAAATTAAATTTTGTGTCCTTTCGGTAATCGCCTTTGGACATGAACGTTCCGGCTTTTGGGTTCGGTTTCAGGTTTCTAGTTTCTGGTTCGGACTTTCTGTTGCAGCTGCAGTTGGCATTGTAGGGATGGGGGGAGAGGGTCTTCTAAGCCTGCTGAGTAGTGTTCCATGGACATGGCCGTAAATCAGCTGGAATTATTTGTCACATGCACACACACACCCATACACACACACACACACACACACACACACAAAGATAACAAATATTAATTTTCCACCTGCACTCACATACAAAATGTAAGTAAGATTTGCATTCAAAAGTCCTGCTGACGGCTATTTATTAGTTATTTGTGAAAATTTGTGCAATTTTCATCTGTTTTAGCATTGATATATTAGGTAAATGTCACTAAATTGAAAGCAAATATTTAAATAATACTTAGTTTGCTGAATTCAACTCATTTTAAAGTGGCAATTTGACAAATTTTACAAGCTTTCATCAAATTCAATTACAAAACAAATACTAATCGTGTTATTACGTTTAAGCCCAAATTGCAGTGCAAGTCATTAGAAAAAGCAATTCGAAAAGTAGTCTACTCATGGGACACAATCAAAAGGAAATAGCTAACTGCGAAATGTGCGAAATGTTAAAGACGTATAGAATAATTGTTTATAAAAAAATTAAATTTTAGTTAAGAGTATGAATCTATAAGTTATTAATTTAAGTCTGATTGAGTTTTCCAAAACCCAACCAAGGCAGGTGAATTTTCCGGAAAATTTGTCTATAAATTTTAGAAAGTGAATTTGAGCCTGCTCAGATGATAAGCTGAAATTATGCATAGAACAGTTTTCCGCGAACTTTCCACATTTTCCGACAGAATTTAGCTAAATCCGTTCTTAGAACTTACTTTTAGCAGAACTACTTTGAAAAATTCATCTTTCTTTTTGATCTCCAGTCAATCTGGATGAACAGTCTTATGAATATAGATGTATAGATTAAATAAAGTCTAATGAAATAAAAACAATTAAGAATACTCTAGTTGAGTGTGCCCGACTACGTGACTCCCTGCTCCCAAATTGCATTTCAAGCAGTTCAGCAGCAACACAAGCAAGCAGCGTACTTAACTTGCACAGTGCATGTCAAACTGTTGTTTCTGCCTGCTGAGACAGGGGAAATAAGTTCTTCCATAACTTTGGTGCTATTTATCCGATCGTGTTGAAATTTACACATCCGAAAGACATTGATTAAACATACATGTGTACCAAAAATTAAAGCTTTATCTTTAAAATTGTGGCTGTGGGAGTCTTTTGCGATTTGCGGAGGTGCATCCGAAATTTGAAATAAACTTGATCTGCGTATGGTATACAGGAACCTGCATGCTAAGTTTGGTGTCTCTAGCTCTTATAGTCTCTGAGATCTGTGTGTTCATACGGAAAGACGGACAGACAGACGGACATGGCTAGTTCGTCTCGGCTGTTGATGCTGATCAAGAATATATATAGTTTATATAGGCGGCAATGTCTCCTTCTGCCTGTTACACACATTTGCAGCACTTTCTAACTCCCTTTTTCCCATTTTTAATGGGAAAATTTTGCCACAAAATTCATAAAGCATTATTAAAGCTCAAGAGAAACGAAACATTTATATTTTGGGATGCTGAAAAGTTATTCACAAGAAATACTTTACTCACGACCAATCGTTCCAAGTGCAGCTACTATATGTATATGCTATGCGAATCAACTGCATTAAGCTTGATTAACACTATAATCAACGAACTAAGATTAAAAACATTGGCAATAAGTACTTTGAATTTGTAGTCTATTTAAATTTTGACATTTTTATTGAAAATTAAAAAAAAGAAAATGTATATTTTGGCAATGAAATTCTGGCTTTTACTCATGCTCTTAAGCCCATTGTTTATCTATAATAAGGCTACGACAGGACCAAATTATGGAAATTGTTCTGCTGCTGAGGGCAAGGACCTACATTTTATCTGCAAATCAGAACAAGATTATAATAATGATTGGGATGAAGATCTGCCAAGAAGTCTTTATACAGTTTGGATATCAACTGATAACAGTACTGGACTGGTTGCATTCAGGGATCCATTTCTCTTTAATTATGATATTATTACTGTTCGAGCAAAGGATTATGCAATCTTGGCAAAAAAACAGAATGATACTAGATTCCAACAAATGAATTATACTTATACGTCAATGGCTTGTTATGTGAGTGAAATATACTCCATAGCCCATGATAGAGATGAATGCCTCGGAGTTCCATATGACTCCGACTTTAGTATACCATTTTCAATAGTCCATTTAGCTGCAAAAAGTCGCTTTGAAAAAGTAACAAATGCTTCAAGTTGTCAAGCTGTGCTGGCTTTAGCAATGCCAGCCCCAATCAGTTCATATTTTTATCCAATTTTTAGCTATCTATTAAATAAATTAGTATTCAATTTTTAAAGACTTTTTAAATAATAAACAAATAAAACCTATTTAGACATATACAAATTGCAAACAAACAAGCGATCAATTTAAACATTGTACATTATAAAATAATATACATTATTTAAGTGTATTACGTAAATACTTGGCTAAAGAATTATCAGAGTTGCACTTACCGTTACAATTGAGAGTTTATAAAAAATGGCAAATATTTATTTTGTTTCGCTCATTGTTTCAATTTGCATTTAATATGCAAATGTAAAAAGCATTTGCGATGATGATGATGATAAGCAGCCCATTTTGCACCTGTAATAAAAACAATATCAGTAAAAAATAACTTGCATTAAAAGTATTACACATTTTTTTGTTATTTGTACCCTCCCCTCCCTGCCTCCCTACGTACCTTCCCACCCTTCGCTCCCTTATCCATCTATGTGTGTACATACATAATAAAAGGAACAAAGCGGAAATGCTTTCAAGTGTAATGATAAATGAACGCAAACTCTGAACATAAATCAACAGGGTCGCAGGGGGGATGCAAGGAGGGACAAGGGGTAGCTGGATGCACCTCAGCGAGGGCTATGATGCTGCTGCTGATGGGTTAAGCCCAACTTCAGCGGCAAAACTAACTACAAACAGGCTTGCTTCTGTCCAACACGCCCACCGTCCTCGCCTCCGTCTCCGCCCCCACACCGACGCTGCCCTTGCAGGCCAACCTAGCCCCTCTCCCGTTCCCCCCCCCTAGGATGATTTAAGCGCTGCTGCTCGACTCCAAATGTGTTGTGGGAAATATGCATAAAAGCAACACAGCCAACAAAAAAAAAAAAAAAACACAAAATAAAATTCAAAAAAAAAAAAATTTATATATACGCATATAGTACAATATTTTTAATTTTCCACATTTTTTTATCTTTTCAAGCAAATGAAAAACAAGAAAGAACCGTTTTCTGCGGCATGCGGAAGATTTAATACTCTGCCAGAATAGTTTGTCATACAAAAATTCAATTTTCAATCGATTTGCGTTAAGTTGTATGCAAACTGTCGGAGACATAATAAAACTCGCAATTGTTCAGTTTGGTTGAGATATCATCCAGCAGTAAGCATGCACAGCATATGATTAATAATGCTTAAGTTTAACATATTAAAGCATAATTTATGCATAATTTTCACATTCTAATGTACATTTTTTAATTACTCTTACATGCTTATGGTTATTTTATGCATAAATTACATAAATCATGCTTAAAATTCATAAATTCAGCATAGTTTTCCGGTTTCCACTTTCTGCAAAATTTTTCGCAACGGAAATTTTCTAAAAATTCAATAAAATTCAACGTGAATGGTAAGTTAATTGAATCCTTAATCAAATGAAAGTGAATTTAATCCGAAAAATCATACCAAAAGTGAAAAGGTAAAACAAAAAAGTAAGAAACTGCCCTGATGTTCAAGAATATATATACGTGGTCGCAAATGCCTTTTTGAATGCATGTAACATATTTGATGACAAAATTAGAGCAACTTCTGCAAGGATATAAAAATCAACAAACAAACAACAACAAAAAAGTTGGCAGGCAACGACAAGCGAAAGGTGCAGCTGCCACGCCCACAGAGAGATCCCGCAGAGAATCCATGCCTCCACCGACTTCAACACACACACCTCCGCACCCCTCCGAGCCACAGGCAATGGTGGCAGGCACCCATGTGAGCCATTGCACATGTATTCACATTCACATTCACATTCGTTCGCTTCGGTTTGAAACATTCTTCATTTTTTTTGTTTTTTTGAAATTGCATTGTGAATAATGTAGTGTTAATTCTCGAGAGTGCCATGTTCCCCGGTTTTTATGGATTTAATGCTTTTGTTTATTGGTCTGCTGTTGCATCAAGCGAGCAGTCCGAGTCAGCTCAGGGACCTCACATGCCTCAGACAGGATCCAGCAAGGTGGTGCAGGTGCTTTGTGCGTGGTTAGGGGGAACGGTGGAGGCAACAGGGGGCTATACTAACAAAGCAGCTTCAACTGCTGCTGCTGCTTTTGACATTTGCTAAGCAAATGCATTCTGCTTGGTCATTTGATTATCACTTTTCAGTTTTTCAGTTTTTCAGTTTCTCATTTCCCTTTTTCATTTTGGTTAACAAATTAAAGTTACATTTTCTTCGTTCAACTCGAATTCATATTATTAATTGCCAAATAATATGTTATAAAAGCAAAGCAATATCATAAATAGTATCGATAGCAAGGTGACAGTACAAATGCAAAACTTTTATCTTAATGGCGGCTCGTCACGAGTCATCTTAAATACCCTTTAAAAAGCTATAATCAAGAGTTTTATAGTTTTCCCCCGCTGTTTGCTACGATTTGTGGCACACTCGAATTGGTTTGCAACAAAACACAAACTAAATTTTTATTCATTTTTCCAAATTAAACCATCATTGGAATATTCAAAACATTTCTAAATATATAGCAAATGGCTCAAATTTTATACTAAATCGAAGAAGAATTCAATTTTGAATTACATTTTTAATTCATATATTTTTTTGTGTAAATATTTCAGTCCATCGGAATGACCGCATTTACATTTTGTTCCATTTCTCACTTTTAAATAAGTAGTATGTTTATTTGATTGATTGTAAGCTCTTCTTCTGTCGTCCATGGGCATGAATGCAATTCTTGTCCACCAAACTTGGTAAACATGTTGGTATATATTCACGGTCCCGAAAACTGAGAGAGCCAAGGCAGTTATGCGATCCTGGATAATATTGAAAAAGATTAAATAATTATTATAATTTAAATAATGCACCAGTCGACAGATAAATTTGAAGATATTTATCTTGCGACGGCAATAATATTTAAAAACTTACCGTAAATAAAATGATTAAATAAATAAAAATAAGATAACAAAAATTTCAAACACAACGAAAATTTAGAAAATAATATAATTTTCAAAGAGGTGTTAACTGAGCTCAAGCTCAGTACAAACTAACTATATTTTAGAATAGCTCTGAAGCTCCTAAACTAGAAAATTATAGAAAAGTCAAAGCCTACTAGGGTATTGAATAATTTCTAATACTATTAGGCCAACTTTGGATACTAAGTGAACAAAGAAAAGAAGTAAGAATGCTCTAGTCGGGTGTGCCCGACTACGAGACTCCCTGCTCCCAGCACTTAACTTGTGCAGTGCCTGAAAAACTGTGGTTTCTGCCGATTCAAGCAAAGGAACTATCTGCTGAAAGTAGAAGATGCTGATCAATAATATATAACCAATTTCTTATCTAACAAATGATAATTTCTTTTAATGAGAAACTATTCAAACTAAATGTTCGCCTTTTCCAGGGATAACAAAAACGATCAAAAAACAATGAAAAAACAGATTTTTGTTTCACAGGACTTTATCATATCAGGATAGCCTTTTGCAGAGCATTGAGAAACCGGCCAAGCTAGGTAAATGTAAAAATGTAAGCAATTTATTTGTCTTTTATCGTTTTAAAAAACGATTTAAATTGAAAAACACTAGAGAAAATATTAAACATTTTAAAAATTCTAACAAGAAAAAAAAATAATTGATGTCTTTTCGATAAAAGTGCCTACAAATGAATCAAAATTGTTAAAAAATTAAAATTTAATTTAAATTAAAAATCGTAAAAACTATAATTTTTTCCGTATAAATTGATATAAATTGTATCTTTAAACTTTAGTTTTGAATTTAAATAACATATATATACATTTAAGGGTAGTCAAGGGTATTCCAGGGTATTCAAGTCTTTGATCTTCGAAACCAGAGCATTTTATTCTTGTTTTATTCATTAAAAGTATTTACTTGTATCTTGTTCTATAGAATATAGGGCAAAATTTATGGGACTGTCCGGCACTTAAATCGATATTTTATCGCCTTTCAACACGACAAAACAAGTTGTTGTTGTAATTGTTGTTACTGTTGTGTTTGATGTTGTTGTCATGCATAAATTACGAGGAACGAGGGACTTAACTAATGGACAATCAATAATTATGATTGACAATATGGTCGCATTCGCATTCGCATTGGCATTCACAATTTTGCATTTGAAATTGGATACGCATATCAATTAATTAATATTCCAACACGTTTTCAAAAAATGACACTCGCTCTTCATAAATACAACTACATAGTTTGTAGCATATCAACAATTAATTATACTCAAAAAAACTTGATTGATTATGCGATCAGCATACAACATTTTTAGCAAAATTCCTTCTTTTTTTTTGTCGATTGCAAAATTGTCAATTAAAATGTTTCAAGTTTAAAGCAATTTGCAGCAGAATTTCAATTAATTTAGAGCTACATTGAAACACTTTAAGTTTATATGGGTCTTAAACTTAGTTATGCAAATGTCTGTTTAAGAAATTTGAGTGAAAATTGTTTTGAACAAATGCTTACATTGTTTACATATACATATTATAACATACATATAAAATACATGCATTGCAGAGACTTCGAAACGTCAACAACAAATTGATTTTCAATTAAATATTTGCTACATTTCGGTTAAATGTTTGCTTAAGAAATAACTAAGAGTGTGTCAGAGCACACGACTAGCAAATATCCTTTAACTTGGTATCAAGAAGCCGACTTAGCTTTTATATAATCTTTGAAACTGGTGCTTAAAGCATAGCTGAAGTGAATATTGAACGACTAGAATATACCCTGCAATTCAGAATAAACTACCCTACATTTTAACTATCCTTTTTATTCAATTTTTAAACAATTTTCAGCATTTAAGTGAACTTAATCAGAGCTGTTTCGTATTCCGAACGTTTTTGTTAAGCAAAAACGTCTGAATTCGAACGCTTTACGAATTACTGTGCCGATTTCCGCTCAGAATGGTTTCGTTTGCACTTTTTTCGATATCGAGTTCGAACCCGAGTTCCATTTCCTTAATTTTTGAATGGAATTGGCATTCAAAACAGAACTGAACATAGCTGAATAGTTTTATTGCTTTTTAAAGGGTATCAAATAGTTAAATACATATTTTCAACTCTGACACTTGAGCAATTTTCCATTGCATGCAGCAATTTTCAAAGTTATTTCAAGTTTTTCTTTCAACTTTTTTTTTTTTGTTTTCCATATTTAACAGCTCAATAATAAAGTCAGCGGCTAAACTGTTTGCTCTCTCACTCTCTTTGTGTTTTCTGTTTCTTTCAAACATGTGCAGACATATTGTGGGTTCCACTTAAAATATAAGCATATGTATTAGTATATATATGTATACTATATATATATACATATATATATATATATATATATATATATATTTGTATGTGTGTATAGAGCATATGGCACACACAGGTTCGTCGCCAGAGCCGAATAAACAATTTTAATAATTTCGTTTTATGAAAATTGCGCTCGGGTTAAATGATTCGAGAAGAATGCGAAGAGAAGAGGAAGCAAAACTCGTTGCGTTTTATGTTTTTGGCGTACCCGAAACGGAACTAACCCCCCCCACCTCCCCCCTACCCCTTAACCTTTGAACCCCCTCTAAGCACCCCTCTTTTAGATCCATTGTTGTTGTTGTTGCTGTTGCCATTTGCTGTTGCCATTTGCCATTGCCATGTGTGTAATTTATTTGGGGCGTTAAGGACAAAGGACTTTCAGGAGCACCAGGAACTCCAACATTTCAGCCAGTATACAAAATAATGTTCACGTGTGTCAAATAGAGATGAGCGATATGTATATTGTACAGTTAGAGTGACAACTGCTTGAAATACAGAGACAAATCTCATATACTCGGGTTCATATTCTGTTACGAAAAGGTGGAAAACCGAAACCATTTTGATCGGAAATCAGAACAGTAACTTCTTAAGCGTTCGGAATTGAAGCGTTTTTACATTTCGAAAACGTGCGAAGTTCGGAACAGGCCTGTATGTATCGATATTGCTTCTCACTGTTAATGAAACTTTGACTGTTATTCTAACTGCAACTTTTAACAGAACAGAGGCTGTTAATATGTTTTCTGTGACTGTTATCAGAACACAGGCTGTTAATATTGTTTCTGTGACTGCTAACAGAACAGAGGCTGTTAATATGTGATCTGCGACTATTAAACAGGCCTGTTCCCAAATGTACTTCGAATCAATTCCATTTCTTAGATGTTCACTTACTTTACAGACGATTTTAATAGTATGCTTTACACATATCTTTGACTCTTATTCTAAAGTGGATCTCTTAACAGGCATGAAAAACAAAACTGTGACTGCTAGCAACATAACTGTTACTCAAGGACCTGTTTCTCTTGAAATTCAGTTCAGTGTCAAGTCGAGAGACTCAGTTACAGCTAGAACAACATTGTACATGTCTAATGTGAACAATCACTGTACATTACTTCCCTCTAAATTTAAGTTGTTTTCTGCAAGGTTTCAATCATATTGAAAGCTTGAATACTTGCGGGCTCCTTTGATTTCCAACTCAGTTGTAATCTAATCAGGCAACATTTGTACGCTGCAAATCTCTTTTAAATGAACCACTAATTGCAAAAGTCCAAGATAATATTCTGCAACCCCCTTTTTGGGGCTACATTTACAAACTAATCAAGAGGCGCACTTTGGATTAGACAGCAGTAGTAAGTATAAGTATATACATATGTATATAGATACAAATACATATATAGATAGATAGGGCTTTGAAATAGCAAAAGAATTTCTGCAGCTAAGAAGCAATTATCGCAGATAGGGTACAACAATAACAACAACAACAACAACAGCAACAAGCAACAAGCAACAACAAAAAAAAAAAATAAGAAAAGAAAAAGAGTTTTTGCGCTTGTTTTGCGGGCAAGTTTTTGGTATAACTTTTGACTCTCTCTTCACCCTTTGCACTATCCCTCTTCCTCTCTCTCTCTTTCTATCTATCTGTCTCTCTCTCTCTCTCTTTCTATCTGTTTGTGAAGCACGTTTATCAGTGGCCAAGTTTTTACTTCTGGATTTGGTTCTGGCTTTGACTTTAGCTTTAGCTTTGCCCTTTCGCATCTGCTCATTGTTAACTTTTCTGCCTTACTAATGGCTATCAGAGATAAGTCCGACTACAAGCCAAACTTTTATTTTGTAAGCAACGTTGTTAATCTGACGAGTATGTGTATTTAGGGCAGGATGCAGGGACAGGGGAAGTGTGCAATGGGCTTGAGAGTGGGATGTTCGAGAGGGGGGGTGTTGCTTTTAAAAAGTTATCAGCAAGCATTCACTTCGAGAGATACGAGTGTTCTGTTAAGACATCTACTTGAACACATGTTTCTGACACACACACACACACACACACAGACACATATACACTCCAACACACTCACACATTTACATAGCGGTAATCAAGTGGAGTTGTGAGTAATTTGTTGAGCTGATTTGCTGTGCAACTTGTGGCATGCCACCTGAGCACTTTTTGGCTTCTTCTTTTAACATTAATCAGCAAATGTGGAAGATTAAATAGTTGTAATACTCTTTTGCAGTGTGGCTTATGTTTAACATGTTTAGGAGCATTTGAAAGAGCCAACTCCGATTACATACAGCATATACATTTATTACGGTGTTTCATTTTTAACAAATAAAAAAGGAAGTAAAGAATAGAAATATAGTCCTTTTAAAAGTTCTTTATAGCCTTGCAGATTGTATTATAATTTTGTCAAGAAAATTGTAATGCATTGAAAGTCTCTTTCAGATAAAAAAAAATGGTTCGTTATTATTGATTGTTTGAATTGGCCAGATCGGACCACTATATTCTTGTTGTTGTTTGTTCAGTTGTTAGCCTTAGTAGGCTTAATAGTTTAAGAAATTATTCAAAACCCTAGTAGGCTTTGACTTTTCTATAATTTTCTAGTTTGGGAGCTTCAGAGGTATTCTAAAATATAGTTAGTTTGTACTGAGCTTGTGCTCAGTTAACACCTCTTTGAAAATTATATTATTTTCTAAATTTTCGTTGTATTTGAAATTTTTGTTATCTTATTTTTATTTATTTAATCATTTTATTTACGGTAAGTTTTTAAATATTATTGCCATCGCAAGATAAATATCTTCAAATTTATCTGTCGACTGGTGCATTATTTAAATTATAATAATTATTTAATCTTTTTCAATATTATCCAGGATCGCATAACTGCCTTGATTCTTCCAGTTTTCGGGGACCGTGAATATATACCAACATGTTTACCAAGTTTGGTGGGCAAGAATTGCATTCATGCCGATGGACGACCACACAGAAGAAGAGCTTACAATCAATCAAATAAACATACTACTTATTTAAATATGAAAAAATGGAACAAAATGTAATTCAAAATTGAATTCTTTTTCAATTACAAATTTGTATAACCTGTTAAATGAGCTTCAAATACACAGTTCAAGCTCGAAACATAATGTAAACGTTTAAGAAAATATTTCATATTTGAATATTAAAAATATATTTAAACTAAAAATATGTTGAAACATTTAAGGGATTTTATAAGCTAGCTTATCTCGTTTTATCTTGACTCATTTCTAAGAAAAATAATAAATTGTTGCAGTTACATTTGAATTGGCAACAAAATGATTGAAATGAAAATTAGAGTAAATACAAAATTGATATAATTCGTCGCTCGCTTTGAAGTGCTTCGACAGCTGAATGGAAATGTATATATGCATAATACATAGATATGTTTATTTACATATATGTAAATACATATATACAATAAATAGTTAAACTGACAAGCAGATGGGCCTGTTGGGCAGGTGAATAGATTGTGTATGATGAGATTATTTGAATTACCTTTGCAATCAAATTGACACCACATAGACGTACCATTCCGGACCAAGGACTGACAGGGACAGACGGGACGGACGGGGCAGATAGACAGACAGATAGACATTGCGACAGTTGAACAGGCAGGAAACAGACAGCGCTAAGCAAATGCAGAATTGCAGGAGCGAAAAGGAGAGAGAAAGGGCGAGAGAGGCAGAAAGGACACTCAAGGATAGCAGTCATGCCCATCAGGACATGTTCGAATCACAGACAGTTTACATTATTTGTAAAGTCCTGAGTTACTCGTTGATAATTCAAATGAAATTTTCACTAATGCCGCACTCTGCCAAAAACAGGACTCTGTCTCAGGCTGTTAATTAGTTATAAAGGCAGCTTAGAACAGCATCAGGGAAAGAGAGAGAGCGAAACAGAGAGAGATAGACATTAACAATCATTTCATTCATTCGAAAATCTTATGCAAAACTATATCAAGTAACAAACAAAACTAAAATGTCGAAATTGAATTTTCAGAACAATTGCAGGCAATTTGAGCTGCAAATTGCTGAAAATCTCTTTCATAAAATGAGCCTTGACAAGCAGCAGGATGTGGAATGCACGTAAAAGCATTTTCTATGAGCAGATCCAGCAGCAGCAGCAGCTCGAAACTCTAATAAGAACTGTGGAGCCCAATTGGCACAAACAGCAGCAGTTGTCCAAGGCTGCACCACAGGCCTTTCAATGCAAGGACATTTATGAGCTGCGTTAGCGTCTCAATCTGGAGAATTCTTAAATCTTCAATTGAAACTTGAAAACCATTTAAAGAAAATAAGCAAAGTTGTACATCAGACGAAAACTAAAAAGATAATGAAATAGTCCGATAAAAACTATAAGACTTAACGAAAACAAAACATGACAGAACTAGAGTGTAAATGTGGATTTTATATTCATGAAAAATATTTATAAAAAAAAAAAACACAAAAATAAACAACTTTTAATAATAATAATAAGTGAAATGTAAGATTGTAATTAATAATTATTTTAAATAAAAGTCGACAAAAAAATAAACATTATAATTTCTGTATAACTTATGGTTTCGTGCAAATTTTCTATAGGCTAGCTGTACTGTATTTGTATATATATATATTTCAGTTGCATTCATTATTACAAGCCATTTTACATTTTCACATAGCTATAATTATCTCATTTTGACTTACCTTACAGGCTTGCTTTAAATAGTATTATATTTCATTCTGCTTTATTATTTTGTATTATTAGATGGAAATTCTAGACTCTAATCATACCTTTAAACAATGTTTACTTCAGTTTTTTTTTTGTGTTTTGCTCAAGACGATATTAAATTTCAATAATCATCATCAGCACACACACACACACACACACATAGACACACATGTGTACACATATTCAATTTGTTCATTTAAAATAGCTCAGGTCGAGGCTCCATCAATCAAAATGTTTCCCATACTTCAGACACAACCTCTCAAACCGCCCTCCTACTCGCATTTGCACACCCCTCGAAATGCCTCGCCGCCCACGTGTTTCAGTACAAACAATTTGTTGTAAGTGTATCAATTGATGCGCTTCTTCTGTATGTATGAGTGTGTATGTGTATGTGTGTGTGTGTGTGTGTGTGTGTATGTACGTCACATAATCAAAAGCACAAATACTAAAACAAGCACTCAAACTGTCAAAGCAATGATTGATAGTGTTGACATTCGCTTTTTGGCTTCAAAATGCCAGCAGAGAGAGCGGGAAAGAGAGATAGAAAAAGAGAGAGAGAGAGAGAGAGAGAGGACGAGACTTTTTGTGCATTGAATACTGTTAATGGGGACGTTTGGCGTATCCATAGAAAACCTACTTCATTCCCATTCCCACACTTTTCTAACCCACCTGCCTAACTACCTTTCAGCAAATGTGTGTGTGTATGTGTGTGTGTGTATCTGTGTGTGCGATGAATGATGAATTGCATTGCATGTGCTTATTTCGCAGCATGACTGAAATTTGTATTTATTGATGGAGTTTAAAGGTGATTTTCAATTTACAACAATCCATCCGCCCCCCTCCCCTTTAGCAGCCGCCTCTAAATGGTATTGAAATGAACAAATTTCTAATTAAAACGTTACATGAAAATTAACACAACTTATTGCATCCATTTGCTCCAATTAACATATGCTCATTTGCATAACATAACAGATATGAAAGGTGCCAGACTTGTAATTTGATGTTTTAATTAAATAAAAAACAAAACAAGAGCTATTGAAAAATGTAATTGATATAGTCTTCTGTAATTTTATAAACACCTATCCATACATAATTACAATTGTAATGTAGTTTAAGAGAATAACCATATAATAATTATTATAAAAATCATTGATAATAATTACTTGATTTTTTCAATAATCTTTAATTTATATTGTTTATTTTAGAAATCAAAAATTAAAAGTTATCTTTGTTTATGTTATGTTAACATTATGCAACTTAGCAGTTGTGTAAACTTAACATTATGATCTTCCCCGCTAACGGTTAAGCATGCAAACTGTGCTAACGGTTAACAGTATAACAGTTGACGTTGCGCATGTTGTCAATTGATGGTGAACTGTTGCTTGAACTGAACTGTTGTCTTAACATAACAGTGGCCTTAACAGAACTATGGCCTTTACAGAACTGTTAACGCTGTGTATTTATATGGAGCCCCTTATGATAATTAAAAACGTAGTTTTTTAAAAATATTTGTTTGGGAAAAGAATACAGTAAAATAACTTAAAATTAGACGAAATCTTTACAAATGTAATGTTTAACTAAAAAATAACAAAAAATAACAGATAAAAATATACAGATAAAAATATAAAAATAAAAGGCAAAATAAATCAAGCTAAGTTTTTATTATAGAAATTTTTTTAATGGAAAGTAAAATATATTTCAAAATATTTCAAAATTAGATAAAATTAAAATTTGACTAAAATTGATTAACATAAAAGCCAGAGCTGAGTTTTTATTTATGCAACACGAAACTATATTTAAAAGCAGACAAATATAAAATAGAATCGAGTAAATTATAATGTTAAATATAAGATAAAATCTTTTAAAACTTAATACTTGACAAATAAATGACTTAAGCATATAATTATTAACATAAAAGCCAAACAAAGTAGCTGAGTTTTTATTATAAAACCAAGGAACAATTTCGTCGCTTGCATTTAAGATATGAAAATATATAAACCAAGGGCAGCTGGCAGGGGGGCCAAGGGGGGCTGTAACGGAAACACAACAGGGAACAAGTGCCAAATTTGATGGGTGTGTGTGTATGTGTGTGTGTGAATTCACATTGGTTTTTATGTGTGGGTAAGACTTGCGGTTAAATGAGACGCTTGCAGGATGCGCAACATAAAGGGTAGGGAATTGATGCGGTACGGCCACGGGAGGATTGCAGGGTGTTGGTTGGGGAAGGGGAAAGGAAAAGGGCAGGGTGGATGCGTTGACGACTCGCCGGCAAACTTCAGAGTTTTTTTTTGTGTTTTTTGCGGCTTGGCACAGTGCGGAATTTAATAACGCGCTGATGCATGCAAAATAACGCATAAAAACGTAAAAATGCACACGCAAAAAAAAAAAAGAAAGAAGGAGCAAACAAATTACAACACCACACAATCACACACACACAGACACAACAAAAGCACACACACACACACACACATACAGCGCATGGAAACTGAGATATGGTAGCTTTCACAGTAGCTGTGCAGTAAAACAATTTTCCTTTATGAACGCAAAAATATTTCATAGTGAAAATATTATATGAATATTGGCAAACATCAGTCTTTATAATCCAACTCCCTTCATGCTTTATCGCCAAATAATTGAACCTCAATATATTGCCTTAAATGTTGCATTCGTCAAAGTCAATTATATAACATCAAAAACAAGCAAGTAGAAACTAAGTTCGAAGATTTAATACTCTTGCAGTTAAGCCTTTCATATCAAAAATCATTTGTAAATCAATTGTTTCTACGACAGCTATACAATATATATATATCTAAATTTGATCAGATTTGAATAAACTACATATATATAAAAATTACTTGTTGAAAGTTGCTCTTAACAACTCACTTTTCGCTCAGGGAAAGTGAATTCTCTTAAAATCTCTGAAAATGAATGTTGCATACAACAGTTTTCCGACTTTTCCGATAAATTTTCGAAATTTTTAAAATAACGTTGTTCATGTTTTTGTACATGTAGATTTAAAAATGAATTTAAAGCAAATCGCAGAAAAACTTTACTTTTGCCCATACAACCTTGTCCACCCATTTTCTACCACGGAGGGAAAATTTTCCAAAAACTGGTATGCAGTTATTAATGAATTTTTTTTTACAAAATGAATTTGAACCTGATCGGATGATAAACAAAAAAGTTTCATGAAACATTTTTTCGGGAATTTTCTTTATTTTCCGACATCGTTTTCCAAAATCTGCGCTTAGTACTCACTTTCAGCATAAGATGAAACTTTTGTGAAAAATTCAGCTTGTTCATACAATTGAATTTTCCTATGACAGCTATAGGATATACAAACCTGTTCTGATTTTCACTTTCATAATTTTTGATAATCTATTGAATTGAATGATGCCTCAATATCCACTTTATTCAATCCTTGCTCAAAGTGATTTCAATCAGAAAAATCTTATCAAAAGTGAAAAAGCAAATATTTTAGAAAATCAATTTCCGCAATATTTTGCCGAAAGAATGTACAATATGCTATAGTCTAGACTCTAGAATAAGTAAATTTGGTTGTGATAGCTAGGGAAACAACCGATTGTTCCGATTTTGATACAGTCTTGTCAACATGCAGAGATAATGCCAAATCTTGGTATTGTCATACTCTCAGCAAGGTTATCAAAACCAATTTCCAATCCAATTGCTTCAATAAAGAAATAAAAAAGTGCTAAAAAATTTGCTCAACTGACACTGAAACAAAACAAAAAGTGAGCAAAACGGAGAAAGCGAAGGAAACACGAAGAAAACAGTTGCAAAAGGTAGAACGAAAGACGATAGAGTCGCAATTGCTGCATAAAGTCAAAGTCATTAAAAAGTAATGTCAACTCGTCAACGCAACCAACCACGCCCATCTACAATTGCCCAGAAGGCAGCTGGTTCCCCTTTCTCTTGCCAGCCTTTCTCCATTAATGATGGATGAATAGTCGAGTAGAGTCGAGTCGAGTCGAGTCGAGTCTCGAGTCTTGAGTCTTTGAGTCTCTGAGTCTCTGAGTCTTTCAGTCTTTCAGTCTTTCAGTCCTGCGTCGTCCTGAGAGTCCTGAGTTCCTCGACTGTTGCTCACCGAAAAATGATTTGATGAAAACATTTGAAATTTTTATCGGGTGCAAATTTATGCAGAACTGTTGATGTCATCGCCGGCGTTGGCCCCACAAACAACAACAACAACGCAACAAAATGATGACGATGCGAGTGACGTTGAAATATGAAGCCAACATTACCTTATCCACAAAGCCGTTCCAACTAAAGATGGCCAAGTTATCGTTATGTTTCAGGCCATGTATATTGTTTTAAGATTAGCATATAAGTTTCTTCTCGATTATTTTCGATAGTTTTGATAGTCGATACACGATTTATCTGGTTAAAACAATTAATTTCCTTTTTTACGCATTTTCGAGCCAAAATGTAAGTTACTTTGGGCTTAACTCGATTACTTAATCGATACTATCGAAAGTTTCTAAGATAGTTTTGAAACATGTTTATTAAGACAATATTTCATACAGAACATAACATACTGTAATACTGTGAAACTCGTAAGCTTTGTTATCAGTAGTTGTTTTACCAATAAGACTTTAATCGATATATATCGATACACTGAGAGAACTCTATGCTGAATTCATGCATGTTTGGCATGATTGGTGCACAAATTATGTATATAATCGAATATCTAGCGCAATTAATCATAAATTCCGAATTTAGGAGTAATTTATGCATTAAATAGTCATAATGTATGCATAAGTTATCATAAAATGTACATTGAAATGTAAAAGTTATGCATAATTAAGCATAAATTATGCATTGTTAATCACACAGCAAACATATAAATCAACACGGATTTTTAAAAAACATAAAACGATGTGTCAGAAATCAAAAAACATTAAGGTGCTCATCTCTAGGCGGAACAGCTCCTACAACTGTAAATAGGGGCTGCAATGATTGGCTATTTTTTTGTTTTCTTCTGCCTTCCCCTTTTCACTGCTCGTTGTTGTAGAGGGGAATGTGGGAGGGACTGTGGGAGGTTTGAGGGGGGGCAACAAAGCGCGTCTCTTAACTGTGCTTGGCAGTATCCGATAAGAAGTTTTTGTTACTGCTGCCTTTCGTTGCGTTGTTTTTTTTTTTTATGGCGGGGGCCTTAATTTTTATTAACATTAGGAGTGCACTTAAAATTTGTTATAAATGACTTTGAAATTGATTGGAAGCTCACGAGTTTATATGCTCCATAAAGCCTTTAACAGTTGAATGAGCAGGCCATATAAAATATATATATATAAATACTTGTACATAACTACATACTATGTCAACTTAATGGCCAAAAATTAACTAATAATAAATACAATGTGGATAAGCTCGCATGTAAAGGCATTTCATAATAATAATGACCCTAGATATCATAAAAAGCTAAGAGCTTAGTTGAATTAGTAAATTATTAGCAAGCGATATCATTTTTATAATGCTTTTCTATATAACTCTGTCATTGTATTGAATGATTAAACAATTATTCAAATACGCAGTAAATAATAATGTGGCTTCTTGTTTTAGCATTTTAACGGTTCGAAGAACGAAATTTAATAATTTGAGCTGATTTTTGTTGTGTGCGAAAGAATTTATTTTTATTTAAAAATATTATGGAAAACTTTTTGGAAAAAAATACTGCGTTCATACGGACGGACCGACATTTCACAAGCCCAATATACTTAAAAAATGTATCTACATATTCACTGAGAGCACATTAAGACAATACTTATACTTATGCAAAACATCTTATTCATAAATCATAATTTGTACATATAATTGCATTATTTATGCTGAATTATGAACAATTTTTGATTCCTAATGCCAATATATGAATATTATTACATAATTTGTGCGTATTTATGCAGAATATATTTTTAATAAAGCATAATATTTACATATTTATGCACAATTTTTACTTATAAATGCACATTTTATGATTACTTATGCACACGTTATGACAATTTTATGCATAAATTACTCCTAATTGCGAAAATTATGAAAGCTTCGATTTCAAACATAAATCATGCCCAAAATACATGAACTCAGCAAAGAGTTCTCTCAGTGTAGAGTTTTGTACTAAGCTTACGAAAAAAGTGGCTCAGTTTTGACACATTTCAAACTTTGATTGAGTCCAGCATAATTGATATTATATTCCAAGTATTTCAAAATTCCATTTTCGCATTATTTCCACAGAAAAACATTCAGCATACTTTTGAGCTGAAACTGTATTCAAATGATTTGTAGACAAGCCTTAAAGTATGCTTTACATTTATAATTCTAAAAAAAATGTTCTTCTTTTGTTGACTATATTTCTTAATTTAAAAATGTGTGTTAAAAGGCAAAGTTAATCAAAGCATTAAGTACAATGGCTAACTCTAGTCATAGATCTGCTTTATAGACCATATATTTGAAAGACTTTCGTTTTCGTTTCTTTATTGCGGCGCGTGTAATATACAAAGTTTGAGCAAATTGCATGCAAAGTTTCAGAGATTTAACATGACAGTTACAGTACACACACAGTATATAGTACATCTTGAAAGAAAGAAGTGCACACTTGCATGCTATGATACTACGATGTACCCATGATACCATATAGCTTGTACCCATGTATCCATGTACCTTGTACCATGTATGGCTATTATAAAAGTTTGTGTTTTTATATATATTTTTTTGTATTTTTATATGCGTCTGTCTACCCTTGGGTGTTGGTGTTGTTGTTGGTGTTGTCTTTGGTGTTGTTGTTGGTGTTGTTGGTGTTGGCTCTACTGCCATGACTCTGACTCTGACTCTGATGACTGTGGCTTCAAGTTTTTATTGCCACGGCGCTGTTTGACGTGGAGAGCTGGACGTGGACTCCTCAATTGGGATGTGGTTGGGATGTGGTCTGGGTTTGGGGTTTGGGTTTTAAGGGTGTAGCACGTGTGTGGGTGTGTGTGTGTGTGTTGGGAGCTGCTGCTCCCACAGGTGACGATGGCCTCGTTTATGAACAAACAGCAAAATGTTGTCAACATTTCGAAATTTATTTGTTCAATATACTTATAAACGCACACACACAGATAGATATAGGGAGGGAGAGAAAGAGACACGATGAGCATATGTCGTCTCTCTGTGTGTGTGTGTGCGTGTGTTATTAAATTAAACACAGAGCTGCCATCAGCGCTGGGCCAAAAGCATTCATTAGCCACGTTTACTGCACCCGTGGCGACCTCCATTTTGCCTGATGAGTTTTTGTTTTCTTTTTTGTATTTGGTTGTTTTCTGTTTTTATTTTTTTTTTATATTTTTTTTTTTCGTGTTCTACGTCGTCCTGCAAGTAAAACTTTCTTGTTGTGTTTGTATTTGCTTTTTGTTTGTGTGTTTGTGACAGCCCAGTTGGACCGGACAGTCAAAACTGTCTCATCTATAAGTTGTAGTTGTGTCAACATTTCAGTTAGATTGTTCTTTGGCAACTTCTTTGGTGGATGCAATATAGAAAGTGCTGCAATTTTTCCTTACTTAAGCAGCACTTTATTCAGCATGCTCTGCTTCAATCATTGTTAACCATAAAAACAATAAAAATTACTGAAATGCCGAACTTTCAAACAAGCTCTGCTGTTTATGTTAATAATATTAACTTGTTCAAAAAAGCTTGACTAAAAAATCAAATGAAATAACCTCTACACTGGGTAACAATCTAGTGACGAAAGCAACTGCTAAATACTCTTTTCATATCCCGATTACGAGCAAATCATTCGTAATTTACATAGCTAGCTGTTCTGAATTCTGCAAAAAGATTAAGTATTAATTTGGTAAAGTTTTCTCTTACACTGGGTAACAATCTAGTGACGAAAGTAGCAGCTAAATAAACATTAATAGTGAAAACTGTTTCCATACCTCGTTTTACATTATTAGCTGTTTTGAATTCTACAAAAGCTTGAATATTTGATTTGAAAAGTTTTCCTCTACATTGGTTAACAATCTAGTGACGAAAGCAGTAGCTAAATATACATTAATATTGATGATTACGATTTCTATAAAAAACATTTGAAATTTACATTGCTAGCTGTTTTGAATTCCGCAGAAGATAAGATATTTGATTTGAAAAGTTTTCCTTTTGATCCACTAAAATAAAAACACTTCGAACGAATGTTTCAATTATCAAATTTTCACAAAATTTTGCGAATTGAATTCACTTGTACTTTATGTTATAATTGTTTTAGTGTGAAATGATAAAATATGTCAGATGAACAGTAATAAGGAAATTTTGGAACATTGAAAGAAATTTCACTTCCGCGAAATGTGGCCGAATGTGGAAACCGGTAAACCGATTTTTCTAAAATTCTAAATACACCGTACCCATGAAAATGTGTGTAGAAAAAGGAACTATATATTTGCGTCTAACTATATCAATGGAGTCCAACTGGGTTAACTGTTTGCCGCTTTTTTCATTACTTTGTCTATTTGCTGTGGCGGCTGTTGCCATTTCGTGACTGTGGCAGGACCTGTGTTTCTTCCTGATGTCCCAATGTCTGTGTGTCCTTTCTCTGTCTATGTGACTGGGTTGCATGTTGATGATGCTGAAGCTGCTGCTGAAGCTGAAGCTGATGCTTATGCTATTTGATGCTGTTTCGGTGTTCTTGGTGTTTTTGGTGTGATGTTACATTTTGATACTCGTATTTGTTCTAAAGTGTCCCGAGTACGTGAGCTCCTTTCAACGCGTATATAGAAATGATTATTGCGCGTCATTTCAGCCAAATGAAGGCTTTTTCCAGAGCAAAAAGCCATCAGCACTTGAATATATATACTATATCTAGAGTAGAGTAGAGAGTAGAAATATTAACGGAGCACAGTTGTTGCCCCTGCAGTTAAATGCGATTTGACCTGCGTTTTTCTGCGGAGGCAAGTTGTGGGGAATAACGCCCAACGCATTAATTCTAATTAACTTTTTGCGGTTGCCTCATCAAGGCACCCAAAAGGACGAAAGCAGGAAGGACGACCTGAAGCTGCGAGGTAGGTTTTTGGTTTTATGAGCAACTCATCCAACCAAAAATAGCGCCAACAAATGAAGTGCAGGGCAATAAAAAGCGACAAAGGCAAATGGCAAAACTGTCGTCGTCCTGTTGTTGTCCTGCGCTGCTGCCGCTGCTTCTGCTGCTGCTGCTGCGTTTTGTGCGTTGAGCCATGAAAATGGAAATGAAAATTTATGCGTGCCGGTTACCCGGGCAAATGCGCCGTGTCCGTGTGATTAAAACACCTGAGCCGACAGCTGCCAACAGCAGAAGCAGCAGCAGCAGCAGCAGGAGCAGCAGCAGCAGCAGGCAGCAGAAGCTGGCAGCATTTTGGTGTCCTGCTTCGTCCTGCCAAGCGGACACTGCGTACAATTGTCTCTGGGTTCTCTTTGGCTCTTTGGCTGTTTGGCCAGTCTGCCAGGTCATCATAGCTTTTCATTTTCAACGCCTAATGAAACGTCATGTTATTTATGGCCCAGTTGCGCTCTAATGCAAAGCCATTGCTTTTCATCTTTCCATCCCATTCCATTCCATTCCGCTCCGCTCCACGCACAAAGAGGCATAACTAGGCCAGGACGAGTCCAAAATTACACTCCAAGGACTACTCTCTGTAATTGCCATCTGAGTCACAATTTAAACAGCTTGCTTTAGGAGATGGCGGTTCTTCCTGAAAGCCTTTTCTGATTACAATTATCAAACTGGGCAGCTAATACTAATAAAATAGACTTAAAAACAACAGATTTACGCTAACGCAAGTCTGTCTCCAATGACACCTGTGATTTCACTTCACAACAAAATTTTGAAACACACTTTTTTAAAGTTGTTTAAAACGAAACTGAACTGAACTACGTCAACTTAATGCCCAATTGGGTTCACTTTTTAACAAAAATAATATATAATAATTTTTTTTCAAAATTTTGATTTACCCAAAAATCCAAATTCTCAAAGAAATAATGCTATATGAGTTCAATTCATTATCATAAGTAAAAGAATGATTCCCGAAAATCCTAATTTTCGAAGAATTAATTCTATTTTGAATTCAATTCTTTGATAAAACTGTAAAAAGTTATTCTTTCATCCTTCATTCGAAAAGCATTAAATCAAATTTTTTGATTTTTGCGAATTCAAAATAAAAACGAATCATTCTTTTACAACTCTGAAAAAAATTAAAAATAATTCATAGTTTCAGAACTCATCAGAACTTTTTGATAAAAGAGTTTTCTGGTTAAAAGTACTGGACTATAAAATATTGGCAAGTCGAGGATATTTGTTATACGCTTTCAGAAAAGTTTTTCATATGAAAACTAAATTTTCGACCGATCTCAGCTATGAGATATAATCGCCAGATTTCAAAAAATCGACTTAATCGAAAAAAGAGATTTTTGTTGTAAAATAAACGTCAAGGCCTCAATAATAGCTCTGTATACATCCAGAAACAGAGTTCTAGTATTATCGAAATGGAGAACAAAAAGTGATTTTTAAATTAAATTACAAAATTGTAAATCAAATGGTGCAATACAAATATTGCTATTACTATATCATATATTGAAAATGTATTATGGTTAATTTTAATAAATAAATAAAGTTCAATACTTATTCCACAGAGAACTTCAAACAATTGATTTTATTTGTTGCTATTCAATCAGCGAGCAGCAATTTGCAGTGGTTCACTGCTTGCATAAATAATCCAATTGAAATGAACATAATTCATTTAACTAACCAAAACTAAACAGGGAGCTGAAGCAATTGACAATTTGACATGCATTAAGCTGCTCAATTTGTTCTTAAAATCACGGCTAGCACCAACTGCCACTCCTACCGCACCCCTCTACCCACAATTGATAGGAGTAATAGAAATATTGCTCACTTGTCACTTCACTGAATGCGGTTGCTTTCTTTTCTTTTTGACAACCTTCAACCCGAAACGTGTTTGGCATTGATAAATTTTTGTATTTTTGTGGAGGCGTGACTGGCAGTTGACCATAGCTTTGATAGCTTGGGCAAAAGGGGGTAAGGGTGTAAGGAGGGAGGCAGTGAGTAACTAGGAAAAATGACTTTCTGGCGAGCCATTAAAAATGCTAATGTGTCTATTGAATGCGTATTTTATGCAAATGGGCCGCAAGGTTAAAAGCAAAATAAGAGGCGAAGCGCTCGTAATGCGATAAAAAATTTGACACATCATCACTTTTCAATAAAATCAACAAATTTTATTTAAGTCACCCAACGGATGCGCCTCGCTAACCTTCTATTCAGGACCTATTCCCTCCCCATTTGCCTCCCTATTTCATCCTTCCAACTGAAAACTTTTTTTGTGCGCAACAAAAAAAAATAGCGCTTGGGGAAAGGCCACAGGAAGGATGTTGAATGAAGGCAGCAGGACTGAAAATAATGCCATTTTCTATGGTATGGTTGGGGGAGCACACCCGCTTGCCCCGCGATTACCCATGAGCAGCTTATCCATTTTAGCCATACGTTTTTGTATGCTATGTACTATTGTTGTTGTTGTTGTTTTCTTTGTTTGGCTTTTCTTTTCTTTCGGCTTTTCGCTTTTGTCAAATGCCTTTTATTGCAAAAAGGATCCACGGAAGTTAGCCGGTAAGGCTTTTCACTACACACAGAAACAGAAACACACAACCAGAACCAGAACCAGATTCAGAAAATACTTTGCATTTGGAAAATGTGAAATCCGGTTATGTTACTAATTTCTCTCTCTTTTTGTCTGTCCGTTTCACTTGTGCAATGCCTCATCCTTTTAGACAGACGGGGGGGTAGGGGTGGTGAGCGGGGGTAGCATATCTGGCGCATTCAGCATCAATTACAGCATCCAAGGACCAGAAAATGTAGCTCTCAGCTTGCAATGGTAACTCAAATGTCACTCGTCGTGATTGATGGAATTGACAATTGCGCCGCCCACGCAAAAGGATGAATTCCCTATCCTATATTCTCCCCCCTCCCCCCCTCCCCCCCCCCCCCACAAAGTACTCTACCCTGCTAACCGCCCTGTCCCTACGCGCAAGCTCTTCAGTTGCCAGCAGCTCCAGCAGTTCCAGTAGTGCCTATGTCATGTCAAGCGCTGTCAATCCGAGAAGCATTTGTCTGGCAGCGGCAGCTCAATTAGGCCATTTCAAATCCCCATCCAAATTGTTAAAGCTTTGACTGCAGCTACTTTAAAACATATATCTCTATTGTACATTGGACATTGTTTACAATGAAATTTTAACATACGATTTTCCCTTTGATAAAGTTCTGTTAAGCAAACGATTCTTTTCTCAAGGTCATCAAATAATAATGAAAAACTGAAGTACAATTTGACATATTAATGCTCATCTTGCACTCGAATGTTGCGCCCACCGAAAACAGTAGGATGTGTGTCCCTCAGTTAGCGAAAACATTATAATCTATGCTTTTTGGTGTAATTTCTATACTTTCAGTACAAAAACACTCAATTTGAGCATCCAAACAAGGGCTTAGGCAAGGGGGTCTGCAGGAGGGCTTGGCTAAACACTCGAGGCAGTGTGCCTGGTTTTTGGTGTAGTGTTGGAAAACGAGATGAAGTTTTTCCTATTCATTCGTTTATCAACTTACTTCTTGAGCCGAAACTAAAAAAGTTTATCGACAGCTTATCGCTGTGAGAAATACATCGTTAGGGTTGTTATTTCGAATGTCAAATATAAGTTGAAAGTTCGACTCTATAAATAAATATACTAGCGGCTATATCAAAATATATAATGCTTCCAGGTCGCATGTCTTTTATAGTTTTAAATTAGGCTTTTATTAAAATTCAAGCTTTAAAAAAAATAATATTTTTTTTCCGAAAATGAAAGATGATTTTTTGACGGAGGGGTAACTGTAATGAAAGTTGAAAGTAACTTGTTTTGAATGCAAAATCAATCCAGATGGCATATTCTTACCAAAAACACATTCCTCATTCGATTTAACATAAGTCAAAGAATTGGAAATTTAGGACGAATGAATGAAGTTGGGAGTAGTATAATATTTGTTTTAAACGTATTATACGATGCTCCGATTATTACTAGGTAGATAGTATCTACTAGATACGAATGTGTGTTATTATCTGTAAACTTATTATTTTTAATTTTCATTTTACTTTAACTGAAACTGTAACATCTTAGCCAAATAGATAAACAAAAAGAAAAAAGAAAACAGTCAGGTAATTAATTGTGAACAGTGGCTGTTAAAGTGCTCATAAACTACAAGTTTCGAATGAATTTGAACGAGTTGTTTTTAGTTTAATGTGCATTCAGTAGGGTGTTTATCAACAATAACAACAACAACAAGAACAACAAGAACAAATGGCCATCATAACTGCTGTGTAAATACAATTAACGCCTCATTTGATAGGCTAGGTTGGGGTTTCAGTTTGGGGTAGCAGTAAAAAAGGGGCGCCAAAAACAGTTACACGTTTATATTCATTGCTGAAATGTTTTTGTTTTAATTACCAACGCCCATCCCTCTGGAGGCCACCCTTTCGTGCTTGGCATCGCGTCGTCAGCGTTACCGTCAACTGCTAACTAACTTGGCCAATTCAATGAAATTTGTTGTTGTTTTGTATTTTTTTTTTTTTCTCCATTTCGTGTAAACATCGCGTGCAATTACAAATATTTAAGTAGTTTATTCGTATGGCACAAGTGCTCGCTTCTAACTATTCAAATTTCTCAACCAATTGAACAAAACGAACGCTTATCAAAACATTAACCAAAAACAACAACAAACGACAACAGCAAACAATTAAGATTACAATATTAGCTACAAGAAACGCTTTCCACAACTCAACTTTCAACTTATTATCTTTTTTATTTATAAACTGTAAACATAAATAGAATATTAGATAATTGGTTTTTTTTCCGATGTGGCTCTTTCGATCCGTAATTTCTTTTCCCGGTACCCCAATATCAAATCGAATGTATCAATTTTTACTCCCTGTTCCCATTAAAAATAGGCAGGCAGAAGGAGACATTTCCGAATATATAAACCATATATATTCTTGATCAGCATCAACAGCCGAGACAAACTAGCCATGTACGTCTGTCCGTCTGTCTGTCTGTCCGTATGAACACACAGATCTTGGAGACTATAAGAGCTAGAGGCACCAAACTTGGCATGTAGGTTCCTGTATACCGTACGCAGATCAAGTTTATTTCAAATTTCGGATGCACCCCCCGCACCCCTGCAAATCGATTTTTGGTACACATATATTTTATGTCAATGTTGATCAGCTGTGTAAATTTCATCTCGAACGGATAAATAACACCAAAGTTATGGAAGAATCTATTAAGTTTTTAAACTTTTTACCATTGAGTTGATTCGAAAACTGAGTTCAGAGCAAATCTACAACAAAATATAAATAATAATAAAATTAAATTTCAAATATATATTTTCAGAAGTTTATTTCATTTGAATTTTAAGTCAAACAAAAAACTAAATAAAAGCAAGAGTCAAAAAGGCAAACTTATTTTTTCGTTATAAAATTTAGTTCATTAATTGAAAACTTGCTGAAAAGATGCCGCGCAGCAAATTGCGCAAACCGTTGGCAACACACAAGAGATCGTTAAGCGCAGATGGGATGCCGCGTCAGAAGCACCAATCTTTGGCCAGCACTCCGCCAGTGGCATTTCTGCGCTGGCCCAAACCCGGCGAACTGGCGATATCGAAATTCGGTAGTCCCATTCTCGCTCAGGTGCAACCAACCAATATCGCTAATGTGATCATTCCCATTCGCGATGGCGTACTATCATTGCGGCCTACGAAGTTGGATGAGGTCAAGCCGGATCTACTCAAGAATCTGAATGCGAACACTTTAAATCAGATTCGTATATTGAAAGAGAACTTACAATTGATCATGGAGGCCGCGGACAAGGCGGGCATGAAATAGATCAAATATAAATCGAAATACAATACAAACATACATACATTGACACGATTTTAAGTTCGTTTCGTTGACTTTATCATTTATCTTTTTTTGGCCGACAAGGCGGTCAGGAAATAGATAAAATCAAAATTCAAATCAAAATTCACTACAAAAAAAACACTTATGTAACAAAAAAACTTCCATCAAAGCTCAACTAAAAAAAAAGTCAAGATTAATAATAAAATTCAATTTGGAACATAATATATTTGCAATTGGTTATAAAATGGAGTTAGTTTCTCATAGTATATATTTTATAAAGCTTACAAAAGCTGACCCGACATTTGCTCTGAATATGAATATGAATATGAATATGAATATGAATATGAATATGAATATGAATATGAATATGAATATGAATATGAATATGAATATGAATATGAATATGAATATGAATATGAATATGAATATGAATATGAATATGAATATGAATATGAATATGAATATGAATATGAATATGAATATGAATATGAATATGAATATGAATATGAATATGAATATGAATATGAATATGAATATGAATATGAATATGAATATGAATATGAATATGAATATGAATATGAATATGAATATGAATATGAATATGAATATGAATATGAATATGAATATGAATATGAATATGAATATGAATATGAATATGAATATGAATATGAATATGAATATGAATATGAATATGAATATGAATATGAATATGAATATGAATATGAATATGAATATGAATATGAATATGAATATGAATATGAATATGAATATGAATATGATTGAAGCACAGCAGAGTATATAAAGCTCTAGACACTCCTAGATAAATATTTATAAAACATCTAACTAAATTTAAGTACTTTTTAAATAATGATTTAATTATTTTAATTGGTACTTAAATACAAAGCAAAGTTGTTCAATTATTTTAGTGAAATCGAAAAGAATAGTAGTTGAAAAATGTACCGCACTTTTACATTCACTTTGAAAAAACCCTATCAATTAAAGAGCCTACCCAAAACCCACTCACCCCCCCTTCCAAAAAGAGAGAGAGAGAGAGTGAAAGAGAAAGAGAGACCGTCATCAAAAGCGACTTTGTTTGAGCTCAGGAAAATATGTGACGGCAATTTAATTAAAAACTTATGAATGAGTGAACAAAAAAACTTTTGCACATCCTTCGACTTGAAGATGTTTTTATCGTTGTTGTTTGCACAAATGAATTTTGCACACACATAAAGTTGATATATATATATATATGTGTATGTGTGTGTGTGTGTATGTGTGTGTATGTGTGTGTAAGTGTGTGTCTTTTTGGATATAGTATGCAGATCAGCATACGAGAACAACTTTGTGAAGCTTTTTATACAAACTATAAAAGCACAAAGTTTTTACAGCGTAAAAATATAATTGGAGAAATTTAAAAAGTTTGCTTTTTTTTGGTGTTTTTAGCTTTTTGCATTTTGCTAGTTTCACAAGCGGTTTTTTTCTACTCAACAGTTCAAATATTTCAAATAGCAGAGATAAGTATAGATATTCATACTCTGTAAATATATAAAAAGATAAGCAAATATATTTTATATTATAGACAAAAGCAGATATCTATCTATTTCGATATATCAATTAAATCAAGGTTCAAGAAAAAAGCATTTAAAAGTTATCCGTTTTTCACTCTTGGCTCGATTGTGCCAATAAGATGTGTTTCAATAAGATTTTCGTAAGTGAATTTCTGCTAACAATGATCTTATTTTCACTTTTGATTCGATTTGGCGGATTTAATTCACTTGCCATTGATATAGAATTGAATTCACTTCCACTGATGATTGTTCACTATTCTGCTTTCCACTTTCAATAAGATTTTGCTTAAGTGAATTTCCTTTAACAATGTTCTTATTTTCACTTTTGATTCGATTTGGCGGATTTAATTCACTTGCCTTTGATATAGAATTCACTTCCAATGAAGATTGTTCACTGTTCCGCTTTCCACTTTCAATAAGTTTTTGCGTAAGTGAATTTCTACTAACAATGTTCTTATTTTCACTTTTCATTCGATTTGGCGGATTCAATTCACTTGTTTTTAATAGTGTTTAAACGTTTTTGAAAAAGTTACTTTCTTTTGATTGTTTCTTTTTTTGTTTTTATTTGGGTACAATTTTCAGTATTACAGGGTAACTGCTATTCGAGCAATTCAGACTGTTGTTAAATGTGGCCAAATCTAATTGCCAAAGCCATTTTGTAAACCCAGTTGAAACGTTTTCGAGTAGTAGTATTTTTGGCCATGATTCAAGAATGCATTGTAAATGTATTTTACAAAAACACACACACAAATTTTTGTCTCCAGGTTCGCAATTTCAGTTGGCACATTTACAAGCATTTCTCATGTGGTGGGGGTGGCGGAGAAGGCGTGGTAGGTGGGGTAGGCGGCGGGGGAGTGACAAAGTGGGGCAGTTTAGAGGGAGGTGGGTGGCGTTGCCTTATTTTATTGTGTGCATTGGGATAAAGTGAATAAGAAAATTTGTTTGCCAACTTTTGGTGTAATTTGTAAACATCAAAGAGAATGCCAGAGAAAACATGTCCACGAGTCAAAGGGATCAAGAGTTGCTTTGCGAATTCGTGCGGAAATCTTCTCAACGTGTGCGGCATGCCAAAATCTCTCTTCCTGTATGTGTCTGTGTGTGTATGTCTGTGTGTGTATGTCTGTGTGTGTATGTGTGTGTCTGGGAGTGTGTTTATGTACAAGTTACCGAATCAGCTTTCAGACTACTGCCTTCAGTCTAGAGTTGTATCGAATCGTTTAAAATAAGTGCAATGGAACTACTTACTAAACTGATGCTAAGTTCAATGGAACTACTAACTAAACTGAACTAACAAACTATTTGCCGTTCATCTAGTTCAGACGAAACAAACGTTCAAAACAAGTTCAATGAGCGAACAAACTTGTTGCCTAAATGTCGTTCAACAAGTCAACTAGTTCGTTCATTTGTTTTAACCCGATTATATATATTATATTTTATATATTAACTAAACTGAACGAAGAAACTTCTCGACTGAGTTTCGTTCATCTAGTTTGTTCATTATTTTAACCCGATTATAATTAAGACTAGAGTATTGAATCGTTTAAAATAAGTTCAATGAACTGAACGAACAAACTTTTCGTCTAATTCTCTTTCATTTAGTCTAGAATTGTAACGAATCAATCAAAGTTCAATGGAACTACTTATTAAACGGAACAAAGAAACGTTTTGCATGATTGTCGTTCATCTAGTAAACTAGTTTGTTTATTTATGTTAATTCGAGTATAATTTAGAAAAGAGTTACATCGAATCGTTTAAAATGAGTTTAGTAGAACTACTTATTAAAATGAACAAAGAAACTTTTGTCCTGATTGTCGTGCATCTAGGCAACTAGTTCGTTCACTATTTTATATTATAATTCAGACTAGAGAATTGAATCGTAAGAAATAAGTTCAATGAACTGGACGAATAAACTTTTTGCCTGATTGTCGTTCAACAAGTTTTGAATCCGATTATAAATAATTAGCATAATTTTTAAATATTATTACATGATTAATGCTTATTTAGGCATAATTTTCGTACATTTGAATGTACGTTTTATGATTACTTATGCATGCATTATGACTATTTTATGCATTCATTACTGTTTAATACTTAGTTCATGATAAACTATATTAGGTTCAATTTCGAAATTCATGTTTAGTTATTCTTGCTTCGAATTCATACATAATCTGTGCATAAGCCATGCCTAAAATACATGAATTGAGCATAGAGTTCTTTCAGTTCATCAACATATTAACTACTTCAGATACCTTTATCAATTTCTGATTTTGTTATCCAAGAAGTTCCCGTTACAAAACCCCATTTCGCTTGATTTTACAACCTGAGAATTTGCTTAACTTTGGGTTATATGCATTACGTTAATCAATTGAGCTGGGATGATAAATAAGGAAGCTAATATTCGATTTGGATGTCGTAGGACATGACGCTAATGAAGCGCCAAAAACCAGAAAACCAAAAACCCCAAAAAGCTGATAAGGGTGGGGATTCAGGGTCGGGGGTTGGGGGTGTGGACAGTGTGGTGCACGAGGCAACTGTTGGGCAAAGTTATGATAACAAAGAACTAATTAAGAAACATGACGTCCTTATGACAGGCCCCAGTGTTCAGTTCCTAGTTTCAGCCTCGTCCTTAGCCTCAGACTCATTTTAACTAGCCGCAAAAGCATCAACAGCAGCAGCAGCAGCGGCAGCAGCAGCAGGACCAACTGAAGCAGCATTCGCTGATGATGTCCTGATGTACTAATTAAGTTTTGAACGTGACGAGAAATTGCAAGTAGCAATTTCGTTGTTTGATTTTTCGCTGCGCAAAATATCTTCCTTCTAAACCCCCTTTCTCTTTCCATATATATATATATATTTTTTTTTTTTTTGTTGCTCCTGCGGCTCTTTTCATCTGAATAATTAACTGCAAAGTGTGCAAAGGAGTCAGTCGCAGGACACGAAATCGCCTTCCTTCCAACTCCTGCGTTACTTCCTGCTCGGTTGCGGCTAGTTTCCTTTTTGCCCAACTACAAATTAGAATTAATTTTCTTGATGTTTCTATATATTTGACTGTTTATGAAGCCAGGACAATGTTTGTGAAGTGTTACCAATATTTTGAGCAGCCACTGTAATTGTAACAATGACACGAACTGAAAGTTAAGCTTGAAACTTAGATACATATTGCAATATGAAAATATAACGAGCAGGCTTCTTAATTTATTTTCAATACATCATAATGCGGATTATGCAATGATCGTTTTAACAAAATAACAACCGGTGGTGTTTCGATTAATCGTAAAGAATAAGTAGATTAATCGCTGTGCCAAAAAACGTTGGGTTTTATATAGTTTTAATAAAATAAAATAAATAGGAATTCCTGAAACAGAACTCACAGTCCAACAATATATTGAAAATATATCAAATGTTCTAGGTTTTGTGAAATATATCGATGATCGATAAACGTAGAAATCTAAAAAACATCGACTTTGAGTACTCATTTCATGATCATAAGATCGATTAATCGATTGTTTTTTATAAAAAAAAAAACATTGAATTCAATTTTCAGCATTATTGTACGCTCTTTGTCGTTGCATTTTGAAAACTATTCTATATTTAGTGATAAAAGGCTCGATTTGGCCGATCGGTAAATTTATACTTACCAAGTTCCAGTTAGGTATAGCTCGTTTCGCATAATATTCACTAGGGGCGTATATAATTATTTTTATTTATAATTTAATCATAAAAACTTATTTTTTTTCTTTGAATGCAATTAATCTCTCTGGCAGCTTTAATGTGCTTTGAAAGCTGTGCTATTAACTGAGTTTGCACTAAACTTAGTTTAAATAAAGCTGTGTAAATAGTTGACAACTAGTTAGCCAAGAACTTTTGAAGTATTAAGTGAGCTTTAATACAACAAGTTTGATGTGTAAAAGAGTATTTTCAATTATGTTGATGCCTTTCATAATGCTTATGTGCTAACAAATCAGAAGGAATTAAAAAATGCTTAATTTGTTTTGTCACTCCTTTGTTTGTCAGCGTGTTCGCTTTGGCGTTCATTCCTCGAATGCTTTTTATTTTTATTTATCTGCTTTAGTTTCTTACATTTTTATGATGAGTTCTTTTTTTTCGTATTTGGACAAGAGTTCTTTTGTATAATGTTTTTTTTTTTTTTTGTGGTTTCATAAAAAAAAAAGGAATTTAATTACAAGGAACTCATTTCTCTTCGGTCTCTGTTCTTTTCTTTTCTGTTATGCTCTGTTCTGTTCATTTCTCTGTGTTCTCAGCTGCTCTCATTTCATGTGCCAGTTCTGCCACGCCCCCTTTTATTATGCATTTTCACGTTTTGTGCGACGCGCTTTTGTAAATTGTCTCCGATGTAAAAGGCGAATGAGGGGCGCAAAGGGAATGTTGGAATAAAAATTACCGTTGCGGGGATTAAGAAGTTTTCGCTATTATCATTCAAATTATAATTACTTGCAATTGTTTTTATAATGTTCATTAACATTTAGCGCCTTCAGAAATTGCAGCCAAATGAGAAGGAGAAGGAGAAAGGGAATAGCAATGAGAATGCGAATGAGAATGAGAACGGGAATGAGAATCGCAACGTCTGCGTTGCCTTTGAGGCGAAAAATTTCGTTTCATTGCAGACATTTTCGTAATTATTTTTTAAATTGTAATTTGCGCAGCCCTGGCGCCGCCTCTGGGAAGGATTAGCCCCGGAAATATGGAAGCATGTGTTAATTGCATTTTTAGCTGCTTCATAAATACAAAAAGTTAATGTTCAAAATTGTGTAGAGCTCTTATTTTCTTTAGCTTTTGTGTTGATACACAGTGTGTATAACACACACACAAACACACACACACACACTCATAGAGCTTAAGCAAGTCTTATAAACAACAAATTTGATTAGAAATATATGTTTTTATTTAAAGTAAAATACATTCATAAAATAGAACGTAAACTTGTACGGAGTTCCATTTTCGACTCAATTCTACAAAAAAATTTATTAAGCATCCTTTTATAATCGTCTCAAAGTTAAATAAATATACTAAAGATCAAATAATGATCAGTTCTGTTCTGGTTTCCACTTTCGTTAAGATATTGTGAAAGTGATTTTCGCTGAAAAGCTCCCGCATTCACTTTCGATAAGATTTGGCGAATTGAATTCACGCTCATTTGATTAAAAATTGAATCAACTTGCTATTGAGATCGAATTGAATTCACAACGAAATTTTGAACCTTGAACCTATTGAGATCGAATTGAATTCACAACGAAATTTTGAACCTTTATGGAAACTGAAATTCTGCAAAATGTTGCAGAAAGTGGAAAACGGAACAGTCACGCATATCTCATATTGTCTCCGAAAAGTATGCTATACACTTTACTGTAGAATTGATTCTTAAGTGGAATTAAAAACAGACCTTCCCAGCCAACCACCCAGCCAGCCATACACGGAACGCTTCGAAAACGGAGTGAAAAAGGACTCCCATTACAACTCCTTAAAGAAACGTTTCCAGAGCGCTCCTAAAACGGAGTAAAAAAGGACTCCCATTACAACTCGGTGTGGGTTATCTTCGGATTATTAAAGGAGTCCTTTTAAGAATATCCATAGGCGAATACAGAAGTCCGCATAGAGTGCTTGTGGGTTATCTAAGTGAGCATTTTGGGACACCGAAATGGCTCATTTTCGGACTCCCGTAGGATTGCTATTTTCATATATTTTGAACGTGCCTTTTTCTCCGTAGGAAAGCGTCCCTTTGGGCTCTTTTCGAAGAGTTCCTAGGAGGCTTAGCACTCCGCACAGGGAGTCTTAACGGTGCACCGTTGGCTGGGAATATACCTGAATATCTTCTGCACGCTTTTTTCTCCGATTTTGGCATTTTTAAAGAACTTTATAAGATAGTTGTAGTTTGTTTTTGAACTAATTTGAGGACAGACTTGAGTCGAATTTCAAGTTGTAGCTTCGATATTTGCCTTTTTTTAATTTGAAAAAAAAAAACCTTCCAATTTAAGACTTATGCAGTTATTTCATGGTTTTAGTAGTCAAAAACAAAATAGTACAAGTTGAGTGTCAGTTGGAATCCGATTTGAATATAGAAAACTTAAACCCATGCAATTTGTGCAACTCGGTAAATTGTGAATAAATAATTCATTAAAAAGGCACACTCGAATAAAGCAAAAACATTTGTGGTTTATACATAAATACAATTTTAAATATAAGTACACTTTATGTGTGTGTGTGTATGTGTGTGTGTGTGTGAGTCATTGTGGGAAAATATTTACAAAAATTTCCTTTGATTTATTTAAGTGGAACTAATTGTGGGCGTTGAACTGCAAAACAAAACAAAATACAAAAAAATTAAAGAAAATAAATAAATAAATAAAATAGAGCATTAATATTTGTTGCAAAATACAAAAAAAAAAAGGCTGTAAAAAGTGTAATTTAAATACGCATTGTAATATGAACATTTTATACTTTTGTTCACATAAGTAATTTAAACAATGACTGCAAAGCACAAATTATGTAATTAAACACTCATCTGAAAGAGGAGCACAACACACACACACACACACATGCACATGCACACACAAACACAAAAGCAGAGAGACAGCAAACAAGTTTTCGTGTCTATGAAAAATTAATTTGAGCACTCGGATAACATAGTATTTATATATGTATGCACATATCATGTACTGAAAAGGAACAAGCAGAATGAAGAAAGAAGAGGAGAGAAAGCAGCAACTGAAACTTTAACTGAAGCATTTGCGTGTTTGCGTGCAATTTGTTATCGTAAAACAAAGAAAGCGACGTAAATTCAACACCTACTGAAAGTCAGAAAGGAAGTAACCGAGTCTGGGCAGGGGTGCTGGTTGCAGCGGGGGCGAACAGTGGTAGTGAAAGGGAGAGGGGCAGGTGGTACATGTGAAGTTAACATATTTCAGATAAATTCGTTAAGCTTAATTGGATTGTATTGCGCTGTAATATAAAGATCTGAACAAATTTTATCAGACTTCTTATAATACACTCTTCAATGATACATAATACATAAATGTATTAGCGTTTAGACGATGGTTTTAAGTCATGACTATCGCATGACGTTCATATTGACCGTAATCTCAAATTTCATAACCTGCGTGCTTATGGAGAAGAGGTGTAGCGAAGTAGACAAGGCGAGAAAAAAGTCACGACCGACTTTGCCTTGCATTTTTTTAAAATTAAATCATCGTCTAAATGCAGACTTACTTTTAATCAAAGTTCTGTAACTTTTCTTATACAATTTGATTGACTTCGAACTCAGTTGCAAAGGTCTAGGAAATGCAGGACAATGTCACATAATGCCGGCCAATGCCGGCTAGCATTTTATAAACTTTGATCACATTTTATACCACTCAAAATTGAAGAAAACCTGCACTCACCCACATAAAAGTCGCTTGATCCCTTTCAGCCGCAGCCACTGCTTTCTCTGCCGCAGCAGACGTCACAACGCGTCGCAACAATTTACCGCAATTGCCATTTGTTTGTTGTTGCTTTTTGTGTTTTTTGTTTTGCTCTGCACACAAAACGATCAGCAAGTGGGAAACCTCTTTAAGCATGTGATCTGTCAATTCAATTTGTTTTTAATTATTTCACTTGCATTTCACTTTATCAGCAATTAAATAATGTGAACTTAATATATGTATGTACATATGTATGCATTAGCATACATATCCCTCTCTCTCTTTCTCACGCTTTGCGGTTTTCGCTAATTCTCTTTTTCTGTTTTGACACTGAGATTCCGCCGCGCTGCTCAACGCTGCAAAACTTATCGCATTTTGTTCTCACTCGCACTTGTGCAATACACACGCACGCTCAATGTACTTACGTTTGCATGTATGTATATGTGTGTTTAATCTATCTTTGGCTTTATTGTTGTTTTTTCAATTTATCTTAAACAATTTAAGGTAACAAATGTTATTGCTGCAATTTTGCTGCTGTTGTTGTTGTTAGTTTGAGTTCTGAACTAGTTCGACTACAGTTCCTTTAGTTCGTTTAGTTATTTTCTTTTCCGTTTTAAGATCATTTTTGTACTGAACTATATTCGCAAAGCGAACTAGAATGTCGAACTCTAGTTCTTCTAGACTCTTGTTGTTGTTGTTTCTCTTGTTTTCGTTAGTGTGCGTTTTGTTGTATGCTGTTGTTGCTGCCTGAGAAGACTATGAAATGCTCAGAGATTTATTTAAAGGCTGTTTACTTTAATGCAGAGGCTTAGCATTGTCTTCGTTGCACTTAAATTGCAAACAAATGAAATGCAGTTCAAATATTTCAACAAGTGCATCAAAACGTGCACAGTCAAAGGACATTGCTAAAGTAATTAAATGATCATGTATAAATGCGAGTGCAGCAGTATTTGTAAATGTATGTGTGCATGATTGTGTGTGTGTGTGCGTGAGTACAACAGAGAAGGAAACTTATCGCACAGAGGACACTCGACTGTCATTAATTTGAGTTTACAAAAGCCTATTTGTGATTTGTCAAAATTGAATTTGCTCCTTATCGAAGGATTTGATTGATGGGCCATCGCAGAGTAGTGTGTGTTCTTTGTGTGTCCTTCTAATGTAGCCTCAACCCATTCCTGTTCAACTACTTTTGGCCAGCACTTTGTGCCATACACACACACACAAATACATATATATACACACACACACACACACACACACACACACAGAGAGAGAGAGAGAGACACATATTTGATTGAGAGCTTTGGCGAAAATGCAAATGCAAATGCCGAAATGTCAGGCAGCTCTCGAAAGACTCCTCTGAGAGTCACTTCACGTGCTCATCAGATTGCCCGATTGTCAGATTGTTACGATTGTCAGTTAGTCAGTTTGTCAGTTGGCATTGGTTTTAAGCAGACCAAATGCAGATACTAAATTCAGATACTTCTAACTGTTCGTTGCACTTTTAAAGTGCAGCCATTACTCAAACATACAATGCAAAATGTTGCAGGTATTTATCATTGTTTTTTGTATACTCTGTTTTCCGAAATTAGCGAAAATTGGCATATTGGGATTGTTCAATGCTCGTCTATTGCAAGCTAGAGCAATCGTATTTTGGTAGACATTTTAATTTATCCGAAAGACAAGAAAAACTAAAATTAAACAAAAAAAAAAAAGAAACTTTTAAAAACACGGGTTTGTTTTTTGAAATACCAAGAAAGATTTTCATAAAATTTAGACACACAACATAATCTAATAATATATTATTAACTATAAGTATACAACTTCAAAATTCGAGGTATTTAAGTTATAAATGTAGAAATTACTTTCTAAAAAACCATAATATTATCAGACTTGTTTCAGTTTCCACTTTCGATATGATATGACGAAAGTGATTTTCACTTAAATGTGTCCATTTTCAAGAGTTTATATTAGCTGAAATTAATCTGTAAGCCTAGTTAATATTGTTTAGTTTTTAAATACATATATCTTTTCCACATTTTTTCAGAGATTTGCACGGAATTTAAATATGAGCACTGCCAAAGATCGTTCGTTCATTCCCGCCACCGAAATTGAGCAAAATCTATCCGAACATGGATGAAAAATTTGAGTCCTCTACATATTTTTAGCTGGAGCTGTCAAATTATATAAAATTATAAAAATATCAATAATGTTTTGATAACCGACTGAGAGGAGAGCATACCGCAGTCGGTAACATTTGGCTGAAACGCTTAATAAGAACTACAAAGGTTCTACTTAAAAACTGAATGAGTATATCGCAGCCGGGAACATTCGAGTGCAATGTTCCAACTTGTTTTTTTTTTTTGTTGACTGGCAAATCTCAAATGGAGTCACATTTTCAATGGTGGGGTTCTTTGTCAACAAGGAGTTTTATAGAGGAAAGGGCTGGAACAGAGGGGAGGTGAAAAACTGGCATAGCCGGAAGTTGAAGTGCTGTTGGGAATTGCAAAATTTGTTGCCTGCCATTGTCATTTTTGCACGACGGCGGCAGCGGCGGCGCATTCGTGCGTTTTATTCCCAGCCAAACTGTAAATTCAAAGCCAACGGCGCAAAATCGAACAAACAACAACAAAAACAGAAAAATGGCTACTATAACAACAGTAGCAGCAGCAGCAGCAGCAGCAGTGACAGCAGCATCGACAGCGGCAGCAGCAGCGGCAGCGGCAACCCGTTAGCTCTTTTTCTGCCTTCCATTGAAATTCGCTGCAATTGTCAGTTTTTCGCATGCAGCGGCAAATCCCCGAGCGTAAAAGCGAAAACCGAAAACAACAGAACATCAAAATTATGTTTTGGGCCCTGCTTGGCTCTTAAATTCTGACCGAAATACCAACAAATATTTAAACATCGATTTGTTTTCCCACACTTGTTCAACTTATTCATTTGATATACCCTGTATCTGAAAGATTCAAAAAAAGCGACATTCAATAGCCAAATTTTAAATATAGAAATATTTTTTTTTTTCATAAACCTAAACAATTTGTATGGCAAACAAACAAAAGGAAAATTTTCGTTGAAAAAATGAAAAGAAAAGTTATCCGCGGCACGTCAAATACTACCTTGGCAGAAAAGTTTTACATATAAAAAATTAATTTTAATTAAAATTAATTTAATTTTAACTTAATTTTTTACATAAAAACTCATTTTGTAACAAGTTGTTCCTATGACAGCTATAAGATATAGTGGTCTGATTTTGATGAAATTTTGTCAACATGTGTGAAACATACTTTAACTTAGATATAGTAAGTTTGGTTTACGAAAACTTATTTCCCAACCGATTGTTCCTAAGGCAACTAAAAGAAAACAACATTTTCGACCGATCGGTTCTATGGTAGCTATATGTTATAGTGCACCAATCCGGCCGATTCTGACATATGTACTCCGTGCAGCAATTAATAGCATATGTATGTATCAAGTTTTATCAAAATAGCTATAAGGAGAGTCTAGTTCACATAGAACAGTAAGACAGATGGAAATGCCAGTCAAGAATATATATACTTTATAGGTTCCGTGACCAAATTGTAATACCCTGTGCAAGAGTATAAAAAGAAAAGTAACAACAATAGTAAGCTTGAAGGCTATTTAAAACGCTTTAATGATTGTAGTTAAGTACAGGTCATCGCATAGTTGATCATTAGTTTATTACAACGGATAGTTGCTAATCCAAGACTGGTTCAATGATCCAGATCGGAGCAAACATTGAAGCAAATGTGCTTAAAACTCACACAATGTCCACTTAATGCTGCCCATTAATGGACTTTTAAGTGCAGCCAACAATGTTCATAGCATGTTTGACTTTATTGTTGAAAATGTTTCTTCGATTTTGTTCAGCTGTGCAAAGTCCTGGAGTGTACTGCTGGAGTCCTGGACAGTCCTGACACTGCCTCTGACTCTGCTCTCTTAAAGTGGGTGGTATGTGGTGGGTGGCAGAGCTTTGAGCTCATAATCCCCTGAGTGAATGCGGCAACACGTGCCAAACTTTCGTCGTCGTACGAATATATGTATATATATATATATATATATATATATATATATGTATATATATATATTTCTATTTCTGGCCAAAGGTAAATAAGGTGCCTGAAAAGTATTTATTAGTGTTAAATAGAAAAGTTGCAGAGCTGCTTAAGTTTAACCAATGGCTGGCCAAGCGAAAGCATTTTCCAAGCTAAGCATTTTCACAAGCTATTTTGTTAAGCAACACATTTTTTACTCTAAATTCATTTTTGTTCATTTCATATAAGATTTTCAAACTTAAAATTAAACTTGATATGCGCGTGGTATTCGAAATATACACCATTTGCTGACTTTAGTATTTATTATTAGTTTAAAATGCAAAATTCGAATTGCATAATCAGTTCCAAGAATGTGCAGAGTATCCATTTCTTGGTCGTATCATCATCACAGCTCGTTTTAATGAATATGCACAGCCACGAAATGTACCCCAATTGATGCCCTTGTCGAAGGTATTATCTTATCTTTATATGTACCAGTCAATTTGCTGTAAATTAAAGATTTTACTTATAAATGCGCTCTTAACTCAACATTGTCTTCTTTATATTCACAGCTTTTGTACCACCAAGCGCCAGTACGATCCGCGGCACAGTTAATGCCTTCAGAACTGTCATTATCTTTGTCAAAGGTCGAGAACTTGGCGCCAATGCGAAAATTGAGTGAATCCCCTGCAGTTACATTGGCCTTTCCCAATGTTTGTAGCGCATATGATTCTTGCTCGTCGGCAATCGCAAATTTCTCATGTCTCAAACGCTTCTTTACCATCAAAATCCTCCAGCAGAACCAGAAGTTCTTGACTTTTATCTGCAGTCAGGGCGTGTATTTTTTCCAAGCCCAAGAAAAACTCCCCATTGAGATCTCCAAATCCATTTTTGTAATCATTCCAGTTGCGGGAGAAGTTGACACTTCCGTCCATGCGCTGTAAAATGATCATCCAGTTTCCTCCTCGAGTTTTCGCATCGCAGGACACCTTAAAGGGACTTCGGCTATAACTAGGTACAACTATTTCGTAGATCCCACTTTGTTGAGAAGCAGCAGTCGCCTCAGCACAATTGCTTTTATTTATTTCAGTACAATCAGAACAGATTGTAAGCGTAAATAGTATTACAGTTACACAAATTATTTTCAGCAACATTTTTTAGGACCGAAATAAGTTAAACGTCGCTGAAGACTGAATCATTCGTCATTTGAATCGAACTTTTTATAACAGCGACAATCAAAAATATGGGAAATTTTAATCAGTTGAATACAACCGTATATAAAATCAAATAAATGTTCCCAAAAGAAGTTTAGAAAAAAGACTCAAACTCAGATTTTATACTGCTTATCTCATTTTAAAATCACTTCCCAAATGGTAAGAGATTTTGAATTTGAATACTCTTGTAGAAGGCATTATAACTTTGACACAGATGCTACTGCTTGCTGCAGGCAGTACATATGTCAGAATGTATAGGATTGGGTTACTATAACATATGGCAGCATTGGAAGGATCGGTCGAAAATGTTGTTTTTCAACATAACTCGACAAACTTAACAATTCTACATTTTCGAATTAATTTAAAATATTTACAAAATTGTTATCAAAATCGGATTACTATATCTTGTAGCTTAAAAATTAGTTTTAGTATGAGAATCTTTTTTATTTCCCAATCTAACTTAACCAAATGTAACTATTCTGGATTAAATTGATTAAAATCGGTCAACTATATCTTATAGCTGTCATAAGGAACGAACGATCGAAATTTATGTATTCATTTGAACAACTTTTCTGGAAGAGTATAAATCTTACTTGCTTCTTGTTATTGTTATTGTTATTTAATAAAGTCCAAAAACATACAAAATTAATAGAATACTTTCAAATATTGCGTTATGTGCAAACTGATAAATATTGAAAACTTAATGAAAACCAATGCCATACTGACGCATCGATTTTCCCATGTTAAAGTTCAGTAATAAGTTCTACGAATTATTTTGCGACCGTTATCAACTGAATGTTTCAAAGAACTGGGTTGGGCATTTCAAGAATGTGTATTATGATGTATGTATATATAAATATGTTATTATAACAATTCAAGTTGCAATGTAGACTGCGTTGATTAAAATAATGAATAAATATGTTTGCGTGTAGGAATATGCAATTTAAGTATATAATCAAATTGGACCAGTTGATGAATCACTTTCTTGGTCTTATCATCATAACAGCTCGTTTAAGTGAATATTCATGTCCTCGAAATGTTTGCCAATTGATGCCCTTGCCAAAGGTATTATCTTTATATTTGCCAGCCAAGTTGCTGTAAGAATTTCTAGTTAGAAATATATTATTCAAATACTCCAATATTCACCCCTTCATACCTCAGATGACATGCCGCATACCACCAGGCGCCAGTAAACTCAAAAGCACAGTTCTTTCCATAAACATCATTATCGTTGTCAAATGTCGAGAACTTTTGTCCATGTTGACTTGTGAGTGAATCCCCTGCAGTTCCATTGGCCTTCCCCAATGTTTGTAGCGCATATAATTCTTGCCCGTCGGCAATTGCGAATTTCTCATATGTCTCAAACGCTTCTTTACCATCAAAATCCTCCAGCAGAACCAGAAGTTCTTGACTTTTATCTGCAGTCAGGGCGTGGATTTTCTCCAAGCCCAAGAAAAACTCTCCATCGAGATCTCCAAATCCATTTTTGTAAACATTCCAGTTGCGGAAGAAGTTTACACTTCCGTCCATCCGCTGTAAAATGATCGTCCAGCTTCCTCCTCGAGTCTCCGCATCGCAGGACACCTTAAATGGACTTTTGCTAAGACTTGGTAGAACTATCTCGTAGATCCCACTTTGTTGAGAATCAGCAGTCGCCTCAGCACAGTTGCTTCCGTATGATTTAATAGATCTATCCATGTGGAACTGATCTAGTTTCTTGGTTATATTATAGAGCATATATCCCTGTCTTTCTTGCTCCGTTCTAGTTAATATTTGAGTTAGGATTTGGTGCACATTTACGTTTTTAAAACACACTCACCTCATTTTGTTCAACTGAGATTTTATTGAAAAGTATGCATTGGACTCGTCAATTTCAATCATTTCAGTACAATTTGTTAAAATCGTACATGCATATATTATAAGGATTTTAAAAATTACTTTTAGCAACATTTTTAAGACCGGAATTAGCTGAATGTCGTGAGAGACTGAGCTAATCGACATTTGCCTCGAACTTAAAATTATAAAAATGAATTATAAACTGGATTAACAGCATTACTCTCGCTTTACGCGACATACAAAAAAAAAAATTAGTTCAGCTAACGCAACATTCATTGGAAATCTTAAGTTAAAGTTGGTTTTAAATTTTCTAAAAATAACCCTTTTTTAAAAAAGAAATCAAAGTTATGTTTGGCTTCCCAAAGATAAGCAGATAAGCTTTGCATATAAAAACTTAATTTTCTAAAGATTGATAATATGACAGTTGTATAATATAGAAATCAAATTTTGATTTAAAACGTGCTTAAACTTAGATAAAGTGAAATTAGCTGAGTTATTTTAAAAACAAACAAAAGTTTTTCATACAAAAACTTTATTAGTTTTCGAAACAGCCTCGGTTTTTGCAACTGTTCCGATTTTAATGAGTTGCGTTTAGCGAGAACATACTGTAAGTCTAAGAAATGTTTTGAATACAATAAACAAGCTTCAATTGTATACTTATCTCACTTACAAAAGCACACCACAAAAATTAAACTTGAGCAATTGAGAGAAAACAAAAGATAAAAGCGCCGCAGAGTGGGGTAAACTACCACAATTTCGCGACATAATACAGAAAAGCACAAAACCAGAAAAGAAAGTAAAATTATAGCACATTTTTCCAGATATCTCAATCAACTATGCTGGTCAAAATATAAGATTTATTTCAAATGATTTTTTTAAATTAAAAATCACAAAAAATAATCCAATTCGTTTTACATTTCATGGCATAATTATTATAAAAATAAAACCAAAAAGCAGAAGGCGTATTACTTTCTTGGTCGTATCATCATCACAGCTCGTTTCAGTGAATATTGATGACCTCGAAATGCTTTCCAATTGATGCCCTTCCCATGGGTGTTATCTTTATATTTACCAGTCAACTGGCTGCATAAGATTAAAGTTATAATTAAGTTGTTGAAATAAGAATGCTTCATCTGTTCTTACCTATTATGACATGATCCATACCACCAGCCTGCACTGTATTCTGCACCACAGTTTTTCTCAGAAGAATCGTTATCTTTATCAAATGTCGAGAACTTAGAGCCATGATGATATGTAAGTGAATCCCCTGCAGTTCCATTGGCCTTTCCCAATGTTTGTAGCGCATATGATTCTTGTTCGTCGGCAATCGCAAATTTCTCATATGTCTCAAATACTTCTTTACCTTCAAAATCCTCCAGCAGAACCAGAAGTTCTTGACTTTTATCTGCAGTCAGGGCGTGGATTTTCTCCAAGCCCAAGAAAAACTCTCCATCGAGATCTCCAAATCCATTTTTGTAAACATTCCAGTTGCGGAAGAAGTTTACACTTCCGTCCATCCGCTGTAAAATGATCGTCCAGTTTCCTCCTCGAGTCTCCGCATCGCAGGACACCTTAAATGGACTTTTGCTATAACTGGGAAGAAGTATCTCGTAGATGCCACTTTGTTGAGAATCAGCAGTCGCCTCAGCACAGTTGCTTCCGTATGATTTAACAGATCTATCCATGTTGAGCTGATCTAGTTTCGTCATTATATTAATGAGCTTCTCATCCTGTCGATTTTGCGCGTCCCTGAGTTACTTTAGTTAAGATTTGGTTCGCATTCAAATTCCAAAAACACACTCACCTCATTTCGTCCAACTGAGATTTTATTGCAAGAACTGCATTGGACTCGTTAAATTCAAACATTTCAATACAATTTGTTAAAATCGTACATGCAAATATTAAAAAAGTTACACAAATTATTTTCAGCGACATTTTTGCGAACATAATTAGATGAACGTTTCGAAAAAACTGAGCTCATTGTCATTCGACTTGAAGTTTTTATAGCAAAACTGTATTGAAATTTACATTACAATTTCCAACAGAATGTGTATAGTATATACAAAGTATTGATAACATTATACAATAAGACAAGCTCAAACTAAAACTATACTTTTAACACTCTAAAAACCACAGCACAAAAACCACAAAAGCAAATGCTTGATATGTATAATCAAAATTTCAAAACAAACTCAATTTTTGAAATGTTTGCATTTATAGTTTCAGTCAATTGAAAGTATTCTTACTTTCTTGATGTTATTTTATCAAGAAATTAATTTTTTGAAAATGTTAGGATCTAACTTTGAAAATATTAAGTATTTCAAGTCAATTAGAGGCACAATATAAATATAAACAATATAAATCGGTGCTGTTTTGTGAAAGTTATGAGAATAAGATATCGAGGAAGGAGGATTTTCTATGTCGGAGAATTTTCAACAAAGAAGAATTTTCTGTGAAGTAAAATGTTGATATTTTTTTACCATTATGTTTTTGTGTCAAATATTAAGAAACCTTGCTCAAGGTAACTTTCGAAAGACTGCTTGTCCCCAATCGGTGTGACCTATTATTGAGTCTTAGTCTCTGCTTTCCACCCCCCCCCCCCCCCCCCCTTTTAGAAGGTCATGGAGGTGTTTTCAATTGAGTATAAGGACTGGTCTCATATGGAGGCTCTTAAGTGGTTTCCTCTACACATAAATACATTCATATACCCAATGGAAAATTGAAAAACCGCCAAGTAAATGCGTCTCAGCTGGCATAAATTTGGTCTGGCTTGGACGGGGACAGGGACAGGGACTTGAGCTGGAAAATGAAGTTTATGAGAATGTCCTTAGCATATGGCATGGTCATGAAGGTTTTTGGGGTTCTTCGCCTTTGCCAAAAAAGATATTTAAAATCAAATTTGTTTAATTTACATGCATAAACGCGTCAAATTTGTTTGGGAAATGTGCAACCGGCTGTAGCAATAACCAGAGAGAGGAGCAGGGGATGGTGGAATTTCTAGTCCTTGCCTGACCTCGTGTGTGTGTGTATGTGTGTGTATGTGTGTGTGTGTGTGTGGGTTGTGCGCTCAAAGGCAACAACTGTTTCCGTTAATATAAAATGCAAATTTCAAGCATTTTTAGCAGCGCCCAAAAATTGGTCAGAAACCTGATTTCCCCTACCCCTAACCCCCGCCTACCACCATCCACCCCTACACGAGCCATGTCCCTTGCCCTGCGGTCACTTTGGTTATGCGCCGCAACAGAAACAACAACACAAGATATGAGTTTGTAATAACCGAATCGGTTGGGGATAGTTGGGGTTCGCTTTTTGGGGCTTGGTCAAATGCAATGAGTAGTAAAATGTTGTTTGAAATTATGGTTCAAAACGCCGGATGTTGTTCATATCCCTTTTGTAAACGCACGGAAATATATATACATGCATACATACAGTAAAGTACGTACGTATACGTATGTATGTATGTTTGTTTGCAAAATGGATATGCTGTTGGAAAAACAATTTCATGTTGTTTTGATTCTCAAACAACATATGTGCGTAAACATATGCCAAAAACAGAAACACACCAACTAACAAGATTCAAAAGCTTGTCAAAGATTTAATACTCTTGCAGAAAGCCTTAATTAAAATAACGTCCTAAACAAAAAACGTTTTTTAAGTTCAACTTTATATTTGATTACATTTGTAAGTTAGAGTTAAACGACTTTGACTAAATTTGACTTAATTAACTACATTGCTATAAATTTCGCATATATAATATAATTTATTTTCCACCGATTGTTCCTACGACAGCTATATGCTCGCCCGATCTAGACAAAACTTGGTCAACATGTATGAAACGTAATAAAATTAAGTGCCAACGAGTTTGGTTGTAATGCATGCAGAAGCAAAAAAGTTTTTCATATAAAAATGTAATTTTCGACCGATTTTTCCTATGGCAGCTCTAAGTTAAAGGTTCTTGATTTTAATAAAATTTGGTCTGCATGTCAAGAACATTCTTAAAGCTAAGAATATGTTAGTTTTGCTAGATAACTTGAGAAACAATTAAGTTTTTCATACAAAAGCTTAATTTTCAAGCAATTGTTCCTTTTGTAGTTATAAGATATATAGTGATCCGAAAATGCTAAAACTGACAATTGGAAAGTTTAGTCGGGTTAGCTCTGTCATAGCTATGTGATATAGTGGTCCGATCCGGCCGATTCTAGCATATGTACTACCTGCAGAAAGAAGAAGCATCTGTGCCAAGTTTCATCACGATAGCTCTAAAATTGAGGGACTAGTTCGCATATAAACGGACGGACAGAAGGGCAGACGGACAGAAGTGCAGACGGATATGACTTTCTTTTTGAGACGTCTGCTTCACATTATACCCTCTGCAAGGGTATACAAATATATTTGATCAGTAAACTTGAATAATATAATAAATTTAGTGTGAGTTTTCAGTTGACAAAATCTGTCACAAGCTCAATACCCACGGATGACGTATATTGAGATGTTACTTTTCCTAACGAAATAGTTGAACCACATCCGTAAGTTCCTTTACATTTAACAAAAAAGAAAATGGTTATGACAGCTAGTATATATAGATACAATTTGTATTATTTCAAGTCTAATTATATTGAGGCAATTAAATTTTCATCATTTCATTATTTACATTTGCATTATTGCTACTGTAAACCCAAGTGTCCTTATCATTATCATTCATTTCGAATCAATATAGGACTCAAATATGAGTTTTCCAATAGATGCAACCAAATTCTTCTAACTAACTGTCTCAGCTACGCTTTTAACATACATTTTTATAAATTCTATAGACTCACTCTGATTTAAGTTCATCCACATTACAAGGAGCTGCTATCTTTAAAGCAGTTGCTGCCATTTCTATAGACAGCTTTCGGCTTAAGCAAGATGCACAAATTGCCTTAAGTCTTTCGAGATTGTATACGCCAGCAAGTCTGCAGCCACGGTCTCCAGACAATGTGTTTTTGTCCGATGTATATGAATTTTGGCATTTCGCTGATAACATCGTAATTGAAATCACTAATTGTGACAGAGTTCAGCAGGCTCTGCTGCAATGGATGCTTTAACAATGCTGCAAACATTAAATTTAGTTGGATAAATGTTACATTTTTATGGAGTATTTTTTTTTACCTGTTAGTATGCACTTATTTGCTGATAATTCATATCCATCGCCTGTTATTATTGCTTTTCGGTAAGTAAACTAGCAATATCTTCAAACAAATCGTTTTCGTGTGTTGGAACCTTTTATAAAAAATGTAAACTTCCAAGTATCTTGAAAGTCCCTTGAAGGAGCCCCCATTATAGCTATGTTTAAATACTCTGAGCGCCCATTGCGAAGCCCCAAACAAAGTTTGGCGCACTCATCATTGTTTGGAAACAGAGGAGTTGTTAAGTCACAAATCTGTTTCAATTCGTTTAGTTAAGTAAAATTGTTGATGATCCATGTAAGAAATTCGTGTGGCTGTATTTTAACATATTTTTTTTAATAAAGGAAAAGCATTGATTGGAGTAGTAAGAAGGCATGCTCACAATATTCAATCACGCTCCGGTTATCGCAATCGCAAATTGTTTGCGATTTACTTTTGATATCGCAAGAAAATGTGCTCTGGTAAACATTTGCACTTCAGACATGTTTGGCTTACGATATCTTAAAAAACAAAATAGTTTATAGTGGTCCGATCTGGCCGGCTATGACATATGTACTACCTGCAGAAAGAAGAAGCATCTGTGCGAAGTTTCAACGTGTTAGCTCTAAAAAAAACTGAGAGACTAGTTCGCCTAGAAACAGAAAGATAGGCGAAAAGACAAACGGACAGACAGGCAGACGGACATAGCTAGTTCGACTTGACTGGCAACTGTCAAAAGTGAAATTTTTCTTAAACGTTCTTCTTTTTTTTACTACCGACAAACATATGATACAGAACACTAAATTCACTTGCGATTGTAATGCGAACCCAACCAGTCGCTTAACAGAAATAATGAAAATCGATAGATATAAGGAAACAAAAGTTTCCAATGCGTTGTTTATTACTTTATTGTAGACGATAACAATCGGAGGCGATTAGCCATTTGTCAACATTTTCGGTTAGAAGAAATGTTTGCTGAAAATTTTCAAGTGCCTCATCAGCAAACTTCACTGTACCGCCGGTCATTACGTGATATGTACGCGCATTGCACATAGGTGCTTGCAACATGGGATGGGCGTCCATTGTGATCACACGATGCTGCGACGAGGGCAGCTCGTAAAAGAAGCGTTTAATTGAATCAATGCCGTTCATTCCAAGGCCATTCCAGCAGAAAGTAGTATTATTTGTGTACATTTGAGCCGAGTGCTGCAGTCACCATGAAATTCGAAGAAAAAAATTAATTAGAAAAATCACGTGGATTTTTCTTATGAATTTGCATGTGAAAGCTTACTTGACGCCGATTGTCCAAAATATCGTAATACACACGCACAAACTCATTGATTTCCTCCAATTCGATATTTAGTGGCTAATACAAATAATTTATATTTTATTTTACATATTTTTGAAATTTAAATTTTCTTATTTGGTACTCACGATGTTGGCCATCTTGCTGCTCGGCATGAAAAGAAGGAAGTTTCAACTACAATCGATAGACACTTCGATAAATTCGCTCAAATCAGCGTGACCGTATTTGGATAGAAAGAATTTACCACTTTCTTAAAAAAAAAACAAAATACTTATAAACTGTCAAGTGTTGCTCCATATTTCATTTGCATAATCCTAGAGTTTACTTTTGTATTGCTTGATCCTGATCGAGAATATATATATACTCCTTCAATGTGTTACACAATTTGCGACATAATTTAAATATCTTCGGAAAGGGTATAACAACACGGGCAACTAGACCTGCTAAAGCATTTGGGCAGTGTTTCCCTATTCGATTCGATTGACAGTTGTAATTTAAAGCTAGCTGCTAACAATTTACAGTTGCTAGTTGTCATTTCACAGATAGGAAAGAGAGAGGGATAGATTGTGGAGCGAGATAGAGATAGCGGCAGAGTTAATTCGTTTTTGTCACCCCACAACCCGGAGACGTTTGCCTTCGATTTGATGCCATATTTTTCCAGTCATTTATTTACATTTTGTTCCAATTTCGCTGCGCCCCCTGGCCCTTCGGGTGTGTCCTTGTTGTCCACTCGAGGGATTTATTTATTTAGTGCTTATCTTTCGAGGCGCATAAATGAATATCAAATCGAATCGAAACGAATCGCATAGCATCGCTTCGAATTTATTCGCATCGAATGACGAGCGAGCATTTTCCATGCGGTTAACACAACACAACAAGAGGAAGACAATTCTCGACCCTACTTCAATATATATGTATATGTGTGTGTGTGTTGTGGACAGTTGTACCGCCCACTTGACTCCGCCTTTTCTTTGTGCCCATTCAAAAGAGGATCTCACACTTGTGTCTGATGGCGACTCCATTTCTATCTCTGGTCTTTAACTCATTTTCAAATCCGATTAGCATCATTTAGTTTAGGCCACATACTGTGTGTGTGTGTGTGTATGTGTGTGTGTGTTGTTGGGTCTATTATATCCATTTGATTGATTTCCATTGAATAGAGAGAGAGAGTGGGAGTTAGCTCAAGTGGTTGTTCTATCAGTGACAAGGTCAACAAACTGACTTTGTGTACAGTTGTGCTCATTGGCATTTTATTGAAAGGTATTCAAATATCAACTTTAGATATTTAATCTTCAATTAATCTAAAACTTGACCCTACTTTGCATTGTACGCGTAGTTATTTACATTTAAGCATTATATGCTTTATTTCTCGTTCAGACCTTATTATCTTTAAATGATATTGTATTATAAGATAAGCTTAACATCCTGAATCCTTAAATGGCATATAACTTAACTTCGACATTTTCCATTCAACTTAACTAACTTTCAACATACAAACAATATCAGGGTTTTTCTGGCTTTCACTTTCGACAATATTTTGCGGAATTGAAATTTCCAAAATTTTCTTAATGTGCATTAAGTCTTATCTCAATGCAAGTTCATTTAATCATTGTTCAAATGAAAGTGAATTCAATCCACAAAATCTTAACAAAAGTGAAAATGGGCACATTTTAATATCGAATAACTTACAGAAAGTGAATGCCAGAACAGGCCTGTACAATCTTAAATCTATAGTCAACTTTGCAATCTACTTGTTTTTAAGACATTTTATGAAATAGTATAATAAAAAATTACTCATTTTGTTGCAACATTTATGTATATATTTATTTTGTTTGGATGGCAGAGAACCTAGCCTCAATTGTCCTTCTTCACTTTCAAAGCCCGAATCGAATTGCGACAGGCTAAACGTATGCCAGCCAAAACTTGTGCCTCTTTCACACCAAAGATTCTCATTATATGATCTTTAATATCCGCAACATAAAGCGGGTCAAGTTGTGCTTTGGTTTTCTTATTGTGGACCACAGCATAGGGTCCTACACGTCCTGTTAGAGTGTGTGTGGCCAGAGTATCCTGACCAAAGATCATATAGCACAAATCACGTGTGGCCTTCTTGCAGTTAGTCCAATCAATTCTTGAGTAATCATTTTTCGATAGTAGAGTGCCATTTGGTCCGATTTGTACTTTGTTGTTGATTATAGTACAGTTTTCATAAGTATTCAGTTTGGGTTCATTGATTGGCAACTGAATTTGATTCGGTTCCTGCTTGGTAAAACGTCTTACCAATAACTCCTCCAACCTTACCAGCTTGGCGTTCAATTCCCTTAGCATTTGATTAGGTTCTTTTGGGAAAAGTCGACGTGGTGTTTGAGTACTGGCATCCAGCTTCGGCATTATTGCGGAGTATCTGATAAGATACATAATACAAAGATTTTAAATGAATTTACAGCTAAATAAACAACATACCTTGTTTTTTTTTGTTCTTGAGGACCGCTCTTTTTTTGTCGAATGATAAATTTCTTATTGATGGCACTTGTTTTCAAACGTGACAATAAAACGATTATTAGCGATGTGTGCAATCGTTAAAATGCAACAGCTGCTATCGAATAATTACGAGACTAGCTTTTTGCTTTTAGGTTTTTTTTTTGCTATTAGCATAACAGAAGGCAGAAAAAGTTTTCAAAATAAGTTTGATGCCAGCCATATTATAGGCTATGCATTATAATAAGAATTTATATGGAAAACCAACTTAAATGTTTCGATTTATATAATCGAAAATGACAAAACGCCAACGTGAAAAAGCGAGTTGACTCAGCAGCTGTTGTATCAATATATCGAAAAATCGAACAGGTGTTTTGTGTGAATAAGAAACTTAAAAAGATACTTGAAAATAACTTTGAAGTAATATATCAAAAATGAACACTAAACAGTATATATAAAATGTTCATAGTCGAGATTAATCGAAATTTTTAGAAAAAGATAGAATGGTATGCTGCCATTTTTGAATCAGATTTGGATTCTCAAGTTAAATGAATTTTAATTTAAAATCTAACAAAGTATTAAGTAAGATAAAAATCAATTGTTTGTCTATTTCAATTTTGACGTTTACTTTTCAATTCACATTCGAATGATGTGGATTCAGAAACGTAAGCACTTCTGATAGTCTTAAATGTATAAGACAGTGTGTAGAAAATGAAAACTTAAAGGCGAAATATGTTTTGAAAACCAACGGAATAAATTCTATAATATCTTAAAACTAATTTGACGTACTAAGTAATTCAAATAAGAACGATATCATTCATATTAATTTGTAGCATCAAAATTGAAGGATGCCTAATTCGATTGTTGTTAGAATTGAACTAACAATAAGTAAGGGACTACCCTTCATACCCTTGACAGCACTAACGATAGTTACATCGATAATTTGTTATCGCTATTGTAGTTGATAGCATTAAAGCTGTACTTTTCATAGGAAACTTCGATAGTTGCTAAATGCGTATTTGCAAGCAGATGACAGTGAGAGAGAAAGAAGAGTGAGAGAGCATTGCAATTAGAGACGTTTCCACAACATTAAGAAAACATCTGTGTGTTGGCTTTTAATGCTTTACAGATGCTAATAGCAACTAACAGCTAATTAACAGAAACAGATACCAGGACACGACACTTGCAGGACCAACTGAAAGGGGGCTACAAATTGAACCGCACTATTTCGCAGCAGCTGGCCAAATACTTTATTTTTGCCTCTCCTCATACCCATGTCTCTCTTTCTCTTTCTAGAACAAGTTCCAGATTGCATCTTTATCTCGGTACGTAAGCATCGTACATATTCTTAAAGGCAATAAAAGTTTCTGCGCAATAAATCTGCAAGTTTCTAGACCGAGACTATGCAAGGAATACTGCAAAAGGATAAGAGAGCGAGATAGTGACAGAGACAGCGAGGGAGAGGGAGATGGAGAGAAAACATCTGCAGTTCGCACAAATTGCCAAAAAAAAGAGTTGAGCACAAAACAGGTGGCTTTCCATGCGAACTGTGAACCATTTAATGTCCTGCCGGTTCACTGATTCACTTGGCCTCCATTTTGGTACAGAACTCGAATCACTGCTGCCAATTATTGATTAACAAAAAAAAATCTGGTAAAAACTCAAATTATTTAAAATATTTAAACAAAAATTCTATAAATTTAAACTTAATGTCCAGTCAATTTAACCAGTCTTTTGGAAGGAAACAATTAAATTCCCCGATGATAAGCTATTTTTGAAATGCAACTTTTCTTTATGTTTCCACAATTTTGAAATTATTGTAAAGTCTATAAAAATAAGTCAAAGTAAGTCATGTTTATATTCAAAACGCAAATCTGCGGTATAAAATTCTCTTAATTAAAAGTTCTCGTAAGTCTATAAAGTAATATATGTTTATATATACGTAAAAGCTAACACTTGAACAAGTGAATCTTACATCAATCCTAATCTGCGGAATAGAAACTCTATATATTTGAGTTTTATACTTTAATATATAATGTATTACTTAGCTTTGACTTATGTAATCTATGGATTAACCATAATATCAAAAGGAGACAATATTTTTGAATTTATTAGCTAACCTCATAATCGAATACGATATTGTCCTTGTAAAATCAAGAAAAAAATACAGTAAATAATATAAAATATTCATAATTTCTGTTCTGAAAACATTCTCAGCAAAAGAAAGTTATTGCATATCATAAAATTATCATGAAGTTTATAAAAAACGTTAAAATAATACAAATTATTGTTAAAGATAAACTTAAAAAAAAGACAGTTCTGACGTGAAAATAGCTAAAAAAGGCAACGCTGGTTTGGACAGGCATTGAGTTAACTTAAAGTTTGGCTGCCTCCTGGCTGCCTATCAACACCAATTTTGATATTTGCGTTGATAAAAATTAATGCAACCCTGGCTCCGAACTCACTTTCCACTATTTCTACTATACCCCCCCCTTCCCGCCCCCCTCTGCGTCCCCCGCCATGCAAACCCACCATCAGAATTTCCGCCTTCTGGTCGGCTCTGACGGAAAGTGTTGACGCATACAAATTGTGCATTAGTGAAAAACTCGCAGCTTTCGGGGCATTTAGTTGCAAATGCGTCACCAGGAGCAGGTCCTGGCGCCGGCTGCGGGTGCTGCCGCTGCTGCTCTGCTGCTGCTCTGCTGCTGCTCCTGGTGGTAGTCCTAGTGCTAGTGACGCCTCCGTTTCGCGACAACCAGTGGCGAAAATCTGCAAGCATCCGCATGGCATTTGCATAAATGCAATTTAAAATCTGAATTATTCATGAGCGCCGCCATTTGGCCATTTGTCTGAATGACCACTTGTGGCATTCGCCTGCACCCTGCAACACTCCTACCTCTGACACCCTGCACCCTGCAGCACACCCACCATCACACACACATTGGCCACAACGTTTGAAAATGGACACAGTCCTGCTGCCAGTTCCCAATTCCTGCTCCATCTCCTCCTACTCTTTACAGCTGATATACGAATAGTCACTGCTTTTATACCCTGTACCCATACAAATTTCTTATGCGCGGTACCAGCTCCTTCTCATTCTACTCCTTTCAGCTGTTTTTCTTTTTTATACCGTATATTCATAAAAGTTCAAAAACTTATACAGCGTATTATAAAGAACTCACAAGCTGTTCACTCTTTGGAAAGTGTATCAAAACAGTGGGACATTTTCAGGTTCTCACTTTCCGCAATATGATTTAGTTCACTTAAATTCGTTTCAACTCACATACTACATAGACTCTTTTCAATTTCTATGTTTTAAGAACAGCATTGTTTCCATTTTCAACAATAATTTGCGGCTTTAATTCAATTAAACTCTTTTGAATTCTTTTAAATTTCTTTATTTTAAGAACCTTTTTTTCTGATTTTCACTTTTAGCCAGATTATGCGGATTGAATTCATTTAAATTCATTTCAAATCACATTTTTGAGTACATTTTCTCTTTTTTACCAGATCAACAGATCAAAAGAATAAAACAAAAAACACTTTTTTTTTAATAACACTTGCTCCGAATTGCACTTTTGAATCAATTTCACTGAAATAAATGCGTTATACTTTTAGGACGGACAAAAAAGAGATACCACACAAATTTCTGTGAAACGCGAAACATGCAAGAATGGCGATAATTACATTTTGGAGCAACCCGGAGCTGATTGCTGATCATCCCACAGTCCAAAGAAAGCTGATTGCTTTACAATAGCTTCGTCTTATGCTAAAAGTGAGTACTAAGATCGGATTTTGGAAAATTCCGTCGTGAAAAAGGGTAAATTTAAAACTGATGTATGAATCTTTTTTGTTTATCAGCCGATCAGTTTCAAACTCATTTTTAATGATCTATGTATATGAAAATTTAACAATGATTGCATACAAATTTGCGGGCAAAATCGTTCCCTAGGGTTTAAAATGGGTGTTCAAGGTTGTATGTGCCAAAGTTTGTCATTACTAATTACTTAGATAAAGTTATTACAATTAGAACATAAGATTCGAAAAGCGTTAAATTAAACATAATTAACAATACAGGTTTGAAGACAAAAAAAAAAAAAGAGAAAGTTTCTAGTATGCATATACTAAAATGTGTACTGGGTATCTCTTAGTCATTCACTTTCAACTAAAACATTGTTTTTTTATTTTTTTTTTGTGGAACTGCATGTGCATGTGACAACTTAATGGTTTCCGTTATTTGAAAGCAAAAGCATCGAAAATTGCTGATGTCAAATTGTCGATAAGGATTAACTCTTCCGTTTGTGTACATTTTATATTAGCAGCTCCACATTTGATTTGGCTTTAAGCTCTGCTTTGCTCTGCTTCTGACTGACCTCCCCATTCAGTTCCAATGCCAATACCAATAGCAACCTCAATAACCCACACCATGTCATCTCTCATACACCATCAACAATCCTCCAACAGCCGAACCATGTTTATTTTTGATTTGAAAATTACTAAAGTCTGTGTATGTTCAATTTATTGAGCAAACATTTGCTGCAATGGGTTGCATATTCCGGTTGCTTTTTGAAAGAGTTTGATTATTTGCTTAACTTTCGACTGATGATTCACTTGGATGTGGCAATTGCATAAACCTACAACATATGCACATATGTAGACCTTAATAGCAATGGAGATGCAGCGAAAAAGAGAGAGGGAGTGGGGCAGAGAGAGAGAGAGAGGGGGACAGTGATTATTTAATAGAATCGAAGTGTTTCGGTTTATTAACTCAGGGTAAGAAATTCATTTTACAAACTGAACTGAATCTTCAAAATGAACGTTTAAATTTCAATCCAAAATTTTTTCAATTTTACGTTTTCATATGAAATGTTTTCAATCGCTATATCGGAATTAAGAACAGCTTACAAATGCAATTACGCATGTTTTGAACAAAACCAAAAATGGAAAAGGTCCTAATTATTATACTCTTTTTTTAATTTTTTGAAAAAAAAAAAAAAGAAAAAAGAGTATATTGGGTTTGTGAAATGTCCGTCCGTCTGTCCGTATAAACGCAGGTTTTTTCCACAATTTTAGAGCTAGAGCAACCAAACTTGGTATACATGTTGGTATCTACCATAGGCAGACAAAGTGTCAAGATCTAGTCGGGTGCATCCGATTGCAACGTTCTTACTTGTTTTTAGTCTTAAAATCGTTTCATTAAGTAAAGTTCATGCTCCAAGAAAAACGCTTTAAGCCTTTGAAAGAATTGCTTGTTTATTGCAAAAAAGGTATCTTGAAAAAGAAGTGAAAATAAACATTTCTACTCACCGTTAATAGTTTTCACTTGCAGCTACTTTTCAAGCATATTTAATTTCGAACATTTCACTATAATATACTTATTCAATCAATAAATTGATAAATTGAAATCTGCAAAATTGAAAAATATAAATATAAAACTTTAATTTAATGTGTGGACTTATTAAAGCAACTTAATAGTACGGGTTTGTGATCAAGTACCAGACTAGAATCTGTTTAGACAATGCAATTTTTGCACGCTTTTCATTCATTTTCATCTTGCATCGTCTGAGCAAGCATCTTATCTTGCATGCAAGTTGCAGCAATAGCAATGTTTCATATGAATAATGTAATCAAAGTCAGATAAGTCAGGCAATAGATTCATATTTATACACTTCATTTAAAGTTAAAGTTGTTAACAGATTTTGTATGTTTGATAAATGTTTCTAAAGACTATTTAATATATAGGTAAATATATTTTGTTGGTAACAGGTTTTGGCAGCTTCTGTTTTTAGCTGGATTGAGCAATTGCAAGCAATGTGTATAATACAGAAGCTTGAGCCTTAGGCAGGGTCTCCCTCTTAATACCAAAATGACATTGAAATATTACAATTCATATATATGTACAATACATATATCGATTTTTCAAGGCATACATATACATACATATGTACTTGTATATATGTATATGTGTGTATGTATGAGCAGCCCTCTGTGCGGGGTAAAGTCAAATGTCTGTGAATGTTTTTGTCACAAATGACTTGCCGTTTTAATTGATTGCTGGCAATAAACCGAAAGGGCGTCCATTGTGAATGTGTGTGTGTGTGTGTGTGTGTGTGTGTGTGTGTGGGTGTGTGTGGGTGTGTATGAGTCTTACAGTACCCGCAGCTGTCACACAAAGTTTAAATGTAAAAACGTCAACGTCATATGCGTGTATGGGCCAAAGAAGGGGGGAAGTAGAAGAACCTTTTCCAGTTTTTCCGCGCTTTGTGGAAAATGTTCTTGTTTTATTCTTAGAATTTGCGACAATTTCAACTTTTATTTGCACAACATTGCAGATGGTTTTGGTGTATGGTTGGGAGGGTTTTGCTATAGTAGGCAGGGTTGGTGGAAATTTCCATTTTAGCCCTCCCGTTGACGCATAAAATTTCCCAATTACATTTATGATTTCTTGCTATTGTTTTCTTTCTTTTTTTTCCTTCTTTTTTTTGGCTATGATTTGATTGTTGTGTGCATGTGTGTGTGTATATGTTTTTATTTTTATGCCATTTTTATTGCATTATTTTCAGAGTGTGCAGATTTCTTTTATTTCGAGACAGACAACAGTTATGATAACTTTGTCGGGAAATGTGTAACGCATTGATAAAGGCATTTGCGAAATTCATTCACAATATTTACTTATACAAGCAGGTATGATCTGGCTTTGCCCGGACCAAGCATTCTGTTGTGTTTAACTTTTAAACAAAGTTTAAAGTTAATTTGATTAAAAGAAAAAGATCGCTTTATTTGAGTTTGACGAAAGTTTTTCATTGTGAAAATGTATAAGATTATTGTTCACATTAAGTGCTGTACTGAATTCCACTTGCGAATCAATTTCATTAAATTTTGCAAAGCATTGTTTCAAGCGAAAACTTCGTAGTTTTATATTCATTCTTTTCGAAATAGATTTTTAAAAAATAACAAATAATGTTAAGCACAAATTTTTCAAAATTAACATAAAACAAAATGTTTGCAATAGTTTTTCATGGTGAAAATTTTCCGCTCACTCAAATTGAATAAAAATCTTCGCAAGAGTGTTTTAAGTTCGGTCAAATCGTTTCGAGTTTTTCGCCATGTGTTTATGCGAGCTTTGGTTTTTGGCCCTTGTTGATGGAAATCGGAAACGGATGGAATGAAAATGAAAATGTAGCCATTTGGAGTATTGCTCGGAACGTGACTGAAACGCAATTTGGCAAGCTTAGTTTAATTTGCCTATATTAAGTGGCTTCAATGGTCGTAAGAAATGTGTGTTCCCTTCAAATGCGAGACATTGTGTACACACATTTCAATATCGCTCATACGCCTTGTTTGATTTTTAGCAAGGAGCAGCAGCCAGAACCAACAACAACAACAACAAAAAATAAGGACGATTGACATGAGGCCATGTCAAGGAATTTGTTCGACTATTTGTCCCATTGCCCGTTGTGCTCGCCCTGTGTTAATCCTTTTAATGGACTATTAAGCGTTTTTTATGGCCAGGACACAGGCCGTTCTAGGAGATGCTTCAGCTACACATCCTGCTGCTGCACCGCCCGCTGTTGCTGCTGCTCCTGCTTTATGGTCTCCTTCATTCTCTATGGACTATGGGCCTCTGTGCGAGTTGAGTTTACGATAATCTCATCATTTGATGTTGCAGCACGTTTCAGCGCTCATTTTATGCGCTCTCGCATATTTGCATTGTATTTGTACGTCTTTGTGTCTGTATGTGTGTGTGTGTGTGTGTGTGTGTGTCTCTGTGTGTGTCTGTGAAAGATAGATGTATGTGTCTATGGCTACACTGCTAACAAAATTAGTTTCAGTTTCACACCTTACATAATTGATATTTAGATCTGTTTTGAATTTCACTTCCGAATTAATGTTACAGAATTATGTAAATTATGTATTTAAGATCGCCTCAGCTGGCAGAAACAACAGTTTGACAGGCACAGCACAAGTTAAGTGCACTGCTTGCTTGTGTTGCCGCTGAACTGCTTGAAATGCAAGTTGGGAGCAGGGAGTCTCGTGGTCGGGCATACTCGACTAGAGCATGCTTGCTTGCTTTTTTTTTTATCAATTTAAGTCAAATTTGATCAAGATTGTTGAATTACGTTATTCTTCAATTTCAAATGTTTAATATTTTATCCACTATCTATCACTTTCATTGGTTTTGATGCTCGACATATCTTATGTTTCACAGCTTTTCTAGCTAGAATGTGTTGGAAGGACTTCTTCTCGAGATTGTAGACACGTCAGCCAGTAATTTCACTTTAAGAGACCAAAAAGTAAACATACCAAACTCTTTTTCATTGATGCACTGAGAGAACTCTATGCTGAACTTGTGCATTTAAGGCATCATTTATGCACAAATAATGTTTGAAATCGAACCTATCGTAACCAGCCATGATTTTCGAACTTAGGAGAAATATATGCATAAAATAATCATAATTTAAGCATAATTAAACAAAAAATGTACATAAAAATGTAAAAACTATGCAAAATAAGCATACATTTTTCATAAAAATGTAAAAATTATACTCTATTAATAAGATATTCTGCATAAATATGCCAAAATTATGCATTATTAATCATCAATTGTGAATACAAATCTAAAATAATGCTTAAGGCGTCAGAACTGTTTGGGAATTATAACAAAAATTTGAAAGAAGAAATGATTAATTGTTTAAGACCTGTTGCTTTGGACCAGCCAAACAGTCTTGGCTTACGTTTACTTAGTTTCAGTTTGTGTTCTAACAATTTTTTGCCTAGCTTGCTTCTGTTTTCAATTGATTACTTTAAACATTATTTTTTGTCGTGTAGCTTGTGTAGCGAGTTTTCAGTTGTGAGTTTTTGCCGACTGTGTTTGGCATTTTGAAAATTTGTCAACTGACGCTTGTAATGAATTGATTTTCACAGCAGGCCAACGCAAATTTTCTCAGCACTTTTTCTTTGAAATTGATATGCCCAAATGGGTGTGTCTCTGGGGGCGTGTGTGTGAGTGTGTTGTCTGTATGCATGTGTGGGTGTGTGTTGCTTTGATTGACATGTGAATAGGAAAAGCCGCAGCCACTTTCAGTTAGCCGGCCAATTAGAAGCGCTTTTTGCCTTTGTGTCAGGCTAACAAAGCCCAAACACAAAGCCAACACCAACACTAAACCCAACTCGAAACTCTCCGCTCCGCTCCTCTCCTCTGCCTGCCACGCCCTTTTCCCTCTGGGGCGACTTGGACTTGGACATGGTCTACTTTGGACAAGGATGTGGACGAGAACGTGGAGCGTGTCAGTCACGCAGTTTTTTAGACGGCCATCGTTAATGCCAACGACCACAGCACAGACAGTTGCCCCTCTGCTCCTCTCTCTCTCTCTCTCTCTATCACTCTGTCTCTATCTCGATTCTCTTCTGGCCTGTTTTGGTTCTTGGCACTGACGATTTTGTGTCTGGGCAGGGGGCGTGGCATGCGGTGTGACTTTGTTGCGTGATTACCTTAATTGATGGGCATTTCCGTTGAACAAATGAAGCCACTCAATTAACACCTTTCACCTGGCTAAAAGTCGCACGTCCGTTGAAAGCAACAACTACAACAATTCAAATTCTCACTCACACATATACAACTGAATTTACGTGTATTTATCTACATTTTTGTCTCATTTGGTTGTTTAAGCATATGAATGCAAGAAAAGCTGTCTCCAACAAAAGTTGTCGATTTCTCAGACAACTCAAATTGCTTGCAACTCTTTTTGAAAGCTTGTCTATTGACAAAAAAGAAAATTTAAGCTCGGTTTTTACAAAAAAACACTATCTAGATATCCAAACATACCAAAATCAGTCATGAAATACGACAAAAAAGACATTCCGCTTTGAAATTGGTCGAACTTGAAAAAGTTTTGGAAGCTACAAATTTTGGAAAATCTTTGAGCAAAAAATTAACTACCTCAGAAAAAGTCAGATATAGTTTCGTATACTATTTTGTTATCTACAATTGATTTAAAGTGAAATGGCTCGATTTTATTTTTTTTAACATTTTTTTTTCTTCAAAAATTTATAAGGGTAAATTTTGAAAAAAAAAAAAAAATTTTTAAATTAATAAAATTTAAATGCCAAATCAATATTAAAGTTAAAATATAACCAAAAACACATTCCTCATAGAAATCGGTCTAGTTTTGACAAAGTTGTGGTAGTCCTGTTTTGAAAAATTCAACCTTCCAGGATATCAATTTTAATCAAGAACGGACTACGCAGGATCATGAACATCATCAAGTCGAACTAGGATTTACGCACTCGCAATTTTCTCAACAATTTATTGTTGTTTTTTAAAAGACGTTTTTAGGATATTTTTTGCAGTTTCGGAGCATTCATAGGAAACGTTTTAATCAATCCTTTCTCGCAAGGAATATATGTATAACTAAACAGAAGAACGCAAAGTTAGACTTTGTTTTGGCATATTCAATAAAAGATAGCAAATTGCTTTGTTCCAATATTTAAAGTTGCGTCTTTCTCTTTCGCACTATCTGCCTCTATCTCACTTTTGCTTACACACACACTCGCAATTTGGTCTTTTGTCGTAAACTTAAGCGCACTTTGGCAAATTGGTTAATAACACAAAGAACAAAGAAAAACCGAAATACCTTTTAACGAGAAACCAAAACATGAAACAAAACTTTTCACTTTTTACAAAGTGTTTTTTTTTTTTTCATTTTGCGTTTGCCTTTTTTGCCTGATGTTAACAAAATTATAAAACTTGGTCGATTTTTCTGTGTTCCCCTCTACCCCAGCTCCCTTTTCAACCTTGCAACCAGCGTCGTCACTTCAGGTGTAAAAAAGTTGTTGCATGAACTTTTGCATCCTCCACGCCCCGAACGGCGCTGCGTCGCCTCTGCAGTCGCCTCTGCTGCGGGCTGCTCTGCCGTAGTCAAGTGTTGCGTTAAATTTTTCAATTAAAAAAATGTTGCAAGCAAAGGTTGCAGCATATTAGCCTCAATAAATGCTGTAAGCTGAGCAAATTGCAGCAAATTAGTCAAAATGAACTAAAAAGCAAATGCCAAAAAAAAACAAATAAAAAAAGAAGAAGAAACAGCAGCCTACAAACAGATTACGAAAAGCCAATAAGCATAGAAGAAGAGAGTCGTTGTGGCCAACGTTGTACTACCAAGCAAAAGTCGTAATCACAACAGAGTGAAATTGTTTTGGACGGCAGCCAGGAAGCAGTCGAAAGGATGAAGTCAGTATATATATATATACGTATATATAAATATATATATATACATACTCTGAGATAATTTCCTGTCATTATTTTGTGGTCTTCCGCAGTCGAACGTAAAAATTGGCGACTCAAAGGTTTATTTCCCAGCAAAAGCCGTACGGACAGATGGTCAGACAGACGGACAGACAGACAAACAGCTGGCACAGATTGCAAATCTGGACAGTATGAAGAGGTTGCTAGGATTGCAGCAGGAACAGGAGCAGGAGGAGCAGCAAGTTTGTCAGTTGGTCAGGCAGTCGAAAAATTGACTGCATTGCCCACGGGTCAACAAATAAATTGGCTGCAACGACAGACAGACAAACGGACAGACAAACAGACAAACAGACAGATAGACAGACAGACAGACACGACGGCTGTTCGGTCTTTCTGTCTTTCGGTCGGCCCAATGTTGATTTTGAGGTCATCGCTGATATTGCGGATGTGAATCCTTTTTGATTGCATTTGGCCCCAAACTGTAAAATTGCACTGCCAACTGCCAATTGGCAATTGCCAGTTGACCAGTTGCAACTGTCGCTGACCGTTGGCCATTGGTCAGGCACATCAGACATCAGGATAGATATATATATATATACAAATATATATATATACGTACGTATCGGGACATATCCGACAAATGGACAGCTGTTGGGCCGGACAAAGACAGCAACGACTACGGCGTATTAATTGTGGTTTTGACTGTCGAAAATTGGTATTTTAAGTGCGGCTTGGTGTCCTTTCCACTGCAGTTAAACCATATAAAAGTCTCGAGCATCAAATATTTATTACAAATGCCCACACACAGCCAGACAAACCGTTGGACAGACAGATAGACAGACAGACAGATAGGACAGTTGGACAGACAGAATAGTTGGACAGTTGAGCTGAGGTGAGTAATGCACACCTGCAGAATATCAAATAAAAATGCGCATTTCAATTTGTTTAAATGTTAAGGAGAATGATTGGTCATTTAATACCCTGTAGTTGCGCAGCCAGACTGTCGATAGTTTCAATTGTTTATACTATCGATTCTATCGATGACTTTCAAATACTTTTTAGTAAAATTCAAGACTATCAATTGAGGCAGCAATCGTTGTACTCAATAGTCGATAGCAGGCACTATCGATACTATCGATGTCTTTAAATATATACAAAATTAATCGATTACTTTAAATAACTTTCTTAAAACCTGTTTAATAGCCTGTATTAGCGATAGTTGAGTCAATTGATGAATTCGATAGTTGATACATCAATACTATACATCGATACTTTATTTTAGCTCCTGATAAGCGATAGTCTCGATAGTTGATACATCGGTTCAATGCATCGATATTTTATTTTAAAATATTCATAGTTAAGAATACTTTCGTTAAAATTTCAAAATTATCGATAGTTTTTTAAATTTTCCTGAACTAAGGTTCATTTTTGATTTTTGAAATATACAAAGCAAAATCATACTTAAACTTAAAGTTTTTCCTTAAATAATAAAATTTATTCAATACTTAAATCATGCCGTCCTGTTCCGAATTCCACTTTCGAATGAATTCCGCAAAAAAAGAAAAAACATGCTTTCGGGAGGATCTAAAAAGTTTATAAATAAGAAACCTAAGGATTGTTATTGTATTCTGCCCCAAAAAGTATTCCACTCACTTTTCTGTGAAATTGATTCAAAAGTGAATTTCGGAATAGGACTGAAAATTCATGGATAAATATAATCAAATAATCTTGAGTTAGAAACTATAGGTAGTAATAAAAACTTTCAGTTTAAACTAATAATATTTTATTTTCATCGACTATTTTAATAAATATTTCCAAAACAGTTACTGTTAGTCATCTTCAAGAGAAATTTATTGTTTCCTTATACGATTGATATCTAAACTCAAGTAATAAACTACTTCAATACTTTTGAAGTACATCAATCAATTTTATGAAATAAAATGAAAACCAAGCATAGGTTTTAAAATCCAAAACAGTTCAATTCGAAAGTGAAACTCGCAAGAGGCCTAATAGAAAAAGTGAAAGTAATTAAAATACAATAACTTATGTTGCGATTAATATACCCTTGATAAGCTATAAATAAACAGTTGCAATATACGAATATGTTTCAGTTTATGCCGGCGGAAATACTAACTCACAAATAGACAGACGAATGGCAGTTTGAGAAGGATGGGTAGTGGGAGATGGGGAGGGGAATCGAAGGTTTCATCGTCGAATATTTCACGAATTGAGCTGTCATGCAAATGTGCCATTTTCTGTTTTTGAAGTTGACAGCGCCAAAATTGCTGCATATATCGCATGGCAAGGCACATAGATTTTGAGGGGAGGGTGATCGGATTTGGAGTGAGAGGTTAGGATACGTTATGGGGTTATGGGTATATTGAGAGATTGATTTGGTTTCAGCTTGCGCTTTCCCTAACGCTCTCATTGTTGTGCGAATGTTGCCGCAATTGTCAGTTCCATCAATCAAGGCCGAGACTGACAGTCACTTGAATGAGCCACAGATGAGTTGAGTTGAGTTGAGTTGAGTCTGATATGGGAAGTTTTCTACGTTTCTTCGTTTCTGCTGTCTATGGATTGGACAGCAAAAGAATTGAGCAAGTAAATTTGAACACTTAATACGCTAATAACTCAACTGGCCTACAAAACAACAAAAAACATGCCAAGCCTCCTGAAAGCATAAGAAATGGCAAAAGTTTTATTGAAAGTGCCACACAATTTGTTTGTATATTTAAATTATCATACAATTTTCCATTTTCCATATTCCCCTCAGAAAACTTTCGCTGAAAATGAGCTCTGGCCGCCTCTTACCTCCCTTCTCTCAGCTCCCTTCCCTTTCACATTATGAGCCACAATTTCTGGGTTGTCTTGCCAGAGTTTGACTTTTGGCCTTTTTTTTTTTGAGGGGGGGGGGGGGGGGGGGGAGCGGAGCCGCTTTCTTCGTTCCCTTTTTGGCATTTGAATTACATTTGTGTAATTTTGCGTAAAAGAAACTTTTTTATTTGCTAATTTTGTTAAATTAGAGCACAAAATGAAACAGAATTGTGAATGACTTTTGAAAATATACTTACTTAGGTATATATATACGTGTATTTATGATTGCCACAACGCTTGCGGCCAGCATAATTACACATGTAATTTGCAATTCTTTTTAGTTAGAAAAGAACAAAGTGCATAAGAAATTATAAACAGCAAGTACACATTAAGGCAATGTTCTTTTGGTTGTGACTACTATATTGCAACTTTATCAGCCCTGTTTTTAAAGTCCATTCCCCAATCAATATCACAAAAATATGTAAAGCAAAGGCTTTACTTTAGGGTTCAGTCAAATGTTTTAGAATTCCTTATCAAATACATTAATATAAAATATGTAAAAGATCCTTTTATTAAGAAGCCATTCGGCTTTTGCACACAAAAACCCTGTGTTCGATTCCCAGTCAAGAGAAGCGTTATGTATTTCAAACGTATCATTTTCTATGTTTAAAAGTCAAACTAGTGATTTTTATTGTCCAGGGAACAATAACCACCATTTATTATACTCTTTTTTAATTTTTTTCAAAAAAAAAGAAAAAAGTGTAATTTGGTTTTGTGAAATGTCCGTCCGTCCGTTCTTGATGGCAAAACTTGAATGATTTGAGCAAAAATACAATTGCCACGCCCACTTTTGACTCCGCAAATAGGCGAAAAAAAGAGTATATCGCAGTCGGGTGCATCCGACTGCATCGTTCTTACTTGTTTACATATTCTGGCATGTTAGAATATCAAAAATATACATTATACATTAGAATTAGTATAAGCAGCTAGTATAATAAAGCTTGCAGCATTACAGTTATTGAAAACGTTTTCAGCTAGTTTCAGTGACATTTGCATAAAAAACAATTACCTCAAACAGTCATAGATATTTTAGTTAAATCCAATCAACTGTCAGCTTTCAGTACAAAACTCAAGTACTTAACATTTAAAATATATGTATTGTATATACTAAAGTATGTATGTATATATATATAAAATGCAGACAGGACATAAGCGGATTTGTAGACAAGAACGCGTACTCCATTATGAGTTTTTCTAGCTGTCACCCACACATAGACACACACATATACACACACACACACACACAAATTGGCAGGAGGTATATGCTGAATGGGGCATATTTTAAGGAAACATTTGCTAAGAGTTTGTTTGGGTCGAGCTTAATTGCAATTAACTAAATATCCATAAACTGTATTTGGTGAGGCCAAATGAATATGCATTCCATTAAATTAACATTAATTTATATAATGTATTGTGCCCCCACTTTTATTATGCGTTTTTTTTTTCTCTTTTTGTCTTACGCTTCTGCCCACACGCACATCAAATGGAATGTTTTTGGCAGGAGTTTTTGTCCTTCTTCATGTTTGTGTATACCCTGCACATATTGAGAACCTTTAAGAGAGGTATAACAAAGTAGTGCAAGGTAGTGAATAATAGTCAAAATGATCTATTCTTTAAGGGTATATACTATGTACTTTTGTTTAGCTTTAACAGCCGAGTTGATTTAGCGTTATTTCATCTTCGAGAGTACCTTAAGGGTCTCAGGAACACATTCAATTTGATATATATATACACTCAGTAAAAAGAAAGCAAGATAGAAATGTTAACTTCAACTTCCTGAAGGTATATACACTTGCAGAAAAGTTGTTCAAATATAACTTTAATACCCTCTGCAAGGGTATTGAATTACATCTGAAAACTAGATCTTTAATACAGCGTATCTGCTAGGTCAGTACACCCGACCTTCCTTCTTTTTTTTTCTAGTTCTGCGTAAATTGTAATAAACACATGTATGGCAGCAGCTAATACACATTGGCATGTTGTGGGGCATTCGAATAGGAATAATTGATATTGATGGTTGTAATCTTACTTAATCCCTAATTACAAAACAAATGAATACATTCGAAATGTGCGTGTGTGTGTGTGTGTGTGTGGTGATATTTCCATCTATAAACACAACACACACACTTGTATATATATATATATATATAGGTAATATATACATATGTATATTTAAATGCTAGGCGTCACATTCATTTGGCACCCATACATAAATTATTTTTACAGAGAGAAGACAACACACACATGCATAATATATATGTTTATATGTATAAGCTAAAGGTAGTTAAAGCTTAACTTATACAGATTGCTAAAAACTTTTACTTATATCATATATATGTATATTGTGTTATTGTGCCCCACCTTGGAGACCCGCAAAACCCACACATTCAAATGAAAGTAAATTCCCTAATTAGTCTGATTGCAACAAATACACGCGTATGTATGTATATATGTATATGCGTATTTGTATTAGTATTCGTATTTGTATTTAAGTATAGAGTTAATGATGATGCTGTCTAACCATTAATTAGTCTACGACTTTGGCTTTTCCTCTAATTGAACAAACATTGACTGTGAATAATTTAATAAGGCAAAGTGTTTAAATTAATACGACACTTCAACTAGATTCCCCTGCTTACAGTTATTATCCACATACATACATACTACATACCAAATACATAATCTGTTCAATCATCCAATCATTAACTACTTCTTATTGGAAATCCAGCCAAACATAAATTCAAAGCAACCTTTGCTAACGAGTTGAGGCCTGTTTTACATATATTAATATAAATATGTTTGCTTCAACTGCTTGTGAATTATAACATTTAACATTTTAACAGACTATCGATAGTATCCATGGTTTCTGTTGTTGTTTTTGTTAGCTAGGGTCATGTGACAGTGACTGCGGCTACAATTCTATCGATACTATCGATATTTAAGTGCTAAGTCTATATTAACTGGGCTTTGCAATCTTCTATAGCTTATAAAATTCCATTATGTTCACGATGTTATCGATATTTTTAGTTGACACTTTTTAATCAATAGAACTGGGAGTGCTATCGATATTTTCAGCTCTTCTAGTTACCGACAAATCTCAAAACATTCATAAAAATGACACTTTCATTTAATATTGACAATATTGATCGATAGTATCGATATTTTTATGTAAAACCTATTTAAATTTTGCTATATAATCAACATTTTGTATAAATCATCTATAATTCTTACAATATTGAATGATACATTGAGTTGATCGAGTATTGAAACCGACACCATTTCATTATTAGATCTTGGAGTGCTATCGATATTTTTCATCTACAAATAAACTCGATTTTAATCGATGTTATTGATAATTTAAGCGTTTTGAACAATAATTTTTAACAAAGACTACTTAAGTAAGGCAACTGAAAATATTATCGATAGGTTATCAGCGCTTTTGCTAACCATTATCGGTTACAACCACATTTATAGAAATGTCATCGACTTGTTCATACCCAAGAGCTCCTACTTAGGAGCTGTTAATAGTTTCTCATAAACAACTAAAAATCAAGTTGTCAATTTTGATGTACACTTCGTCAATCCATAAAATCAGAACTTTCGTTGGGGCCATCAATAAAACAATCAATATGCTGACAGCAGACAATTCGCTTGGTCAAATGGACAAGGATTTCGCCAATGGGGCCATTCATAAATTGACACATTATCAAAATTTATGGAGGCGATGTCGTAGATACAAAAGGCGTGATATGAGTTACTTCCAAAGGGGGAGCGGAGGGGAGCGTTGGGGTTGGATGGTTTGGTTTGTTGCAAGCAAATAACTGTACAAAATTAATGATGCGATACATTGCAAGAACAACAACAACAGCAGCAAAAACAATAGCCACAGATAGAGAGAAGCAGAAGCAACAGTTACAAAAAGAAAGAAAAAAAATCAAAAAAAAAAACAGCAGAGCCATAACAAAAAATGGCAGTAAACGCTGAGGAATGGGCCCTGTGGCAGCAGGGAGGGATGGCTAACGGAAACAACCCCCCAGCAGGCGACAGATTGAGGGATGTCGTGCTACGGTCAAAACGTATGGCGTATGGCGTGCCAAGTGCTTCCAAAAATAAAGAAAATCTGTACTTGGAAGGCCGTAAATCTAATACTCTTAAGAAGATTGCATCCAGGACAAAACCGAAAAGTTGTCATATACAGGTCTGTGCCTTATTCGGAGAAATTTTCATTTCGAGCCTTTTTCGATTTTGTGTCCCTGAAAAAACTTCTATACCAACATTCTATACCAATTACCCTTAAATGATTTAGTTGACCAATTTTATCTAATTTAACCATCCAAATTTGTACAACTTACAACTGAGTTTGGTTAAAATATCTAGAAAAAATTAAAAATCAAAAAAAATATGTTCATAAGAAACTGAAATCAAGCGATCGTCCCGATAACCGATAGCAGATTTCAATCTAATCACTCGACTTTTCAAACATTTGCTAAACATGTACATAAATTGTTTTTCTACCGATTGTTCCAAATGTGATTTTTATAAAAATTTTAATACTAATTTAGTCAAAATATAAATTACATAATAAAAATCGGAATTGATGAGTTTGATCGAGTTATTTAGATTTGACGAATTGGAGTCAGTTTCATATGATCAAGGATTCAATTCACAAGATGAAAACTGGTAAATGTATACTTTAACTACTTTTCCAAAAATGGAAACAAGAAGTTCTGGTTTTGGTCTCAAAAATTTAGAAAAAATTTAAGAATGCGATTTGGAAATTTCGATCCTTTAAGCAAATTTCAATTTCGTAAAAGTTGTAACCGAAACAGATCTGCATATGGCCTTAAATCATTATACCCTTCGCAAGGGTATACAAAAGAAAAGAAGTATAATGCTCGCATGGATTTCCGGTGTGACAGAGAGTTTGGTGGGGGGGGGGTCTATGCTCGCCAGGGGTTGTTCTGTGCGGGGGGCGGTTTGGCTTTAGGGTTTTCGAATTTTCAGTGTCAAGTGTTGTGATTTCTTGCGCTGTTCGCTGGCTGATGTTTTTATTAAATTTTCGGGCACAGCGAGTTGAGTTGAGATGCGCAAATTTTTTAATAAACTGCCATCAAGTAATGAGTGCGTGTTTCAACCCCCACATAGAGGGTTAGTAATCTAGATCTGCCACCCCACAGCGCGTTGGGGGAGACTGGCGAAAAACGCCCTAACAATTGCGTCTGATGGAAATGATGTGTTTTTCGGGCTTGTTGTGGTCGAAAAAGGGGTGGCAAAAACGCTGTTTGATGTATTTATTCCGTAAGGGACAAAGTTTTGTGGATATTCATTTCAGTTTGCTGCAAATAATTGTGACGTGAGCGTCACAAGAAGTCACCAAAAAGTCACCAAAAGTCACGCTGACTGCGGCGCATAAACTGATGCGGAAGGGGACTTAAACCAAGGCAAGGGAAGGGGAGGTGTAGTTTGTTGGATACCGTGTGAAATGTCACTTCAATTTGGAGGAGTCTACAAATGTTGTTCACCTTTTTACACGTAGAGAGCATCAACGTCAACAACTTTTTAACAATAGAGATAGCAATGGAGTAGACTAGATAGGGGGGGGGGGGGGGGGGGGAGGATAGGAGGGATGGTGAGCAGGGAACAAGTAGTACCAGACAATGGGGTTTACTTATTCATGCTGCAAAAGTTCTAGATGGGGCACAAGCCGGAGGATAGGCAACAACTTCCGCAGAAATCATCCTTAGACGACGCTGTTTGACATTTTGGCCTGAATTATTTATTCGCTGCACTCTGGGCTAGCTTTCAACTCTCGCTCTCTCGCTCGGTCTAACGCAAACACTCGGCTATTGCTGTCTCTTTCGTTAGTTGTTGCTGCTGCACTAAAAAATGTCTTGGGAATCGATGTTAAAAGTAAACTTTTCTCTAGTTTAGTTTTCATTTTGCATTTGCCTTTGTTCAGCTTCTTGTTTTTTTTTTTCATTTTACTTTATTTTTTTTTTTTCGTATAGTTTCTCTTTTATTTAATCAACAACTGACATCGCCGCTGTCGTTGTCCCAAAGTACCACCCTCCCGCTCCCCACTCAACCCTTTAACCCTTCAACCAATCCTTTCAATGCTAGTGACAGTTGCACAACCGTTGAGCACATAATCCCCATTGGCCGAATCGTAAAAGCCCCGCAGATTCCACATGCATATTATACGTAGATTTGTTGCATTTATATCGCATATCGTATATATGTATTTATATACTATATATATATATACATTTCAGCATTTGGCTGCCATTCGAAATCAGTGTGCACAGTGTGCTGCACAGGTTTGCAAAGTGATTTGGGACACAGAAAGAGCGAGAATTGCCGCAGCTGAGAATTGCTAGCTCTTCTCTCCGACGGGGGCTCAACTGTTAGTCTCTCAACTAAGTCTGAATTTCAAATTGAGTTGCGATTTGTTGTTGACAAGCGAAAATCTTTACGGTCTTTTGCCCACTTTAACAAAGTGCATTTTGTACAACTTGTTTCATTTCAATATGTTATTCTGCTACAAATATCAAAATTATGATTTAAGAAATCTGAGATCGTACACTAAGTAATCATATACTTTGTATAACTGCATTATTATCTTTAACCATGATTTGTATACTCTTACAAAGGATATTACAAATTTATCACGAAATGTGTAAAGGAATTCACCTTGGTTCTGAGTAGAGTTGCTCAAACATCAATGTCAATATCTTTATTATCGGTTTAAGATCAACTATCTTATTATAAGGACCCTTGTTCTAATCGTAGTTACTCCCACAAATCGCTTATTTCAGTTCTGAGTGTTTGATAGCTGATTTCAATATATAATTGATAACAGCTTGTATTTAGTTGATTCATTTGCAAACTGAAACTGAAAATATATTGTATAAATTTTGGTCCTTAATCATGCACTCAACCTGAACTTCAGCTACTAATTGAGCTTTATGTATTCATTACTTGTGCTCATCTCCCGCAGGCATTGTGCTCAGGTTCATCAGTGCAAATGAACTCGGCTACTTGCAACTCGCATCTAGAGACGACTCCCCCTTGGGCTGGTCGCCAACCTATCCCTAACCCCAGACTCAAAGCCTCAAATTCTCAAGCTCCACCCCCGCCCTATTTTGGATGCTTATCCCCAGCGTAATTAGTTAGCAAAATGTTAGAGCACTCGAAAATGTACGTAAATTGTTTAATTGTTGCGCAAAAGGAACTGAATAATCTGCTCAAATTTCATTCATTACTTGTCTTGACTTGGCATTGACTTCTCTTGTTTTTTTTCTCTTGTGGGCGGAAGGGAGGAGAGTGGTTTCTCTATTTGGTTGGCTGTGCTTGGCATGCTGAGAGGCGGCGTCATAAAAGCCACTTCATTTACATAAATGAATTCTGCAAATTTTGAGTAGCACTTGACGTTGGCTACCATTTCATACACCACCCCAGTTCCCACCCCTTTCCTTCACTTCCTTTAGACCAGCTCTTGAGACACAATCTCATACGCATTGCAATTCCCAATCCAATGTATCCCTATTAGTGTTGTACTTGCTAGTTCAATAGTTCAATTTCAACCGAGCAAACGAATCCTTCATTTGAGTCCAATTAAGCTTCAATTGAATTGTATTTAAGAAAGGAATTCAAATGACTCAAATGAACAATGAACTAATCTGATTAAATACAATTCCTCTACGAATGTTTAAAAATCAGTTCGGAACTAGTTCGAACTACTGAACTACATCTAAGATATGACACCAATCCGAAAACGCATGTGAAAGATCGAACTAAATGAACTGAAAAAGATTAGAACTTTTATTCGGAAAGAAACTAAAGAAAGGATTAGTTCTTTTATCTGGAAAGGAAGAAACATTCAATTAGGTCTTTTGTCCGGAAAGGAACCAAAGAAACTAAAAGAAAGATTAGTTATTTTATTGGGAAAGGAAGTAGTGAAATATATCCGCAAGAGGAACTAGAATGCCCAACTTTTTTAGGCATATCCATAGTATATCGACATGGCAATATTTTATTGACAACTATTTTCCTGTGTCCATATAATAATTGTTCAAATTTATCGCCTCCATATCAATATATAATAATCAATAAAGCGATAGAGTTGTATCGAATCACTCAGACTTAGTTCCATTGAACTAATCTTCGCACTGAACGAGTAAATGAAGTCGTTCAAATAGTTCCATTATCGCATTAACTACTTAGTTCAATTCGTATGAATGCAATTGAACTATGTTAAACAACACTAATTTGTATATCTAACATATCTTTGAGCTTCTCTTTCAACGATGTTGCCGATGCTCATCCATAAACCGCAATTCAATGCATATGCAACAAACAAATTGATATGAAAGGCAGCGAGTTTTGCTTTTGTAATCACACAGAATACTTCACCTACTCTTTCTGCACACTCCGCTCCTCTCGGCTTTTAACTCTCATCTCAACTCACATCTCATCTCAACTCTCATCTCAACTCAACTCAACTCATTTCAACTCGACTTGAGTTTCTAGTGGTTTGCATATCACGTATACGCCATGTTGTGCTGCTTGTCTTCTGTTTGGGCTTTCTATTTAATTAACATGTGCTTTCCTCGTCAATGTTGCCATTCAAGTGCCCACTTCAACATCTACATCTTTTTTATTCATTTTCCATTCACAAAACTCGATGAAAAGGTACAAAAAAATGCATTGAAATGTTCTTTTCATCAGTTGGAGCTGAGCTTTTAATTAATCCATCATTTTTACAGCAATAATCAATTGCACTTCAATTTATAATTATCTGATATATATTTTTATCTCTGCTCTTGTTCACATTTCCATATTTTTGAACGGTGTATTTTTTTTAGACATCCCATGGAGCAACACCTTTCATATGGCTGCAGGGATACTCAACTTTTATCATTATGATGCGCAAATGGGGCAACTTTTGTACGCTGTATACCGCTGAGTAAATTAGTTACATTTCCACTTTCTAAGCGATTTAGTTTGTTGATTAAACTTTTTACATAAACGCCATGGCCGCTATACCGCCCTCGCCCCTCTGTACCAATCCCTTTACCCCGGGGGCGGCCTAACACAAACATAAATTATGCAGCAATTTAGCGTGTTTTATGCATATCACACATACGACTCGTGTAACATGTTCGCTAAACATTATATATTCAATTCATTGCAGTAGGGATAAATCAAAAAAGTTGACTTCAAATAACGTTAATATATTTATAATAATTGGTTCACATTTCAATTTATACAAATATCAATCAATTAACTTTATAATTATGAAACATTGATTTAAAAGGGATTACAAATAGCTGAAAACTTTGATTTTAAAATTATTTCAAATAGCTAAAATACAAATGGTTTTTAACTCTTTTTTTAATTAAAAAAAAAAAAAAAAGAGTATATTGGGTTTGTGAAATGTCCGTCTGCCCGTCTGTCTGTCTGTCCGTCCATCTGCCTGTATGAACGCAGGTTTTTTCCACAATTTTGAAGCTAGAGCAACCAAACTTGGTGTACATGTTGGTATATACCATAGGCAGACAAAGTGTCAAGATCTCCCCACCCCCACCCCTACCCCTTCCCCAAGAAACCGCAAAAACATATATCTCCCACAATTTTATAGCTAGAGTAATCAAATTTAGCACATTTGATCTGACTAAAAAAAATTCGCCACGCCCACCCCCGCCCCCACAAATAAGCAAAGTTTGTATCTGCCACACCCCTTTAGCTAGAGTCCCCAAATTTTGCAGGTTGAATTCTATTGCCCTATTGAATAGATTGGATAAAAATAATTTTAAAAAATTAAAGAAAAGAAAAAGAAAATTAAAGAGAATAATTTGAAGAAGCACCTAGAAAATTGGTTAACAGGAAATCGGATAGCTGTGCAATAAGCTGCCATACAAAAGATCGCTCAAAAATGTTGTTGTTTGTTTAAAGTACTTTTCACGATATTTCTACCAAACTCACCAACTCTTAATTTAAATTTACCAAATATGCTTCAAATTGGAATGACTATCAGACCGGCTCCAGTTTCCACTTTCGGTAAAATTTTACGAAATTTAAATTCCTTTAAATTATGCAAATTTTTATATCCAACTCAATGTTTAGTTATCCATTGATTCCTCGATCAAATGTAGTTGGAGAGGAATTCACCTTCACAATATCTTAAGACAAGTGGAAACTGAAAATGCTTTTATATCTGGTATTCACAAATTAAAACAAGTAAGAACGTTGCAGCCGGACTGCGATATACTCTTTTTTTTGCTTCTTTTCGGTGTCATGGATGTGGGGGGGAGATCTTGACACTTTGTCTGCCTATGGTATATACCAACATGTATACCAAGTTTGGTTGCTCTAGCTTCAAAACTGTGGAAAAAACCTGCGTTCATACGGACGGACAGGCAGACGAACATTTCACAAACCCAATATACTCTTCTTTTTTTTCAAAAAATTAAAAAAAGAGTATAATTATATCAAATTGTCCATATACCTAAAATTGATTATATTATATGATAAACTTTTTACTTATGTGTACTTTATAGTCGTTGCTGCAAAGGTATAAAATCCTTTGGTTAAAACATTTCATTCTTTTTTTGGTATAGTCTTGAGAAAAGTTTCGATTGTGCAGCATATGAGCAACTATTTAGCATAAGTTGCTTAGATCTGATAGCTTTTCCAGCTCAACTGCATTGTTGGCCTCAATTTCAATTTCAATTTCAATTTGTAGCATCTTCAAAGCAGAGAGTGTGTTTAATAACGCTACGCTTGGTGAGAGAGGCAACAAAAATTAAATATATTATATATTTGTGTGAAAAGTGCAAGGCTAACCTCGAAGCAAACTTTCACAGCAATTAAACATTAATTACGAAACCTCAAAGAGGCACATTAGTGGCCGCTGTTGCAACAAGAGGCAACCAGAGGCAACAAGAGAGGCAACGTGCAGCAAAAAGGAAAAGCCCCCTACTGCCAAACCGAACTTGAACCAGAGGCGCCTCAAATTATGCTACATAGCATAAAGTATGAGTATGAGTGTGGAATATGAGCATAAGTATGAGTACGAGTATGAGTTGCAAGTACTGTGTGGCACTCGTTGGTGCAGCGGCAAACTAATTACGCGCCTCTTTAAGAAATTAAATGCATTTGGGGGCCTTGTCAACATGCAACACCAACGCCAACAACAACCACAACAACAACAACAACAAGCAACCTGCAACATTTCTTCCAAGTACACACTCAGCGGCTCCTGGTTAAGGACATAATTGCCACTTGAGAAATGTTTCTTTGCTGTGCACAAAAATCAAAAGAGTTGACTTGCAATTAAAATATTTAAAACGTTAAATGAGCTACATTTGAAAGCGAAACAAAAACAAAGAGACACAGCAAAAGTGACAGAACGAAAGAGAGAGAGGCAGAGAAGAGAAGAGAAGAGAGTGCAACTAATGTATTTAATTTACTTATTGTTAATTGGGCGCAACGTAAATTAAATTCATTATACAATTTAAACATAGGCAAAACAAATCAAGCTGAAGTCATTTTCAAAATCAATTTTTAAACGAGGGCTGCTTGAGAACTAGCTGCAACAAGTGTTGCTAGCTACAGTTGGCATCACTTGTGCTAGGAAGGAGATTTTTTTTTTCGATTTTTTATATTTAAACAAATAAGAATGCTCTAGTTGAGATTGCCCCACTACGACTCCCAACTTGCATTTCAAGCAGTTCAGCGGCAACACAGGCAAGCAGCGCACTTAACGTGTCCAGTTCCTGTCAAACTGTTGTTTCTGCCTGCTGAGACGGCGGTAATAGATTCTTCCATAACTTTGGTGTTGTTTATCCGATTGTGATGAAATTTACGCAACCGATCAACATTGATTAAACATATAGGTGTACCAATACTGCATCCGAAATTTTAAATAAACTTGATCTGCGTGTGGTATACAGGAACCTGCATGCCAAGTTTGGTGTCTCTAGCTCTTATAGTCTCTGAGATCGACGCGTTTATACAGACAGACGGACAGTCAGACGGACAGTCAGACGGACAGACAGACGGACATGGCTACTTCGTCTCGGCTGTTGATCCTGATCAAGAATATATATAGTTTATATAGTCGGAAATGCCTCCTTCTGTCTGTTACACACATTTGCAGTACTTTATAACTACCTTTCTCCCATTTTTAATGGGAACAGGGAGTAAAAAAGAAATTTATCAATGAAGTTTGTAAAAGAACTTAAAATTGCCATAATTTCTTTGAAGCCATAAAATCCAGAAAAAGCGATTAATAAAATTTTCAGAATATATATATAGGTTTCTTTCAAATTCTGTCAATAGTCAATTTTGTACGAGGAAAATAAAAATCAAATATTTATTTTTGTCTTTAATTTTAAAATAGCTCTTGTCTTTAAAATCACGATTAATCAATTTATACTATGAAAACGATTAATGGAAACAACATCGATTGTAAATGTTTAAAATCGATATTCGAACTTATCGAACACATCGATTTCATATCGATTGATTATGAGAATACTTTATCAGTTAACCCTCGTATGGCATCATAGCCAAAGGATATAAAGAGTATTTGTGCTTGTTTTGAATTTTGATGCGTAAATGTACAATTTGTAAAATTACATTTAAATAATTGAAATAACAAATGTTTTGCCCTTAGACAATTTTGACAACATTTTACAGGACTAACGAGGTCGGTCGCTCAATTTTGATGAGACTCAAAGCCCAATGAATAATGCATGCATGCCAAAAAAAAAGTAAAGAAACGAAAACTAACTGTGGTTCCAGAGGGAGTGGGTAGTAAGAGGGGAGAGATGGAGATGGGCAAACATTCATTCACAAATACTCATATGCGCACTCACTCTGACAAATGTAAGTGCCACATGTTTGTACTTGTTTTGACATAGCTACATAGAGAGGGTGGGGAGGGGGGATGGGGGTTTGAGAGAAGTGAGGGGGCTTAGGTGTATAGGTTGTGTCAGGTGGCTTTAAACATATGTACGTTTAATATAGCACCCAGTAGCATATCCAGTACACAAACAATATGCTTTGCCATTTGCCAGCAGTGCCAGCTGTGGGTAATTTGTAAACGTCAAAAGGCAAACATTGTGTCCTGCCTCTGAATCCTGGCTGAATCCTGCCTTCTGCCATCTGCCATCTGCCTGCTGCCATCTGACTTCTGGCTGCTAGCTGCTAGCTGCTGGCATGTCAGGAGATCAGAATGAATTCGCACGTGCCTGGAATTTTGGATTAGTTCTAGATGCTGCTTGCTTCTTTCATTTTAAATACAATTTATTGTGCTAGAAACTAAACGAGCCCCCCCCCCCAGCTCCAAATCCAGCAGCATCCACATAATCCACATTTGCGTCATGCCTTTTAATATTTCATTTTGTCTGTTTTTGGCCTCAACTACAACTACAACTACACAATTCCTACACTTAACATACAAACAAAAATTAGCGAAAGTTGAATGGATCAGCCTTTTAAGCCAAGTGACTTAAATGTATTAAGATCAGAAGTTTCTGATCAAATCTATAAAAAATATTGCTTTATTTGTAAAATAATTGTGAAATTTATATTCGCACAAAAACTTTAACTAAACAAATATTGATCAAGTTTTTTCGATATAATGCAAAATTAATATCGATTTTCTTTTTCGATAAATAAAGAAATATTTTTTATTTAATTTTTTAAATATTTTTTTTAACAAAATAAATCGGCTTATATTGACAAAACCTAAAATCCTTTTTTTACTAAGGATGCAAATAAACGATTTATTCGATAATGTAACAAAATTACAATCGCTGCTGTTTCGATTTATCGTATACAATAAACCGATTAATCAATAAATAAAGAACATGAGCGCAGAACAGTTATTTCTCCCCTGCACCCCCATAAATCGATTAAAAATCGCTTTACTGTGACAATTTTCAATACTTTCATTTCAATTTTTGACAAAAATAGAGTATAAACATTTGCTGAAAGCCATTTGCCAAAGAAACTATTCCCAATCTTGCTTGGGTTCACAGTTCTGCTGTCAGTTCTCAGTCTCACGTTCAGTACGTGTTCAATTTTAATATTACGATGGCTGGAAAAATATAAATTTGGTGCTCAACATGTGCGCCATCAAAAGCCTCACAAATTGACAGATGGAAAATATTACATACATATGTACATATGTATATGAATGTGCATCTATATTGGCATATGTCCAAAAATCTGTCAAGAGCATGTAATGCTTGAAAAGTGCTTTACGTATTACAAAGTAATAAAGATAAAGCACAATTGAATACACTTGCTGTAATATACAAAAGTCCAAAAATATCAAAAGTTTGATTTTTTTGAGTTTATAGCGATGCTAATATCTTGTTTTTTACATATTTGATTAACGCATATCAAATAAAATTGTTAAATATCAAAGAAATTAGCTAATGTTAAGCTCTACCTCGATATTAGGGTTAACATATCTTAAATTTCGTCACGTTGTGGTATATTAACTGAGCCTCCTGGCACTTGTAACTGAAACACAGTCCAAACATAATCGCAGCCATGGCGTTGACATTAAGTTAATAGCAATTGCAAGCACATAAACAACGCATTACAACAGTCCCAGCCCCAGAAAGAGAGTGAGAGAGAGAACAAACGAGGGAGAGAGAAAGAAAGAGAGCGAGAGTCTGTGTGTGTGTGTGTGTGTGTGTGCTGCGTACTGCATTCTAGACATGAGCAATATTGTTGTTGTAGCTGATATACTGTGACTCAATATCGACCGTAACAGCTGTGCAGTCACTGTAAAGTTAACAGTAACAGTCACAGTATTGATATTAGCAGTGATATTAAAAGTAATAGTCCTGATATTAACAGTAACAGTCACAGTCCTGTTATTAACAAAACCGTGCCAGGAGGATGACTTCTATGACGAAAAAATGGATAAAAATCCAATTTAAGTTGTGGCGATACTCATGCAAAGCGAGTACTATTGTCGTTAACAGTGCTGTAAACGTTAACAGTGACATCTACTGAAATTTTTGCAAGAAATCGGGCCAGAACCGACCAATTTTTCTTCCTTATAATTTTTTTTGTAAAAAAAAGGGAAAATTTCTTCATAATTTCATCCTTGATTTTACAAGTTCAACCTTAATTTAAAAACTAAAGAAATAAAAAAAAAAAAAGAAAGGATATTAGGCAATATTTTGATGATCTTTTTCCAAAAATTGAAAAAGAATATCTTCATTTTGGGTGTTAAATGTCAGTCCGAACGAAATCTTTGTTTACAGCTTTGAAACTAGAGCAAGCAAACTTGGAATATGGAACATGTTGGCTTATATATACCATAGGCAGACAAAGTTTACTTTTTAGTATAATTAATTAAAAAAACTTAGTTTAAAGTTGTCCCATCTCATACAAACCGAGTCCTGTCATCGTTAACTGTTTTTTTTTGGAAATTTTCGGAAAAGTACTTAAAGTAAACACTTACCCAATTTAAGTATAACTGTATCTTAATCTTTCCTATATAACTACTTATTAAAGATTACGCCGAGAGAATTCTAGGAATAGCTTAGCTATCAGCGCAGTATTATAACATTTGTTTTTTGTTTTCAGATGCCACCTGATTCCGAAGAGCTGTTCCGTTAATAAAAAACCAAAGTCACAGTTACAGTCACTGCTATTTGAAGGTAACAGCGACTGCTAAATAGCAAAATATTGCGCAACTCAACTGCATAAACCAAGAGGCAGACATCATCTAAATGCATTTTGCCTTAGGCTCAGCCTGGCAACGGAGAAGGATGAGGAAGGAGACCGTGGATGATGTTGGAGTCCATTGTTTGCCCAAGGTGCATTTTGGTGAAGTGTGTTCTGTGTGTGTGTGTTTGTGTGTGTGTGTGTGTGTGTGTGTGTGTGTGTGTGTGTGTGTGTGTGTGTGTGTTGTTTGGGGTGTCAGGATGAGGTCCTGCAGCTGACGCACTTGGCACGTTTCATCCTTTGTGACGATGGGCAGCTCTGTTTGGCAACATACTAAATATATATATGTATAGCATATATATATATGTATATATATATATAGACGACGAGTATGCCCACTTGAAGATAACTTTGTCGCCCCAGTGTGCTTTGGCCCGCAGGCAGGCCTTAGCCAAGTTTACCTTAAATCTTCACCACCCACCAACACCAACACGAACACCATCAGCAGTACCAGGACCAGAAGCAGCACCAGGAGCAGCACCCTGCTCTTAAGGACAAGAACCACAACAATGATGTTGATGGCCTCTTGAAATGCGTAATCGCGCCTTTGTTGAAACGCTTCAACTTGTGCTTGAAATTTGCATTTTAAATGAAATGACAACACAAATAGCACCCCTTGGCTATATATACATACCTATACTTATATATATACTATAAAGTCTATTAATTTATGCATTTGTAGCACTTTAAACATAAAATAGAATATTAACTAAGTACAATACGTTAATTGCTTTCGCCCTATGTCATTTATTAAAGTGCGATTAATAAAAGAACCAGATGCCAGCAACGAAAAACAGAAACAGCAAGAACTTATCGTCAAATAAAAATTGGATGTCACGTCACGGCAAAAGTGATTAAAACTTGGATCAAAATTAATAAAGTTAAGTGTCTGCCTGATATTAAAAATGCCAATCGATGATTGAGGTTCATGGGCGTCGCTACTACACTTGAGCAAGGCGTAGGGGTTAGTTGCATATTTCACTGATCCTGATTAACATTTCCTACTCTAATTTTTCATTTTGTTTTTGCTTTACAGAACTTGCCTGAGCCCCCTTTTTGAGCTACCAGCTGCGCCCTTGTCCTTGGCCACAATCTATCCACATGGCCCAATGTTCTTTCCTCTGCTAGCGGCAGGCAAATGAATTCCTTTCGAACTCCACCCAACTCAATAACCAACCAAGGCAAACCAACCATTTTGTATCTGATACTGGCGTCAATTTATTTATCACGTTTGACGAACATAAATATTGAATTTATTAATTAAAGAAGTGGCGCCAACGACAGCTGGAAAACGCATTGGATTTAATAAACCGGTGAATGCACGCATAACGATGTAAATCTCAATATATATTGACTTTAAGCTTTACTCTGAAAGTCACAACAACATCTTAAGATGTTACAAATTTGTATTAAATTACAGATGCTACATTAAATAAGCAGCGCATTTATTCAAGCGGTTCAGCGGCAATGCAAGCAATGCGTATGGTATACAGAAATCTACATGCCTAGTTTGGTGTCTGTAGCTATTATAGTTTATGGGATCGACGTGCTAATACAGACGGACGGATAGACAGACAGACGGACAGACGAAAATGCCCAAATACAGATATACAGGAAAATACATGACAAGTTTGGTGTCTCTACCTCTTATAGTTTCTGGGATCGGCGAGCACTTACAGCTAGATAGACGGACGAACGGACAGAAAGACGAACTTGCCCAAATCAACTCAGCTTATGATGCTGATCAAGAATATATACACTTTATATAGTCGGAGATGACTCCTTATGCCTGTTCTACCGTGTTAGCTAAATTTATAGGGTGCTCCAATTTTAAAGTTAATTTTTTTTACTTTGTTTTTTAATTGAAAAATGCAGCATATTAGATTTCTGAAATGTCTGTCTTTCTGTCCGTATAGCTGTCCGACTGTTCATCCGTCTGTTGAAACGTTTGAAGCTAGAGCAACCCTACTTGTTGGTATAGGTATACCATAGGCAGAAAGTGTGCTTAAATTTAAGAATGCTCTAGTCGAGTATGCACAACTACGAGATACTCTGTATGATATGACAAAATTAAAATACCCTCTGCAATAGTATATAATAAGAAGGAAATCTGAACATTTGAGGCCAGACAAAGTAGGTAATAAATACATGAAAGTTAAGTCGAAAGTCAAGGATTATTTTTGGGGTGTAGAGTGGCGAGAGGAGGTTAATAGGTCAGCTGAGTGGCGATGACTGACAACTTAATTGTGTTGCTGGACAAACAAGTTTTGGAGGAGTATTTTGTTGGGTCCTTAACGAGCAGGCTTAAGTCGCGAGCAAGTTTCGTTTCGCCGCAATCCAATGGGGCAATCCCAATGACAACACCATTAATAATTCAATTTCGTGTTGCGAGCCACAAAAACTTGGCTTGTTGAACCACGTTGGAGGTGTTGAATGTTGTGTGTGGAGTGTTGAGTTGCTGTTGTCTCAATATTTGGCAATTACTTTCAGTTTTCGCTGGCAGGTGTACAAACTTCTACACCTTCCTCCATCCAAAAAACCCCACCCAGACACTTAGTGGTAAGCGATATCCTTAATCTATTTAACCTGCATGTCAACCTAAGGGGTCGAAGTTCTAACTCTGTTAGCGGTAGTCACAATCTAAATTACCTAAGCTTGTGCTCCGGAGGATATGTCGCATATCCTGTATATCTTCACCAAAAAAGTATAACAGCATAATAAAGACAGAGCGAGACGGAAAGTGTGTGAGTGTGAGAATCTAAAGTATCGTTTTAATAAGCGTTTCGCATGTCTTCAACTTGTTTTCATTTTTTAGTTAATGGCCCACAAGTTGGCCATTGTAAAGTTGCCAACAGAGCACAGCTCCGACATTATGCTAACTGTTTCCCATTTTGGGGCCCCCCATAAGATGTTAGCCCCAAAAACCTTTTTATCCAGGAAATGACCGTTCGAACGAGCGTTCCTTTAGGCCACATGCTGTTTAAGTGCTTATACTTTCCTGTCCTTGTATGTGTATGAGTGTGTATGAGTGTGTGTGTGTGCTTAAGTGTGTGTATTTCATGTTTTTTGATTAGGTGCTTATATTCTGGAGAGCAATATGTTTGCCCCCATATGAACTGGCAATGACTACAACAATGAATGCATAGTGAGTTATCAATTTTTTTGTATTTTTTTTTGCGACTAGCGCTCTTCAAATCATATAACATTTTTCGAATAGCTGCTTCCATTTTTGTTAGTCATCAAAGTTAAGAATGCTAAAATGAGCTTGAAAGAAAAAAAAAATGACTTTAAAATCTATAACTTATATAGATCATAACTTTTAACTTAAACAAAAAAAAAAGTTTAATGTTTAGACAATGCAATTCTTGCAGCTTCTTCATGCACTTTCATCGTGTTGCATGAAACCATGCAAGATGCATCGTCTAAAAACCGCTATAATAATCAATGTCATGATGACTTCAAATATCGATGTATACATTAATAATATATCGTATATACTATATTTCATTGAATTTGTGTAGCACAACTAATTAAATTCCAATCATTTTCTACCAGCAATAATCAAGAATCACGTTCAATATATTTGTTTATTTGCTATTCAGGCAATCCACAAATATTAAATGGGAATACTCTTAGGTAACATCAAATAACTCCCCCCCAAAAAATAAAAACACAGATGTTTGGTGTTCTTTATATGTTGCTAAGTGGCCAGCAATTTCAGCAATGTTGTTGTTGCTGTTATTGTTGTTGTTGTTAAGGGCATTCACGTGTCAATCAAATGCTAAAAGCATCGACTTAACGGCATCACGTTGCATTTGTATTGGGGCTAAGTGGGCCATTTATTTATAAGGCAAGAAATGCGCTTTAAGAGTAAAAAGCTCTATCAAAATAGAGTTGTTTCGAATCGTTTAGCTTTGGTTCAATTGAACTAATCTCTTTTAACTGAACGAATCAACTAGTTCCTTGAACATCTGTCAACTAACTTAGCATTTTTGTTCTACACTGAGACAATTTTATGCTGAATTCATGCATTTTAGGCATGGCTTAAGCATAAATTCTGTATGAAATCGATCCTAGAATAACTAGTCATGAATCATTTTGAATTAAGTAGTAATTCATGCACAAATTATTCACAATGAATGCATAGGTAATCATAATATGTAAATTGAACTGTAATTTTGCATTAATAAGCATAAGTTATGCATAATTGTTAAGAAATTATGGCTTGATTATGAGCTTGTGCATAACTATGCAAAAATTATGCATTGTTAATCATATATTGTGCATAAAAATAAAAAATTATGCATAAAGGAGGCAGATAATAAAAATATTGATTCGTTTGGCGCCCCTTATGATAAAGTTTTATATTTATTTTTTCCCAAATTTATTTTTTTTTTAATTTTTTAAGCTTTTTAAACAATTTTTAAAGATTTTTGCTTTTTTATTATGGGCGTTTTTTAAGGTGAAGTCATAATTGACTTTAAAAGGCGGCATAGAAAATAAGAGCTAATAGAAAGGTCGACAAAAAAGTATCCCGCAATTTACACATTTGCTTAATAGTTTCGGAGTTATTGATTTGGACAATACGAAAATAATATTTAATGTAAATGCAAAATAAATTGATAGAAATTGAACTACAGAACTAGTCGAGTGAATTGAACTAGATGTAACAACGCTAGTGTGCCGCACACAACTCAATTTTGTAGGAGATTCAAGAGAGTAGTAGAATGAGAAGAAGAGAGGAGAAGAAAAGAAAAGAGAATGAGATGAGGTAGACACAGGGGTAATGCGTTGGGCAATTTGTAAATGTAACTAGCAGATAGAAATCCGCTGAGAATGCGTTCATTTCAAACAGGCAGCAGGCAGAAGGCAGGCAGCAGACACAAGGCACATAATCAAAATTAAAATAAGAATCTCATCGCTCAGCCGCAGACACAAGACAATATGTAGAGGAAGGCAGGGGTAGGTTGGGGATAGAGGACGGTAGATACATTCTAACAGATATGACACAAAGAACAAACGAGCCAAACAAATTACACTTTTTCCCTGCTTTATTGCTGGCAATTTATTCGCTGGCTAAATTGAAATACTCGTACACACAATTTACCTGCAGATAGACAGAAGAGTCCTTGCCGCTGAGTTGAGCTGAGCTGAACTGAGTTCTGCGACAACATGACAGGGTGCAGGGGGGTAGGTGTACAAAGTTATACTTAGCGTTACTTTTGCGTTGGCAGCTGACAGTGACATCATCTCTGATGGCCCCGCACGACAAAAGTCATTTCGGTTCACAAATGCAGGTCAACATTTCAGAAGCCACAGGACACAGAACGCAGGAGCTGTTGTCCTTTACGAATATTCGTAGCATTCATTCATGGATAGAGCAGCTATCAGAATTCGATCATCTTGTTAATTAAACCAGAGCAATGTAAGACTATATCGAGCTAAGACCGAGTACTCGACTGTTTTGATATCCTAGTCTTTACCATAGTATTCTAGCTAACCAAAAACATATTTGTTTATAACATCTATTTGTTATACAATTTTCAAAATCAACAAATAGATTTTCATATTTTTAAAGTTGTGTATAACAAACACATATTCATATTCATTAACTCGTGCATTTAAAAATATATCGAAAAGTTCTTTTGAAATTTTAGATATTTTAACTGACATTTAAATAAAATTTATGCTAGTTTATACATAATTTTGGCATATATTATGCGCTTTTCTGATAACTAATTCATATTTTATACATTTTGATGCACAATTATTGCTTGTTACTGCATTTTTTATGCACAGTATCTGATTGATCTTATAATTTTTTATGTATATGATTATTAGTTTATAATTTTAATATTTCCTTTTGCCCCATTTATGATTACAAATGCATCATTTTAGCTTTTTTAATGCAAAATCTATGACTATTAATGCATAAATTTTGCATATTTTACGCACAATATATTATTAATAATGATTTATTTTTTACGCAATATATGTGATTAACAATGCATAATTTTTGCATATTTATGCATAATTTATACTTATTTATGCATAATTTGTACAATTCAATGTACATATTATGATTAGTTATGCATACATAATGACTTTTTTATGCATAAATTACTCCCAAATTCGAAATTCATAATAAGTTATTCTAGGTTTCATTTCATACAAAATTTGTGCATAATCATGCTTCAAATGCATGAATTCAGCATATTGTTTATTTAACTTTGTGTTTTGGTTTAATGTAAGATACATAACATACATGTATGAAACACTTTTCATCATCTTCATCCAAAAAACATGCAGTATTTAATGTGTAAAATGCCTTTAGCTGCTTTTGTAATATAAAAAGATACCCTATATGTACATTCGAATGTTATAGGGTATAACAAAAACAAAGTTCGCTCAGCCACAGCCAAGTTTGAACAGCAAGTGGGACTGTGATTGGAGCAGCTGATTTTAATTTAGATAAAGTGCACTATGGAAATCAGCAATGGCATTTCGCGTAACTCTGTTTGGGTTATCCACAGCTAAAATCGCCAGCACAAAACTAAACACTTCATAAACACAATACACACACACACACACATACCCACAGACAATCACATACATACACACAATGCACACACACACACACACACACCTGGGAGAGGTGAAAGGTGAACTGTAAATTGCGCGCTTTCATGTAGATAATTAATCACTGGGCACTGCTTACAATTTTCTGCAAGCTATTTTGCCAACCATGCAAAGTTTTACTCGGGTTGAGGCTTTCCGATTTGTGTTTAAGTTAAAGTTGGAGTTGGAGTTGGAGTTTGGGGCTTTTTCACTCTTGTTTTGTGTATGTGTGGCAATCTATATGCACTTTTATGCAAATTTTATTCAGATCTTATCGTTGAAATTTTCAAATTCAACTCAGCAGTTGCTTTTTAGCATTGTGTAGTTTTGAATTTATTGCTTGAGCTTTCCGCGGCAGACGCGGAAATGAAATCAATTATACGCCTAGTTGCCCATTTGATGCACGAAAGGAAATCGAAATTATTTGAATTAAATGAATGCTATTAAACATTTTGTAAGGCAATACGATTTTTGAGCTTATAAATTGTATTGCTTGCTAAACTCGTGTATCCTTTTTCTGTATACAAAACAATTGAATTGATCGTTAAAAGATTCAATTTAATTACAGAAAAACTTATTTTATTTTAATTTTTTTTTTTTTAAATAAATTGAGCTATAGCACTAGCGAAAGAAAAAAATTTGAAAATTTTTCCTTTTAGAAAAAAAATCCTCTTTAAATCTTACTTTTTTTTAAACCAGAAACTTTAATGCAAAGTATTCAAAGTAAACAACTAATCCTACTGAAATAAATTGAGCTAGAGCACTAGCGAAAGAAAAAAATTTTAAAATATTTCCTTCTAGGAAAAAATTCCTCTTGAAATCTAGCTTTTTTAAAAATTCAGAAATTTTAATGCAGAGTATTCAAAGTAAACAAAATTTTAGGACATTATATAACGTATTCAAAATAGGAAACGTCCTTAAAATCCAAAATCTGATTTCAGAGATATTGATCTCAGAGTATATCTTTTTAGAAAATTGAAAATCTAGCTTTTCTTTCGTTTATTTCATAAACGTCCTTTAAAAATATTTTTTTAATGAAATGATGATAATGAAATCGATTGATCAATTTCTTTTTCCATTGACATCTTCAAGCTTAAAATTTTGATTTCTAACTAATATATATAAAAAAAAAAAATATACCTTGATTGTAAATCGATTCAACAAAATATGCCATACTTTACTTTGTCCATTTCTTTAGATATTTCGATACACAATCGATTCTAACTAGCAAAAGATGAAAATTGGCAACGAAAACTTTTTGAACATTGTGCACACATGCATAAATAAGCTGGACTAAAGTGGAGAATATTGGGTGAAGAGTGGAGAGAGGAGAAAGGACATGCAGTGGAATGTAGTGGTACTCGTACATAAGGATGTGGTAGTTGCAAATGGCAAAATATTTAAATGTAACTCAATTTGGAACGCAATATTGCGCTGGAAAGCGCTGCCGCAAGGATACAGGACAACATAACAGCACAGAGCAGAACAGCACAGGACAGAACAGAATAAGGACAGGCTAAAAGGAGAAGACAGCAAATAGCAAATGTGTGTCCTTCTACCCAATAATAACAAGATATTTTTATTTGATTTATTTATAAGTGCAATTTGTGCACATTTCTTTTTTGCAACATTGGCAGTTCCCAATGCTATATGAATTGTGATACATACATATCTAAATTTATATATATATATATATACACTATATATGTATGTAAGTGTATATATTTAGGGCAAACTGGGCGTGGCTGTGGCAGGTCTAAGGACTGCAGAGAAATGCAATGTTTTATTGGCGACAGGCAATTCAATTTGCACAGTCTGTAATGTATTTTGATGCCAATCTGCAAACTGCAATCGGCAATCTGCAATCAAAACTTGAAATCAAATGCCAAACGGAAAGAACCGGTAATAAAATATTGCTAAAGAAATATACTTATGTTAATGATAATACATATTTAAAAAGGAAAATTGATTTCGGTTCAATCGGTTTCTCAAATCATGTTTAAAGAGACATTCCGATAGTAAATGGGTTCAGTTCGGACAAAGTTATGTTAGTTAAAAACTTAGTTTTAAAACTCGAATTTTATTCGAATTTTGTATCAAAACAAGTAAGTAAAGTACTGCATATAAAAACTTCATTTTCGAGCGATTTTCCCTAAGATATAGTTGCCCGATTTTGATCAAATTTGGTATGGAACGTTCTTAAACTTAGAAAAAGTGAATTTGGTTGAGTTATCTTGAAAAACTAGAAAGTTTTTCTAACATCTCACTCTCGAACCGATTGTGGAAGCTATAAAATATTAGTGGTCCGATTTTGACTTTGTAAACACGTTAAGATAAAACGAATTTATAATTGTAAGGACCCTCAAAAAGAGTAAACAAATTTAAAAGCATTATCATCTTGAAGGACACACAATGATCAATAAAAATTGTTGGATAAAAATCGGTTTGGTTTTGAGAAAGTTAGCTATCGAAGCCTTTACAATTAAGCTATAACAAAAATAAAAACATTTCATTCAGCACATTCCCAAAAAGCTACCTTTGGTATGAATTAGCAATTTTGATTAACAAAAACAAAAACCAAAATAGAAATAGACTTGTTGGGCCTCATCGAAACGGTGTGAATAAACGCATGAGAAATATTAATGCGGACACCTTATCAAAAATAGCAGCAATCAGCACGCTCAGTTAGCACCTCATTACAGGCGGACCAAAAGGGGAGAAGGCACGAAGTGTGGAGCGTGTAGGCAGCCCCATTATTGACCCACCCAAACACACACACACACACACACACACACACACACGTTAATCATGGCAAAAAAAAAAAAAAAAAACAACATTTCGTCTTTTGGGTTTGGTAGCTTTGGTAGCTCTTCGGCTGCCAAAGTGCTCGATAGAGAGGAAGTGTGGGGCAGGGAGGCAGCAGTGGTAGATCTGAGAGTCGCCCGTCAAAGCCAAGTGGCGTGTCAATTGGCCATTAACATGAGGCCCTGCCCGATAAATATAAACACAGGCAGAAACAGAAACAGAAACACCTAACAGCTCTTCAAGTAGACTGAACTCTGATTGATGCTGAAAGTGATGGGCGTATTTTAGCTACCCCAACAATATTTGCTTGCATTGCTGGTCAGTTTGAAACCCCCAACTTGCCCCTGCTCCCCAACATCCCCTTAAGTATATTTTGTGGCTTATAGAGCTTTCGTGGTCAGTTTGATGAAAAATCTTTTAATTGAAGGGTTACTTGATGGCTTGTCAAGGCAGTTTTTGCACGTTAACTTCTTCAGCGGAGTACGAACAAAATTTTTAATTAAAAAATTAAATGCGGCAACACTTGGGGAACATTTTGTAAGAAAATTGCTCATTAAAAGTTTTCACCTGGCGAGGTGCTCAAAAGCGCAAATCTCGACACTAATTCTGCTTCTCTCATGTAATTATGTGCAGCAACAAAACAACAACAGTAAGAAATGTGTAAGCATCTTGGAAGTCCTAAGTGCTTGACTAGTAGATACCCTCTAAACAGTTTTTAAATAATTGAATACAATTTGTATTTTTATAAAACATATATTTTTACTTCCTGTTCCCATTAAAAATTGGAAAAAGGGAGTTATAAAGTACTGCAAATGTGTGTAACAGGCAGAAGGACGCATTTCCGACTTTATAAACTATATATATTCTTGATCAGGATCAACTGCCGAAACGAACTAGCCATGTCCGTCTGTCTGTCCGTCTGTCTGTATGAACGCGTCGATCTCAGAGACTATAAGAGTTAGAGACACCAAACATGGCACACAGGTTCCTATATACCATAAGCAGATCAAGTTTATTTCAAATTTCGGATGCAGGGAGTCTCGTATACGGGCACACTCGACTAGAGCATTCTTACTTGTTTGTGATAATTTTTAAGAGATGAAAAAATGTTCTTTTAGACAAGCTCACAATCAATGATATATTATAAAATATAATGGTTTTCTAATAGCATTTTCTAAAACTTTACTTAGATTTTTACTATTAGAGTACATACGAATTCTTAAGTTGAAAATCGCTGGCTCGAACTATGGTTTCTCGGTCAACTTTTCTAATTGGCCCTAGATTCTGTTTACTGTTTAGGGGAACTTTTATCCTCCTACAAATTGACCGCGTTAGTTTAAATAAAATGTTAAATTTACATTGTAAACACACACACACATAAACATACAACCCACTTTTAACATTTGAAAAAGTACAGGGTATATAAATCTTGCTCATGCAATTGTTTTTCCAACGTTTTTCAGCTCATTTTTCTCTCAACACACACTTGTTGTGGCAGGTTTCAAGGAGCTGTTGAACTACAATATGCAATATTAACACTTGAACACCGACTCTATATAACAAAAGTTGGCCATGTTTTGAGATTTTGACGTAAAGCTATATAACGTTACAGATGTAGCATTCCAATTGGAATAGACATCACAAAACATTCGCTCAAAATTGTTTAAAATAATACAAGCAATAAAAATTTAAATCAAATAAAGATGGCAGATTATACAAACATATTCAGATGCCGACGTATGGCTGTTGTATTGGAGATAATAGTGCCAGAAGCAGCAGAGACCTTGAATAACTGGAGGAATCAAGCCGCAGCCCGATATATATAAATGTTGATATATATATATATAAAACTACACATATAAATAAATCTTTAGAGACCAATTGACATTTTGAGTAAGAAGAGTGCTTTTAATGGTTTAATCCAATGCGTTATATGTCATGTCATGTCCAGAATCCCAGTGGAACTTTTGGCTGGAAAGCGGGCAGCACAGTGGGGGAAAGTCGGAAAAGTCAGAAATGTGCAAGCTAAATCAAAAGTGTCTGTTCGGTGTCAGTTTAATTGCAAAACGTAAATTGGATGCTGCCATTTACAACGTTTTCATTTGGTTCGAAACTCGAATGCTTCTTCTGCAAACGTTGCAGCTGCCACTGGCCCTGACAGACATATTCAGCCAGCTGGCTCCAAGAGTCGAGTCCTTGCACTACCCAGGACACCCAGACACACACCCGCACACACCCGCACACCCACATACATTGCAAATGCAAACGTTGCACAAATCTGAGCTGTGTTAATTGGACTCATTTTAGAAAACTTGCAATTGTGTATTTCAAATTGGCAGCTCTCGGACATCTCTCTGGCACTGTCGGAATTCTTTACATCTGAAGATGCTACATTATGAAAAGCTTGGGAATTTATCAAAAATCCATTTTGCTCTACAGCTTACATAATATTCACATTTCTATTCGTGTGCTTTCGAATGTCCTGCTTGAATTGAGCAATTTCAAAAATTACATTTTCTTAACATTCTATGTTGAAATACCAAATATAATTATATTTCTGTGCAACCAAGTACGTGTACAATATGAGTATCTGAGAAATTTTAAAAATGCATATTTATTTCATTCTTGTGTGGATTAATATGTGTGCGCATATATAAAAGAACACAACCTCACTGACTGACTGAGTTGTGTAAATCAAACTTAATAAGTAGGTCGCTGCATTTTAATTTTATAACAAATCAAATAAAAACACTTCTACGCGAGGTTAAAGGTTAGGGACTACTCGTTGTGGCGTATTGTAGTATTAGTATTAGGCGTGGGTACACTAAACAGTCAATATCTTGTGAATACGAATTATGCCAGATATGTGTTGCATACCAAAAGCCACTAAAGTAATACATTTCGATCGGTATATAGCTCGATCTGATCGGACACTCAAAGCAAATCTTTCATTCGTGCTGTATATAATGCTAGTCGCCGTTTGCACACTTCGTGCTGCTTCGTCACTAGCGTGGAGTATCGTCCACTCGTCGCTCGATTTTTATAAAATTTAGCCACAATGACAAGAACATACTGAAATACAGTATAGGTAAATTTTTTGCAAAAAGTGAAAATTTTTCTACTAACTAACTTTTCAACCGATTGCTCCTATGGCAGCTATAAGATGTAGCCATCCGATTTTGATGACATTTTGACTAACGAATAATAAATAAATTGAAAGCAAGTTTATAATTTGAGCTAAAGCATCTAGGCCATAAGCTAGTATATTTATTATAGTGCTGAAGTCATTCGTCAGTTACGAGTTTATAAAATTAAAAAAAAAAATGGCTTGCAAAACATTTTTACACTTAGTAAAAACAAAAGAAAAAAAAATAATTTTCATAAAAGTGTTATAAGATGTTCTACATATTAGAGTAAACTACAAACTATAAAAAAATGCATATACATATATTATTCTTGCTCTAAGCATTTCAATCAAAAATAAGGCTTTATTTTTGTATTATCGTTAGGTTACAATATTTGAGTATAAGTTTCTGTACTTATTTAATATCATCGTTGTCATCAGCATTAATCTCAATAATGTCCTCGTTATGTTTCTTTAGAGATTCGATGGTATTCCAATCGAAGACATTATCATCGGTATATCTCAAACGATTGAATAGATTGTAGAAATTGCGACGTAAGTGATTATAGTCGGGCTGCATTTCGAATGACAAGCTGCGACAATAGATCAAATACGCGGCAAACTCTTCCGGATAATCCTGACATAGTTCCTCGGGCTTTATCGATAGCTTCTTCTCGGCCAGCATTTCATATTTTTGTTGTGCAGGTCCGGTTAGACCCTGCCAGGGTAAACTGCCACGCAGAAAATAGATAAAAACGTAGCCCAAAGCTTCCATATCATCCCGACGAGATATCTCATGTCCATTTAAAGCATTGCAAGAGGCATATCTAGCCGTACCCGTCATACGATTGCCCGTTTTGAATGGTATATGATTATGCTTATCAGAAAAGGTCGTATAACGCTTGGATAGACCAAAGTCAATGATATACAATTGATTCTTATTGGGCGAGCAGCCCATTGCAAAATTATCTGGCTTGATGTCACGATGCACATAGTTCTTCTGATGCACATACTCCACACGATCAATCATCTGCACAGCCAGCATAAGTACAGTCTTCAAGGAGAAGCGACGCGAACAGAAGCTAAATAAATCCTCCAACGACGGTCCCAGCAGCTCCATGACCATAGCCTTGAATCCTTTTTCCACAAAAAAGTCGTGGACGATTGGTATGCCAGCGGCAGGATTTAGAAAATTGTACAATTTGAATTCGAACAGCAGCTGTGGATGCCTGGCCTGATGATGCTCCAATTTGAGTGCCACACGTTGTCCCGTTATCACGTTCTCGCCCAAAAAGATGACTCCAAAAGTACCGCTGCCAATTTTATTCAATAAACGATATTGACGTACCATTCGTGGATTATTTCCATGGCTTAACAGTATTTCCAGTTGATCCATGTTGCACGCTTCTTTTCTGATTTGCGGTTTCGGGCAAAGAGATGGCCGATAAATCAGGTCACAGATTTGTTCACAAATATTTCCAAGTACCGCCAATAACTGTGACAAAGCATTATAAATATTTCTGGGTTTGCCAACGGTGCATGCGTAGCACAGATCGTAAGGCGGAGGAGGTGCGCTCATTTTTAGAAACGAATCCAAAATATTATTAACTTAATTCTTTCTATTACAAATTGTACAAAAAGAAATGTACAATATTAAAATTCATTTAACTAAATCACACTTGTCACTGTGACAGAATAGTAGTAGCGTCGCCCATCTCTACAAACTAGGGACGAAAGTGATATATCGATAGGTCGATATTTGTATGACAAATATATCGCCAGGGCACGCATTGAAATTTCTTGCAAAATATCGCCTTGTTTTATGTTATGGGGTATTCTTGAAACGCATTAAAATTTGCTATCGATTAAGCCAAGTATACCAACATTATTTTCAGAAGTTATAACCAATGTTCTACAATTATAATTATTATTCTGATTCATTTTCAGTTTTATTTATATGCATATCTAATCATTAATATTGACTTTTTATAAAAATAATAATAATAAAAAGTAATCATTATTGTCTGAGTCGGAATATAAATATATTGTACAGAAAAACAACAAATCGAAAATGGGTATTTAATTCTCAATATGTGAACCAGGACGAGTCACATTTATCTCTAAAGAAAGATCATAATCGAAATTTTAGCTTAGCTTTGACCTGTTTACGCATTTGTGGGTAAGTGTTGGTGATGGAGGGAGGAGGGGGGCGGTAAGCAGGTTTGCTTCCATTCCGATTACATGCATGCAGGGCTGCAATTATGATTGATAATAGTTTTGCGGGACCGTATGTGCTGCAAAATAAATATTAGGAGTTTTCAAAATTAGTTTAATTCCAGCCATATTATAGGCTATGTATTATAATTAGAATTTATATTGAAACCAACTTTACAGTTTCGATTTATAGAATCGTAAACGACAAAACGTGTTTGGCGGAAATGCCAACAATGAACAATATTTATTATTGAATTTAGTTTTATTATTTATGAATAATATAGATAATAAAACAAAAGCTAATTCTTAGCAAAAAATGTTAAGCTCAATATTGGTTGATGCATGATTTTCGATTTGCATTCACTAATAACATACAAATGATTGATGCGGATTGAAAAAAAAATAAAATATAATCATTATTTAGGTTTCCTGACTAAATAAGCAAATTGAGTGTTTGAAAATAAAACCAAAATTTGCATACAAACACAAATATTGCAACAAATATTTTAATTTTACGATACATTTTAATTGCAAGTAGTACAATTATCGATATGAAATGAAAATGCAAATTTCTAGAACACGTTGCAGCTGACATTTGAAACGTTTGTAAAAATTGTCAATTGTTGAAATTTCAAATATCATTTGGATTTGTATAGCTTATCATAACAACAATGCTTCCAAATAAAACGCTTGAAAACATGCGTTCAGAATATACTGCACGTATTGATAAGCTAGAAAACGAAGTTCTTGAATGTTGCCGGAAATTGAAGAGGTTCAAAAAGACACAACAACAACAACTGGTCAAATATTGGGAGACTACAAATCATTTATGCTGGCAATACGATATGAGCGATTTTCAATTTAAAAACATACGACTACATATGGAAGATAGATGCGTCAAGTTGTATGCCCAACGTGAGCACCAAGGACAATTTTTGGAAATCAATAGAAAATTTGTGCTGCCAGATAACGCTGAAACCGATCTTAGTGCTGAGATGCAAGTAAATGGTATGCTGACTATAAAGGCGCCACTGAAGAAGGAATCGACGAAAACTGGACACGTTTGAAGCAGCTTTAGAGATATATACTATATTTCATATACAATTCGTTTCTTTTTATAATATTTGTACAACTATTCTTTTAAAATATATAGCTATTTATATTCTTTAATAGTTTTGCTTTACTAATGTGTTCATCTGGTTTCAGAGCGGTACCCAGCATTTTTCATAGAGTCCCTGTGTATTTTCCAATTGGTTTCAGTGTATTTTCCATAGGGTTCCTGGGTACTGCTTTGGCATGTTTCTTGGACTCGGAACGAATAGCTTGCGGTATGGTTCTCTGAAATTTAAAGCACACATTTAAGCATATACAATTCATTTCTTTTTATTAAATGTCGAACTTTCCTTTAATAATATTTAATAGCTAATTATTTTCTGAACCTAATAGTTTTGTATGACCGATGTTTCAATGTGATTTTCAGAGCGGTGCCCAGCATTTTCCATAAGATTCCTGTGTAGTGCACTGGCATGTTTCTGGAATACACGGAAAGAACATCACATGCGGTGTGGGTCTCTGAAACTGTAGCTGTGCATTCAACTGTTGTTCACTTCTCAGTGTATCCATTAGTTCCCTTTTCAAATTCTCCACAAATGATTCTTCATGACAATCGCAGTTTGGATCCGGTTCTGTGCTAAGCTTTTTGGGACAGCACAAATTGCCACATGCCTGTGGATGTCTCCATAGGGGATTTGAACAGCATATTAGTTCCAATTTGGCATTATCTTTTTCAGATTGACAACAGGGTGCTTTTTCAGTACAGATGCATACATTTGGTTTATTGCAGCTACATTTGTCTCCACTCGGTTTGCTATTGCAGCAACATTTTGGTCCACTCGGTTTGCTATTGCAGCAACATTTTGGTCCACTCGGTTTTTTGTTGCAGCAACATTTTGGTCCACTCGGTTTTTTGTTGCAGCAACATTTTGGTCCACTCGGTTTATTGTTGCAGCAACATTTTGGTCCACTCGATTTTTTGTTGCAGCTACAGCTTTCTTTAGTCGGTTTTTTACAGCAGCTGCAGCTTTCTTTACTCGGTTTTTTACAGCAGCTACATTTTCCTCTACTCGGTGTCTTGTTGCAGCTACAATTTTCTATAGTCGGTTTCTTATTGCAGCAACACTTTTCACTACTCGGTTTCTGAATGCAGCTAAATTTTTCTCTACTAGGTTTCTTATTGCAGCTACAATTTTCTTGACTCGGTTTATTGTTACAGCTACATTTTTCTCTATTCGAATTTTTGGTGCTGCCAACATTTTCTCTACTCGATTTCTTATTGCAGCAACATTTTTCTGTGCTTGGTTTTCTATTGCAGCAAATTTTTTCTGTACTTGGTTTCCTGTTGCAGCAAAGTTTTTCTGTACTTGGTTTTTTACAGCAGCAACATTTCTCTATACTTGGTTTTCTAATGCAGCAAAGTTTTTCTGTACTTGGTTTTTTACAGCAGCAACATTTCTCTATACTTGGTTTTCTAATGCAGCAAAGTTTTTCTGTACTTGGTTTTTTACAGCAGCAACATTTCTCTATACTTGGTTTTATGTTGCAGCAACATTTTTCTGTACTTGGTTTTCTATTGCAGCAAATTTTTTCTGTACTTGGTTTCCTGTTGCAGCAAAGTTTTTCTGTACTTGGTTTTTTACAGCAGCAACATATTTCTATACTTGGTTTTCTAATGCAGCAAAGTTTTTCTGTACTTGGTTTTTTACAGCAGCAACATTTTTCTGTACTTGGTTTTCTGTTGCAGCAACATTTTTCTGTACTTGGTTTTCTATTGCAGCAAATTTTTTCTGTACTTGGTTTCCTGTTGCAGCAACATTTTTCTGTACTTGGTTTTCTATTGCAACAACATTTTTCTGTACTTGGTTTTCTGTTGCAGCAACATTTTTCTGTACTTGGTTTTCTATTGCAGCAACATTTTTCTGTACTTGGTTTTCTATTGCAGCAAATTTTTTCTGTACTTGGTTTCCTGTTGCAGCAAAGTTTTTCTGTACTTGATTTCCTGTTGCAGCAACATTTTTCTGTACTTGATTTCCTGTTGCAGCAACATTTTTCTGTACTTGGTTTTGTATTGCAGCAAATTTTTTCTGTACTTGGTTTCCTGTTGCAGCAAAGTTTTTCTATACTTGGTTTTCTAATGCAGCAACATTTTTCTGTACTTGGTTTTTTACAACAGCAGCTACATTTTTGATTACTCGATCTTTGATTTTGATTACTCGATCTTTGATTTTGATTACTCGATCTTTGTTTTTGACATAATTTGGGTGGACACTCTTCATAGTTATCTATTTTGTGCATTTCCCTATTTATCTTATAGAGAGTACGTTTTAAGTCGCTGGCAGATTCTTTGTTATTCTTTGGTTTGGATTTTGTTGATGTCCTTTTAATAGAGCTATTACTGGGTTTCGAACAACAACAACAGCGTACACTTTTGTAATCATTTTCGGAACAGGTCGCTTCGCTTAGACATACCTTAACTCTAGGATTATCTTGTTTTGGGCTTACGCTTGATTCATAGGAACGTGTTGAGTTTAAGAAACAAGGCGTTTCCGATAATGATACTCGTTTAATACTGGACTTGGATCTAATTTTCTTTAAAATGCTGCCGTTGCCAGAATTTGTTGCACTAGAACAAGGTGATGCAAGTTTGAGAGGAGAGCAGCAGCAGCCAAGTTTTGTTAGAGACAGTTGTTGATTGTTGTTTCTAGGCATCGTAAGACTAGGACAAGGAGAAAAAGTCTGGGTAACTTCAGTCGGTATATTGTTAGATCTGGAAGCCAGCTGGCAGCATGCTCCACCCTTTTGATACTTATTGGAATCTGACATCATGGTGGTTATCTTTGGTGGCTCCATCAAATTGCCATCGGTTGTACAAATTGTTAGGCATACATTGATAGTACTAGGCTTGATGGGATTACATTTTGGAGTTGAATAACAACAAGAGCTGGGCATAGCTTCCACTTGTGGAGAACAGCCGCCGCAACAAGCATTGGGATGAACTTGAACTTGATCTTGGGCAGAGCCATCGTCACAAGCATTGGATGCCAGTTCTTCATTTTGGGAAGCATTCTCATTGTCATATACATAATCATCAACAGATACGACGGCTTTTGGAGGAGACTGGTCGCAATTTCTAGAATTTGTGGAATATGCACTGCTGCATTTAGAAAGTCCATTGTTTTCACAGTCAAAGTCACCGTTATTTACCTTCGCAAGACATGGACATGGTATATTTAATATTGAATATCTCGACAATAATTCATCTTCTTCTTGATCTATACAATCCTGTTGTTGTTGTTGCTGTTGTTGTGCACACTTATCTCTGTAGTTTGTTGGATACGCTGTACATTTGGTTTTCTTGAGCGATGCACAACAATTGCTGCATTTTCTAGGCTTCGCTGGATAACGCCTACTTTTCATAATTATGCAGGATACGCTGCTTAAGGATTGAGAATGCTCCAAGCGATTTTTACTAGTCTTCACTTTTAGATTGGAGCCCGAGCCACATCTGCCTTTTGTGCGTGACTTGCACTTGGAGCGTTTAAAAAATCCTGAAATCTTTTGCTTGAGCGATTTTCGATAACGCTTATCAGTTTCCTCACAGCACTGTCTACGATTTGGGCGTGTTAAAGGATTAAAAGCATGTGATGCGTTTTGATAGCATCTTTTGGGTGGCATCGTCGTCGCTTTGGCTGCATTGTACATATCACAGCCTGAATCGGAACGTTTTGGCATTAGATCGAACATATAATTTGAATAATGTTGTTTTCGTTGCTTGCGTTTATAGGGTATTTCCACAGTCGATTGATTTTCGGAATATTTATATTTATGACGCTTTAAGTGCCGATGCCTTTTCAATATATTATATGGTATCTCACAATCTAGACCAAAAAAGTCAACAGATTTCCTACGAATCGGCGGTGTTCTATATATATCCCCAGTATCCTCATAATGATTATAATCATAATTTCTTTCCACCGGCATTGCATAGTTATAACTTTGTGGGATTCTATCCCTTACGGTAGCATTATTATCATTATATTCATAATCCGTATTGTAATCATAACAATCTTGATATTCATAAGCTGGTGTATAGTTCATGGCCAAACAACCGGAAGATTGTCTATGTGGATTTTTAGTTTTGTTTAATCTAGCCACAGCATAGTCATTATAATCGGTAGATTTATATCTATCTGATCTATCAATAAATTTCGCAGGTGTATCATAATTATAGAATGCATTATAAAAATTTGCATTTCCTTCATAATGCTTATCGCGTCGCCTTTTCCTTGTCTGTTCTGTGCTTCTGGTATTCTGATAATCTGCATTATAGGCAAACTCTGGATTTGGTTCACATCTTAAGATTTCCTGATATGGTGGCTCTCTTGCATAATGTTTCTGTTTGTGGGACCTCTCATTGTATTCATTAAAATTTGTATAATTGTAGTTTCTGTCGACATGATGAGCTTTTAATCGCCTTGGGCATTCATAAGAATCTATGAGGTTACGCCTATGTGGCGATAGGCTTGTACGTCGATTATTATTATATCTTGGATATGATATTGGTTCGGATTCGTATTGGTCATTTGGCCAACTGTTATCGTGCTTATCATAGCCATGATGATCATAGCTCATAATTGCCTTACGTTCTTTTTTACAATACTTATCGCAGCCATGGGAAAAATGTCTTCGACTTTCGGCAAAAAATTTGTTTGGCACCGTAAACGACATTGTGCTTTCCTCAACGTATCTATCTTCTACAGCACCAAATAGACCTCCGCCAGGATTGCGAGCTGAAAATAACATGCATTGGCTTAAAATTAAATCTTGGTTTTTTCTAGATTCCTTACGCTTTCGATCTAAAGACGAGGTCCTATGAAAATTGCATCCATTCTGATTTTTTATACGCTCCGATATATCAATATTAAAACACATTGATATTCTTTTCAATGAATCCTCGTCCTCCTCCTCCTCCGAGTGCACGAAGCGCACGTAACTTCGCTTTTCCATCTCAGTTCTTTAAAAATAATAAAAGCCGCACATCCATCCTCATAGCGCTTAAAAGCCCAAAGCTTTTTCTTAATAACACTGACAAATTTTGTATTTTACATATAGAGATTGTCTTGCGTATATCGAATCATCGTAATTGTTATCGATTGTCGCTCAGCAGTTTTGTGTTTTATTCCATCGTTCCACTTTGATCGCGAACTAGAATTAACTTGTTATTTAGATCATTTGGAGCCAAACGGCAAAGAAATATTGCCCTTTCTTTGACAATTTGCATAGAAAGTAGCGACTCATCGATTTTCTAAACAAATAAATTTAAAGTAGTAAATATTACAAAATTCTTGGTTTTATTTCCAAACAGTTCAACTGTTACTTAACTACAAAATTTACATGCTAGAAAATCAGAAAACTAAAATCAAATATGCCGAAAGCTTATATGAACCCTTGCAGAACATTTTTGCATAGATCTGTTTTTCACGTCGACATTTTCGCCATGGCGTTCTTTCAATTTTGTTTTGAAAGTTGCAACGAAAGGCAGCTCACGTTTTGTAATTTTCGTCTTCATTAATCGAAATTTAAAGTCGATTTTTAATAAAATTTCTTAATATAATGCATAGCCTATAAAATGGCTGGGAATCAAACTTATTTTGAAAACTTCTAATATTTAAAAACTGTTATCGTTCATAATTACAGCCCTGCATGCATATTATTGGAATGGAAACATAACAGAAGGGCGTTTTCCCTCGACCGTGCTTGACGCCATCCCCCTTACCAACAAATACGTAAACGCCATGGCGGAAACGCCAACGTCAAAAACAGGTCTAAGACCTAGTGATCCGATATCGATAAAAGGTTGTTAACATGTTTGGATAATGCTAAAAGTTAAAATTGGTAAATTTGGTGGGGCTATCTTAAAACTGATAATTCTCATGACAGCTATATGTTATAGTTGTCCCATCTGTTCGATTCTGACATATGTACTACTTGCAGCAAAAAGAAGCATCAGTGTAAAGTTTCAACAAGATTGCTCAACTGAGAGTCAAGTTCACATAGACAGTCAGACAGATGGACAGACGGAAATGGCCGTTCGACTCGGCTGTGAATGCTGATATAGAACATGGATGCTTTATTAATTCGAATACGTCGATATTTAATGTATTACATGTGCACATATATCGTATAATTATATCGTTAAGCCGACGATATAAAAGGTAGTGTCATAACTAACCGCGTCGATATTTAATATATTATATGATATCGATAATCGATTTATTTCTGATATTGCAAAGCGCAATGTGTAACAAAAGTTCGAGTGGTAAGAAATAATTAATAATTAATGTGTTTTATACTTTCTAAATATTTGTAACTTTCAGTTCTAACAATGTCAGGCATAACTATAGCTACACAGACAAACTCTGAAGATCAGTTGACGGCAACGCAGCTGCGCTTAGAAGAACTGAAAAGGAAGCTATCAGATTGCGATAATGCAGAAAAAAGTTCAAAGGTTGACAATAATATTGAAGCTGTAAAGGAAAAAATAACAATTGGTAACAATCAAACTGAAATAGATCTCGCAGTCTTTAATCGCATCAGCTGGGATTGTTATTCCTTGGCCACGCGGGCCTTATTGGACGCAGTCTTCGATAAGCAGACGCTGGCTACGAGGACTATATCGGGTGTTAAGATGAGATCCAAACGTCGAAATGTGTCCACGGAGCAGATGCTGGATCCATTGAAGATCGATGATATTATAGACTTGGTGAAGAGAAAGTGTCATGTTAGCGCGACTTTTATAAAAAAGATAATCGTAATAAAATGTGCGGATACAGCGGGCACGAAACGCTTTAAGAAAAATTAAAGCGAAAGTTGCTTTTGCAATTTGCATGGTTCCAATTTGAATTGTTTATCTGTGGCTCATTTTAATTTACGTTTTTAATAGCAGCTTAAATAATTTTATAATGATTGAAAAGGCAACAACAAAAAAACACAAAAAAGAAAAACAACAAAGGATGTTTCCGGACATCATTATTTTTAAAGAGTACTAGAAAAATATGCTTTTAATTGCGCAAATATATATGTATGTAGTATTTCCATATCAAAAATAGAATGTGATAATTATTCCGAATTGCGCACATTTCCATCACATTAAAATTGCAAACAATAAGAGACCGTAAATTGCAGCGCCCGGATAATGAAAAATAAAAACCCAAAGCCTCCCCTCAGCTCAGCCCCAATTCCAATCCCAGTCCCTGTCCAATGCCCAGCCTGAAAGCGTGCTCAAGTGCAGAAATGCTGAAAATTATTGTGAAATAAAAGTGGTTTTTAAGTACTCCTCCACCCGCACTCGCACTGCTAGTGCTTTTGGTGGCATGAGCCACTCCTAAACGGACAGCCCATGAATGCAGTTTTCAAAACTGCTCGGATGGGAAGTGGGCAGGGTGACGATAGCAAACTTGTCACATGCAATGACCATTGGCAAACAACTGTGGAAAGAATTATCTTCAAGGTTCCTTAAAATAGTATTAAGTATTGTATATATACTTATATAAAAAACTGTTCAGCTTGACTGACTCACTTACTCACAGGCAACGCTCGCACAGCCCGAACACGAAAAAAATGGAAAGCGGCATTTTTCCCAATAATTTCGTCTTATGCGGAAAACTGGACGGCAGTCCACGCTAGTGACGAAGCATGACGAAGAAACAGGTAACAATCGCTTTGTACTTTCTGCACATGCACTTTATGCACATTCGTTTTTAAAACTTCCCAAAAATTCTTTTTTACAGCTGCAGCAACTGTCGAAAATTCATTTCTTGAATTATAATCTTTATTGTTAACCTGACAACTCTTTAGTTGATGATCAAATATAATTACCATATAAAATATCAGCTGTGTGATTAACTTTTTTGTTTTGAAACTCTTCTTTCTTTTCAGAGCTCAATGTTAATTTTTGCACCTTGAACTTGAATTGGTAAGTCGCTTTTACATATCACATATGGCTTTGATTTCACAATTAAAAATGAGTTTTCTCTTTTTTTAAAGGACAAACTGCAGGTGTGATTGCAATCGACAACAGCCGCAATTAAAGCTTCCTTTGAACTTGATAATTGTGCGAATATAATATTTTAATTACTGTACTCATACAGCTATAAAAGCCAAGTCTAGTTCATATTTCATCATCAAGTTCACATTCAGCTTTGAGAAGTCAACACGTTAAATAATGTCAGCGCAGAAAGGCATTGATAGAAGCGTCTTTTTTAGCGTCAATTGGTGGGGATGGAATGCATTGGGTGCTGGAGATTTAAATTCACTGAATTCGAGAAGCTATCGGTTTTGGAGTGCTGTGCTTTTAAATGTTGTAACGTCGTCATTCACAATGATGCTACTGCTGGAAATATTTACATTTAAGAAAGGTGTGGAAGGTCTATGGAATTTTAATCTATCGCTCACATCGGTGGCAACCACTACCAAATTTGTTATCTATGTCGTCAAGTTGAAAAAGATAATGCAAGTTGAGAAACTATCTGATGAACTGGATAGGCGTATAAATTCAGAAGAGCAGCGCAATTGTCGTGAAAACAATGGAAAAGATATGCGTTTTATATCAAAACTATTTGTATGGACTTTTGGTGTCATACTCATCAGCTCGAATGTATCCTTTTTGTTTGAGAAAGAGCGCAGTTTGCCGCTACCCGCCTGGTTTCCATTGGATTGGAAGAGTTCGTGGTTGAACTATGTGGTTGCTGTATTCCATCAGCTTCTGGCCCTAAATACACAAATCTTACAGAACTTTGTAGATGATTCATTTCCACCAATCGCCTTGTGTCTCCTTGCTAGCCATTGTGAGCTGCTCATCCTGCGCATCTCTAGCATTGGCTACGATGAACGTGATGTTGAAGAAAATGAAGAGGAGCTTCTTAGGTGTATAAAGGATCAGGAGAAGATTTATATGTAAGATAGCCAACTCCAAGTAAATATCCTTTTCACTGCTTTTTTTACTTATCACTTTCAGGATGCTCCAGCTCATCATGGACATCATCTCTTGGCCCATGCTGGTGCAGTTTGTTGTCATTGCTATTGATGTGGGCAGCGCCATGTGCATTCTGGTCTTTTATGTCGAAGATACTCAGGAGCGTCTATACTACACATCATTCATTTTTGGACTTGCCCTGGAAATATTCCCGGTCTGTTATTATGGCACACTTGTGGCACATGTCTTTGGTCGCTTGCACTATGCAATATTCTGCAGTAATTGGGTGGATCAGAGCGTTATCTTTCGTAAGAATGTTATCATATTGGCAGAGCGTACTAAGAGGCTGCCCGAGTTGGTCGCTGGCAATTTGGTGCCCATTGCATTGACCACCTTTTTGGCAAATTGCAAGGCAGCCTATTCATTCATGACTTTGATTGCGGACACTCAAAAGGATAATTGAAAGCTTTCGTTGGTTTGAAGCACATTAAAGCTGTTTTGATTGAATACAATTCTGATCAAAGGTATCTTAACACTTAACACGAAAACACTTTTTATAACACCTTAAAGCTTCAAGTCAACTTTACTATATTAAATAAACATAATCTATTTGAAAGCTCGAAGCAAAAGAAAGTTATCTTAAAGTAGAAAAGCACACAAGTATCTGCGAAAACAGTTTTAAAAGCACATTGAAGCACATTTTCTATAAGGAATCTTTATAATTAATCCTAAAGCTCTTTGAAAACTCTTCGAAACGAAGAAAATGTTATCTTAAAGTAGGAAAGCTAACAACATCTGTGAAAAGCACATTAAAGCTTCAATTTAACTATATAATCAATCCCAAAAGCTCTTTAAAAGTTTCACATTTCTTCTGATATATTCTCTAACAGCTCCTTTAAAGTAATACACAAAAATTTAAAGCTTAAAATCACATTAGCTGAATTTTATTGATTAAATACAACTTTTTTGGAAATACTTTGAGAGCTCGGCAACCTTTCGGAACCCTAAAAAGGGCATCAGAATATAATTATATCAAATTTAATGCAATATTAGTTTACCCATATCCAGTTATCGAGTTAATTTCAATCACTTTGGAAAAATAAAGTTTTCTTTTTAAACACAAAACAAAAATTATCAAAATTTAGCCTAACGATGGCGATGGAAACTATTTTGGGCATTAAGGGTTCCGATTTTGTGATGCTTGCGTGTGATACAATGCAGGCAAAATCCGTAATTTTTATGAAAGATGGTGATGAACATTTTTACTCATATGTATCAAATATATTAATGCATGTTTTTTACAGATCAGTCAAAAATACATCGTCTATCGCAGTACTCAATATTGGCTGCCGTCGGAGATGGTGGCGATACACTTCAGTTTACCGATTATATAGCCAAACATTTGCAACTATATAAGATCAGCAATGGTTATCATTTGAGTCCACGTGCCGCAGCGCATTTTACACGCAAGAATCTGGCTGATTATATACGCACAAATACCAGATATCAGGTATCAATGCTACTCGCTGGCCACGATCCAATTGAGGGACCCGATCTACATTATATCGACTCGTATGGGGCATCACAGTCCATTGATCATGCGGGTCATGGCCTGGGCAGCTTATTTTGTGGCAGCATATTTCAGAGATACTGGACACAGGATCTCAATCAGACAGAGGCTTATGATATATTAAAAATGTGTGTTGCCGAGATACAAAAGCGTTTGGTCATTAATTTACGCAACTTTGATGTATTCGTTGTCAATCAGAGTGGCACACATCAATTGGAATCCATTAATCCAGCGTCTTTGGATGCTCATACAAAGGCTCTCTCACTCTCTGCTAAAGTTAAAGTTTTTAAGTAAATATACGCTTTTTTGAAGATCGATTAACTAAAGTTATTGTACAGAGAGTACATCAACTGCGGTCTAGTGTTGATTGATGTAACAAAACAAATGGCAAATCGATGTATTAATCTGTGCCGATGTATCACTCTCTGCTAAAGTTAAAGTTCTTAAGTTAATATACGCATTTTGAAGATTGATTAACTATCTATTGTCTAAAAGGTAGGGTACATCATCTGATTGATTTAAAAAACCATCTGAAATTCGTTGAAAATCGATGAATACATGTTGATGTATAGATATACTGCTGGTTTCCTTCATCGATATGTCGCTGATGATTAACCAATGATATTCTGATGTTTAACAACGATGTACATTCTAAATTTATAGTTACTATATTCAAAAATTATTGATAAATTGATTTCACAATGTTTTCTACTATTGCAGACATTTCCAATCATCGTATTCACTATCAGGCCTGTAGTACAGCAATTGAAGGAATTTGAACAATGCAGAACTGTTCCAGTGTCGGTAAGATATTGTGAAAGTAATATATATCCAGTTTTAGTTAGATTCGTTATATATGTGATAGATATAAGGCTGCATTTAATATGGCTTAACTTTGATCGACAAAAGTTTTGTTGGTTGGGGTAAAATCTCTCAGATTTAAGTTAGAGTTGAGAGAGGTTGGTCGAGATTGGAGATTGGAATTGGAATGATAGCATTCATGTAATGGTTGGCTGCGTTTCATGTATTAGCATATGTGGCAACGCTGTATGTGGATTTGTTTGTGCAACAATGGCTAAAGTTACACACATACACACACACAGACACACATACATGTTGTGGCAGATGGTAATGTCAACTATTTCAAATCGGAAGCAGAAAAGCCAACATGTCTCTATTTCCACATTTCCACATCTGAACATTTGAACACAGCAGTCAGTCATGCAGTCGACAGCAAAACTCATAAAAATGTGCACAGCTTGCAACAAAATGCTGTTGCAACGTCTGTGTGGCATTGTTGCTGAGTGGTTGCCGCCTAAAGTGGATACCATCAAGTGGGCATGGTGCCTGAATTGAAGGTTGGGTGGTTGGGCGTGGGGTGGTGCTGCCAATTGGCCGTCAGCGATTTTTATTTGTTTGCAGCCGTCGTTGCCAACGCTAATTGGCCGCACATGCCAAAGTGTCACTGTGCAACGAAGACAGAGAAAGAGAGAGCGCGAGAGAGAGAGAGAGAGCGCGAAAGAGAGTGAGATGGTTGTCTGAAAGTGGAGATGTTGCATGAAACTGAAAGATGACCGAATTGTCGGAAATAAAGAGTTCGAAGAGTGAGAAACAAATATTTGTACTCGAAAGTTATACCAATTAAATAGATGTATACATCAATTATTTTTAATGGAGTTTGTTTGTAATTGTCAAACGACGACTATATCTTAAAGCTACAACAATCCCTCGAAAGTTGAGTTATTATATGCAAAATGTTCTTAAATTTCAAAGCCAAATCGTGTACCGATACATTATCTTGACACTTTGTCTGCCTATGGTATATACCAACATGTATACCAAGTTTGGTTGCTCTAGCTTCAAAACTGTGGAAAAAAACTGCGTACATACGGACAGACGGACATTTCACAAACCCAATATACTCGTTATTCGTTTTTTTTTTTCAAGAAAATTATAAAAAGAGTATAAAAACCCGCTAACAGTATTGGTAACATCAACTATACTTAGCCACAGCTAATTGACAACCGCAACAAATTAAAAAGTTAGATATAATAATATCACATAAATTCTAACGGAATGCTAACTTGAATTCTAACAGACCTGTCCCGGTTTCGGCAAAATATTGCGCAAATTACTTTCTCGAAAATATTCCAACTTTCATTATTGCTAAAAAGCTAATGAATTGAGTTTTGTTTTTCAAGATAGCTCGACTAAACTTACCTTGACAAAACTTCAGCATTATCGTATCACTATATTTTATAGCTGTCATAGAAACAATCGCTTAAAAAATAACTTTATGTATGAAAAACCTTTTTGTTTCTTAAGCTATATTAAGCGAATTTATCTATTCTTTGATCTTGTCATGCCACATTGTATTAAATCGGGGGACTATATCTTATAGCTATCAGAAACAGAAAAATTAAGTTTTTTATTAAAGATAAAATATCATTAAAATTCTAAGATAATAAACATAAACTAATTTTGATGACATTTAGTTTTATAGTCACGTTGGACCTTTTGGCAGATATGCTTCTGAACGGAATGTTATGAAAACTTTTTGATATTGTTTTTATCTAACCATGACTAGAATGGTATTTTTTCTTATTCTTGCTGCTGCTGCAAGAAAAGAAATGAAATGTTAATCAATAAAGTACAACATTTAAGCAAAATGTAATTACGTTGCCATTCCGTTGCAAGAAGATATAGTTACAAAATTTCCAACGATCTGTTTGAAGCGATCTAAAACATGATTATTTTCAGGCACACAACCTTTCTTACAGTTGCAACAATTCATGTCACAGCTTCCATTGCCACAACAGGGATTTGGTTTAACTAATCTGCCACATCTTTTGAAAACACAATCCATGCCCAATGGTTCACCAAGAAGATTTTCGCAAGAATATTTTTTTTTATCCTTGACACTAAATAGTATAGCAGTTGGTTTACAGCATTGGCCATTAGCCATCTGCCACAAATGCATCCAGAACAATAAAATTGAGGATACCAAAAATATCGGTGACATGATTGAAATGGAGTTAACTTTCGACTAAAAAATCTCATTTGATATTTGAACTTGGAAACCACAACTAATGATAACCGTAACTAAATGAATAACATTAGTTACATTTTAGTTCATTAGTTGTTGTCAACTAAGAGACTTGTTCTAGTTTCCACTTTCGGCAAAAATATTGCGCAAGTGAATATCTTCTAAGTGTTTCCGTTTTCATTTTGGACAAGTCAATTCAAACTAAAGTCAAAGTGAAATCAAACCGCATTTACTTGTCAGAAACGAAAATTAGAGCACTTAAAGCGAATTTACTGTCAGAAAATCATTCTAAAATTGGAATTAAGAATAGGCCTGTATATGTATACTTTTTAAGGTCGGAGACGCTTTTCTATGCATACATACGGACGGACAGACAGTGAGGCAATCGAATAATCGAGTTTTGACAACGAAATGTATACTCAAAATCGATGCTTTTTGTGTTGCTATGATTATCGATAATTCACATTTCACAGAAAAGACTGTGAACTCTAATCAAGGAAATCAGGTTTTCTATAAAAAAGAATATTATATTTTCGACACATCGATAAGCCGATTTATAGTTCACGATTAATCGAAATACCATCGATTGTAATTTTGTGAAATCGAGAATCAAACTGATTGTTTATTTTATAATTACGTTCTTTCTCAGTTAAGGATGTAACATTTGCATATTATATATATTATATATGCAATTATAGAATTGAGTACATACACAAGTAAAAGTATACTTAAAAAGCATTAAAAAAATGAACAAAAGTAACAATACCATTGTTGATTGTCATAAAAAAGAAAACGCGCATACATATGAAAGTTATAAATACCTTCTTCAAATGTAAACAAATTTCAACTGAAGAGAAGAACTTGAGGTACTTCAGTTAAATTAATGCGTTTCGCGTACCTTGTGAAGCAAAATGTATAAGGCGAAAAACTTTTGGCTTCTACTTGAACAAAGCGCTTAGATAATGCGTTTGTTAGTCCTTCTATCCTGCTATGCCTCGTCCCTTCCCCCACCATTTATACACGGCATGCTCAGCCAGGACATGCCAGCAATTTGTGACGTTTAAGGGCGCAACGAGGCAGCGACTTCTTGACAGGACATTAACTTGCACATGGATAAGTTAGGAAGTGGGAAGACAGCGAGAACTGTCTAACTGTTTTGTATTTAGAATGTAAGTGTGTGTGTTGTTGTGTATGTGTGTGTGTGTGTGTGTGTGAGTGATTGTGTGTGTGTGTCATACGACTCTGATGATGATTCATGATGATGATCTTTGCCTTTTACTATTGCTTGCAGTTTTTTTCATACCCTAGAAAAGGATATTATAACATTGTCATGAAATGTGTAACATAATTAAGGAAGAAAAGTGATTTTCCCTTAACAGTTCCCATTTGATCATTTGATCAAGGTTTCCATTCACTTGACTTGAGCTAAGATTCAATTCAGCAATAAGGAAATTTCGAACCTTTATTGAAATTCCAATTCCGCAATGTTCTGCCGAAAGTGGAAACCGGAACATGCATGTATGCTTTTAAATAAAATTTGAACTACTTTTTTTAATGGAATTATCGGTATACGAAAGTATAAGAGGGGGCAGTATTATAAACATAACTCATACGTAAGCAAAAATTGCACTCACCCACACAAAAATCACTACAGCCCCCTTTCAGCCGCAGCCACTGTTCTTGCTGCTTCAGCCAGCGTCGCATCAATTTACCGCAATTGCAATTTATTTGTTATTTGTTATTGCCTTTCGTTATGCTTTGCACACAATACGCTGATCAACCTGTATCGATAAAGAAAATATAAAAATAATTTGACATTTGCTTTTATATTTCAATTATTGCACTTGCATTTCTCTTTTTATCAGTAATTCATTATTGAATTCAATCACCTTTAACTTATTAATACACAAAGAACACACGCTCAAATTAAAAACAAATTCAATGTGCCACAACTTCTTTGACAGTTGAATGAGGATGGAGCAGAGAGCAAAGAGCAAAGAGTAATGCTATATATAGCTCTACTCCCGCTTTCTCTCCTTCTCGTTTGTCACAAGAGTCAGGAGTTCTTTAAGTTTCTTTAGTTCCTTTCTGGATAGAATGAACCAATCGTTCCTTTATTCTATTTCTGGAAACAGAAACTTATCGTTTTAAGTTCCTTTAGTTCGTTCCATATTTAAAATTTTAACTTAAATGTTCAATGAATTCCAGCATACTCACGACAGAAACTAGTCGAATGAACGATAATCGAAATTAAAAATTGTGCTAAACATATAAAAGAACAGGAACTATAATCAAATATATAGTTCAATTCATATACCCCATAATTGAAACTAGTTCAGATCGGAACGACTCAACTCTAAATAAAACTCTATGAATGACATGAAAATTGGTAAAAAGATTATACAAAGAAAACAATTTGTTAATCAATTTGAAAAACAAAAAGGATTTCATCTTTTGTTAAATAACTCAATTTAAAGGCGATTGTTTGAATGATAGCTTCATGATATGCTACACGTCTGCTCCGGTTTCCACTTTCATCAAAATTTTTAGGAATTGAAATTGTTTTCAACGTTTAAAACTTCCTTTTTGCTGTTTATCTAGTAAATACTTTTACAATGGCAACTTTATTGCATTCAATTCTCAAAGTGTTGTCAAAGGTGATGGTGGGCACATTTAAGTGAAATTCCCTTTCACAATATCTTAGCGAAAGTGGAAACCAGAACAGGTCTGACTGCATTTCGCAATCACTTGTTGTAAAATGTATACTTGCAGTTTTATTTATTCATTTTGAATAAATTTGGGTGGCAATTGGTTGAAAATTGACTTTTTCTTTAAAAAACTTTTCTGCAAGGGCATCAAATCTTCGGCATACCGAGGCTAGCTTTTCTTGCTGACATTTTTTGTTGCTGCCCGGGCCATTTTCGTTGTCATTTTTCACTGGCAAATATTGTGTATGGGAAGGAAGCTGATGCGACTGATACTTACCCCACGCTGCGTTCCCCCCACTTGCCGGCTCAGTTCCCCCCGCAGGCGGACTTTTTCGACAGCCTATTAGTTTTTATTATTTGTTGCAATTAGTTTTCAGCCTCGAAAGTTGCCCAGGCAGACGAGTCTCAGTCGCTGTCTTGTTGTGCCTCGGCGTTTTATGACACTTTTCTGCGCATTTTTCAACGGAATGAGCGTCATCTGTTGCCGCTGGGCAACAACATTAACAACAACAGCAACAACAATAACAACACTAACAATAGCTGGCTAGTATCTATGATAAATTATGGCCAAAAGTCAAAGTCATCAATCAGCGTGTGCCATGTTTTATTTGTCGCTCGTGGCCATTTGCCACAGCCACGCCCACATTCCACATTCCACAGCCCACGCAGAGGCGTCGACAGGAACAGAACAAGCATAAAGACAGAGCCAGTACAGTGTACAGCTGTTAACCCAAAGGATTAAATATAAATCGCAAGTGCGTTTGTATATGTTTAAATGTATATATGTGTGTGTGTGTGTGTGTAAAACTCTTCTCTCAGGTGTCGGAGCGTCGAGAAGCATTTCGATTTAATTTTCATTAAAATTCAAGCATAAAATATGCAAAAGGTAAACTGCGGCAATCCAGCCAGTCAGCCAGTCAGGCAGTCAGAGAGAGAGAGAAACCCTGACCAAAGCCCCATTAAAATTCCTTAAAGAGCAGGTCTCGTTTTGGTCCAAGGACTCAACTTGCCTCAACTTGGCACCGAGACTCCTTTTCATTTTTCGAGTGCTTATTAATATTGCAAAGGACCCAGAGCCTGGATTTGCGGACATTATGATGCGGTGAATGCGAATTTATGCAACTCCTTTGGCCAAACCAACAAACCCCTACCACCCTACCACCCTACCACCCTACCACCTTCTCTCCCAACGGCTCCATGTCCTTGCTACAGAACAAATTCTTTCATTTTTCGGCTGACCTTTCTCTCTCTCTCTCTCTCAGTCTCTCTGTGTTGTCTGTTTAATTATGCATATTTTTTATTGGCCCAACAGTTTTGAGTGGGATTTCTCTAGCTATTTTAGTCACTTGGCAAATCTCATGCATTTAACAACTCCTCAATTCTCTCGTCTCCTCTCGTCTCGCCTCGTCTCGTCTCACCTGGCGTATGCGCAATTTATGCTTTCAGCTCAATATTGATCAGCTTTCAAAAGCTCTCGAGTTAAGTGAGCCTCCATCTCTGTGTTTGACACTTGTGTTATGTATTCACATGCATACTCCATCTCCTTTACTGCTTTACACTTCTACACAACGACATCCTTCCTAATTCAAGTGTACCCGTCAGCTCGAGGACGAAATCGAAAACGAAAACCATAGACAGCTATTAATAATGTCAGCTACAATTCTCATGCCACTTTTCCAATTGACAATCAAAGTTTCACTTTGCCTTCATATAATTCTTCTATTTAAAGAAATCAAAGTCAAACAGGGTATTTATGAAATGTCCTTAATGATGACAAGTCATAGTTATGTTGAACTAAATCAGTCAGCTTGTGTTTTAATACCTTACTAGCTGGTTTAACCCGGCGTTGTTCGGTCTGGATCACCATTTCCTTCTTGTGGGACTGGAATTTTCAAAACAGGACTTCCATAACTTTGTCTTTTTGGTTAGATTTTACTTCTAGACTGATTTTGCATCTACATTTCTATTTTTAAAACACCAATTTTTTGAGTAGTTTTTTCGAAAATTTACTTTACTCTCCCATTGTTCATTCTTAAAAAAATTCAAATGGAAAAATAAGTTTAACAAGTAAGAATGCTCTAGTCGGGTGTGCTTGACTACGAGACTCGTCAATAACTTTGGTGATTCTCTTCTGATCGCAACGAAATTTACGCAGCTGATCAACATTGATAAAATAAATATGTGTACCAAAAAACAAAGCTGCATCTTTAAAATTGTGGCTAAGGGAGTTTTTTGTGAATTGCGGGGGTGCGGGGAGGTGTATCCGAAATTGGAAATCGGCGTATGGTATACTGGAACCTGCATGCCAAGTTTGGTGTCTCTAGCTCTTATAGTCTCTGAGATCGACGCGTTCATACAGACGGACGGACGGACGGACTGACGGACAGACAGACGGACATGGCTAGTTCGTTTCGGCTGTTGATGCTGATCAACAATATTTATAGTTTATATGGTCGGAAATGCCTCCTTCTGTCTCTTACACACATTTTCAGTACTTTATAACTCCCTTTTTCTCATTTTTAACGGGAACAGGAAATAAAAATGCTCGAACGTTGTTCGATTCTGATTCTCAAACGATTTAAGCTGATGAGATTAATCATAAAATATATTATTAATCTATTCTTAAATCGATGGTTATTGTTTCTAACTCGTTATATCTTTAAGTTTCTCACTTTCAATCGAGAATTCTTTGGAGAATTCTTTGGCGTATTTTCCAGTTTTCGACGCACACCTTAAAAAAATGTGAAAATTGCTTATTGCGCTTTGAATTGTGGGCAAACGCACCTGGAATGTTTAAGCCACAATGAAAAGACATATTAAATGAACGTTGACTTTACCGTAAAAATGTAACGTTAATTTCCCAAAGGCATCGCATTGCATATTTAAAACATGCCCCAAGTGGGGACCACAGGATCGCATACAGTTAAGAAAATTGCGTTTAGGTGTTGCAATGAAAAAGGTTTATTTTCATTGAATGTAATATTTAGTTTAAGCAAAGTTGACAAAAGAAAATGGCTTAAAAGTATTTCTAACAAAAATTCATAATTTCTTAAATTTCCTGGAACTAAAAAAAACTTCCTTTTGTTGTACTTTCATTAAAAATGCCTACATCAGAAGATTATAAGAAATTTGTGTAGCCGAAATAAACGTTTCAGTTTGCGTTTAATAAAAGTACACGGGATATATAAAATCAAAACTACAGTTGAAAATTGCAACATGAAAATGTAAAGTTGAAAATTACATCATGTTATAGGAGACCAAAGAGAGCCGATAAACAGACTATAAATCACTCACTTTGATTGCATCGATATTTGCCTCTTCTGTTACAAAATTTTATTTCGTTGCATTTTGGCGCGCATAAATCAAGTTGCATGTGCGTTGTTTTTTTGGTGTTGATGGGGGGAGGGAGGCAAAGACAACACCCAACTTGCAACAATGCCAGCTTTAAATGCCATATCTAACAAGGGCTTAATTTATGATACTACGCAGATTCCACAACATTCCATTTCTGGCACCGGAGACAGATGTGACATTAGCAATGACCAATGCATTTCGGCGTGAATTGAGTGCCGTATTTTGATTGAAATGTCAGAATTCGAGAGTAACGGTTTTCGAATGTTAAAAGCGTTCAATTCAAAATAATCAAATCTTAACGACATGCTGTTGAAATTGTGAATAACATTCATTACGAATATAACTAAGTATTGGCAAAACTTATTATAGTTCTTTAGCTAGAAAGTTCAACAGATGAAAGAGATATAAAAAGAGATTTGACACAAACGAATCCTGCTCTGAGTCCAATCTACAACCGATCCAGTTTTCGAAAATCGGAGATCTTGACACTTTGTCTGCCTATGGTATATACCAACATGTATACCAAGTTTGGTTGCTCTAGCTTCAAAACTGTGGAAAAAAACTGCGTTCATACAGACGAACAGACAGACAGACGGACGGATATTTCACAAACCCAATATACTCTTTTTTTTTTCAAAAAATTTAATTTAGCCCAGTAACAGTCATTTAACTTTAAAAAAATATATATATTTATAATTTCAAAACTTTTGGCAAATTAGAAGAAAACAGGACAGACATAAATTATCATTAAAATATAGTACCTAATGAAAATGTTTCTAATAACTTGAAAAGATTTTAATTTTTTTGCAAAAATGAAGACACAACAACGATGTTTTTTTTCGGTTTTGTTATTATTATGCAATTTAGTAAACTCGGAAAAGAATTAACATGCACAACAAGAACATAACAAAGCAAAAGCTGGACTTAGGAATATATATAGAACCAATTTCATGAAACGTAAGCCAAAGAGCAATAAATAACTGATATTAATTGCAAAGTATTAAAAAGTATTGCGTTTTTCAATTGCATGTTGAAAGATTTGTAAGAAGTTGGCAGGTCTGCCAATGCTTAGAAAAAGTATATGCTTAAGTATATATAGAATATTTTATATACTCGTATTTCTGCTGGCATGAATGCCACATATGTAAGTATGTGTGTGTGTGTGTGTGTGTGTGTGTGTGTGTGTGTGTGTGTGTATAAAAAAGTTGCAGTTGAACTTTTCAGCATTTGTCAGAGAAAGAGTCGAGAGGATTTGTTTGCCTTTGGTGAGCAAGAAGAAGGAGCCGAAGGGTGGCAAGAGGAACTGGCTGGCCAAAGCCAAAGCCAACAGTTTTGCTGGCTGGTCCGCTGCTCCGCTCGTCTCATACTTTGGCTCGTAGTTTGTTTGTTTGTTTGTTTGTTTATTTTTTCGTACGCCCCACTATTTGTTTTCTTTCCAATTTTGTAATTTCAAACTTTTTCTATTGATTTCTTGGCACGCATGAACACCTTCAGCAACAGCGCCGATGACGACAGCAATTGCTATTACCACGACTGCTGCGGATGTGAAAGCGGATGCGGATGCGAATGCGGATGCGAATGCGGATACGAATGCGAATGCGGGCGATTGCGAAGACAGCAAGTTACAAAAGTTTTGTCAGAATGGGGAGGCAAGAGACGAGCACTCAATTTAAGTTGTTCGCCAACGGGTTTCTCTATCAGCTGCAGTTTCTTTCGTGTTGACCATGCGTGGAAATACTTATATTGAGAAAAAAAACAACAACAACAACAACAAAGCCAACAAAAATAAAAAACCAACAAAAACTATTAAAGATAGCGAGAAAAGTTTCTAATGCACTTAACACTCTACTTCGCAGTCCCAAAAACTGTCAGTGGCATTTCGCAACATTTATTAATGTGTCAATCGGATTGAAGTCTTTGGCTACACCCATCTCAATCCTTATGGAATCGTAAACTAACAGCTTTGAAAGTTGTTCAAAGCCTCAAGCGATGTAATTTTAGCTTAAATCTCGTTTTAAGGTAAAAGCTCAAGCGATTTGAAAGCACATTAAAGCTTATAACAAAATACACTTCATTTTCACTTCATAATGTCGAAAGCTTATGAAAGCTTCAATCAAATAGACTTTCCTTAAAAGCTGCTGCGATTTGAAAGTACATTAAAGCTTTTAGCGAAATGCAATTCTGCTTAAATCTTTTTTCAAGTTAAGTTTCACTTGATGTAAGAATCTTATTTCATTTGAAAGCTCTTGTGATTGGAAAGCATATTAAAGTTTTTTGCGACATACACTTTAGCTTAAATCTCGTTTAAAGCTAAGTTTGGTTTAATATTGAAAGCTGATTCGGTTTGAAAGCACATGAAACTTTCAATTGAACAAGCTCATGCAAATTGAAACCACATTAAAGGTTTTTGTTTTTTTGAAAGTACATGAAAGCTTCAGCGAATTACCTAAATCTAAATCTCGTTTAAAGTTAAAAACTCATGCGATTTCAAAGCATGTGAAAGCATCAATCGCATTGAAACCTTTTGTACGGTTTCGGCAAGTACTTTGGATTTAGGTTTCTGATTTTTTAACACTTTAAGCTGAAAGCTCAACTGCCTGGCCGATTGTTCATAACCAACACGAATGTATTTGAAAATAATTGCTATAGAGAGAGACAGAGAGAGCGAGGAAGAGAGAATGTTTGATTTAATTCATAAATTTTAAAAATCCAACTAGCTCGTTTCAACTTTAATGATCAGAGATTGTTCAACGAAAAATGTCCAAACAAATTATAAAAGCAAAAGTCGCAGCAAAACGATTACATGACTCTCGTACCCCCAATGGAAATCAAGTATTACTACGAAGGTGAACCAACACCGGAATAATTCCAACCAAATGCTCCACCCATTTGCTTAATGGCGATTAGGTAAATGAAAACATTGCGTGCTAGCGACATTTTATTTGCGAGTGGTTTGTCAGGGTACACACAGAACACAGAACGGAGGGCAAAGAGTAGAGGGCAGAGGGCACAGGGCACAGGGTAGTGTAGGCGTCGCTTTATTTGCTATATTTCATGCCTGCCTGCACTTATCTCCAATTGTTCATCACACCCCAAACAGCAAAGGCTACACAGAAATAAAATATTATTATAAACGTACAACTTGATTAAATTGATATTAAAATATTTGATAAGAAAATGATGTGATGCTGATTTAAAATTTAATTACTTTGCATTTTAGTTTTTTCAAATTTTATAAAAATCGAAAAATTATCAAGCCTGTTCCAAATTTCACTATCGTTTTCACGTTCGAAAATTAAGTTTTCATAAGCAAACATATTCTGCAAGGGTGCAAATACATCTTCAGCACTCTTTTTTCTTGTTTTTACTCCCATTAAAAATGGGAAAAAAGGAGTTATAAAGTACTGCAAATGTGTGTAACAGGCAGAAGGAGACATTTCCGACTATTTAAAATATATATATTCTTGATCAGGATCAACAGCCGAGACGAACTAGCCGTGTCCGTATGAACACACAGATCTCGGAGACTATAAGAGCTAGAGACACCAAACTTGGCATGCAGGTTCCTGTATACCATACATAGATCAGGTTTATTTCAAAAGTACCAAAGTTATGGAAGAATCTATTACCCCCCCTCTCAGCAGGCAGCAACAACAGTTTGACACGAACTGGACAAGTTAAGTACGCTGCTTGCTTGTGTTGCCGCTGAACTGCTTGAAGTGCAAGTTGGGAGCAGGGACGTAGTAGGGCACACTCGACTAAAGCATTCTGACTTGTTTTTTACTGTGTACCCATTGGGTATACTCAGGGCAAGGAATAGGAATAGGAATGGGAACAGGAACAGGAACTGGGGGGCTGGCCAAATGTCATTTGTGGTTGGCAGGCGAGCTTCGCTTCGATTCAGCTTTATGTCCTAATTACTCGCACAAAACAAAAACGCCACTTCAATTTGAATTGAATTTGGATGAGTTGGGGCAACAAGAGCACCTACATCAGCAGCTAGAACGGGATTTACTCAGGACATTGGGTGGTGGGCTGTGGATTGTGGATTGTGGGTGGGTCACAGTTGGCGCCACAGTTTTTAATTACCGCCTACACAAAACTGCCGATGCAGTCGCTTCAGTGCCACGAAATATTCTATTAAATGCCGACTACGTTGGGTTTTTCATGTAATGGTTTATAATCGATTTCGGCAGCGACATTATGCAGACCATTCCCAATTGCATTTTCGACTGTGACAAATGGCAAATTGGTTTAACAACTTTTTCAAATTGGTGACAGCATTTTGCTTTTATAGCTGAAAATATTTACTTTTAATAAGCTTTAGACATGCCAACTGTGCGGTGTTCATTTTAGCATATAAAAAACACATCTACGCGAGGTTAAAGTCTAGGGACGAAGCCACAAAACTTCTCATATAAAATATTGAAATACATTTTACAAATTTAATCAATGTTGTTTCAACTAATCCTTAACCAGGATTCATAGAACTTATAAACATATTCAAAGTATTTCCAAATACTTACTTTTTTTTAAGCAGATTCGGTTATGGCTTTTTTTTAAAGTCTTTTTCATAATTCTGTTGTGATGGAGTTGAATATGCCTCGGATTCGGATTTAGTGACCCCAAAGCATGTCCAGATTTCTAAATTAGAAAATTCGATGGTCGATTCATTAATTTTTTCCATCCATGCTTAACACAATTACAATTGCATAGCAATCGTAATAATATCGTTTTTTCAGGTTTAATATTTGCCCTGAGATATGTTTTTTTTTAAAGTCTCTGTCACACTTTTAATACGGAACCGAAGCAGATTTAAATAAAAATTATTGAATGAAATAAAATGGAATTTCAAAGCTGTTTTCTTTCATGCAAAAATGTTGTCATAAAATTTCAAAAAAAATAAAAATTTTATTATAAATTGTTTAATAACTTTTGCATTCCTATGCAGAGCGTATTGCAACTTTGTTTTGAAATGCAATCTATACGTTCATGGGTTTTTATGATTTGTCAAGGCATCCAAATCAAATGATTTTCTTTATAAATTTGCATGTGAAAATATTATTAATTGATTTATGATAACAAACAGTGGAACGATGAGCTTGCCATGCTCATTGATCATTTCTAGTTTTGTGTTTTTGTTGTTTTGCTACATTTTGTTATTTGCATGCTGATGATATTGATATAATTTCAAACAAAATTTTTGCATTTGTGTGTGTGTGTGTGTGTGTGGAAAGGACACTCAATCGATATGCTTGCCGCAGCTATATCTGTTTTTGTATCTGTGTTGTTGTATGTTGGTTTTGTGTTTGTGGTTCGTTTGTGCGATTTTGCTTTACAAAGTGAACTTCCAATTAGAAGCTGTTGCGTGAACCAAATGACCATCAAAATCAGAGTCCATAAGAGACATTGCTATATCTTCTCTTGCTACTTGCTCTGTCACTCCAAACTCCCTGCCATCTTTCTCCCAATTTCTACTCTTTTCTCCCCTTTGATGTCCTGTGCAGTAGCAGCAGCAGCAGCAGCAGCAGGCTGAACTGAACTGAGGTTAGCTCGTTATTGTTGCCACTGGCTTCGCCGTCAATTGCAGCTGACTGCACCACAAAATTCAACGCAATTTGTAAAATGAAATCGATTCAATTGATTGTTGACTTCGCCAAACACACACACACATGTGTGTGTGTGTGTGTGGCATTGTGTATGTTTTATAAAGCAATGGATGCCATCCTGCAGGAAGCAAACGCCAACGACGGTGACAGGTGTCTGAAGGGGTGAATGTGAATCCAATGTTGTTGTCCTTCGTCTCTATGTATGTGTGTAAGTGTGTGTGTGTGTGTGTGTATTTTGCACTTTGCTTGATTAAATTTCAATATTTACTAAAATGTCGCTGAACTCTTTTTGACAGCTCTGTAAATTTCATAACCAGAATGGACATAAAATATGGTCAACAGTGTGTAAATTTGAACATGACAAGGACATAAGTAGACTGAGCTGAAAGCATTCAATTTTTTCTCTCTTTTTTTTCTCTTTTTTTGTTTGCTGTTGTTGTTATTATTCTCACTTGCAATTTGCTGTAGTTTGTCATGTCTTTACAATTGTTTCGTTATATAGCATGTTATGTTGTGTTGTTTTCAGATTGAACTTTTTATACGGCTATCAAATGAAAATGCAATTAGTCAGCACTTTATAAATATCAAGTATACTCAGGACATTTCTCAATTCTATCTGCGAATCAATTAAGCAGCATACTTTTTGGGGCAGTATATAAATTTAAATTCCACCCATTTTTTACTTCTACTTCATTCTTGAAATTTATTATTTATATTTAATATATTTGCGATCTTACTGTATTCGTCCATAGCACTAAGTTGTTCAAAAGAAATCATCATATAACTTAGGAAGCTATAATTTAAACACATATTTTTATACAAAAACCTTGACTATACTGTCATTGAACAAATTTTGAATGTATATATTTGAATTTGAGTCGCTTTTGTTTATAATCGAACACAATATAAATATAAAGCATTTTCAATAATTTTTTTAACTTTATTAGATTGATCATTAAATAGTTTTAGACAACCAACTCAAGCTGTTACTGCACTCAGAATGGATCTAAAGTTAAATAGGTGAGTAGATCTAGTCAATTCAAGCCATCAGTTTTTTTTTTTTTTTTAACAATTATACGTCCATTCTAGCTCTGATAATGAAAAAGATAAAATTGAAAACCTTGTTGAAACAAAAACTTTCGAAGAAGCTGAAAATCGCAAAATTTTAAGTGAAGACGTCGGAGAAAAAACCCCAGAAGAAGCTGCAAATCATGACAATTTAAGTGAAGACATTGTCGGAGAAAAAAGTTTTGAAGAAAGTAAAAATCATAAAGTCACTGTCGGTAAAAAAACAATTGAAGAAGCTGAAAACCATGATATTGTAAGTGAAGACATGGTCAGAGAAAAAACCTTTGTCGGAGAAAAAAACCTTGAAGAAGCTAAAAATCAGGAGATTTTAGATGAAGACATTGATGGAGAAAAAATCCTAGAAAAAGTTAAAAATCTTGATATTTTAAGTGTAAACATTGCCAATGAAAAAACTTTTGATGGGGCTGAAAATCCGAACATTTTAAGTGTACGAATTGTCGGAGAAGAAACCTTTGGAGAAGGTAAAAATCAAGAGATTTTAAGTGAAAACATTGTCTTTGAAAAAATCATTGAAGAAGCTGAAAATCATGCTATTTTAAGTAAAGACATTGTCGGAGAAAAAACCCTAGAAAAAGCTGAAAATCATGATATTTTAAGTGATTTTAAAGAGGAAAACATTTTCGGAGAGAAAACCCTAGAAAAAGCTGAAAATCATGATATTTTAAGTGATTTTAAAGAGGAAATTCAAAATGATAATGGAAAAGTTGTCGAAGAAAAGCAGTCTGTAGAAGAAAAATACTTTATCGAGAATAATAACATTAAAGAAGCTCAAATAATTGATTTTCTAAATAATATAAAAGATATTATTGAAACTGCTCGGTACTCAGGTAGTGAAAACATTTTGTGTGATGAAATAGATCAAGATAAAATTGCCAAAGATGCGGAAATAAATTCGAAGGTTTTCGGGGAAAAGCAACTTGTTGAAGTGCAGATAACAAAACCAGCTATAAAAAACATTTTGTATGATATCTCTGAAGAAGATGAAATGAATGATTCTACAGAAGATAGTATTCAATCTATAGAAATACAGGAATATAACTCAAGTCCAAAGAACAAAAACAGTAATTGGTATGTAGAGGATGAGAGAGTTTTGAAGCAAATCTTAAAATTAAGTAGTGCTAATGAAGTGGAATCAAAAGACTTGAACTTGGGCTTGGATTTAATGTTTAGTAATGATAATGATCAAGATGAAGTGATTGGAGATTATGTTAATGTTAACAAAACCAGTCTGAATCAAAGCTTGGATGATTTACCCAAAGTGGAAAAACTTTTCGGAACAATGGAGATAATTTCATTGCAAGAACACAATGTCGATAGTTTGCATATGAATAGCATTGAATTGGAAACAAATGACAAACAAAATGACCATGACGATGAAATGCCAATAGTACCAGATTTTGAAATTGATTATGATAACATATTCGGTAATATTTCTGAATTAAGCTCAATTGAAAAGCATTTACAGCTGCTTTATAGACCGTTCACCTGCGTCGTTGATATCAACTGTCAATGTAGCCTATTTGAGTTGGCAATACTTTTAGATGATGCTCGCTATGAATCTGAAAAATATTCAGCCTTATATCTACGTCTACGTGATCCTAGTGCGGATATAAGGATATTTGAGGGTGGTAAAATAACATCCTCAGCGTTGACAGCCAATTCAGCCAGAATGGCATTGCTTAAGGTAATGCGAATGCTTGATAAACTGGGTTATAAAACGGATATAACATATTTTAATAAGAATATAGTACATGCCTCTTTCTGTCTGCCATTCAAGCTTGATTTAGAAATGCTTAGCGAAATGCATAGCGGACAGGTATCTGGTAATCGGAAAGTGCGACCCTTTATAACATATAAAATTGCGAATACTTCTTTAAGATTTGCGGTATTCCCGAATGGTTATGTTTTGGTCCTGCACTCTAAAGGACACAGTGAGACACGTGCAGCTATAGCGGGTTTTTTACCCATCTTAGTACAGTTTAAGAATGGCTATCTTACAAAATCGGAGAAATATGGTTCTCTCGGTGGTGATGTCTCGTTTAAGCTACTCTGGGAACGTAAACTGGAAGAGGATGTAGAGGGTGTTCTGCTCTACTCTTAAGATTTTATTTTGTTTAGTTTTGTTTTGTTTTCTTCTGTTTGGTTTCGTTTTGTTTTTTATAAATCTTTATTTGAAAATGCTGTGAACATTTGTCATAAACCAAACTTATGTACGTGCACTGTTTACACTCTCAAGTAGTTTTTTTTTTTTTTTTTTTTCGGCAACTTGTTTAAATACGTGATTTATTTACCATCCAGCTGCTGCAGCGGCAACAACCAAACAAATGTACTACTTTCTACTGGTTCGTTTTGGATATAGGGCTATACATAGAACTTCAAAGTTGCCAAACACACACACACAACATACAACACACAACAAATTGCAACAACTGCAGAAGCTGCAACAGGCGCATACATAAATAAATAAGAAAACATTTTCCACAACACAAAACTAGTTGTAGAATAAAGAACAAGCATAAGATGTCACATTATGCGTCCACAAAACTTGCTTCAAATACGTTTTAGACGTGCTTTAACGATGCCAGACTTGCGTGCAATTAACTCTTGTACAAGATCTTGCCTGAAACTATATCATTGTGTAAAAGCTCTGTTCAAAATATAAAGCTTAAATGCTCAAATTGAGCGTATTTGAACTGAAAGTATCGTTAAAATTGTTTTTATATACATTTTACATTTACATTTTTGTGAAATGTCCGTCTGTCTGTCCGTCCGTATGAACGCAGGTTGTTTCCACAGTTTTGAAGCTAGAGCAACCAAACTTGGTATACATGTTGGTATATACCATAGGCAGACAAAGTGTCCAGATCTCTAATTTGAATAATTTGTTAACTGTATTTGGAGCAGTTCCGCAGCACAATACGATTATAATTTAGTATGCGAATAAATACACAATAATACAATATATAAATATAATAAATAAATATTAAAATCAAACCGCTGATTAGCTTCAATTTATTATTGGTTTATACATATAAGGCTAATGCGCATAATGCGCTGCCTTTGAAAACAACAAACAAGCATAAATAAATTGAAGATAAGTTTCAATTTGAAAATGTTTAACAATTGCATGTAATGTGGCCCGCTGTTGTTGGTATTAGTTTTTGGTCATTAAATGTTGGCTAGCTGGCAAATGGCCAACACTTAAACAGTAAAACACTAAAACAGTAAAACAGTCCAACAGTCAACGCCCATTTTAGTCGCATCATTTGGCGCCAAGCGTTCAAATAGAAATTGCAAAAAATAAAATTATTCTAGCATATCGGTTAAGCATTGCTGAACACGTACGATATTATGGCACATAAGAGTACAATATATATATATTTTTCTATATATGTATATGTATAATTTCAGCACAACAATTTTACACAGAGACCAAGCAATGGTCATGTCCCATGTGTTGTTTCTGTTTTAAATGGCCTTCATTTGAGCAAAGTATTATATTGAATGGGAATAATTAAAACAAGAAAAAACTGCTTTGCTCGACAAACTGAATTTGAAATACCCTTACAATTCAATTCAAAATTGTCTTAAAGATCTGACATTATTATAAGCAATTCTATTTTGATTAATAATAATTCTAATTATTTTCAAATCATTCATAAGAACATTATGTTTGATAGTTTCTTGAGTAGCTAAATTCAGGCTTGTTTTAGAACGAATGAATTCCGAACGAATTTCGAATTTCTGTTCTGATTTCCGATCGTTTTCTCTTTGTACTCCCTGTTCCCATTAAAAATGGGAAAAAGGGAGTTATAAAGTACTGCAAATGTGTGTAACAGACAGAAGGAGACATTTCCGACTATTTAAAATATATATGTTCTTGATCAGGATCAACAGCCGAGACGAACTAGCCATTTCCGTCCGTCTGTCCGTCTATCTGTCTGTATGAACGCACAGATCTTAGAGACTATAAGAGCTAGAGACACCAAACTTGGCATGCAGGTTCCTGTATACCATACGTAGATAGTTTTTATTTCAAATTTCGGATGCACCCCCCCGCATCCCCGAAAATCGCAAAAAACTCCCACAGCCACAATTTGAAAGATAAAGCTTTGATTTTTGGTACACATATATGTTGCATCAATGTTGATCAGCTGTGTAAATTTCATCACGATCGGATAAACAACACCAAAGTTATGGAAGAATCTATTACCCCCGTCTCAGCAGGCAGAAACAACAGTTTGACAGGAACTGAACACGTTAAATGCGCTGCTTGCTTGTGTTGCCGCTGAACTGCTTGAAATGCAAGTTGGGAGCAGGGAGTCTCGTAGTCGGGCACACTCGACTAGAGTATTCTTAATTGTTCGAAAACGAGTTGTCATAGTAAAAAGTCTATTTAGTAGGCATTGCTGAATCGAGAACAGCTATGTTTTCGCTTCTGTTTTACAGACAGTTTTTCAATTTGATATTATAATTCTTATTTGACTTTAATCTAATGAATTAATTGACTACATCTTTTCCAAATATGTTGAAGAATAAAAGAAAATTGAGCTTAAGAATTTGTTTTTTTTGAATTCCTTGTGTAATTTGCCAATTACTTTTCATTCCGCAGAAAAAAAGGAAATATTTTAAAAACACAAAATTTCGAACGTAGTGCAAGTTCGGAACAGTCCTGATTTCAATCCATTTCATTTCTTGCACGCTTTTTCATGCATTTTCTTCGTGTTTTATCAAAACTTGCACAGAATGGACTTGCACGCAAGATAAGATGCTTGCTTACACGATGCAATCTTGTACGCTCTTTCATGTATTTTCAACTTGCATCGTCTTATCTTCAATAGAAACGATTCTTTTTGGTGCATGAAACCATGCTAGATGAATTATAATGTTGCCTGTTCAAACGATGACATAATTTTAAGAACGATCTCACACTGAAGTTTATTTTGTGCAAGTATTATATAGTCGGAGCATCGCTTTATAATAAAAGCAAAGCTAAAAATAGAGATAGCAGAAAGAAGAGCCTATGACAATTAGTTCAATTTATGGTTTATGCAATGCTCGCATGAACTTGGGAGAAGCACAAAAAAAAAAAAGAAAATAATAATATTTGGCAACGGTTGTCACGTTCCAAATGAATGAACGATACTTGGAAACAAGTGCGTAATATGGAAAGGAACATGTTGTTCATACAAAACGCTGCTGCTGTTACTTTTATATGCTTAATATATTTATGTATGCTAGTATATAAAATACATATGTGTGTTGTAATGTATGTACATATACATACATAAATATGATGCCATATGCAGACAGACGAAGGGCCAAAAGTTGTTTCAATTTAATTTGACTTTGATCGCCAGCTGTTGTCATCGCCATGTCAGGTCCTCGTCCTCGTCCTCGTTTCTGGTCCTTGTTCTCATGCTTGGCTTGCATATGGAAATCAGTTATATTAGAAGAAGCATGTCTCATTTTGTTTATGAATTTCAACGTACATCAGCGCAAGCTGTGCGCAAATTTCAAAGAACTCCCAAAAGCAATATATTTTGTTATAATTTAAATCGATACAAATTTATGAAAATTGTATTAACAAGCTATGTTTTTATGTAGCTGTTTCATATTTTTTTTATTTTTTGTTTTTTAAGCACTAAAATATCTTTAACAATTGAGTTTGTTGTTGAAGAATTTTTCAGGTTTTTTTTATTACATTTTTCGAGATAACAAATAATATCATAAAGTTGATTGTTGTTGTTAAGAGTTATTTTTTTTTTTTATATTTTTATTATTTTGCGTCGAGTCTTTAAAATGTAAATACATAAATACAAAGTTGTGTATCGCTCTCATGTCGAATGTGGGATTGTGTTTTATTGCCAAAGGCGTTTTGAAGTAGCTGAAAACTTCATAAATCACAAAAGTTTTGTGTTTTTGGCCATGAAAAGGCTTAAGGGTTTATCAAAATGAAAATTTATTGATGCTCAAATACTTGGCAATTTTAGATTTATGTATTTTCGGTACGGCTTTGCCTTCTTTTATATGCTTGGCCTTAAGGAATACATATTATTCGCTACCATAAAAAATGACGAAAATTCGAATAACTCAAATGATTTAGCTGATTTGAGAAACAATCTTAGATTTTGTTCATTATTTTACTTTAAGCGCATTTCACAGCTTTTAATGTTTTCGCCAAAATTGGTGTTAATTTTGAATTAGAAGACAATTTCAGTGTGTACAATTGCCAATTGGGATAGGTTAACGAGACCAATTTAACCGGTATTCATTACAATTACAACCAATTTGCGGTTCAGTTAAGCCTGAGAAAAACAAATACCAACTTTTATTTGCTTTCATGCAGTTTTTCGCAGTTACAAAAATTTTCTGCACTGAAGCAGCTGGGCATTAATTTTCATTTAAATTCCGCTTTTTAAATATGCAAAACTCTCTCCTTCTGGTCCAGTGTGAAATCCCATCTCTTTCTTTCACATTCTCTCTTTCTCTCTATCTCTCTTTTCTCTGACCAATCTCTGACAGTTGCTAGTTAACGAACCAGTTTGCCATTTCAAGTTGTTATTAAAATTGCAATAGTCCATTTTCGACACCTTGCCTGCTGTGTGTGTGAAATGTGTGTGACGTACTCTTAAAATCTTTTGCGGTCTACCCACAAAACCCCCCCTGCAAAAACCCCTCCTCACAAAGATGCAACACTCAACTGTCTGATGTCTTTCTGGTTTTGTTTTTGCTGCAACATGGTAACCTGTGTGGCCACACTTATTAAGTATTTAGTTATGTGAAATGAAAATCTTTATGCTATACGATGAGCTCACTAAAGAGTTTTCTTTTTGCTAGTCTCCCATTTAAATGTTTGTTAATCGAAATTATAGCTAGCATAACTCTATATACCCTATAAAGAACTCGACATCAGTGGAACTATCCATAGCTTAATATGTGTTCTTAAACGTATTTTAATCGTTGTTAAACGCGAGACTCTAGTCTCTATAGTTTTTCTAACTAACTTGATAACAAAACAAAAAACTACAATTTCGATTTTACAAACTATCGATACCATCGATTCGATAGTACTTTTATGACTGACGGATTGAATAATTGGTGACCCACGTACAGCTCGAACCCTGAAAGATAGAAAACTGTTTTTTTTTTGTAGTTGTTGTGCCTAATGCTGAAAGTGAGTACTAAGAGATAACTTTGAAAAATTCGGTCGGGAAATGTGGAAAATTCGTGAAAAACTATTGCACGCAACATTTTTGTTAATCAACCGATCAAGATCAAACTCATTTTCAAAGAATAATATAAAAATTCAACAATAACTGCATACCAATTTTTCAGAAAATTTTCATCTGCGGGAAATAAGGCTGGATGGGCAAAAGTTTAGTTTTCGTGCGATTTGCTTTAAACTTATGTTCAAAGCTACACGTAAAACGAGTACTCTAGTAAAGTATTGAAATTTAAATGAAATTAAAAACTTTATAGGAGCAATATCGATTTTTTGACAATTTCTTAAAGTTTTTATAGAGTTGTACTTTGCTTACGAAGTAGGGCGATATTTTCTCCTAACATATGTACGGAACCCATATATTTTTGATAACTCCAACCATTAGTTAAGACATAGCTACAGGCTATCTAGCTTGTCGACCACATTCGACTTGAACTATTCACACTGCTTTCATTTATATATAAATTATGAATAAATACTTATTTGCAATTCGTAGCAGCTATATATTTGCGAATTATGCATTTTGTGTGCGCAGCTCTAAATGGAGTAGGGTGTCCTGCAGTTGGTTGTAGAGTAAGGCCACAACGGTTCAACTTAATCTTCAAAGCAACCACAACCCTTTTTAGTTGCCAAGCAACTAGAGGGCAACAAAAAAAAGAAGCACATAATTTTTAGCTTTGAACGCAAACGTCCCCCTAAGGCTAGAATGCATAATTCATAAACCGGCAGCCATTTGAACTGCGCCCACATCGTTTCTGTAGACAAGAGAGGAGAGATAGTTTGCAGCAGATAAGGACAGCAAGACTAAGGCTAAAAAAGAAAGAGAGAGAAAGAGACAGTGCAAACTTTGATGGTTCAACTTTTTAATCGGATTCCTCAGCTCGATTGCCACCACATCAGCAACTCGCATCGCACCGCATCGCATCGCTTCGGTACTTTCTCAGTGGTTTGCGCTAAGAAATTTCGTCTATAAGTGCCTCGGGCTATGAAGTTTGCCTATACTGCCACAATTTGAAATGGATAAATTTTGCCAAAAATTACCCCTAACCCTTGCTTGATTTTCCCTCCCGACTTATTTGGAAATGTGAAATGCGAGCAAAGCACAGCATAGCTCAAAGCATTTTAAGTGTACGAAACTACAATGAACTATTATTTGCTAATTTCGTAAATGGTATAGATTATAAGTAAAGATATTGAAGTATATTATAATCGGATTTACATCTATTGAACATACATTTATTGAAAAGCAGCCAATGTGCATCAGAAACTAAAACACTTTTCTTTGCTTAACACCAGTCAAAAATAAAGTTACTTTGATTTTGTGATTTGCGTTTTCGATTTAAAGTTCTACGGAAATGGTACAATTTTGCTATCAATATGTCCGATATTTATATGATAATGGCGCCCAACGTGTGCAGTTACCTGATATACATATATTAAGTTTTTCTTACTTCTGAGCTTGCAACTTTACCACTGCTATGATTTACGAGTATCATTCAGACATTTAACCTGTCAATCAACACAATTGTAAATATGATGTATCACTCGCTAAAGCGCACCCATATGTATAATAATATAATACATGCTATACATGAATATTTAAGTATTTTTTCCTTTTCCTGCTTGTTTTTTTGTATTTCTTTTTGTTGCAGGCACACAGTTTCGATTGGAAGCTCTTAAGCTGCGGCATGAAATCGCTAGAGTGTCTAACTGCTCGTTGCCTATGGGGCATCTACTGGTTAATGGGTCTGTTGCCACTGCCAGGTTGCTACAAGCCTTGTTGGTTGCTGCTTGCATTGATTGTACGCTGCATTTGGCTAGCTTACTTTGTTGAATTGCTGCATGGTGGTTTCAGTTATCTATGGAAGGAAGATAAACTAGATATTGGTAATATTAATGGAACGGCGCTCTACATTGGCTACTCCTTGCTAGGCCTGCTGATACAAATGGAGAGCGTACTGAAGCAAAGAGTCAATGGACGCTTGGAGGATTTGATTTTTCAATCGCAGCTGCAATTGCAACGACTTGGCATGTCGCAAGGATATCGTCGTCGATCTTGGAGACTATTGCTACTCATTGGAACACAGGGTGTCAGCGATGTGGCAAGGACTTGGGCAAATGCATATGCCATCATTTCACCTATACACCTGATATCCCTGCCACAAAAGTGGTTGCTACGCTTTCGCTACGTTCAACTGCTAGAACAGATGATGGAGTTGAATCAACGTGCATTCCAGCTGCGCAATTCCCTGCTAAGCCTTGCCACAGGCAACGACATCTGGCAACCATATGGCCTTCATGAGACTCAACAATTGCAGACCCTTCGCCTAAGCTACGATTGCATCTTCGAGTGCTATGCAACATTCAGCGATTGCTATGGTTGGGGTATGCTCGGTCTGCAGCTGATGTGCGGCTATGAGTTTGTCTCGAATGCCTATTGGATTATTACAGAGACTTACCAGTCGAAACGAATCTTTATGCTCGTCTATAATGGTGCAACTTTCATAGCCATGGGCATACTTATTACGGCGCTCTTCTGGCATGGCGATGCAGGTGCAAAAAATGTGAGTAAGCTCTTGGAAACTGCATCAGTTGGTTAAGCTGTTGAAGTGGGTTTCGTTAGAAAACTTGATTTATCTATCTGGCTATGCTGCCCTGTTTGGAATTTCACTTTCAAAACCTACAGAAGTGAATACAAGTGAAATGAACATCGAAAAAACTAAGCTGCTTTATTTGATCCTACTTCAAATAGTGCGCTGCATAGTTTTCTGTGAATTTCATTCAAAAGTACTCAAAATAGTATGCTACAAAGTTTCGAGTGAAATTGATTCAACAGTGCAATTTGGAGCAAGGCTGATTGTGTAATTTTTCAGTTTTAAGGTATTTTATACATTTATGGAATATTTGTTATACAACCTTGATTCGAAGTCCAAACGAAGCAATTCCACTGAAATAAGTAAAGCATTGGTTCGTCGAGAAACTTTTATTTATTATTATTCTTCAGAATCTTGTAATTATTTATTTAACAAGTATTCTGCTACCCAGGTGGCAGCTTTACTAGTTGTATATAAAAACTAAAACTAACTACCAGGGACCGTAACAACTATAACCTTTGTGAATAAGGGTTGTTTTAACATTTTTTACAAATCCCAAAAAAACAGGTACTTTTTACATTTTTATATAATAATGGAAATTAACTGTTAATTTTTATTATGTTTATTATTTTTAACATTTAACTTTTATATTTATATTAAAAGTAAAAAATAACAGTTCCGAATAAAAGGAACTAATCACTGCTATAGTTCCTTTCCGGATGAAAGAACTAATCGTTTCTTTCTGGATAAAAGAACTAATCGTTTCTTTAGTTTCTTTCCGAATAAAAGAACTAATCGTTCTTATAGTTCCTTTCCGAATAAAAGGAACTACTCCTTTCTATAGTCCCTTTCAGGATAAAAGGAACTAATCACTGCTTAGCTTCTTTCCGGATGAAAGAACTAATCGTTTCTTTCTAGATAAAAGAACTAATCGTTTCTTTAGTTTCTTTCCGAATAAAAGAACTAATCGTTTACAGTTCTCTTATCGCTTGCTTTATTCCAATTTATCTTCAGAATACTACAAAGTTAGGGAAGCTAACTGCTTTGGTTATTACTGCTTGCTGACTTTTCCTGCTACTTCTTCTTCCGGCTGAGCTCCTTCAAACGGGCCAGGCGCTGCAGTTGTGTGGGATGCGAATGATTCCAGATGGAATAGAGCCAATCGTAGACCGGAAAGCCAAAATTATCTAAATTCAGCTTGATCAGTGTACAATTGATACCCTAAGCCCAGCTTATGAACAAACTCATCTGCCTGATACTCGTAGCGACGCGACAGCATATTCATGGCCACGTTAATAATTGCATTGTAGGGCGCCAAGACATATGTGAAGACGATGAGCAGTCCGACGAGGATGGGTTGGCTGCCATCATGGAAGCCCAATGCCTCATAGAAGGGAGTAAATTTTAATAGATAGCCAAAGACAAGGAACATGAGTAATAGATGCACTTCCATGATAACAATATTTTTGATACCATGTCCGAGCTTCCAGTGGCCCAGCTCATGGCCAAGCACAGCCAGCATTTCCACATGGGTGCAGCTCTTGCCCTTCTCATCATTCTACAGCTCTGTATCTTGTTCGGCAGCAATGTATCCAAAATTCACAATGTTTTTCGAGTTCCACAGTCCATAGAAGTAGGCATTGCATTGCCAGGAACGTTTCGAGCCCTCGACCACATACACTTTCGACAGCGGAAACTTGTGCACTGCAGCCGTTTTCTCAATACAAAAGCGCAACGGCCCTTGCTTCAGGAGCGTAAACTTGTCAAACAATGGCGCAATGAATATTGGATAAATGGTAAGCCACACCAGCGAAAAGACGCCGGTGAATACCCACAGCCAGGTAATGAAACTATCACCGCCAATTTGTACTATGAAGATGATGGCTGCTATAATGGGCAGCATGAGCAGCTGTGTGACCAGGAAACTTTTCAGTTGATCCCAGGCAAAGAAGCCGGCTGTTTGCTTATTGAAACCATGCATCTGCTCCAGCACAAAGGTTCTATAGATCTTAAACGGCAGCGAATAAAATGTGCCCAATGAGTTCGAAACGAGCATAAAAACGTAGCTCACAATTATCTCACTGCTGGCGTCCCACTTCAGGCCTTCGACGCACTTCTTCGATATATACCAGATCTGTGCAATCTGTCCCATACAAAGTTCCGCACACAAAACCAGCACGTCTATGAACAGCATCTTAAATATGCCAATGCTCTCCTGTTCCAGGCCATAAATACGCGCCTTACGGAACGTCTTCTCGCTCATATGCGGCTTCAGTTGTTTAGGCACCTTCAAAGCATTGCGATAGACTTTCATCTGTGAAATGAATAAAACGTTAAGTAAGTGTGTATTGGCATCAATTGATGCATCAATGAACGGCACGTGCCGGCAGCAGTTGTGTATTGGCTTACCTGACGCAATGACATATAAACTTCGAAAGCATTTTCGATTATCACTAAGGCTAGAGCACATTGTCTGCTGATATAGCGGTCATTTCATCAAATTTTATAAAAAAACGTATGCATCCAACTACAATTGAACGCACACTAAAGCTGGAAAAAAATTGATGCTAACATCGATACATCGAAGTATTTATTATAGCTGAAAACATCGATAAGTTTTTTTAAGCATCGATGTTTTCAAACACTGCCTTTAAAGTTTGCTGTTAAGAGATCCGAGAGTTGTAAGTTTGTAATTCCACATTCCAAATTTTTGTTTTTAAACAAAAATTTAGCTAGGTTTTAGATCCTCATAATACCCAGGAAGGGAACATTTTTTTCTTGTGCTTAGCACTTTTTTTCATTCTCAATGTGCAAATTTACGATCAATTATGCCAACGCAGGGAATTATGTTTGTTATTTAATTTTGAAATATATAATATACAAATAAATTAACATAATATAGTACATTAGCTTTCACTTTAATCTTAAGTTATGTGAAATTATGGAAAGTGAATTTAAACAATCGATATATATCGAGCAAGAAAAGCAACGATTACTGAAATTGATTCTGATTGGATTTTAAATTTCAGAGTGACCTTGAATCACGTTGAGATTGAGAATTCAACATATGAAAGGTTTTTATTATATTATTACAACCTGTCAAGCTGCCCTCTAGGCATCAGAATACTTGTTAAATAAATAATTACAATATTTTGAATAATCAAATAATACAAAGAAAAACAGAAAAATATTATATTATGCACTTAAAAGTATGCTACACTCTTTTCTGTGCAAATATTTCGAAAGTGAAACTCAGAACAGTAATTCCATATTTTTGGTACATTATGGAAATGTTATCACAAAAGGATACCCATAACTTGGATCAGGATTTCAAAAGGACAAAACCATTTAGAACTTACAGAGACAAGACCTTTCGATTGACTGTGTAGAATTTACAGAATTTTGAAAAAAGATGTTGACTCAAAGTATATGAAAGAAATTAGGACGTAAATTCAGAAAACCACCTTTGAAAAGCTGCAAGGATATGGCCGAGTCATAGCTCCTGAAAGTATACACCAATATAAGTTGTTAATGTTGCCTAATAAATAAAAAGCAAACTCTTTTCGTAGCTATAGCTCGGCCGTATTCCTAAGGCCTTTGAAAGGACATTTCACTTCATTTCACGTTTTACTTTGTACTCAAAGACAGCAGAACTATCCTTTTTTACTCAGCATTTTAGCATTGATTGATTGATTGATTGATTTAGTTGCTTTAGCAGGTGATTTACACGCTAAGTGCTCTTAAAAACTGAAATGCTTTCTATAATTATGACAATGATGAATTGACGCTTGTCTAGAGCTTTGCTGACAGACTGCTGTAAATGGTGTTTAGGATACTTGAACCTGTTAGTAGCTATGCAGTTGTTTAGTAAATCGCGTTTATCAAATCGGTTGTTCCAACTGACACTCTGTTTCTTTGGTGTTCGATGGAGTACAACACTGCATCGATTACAGTTTTTGCAATTGATTTGCTGGCTTTGTTGGTATGCTGTTATTTGGACTTGGACTGCTCTAGGACCTGCAATATTTGTACCATGTACACTCGACTGTTTGTTATCGTATACGCTGTTTCTATGTATGACTGCATCGCATCTTATCATTTTGCTGGATACATTTCTACAGCGTCAAAGATATGAGCAACTATTGCAGTTCTCACAAACACAAGATACGTGGACACTGCAGACTCAAGATCAGGTTGATCCAACTATAACTGGTCTTTTGCTTTTTATACTTGTGGTGCGCTGTCTGATTGTGTGGACTAGACTTGGACTTGAAAGCCTGAGTGACATGACCATATTTTGGTTTGGAACACCCAGCGTCTTGGCTGTGCAGCTGAAGCTAATTGCCTTTCTTTCCGATCTTTTAAAAACCAATACTCGAGTTTGCAGTCTTCGCCAGAGAATCAAGTTAGTTTCCCGACGAGTGCATTTGGATGTGTCTGAAGTTATGAAACTTAAGCAATATTATGGCCAACTTTATCAACACTTTGTGCAGCTGAATTGTTCATATGGCAACAGTTTGTTAATCATTTTTATAGTTTTATTCTTTGACTTTGTGTTTAATGCTTATTGGATGCTTCAGAATGTATTGGCTAGACCAAGTAATCCACAAATTGTTGTACATCGCTTGACTATTTTGAGCTACTTGGGACCACTGCTTTCTTTAACCTGTTGGCACTGTCAGCAAAGTTACAATCTCGTAAGCACTAAAATTTCATTTAACTTAACTATACTTTTATAATTCTTTCATTATAGAGTCGACAAATTGGTTGTCTTATATCCAAGCTGGTTAAGCCATTGGGCAGCAAACGTTATAATGATTTGGTCACCGAATTCTTGTTACAAACAATGCATCAACATTTTGTTGTGACGGCCAAGGACTTTTTTAGCCTAAATCTGCATCTTTTGAGCAGCGTCAGTTTGTCTATTTTATAAACTATTATTTCAATTAATTTTGGTTTTTTTTTGTTTTGTAGATGTTCGCAGCTGTGGTTACTTACCTCGTCATACTTATACAGTTTATGTTCGCAGAGAAGGGTTCCCAGAGCTCGCAGAGTACCCAGTTGTCCAGAGCGGAGACTTCTTAGCTTAACGACAATGAATGTCTACAAGTTATATGAATTGATACGAAAGTATTAAATATCCAAATATATATATTATTCTTAAGCAGTTTTATTCGACTGAGATCGCCAAAAGTAATATGTTTAACTGCACTCAAAAATGCTAGTTAACCAAGCATAAAACTGTATTCTTTATAAGACTACAAAAGACTGAGCATCTGGTATCATACATTCTATATGTACATTTGCCTTAATTATTTATGCCGCCCACGAAGTTTTTGGGTCTGGGAGTCTTGAGTGCCACACACACACACACATAGACACACAAAGACACACACACATAGACACACATACGAAGAAAGAGAGAAGTTGAACTAGATAAACTTTAGTTTTTCTTAAGCGCATTTTACAAGCAGACAAAACTACTTCACGCATATTAAACTGACATTTCACAAGCAGAAAAGTTTTTCTAATATGCAAATTCATGCCAAATACTCGTACATACCACAGGAAAGGATAAAGTAGCGCCAGCAGCAGCAGCACATCCTTGAATTAACACGTGCGAGTTCGCATTAATTTGTAAACTGCTGCAGGCTTGGGTTGCTTTTGGGCGAGAAAGAGTACGAACGAACGCTAGAACATGCTGGTTTCAACTGGCTGTATATTTTATCAGCTGCGAGAGAGTGAAAGAGACAGCGAGAGTGTGTGTGAAAGAGAGAGAGAGAGAGAGAGAGCGAGCTCTGTGAACAGTTTTTGTCGTTAGCTATGCAAATGGCGAGCCATGTAAATATTATTTACCACACGGCCAGATGCTCAAGATGTAACTCTGTTCACCACTTCTATTCTTAATTAACATACTAGAACAACTAAAACACTCGATTTATAAATATTTATTAAGTTTTGGGCACTTTGTGCACTATGCTCGTACTAGTCTTATATGCACATACAAAAAATACGTTTAAAATGTCCATGTTATACACAGCATAATAAGCCAAGTCGATATTTACAACTCTATGAGTATATCTAAGACTGTTGCATGCTCCTTCATGCATTTTGATCTTGCAGCGTGTAAACAAGCGTCTTATCTGGCGCGCAAGTTCGTTTCAAGCAGCTTGCATAGAACTAGAAAGATGGACTAGTAAGGATTGTAATTTTTCGGTTTTTTTCTTTCTTTTATGAATCTTTCTTATCCCAGCATAAAAGAGTTTCAAATTGAAAATATAATGCAATTTCTTGCATCGACTGTTCAAACGATGATCTATTTTCAGGTCAGATTTTGCACGCAAGTTTATTTCATGCAAGACTTGCATAGTCTAAATGTGCTTTTAAGACATGGTCAACTTTATTTTACTTTCGTTCGGGCTAAGAAAACACTAAACTTATCCTCACCATTCAATAAAAACTTCCCAGCATTCAAAAACTTCTTTTAAACTTAGAATGGTTATGTTCTTCCCGTCTGAACTTCATAAAACAAGCTCAAGTTTTGTGACTTGTATTTTGATTTACTAGTTAAGTTTATTTTTACTACTAAATTAAAAAATACTGCGTTTACACACGAGCAAAATTCATGAATCAATACACGCATTTTGCTTGACATGTATAAACGCCAAATACGTGAATTTTCTAACACACGAAAAGTGACTATGAGTTCTGAGTGCATACATGAATTTTGTACTTTCAACTGTCTGGCAACTCTGCCATTTCAATCTGTTATTTTAAAATTTTGCTCCCACATTTAATTTTCTTTTCACATATGTAAAGTTCATAAATTTTGAATTGTTGTATAAACAGGGGCATTTCAAAATTCGTGTAACGCAGAGTTCAGGAATGGCTATGTATAAATGTAGTAGTAGGTGCTAATTTAGATCGGGGCATGGAAATTTCAAAGAAAATTCCAAAAATTTTCTAAGATTTAACCAATTTGCTCAAAATTTGGATAGTTTTTGTTGGAGTTTACGATAAACTGTGTTTGGGCAGCTTTTCCCAATTCCGTAGCCAACCGATTTCCATAATTTCTTTCGAAGATGTCGAATAATCTTAATACAACTCTGTAAGATAGAGTTTCCATTTTATTTTTGCAAACTAGACAACCCTAATAGTTGCCAATTTTGACAATTCAGCTCCATGCTAAATATATTAAAGCTTTGTGCAGTCTTTTATCGCTTTGTGTGCAGATTATGAATCCCAGTTTTGAAGAGGTGTGGAGTGGTGCCGTATCCCTCGTAAGTTGCTGCGCATATCAATTAATATAATATTCGAGATTCACTAACACATTTAGACCAACACACAATACAGCCGGAGCAAGCAGAGCGTGATGAAGACATATTTGCCACAATGCAACCATATCGTGTGCCATATTTGGCACCAACTGGTACAGATGCTCAAATGGTCAAAGCCTATAAGAGGGCACATGCTTGGAATGTTTGCGAGGCATCCAACGATATGGAGATGATTTATTCAAGGACCATTTGTAGGAAGTGCATGTTGCATACGACAGTGTGTCGAACATATGGCCATGATCTAAAGAAGTATGAGGCTGAGTTGAAAATGCACAAAACCATATCCCAAACGGCTGAGATTAATCATAATGGCTATAAGCAAATGGATAAATAAAATACAGAATACGTTTGTTAAAACGTTTTTTTAGTTAATGTTATATTTGCTGTCAAAATCGAAGCTCAACTATGTATTTATTTGCATTTTACAACAAGTAAAGCATGTATATTTTAAAAATAATAAAACATTGTTTTTAGTATTTGTTAATTAGTTAGAAAGGGAACAGAACTCTAAAAAAAAAAGAATGTATTTTTCAGCAAAAGAAGAAATTCAATTGAAAAGCATTTATTGTTCGTCAGCAAAAGAGTTTGATATTATTGATTGTTTTTAAAATTGGGTGGCCCCATGCGTGGCATTTTGCTGGTAGTTGGATCACAATTATCGGATGGTGTTTTCTTAAGCTCCGCTTCGGCCAGAACTTGCTTCAACTCGGCACTGGCACCCACCTGGCAACTGCGCCATGGTGGCAGCATTAGGCTCGATGAGGCAGAAGGTGAGCAAAGGGGTTGAACGATGGGTTTGGTTAGCTGCAAAGGTCCCAACTTAAAGTCATCTGTTTTATCTATTTTGGCAATACGTAAATCATCCACATCAATAAAGGGTTTGTTCGTCAGATCGGCAAAGCGACGCGCTTCGACTATCTGATTTCTGGCCAAGGCTAAATGATTACATAACATTAATTGTCATGATTATGAGAAAAGATAGAATCTGATACTGACTGTAGGATAGATCCAATAGATAACGAATTGCTTCTGGCTCCATTTTGGTTGGATGAACGTAACATTCAAGCACATTGTTTATAAAGTCCATATCAGTTTGAAGTTCTAAATTAGCTTCAACTAATTGATATTTCTTGTCCATTTTAAGAGTGACTAAATAGTTTTTGACAAGCTGCAAACTGTGCACAGAATAATCGATAAATTTATTACTCAATACTGTCAAAGAGCAGTGTTAACAACAAAACAAAAAAGGTTCACTTTTACATTTGATGTTGTTATACATTCAAAATCTGTGCCTGTGGCCAAAAGCTATTCAAGTTTTTTGTGGTGTTAAAAGTTAAAGCTAATTGCTTTTTAGAAAGAAAGCAAGAGACAGACAGAGAGAGAGATAGAGAAAGGATTATTAGCCAATCCAACTTTTAGAGCTAATAAAAAGTTGCGTACATGCATGAATATTTGATTCACTTTTACAAAACCATTCAACTTTTTTGATGAATTTTCAATTTGAAGAGGCTTTTGTCTTGCAACGAACGCAACTCAACTCAGCTCAACTCAGCTCAACGCAACGCATTTGAAACGATGAGGCGAATCATTTGGCAAAAAAAAAACTTTTTAAATATTCATAAAATTTTTGAGCAGACAACTTTTCAAAATTTAATTAGTCAAATGAACGTAAAGTTCAGTTCACTTCAGTTCCAGTTTTAGTTTTAGTTTCAGTTTAGTTTATGCAGACAATATAGCTTTAGCCCTTAGGCCCGTAGATTTACTATTTAGCATAGAAACTTCAGCTCAATTTTAAAAGTTGAAATAGATTTCTAATTAATGCAAAAGTAACCTCATCTCCATTTTACAAGTGTGAAGTGAAGCTATGCACTTTTCTGATTATTATACTCTGTAATTATATATGTGGTTAGTTGGGGTATTATAAAATTTTTCAAATTTACAATTCGGCATTTCTAACTCAACAGCCTGGTTTACTTGCACAACAACATACATTTTTGAAGCTTAATTTTAAGATCTTCTGAAAACTGAATAAACAAGAATGCAAACGTTTTCCAACTTTTTGAATTGAAGTAAAAGTTAATTAAGAGAACAAGGCTGTATATCTCTAATTAAGCCCTCTTTCAGTATGGACTCATCCAACTCAGATACTATACAAATACTATATAGCTTAATAGAGCTTTTGAAAGCAAATTTGAAATGTCAATTCCTAAAATCTTTAGTATATATCAAATTTGGAAACTAAGCTTTATAGGTCTTTGTAAATAAGTTTAAGCTTGATCGGATGATAAACAAAAAAGTTATATGCAACAGTTTTCCGCGAATTTGCCACATTTCCCGGCGGAGTTTTCCATAATCCTAAGAAGGGATTTTTAGCATAAAATAAACTTACTGCGAAAATTTCAGCTTTCTATCAGTTAAGGTTTGTCAGTTTGTCAGGATGAATACTTTTTTATTTATTCAGATCTGTTCCACTGTACCAATTTCGAAACAATTCCACAAAAAATAGTGAAGCATACTTTTCTGAGCAGGATAAAATAAAAAAGCTTGACTTTCTTAAGACAATCCTAAAAGTATGCTTAACTTATTTTGATTCGAAAGTGGAATATTTGATACAATTAAAGTAAATTTCTTTGCTTGTTTTAAAGCTGACTACGGGGTATGTTTTAATTCCAAAACACTCTCACATAGAGCCTTGATACTTTTTCCATTTACGTTCTTTAGTCGTACTACGTATGGCATACATATAAGCCCGTTTGGGCTTATGGCTTGCAATCTATTGCCATTTGTACGAGTAGGCTGGCAAATACGTTTTTGTGCCTCATTCAGCCCATTTGCCAGTTTGCCAGTTTGCCATTTGTGTTGGCCGCAATGTGCGCAAGCGAAATCGAAGTTTTATGCTAATTTCAGCCACAGCATGCACACATAGACACACACACGCACACATACACACACAGCACTTACAGACCCACACACACACACATACACACAAATCGTGGATTTGTGCATCTCTTTCTCCTTCCATCATTCCATTTCTCTCTCACACCGAATAGCTCCTACTAGTGCCTTATCTGTTTGTCGGACGCCTGTCAACACGAGGCATTACAAGGCAATTACGAATTTGTTTATGGCACTGAAATCTGTTTTCTCGACTTTTCTTTAAACATCTCAAAATGCTGCACTTTTTTTTTACTGTGTATACTAAACCCAATTGGGGTACAAAAAAGGATATACACAAAGCAAATATACAACAGGCTTCACAAATATTGACGAATTGATAGTTTTAAATTGATTTTTTTGAAATATCGAATTTGGTCATTTGTATGCGGAATTGATTGAAATTAGCTTTAAGAAACCATGCATGTTGCTTATAAGAAAATATCAGTCTGCTTCTGATTTGCACTTTCGAATGAGATCCACAAAAATATGTAAAGCATACTTTCAGGTGCGAATACAAATGAAATGAACGTAGAAACAAGTAAGAATGCTCCCTGCTCCCAACTTGCACTTCAAGCAGTTCAGCGATTGTGGCTGTGGGAGTCTTTTGCGATTTGCGGGGGTGCGGGGGGGTGCATCCGAACTTTGAAATAAACTTGATCTGCGTATGGTATACAGGAACCTACATGCCAAGTTTGGTGTCTCTGGCTCTTGTAGTCTCTGAGATCTGTGTGTTCATACGGACATACAGACGGACAGTCAGACGGACATGGCTACTTCGTCTCGGCTGTTGATGCTGATCAAGAATATACATAGTTTATATGATCGGAAATGTCTCCTTCTGTCTGTTACACACATATGCAGTACTTTATAACTCCCATTTTCCCATTTTTAATGGGAACAGTGAGTAAAAAGCTAAGCTTCTTGATTTTATCTTTCGCCAAATAATATGATACACATTTTCTTTGAAAATTGATTAAAAAGTAAAATACGGAAAACGGTTTTTATATGCAGGCCTGTTTCGAATTTCACATACGAATTCATTGCACAGACAACTTAAAAGCTAAATAAATGGAATTGAAAAGTTTAGTTTGTTGGGAAGTTCATTTAGTGAAATTGAGAACAGGCCTAATAAATAGTGTAGTCAAGTCATAAATAGTCAAGCAAATTATGATTAACAATTTCTGTCTTATTGTCACGCTAAAAAGAAAAACGATATAAATAAAATTGATATGCCAATTCAATTCCACATGGAAATCAAAGCTATAAGCATGTGAAATTTACGATTATAGTATTTGTAGCGTATTGGAAGTTAACCACAAATACAAAAACAAATATAAATACAAATACCAAAAATACTTTGTAATCAACAGTTCAATTTGTAGGGCCAATAACCACAAATAAAAGAAATGTAATCAAAACTCTCGCAATAACTACAAACAAAATGTGGCCTAATAAATTGTACACCCAAAACATAATAATCTTCTACTCTAACCAACCCCGCCCTTTTTTTTGGCATAGGGAAAAGATATACTATAAAGGAAGGAAGGAAGGAAGATGAGAAGAAAAAAAGTGCGTCACTTAAAAGTTTTTTGCACTCACTTGACCAGAAACTTTTATTTTCTGTTAGCAAATTTCCCACGGGTGCCAAAAGTCAGTAACAAAATGTAGTACGTGTATATATCTATAGACAGAGAATAGACAAGAGAGAGAGAGAGTGGAATGAAAGTTTGTCCGTGTCCACAAATTGAAAATATTTCACAGTCATATTTAATTTTAGTACTACAACTGTGAATTGCGTACAAATCTCCGAGGTAATCAAACATTTTGAGTGCCGCATTTTGTACAATTTCATTTGCTGCCAAGTTTACGATATAAATAATTTACAAAAAAAAAAGAAATCTATATACATGGACCACCTTGTTATATGTACAGAAAACTATTTTGATACCCATATATATTTAATTAAATTTGTAACTGATCGCCTCAGACCTAATGTTGGCTTATATTTCAATTCTGTTGACTTTGTCGTCTGCAAAATTTAAAACACAGCACAATAAAAATGTCAAAGTACAAATACAATTTTGCACATGAAAAAAAAAATATATATAACAAGGTTCCTTTTGGGTTGTTGAAGTTTGAATGCCCTTCAAGAGTTAATAAAGTTAATTGCTTTTGTATCAGATCTCAATGTAGTACAGTATTTTATTGACTCTGAAGAGCCTTTTGTGTAAAGTTATATTGATTTCATTTTAGGTGGAGACTGTATTTTGCATTTACAAATATATTACAAACATATTCAGTAAGATATTTTTTAAAATTGTATTCAAGCAGTCTAATTCGAAGACAATGTGATCTATAGATGTGATATAATCAAAGCTGTTCTAATTTCCAATTACTTTTATTTCAGAATTGTATTTGTTTTCAAATGAAATTTCAAGTTAATTCGCTTTTGGAAGTTAGATTCAATTAGTTTTGCTTCCACGAACATAAGGTTATCTTTTCAAAACCGCATATTCTGTCGATTTTCGGAACTCAAAACATCAATTTCCTTTTTACTCCCTGTTCCCATTAAAAATGGGATAAAATGAGTTATAAAGTACTGCAAATGTGTGTAACAGACAGAAGGAGACATTTCCGACTATATAAACTATATATATTCTTGATCAACAACCGAGACAAACTAGCCATGTCCGTCTGTCTGTCCGGCTGTCCGTCTGTCTGTCTGTATGAACGCACAGATCTCAGAGACTATAAGAGCTAGAGACACCAAACTTGGCATGCTGGTTCCTGTATACCATACGTAGATCAAGTTTATTTCAAATTTCGAATGCACCCCCCACACCCCCGCAAATTGCGAAAAACTCCCACAGCCACAATTTTGAAGAATTTTGTGCACATATATGTTTAATCAATGTTGATCAGTTGCGTAAATTTCATCACAATCGGATTAACAACACCAAAGTTATGGAAGAATCTATTACCCCCGTCTCAGCAGGCAGAAACAACAGTTTGACAGGCACTGCACAAGTTAAGTGCACTGCTTGCTTGCGTTGCCGCTGAACTGCTTGAAATGCAAGTTGGGAGCAGGGAGTCTCGTAGTCGGGCACACTCGACTAGAGCATTCTTACATGTTTATTATTCTTTGTATAAAAAAGGTCCATGAATTTATTTTAATCCTCCTAACGTAGTTTAAAATGTATCAGGTCTGTTCCGGTTTGCGCTTACGGCAACGTTTTGCGGAATTGAAATTTCCTTAGAGTTTAAAAATTTCTTTAATGATCAATTATTTAGAATCCTATCTCAACGGCATATCGCTGATCAAAAACGTACTGAAAGTGAAAAATCCAACATTTGAGTTAAAATCACATTCGCAATATCTTGACGAAAGTGGAAAGTGGAACTTGTCTAAACCTTTGTTTCCTTGAACAAAGCTTTGCTTGGAATTGAATTGAGAGTAGAATTTGGAGCAGGCTTTTTTAGACATTGCTTGATCGGAAAACGTGACACATTTGGTTTGAAAACTATAATGCTCACTGCAAGGGTATAAATATAAAGTAAAAAAGGAAGTAATGAGCACATAGAGAAAGCAAAACTAAATAAATAATTCAGTAAAAAATGTCAGGAGCGTTAGGGAGCATTGGCCAGGGCGGTAGTGGGGATAACAGGACGAGCAATAAGGATGAAGAGAAGAACGTCTCACAATTTTCTGCGGAACTAAGACGACAGCGACAAGGACGCAGCAAAGGCGGCAGATGCATTCAAGGAAGCAATTGTATTGTCTGACTGCTGTTTTCCACTTTAGTTTGCCACACCCCCCGACTCAACCATACCCCTAAACCCTTGCCCCCCTCTTGCACCTCTGTGTGTAACTTGTTGACGTTGATAGTCGTACGTGCCGAAGGTGAATGGCATCTGTGGACGCGAAATTGAATTCGTGCCTGGCAAGTTTCACACAACTGAATTGAGTCACAGAGCGTAAGGACATGGTCCTGGCAGGTGCTACTCCACCTTTTTGGACACCCTATAGTACAACACTACACTGGCTGCCTGCCCTCTGTCTTTGTCTATACTATATCCTCTGTCTCTGTTTCTGGCTTTACTTGCTGACTTCGATATTTTGTCGCATTACGTTGACAATTTAGATGTTTGTCTCGCTGCATTTCTAGCTGGATTCAATTTGGTAACAAAATACAGCCAGAAAACAGGAGTAAAAACTATGCACATTTTCTTTTGTTTCTCAGACAAAATTTAAACCAATACAAGTTAGAACAAAGGCTAAAGAATTATTAGAAACTAGCTATGTAAAAACATTGATATTATTGCAAATCGAAGTAAAGTCTTTTATCGATAAATTTGAAACTAGCAATGTATAAAAATGATCGTTTTAACGATATAAATCGATTTCTTGACTTCGAAACTTTAATGGACATTTCAACAGCAATTTTTTTTTTTTAAATTCAACACTTTGATGCACTACACTGAGAGAATTCTATGGTGAATTCATTCATTTTTGCCAAAATTTATGCACAAATAATGTATGAAATCGAAAATAGAACAATGTATCATGATATTCGAATTTGAAAGTAAGATATGCATAAAATAGTCATAGTGTATGCATAAGTAATCATAAAGTGTGATATGAAATGTTAAAATTATGCATAGCTTAGCATAAATTATTCATTATTATGCAAAAATAATGCTTTATCAAAAAATATGCAAAAATTATGCATTATTAATCATAGCTTGTGCATAAAAAATGCATAAATTATGCATTAATAATCATATGTAATACAATTTTGATGTTTTTACGTTTTTCAATAAAACTGTACGTAATTTAGTTCTGCAATATTATAAAAATACAACGATTATAAAATATTCGCGAAAATCAACGATAGAGTTTAAAAATAAATAAAAACTCGTACAAATCGGATTATTACAGAATTAATTACATTTCTAAAAGCGTTTTGCTTTTGAAGCAAATCTGGCATCAGCCAAATACAAATTGCGCACATTTTTTTCTTACTTTTATGCGAAAAGTGTCAGCGTGTTGTGAGGGTGGCAACCCTAAACACCTTAAAAATGTAATGTGACTGTCGCTGGCAGCGCAACCCAACTGGCATTTTCATTGTTGTGCTTTTTTTATTTCGCATTCTATTTTATATAATGTGTCTCGATTGTGTGTGTGTGTGTGTGTGTGTGTGTGTGTGTGTGTGTGTAAGAGGGTGTGCGTGTCTGTGTGTGTTGTGTGTGCTTTCTATCAAAGCGCAGGAAACACGTGCGGGTAAAACATTTTTCAAGCTTTTAGCGCTGCATACAAATCAACCCCAAAAAAACAAAACAACAAAAAAGAAAACTGAAATCCCATTCACAATAATTTGTTGAACTTCATAAGAGTGCGAAAAGTGTTTGGGTGGATAAGAAGAAGTAGAAGCATCCGCATTCAGCAATCTGTTGCATTATGATTACGATAAACTCGCTCAGCTGAGAGATTCACAAATGTGATAATAGTAATCACAACAGTTGCGAACAGGTGAACAGCAAATCGTGGAAGATGAAGATTAAATAAATAATCATAACGAGCAATTCAAAAGACTTAACAACTGATTTCCCACACATTACAAGCAAAATAATTTTAGAGCACAGACTGCACTCAAAACTCAATTCATGTGGTTTGCCAATTATATCCAATTGAATCCAATTAAGCAACTCCATTATCTTTCATACACATCACGGAAATTTGCTAAGATGCAAAGTCAACTGGAAACTGACGGAGATAATGTATTGTAGTATTTTAAACCAAATTGAACATGAAATGTATTTAATTCAAGCGTGAAAGATTTTCTTAATCAATTATTAAATAGTTTTATTTATTAAGAGCTGAAGTTGGCTTAACATACAAATGTTTTGTAAGTATTTCAAAAATAAATTTTAAAATTCGGCACGCTTTTAGTTAGTATTAATTATAGTTTATTGAAAAAGCAAAGCGTTTAAAGTAAATTAAAAATTAAAGTAACACAATACAACTTAAAATGCAAGCAAATTTCAATTGGCAAACTAACTAACAGTTTTAAGTTCTGTTAACTTATGTTTAAGGGGTAGCACTGTACAATAACAGAATTATAGCAAGCGGGTGTACTTAACAGCAGGCTTAAGCATTAACATAACAGCGGATAAAATTTAACAGCTTAGCTTGAAATGCGTGTCAATTTGACAAAAATCTTCAAAATGCAATGAACTAATCCATGAAATAAAAAAACGAAATTTTTTTTTATATATTTCATAATTTGAAGTATTCAAATACTCAAACTATAAAAATCTGAAATTTTACTGCCATAACCAAAATAATAGTTTTTCAAAAGTACGCAAAAACAAAACGATATCGCCAAACTGTTGCTCGCGTTTAACAGAGCTGCTTATTCACCACGCCGCTGTTAAGTTCACCACGATAACAGCGCCAGAGAGCGAGCGTATGCGCAAATGTGCTCGTGTTAGGTGTACTTCTGTACACTCTCAATGAGAGAGGCTTAAGCATAGCACTCGTATGCTTTGTTTGTTTAAGCTGTTTGTTTTCAAATATTTAATTGACAACATGTTAAAAATATTACAAAATTAAAAATAATTTACATAAAAATTAATTTATAATTAAGTTATAGCACTAAAGTATAATTTGTAAATGCTCTTTATTGATCATTAACATTTGTTTTTGATACTGGAGCTTCAACAAACAAAATGTATGCGTTTCCTGCCTTCAAAAGTAAAATAAAACAAAAAAGTCTGTTTCAAAACAATACGACTGTTAACTATAAAATTCACCTTTAATTTAAAACAAAGAGCGCAGCTGAGGGGAAGAAATTCACCATGCGCTCGTGTTTCAAGTTTTTGAGCGTAAGCGAATGACACTCGCTCTCACTCTCTCGATCGCTCTCTCTGTTCATTGGCGGACTCTGTGCTCGTGTGGGCTCGTCCCGACTGCTCGTCCCGATATCGTCGGCTACTCGTTGGCAGCTGCTGCTCTGTTGTTGCTCTCGTCGCCGCTGCTGCTGCTGCTGAGCCGGAGTCAGCTCAGTCTGCTTAATACATTTGAATCGCATGGTGGGGAGCTCGGTCGGCTTCGTGTCGCTGGCGGGCCGGCATAACGGGCGATTATCAAAAATACGAGTTTTTCGTGCACACGTGTATGCCACACACACACACACACACACACACACACACACACACACACACGCCGGACAGGGCAGCCCCTCTACCCCCCAGCCCCTTACCCCTCTCTCTTCACACAACCCTTTTCGATGTCCAAGTCGACATCGTGTTGAAAGCGTCCAATGTAAATATGTGCGCACATGCAGTCACATAAATTAAATGCATTTAAATTTACAAAAGATTCAAACTAAAGTCCAAATATTACAATAATTGCTGTACAACACACAAACACACATGCACACACACCATTACACCCACGTCAGGGTAATATGTTGCGGCGCCATCTGTTGGCCGGCATGTGTGTGAATTTCAATTTCCGCTCAAATCGCAGACTTTAAACATCGCTCATCCGGCTTTTGTTTTTTGTTAGGTTTCTGTTTTGTCAATACTTTTTTAAACTGTTCAAATTTCAACTTTAATCAATTAACAAATGAACTTTAAATTATAGAAGGTAAGTTGAAATTATAGCTCAAGCTTAAAATGCGCTGAAATAAAAAGAAAAACTCGATTTCTCATTCTACTTTAAGTTAATTAGGCCTGCGCCAAATTCCACAGTCGAAATATTTTCACAGAAAATAGTGTAGCATAGTTTTGAGCGTAGCATAGAATAAAAACCTTTTGTGTGTTGAACTTTCATTTAAGTTCTGAACAAGCCTGAAAGTATGCTTTATGTAGTTGATTCGGAAGTGGAATTAGGAACAGGGCCTAATATCTGATTTTGATTAATGCTTTTCTTCTATTTAAAAACGTTTATTTAGCATTAGTCTCAACTATTTATGTTATATATGTTGTAAGCATAGAATTCTTGCTATAGACAAATATTATCTGGCAAGTCGGATCTTAACACATAAATGTTGCTTAACTTTTGATGATTATGCTACTTATTGACATACTCACATATTACTGTAGAATAAATTAGTTTCCTTTATGTATTGCTTTGTGGGCTTAGTTGGTTACTTTAGTAAATAAGTTTAAGAAATAAGTTAAATATTAACCTAGATTAACATTTCGATTATACACTTCAAGAAAGGTTGCTCGTTGAAAAATGCTTACTTTAAGCTTGGGTATGATTTTAATATAAATAAACAAGAAATACATTTGGCTACATTTTATTGAACTTATTGCAACGATAAACTAAGCTGAATTGCAATATCCGTAAAAATGAATATATATGTATATATGTATATATATATGTATATATATTGAAATGAAAGCCATAACATAAACAACAAAAAGATGCAATATTAAAAATGCCAACTTTAACCTTGGCTATGAGCAGCAAACGGGATATTGGATAGCAGCACAAGCTGCAGAAAAATGCGGTGGGGTGATGTAGCATGCAACCGCATCAAGGCCACAGCCATCAATGTATATAAACACGGCCCCTTTATGGCTTGTAGTGGCTCGCCCAGTGTTTGTTATTTGTTATTTTTACTGTACACATGACAATAATGCCGCCGGCTGCCGGCCGCATCTCAGCAAAAAGGCGTCACAGCATGCCATACGCAACGCAACGCAATGCAACAGTACCGGCGCCCGAGCAGGGACCCAAACAGTGCTGGCGCCCGAGCAGGGACCCAAACACTGCTGGCGCCCGAACATGGACGCAACCTCAGACCAGTGCAGACCAGGCCACACCAGACCAGACCAAAGACCAGACCAGACCCGAGACCAGACCAGAGCAGGCCATACCGACTACTCTGCGTTGGCTTGTGGCAAGTGCAATAGTTTCGAGTGGACGGGGGGGCCAACTTTTTCCATTATGAATGGTGCGGTTGCGCTCTTTTTCCCCATTCATTATTTACGAGTTTTGAGTGCAAACTTGTTTCGCTAGCAAACAAGTGGCGGCCAGAGAATTAGAATCGCCCGCTCGACCGCTTAAAAAGAACGCAATGCTGCTATGAGACGCCACTTCAAAATGCTCTGTAGTTAAGTGCTAAAGTTTCTCGGTACTCGTTACTCGCATAAACTAAGACAAAAGCAACGCCTACATTCAAGTAATAATAAAGCAGAAGCAAAAAACGCTTTCAAATGTTTGTTTGCCTATTTTTTTTTTGTTCAATTTTTTTTTTTTGTATTTTAATTTGCTGAATTTATGTATTGATAAAATGCTTTCAAAAAGTTTTCAGGGAGAACGCATTTATGTGTGTGCATAATTTTGAAAATCACTTGTGAAACAAAGTCACAAGTTTCGTTCAACTTGTTTCATCCTCACACACTCACGTCAGACTTTCTAGGCTATATTCTACCTACAACCCACTCGCCTCAGGACACACACACACACACACACACAACTTCTCGTGCATGCAGCACATTCTCTGACATTGATAAATGATTTTTCTACCCCCTTAACCCCTAACCATCCAACAGGCCAAAGTTTAGCACAAGAAAACCCAAAACAGTCCAAGCAAAAGCAACGCTGCATTCTCGAATACTATGAAAAGATGGGCGGAGGAGTAAGAAGTAAGGAGTACGGATTCCGGATTCCGGATGCATTCATGGCTAGAAAATTGTTGTTGCTCACTAAACCGTGAACTCTGATGCTCAGTAAAATTGTTGCCAACGCGCCTCGCCTCTCATGAAAATTATCAACTACTCCAGAATTTTTGGTGACAACGACGCAAAAAGAAAATGCCTCACAAAAATCATAAATAATATATAGATACTATAGTTGTACTGCCTCCATGCTTCTATCCCTAGTACAGAGAGACCCAAAATGTAATTACGCTCAACAGCAAATACTTCAACAGCAACATTTTCTCATTCACTTAAAACTCTCGTTTTGGAAACTAAGTTCTTTCAACCGAATGCAAATGAAAAACCGCAACGCATGCTCAAGAGGAGTTTCGCCGAGTTATCACCCCCCCCCCCCTGTTACCCACCCCCCCTGTTACCCACCCCCACCACCGCCACTGAGTGGCAAAGGCACTCAGCAGACAAGTTTTGCAGGCTTTTTTATCTACTAGGCCAACATGTAATTAGAGCCGAGCAATGCCGCTTACTTGCCAAAAATATATTGTGGGCGCAACGCTTTGATATATAAATACACTCGAAAAAAAGGTCAAAATTTCGAACTTCAAATAAGAAAATCCTCTTTGATTTGTCTTCAAGAATAGCTAAAAGTTGGCATTATAGCAGAAATTTCAAATTAAAAGAGTTTTGACTTTTAATGCCTTTGGTATAAAAAAACTTTTCTAAAAAGAAGATAAAGTTTTCCTCAAATATTAAAATAGATAGACATTTTCTGGGTGCGCTCATATGATCTCGATCTCAACGAAAATAGTGGAACTTTTAATTAACATTTACAATTTGTTAATATATTTTTTACTTCTATCATCGTCCGACTACACGAAGATATCATTTTTCATCTTATATGAAACTTGAATTCGAATCTCGAGCAACTTTCAACTTTCACATAAAAAAAACGTTAATTGACAAAAACTCTCTAAATTTAAGAAAAATCATAATTTAGAAATGTTTTTAAAATTTAAAAAAAAAAAAACAAAATATATTTTGAACAAAAAGAAAATTTTCTAAATTTTAGATAATCATTTTTACGAGTGTATTTTACCAGATATATATCTATATAGATATATAAATGTGGAAGACTGTGCAACACATTCAGCCAGGCAGCTGGCCAGCCGCAAAAGTTCAAGTTTGCTCAACTCCCGAGGACGAGAACGATGCGCTGTGTCTGGCGCTGAAGTTCTTGGTCCTTGGTGCTTGGTCCTGGTGTGGAGTGGCTCTTGCTTGCGGCAGGACGCAGGACGAACTTGTGTGTAAATTGGACGAATGTGTCGTTATGTGTCGATGTGTTGACATCCAAGTGCACAAAAAAAGCAAACCTACTGCCGCTCAACTTTATTTGATGTCAGTGCAAACCGACCCAAACTCAAACCCAAAAACGCAACCCGAACCGCTGCGCTCCGTTTCGAACCCAAAACAAAACCCAACTGGACTCCAGTACGCTGAAGTGCGGTCACAACACAGACCAGACCATAAGAAAGTTATGCAATTGCTTTCTTCACATTTTTCTGCAACTTTCTAAAGATATTTTTGTGCAAAAAGTGTTACTTGAGCGAAATATGATATCGCTTGGAAATTGTTTTATTAATTTGAACGCAACTACGTAGATTGTTTTAAAGCAATTACAAATGTCTATCAACAGTTGCAATGTGCTTTCAACTTGAAACTTATTTCAGTTGAAAATAGCTAATGTTCAATTAAAGCTGTCAGTTTAAAATAAGCTGAAATTTCTAATTTTAATACCCTTGCAGTTAACTCAACTTCAAGATAACAAAACCTACCTATTTTGAGTTTTAGCATTATCTAAAAATGTTTACAACATTTGAACAAAATCGGACTGAAATTCCTGATTTAAGCCGGATAAAAACTGTTTTTATATAAAAGCTGTACTTGAATTTTAAAGCAAACACCCTTAAAGAATGCAGAGACTACTTTGAGCACATGCTCTTTTGAAAAGCGTAACAATTAAAATGCAATTTACCGTCGCACCTAGACGACGTATGTTGGGAGGAGTTGGAGGGAGGATAGGGGGCATAAAAGTCAATTTCTGGAAACGATTCGAAAAGAGAAAAGTCCATTAAGTGGCATTTGCAATATGAAAATGTTGCTTAAATTGAAATTTATAATTATTTATAGGAGGGTGGTGATTGAAGAGTGGGAGTGGGGGAGGGGCCATACTACGTTGTCGGATTGGGTTGGATTGGGTTGAGTTGGGTTTGTGTTGGTCATGTTGTTTGGCGAGCTCTTAAATATAAAACATTTAACGCACGCCTTTGTTGATGCCTCAACTCAACTCGACTCGACTCAACTCAACTCGTCTCGACTCATTCGCTTCATTTGTGGAATGAATAAAGCTGCGCTGCGCTGACTGCCACTGCCCCACGCTGCCCCTTTGCTTGCCTCAGTTGCCATTCAGGGTATCCATTGTGAGTTTTTCCATCATTTTTTTTGTTTTTGGATGGCTTTTTGTGTTCTTTTTGGTTTTTAAATTTTTATTTATTTTTCCATTTAAATAAGTAATGAAGTTCTCTTTGTGTGTGTGTCTCTCTCTCTCTCTCTCTGTGTGTGTGTGAGAGATCTGCTTTGTTGTTGCTTTTATTGGGTTTTATATTTTTATCGATGCACGTTAAATTTTATTGCAATTGTTATGCGCACATCTTTGCTGCATCGTGGTTTTTATATTTAATAAATTTAAATCACTTTATATGCGAGTTTTATGTGCGTTAATAATGCGCCACATAGAGTGTGTGCATGACAGAGTGAGTGTGTGTGTGTGTGTGTGTGTGTGTGTGTGTGAGGGAGACAGCTGCGTTTTAACTTTGACTCATTCACAATGAACCAAAATGTTCACAATTTATTGGTTTCTTCTGGCTTATATGCATTTAAACTAACAAACTTTATGGCCACATTAAAAGTGTGCCAAAATTTAAAAGTATTTTTTGTGTTTGTTTTTTGTATAAAACGGAAAGTGAAGCATAAAGCTTAAATTCGTTTTTAGTTGTTGCATTTTCTCGCACTTTACTTTTTTAACTATTTAACTAATGAAGTAGCTTATTTTGTACTTCATTATTGATTTATTATTTTCAGCTTGTTTTGGTTTTCACTTTCGTTCAACTTTTGCAAGTTTTTCTCCGAGAGAACAGGTTGGAAATCAAATTAGTTTATTTAAGATCTTGACACTTTGTCTGCCTATGGTATATATCAACATGTGTACCAAGTTTAGTTGGCCTAGCTTTAAAAAACCTGCGTTTATACGGACAATATACTCTTTTTTCTTTTTTTTTTCAAAAAAATTAAAAAAAGAGTATAAAAAGGCATAATTATTTATTTATAATAAATATTCACTTTAAATTTATTATTATTATTTAGGAGGCAGTCTCATCAAGAGAAAAATTAGGCATTGAGATCTGGTATGGTCTTTTGTACACAGATGAGCAGTATTGTTCCAAGAATTGATGGTCTTATGAGAAATTGGTCCAAAGCTATCATATATATATATCATGTCAGAGCCTGAATGCAGAAATACTACACACAGAAATAACTACAACCGAAGATCATTTCAGAGTACAACATTTTCAATAAACTTATGACATTAACATAAAACTACATTCAAGAATGCCTGATTTTCGTTTGAAAGAGCAATATAAAATAAAAAATTAATATAAATTAAATTAGACAGCGAATGTAAAGTCTATTGTACAAAATACTACTTAGTTATCAAAAGTGTTTGCTTTTGTGCTTTTAAATTGAACTGAATTGGAGAAAAGCTGGCTGGAAAGTTAAACTGATACTAGTCTGTATGTTGTTTTAATTGGATATTAAATAACTGTTCATTCAGAGTCTTTCACACATTTTGCAATGGTGGCTTTGCTCAAGTCAACTTCAGGATGAGGATGAGTATGTTGTCCTCCTTCTTTTGCAATGCTGTGTTAATTCGAAAATATCTTGAATACTGACCCACTGAGTGCTGTTGTTGTTGTTGTTGTTGCTATTGTTGTTGTTGTTTGTATTCAATATTTTATGCCATATTTCATTTGCACAAATAATGATGCTGGCGAAACTGAAAATGAAAATGAATATAATAGCTAGGTACATATTGATGAAATTTAATATGTTGAGAAAAGCTCAATTTTCGCACTTCCCATGCGAATGAGAAAAATGTAGAAGAGCGCAAAAATAGATGCCAACAGCCACAACAACAACAACAACAATAATAGCAACAACAATAAGCCGAACAAGTGAAAACATTTTTGTTATTTCACATCAAATTTCCAATTAAACAAAAATTCTAATTTATTTCTCATGTTGCTGTTGCTGTTGTTATTGTTATTGTTATTGTTATTGTTATTGTTTGTTGTTCAATTATTTAATACTTGCACATTGTAAATTATTTTAGTGTGCATTGTTATGCTATTCGATTAATTTTATACATTCGAATTAACATAAGTATGCAACTTACTCTGAAGGTATTTCCAATTCTCCATAAATTTCAATTCGAAAAACATTCCCTCAATTTCACTGAAAATGTAGTTCACTTGTCTTTGCAATTGAATTATGAATCGTAAAATTGTAATTAATAAGTTGGAAAAGAATATCCTTTAGTTGTTTGGCTAGTAGTTGGGCTAGAAGAGTCGAGTCCTTAACTCCAAATAATGTACCTGATTTCAACTGTGTTGTTTTCAACTAGAGCTGCAAAACTATCGATAGTGGCGCCATTCGATTGTGTTCGATACTATCGAATTATGAATAAATTGAAATACATCAACTTATTTCTTGAAAAGTTATTTTGGATTAACCCAAATGATTAATATAACATTCTGAAGTGTTAAATACTACTTAAAATTTCAAATCAACTAAAGAAACGATGGCAAAATTTAGCAGAAATACTATCGATAGTGGCAAACAAGACAATAATTCGATAGATCGATAGTGCCATCGATAGTTAAGGCACAATTTCATAAAAATTAGACACATATAGGACTACTATATATCGATTGTTAAATGAGTTTGTTTTTCACGCTATCTCAACCAACCGCAACTATTCTAAATTTAGAAAATGGCTTAAACATGTTTTTGTCATGTTTTCGACACATCGATTAATCGATTTGTTCTATAAGGTTAATCCAAATGCACTTTTTGTTAAATCGATTATTTGATAATTATTTGAATTCATATGAAATGGCATTCGATTAGCAAAGAAACCAAAAGACAAACGAATCGTTTCGGGCGATCAAGAATATATATATATTTTACAATAGTTTCGAGGATGGTGCCTGTTGCATGCCTTTGAAGTACTTTGTTATCCTCTTTTGAATATATATTTGCAATGGGTATTATTTGTTATGGTCGCACTGCATGAAACTCATAAAATGTGCATAGCCAAAAGAGAAAATGCATTAATAAAAGCATATGTAAATATGCCAGCAAATTGGATGAGAGTGAAAAGTGAGCTTCGAAAAATGCAGAAAATACTTGAAAGCATAAAATATGTACATGTGAGTATAGGAAATATTTTTGTTCATATTTAATATGTGTCATATTTTAAGTAAAATATTTTGATAAAATTAAACGAAGGTCTGCACGAAATTTAATAAGACCAAAAAGCTTTTCTACACATTCCAAATATTTTGACAAGTTTTTCAATAATGCAATAAAAGTTGCCAATGGCCCCAAGGAACGAAGAAACAAGCAAGGACAACGATGACAAGGACACTGTTGATGAAACAAAAATATTGCCCACAATTTGTTATGAACTCGGCACCCGACTTCAAACCCGCCGCCATTTGCGGCTACTTGTTTATCTTCCGGGCCAAAGCCAAGTGATACAAAGCGAATTGCAGAGGGGGAGACAGGGACAGAGACAGAGACAGAGAGAGCGAGAGGGAGGGAGATGGAGAACAGATTTTTCAATAGACCAAAACGATGTACAGTCCAGGCATAAACAAATAATAAAAACTGAGAAAGTGCGCCAAAAGCTCGCGACCCTGGCAACGACCTTTGTAGCGGCTCATTTATCAATGCGGCGCTGCGAAGGCCAAGCCAACTGCCCGAGGGCTACCCAGCGACCCTGCCCACCCCTGCCCATCCCTGATGACCCATTCAAAATCTAAGCAAAAGCCAAAAAAAAAAAAACAAAATACAAATTAAAGTTGTAGCAAGCACTTTAAGGCAGCCAGCTACAAATCGAGTCAATCAACAGTTGAGCAAAAGCAAAGCTACAAAATAAAACAGTTACAGCTTTTACAAGATTTGCCTGACCGGCATAACTAATCAAACTTCCAAAAAAAAACGTTCCAATCGAATTCTAAACTGTCGTCGAGAAACGATTTCAACACAATGCTTCAACACACAGATGGAAACAAATAAGAATCCGACTACGAGACACCCTGCAAACAATTCTAAAAATCAGAACAACTTCTTTGTATGCAATACATACAATTGCATAAAGCAAGCAGTGCAGTATTTGTAATTCAAGCAGTGTCACTGTGTCGGGTTGAATCCTTAAATTAAAAAAAAAAAACAAGTAAGAATGATCTAGTCGCGTGTGCCCGACTACGAGACTCGCTGCTCCCAACTTGCATTTCAAGCAGTTCAGCGGCAACACAAGCAAGCAGTGCACTTAACTTGTGCAGTTCCTGTCAAACTGTTGTTTCTGCCTGCTGAGACGGGGTAATAGATTCTTCCATAACTTCGGTGTTGTTTATCCGATTGTGATGAAATTTACGCAACTGATCAACATTGATTAAACATACATGTGTACCAAAAATTAAAGCTCTATCTTTAAAATTGTGGCTGTGAGAGTCTTTTGCGACTTGCGTGGGTGCGGGGGGGTGCATCCGAAATTTTAAATAAACTTGATCTGCGTATGGTATACAGGAACCTACATGCCAAGTTTGGTGTCTCTAGCTTTTGTAGTCTCCGAGATCTGTGTGTTCATACGGACAGACGCACAGACAGACGGACATGGCTAGTTCGTCTCGGCTGTTGATCCTGATCAAGAATATATGTATAGTTTATTTAGTCGGAAATGCTTCCTTCTGCCTGTTACACACATTTGTAGTACTTTATAACTCCTTTTTCCCATTTTTAATGGGAACAGGGAGTAATAATATAGAATAATATGGGTTCTTGCGTTTTTAATAAGTATTTTAGGCACATTTTCAAAAAAATCCTACTCAATATTACTTGTAAATATATTTTGACCCTAAAAGTATGCTAACAATTTTATTATGATATTAATTTTAAAAATTGAAATAGAATTATCAGCCTTGTTCCGAATTCAACATACAGTTTTAAAGCTTACTTTAAGTATATACTAAAAATTAAATAAACAGGAATGCAAACGTTTTGTCATTAAGTACAGCTTCAAAAACTATGCTAAACACTTTTCAGGGGAATTAATGCAAAAGTGAATTGAGAACAAGGCTGATTTACTGAATTTGACAGAAATATCGATAGATTCAACTATTACAATCGAAATTAGTTTACCAATTTAAGCTGATATCGAAAACTTAAGCCAACTTGTTGTCGATTGGGTGAGGTTTGACAAAATTGAAAATTGTGAACACATGCGAAAATACTTATGTGGGGAATTGAAATCGATTAAGTTGCCATGTCATCGCCATCGGACGAACATTTGAGAGCAGGAGGAGAACACGAGAATGAGAAGGAACTCATTAAAAAGCATTAAACGGCAGGAGCGGAAGTCATTGGACTATCAGACGGGAGACACGCTTCCGGTTTTTGCGCTTCAGTTGCTTCAAGCAGATTTACGGTTACGGGCGAAAGTGCGTAAATGTAGCCAAAAGTAGCTAACAAAAGCAACAACAACAACAACAACAACAACAACAGCCTTAGTAGATTGTGTCCTTGAGCATTTCTCTTCTTTATTTTTTTTTTCTCGTTTTGGGCTACAAATATTGTCACCGGGCCAATTGCTGGGAACACGACAACTTCAAATGATTTATCGCCAGATAGTTGAGTTCAAAAGCGAAACGCGCAAACGGAGCGAAGGCAACTTTGCTCGGCGCACAAATATTTATTTATAAAATTGTTATCCTTGCCAGCCAGTCTCTCACTCCACTGCCCCCCTTTTGTTTTGCTACAGATTCAATAGGGGAATATCTGGTCCTTAAGAGCCTTCTGTCCTCAAGCCGCGTGCCTTGCCTTGCTCATTGCCAGGCATTCGCTCATTTTCAAATCGGATTTTATCAACTGAATGCCATTCTTGTGCAAATATCTTATCTCTCGCTGGCGCACAGGATAATGGCAACTTTTTCTTAGAGTCCCCCTTTTCCCCAACAACTCCTTTTTGTCCCTCTATCTCTCTGTCCCCCACCGTCAACACTCTGCATTCAGCTGAGCAGAGCTTAGCCTCAGTTCAGCCTCAGTTCAGCCTCAGCCTCAGCTTCAGCCTCAGCCTTGGCTCATGGTTCATGCAGCTTTTGTATGGCTTTGGAATTATTTTGAAAAGCGGAAATTGATTTTCCTTTCTTATTGTGCACGACTTTCGTGTTGCTTTGGTGATTCCTTTATTTCATTCATTCATTCATTCATTTAGCACTTCCCACCCATTCTTTCTCCATACCAATACGCATTTTACATATGTATAAGTACATAAGTATGTATGTACCATAAACAAATACATCATTTTGCACAACATGTGTACTTTATTTCATTAGCTTGGCTTAATATTTAAGAAAGAAATTAAGAAAGCAAAGCTATCTTTTAATCAAATTTCATCAATCAGCACTTTACAATAAAGATTTAACCGCTTTTTGTTATGTCATTGGCAGTTTTCTCGATATATTGTTCGAATTATTAATCCTTACGATACATTTGATGTTCAAATTAAGTACATTTGTTCTGAAAGTAATGAAAGTTCTTTAAAAAAACATACATAGATTGTAATCATTTCTCTAAGCGGGGAACACTTTTTACTACCTTTTCCCATTAAAAATGGGAAAAATTGAGTTATAAAGTACTGCAAATGTGTGTAACAGGCAGAAGGAGGCATTTCCGACTATATAAACTATATATATGCTTGATCAGGATCAACAGCCGAGACGAACTAGCCATGTCCGTCTGTCTGTCCGTCTTGGAGACTATAAGAGCTAGAGACACCAAAGTTGGCATGCAGGTTCCGATATAACGTATGCAGATCAAGTTTATTTCAAATTTAGGATACACCCCCTTGCACCCCCGCAAATCGCAAAAGACTCCCACAGCCACAATTTTAAAGATAAAGCTTTGATTTTTGGTACACATATATGTTGTATCAATGTTGGTCAGCTGTGTAAATTTCAACACAATCGGATAAATAGCACCAAAGTTATGGAAGAATCTATTACCCCCGTCTCAGCTGGCAGAAACAACAGTTTAACAGGCACTTTACGAGTTAAGTGCACTGCTTGCTTGTGTTGCCGCTGAACTGCATGAAATGCAAGTTGGGAGCATTGAGTCTCGTAGTCGGGCACACTCGACTAGAGCTTTCTTACTTGTTTGTTTGTAGAATATGCTTATAATTTTGTTAATATATTTTTTAGCTTTAGTTTCAAAGCTGTACACATTTCTATTTTTAAGAAAATAAGTTACGATCAAAAAAATAATAAACTGTAAAAATACTATTAAATTTAAATAAATAAAAATACTTTCTATGCATATTTCTACTTTAAATTTGTAAGAAAACTCTCAAGTGTTTCAAGATCTGACCCACTTTATTCACACATTCATTTTCACAGCTGGCTGTCGCTGGAATTGCTGAGCCTAGACCTGACACCCCCGACACCCCTGTCCCACCTTACCAAAGAGGGTCACGTCGCGACGTTGGTGTCGTGGATGGGGCGGTTGCGGGATTGTCGGTGTAAGCGTCGGGTCCAACATTATGAATGATCAGCATAAATTTCGCGGACTCTCACGAGCTGCAGCTGCTGCTACGTGGAAGAAAAAAAAAAAAGAAGAAGAAAAAACAAAAGATAACCTGGAACGCAAACTGAAGGACGGCTCAGAAATTCATTTCATTTCATTTCCTTTGTACGTGAGTAAAATTCTTTATGCAATTCCGTGTAATAATTCACCCACTTTAACGCCCACCTTTCTTCTTTGTTTTTTTTTTTTTTTTTGCTTATGCAAACATTGGCCTTAGTTACCTGACTTTTAAGCATTACTTAATGTGAACAAGCAAAAATAAAAGAGTGAAGAGCATTACAAAGTCGTCAAAAGTAAATAGCTTAAATAAATAATTGGATATGCTGCATTGTCATACTTGTGGGAAAGTTTTCTTAAACACAAAAGTGCATGGCTTTTATTTATTGTGGTTTTTTTTTTGGGGTAAATATCTTTAGTTACATATTTTTAAGTGTCCTCAGTTGGAGCACAGAGCGCAAGTATAACAAACTGCGGCATACCCTGTTTGTTTGTATTTAGGTTTTGCTTTTGAAACAATGGAATCAGTTGTATTCCAACTCATCTTGAATACACAAATTGAAAGCGATTCGCAATGAAAGGTTCTCAGAAATGGAAATTATACAATTCTTCTTTTTTTTAACAGAAAATATTTAATTTTGTGTGGTTTAAATTGGACTGAAAATGAAATACATAAAATAAATTTAACTTAAAAAATAAGCAAATAAAAATTTGAAAATTAAATTTACTTTCAAATTGTCTGAAACGATATTGCTAGCGAAAATTTGAAACATTTAAAAAAATACAAAGTATACATAAGCATACCGCTTGTTTTATACCATATCAACATCGTCCCGCCCTTTATGCAACACCCCCATCAAAACTCTTCCGGTTTTCACTTTCGGCAACATTTTGCGGATTTGAAATTTCTTTAAACATTCAAAGTAAAGATTTTGCTGTAAAGTTAAATTGCATCCCAACACAATAGTAAGTTATTGCAATCCTTTTCAAAATGCAAGTGAATTCAAAATCGCAAAATCCTCTTAAAAGTGAAATTGGAAAGAATTTAAGGAAACGGGAACAAGCCTGCATAGAAAATTCTTTTGACACTTGAATGCCTTGTCAAATAATTCTGCAACAAACTGGCAATGAAGACAGAGAGCAAATGCCAAAAACTAAATTCAGTTTACATAATATAGCTCATAAAATATTTTTTATTTCTGCTCCACCCCGCTACACACTCAGAGAAGAAACTAGGCCACACTTGAGTGCGCCTTGAAAACACACACACACACACACACACACACACACACACACACACACACACACACACACACACACACACACACACACACACACACACACACACACACACACACACACACACACACACACACACACACACACACACACACACATACACAGAGACAATTTAAGCATAAACAATAAAGAAAAGCGACGAACTTGAAGAAAATAAAACTTCAGTTTCGAATATTTACATATGAAACGAAACCGCCCACTCGACATGAAACAGACAAAATTGTGGTTTAGTGCGGAAGGGGGTGGCAGCGGTGTTGGTTAGTATGGGCGAGGGGAAATTGGAGATGGAGGGGAAAAACAGCAGACTAAACAGCACTAAATTAATTCTGCACAATTTGCATTAAAATATGCAAATAAAAAAGTGAAAGAGGCAATGCCACCAAAAAAAAAAAAAAAATAAGCAGCCAAGAAAGGGGGTGTGGGGCTTGGGGGGAGAGCGAGAAGGGGGTTGAGCAAACGGTTTAACGAAAACAGAACCAGAACTTCAACCCGAACCCACAGAGACATATTCCCCCGCAGTAAGCGTTAAGCATATGTGTGCCTGAGTGCCTGCCAGACAATGGATTCGTCCTGGAGCCATTTTTTAAACTTCAAGTGTGCTTTAATGTGAGCAAAAGACAAAAATAAACAGTTGAAGTGTCCCGACAGTCGTATACTCTCTTCACAATTTCCCTCTTTTAACAGAGCTGGTAAAAACATGAAGAAAGAAAAGTTATCATCGGCATGCTGAAGATATAACCATATATCCTTGCAGAAAAGTTGTTGATATGAAAATCCAATTTTCGTTCAATGGTTCAAATGACAGCTGTCAGATATAGTTGTCTGATTTGTATGAAATTAGTCAGCATAACAAAAACATACTAAAACAAAGAGTTAAATTTAGGTAAATTTTTAGAAGATAGCTTGAGAAACTGAAATGTATAAGATATAATGGTTCGATTTTGATGAAATTTTGTAAACATGTTTGGATAATGCTTAATTGGTTAACGAAAAGTTGGACGCACATTTCAAAAAACACAATATGCTCTACTTTGAAGCAATATCGAGAACAGTGTATAGCGAAAAAAAAAAAAAACGAGCAGAGGGTTTGTTGGACTGGCGGCTCAGTTCGACTCTATCGGGTCTGTTTAGCTTTCGCGTTTCGATTATGAAAGTGCTGAATCTACCCACACTCTTGCACTTCCAGTTCCACTTTCTCTGCCTCTGCCTTTGCCTCAGCCACTGGCACTGCCACAGCCACAGCTCATTGCATGTGCAACAACAATAAGAGCGCATGGAGAGAATATTATGCCCAAAGGCAACAACAGAAATTCAGCTGCCTGCAAATTTGATTGTTCTTCTTGAAGCCGCCACCCCGCCAAGAATACCCGAAGCTCTGCCAGGAAACAAGAGGCGTGGGTGGTGTGTGTTCAAGGGGTGGAGGGGAGTTAGAGGGTATGCAGACGTTGGAATCCAATGAAGCATGAAACTTTAGCGCACTTGCAACAGTTTTTTTTTTTCTTCTTCTTCTTTTCAGTATATACCTTTTCTGAGGGCATTAGAAAAAGTTTATCGAAATTGTATTGTTAAAATGTATTATATAAATATTTACAAAATTATCATATCAATGATTTCAGATGTTTTTCATTTTATGCTGCTCCAAATAGTATGCAACAGTTTTTTTTGTGGAAATGATTCGAAAGTGGTACTTGGAACAGGCTCAAATATGATATTTGTTGTTTACTTAATAGAAACAATCTAATGAAATATATAAAATACTATTACCTTTTTTTCACTAACAGACCTGTTCTCGTTTTCGAGTGCTTTTTAATCCGAAAGGTTTTCAATGCAGTCTTTCAAAGACAACACTTTTCAAATCGAATATACAATTCTTTGACGAAGTATAGAACACTTTATAAACGCGATTCCGAATGATTTCATCGAAATTGGAAATGGAAATAGGCCAGTCAGTTTATGTTTCTTTTAAGAGTATTAAAAGTTTGGCTAGTGCAGATTAACTGGTTTTTTCTTGCTCTTAGTTATTTTTTTTATATTTCTTCACTTGCATTTCCCGTTTGCTTTTTTTTCAGAGCGCACTGTGCAAAAATATGTTAGCTGCGACTTTGGTAATCTGCTTTAGCTGTGATAGTGTCTCTCTCTCGCTCTCTGTGTGTGTGCGTATATCTGGGTGTATTGTACACACACACACACACACACACATCCAAGTGGCATGCAGAAAAATGCGTGTACATTGCACAGTGAAGTGGTATAAAAAAAAAGAAGCAAAAAAAAATAAAACTTAAAGTACTTTGTGCAACGCGCACGGGTACAAAAAAAAAATTGTGAAACGAGCTAAATGCGAATTTTCAGTTACTTTCTGGAAATGGCGTATTACCCAGATATACTAGTATATATATACATACATATATATGTATGTATGTTTGTATGTCTGCGCCAAACTAAGCAACTAAACTTTACAATTTATGAAAACAATGGCGCAAAATTGTTTCAAAGTTGCTATTTAATAGGATATAGCGCAAATATATTGCAAATGCAAAATGAATGCAGCTAGATTATCTCTATAAAACGGTTTTTAGACGTTGCTTAAATGCCTTTTTTCATGCATTTTCATCTTGCATTGTCTAAACACGCGTTTGGTGCATCTTTCACAGGAAAAGAGACATTTCTATTCGGTGCAAGAAACCATGTGAGATAAACTGTAATTTTGATTATTTAATCGATGAAATATTTTAAGCAAATATCTTTCGCTAAAGTTCATTTCATGCAAGATCACTGCATTGTCTAAGAAACATATATAATTCAGTTTAAGAATCACGCATATTTCAAATCTTAAGGCTAATGGTATACAATATTAACTTAAAAACTTTAAAGCAACTCATTCTATGACGAAATTCGAAGCAGAGTTGCAAGAGAATCGATAGTATCGATCCGTTTTTATCTTTTACCAGTATCGATTGATGTTTTTCCTATTGCGACATTTATTCATATATCTACGAAAACAGAAAACTCAACAAATTTAAAATTTGAAATTTTTATAATTTTAGCATCAAATAAATATGCTTAAATAAAATTGTTTTGAAATTTTATCTGACATTTTTTTTCTATTTTAAAATCAGTTCGATCGATATTTTAATTGAATTGAACTTTTTAAATTTCTATACTACTAATCCTTAAACCATAAAAGTTTATAAAACAAATCTTATAGAAAACGGAATTATGATTGTGTCTAACTTTCAAGGTCAGTTTCTGTTTTCCTATCCCTAAAAAAAAACTATCGACACTATCGAGTGGTCATAATATCGAGACACTTATGATTGCTTCAAAATCAATTTCGCAGTACTTTGCCAAATTCGACAATACATTTGATAGAAAACCATATGTGGTTTATTATTGTCTAAAAGAATGAGAAACTTAACCCATTCCAGCTCTTATCTATTTGTCTAAATGATACTTAAGTGTTACATAGTTCTTCAATTTCATGCAACACAATAGGCCATAAAACTAACGAAACTTGTGTACTTTATAGGCCTTTTAATAACATTCGTGTATACTTACTTAGAAGCAAATGTGTTGCCGAGAATCCCGAAGGCAATGCACCCATTAGGCCAAACCGGTAAATGAGCATTGAAACAATTCATAAAACTAGTCAAAAAGAGCTATTTTATTCGCACATGCCACGCGCGTAAGTGGACGCCACATGCTTCGTACTTTTCGACTAAGGACTTTGGACTAAGGACTGCAAGAGGACCCTCTAAAGACCCTATGGCCCCCCTCCCTGCAAACCCTAGTGGCACTTAGAGGCGCCAATGTAATAGGCGCGTCGGTTTTGCCAATGGTGAAAACGTGTTTACGCTTTTATTATGTAAAAGAAGTCGGGCAGGAAGAAGTCCATATAAAAGGCAGGCTACTTCGTCTTCGTCTTCGTCTCCTTCTCCGTTCATACTCCATATACCACTTCTATGTAAGACCATACAAATCTGCGCTGGACACTTCATACGCGCCGTAATGTATGCAAAGTAATTGTGCGCATTAAATGTTCTGCTCTGTACTTTTATACCCTATAAAAGTAGCTTGAAAGGGTATTATGAAATTATGCAAATATATTTATTAGCTGGATAAGAACATCTCGGAGTGTCCAGTTCCTGTCAAACTGTTTGATCTGCCTGCTGAGAAGGGGGGTTATAGATTCTTCCATACCTTTGGTGTTATTTATCCGATCATGATGAAATTTTCACAGCTGATCAATATTGATGCAACATATATGTGTACCAAAAATCAAAGCTTTATCTTTAAAATTGTGGCTGTGGGATTTTTTTTGCGATTTGGGGGGGTGCGGGGGGGTGCATCCGAAATTTGAAATAAACTTGATCTGCGTATGGTATACAGGAACCTGCATGTCAAGTTTGGTGTCTCTAGCTCTTATAGTCTCCGAGATCTGTGCGTTCATACAGACAGACAGACGGACAGACAGACGGACATGGCTAGTTCGTCTCGGCTTTTGATCCTGATATATAGTTTATATAGTCGGAAATGCCTCCTTCTGCCTGTTACACACATTTGCAGTACTTTATAACTCCCTTTCTCCCATTTTGAAAGGGAACAGGGAGTAAAAATAGCTGAAAACATGGATGTAAACAATTTTGGGTAATTTTTTGAAGGGATGAATATAAAATGAATGATGATAATCTAAACTTGATCAAGTTTATTTCAATTTTTTCAATTTCACATTATTTTAATGTTCTTCTACACAGAGACAAAGAGCATTCTAAATGATACGAAATGTGCAAATCAAGAACAAACGTTATCAATAGTAAAGTAATCCCACGGTTCGAATTTCACAAACATTTCGAACTTGATTAATGAAAATTTTGTGTTTCTTTAAAGATAAATACTGCTTAATTTAGCAACATTTTCATTTCCTATTTTTAAACCTTTTTTGTATGGTTTTAAGAACATTTGTTCTTGCATTTTTTTCTAAGTGTACCAGAAATTACAAACAAAAACTTTTTTATAAAGCATACATATCTTTGTTATAGATAGTATTCATAATTTCTATGTTTACTTTTTCGAGAGTATTAAATATTCGGCGTGCGAAAGATAGCTTTTGTTAGTTGTTTTTTAATGAAATCGGCTCGTTGGGCTTGTGGTTTTCATATTCAACAAGAAACAATTAAGAAAAACAAAAAAACAAAAAAAGCAAAAAAAAAAAAGCGAGACGCGTATCATAAAAATTAAAATTATGCAAATGCAAATTTTTAAGGCAACACAAAATGCCAAACAATATGAGAAAGAGTTAACAAATTTGAGAATGAGAAAAACTGCAGGCGATTGTTCTTGTGCTTTTGCTGTTGTTGTTGTTGTTGTTTCTGCTTTTGGTTTTGCTTTTGTTTGCACTTATTTTGCTATTCAAAGTATGCAAATCCCATAAAAACTCATTTTGAGCCAATTGAGCGCATTGTTGTTGTTTGTGCCCCATGTTGCTTGTTGCTTGCAACCGTACTGAAAATCAACAATGAAACATTCTACACCCTTCACTCCACAGCAACTCTCTCTTTTACACACACATATACAGACATGCTGTAATTAACTGAAAATTTGGTTTTGTTTTTTCATCTTGTTTCCCTTTTTTAGATTTCGAGAGCAAAATGAAAACGAATCCAACACGAATTCATTCATTTGTAAAAAATTGTACGGCATTGTAATCTAGAAAACCAAATGAAACCAGCAACTGCTACTAGAAAATGCACACAATGTTAATACAAGTGCAATGGATGATCCACAATTTATATCCACATATACCCCCACCCCCAACCTCACCCCACCTTTCCCTATACCCTTCTCTCACTCTTTACACTTGTATATGTTGTGTGTGTTCAGTGGATGCTGTTGGTTTTTAATTTTATAGCCAAACAACAAAATGCTTACAGATTTTGTAGTGAGCTCTCAATTTATATTAAAAATCGATGCTCAGCAGTGAATCTATGCTCTTGAACTTCTTTCAATACTCTATATGCTGTGGGTAACGAATATAAAATAGCGTACGAGTACGAGTATATAACATAACATAACATAACATACATATAATAATCCCGTTTAGTTTGTGGCTTTGCAATTTCAGACGTACACATTTATGAATTGTGGGCAAACAAAAAACCAAAAAGGACATAAAACCGTTGAACTATTGCAATTTTAATCCCTGAAAATGGTTATGCTGAAGTCAAGTTTGAAAAGGGAATGTTGATAAAAGGATTTTTTCTTAAATTAAGCTTTCGAATCGACAACAACGATGTATTTTGTATTTACATTTCCTGTCAAGATTGCATATTCATAGTCGAGAGTTTGTACAGACATTTTTGTTTCGCAAATATTCTACGGAAAATCAGCTCACGTTGGGCGCCATTGCAGTAAGCTATGCTTGATAAGGTCTGAAAATCCTTTAAAGCTTATCGAACGATAATTTTAAATTCGCTCATATCGAAATCGATTTTTCAACAAATTGTTTATAGCATTAATCAATGGAAAGCACTTTTTTTTTTTGGATGGAAAACAAGTTTTAAAAGCAAATGCTGATAAAAGGATTTTGACTTAAATTGAGCTTTTGAATCAACAAAAATTTTGTACTTTTTACTTTAATTTCCTCCGTAGATTGTATGAAGTATGTGGGCAATCAGCCCACGTTGAGCGCCATTACTATGCCTAAAATCTGTTTAAAGCTTATCGAACGATAATTTCACATTCACCCTAACAGCATATGACCGTTAAATTAGCCAAAAATATCAAAATCGTTATTTCAACAAATATTTTATTGCATAAACCATTGAAAGTTATTTTTTTTTTTCGGATGGAAAGCAAACAAGTTGCATTAAACAGTTTGCTTTCAAAATACCATCTTACATAAGTCATGACAATTAAAACTATCTAGCTCTTACGTCAACTTTCTAAGCTTTCTGTATTAGAATTGTTGACTATCTCGATTTGATTATATAATGCTCTTTACATTCAATGTAAATAACATCGTTGCTAAAACCAAAAATAAACTCTCGACAGCCTTTTCAAATGTTACATAAATGCAATGTGTATTTTTGGTAACTGCACAAAGCCAAGTCATTGGATTTTAGCCAACTAAAATATTGTTCATACATGCCAGCCTCAAAAAAGGCAGGCAAGCCAAACTATTTTCAAAGAAATAACCGTACAAATTTTCACAATTAATATGCACTTCCTGTGCAGACGACTTGCAACTATTTTTTGAGTGCAGCCAAACAACAACTACAATGGATGGGATTGGATTCATACAAGACACACATATACACACACATACACACACATACACATATACTCACACACTCATACACACATACTCAAAGTCTATTCACATGTGAGTTCATTGCTGCTATTAATGAATACGTGTGCAGCAATAAAGCCATTTTTTATGTGCAAAAGTCACGTGAGAAACTATTTAGTACAGTTAAGTCACATGTCGGGGTAGGGTAAGGGGAAAATGGGAAAAAGGGAAAAGGAAAGGGGAAGGAGTCAAAGACGAAGACAAAAACCTGGTGCCACACAGTGCCAGGCACAGTCAAAAGAAAGCAAACTTTATTTTTACATAAATATTGCATATGTGTATGTGTGTTCCAGCAGAAAAGCAACAACAAAAATATAAAAAAAAAAAACAACTAAATCACAGCTAAAAAGTGAAAATATTTCTACCACATATACTCGTACATAGATAAAAAGAAAACTGAGCCATTCTATGAACTAGCTGAATTAATTTTGTTGGCCCTTTATCAACTAGGCAAATTGAAATCGTGTCGGTTGTTTCTGTGGCCATTCCTAACCCAGTTCTTTTTTGGTAAAATTGATGTGAATACTCGAATACTTGAATACGAATACGAATACGAATACGAATACGAATACGAATACTCCAGCGCACTAGGAACAACTTTTCTTGAAGGGGGAAACGATATTTACCTCGAAGCCTGGCGTTAAATAAAATGCATTGAAATTGCTTGAGCAAAACTTTCTGAGCAGCGACTTTTGACAGGCGGCAGCAAATTTTCTTTTTAACTTGAACTTTACCGTATTTTTAGGCATATTAACTAATTGATTTTCAAGTGCTTTCAATGCTTACTTTTTGATTTTCTTTGATAGTTGCACTTTAAGACAGTAAATAAAGCTTTGATTATTCAGCAACAGCATTGAAAATGCACTCAATTTTTATAACGCTCATGTCAGATTGCAATATAGCACAATTTTTGAGAGGCAAAAAATGCAAGAATAAACACGAAACGAATATCTTACTTTAATCAAAATACTTCATCCTAAATGAAAGCTACCATGTCCTCCATGATCACTTTTTTTGCGGTCATTTTAAATCGCAGTATAGCAAATTTTTTTTACGATTTATCTTACTTTACTCAAAACACATTATCCTCAAATAACACTTGGATGTCCTCCATGCTCACTTTATGCATGTTTATTTTAGATCGCTATACAAATGAGGCAATAAATTATACATAAGCATGAAAAGCACAACTTACTTTCATCAAAAAAACCATCCAAAATCAATACTCCGATGTCCTCCATGTTCACTTTCTGTACGGTCACTTTGGATTGCTATATAGCAAATATTTTTGTGAAAAAAGTTATAAAAATAATCATGAAAATTATATCTTACTTTAATAAACATGCATCATCCTAAATCAAATCTTGAATGTCCTCCATGTTCACTTTTTGTATGTTTATTTTTTATATTGCAATACAAATAGGGGCAACAGATTAAAAATTAGCACGAAAAGCATATCTTACTTTAATAAAAAGACACCATCCGAAATGAAATCATCGGTGTCCTCCATGTTCACTTTCTGTGCGATCATTTTAGAAAGCAGTATAGTAAATATTTATTCGATTAAAATGATTACAAATTAGCTTCCTCTGCGTTAATTTAAGATAGCGATAAAGCAAATATATTTAGGGGCAAAAGATTCTAGAATTGGCTCGAAAAGTATATCTTAAATGAATCAAATTACATCATTCTAAATCACGATCGGATGTCCTCCGTGTTCACTTTCTCCGTGTTCATCTAAGGTCATAATATGGCAAATATTTTATGAAGCAATAGATTAAAAATGTATCACGAAAAGTTTGTCGTCCTTTAATCAAAATACATCATCATAAATCAACAATCGGGTGTCCTCCATGTTCACTTTTTGTTCAGTCAATATGTCATACATTTGTTAAAAGTTCACTTTTTGTTCAGTCAATATGTCATACATTTGTTAAATTGAACATCCAAACATATAAATATCGCTCAAAATGCCAACAAAACTAACACTCTGCCAATCTCTTCTTATTAATATCCATCAGCTTTTGTCCTCTATGTTCACTTTCTGTACAGCTATATCAGAGTTTCATGTTCACTTCAATAAAGAGGGAAAAATTCATGCCAGCATTCTGGCAATCTTATTTAATTAAAATCTATCAACTTTTGTCCTTCTTGTTCACTTTTTGTACAATCATATCAGATTTCTTTATGCTTCACATAACCATATCAGAAATTTTTCGAATTAATTGAAGTCTTCGTGCTGTTGTGCACTTTAAGCAACAACATGTAGACATTCTGTGAGGTATCCATAACAATTTCCACAAAATTCATATTGGTTGTCAGTGAAAATGCGGACAGAGTGTGTGATTTCAATTACTTCGTATATTTGCCTCAATAATATAATGAAAAAAGTAAATGCAACTGAAAAACACAGCTCTGTGCCATTCCACTTGTAATTGCGTAATAAGCCTGGAATGTTTTAAAGCCGCTTCCCGTTAACATGCAGACAGAGGACACATGATGAAGAAAAGCAAACTGCACGTTGATAAGGCATGAAATAAAATAACATGTTATTGCACTTTGCCTTAAATGAAATGAAATGCTCTACGGCATGGTCTTTCATCCGGACATGCTTCTCCTTGCACACCCAGCTCTCCTTACCATCCTTTTACTTCTCTCCACGCACAGTTGACAATTGCCAGGCTCTGATAAAGTCCACGCATTTTGTGGTCATCTTTCTCACACGGAGACATCGCCTCCTGTCCGTCCTTTATTGTACAGATTCGCAAGAAATGTGAAATTTAAAACCACAAAAAATAATTTAAAATACTGCTTTCATTATTGACTCCACACACTACAACACTTGATCAGATCTTACTCTTATATATGATATACTAGCTGGTATTTCCCGACGTTGTGCGGTCTTGATTACCTTTTCCCTCTTTTCATTTCGTCAAAACCTCAATGCGAAATGTCGTTTTGGTCAAGTTAAACTTAGACTATAAACAAGTAAGAACGTTGCAGTCGGATGCACCCGACTGCGATATACTCTTTTTTTCGCCTCTCTGCGGAGTCAGTGGGCGTGGCAATTGAATTTCTGCTCAAATCTTTATAGTTTTGCCATCAATTAAAATTTGGTTGGGCCTGTTCTACAGGTTTGGGAGAAACAAACATTGCTTGATTGCAAGGGCGGGGGTGGGCGTGGCAAAAATATTTTTATCCAATCTATTTAATAGGACAATAGAAGTCAACCTGCAAAATTTGGTGATTCTAGCTAAAGGGGTGGGGGAGATACAGACTTTGCCTATTTGTGGGGGCGGGGGTGGGCGTGGCCGAATTTTTTTTTGCCAGATCAATGAAGGATGTGATAAGTAGCCCTTGTGCCAAATTTGGTTACTCTAGCTATAAAACTGTGGAAGATATAGGTTTTTGCGGTTTGTGGGGGAAGGGGTGGGGGTGGGGGGGAGATCTTGACACTTTGTCTGCCTATGGTATATACCAACATGTATACCAAGTTTGGTTGCTCTAGCTTCAAAATTGTGGAAAAAACCTGCGTTCATACAGACAGACGGACAGACGGACGGACAGACGGACATTTCACAAACCCAATATACTCTTTTTTCCTTTTTTTTCAAAAAAGTTAAAAAAAGAGTATAAAAAGCTAAATTTCGTCATATTGGCAACACTATTAGGAAACTACCTGTGCGTAGTTTGCTCTTAACTTTCGTTTGCAATTTTTTGTTTTTTTTTTTTTATTTATTATTTTTTGCAAAGCGCAAAAGCCAAAAAGTTTACGCAAGCTCGCGCGAGTAAGCAAAGTTAAAAGCGTCAACTATCTTTAGCTACTTTCCTTGTTTCTCTGTCTTTATTTATCCCTCTTTATCTTCTCTTTCTCACTTTACGTTTTTCTACTACGTGCTCGTCTTCATCTATCCTTTTTGTTGCCTCTCTGCTGTCTGCCATGGCACTTGCTTCATTCGTTTCTCCTTTTTTAATGAACATTTGCGGTGGGCAGCAAAGATGACCAATTTCAGACTACCTGTGACTGATTCGCAGTGATAAAGAAAATATTGTGACACACTGTGATTGTGAAGGAACAGTTGTGCAGTCACACATCCACACACTGCAAGAACTAAAAAAAAACTACTTAACTTGTTAAACTTTCAATTTCAGAACAAATATTAATTTAGATCAAATACAAAAGTCTCTTTACGAGTTAAAGGTCTAGTGACAAACCATATTCAAGCCACAAAACTGCTATTATCAAATTGTGTAAAGTAGTATATTCGATTACAGATTATTAGTCTAATTTAGTACATTCCGCGACATTTTTGATTTTGTCTTTCCTTTTCCGAATAAAATGGCATTCGTTTTTTAAGATGAATTTGAATCTACAGGCTTAAATGCAAAACCTTTTAAGCCGAATTTTTCAACAATATTCGGAATTCAAAGCAAATTCCGATTCCAGTTTCAGAAATAGGAACACCCCTGAGCTTGATTATTGCATTTAAGACTTATAAGCTGAATGAGTTAACAAAACTTTTAAAGCTCGATCTAATCAGACAATCGTATTAAATTTTTTCCTTTTCTTCATACAAATTTTGATAAACTGTAAATTGCCGTCCACAGCAATTACTAAAAATTTGTGAAACTTATTTTTTTTTTTTCTATATTTTCCAAAAATTTTTTCCATACTCTTTCAATCACAGATTTTCGTTACTTGTATTTAAAAAGTAACAGCTACAAATAACAATATGGCTCAGTCTTAGTGGGCAGTGATAAGGCTATAGTGGGAGAGGGGTTAGGGGGTGTGATAGTTTTTACTGTTAGGCTACTGCTGGCGCGAGGGACGCTCGTAAAAAACATTTGCGCAATGTCAACAAATTTGCGCGCTTATTAGATTTTCGTGGTTGCACACAATTTCGCCAACTAAGACCGCCGCAGTGAGATAAAGTGCAGCAGCAGCAGAGGCAGCAGCAGAGACAGCAGCAGAGACAGCAGCAGGACAACAACAGAGACAGCAGCAGCAGAGACAGCAGCAGCAGAGACAGCAGCAGCAGAGACAGCAGCAGCACAGACAGCAGCAGCAGAGACAGCAGCAGCAGAGACAGCAGCAGCAGAGACAGCAGCAGCAGAGACAGCAGCAGCAGCGGCAACAGCAGAGGCAGCAGCAGGGACAGTAGCAGAGACAGCAGCAGCAGCGGCAACAGCAGAGAGAGCAGAGAGGCAACAGAGAGGCAGAGACAGCAGCAGCAGCAGCAGCGACTTGCTAAAATATGAATAAAATAGCGAAAAGTTTTTAGGCAAACGGAAGTACATGCTGCGTTTTTGGCTTTGGTTGACCAGCAGCAGTGCCCTTTGGCATTGCCACGCCCCCAAGCACACAGCATACGCCCACAAATCTAAAGTCGCCGTTGACGTCAACGTCAAAGTCGTCGTCGTCGTCGTCGTCGCCGTCGCCGTCTCGGTCACGGTCGCAGCTTCTGCTAATGAGTTTTGTTGTCAGTTCTTTGCCTTTGCTGGGCGATGCACAAATTGGGCAGAGCTTGCAGCGACCTTCTACCTCTAAATACAGCCCTCTAATGCCCCCTTCAAGCCTTTATGAACATTTTTTTTCTTCTTCTGCTTTGCGTTGTGCATGTGTGTGTGTGTGTGTGTTTGAGTGTATTTGTATGGTAAGTTAATATTTGCTGCATAAATTCCAGCGCTTTGGAATTTACTGCGCTTCGTTTCGTTTCTATCTCTTGTTTTTTTTATTGTTTTCCACAAATTAAGAAAACCACCCACCCTTCCCCTTTCCTTTTCTCACCCAGATCATCATCAACAGTTAATAAAAAATCGTAGCCAGCTAAACATCTTCTAGCTGCATCGCCTGGTCTACCTAAAAATGGCAACGTTCAATATTAAAGGCATGGTCACCCCTCACAACCTCCAACTCTGCATCGCATGGTCACCCTAACAACAACATGTCAGCGTCCATTGCATACACCGAACCAATATTAATTACATTCTACATTTTAAACATTTTTCTTTGGAATTTCATTAAGCACATTTCAACGCGCAAATATATTTTCACATACAAATATTTTAATATAAAACCCAATTATTTATTTAGTATAAACAGTGAGAATGCCGCAATCGAGTGTGTCCAGACTGCCACATATCCTGTAAGAGCTCTAAAATCCTCTGTTCCTTCTCCTACTCTGAAAATAAACTTGGGCTTTGTATGCTATGCAGTTGCTTACAAGTTTTGTTCCTGTTCTGATTTTCACATTCTGCAACATTTTGCGAAATTGATATTTCTTTCGCTGTTCAAAACTTTCATCTACTATATTTAATCCTTTTGACTATGTCAAGTTTATTTAATTTTTATTTCTTATTATTCTTATTATTTCTTCTTATTTTAATAATGAGAACATTTAAATGAAATTCACCTTCGCAATATCTTACCGAAAGTGGAAACTAGAACCTAGCCTGAAAGTCTGAGATTGGCGCGTTCATAAAAAAAGGTAGACGTGTCCAAATCTGAGCTGCTGATCAGGAATATATATACTTTTATAGGGTCTGGGATGATTTCTTATGCCTGTTACATACTTTTGCAGCACTTTCTTACTTCCTATTATACCTTCTTGATAGTTACAGGGTATAAAAAGCTGATCAAAATGCAAAACTTTAGTGTAAAGTCACATTTTCGCATTTTGTATTTTCAACTAAAAGTTAAACTTAGCTCGTACTGTAAAAACACAATTCGTATATGTAATTGTAGCTTATAATTTAATTTGAATAAATGATTCAATTCTCATGTAATAATAATTATAATTAGCTATAAGTATTTATTACTAATTAGTTTAGTATATTTAAAGCTGCAAGTAAAGTTTTGATTTAGATGAATTCCAGATAGTTGGCAAGTGTACAAAATTTAAGTTAAAACATACTTTTAAATAACAGCATGTAATTCAATTAAAATGGGCAGATAATGCATAATTAATATCAGAGTTAGCGCTGACACAGCTTTGTTATCGATAGCATAGAAAAGCGCATTATCGATGTAGTTTTGAATTAACGAGAGCGCAGTACGATGGCAAATATTGGCGCATTCTTTTGAATACATAGGTTATGGTTATGATAGGTGAAACACACACACACACACACGCGTGTGTAAAAGTATCTAATGAGTAATCCTAACTGCCCACAAGCAACTCAAACAAAGCGAAAAGCACATGAAAAGCCATCAATGGCCTCAAACAACGGCAACAAAATGCGGCCAAGAACGGCAAACAAAAATGTTGTTGAAAATTATCCGCACATATCGTAACCGCCATAGTGTTAGCCATAGTGTTAGCGACCAGGTCAAAACCCAGTGTGGAAAGAGAGCTGAGTTTGCAAAACACACACTCACACACACACACACACATAAAATGGGACAAGCACACAAATATGACACTGAATTGTTTTTGCACGTCAGACAGACAGAAAGCAATTCAAATGGTATACTAGACTTTTTGAACAGCAACTGCGATTCGAACGCAAGTTTTTAAATTTCATTTCACACATTTTCGATACGATTCGGTTTGTCATGCTGTCACCAAAAGCTCCTACCACCCACTTCAACTCTACCCCCCCCTACACCCACACCCATACCCAAACAAAGAACAACCAATGCCAGTCATTTTAATGTTTTCCCACCTTCAACCCTTCCCTGCAGGCACCCTTGAGGATGGAGTTTTGCAAAATGCAAACATGGAATTCGATGAGCTGCAATTTGAATTTACATTGTAAATTTGTGAGTGATTTTTAGTGTTTTTGTGCCGCGACCTCTTAAATTGGTTGACATTTCGTGTGGATGCAAATGAAGCTAATGACTTGTAAAAAAAAGGGTCAATAAAATTGATCTATATTTTTTTACACTTGCAGAATGTACATACAATCATTTCGTCACAAATTGTTTTATGCATTTAAGCAGGCATCCAATCCCTTAATAAATTATTGTTGAAAAAAGTTACCTTTGAAGTGGCAAAGATATATTCTACTCTAGCAGAAAATCTGTTTATAAGCAAACCGAATTTACCACCAATTGATCCTGTGACAGCTATAAGTCTCTTGATTTTTTTTAAATTTGGTCAGCATGACAAGATAGCTTGAGAAACAAAAAAGTTTTTCAAACAAAAACTAATTTTCAACCGATTTTTCATATGGCAGCTATAAGATATAGTGGTCCGATTTTGAAGAAATTTTTTCATCTATAAAACTTGTTTAAACTAAGAAAAAGTAAGTTTGATTGAGTTATCTTAAAAAAGAGTTTTTTATGCATCTAATTTCTAAGCGGATATAAGATACAAGATATTTTCAAAAAATTTGCTCAGCATGACAATAATATATTAATAAATATAGCAAAAAAAAAAAAATTAATTAGATAAATTTGGTTGAGATAGCTTGAGAAACAAAAAAGTTGTTCATAAAAAGATATAGTCGTCCGATTTTGAGGAAATTTTGTAGTAAGATAATGCTAAAACTCACAATTGGCAAGTTTGGTTGAGTTATCTTGAAAAACAAAAGTTTCGAGCGATTTTTTCTATGACAGTTATATGTTATAGTGTTCCGATGCGACCGATTCTGACATATGCATTGCTTGCAGCAAAAAGAAGCATCTGTGCTAAGTTTCATCAAGATAGCTTAACTGAGAGTCAAGTTCAGATAGACAGTTAGCTAGATGGAAAGACGGATAAGACTAGCATTACTCGACTGTTGCTCGACTATATACTAGCTTTATAGGGTCGATGACGTTACACTGGGGTATAAAGTGGACTTAAAGTTAATAACAAACATAAATAAGCAATATATTTAATATGGAAATTTAAAAATCATGTTGGATATACCTTAAAGAGATGATATGGGTATACTAATACAGTTATTTCATAGCAATTCTATTTTGTACTGTGCCAGCTATTTTTAAATTGAATGGAGTTCTTAACAATTAATATTTGGATGATATATTTTGTAGCCAGTTTGCATTTTTATTTGTTTTCTTTTAGAATTAGCTATGTACACATTTAAATAATCTAGCTGTGTGTATATGTGCGTGTGTGTGTGTGTGTAGCAATGTATGTGTGTGCGTGTTTGTTTAACGGCTCTTGTCATTTAAATAACCGACAAAAGTTTCCTGCACTCCGGGCGCTGCATTTCGACATTTATGAGAATATACCGGATATGCATGCTCATATATAAAAAGTTTTATGTTCAGACATGAAAATTAAAGTTTTTGGCGAGGGAGGTTTCAGCAGCAACAGAAACAAAAACAAAAACAAAAACAGCAGCAACAACATTGTTTAAGCAAAAGTTGAATTGTTTAAATGCCATATTTAAGGTTGCCTTGATATGCCTTTTGAAGTTCATTTTCCCATAACAATTGTGAATTAATATCACCGCTGCTTAGTTCAGGTGGATTTGAAACAGGCACCATTCTATGACGATAGAGTATGGGCAATATAAAAGTAATTGCATTACGTGTATATAGTGGCTTTGAGGCTAACAGTACATAGACATGACCCATTGAAAATATAATCAATTTGATGCACCGACTATCTATGGTATAGGTTAGATATGGCTTATTTGCAGTATCATAGGAGCAAACCGCATAATATTCTGCATAAAGTGTCTTCAGATTAATCGGGAATGGCATACGGAATGTTGCATTGATTGCATTAAATTCGGGATCGTGAAAGATGGGCGAGTAACCCAAGTGCTCAATAGTGCTTATGAAACTATGTATACCCATTGCGACGCTTTTGTAGCTATATCCTTGACAAAATATGTTACCATTTTCATAAATCTTTAAGCTGCATATTGGATTCGTGCGTCTTACAAATAATGCCGAGTGTTTTTCCGGATCGTAGCAAGCGTTTGCTAGAAACGTCTTCAAATCAAGCAGCTTATATTCGCATCCTGAGCGCACGAAGCAAGTGAAGGGACTGTGCATTGTATATATATATATATAAATGAGTTGCATGTATATATATTATATTCAAGTATAGATACTAACCGATAGTATAGTTTAAGATAGCTCTCAATATCGCCAAGTTTTGTGACATCATCATAAATATTCAACACATCAATATCGGTTATATTGGGCTTGGTTAGCTTTAAACTTTCAAAGATTTCAACTGGAACGGTATTGGATGCTTCTTTTTTAACATTATCAGCAAATTTGGATTTTTTTATTAGCCCAGTTGGCATCTTGAATAATAAGCTATGGCGACCTTGTAGCCATTTTGTTCGCTTTTTGAATAGCTGCCTGCAAAGTTGTTAATGAGATATATATTTGGCATATATATGCTCTTAATTTGTATAATCCAACTCGAATACTTACGCTATATTGATCATTTTCAATTTTTGTAATTTTTCAGCGTTTTGTGCGTCAATTTCTTATTATTCACAGCTGTGTTGTGTCCAGTGTGACCAGCTGTTCTGAACAACGCCTGCTGTGAGTGCTCATATTTAGTATGTATTCAAATGTTATCGTAAAGCGATTAGTAATCGAGCTTGTTCTCATAAACTTTAATTTAAAATATGCCATTGAATACATATTTTGCTAGCTTCTCTCAGATTTATCAGTATATGCAGTATTATTAAATATTAGGGACTTTAAATGTGTTTATTTTAAAAGCAGCCCATGGTTACAGACTTTCTTTTATTCTGAACCACACCTTGAACTGAACTAGTTGTCGAAACGAAAGCTGAGACTCCAAGTCAAAGCGACCAATTGTTGTTTTTTCACGAAAAAGTTCAATAAAATAAAAAAAAAAAGGTAAAACTCTGTTGGAAATTGTGCAAAATTCGCGGAAAACTGTTGTATGAAACTTTGTTGTTTATCATCTGATAAGGTTCAAAGTCATTTTCAATGATCTTTGTTACATGCAAATTTAACAATGCATACAAATTTTTCGGAAAATTTACCCCACTGGGTGGAAAATGCGTAGTCAAGGTTGCATGGGCGAAAGTTTAGTTTTCGTGCGAATTGCTTCAAATTCATTTTCAAAGCTACACATAAAAAAAAAATATAAACACAATATTAAACTTTGAAAAATCTGCCTGAAATGTCGGAAATTTACCGGAAAACTCTTGTATGCAGCTTGTATGTTTTTTATCTAAGCAACTTATATTTAAACTGTATTTTATTTCAGAATCATTTTCAAAGCTTTTAGGAAAATTCTATGAAAATCATACAATATCTATCTAGAGCTTAAAATATGGCCAAAAAGGTATGCGGCATTTAAATCCGTCAAGTTTTGAGAAATTTATGTCCTGTTTTGGAAAAATTGAAGCCAACCAAAGGTATATGGTAATCAAGGCCAAACAACACCGGGTTATACCAACTAGTAATATTATAAAGATTAAACATTTGACATGTGCATCGGTTCAGTTTTGTAATACCGTGAACAGAGTGAATTTTATCATTATATATTTTAGTAACTTTATAATTTTGTATATGTATATGTTTGAATATCATATTATTTGATTTTTCGATTTAAAGCGCTTAGTAATGCCATAATCGCACACTCAGCTAAAACTTTCAAAAACTAACCCATACCAAAAGCCGCCAAAGTAAACAATCAAAATATCATTGAAATTCAAATCGCAGAAATTGCATAATTGAAAACCCATTGAAGTCCATTAATAACTTTATTATGCAGCCAGCGAAATGCAAACATACACACAGGGAGAAAGAGAGAGAGATACAGAGAAGGAGAGAAGGAGAGGGAGCACTCATATTTCGAGGGTCGAGTTGAGAGTTGAGAGTTGGGAGGTGGCTGACGTTAGCTCATCAAACCCGAAAAACCACTTTGCTCAACTCTTTTCAAAGTGCATACATCATCAACGCTAAGCCAAAACAAAAAACCGTTGTAAAGGAAAGGTGGGTGGTTGCTGGGTGGTGGGTGGTGGTTGGTGCTGGTTCTGGTTCTGGTGTTGCTAGTTGTGATGGATTGGTGCTATGTGTGTGTATGTAGGAGCAAGGGGCAGGGCTGCAAAGGGGTAGACGCTGAAAAGTTTTGTGCAATGTTGATTTTTCCGCAAGACTCGGTTTTTTGGACGTTGAGACGGAGACAGTCGAGGGTCTGCTTCACTGTAGGCAAGAGGAGTGCAACTGCCGCGCCACTTTATACAAAAAAATAAAAAATAAAAGCCTCACAAAAGTCTTTCAATAATAAAAAAAAATATTGAGGCACCAGTAGCAACAACAACAACAATACTAAAAAATGTAAGTGAAAGTTCTTAGTTGAAAAGTGGAGCTTATATAAAAAAAAAAAAGAAGAGAGATAACAGCTACAAAAGATCAATATAAAAATTCAAGTTTCTGGTAGATTTTATTATTATTTTTTTGTGTTTTAAGAAAATAACTTCTTGACTTTATATAACTTATGCGTTTAAAAAGTAAATTGAGAAAATCAACGAGTGAAATATTCAAGCATTCAGAAACTTTATTGTATTCTTGACTTGACTCTAGAATTCTGTTACCTCATTAAGCTCATTAAAAATAATGAAGGAGCGTTTAATCATTACATTATTTTTGACAACTAAAACATAATTGAGTTGTACTGAATCGCAATGAATATGAAATTTTGATTCTGGAATACTTGAAGCTAAGCAAATAAGGGTATAAATAACTTAAGTTCTTGTTGTTTTACAAAAAATAATACTATATAAAAATCAATTTGTATAACTTATACTGATCGTTATTTAAAGTGTTTGCATAAAAAATAAAATTTATTGTCATGTTTTCGACACATCGATCAACTGGTTTATTCTATATGATTAATCGTAACCTTAAGTTCCTTAAGTTCCTTTTCAGATGAAAGAACTAATCGTTTCTTTAGTTCCTTTCTAGATTAAAGAACCAATCGATTATTTAGTTCCAAGAACAAATCGTTTTTCTAGTTCTTTTTAGTAAACATTAAATAATCGTTTAAAGTTCCTCTAGTCTAGTCGTTCATATGCATTTTCAGATTGGTGCCATATTTAAAATTGTTGAAACTTTTGACAATACTTAAGTTACATTTTCAACGAATTACAGACCGACTCTACTAATTAAGACGTTAGCTTTTTCTTCGTCAACAGATTATTTTATTTTTTAAACAACAAGAAAGAAATTCTATCTTTTATTCAAAAAAAGTCAGCAACAAGACATTTTAATTATACTAAGCATAAGATGCAATTTTTAATAAAAGATATTCTCAATTTGATTTAGTCGTAAATGTAACTAAACTCATACATAATTGTATCGTTTGGGTTTTGAGTTGAACAAGTAAGCAAAATGAAACTGAAAAAAAGAAGAAATGAAACTGAAACTGAAAATGACAGCAGAGTAGTAGAATTGTAAGACCTTCAATGCATATCAGACTCGAGCACACTCGAGCACATTCATGTTCCTTTAATTGTCACTCTAACAAGCTTATATACACACACAGATAGAGAGAGAGAGATAGAGAGAGAGAGATAGAGAGAGAGAGAGAGAGAGCACACCACACACATTGTCCTGGTGGCAGCAACGTTGTGGCAAGTTGGTAACTTGCTTTGCCAGTTGTAACAAAAAACCAATAATGGCAACTAGAGTTGTACTTGTAGCCACATGCACAGCTTCCTTATAAGAGGCATGTGGGGTGCGGCATGTGGCATGTGGAATGTGGCATGCCCCTTTTATCGATTAGCGCATGTAACTGTTATTCTACCTATGAGTGCGCTTTCCCCATCTCATTTGTGCATTGGGCGGGAGTCGAGTCCTTTCCATTTTTTTTCCTTCTTTTTTTTTTTTTTTTTGGTAGCACAAAGCAAATGACGCTGCAAATGAAAGCCGGAAACGTTGCCGCATTCATTCATTTTACACACAAAAGCCATTAAAACGCTTTGATTCTATTGTTTTGTTTGTCATCATCATCATTATCAACATCAGCATCATCATCAGCAACATCAACAGCGCCAAAAAGCCAACAGGACAACAGGACATTAACAGAGGGCAACATCAAAATAGGGGGCAACAACATTATGCCACATCCATTTTACTTGTTGGTATTGATGGGGAGCAAAGGCTTGTGTGTTTAGACTTTAAACTCAGCGCTGTCAATTTGAACCCTTTGATTGTGATTTAGTATACGACTTCATATACATTCGAGTTGTTCATTGTAGTTCCATTGTACGAATCAGTTTTGTAGTTCTGTTTTTGATGAAATAAGTGATTGCTGATTTAGTTAATTTAGTTCGTTTGAATCCTTATATATATCGTTGTGTTTCATACTACTTTGTGGTTCTTTTTATTGTTCAATTACAATACTGCAGCTCAGTTTTCCACCTTCCAAGACTATAAACAGGCTCCACACTTCGTAACGCTTACTTTTTCTTGACATCTGAAATGCTAAAATTTAAATGTGATTCAAAACAAAACGAACTATAATGCAACCATCAGGCCTGTTTCCATGCCTGAAAACTTTTCATTCCGAATCATTGTCGATTTTGTGAAGCTGTTTTTAAAAGAAGTAAACGGAAAACGGGTGATCAAGATGTTAAGTAAAGTGGAACCAATATCTTATAGGCGTTATTCAACACTTTCTTTCATTCTTTAACCCAATCCAATTTAAACGTTTTTACATTCAAATAATGATGAACAAATAAATCATATTCAATTCTTATTTATTTCTTAATTTTACTTGGATTTCATGCGAAGCTCAATCAAAATGAAGGCAAATGCCAAACACTCAGCTAATTAGACGATCAAGGTTCGTGGCCATGTCAAGACACGCCTTCAAATCCATTAGGGTGGTACTCTCCAATGCCTACAAAAGAGAAGGTTGTTAAGGGTGTACTGAAAATCGATAGCTCTATTATAATGTCGCGACTCGACGCGTTGATTGACAGCCTAATTGAGGTTTCTGACTTCTTTAGTTTACTAGAGGCCAACGACCGCTTTACTTGCTCAACTTGTGCTAATAATAATATTGTAATAATGGAACAACAGCAGCAACAATAACAAATAACAAATATAGCACAAAACCCTAAACGCCCCTTGACACCCCTTAACACATTAAATATTTGCCAAAACTCACACTTCAAGTGTGGCGTGGGGCAAACTTCCGTTTGAATTTTTTATTGATTGAACTGTTTAATGTCAATTGCTGTGCAAATACTAATCAAACGCTTGGTTTATGCAATTAAGAGGTAAACACAAAACGCACCCCTTCAACACCCGCATCCGCAGTCGCAACCATACCGCCATGCCTAGCCTCATCATGCCACGCCCAGCTAGTGGCATGTAACGTTCTTAATTAGCATTTACATTGCGTGCAACACACTGCAAGACATAAAATTAACGCCAACACGAATGTGCCTCTTGCTTTCTTGACGCCTACCATTGAAATTTTGGATGAACCCTTCCAAAACTTGCTTAAAAGTTACTGAAACTGATATGATTTATATATATATAAGAAAATCAAGTTATAATTGCACAAAACTAAAAAACAATTGCTTCATTATATTTATGAATATTTTAGAATAATTGAAATTTGGATTCATCGTGCATCGGTCAAAGACCCTTTCAAACTGTGCAACAAATAAGTCTGAAGTAGTTATAAAGTCTGCCTATTATAAAGCCTCGTCTGCGAGTCCGAAACATAAAATTCCCCCTAAAAGTTGTATATTTTTCATTGAATTTTCAAAGCATTGCTTTTGAACTCAGTTTTCACGTGGTAAAACAAAAGTGTAGTGAGAAAAGTTAAGGTTTTGTTTTTGTTTTTTTTTTTTCATTTTTGTATATATTTGTTTGCTTATTTGTTGAATTGTTTGTTGTTGGGTTCAATGATCCAATGATGTTTTATAAAAGGATTTCTACAGTTTTGCAGCACGTTTTAAATCAATTAACAATTAATATAATATTGATGCTGATTATTAATAATGAGTTTGTTTTTAGCTATAGCCTGTAGCCAATATAAATTAGCATAATTTGTATAAGTGTGTAATTGATTTATATTTTTTTTATGCTCAAAACTTTGTTTACACATTTAACTCTTTTTCCAAATTTTGTATTTAATATTATAGTAGAAAAATTAGATTAACTAAATGAACTATGAAATGTTTAATAGAGAATTTAAAACATATAAAAAGCTTTCAAATTTAAAATTAAAATTTGTCATGTTATTTTATATATAAATTATTAACTTAGTCACTTTAAGGCTTTGGATAATAAAGTTTAGAATGATTTCTAAATCAAATAAAAAGTATACAAGTAAACAGCTCTGATAATTTGCTTTGTTTTTATAGAAAATTAGCCAAATAACAACTTACAACTCATTTATAATAAAAGCAAATAATAAAACTGATGTTTCCCTTCATAATTAGCCACATTAGATAGTTTATAATTATTTTTTCTGCCGCCTGTCAAAATGCCAAAGTCTGGCGCCAAGAAAAACGTCTGTTCTAATAATATTTTGTAAAAAGCCAAGTTGAATTGCTTTCGAGTGTTTTAAAATGATTTCCATCGCACTTATATGCTACTTTGGACAACAACATACCAGACCCAGAACGACATGATATCCGCTTGTGCTCATTCAAATGGCATGTAAAAAAAACAAACGACAACAAAAAAAACACACACAAAATATGTAGTATACTTTTTGGCACAGCAAAGGACCCTTACTTGGATTGCTTCCAGCAGTAGCAGCAGCAGCAGGAGTAGAAGGAAGAGAAAGAGTAGCTGTAGCTATAGCAGCACCAGATGAAATGGCAATAGAAAACGTAGCATACTTTTGGGCGCTGGAAGGCACAGGAAGCAGCGGAAGCACATAGCGCTGAAATAAAGTGTTGCATACTGTTTGGCGCAACAATAATAAAATATTGCATATTTTGCGGCTACAGAAGAATTTGTAATGCCCACAGCAAGTTTGCCAGCTGCATGGCAAATTCGTTATCTTTATAAGAATCTATATACTTAGGAAGTCTATCTAGTGTTAGATTTGAAATGTATGTTACAATAGCAACCAATTTTATTCAATATTTTTCTAAATGCAGTTTTTTTTTTAAATACCTAACTTTTTGTATAACTAAGTTTACTAAATCGTTGCTCAACTAAAATCCTACAAGCCACATTGTTTCTTTAAATCTACCTGGTTTTGAAATAACTTTACGTTTTCACTCAACTGTAGTTGGCTGCATATTCAACCCTGTTCCGGACTTCACTTTCTCTGTTTAAATGCAAAGTTTATTCAATCCTTAATCAAATGCAAGTCAATTCAATCCACTAAAACAAAGCAAAAGTGAAAATGAAAATGAGAACATTTAAGCAAAATCATATTATTTTTGTAAAGCTAGTGAATTGAATCCTATATGAATGCAAACTTTATTCAATCCTTAATCAAATGCAAGTGCACTTATTCCACAAATCCACATTCAAAGGAAAATCAGTTTTACAATACTTTACCGAAAGTGGAAACTGAAACAGCCGTGATTACACTCGTTTTCGAAATCAACTTTCGAATCAATGTTAAAAGAGGCGTCAAAAAGCAAGCAAGGCTCACTTAAAACCCTTTTCATTTTTTAAACATTCTGCAATACATTTTATTAAAATTATCTAACTAAATGAAACTTATTTTTATCAAGGCTATATCATCAGTCTTTATACAATTTAGAAGAGGGTATTTCTGGCTGCATCAATGCAGCTTCCACTTTCTTGTCTTGTTTATGATATTGACCAGACGTTCCTCTGCTGCTGCTTCTGCTGTTGCTCCTGCTGCTTCTGCCATCCCATCCACATTCCCTTCTGTTTCCAATTTCAAAGCAGAAAACTTTAATGGCAACAAATGCTCTCCCGCCAGCTCCGTTTTATATATTTGATATTTTATTACATTACATTTCCCTGGCTTATTACATTTTGGCTTTTAAGCTGTTGACACAACTTGATTTCCGCAATCGTTTCGCTGTCCTCGCCTTCTGCTCATACCTCCTCTCTGTTCTTTGCTCTCTCCACCCTACATGCTCAATTTCTTCGTTCTACGAGCCGTGACTGGTCAGTTTTGTCAGAATTGCGCCGAGTGCAGTTTCTGTTTTGGGGGTTCCCCAGTTCAGTTCAGTTCAGTTCAGTTGAGTAGAGTTAAGTTGACTAGAGTTGAGTTGAGCTGAGTTGAGTTGAGTCTATTCGCTGGTTTTGTGTCACCAATGAGGGACACCCACGTCGTTTTTGTTTTTAGCTTTACGTTGCCCGGTTCTTTACGGGCTTTGTTCTGTTCTGTTCAGTTCTGTTCGGTTCTGTTTCTATTCTGTTCGGTGTGTTTTTGTGTGTGTTTTCACTTTTGGGAGTTGCGAGAGCTGCTGCTTTTTGTGCTGACGCCTGTGACCCAGAAAACAAAATTGTGTCTAATGGGTTTTTGTTATGTTTTTTTTTTTTGACATTTTGGGAATAATGTTTCCGTTTCCGGTTTAAGGTGTGCTGCGCTTGTACTACTACAAGCAAAAAACAAGCTGTATGCGACAATATCCGTCCCACGTTGGGCGCCAAAAGAAAATAAGGTCAACATGCTCTTTAGCTGATTTCATAAAACAAAAGTCACAAGTCGAAACATTTCTTAGTCCATTTCGCTCATTTTCAAAAACTTGCAAAAACTTAAATGTACACTAGGCATATTGTATAATATATATTTATATATACTTGCATATATATCTACATGTATAAGACTGTTCAACCTGACTGACTGACTGATTGGCAACGTTCGCGCAGCCTAAACTATTAAAGAGCTGCATTTTTCAAAGCAGTTTTATCCAATGCTGAAAGTGAGCACTAAGACGGGATTTTGGGAAATTCGGTCGGGAAATGTAGAAAATTCGCGGGAAACTGTGGTATGCAACTTTTTTGTTGGTCATCCGCTTAGGATCAAACTTATTTTTTATAATCTATATCAAAGTTAAACAAAGACTGCATAGCAATTTTCTGGCCCTGAAGGGGATGCACTTTAAGTTTTTTTTTGGCGTGTTTTATTATCCGAAACTTACAGCTGCCAGTGCAACACAAGCACAAAGACTGACTTATTGTGTGAAGAAGATATTGTAGCCATTGTCATTGACAATATTTCCAATTTTAAATTTGCATCAATTTTTGAGTTCTTTGTTATCACATATACTTCATTAATTAACTTAATAATTGTCAAAAGAACAATGCTCAACAGTGCAGCATGCTTTGGAGCCAAAACAATAGCATTTGCAACATGTGTGCTGAATATTTGCATTCGAAGCAAAATTGTTATCTGAAGCTCACAGCTGCCATTGAAACATTCGCTCATTCGCTCGTCATTGTTATTGAATATTTTGCCCATGAGGAAAGGAAATGAGTGTGGTAGGGTTGTGTTACCAGAACTAGTTGCAAAATTAGGGGTTTGCTGCTTTTAAAGCCTCCAAATTTGAATTGCTTAAGCAGACAGATGAACTGGTCAATGTTAGAGATAGTTCGCCGGGCAACGCCGGTTTATACCAGCTGGTATTATATAAATTGCTGAAGCTGTGGACTTGTGCGCTATCAACATCAAAAGATGGTAACATTTTGATACTTTCAGCTAATTTCAGAGCGCCGTAAACATGACAACGTAATTATTTTTTGCTGTCATCCAGGCAGCCTCTAAGGGCTGCTTCTCAGCATCTTCCGCACGATAAGGCAAAACCAGGGCTGGTGGGTGGCGGGTGGAAAGAGAGCAGAGCAGAAGCAGGGGGACTGTGATTAATGGCACACAGCCCTGGCGACATTTGCATACGAAATTGAAAGCAAATATTTGCAGTGATACGAACAAATTTTGGACGAAAGTACAGCGTTGCGCTAATTGCACTTTGACTTTTCAACCGTATGCTCCCGAATTTCATACGATATAGGATCAAGGACATGCACACACACACACACACACACACACATTCAATGTATACACACATGTATGTACAGAGACTGGCAAACTGTCTGCCTGTCTGTTGTCCTTGCGTCCTTTCGTGTCTGGGTCTTGACGAAAATTAGCTAAGTAATTCACGGCAGCAACTGACAGGACGACGGTGTCAGGACGTTGGCTCAAAAGGCCTCTTCAAGTCGCCTTCAGACGCCTCAAGTGATGTCCTTTGGCGCCATTTGTTGAATAGCTGCATTTTTTAACGTCTTTTATTGCGTCTTGTTTTCTATTTTATACAATCAAAATTAATTGCATGCCCCAAGGCCAAAAGGTATACCAAATTGTTGAGCAACTTTTGGCCAAAAGCAAACTGCTAATTAAAGCCAACAGTTTGCAGCTTCGTTTTTATCCTTTGCTAAAAATATACAAAAATCAATATATGTATGTTTCACTTAAGCAGCATGGCTTTAAAGTGCTTGCAGATTTGTATTTAAACAATTTCGAAGAGCTTAAGACTTGAACGATTATATCCATCGAAAATGCGCATATTTAAGTTTCCCAAAGGGCTGTACACAATTTATGAAATATGCATAAGCAAAGCTAAATATTATTATTTATAGACTTCTGGTTTATAATATTAAGTATAATGCATAAATTTTAAAAGGTGTGTTTCAGCTTGTTTATTTACAAGAAGTATAAATAAATATGACTATTGCAAATGAGTTAGATTTCAAGAATTTAACTTTTTGAATATAAATGAATATTAATTTTAATGAAATCTTATTGTAATTTCGTTAGAATTCAGTCTATGTAAAGCATACTTAGAATATTGCGATAAAACTACTTTTAGCAAACTCAAAATATTATCTTAAATTACCCTTTTGCAAATTTCTAGAATCCGCTTAAAATAATATTACTAATATGAACTTAATATGCAGCAGGCACATTTCAAAAAACTGTAATCAAGTATTTTAAATCAGCAGGAGATATTCAACAACATTAATACACAAAAGGCATCTACTAGTTATAGAACACCATATACACACACACATATACACCACACATACATACATACATATGTATAAATCGAATATGGTAGCACAATATTATAGTTATTAGAGCTCATTAGCAGCATCATATAGAGGAAGGGAGTGTGCGATTTGAGAGGACGTGAAAGTGAAACGATATACAATCTATTCAGGATGAATTAAGTTTGCTTTGGGGTAGCATTTCGCATGTGTGTGTGTGTGTGCATTGATGTGTTGTGGCACAGCTACAGTTATGGCACAAATGGGAACCCAATAGCATAAGTATTGAATGTAAGCTAATTTGCCTGTATGCTTAAGGCGCTTAGTTATTTTTTTAATGCTGGTTAGGTAGCTATTGCCCATATAGTATGGTTATTATTTAAGGCTTACTTCTAATGAAAATAAGTACAACATGCTGAGTAAGGAAATTCCAAGGAAACTATTCTATACCGAATTTCTGTATTACAATTTTAAAGTTAATGCATATTTCAGTTGTTCCAACAACACCTTTTTAGTTTTCTCTTTTATAAATTTTAGTTTATTGCAGTAAAAAATGTTTTGTTTTTCATTCTCAGCGTTCCGTTGCGACGCTCAGTTACAAAGTATGTGTCGATAATAAATCAAGAATTAAATGATTTCAATTAATGAGATCACTTCAAGAAATATTTTTGAACAAAAAACAACTAGGCCGGTTCCCAATTTCCGAAAACTATTCTTTCCGAATCGTGTTTTTAGTTTCAAATAAAATAAAAATCGTTCTACTTCTCATTCCTTTTACTTTAAAGCAAAACTTTTTAAGTTGAAGCTTTCATTTGATATGCTTTTGATATGCGCAGTTCAGAACAGCTAATAGCATCAGTTCCGAACGTTTTGATCGTTACCGGAAATGGAAACAAGCCTGTTAATTATCCTTTACAAATTAGCTCTATAACGAAATGTCATTCAAATAGAGAGCTGTTCTAACTGTATCATGTTCTCCAACTATTTATTATGTCTCAAAACAATACACTTAATTAGCGTAAACTCAAATGAAGAAAACCACAAAAAGAAAAATAAAAGAAAATTAAAATACCAAAAAGAGCAAAAAAACAAAAAAAAAAAAACAACGAGTGGGAACAAAAGTTTCACCTGCAGCAGCGGAAAGACAAACAGAATGACAGGCAACATTTTGCAATGGAATGGCGCACATTGTGAATGGAGGCCATTGTCATTTGCAAACGGTGCGACTTTATTTCTGTGAATGAGAGGGTGGAGTGGTAGGGGTTAACGGGTAGCAGGTACCGGGTAGAGGGTCCTGGGTAGCAGCTAGGGGTATACATGTTGAAAATGCCTGCCGGAAATCGTCTGCACTATGCGAGATAACAATTTTCATGCAATGACCGAGATGACCGCGCTGTTATAGCTGGAGAGAGAGAAACAGGGAGAGAGAGAGGCAGAGACTGAGAGAGTAAGAGAAAAGGAGAACCATACACACACCCAGCAACCTACCGCACTCATTACTTGTAATGGCGCTTGATGGTGATGATGACAACTACAACTACAACTACAACGACAACTACAGCTACAACGACAACTACAACAACAACAACAAGCAACAATGGTGTCCAGTACAAAAAACAAGAGGACTAAAGCGGAACTGGCCAGCGGATTGCATTTCAAGTGGCATTTTCTCTGGATTCTGCATTCAGTTGTCCACAGAATCCACAGAATCCGAGAGTTCGCATGGCAGGCCACACGATTCAAAATGTTCTCGTAACGTTTAATTTCCGTTAACACACACACACACACGCACATAACACAACGAGTGAGAGAGAGAGAGCGAGAGAGCGCGCAATAGAAAGGTACAGCGATATAGACACAACATGTCTGCGGCTAATATAAAACGAAGAATGCCATGAGATATACGTTGAACAGCTCGCATTGACAATGACAACAGTTCACCACGTCGCATGTGCAAAGTTCAGGATCATATCCAGGTCCTGGGTACAGGTCCTGCCATTTTGCACATCCGCATATCCATGCCATAACACTCAGCCAATAATCATTATGCATCGTGCATTACAATTTGTTTGTCATTCAACAGTTTTGATTGTTGATTTGCCTTTGAATTTGTAGTTTAGCATTCTCCAAAACTATTTTCTAGTTGTCTTTATGGATGAAATGTGAAAGTAAAGTTATTTTCAATTAATTTAATTAAAATGTATTTAAATTTAAAAGCCAATTCAATGCTAAATAGATGACAAACCAAGATCAAAAGGTAAATTCAGTTCAGCTTTGAAAAATTCATAAATGGATTATTTTAAATGTTAAAATATGAAATGTGGTTTTATTTTTAAAGCAACATACAACAAATGTAAATGTCTAGATAAAGATGAGCATAAAAGCTTTGCTATGTAAATGGATAGCATGGATCGGGGGCAGGGGAAGGTGGATTAAATGCTTTGCGTTGAAGTCTTTCAGAATTAATTTGAGAATATATTTTATGACACTCAACTTTAATATTTGCGGACATTTTCTTCATTTGTCTCACTGTTTGCTAACTTTTTTTATTTCTCACTCTCTTTCGCTTTGCAGCAGTGGCTGGGGGCGCCAAAGAGGAGGCCAAAGGACAACGCAGGACTCGCCAGCTTTTGTTCTGTACTTAAGCACATTAAACGCCGGGATTTGTCTACGATGACAGGTGAGAGAGAAATTTTGGGCGAATTAAAAATTCCATATGTCAGCAAGTTGACGAAGGTAAATGGGACTCGAATTTTTACCTCGTCTGCGTTTCAGCTGTGGGTGACACTTGAAGGGCAGCTGGGTGGCACCTCAGGGGGTGGTTGAGCATATTATTAATTGTGCCGCCAAGTGGCGCCATTTATTTTGATAAAAATCACTATAATAAATTTCAAGTTGCCTAATTGTAAAACTGGCAACGCAACTGGCAATAGCTTATCGCATATTTTCCCTATACACAAACAGTATACGAAGTAAGTATTTTGGTCAATTGTCAGAATCAGACGTTGGCCGACCAAATTAAAAACAAAGCAACAACAAAAAATAAAAAAACACAAAAATGTTGATTTATGTTGTCGTTTGCGGTTTGCTTTCCACTGTTCTGTTCTGTTCTGTTCTGTTCTGAACTTGTTCTTAGGCTCACTCTGCTTTTACCTTAGCATTGAAATGCTGAAAACGCAAACGAAATTACCCATAAATATCAAAAGTCATGTACAATGGACAGGAATTTCCCCCGAGGACGAGCACTTGGACCAGCAACAACAGAAAAAGCAACAGCACAGCCACAGTTCACAGTCTGCAATCCGCCGGACACAGGACGAAGGACACAGTACCTATTCCCACTCCCTTTCGAGCATTTCCACCATTCCTTTTGCCATAGACGAAGTCAACTTGCTGCGCTTCTGGGCGGCAAGTGACAATTGTAGCGTCTACAGCGGGCTAGAGCGGTGCAAAGCGTGAAAGGGCTGGCGTATTGAGGGGGGGTTGGTTAAGGGCAGAGAGATGTAGCATAAATGGAAAGTTATGCACAAAGTGCTCAGCCAAAAGCTTCGGTTGTAGCTCGTTATTTTATGCTGCTTTTCCTTCTATTTCTACAAGTCTATACCCTGTAAATCAAATAGCGTAAATAGGGTTTAGTGAAAGCTAAAGAAAATGACGTGGCTGTTGCGGTTTTCCACTAACCATTTCATACCCGAAAGATTTGACCGGATTCGGAAATGTAATAAAGCCTCACTATTTTTGTCACACAATGTGCATCGCATTGAAGGACGACTCTATAAAGTGTCATCAGAATCAACAGCCGAATCGAATTAGCCATTTCCATCAGTCCATCTGTTCGACTGTCTATGTGAACTTGACTTTTAGTTGAGCTATCTTGATGAAACTTTTCACAGATGCTGCTGATTGCTGCAAGCTGTACATATATCAGAATCGGCCAGATCGGACCACTATAACAGATAGGAACGATCGGACGAAGATTTTGTTTTACAAGATAGCTAAACAAAACTTAACGATACTAATTTTTAGCATAATCTTAACATGTTTACCAAATTTCATCAAAATCGGATCACTATATCTTGTAGTGGCCATAGGAAAAATCGGTTTATGTATGAAAAACTCTTTTGTTTCTCAAACTATCTTAACAAAATTTAGCTATTCATTGTTTTAGTATATTCTTGTCATGCTGACCAAATTTTATTAAAATCAGGCAACTTAATGTTTTAGCTGTCATCGGAACAATCGGTCGAAAATGAAGTTTTTATGTGCAAAACTTTTCTGCTAGGGTATAAATCTTCGGCAAGGCGAAGATAACTTTTTTATTTTTTTGGTTTTTTTTTTCGCCAAAATACAAGCACCAAACTTACAGACACACAAACATACAAATAATAAACGCAACTTATGTAACTCGGGCACTCTACAGACACACCCTACCCCCTATTTGAACAAGGGGCGTCGCTTGTCGGGGGGACAAAAAGTTCTTGGCGAGTTGATGTTTTTTGTGCCCAAGAGCGGATGCTCCTGTGGTCACTTTCACGCAGCTGCCAACACCGCTCTGGCATTGCCTACCTTTGTTATTTCTATTGTATTGGTTGCTGTTGTTGTTTTTGTTAATGTAGTTGTTGTGGTCACATGGACACAACACACAACAGAACACAGTTGCCACATGAGCACAAGTTATTATTGTCAAGCCAAGCCAAGCCAAACAAAACATGATTTATTAAATGGCAGCATTCCCTTCAATTTGTTTCCTATCAACTGGAAAAAAGAGCAATGGCCAATTCTCGTTCGATAAGCAGGCTGGCAGGGGAGGGGAGGAAATAGAAAGAGCAATAGAAACAGAAACAGAAAGAGAAAGAGAACGAGGAAGAACAAAAAGAAAATTGTGGTAAGGATGCTTACTATATGGCATATCATCCATAAACATTTTTCACGTGTATTGTAAATTGTTTCATGTTGTTTCCAACGTATTCCCCATTTTTGTTATACTTTCGAACACACAGGTATGGTATGGGTATCATATATATATTTGCTTGTACAATAGTTGCAGAGAGATATGAGCTTTTAGATAGTTTCACATGATATATATGGGTTACAAATCACTAAAATACATATACACGAGTTATGTTCAAAGTTACGGACAATGATAATAAATGTATTAAATAATGTATGTTATATTTTCATTGCCATTATTATGATATTTATTTAATGCCAATGCCAATGAGATAAGCTTCAAGAAATTCACAAATAATGGATTTTCAAGTATATAAAGTTAATAAATGTATTCCAGTATTTATATATATTAACTGATGATACGGATAAGTTTTTGCCTTGGATAAATTCTACTTAAGCAAAAGTTTGATTTCTCAACTTATTATATCCTTGCAGAGTGTATACAAATTTCATACACATGGAAAACGGGTTAAGGGGGGTCATAAAGTACCGCAAATGATGTGTCGGTATCAAGAACAAACAGTAACAAAATTAGGGCATTTCCGCTTTTTCCTAAGTGAGAACGATTTCATTTTTGGAACTTTTTTTTAGCCCAATTCATGTTTATTCATATTTATGAACCACCTCGTCTTGTTTTGGGAGACAAGTATTGGTTGTTGAACGAACATTTAAGAACAACGTCTTTTCTTTCTTGCAAGGAGTCTTCTCCGACCCTATAAAGTATATTCTTTCTTGACTTTAATAGCTGAGTCGATATGGACATTCTTTTGGCAAGACGTGAATACTCCCCTGATAATGAATACTGTGGAGATAGAGACGTGAATTGTAATCAATCGTTATCACTCAAATAAGAATCAAATAAGATAAAAGATAATATTACAAATAAGATGATATTGTCCAAGAAAGGGGTTTAGCCAGGCACTACACCAAGTGTTTACTTAAACTATTTGAGAATTATAAGCGACAAAGGAGCTTAGTCGGGGCACTACACCAAGTGTTTACTTAAACTATTTGAGAATTATAAGCGACAAAGGTGATTAGCCGGGCACCACACCAAGTGTTTACTTAAACTATTTGAGAATTATAAGCGACAATCTAAAAAAAACTTTAATTTTTATACTCTTTTTTTAATTTTTTTGAAAAAGAAAAAGAAAAAAGAGTGTATTGGGTTTGTGAAATCTCCATCCTTCCGTCCGTCTGTCCGTCCGTCTGTCCGTCCCTTCGTCCGTCTGTATGAACGCAGGTTTTTTCCACAGTTTTGAAGCTAGAGCAACCAAACTTGGTATACAAGTTGGTATACGTATACCATAGGCAGACAAAGTGTCCAGATCTTTAGTTTTGTCTAGAGATATTTATAGTAATAATTTCTTTTATTATACCGTTGCAAAGGGTATTATAATTTGGTCACAAAATGTGTAACGCATTGAAGAAGACGTCGAAAAATAACAATGCAAAATTTAAAAAAAAAAATTATGCACTTTGACAAATTAATGCTCATCTTGTGTTCTTATGTATTGGACTCAAAAAAAAAGTCGTATTTGTATCCCTCAGTCATGAAAAAGATTACAATCTAGGGTTGTTAATTCGAACCTTAAATCGAAGTTGAAAAACCGAGCATATGGCTTACATCACTTTTGAACTGGCCAACAGGTAGCTTTCATATATATTATTTAACCACTGAAGTGACACTCGATTTAAAGAGCTTGCATGGTTGATTTTAAATAGCTTTGCCTGCGGTCAAACGTTTCACACCTCACAAACACTTGATATATTAGCCGTTACAACAGCAACAACAACAACAACAACAGAAAAAGAAGCGGAAGCAACAACAACAAGGGGTGCTACAAAATGTTGCCAAAGAGCCAATCTGCAGTCTTACAATAATTTATGTGCCGTATTAAAAGGACAGCGACAACAAAAAGCACATACAACGTTACGTATACGTTATTTTTGATGGCCACACGCCCGTAAGCGCACTTCCACAGTTATAGAGAGGTAGGTTGAAGTAGCGAGCGGAGGGGGGAATAACTTCTAGTAGCAACGGCTTTTTCGCTTACTTTCTTTTTTTTTATGGAATATCGAAAATTTGCACTTTACATAAGCACAAGCAGCTCCACAAAACGTACAAGTGTTTGTGGGTAGCCATAACGCCAGCATATCAGGTGATGGGGGGTAGTGTGAAGAGGGGTAGGGGTAGGTTAGTGAGGTATGGAGAAAGGGTCGGTGCAGGTTGAGACGGTTGAGTATGGTACGTTAATGTTGGGGTGTCCTCGATGCCTGATGCTATGATATATTGTCTTCAACAAAAGCCAACCACAGTCCTGTATCAGAGTGTATGTGTGTATGTTCTGATGTGTGTAGCTGAGTCTCGTGCCTGAGCACAGTGGAACCTAGTTCATTGCTAATTTGACTACCTTAAATCGCCAAATTTGATTGTTTTTCAAAGTTTTGCTTCTTTGGCTGCGAAATTAAAAGTAATTGCCCGATTACACACGTTATTAAAAAAAACAAATTCCTTATCTCTATTTTCTTATATTTGTCTTCTCATTTAAAACCGAATTAGATAACTTATTATAGTAAATTAAAATCAATTAACATTTATAATAGTAAATTTTAAAAAATATCTGTTAAACAGAATCGAAAACGTGCAAGCAAACGTGACTGTTCTCAATTGCAACTAAACAAAACTAGGGTTCGAACTCGGTTTTGAAAAAGCGAAAATTAAACCATTCCGATCGAAAATTAGAACAGTTGTTCGGAAATCATTCGTAATTTATTCGTTTTTACTTTTTAACAAGAAAAAATGTTATCTTTAAATTAACAAGAAAATATAATTTTCCATCTATAGTTCCTATGACAGCTATACGAAATCGTAGCTCGATTTTCATAAAACTAAGTCAACTCATCTGAGATTTAAAAAAAGTGTTTAGGAAGAAGAGTTAAATATAAAATCTTAAATTTTTATCAATACTTGTTGCACTGTGCAGATGGTTGCTTCTTCTCAACTGATTGGACTGAACTCAGTCTGTGCCGCTGCTTCTGCTTCTGCTTCTGCCTCTGTCGCTGTCTCTGCCTCTGTCTGTGCCTCTGGCTATGGTAGTATCTACGTTTTCTGCCCTCTGTCCGCCTGTCCCTTGTCCCACCGTTCTGAGTTTCGAGTGCGAGTGAAAAGAAAACGATAACGGCAGCTCCTACATGCCACACTTGTAAGCTGCTTGAATCTTGGCATTGTTGTTGCTGCTGCTGCTGACAAAGTGCCCCACCAATGTTGCCTGTTGGTGGTGTTGATGTTTTCGTTGTTGTTTCACTCCTCTCCCCTTGCCAACTTTGCCCCGCCAGCCATGCGCTTCATCGTCCCTGCAGCAAGTATTGCTATTCATTCACTAGTTACGATGATAAAGCACAAAAATGGCACTGCGGAAATTCTGCTGATGAGACGATAATGTTGACGCTGACGTCGGGCGACAAGACACCTCAGCCCAGCCCCCCCTGCCAATCCCACTCAACTTCAGAAATTAAGCCAAAAAGCAACACACAACGTTGAATACAATTGCCCTCCTCAGGTAAGAAGCCCCTACCCCATTCCCCTCCATCGACCTGTGCATGAAGCAATGCTTTTCAATATTTGCTCCTCTGCCTGGAATCCTTGCAAATGAGGCGTAGCAAAATTGTTGTTGTGTGTGTGTGTGTTGGCAAAAAAAAAAGAAATGCACAAATTGAAACAGCAATCCAAACTTACCCTCCCCCTGCCTACCTTCCTTGCTGCCCCCCTCCATGCTCAGTTTTTCGCTTGAGCTTTTGTGCGCTTCCGATAAGAATTTGTTTGCTCTCGACAGCATTTTTGTGGCTGCTGCTTTTGCATATTGAGAAGCTGCAATGCGAAGAGAGAAGAAAAATGCCAATTGAAATTGAAGTGTAGATGAGTGGCTCAAGTAAATGGATGATGTTGCTGCTGTTCTTCCTGTTCCTATTCCCATTCCCATTTCTATTCATATTCCTGTTCCTATTGCTGTTACTATTGCCTTACCAATAACTTTTGCACGTCTCCCTGCAAATTTGTAAGCCCAATTTATGATAACCAAACACTTGAGAATCCCTTCTATGCCAGACAACTTTCTGGCATATAAAGAGTTGCATGCCACACACCAAATATAGAAAAGAGACAGAAGAAAGATTTATTTTTCTATTGCAGTAAAGCAACCTTGACAATTATTACAAAATATAAACCATTTTTCTTGCGAGAACTCAATTTTAGACTGATTTTTTCAGTAGTAGCCTTAAGATATTAGAATCCGATTATTATTTAATTAGACTTAACCATATATGTTAATATTAACTGAGGTACAAAGCAGCTGTATAAAATAACACGATTGGATTGAAATTAAATCAACCATGCATTCTGAAATTCAATTTTTAAATAGTGATTTTTTGTATAATCTAATCCTGAGACTTTGTCTGACAAGTTTGGTTGCTCTAGCTTCAAAACTGTGGAAAAAAACTGCGTTCATACAGACGGACGGACAGACATACTATAGTAAGACTAAGTGTCAATTAACTTTATGCACGGCTGCAAAGCGTTTTTATACCAATCCGTTTCGAACCCAAAATTTCAACCTTTCTTCTGCTCAGAAAATCTTTAAAATTTCATCAACAGCAGCTTCTTAAAAATGTACTCATAAAAACATTTTAATCTTCATCTACTCAGATCTCTTTTTTTTTCCAACATTTTATTGGCTTGCAGGCTTGATTTAAAGTTAAAGTTGTTATCTTTTCAAACCTATACTTGTGTACTTATTCATTCTAGCTAATCTCGTCTTTTATTTGATTACACTTTATATATATGTAGCGAACTTCTTTTAATGTTGAACATGCTACTTGTATTCTTTTCTAGTCTGATATAGCTGATATACTACATCGTTTAGCTTAAAGTCCGCTGAAGCATTGACTGCAGGTAGAAAGTGAGGGAAAGTTAATTAATGGCATTTACTGTATACCGTTGAAAACTAATTATGCATAAAATAGCTTAGGTATTATTGCAAACCTACTATAAATTTCAAACTGTGCAACAATAACAACAAAACAACACCGAGAACAACAGCAGCAATGGCCTGGAACTGGCCAACGGGCTGAGGGTGTTGAAGGTGAGGGTGTGAGTGGGGGTGGCGGTGGCGGTGGGGGTGGGGATGTGCTTGGATTTGGGGCAGCTGGGGAAGGTTGTAGCTAGAAATCGATTAGAACAACAAGCAAAGGTACAACGGTGAGGCAATTACCAAAGAGCCGATGACTTTCCTAGTGACAATGGAGTGTGCAGATGTGTGTATAGCAACAACAACAACAACCATTACAACAACAACAGCAACAACAACAACAGTCACAACACCAAGTGCGCCAACAAATCGGCAATTAATCAAGGCACAAATGTGAAGCAGAAGGACGAAGTGACTGCAAGAACTGTCGCTCGGCACTTTAACAATATTTATACCGAGCACAACAACAAAAAAAAAAAAAAACAAAACAAAAGGACAATATTACAAACAAACTTTGCTTTTGAAGCACAGCACTCGACACGAAGTTACCCTATTCAGTTCAAGTTCTCTTTTCAAGTAAATACTTTGTTTATTTTTATTTTTATATTGTAAAACAAATGAAAAATTAATCAAGTTTCTAATAAGACTTAAATAAATATGGTCTTTGCTACTTGATAGCTATGAAATTTGTACGATTCAAGAGCATAATGCTAACCACAAGAAATGTATTTAGTTACTCAGTCTTAGTTTGATTGAACTAATCTTTGGAATTAGTGACTGAACCTAGATTATCGTTCATTATCGAAGTTCAGTAGTTCATTTTCATCTGAACGAACTAATCTTTTATTTAAGTCCCATTGTCATTCAATTGATTCGAGTCTCAAGATCGTTCATTGGAGTTCATTGTCTGAATCGTTCCTTTGGTTAATTTCGATTGGTCTTCGATTTATCGAACGTACTAAAGAGATCGTCTGAAAGAGTTTGTAAAACTACGATCTGAATCATGGAATAATTATATTGTTACCAAGGATGAAAAGCAAAAGCGATTGAACGATTTTGAAATTCGAATCGATTGAACGGAAATGGGATTCAAATGAAAAATTAAATTGTTTAGAAGAAAATTGTCTACTGAATTGAAATGGAAAGTACACTCTAAAAACGAGTCTGAAAAAAAAAACATGTTTTAATCCTTGTTATAATTCTAGTATTGTAAAAATTTTTTTAAAATGTTTCTTGGTTGGATATGACTAGATCGTTCTTATAAGCTGTTATATCAATAAAATTGGAAAAAATAGCTATAATGCGTTTCTTGATTAAACGATTTCGCAAAATGCATTATTGTACATACCAGTATCATATGTGTTTCACACAAAAAATCTGTGTAACATTGATTTACGGAAAATTTTCCTCTAAGATCGAAAATTGTGTGAAAAACTGTGTTATTCAAATATTTTGATTATTTTGCAATTGACAAATAAATTCACTTTTAAAGTTCCACCGATTTTTTTGTCGAGCAGTGCCGATGTAAAAAGTATATAAGCACTTGAAATTGAGCAGCTCAAGTTGCATGTGGCAGGCAAGACGATCCGAAACGAGTTGAGTTGAATTGAGTGGAGTTAAGTTGAACAGCAGGCCCCAAAGCCTCTGGTGGCTTGTGCCTCGGGCTACTCGGGCAATTAATCAATTTAATTAATAGGACAGGTGTGCCACAGGTTGTTGTCGAGCCAGGTAATGCGAGCTCATCTTTTACGCGCTCTCCCTTCTCATCCCTTCTCCTTTTGTATCTATCCGTTCCATTCCATTCATTGTCTACAGCAGTCGCTTGTAACTGAGCCTGCTCCAAAATGATTACTTGAGCACAGCGTACTTGGACAGCTTCTCCCACTGGAGAGCTCCTGACATCCGTTGTGCATGCTCAGCTTTCGTCTCAGTTTCCTGTTGGGCCGTGCAGCAGCCTTTGGCTACCATCTGCTCAGCCTTTGCCTCCCATTCCTTATTTTCCATCCACAAGGAATCTTTGACAGCGGACACCTCTCTCCTGGTATGGTTTCCACATCGCAACAAGACACACATTGCTGACCCTGAGAGAGTACATTTTTTCATTCCCATTTTGGTTTGGAAACTGTAAGGGTTTCAATTTTAGCGGTTTTTTTTGCGTTTTCCCGCTAGAGTGTTAGAAATGTATTAAAACAAACATTTCTCAGCTTACGAAAGTAACCAAGCTATCCTTAGGCTTTGCTACAAACATATGCAGACAAACAAACAAATAAAACAAGAAACGCCTTGCCTGTCAATTTGATGGGCATGAACTGTGCTTAAATGTCCGAATATATTGAATTTGTTGCCGATCGTTTGTTGTTTACTTTTATGGAAATGATTTCGCTAGATGGCAAAACAAACTTCTTTTAGAAAAAAGTTGGAGAATATCAAGGAAGGAAAAAATGACGGGAGGCAATATATAAAATATAATAAAACAAGATATAAGATATAAAATGTTGCCTAAAAAAGTGTTTTATTCAGGCACTACACCAAGTGTTTACATAAACTGTTTGGGAATTATAAGTAACGAACTCAAAAAAATGTTAGAGTGGCTTGCTTTGATGGTATAAACAATTTTGTTGTAGACTTTCTTTAGCTTTTTACAGCAGATGAGATGCGTCCCAAGAAGATATCATAGCTGTTTTTTAGCGTTTTTCTGCTAAGTTATCCTCAACTGCTCCAACCCTTTTAATTTCGATAATCGTCAAATCTTTCAAACTTTCTCTATATAATATGTATTATACATATATATATATATATTGCTAATCGCCTTTGGCACCCTTCATCAAGCTTCGTCACTAGCGTGAACTGCCGTCCACAATGATATGCTGAATATACCAAAATTGAAAAAGCGAACCCCAAAGCTATACATCTTAGAGATACATCCTTGATTTTGATAATAATTTGATAATAAACACCAAATTAATGTCTTAGTCAGAGCGTATGAGGCCAATTAGTTAAGCTGGGTTCTGCGTTCCAGTTTAGGCAGTTTGAGTTCAAAGCTGGTTCTTGAAATCACCCGAATAATGAAGCAGCTGAAAATTTTAATCTGTAAGTAAACGGGTCCTTGCACGTTGAACTCATCATCCTTCTATGCAAATTGAGGCAACAATTTGCGCCTGCATTGCAATTTTGTAAGTTGGCCAGTTGTTGTTTTTTTTTTTTTGTTTTCTTTTGCAGCTGCCGAAACTGAATGCAACCAGAACCGTGTACAAAAAAAACAAAATGATGTCAGTTTTTGCTGCGCAGTCGTTTCCAAATTTCAAAGAGGTCAAAGTGAATGGCTGGACGCGACCTTGGGGCAGCTAAGGGGATTGGTGGCCGGCAGGGGCAAATGTTGCTGTGGTCTGAGACGCGACTTTAATGCCAAAATGGGCAGCTGCTTCTGTTCTGTTTGCCACTTGGCAAAAACGTTTGTACAACATCTGAGAAGTTGGCCAAAACAACACACCAAAAAAAAACAACGATGCGCGCATACAAATCAAATAGTGGAAAAGAGCAAAGGGTTGAGCAGGGGTGGAGGAAAAGGAGAAGTTTATAAGCGAAGCGAACAGGAGCACACACACACACATGTTCTGCATCCTTTGAATGGCAATTTGCATGCTCCTCGATAGCCATCAACAACAAACATCAAACAGTTGCCTGTTGGCGGTTTTGCTCAACATCTATTTTTAAGCGCTGCGTCTTCCAAAACCCCGCCTTTTCCCCCCTTACCACCACCCCTGCTCTTATCCTTCGGCATCTAACGCAACCCCAAAGCGATACAGATATAACCTTTGAGCTGATTGCGCTCTAGCTACCTATAGAAATGTACTGGAATGTCACTAATAAGGTCATAAGGTCATACTGAATGCATAACCTGTGGCTATACATCTACACAGTCCTAATTATGTCAAAAAGAGTATCGTAATAGACAGAGACCTAAAGCTAACCAAAGAATGGAAATCAGATTTTTGGACACTCAAGCAATGATATAGCAATCGAATCTACTCTTAATCAAAGTCCTTGGCTACACGGAGAGAAATATAGGCAGCATTCATGCCTAACTTTATCATAAATATGAATTTTGATCGTTGTCTGGTAGTTGTGCACTATATGTACCAATTATGCATTAAGCATATATTAAAAACTCTTCAGTTTAAGCACAATTTATGATTAATAACGCATAATTTATGCATATTAATCCACAATTTCTTATTAATAAACGTTATTTTTGCATATTAATGCATAATTTATGCTTCTGTATGCTTACTTTTTAAGTTTTATGCACAATATATGATTAATAATGCATAATTTATGCATATTTATCCAAAATTTTGACATATTAATGCATAATTTATGCTTCTGTTTGCTTATTTTATAACTTTTATGCACAATATATGATTAATAATACATAATTTTTACATATTTATACACAATATATTATTAATAAACGTAATTTTTACATACTCATGCATAATTTATGATTTTTATTTATTTTATGCATAAATTACTTCTAAATTCAAAATTTAAGCTTAGATTTCATAAATAATTCATACATAAATCATGACTAAAATGCATGAATTCAACGTGGACTTCTTTAAGTGTAGGAGAGCGGGCTAGGATCTGCTAAGTCGACAGATTTCTGCTACTTCAAAATTTTTGCTAGATAGTATTATAAAATTTCTATAAGCCAAAGAAGTTTTTGTGTTATTGTTGTGATCAAATTTGATCAAACTAAATAAAGTATTATAAGGCTATCAATTGCTGTTGTTGCAAGCACAACGCAGTTGTTGCGGCAAGATTAAACTCTACTTGAGCGACATAAGAATGTGGTGTATAGCAATAGTTAAGAATTGTTTGGAAACGGACTCACTCGTTGCAACATCCATTGTCATTGCTTGCAATGTTGCAGCAACGTTGCACGTTGCAACAATGCAAAAAAAAAAGGAAATGCGAGCAAAAACTGCTGATGCATTACGTCGTCATCTGCTGGACGTTGCAACGGTTGCAGTTGCACTTACTGTTTTCTCTCCTGCTGTTTGGCTTTTTGAGGTCAATGACACTTGTACTTGCCCATACTTTAACCCCACTGCTTACCCACTTACCCCCCTCAAACCCTTACCCTTGCCCATCAGTCAGAGCACAAAAATGTATTCACAGCGACCGCCCGCCAAGTTGAAGCTGCCTCTCAACGCATTAACCCTTTGCCCTCTCTCTCTCTCACTCCCCCTCTGCTTTCACCGCTCATCACCTCTCCCTTGCCCTTGCTCACTGCTGCTGCTACTTGTCATATGAGTGCAAAAGTCCTTTTGAATATGCAGCCAAGTCATTTTCAGTCAGTCCTTGCGGCCAATGCTCATACGCCCCGTTGCCATTGTCATCGTTCTTGTTCCACACCCACCCAACCCTACTCCCCCCACCCTTGTTTCTTATTGTTGATTATTGTGTTTGACATAATAGGCTTTACGCTCCAAAAAAAAAAAAAAAAAAAAACAAAAAAGAAACAGGAAAGAGTAGCTTTCTTTCTGAAACTGAAGATTTTATACTCTTGTTAAAAAGTTTTTCATACAATGCTCACTTTTCGAACGATCGTTTCAATGACAACTATTATATGGTATAGGAAACCGATTTTGATCCAATTTAACTAAAGTAAATTAAATTAAAATGCACATTAAGAGGAAATAAAAGTTATTTTAGGATTGCCGAAAGTTTGCAGAAAAGTCGTTCATATGAAAACTTAATTTTCGACAGACGAACATGGCTAATTCAACTCAGCTGTTGTTGCTGATCAAGAATATATATACTTTATCTGTTACCTTATACATTTCATGACAAAATTATAATACCCTCTGCAAGGGTATCAAAATATGAAAGGCAGAAGAAGAAATCCTTTCGCTTTACTTCTTTGGCAAATTGTAGGAATATCCTTTTTTGTACACTGCAAACTTTTGCTCCAAGTTTTTCGCCCTCCTCCCTCCCTCGCAGCCCTGTGCTGGGCGACAGCTGTTCCGTCCCAATACAAATAATTGCATACGACTGCCGGTTGGACGACCCGGTTCCGCAACCGCAGCAGCAGCAGTTGCCTCTGCCTCTGTCTCTGCCTCTTCGGGGCCAACTACCTTTCGTCGTGTCGTATGAATCCTGTAATCATATAGTACCATACAAGCTCTTCAACTCCCACCGCCTGCTGCTAAATTGCCTTCGTTTAGGAATTGAGCGCAAAAGCTGCATGGAAATGTGTAGACTGAAACAGAGACAGAGCCTGAGAAAAGGACAGAGAGAGAACGAAAAACACAACTAAGATGAAGCTTACACTCAGCGAAAAAATATTGCCTAAGTTTTAATTTCAACAGAAACTGTATTAAATTCTATAGGAATTGCCAATCTTGCAAAAAACTGAAGTCTCCAAACTGTTTTTTTTTTTTTTAATTTAAGTTAATGTAAGCTATTATTGAAAATCAAATTCAGATGCTTCATAATTTCATTTAGTTCTCATATCTTTTTTATTAGAGAGATCTTGACACTTTGTCTGCCTATGGTATATACCAACATGTATACCAAGTTTGGTTGCTCTAGCTTCAAAAATGTTTAAAAAAAACTATGTTCATACAGACAGACGGACAGACGGACATTTCACAAACCCAATATACTCTTTTTTCTTTTTTTTCAAAAAAATTAAAAAAGAGTATAAAAAGGAAACCCCATTTTATCATAGCTTAAGTGATAAAGTACAGTCTTCTTTATTTTGAATATGAGATCTTTTCATACCAGAATAACTCTGAATTTTGTCCGTAAAGCTTATCAAATACATTTTTTTTTTATTTATTTAGTCGAGCAACGTAAATTGCAAAAAAAATTAGATTACAATTTTTCTATTTTTCAGTGAATAATTATTTCATTTTTTGACGTGTAAAGTTTCCAAATGCGTTTCTTAGATTTTTAGAGCACTTATAGAAGCAATTTGAATACAGCATTGTTGGTGATGTTGCTTAAACTTTAAACTTTATTATTTTTTATATTATTTTTTAAATTATTATTGTATTTATTTCTAAATCGAAATTTTACAGTGAAAATCATTTGTTTTTTTTCGACAACTGTTTGGATTTTGCAAAGAAACTCAAAGTCCAAATTTAAAAATGATATTTTTCTAAATCGTTCAATAACCTTGATGCCGTTTTGCATATAGAATTCGGTATGCCCAAAAGCAAGCGTATAAAAAAGTGTAACAAGTCAGTTGACGTCTCTGAAATTTTTAAATAATGTCAACGACATAAAAGCAAAGTGCGAACTTCATAACTGCTAAGGCTTCAACTTATTAAGTTGGCTCAAAGCGATACCCGATCCAATGTTATTGCTCTGCCTTGGCTGCTGTCAAAGCTGTACGAGCAAGTTGCATGTCCAACTAGAAGCCAAGTCCAGTAGAAAGTGCAAAGTAGGGTGAACAAAAAAAAAAAATGGAATTCATTTTAGCGGATGGTGAAAGTTTAAGGCGCTTTTCTCAGCCATTTTCTCTCTCTGGCATTTTGCTTTGCCTTTGCAGCTTATCGAAAAGTTGCTCTGATTGAATTTTTAAGCCCCCTTCCCGTACCGTGCCAACCATGCTCACTTGCATTATGCAGCAGTACAAAGGGTAGGGGGAGGGGTGTGCGGAGGAGTAGGTGTGCTGCCTGCTGCTAATCTCAAAGTCAAGTTGGGTCACATTTCCATAAACACTTCATATGCCCCGGCGTCGCGTTGAGCACTTTAAAGAGCTGCCAAGTAATAAAAAGCAAGCGTCTCAGAATGTCACATTTCCGGCATCCTAATCGAAAATCAATGTCAATAGCATCCTCACCCCATCCCATCCCCATCCCTTTCCCCCTCCCCCATCTGTTCTCAAGGCCTTCACAACATGCTGTGCAGCGCGGATAAGCAGCTGTTTGTACATTATTTACTCGTAAAGCCATCAATAGTCGCACACACCTTAACTCCTAACACCCCCCCCCCCCCCCTTCTTGCTACGCCCCTGCTCACTCTACTAGCTACCCCTGTGGCTACTAAATTTTCAGCTGCCACACGTGTCGTAGTCTCTGCGGGTCCTCAGACTTTACCCCATTGCCAGTCAACTGTCATGGATTTATTGTGGATGCTGCTGTGATTTTTAGTTGTAGCATGCCACATCAAAGCAGACCTATGCAGGGGTTGGTTGGGGTGCGTGTTTTGGGGCAGAGTAGAACCTAGGCAAGTACAAGAGTAACAGGCAACCAAACACCAAAACCGAAAAATCACTGAGCTGTATAATTCGATTTCTGTTTTTCACTCTTTTTTTTTTACATTTTTTTTTATTTTTTTACTCTTCTTAGCTGTTGTTTGCTTACCTGCCGCACAGCGAGTAAGTGAGAGAAGGAGAGAAAGAGAAAGTTGCAACAACAACATTGTAAATAGTATAAAACAACATTTTTGGTTTTCTATATTGTCGAATAGAATAGAAATAGAAAAGAATACTCGTACTCAATATTCAGTTGAGCAAATCCATCCGTTGTTCGCCTGCAATTCGCATTGCATTTCACTTGGCTCGTTTCGTTTCATTTCGCTTTGCTTTCCACTCGTTCACCCACAAAACATCCTCTACCCCTAACCACCTAACCCCTCATCCACAAAACACTCACTCAACGATGGAAATTTGTGGGCAACGGGGAAGATTTTTACATGGATTCTCAATGGATTGTTGTCTCTACGATAAACAAAATTTAAACAAATGAAAAAAATGCAATTGAAGCTGCCGCACGGCGAGGGTATATCAAGAAGTTCTCTCTACAAATATATTTTCTTTCTATTAATCGATTAACACATATGTATAATGAATGGTGGCTTTTGTCCTTTGGACTTTCAGCAACATTGCGAATCCGGGATTTCGTCCGCAACAAACTCCTATACATAACAAGAAGACAACAGATTGAATGAAATATGGTTGACTGAAGGATTTGTATTCGAAAATGCTTTTAAAATTTTTGAAATATTTCAAGTATATATGTATTTTTCAGCCTGTGATGGCGTCAAAGAGAAGAAGTCTTTTCAAAAATCATATGACCATGGAGAACATTTCTATATTAGATTCCTAGCAAAATATGTTGATTCGCTATGTTGAAGAATTTTTTAAGGATGTTCAAACTGAAGAAAACTGATGCGAGCATGAATCCAGAATCAATTCGTTCAAGTGCTGTTTCGCAGTTAAAGCGTAAAAAGCTTCTCAAAATCTAAGTAAAATACAAATTTGTTTGAAGAAAATGTATTTTGAAATGACATTAAAACAAGCATATTAAAAGTATTGCTGAATGAGTTCATTTTTGGTTTAAAAATCATGCCAAAAAGTCCAAAGATTTTGACTAGTTATGTTCTCAAATCTATTGATTTTTAACTTTATCATACTAAACTTTTTTAAGATTTACAAATTAATCTGTAATTGAGTATAAATCAAACTAACTACAAAAATCTAAAATTTTCGTTAAAAGAGCTTAAATGAAGCTTTTTCCAATCTATTTTCTAAAGTCGCAAATTTAGAAACTTACCCTCTTATAGATTTTATGGACTTCTTGTCGCAACTCAACACGAATTTTAGAACGCGTCGTTTGTTTGAATGACTTATTGTTGTTGTTTGTTTTGTTGGTGGTATTGTTGTTATTTTGTTGATGTTGTTGTTTGTGTTTTTGGCAATGCTGTTGTTCAATCTGTGCTTGGGTTTATTTTACACTTTTCGTTACATTTCAGCTGCAAATAAAATGCATCCTTTATTTAAAAGCACTTATTCATGCATACACATGTATGTACGTATATAGTATTCAAAAAAACTCAGTCTAGATTTGGTAGCCCAATTCGTTATTTACCCACCACATTTAGCCTCGTTCAGTCCCAAACTCTTCGCTTGTCTCCCTCGAGTGTAGTACTGTTAATTAAATGAAGCCAGGCTATTTTGTCGAGTGGCGTAGTTGAAAGAAAGTAAAGCTAAGCGAATTCCCAGTTCAAATACTTGAAGGTCAACATTTTGAAGTATTTGCGCGAATGCTGCAATTACAGCTGCGAAACCTCAACGAAACCTCAGCGAAATCTCAGTGAAACCGCAGCAAAACATAAGCAAAGTTAATTTACTCCGACTCTTGGCACACTATTACTCGTTGAGCTTGCAAAAGGGTCGCAATCTCAGCGATAAGTAACTTCCTGTTCCTTTTTCAGTTACTTTTGCATTTCCAACAAGTTTTCCTTTATGATTCCTTTATGGTATGCTACAACAACAAAAATAACAAGTCTGCTGCACTACAAGTTGAAAAGGATGAAAAAAAATGGTGTGTTCTCATAAGCACATTCGTTAGGATAACGGCAACTTAAGTTTAGAAGAAAACAACTAGATATTTAAAATAAAATCAAGAAAAGATTTCAAAATTCAGTTTTCAACAGATTTTTCATTTGACAGCTATAAGATATAGTTTTCCGATTCATATATGGAAACTAGTCAATCATAAAATTACTCTTAGTTTTGAGATTCAGATGTATTGAACAGAAAAAACTGGTTTATGCCGATTGTTTCAATGAGAGCTTAAATATATACAACATAAAATTGCCCATCAATTGTTGCTATGTCAGCTATATGTTATGGTAATCCAATGCGGACAAATCCACTATGCACTGCCCGTTTCATTAGTATTAAAAACAATCACCTCTGTTCTGAATTTCACATTCAAATCGATTTCACAGCAAAGTGTCAAGCGTACTTTTTAAAGTAGAATAAAATTCAATGTTTTCTTGATTCTGTAAAATCGATTCGAAAGTCGTATTTAGAAGAGGGATACTTGACAACAAAAGTAGTAAGTTGTATTTATAAGAGAGCTATAGATATATATAACCATATAACTGACAATGCTTTTGTAATTTTAATTTTAGACTAATTAGGTACAATTTTTATTGCATACTTTCAGCATTGCAGGAGCAGGATGCATGAACAGTAGCCGGACTACAACTGCGGAATTGACTGAGCTATGTAAACTGGATATAATCGGGACTACTTTTGAAAATGTTTAGGCATTTATACAAGATATTTATGTGATAGAAGTACTATTTTTGTATGTAAAAATGATTGCTTTAATAAATTTAACAAGCTGTATATTTAAAAAACTTTTTAATCAACCAAGAAAACTGATAAAGGTAAGTAAGGTTTAAGTAAGTTGATGAAATATACTTTAAACACCATCAATTGATATTTTTTTTATGAAAGAGTATAAAAACCATTAAATTTATTTTGGATAGTTGAGTTATTTTGAGTTTGTGCAATTTGCTACACCATATTTAATGTGAAAATGTCAACTGTTTGACGAGTCATTCAGACATTCGTTATAAGAGCAGACTTAAAATCCGTACAACAAATTAGGATTAATATATGCCCATATCAAGTACTTTTGCATTTCATCTCGAAAACCAGGTGATAACCACAGCATAGACAAAAGCAATGCAACAGAATACGGCTGTAGACAAGCACACAAACAGGACAGGTTGACAAAGAGACAGACAGACTGGAAATGTGATAATATGCCAAAAAATACAAAGAACTGAGCACAGACCACAAATGAAGAGCCTCCCCGCATGAAAAACCGCAATGTTAGTGGGCGCAAAAGGCAGGACAGCAGAACACCAGGACAACGGGACAGGATGATGGGATGATGGGATACTACGAATAGTGCTCACTAAGCATTAAAAAATGATAATTAAATTTTCAACAATGAAAACGAGTTGAGAACAAGGACACGCGCAACCCACCACTACATATCCCCATAAAGCTCTTAATCATAAACATGCGCTGGCACCTCTTCAGCTCCCTTCCCCTTGGCTACATCCTCAGTCTCATCCTCATTCTTATCATCATAGTCATATCAATGCAATTGGGTAAGGGTTTGGACTAGAGATGCGCATATATTTGGTCATTTAGTGATAGATCACAGTGACAACACGAAGTGAAATATTAGGCAGCATTCATACTTAGCTTAATCATAAATTTGAATTTTGACAGTTGTTTGGAAGTTATTCACAATATCTTATTAATAAAGCACAATATATGGATAATAATGTAGAATTTTTGCAAATTTGTGAACAAAATCTTCTTAATAAAGCATAAATTTTCATATTTTATGCTTGTTTATGCATAATTAATACATTTCATGATTACGTATGCATACATTATGATATTTATGAATAATTTACTGCTTCATTCGAAATTCATAATTACTTATTCTACGTTTGATTTCATACATAATTTGTGCAAAAATTATGCCTAAAATGCATTAATTCTGCATAGAGTTCACTCAGTGTACTTTTAGACATAATTCTCGATTTTGAATTTCTTCAAAATTTTCAAAGCTTATAATATAATAATATATTCCTCTTTAGTAAGATGTATTTGCTTTGTTAGATTAAAAAAAAAAAAAAACATCTACTTTGGCTATGATACTCAAGCAAGTGATTGGAATCTCGTAACAACTTGCACAAAATAAAAAAAAAATAGATATAAAAATAAGATCAAAAAAATAAGATGATATGCCACAATAAGTGCATCCGTAGACAAACTCACACATGAAAGAACGACAAGTACTTTAAATGGAAAGAAAAATTAACATTGAAATAATATGTACGAAATAAGAAGATATGCCAAAACGAGAGATTCTGTCATTACTACACCCTGTGTTTGCTTAAACCAGTTGAGAATTACAAGCATCACATTTCAAAACAAAACTTTAATTTGCTTTGATTTTCATTATTTTAGAGTGGCTTGCTTTGATGCTGTTAACAATCAATTTTCTCAATTTTCTTAATTTTCTCAATTTTTAAAAATTGTTATCTATTATTTAAAGAAAACATTTTTCAACAATAAGTACATTTTTCTCTTTGGAGTATAGAGTGAACTTGAGAGGAAAATTTCTTTAATTTAGCTACAACATTTTCTTATTCTTCAATAAACTGACAACTCTTTTTTTTTGCTCTTAATTTATATTTTTGTATTTAAATAATTTTGTATATGTATTTGTTTAAAAAGCTACAGAAGTTATCAAGAAAGGATATATGTGATTTCCACTTCGGCCATATAAGTATTACGGAATTGATATTCACTTACAGGTTCAATATTTCCGTATTGTTGTTGATCTAGTGAATGGAATACTATCTTAATGGCAAAATATTTCACACCTTGATTAAATGAAAGTGAATTCAAAATCACAACAAAAGTAAAAATGGAAATATTTGATTAAAAATTACTTTACCTATATCTAAACGCTTTCCACCGGAACAGGCCTAATAACAACTGTGACTAAGAGCCAACGTGTGTCCTGATTTTGGCCAGGATAGGTATGCATCAAAATATTGCTCATATCTAATAAGGACTATGGAGTCCATAGTGGCTGGCGGGCTGCTAAACATATGCGCATATAAATTAACATAGACACCCGAGTATTTAATTAAAATTCCATCAGCTCACACACAAACAGAGAGAGTGAACGACAAAGGGAGAGAGTGGGTAAAGAGAGAGAGGGAGAGAGAGAGAGAGAGATAGGCAGCACACATTTTAGCGCTAAGCCGTGGAGAGTTGGCCCCGTGGCAAAGCCAGCAAAAACCACACGGAACATGAGGGACAACGAAATCTGTGAAGTGCGCCTCAAGCGTCGTCAGCCGGTTGCAAACAAAGCCAGCTGCCACGCCCCCCACATCCTGCCCAAAACTGCTAGAGACAGAGCACAACTGGACGGTGGGGCTGCTAGATAAAGTTGGAGTTGGCAATGGACGTGGACGTGGACAGTTGGACAGGTGGCAACAGAAGGCGCGGACAAGAGCCGCCGGCAGCATCGATGCTGACTGATGAAGTGGCACCTGGCAAAGATAATGATTAGGATGATGATGATGATGATGATGATGATGATGTTGATGGGCTTGTTGTGATCGTGATAAGCATCGCATCGTAATTAAGTTGACGCAGCAGTTGTGTGGCCAGCAGTCAAAGTGAAATATGCAAAGCAGTCAACTGAGTTGAGTGTCTCCATAATTAAATATGCATTTCTAGGGTTAAAGCCTACAGTAAGTCGGCCAATGCTGAGCCCGTTCTTAGTTAGCAGATTTGTGCGTATTGTGTTAAGCAAATCCTTGACTCTGATACGTGCATGTCCCAAAATCAAGCAATACATTTAAAGCATTTGCTATCTTTACAATAGATACAACTGATAAATGTAGTATTTTTTTAAAATATTTTTTAAATTCTGATTAAGTTCAAATTGATTAAACGGGGTCTATCCGCTTTATAAGGAAAATGGAAATATAACGTTTAAAATATCAAATATTACACAAATGTGCTTCCGCCTGTTTTTTTTAACCCTTTTGGTAAGATATGGAGAAAGTGAATTTCTCTTAAATGTTCCCATTATCACTTTTGATAAAACTTTGCGGATTGAGTTCACTTGAATATATTTACTAGATAGATAGATAGACACCAATTAGAAAGTTTTAAACAATGAAACGAACTTAATTTCGCAAAATTTTGATGAAAGTGGAAACCAGAAAAGGACTGTTAAATTCTTGTAAGATTTGTTACTTTCGAAATTCGATTCGAGTAGAGATTTATGCCAAACAGAAAATTTGGAATTACAGGGTATGACAAATCGTAGCCGCTCAATAACTATTTAATGCCATTTTATGTTAAACTGTTTAAATTACTATTGGGTTTTTGTTGTTGTTTTTGTTTTTTTTTATATTTTGTTACAGTTTTGACTTTCTGTTTTGACCACAGCTGTTGCTTTTGTTCTGTTTTGTTTTTCTTTTTGTTTCTGTTTCTGTTTTAACAGTTTCAGTTTTGTTTTTTTGCTCTTCAGATTGCACAAAAACTATAGCTTGGTTTTCAACTTTTTGAACGAATACAGATAGACCCACACACACACACTTACTCACACACACGCACACATATATATACATATATATCACGCAAATGGTCATCCTGTGGAATCATTTATTTTCCACTTTGGCCAACTGAAAACACAGATACACACACTGCTAAATAAAAAGAAAAGTTTTTAGTTAGCTTTTGATGAGGGTCAACTCAACGCTGGGCGCACTTTTCAAGTACCTTCTTCTTCTTCTATCCTCAAAATACACTCATCACCCTTCCTTTCGTCCTTGAATCCCTCTCTCTCTCTCTTGCTCCTAGATGCGAATGCTCACTTTTTGCAATTCTCTTCAAAAGATTGAACAAAAAAGAAACGTATGATAATAGTTGGGCCATTGTTTTTGACATGACTTTCTATCAAAAACAAATTTGCTCTTCTTTGTTGTGCTACTTTCTGACTTTCTGTTTTTGTATATCTTTTTACTTTTAACTCCCTGTACCCATTCAAAATGGTTAAAAGGGTGTAATAAAGTTTTGCAAATGGATGTAAAACTCGAGTCGCCTTTGCGTATATAGTTCAGTAGTTCCTTTCCCGATAAAAGAACTAATCTTTCTTTTGGTTCCTTTAGATCTTTTCCAGATGAAAGACTAATCGGTTCTTTAGTTCCTTTCCGAATAAAATAACTAATCCTTTCTTTGGTTTCATTTCGGATAAATTACTAATCGATTGTATCATTTCTTTCCGGAGCAAATCGTTTTCATTTCCATTACATCGGGTATTTCCCTCCACAGCTTTCAACGCTGTGTGCAGGGTATCTCGTGGTCGTGCACATTCGATTAGAGCATTCCAAAACGTTTTTTTTTTGTTGGTTTTGTACAAATCGAGTCAAAGTTGTGGCAAATGAAAACCCCAAATGGCAAAAGGGAGCATATCATACAATATATCACACAGATTGCAATATTTTGCAATTGTTTTGGACATTACGGCAATTACGTGCAACGTTTTAAAAACAAATTTGAAACAAAATATTTGAAAAAGAAAGCAAAATCTGCAACTATGTTAGCTATATGTAGTAGTTATCTTATGTGGCTAGATCGACTTGGCATTTGATGCTTATCAAGAATATCGATTGTATACTTTTTGGTATCGGAAAAGTCTCCTTCAATGTATTACACATACTATATCAAATTGTTATACCCACAACTCTTCAGTTTGGCTGAGATATCTGTAAAAAACAATTTAAAGTATATTAATGAAAAGTATATTCTTCATCCGCAGCAACTGACAAGACATACTCGTCTGCAGATCATATTATTGACTATTGTAAGTGGCAACAATAGACAGTTGCAATGAAATCTGTGGCAATGTGGCCAACCGCATTCGGACATGCAACAGAATTATTATTGTTGCAACAACCAAGCAGTAAACAAAAAATTATAAAATGTGAAAGACCCATTAAAATCAATGCAATACACATGACACAGGGTGCATTAAAGGTGGGGTGTGTGGTTGCAAAGAGACAAGCCGCACACACACACGCATCAAACACACACACACATAAAGCCAGTGCTGTCAGCTGCACCAATTGCAGCATTTGGAGCAACGTCAGCGGCAGACGAGGGCCAAAACCAAAACCATTCTGGCAGTTGAGCCGCGGTTGCCACGTGCCACACACACACACACACCGACACACACACACACATGCACAGTGGAGTCCACAAGATTGCTATTTGAAGGGGTTTTGTTTAAGCTTTGCAGAAGGTATTCAATTTTGCCACAATATGTGTAAAGCATTGAAGGAGACGTCGCTAACCCTATAAAGTATAAATATTGTTGACCAGCATCAACAGCCGAGTCGTTGTTGCCGTGTTCATCTATCCATCTATCTGACTATCTATGTGAACTTGACTCTCAGTTGAGCTAACTTGATGAAACTTGTCACAGATGCTTCTTTTTGCTGCAAGCAGAACATATGTCAAAATCGGCCGGATCGCACCACTATAACATATAGCTGCCATAGGAACGATCAGATGAAAATTTGGTTTTTTCAAGATATCGCGATCAAACTTACCAACTCTGAGTTTTAGCATTGTCTTAGCATGTTGACAAAATTTCATCAATATCGGACTACTATATCTTATAGCTGCCATAGGAACAATCGCTTGAAAAATTAGTTTTTGTATGAAAAACTTCTTTGTTTCTTAAAGTATCTTAATTTTGTTTAACTTTTCTGAATTCTTGTATGTTTTTGTCATACTGACTAAATTTGATCAAATCGGGCGACTATATCTGATAGCTGTCATAGAAACAATCGGTCTAAAACTAAGTTTTCATATTAACTACTAGTTTCACTTCAATATTCTGGGTAGTAGGAGTATCTAATTCCGACAGCAACCCTACTGGGTACGCCACTGGACACACACAAACACACATACACGTATGTGTCGCTTTTGATGTCAGTGCAACATTGCACGAACGCCGTCAAATGGCAGTGTTAGCGTTTGGCTTTCGTACTTAACTTGAAAACAATTAGTCACAAATTTAATTTCTATTTCAATGGGCAATATGTATGGAGGAGTATGTATGTTTTTTTATAGGCAGACGTTGCATGCAACATGCCAAGCATTCAAGCAACTTTCTTTTAACTAACTAATTGCAGGCGAAAGTGAAGCTACCTCATGTGGTTAGCCGCAATGTCAGCATCAGTTTGCAGCAACAACTTCTTAAACGACTTCAAACACAATTAATCCCGATTAAGGCTAAGAGCTATAACTCAACTAAATACGAGTGAACACTAGTGCAAAGCAATTAATCCAACTTAAATCTTAGCTTCATTAATTTATTGTATTAACTTAAAGCAATTAATCCATCTGATACTTTATAGCTTGAATCATAAGCCCTAAAAGGTAGTTAAGACAGTTTTAAGACAATACGAGTAGTTAGCAATAGGACGACATTTTACAAAATGCCACCACATTCTATTCATCATCTCATTGGCCTTAAAACACATTTTCAAAGATGTATAAACAACAATTATACGACCCATAGCTCTGCACCCTCTTGATGGCAACTGTGGGAGCTTAGTTTTCAGGGGCAAAGGGGTAATTTGTGTCCGAATAGCATTAGATTCCTGATAATAAATCATGCAACACATGTTTTACTGATTTAAAGCCGAAATTAGCTATGATGCACTATGGGAAAATATTGAGCTAGAGACTTCAAATTTTGCACGAATGTTAGATCCAAACAGAATTCCCTTTTATACGGACGGACAGACAGTCGGACGGACTTTTCACCATTTTTATATAACAAGTTTGAACATTTTGGTGGGAAGTTTTTTACAAACCAAAGAAAAATCGCTTTTATACGGACGGACAGTCAGTCGGACGGACTTTTCACCATTTTTATATAACAAGTTTGAACATTTTGGTGAGAAACTTTTAACAAACGGAAGAAAAATTGCATTTATACGGACGGACAGACAGTCAGACGGACTTTTTACTTATTTTATATAGCAATTTTTTCCAATTTGGTGGGAAATTGTTAACAAACCAAAGAAAAATTGAGTTCATACGGATGGACAGAGAGTCGGACGAACTTTTCACCATCTTTTTATAACATGTTTGATCATTTTGGTGAAAAATTGTTAAGAAACTTTTGAAATTTTCATGACAATCCGTGCTAAACACAAGAATTTATTGAACATGCGGTAAAATATTCATCCACTTGCAGAGAAATATGGTGAAATACTGCGACATGGAACATTTTTTCAGACTCGATTTCAACGCTCTACTTAAAAAAAATAGGCATTACAATTTCGGGTCAACGGCTTTAAGAATATACACCCGCACCCCCTGGGTGGAAAATGATGGTCAAGGTCAATTACTTGGCAGGACAGCGTTGGATTATACCAGCTACCCTTAAAACATTTCGTATCGCAACAATAATGTATTTTTGATTGCAAAAAAATGAAAAAAGAAAATACAATAAAGAAAATCACAATCAGCACAAAATTGCGGAGGCGACACAAAAACAAAACGCAAATGAAATGCCAAAAAATACTGAAAGACAGACCAGAGACAGCAAGCATCATAACCTGTAGCTTCAGGGGGCATGAAACAGTGCTGTATGTTATAAGTATGTAAGTCCCAACCCAGCCATGATTTGGGCTGGCAAATCTGCTCGAAACGCAACCAAAAACAAAGAAATACAAAAACAAAAATAAATGAAGAAACAACAAAAATAACATGCGAAAGTTCACACCGAAATTGAAACCCAAGAAAACAACTGAGGCTGTGTGGGTTTAGCACCCAAAAAAGAGAAATCTGTCTGGCATAATCTGAGGCGCAAAATGAAGATGACAATAAATTCGATTCGATTTCGCTTTGATTTAGTTTTGGGAATATCATCATCCTTGGATTACTAGGCACTGAGCGCGCAAACGAGCGCTAAAAGATGTGTCTGCCTTGGTCCTTCTGCTCCCTATGCCCTGATGATGATGATGATGATGATAATGATGATGATGATGATGATGATAATGATGGCAACGATTGTCGCCTTATGGCATTCGGCAAAGCAAACACAAATAGATAACAGACAACAAATAAATGCCAGCCAAATCGAAATGAAAATAAGACAAAGTCAATTCACACGCACATCCCAAAGATGCGATGCTTGATGGAAGGTCTCGCCCCGGTCTCCAGGATCATTGCCAGGACATATTCGCTAAATCCTTACCAGCTTATGTTGGCTTTCAAATTTTGATTGAAAAAAATCACAGAGATTCTTAGTTTGCTCAGCAAACGAAGCTAAGTATACAATTGAAATACCCTTTGTACATATGTGTAGCTACTATAGTAAAATAGTAAAAGTAAAATTCCAAAAATATATTTTGTAAATATAAAGTAGAAAATTGCTTTTCCTAAAAAGAATTTGTTTTCAAATTTTGTAAATGAAGTTTATTTTTACTCCCTGTTCCCATTAAAAATGAGAAAAAGGGAGTTATAAACACTGCAAATGTGTGTAACAGGCAGAACGAGGCAGTTCCGACTATATAAACAATATATATTCTTGATCAGCATCAACAGCCGAGACGAACTAGCCATGCCCGTCTGTCTGTCCGTCTGTCCGTATGAACACACAAATCTCGGAGACTATAAGAGCTAGAGACACCAAACCTGGCATGTAGGTTCCTGTACACCATACGCAGACCAAGTTTATTTCAAATTTCGGATGCACCCCCCGCACCACCGCAAATCGCAAAAGACTCCCACAGCCACAATAAAGGTAGAGCTTTGATTTTTGGTACACATATATTTGATATCAATGTTGATCTGCTGTGTAAATTTCAACACGATCGGATAAATAGCACAAAAGTTATAGAAGAATCTATTATGCCAGTCTCAGCTGGCAGCAACAACAGTTTGACAAGCAGTTTACGAGTTAAGTGCACTGCTTGCTTGTGTTGCCGCTGAACTGCTTGAAATGCAAGTTGGGAGCAGGGAGTCTCGTAGTCGGACACACTCGACTATAGTATTCTTACTTGTTTTTATATTGAACTATACAAATGAGTTTGAACCTGATCAAATGATAAACAAAAAAGTTGCATACAGCAGTTTTTCGCGAATTTTCCACATTTCCTGACCGCATTTTCCAGGATGCCACACATAGCATATAGTAAGTAAGACAATCCGAATGGATGCTACACTGCATCTAAAACTGTTTTTATTTTTTATTTAGCCAATATATTAATTGAAAATTTGATTACACAAAAAGTTTCATAAAACATTTGAAGCCATTACTCAACATTACTCAACAAGTTCTTCTAAGTAATACCTAACAGACAGTATAGTAAATACAATATGAACAACTGAAAGCAGAACGTATAAGTTAAATGAATATATTTTTGGTTTGATTTATGACACCTTTAAACTTACCTACGGTATATATGAGTGGATGGGTCGATCCATATATAGTTAAGGAGCTTACTATGAGCATACTAATAAACAATACTCCCATTTTCTAGTTAAGTTAATAAAAATTAATAATAATTGTAATAATATTAAATTAAACTCAACAATTACTTGCATAACCGCTATAAACATGAATATTCCAGACATTGCGGTAACCAAATGCACTACAATAAAAATCATCGTGAGGATCATTTCCATACGAAATTCTACGTATACAAGAAGGTAAATAATACCTATAAATACAAAAGCAATGCCATGGCATGAGATCCATAAACTGAAAAAAATAGCTTTTGCCCTCAGCGAGCAACAGCAAGTATCCATGCAATCACATTGGGCCATTCTGTAAGTGCTGCAAATTTATATTACGAAAGAAATAAAGCTATAAATTTGTAATTTATAAACACAATTTTGATCTTGACTTTTTATATATATTTTGAAAGTGATTTTAAGGCATGCTCTGATATGTAATATTCAATCAGGATTAAGACTCAAGTCTTCTTGAAGGAATCTCTCTTTTATATACATTTAAATATACATTTAAAACACCTGTTGTGCTTTTTGTGGTGCATGTAATAATAGTTATTCACACTTAATAAAAACATAAAAAAAATATTTTTTGTAATAGGTACGGGGTGTAAACATCGGGTGATGGTTGGAAACTTGTCTCAACCTTTTAAGCTTCAAATCAAACTAGTTGAGACACAAACCAAAAAGCTTCTTGCAATAACTTTTTTGACCGTTACATTAGCGCTTTGTCTGCCCATGGTGCATATCAACATATACTTATATCAAGTTAATTTGCTTTAGCTTTAAAACTGTGGAAAAAACTGCGTTCATACAGACACACGGACGGACGGACGGACGGACGGACATTTTACAAACCCAACATACTCTTTTTCTTTTTTTTTCAAAAAAATTTAAAAAAAGAGTATAAAAACCATAGAAACAATCGATTTCATCCGACTTTGATGAAATTTAGCTCAGCATGTATAAGCTGTCCTAAGACTTGGGTAAAGTGAGTTTGGTTGAGTTATTTTGAAAAACAAAAAGTTTTTCACACAAAAACTAATTTTCAACCGATCGTTCCAATGGCAGCTATATGCTAAAGTGGTCCGATCTGGCCGATTCTGGCTTGCAGTATAATACAGCGCCAAAACTCGCATATAAACAGAAAGGCGGACAGACGGACATGACGGACAAGACTCGGTTGTTGATGCTGATGACGAATATACAACTTCTTTTTTCTGAGACATCTCCTTCAATGTGTTACACATTTCGTGACAAAATTGTAAAACCCTCTGCAAGGGTATAATAAAGTTTTCTTATGCAATACTTTTCTGCAAGGGCACGCTAAAGATAACTTTTCTTTCTTATTACTTACATACCTATGTACAATGCATGGAATAGAGGTGTCAAAAAATGCTCGTGTCATCGATAGTTTTCGATAGTGATAGTCGAGAAAAGAGATGCTTTCGATTGTAAAAACAATAATAATAAACAATTTTGTATTATGATATACCTAAGAAAAAACTTGATTTTATATTTAGCAATTTGTCAATTATTAATTCTTTAAATCTACACAAAAAAAAATAGAAAAACTATTTAATTTGAAGATATTTGCCCATCAAGAATATATTTTTTTTGCCCATAAAGAATATATTTTTTTTAGAAAATAGTTTCAAAAATTAAGCAAAGGTCACTATCGATACATTGAACAAAGTAATCGGTAGTTAAGAGAACTTGAAACTATCGATGTTTTGCCACCTCTAGTATGTACAACCAAATAATTTATTAAACAAGAGTTTCGGCTGAACCCATTAGAACTAAGCATTAGAGCTATTTAGATATTCAAAATTGGTAGCATTTGAAACTAACTTTATTGACATTGTACAAAAAATTAATGTTTTAGAAGTTAAAGTTGTTGTCATATGAAAGTTCAAGTTATAAAAAATGTCGTTTTCAAGATTTTTACAAAACTCAAATCATGTTGTTGAGGTGCGTACAAGTTTCGTCAATTTTCAAGTAGTTGTTTCTTCAGTTGTAACTAAATTATTTTAGAATCGTTGTTGAACTTGTTGAGCCTTTCCATCTAGTCGTATGTTGTCTGGTTTTAGCTAACGGCGAGGCTGTATTTAAACACCTGCTTTGAATTTAATTCCGACTCGTAATTTAAGTCACAAAACTAACTAAATATTGTGGTTACATAGGAACCACATTAGTCTTGTGGCACACTTTGAATGATTCGGTAGTACAATATTCATTTCTACAGCTTCTTTATCATATTTTATTTTAAAAATTGTATTATTAAAGTGAGCTGTGCTATAATGTGAATCAGAGATATAGAAAATATCACTCAAGAACTGATTTAACGATAATATTTAATTTCTAGCCAAAAATAGTGCAATCTAAACAATGAAGCTTGAGAAATAATTTGATATAAGCACACGTGTCTACTATTATTAAAAGCCTACACGTGTATGCATTATTGTATACGGCAAAGTTAGAGTTGTCGTGAAGCTATAATTTTGATTCAATTATTGTCATTGTACTCGTACTAAAATATCTCAGGGCAAGTTTTTTATTTTGAACTGTCTGTAACAAAGTATGTAGTAAGCTTGAGATAATTTATGGTATTCAATTAAATATTTTAAGGCTTTAAATCTAGTCAGCCACAATCATAAATATGAGTTTCAACTTACGATTGCAATCACTCTAAATAGCAGTACACGCTGGTGACGAAGCATCACGTAGGCTGTGAAGGCTATGCAACTATATCATATAGAAAATACAAGAAGAATTTCAGACTTGCGATCAATTCGAGCTATATACCGATCGAAAGATATAGCTCTTCTAAATATATATCTTTCTTTTTTTTTAAAAAAACAAGTGTCAGCTATGTCGCTAATAAAACACCTCTTTTTAAGTACATATATGTTTTTTATAGGCACTTAAAACATAAGTTTGGATAACGACACACAAAAAATCAAGGCAAGATGAAAAGGTCAGTCGAGTTAAATGCAAGCCATATTAAATTCAAGGATATTAACTACCAAGTCAAAATGGAAAAGTCCAAAGGTAAGTGAACTTTGAACAATTACAAACACATTAAACTATAAAACGTTGCTATTAGTAACATTTTCACACTCGTGATTGCAATGCGAATAAGAGAGACATTAACATATGCATAACTTAGCTAGAAAAGATACGTTTGAAAATCTTTAAACTAAATCAGAATTATCCACACGTAATCGTAATTCAATTATCGTGATTCATATGTACACACATGATTACATACATTGTATATACATATGTATATATAAATCAGAGTGGGAAACACAAAATCATGTCACATCGAATTGCTTCCAATAACAGTCGATAAGGCAGGCAAGTTTCCATATTTAGTATAAAGTCAAAAGTAAAAGTGATGCGTTGAAAATTCCGATTAGCGAACATGATTTTCCAATACACAAATATGCAACTATCCAACTAAACGGGAAATGCATATCTTTGTTTGTGTGCGTGTCTTAACATTTAATTATCTATCTGTGAGATGTATGGGCTTTTCATTTATCGGGTAAACGAATTGAAACTTGTTTATAACATATTACGTATTATATTTATGTTTGTATTTCAAATGAAATAAGTACTACTTAAAATGGAATTTGCTAAGAAAACTTAAATGTAATGTTACAAAAACTAAATAACTTACAAAAACAAATGTGGTTCACAAAGAATTTGAAGAATCCCACATTTGAAATAAACTTGATATGCTTATGGTATACAGGAACCTGCATGCCAAGTTTGGTGTCTCTAGCTCTGATAGTCTCTGAGATCTGTGCGTTCATACAGACAGACAGACGGACATGTCTAGTTCGTCTCGGCTGTTGATCCTGATCAAAAATATATATGGTTTATATAGTCGGAAATGCGTCCTTCTGTCTGTTACACACATTTGCAGTACTTTATAACTCCCTTTTTCCCATTTTTAATGAGAATAGGGAGTAATTAACTTTTACTTTAACAATTCTGAAAACTGGCAATAGTTTAAACATTTTTGCCATTATTTTATTTATGTTTTTAGTTAAATAGTTATAGTTCAAGCGTGCTACTAAATATGCCTTGCTTGTTTTAATACTAGTTCATCTAACCCGTTTCCTGCGCGTTGCGATTAATCCAGAATTCCTCTACTAATTATAACTATTCTCGTATTAAATTAAATGTTATGTGGACTAGAAAGCTGATTACATCCATACAAAAAAAAGATACCTTTTGTAACATTCATAATTTACTATAATTAACTACAAAGTATTTAATTCATTCACATAAAAATACTTTAAATTGTATAGACATAACAACAATCTCATGGTTATCATTAATAATTGCTTTATATCAAAGCCAACTTAAACAAGAAAGAGCTAAGATTTTTTCGGGTTACCGAAAATTCAATACCCTTTGATACATTTTTGTTAAAATAACATAAAACTTGGTTAATATGTCTGTAAAAACAAATAAAAAACAAGTTTTTCAGTTGCTGACTTCATGTTCCAACCATAAAGATTTCCAAATAACTCGATGAAACTTATCAATTCTGAGTTTTAGCATTTAGCTAATCATATTTACAAAATTTTATAAAAATCGGCGCAACAATCGGCCGAAAACCAAGTTTTCAACAACCTTTTTGAAAGAGTATATATGTTCGGTATATTGAAAATAGCTTTTCTGTCTTGTTTCAACTTGAAATGAGATATATAGATTTGTAGATTTGTACGCATAGCTTTATTATCAATGTTGCAGTTCATCAAAATGTTGAGCTAAACTGACGAGTTCAGTCAACTGTAACTGCGAGTCGTGACGATATTTCCGATCTCGAGCTGGGCTTATAGAGGCGGGTCTTATAACATACACATAACATATATATGTCTGTATAATGGCTACCAGTTGCACTGCCAAAGAGTTGAAGCCTGTTAGCCATAACTATTGTTGTTGTTGCTTGTTTGATAACTATGCAAAGAAGGCCAGCCGGTTGTTGTCGCTGCTCGGAAAGTTGTTCGGTATTCGGTGTTTAGTTTTCAGTTTTCAGTGTTCGGTATTCGGTTGTTCGGTGTTGGGTTTCAATGTCAATGTCAAAAGCGTTTGCGATCGCATGTTGAATCAAAGCACGCAGTGAAATTGCCGTCACTATATTATTGTTTTTGTGGTTTTTTTGTTATTGTTTCTACTTAATAGCACACGCACACACACATGCATATGTTACAAACATGATACTCGTACAATACAAACAAACATTGACCATCATGACTAGACGTGTTTGTATTTTTATTTTAATTTTAACTTTAATATTGACTTGGCAACATGTTCTAGAAAAGTTGAACAAATTATGCTTTATGTAAACTTTAACTAAAACTAAATTGATTTAGGATCGGTAGATGAATCCAGTTGAATATCCCAACGATTCTCAAAATTTCTTCGGAATTGGGTCAAGTTCAAGAATTTGATGCGAAATGAAATTCCATTTTTGGACTCAGCAATGTTTAGTTTCTTAAATCTATATTAGTTATGTAAAAACGAACGACAAATTGGTTTTTATGAAAAAAAATATATCATTGCCGAAGATACTATTTCTTTCTCGTTGTTATTGTTTTAAGAAATTCGGATGTAAAATACATAGGATAAAAAAAACACCGTTAAGAAAGAAAGAAATATTTACGAAAATGCCGAACTTTGTAAACTGTAAAGAAATTCAACTTTCTTTTAAACAGTAAAATTTTTAAAAATTATATATATATATCAGTTTTGAATTCCACATTCAATGCAAATTCACAGAAAATAGTTTGAGCATACTTTTAGGATCCACTTTAAATTCAAAGAACATTCTAGAAAACTTGCGTTTTGAATTTTCAATTGCTGCCAAAAGTACGCAAAGTAGTTTTTTGCGAAAAAGATTTGCAAGCGATATTTGGAACAGTACTAAAATTTAAAATAAAATAATAAATTCAAAAATATATTTGATGATTTGCAAGCTGACTAAAGAGTATTTTGTAGTCGGGCACGCTCGACTGGCGTAATAATTGTTATTTATGATAGAGCTTAGTATATTAAATATTTAATAATGTTTTTGTGCACAAATCAAATAAGCTCGATTCTGATAAGACTATCTGTTTACCACATGAAACTAAACAATTAGCACTAAATGCATCAATATGAATCTAATATAATAGAATAAAGACAAAACTGATAAAATCGAACAATAAAACAGTTGTCAACATTGCCGCGTCATCCAAAAGCTATTAACTATAATATTATTAAACAGATTCATGATAACTGGTACATGAAGTACCTACCAATCAATTGGGCTTGCAAAAACTTATAGAGAAACCAATTAAGCAACTGAATTAAAAATCTATTTTAATGGGCTGCTTAGTTTGTGAATAACTAATTAGAGAGCATCTACAAAGTTCTTGAATAATTAGCAGCTGATTCATAAACCAAGTCGTGTGAGACCAAAGGTTGTTTTAACTAGTTAAATGGAATTTTGCTTTCAAATTGCAATCAATTAAATATTACATTACGTTTCATTTTCAAACTGGCATTCTTTTAACAGCGTTCGTAAATTAGCAAAAATAAACAAGTATTACATTTTCCTGGTATTTCGATTGATAAGAAACAACAAAAGACGATAGCTGAATAAACAAACATTTCAAATGTTATGAAAAGTTCTATTTTATTTGTACTACAGCTGCAAAAGCTTTACTGATAGTGTGTGTACGTTTAAGGATGCAACGCAAAGAAGAATTGAAAAATGCAATGTTCTCTTTAGAGAGTAAACGATAGAAATGAAGAATATTCGTAAAAGGAGTGAGGATCAGAAATCTTTAATATAAAACTAAACAAATGAAAGTATTCGAAAAGAAGATCCCCTAAGTTTAGCTCTTAAAGGTACAAGAATATAAATTTAAAAGTAGCTAAGATCAACGCGGTTTTACACATAGAATAGGTGTTACATGCCATATCCTTGCAAAGGATATTATGATTTTGTCACGTAATGTTTAACGCGTTGAAGGAGATGTCTCCGATTCTGTAAAGTATATATATTTTTGATCAGCATCAACATTCACCTCGAACTAGCCATGTCCATCTATCCGTCTATCTGACTATCTATGTGAACTTGACTCTCAATTGAGCTAACTTGATGAAACTTGGTACAGATGTCTCCCTTGCCTCTAGGTAGTACATATATCGGAATCGGTCAGATCGAACTTCTATAACATTGAGCTGCCATAGGAACAATCGGTGGATAATTTTATTTTTCAAGATAACTCAACCAAACTTAACAGTTTTGTGTTTTAGCATTATTTTAATATGTTTACGAAATTTCATTAAGTTCGGACTACAATATCTTATAGCTGTCATAGGAACAATCGGTTGGAAAATTAGTTTTTATATGAAATTTTTGTTTGTTTTTAAAGCTATCTTAACCAATATTACCTGGTATTTGTTTTAGCATGTTTTTTGTCATACTGATCAAATTTGATCAAAATCGGGTGGCCACGTCTTATAGCTGTAATATGAACAATCGTTCGAAAATGAAGTTTCCATGTGGACAACTTTTCTGTGAGGGTATATTAACATATACATATCTTCGCAGGCCGAATATAACGTTGAACTAAAAAAGAAACATAATGATCAATGCACGTTTCTTTTTTATTTTGCCCCTATCCTAGGCTGGATAGATTGGATCGTGTGTAAAAGTAAACAAGTTCAAATGCTTGATTCATTTGATAAACTTTGTTTATTAAATTATGGGGGATAATTGAACATCCAGTTTACAGCTACTTTATGAAGAATTCTATCCAAATGCGCAAAATTGAGTGTCATTAACATATGTGGTAACCCAAAACAAAACACAGAAATCAAAATTGAAATTGAAGCAATTCTCGCTATTTCTCTCATTCTCTCTGTCGCTCTCAAGATGCTTGCTTGCCACAGTTGAAATTTGTTGCTTTTATTAATAAACATTAGAAAACAATGAAAGAACTTAGTGAGCAATTCTGGTGGCTCTCTCTAAAGATATCTATATACGATATCAGAGACCCCGCTACGCTTCAGAAACTATACATATATATATATTTACGCGAGTTCTGTTCCGTTCCAATGTCGACGTCGATGCCGATGTCGATGTCGACGTCGACGTTAACGTCAACGTTCAACTGGCTGCCTGAAAGTCGACCCAGTCTCAGTTTTAGTCTCGCGCCGCATTTCGAGCGATTCGGAAGTGTTTATATTGAGATATTCAAACGCAGTCATATACACTCATAGTTATATTCATATTCAAAACAATAGTCGACGCCGCGCGTGTTACAAATCCAACAACAACAAATACAACCACAACAACAACAAATTGTATACTTACATTAATTTTTTTTTTTTTTGGTTTTTTCAACTTTATAAATAAATATAATTTAATGCAAAACTCTGCATCTGTTCGTGCTGTTTCGCAAAATATCGCAGTAAATAACAATCAAAAACAAAATTCTTACAATTTTTGTAGTGTTTTTGAAATTTTGATGAATCTTTTTCAAGTGCAAGTTTTGGTTTCAACATTTCAATGAAATTTGACACAATTAATTTACAAAAATTAATATGCAAAACTAATTGAACTATTTGCCGCTTTGGTTTTCATTTCGAATTCAGTTTTAGTTTCGCTTCTTCTTCTTTTGTTTTTTGGTTTTTTGTTTTTTAAATTCGCTTTAGCCTGTTCTCTTTTCGTAATGAAAACCTATTGAAAATGGAACAGAAAAAACACACAAACACAGACACACACACACACACACACATGCAAATGTAAGAACGCACAGTAGCAACAGGCAACGGCATCAGCAGCTACAAATAATACTTAAAATACAAGAAAGAAAAGCTATCTTTTTCATGCCGAAGTTATATACCCTTGCTGAAAAGTTGATCATTCAAAAACTTGATTTTCGACCGATTTTTCCAATGACAGCCACAAGATACAGTCGCCCGATTTTGAAAAAATTTGGTCAGCATGACACAAATCTTCTAAGACTTACAATGGCTGAGTTTGGTTGAGATAACTTGACAAACGAAAAAGTTTTCAAATAAATCCTTTTCCAACCGATTGTTCCAATGGCAGCTATAAGATGTAATCCAATGGCAGCTATAAGATGTAATGTTCCGGTTTTGATTGAACTTACTCAACATGCATCAAATGTAGTAGAACTTTAAACATTTGAGTTTTATTGAGATAGCTTAAGAGAACAAAAAAGATTTTCATGCAGTTTTTGAATTTTCGATCGATCGTTCCTATGGCAGCTATATGTTTTAGCAAACCGATCCGTCCGATTTTGACATATGTACTGCTTGCAGCAAAAGAAAGCATCTGTGGCAAGTTTCATCAAGATAGCTGGAAAACTGAGCGACTAGTTCGCATATAAACAGATGGACAGACGGACAGAGAGGCAGAGAGACGAACTGATAGACAGACAGATAGACAGCTGCACATGGCTAGTTCGACATGACTGTTGATGCTGATCAGGAATATGCATATATATATATATATATATATACCTACTTTTTCTGCTCAGTAACAAATTTCATTACAAAATTAGAATACCCTCTACAAGAGCATCTAAAAAAAAAAAAAGTAATATAATTCTTTGTAGATCAAAGATCAACATTTGTTTCTTTTCTCTTATTTTGGCTTGCAATATGGCAAATATCGTAAAAGTATCGTACATTTATTATACATATACATACATCTGAATGTGTATGCATACATATGCACATATGTTATAAAGTATCATAGTATTACGCATACGCTCTATACGCCCCCCCCTTCCACTTGTTGTTGCTTTATCAAACGCAATTATTTATTCATGCAAATGCTCATTTTAATGAGTTTCCCTTAAGCAAAGAAATGTATATATTTATTTACATTTGATTAGACCAGCGATTATTGTTGCCAAATTGTGATGATATCACCCATATAGACCATAGACAGTCTCCCCACACAGACAGACCCATCATCATCATCATCATCATCATTGTCTCACATTGGCTACAATGTGGGGCATAGGGACAACGTCAACATACTCAGACTTGAGGGCGTGGATGAATACAATTTGTAATGCAATACCATTCCATAGATACAAAGATATACATATATACCAGAAAATAGTTACTGAAGCAACTAAAATAGAGTATGCACAACCTATCCCCATTTATAGTTCTTATCTATACAAAATAACATAATAACTAATGGATATAAGCTATGACTATCCTAATGAGTCAAGGCATATTTAAGGGTTGGGCCCAACAACCTGTTGCTATATAGAAATACATATATATGTATACTATAGCTTCTATTGTCATAGTCTATAAATTGAAAAAAGATTATGCCCTCTAGATGTTATTAGAGTATATATATATAGTATTGTACTTATACCCTTTCATACAAGCTCTCTTTATCAGTTGGGAAAAAGCTGCGTCTATCGGTTCAAGCAGTCTGTTTTCAGTTCTATACCATATATATAATCCCTTAGTATTCAGGCTGTATAGATTAAACTTACTATACATTTTATATAATATATACATACATGTCGCAAGTCGCATCAATTCGAATTGCACCGATTATAGCATTCGAAACTGTTTCTATTAACACAATTTCTTACAGCTGAAAAACTTAAGCATAGTACAGTTATAGTATTACACTTACGATTATCTTAGTATAAACCAGTTAGACGATAAATTTGTTACATTGTATACAATGTTATGGAATGTTTTTCCATTGCAATTGATACAAAGTAAATCGTTTAGATATAATACTAGTCTTTTTTTAATACATTAACATTATATCACTACGCATTTAACTATATATTCAAGCTACTTATAGTATCTATCAAATACGGAAACTATGCATCTTATAGAGTTTCCTTTCTAAGAAAACAAAAACAAATATTGCAATAACGATATGAAAATATTGCAGTACTTAAGCTGGAATCGATGTTTTGAATTTCTGATTTTATGCAAAGGTATCGAATTTTCATTGGCATATCGATTCTATCGATGTTTCAAGTATCTGTTTTTTATGTTAAGAGTCGATATCTTAATAAGCTTTCAAAATACCATCACTTTTTGTATAAAAATATGACTTAACTTGTGCTAAAGCTAGCAAAAGTCTTAAGTTTTTTGCCATAAGTTCCTTTTGCGGATAAAGATCAGTAGTTCCTTACCCAATAAAACCACTGATCTTTCCTTTAGTTTCTTTCCAAATAAAATATCTAATCGTTTCTTAAGTTCCTTTCCGAATAAAACATATAATCTTTCCTTTGGTTCCTTTTCAGATAAATATAATCGTTTCTTTAGTTCCTTTCCGGATAAAATATCTTATCGTTCCTTCAGTTCCTTTTTGGATAAAAGAACGCATCGTTTCTCTAGTTTCTTTTCGGACATATGAACTAATTGCTTTCAGTTCTTTTAGTTCGGTCATTTCGCATTTAAAATTGTTGAAACTTTAGACAATTTTAAACTTAAATGTTCAAAGATTTTCGACATTCCCAAGACAGGCACTAGTCGAATGAACGATAATTGATGATGAAAATGTGGAAATCCTGAGATAAAAGAAAAGGAAAAGGAGCTAAATGAATTAAAAAAACTATAGTCGAAGATTTAGTTCAATTCAAAGAAACTAGTTCTGATCGGGTAGACCCAACTCTAGCCATAATAATTACTTTGAAAATTATCTAACCTTTGCTTTGCTTAGATTTTTGTTGCACAAATCAATGTCTGTTTCTAACGCTTAAAGGTATTTTCAACAAAAATCAATATTTAACTTGCAAAATATCGAGAAAACTTAATACTGCTTATATCCATATCTTTAACAGTGAGCGTTTCTAATGTATTCAAACCCGGATGAATTGAAATAGCAATATGGGATATGTGATACCCAAGTCAAATATATACTTTGTAGTATGCATCAACTGACCTCAACTGACACAAATTGGTTCAGACTAAGCCGATTATCGCATCATATTAAACTGTATGGCTTAATTAATATTTTGAGTTCAGAACTTGTAGTACAACTTCTTAAAAATTCGTTACAGGTCGTTATTAGTTATAGGTTCGTTGCACGGCAGTAAAAATTGGCAACGCTTTCAAAACGAAATATATAAGTACATATATAAGAAATATATAAAAAAAAATATATACATACATATATATAATAACAAAAACCTGATCATGCTGAGTTGCATTTCTGTTTTGGGGCTTTCAAGAATTTGTCACATTTAATTATGCAAGCTACTGTTTGCACTTAAATATTTAAAAATGATATTTACAATTATAATTAAGGGTCTAATGACTTAAGCAGTACCCCATTGCCTATTAGAGAGTTTAATAATCATTTTCCACGAGTCTCTCATTAAACGTTCAAGTTGTCCTGAAGCAATAAATGAACCCGGCTATAACCTTATAAACAAAACAAAAATATATAGAAATATATAGAAATATATAGAAATATATAGAAATATATATAATAAAAATAAAAAAAAAAACAACTTTTAGACACAATATGATTTTGTAGATTGTACAGGTTCATTTTATGACTGACAGCTATTAAAATGTAAAAGATAAAGTTATAAAATTAACTCGGAATATAACTGTTGTATCAGGCAATTTGATTGATATTAATTGCATAAGCACAATTTACAATCTACTGTGTGTGTAAACAATATGCCAAAGATTACTCAACTACACACGTGCTAAAGCCTATAATCTGTTAAGTCTGTTCAATATAACATATACCTACTATACTATATTTAGCTGATTATAAATTCCTGCAACCTTGAAATCATATAGATAGACTAAACGTTCAATGATTATGATTTGTTTAACTGTCGGCCGTAAAACATGTCTGATATTAAACACATTTCTTAGCCATTTTCAATTTGTTTATGCATGTTCAAGCTTTTTCTTTTTAAATAATTTAAATAAATCCCAAAAAAAAAAACAACAATATTTGTGTATCTCAAACGATCCATAAACTAATGTTTACTTTAGCCAAAAACAATAATGTTTCCCTACTTCTAAATCTGGCAATAATCAATTGAATATTTATAGAAATTGATTACACATAAGAATATACTTTTTACTCCCTGTTCCCATTAAAAATGGGAAAAAGGAGGAAAAGGGAGCTATAAAGTACTGGAAATGTATGTAACAGTTAGAAGGAGGCATTTCCGACTATATAAACTATGTATATTCTTGATCAGCATCAACAGTCGAGACAAACTAGCCATGTCCGTCTGTCTGTCCGTCTGTCTGTATGAACGCACAGATCTCGGAGACTATAAGAGCTAGACACCGAACTTGGCATACAGGTTCCTGTATACCATCCGCAGATCAAGTTTATTTCAAATTTCGGATGCACCCCCCCCCCCGTCCCCCCCCCGCTCCCCGGCAAATCGCAAAAAACTCCCACAGCCACAACTTTAAAGATAAATTGATTGATAAATTTGATTTTTGGTACACATATATGTTTAATCAATGTTAATCAGCTGTGTAAATTTCATCATGATCGGATAAATAACACCAAAGTTATGGAAGAATCTATCACCCCCGTCTCAGCAGGCAGAGCAGTTTGACAAGCACTGGACACGTTAAGTGCGCTGCTTGCTTGTGTTGCCGCTGAACTGCTTGAAATGCAATTTGGGAGCAGGGAGTCTCGTAGTCGGGCACACTCGACTAGAGCATTCTTACTTGTTTTTTAAATAAAAACACAGCATAAAAAGTAGTTAATTTCCCGCTAACAAAATGGAATATTTCTAATTCAATTTCATTGATTAGCTATTCCAAATCTTTAAGAATCCCAAGCTTAGTTTGGTATTCAAATAGCTACATGCTGAATTTCCCCAACTCTAGTTCTTATAGTCTCTAAGCTTGAATTTCCAAACTCTAGTTCACATTGTCTATAAGCTTTCAACAAACGTAATGTATACGATTTCTATAAAAAAAACACACATTGAACAAATAAATGTGCGATTTGTCACAAGTTTTAAAAATAATAGATTTTAAAGACATATCTAGACAGCGTTACTTACTATTTGTATAGCTTATAATTATCTTACATTACATATTCAAGCCATATCAAATATGACAGAGACAACGGCATTATTATTACAATTTACTTTAATTGATAACAAGTGGTATTCGCGTCTAGTACTGTTCAAGTGTTTGCGTTCCCAAGGTATACCATATATCGTACACATACCTCTACATATCGTATATATATACACATACATATATATCAAGTTCATATTGCATTTGTTATATACGGCTTGGGGTCTCTTTGACCTGCGGTTCAATTTTACAGCTTAAGGACAGCGCACATTCATTGACGCGTGTATGTGCCTACTTAGAAGAGGCTATTTACTATATATAGTAGTACAAATTCTTGATTATGATACAGTCCAACTTTTATATAAAGAAATCGACGCAAATCACACAAGAAAATAAAGTTATCTTCGGTGTGCTGAAGAGATATTTCCTTGCAGAAAAGTTTGTCGTAAAAACTCAATGTTCCGATGACAACTATTGTTTCTATGGCAGCTATAAGTTATAGTCTCCTGATTTTGTTCAAACACAGAATATGTAAATATGGTTAAGACAGCCTGAGAAAGAAAAAAGTCGCTTACACAAAAACTAAATTTTTAAACAATTGTAATTATTTTTAAAAAAAAAAAAAAATTAAATAAAATTCGACAAACTTAGTATGCATTTCTAAAAATAAACGAAAATTTTTACAGCATATTTTCTATGATTAAAACAAACGGAATAAAAATAAGTTTTTAATAAGTTATAATAAACATAAAGCATGGATTTTCTACAATATAAAAAGCAGACAGAATATTTTCTAAGCCCTACATAAATTTGTACATTCCATGTTGAATTATTTCTTTAATCAGATTAAAGTAATTTTTTTTTTAATTAAAACTTCAAAACATAACAATAAAATTGTTCCACTATAATTTATAAAAATGATGAGAACCTATATTCTATAATTGCTGAACTCATTTGTTAAAAATGCTGTGTGCTTCCGCGCATATTGTTTTCATCAATGCTGTTGACGGTTTTGAAAAGGCTTTTCGTCAAGACTTTATAATACTCTTGAGCCATTTATTTCAATGGTCACGTAGTAATAAAAAACAAACATAATAATTCTAAAGCCTCGAGTCTGTGGCTATACAAAAAGCAAAGGAATTTCGTTGCGCAAGCTGAGACAAATGCTATAAAAAAAAAGAAAAAAAAAAAAAAATGCAAGAGCCAAAACAAGAAAATGCTAACAAACAAGAACCTCCGCCGCAGAACCCCCTCTAATACCCCCGCACCCTAGAAAAGAAGGGGTCTACTTCAGATTCACTTTTCGCGTTTTCAACTTCAACGGTCGCTGAACCTCAATAATTAAGCACTGCTGTGGCAGGTGTTGTTGTTTTTCATGTTGTTCTTAATGTTGTGCAACGACCGCGACAAACTTGACGGTTCTTTTTTTACCATTTTTAGCTAGTCTTCGATGCTTTTGTAATTCGAACTTTAGCAACTTGTGCCATTTTATTACCCTTGCAAAGGGTATTATCAGTTTTGCTATCAAGTGCATATTTGCATAAATTATATACATATTTATAGATTTTTCTGTAAAATCTTTCTGAAAATCTTTTATTTAAAGGATTGGAGTGATGGGGGCTTTTGGTAAGATTTTATAGGCGTCAAATGATTCCTCATTCATTCCAATCCGGCAACTCCTTCAACAGTTATGGACATTTTTCTGAAAAACCGCTAATTTAGCGGTAAAACAGCTAAAACTGACATCCTAACAGTTTCCAAACCAAAGAAGATACATACACGTTCTATTTATCGTTAAAAGGTATTTAGACCTTTGACTCGCTTATAGATATACACAAGATAATTATATGCTCAGAATCAGATCAGTATAGCATGAAACACTATTTTAGTTTAACATAAAGCTCAACCAAACTTTCAATTCCTTACTAGTTGACCAACTGAAAACTGTTTATATTTTTGAAAAAGGGTATTTAAGCATCAGCACACCGCATAATAGCTATTCTTTATTGTTTTTGTTTGACAACAATGACAACAACGAAGATGTTGTTGCTTCAATCAACAAATGCCATATCTTTGAAGTTGTTCATTTCAAGTGGCTGTAGTTAATGTTTTTTAGCTTTTTAATGTAGCTATGCTCTTTGTTGACATCTTTATAAGCCTTGAGGATGCTTAGCTGTTTTATGCAGCTTGCTATTTAACTAAATCTGTAAGCAAAATATAGCAAGTTGTGTTTTCAGAACCAGCTAATAAAACTAAATGTGATTGTTGCTGACGACATTTTTGAATAAAAACAAAACAAAACTAATAAAATTATATTTTTTGCCATATTAGCAAAATATATTAAAATAAAATTGATGCTACATTTGCAAAAAAGGTTAATTTATAAAAACAAGTTTTTTTTTTAAAGAAACTTGTATGGGAGTAGCTTTCTTTTGTCTATTATGATACTATTCTATTAGTTATCCATTCTTATATTCTTACGCAACTACTTTTTGTTTGCATTCGCATGACTTTCAAAAATTCTTAAACTTTCGGTGCGGTTGAACGAAATCTGGTTTGACTTCAAAAACCGGTTCCGTTTAGGTTCTTTCAGCTCAAGTCTTGCAGATTTGTTAATTTCACCCTCATTGTTGTTGGTCTATAGAATCAACTAAAACAAAACGAAGCCAAATAAAATATATAAATTATTATAGAGCTTTTCAGAAATCTATAATCAGGCCGTTGTTGAAAAGTAAAAACGAATGAATTTCGAACGATTAAAGAATTACTGTTCTGATTTCCGATTGGAACGGTTTCATTTTCTCTTTTTCGAAGCCGAGTTTTCATAGTCAAAAGTCTATTTAGTTGTCATCTGGTAGGTATTACTACAGCTACATTTTCTTGCACGTTTTCGATTTTATTTTATAGACAGTTTTTCAATTTAATATTACAAATGTTATTTGACTTTAATCTAATGAATAAATTGACTAATTCTTTTCCAAACATGATGAAGAATATATGAAAATTGAGCCTAAGAACTTGTTTTTTGAATTTGTGTAATCTGGCAATTACTTTTCATTCCGCAGACAAAAAAGTAAAACTTTTGAAAACGTAAACGTTTGACATTTTGAGAACTTCAGAACAGCAAGCCAGTCCGTTTTCGCAAATTTCCAATGATATACAAATTCAGAACAGGCCTGAATATCAATATTGTCATCGTTGTGTGCCCAGTTCTATGATATATAGTATGTACACGGAGAGAAATATTAGGCAGCATTCATACTTGTCTAAATTAGTTTTTCAACGATTTTCTTTACCCTTTTGCTGGTGGCTAATTGAATACCCCTCGTATTTGATCAAGGTAAATTTAAGTAATTTCGAAATTCATGATTAGTTATTCTAGGTTCGATTGCCTGTATAATGCATAAAGTTCTCTCAGTGTAAGCACTTTTAAATAAAGATAAGAATAGAGCTGTTAAAACATCAATCATTGTCATTTTATGTATTTCATAAAAAAATGAATATTGATAGTTTCCAGATACATTATCGATAGTATTATCCAGTTACAATGATAAAACCTTTTTCTCTTCTGTAAAAAGTTTAGTTTAGAGCTCGCTAGAAAAGAGTATACAAAGTTCAGTTTTTGACTAAAATGTAAACAATTTATTGCTGTTTACACTTAATGTTTGCGTACTTATTAACAAAATTCATAAAATACCAAAAAAGTGCGCATATCTTAGGGTTCAACTGTATGTGTCTATGTGTGTGTGTGTGTGTAAGAAGTTTTATATTATTATTATTTTTATTATTATGATTGCTCAGTGGCCTGGGAAGGTCGTTTGCTGTTTTTGCTCTTTCAATGGGCCACTTCTTAATATTTTTATAATTATTAATCTTTTTTTTTTAGTAGGTATATATATTGTATATATATATATATATATATATATATATATATATATATATATATATATATTTTGTTTTTGTTTAGCTTGTTCTTGTCCAAAAATGATGTCTATGAACGCAACTTAAACTTGAAAATGTTTTTTTTTTTTTTTTTTTTTTGGTTTTGGGTTGAAACATCGCTCGATTGTTGACTTTTTGTGAGCGACGCGTTTTGCATTGCCAAATTCAGTTTGATATGCGATTGTATGAATTAATTTATTGGATATTGTTTGGTTTTTCAACGCCCAACATTGCTGCCAACGTCGCAGTCGCAGTTAGCGTCGCCGTCTCAGTCAGCGTCAGCGTCGCAGTTAATGTCTGCTGCGCTGAGCTCTGCACGTATCATTTGTTGCTTCTTCCGCAGTCATCAGCTGTTCGTCTAGCTTGGCGGTTGAGTGGTTGGGTTGAAGTGGTTGAAGTGGTTTGATACGTTCAGCGGTTGAGTGGCTTAGTTGGTTTAGAGTTGGCTTTAAGCGGGTTTTTGCAATGCGGTTCATGATCTTGGCCCAAAAGTTCAAGTCGCGCTCCAATTACAAACAAGTGTTTTAACTTTTGATTTCCCTTATTATTTTTTAGACATTGTAATTAAACATTTATGTTAATGTTTGCCTTGAATCAAATCTAAAAAAATAACAACAACAACAACAACAAAAACCTCAACTAATTGTAACGCAACAGTTATGTAAACTTTTGTGCATTACAAAAAAGGAGCATTTAAAAATATATTAAAAACAATTGCCTAACCAAAATAATAATCAACAGCAATTTATATAAAAAAACAGAAACGAAACGCAAATGTTTTGAAAACAAAATCTAATTAAAACCAAATATAATCAATATACGAAAAGCTTAATAAATACAAATCATAAACATGGATAGTAGCAAATTGTTAAAAAACGTTTTTGGCATCGATATACACTTTGAAGATCTCGTCTATCAGGTTAATGTGTCCAAACAAAAAGGTGCGTAACATTTAAGTATTAAATATATTAAGTAACAATTATAATTATAAACAAAAATAAATTTAAAAATTTCAGAAAATTTCTGAATATATCAAGAAAACTATGTTTGTTTCAACTTTTTAGCCATATTTAATATTTTTGAGAAATACTTCTTTTAAGAGAACAAAGTTTTCTTTGGTGTTTGGCCAAAGATACATATTCAAAAACCTCTTCAACTTTTATTTCTTTACTTAAAAATCATTCTTGAAATATTTCAGAAAAGAAATCCGTGCTCAAGGGCATTACGGGCACATTTAAATCGGGTGAACTAACGGCTATTATGGGTCCATCGGGTGCCGGCAAATCTAGTCTTATGAATATATTAACTGGTCTTACCAAAACTGGAGTCTCCGGCACCATTGAAATTGGCAAAGCACGCAAATTGTGTGCCTATATTATGCAGGATGATCATTTCTATCCATTTTTTACTGTGGAGGAGACAATGCTGCTGGCGGCAACTCTAAAAATCTCCAACAAATGTGTCAACATGAAGGAAAAACGTATTTTGGTAAGTTGAATCATTGCAAAACGCAAAAAGAACATTAAAAAGCTAGAAAGCTACAGTTAATTGCAACAATATTGAGTCAGCTGAGGGTTTTTTCGAAGAAAAAATATATATACTTTTCCAAGTAATGTATAAAAACGGTCTTATACACATGATAAGAATTTGCCCATTTGCATTATTTTTATCATTTAAATGTAGAACTATTTAAAGCGGAAGTAAACTATGTTCTTGGATAGTTCCCATTTTAGAATTCTTACGATTCTTGAGAATTGAAATGCAATGCACTTACATGTTGTGATACTATTTCCGAATTCACATAACTTTAATTCTCATTAAACTTATTTTTAATAAAAACAAAAACAAAATGAATGAAAGCAATGTTTATTAAATGGCTTATAAATGTTTTCATATTATATATTTGTACATTCTTATGGCACGTAAAATAAGTTTGGAATGCGCTGACCTTTATGCTTCTTAAACAAATGTTGTTAATCAGAATAAAACAAGAAAGAAAAGTTATCTTCGACGTGCCGAAACACGATTTTTGCTATGACAGCTTTAAGATATAGTCGCCTGATATTTATCAAATTTAGTCAAAATGTGTGAAACATAATACTACTAAGTTCTAACGAGTTTCTCTTGAGATATCTGTTAAAACCAAAAAGTTTTTCCTACAACAACTCATATTTAAACAGATTTTTCCTGTGGCAGCTATAAGATATACTCGTCCGATTTTGATAAAACTTATTCAGAACAACAACAACCTTCTTAAACCAAGAATCTTTGAGTTTGATTGAGCTAGTTTCAGAAACAAAAACGTTGTTCATACAACTCCATTTCCAAACGATTATTCAATTCAAAATTATAATACTCTCTTAAAGGGTATAAAAAGTTGTTTTGTAAATGAGCCATGCAATTAAAAAGTTATCTACATCTGGCTTCAACAAGAATCTTTACTCATTCTTTTTTATCTAATTGAATATCTTTCAGATTGATCATTTGTTAAACACACTGAAGCTGACGAAGGCGAAACAAACGAGATGCTCCAAGCTAAGTGGTGGTCAGAAGAAGCGTCTATCCATTGCCCTAGAACTGATAGACAATCCAGCGGTGCTATTTTTAGACGAGCCCACAACGTAAGAGATGAGAAATAAGAAAATAAGAAATAAAAAAAGAAAAGAAAAAAAAGAAAAACCAGTTTTGAAACCAAACAAAAGCTTAACCTTGAAAATTGAAACCTAACCAACAGGGGCCTGGACAGTTCATCCTCCTTTGATACGATACAATTGTTGCGGTCTCTGGCAAATGAGGGTCGGACCATTGTATGCACAATCCATCAACCATCGACCAACATTTACAATCTGTTCAACCTGATCTACGTGCTCAGTTCGGGTCAATGCACCTATCAGGGCACGCCCCAAAATACGGTGATGTTTCTGAAAACGATTGGACTCGATTGTCCCGCATATCACAATCCAGCTGATTTCTGTGAGTGTTCAAAAATATCTTAACTCACATATCATAATTAATACATACATATGTATATACTTATCATTCGTCACTTGACAGTACTGGAATGCGTGAATGGTGATTTTGATGATCATACTGAGGCGTTAATTGAGTGCGCCAAGGACACACGCTGGCGTTACGATCAACAGCTCATCCAGGATGAAGCTCAACCACCAACTGAGGCTCAAGTTGCCAAGTTCAATGAATCGCTGACACAAGGTCAAACGGTACAGCCCAAGATAGTACAAAGGATGGAATCAACAAAGGAACTTATTAAACATACCTATCCACCACCCGAATGGATGCGACTCTGGCTTTTAATTGGACGTTGTCATCTACAGTTCTTCAGGGATTGGGTGCGTAAGATAAGCGTTATTACTCCCTGTTATCATTAAAAATGGGATAAAGGGAGTTATAAAGTACTGCAAATGTGTGGCACAGACAGAAGGAAGCATTTCCGACCATATAAACTATATATATTCTTGATCAGCATCTACAGCCGAGACGAACTAGCCATGTCCGTCTGTCTGTCCGTCTGTCCGTATGAACACACAGATCTCGGAGACTATAAGAGCTAGAGACACCAAACTTGGCATGCAGGTTCCTGTATACCATACGCAGATCAGGGGGGCCGATCTGGCCGATCTTAACACATTGTCTGCCTATGGTATATACCAACATGTATACCAAGTTTGGTTGCCCTACCTTCGAAGCTGTGGACAAAACCTTCATACGGACAGACGGACGGACAGACAGAAAAAACTAAAAAAGAGTATAAAAACAGATACAAAACAAAACTAAAACAATAAATTCAGTTAATTCCTTTTTATTCAGCTTTTCTACTTTCCTTTTTCATTGCAAATTTTGTTTAACTTTATTTGAAATTCTGTGTTTCTTTTAGACCTTAACGTATCTTAAACTTGGCATGCATATTCTTAGTGCGGTTATGATTGGTCTGTTCTTTGGCGATTCCGGTATTAATGCGACCAAGCAAATTTCAAATGTTGGCATGATTATGATACACTGTGTGTATCTTTGGTATACGACTATAATGCCGGGAATATTAAAATGTAAGTTTAAACAAAAAACTTAACTAAAGTTTAACTAAAACTAATTACTTACTTGCAGATCCATTGGAAATTGAGATAATCAAGAAGGAAACCTTTAACAATTGGTACAAACTGAAAACCTACTATGTGGCCACGATGATAACATCCACACCAGTGCATGTAAGTTTATTTTATAAAAGATATAAATAATAATTGATAACTAATCTATTTTGTAAATTGCAGATAATCTTCTCTACAGTTTATATTACCATTGGATATTTGATGACCGATCAGCCCGTTGAAATGGATCGTTTTGTCAAATATCTTTTATCTGCTGTCGTTGTGACTATATGTGCCGATGGCTTAGGTGTCTTCCTAGGCACTATACTCAATCCAGTGGTAAGTTCTTAATCAGCATCAACAGCCGAATCGAACTAGCCCTGACCGCCTGTCCGTCTGTCTGACTGTCTATGTGAACTTGACTCTCAGTTAAGCTAGCTGGATGAAACTTGTTACAGATGCTTATTTTTGCTGCAAGCAGAACATATGTCTGAATCGGCCAGATCGGGCCGCTACAACATATAGCTGCCATAGGAACGTTTGGTCGAAAATTGTGTTTTTCAAGATAACTCGACTAAACTTACAAATACTGAGTTTAAGCATTATCTGAACATGCTTATAAAATTTCATAAAAATCGGACAACTTTATCTTATAGGTGCCATAGGAAAAATCGGTAAAAAAAAAAAAAACATTTTTTCTATGAAAAACTTTTTTGTTTTTCAAGTTATCTTAACAAAATTTACCGATTCTGCGTTTTAGAATGTTTTTAACATGCTGACCAAATTTTTACAAAATCGGACTACGATATTTTATAGCTGTCATAGGAACAATAAGTCGAAAATGATTTTTTTACGAAAAACTTTTCTTTTAGTTTTTTCTTGATTTTTATTTAATTGTTTGTTTTTAGAATGGTACCTTTGTTGGCGCCGTATCCACGTGCTTTATGCTTATATTCTCCGGATTCCTCATCCTGTTGACCCATATACCATCTGCCTTGAAATTTGTTGCCGCCATTTCGCCGCTGCGATATGCGCTTGAAAATATGGTTATAGCATTATATGGTAATCAACGTGACAAATTGGTCTGTCCATCTAACGAATTGTATTGTCATTTCAAGTAAGTTTCAATAATTATTAAAAACCAAAAATTTGAAATTAAACAAACAATTTTTTATTTGCAGAAATGCCGTAACAGTTTTACGCCAATTTGGCATGGAACATGGTGATTTTGGATATAATATTATGGTTATATTGGGCCAAATATTGTTATTCAAAATATTGGCATACTTTACGCTCAAGCGTAAAATCAAATCGGTTTGATTCTCTGCAGAGTGCTTAAGTATTGAGCTTAATAATTTAAATACTATAAATCTAAATATATATATATATAAATTAAATGTGATTTCAATGTTACTTATCGCTTAGTTCAAGTGAACTACCTTTTACATCGGCGTGTGATACTTTAACTAATTCTACCTGTTGCTCTATCATAACATACTAATTATTATAAAAGCGAATATAATTTTTATACGGTTTTTTTTTTTTTGTTCTTTCATATGCATATAGTATATACGGGTAGTATATTTATAGGACAATACATATGTATATATGTCATTCGATTAGTTCGTAGTTAAATTAGCTTGTAATAACGAATTTATGTACGTACGAACAAAATGGAGAAGTTTTTAAAATACATATACAATATATATTTAATAAAGTTTTCAAAACTTTTTAATGTCACATCTGTGTTGTTTTTTATTGAAAATGTGGCTTGTTAATATTATCGCCGATTACTGGCGATATATCTATTTGGTTTTTGCTCTATTCGCGAGATTTGATTGGTATTTTAATCAGTTTCAATCATTTCTTTTTGGGTAAGCCAGATCTGCATTAAACATATGTAAATAAAGTAGATTAAAACTCAAATATAGGCGATACATTGAAAATTGTTGAGAAACTTTCTATTCTCTAGTTTTCTTTAATCTATTAGCTAAGTTTCCAAGCTCCCCAAGGAAAATCTCCGCCCACGGAAACTATGGTAAAGCTCAGCGCTGGGACACATCACCTACTATGCAAGAGAAGAAAGCTTGAAACTGACCAATTTGTGATGAGAATGAAATATAAGCCGATCTTTTCAAACATATTTTTTAAGCTTAAACTTATACTTTGGAATTTCAATGAATTTAATGAATTCAGTTTAATTTTCAGTGTGACCGCTCACATTTAAGAAACACATTTGGTCACTTTGTCATGTAGTTTATATATATAGAAAAATATGTAATACATAAATAAAAATATAATATATATTTAGAAAGGAAAGTGTTATTTAAAATGGATTTTGAAATTTCTAAATATTAAGTGTAAGTATAAGTTGTCAAATGATATTTGTAAATTTAAGTGCATATGAAAACATATTTATCTAAATACAAACACGTATTATCTGCATATATAGCATGATCATAAAGAATATAGCAACGTAGTCTTAAATCAAAATAATCCGATGAAACTCAAATATTCAAATCACAAACGGCTTATTGCGTCAACTTTCAAGCTAAACAGCTGTTCACGAAGCATAAATAAAATCAATCGGTCGTTTTCAAAACTGATTCTGATTTGACTTTGATTAAATTCAAATCAGAATCAGTTTCAGATAACAGTTTTAAATTTTCTGCTGCGTTAACTGCATTTGAGTTATTTCTAGTATTTAAATACAAAATCATATCGCGCGCAACGCATACTCGAACTATCGATATATCGATATATGCATCGATAAGACATCGCTCAAGCACAACCATCGCTAACAAGAAAATCAGCAGTCAGCAAAAAAAAAAAACAAAAAAAAACATCAGTCGAGAAATACAAATTAATGAAATTACATTTAAAACGATACTAATATAAATTATAAGCCAACAATAGTAGAAATAATATAAAACACAATGTTTCGCTCCAGTTTTGACAAGCATCTGGGTAAGTTAAGCATTTAAGTTGCGCATTAAATTAGCACAAAGAATAGTGCAACAAAAATGAGTCATGGAAAAAAAGTCAAGAAAAAAAAAGTATAACAAAAAGGGCGAACGAACTTGAAGCGCAATTAAAATGATGCTATATACATATATGTATGTATATGTATATTTATTGACTTTTACTTTTTTATGTTGCAATCGAAAAACAGAAAACGCCACAAGTCATTTGCGCTTGGAACCAGATTGGCCCTCAATTCTTTTAATCTGCGATGAAATCAATCAAAAAGATGTCACGTAAGTTGTTTGCATTTATAACATTTCCAAGCTTTAATAATAATTTACTTTTGCAGTCCCAAAAATGCCTTTGTCGCCATTAAAAAGAAAATGAATTCACCTAATCCCCACTCGGCCTGCTATTCCCTGCTCGTCCTCGAGAGCATCGTTAAGAACTGTGGCGCCCCCGTCCATGAGGAGGTCTTCACCAAGGAGAACTGCGAGATGTTCAGCAGCTTTCTCGAGCAAACACCACACGAGAATGTGCGCCAGAAAATGCTCGAGCTTGTTCAGACTTGGGCCTATGCATTCCGTTCATCGGACAAATATCAGTCCATCAAGGTGACTATATAGTATATAGTAAAGCCATTTGGGAGTAGTATTTTCTTAGAAGAAGCCTCATAATTGAATATGTGACGCCATATTTGCATTATTCCCAACTAGAGTTGGCAAGTAGAAAAGCAATTCAACTCAAATCGAATCAGAAACTTATTGTCCCTACAAATGCATAATAACACCGTCATAACATTTGTTTTGCAAAACTTTTTAGTTCGAAAACAATTTCAAAATTCGTGATTCATACATAAGGTTCTGAAAAACTTTTTGTATGAAAAACTTTTATGTTTTCTAACATATGTAAACCAAACTCGTCAATTGCTAGTCTTAATATACTTTACATAGTTCAGCCCAATTTTATAAAGATGGAATTACTATATCTTATAGCTGCCATAGGAACAATCGTTTGCAAAATTCTTTTTTTTTTTATGAAAAACTTTTTCTAAAGCTATATAAACCAAATTTAACTATTCTGCGTTCTGTTTTTCACATGCTGATGCAATTTGATCAAAATCAGGCGTTTATATCATATAGCTGCATATTTTTGCAAGGGTATATTTTAAGCGGAAGATAACTTTTAAGCGGGATTTCCATCTTGATGCCATCTCTAATAGGAACGCTCGAACAAACATTTTTTTTTTTTAAGTATTTTCTAACCATACCTTAAAAACTTTTACGTATGATCTATACATGTTAAGTTCGCTAATATCAAAGGACTATATCCTTAAGTTGAACAATCCGCTGAAAAATGATTTATTTTTAATGAAAAATCTGTTATGCATTTAAAGATATTTCTAGCAAACCCAGAATTGAACGATAGCTTGAAAAATTATCTTTTTTTACTTTGGAAAAAGTTTTCATAAATGGTATATATTTAATATATGTATATATATGTTTTTCTAGTTCGCAAAGAATTAAATCAAATTTGAGTTAAAAGTTTTGTCAAAAGAATGACTCACCAATCTTAAATTCTTTGATATATATATTTTCAAGAATGCTGAAAGAGCTGCTCTTTCTTGTTTTGTCAATTTAGAAAACTTGTTGTGGAATGTCAAAGCAGAAATATGACACTATGATATCATAAATATACTTATACTTTTACACATTTCCAGGATACAATGACCATATTGAAGGCCAAGGGTCATACATTTCCGGAACTCAAAGAAGCGGATGCCATGTTCACTGCCGATACGGCGCCCAACTGGGCAGATGGCAAGGTCTGTCATCGCTGTCGTGTCGAGTTTACGTTTACCAATCGGAAGCATCATTGCCGTAATTGTGGTCAAGTGTTTTGTGGACAGTGTACGGCCAAGCAGTGTCCTTTGCCCAAGTATGGCATTGAGAAGGATGTGCGTGTGTGCGATGGCTGCTTTGTGGCGCTGCAGCGACCAGCAGCAGGCGCCAAGGCGGGCGGTACACGGATTGTGGAAGGGGATTTGCCAGCGGAATATTTGAATAGCTCATTGTCACAGCAGGTGCAGGTTGGTTTATTATAATGGGTTAACCACAGCTAAAACTTGGCATTTGTTTATTTTTGTAGACGCCGGCACGCAAGAGCGAACAGGAGCTGAAGGAGGAGGAGGAGCTGCAGCTGGCGCTCGCGCTAAGTCAATCGGAGGCGGAGCAAAAGAAAAATAAGCCGCAAACGGCGCTTAGCTATCGCATGCAGCAGCGGAGCCCAAGTCCGGAAACATTGCAGCCGCAGTCGCTGCCGCAGGTGACAGTGCAGCAGCAGCAGGAGGAAAGCAATCCGGAGCTGGCCAAGTATTTGAATCGCAGCTATTGGGAGCAGCGCAAGATAAGCGAATCCTCGTCCATAGCTAGTCCATCGGCGCCCAGTCCCATGCCAGCCACGCCCCAACCCCAACAACAACAGCAGCTGCAGCAACAACAACAACAGCTGTTGCAATCCCTCAACATGCCCAAGCATGCGGATGAGCTGCAGATTGATGAGTTTGCCGGCAACATGCGCACCCAGGTCGAAATCTTTGTTAATCGCATGAAGTCGAATTCAAGTCGCGGACGTAGCATCTCCAATGATTCATCCGTGCAGACGCTTTTTATGACGCTGACGTCGCTGCATTCGCAGCAGCTGAGCTATATCAAGGACATGGATGATAAGCGCATGTGGTATGAACAGCTGCAGGATAAGCTGGCGCAGATTAAGGATTCGCGTGCCGCCTTGGATGTGCTGCGGCAGGAGCATGTGGAGAAGCTGCGTCGCCTGGCCGAGGAGCAGGAACGCCAGCGTCAGCTGCAAATGGCCCAAAAACTAGAGATCATGCGCAAGAAGAAGCAGGAGTATTTGCAATATCAGCGACAGCTGGCCCTGCAGCGCATACAGGAGCAGGAGCGTGAGATGCAGCTGCGTCAGGAGCAGCAGAAGGCGCAGTATTTGATGGGACAAACGGCACCGTTTCCTTATTTGCCACCACCTGGTGCAGCTGCCGTGGCGCCACACGGTTCGCCCTCGCATCAGCTGAACAATGTTTATAATCCTTATGCTGCCGCGGCTTATCCTGTGCAGCCCAATGGCCATGGTGTGGCACAGTTTGCGGCAGCTGGCATTCCGCCGCCAGGCATGTACAATACGGCGGCGCCGGGAATGCTGGGCAACATTATGTTGCAACAATCACAGCCAGCGGGCAATCATGTGTTGCAACAACCACAGCAGCAACTTTCAGACAATCCCTATAACAATCCAGCGCAGGGCATGTTAACGCAGCAGCCACCACAACAGCAACAGCCACAGCAAGCACCACCGCAACCACATTTAGCTCATGGCCACATTATGTTACAGCAGCAGCAACCACAAATTGTACAACCACATCCCAATCCAGCACCACAACAACAGCAGCAACAACAGCAGCAGCAACAGCAACATGCCACAGAGATCAGCAATTCGCAAGTACAGGCTGTAGCTGCTGCACCCGCACCACCACAAAATGAGCCCGCACCACCAGCACCACCGCCGGAGGCCGTGAAGGCCGCTGAGCCAGCCACCGCGGAGCTTATAAGCTTTGATTAGTAGAAGCATTGTTTTATTAATAATACGCGTACTAACTATTATTTTAAAACCTTAGCCAGACTTTGTTATTGTTCTCATTTTGTGCTTTTCAAATAGCTGATTGAAATTAGTTACAACTTATAATCTATTAATATAACATATTGAAATGAGAACTGTAGCACAGACTTATTGTATTCCACCAAGTGTAACCAACTAAAGTATGTGCATATTATTCCAAAATGAGCAGACTTGTATTCTATACATATAAAAACTAAAAAACACCAAAATCTGTTTTTTATAATTTGTGGTCTTAAACTAAGTATTAGGTGACCTTTTCTGGTTTTCACTTTTGGTAAACTAGTGCGAAAGTGAATTTCCTTTAAATTTCACTTTTAATAATATTTTGCGAATTGAATTCACATTTAGATCGAAAAAACTGGTGATAGACTTCAATTCAACAATAATGAAGCATTTTATCGAAATTGCAATTCCGCAAAATGTTGCCGTAAGTGGAAACCAGAACAAGTCTGTCTTTATCAAAAACTATGATTTTCTGAGATTTAATCAAAAAAATGATTCATTACAGCATTTCCTAAGTTGAACATTATCAGGTCTGTTTCGGTCTCCGCTTCGAAAAGATTGAAGTGAAATTTCCTTTAATAGTCTCCACATTCACTTTTGACAAGTTGCGGATCGAATTCACTTGGCTTTGCTCAACGATTCAATTCACTTGACTTTGAACTGCGATGGAATGATCTACAATTGAATTCACTTGGAGCTGAGTTGGGATTCATTTCATTAACTCTACGACTTTAATGAAAATAGAAAGATTTAAAAGATATTCACTTCCACAAAATGTGGAAACCGGAACAGGCCTGACAGTTACAAATTAAGGCAATCATTCAAATTGGATAACTTTTAATTTATTAAAATTCTACAATTTTAGATCACTTGGCATTTGAAAGAGCGGCTACGCCGGGTAAAATTTTACCCTCGAGCAGCTCCAACGCAGCGCCGCCGCCGGTGGAGACATGGGAAACGCCGTCGGAGCCACCAAAATTCTTGCAGGCTGTGGCAGTATCACCACCACCCACAATTGTTGTGGCGCCATCCTTTGTGGCACAGACAATTGCCTCCAACATGGCTTTGGTGCCGCCAGCAAATTTCTCATTCTCAAAAAGACCTGGCGGACCATTCCAAACAATGGTTTTAGCTTTAACAATGGCTGCGCCATACATATCTATAGATTTCTGGCCAATATCTAGACCCATATAATCCTTGGGCACACCCTGTTTGACATCAACAGTCTTGATCTCACCGGGATCCTTATCAATCTTTTGTGCGCATTTGAAATCGACGGGCAAAAGTATTTCTACATTCTTTTCTTTAGCCTTTTTGATGATATCGTTGACCATTTTGGAGCCCTTCTCGTCGAACAGCGATTTGCCAATCTCCATGGAATTGATTATCTTCAAAAATGTAAACGCCATGCCACCAGCTATAATCATTTGATTCACCTTGTTCAACAGATTATTTATTAGCGGTATCTTGTCCGCTATCTTTGCGCCACCCAATATGGCCAGGAACGGTTCCTTTGGCTTGTCCAGCGCCTTGGCGAAATACTCCAGCTCCTTGTCCAGCAAAAAGCCCGCAGCACGCACTTCATAGCCCTCACCCATCATGGAGCTATGCGCTCGATGCGCCGTTCCAAAGGCATCATTCACATATACATCAGCCAGACAGGCTAGTTTGGCCCGAAACTCTTTAATCTTTTCCGGATCAGCTTTGATTTTCTTTTTGCTTTTATCCTTGCTGCTGCCCGTTTCCTCTGCATAGAAACGTAGATTCTCTAGCAGCATGACGGCACCCTGTGGTGGATTCTTTGACGCATCCAGTGCTATTTCACCCACGCAATCTTCTATAAAGCACACGGGCCAGCCCAGCACCTTTTCCAACTCCTTGGCAACGGGTTTTAAAGAGAATTGCTTGTTTTTCTGGCCATCCGGTCGGCCCAAATGCGAGGCTAATACCTATTAGTAAAAGTGAAATGTTATTAGACAAAAGGCATTTTTACTAAGGATGGGAGAGGGAGATAAATATTGGAAGGGGAGCGGGAGAGAAATTTACGTATTTATTTATGGGAAGCAAGGCCGCGAACCAAACCGGTTCGACTTCTCTGAACCTAGCCCGTGAGCCAAACCAATTGTCCAGAATACACCATTTTTTTTTTTGTCCTTATAACGGTTCAATACAAGAAAAAAATAATATCCAACTTTCATCAATACTTATGTCTTAAAAATGTATTACAGTAACAATATGTAGGTCAAAATATCCTTAAAACTGTTCATCTTATAAATTTAATCCTTTTAAAAAGGCAAGTTTACTCAATATTTGTTGAAATGCAAGTGAATTAAAAAGTGATATTGGGAACATATAGTATAAGGGAAATTCTCTCTAGCAATATCATACCGAAAGTGAACACCAGAACAGTCCCGATTATAGTCTATAGTTTTAAAAACTTTGCATTGACTCTTTTCTTCCTTTAAAGAACAGATTTGTATAAAATATTTTCCAATTTTAGTATGTAAAATTGGGATTGCATAATCCCACAATTCAAAAATAATACAAAATTATGAATTACAAAATATTTGTTTGTAAATATAGAAAAAATATGTGACGAACCAAGGTTCAAACCAAAACCTGGTCTCATCAAGAACTTGGTTCATGAATCAAAACAAGAATTAAGACTTTGGTTCGAAGCGTAAACTGAACCGCAAGCAAACTTTTTCTTGTGATTTGCAGCCCTGGTGAGAAGTACAGTTCGAATGAGGATCGAATTATGTATGACGAACCGAAAGTTAAACCAAAAACTTGGTTCACGAATTGAAGCTAGCAGTAAGACTTTGGTTCGAAGCGTAAGCCGCGCAACAGTGGTAATGAAAATCGAATTTTCACATTTCAAGCCCACAACTAGTAGAAAAACCTACCACAGATTTCGATTTCTTTTCCAGAGCGTATTTAATACTTGGCAGAGCGGCCAAAATGCGTTGATTGTTGGTGATTTTTCCATCCTTCATGGGCACATTGAAGTCCACGCGCATAAACACACGCTTGCCAGAGAGCTCCACATTCTTTAAGCTAAGTTTCTTGGGCAGCTTGGTTTCCGCTTCACCTTTGTCGCATTCACCTTTGTCGACATAATTTCGTATAGCTTGGAATTTGCCGCCATGTGCCAGAAATTGATTGGGTAGGGAACAAGGATTCAAAAGGACGCCCAGCAGCACATTGTACAGCTTTTGTTCCAAGTGTAACATTTCCAAAATTGTGTTAGAAAGCAAAAATTTTAAATCGAAACACGAAAAAAAAAAATAAAAACCGTTATGTCATTTTTGTTAAAACCGAATGATATGAGCAGTATTCATTTTATTTAAAATATAAACACTGATAACTTTTTTTTTGCTACCCATTTGAATTCAATTTTAATTTCATACTCAACATTTTACTATCAATCATTTTGTGAGGGATTCCTGAAACTGATTCTGATTAGATTACAAAGTTCTGTCAGCAGTCCCATACAAAATCAGCAGAGGGACCAGTCCGCTTTCGGAAAGTTATTTTAAAGCTCTGGTCACACATGGCATCAAAACGAAGACTTGATTTACAAAAAAGTTTTTCATAAAAAAAGTAAGCAGACAAAACCAATTGGACTGTATATTGTTTCTCATTTGGTATATCGTTTTTTCAAATCGAATATACTGGACGCTAGTTATAGCGAAATATTAGAGATCACTTCCAGTAAAAACCAATTGGAGAAACAAAAACTTTGAAATTATTAGTATATTTTTAATTCTGCTATAAAAGTAACATAAAACTTACCTCCTTATGACAACAAGTCGAGGCTTGTCTATCAACGAGCGATTATGCTTGCAGCATATAACACATCTTTATTTTAGACTTCCACTTGCACAAAAGAAAAACAACAAAAAAACACTCTCACAAAAACAAAATGAAAAAAAAACCACTCACAGAAACACAAAAACAAAATGAAAAAAAACCACTCACACAAAAACAAAATGAAAAAAACACTTCCCGCACGCACAATGTTCAACGGCATCCAACGGTACTTTTTTGTGATCGAAAATGACGTCAAAAACACAGTTTAACACGCTGTGCTAGTTGATAGCTGACTTTAAAAACACATAAGCGCGCGAATAATAAGCTTTAATTTTAATTTAATATTTGCTGGTTGGCTTTAACACAGTCGAATCAGAAAACTAAACGGATTGTCTAATTGGATGATGTGATGCTCTGCAGATTGCGCGCTTGTGATCTTAGCAATCGATAATTCAATATATCGATGTGCGATATTTCTTTGTACTCAGTAGAGATGGGCGATGCTGCTATTTTGCTGTAACTGTGACAAGCAAACATCTGTGTTATGCAGATCGGTGTGAATGATTTTTTTATTTAAAATTTAACATGCATTTACATTAATTAGGTATATATAGTATATTTTTAAGCAATTTAGAACCAACAATTCAAATAATTTATTTATTTTTATCCAAAGATGTTGAAAACCATACAAAAATAGCTGTTGGTGTAACCAGATCTGTATATATTGTTATATATCTGATTTAAAGTATTGGTATAATTCGTTCATTTAAAATATACATAAGTTTATTAATTTAAACGACGAACCAAGCAAAAAAACCTTAAATTAATCAATTACCCAAGTTTGAAAAAGGTTCTTATACAATTTATAGCATATTTAATAATTCTGAACTCACTTTGTACATGATACATTTGGATTTGAAATAACCGCCACGCATTCAAGAACATATTTTAGTAGTTAAAAAATACCACAATGCAAGTCTTGATTATCGCTGCGCAACATTTCGATAAAGTTGATTGCCATTGTGGTGGCGATCGATAAATTTGTTTCAAGATTGATACGCTGATCTAGCAAAACAGAAAACAATATGAATGTATTGCTGTGCATATGTTAAAATACCTAAAAAATATAAACAATTCAACATTTTTGACATAATTAACAACTCAAGTTGGCATAGAATTAAAACAGTTACAATTAACTATCATTGTTACATTGCATATATTGAAGAAAATATATTGAGCTGCGTACCTAGCTTGATACACATACGGAAAGGAGGGAAACAACGACGCGTTTTTGCAATATTTTCACCTAATATTTAGATAAACAAATAGATAGAGCAACAGACGCCAATATGGGTGGCGGTGATCTGGTAAGTAAACACATTCCCATTCTGCAACAAATCCAATATCAACTTCAATTCGACCTGTGCTATGTGCCTAAAACCAGAACCTGAAGAAATCATGGCATCCACACACGATGAAAAATCAAGAGCGCGTTTGGAAAGCGGAGCAGGCCAAGCAGGAGGAGCAGCGCAAACTGGATGATTTACGCAAGGAGATTACCGAGGAACGTGACCGCGAGGAGCTCCGACGCCTGGGCGAGAACTCCGGCGTGTTGGCCAGCAGCAACGGCATCGGCGGCGAAGCGAAACTCGAATGGATGTACAAAAGTAAATAGAACAGTTTGGAATTTGATACCCTTGCTAGACTTAAGTTGCTTCTAATCTTAAGCTGATCTGAACTACAATTGTGTCAGCCTTTAACTTTCTCAGCTGCAAAGATTTATATACAAGAAATCTGTACTTTGATTGCTTCTACGCTTAAAGTCTGCAACAATCAGAGATTGTTCCTATGAAAGCTATATGATAATGGTTAACCGACTTTTGTAATCTTAATCAAACTACTTAAGGCACACTTGCAACTGCAACTAGTCAGTTTCGTTGAAATATCTTTAAGAACATGAAATTTTTTCGATTTATCTTTTTGAGTCCGATTATAGTTGATAAACTGTTAGAAAGTAGAAAGATAAATTTTCTTTCCTGCAAAGGAATTGCTTCGAATCATAGTTAAATAACTTGGTTGTGTCAAGATGAACCTGTTGTCTGTCAAAAAGCAGTCGTGGTGTGATTTTGAAAAATGAAAGTGATCATTAAAAAAAAAACCAAAATCGAAATAGGAAACATGCTATCTCCTTTGCACTCACGTGTTCTTAACAACAGCTTTTCTGTTTTGCTCTAACTTATGCAGTGATGGAAAATAATGTTTTCAAAAATAAATTGATAAGTATATATTTTTATGCCCATTATTAGTGATCATCCAGGCAATGAAACAGCCATAGATCCAATCGGTTCAAATGTATATATATTTTTCTTTTTGTTTCTTTCAAAAATAATGATTACATTTTATATCGTTTTAGACATCTAAGCATTTGTGGGAAGGTTTATTAAGATAGCTTTAAAACTAAGAGACTAGTTCACACAGAAGCAGATGAACAGATGAGCAGATGAACATAACTAGTTCTACTTAAACCATAATGTATATGAGAACAATATAAAAATCTATTTATGTTAAAAGAAATATACTTATAAATTAACACTTGGCATAATTTTATAATTTTGTAGATAGCGCCGAGCTTATCAATCGAGAGGAATATCTGCTGGGCCGCAAGATAGATAAATCATTTGAGCAGCTGCAGTCAGAGGAGCGACGTCAGGATCAATCGACGGTTGGACTAAAGCAGTCCATTAATCATGTGGAGCACGAGTGTGTGCCCTTCTCGATACGTGAATACCGCAATCTGCAGTCCACGGAGCAGGTGGATATGCAGCGCAAGACGATGGAGGATCCTTTGATGCTGATTAAGCAGCGTGAAATGGAATCGCGTCGCAAGTTGTTGGAAAATCCAGTTAAGCTAAAGGAAATTCATCGCATACTGAAAACAGAACAGGAGCAGGCAACCAAACGCAATAAAAAGTCCAAAAAGAGTACAAAATCAAAGAGAAGGAAGCATAAAAAGCGCAGCAGCGATTATGATGATGATGATTATTATAAAAGTAACGATAATGATAATAGCGCTGACAGCGATAGCGATGATGATCTGGACAGAAAGCTGGCACGTCAGGTGAAAAAACTAAAGGGTGAAACCTCAAATGGTGGCTTTAAGCTGGACAAACTATTGGATGCCAAATATCGCACACTAACCAAACAGCTGGACATGGCAACTAGGCAAAAAAGTAAGAAAAAATCGCGACATTGCAGGGATAGTAGCAATGACAGTGCAAGCAGTCAGGATGAGCGAATGCAGCAGAGAAGGGAACAGAGGGGCAGGCGTGACAGGAGCAATAGCAGCGGATATGAGCGAATTCAACAGACGCGTGATCAGGAAAGAAGACGTGTCAGCGGAAATGAGCGATTTGGGCAGATAAGGGAACAACGAGGAAGACGCGACAGGAGTGTGAGCAATAGCAGGGCGGATGAGCGAGTTAAGCAGACGAGGGAGCACCGAAGAAGACGTGACAGGAGCAGTAGCAGCGGGAATGAGCGGGCTAGGCAGTCGCGGGAACAACGTAGAAGACGTGACAGGAGCAGGAGCAATAGCAGGGCGGATGAGCGAGCTAAGCAGACAAGGGAACTCAGAGGAAGACGTGGCAGCAGAGATGAGCGAACAAAGCGTAGGGAGCAGGAGGATCTGCGTAGACATTGGCACAGCAGAAGCCGCACTCCACGCAGAGGTCAACAGCAGCAGCAGCGACGCAGAAGCCACAGCAGGGAGCGACGTCAACGTGCTCCAACGCCAGAGAAACAACAAGCACAACAACAACAACGTCGCAATGCCAGTCCAACCGAAAGAAAACCCAAAGCGAAACTCAGCGAAACTGAACGTGAGGCACGTCTGCGTGAGATGATGGACAATGCAACATGGCGGGAAGCGGATCGCACCAGAGCAGTGCACAAGCATCGGGAGGAATATGCTCGGGAGGAGGCACAGAATCAGGCACGTGATTTTGACAAGCAGTTCATCAACAAGGAGGTGAAGAAGGCCTTGGACAATCAGACGTCCATCGGCAATCGCATACGCTCCAATCTTAACAATATACAGCGCACCTCAGCTGCCATGGATGCTAACTTTGCACGCAAATAGCTGCCTGTTATAACTACAAATTTATATATGTATAGTACATATTATATAGTAGTACCTTGTTCTTGTCTGATTTTTGTCACTGAAAAACTGCTAATCTACAAATTATATAAACAGTTTTTAGAATGGCTCGTTATATTTTTTTTGGAAACTTCAACGCAATTCGTGCCTTTAATTTAAAACAAGAACATTTTTCCGATGATAAAACAATTTGTCGATTGATTTTTGCTATCAAATAAAAACACCTCTAGGGACGATGCATATTAAAGCCATAAAACTTCTGATATCTAATTTTGTGACAAAGTTTTCTCTGATTAATATAAGAACTATTTTAAAGAATAAAATTAATTTTGCATTCCGCACGTTGCGCAAAAAGATTCAGCTTCTTTTTATTGTACCTAAGTTACTTTTGCAGTGTGCCGAATGCAAAATTAATTTTATTATTTCAAATATTAGAATGTAGAACGTGTCTGTTTCTGCTTCTTTGGTTTGGAAACTGTGGGCGTGTCAATTCTAGCGATTTTTAGCGTTTTCTCGCTAAACTAGCCGTTTTTCATAAGAATAAACGTTTCTTGGGTTATGATGGGGAACAAGTCCACAAAATTATAGACAGCTACCTCACCGCGTTGATACAGACAAATTGACAACCTTTTCATCTCAATTTGGAAAAGCCGCTCTTATTGTAAAATAGTCATAACTTTTGAACGAATTGTCAAAATGGGATGAACAAGGTGTCATTGGACGCGTATTCAGAATTAGAACATTTCAGCGTTTGAATACCAAAAAGCCCGAATGGCTCCAATTTTTAAAATTTTTAGTATGCATTTTTTTTTAGTTAAAGTAATACCTTTCGATCGGTATATAGCTCGATCTGTTCATCTTTCATTCTTGCTGTATATAATGCTAGTCGCCGTTTGCACACTTCGTGGTGCTTCGTCACTAGCGTGAACTGCCGTCCACAGTGATATACCATAGAGTTTTTCGATTATGACCAATTTTTACCTTAGGCATAGCTTGTGCTTTCAAAACGATTTTCTTTCCATTTATTCGATGACAGTTAACTTACATTTAGATTGCTTCATACGCGTAACGATTTCTTAGGCAGAGCTCTGAGACTGAGTTTAAATCCAAAAGTTTTCATCAAGTTTTACACTTTTCTCGACCGAATTTTCCAAAATCCGATCTTAGTGTTCACTTTCAACATAAGATGTAACTATTGTACAAAAATCAGTTTTTTATCTCTAATGGTTTGGGCTGTGCGAGCGTTGTCAGTCAGACAGGTTAAACAGTTTTATTTAATAATTTTCGAAAACTTAAAAAAAAAAAACTCTTCATATTGTGTGGCTAGTTAAACTTAAAATTCATTTTATTATTGATCTTTTTAAGGGGGGGACTTATACGATAAACAGCGTCGAACGGAGCAACGGCATTTTTAACAATAATATTTCAGATTGATATTCAGAGTGGTTCCATAATGGATACCATATTAGAATCACTTAGGCATTGGATAAAGCAGCCACGCCTGGCAGTGTCTTGCCCTCCAGCAGCTCCAACGAAGCACCGCCGCCGGTGGAGACGTGAGAGACGAGCGCCTCGGTGTTCCACTTGGCGCAGCAGGAGGCAGTATCGCCACCTCCAATGATGGAAACGGTGCCATTTTTGGTGGCTGCCACAACGCCATCCATTATAGTCTTGGTGCCATTGGCAAAGTTGGGGAACTCAAAGACGCCGGGTGGTCTAAAAAGTAGAATAAATAGAACAAGTTAGATCAGGTTTATAAATAACACTGTTACAAAATCAGTCTAAAATTTAAAATTATGATTCGAAAGATGTTCCCAATTGCGAACATAATTGTATTTGTTTTTTTCAATTTTTAGGTTTTCCAAAGCTCGTTCGTTCTGGGTCAATACCAAAAAAAACATCCTAATTGTTCATCTAGTCAATTTAAAATCACTAATGCAAGTTTATGCAATCCTTGATCAAATGCAAGTGAATTCAAATCGCAAAGTGTTGTCAAAAGTGATAATGGGAACCTCTAAGGCAAATTCCCTTTCGCAAAGTGAAAATCACTGATTTCAAATCAAAACAGGCCTATTTTCCTTTAATGGACTACACTTACCCATTCCACACAATCAGCTTAGCACGCGCAATGGGTGCTGCAAAGAGCTCACGGGTCTTGGGTCCCACATCTAATCCCATGTGACCATCGGGAATACCGCTCTCGACGGTTGCCTCGCTGACGACGGCATTTTCAGCAAACTTATCGCCGCAAACGAAATCGACGGGCAAATGCAGCTGCACGTTGTTCTTCTTGGCCTTGTCAACCAGATTCTGGACAATCTTGGAGCCCTCCTCGTCAAACAAGGAGCCGCCAATCTTCATGTTGTTGAGGACCTTCAAAAAGGTGAAGGCCATGCCGCCACCAATGATCATCTCATTGACCTTGTCGAGCAAGTTCTCAATCAATTGAATCTTATCAGCAACCTTGGCGCCGCCAAGAATGGCCAGGAAAGGATTTGGTGGCTTGTCCAAGGCCTGCGAGAAATACTTCAGCTCCTTGTTGAGCAGCAAGCCTGCCGCACGCTTCTCATAGCCATCACCCATCATGGAGCTATGGGCACGATGTGCAGTGCCAAAAGCATCGTTCACATAGAGATCACCCAGCTTGGCAAGGCTGCTGCGGAACTCCTTGACTTTGCCGGCATCGGCTTTCACCTTGCCGCCGCTGGCATCCAAGCCCTTGCCCTCCTCCTCCAAATAGAAGCGCACATTTTCCAGCAATATGACTGAACCAGGCGCTGGATCCTTGCAGGCCGCCTCCACCTCTGTGCCCACACAATCGTTCAGGAATGTTACCTTCTGGCCGAGCAGCTTCGTCAGCTCCTCGGCAACGGGCGCCAGCGTATATTTCAGATTCTTGCTGCCATCAGGACGACCCAGATGGGACATCAGCACCACGGATTTGGCCTTCTTGCTCAGGGCCAACTTGATGCTGTCCACAGCAGCCACAATGCGCTGATTGCTCGTGATCTTGCCCTCCTTGATGGGCACATTGAAGTCAACGCTGCAGCAAGTAAAAACAAGGTTTAGATTCAATATAGTACTTATGATCTTAACCAAAATCTACCCTTAGCCAGTTGAAAGGAAAATCACAATTAGTCAATTTCAAATTGTATAGAAAAATCAGAAAGTTTTTACTCCCTGTCTCATTAAAAATGGGAAAAAGGGAGCTATAAAGTACTGCAAATGTGTGTAACAGACAGAAGGAGGCGTTTCCGACTATATAAACTATATATATTCTTGATCAGGATCACCAGCCGAGACGAACTAGCCATGTCCGTCTGTCTGTCCGTATGAACACACAGATCTCGGAGACTATCAGAGCTAGAGACACCAAACTTGGCATGAAGGTTCCTGTATACCATACGCAGATCAAGTTTATTTCAAATTTCAGATGCACCCCCCCCCTCGCCCCCGCAAATCGCAAAAGACTCCCACAGCCAAAATTTTAAAGATAAAGCTTTGATTTTTGGTACACATAAATTTTGCATCAATGTTGATGAGCTGTGTAAATTTCACGATCGGATAAATAACACCAAAGTTATGGAAGAATCTATTACCCTGTCTCAGCAGGCAGAAACAACAGTTTTACAGGAACTGGACACGTTAAGTGCGCTGCTTGCTTGTGTTGGTGCTGAGCTGCTTGAAATGCAAGTTGGGAGCAGGGAGTCTCGTAGTCGGGCACACTCGACTAGAGTATTCTTACTTGTTTCAATATTTATTTGAGATCTAATTTTTATTAAATTGAACTCAACTTAAATATATTATGCATAGGTTTCCGTACAAAAACTTAAAGATATAGTCGACCGATTTTAATTCTAGTTCCTTTGCGTATATAGCTATTTTCTTGTTTTTTTTTTTTATTTCCCTTCCGAATAAAAGAACTACTTGTCAAAGAACTAAATGAACTATAATCGAAGATATAGTTCAATAGTTCTATTCAAAGACCCGGATCGACCCATGTCGATGTTTGTGTAGTATAAGCTGTTCTTTTAGTAAATACTTTTCTGTTTTATTCACACAAATCTACATTCTAAGTAAATGATAGAAACAATTTTAAATATTTTTTCGGAAAATAATAGTAGATTTGTGCTAGACGAATAAAAGTCAACTTTTAGATAATCATTTTTCATGTCAGTTTTTAACAAAAATGAACAATGTACACATTTCAGGTGTAAGATTTAGGTTTCAGATGTAAGATTTAGGTCGATTTTCCCAGAAATGTTTTCTTAGAAAATTTTATAAGGCAAAACAAACGACAAGCACAAATCAAATTGAAGCTATTTTCTGCCACATTAGATATATTTCGGTAATTGTCTAATATAAGACCTAAAAACATGTTTCAATCATATCAGCTTTTCTGGGGAAAACAAATGCTAAAACTTGCTGGCAACTTGGCTGTAGTCCTGAAAATAGACGAGCTATTAAGGATCTAGATCGGAATCCTTGGTTTCGGATTGTACTTAAATCATAATAGCCATTTAATTATTTTCAAAAATATAAATTGAATCTTGATTGACTTACATATACAAATATTTTAAATATTAGCAGGCCTTGAAATCGAAACATCAATATAGTCAAATTCAAAGTTGAACAAATTCTCAAATAAAATTCGTGTTTCCATTTTGTAATAAATATTTTTATTTGTAAAATTTCTAGTGTCAATTAATATGTGTACCGGCGATGAATGTGGTTGTATGGATACTTGCTGTTGCTCGCTGCGGACTAAAGCTATCTGCTTTAGTATATGGATCATCGTCCATGGAGTTATTTTTACTTTTGGCTATTTGATTTCTACAATACTATTCTTTCCGGTGCCGGTAATTGCTTTTATTTTTTTCACTTTGGCGTTATGCGCTATGACCTTGGCATTTAGTGGAGTATTCATGCTTATAGCCGTCTACAGAGTAATTACTTGAGTTTAAACTAAAATTTCATGATTTTCATTGACTTTTATTAATTTACGTAGGAATCGGGAAAATATTTTATGGCTATGGTCGTACTAAGTTCTGTTTGTATGTATCCATTGATAATACCAGATATAATTTCGACAAGTAAGTTGAAGTAATCAAAACTTTGCACAAAATATTTTCCTTTAATTAATACCTTTTACTTTCAGTTATTCACATTTTGTTTACAATAATGGCTTGTCGGTATTACGAGCTTGAACTTAAAGATTAATAATTGAAAATGAGCATTGAATTTAAATGTTGTACAAAATTTGCAAATTTTAAAAAACAAATTTTTTGTGTATAGCATGTAAGATATCTAGATATATTTTGTAAACCTTTAAAAAGCAAAATTAACATGAATTTTCTTCGTTGTGTTCATATTTGTTAGGAAGAGATGTAGACGTCTTGCCTGCTCAGCTTCAACTCTTTGGATTATCAAATATGATATAGTTTATTAATCCAGCTGATTTTAAACTATGAGCTGTCTGCACTACAATTTGTAGTCTAAACCCAGTTTGATTAACACAGTAACAAAACTAAATGTGTTCGCGCAGACGAACTATGAACTAATCAAGAATTTATAATTATGTGTATATAAATATACATATATACATAATATGAAGGAAAATAGCTTTAGAAATGTATTTTACATGCTGTTACAATAGTACAATACCAGCTACCAAGAGTTTATAAAACAACAAAGAAAAGGTTTTTATGCAACACCAATTCTACAGATATACTTTCCCCAATTTGAATATATCAAACTTACCGCATCAGGACGCGTTTTCCCTCCAGATCCAGATTCTCAATGCTCAGCTTATTGAAGGCCATTTTGATGCTTGTTGTCAAAGAGTATCTAAGCAACTTCTGGATAGTTTTCGTTTTGTGCGAATGCGATTGTGAGTCGACCCACAGCTGTGCGGCAATGTCAGCGCAAGGTCATTAGTGGGTAGCATGATTAGGGTTGCCAATGTGCATCAAAGAATGCCGCACTAAGCAAAATCGGAGCAAAAGCTTTTTCAAAAATATTTACTATTAAAAACAGGGCGCAAACCAATTAGATTTGATTTTGAATAGCTTTGCGTTTAGTACTCAATTGTTTCCAACTGGAATTCGATCATTGTCAGTTAATATTTGAACGCAACACTGGCAAAAGTGCTGGAAAACGTTTGCAAACAGTGCTGCAAGCCGCGTTGGCACTGAATTTAAAAAATATGGAACAAAAAAACTGTACTTTAATAATTAAGTCAAGAAACTATTGACAATTCACAGTCAACTTTATGCTATATTAAAAGCAGCATGCAAACCAATTAGATAGCTATTCGTTCAGTACTCAATTGTTTCCAATTGGAATTCGATCATCGTCAGCTAATACTCGAATGCAACACTGTCAAAAGTGCTGGAAAACGTTTGCAAACAGTGCTGCAAAACGTTGTGAGGGTGTTTTGGCGTTTTCTTTTTGGCGCCTTAATTCAAAAACAAAGACAATCATATTTATTTTAGTTATTAAGTAAAGAAAATAATAACAATTTACAGAGGAAGCATTACGATCAATCAGAAACGATCTGAGGCTAATGAATAGGAGTGAATAATAAAGAGCCCCAACAAACACACTCACATTATGTATTGAATAAATGAATGAATACTGCATGCCAACGCGGCTCTGAGGTAATTGTCCACACTTTGTTACTTGTTACTCTGTTTCATAAAATGGGTCAAGTGTATATAAAGTTGGTGTAAGGTTATTCTTTCTATCTTTTACGGATTTGTATTTTATTTTTTGTATAGTTTGTATAGAAAAAAGAGTATATTGGGTTTGTGAAATGTCCGTCTGTCTGTCCGTCCGTATGAACGCAGTTTTTTTTTCCACAGATTTGAGGCTAGAGCAACCAAACTTGGTATACATGTTGGTATATACCATAGGCAGACAAAGTGTCAAGATCAAAGATGAAAAGATGAAAGATTTGCAAAGTAAAATTGCCACGCCCACTTCTGACTCTGCAAAGAGGCGAAAAAAAGAGTATATTGTAGTCGGGTGCATCCGACTGCAACGTTCTTTCTTATTTATTTTATTTCTTTTCAAAAAATCGTTTTAATTCTATCACGAAATGTGTTACGCATTGAAAGAGGCCTATCCGACCCCTTAAAGCATATATACTCAGGCGAGTCGAACCAGCCATGTCCACCTATCCGACTATCTGACTTCCTATGTGAACTTGACTCTCTCTTGAGCTATCTTGATTAAACTTCGCACAGATGCTACTTTTTGCTGCTGGTAGTACATATGTCGGAATCGGCAAGATCGGACTACTATATCTTATGCCAAATCCATAAAAACGTTTTCAAGATATCTCGACCAAACTCTCGAAGCCTGCGTTTAAGCATTTTCTAAGCATGTTTATAAATTTCCCGCCAAATCGTCAAAGGAACAATCGCTTGAAAAATAAGATTTTGTATGAAAAAGCAAATTTACCTCAAAAAGAGTATACTGCTGGTCGGGATCCTTGCGACTGCAGCGTTCTCATTTGTTTTATTTTTCTTACAAAATGTATACACACAGCTAGATATGAAATGACGCCAACATTTGCTCTTTGCAAATGATTCATTCATGTGCCGGCACACACACAGACACAGACACAGACACGCACATGCACACGGTCTCTTTGGCGTAAGACCACCAACAGGAGCACCCGCCAGTCAACACCCCTCACTACCCTTCCCCAACCCTTCGAATCACCCAACAAAGCGTTCGCAATGCAACCAAATGCATGACGCAGATGCCAACACAAAAGCCAGGCAAACAGTCCAGGGGGGGGGGGGGGTATGGGGGGTGAGGCAGGCAGGCCTATGCGAGAGCAAAGAATTTACACGGCAATTCATACATATTTGCCACGGCCAGAGGTGTATACAGGGTCTGGTCAATGAGGGTTGCCAAAGTTTTTATTTTTTTTTTTTTTGGAAAGATACAAAATTACATCTCTGGAACATCTGAAACATCTGAACTTGTTTTACAAAAAATTCTGTGTTTGAAGAATTTGGAAATTTTGTTACAACATCTAAATCCAATGCTCATCAATTTAAGTTATTTTTTTAAGGATACTATATATATATTGTTTTTGAATTCAATTTTTGAATTTAATATATTGAATAGTTGGCTAAGTAGTTTCGATTTCAAGGCCTGCTGAGAATTAAAATATTTGTATATGTAAGTCAATCAAGATTCAATTTCTATTTTTGAAAATAATTAAATGGCTATTATGATTTAAGTACAACCCGAAACCAAGGATTCCGATCTAGATCCTTAATGGCTCGTCTATTTTCAGGACTACATTTAAAAAGAAATGATAAATTGCGGTACAAAAACACGTACATTAGAGTTAAGTCGATCCTATCGAAACTAGTTGGAATGACCGGGACTTTGAATTGAAGTATAGAACTATATCTTCGATTATAGTTTGAAATGAATAAAAGAAACGGTTATCCATAAAGGAACTAAAGGAACGATTAGTTCTTTTATCCCGAAAAGAGCTAAGAGAAAGCAACCACTCAACTATATCCACAGAAAAGAACTAGAATGCCCAACATGCATATATAAAGTATCAGTTCTAGGTGTTGAGGGGCAAGAATCCCTCTTTGCACTACAGTCGATACGCCCATGGCTACGTCAAGTGACAATGAAGGGGAATGGGGATAGGGGAGAGGGGTGAACAAGGCGTGGAGCATCTATGTTCACTTTCTGCGCAATTAAAGCAATTGCCAAAGAATGCATACAATAAAGAAGCAACAAAATAATGATAACAAGTAACTGTAACTTTTATTCGATATCGAAATATAAGAAACAGCTAAAAACTACGAGCAAATTGATGATTTGCGTGTGTAATGGCCGTTGACTGATATTTACTCAACTATATATTTCAATTCATATCTATATATATACATGTGTATATATATATTTATAGATACGGTTAAGTGTAGGGTATTCAACTAATCACCGCAACTCGTGTGGAAACATTAACATCAGCACATTGCCAAGCCAAATGCGACTTTGAGAACCGACGAACGACGCGTCGTCAAATCGTCAACTTTGCCGACGAACCTCTCCAGCGACCGCTACGAGCTGTATAGTATGTCCATAGAACCGCTTATCAGAGAGCTCTTCCAAATAGCCAATCCCAACCCTTGTCGTACAGTTTGGATGTAGTACTCCTCAGAAAACCAGTTCATGCTGTTATTATTTTTTGTTGTTTTTGGTTTGTTTTCTGAATGATTCTCAATTCTTCTTTCACACAAACATTGTATGTGCAGTGAACTCAGAACTACTTAGGCTATAATGTTTATAAAGATAACCTAACATTTGATATATGTACATACATATATGAAGATGTCTCATATCATTTGCAAAATGAATGTACATAAGGATAGCTTTAAGTACTCCGCACGTACCGACAAAATTCTTATGAAATATGCGGCATCGAAATAGGAATAACAAATATCAAAGGACAACGTTTTCTATACCGATCTCATTAATAAATTTAGCTATATCTACTATAATTCGAAGTTTTTCCCAAAGCATCATATAGAAATTGTATCGTTTCTCAAAATTAACCTTCATTATTCCATAGCTGAAATTGCTTAGATATAGGTATGTGTGTATGTACATCAAAAGCTATTTACATCTACACGTCAAGTGTTCGCATTGAGAAGCAAAAAAAAAATATATACATATGCACATATATATTTGTTTTCTAAATGATTCGTGACACATTCCATTTCTAGCTAGTCTTGTTTTAGAAGAACTAGCAATACTACATAGAAATCTTAATCAAAATCTTTACAATCTTGTTACATATCCTATTAACAATACAAAACATACATATACATACATACATAGAGCCAAACAAAACTTAATACATATGTTAATTAATCGATTTCTAGCTTTGTTCACACCTTTTTAGTGCAAGCTACACAGAAAATAGAAAAAAAAAACGTGTTAACAGAAAAAGAAGAAAAAAAAAACGCTGGAAACCTAAATAGTTTTCAATTAAATACATATATTTATGTACATGTGTGTTTGTATATATTAAAGAATTTCGAATAGATTGTATTAGATAATATTTTCTTATTCCTAACTAAGTTATAAAAGCATCTATAGAAATGTTTTATTTGTTCACTCGCTAATTTTCTGAAAATTTTACCTGAAAATGGTATCTTTGCTAACATTTTCAACCCTACTGTTTCCTGCGAACCTTCTTTTTGCAGTTCTGTGTAACATGGGTTTTTTTTTAGTTAACCTTGAAGTAATATTGGTCATTACATGAAATCGTTTGATACTGATAGTTGTTTGTCTATACACTTAGAAAAAAAAATAAAAGAAACACTTAAAAAATAAAACAAGTAAAAATTAAGAAAAATAATACAATACAATACAACTATTTTGGATAATATTTTTAAGTTTCTGTTTAAAATAAAAAATAAGATAAAATAAAACTTTAACAAAAAATTTCAGAAAAATTATGATATTTCGAAAATATATTTTTTATTTTTAAGTTTCAGAAAGTACAGTTGCATATAAACACATTAATACAAATAATGCGACTGTTTTAAAGACTATTATTTCGAAATATAAGAAATATCTTTGCTAATTTTTAGAAAATAAAGCTCAAGTTCTAGAACTATACCCATAAATTGGGAAATGAATTCAACGCCGCTCAAAGTAATACTAAAAGAGAGTCTGAATAGAAAGAATAATAACCGTAAAGTGAAAAAAATAAAAATAAAAAATAAAATTAAAAAAAACAAAGACGTAAATCGGCTTATCAAGAAATATTAGGGCTCAAAAGCAAGCAAAAGTCACAGTTTGTTTGTAGCTGCTGCTCAAATATGATAACTCAATGATTGTCCCACGATTACAGGTGTTGCCAACGTGTGGGAAGTGTGAGATAGAGAGAGAAAGAGAGAGCGAGATTGAGAGAGAGAGAGAATGAGAGTGAGAGGGATAAAGAGAGAAACTGGTAGATACGACTATAGACGAATAGGTCGTCGGTTTTAATTAGCGAGTTGCCGTTGCTGGTCTACCATATTATTCAGATTACAAACTATACTTATTTGTTTTGCATAAAAATAGCAAAATAGCAAAAAAAAAAAAACAAAAACAAAAACCGCCTGTGACATGCAGTAGCCGAGTCAAAGCAGCATATAGTTTAAATAAATGAAAACAGACTAAACGACTAAACGACTAAAGAACGACTAAACACACATTAGTACAATGCCAATAGAGCAGAAGAACGTTAGTCAATTCCTGAACCAGCATGGTTCGTGTAACGAACAGGGACAGCAAATTGTCGAACCACAAATTGTGGGGATCAACAGAGAATGAAATGAAAAATGCATGATACGAAAAGATACACAAGCAACAAAAATGTCAATCGGAGAGTGAACCTTGTTCACAATTATGCAAAAGATACAAAAATGTATCTTTTAAGCTAAATACAGTTACAAATACATACACATATTTAGAAAGACTTATAGCTTCAGTCAAGCTGAAACTAAACTACACTTATTTTATTATTTGAGGTTAGGCAGCAGCTAAAAATGCAAAACGTGATATAAATAGAAATCTTATTAAGTTTCAGATCAACGCAAATTTATGGATATGCATACATTTTTATAGGTTAGGTAGAGTTTATACCATCATCATTAATTCATAGCTTAAATGCAAATTTCGAAATACTAAATTATTTATTTTGTCTAAATATACATAAGATCGATCATAGATAAATACCATACTCATGCTACACATGATTAAACAAATATTTTCACTAATTTGAGGTTAGATAGTGGAAATTCATAGACATAAGGTGATTACGATTTTAGGTTAGGTTGAAGCAAATCATTGGCATTAGGCATCATGCATAGTGTAATTGACCTGATTACACGCATGTTTTTCAGGTCCACTCTATTAAAATGTTTGGTGGCACAAACAATAAGCGAAACACGCTGGCGTTGAGAGTATGCAATCCAACAACAGAGCAGAATAGCACACACGCTCATCTGTATGTACACACACACACACACACACAGATACGCCACAGACGCGCCAACTGACGCGACGACAGAACGCCAAAAAGTTTGCCCGGCCAGCCGCTGCCGCTGCCTGCCGCCTGCTACCTTTTGCCCGCTTGACACTGCCCCGCTGCTTCCAACGCCTGTCCCCCTAACCAGCACCCAACCCTCCACCAAACCCTCCGACATCTCACAAGCACTCCATGGTGAACAACAACCACCGACGACAACAACGACAACGTCGACGGCAACGACAACGACAACAACTGTAACGGCAGGCAACCGCCGCGGCCGGCAATTTTCAAATTTACCGCCAAACGTGCCGGCGACGTCGACGTCGCCGTTGGCTGTGCTGTACTCCACTCACGAGCCAGAAAGCGCATTTTGTATGGGATTCGTCAAGAAACCCACTTGAGGTGTCAATTTTGAGTTTCAGCTTGATCGCAGCGCTTTCAAAATGATGCCAATTTTTTGAGAACTATCATTACTAAATATTTGCAGCATTTTAAACTCAATTCAAATACAGATTTACGCACAATAAGCGATAATGTGGCAGACGCTTAAGCAGCTCATGAAGACATTGGCCCGCCAATCTGTAGACGGTCCGTGTGCGATGGTAAGGTTTAGTCTTGTACGAGCCGTCAACGGGTACACATATCGGTGGTCAGTCAAAAATACTGAAAATATTCAGCAAAGCCAATACAAATATACCAAAAAAATAAAATTCATTTGAAAATCAAAACATTCAAATTTATTTATTTTTTTTTTTGTATATTTGTTGCCGCGCTAAAGCTGAGCCTATATATTAGAAAATAAAAACAACAATTTTTTTTTTATTTTTTTCAACAAAAAAAAAAGAAAACATTTTTTAAATTTGAAAAATAAAATGATTATTGCAAAATTATTTGTAGAGTCTCTCGGTCAGCGGACGGACGGGACGGGCGGTTGGGGCGTCGTTTTGTTATTTTGTTCTCGCCTCCTCCGCTGCCTGCTGCGATGTTGTTGTTGCCTTCTCTTCTCTACTTTTCCAACTGCGGCTGTACAAATGCCGCCGTGCTTTTTGTTCAGTGTACTGTATTGCATACGCGACAGAGCGAGAGAGCGCGCAAACAAGACAGAGAGAACCAAATCGGGAGAGAGAGAGAGAGTGACAGTGACAGCAGCGTTCAGCTTAAGCGTGAGAGCGAGTGATAAGCGAGCGCATACAGCGGCCGGTCTGTGCCATGATTGAGAGAGGGAGAGGGAGAAAAAGAAAACGAGAGCATGCACAACTCGTGTGTGTGTGTATGTTTGTGTGCATCTGTGTGTGCTCGTGTTTATATCTGTTAAATACACACGACATAGCTGAATTTCAAACAGTGTGCTTGTGTGCTTCGTGCGGTGCGGTTCTCGTTTTTTTTTCCTCCTCGGAACAAATCTATCTTATTGTATTTTGTGCTAATTTTTTTCAACAATCCAAATATAAAAAATTATTATATATATCTTGAACACACACAGCAATCAAAAACAAGCGTTGAAATCGTAATATATATAATATATATATATATATATATATTCACGCGCGCCTTTTAAATCATTACAACTAAGCCTACATATAACGACGCATGCTCGTTATATAATTGTACAAAAACAAACAAACAAAACAAGTTCAAACATCAACAACAACAAAATGTCTGCAGCCACAGAACAACAGAATAACGGTGATGTTGCCGTCGAGAAGGTTGCCGCCGTCAGCGACAGCAGTAATGTGAAGGAGGATCTCAAAGCCAAAGCCAAAGCCGCTGCTGCCGATGACAAATCTAAGGTGGCCGATGCCGCTGGCGATGCGGCCGCTGCCGATAATGGTACGGCCAAGGATGGTGAGGATGCTGCCGATGGTGCTGCTGCCGCCGTTGCCGTGCCCGCCAAGGGATCAGTCAAAGCCACAAAGAGGCAAGCTGAAGTAAGTACAAAAAAAAAAAAAAAAACAATCAAAAATGTAAACTAAACACTTCTCTCTTTGCAACAAACATAATAAAGTTCGTGACTTTAGTTATGAGAGTCCTCTGCTCGGGCGCCATTATGATAGTCCCTGCCCGGGCGCCAAGTTTTTCGTTTAATACAACAAACATAATTAATTAAAAGCATCTTCCACTTTGGCCAACTATTTCAACTCGTACAGTTTCACACAGTTTAACACTAATCAGTCGCTAGTCTTTCTCTCCGTGTGTATATCACTGTGCAAGTGTCTTTGTGTGTGTGTGTTTATCTGTGTGCGTGTTTAATAACAAAACAAACGAACGCACTTGTCATCTTCTTTCTGCTTCTTACCCTTCTCCATTCTTCTTCTTCTTCTGCTGCTGCTCTCAGCGACGCGTCATGCCTATCGATCGGCTTATCGATCGTGCTGCGCTTATCGATTGTACTTGTTTGTTTATGCGCTACAAATGATTCATCAACATTTTCGTTCGTTACGAAAATGCGGCGGCAAAAATAAAATTGCTGCGAACTACAAAAAAAGGCAGTTTCTAGAAATAGATATACACACGTTTTTCAATTTCAGCTACCGATAACTTAAAAACGAAAACGAAAGAAGAGAAACATATTCTGCGAAAAGAGAGCAGAGCGCACGCTCAACTTATATACTGTATGTATATAGTATCCACATGTGTTCGTGTGTGTGTGTGTTATACATACAATTTTGATGTGTGTGTGTGTGTTGTTTACGATTAAATTAAGATGATTGTGGAGTCGGTAATCGAAAGATTAGTTGTTAGGTTCAAATCGAGGTTAGTCTGTCGGGAACAATCGAACAATGCTATTGGCTGCTTGTAGTGCTGAGGAGGGGTGGGGGCACAGGGGGTACAGTTATAAAGCAGCGCGCGAAAGAGAGAGAGATAGAGAGAGAGAAAGAGGGAGAACAGCTAGAAATAACAAAAACGAGTAAATACTGGAAATACGGAATAGGTCATTAGCATTGCACAAGGAAAAAGCCAAAAGAGATCAACTGAAAAAAAAGCTTTACAAGCAAAGCGGCCTTGCGACACGCATACACCCACATAGCCATTGTGTGTGTGTGTGTGTGAGTGTGCTAAATACTGAAACAATAGAAATCATGCTCTTTGAATGATGCAAATGTAAATTGTAAATGCAACTCTGTAACTAGCTGTATTTGGCCTTATTTCAATTGCCAAATTTGGCAGCTACATGAAAACAAAAACAATAAATTGCGCGCCAGTCCCAAAAAAAAAAAGAAAAAAAAAACCAAAACAAATTGCACTCAGCTAAACACAAAGCCGGCCGGCAACGGTAGCTGTCCGCCATATTAGCAATGGAGAACCAAATTGTGAGTGTGCGAGAGACAGAGAGAGAGAAAGAGGGAACCAGTTTTGATTTGGTTGTTCAAACATATTTCATTTATGTGTTTTATGATTTTGTTTTTAATGCCATAATCTAAAAAAGACACACTTTTGTGATAAATTATAGAGAGAGCGAGTAAAACACGAGATATCTTCAGAATAAATCACATAAATTAACAAATCAAATGATTTGTCACGAAACTCGAAATAAAAATGTACAGTTTAACAAGAGCGCGTGCTCTCAGTGAGCGTGAGAGAGAGATTGCAGCATAGAATTTACGCTCTCTTTGCTATTATGTGCTGCTTTCTCTCTATTCCTCTCTCTTTCTGTCTCTATCTTACATTTACTCTCTCACATGTAATTGCTTATGTACACATTCTGTATACAGACACATGTGTTACTTTGTGTATGTGTTTATGCATTTACATTTATCTTTCACTTTTTTTTCGCCTTATGCGTATTTATTTTGGTACATTTATGTATGTGGTGTATATAAAAACAATCCATTTACAGGGTGGCGCAATTTCCTTTCTCGAATAGGTCGTACAAGTTCGGATTTTGTAACCATTCTAGAAATTGTTGAGTAATGTTCTGCAGATAGAGCGTATGCAAGGGGAATGTATTAAGCTGGTCATAATCACGTTTCTCACTACATTTACATCACAACAGCTACATCTGTAGTAAGACTCGTTTATTATTTTTAATCGTTCTGAGTAGCACAGAAATTTTATCAAATTGACACTGAAATTTATCGGAGATAATTTCTCAAATTAACAGGAATTTTACGCTCTCTATACCAATTTTTTTTATCATTTCCATTTGATTTTGTTATAGAACCGTTTGACTGTACATTTTTTTAAAAGTAAACAAGCGAAAAATATAAGACCACAAAAAGTTCTCGAATTTTCTTTAAAGTTATTATATTGCACTTGTTCAGTTTTCCTAAAATTTTCTATGGAAAACCAGAACCTACAATAATCAAACATCTAACTGAAAGAGTTTCCTATCTATAGTACTGAAATTTCTCGTCATATTTGAAACTAATGATTTTGCTTATTATAGTCCCTGCTCGGGCGCTATTTCATTTCATATTCGTTTTTTTGTCTTTTAATACCTGGTAGCATAAGTCCTCCCCCCCCTACAGTTTATTCGTGACTTTTGTGTTGAGGTTCATAAATGGTTCATATTACTTTATTGGAATAAAAATCTTTCAAGCCTCTATTGTTGCCTCTATTATTATATATGATTTTCTTTTAAAATCTCGTGACTCTTGTTGCTTGAGAGTCCCTGGTCGGACGCCATGAAATATTGCATTAGTTTATAGGAATACAGGTCCTGTGTGTCTCTATTCCTGGCCTTCTGATTAAAGATGTTTTACTTTTAATACCTGGTAGCATAAGTATTTTTTCCCCCTTCCCTTTTAATACTATCCATCTTATTTTCGTGGCTTGAGAGTCCCTCGGGCGGCATGACATTTTGTATTAGTTTATAAGAATAAAAGTTTTTGAAGTCTCTATTGTTGGCCCTATTAATAAATATGTTTTTCTTTTAATGCCTGGTAGCATAAGCATTCCTCCCCCCCTCCCCTTTTCTTACTATCTACCGTTTCTTCGTGACTTTTGTTGTGCTTGAGAGAGTTCGCCGCATATTTTGCGCACATTTCCACAGTTATCTTGTTGTCTGCTTTGTAACAATCGCTCTTACATTATGCCTACACACATACATACATATACATATGAATATATATATATATATATATATACATCTATGTACTTATTTATTACGAACTTTCTTTTACATGGGAACGTGACTGCTTTATATACTTGTCTTGTTGTTGGTTGGTTAACTGAGTTTTGAACCCACGCCGCAGCAGCAGAATTGACGCTGGCGTCGCCGTTGGCGTCGGACAAACGTTTGCGCCTTTTTCTTCTTTCTGCAGCAGCTGTCATACGTGTACTTGTGTGTGTGTGTGCGTGAGTGGTTCATTCATGCAACTGTTGTCACGACGCGCGCGTTCTCAGGTACAGTTCTGCCCTGGCAGCGACAGCGACAGCGTTCTCACACACAAGCATGAGTATAGCAGCTGCTGCTGCGACGGCGGCGTCGCTGTCGCTGTCCGTTGTTCGTTTCGTTTCGCATCGGTTTTGGTTCGTTCGCTCGTTCGTTTGTTCGGCTTTCGGTCACAGTGGGTCGAACGCACGCTTGGCTTGACTGCTTTTTTGTATCTCACGGATGCGGATACATATGCCCTCTAGATTGTTGTTTTTCCATTATGTATTAAATATGCCGCTTCATATATATATGTATGTATGTATGTGTATGTAAGTGAGAGGTGCACTTGTAATGCGGCAATAGCTCGTTTATTGCTCTCTCTTTCTCTCGCACTCTTTCGCTCTGCAGCGAATTCCATTGGCGCGCGCATTTTTCAAATGACTTTTTTACGGCGAAAATAACGATTTTTATTTGCTGCTTCTTCGCTGTTTCTTCTGCTGCTGTCAGCAAAGGGCCATTTTCCTGTTTTGTGGGCTTAAAATATACATTTTATGGCCATGTACACGCACACACACACGCACACGCACACTTTCATGCACACCCATCATGTGGGTGTATTTTGTGTATGTTTTATTTGACGTTTCGTTTCCATGCACAATTCGCTGTGCCCTTGATCAAGGAGAAGTGTGGGGTTCGATTTGGGCGCCCAAAAACGTTTTACAAGCAACAGCAGCGTTTTGTTATCGATACATTTTTAGTGAAGAACTGTTAATTTATTTAAATTTTCTTTTTTTTTTTTGTTGCAGGCTAAATCCGCCGAATCAAAGAAAGCCAAGAAAGATAAACCCGCTGATGGCGATTCCGATGAGGAAGAGGTATTAGATGATCTCATCGAGGGTGACAGTGAAATTGAGAGCGACGAATATGATGTACCCTACGATGGTGAGGAGGATGACATTGAATGTGACGGTAAGTCGGCTATTTAACACCCGTTTGCAATCCCCAAAAACTAATTGTTTCTTTTTTTTTAACCCACATAGATGATGACGATGACAATGATGATGGTTCCGGCTCGGACGATCAAGCGTAATAATAATGTAGTCAAAACAAAAACAAAATAAAACAAACAAAAAAAAAAAAAAACAAAAAATAATAAAAACAAAACAAACAACAAAAAAAATACAAACAAAACAAACAAAAATTTAAATTAATAATAAATAATAAAAACAAAAAGTTACAAGCAAAAAAACAAAAACCAGAGAAAAAACCACACAAAAAAATCGCAAAAGTATATAATTCTTATGTTTAAGAAATAATTTTCTATTTCTTATTTTACTTTAATTGTATTTTATGTGTACTTTTTTTTTTATAAAAAAAATTACAAAAAAAAACCCAATTATTTTGTCGCATAGGGCGAGAGTAAAACAAAAAAAAAAAAATACAAAAACCGAAAAAAGTAAACATCCCCCCAAAACTATATACACAAAAAAAAAAAAACAAAAACAAAAACCAAGCTCTTTCTTTCCTTTAAGTCATAAGTCTTAAGTTAAACGACAGATATGTTACACATAGCATGATGAACAAGATGAAGATGATGAAGCGTAAACGGAGCCCATGATTTACTTAACAAAAATTATAGTAATAAACAGAAAAACACAACAACAACACTCACACACACAAAAAAAACACAAGTAATAAAATTCATTATTAAAATTAGAAGTTAAATTTTATGAATGATCGAAAAAGCAAATGCAATTAAAAGAACAAAAATATATACAAAACAACACTCAAGTTTTACATATGTACATATACATACATATATATATATATATGTATATGGTTTCAAAAATTTTCGCACCCACTGTGGCCAACACACACAACTGGCACCCACTGTTGTCAATGTCTTTGGCCTTTTCGCGGACGGGGGCCCGCAACGGGGGAAGTTTGATTTCTAATATATTGGGGATTATTTGTGGAAGGCTCAGGGAGGGCTTCTTTTATTTCAGCATTTACGCATTAAACTATATATCGACTTTTTAAGTATTTAATGTCAGTATTACAAAAAACGCAAATTCTTAGTTTGTAGACAAAATTCGAAAACTCAAATGTTTTCTGTTGAATAATCTGCAAAAGCAAATGATAAAGTTAATTCATTTGTAAATTGTAAAAAAAAAAAAAAACGAAACATCTAAAAATGAACAAGAACAAATAAACTTTTAATGTTATATACATACATACATAAATACATTCTTATTAAGTAGTAAGAGACAAAATAATAGCTACTGAATACATAATATCTATGGCCTGTTCCGGTTTTCACTCTCGTTAAGAAATTGCGATTGATTTTTCGGATTGAATTCACTTTCATGCGCTCACAAATGAAATTAAATTGTCATTTCACAAAATTTAAGAAAATTTCAATTCCGCAATATCTAACCGAATGTGCAAACCGTAACATGCCTGATATATACTTGCAATTACTTCGAAAAAAAAAACCACTTCTTTATTATAATGACTGATATTAAAACCTCTTAACAAAAATAGAAGCAAAATAACAACATGCACAATATCGAACCATCAAAAGCAATCAATTACAATTTTAAAATTGCATATCGCCAATTTGAAATGACATTTAACCAGCCCAACTTGTCATTAATATTTAATATAACCATTTAAACTGACCCTCCCACAAAATATAAAGTAAAACAGCTGCAAATACAATATGAATGAGCATTTAAAGGCTTTAAATTAATGCATTACCAGATCAATAACTGAATATATATATATATACATATATAGATATATACATTTGATACCGAAACAATGTTGAAAGTCATATACACAATTTTGTAAATAAAAACAGAACAAAAAAAAAGAAAATGATATATTAAATTGTATCCAGAAGTAGTGAAAGAAGTTAATTAGATCCACAAAAAAACAGAACTAAAGAATGAAACGATGAAATAAATTGATTGTAATTACGAAAATGAGCAAAGAAAAACAACAACAACAACGACGACAAAAAAAGAAACCAAAAACAACAAGCATTGGCAGTTATCAGATGCCAATAAAACGATTGTTTCAATTTCGGGTGGGGCACAGCAAGGAAACCTCCCTCCAATCAGCTAAGCCGTATAAAATTAACGAGGGTGCAAATGCATATGCCAAGTAGGGGTAGTTATTTTAATATGTATCGTATATACACACGCATATACATATATATATATGTGTGTGTGTGTGTGTGTGTACCTACATAATTCATTGATTGGTAACGTAATCCTGTCGGACGTTTTGTTTTCTCCAATCGTTTCGATATGGTAGGGGTTGCATTACCCGCTCAAAGCACTATTAAAACCCCTTTTTTTTCAATCGCCAATTTTGCAATTTGCATCGCTTTGACTTATTTATTTTTTATTTCAGTTAAAACCCTTGCAGATGGTTTTTATAATTTTGTCACGAAATGTGTAACGGATTGAAGAAGAATTCTGCGAACCTATAAAGAATACATATTCTTGATCAGCATCAACAGCCATGTCAAACAAGCATTTTCCATCTATCCGTCTATCTGACTATCTATGTGAACTTGACTCTCAGTTGAGCTAGCTTAATGAAACTTGGCACTGATGCTTCTTTTTGTTGAGAGCAGTATATATTTTAGAATCGGACGGATCGGAGCACTATGATATTTAGCTGCCAAAGGAAGGATCGTTTGAAAATTTTGTTTTTCAAGATACATAACTCGACTAAACTTACCACATCGGCGTTTAAGCATTATCCAAACATGTTAAAAAAATTCCATCAAAATCGAATTTCTATATCTTAAAGCTGCCACAGCAGCAATCGGTTGAAAGATTAGTTTTTGTATAAAAAAAACCTTTTTTGTTTCTCAAGCTATCTAAAAATGTTTATAATTCTGCGTTTTAGTTTGTTCTTGACATACTGACCAAATTTCATTGATTATCGGAACACTATTCTTATAGCTGCCATAGGAATAATCGGATGAAAAACGTATTAATGCACGAAAACTTTTTGTGTATACAGATATTTCAACCAAACTCGCTTGCTCTCAATTATATTATCTTTCAAACAAATTGGCCAAACTTCATCAAAATCGGACCACTTAATCTTATAGCTGCCATAGAAAAAATTGGTTTCAAATAAGATTTATGAAAAACTTTTTCTTTTTTTTTTTTAAGATAACTCAACCTATCTCACTTTTTCCAAATTGGAGCACGTTAGTTATATATTAAGAAAATTTCATCAAAATCGTCCCACAATATCTTATAGGAACAATCGATTAACAAATTAGCTTGTGTATGAACAACTTTTTTTTATAAGAATCTGGCGACTTTATCTTATAGCTGTTATAGGAATCAGTCGAAAATGAAGCTTTCATGTGAACAACATTCCTGCCAAGGAAGATAGTATCTTTGACTCTTTTTTTTCTTGTTTCTTAAAAGTAACGTTTTCATTGCTATCGATAAATAAGCGTTTCGATAGGCAATTCGCTTAGCAAAGACACAAACCAGTTCGTCCCAAAACAATATTCATACTCACCCCGCATAGTTCCAGAGTTAGCTTTCCGTATATTAGAATTTGAACTTTTCTTGATAGTATGGTTTAAGCGATGAGATCGGAATGGGAATCCTGCGGGTTCCGAGAGAGCGGTATCGGGAAAATTGTAAAGGCGCGGGTGGACGCGAAAACTTGACTATAAAACTTGAATTTAATCTCGATCGATTGCAGGACATCAAACTCATTCTGAGGCAGTATACATTATTATTATTATTTAATTTATTATTTATATTTATGAATATTTAAAGAAGGATATATCAGTTGAAGGATCTTGTTACTTTAAGTATATAAAGATATTCGCCAGGAATGCATCGTTCCATGTACTTAACAGCCGTAAACTTCAAACTCAATAATTGCTTGATTATTTCATCTGGCTTATTCTCGCGCAGCAGCAACAAATAGAGTACGCCGCTGGGCGACAGTATGTCATCCAATTGCTCCAGCAACATGTCCGTAACGCGTCGTCCATGCTCGCCGCCTGCCCAGGAATAAACTAGATTACGTTGCGTTGTGGCCGGTTGAAGCTGGCCATGCAGCTCCTCATCGCTGGTGACAACATAGGGCGGATTGAAGAGCAACAAATCGACGGCATGTGGACGCAGTGCATCCGTCAAATTGCATTGCAGGCTATCCAAGTGGGCGTCATTCCGCTGCGCTGTGCGTTTTGTGGCTTGACAGGCACGTGGATTAATGTCCGTGGCCAGGCAGAGTGCAGCGTGTGCAAATCTTTTGGCCAGAGCCGTAATGATGACACCGCTGCCAGAGCCAATCTCTACGCACAGACGCGGCTGTAGCGCATCGAGAAACTTTAGATCCGCCTCCAAAGCGTCAAGCAACAAAAATGAATCCTCCGCCGGCGCATAGACATGCTCAAAGTCTGCTAGGCTAAGATGCTCCGTATGCGGCGTCTCCATGATCTCACTCCCTCTCCTTCCCTATGATATGTTAGTGCTCAGCGCCGAGTCCAACAATGCTTGACGTCTACGCTGCTCCTTCTCAATCAATCGATGCAAGGACGCCAAACGTTCCTGGCTATTGCTCAGCACGTTATTGATTATAGTCACCTTATGCTTCACGTTTAGCAGCTCCTTTACCTTATCCGCAAATTCCGGTATTTGATGCTGCGCCTTTTCAATGTCCCGCAATTGTGCCGTTAATGCATCCAACTGTCCACGCAGCTCCGATTGCAATTGTATTGTGGCTGCCACACGTTCGTCCAACTTTTCTATTGTCGGCTTGAAGAGATTTGTGACGCCTTCGGCGAGTATGTCGCGTGTGGGATTTGTGCAAAAGTTTTCCGTATTTTCATCCAGGGAGGTGACCGTGGAATCTGAATCTTTGTCCATTGCAAAGAAATTATTTGCTACAAAAGAAATTTGATAGAGATGGGCGATATAACTCATCGCAGATAAAGTTGGGGCGAGCCAAACTGAACTAGTTTGAATGAACTATTGTAGTTTATCTTTGATTATAAGTCTTTCGGTTCATTTAGTTCCTTTTCTTTTGCGTTTTTAGCTCGTTTCAATTTTTCATTTTCCTTTATCGTTCATTCAACTAGTTCCTGTCCTGTGTATGTTGAACTTCGTTGAACATGTCAGCTTTAAATTGTCAAAGCTTTAAGCAATTTTATATATATCACCAATTTGAAGATCGATGATATATCAACAGATGACTAATCCAACTAATGGGACTTAAAACGATTAGTTCCTGTATTTGAAAAGCAACAACAGAAACGATTAGTTATTTTGTCGAGAAAGGAACAACAGGAACGATTAGTAATTTTTGTCCGGAAAAGAACTAAATGAATGATTAGTTATTTATTGTGAAAATAACTGCTAAAACTACCGAACTACCGAAAAGTGAACTAGAGTGCTCTAGTAGTAAGCACTATGGCATTGGATTTGATTGAAAAATATCTGTGGCAAAATCATTTGTAGTGTCATGTGACTAAATCAGATGGATATATTGTTATTTTTAAGCATAAATAAAAAAATATATGTATTAATTCTTTTTCTTTATTTCATTTAAAAATAAAGATGGTAATACTTTGTTTGGTGGCCCGCGTTCAACAACTTCTGCTTTTGGGGCTCAAAAAATCTGAAAAATTTAAGAATGAACGAATGACTAAATGAACTATTGAATTAAATGAACGACAAAACTTATGCACACAATTGTACTTGATATCCAAGCTCTAAGTCCAAAGTGTTTTAATATGTTCACTGCTATAATTATAATCTATAAAATTATATAAAAAATATTAAAAGATTATTGTAAATCAGAAATGCAGCAATATACACAATAACTGCTGACACAAAAATAAACTTGAAAGTGTCATTACACAATAATGAAATACAGCTCTGCTTGAAATGTCAATCGGCCCGAAAGGCTATCGAGCTGTTGTTATCGACAGACCTCCACAAAATCTTTCAATAGAAAACATCAACTTTGATAAATATCACATATATACAAATTAAATGCTCTGATAACATATTAAGTGGAAGCCGTCGCAATGGACACATACTCGGTGGACGTAGTCTATCAAGCGATTAATGCATTATTCCAAGGCACCAATCCCAAAGAACAGGAGAAGGCCAACAAATGGCTGCAGGATTTTCAAAAGTCGGTAAGTGTTGCGTTGCAAATGCGGCTTTTAACTTGCAACTGGGCAGATTTATCAGATATGTAATATATATAATGTGTAGATTTATTCGTGGACCATAGCTGATGAGCTGCTGCATCAGAAACGTGACTTGCATGCCAATTATTTTGCCGCCCAAACCATGCGCAACAAGATACAAAATAGCTTCAGTGAACTGCCGCCGCATACGCATGAATCTCTGCGAGATTCGCTGATAACGCACATTGGCCAAATTGACGATCAGACGGACACAGTGATTGTGACACAGCTGAGCTTGGCTGTGGCAGATCTGGCACTATTAATGGCCACCTGGCAGGAGCCTATTAGTGATCTTTTAAAGACCCTGGCGCCGCATCCAGCTGCCATTTGGCCATTGTTGGAGGTGCTCAAGGTATTGCCGGAAGAGATTGATTCACGTTATCTGCGCTTGGGTGCCAATCGCAGGGAACAGGTGCACAAACAGCTCGATGCTAGCGCGCAATGTGTGCTAGAGTTCTTATGCGTATGCGCACAGCGTGAGGATCTAGAACAGCAGCGCATTTGGAATGCCACGTTGCGCACCTACAGCGCCTGGCTGGTCATACACGCCTTTCCGCTCAATCACATCTGCGACAATGCGCTGTCGCAGCTTGCCTTTCGGCTGCTCAATCAGCCGGCAGAAACATCCGGTAAACTGCATGACAATGCCACCGAATGCGTCTGTGCTCTGCTTAGCTGCATGGGCACAAGGAGCGGCAGTGCAGATATTGAGACGCAGGTGGCACGCATTTTTGAGGCTGTCTGTCAGCTGGAATCAGCATATCATTTGAGTGTGGCACACGAGGACACCGATAAAACAATCAACTATTGCCGCATCTTTACCACGCTTTGCGATGCCTTCTCCTTTGATATGCTCGAACAGCAGCAGGCCATGAAGGGTCTGGATCTGGTGCTGCTCTGTGTTGGACACTTTGATTATGAGGTTGCTGAGATCACATTTCATCTGTGGTATAAGCTCAGCGAGGATCTCTTTCAGCGCTATGATGATAAGTTAACAGCACGCTTTAGACCGCACATTGAGCGATTGATAAGCGCTCTTTATCGTCACGCACAAATGGAAAGCGACCACGACGGACTCATCGAGGAAAATAACAATTTCTTTGTAAGTAGCAGTAGCTTAAGCTCTTTTTAATCAATCATTTATTTATTTCTTTATTTGTATTTTAAAAGTTTTCATAACAAAATTTTACTCTAAATCAATTTTGGGCCATATTTAAATCTATGTTACGCAAATTTGTAATATCATATATCAGGGTTGTAAAATAATGAATTTCAAATGGTTTTAGAATGAATGAACGAATCATCATATTCATTTGATGAAACTGTGATTTGAATTCAAATATGGTTTCAAGCAAATGGTCATTTGAATTGAAATTTGAGTTCTCATTCCATTCGAATGATAATAAAGACTTATATATAGTTAAGACTTATATATAGTTAAAACTCAGTTTAACAAAGAGAAAGTTTCCGCGTGAAATCAAGTTCACTGTTTAAACAGTTTGTGCAAGAAGTTGTATTTTATTTGTAAGAAATTGCAGTTATGTTTTAGTTAGATAGAATTATATATTTAAGACTCTATATAGTCCCTTTAAAACACAGTTTATTCAAAAGAAATCTCTTTTTTACAGGACTTTCGTCGCAAGGTCTCCGATCTGCTGAAGGATGTGGCCTTTATTGTTGGCTCCGGCGCGTGTTTCAAGCAAATGTTTATTATTCTACAAGCGCCAAACACAACGTGGGAGTCCACCGAAGCGGCGCTGTTTGTAATGCAAAATGTGGCCAAGAATATATTGCCGTAAGTCTAAGCAGATATATTTTTTTTTATATAAATATAAAGAACTGTACAAACTAATTCACTTGTGAAAGCTATATTTTCACAAAAGTTTCATCTTATGCTGAATGTGAAAAAATTCCCGAAAACTATTGTATGAAACTTTTTTGTTTATCATCCGATCAGTTTCAAAATTCTTTTTCAATGATATAAAAAATCATTTCACTTACATATCACGTATTTCGCAAAACGGAAAATCGTAGTCGGGGTAGATACATAAAACTAATTATCCCGAATTAGAGTCCGGGATGGAACATTACAAAAAAAAAGTACGATACCCGCAATTAATCCCGAAATCTAGACAATTTCGGTGCCCACGGGAATTTCGGGATCATGCAAGAATCCCGCCCGCCCCACATTTATCAAAATCCTTTCTTGTTCTGCCTAACCCTCAACTTGTAGCATGTCTTGCGGATTTGCAGTCCCGTTCCTATCTCTAGTCCTGAAGTGTCTCCATAATGAATAATAAAGATCTAATATAATGCTTAACTTGAGATGGGATCGGAATATCAGTTGGGAATAGCGTTTTTAGCTATTTTTTTTTAATTTTAATATGTTTGTATTAAAATGTCATTTAAAGTTAACTCAAATTTTCGATTCGTGCATGTAGGGATCGCGGGTCTATATAGGAATCGAGCAGGAATCTTAATAAACTTTCCTATGCAATTATATTATTAATTAATTTAATTTCACATATTAATCTATCCAAATCTATGCTTTGTAGCGAGGAGAATGATGTGATACCCAAGGTTGTGGAAGCGATACTCAATATGACAGATCAGACGCACATTGCGGTGCGCTATACATCCATAATGCTAATTGGAGAGCTATGCGATTGGATTGAGAATCACTCGGATCTGCTGGAGGCAGTGCTCAACTTTCTGCTGTATGCGCTGCAGCAGAAGAATGGCTTAGCACCAGCAGCGGCAATTGCGCTGACCTCCATCTGCTCGGCATGCAGACAGAAGATGGTATGCCATATTAGTGGATTGGTGGAGATAGCGCGCAGCTTGGATAGCTTTCAGATCAATAATGATGTGGCAATTGGGCTGCTGAAGGGCATATCGTTAATATTGACCAAGTTGCCGCGGGAGCAACTGCAGCCGGCGCTGCGTGAGATTGTTAGCTTTCAATTGCAGCCACTGGCGCAGCTGCTGGAAAGTCATAGTCACTGTCAGCCGCTGGAGAAGGGTGAGCGTAGTGATCCCGTTTATTGGATTGATCGCGCCTGTGCGATAATACGTCACACAAATCCCGATATACCCGACAATGTGGAGCATCCAACAGTTGCAATATTAAACGATGCCTGGCCGCTCATCTCCCGTGTCCTGGACAAATATCAAAACGATTTGCGCATCATGGAACGCACCTGTCGTCTTTTACGCTATGCGGTGCGCATGGTACGCAAACAGGCTGTGCTTCTGGTGGAGCCACTAATCAAACAGATCGTTGTGCTTTATGCTGTGCAGCATCATAGCTGCTTTCTATATGTGGGCTCCATATTGGTGGATGAGTTTGCCAAGTCCACGGAATGCATTACGGGCCTTTTAGAAATGCTGCAGGCTTTTATTGAGCCCACCTTTGGACTGCTGCAGCTGGAGAACGGTTTGCGCAATAATCCCGATACTGTCGATGATTTCTTTCGTCTGGCCTCACGCTACTTGGACTGCTGTCCGCTGCAGCTGCTCCAGAGCAGCCTCATTACGCCCATCTTTCAGTGTGCTCTGATTGCCTGCTCCTTGGATCATCGTGAGGCCAACTCTTCAGTCATGAAATTCTTTGTCAATCTCTTAACCTGGGGACGCAGCAACAATCAACGTCATCCCGAGTGCCGACCTCTCGTCGTTGAGCTTGCCACACAGCATGGCGGCGCCTTGGTTATGAATCTTATACAGGCCTCAGTGTTCCAGCTGCATTCCTATATGCTTGCCGATGTCGCTGAGGTCCTAACCGAGCTCAAACATGTCGTCGGCAATGCCCAAATGCAACCCTTCCTCGTCCATGCCCTCGATGCGCTGCCCAAAAAGAATAGCGGTGGTTATGTTACCGCCACGCAGCAGCAGCTGGATGAGTTTAACACCACGGTTCTGAGGTGAGTCTAGAAAAGATTGAATATTGTATTTATTATCATTCTTATTACGCTACTCATTGCCATAACAATGATCGTTGTCATTATCATTAGCATCATTAACATCCAAAAATATTTTGTGTACCCTTGCAGAGTGTATTATACAGACATGTTCTGGTTTCCACTTTCGGAAAAATAATGCGAAAGGGAATTTGCCTAAGTGCTTATATTTTTCGCAAGCCTTGACGGTTTGAGTTCACTTGTAATTTATCACTGATTGCCATGCAATTTGAATTCAATTCACGTAATTTTTAAATTTTTCGTTAATGTTTATAGAAATTTGAATTTCGTAAATTTTGAAAAAAGTGAAACCCGGAACAGGTTTCATAATTTTGTCACTAAATGTGTACCCAAAAAGTATATACATATATTCTTCATCTGTAGAGTCGAATTAGCCATGTCCGTTTATCTGACTATCTATCTGAACTTGACTCTCAGCTGAGCTAGTTTCATGAAACTTGGCACGAATGCTTCTTTTTGCTGTGAGCAGTACATATATCCGAATCGGCCGGATCTGACCACTTTAAGATATAGCTGCAATAGGAACAATCGGACGCAAATTTTATTTTTCAAGTTAACTCAACCAAACTTACAAAATCTAAGCTTTAGCGTTATCTAAACATGTTTACAAAATTTCATCAAAATCGGAACAATTTATCTTATAGCTGTGATAGGAAAAATCGGTTTTAAAAATTAGTTTTTGTCTGAAAAACTTTGTGTCTCAAGCAATCTTAACTAAATTTACATATTCTGCGTTTTAGAATGTTCTTCTAATGCGGTCATTTTATTAAAATACCTAAAATATGAACAATCGTTCGAAAATTAAGTTTTCATATGAACAACTTTTCTGCAAGGGTATACATTATATCAGAGGCACGTCGTGTTTTTTGAATTTATTACTAACACCCAATACGTTTAACATTTTTAAAACAAAGTAGCATTGTTTATATTCGATTAATTCCATAATCTAACCACTAAAATCTTGTTTGTTTCTTTATGTTTTCAGAGCTGACACCACAAAAAGCGTTTCACAGGCACTTAAAACATTTACTCGACTGTTTCGCTAGAACCACCGGTGCACAGCACCACTATGCACCACAACGAACCGGCTCAAACCGGGTAGGAGCCTTGAGTATAATTATGATAAAGATAATGATGATGAACTGTACATTTGAAATTATGTATACACATGACACAAGATATGTTCGACTTGTTGTTGTTGGGATGCATGCAACCGTATTTATACAACATTTAACTATAGTTGAAGAGCGTTATGACGGTCAATAAGTAAATATATATATGTGTATATAAGTATATATACCTATATATACTTACATATTATATTATACTGAGTGCGGTTATGATGTCCTCACAATACGTATAATAAGTTGATTAATTTAAGAGCACTCTAGACATTAGTTTTCAAACTGACTTGAAAATATATGACAAAAATGTTTAATGACTTCAAAAGATTGATTGTTGTTTTCTATTTCTATATAAATTATGACAATGATATATGTATATTTATTCAAAAACAAACACAAAAAAGAAACACAGTATACAAATCTGAATACATTTATGGTATATAGCTATGATATATATATATATATATATATATATATGTATATATATTTGTCAATTTTGTGCGTAGTCCCAACATTTGCTAATTTATAATTATTTGATATTATTGTTTCAATCTAAACACGATAAACAACATTTCACAAGACTTATTTTGACATGCAAAACAAAAATAACCTTGAAGGTTCTACAAATATTGTTGTGACAAAAGTTGTTACGAAACACATTACACATTGAACATTACGATAATATTACAAACATTAATACTAATTGCACGATAAATTTGCTAATTGCACTTTCAGCTTAGCGCCTAGGCTCTATGAGTGTGTGTGTGTGTGTATATACGTATATGAGTATATAGATTATGTGTGTGTTTGTGTTTTTCAAATAGTTTCGGTGCGCGGATCAATCTTGTGTATAGCCTGCATCAGGCTCGTGATATTTGCTGTATTGATGCCCTGTCTCGACATTTCCGTCAAGCGATCCGTTATGGGCTTCTGATCCAGACCCCGCTGCCACCTGTAAGTAAGAAGAATACAAATTAGAATACACTTTTATTTTACAAATTTATAAAACAAAAAATAGAAGAAACAACATAATCAACAGTCAAATTTTTGACAAAGTTATGTGAATTGGAAAATTTTGGAGAAGCCTTAATATTTGAAACCAACTGAGGCTCAAACCCAGCCCTGGCTTCAGGTATATCTAAAACCACGAACCGAATTCAGATCTATGACATTGGTTTGAATAGTAAACCGCACCACTGCTAAAATCTTGGGTGGTTTGAAGTCGATATAGGGTCGGTATACGAAATCTGCGGCTGCCTAGAAATACTTTTCGAATGGAACAAATTTAAAATTTTTCCCAAAAAATCCCCGTTCCCAAAATTTCTATCAGATTCTGATAATACTTGCGTGTTCCCCTAAAAATTACGAAGTTTCATCCCTAACCCCTCACTAAAGCACAGGATGGAATCGAGTTTCTTTTCCTGTCCCGTAAAAACAGATGCTTCTGATTCAGTATAGAGATTTATACTCAAGGAAACGATCTTTTCGGTACGGACGAGATCGGAAACGAATTTGGATCGGGTTGGAATAGATTCTCTTTTTCCGTCCCCAACTCTACTTTAAAGCCATTAAAAGAATAGATGCTTCTGATTCAGTATAGAGATTTATACTCCAGGAAACTATCTTTTCGCGACGGACGAGATCAGGAACAAATTTTCATACCGATTCCATCTTCACGGGACGTGATGAAATCGAAATTCTTTTCCCATACCCAATTCTAGTGTGAAATCATAATAAGAAAATATGCTTATGGTACAGAAATGATATTTGTGCTCAAGAAAACCATCTTTTCTTCCCCAAGCCATCTTTGCTTCTAACTACTCCATGGGCTTAAGCTTCATCTCGATCTCGATTTTGACTTACCACAAATGTGCACAGGTGTGCAGCAGTGGAATATACAGGGGCAACAGATCAATATCACAAAGCGTATCGAAGCGACTTAGCGCTAGGACGGCCCAACGTTCCGCCGAATGATGCGGCACGGGGGAAACGGTGCAGGCAGCCACCAGGCGACAGAGTATGAGGAGTACAGGACGCGATCGATTCATATAGACCTTGTTGAGCAGACGAAAACAGTTCTCGAGTATGGGTATGGCCATCTCGTTGCGACGCTCATCCAAAAACTGGCACGCCTTGGTCAACTCTTCGTGCTGCAAAAAGCGTAAAAATGCATCTGTATCGCGCAGCTTCGACTGCCCGGCGACATGCGTCAGAAATTCTTCAAAGGCAGCGCTGCGATCCGCAATTAGCTGTGATGAAAAGTTACCCATCAACACTTTATTGGGAAAATTGCGATGGTTTAGCTCGTTGGGCAGCTCGCGTCTTAAAGATTGATGCAGCTCACGAAAGTCCGTATAGCGACGCTCAATCTTGGCGGGCTGTGCATCCATAACACTCGAGTCCTGACGCACCGTCAGCTCGTAGACAACGAAACGTTTGATCTTTACATCCTCGCCCTCACGCGGCATTATGTGCGCCAGGAGAATCTCAAAACGCAGCTCTGTGCTGCCATCCGCAGGCGGTTTGAAACTTTTATATGGGCTTTTATAACGTTCCCAGAAAGCTAAAGTACAGAGAATATACATATTATAGTCATACAGTAATAGGAATGATCATTTCATATGTTATATAAAGAAAACTTATCTGATTTTAAACATATAACGACCAAACTTAGAAACATAGATACTCTAATGTTTTTTGCATTTTCAGATCTGTTCTGAATTCCGATTCCAAACAAAACATTCGGAATTGTTATTATTAGCTGTTCTGAACTCTGAATATTGATGCATGATACAGTGAATTCAGAAGTATTCAAACTTATCTTTAAAAACTATGCTATTTAATTCGAAAAGAAAAATTCAAAATCGAAAACGATACGGACTGTAAAGTTCGCGGAAATGGGAAGAGACCTGATTGATTAAATTTGATTATAGAAACGATCAGTTGAGAAATATGTTATCCTATTATATAAAGATCCTTTTTAGTTTTTCAACAAATAACGACCAAATTTACCGAATATACATAGCTGTCATAGGATCGATCATTCGGAAAATGTAGTATGAAAAACTGCTTTGTTTTACAAAATTTGATCAAAATCGTATTACTATATAATATTAAAAAAATGAGTTGGAGTATAACAACTTTTTTGGTTTTCTAAATGCAACAAAGAAACTCAACGATAATATATATTGAAATACCTTTAAAATATTGAGTAAATTCGATCAAAGATATATAAATAAAATGGAATTCGGAAAGTTCCGTTGAGGAAAGGTGCAAAATTTGCGGAAACCTGATGAGTGATACTTTTTTGTTTATCATTCGACCAGGTACAAACTCATTTGCACACTGACTGCATATTCGTTTTCCGGAAAATTTACCTTCTTGGGTGGAAAATGCATAATCAACGTTGTATGGGCGAAAGTTTGGTTTTCATGAGATTTGCTTTAAATTAAATTTTTTTAAAATCAAATCACTTTAACTTTTATCGACAACAACTGAGTGTTTTTATGAATAACTCTTTTGTTTACTCTCATCAAAGGGTATTAAATCATCGGCATCTTTGTTACTTACGCACCTTTAGGTAGCGTCTGGTCAGCACCTTGTGGTGGTATAGCCAGGACGGCTGCCTCAATGGCAGGACTGTCGGGCTCATCATCCGGATGTGGACCTTCCACGGATGGCTCGTGGGGCAGCAGACGTTTGGCCATCACAGCGTGCACTACAAAACAAATAAGAAAATAAGAAAGTTTTTAATTAATTAACGTTCGTTAAACGGCAGGGCAGAGAGCTGTCTGCATACTCACTTCTTGTTTCCTACTCACTTGGAAATGAGAAATATACAGAAGAATAAATAATTTAGCAGCTGTGCAGCTGTTGGCTTCTGTTTATATGTATGTTTATTTAATTACTTTATCGCTAACTACTGTCGATTGTTATTACGTTTTGCGAATATTACAAGTGACTAATCCCCCCCAAGCACCCAACTTAAACCAAACCAAAACACTGCGCTACGCTGTAACTGGGACGCCTTTGTTTAAACATTGTAAACGCTTTGCACCGATTACTGCATGCTCTATCTCTGTTAACTAAAATCTTGATTGCCAGATTAGGCCGTTTGCCTAACCGTGTAGTTCGGTTCACACACAAAAAAAAACAAGTTAGAACGTTGCAGTCGCATGTTCCCGACAGCGATATACTCTTTTTTCACCCTTTACGGGGTCAGAAGTGGGCGAGATAAAATGATTTGTATTCAATCAAACTAAGAGCTCAGCAAAAGTCATTCCGGGAAATTCTAGTTTATGGGGTGTTGGAGATACAGATACATTTACTCATTTGCGAGGGTGGGTGTGGACGTGACATAACTTTTTCAGGTCTTTCAAGGAGCTGATTGGTTGTCTTTAGGTCAAGTTTTGTGATTCTAACTGTAAAACTGTAGAAAATATACGGACAGACGCACATTTCACAAAACCCATTCATTTTTTCAAAATCTTAAAAAAAGTATAAAATAAGAAGAATTTTCGATAAGAAAAAACCATTTTTTTTTTTAAATATACTATCTATCTATCCTATAAAAAATTAACATCAGAATGATAAAAAGATCGTTTTGGCGAAAGAACTATGCTTATACATTTGAGCCATTAGTTCCATTAAATTTTAGGCCAATCACAAAAAATGTATATATCAAGATTTAAAAAAATAAACAATATTATGCTCTTTTTTACAAATTTTATTTAAAATTAATGTACCCTTCAATTAAATAATGTACCCGTTTTGGTACACTTGGTACCACATATGGCAACCTTGCGTATATAAACACTTAAAAATGTATTTAATCTATGAGAAAATCAGCTTAAAGTCTATGAATTGATATAACTACATAAAATATTGCATATGCAGCAACTTTTGTTAAAATACACATTAGCTGTACTTTTGGTAAGCGTATGAAAACATGTAACTATCGTTATCGATAACGTGCATGCAGAGCTCACGCACGACCAACAAGTCGACGCATCTCTAATGTTATCGCTTGTCACCGCAAAACAAAACAAAAAACGAGCAGCAGAAAAATAAAGCACCCACGAACAAAGTGGGAAAAAGTTTGTCATTATTATTTTTGCTCGTAAACATAAATAAATAATGACGCTGCCAGAGTTTTTTGGTTGCACATTTATTGCATTTGGCCCACCGTTTGCGCTCTTCGTCTTTACAATTGCCAATGATCCAGTGCGAATCATAATACTCATTGCGGCTGCGTTCTTCTGGCTGCTTTCGCTGCTGCTTTCATCCGTGTTGTGGTTTGCTGTGGTGCCACTGCGGGATGTGCTTGCGTTTGGTGTGATCTTCTCGGTGCTGTTTCAGGAATGCTTTCGGTATATTATCTATCGCATACTGCGCAGCACGGAGCAGGGCTTACATGCGATTGCGGAGGATACGCGCATTACGGAGAATAAACATATCCTGGCATATGTGTCCGGTTTGGGCTTTGGCATCATATCGGGCATGTTTGCTTTGGTCAATGTGCTAGCTGATATGGTAAGGCTTTAGTTACTTTCGATTTGTGTCCATATATTATCCCTGTTTTCATTTACAGAGCGGTCCCGGCACCATGGGCCTCAAGGGCGGCACGGAACTCTTCTTTATCACCTCGGCCGCTCAGGCGCTGTCCATTATCCTGCTGCACACTTTCTGGAGCATCATCTTCTTTAATGCCTTCGATACGAACAACTATCTACACATTGCCTATGTCGTTGGCACACATCTATTTGTCTCCTTGCTAACCCTGCTCAATGCGGATGGCCTATATTGGGCCACACTCCTGCCAAACTATATTGTAACAATTCTAACGGGCGTTATAGCCTTTAGGGTTGCGGGCGGAACTAGCCGTAGTTTTAAGCGATTTATCATGTGTCAATGAAAATCATGCTTAGCAATATAAGACTTGATTTTACTCGTATAAAAATGTACCTTGTAAATCAAGTATAAATCAAGTCTAATAATTCAAAAATATTTTGTATTAAGTTAACTATCAAAATGTAAAGACATTAACTCATTAATTATTTTAAGTCTAGCGACATTAAATCAGCTAATTTGACTCAAACTTCGAGATGTATTTATAATCATTGTTTATTTTCTCTAAATGTATCAGAGCTGTAAATGAATGATTTCCTAAAGAATTCAAGATTGGTGAATCATTCTTTTGGTAATGATAACGAATTGAATTCAAATTTGAGTTAATTCTTTGAGAATTAGGATGTTCTCATTTCCGGATCCACATGATTTGGATGTAAATTGAAAAGTTTATGAGAACATTTGCATAGCAAAAAAACTGATTTGTTTCCTAAATTGTTTTTAAAAAGTTCCAGTTATGGAACGCCCAAATATTTTTGGGAACCGAGAGAAGTTTCGGGACCGGCGGTATTTGTGGATAGCGTACAATCGGATCATTCAACTTTCTACCGATTCTGAATTATTTTTTGGGAACCGCTGATTCTCGACACCGATCCCATTTCAATTGTGTGTACAACTTTTTTGTTTTTCATCACGATTGGTGAATTTCTTCAAGTTATGAAGACAAAAGTTTTAATCGGGTATTTCCTATGATAACTATTTTATACAGTTGAACTTCTATATAGCGAATCTCAAGGGGACAAAATAACCTTCGTTGTATAGAAAATTCGTAATAAAGAATTCGAAATATTAAAGATAGTATTGCAGTGTTCTGGAAATTAGTTTGCTATAAAGAAATGTTCGTTGTACAGAAGTTCGTTATAGTATTCCGATCTGAGCGGTTCCCACATATGCAGCCTGGCAAAAATGATCGCTTTGATGTTTTTTTGATTATTTAATATTGTTTATAAATATATATATGGGCATATATTATGTGTACTAATAGGTTAAACATTAAAAACTTGTAATTTTATTGGCCGTAGTCCATTTTGCGCACATTCACGCCATAGTCGGCCAGTGCAGGCTGCAGATCCTCCATAGTCAACGTAAACTTGCGATCCTTGGCCTGAAATTGTTCAAATTTATATGCTGGCATTAATTTTAAATTTCTCTACAACTTTTATATTCACCTTGGAGCCACCGGGCGTGGCTGAATTTTGCAGATGTGTGCGTGCCTTGGAATTCTGCAATGCATCATCGATGATGTCGGACATGTATTTCTGTGCTGCGATTGAGATCAAACGCACAATCCGCTTATCATCCGCATGAAATCCGCCCATATTCAGATAATGCGAAGTAACTGAAATTTCAAATCTTTAAGTAATCTTAGCAAACGTATTTGTATTTTTATAGACCAATGTACCAGCATCCGGCACCAAAGGCGTGTAATCCTCCAGTTGCAGCATGAAATCGCTGAGATGCGAGGCGGGCGCGGTGCGTTCCGCGCCAGAAACAACGTTGAAATTGCTGCTGGCGCTCACAGCAGAGGCAGTGCTGCCGCTGGCGTTGGCTTGGCCCGTAGAGCCGCCGGCGCTGGGGTGATAAATGATGCCAAAATTGGAGCCAACCATTTTTATAAACAAAACAAACAATTGCAAGCGAAAAATCTAATATATACAGTGTGACCGCAGAAGGCAAACACGAAAAATACTAAAAACAAATATATATGGTCTATCGATTAATGTTGTTGCGTGAGCGCCAAATGAAATATATCGGTGTACTTTGATTTTGTGTGTCCTTGCAGAGTGTGTTATGATTCTGTTATTAAATATACACTATTGTCTATTATATTCCACATATAATGTTTAAATTTGTTCAAAATCGGACGACTATATCATAAAGCATAGGAACAATCGCTCGAAAATTAAGTTATTATATAAAAAAAGCTTTTCTGCAAGGGTATACATACAAATTTGTAGCTATCTCTCTCTGCTCTAAGGAAAACAGCTAAACAGTCATATTGCTGTGCTCTGTTTGCTGCACAGGCTAGAAAGAGAAAGCGATATGGCTCTTGCTTTTTTTCGGGCTTAACGAAAAAGTCAAAAATCAAATCCGCTTATACAAAATTTTAAAACATAAGCAGGTTATTAATAGATAGATAGGTTATAGATGCCGATCCTATTGCATCGGTAGATAATTAAGTTTGTATGCAAAAAAAGATTTTTCTTTTAGTTTTTATTTGATTTATTAATTAATAGTTACATTGAGATGCGTTCAAAAACTATTTTCACATGGAATATTTTCTTTAAAAGTTAAGTTTTAGAGTATATTTTTATTATTTTATAGCAGTCTCTGCAAGGGTTTTACATTTTCGGTGCCCTGGTAACAGAGCTACTATCTTGTTTATTATTATTATTATCATATCATATATAGTCACATTGAGATGCATTCAAAAACTAGTTTTACATGAAATATTTTCTTAAAAAGTTAAACTTTCAGAGTCTTTTTTTTTATTATCTTTTACAGCAATCTCTGCAAGGGTTTTTACATTTTGAGTACCCTGGTAACAGATTTACTTGCTTTTTTTTAATGTTAATTATTATTATGTATATTATAGTTACATAGAGAGGCATTCAAAAACTAGTTTCACATGGAATATTTTTGTTTCAAAAGTTCAACTTTAGCATACACACATATTTTTATATTTTATAAGAATCTCTCCCTGAAGAAAGCTTCTGTTTTAAGGTTTATATTATTTATTATGATTACATCAAATACATTTATAGTTATACATTTAGATGCTTTAAAAAAAAACTAGTTTCATATGGAATTTTTTCATGAAAAGTTCAACTTTTGGCGTAACTTATTTGTCTTTTTTAGTTGTGATTGGCTTTTTGAATGATTTGGCAAAAAATGTAAGAATGTACAGTAAGAATGAGACTATTATTGTGGCTATACAAGATAATGTAATGGTGCTACAGTTCTTATAGTATTCTGCAACACGTTTAAATGTTATATCACCAAACAAGCTCTCTGGTGGTTGAATTTTTTCGGGATGAGCGTTTAAATATGCGCCCTCTGCGAACTCAATAAAGGCTTTAGGAGTATAATCCTCTAAAGTGTAACGATATAGTTTGCCATGACGCAGGAAAACGAATTCGGGTGCTTCCAGGACATTCAAACGTTTTGCTGTAGAAACTCCTGAGCCCAAGGAATTCATTCTAGCCACATTCATCTTTTGCTTTAGACGACCGCCAACCGATTCCCAAATGGCATATAGACGCTGACACAGCACACATTCAGCGGAATAGAAGAATATAAACCAATCTCCAGTTGTAGCTCCAGTCGATGCCTGTGTCAAATGCTCGAAATGTTCATCCGACAGTTCCTTAACGGCGGGCTCTCGATTATCATTGAAGAACTGCAGCATTTCGTCCACATTGATGCCACCATAGTAGAGTATGGGTATTCCACGTCGGAAATATAGCAAAGCAGGCTCCCTGCTCGGATCATAAATATGTATTAGATTGCTATTGTGGGCTTGGACAACCGTTGCGCCCAGCGTCTGCTCAAACTCATCCTGCCCGTTGACCACAATTTTCTCATATTCCAGACACTCTGCACAGTGGTCATTGGTGAAAAGTGCTACCACATCGTCCTTGCCAGTCAACAAATGTATCAAGTCGGAGTCGTCAACGCGTTCTACGCCAGTGCAGCAGACAGCTATTATCCCTATATAGAGGGCAATACCAATTTTAAATAAATACATTTTTTTACTTGTTGGTTGCCGACGTGTGTATATCAAATAATCAAAATTGAGTTATCGATATGACTGATAAGTCGATGCATGAAAATAAAATATATTAAAGGTATTCCTAAAACTGAGATTGTTTTGATTTATATTAGGGGTGTGACGGACACCTCTTCACAGAAATCACAAGACATTTTGACTATTTTCAGCACACAAAAATCATTTTGTTTTATTTTCATTCTCGCTATATTTATTATTTTTAAAATGTATTGTGCAATAATGTCAAAAAACTTTCATAATTTGTTGCCCGAAAAGCTTAACAAATTGTAAGGAAATCTTTCGTGTACCAATAAATTACGAGGAAGTTTACGAGCCCATTACTTTTATTAAAATCAAGATACCATCTCCCATGCTCGGTTGGTTTAAGTGAGTGTTTTACTTTTTTTCAGTGATTTTGCAAACCAAATCAAATGTTTATAAAATATAATGGAGATAGTTTTAAAAATCACTGGTGCTTCCGTTACACATGTTTCTTTTATTTTGAAAAGACGATTTTGCGACTTCTTTGATATTTAAATTGGTTGCAGCTTTATTGAAATAGCTTTAGTGACTCTTAAGTAAGTCAAAAAAACTAAATATATCAAATTACTATCAAAATCAGTTTCTGAAATACACAGACGATATTTATTTAAGCGATATTAATATATTTGAGCAATAAACTAATGATTCAGATATTGCACATATAAATATTGGCATTTAAAATAATATAATATGTAAAGATTGGTTAATAAAAAATACTATTTAAATTGATACATGTGGCTAATAACATAAATCGGCATATAAATTAATAATATATATAAATAATTGTAAGCAAATAATAATTGTTTCTAATCACGTCAACATAATTTTAAAACAAAATCGGTTGTTTTGAATTCGGAAATGAGAGCACGTCTGATTAAATTTGTATATTATTATGAATTATCACAGCGTGATATGATCACAGTGACTCGATCACAGTAACGCCGGTTTTACGCATCTCTAAATATAATCGTTATCGCGTTTAACATATATTATTGTTTTGGCATAATTTGATTTTGTTGTTTTGTTATTTTATAGGTAAATATTGAAATAAAGTTTATATTTTTATGCGGAAACTGATTATGACAGCATTATAGTCCTTATATATGACACTCTACGAAAGAGACTTTCGTTTCTGATCACCAAAACGTAAAATGCGGGTCAGCGAGGACATGGTACAAGTAATTTGCTTCTGGTGATCATCGCAGGACTCAAAATTGACAGCGACACGTTGGGCAACGAACGTGAGCAGACGGAGAATGTCGAGATTTCTGGCATTGGACTCTAGTTCGGCGCAGAGGCTCTGGATGAACCAGCTGCCCTGCACAGTATTGGTCCAGGAGTCATGATCGGGTACGGTGCTGAAGGCAATGAGGAAATCGGCATAGACGGGTATCTTATAGTTGCTACCCGAATCACTGTCGGTTTCGGTGTTTCCGCTGGAACTCATCGTAAAGCCCGGATCTCGGCGAGTGCCTTGACGTGCCTCTACAATAAAGAGTTTTGGTTTGCCCGCCAGCGTGGGACATTTATCTGCGGAGAAAGCTCTCCATATGTTTTCCAATTTGTAGGACTGATCCTTGGCATAGATCAAGTCATTTTCACCATGTGTTAAAAAAGCGATCAGTATGCAATCATGTTCCGTATGATTCTTGGCAGCAGCATTAGCTATCTTTTTTTGGACATCTTTGTGACGCAAGTCCTTATATATCTTCACCTCAAAATCAAGCTGTTTCAGCACACGCTCCAGATTCATGCTATCCACATTCGTTTCGGGCCTTGACTGCAATGTGCGCTCATCGAAGTGCTCATGACTGAAGATAAGTCCCAAGCCCCGATGTTTATGTGACATCTTATACTCTGGAGCATAACGATGGGTGACCATTGGAGCTACGTGATCTTTAATACAATTATCATTCTCATTCTTAGAGAAGCAGACGCCATCCGTAACAGTTAAGATCTTCATATCCTCCGATTCGACTGTACTTTTATAATCATCCATTGTTCAATTTTCTTGCATACAAATATTACACAAATTACACACAACTTGTATGCACAAAAATAAGTAAGTAAGTAAAACTAAATCTGGCTGATGCGGTTGCCATAGGGCCGCACTGACTGTGTGAAATGATCTTGGTGCGTCATGAATTATTGATAAGAACTCGTAGAAAGTCAGAGTTGCCAGCAAGATATATTTTTGGCGCGTTTTTCCATTTGATTATAATGTTATCGATAACAAGCAAAAACTAAGTGGAGTGTGTTCGACTTTGCAATACTCTGTAGCAATTAATATAATAAGAAAGAAAAGTTATCTTTGGCATACCAAAGATATATACCCTCGTAGAAAAGTTGCTCATTTGAAAACTTAATTTTCAACCGATTGCTTTTGTGACAGCTATAAAATATAGTGAACTGATTTTTATATAGAGACTATTTTGTCAACCTGGTGGAAGATATTAAAACGCAGAATAGATCAATTTGAATAACATTGCTTGAGAAACAAAAAAGTTGTTGATATAAAAACTTTTTTTTTTTTACCGATTGTTCCTATGGCTATAAGATATAGCAGTGAAATTTTGATGAAATTTTGTAAACATGTTTAGATAATGCTTTAACTCAGAATTGGTAAGTTTAGTCGTGTTACGTTGAAAAATTCCGATAGCGCTCATCTTCTAGTGGCTGGAAAGACGGACTGACAGACGGACGGACAGACGGTGCTAATCAATAGTATAATATGCAGTACTCTCCACTTTAAACAAACGCCTAGGGACTGTACGAAATGGTTCGTTTTAAACAAAACTTCGCTTTAAATGAAGACTTGTTCAAAACAATTAGTGTACATTTCAAATTGGCTATGTTTAGGCTAGAGTTCGTTTTAAAACTGGTTCGTTATAAGCGAAAAGTACTGTACTTTATAAGGCCGCAGACGTAGCATTCAATGTGCTAAACATTTCGTCACTGTTCTGGTACCCACTTTCGATAAACTATTTTGAACGTGAATTTTTCATAAATGTTTCATTGTCACTTTTGAAAAGATATTGCGGATTGAGTAAAGATTCAATTGAAATAGGATTTGATATATTAGCTGAACAACAATAATGAAATTTTGCACTTTTTATTCGCAAGGTGTTGCCTAAATTGTAAGCCGGAATAGACCTGTTTAACACTCTCTGCAAGGCTATTTCTATAATATTAAGTAAATGTCGAAAACTAAGTAATAATGTTTGAATATGTAAGTCAATTATTCGCTTTGTAAACATTTTTTTTAAAACAGCAAATGTTTCAACAAATCAGTTTTCAATTTCCGTGCGATCGAGTACCCTTTTTTTACTTTACTTTGTGTTGTTGTCGCATTTGTGAACATACAAAAAAAAAACGAGAAAATTTCTCAAATACAACGAAACTTTGCTGCAGCATTTTTAAGCAACACAAAGGTAAATACTCACTATAACATTCCAACTTGTAACCACATCGTTAACAAAAGTTCTCAGAATGGAGTCAACCAAGAAGAAGGACGAGGCTTCGCCTGCCACAACTGCACAGCAGGATAATGCAACATCAAAAGATCTAGATCAATGGATTGAGCAGCTAAACGAATGCAAGCAATTGAGTGAATCACAAGTACGCACGCTCTGTGAATTGGCCAAGGATGTCCTTTATAAGGAATCCAATGTGCAGGAGATCAAATGCCCCGTTACAATCTGTGGAGATGTGCATGGACAGTTTCACGATCTAATTGAACTGTTTCGCGTAGGTGGCAAATCTCCCGATACCAACTATTTGTTCATGGGTGACTACGTGGATCGTGGCTACCATTCGGTGGAAACAATCACTCTGCTGGTTGCACTCAAGATTAGATATCCCGAACGCATTACCATACTTCGCGGCAATCACGAATCGCGCCAGATCACACAGGTCTATGGATTCTACGACGAATGCCTGCTTAAGTACGGAAATGTTCAGTCCTGGCAGTATTTTACCGACTTATTTGACTACTTGCCACTGACTGCGCTGGTGGAGGGGCAAATCTTTTGTCTGCATGGTGGACTCAGTCCTTCGATCAATAGCTTGGATCATGTGCGTGCCTTGGATCGCTTGCGTGAGGTGCCACACGACGGGCCCATGTGTGATCTGCTGTGGTCCGATCCCGATCATAAAGGTGGCTGGGGCATTTCACCGCGTGGCGCTGGCTACACCTTTGGACAGGACATCTCTGAGAGCTTCAACTATACTAATGGCTTGAAATTGGTCTCTCGTGCTCACCAGCTGGTGATGGAGGGTTTTAAGTGGTGCCATGGTCGCAACGTTATCACCATATTCTCAGCGCCCAATTATTGCTACAGATGTGGAAATGAAGCCGCTATTATGGAACTGGATGATACACTTCAATTCTCATTCCTTCAATTTGATCCTGCTCCGCGGCGCATTCAGCGTGCTGTTCCGCGCAGAACTCCAGATTATTTCCTTTAAGTTCGCTCCCGTCACAAATGCCGTTTACATTTACACACATACCATCATTTCTAACAACTACATATTATATTATTATAACGTACAATATAACAAGAACAGCACAGCAAATATAAACAAGCAGAGTCGCAATGCACAGTGCTCTTGAATGCAAACCAAATCCTGTTTTTGAAAAAATTATCCCATTTGGTAGAAAATTCGATTTGCACCTATCTTAAACTTTCTCTGATCGGAGACACAAAACGGAACCTAAAGGTTCAAACCAACGGTTAAAAGCTTAACAGAACTTAAATCTTTCGAACGTCTTATCCAGCTTCCTGAACTTGAATTTAGTTCCATTGTTATACTTGCTTGTATGTACCTGCATTTTTAGACTGTTATATTTATATTTAGATAACCATTCCAAAGGTTTAACAGCCTTTAAACAAAGCAATGTGATATGAAACGTGGTTTGTTTATAGCACAAGTGGTGAATTTGAGTTCATGCTATAAATACTGTTATATTTTGTAGGCATAGTACAGTTTAGGTACAACAGCTTTCAGGGGCAAAGTTAGAATAAAGTTGCCCCTGAACTGATTTTAGTTGCAGCAACATTTCATTAACCCAGCTCTTAGCAACATTGCTGCTTGGCAACATTGCTGCTAGCGAGCCAAAAAGGGCGCGTAATTTGAACAAATGAAACAAGTGAAAGAGACTGTTTCAAAAAATGTTGAATTGAATTAAAACTTGCATGCCTTTGCATAAATGTGTTTAAAGCTAAGAAATAGTTATTCATAGTTTTAAAAAATTAAAAAAAAAATGAGTTCCGAACGATGCAGAATTACTTTTCTGTTTCCCGATTGGAATGATTTCCTTTTCGCTTTTGTAAAACCGAGTTGGAAACCGAGCTTTGATAGCAATAAGTTAGTTGAATCGAGAACAGTCACGTTTATAATTTAACTTCAATCTGATGGAAAAATTACCGCTAAATACTATTGAAAATATAAAAAAAATGGAGTTTAAGAATTTGTTAATTTAATTTTGAGACAATTCTAATTCCACTGACAAAAAAGCAAAGCTTTAAAAAAGGTAAAAGTTTGACTTTTCGAGAAATTCAGAACAGCAATAAATTCCGTTTTCGTAAACTTCTAACAGAATCGGAATTTAGAAATGGCCTGATTGTTGTCCATGTTTCTGAACTTTATACAGGCTCAAACGTATTTGTATTTGTATATTTAGACAACTATACCAAAGTTATAACAGCGTTTTAGCAAAGTAATGTGACATGAAACGTGTTTTATTTATAGCAACATTGAAAGACTTAAGGTCATGCTATAAACGCTGTTATATTTCTTGGCATAATTTGTATAGTTCAAGTATAACAGTTTTTAGGTGCTTTAATATTATAGCTAAAGTATAACATTTTGTAGGGGCTAAAAAGCTGTGCAAGCTTTTCGAACAAAACGACCCCTGCATTGTTTCAAAGTTGCAGCAACATTTGCCTACATTTACCCCACGCTTAGCAGCATTGTTGCTTGGCAGCATTGTTGCACGACAGCATTGTTGCTTGTGAGAAAAAAAGCGCGTAAATTTAAACAAATGAAAACTGAAAAAATACTTTGTGAGTGAAAGCGACTGCTCGAAAAAAACTTTGAAACTTGATAACAGATATAATTGCTATATTTTACTTATTAAATAAAACTTGCATAGATGTGTTTTAAAGTGAGATATATGTAGATTGCAGATTTTCTTATCACAACTACTCTTTTGATATTGACTGATAACAGCGTCGTGCAAATGTTGCCAGCAACATTTGCAATCGTGCTAAATGTTGCCAAAGACATGCGCATCGGCAGCAGCAACAACAAATTGCGACGCTCAGTTAGCGAGCGTCGAAATAACGAAAAAAAAAGTCAAATTCAGTGATAAAGTGAAATTCGTTCGCGTTGGTTGGCTTAGACTTCGTGTAAGCTCCAAGCTACAACAACGGCTCTCGCTTTACTCTCTCTCTCTCTGTATTTCGCTGAGTGCGCTCTCAAACTCCTATTCGTGCTAGTCTCTCTCTCTCTCGTTATCTTTGAGCGCGTCGTGAGCTGTCGTGTAGTTTGTTTTGTTCTATCTCCGGATCGGTGTGTTCACAAAGACCAACAACAGCAACAATTGCAACAATAGCAACAATTGCAACAATAATAACTGTAACATAACAACTGTAAACTAAGCCACAAAACAATTGTTCGCATCATCTTGATAATAGTTCAATAGTTCAATTTTTTACATTTTTTACAGTGTTACGCTTGTGTGTGTGTGTGTGTGTTTTTATTAACGGGAAATTGTTATAATTTACAATATATTCGGCTTATAAATATTAATATTCATAAGTTTTCCTAATACGGTTTCAAAAGCGTTGCGCGCGATGCATCTAATTGGATTTATTCTAAATTTGGCAGCTTTAACAGGTGAGTGCGTTTTTGGGACGGAAGTACAGTAAACTTTGACAATAAAGAAATATGTATATGTACAGGCTCTCATTTTCGAAAACTTTTCATTACGAATCGTTTTTAACCTTGTTTTACGATTTTCGATTGAAAATGCAATCGTTTTTTGCTTTTAAAGATAAGTTTCGATACTTCTAAGCCACATTCTGAAAAGCAAAACTTTTAAGACTGCATTTTTCGTCGATATTCGGAATTCAGAACAGCTAATTATTTCGTTTCTGACTGTTTTGATCAGAATTGGAAATGGGAACCGGTCTGATGTATAGGAATAAGCAAACACACACTCTATAATAATACCTTATATAAAAACAGTACTCCGTTACGACCTAATGTTCAAAAATATTTTTAAAAATTTTTAAAAATAAACATTTTTGGACGCAAAGTTAACAATTAACATAATAAATTATGGTTGACAATATAAAATCAAACAAATATTTTGATATATTAGATTTGTTCAAATGGATTGAAAATCAAAAGATATTTCCATTTCTGGGAACGATCAAATTGGTTGTCATCGATACTGTTAGTTGTTCTGAAGTAAACTTATTTGAAAATAATTTGCAAAAAAAATATCGGCAGTTTTTTTATTTTCAAAAAGTGTTTTCGGGCTGTAAAATATCCGGTTTTGTGGTCAATAATGCAAATATGCATAATGGAATAAACTCTAGACCCAAAATCGTACGAAGAAATAAAAAACTTTATAGATTTTTGACCTTGAAACGAATTGAAGGAACTAAATTCGAAAATATAGTTCAATAGTTCCGTTCAAAGACCCGTTCATTCGAACTAGTTCTGATTGGATAGACTCAACTCGAAGCCATAAAAGGAAATAAAAAACCATTTTTTTGTGTTCTTCAAGAGGGGAATGGGAGCTGTTTTGCTAATTAATCAGATCATACTTTTTTTTTTAATGTTTACTGTTACAATTAAAGTAATTCAAGCCTGTCTAATTTTGAGTTTTATATGCACTGTAATCATAAAAACTAGCTATATCAAGTTTTACTAATGAACAGTTGAAATCTTTTTAGTTTTATTTTTAGTTTTGACTAGTTCTATGTTAAATACGCTTTGACTAGATATGTATATGCATAATGCCACTGACTTTTCATTTATTATAAAATAAAAAAAAAATGTGCTTGAATGCTTTGAAATTGAAATCTTTTGAAAGTATTTCTTTGCCAGCTCTCGTACATACATAACTAGGTTATGCAGTCTGCGCTCTGAGGTCTGGGTTAGCAACTTTATTACATTTCCTATTTTATTTTTTATTTTATTTTATTTTATTTTGTTTATCTCATGGAAAACAATTTCTTTCTTTATTAGGTAAACGCAAATACTACTTTTGTATTATTTCAACTATTTTGTTTTGGTTGGCATTCGTATTTTTTTTTTCAGCTTCTGCTTCTGCTTTTTGCCCACTGTGTTACGTTATTGTATTTTGTTTTTGTGCTTTAGGTATTTTTGGTTTTTCTGGCTCAAGTCTTTCGTGGCTAATAGAAAATCGATGGCACATTGTTGCATATTCCGTTTTCCACACGTGAAATCAATAATAAGTGCAAAAAATAAGTCTACGTATTCGAGCCTTAAATCATGTCTCAACAATCAGTTGAAATCTCAGTCAAAGGAGCAAATACTTACAAAAAAAAAAAATAAGCGTACACAAGTTAAGCCTGTCGTTTCTGCATTTTTTCAGTGCCCCAAACACTTCTCATTTTCCATTTCCCATTTCCCATTTCCATCTCTCTGTCAGATCCAAGCAGAACAGACCAGTGCTGAGCAGAGAGACACTTCAATCTGCATGCTCCACATTTTATGTGGCGCTGCATTTTAACTCTTTGCTTTTTCTTGACACTCTACCCCAAAAGCCAGGCACTGCCCAACAAATATTTAATTTAAGCGTTTCAGTTCATGACTTGGGTACTTTAACTTTGTCATGTGGCTTGTAGCTACCTCAACTAACTTTATACTTGTTTATATTTATTATTTATTTATAGATTTATAGCGCTTTGTACTTGTTTGTTGTACAATAAAATTGTTTTTCTTGGCAGCAAAAGCATTAAGAGTTTGTTCGCTATGCAAAACTAACAAGTAAGAATGCTATAGTCGAGTGTGCCCGACTACAAGACTCCCTGCTCCCAGCTTGCATTTCAAGCAGTTCAGCGGCAACACAAGCAAGCAGTGCACTTAACTTGTGCAGTGCTTGTCAAATTGTTGTTTCTGCTTGCTGAGTCGGGGATAGTAGATTCTTCCATAACTTTGGTGCTATTTATCCGATCGTGATGAAATTTACACAGCTGATCAACATTGATATGTGTACCAAAAATCAAAGCTTTATCTTTAAAATTGTGTCTGTGGGAGTTTTTCGCGATTTGCGGGGATGTGGAGGGGTGCTTCCGAAATTTGAAATAAACTTGATCTGTGTACGGTATATAGGAACCGGCATGCCAAGTTTGATGTCTCTAGCTCTTATAGTCTCCGAGATCTGTGTGTTCATACGGACAGACGGACAGACGGACATGGCTAGTCTCGGCTGTTGATACTGATCAAGAATATATATAGTTTATATAGTCGGAAATGCCTCCTTCTGCCTGTTACATACATTTGCAGTGCTTAATAACTCCCTTTTTCCCATTTTTAATGGGAACAGGGAGTAAAAATGTTTTCAAAAGAGAACTTAAAACTTAAAGAAAATCAAAACTTTTAGAACTGTTTTTGTTTTCACTTTTGGCAACACTTTGCGGATTCGATAAATGTTGAAATTTTTATTAATATCGATGAGCTATTGAATTGAGTCCTATCAATCCTTGGTCAAATGACTAAAAAATTACGTTTAAATATTCTTTATAACACTAGCTCTCAGAAAAACTTTTGTAATCGGTTTTCAGAACACAGATCTGTAAACTTTAGACTTTTAAGATATTGTGCTTTGATTTTCAATTAGCTTAGGGTATTTAGAATGTGCTTTTATAGAATTTTAAGCATAATTCTCGTTCCGCTTCTTGTACGCTTGTGTGTTGTTGTTGTGTCGTTTGTGGCATCCTTTTAGTGCTCCTTTTTTTTTTCTTACATTACTTTTTTGCTGCTGCTGCTGTGCAACGCGAGGCTTTGCTTGTTGTGCTGCTGCCCCACTTGCGGTTTTGTTTAATTACGCATATTACTCCACCCCAGCTCAGCTTGTATTCCACTCCACATTCCCCGCTCCGCTCTCTGCAACACGCGCTGCATACTCCTGCGCTGAGGTCTTCTTACTGACGAGTGCGACAAGTGTCTTTGGTTAGTCGGAGTCGGAGTCCAATTCTAGAGCCTTGTCAACAGCAGCCTTAGCAATGTGCACTTCCGGTTGCCCCCCTCCTCTCACACTACTCATCCCCTTCTGCGGTAACCAAGCATTTCCGTCTCGACAGGATTGTCAAGTGACCGCTGTGGAGCTGGCCAACTGGCCAACTGTACAATTGGCCAAGTGGACATTTGGCCAGCAGTGAGTAAGCTTTCCTAAACCGAACGCCTTGTTAATTGCTTGGCTTTTGTGGCCGCACTTAGCATTCGGCTTTTGCCCATTATCTCTCTCTATATATATATATACTTCTCTCTCTAATCAACAAACAGTCTCTGCTGCGGCTTGAATCCTGGCCAGCTTTTACTCCTGTTCGGCTGCCACTCCTGTCCAGCTTCTACTCCTGTTTTGTTTCCTCTCCTGTCCAGCTTTCTCTTCTGACCAGCTTTTACTCCTGACCAGCTTCCACTCTTGTTCAGTAGTGTTGTCATGTATCGTTCAGAACAAGTTTGATTGAACTATGCACCAGACTGCAGGAAGGAACCATATTCCTGATTGAAGTTCATTTAGTTCGTTCTTTCTTGTTGATCATTTAAGACTTATAATAGGTTCTTTTGATCATTTGAGTCCGATTATATATCGTATCGATCATTTGATTAGAATTATGGTTTCTTTCGATCATTTGAGTCTAATTACAGTTCGTTTCGATCATTTGGGTCCAATTATAGATCGTTTTGTTCATTTGAGTTCGATTATAGTTCGATGTGATCATTTGATTAAAATTTTAGTTCCATTCGATCGTTTGAGTCCAATAATAGTTCAATTTGGTTATTTGATTCCGATCATCGTTCATTGTGGTCATTTGATTCCGATTATAGTTCGCTTAGTTCATTTTATTCTGATTTTAGTTCGTTTTGTTCCTTTAAGTTCGAGTTTCACTAAAAATAAGCAAAAAATAAAAAGAAAGCGTTCTGTTTGTAACCACTAAATAGAGGCCTGTTCCGGTTTCCACTTTCGGTTAGATATTGTGAAAGCGCGCGGTCGAATTTAACGACTGAACGAGCAAAATAAACAATGGAATGAACCAGTTGAACGAACTTTGGGGATTGAACGAACTAAACGACTGGACGAGCTAAGGAAGCGAACGAAAAAAGCAAACGAACGACCGAAGGAAATGAACGATCTTACGAAATAAACGAACTAAAGAAACGAACGACCGAAGGAAATGAACGAACTAAAGAAATGAAAGATCTAAAAAAAGAAAGACCGAAGGAAATTAACCAACTTAAGAATCGAACGAAGAAACTAAATAACTGAAAGTACAAAGAGATTGAAAGAACTTAACGACTTAGTTCGTTCAGCAAACACCGAACTGTTTAACGCATTCCTTCAATGGAACCATAATGAACAACTCTGTACAGTATTTAACATATTTGTGCAGTAAATCGCAGAAATTAGATTCAACAGAAGGCACTTATAAATTATGAACACAACCGCTGCCTGCAAGCTAATGAGCCAAAGCGGCGACAGCAACACACAGTAGCACACACACTGGCACACTCTCACACACACTCGCACACACAATGATGCAGGCTGGTCGCATTACTTTTGCCTAGCACTGTACAGTGTACAATGTGCCTTTAATTGAGGGAAAGGTCAGCGTCGCATCGATTTAACTAACGCGAGCATCGTCGAGGGCTAACATAATAAAAGCAATAAAAATACAGCACAGAGTATAAGACAGTCATTTATGAGCACGACTGACAAGTACCCTGTAAAAGCAAATGTTGAAAATTTTATTAAAAACCAACTAGTAAATTCAGACGATGGTTCTGTTAAATAATAGTAAAATAAACCCATATTAAATAATGGTTTTCGGCTTTAAGACAGTTTTTTTTCTTCTTCAATTGAGTTTTTTTTCCTTAATTCTCAACATTAGGAATGTGATAAATCTGATTCGATGTTACAAACATCGGAATGTCGATACTTTTTAGTCTATCTATACTTGTAGAAACATCTATCTAATTTTATAGGCTTTGAATACGTTTGTTATTTGATGAATTTTGAATTTGATTGTTTGCACTTTTATAGTAAAAGTAATATTCTCAAAGATTTAGTGCAAGAAACCTGATCAATTTAAATAAATTTTAGTTGTTCAAGACAACGATTATTCGAGACAAAATCGATTTTTTTTTTTTTTAAATCAAAGATTGCAGAAAACGATCTTTAAGAATCTTTTTTACTTTCAACTCTTGCTTCATTTAAAAACTTAAATAAAATTATAATAGGTATTGAAGACTATTTCAAACCTGGGTGATACTTTTCCTTAGAATATCGACAATATCGATACATTTTTTGAAACCCTACTTTCTACCATTACCAAAAATATCGGTTTTAAAAAAAGTATCAGCACTTGTCATAGATTGAAAGTATTATTGATATCGAACCAGGTTGATTTTTTTCCATTAAGATATAGATATTATCGATACATCATTTTTAAAAACCTTCTTTCTACCATTACTAAAAATATCGTTTTGCCAAAAACTAACAACTCATTGAAACTATGCCACAGATTGAAAGTGTTATAGATATCGACTGTCAATATAAGACTTCAATATTATGCACAGCAAGCATGACTACCCTTTGTAGCCTCGATTACAGGGTATTTTTGTACAAATATATTGTCAGATTTGAGGCATAGGCGTAGGTGTGGATTCATTCATGCCTACGCATTGCTCAGCTCAGCTCAGCTCAGTTCGCCGGTTACCAGTTGCCAGTTGCCGGTCAGCAGCTGTCAAGTTGCCCATTGCCCCATTCAATTTAGTTGTACTCGCACTAGGCACCACTTAACCCCCTGCCATGCCCCCCAATTGCACCCTCCCCAACCCCTCGCTCTGCTTGCCGTTGCATTGCATGATAAATTGCCACTTGACTTTGCATATTTGTGCTCTGTTGAATAGGTCGCATCATCTCATCTCGTATGGCAGGGAACAGCAGTAGCTGCCCCAAGCCCAAACCGAAACCCAATCCCAATCCCTAAGTCCCTTGTTTATTATTGTCCGACTTTTGGCCCCCGCCAACTTGAACTTTGACTTTTCTACTTGCCACTTAAAAAGCGAAGGCGTCACCTTGACATCTTTTAAGTTTGTGTGCTGCCCCAAAACATACCAAAAAAATATATATATATATACGAGTATGTTATGCTATAAAGCCATGCAACAAACATTGAGGCTTCGTGCCTCAAGTGTCTCAGTGTCTCAGTGCCTCAATGTGTGTGCCTGTCGCATAACTGACACATCCAAAAGTGTCCTGTCATACCCGCTCCCTCTCTCCATCACTATCTTTCTCTCTCTTTCATTCTTTCTCTATCTATCTCACTCTCCTGTGCCTGTGCATGTGTCAACACTGAGCCACCTATTTTTTTTTGGTGTCCTTTCATTTATGCATGCATGCTGCTTCCTGCTCTACTCTTCCCTTCTCGTCTGTTTTCCTCTTGTTATACCCTTCCCAAGGGCATTAAAGTTTTGTCACGAAATGTGTAACGCATTGAAGGAGACTTATCCGACCTTATAAAGTACATATTTTCTTGATCAGCATTAACAGCCGAGTCGAAGAATCCATTTTCGACTATCCATCTATTTTACTGTTCTATGTGAACTAGCATCTCTTTAAAGCTATCTTGATGAAACTTGGTATAGATGCTTCTTTTTTCTGCAAGCAATACATATGTCAGAATCGGCCAGATCGCACCACGGTAACATATAGCTGCCATAGGACCGATCGCTCGAAAATTTTGTTTTTCAAGATAGCTCAACCAAACTTATCGGTTTTGAGTTTTAGCATTATGCAAACATGTTTACAAAATTTCATAAAAATCTAACTACTATATTCTAAAACTGCCATAGGAACATTCGGTTGACAAAGAAGTAGTTTTATACAAATCTTTTTTGTTTTTCAAGATAACTCAACCAAACTTTTTTGTTCCTCAAGCTATCCTTACCAAACTCACATATTCTGCGTTTAAGTATGTTCTTGATATGCTTATCAAATTTAATCAAAATCGGCTGACTATATCTTATAGCTGCCATAGAAACAATCGCTCAAAAATTAAGTTCTCATATGCTAAACTTTTCTGCAAGAGTATAAATATTCGACACGTCGAAGTTAACTTTTCTTGCTTGTTGTTTTTTTGATGTTGCTTTTTATTATTATTCTGCTTTTTTGATATTTCGCTTTTTTTCTTTTTTTTTTTTTTTAAATCCGACAACCACTCGCCGTTGAGTGGCTGTCAGGTGTCAGGCCGCGCATTTGTGTGTGTAAATGACACTACATGGTCTCGACGAGTTTCATGCTGCTGCAACTGGCATCATTCCTGTCCTGTTCTGTTCTGTCCTGTCCGGCTGTCGAGGTCGAGATTCTTGCTGCGGTAGTTATGTTCAGGCACAATTAAAATAGAAAGCATTCTGGGAGCATTTAAAGGCATCAACTGGGCGACAGAATTACAGATAAAAGTCAACCATAAAATGCAAATATATTCAACTCTGAGCGACTTGCCTATATAGCAAATTTCAGCATCATATCGTACTTACTTTCTAGATACTAGTACTTAATTCCGTTTGTATAGTTTCATCAAATATTATAATATTATTCGTATTAAATAGTACTTAACATGTTCGAGAATCGACATACAAAGTAAATTGTAATGAAAAATGGCATCAAGACGAGAATGAATTTCGAACTTACAAGGACGAATGGGATGTGACAGTAGATTTCTAAGATTTCTGAGATTTCTGAGATTTTTGTAGACTTGCGGCAAGAAATCGAATTTGATTTTCCATTCAGAGCTTTGGAAATCGAATCAAAATTCGAATGCCAAATTAATCAAGATGTCGAATCATTTCAATCAGGAAACAAGATTCTAACGAAATTACTTTTAAATACATACCAAGTTTAATTTTTATTTAATTTTATTAATCAAACATTAATCATTTTCTTCAGCTTATAGCATAATATATCACTTAATTGCTGAATAAATTTGAAAACAATTTGAAGCCAAAGTAAATTATAAATTTTGGCAAATTGCTATCAAATTTCATAAAGCTCAATGTTCTTACAACAGACATTTTCAATCCACGTGATACATTAATCTTTAGAATTGCCAGGCTGTTGATTAATCGATTTTATATGTTCATCAAATTATGCCAATCTGTAACGCTCGTTAAATATCCCGCATGACATGCAACTAATTGAAATGAATTTCAAACTTTTTTGTTCACACTCTCAGTGTTTAAGTTTTTTTTATATTTATTTTTTTGGTCTTTTTTCCATTTTTTTTTTGTAGTTTTCTGTTTGGATTGACAAATTTAGCGCTGTGTTGAAGTGTCACACACAGATACACACACGCACACTTTGACAGTCTAACAAATTGTTACAACAATTGACACTCACATAATGTCCAAGCGTTAGGGTATTACCAAACCCCTCTGTTCCCTTCTCGACCCCTGCCCAGCTACCCGCTGCAATCCATCTGTAGAGTGTCTAGAAATCATTGCACTTGTCACAGTTGAAACTATGTGGGAAATGTGAAAGAGCAAATGGGCATCAATTTAGTAGATTGTGTCAGCTTCGCTTTGTTTATAATTTAATAAATTGCTCATTAATTAAATGACTTACTGTTTGAAATACCACGCATTCTTATGTGTTCATGGGTATGTTCAGAATTAAGCTTAAAATGGCAATTAAACTAATTTAAAAATTAAATTAAATTTGCATTTTTTGAAGATTACCAGATTACACAGGAAAGTCAATTTTTTTATATTTTTTATATTATTTAGAAACTAATTGCATCAATGTTGCTGTGAAAATTTCAACACGATCGGATAAATGGCACAAAAGTTATGGAATAATCTATTACCCCCGTCTCAGCAGGCAGAAACAACAGTTTGACAGGCACTTTACGAGCTAAGTGCACTGCTTGCTTGTGTTGCCGCTGAACTGCTTGAAATGCAAGTTGGGAGCAGGGAGTCTCGTAGTCGGGCACACTCGACTAGAGCATTCTTATTTGTTAAGCAACAAGTTGAGCCCTTATTCTAGATGCTTTTAAGTACTTTCAATAGCTGCTAGGACTCTTTCTTATTCTGAGATTTCCAAGTCAACAAAAACTTGATTGAGTAATCAATAATTCTTAGAAAACTGTACAAATATCAGTTCTTATATACAAATATCAAACTTTTGTAAGATTTGTAAGAAATATATAAATGTTAAGGATCGATTAATATTCCAATGCCAAGTCAATCTAGTTTTAACAAAGTTATCAGCGTTGAAAATATATATTTTTTTAAAAATTACAAAAAAACTTTGATTCAGCTATTACTTAAATCAGTTACCCAAATCACACTCAGACGTGAAATCTAAGTTTGAATCATAAACCGCTGATATCATTCTTTCCTCTTGGTTAACAATCAAGTAAAGAAAAAGTCTTTGGTCGACGAATGCCATTGATTAATACTATCATAAATATATCATGTATAATATTTCTTAATGAATTAAACACAAAGGGTGCGCTCTGATGTTTCAATTTGTGTTCAACCGAGCGGACCCCACATGAATAACTCTGGCTGTGGCTGTAGCTCAATGCATTTATCATCAATTAACCTATGACCTGTGCTGCTCACCACTCAGCCCACCCCCCCCACTCTCAAACACTCACCCCTCACCACTCAACAATAGAACAAAGAATATTCAGCAAAGCGTTGCTTTTCAGGGATAACCTAACTATATATGAAGAGGCAAAAATATGTAGAATATTATACAGTGATAATTCAATTAAAATATAAATAAATAACTGTTGAAGAGTTCAACATAAAACATATGCTCATTTATCAGGCTATTTTAATTGATGTTTATGCATTGCACCATTTAAAAGAATTGACCCGGATTGCCGATTGCCGATTGGCGATTGGAGCATGTAAAAAGTATTGGCAAAAAATTGTTAATATTAATCGATTTGCATGTGTTTTCAATCAAAAAAAAAAAACATCAACACCAGCAACAACAACAGCAGTAAAAACAGCAACCAAACAATACAACAATAACCGCAAAGAGCAAAGCGCAACATAAAAGAATCTGCAATTTAATTTGTGTATTTTTATATACCCTGTACAAAAGTGTGAATGTATGAATATTAAATGACAGCTGCGCACTAGTTCTCGATTGTTTTGATAGTCGATAGTCGACTTGAACGTTACTATCGATTGTTTTGAAGTAAGGAAGTAAAGTTAACTTCAGCATGCCAAAGATATACAACCTTGTAGAAAAGTTTATATAACAAGTAAGAACGTTGCAGTCGGATGAACCCGACTGCGATATACTCCTTTTTCGCCTCTTTGTGAAGTCAGAAGGAGGCGTGGCAATTGTATTTTCGCTCAAATCTTTCAAGTTTTGCCATCAATTTAAGTTTGATTGGGCCCGTTCTACAGGTTTGGGAGAAACAAGATCTTGGGGAGATCTTGACACTTTGTCTGACTATGGTATATACCAACATGTATACCAAGTTTGGTTGCTCTAGCTTCAAAACTGTGGAAAAAAGCTGCGTTCATACAGACAGACAGACGGACAGACGGACATTTCACAAACCCAATATACTCGTTTTTTTTTTTTTTTTAAAGTTAAAAAGAGAGTATAATAAAATGCAGAATAAGTTCAATTTGGTTAGGATAGCTTGTGAAACAAAAAAGTTTTTTATAAAAAAACTTAATTATCAACAGATTGATCCTATGACAGCTATAGAATATAGTAGTCTGATTTTTATGAAATTTTCTAAATAAGTTAGAATATTGCTTAAACTCAGATTTGGAAAGTTTGGTCAAGTAAACTTGAAAAACAAAATTTTTGACCGATATTTCCCATGGCAGCTATAAGATATAGCAGTCCGATCTGGCTGATTCCGACATAAGTACTACCCGCAGCAAAAAGAAGCAACTATGCCAAGTTTCATTAAGATTAAGATTAAGCTTTAAAACTGAGAGACTAGTTTTCATACAAGCAGACGGACGGACGGACGGACGGACGGACGGACGGACGGACGGACGGACTAAATAGGGTCGGAGATGTCTTTTTCAATAATGCCCTCTGCAAGAATATACAAATTTATAATGGAAACAATTGTCAGTTAGCTTAAGCTCCGTTTACAGGGTATTTGCTAGTCAGACTTAAAACCCACTCAATTCTGCCGTGTGTGTCGATTTAAATGTATATTTTATTTTAAACGTATTTATGGTCGAATTGGTAGCTTTTTGCTTGTTGTGTGACGAAATCCATTGATTGTTTCTGTATATAAATATTGAAAATTGTGTGGCAAACATAACTGAAAGGACCAAAAAGTAGAGAAGTAGAAGAGCAACAAAAAACCAAAAAAAAAAAAACATCAACAACAACATTTCAACCAAAATGTGCATTCAATCAGTTAATAATAATATTTGAATAATAACATTTTATTCTATTGGTTTATTGCTTTATCAGTTTTTGCTCAAGCAAAGCAAATCAAATGTGAAATATTCAATTATTTGTATGTTTTGGGTTGATTGGAAAAATGTATTTTAATAAATCTACTGCCTGTCTGTTGCAGATAAATATTTCTGTTTCTGTTTCTTAACTAACTGAAAAATGGAAAACTAAATGAAAATTGTAATTAATGATTTTTAGAAAACGCTAGCAGGCATATTACTTAAATTGCTTTGTATACAATGATTTGATATATTTATTAAACAAAATTGTTCATAAAAGACAAATTTGTATAGTATTTGTAGCTGGTATAATCCGGCGTTGTTCGGTCTTGATTATTATATCCTTCTGTGTCGTTAAAATATTCAAAAGAGAACATTGTTAAAACTAGACCGATTTCAATGCGGCATGTCGATTGGCTCATATTTTAACATCTAGATTTTAACATCTCTTTCGAAAATGTACCTTGAAAAATCGCAAAATTTCAAGTTGAAAAATACTGTCCAAATGCCAAAGAATTTTGACTTGTAAGGCATCCATAGAAAGTGATTTTCCTCAATTTTCAACTACCATAACTTTGTCAAATAGTTGCCGATTAAAAAACGGAAGGATTTTTGGGTAATATTTTAATCTTGTGATTAATTTTGACTTTAAATTTTTATTAATTACGAAAAATAATTTTTGATCAACTTTTTTTTGAAAAATAATCTTTCTCCTCCCTCATACATTTTAAAAAACAGATGGATTGCATCTGTCAAACAACTACGATGCGATTTAGAGATAAGAAAAGATTACTTTTACTTATTAATCTTAACGTTAGTAATGAAACACTAAGCAACTATTTTTTTAAATAACATTTTTAACATGCTAAGACTCGAAGAAACGCCAAATGTTGTGCTGTATAATCAATTTGAAACCTGCTGTTTGCCACGAGTGCTATAACAAAAAGCAGCCCCAACTTTGTGGCCAATTTATGTGGCAGACAAAAAAGTGGAAATATATGAAAAAAGTACAATAACAAGAAAAAAAAAATAAAAATAATAAAAGAAACTAATAGTTATGTATGCATATGTGATAAAAGGCAGTGCGATGCATAAAAAAATTGCATGCAGCACATAATGCCGCATGACCCGGCAACAGGCACGCCCACAAAGCCCCAAACGCCCACAAACACACACACACAAAAATACACACATGCACAAAAAAAAAATTGTGAATGAAATAAATGCGCTGCGTATTGTCTGGCAAAAAAGGAAATAAAGCGCAAAATATATAAAAAGGCAGCAACAAAGCTGATGATGAAGGAAAAAAAAAGAAGCAGAAAAACGCACAACCGACAGTTATTATAAAGCAGACGGAAGGGGGGGGTTAGACAAGGGGGCGTGGGTAGGATAACAGTCAAGTGGGTGGTGTGCGCGCGCGTGTGTGTATGTGTGTGTGTATGTGTGTGTGATGCTAACCTAGTTTATGACAGAGTTTAAATTATCCCTTTGTTTTTACCACAGTGTGTGTTTTTTTCCGCTTGACAAACAAAAGCCAAAGCGCTCAAGTAGATGCCACACACACACACGCACACATATACATGCATGCAGAGTGTACTTATAAATGTGTTAGTGGTTTATATGTGTGTGTGTGTTAATGGCGGCGGCTGCCATCAACAAATTGCATATTAATCAAGCGGCGACATCCAAAGCAAAAAAGCAAGCCAACTTTATGAACGTTTAATGAGACGCCAAATGGTGTTCGTGTGTGTCTGTGTGTGACTGTGTGCGTGTGTGTGTGTGTGCTTGCCTCTAACGAAGGTCAACGGCTCCTCCCAGTCTCTAGTGTTTATGCGGACAAATCTTTATGACCGCATAATAAACACAAATTGCCTGTCATATACGCTATAACGAGGCTAGAAGCTGCCTGATTCTGATTCTGCTTCTGCTTCTGCTTCTGTCGCTGCCTCTGCCTGCGTCGCTGCCTGCGTCTCTGCTTCCGTCTCTGCCTTACCCTCTGACACTTTCTCTGCCTCCTTCACCGTCTCTGCCTCTGTTTCTTCCCGCTTTTCTGCCTCTGTCTCTGCCTCCGTCTGCGTCTCTGCCCCCTTCTCTCCCTCCATCTCTGCCTGCGTCTCTGCCGGAAGGAGTCAAACTTAACAAAAATTTTCATCCTGTTTGACACAGCAGCGCGCAACGCATAAATCTGCCACACAACAACACTAACAACAACAACACTAACAGCAACAACAACAACAACAATAACAACAAAGCTGACAATTGAATTTATTGAGCTGAAGTCTATCAATCAGTTAATACGAAGCCAGTGGCCAACTGACAGTTGCCATTTACCAGCTGACCGGGCCAGGCTTTGCTGCCCCTGTCTGTTGCATGTTGCTGCTGCATGTTGCAAGTTGCCTGCTGCCATCTGACTGCTGCTGTTGGTTACTCCTACTTGTTATTATAGAGTCTGTTAAAAGACAGCCGGCAGCCTTTGCACACTGGTTAAAAACAATCCAAAAAAAAACTTAACAATTGCGCTTTTAGCAGTGTTTCCATTTCCGAAATGCTTAGCTGTTCTGAATTACGTAAAATTATTGCATTTATATCAACGCTGCAAGGCGGCTCTGAATCGAACTTCTCAAAACCGGTTCGTTTAGTATTCTTAGAATCCTTTAACAACGAACCATGAGCCGAACCTTACAAAACTTTGTGCTCCTTAGCCTGAACATGAGCCGAAATAACACAACGCTTAACTTGTGCGTTGCCTGTCAAACTGTAGAGGCCTGCTGAGACGAGAAAATAGATTCGTCAAAACTTTGACTTGGACGGACAGACGGACGGACAGACAAACTTACTTGGCTAGTTCGACTCGGCTGTTGATGCTGATCAAGAATAGTATATAGTTTATATACTATAGTCGGAAATGTCTCCTTCTGCCTGTTACATACACTTGCAGTACTTTATTACTCACTTTTTCCCTTTTTTAATGGGAACAAGGAGTTAAAATATTACATTAAAAAAATGTAAAAATTTTTGAAGTTTATTGGCCCAAGCGAAACATACCACAATATTGATACTACCTTTTTTGAAACAAAAACAAAATAAAAATATTACAATAATATAAATAAAGTAAGATATAATTCAAACAAATATTTTTCTAGGATAATTTCCCGTCAAAAACTGCTACTTTTGGTTCTCAAAAGTTGTCAAAACTAAACATATTGATCTATTTTTAATATTTCAACTTTATAGTAGCTCTCAGATTTTCAATAGATGAAGACCAATGTAAGAGGTGAGAATAACGGGGCCACATTGTAAACTGAAGCTGACATATGAACAAAATGAGATCCTGACAGGCTCCGGGAGGTAATTGTAATTGAACAAGGTAGAAGCAAAAGGTAGAAGCAGTGCTTTTTTTTTAAAGGAAGAAAAATATATTGTATAAAAAATGCAAGTAAAAAAAATACGTTAAGGCAAAGCTGCAAGAAAAACAAAGCCTTTCATCCTTTTAGCCAATTTGAAAGAAATCAAAATTCGAGGACCATTTAGAATCCAAAAGGATAACTGTGCAACATAACTTAAAGTGCAGTTGTTTTTGTTATTTTATGTAGAAGCATGTACCATAAACTGGTTAAGAAAGTTGTGTGCTGTATGCCTTATTGGTAAATATATAATGAATTGCATTAGTCAGGACTTAGACTTAGACCAAGACTAACTTTAGTCTAATTAAATGCCCTGGGCCAAAAGTTTTTGGGCAATGACTTTAAGCTACGCCCCTGTTGCAATTTGTCACTTTTAATGACTTGTCAGCGGGCGCCTTTTGGCTGCAGCTGCCATGCCCCAAACAACACCACACTGCACCAACCGCCACACCGCCCCCGCTCAACATCGACTTGAGAATCTAATGTAATTGAAAAGTTTTCGAGCCACGCCAAAGGGAGTCAGGGGTAACAAGTATAAAACAACCCTATAGTGACTGTCTCTAGCCTGGCTGTCTTAGCCACAAACTGCAAGACGCAAGTTGAGTTGTGTTGAGTCAAGTCTGGGGCATCATCATCAATGCACCATGCACCAAGCAGCAAGCAGCAGCAGGATGGCAAATGGAGCGTCATGAAACAACAGCACGTCCTTGGCAAATTCAATTTGTCAAAAAGATGCTGTCACGCAGCAATTGCTGAATGCTTGCTTAATTCCTATTCCTATTTCTATTCCAATTCCTATTCCTATTCCTATTCCTATTCCTATTCCTATTTCTATTCCTGTTTCTATTCCTGTTCCTTGCCTGACTTGCCAATGTGACGAGTCTAACGGCAACTGCACAGGCAAACCTCAACCGACAACCAAACTCAACAAAAACCAAATCAGACTCGATACATTTCATCCCAAAACGAAGATTTAATACTCTTTGCAGTTGATGTAACTGATACTTGGATCTTTTAACTGTTCGCTTTTCATATAACTTTGCTTCTAATCATATTTCTCAGTTTTCGCTTCACTTCACAGTTTGCTTCTCGCTTTGCTTTTCGATTGCTTCTTCTTTTGATGCTTGCTTTTGATGCTTGCTTTGCTTCTAGCTTTGGTTCACCCTTTGCTCCTCACTATGCTTCTCACTTTGCTTCTCGTTTTGCTTCTAACTTTGCTTCTAACTTTGCTTCTAACTTTGCTTCTCACTTTGCTTCTCAATATGCTTCTCACTTCTTTGGTTCTCACTTTGCTTCTCGATTTTTTAGCGATTAGTTTTTCACTTTGCTTCTCACTTTGCTTCTCGATTTTTTATCGCTTTGCATCCTTGCATTCCGTTTTGTTTCGCACTTTGTTTATTATTTTACTACTCACTTTGCTTAACACTTTGCTTCTCGCTTTGCTTTTTAGTTCGTTTCTATTTGTTGTCGTTCATTTTCATCCTATTCTCGATTTTTGCATAATTAATTGTGACTTCCAGTTTCTCACTTTTATTTTATTAATATACTCCTGTCTTTCTTTTAACTTCCTTATTTAAGTCTAAATATTTATGTTTTGACATAGCCACCATACCCTGCGATAGTGTATGCTAAAGAAATATCATTTGTTAGCTGAGCGTGAACAGTTAATAAATGCCAGTCCGAAATGCATTGAAGGATGCCACAGTGCGTGCAAAAATTATAGAACAGTTGCTCTGCGGTTTTTTCTTGTACTTGGGAGGGTTTTTTTTTGTTGCCATCATTATGACTTATTGTTCGCTGCGTGTTTACATGGCGTATGCGCAATGGAAATGAGGGAATGATGGCAGTTAAACTACTTGCAACGTGCCTGCATTTGAAGCACTCGATTTATATGCTACTTGCCACTTGCTACTTGCGACTTGCCACTTGCTACTTGCAGCTTGCTGCTTGCTACTCGTCTTGGCAAGTTCCTTTTGCCTCTGCTTAATAGCTGCTTGAGGCAAGCAAATCGCATTTTGATGGTTACACGTCGCCAGTTCGGCTGCATTAAAGATCAATTTCGTTGCAAATTTAAAAGTGCATTTAAGTTGCACCACAATGCAAGCATAAAACTAGTCCTGCAAGGATGAAAGAGAAGCGAAAAGAGGCAGGCATGTCGAAAGGGGAGGTAGCGAGTGAGGATAACTCGAGTGAGTTACGCAGCAGCCCAAAACGAGTTGAGCTAAAAAACCTTTCAAACTTCTTATGACTTTTGCGCAAAAAAAAAGAAATACACGTACCTACGTACGCAGGCAGCTCCCGATGGCTTAATACTCTGTTTCCAGTCAGCTTGCTTTTTGAAAGTTTGCTTGGTTAAAAAGTTCAAACATTTTTGGCCCTTTATTTAAATTTGGTTACTATAGCTTTAAAAACGTGTTTGTTTTCAAAACAGTTTTCATATTCACTTTTAACTAGATTTTGTGAAAGTTAACGAATTCACCAAGGACTAAAGTAACTTGATTTTAGGAAAAATTAAAAATACGTTTGTTCAACTTGAATTTTTAATAAGGAAACATTTGTTTTGTTGGTCAACTTTTAACAGAAGATCATAAAGAGAGCCTATCAGGACTGTGCCTGTTTTCACTTTTAGCCACATTTTGCGGAATTAAAATGCACTTAAAGGTTACAAATTTTCTTATTGCTGTTGATCTAGTGAATTGAATCTTATATAAATGGCAAGTTAATTCAATTTATTATTTAAATAAAAATAAGTTCAATTCAGAAAATCTTACCAAAAGTGAAAACGTATACATTTAAGAGAAAATCACTTTCGAAATCTATGATTATTAATATTTAGCTATAAAAATGTGGGAAAAACAGGTTTTAGCCGTTTTTGAATAATCTACTTTCAATATTATCGTATAAGCTGCACACAGACAGACATTATAAAAAACCAACATACCCTTTATCTCATTTTTTGTTGAGAGAGTAAAAAAAGCGAATCATTCGCTGTTGAATAACAATAAGCTGCGAAATGGGAAATGGGAAAAGCTCCAACACTTTGCTGCTATTGAGTGGATGCGTGGAAAGCTCGCTTAATGGCTTTCTAGATAAAGCAGGTCCAGGTAGTGTCCAGGCATTTATCAAGGTAACACACACACACACACACACATACGCACATGGTCAGGACTCTGAACAGAAGGATTGCAGCTGGTTATGAGACGCGACACAATGTGCGTTTGAAGGAAAAGACCCAGAGGGAGGGGGGCAGCACTAATTAGAAAAGTAGAAAACAAAAGGAGAAACATCTTCATGGCTAACAAATAAAATTTACATTTTGCTGTAAAATCCCTTTTTGGCTCGACTGTCATTTGCACGCATTGCTGCTTGCATGTTGTTTTTATTGTTGTTGTTGTTGTTGTTGCTTTGTATCCTTGGCTCTGTTGTTGCTTGTGCCATGTGCCTTGTAGAGCAGTACCTTGTAGAGCTGCACAGTTCCCAGTTCATTGTACAATTTCATTTTCAACACAAAGTTTTGTTTTATTACCCGGAGGACACGAACAGGACTTTGTAACTTACAAGCCAAATAACAAGTTTTGGACGAGCACTGAGACGCGTTCCAGTTTCTAGTTGCAGTTGTTAAAGTTGGATTTGATAATAAAATTACTTTTACAGTTGCCTCTCACTCCCTCTGTCTTTCTATCTCTGTCTCTCTGTCTCTTTGATGTTGCTGTATAAGACCATAAGTCCATCTTGGCCCAGTTTTGTATACTATTTCTCGTGACTTTGTAATGAGCATCTCTGTTTGCTGTGTGTCAAAGGACCTTTAAAGCCGACTCCCAGTTGCAACGGCAAATCAATCCATTTACATATATCCTTAATGTGCACTTCAACATCAAACACATCATCACACAAAATATGTTGATATGCAATTAATGGCATTATGTTTGCATAACTAATGCGGCCAATGAGAGTCCCAGTTGCTCAGCTTCTCTTAACTTGAATCTCAAGTCCCTTAACGCACTTAATAACCCATATTATACTCTCTCACTCTCTTGCATTCACTCTCTCTGTCTATCTTACTGTTTGCAATATCTAATCAACTGGCTGCTTAACTTGAGGTCCAACTTGAGGCGTACACTCAATATAATGATGAGGACAATGCGAGTGCGAGTCCTTCATTTGTCTGCTCTAGCCCTTGTTATGACCAAAAGCACACCCAACAAAATGTTCATTAACAATCTCTGAACTATTTCTTAGTTTAACAACAGTTGTGTCTGTTTTTAGTTGGTTGAATAAAGTTTTGCATACATTCATACAGCCCTTTGATATCTATGTATACAGTTATCTTTTTTTAATAGATTTTCATTACGTTAGTTTACTGTACATAATTGTAAATAAGAAAATAATCTTTAGTTACAATATTTGATAGCCGCCGCAGCGAAGACCTTCAGGCTAATGGTGACCCCGACGTGATTCGAACACGCAATCGTTTGATTACTTTTGTATTTTGATATATTTTGAATATGTTTGTATGCAGAAAACAAAATATATAAATATTAAACATAAGATTCTTCAAATGTTATTATTATTTAAGAAAAAAAACGAAGAAAATTGATGTGAAAATGTCAATTTGCTATATTTATCCTATTCGAAACTCAATTACAGAAAAAGAGGTTGTTATTCTATTTATATTTTCTAATAATTTACTAAAATTCCCAATTCATGCTTAAAATGTTCAAGAATACTAGCTTAAAAATATTTCGATAATATAAAACAGAATCTTGTTAGCTTTTAATTGATATATTAAACTGTTTTTCTGCATCTAGAAAAGCCATTCTACTTACGTCATGAACATATATAATTTTCGAAACTCGCATTGATATTTCAATTGCAAGCTATAGTGTATGTCCCAATTTGAATACAACTTGTTAATGCATGTTTCAAATACAAACCATGGCAAGGGAAATGTTTTCTATTTGCCAAAAGCCATTGAAATAAACGTCTGCAATTTGTGTTGGGTGTTTTTGGGAACCGGGGGTACTGTCAATAAGTGACTCTTAATAATGCAAATGCAGTCAGCAGATGCGACCAGCATTGAACAGGCAACAACTGACAGCAACAAAAACAACAACAACAACAACAACAACAACAACAACAACAACAATAACGAGAAGTGCAACAACTGACAGCAACAACAAGCACAACAGCAACTAGCAAATAGCAAATGCGTTTAATATGTAAAGACAGAGAGCAGAAAGTGTAGCATACTTTTTTGGGCGCCAATTGAAATTGGAATTGCGCAGAGTACCCTCCACCTCCTAATACCCTTATCCCTACCCCCCGCATAGAACTCACTTATGAAGTGCCGCTCAAAACTGATGATTGAAGTTCTTGTAGCTGTTATTGTTGCTGTTGTAGTTGTCCTGGCAACACTCGTTGTACCCCCCCTTTTTCACAGTGCCTCTCTTTAGCCATTAGGCATTAGGCTGCATTCGTGCTACAGTCTATGCATGTCCTGTTGCAGAACAGGACACGTCAATCAGGCAGCAGCCAGCACACAATCACTGTGCAACTCAGCCCAGAACTCAACTCTACTCAACTCCGTTCAGTTCAGTTCGGTTCAACTCAACACAACACAACACAGTTCAACTCAACTACTGATGCAAGGTGTGCGGCTTTGTTTGCCCAGTCAGTTTGGTCGACAATTCACTTAAAAGCGGGCACGTATGTACAAGTAAAACTGCAATTGCAGCTCTCTTTACCCCCTTACCCTCTCGACACCCGCCAGTCCTTCGCTTTGTAACCCTATGGCCAGAGGGGCTGACACGCAGCGCTTTTTGCCCGCTGGGCACATGCACATGTCCTCGTCTACTTAATGCCCGTTGCTTTGTAAAACTGTTGCCCAAATACCCGAGCCGAGCTCAGCAGGACAAAAGACCAGCTGAAAAAGCATCAGGCATTTCCATCTACTCGGGTGTGCTTTGTCCGTTAGATATCCTTTAATAAGATCAAAGATAAATGAGAACTATTGATTCGACTATAGATAGTATTGATATTGTGTTTATTGCTTGACAACACCAACAGCTCTCAAACTATCTCAGACTATCGATATTATCGAAAGTCGCATTCATCGATTGCTTTTGCTTTTGATAGCTATCTTTTACTACTCTGTTAGATATCCTTTTATAAGTTCCTAGTTCCTAATGCGATTATCGATTGTACCGATATTGAGTTTATCGATTGTTTTTGCCTTTGATAGTTATTAATCCTTGGATTTACAAATTTATTGAATATAACAAAAATACAACATATACAAATCTCCTCTAATTTCCACGTTGGGCAACATTTTTCGACATTAAAATTTCCATGAATATAAAAATTTCTGGAAATAAAAATTGGCTACTATTCCTCATTTTTGTTAAGATCGATGACATGCTCGCATGGCTTGGTTTTGGAATAAACAAATGAGTTTTAAAAATATCGATTAATCGATTAAATCCTTTTTTTTACTACAAAAAGGATGATCAAAATCAACCGCAGCAATCGGGAAAGGACTTTATTATTATAATTTGAAAAAATCTTAACTTTAGACTATATCGAATCGCCTTTAAATATAATACATATTGCAATCTTTAGTTCAAGTTACCTCTTAACTATTTCATATTGGCACAGGGTATAAAAAGCCATGCAGCTGTAGCAGCAGCAGCAGCTGTAATTCCTTTGCAGCTTTAAGGATTCTCATGCAATTTCCACATTGCGCGTTCGATGTAAAATATGCAACACACTTAAATTGTTAATCATACGCCACGTGCGCCCGGCAGCCATCAGTTTGCGCCAGGGGGTTTTGACAACAACTACTACAACAACAACAACAACAACAACGTGGATGAATGTAAGGGGCGAGATTTGTGGAAATGAAATACCTACTGTTATATAACAAGTGGATAATGCGTGCTATTCCAAAAACTTTAGCCCCATCCAACATATTTGCAGCTGCCCTTTTGCATGAATCACGATAAAAGAGCAAAAATCTTTTAGCAACTTTTCCCCCTTTTTATAATGTTGCTAATCTATGCCACAATTATTAGCATATGCTTAAACTTTATGTCTGTCAACGCTTTGAAGTTTTGCCAAAAGTTATTGAAAGGACTTTATTCATGGCTGGCTTTAGTTGGCGGCTCATTAAGCGCCTTTGGCTACTTTGTCACTGAGAAAGTCGCACTAAATGCCGTTGATTATAGTGATTAAAGTGAAAAGGAAGAGATGAGAGTTGAGAGTTGAGAGAGGAGAGAGCTGAGTGCTGAGACAGTTCATTGCACCGCTAATTGAGCGCAGTGACAGAGTCTAGACAAAAGGTCACAATGTCGTCGTTATTATCTCAATTAAGTTGTTAACATAAAAATAAAACCGCTAACTACTTCAACATTTAGCGCGTCTTTCGCTTAAGCTGTTTAATCATTTGCTGCTCATTTAACCAGCATGTGAAAGCATTCTTAAGCAACATCATTGACATGTGTTATTTTGTATGAGTCACTTTGTTAATCTCGAGTTGTGCTTAAGTTTTAACTTTAAAAGTTCCTCAAACTAAAAAAATGTGAAAGAAAAAAAGATCAAGACCGCTCGTTTATGATTTTATTATGTAATTTTTCTCTTAGTGTATAGTTTTTTCACTGCACTACACCTTTTTTTCAAAAGCTTCTTGGGTTTGAAATTTTTATGTCAGCGTAAAAACAAAATGGAATTCAAATTCTTTACCTCCTTGGGTTCGAATCTTTTAAGTCAGAGTAAGAATTCAAATTCTTGATTTTGAGTAGGAGTCGAACTGTGTTGATTTTTGATCAATTGCAATTGAAATTGAATTCCAAAAAACACTTTCTTATTTATAACAGCCGTATCTCGTATTAAAAAACTCTTTTTGGTCAAAATTCGGTCTTTTGGAAAAATCATCTTAATTTGAAATTTGTTTTCTTAAGACATCAATTGATTTTTAATCAGGCCTGTTCTGCACTCCGCTTTCTATTGAATTCCACATAAAAAACTAAAGCATACTTTTAGGAACATCAAAAATGATTGAAATGCATAAGAAAACTAAGGATTGTTTTTGTATCCACTTTCTATGGAATTGTTGCGAAAGTGGACTGCGGGAAAGGGCAGAATATTTTAGCTTAAAACATATTTTAAATAAATAACTCTTTTATATAAACATTTTAAATGATTTACATAATTAAATGAGGCAGCTTTAAATCAACGGAAATATTAAAAACGCCCACACAGATGTCAGCAATGAATCAAAACAAGTTAAGCGGCTCAGGCAGTAGAGTGAAATGTAATTAAATACAGATACATAATTATGAACATATACATATGCACATAAGAAGTATACATACATACATATATATATTTACATAAATACATATATAGTTTAATACTTGAGTAAAGTTTAACGGGGTTCATTGATGCTTATCGCAGTGCATGAAAATGATATTCATCTGTCAAAAGTTTGCCTTTCTTTTGTTACAACTGTAAAGTTGGCCATCTCACATTAAGTTGGCCTGTTTATAATCTCCTACACACACATACATATATATATATATATACATATATATACACATACACACATTGTAGCTGTGAATAAGCTTACGCATTATTATCTAATTAAAATTGTATTAGTTTGCTTCAAGTTGAGACTGTTGTGAGGCTTAATTCAGTTGCCATGGGAATACACAAAGACAGCCTCTGTTTCAGGCACTTGTCAATCATTCATTCAATCATTCAATATCCAAAGAGGCCAAATTATGTCTTGAGCATAAATAATAATTATGATCAAGCTAACACTGAGGTTCAAATTGCTTTAAATTGCATTGAGTTTGTGGAATTTGATGATTTTATTGCCTTGCTGGGCAAAGTCTGCCTTCTCAGCTTGGCTTTAACCCATTGTTGCCGATTTGCGCTTAAACGAATATCAAAATAACAATATAATAAACGCAAGTTGGCAAAGAACAGCCTCAAAGTTTGCATTTTTTGACATGTTTAAATGAAATGGGTAAATTGAAATCTGTCCGATTAACATGTTAAATAATTGACTTATAAATATATAAAAATATTAAGTTAACTTTTATAATTGTTGGCAACTGATTACCTAAAAATAAGTTAGCAGCTAAAGTTTGTTGTTAATGTTAAAGTCTTTGCAAGCGCATAAAAGGAAAAGTTTTTTATGCGCTGCGCCTAAGGTTATGCAATAAAAATGTTTGTAATTATTTTTATTTTTATTTTGCCAGTTTTGAGTTTGTTCTTTGTTTCGAAGCGTTTTCTTAGCGTTCGTGTATTAACTTTATACACGTGAAGGTGTGAAATGTAAATGTGAAAAGTTGATTTGACTCAGCACACACATACACACACATACACACACACACACACACACACACACACATACACACACTTACAGACACATACGTAACACACATGTGCAGACATTTACCTTTTGCCGTAGCGCCAACTTTAATTACTTTGTGCAAAGTTAAAGGCATGCGAGTTTAACTTTTTAATTAGTTGCCTGGCTTCAATGCAATCAGAAGCCTGACAGAAACAAGGAACATGAATGCAGCCTGCCAGGATATTCGTGTGTGTCTATGCATTGTCCTTGGTCCTTAGTCCTGTCTGCCTGCTTACAAAGCACCTAAAATGCAAATCAAGCTGCTCAGCTCGCAAATATAATGAATTCATTTGACAGCTATCTTTGCTTATATTGATGAGATTACATTGCGGCAACATTCCTGCCTCGATTTAAAAGGAATTATTGATGTTAATATGGATATTCATTATTAACGATAATTATGTAAAAACTCAGAGTTCAATCGAAATACTTGCAATCGTCTAGAAATCTATCGATATAATCGATGTTGACATGTTGATTTTACCTGCTCTGCTATCGATTGTGTCATCGATAATTCTGCAATCAATCTGGTATCTTATATCTGTGCCAGTCTGATTTAATGTACTGCAATATCTCTTGTTTATTTATGCGGCATTAACACTGACACCAGATCCCCGGACTCATCTGGCTGTGCTCATCAATTGGAGTTGACGTTGCGTAAGACGTTAATCAAGTTTATGTTATGCATGAGCCTTGAGCACAGCGTGTCCTGGCTCCTGGCTCCTGGCTGCTGGCTGCTCGCTGCTCGCTGCATTCTGTTGGCATCATAATCAGATGCGGCTGTGACCTCTTCATATATTTTATATGCAAAACTGATTTCCAGTCAGCTCAGCCCAGCCCAGCTATGCGGCTCATTATTGGCCTATTGCAATGGACCAAAGCAGATCGAGTTGTGGGCGTGACCTATTTAAGTGTATAGTATACATATAGATAGGATACATATATGTATGTGAACTGTATACGATTCAGACTCTGCCAACTTTAATACAAATCGAAGCACGCACGAGCTGCGCATTCCGAATTCCGGATGTTTTATGCAATTTGGCGTAAAAACAAATCAAATGTAGCAGAAAGCTAAAACGAGGGTAAATTTCGACGATTAAATATGGCATAAAACGAAGCTTTTGTACTCTTTAGAAACTGTTTTCTAAAATCTTTTAGTTTTACTATTATATATTAAAGACAGTACTACATAAATTTGGAATTTTCGCTTCTTCATGTTACAAAAATGCAATCGGATATTTGGTTTTATTGATTAGCACTAGTTTTTTAATATTTATAATAATTTCCTAAAATAAAAGTATAATATTGTTGAGCAAAATTCACAGAAAATGCACAGAAAAATCTTTTAATTCAGATATATATTTATTCAGGCTTGTTCCCATTGCTGATTCCGGTCAAAACTTTAGGAATTATATTACTTATTTTGAATATCGATTGAATATCGATAGAAGAAGCACTCGAACTTATCCTTAAAAAGCCAGAACGGTTTCTATTTCCTTCGAAAACAGAATAACGAAATCGAAAGCGGGTCGGAATGGAAAGTTTTCGGAAATGTTACTGATTATATCTGTATGCATTATTTCCTTATATCATTCTTACTTCCGCAATACTTTTAAGGTAATCGATCTTCGATATTTTGTGAAATCGATAATCGAACTAATCGATTCTTTCATGATTATGTAAATCCCTAGTTTTTATCAGTGTTTCGAAAATCATAGCGTTCTAAAAATATCGATTAAATTAGGTGAGAAATATTGATTTTAATCGATTAATCTATAATTTTTACAAATCTTAGCATTCTAGAAATATCGATAAAAGTAGGTTTAGAAATATTGATTTTAATCGATTAATCTTTAATTTTTACAGTCCTCGTAAATTCAATTCTCTTTATGCGTTGCAGCCATTACGATTAAGTTATGCAACCCTTAAAAGGGGGAAAAATACGCTGCTTGCGTGTAGAACATGTGCGTGTACGTGTGCGTTTATGTGTGCGTGTATGTGTACGTGTGCGTGTACGGCTGTGAGTCAGTGCGAGTCAATCAATCTGGCATTCAAGCCATTTAGTCAGTCTATCAATCAATGCGACCGGTGGAACGTGCACATCATTTCTAATGATATAACATTTTTAATGTGACCATAAATGGCATTTGCAATTGCTTCAATCGAAAAACTGGCCAATGTGGCGTATGCTTAATATGACAACTACACGTACTTGAATGTTTAATGCCTTAACTTGCTTCTGATAAACAATTCAATTTTATGCATATGTTCGAATGTATTTAAACACTTGAGGAATTTAGCTTTTATTGTTCGGACGAACAAATAAACATACTCATACGATGAACCTTTAAGTCTGAAGCTCAGGTAATCTGAGTTGGATCAATTTCAGTTTTGCAGCTGTCTTGTCAAATTATGCAAATTTTGTTTTGCAAATAATATAGCTCATATGCAAGTGGGTGGTAGCAGGCACATGGAGAGAGTGTGTGCTAGCGAGAGCTGCAATTATGAAAGCAGCTACATTACATTTACCTAAGTTTGCATATATAATTTGAGCTTAGTTAGCCAGCAAGTTGATGAGTTGTTTTGTTTTTGCAATTAATACTTTTACTATATTTAAAACAAGCTTTAAAGGCTATATGTTTCAAGCTTGCCTTTCTTTCTTTTGAAAAACTACAACTACGTCGAAATTTACTCAAAAAACCTCTGCGTACATATATCTACTTTGGTGAACCACAATTTGTTAGCTTGAAATCTTAATTTGGAAATTATGAAGCAATTTGCTGGCTTTGACTTTGCCCGACAGCAAATACCGAGAGAGAGAAACAGAGAGAGAGAGAGATGTGACAAAGGCAGTGCTTAAAGCAACTCGAAGCTTAAGCGTTTCCAGGATATCAACTTCAAAGTGCTCGACAAACACATATTAAAGTGGAGCACTTGGGATATACGAGATATATACGATATGCACATGGCACTTTCCTTTAGAAATTGTGCCTGCAATTTTGACCAACAAAATCGAAATGATAGAAAAGAAAAAAAAAACACGCACACAAATAAAAATGCTTTAAGCGGGTATGCTCGACTATGGATTATCCTAAAAAAAAACAGCATTACATGAAGTTCTTAAACTAATTATAAGCGTAAATCTTTTATTTATTTCGTACATAACAATATTATTTGGTATTAAGAAAGACTTCAAAATTTCACCAGCTTAAACTCAATAGTAAATTTGATTTTATTTTGAAAATTTACATAATAAAATTTGCTGAATTTAAAATTAGGGCTGTAATTAGTACTATGATTCTTTAATAAAATTTGATAAACTTTAAATACTTTGGATATTTCAAAAGACTAGAAGTTCTGGTGAAGGAAGTATTAAACATTTCATGTTTATTTTCAAAATTTAATGAGTTTTATTTAAAGCTACTGTCTTTATCTAACACTATTTCAAATGATTTGAAACATCATCAAAACAATTTCGATTGTATTTTTGAAAAATTGATAACTAATTGAAAATTTCATCATTAGCTATGATTTGAATATACCTTTCAAATTTAATTTAAAGTTGAAGACAAAACAGCTCAATGCACGTTTTAAAAGGGTATTTCTTAAAAAAAAAAAAAGTCGAGAGTAAAATGAGATTTGTGCTAGCGACAGCATTTGAAACGAAGGCAAAGCATCAGTACCAGGCGGGCAGTGTTAGGGGGGGGTTAGGAAAGGAAGGGAGGAGAAATGGGTGGGTGGAACAATTGAAATTGCATTAACATTTAGCAAATGGCAATGGCAAAAGATAGCAAAAATGTCGAAGACGCAGCTGCATTTGGCCAAAATCAAACGATACTCGTTGAAAGTTTCACCAAATTGTATGTCTACGTTGAAGTCTGTGTCGGTGTCTTTATACATATATATATATATATAAGAAGAGATATATATATATATATCTAAAAGGGGGAGAGTGTTCAGTGTGCGTGTGTGCCCGGCACGTTTCGTTGCATTTCATTTGATTTGCCGCCTCAATTGCGCACTTTTGTGTGGAGGTGGTCCAAGTCAAATAGTCTATGGGAATGCCACTTGCATTTGGAACTGAGCATAGAATAAGGTTTGGATTCTTTTTATACTTTTGATAATGGTATTGGTATTGGTTAGAGCAATGCCTTTTTATGCTGCGCAATCACTCGAATATTGAGTTTTAATTTCCGCCGACTTTTGTGGCAAATGCGCCGACAGCTGCTGCTGCTGCCGCAGGATATTAAAAATGAACTGCAGCCTTCTTAAGCAATTTCTCAAACTCTCAATGCAGCAGTTAAATCAGTGCATACCACAAATGTATACCCCCCCCCCCCACCCCAAACCTCCCATTCCTTGTCCTTCTAGTACGCTTCATTTGCATTTTAAAATGGCACCCAAGATACTAATGAACTCAAAGGCTCTACGACTCTATCTCTTTCTATCTTCCTCTCTCTATCTCTTGGCAGTTATTCAAGTTTATGTGCAGTAAATAATTTGCACACAGACCAGTTCAGTACACAGTCCACAGTCCTCAGTCCCTCGGCTAGGTATGCAGGTAATGCCAAACTTCCGTTTCCGTTACCGCTGCCCTGTACAGCTAACATTGTACACAGTAAAAAAAAAAAAAAAATAAATAATGACTTGAAATTTAAAACCATTTTGTCAAATTATTTCGAAACAAGTGAAAAGTGAAAACAAATGAAAAACTGATTTTCATCTGTTGTTAAATATTCACAAAACTTTAAATAGATTTTCTAAAATTGATATAAACTTGCAGAGTGTATTGTGAATTTTGTCACGAAATGTGCAAAATACGCTTTTCCGATAAACATTTTCTAAAGACCGGTTTCTCAACTTCGAATTTACAAGATTGTTAACTTTTCATCAAAACATTAGAACGCAAGTTGAGCCTTTTTTGTTATATTTTCAAAACTTTAAGCTGAAGTTCAAATTAGCTGTTTGTTTCTGACTAAACTTTATGGCAGTCAGATCATTATATAGCATAACATCTGTCAAAGAAAGCAGAAATCTGAACCAATTAACATTTTGATTACACTTTATGAAAATCAAAGAACTTTATCTGAAAGTTATTGTTATGAAATTGTTTTATTACATTAATAACTTTTCTAAAATAACTTTGCTGTGCGGCACTCCGAACACGAAAAAAAAGTTATGCTAATTATAATGTGTTAGTTGTTAACCAAATAATACTTAATGTAATACCATTGGAGTGTTTATAAATTATTATATTTTTACTGTGTATACGCAACTTCATTAAAAAAAAAAAGAGGACCAGAGGCAAGTAAGTGTGTGTGTGCATTTTAGTAGAGACATTCAACGGACTGCGGTTGCAAGCAGCTTTTGTGGCAAGATCCGAAACCGAAAACCATTATTAAAGTGGAGTACCTTAAAAATATGCAATCATGGGCGGTAACAATAGCAACAACAGCGGACAGACAGACAGACAGACAGATGGACGGACAGATAGACAGCCAGGACAGGCAGTAGAAAACAGCTTCTGCAGCACACTGCGTATACGTAACATATTGCTGTTTGTTATTTAAATGTATTTATGCAGGACCCTTGCTGCTGGCAGAGCATCAACATCAGCACCAGGCACCAGTAACCAGGCACTAGGCAACTACTCCTTGTTGTAAGTATGTGAAAGGAGCAGTCAGCCAAGCTTTCAACAAATTGTCAAAAGCTGCTTAGTCCTTTTTCTAGTTGCCATCAAGAGTCGGTTACAAAGTGTTTAGAAGAGGGTGTTTTGTGGTTTTCATAGATAAAGCAAGCATTTAACTAAACAATTTCACTAAAATTTAAAACATTTTGTTTTGCAAATTGAAACCTATTCGAGAGTATATAAAACTGCCAGCATATCATATACAGAGTAGGTTTAGTATTATTTATTATTAAAAACTTTTGTTTTTTGAGCTCTTGAAAGAGCTGCTGAAATAACTTATTATGGGGTATTTGATTACTTTGGAATGGATATAAAATCTACTTTACTATATTGTGTTAGTTTTAATTAGTAAAGAGTTTAAAGGGTTATTATATATTTTTACGAAGAATAAATTTAGATTTAAATGATTTACATATTAAATTTATTAAAAAAAAAAAATATTTTTGTCCAATCTTTTTCATAGGGAAACAGAAGTGTGGGGGTGAGAAGCAGATCTTTTCTAAAAAAAACCCGCTAGCTTAGCGGAAAAATGCTAAAGACAGCTCTAATTTCCATTTTCTTGGGGCGCATCTCTGCTGGAAAAAGCCAAAGAAAGTATTGTTTATACCATCAAAGCAAGCCACTCTAACATTCTTTGAGTTCGTTACTTATAATTCCCAACCAGTTTATGTAAGCACTTGGTGTAGTGCCTGAATAAAACACTTTTTTGGGCAACATCTTCTTGTTTCTTATATCTTGTTTTATTATATTTTATTTGATTTTTATATATTGCCTTATGTATTCTTTCGAGTTTGATTGAATCAAATTTAGTCTTATGTATAATAAATTATGCATTTTGAATGTGTTGTACAATGATAATTTGTATACCAAGTTTGGTATAGCTTTAAAAGTGTGGAAAAAAAACTGCGTTCATACAAATGGACATTTCACAAACCCAATATACTCTTTTTCTTTTTTTTTTTCAAAAGAATTAAAAAAGAGTTTAAAAATACTATGAATAATTTTCTGTGAGCTCCAGCTAGTTAATTGTAAAGAAACAACAAAATTTGGTTTCGTATCCCAAGACTGTATATAAATACTTTGATGCTTTTGGCACTTCTATCAAATCGAACGATTTTTAGTAATAAATAAGAATAAAAATGTTCAAATTCAATCAGCTGTTCATATTCAAACATAAAGTTCGATACATTTGTTGGGTCTAAGTAGGTGCATTTAATGATAGTTTAAAGTGCAGCCTTTTGTTCGAAAACTCAGTAACAAAAACAAAAAGAAGAACAACAATGAAGATTGCAGAGCAGAAGCTGCCTAGTGAGGCTGAAAGAGTGCAATCGCTTGGAAATTGTTGGCGGGCGGCATAACACACGCACATACATATACACATGGCGTATACGTAACGTGAACATAACGTGACGATATGGCAAGCTGTTTTTGTGTTTGTTGCATGCTGCCCTAATGGCTAATGGTGCGTTCGTCGCACCCGATGTAACAAATGCTGCAAATGAGCATAGCATAGCAGAGCAGAGGTTATATGATAGTTGTGCACACCTAAGTTGGACAGTGCCTGGGTGCAGTTAAACCACACCTTTAGCTGAAGCTTAGAGCTCAGCTCAGCTCAGCTCTTGGGCTCAATTAAAGTGGGAACCATTAGCGACTGTCCGCAAAACGTCATATCCATAGTTAATGGCTTCGCATACAGTTCATTTTCATTTTCACTTAATTGCGCAAATACGTAACACTTTTAGCCATTATTAGACACTAGACAAAAGTCTCATTCATTATGTGTAGTATGCCAAGAAAAGTTACTAAAGTCATTCAAGCAGTGTATGTATGTCTGTGTGTGTGTGTGTGCTTGGGGCTATACTTTCTGAGCTCTGGGCGTGCCATATAGCCAGCTTGTCTCTACCTGTTGTTGTTTATATTATTAAGCACCTGATATATTGGCAAACTTTTCCAACCAAGAGTCTCGAGTGCGAGTGCGAGTGCGAATGCACGCCATGTAAATGAACTAACTTTTGCTGCGTGCTTCATTCTGACAGCTTCAGAGCTCTAGAGCTGCCAACTTTGTTGCCTTTTAGTCGCTGCGCTGTCTGTTAGTTGTATCTGGCAACAATTTGTAGAAAGGGTAGCATAAACTTGTGAATATTTGCAGCTATCTTCGACCATATACTAAGATCACTTTGTACGGCAGTCTATGCTAGTGACGAAGCATTACGAAGGGTACTAAAGGCGACTAGAAATACATGGGGAAAAACTTGCTGCGATAGTCCGTTCAGATCAAACTATGTACCGAACGAAAGATATATTATTTAACTAAAAAAAGTTTATACTAAGACTTTTGGTCAATATGGAAAAATGTAAAGAATTATGCTGTCGCTGAAGCCTCTTAGCAAAATTTGCAGAATTGTTTTACTTTAAAATTATCGTCGAATGATACATCGATTATCCCAATCCGAAATCACGTTCAAAAGTTATGAACATAGTTTTAGTGGTTTTTTCAAAATGAGATGAAAAGCCAGTTAGTTTGTCTATCTGCCTGTCTGTTTGCATCAAAGTGTTGAGTTAGCTTTCTTTAAATTTGTGAAATTTTTTGCTATTATAAGCCGAGAAATGTTTGATCAAACACATGTCTAAGAAACCGCTAGTTTAGCGGGAAAACGTTAAAAACTGTTAAAATTGACACCCTCACAAAATCCTAATCAAATAAGCCATAAATAAGTTCTACATATCATTCTCATTCAGCAGACTGTTTTATTACTAATAATAGTTTATACATTAAATAGAATATATATTGAAACTATTGAGTGATAGCTGTTATCGATAGTTCTGCTTGAGTGCGGCTGTTATCGATAGTTGTGCTTGGTATCTGCTAGTCGTACAATGTCGTTTTATTAGTTTCTTACTTGTTACAGCTGTTGTTATTGCATTTGCCACATTTTCATTTTCACACAAGCACAAAACACATTTAAGTGCGTGCCTTTTGTCCTTTGTCCTTTGTGGGCTGCTCCTGCGACTCCTGCGGTTGCTGCTGCTCCTGCCGTACCACTAATTGCCTAAAATATTTAAACAGTTAATTCTTTGGCGTGGCGCCTGCTGCTGTTGCAGTTGCAGTTGCAGAGCTGCAGAGCTGCTGTGTTGATATTTAAAATTTGATTGCACAGGTAAATATTTGGCGTGTCCTGCACAGGACAGGACAGCACAGAACTGAACTGAACTGAACTAAGCTTAACTGGACTGGGAACCGGATAGCATTCAGATAGGGTCCTGTGCATGTTGTGTATGCGGTTTTTATGGTTTGTTTGTGCGCACAAACAATTCTCTGAATTCCTTGTTGTTTTTTTTTCTTAGTATATATTTTTATTGCGTTTGTTGTATTCTGTTCTGTTCTGTTCTGTGTTCTGTTCAGCAGTCGGCACAAAGTGGTTTAACTTTTAGAGAAACCATTTTTACCGACTGCTGACTGGGTTTTAGGCTCTATCTGAATGCAGCAGCCCGTTGCAAATAGCCCAAAAAAAATCAATAAAATCAACAACAACAATATCAGCCTTAACACAAAAAAAAAAATAAATAAATATATGCACGAAAAACTAACTTCGTTGTGACGAAAAAATATACTCTTGCAAAAATAGTTTTTCAAACAAATTCGAAATTTTCAAGCGATTAAACCTAAGACCGACATTAGCTACTGTCCACCGATTTTGATAAGGTTTGTCGAAACTATATAAAATAAAGTACAATTAGCAATTACTGAGTTCAAAACTTACATCAAATCACTTTACTCAAAACACACAGCTGCTTTCGATCCGAGCTCAGTTATTTCAAATAACCGGGCCTTTGAATTGAACTATTGAAATATGTCTTCGATCACAGTTCCCTTAGTTCGCATAGTTCCATTTTTAGATCAGCATCTTCAATTTTTCATTTTCGTTTGATCGACAAGATCCTGTCTTGCAGATGTTGAAATTCGCTGAACATTTTAGTTTAAAATTGTCTAAATGAACTCAACAAACGATTAGTTCTTTTTTCCGAAAAGAAACTAAAGAAACGATTAGTTCTTTTATCAGGAACCGAACTCGAAAAACGATTATTTCTTTTATCCGAAAGGAACTAAAGAACCGATTAGTTCTTTTATCAGGAAAGGAGCTCAACAAACGATTAGTTTCTTTATGCGGAAAGTAACTAAAAGAAGATGAGTTCTTCTATCGCAAAAATAACTAGAATAGCCAACTATTTCTGTATTTCGTGACAAAATTCAAATATCATCCAGAAGTGTTTATGAAAATGGCAACTATTTTGTATATTGTAGAGTAAAAACGGGCTCAACACGAACATAAAATATGCAAAAAGCCAACGAGGCGGCGTAAATGCGGGCAGATTTATATTTTTATGGCTCACCTGAATCCTTGTCGCCGTGTGTCCTTGTCGACGAAAAATAAATCGAATTTATATGCATATATGTATGGCATGTATATACATACCATACATACGAGATGATATGATGCAAGATATTTGTGATTGCATGCATATATTATGTATGTTTGATTTCGATTAGATGATATAGGTTGGACCACACAATCAAGCTACTTACGTATGTATTTAGGGCTAGAATTTATACAATCGATATGTTATATTCTTGCAATATTTACATATATCTTTTTTGTGTGTGCATCACTTGCATCAAAAGCCAATACAATTTTATTGCACATTTTTACTTTTCTGCTGCATTTAAAGTTGCGTACGTATATTAAATAATCACGAGCTCTGTCAAAAATCCATAAAACAATTGGCCAAAGTTTTTCAGTTGCCTCTCTGCCCCCGGGGCAGAAAACATTGACACAGCTACGCTTGAAAGCTCTACATTGAATGTTGGTTATGCAAAACAGAAACAAAAATCATAAAGAAAGCAAATATAAATATCTTTGTACAATATTTTTTTTAATATTTAAACTTCATTTTAACCGATTGTTCGAATAATATAATTTTATCTAAAAATATATAGTGCTTATTATAAATATTGGTACGAATATAAAGTATGTTGAAATTAAAAAGATTTTTCATACAGAAACTCAAATTTTTCAACATTGGCAAAATACAATTTTCTGAGAAAACCAAATTTTCTAAAAATTATTCCATTGTGAGTTTAAATGTTAAAGACATGATTGCTTCTGCAGATATATAACAAATATTACTTGAGAAAGTTGATCAGCTCTGAATTTGATCATCCTAGACAAGATTTCATCAAAATCAGACCACTAAATCTTATAGCTGTCATGTGAGCAATCAGTCAAAAATTAAGTTTCCAAGGATAAGATATAATGATACATTATAAGTAGAAATTAGAAATTTCAAAACTGTTTCTGGAGTTATTAAAATAGTGGCCAAAACTCATATCGAAATTTCTATAGAAAATCGTCATTCTTTATTTTCAACGCCGATAAAACATTGTTTAAACTAACGCAATTTTTTATGTGGATGGTCTTTTTGGTCTTAATTTGTCATCTAGATTTATTTTGCATTTAAATTTTGTTAAATTTTTTTTTATGAATTTTTGATTCAATATTTAAATATAAAGAATAAAAAGTTGACTATTATTTATTTGCAATTTGTTCTCGCAGCAAATTCATTTAATTTTCTGCTTAAGCAAGCACTACAAATCTAAAAAGTGCCTTATAAAATGAGTAGATAAAGCAAAATTAGAATTTATTGTTGACCTGTTTGTAAAATAACAATTTGTATTAATTTTGTGCATATTTTATGTATTTATTTCAATAGCAAGTTTTGCCACAAACATCTAACAGCAACTTTCATATTCATTTGGGGGCAAAGAGAGTGTAAAAAAGAAAATGTTTGAAATTTGTTCAGCTTTCACAGTGGCAGTTAGAATTGCATGTATGCATGCAACATACGTACAAAACAGATATAGATATAGATATATAAATAGATTTTCCAGTTTTTATGGGTATTTATTTGTAGCTTGTTTTGGCCAAAACGCAGATTTTTACGCTTGAAACGAAACGAAACGCGGTTCAGAGTTAAATGGGCCAAAAAGGCTTTTAGTGTGCGGGTATTGTGTGTGTGTGTGTGTGGGTGTGTGTGTGTGGGTGTGTATGGGTGTCTGTGTGTGAAACCAAATCGAATTTGGGAGGCGCATCAAAATTTATGTGAATTTTATCAAGTGTTTACGGCGCATAAAAAAACACACACATACACACAAACAACGTGCAAATGCAATGCAAATACAGCTATAGATAAGCGTGGGCTACACTCGCCTTGCGTATACGCAATCTCAGCCACATTGCGTATACGTATACGCATACGTATACGTTATATATGGCACATTTAGGTAGCTACTATTTAAGGCACACATTTCAAATGGGCGTGGCCCAAGACTTGCGCTGTCATTTAACTGTCAGCTTTTGGCAAGCTGATGCTTATTGTTCTTGTAGCAAGTCCCCCCCCCACCCCTTCATCAACCCCCAGCACCCTGCTCTAACACTCTGCCTTTGAAATGTGCAGTTATGTGAGCATTTAGCTCAAACTCTTCGCATGCTAAATAAGCGGCAAACTTTTTGGCATGTGACAGACTCAAGACTTGAGACTTGAGACGCGAATTCGTGTTAATGTAAATAATGGGGCACACACACAAGTTCACAAACACACACAAACACACACACAGAAACACGCACACATTCCTTGAACTCTCGGCTCAAGCTTTTACCTATTTTTGTTCATTGAAGCCTTTCTATTTCTTAGCTGAGGGTTCTACAATTATATCATAAACTGTGTAACAAAATGGCTTTACGTCTAAGTTAATTGAAAAAGTTATACAATTCAATTAGTGTTGCAATGACTATCATTATCGATAGTTGCTTATCGATTTCTGTTTTAATATTTCGAATTTTTTTGTGTATTATCTAAAATTGCTAAAAATATCAATTCATTGTTGTTCATAAATGAAGTTTTAAATATGAATTGTTACAAAGATTGTAATAGCTTTGCGAAAGCATTTAAAAACTATCGATTGAAAACTGAAATTATCGTATAGTTATTAGACAATAAAGCTAGGATGGAATATCTATATCTCACTAAATGTTGACAAAGTTTTCAATTAACTAATAGAAAGGGTTTAAGCTATCGGCTAACTGATTGTAACGTCTAACATAATTATAAAGAAGGGTCACTTTCGATTATTTTGTAAAGTATCGGTAGTTTTACCAAACTTTTTCTCATCAGTTCATTTTTTCATATTGAAGTGTCATATTTAAAAGCAAGCGTATTAAATATTCGTTAACCGAAATCTGCTCACTTTTCTGATGAACTTTAAACAAGTCCCAAAAAGTAACAATATAAGTCCCCCCCATCCCACCACTTCTCAGCCCCCCTCCATGCACTTGCGTTTAACATTTTTGCAGCCGCTTGGGCCGGCCTGTTTGTTGTTTCACATGCTCGACTCCATTAACAATATGTTTTTCTTCAACAGTGCACAGCGTTGCAGACACTCTGCCCACCTCTGCGCACTCCTACACCTCGCCTGCAACCTTCCCCCCCTTCACCCCTGCACACGCACATGTCGCTTCAATTGTGTCTATGCTTGTGGCGCTGACAATTTTGGCCCTCTGTTGTGGCAGCCAAAATTGTGAATTCATTTGGAAAATTAAAGAAAAAAATATTTAAATATGCTTATATTTATGGCATCAAGTTTGTGTTTGCGAAGTGCGCATAGAGTGGCAGAGGGGGGTTATCAGCTTATAATGTATGTAAAATGCTTCAGTTCATATTTTTAAGTCTCGGCTTAAATTATGTACTTTGTTTGCGACATTTTTACAATGCAAAGCGATCTTAAAAGTAAGGTTATTTATTTAATATGAGCATGTTAACAATTCTACAATGAACGAGTGATTTTGAATTTAAAATTTATAAAATTTCAAAGCTGGACTGTTATAGCTTTGTGAAAACTTGTCCGGTTTTAATGCATAATTACTTTTTGGTCATACTTTTACCTCTAGATTGATTCCGCATTTAAATTTTATTAATTTTCACAAATAGTTTTTGGTCTTTTTCTCTTTTTTTTATAAATTATTCATTTGAAAAACTTATAATCTAAAATGTTCGCTTTTAATCTGTTGCGGAGTCAAAAAAGAACTAAAAACTTTTAAAAACTTTTGTCAGCTCCCATAACTTTGTCAAAACTTGACCAATTTTAAAGCGGTATGTCTTTTTGGATAAAGTTTTTATAAACAAGTAAGAATAGTCTAGTCGAGTGTGCCCGACTACGAGACTCCCTGCTCCCAACTTGCATTTCAAGCAGTTCAGCGGCAACACAAGCATGCAGCTTACTCAACTTGCACAGTGCATGTCAAACTGTTGTTTCTGCCTGCTGAGACAGGGGTAATAGATTCTTCCATAACTTTGGTGCTATTTATCCGATCGTGTTGAAATTTACACATCCGAAAGACATTGATTAAACATACATGTGTACCAAAAATTAAAGCTCTTTCTTTAAAATTGTGGCTGTGGGAGTCTTTTGCGATTTGCGGGGGTGCGGGGGGCTGCATCCGAAATTTGAAATAAACTTGATCTGCGTATGGTATACAGGAACCTACATGCCAAGTTTGGTGTACGGAGAGACGTACAGCCAGATAGGCGGACAGACGGACAGACAGACGGACAGACAGACATGGCTATATCGACTCGGCTGTTGATCCTGATCAAGAATATATATAGTTTATATAGTCGGAAATACCTCCTTCTGCCTGTTACACACATTTGCAGTACTTTATAACTCCCTTTTTCCCATTTTTATTGGGAACAGGGAGTAAAAACATTGCATATTTAATTGGCACGCTGAAAATTGGTTTTCTTTCCTGTTTTTCATAATGATAAATAATAAATTGCCAATTTCCCTTAGGTACAGAGCACATGCTCGTCAATTTTCGGCTGAGCAAACATGGGCAATTGGGCTAATTTAATGCCAACATCAAAGTGCATGCAATTTTAAGTTTTTTTTTTTTTGGCAATGTATCTGCATCTGAAATTGTGCCTGTAAATGTATCTGCAAGTGCATTAGTGTCTGTAAATGTATCTTCAGCTGTAGTTGTGCCTGTAAATGTATCTGCATCTATTCTAAGTGGCTGCTAGCTGTGCTGTGGCAATTTAGCGCCTTGTCCAAACCAAGTGACAAGTGGCGTGGAGTGGACAGTAGAGAGGTGGGTAGACAGGGGACAGTGGGGGCAGACAACACATACAATCACAGTCCAGAGTCAGAGTCAGATTTCGAGTTAGAGTTGGCGTCGGAGACTGTGTTGCAAATGGGCCAACGAATGTTTTGGCCAAGATAAGCCAGAAACCACAGTCGAGCCTTAATTTATGCAGCCTTTAAAACTGCATCCTCCGATATACTGACACGAGCGATAGAGAGAGAGAGAGAGAGAGAGAGAGAGAGGGAGAGGGAGAGCGAGATAGAGTGATATTTATGCTGCAGCTGCTATTCATTTAAATTTTGACGCATATTTTTTACTGCAAAATGCATTTTACTATGCCACACTTGGTTGCTTTATATTGCCCAGAACACACACACACACACAGATACACACAAACACACACACATACACACACACACATACACACATACATAACTTCATGGCTGCAATTACGCTCAAGTGCGTTTAGTCTTTTTATTGAAATTGCAATTTTTGGTTTTAGTTTCCGTTTTGGGATTTTATTTTTGTATTTTTTTTCTCTTTTGGTTTTGTTGGCTTGCATATTTCTCCCATATGAAAAGCTGCTTAGTTAAGTGCGACCGAGTTTTATTTAACATCATTTCTATACGTTTTCAATTCCCCAATGTGTGTGTGTGTGTGTGTGTGTGTGTGTGTGTGTGTTGAGAGCATTTCGAATGCCAACTTTTCGGTAAAAAGGCAAAATTCTTTTGCCTTACTTTACTTTACTTGACTTGACTTTAGTTTTCTGGTTCTCGTTCTGGTTCTGGTTTTTGGTTGGCAGGAAGTGCGCCAGGATTGCTATAAATTTTTGCATAAATTGTGGCTCAGTGTGTTGCTTTATGGCATGAGCCGGTTACAGTTACAGCTTAAGAGTGTGTAAGATGCGTACTCTAAAATTGCATAACTCAAACTGCATCTACTAGCCAAGAGACACAGAGAGAGAGACACAGAGAGAGACACAGAGAGAAAGGCAAAAATACTGCTTTTATATAAGCCTAAAATGTGCTTATTTTGATATTAACTTCACTTTAATGTTTTATGAGGTCTGCGGTATAAGTTATCGACAGCTCTATCGCTTACACCCAAGCCGATAATTTATTGCGTTTATATTTATCGATTTAGTTAAAAGCAAACGATTCTCAGCCATTTTCATTGACTTTTGACAAACTATCAATAAACTCGTTTTCTTAAGACTACTTTTCAAATAACTAAAATAACATTTACAATTTAGATATTTAGATATTTATTCAACAAAAGATATGCACTATAAATTATGTGCAACCTGACAATCTTGCCGTTGCAAAGGCTTCTATTAAATAGTTGCATGAAATAACTTTTTATATATACATATATATAAAAAATAGCTCAACTTTTGTGAAGTTGAACAACTATGTTTTATAGTTGTCATAGAAACAATTGTATGCAAAACTTGTTTTGCTTTCAAATTTGCAAATACTTTGAAAAGCTTAGACAATTGAATTAAAATCAAATCACAACATAAATAATTTTATATTTAAAATAATACCCCCAACTTAAATTCAATTTCTATACAAAAGTTGCTAAAGATTTTGCCAATAAACAAAAGTCTAAAGAACACATAACATATGTTAAATAAACATAAGTATTTAACTGGTATTTATTGCCATACAAAAAGTGTAGAAGAAATCATAACTGTTCAATATTCTTTGCCAGCGAGCTGAAAAGCTGCTAAGAAACTAATGAGACTCATCATAAACTTGGCCCCAACTGCAACTAATATGCAACAATTTGTTGCAAACTCCACACAAAAGACAACAAAGAAACAATAAGAAAGTTTTGTTTTATTTTTTTTGCTAAACTTAAGATCTAATTGCATTACATTTGGAAGCAGTAGAAAACAAAGAAAGATAGAAAAAGAAAAGCAATTGAAAATCTTGTATGTAGTTTTAATTAGAAATATTTTTCGAAATTTTATACTTTAGCAAAAAACAAAAAAAAAAAAGGAAGAAGCAGAGAAATGGCATTTTGTTGTTGTTGTTACTGTGCACGCCTAGGCAAAGTGCCAAACTGCATTGCCAGGACATTTAGTCCTGGGCTGACGCTTAAGCAACAAACACACACACACACACACACACACAGACACAAATACACAGCTCAAGCTAAGGACTAAAAGTAAACTTTTAAGAACTTTTAACGAAGATATGTGCAAAAAGGTTGTCGGAGAGAGAGAGAGAGCGAAGGAAAGAGTCAAAGACTCAGTTCTTAAGCTGCTGACAACAACAATTTACACACGCACACACACACACACACATAGACACTAACACTCGCATACAAAAAAGTTTGTTGTTTGAGAAATGTTTAGCCGTTTTTATGCTTTTGATATGAAGCTTTTCTGATCAACTTAATTAAATTCATTAAATGAGCGCACGTATCACGTATACGCAACGTTCTCATGCAATTAGTCGCCATGCTAGATACATTTCTTCTTTCTTGCCCTTTTTTTTTTTGTTTTATATTTTTCTTCATTTTTAGTAATAACAGCAACTCGACTTTTTACTTTAGTTCAGTCAGGCAGCAGTTAACGAGCACTGAACTATTTGGCATATAGGAAAATGGAGCACTCATACGCACTGTTAGCCAGGCATAAAACGTTGCCGACTAATTTAAATATTTTGCGCTTTTCACTGACAGCAGCAGTCAGCAGCAGCAACAACAACAACAACAACAACAACAACAACAACAGCAGCAGCAGCAGTAGCAACAACAATTTCTAATTAAAATACATAGTAGTTGGAAAAGTTGTTTGCCAACTTTGTGGGCGTCAGCATTCAAAATCTATAGACGGCATTTAATAAAATTTCAAGTTGAAAGAAGCAAACAGCAAAGCACAAGAAAAGCAAAAAGCAGCAAAAAGCAAAAAGCAGCTGAAAGCAGAAAGTAAAAGCAATTGCGAAAAAACCTTGACGTAATCAAAGTGTTCAACTGAAGTAAAAGGCAACACAATGAAATCACGCCCCCATACCCCTAACCCTCTTAATCACCCCTATTGCCACCGTATTTCCCTCCCTGCTTCCATCTGATAACATCCGCAATTGCGTTAATAAAATAGAGGAAGCTGCCAACTCTGAACTGCCAATCAAAGTGAGATGGCTAAAAAGCAATTCTATTGCAATTCGTCTATTGTATTCTATTAAACTGTTAACGGCACTTTTGTATTACTATAGCTCTAGTTATAGCCAAAGCAAGGTTTCTTTTTTCATTAACCAATTATAAACTAGCATTTTGTTATATTTGATTAAGCTCTCAACACTTTTGTTTAACTAGGTTTATTTAAATTTTAAATGTCTGCTTGGAATACGCTAACAAATATTTGTTATTCTTATTGTTAAGGCAATGACACTAGCTGAAAGTTGCTATTTGATACTTGACTTCACTTTATTGGACTAACATTTTAAATTGGATAAAAAGGCATAATCAAAGAATATTTCACTGAACATACAATTATTTAAATTATTTATTATTCATGAATTATTTAAGCCCTTGCGGAATCTAGTCGCTCTGTTTTAAATCTCGATGAAACTTGGCGCAGATGATTCTTTTTGCTGCAAGCAGTACATATGTCAGAATCTGCCGGATCGGATGACTATACCATATAGCCGCCATAGGAACAATCGGTTGAAAAATGTGTTTTTTAAGGAAAAACTTATTTTTCTCAAGTTTTCCTTAACCAAATTTACCTATTCAACGTTTTAGTATGTTTTTGTCAGGCTGACCTAATTTGATTAAAATTGGTTTTCTCATGGCCTTGTCTGATCTACACTCATAAATAAGTATTTCCGTCAACTTCAATAAAAATGGAATAGATATAGTATATTTTACTACTCAATAGAGACGTCAGTTTATTCAAGAATCAGAAAATGTAATAACTAAATTAAAAAAAGTTTCCTGTCAAATTTACTCTACACTCCACAAAAGGCAAAAATTTACCAATTGTTGAAAAATGTTTTCCTTTCATACATAATAGCAAAGAATTTGTAAAAATTGAGAAAATTGATTATTAAGAGCATTAAAGCAAGCCACTTTAACAGAATGAAAATCAAATTGTAATTCTCAACTGGTTTAAGCAAACACAGGGTGTAGTAATGAGAGAATCTCTCGTTTTGGCATATCTTCTTATTTCGTACATATTATTTCAATGTTAATTTTTCTTTCCATTTAAAGTACTTGTCGTTCTTTCATGTGTGAGTTTGTCTACGGGTGCACTTATTGTGGCATATCATCTTATTTTTTTGATCTTATTTTTATATCTATTTTTTTTTATTTTGTGCAAATTGTTACGAGATTCCAATCGATTGCTTGAGAATCATAGCCAGAGTAGATGTTTGTTTTTTAAATTTAACAAAGAAAATACATCTTATTAAACAGGAATATATTATTATATTATGAGTTTTGAAAAATTTGTAGAAATTTAAAATGGAGAAATATGTCTAAAAGTACACTGAGTGAACTCTATGCTGAATTAATGCATTTTAGGCATGATTTTTGCACAAATTATGTATAAAAAATAAAACATAGAAAAAGTAATTATGAAATTCGAATTTAGGACTTATTTATGCATAAGAAAGTCGTAATATAAAAAATAAAATGTACATTTAAATGTAAAAAGCATGCACTAATTTGCATTAATATGTAAAAATTATGCGATTAAAATTCGGTGACTATATTTCAAAGCTGTTATAAGAAAAATCGATCAAAAATTAAGTTATCAAATAAAAAACTTTTGTGTAAGTCTACATATCTTCAGCGTGCCGAGTATAATTTTCGTTTTTTTTATAGTTGATACAAGAAAAACGTTTTCGCTAATGAAATGCATTTAAAATAATCTTGATAATACAGCAATGATGCAATTTGTCAGCAATTAGGATTAGTTTTTTGTTGTGTGTTGGTCACATTGGTTGTGTGTTGGCGATGCTATATGATATGGTTTTGGGACGTGCAGTTATTGGGGTCACGAATTGCATATCTAAGGACAACATTGTCGAGCCGACGCCATTTTGTCAGCGGCAACGTGGCGCGCATAAAATTTTCGACAAGTTATGTGCCTCAAGTGCCAAAGTGTGCAACAATGCTTGTGCATTAAGCTCAGACTCTGCGCTCTCTTCTCTCTTCCCTGTTGACACCCCTCAAGCAAAAAGGGCATTGAGCATTGAGCATTGAGCATTGAGCCTGAGTCGATGCCAGAGCAGCCGGCGGCCATAGTTGTAATAAACTTTGTTTATAACGCGTCGCCAGCTCAGCTCAAAAATGTTGCAAACATGCAAACGTCGAGGGAAATGCATAACTGAAAGCAAGAAAGGAAGAGAGAGCGATGGGTTGGGACGAGGCGGAAAAGGCAAACGGCTGCCAAAGGAAACGGAAGTCGCTGCAATGCACACACTATCAACAGTCAGCAACCCAAACCCAAACTCAAACCAGTTCCCGAACCCGAACCAACACCCGAACCGAACCCAATCTGCTGCTTCTCTTCTGGTTTTGGGCCCTGTCCAGTTGTGCATGAGAGAAGGCGTCGAAATGCGCATTTTGCGCTTGTTTAACGCATTTTAACTTTGATTAACGACTGACGGGGTGCGCATTTGTGTAGCAAGTTGCAAGTTGCAAGTTGTTGTTGTTGCTCTTGTTGCTGCTGTTGCATGTTGCTACTTGCAAGTTGCCTCACTTTGTGTGTACATTTGATTTGTACACACAAATTGCATTTACTACAACTGCTGCAATGTGATTTCACAAATTTATGCGATTACTGCAATTTGTGCTTAAGTCATTTCGGCTTCTTTAGTCCTTTTTATAAACTTATGCTGCGTTAGCATCAAATAAATGTCTTCAATTACATTTACTTATCTCTATTTAAATGTCATTTGTTTTTCCTTAATGAGTATGTTTAATCAGTACAATGATTTCAGTATTTGACAGTAGAGCTTACAATTATCCTTTCTTAACTCTTTTTAACTCTTTTTTAGATAATGGAAGATACCAGATAAGCCAACGATAGTATTATCAAATTACAGGCATTTTTTCGTCTTTAAACTAACTAATGTATGTTTTTTTTTGGATGTACATACTTAAGCCTTGAGGGCCGATTTCTTAATTTCGATATAAAGTTCGAATTAAAGACATTAACGATATATTTTTACTCCCTGTTCCCATTAAAAATGGGAGAAAGGGAGTTATAAAGTACTGCAAATGTGTGTAACAGACAGAAGGAGGCATTTCCGACTATATAAACTATATATATTCTTGATCCAAATCAACAGCCGTCTGTCTGTCCGTCTGTCCGTATGAACACACAGAGACTATAAGAGCTAGAGACACCAAACTTGGCATGCAGGTTCCTGTATACCATACGCAGATCAAGTTTATTTCAAATTTCGTATGCGAAAGTAAAGAAATCAATTTTGTTATTAACAAGACTTTATCTAAGAGAAAATCTTATTCAGAGAATTAGGAAACCGGCCCTAAGAAGATCTTTTAAAAGCTTAATGTCAAATATAAAGACATCAAACTTGAAAATAATCAACATAAATATTATCGATAATCTTTCATATTTTTTATTGGTAAATAACTTTAGTTTTAATGCAGTAATAAGGCTTATTTAAAGTTTGATTTCAGTTTCATTTCATTTAATTGCGTAAGCTTTTAATGGGAATACCGCTACTTTATTTACCACATAACATATGTGTGGGATCCTTTGACATGGTTTTACTGCATATTGCATATGGTTTTTGCTTACAATTAATTTCAGTATGCGAGTAGCGAGTATTTCATCTGAATCTGAATGCATAATTTTGTGTAATGCCTGCGGTGAGGCAGTGTCGCAATGGCGCTTAACTCTCCTTTTTGAGTTGTCAGCAGGACTCTCTTTGCCCCTTTGTTGCTTTTGCTTTTGCTTGCTGCTTGCCTTCCCTTCGCCTGCAACCTTTGGCTGAGTTTCACAGGACTCTGCTGTGCAAATTGTTAGCGCTGATTTATTATTTATTGCTTTGGTTTATGCCTGTGATTTATCTCGAGTAGCCTCGAGCATCGAGTTTAAAGTGCAGGGCCATTGTTTGGCAATTTAAATACGATTGGGTTGAAATGGGTGTAAGTGGGGTCCTCTCTGCTTTCCTATCGATATAACGAATTGGGCCCAGGCAATTATAAGATTTATGTTTTCACTTGTTGTATGAACCAAAGCACAACAAAAAATCTCTGCGACAACAACTAAGAATGCTTCGATTGAGAGTGCTCGAATCGCATATATCCTTTCGCGATAACTTCTGTAACTATTTAAACACTTTAAATATAAAAATAGAAATTAAGAGCATAAACTGTGAGCCAAAATACATTTTAAAAAGAAATCTGTTTAGAATTGACAAAGTTATGAGTTCAAGAGCAATTATAAGGCAGCTCAAAACTTTTAAGATACAATTATTTGCCCTTTTTGCAAATTGAGAAATAAAGTAATTTAATAAAAGTTTTAAGATGTCATATTCTGCTTTGGTGTCAATAATTGATTAAAATAACAATTTAAGAATATTTAAAAAAATATTAAATATGATAAAAACAAAATCATTTATTTTTTCTTTCCAAAAATCTGCAAGATAAAACAGTTTGCGTGAAAATATAAACTTAATATTATTTCTTGTCATATTTTTTAAAAATATATAGTATAGTATATTTTAATATTCAATAGAGATGTCAGTTTATTCAAGAATAAGAAAATGTTATAACTAAATTAAGGAAAGTTTCCTGTCAAATTAACTCTACACTCCACAAAAGGCAAAAATTTACCAATTGTTGAAAAATGTTTGTTTTGCTTAAATACATAATAGCAAACAATTTGTAAGACTTGAGAAAATTGATTGTTAAGAGCATCAAAGCAAGCCACTCTAAAATAATGAAAATCAAAGCAAGTTAAAGTTTTGTTTTGAAATGTGATGCTTGTAATTCTCAACTGGTTTAAGCAAACACAGGGTGTAGTAATGAGAGAATCTCTCGTTTTGGCATATCTTCTTATTTCGTACATATTATTTCAATGTTAATTTTTCTTTCCATTTAAAGTACTTGTCGTTCTTTCATGTGTGAGTTTGTCTACGGATGCACTTATTGTGGCATATCATCTTATTTTTTTGATCTTATTTTTATATCTATTTTTTTTTTTTTTGTGCAAATTGTTACGAGATTCCAATCGATTGCTTGAGAATCATAGCCAGAGTAGATGTTTGTTTTTTAAATTTAACAAAGAAAATACATCTTATTAAACAGGAATATATTATTATACTCTTTTTTTAACTTTTTTGAAAAAAAAGGAAAAAAGAGTATATTGGGTTTGTGAAATGTCCGTCTGTCCGTCTGTCCGTCTGTCCGTATGAACGCAGGTTTTTTCCACAGTTTTGAAGCTAGAGCAACCAAACTTAGTATACATGTTGGTATATACCATAGGCAGACAAAGTGTCAAGATCTCCCCCCCACCCCCACCCCTTCCCCCACAAACCGCAAAAACCTATATCTTCCACAGTTTTATAGCTAGAGTAACCAAATTTGGCACAAGGGCTACTTATCACATCCTTCATTGATCTGGCAAAAAAAAATTCGGCCACGCCCACCCCCGCCCCCACAAATAAGCAAAGTCTGTATCTCCCACACCCCTTTAGCTAGAGTCGCCAAATTTTGCAGGTTGAATTCTATTGCTCTATTAAATAGATTGGATAAAAATCATTTTGCCACGCCCACCCCCGCCCTTGCAATCAAGCAATGTTTGTTTCTCCCAAACCTGTAGAACAGGCCCAACCAAATTTTAATTGATGGCAAAACTTTAAAGATTTGAGCAGAAATTCAATTGCCACGCCCACTGACTCAGCAAAGAGGCGAAAAAAAGAGTATATCGCAGTCGGGTGCATCCGACTGCAACGTTCTTACTTGTTATATTATGAGTTTTGAAAAATTTTTTGGAAAAATTTAAAATGGAGAAATATGTCTAAAAGTACACTGAGTGAACTCTATGCTGAATTAATGCATTTTAGGCATGATTTTTGCACAAATTATGTATAAAAAATAAAACATAGAAAAAGTAATTATGAAATTCGAATTTAGGACTAATTTATGCATAAGAAAGTCGTAATATATGCAGGTAATCATAAAATGTACATTTAAATGTACAAAAATATGCATTAATATGTAAAAATTATGCATTATTAATGAGATATTCTGCATAAAAATTAAAAAATATAAATAAATAAGCATGTGTTATGCATGAATAAGCGTTAATTTTACATATGTAAAAATAATTCTTTATTGTGCATAAAAATGCAAAAAATTATGCGGAATATTTCTCTTCGTGCATAACTTTATATGCCTATTGCTTCTACAATCTCTTAGATCGGATATAAAAATATGTATTTGATCATATTTAAATGTATATAGTATAGTATACACCCTTCATTATAGCTAGCTTTTATTGCGAATACGGGGCATAAAAAGTAGAATCAATATTTGCTTCGGGCATTGTAGTTATTCATTGTTGTCATTTAGCAACCTCCTCCCTGCTGCCCCTTCGCCCTTCGCTCATTCCACTTTGCACTTCCTCTCTTGTTAGCTGACTGTCAGTTACATAAATCGTTGGCGGATTTGCATTAAATATGCAACAAAAGCTGTTTAAATAACTAATAATTATCTTGTTGGGCTTCAATGTCATTTGTGCCATTTGTGCTATTTATATGCATAAGCTGCTTAGTTCAAATTAATTAACATTAATAACCAACAGTGACAACAACAACAATAACAACAATAACAATAACACAAACACAAACAACAACAATAAACTAAATAATGTCTGGCAGCTTGCTTAAATATTTATTGTTTGTTTTGTTTTGTTTTTTTTTTTGTTGTTGTTGTTGTTGTTGTTGTTGTGTGTTGACCACAATCCATTTTGTGGTCATTTATTGTTAATGACATTGTAAGCCCAATAAATAATTTCATCTTTTTCACGCAGTTTTTCTTTTGACCATAATTTGTATTTATTTTGCAAAAATATTTAATTTTCATTTTTGTTTATTACGTGAAATGCATTGAAATATTTGTGTGCTTCAGTTTGTTGGCTTGTTAATTGAATAAAAAGTGGCTAATTCTAGTTTAATTTGTTTTGTTCTGTTTACATTTGACAATTCCAAAACTAAAATTTAATTAAATTTTAATCCAATTTTGGCATTTGTGTTAAGCATCAAATATTTATTTGAAATACTTACGCATAGATTGTTTTTAGATTGTTCATTTGACAGATATACGATATGCTAATTTAATTATAAACAAATAACTGTCAAAAGCTGATGGATAATAATAAATTATCTTTAACAAGTGCACTTGATTTTAATATATTTATATTTGTTATCGTGGTTTAAATATATATTGTTACAGCTTTGTAATACTGTTTTGATCCTATTACAATGGCCAGAAACCCAGTTGATAGTTTTGATGGCTTGCAGTTTTTTAGGGCAATCAATACTCAGTGATTTGGCTTTAATAACTATATAATCTAAACTTTCAATTAATAAATTTGCCAGCTTCAAATAAATTCATGAAATTGCCAAAGCTTTTTGATGGACTTTAAGTTATAAAAGCGGGTTTTCAATGTTCTTTTTATGCTGAACAAAAAGCCAAGTACTGTTTAGATTAGAACTGAAATTCGATCGTCTCTCTAAGAACTGTATTAGCTTATCAATCAAAAAGAAAAAAACTTGAAGACTTAAGCCTCATCTCTAAAAGTCGAAAGCAATTATTTGATAAAAGCTTGTTTGCATCATTGAAAGTATCGAAACTATCGATGGGGTCAGTGGAAACTCATGTAATTGATGTAATTTGCAAAATTTGAAGCAATAGACACTTGCAAGTTGCAAGAAGAACAGTTTCAGTATTTGGTTGCCTCAAGAATTTAAACGTAAATAGAATAGCGAAAACTATAGCATACTTTTGAGCGTCATTCAATATGAGCAAAAATGTTAAGACAAAGGAGCTGCATTGCTGTAGTGCCGCCCGCTGAGCGGGTTGCCTGCGGTGCTGTCCTTAATCAGAACTCCTTGCCGCACATAACTTAGAGATAGAGAATTCAGATGCAGGAGATACTCCAGCAGGATGCACGGAGTACAAAACACGGGGCGTCCCCAGACGCTTTTGTGGCACACACAAGCGGAAAAGCGGGAAAGCGGGTAAACGGGAAAACGGGAAAACGGGAAAAGCGGCAAAACGGGGGGAAAATGGCAAAAATAGCAAAAAGGTGTAAGAGAGAGTGAGAGAACAAAGGCTGCAATGCACTTTAATTTTAAAACAAATGCAGGCTAAGCTTAAATAGTGAAACATTTTGGCATAGAGCAAGCAGCCAAAAAGCAAGTCAGGCGAAAACTGAAGCTAAATTGTATCTGACCAACGAAGCGTGCTTAAATTACACTTGCAATCAAATCTTTGAGTAACCGCAAGTGCATGCAACATTCAACATGCAGTATGCAACTCGCACAAAATCAACCACAACAACATGCATGGTTATACTCTTAGGATACTTGTAGATTGGTTACAAAGTCGTAAATGTCTGTGTGTGCGTGTGGGCTAGTGTTGTACATTCTAGTTCAATGCACTTCAAGTTTTTTTGGTAGTTCAATTTGTACTAAACAAACTAAGCTTTCACTGGAGTTCGAATTCTAAAATTATTCAATTTTTGTTAAGCAATCAACTTAAACGCCTTTGACAAACAACCCTTTTGTTCTATCGATTAATATAAGCTTGCATTTGAGTTACTCGAGTTCGAATTCTAAAATTGTTTAATTATTGTTAAGCAAACAAATCAAACTAATTGTCAAACAACTTATTTGTTTACACCATTAATCGCTTGAAGTACAATCAGAGTCAAATCGGAGTCAAAGAGAGATTTTGAGTTACTTGAGTTCGAATTGCAAAATTATTCAATTGTTAACCAAACAAAGTTTTTTGCCTAACAACTCTTTAGTGAAATGGATTAATCGTTCGAAGAACAATCGAAGTGGTGACTCAAATGAACAAGACGAATAAAGGAAAGATTTTGAGTTACTCGAGTTCGAATTCCAAAACTGTTAAATTTTTGTCCAGCAATCAACTTAAACGCCTTTGACAAACAATCCTTTTGTGCTATCGATTATTATAAGCTTGCATTTGAGTTACTCGAGTTCGAATTCCAAAATTGTTCAATTATTGTTAAGCAAACAAATCAAACGATCGAAACTATCGAAGGACAATCGGAACCGAAAGTGAAACACAAAAGAACAATAGGAATAAACAAAGATATCTAAATTCAAATCATGTGGAACTTAAAGTACTTTAATGAGCGATAATAAGGAAAGTAGTGTAAAGATTAGTTCAATCAAACTAAGTGTGAACGATGCGATACAGTTCTGGTGTGCATGTGTGTGTAAGTTACCGCAAAAACCGCACACACACACACACACACACACAGGCACAGGCACAGGCACACACACACATGTGAAAGAGCATCGAGCTTGTGTTTTTGGATTACAAGCAGCTATATCTGTGGTCTGTTGGGCAACTTATTAGATTAGTAGCGGGTAGCTGTAAAACTCAGCTCAAATATAGGGGCTACCGCCTCCGTCCCTGCTTTCTACTTATACTGACCGCAAACAGCTGTCAAGCAGCTGTCTTTGATTAATATAATTAAAGTGGGTTCGCTAAATTTTAAAGTCCTGCAGTCCTTGACAGGCAAATGTAGCTAATCAGCATAATGCAAAGCTTCGCTGTCAATGCAAAGCCTTTTGGGGCTGACATAGAATCAGCATAATATATGCATGTATAAATGAACAACATTGTTACTATGAGATGCAAGCATGACTGATATATGTATGTGTATGTCTGTGTATGTCTGTATATGTGTGTATGTGTATGTGGTGTGCAAAAAAGTATGCTGTAAAATTATATTTATGCCACTTTTGGGGCTTTGGCTTGTCACATGTGCCACAAAGACTGATGCTTGCTTGAACGCTTGAGTCCCAATGACACTTACTGCAAATATTTATCTTAATCTTGATTTAATCTTCAATTGAAGGTTACATAATATTTATGGTTGTTTTTGTTATAAATTCCGTTTGAATGTCTTTTTCAGTTGGTTTCAACAATTTAACTTAAAGCTCAACAAAAACAGTTGAAAAAGCTTTGAAAGCGCATTGGAAAAAGCCTTAACGGCATGTGTTGTAAATGAAAATCATGTGAATTAATTTTTTTCTTATTGCTAATTGATTATTAAACTTAACAACCAAATGATAATCAGTTTTTAAGGATTAAACTTGGTATAACAAGGGCTATCAATGAACTTTGGTCAATAAGCTTTGCTCAAGCTTTAATTTTACCAAACTTTAATTGAAGTCAAACATTTAACGATAGCTTTTATAATACTTCAAAGATTTAAAAGCATATTAGATGAATCTGAGTATTAATAATAAGTATAGCCCCACAAACTTCTTTGAAACTTTACTTTTTACTGATTTTGGCTTGTTTGAAAAAGAGCTTTCAAAGCACATGAAAACTTAATTTAAATTATCTGTGATTTTGACTTCTTTTAGTGACGTTGACGTTACTCGATTATGTGAAAAAGAGCTTTCAAAGCATCTAAAACCACAAGCTTTAAGTAAAAAAGCTCATAAAATGTATACAATATGCTTAGTTTGTATATCATTTTAGTTTTTTTTTTTATAACGCTAAAAAGAGCTTTCAAAGCACTTGAAAGCTTAGTTTAAAGTCAAATGAAGTCTATGAAATGTATTTAGCTCACTTTAAGCTTAAAGCAACTCACTTTTCAACTATCAACTAATTAGATTTCAACTGTCAACTAGTGTCATTGGATCATATAAATGAAGCAGGGCCAAAAAAAAAAATGTGTGTTGCTAATTTGAAAGATGAATTAGATTTGTTGCACACAGAGATTTGCAATGTTGCAGTTTTTGGACCGTAGAACTATAAATTTCATTTGTCACAGCAACAAATCCCCCTAGTGGGGTTTTTTTTGTGGGGTGCTTACAATGAACTTTGTTACAGAGGCAACAACATTTTTGCGTAGTTCTGTGGCAGAGTCAAAAACAGCATAATGCATGTCACACACAGAGAGCGAAAGAGAGAAAGAGAGGTAGATAGCGATAGAAAGAGACATGGGAATAGGGGCCCATTGTCTGGCTGAGACAGCTGACACAAAAGCCATAGAGAACAATTTAGATATTTTCTAAGGATTTAAGCGCTACACACACACACACACACACACACACACACATATATGCACATGGACACACACATACACACATGGACACTTGAACACATGGACACAAACACCGTAGGGCAAAAAGTTGTCATCGGTTGCCAAGAGTTGAGGTAAAAGATACTTTAGATACTTCTAAGTCTGTCTACTTGTAAATATTTGTTTGCCATTTAAATAAGCATAATTCCAGTTTGCTGACAAAAATACGCTTTTATATATGTATGTATAATACTTTACTTTAGATACTAGCACATTTAACTCACTCGTATGCATATTCATAGAACCATAAACCACAAGAGCTCGACATTATTATTTATGTATTTATTTGTTTGTTTGTCTCTTGTCTCTTGCAGGTATGTTGCATGTTTCAAAAGCCAGGCTTCAGCTTTAACCATCTAAGTGGCTGCCCTGCCACGCCCACTATTTGCATATGACTGGGCGGCACTTGGTTGTAAGTGTGTGTGTGTATGTTTTGTACACACACATATACATATGTAAGTATTGCAGCTATCTGTTCATTTTAGTATACTATATGTGCATGAGGCTAAGGCACTTGAGTGTCTTAAGTTCCACTTTAAGTGGCAACTTTTTCTCAATTGCCGCAAGTGGTGTTGCAAGTGGTTTTCAAAGCGCTCTTGGGGCCCCCCCCCACATATACACACACACACACATACAGATACAGCTACAGATTCAGGTGTGTGTACTCTCCTGCTGTGTATGTGGTCTTTGAGTGGTGTGATAAAGAAAATGCATTTAGGTCTCCAGAAGAGTTCACCACACACAACACACACACAACACACACATACGTTCACACATACATTGACTTAGTTCTGACCTCAATGGGATAAGAACTTGCATGTCAGCTGTGTATATAGAGCGGAAATATGTGTACACATGGTTAACAAAGCTCAAAGATCGCATACATTCTCGTACATTATTTGTAAAGGCTGCTCAATGCTGATGGCAGCTGTGGCATTCCAATTTTTTTTTGTACATATCAAAAGGCCGACTCTGACGTTTCTGAATTTGCAAAAATATTCCAAAATTAATATTTAACAAGTAAGCAAAGCTAACTTCGGCATGAAGTGTATTTAATACACTTGCCAAAATCATGCACAAATGTCTTTCAAGGCTACTACTAAGGCCCAACAATATTGGTTTTTCATACTTCAAACTTAAATTTTCGACTGTTTGTGTTTATGACAGCTATAAAATTTAATATTCCAATTTTAATTAAATTCAACCAAACTTAAAAAAGATAGAAAGAGCCATTAACAGTGCCATATATCCTCGCAGATTGAATTTACAACCGATTGTGCCTATGACAGCAACTCATTAGAAAAACCTTTGAAAATCAACCATAAAATATGAAACACTTCTTAAAAAAGGAGTTACAGGCTTATCACCTTATTTATATGAACCTATTTTTCAAGAATATAAGTTTTTACTTTCTATTACAAATCAAAAGTGAAACCTCCTAAATCGAGCGAAGCTATTTGATAAGTTTTGACATAATAAACTATAAAACAAAGGTATTTTGTTTATTAAATGTAGATTCTTTTTTCCAAAAAGTGGAAAGTGCTCCTATGTTATTCATATTATACTTATAGCCCGGCGTTAAAGCCCGGTTTTGATTACCATTTCCCTCCTATGTGATTAAATTTTTCAAAACTGGATTCGCATAAATTTCTCAAAACTCGACCGATTTCAATGCGAAGTTTTCTTTTGGTAATATTTTAGCCATTAGATTGATTTTGCATACAGAACTGTAGTAATTTGCAAAAATAAGTTTTGGTCGAAATTTTTGATAAAATTATTAGTGGTAAATTTAATTTTTAATCGATTGCGGGTACCAAAAAAAGTGTAAGAAACTATTTCAAAATTTTTTCTGAGATAGTACGAAAATCGGTGAAAAATCACGTCAGAATGCCAAACCATTTTGACTTCTAAGCGTCCCATAGAAAGTGACTTTCCTAACATTTCAACTCCCATAACTTTGTTGAAACTGAACCTTATTTGACGACGTGATTTTCATCAATTTTCAGCTAGCATTATTTTGTCCAAACTGAACCGATTACAATGCAGAATGTCTTTTCTTGGCATATTTTAACTTTGCATTTTAATTTTTATTAATTTCTAAAAATTTGGAAAATTCCAATGTACATGTATCCTGCCTGCAGAATAAATTAATATTAGTGCCAAGTTTGATAAGGCTAGCTGTAAAACTGAGAGAAAGGAAGTCTCTTTTTATGCGTTGCAATTTTGAATATCCGCTGCAAAAGGCCATAAAAATAGCATTTTGTTATAAATTGTATTCGATACGCTGACACTGCTGATAATTTTGCAACTTTTAACAAATTAATTATCATTAAGATTGTTATTTTTTGTTAATTATTATTTGCTGATTTTTCAGATTTATTTTTAATTTTATTGCAAACGAATAAATGTTGAGATAATTCTTGGTTTTCTTGCCGCAGAGCTGAATCGTAATTAACCCACTTACGAGTACGTATGAGTGCGAGTATATGGCAGTAACTTTGGCCAGGAATCACCGCAGCGGGCGGTAGCTTTTGTGGGCATGGTTGATGTCCTTTTTGCAAGCCACAAGAAAAAAAAATCGCCAGCAACAACAAATAAAAAGGGAAAATCCACAAGAGAAGCGCAGAAATTTGCACAGTTTTTAATGGCTCAGATGCGTGTGTGTGTGTGTGTGTGTATTGTAAAAGCGTGTTTGTGGTGTGTGTGTGTGTGTGTACGGATCACGTCGTGTGAAGCTTTCGATGAGGATTTTGCGTGTGTGTGTGTGTGCGTGTAACTGACCAGCACACACATACTGCGAGTAGGAAGCTGCCTTCCATGGTAAATGCTTTAAAAAGCCATTTCAGCGATTTTTTTTCTTCATTTTTTTTGTGCATTTTTTTTTGTTGTTGTTGGGGATTCCCCTTCTTTTGATGCGGCCACAAAAACGGGTCGGATTATAAAACACTTAAGCGATTTTAAGCGCAATTATGTTGGCACGAGCACGTAAACGCATCGCGGCCATTGCAATCCTGTTGCCTCTTTAATATTTAAGCATTTCCCGCAGCTGCTCATTAGGTTTTCATTTAATGTTGCCCCAACTGCAGCAAAGGCAGCGGCAGCGGCAGCAGCAGCAACAGCAATGCGAACTACACAAATTTGTTCTAAATAATTTAAAAAGTAAGTTGGCCGCTGGCACACAAAAACTAAAAACAAATAAACGTTGAGCACTAAAGTATGCTCAACAATAATATATGCTGTAATTTTAAATAAAAATTGTCTGTATTTAAATAAAACAAAAAAGAAAAATTAGCTAAGGCATGCCGGAGATACTATATACCCTTGCCAAAAAAGTTGTGCATTTGAAAACTTAATATTCAAGCGATTGTTCCTATGATAACTATAAGCTCAAGTGGCCCGATTTTGTTAAAATTTGTTTAACATGACAAGTGCTTATAAAATCGAAAAATTGCTTAGTTTGCTGAAGATAGCTCAAGAAAGAAAAAAGATTTTCATACTACAACTTAATTTTCAACTAATTTTTCCTATGACAGCTATAAGATACGGCAGTCTGACTTTGCTAAAATTTGTTCAGCAGTACTTATAAAAGGAGGAACAACAAAGCTGTTCATACAAAAACCAACTTTTCAACTGATTGGCTGCAATATGGTATGGTATATTCGATTTCGATATAATTTGTCAACATGTATGAAACGTGCTTAAACTTAGAAAAAGTGACCTTGGTTGGAATATCCTAAAAAAAAACAAAAAAAGTTTTTTATGCATATCATTTTAAGACCAGTTTTCCAGAATTAAAGTTCCTTTCAAAGTTGAAAAGCCTATCACAAGTTTACTCAATCCTTGATAAAGTGCAATTGAAATCAATTCGCAAAGTGTTGAAAAAATTGAAAAGGCAACATTTAAGCAAAATTTCACTTTTACAATATCTTAACGAAAGTAGAATTTGGAGTCGTAAAATTCTCAAAACATTGTTTTCCTACTCAAAATGTTTAAATGTCAAATGGATAAATTCCCAGTACATTTAAAAACATTCACACATTCTCAATGAACCAACATTTGAAGCTACATAAACGAGTATCGGATGTTTCTTTTGCAAATTATAAGAGTTTTAATATAAGAGTGTGGAGTTAGCAAGAAAATGCAATGAATATACCCTTTAAACTATGCGAAACTGGGTATAATCAGCATAGTGCCAAGCACAGTCATGGCAGATAACCTGAAACAACGCAAAAATAAATAGTACAGGAGCAACAAGAACAACAACTAAAATAACAACAACAGGCTAGAAACCCTAACAAAAACGGTCTGTAAACAATTAGAACGTCAGCTTACCGGAAAAAAGTTTGCATTTCATTTATTCTCGAAGGATTTTATATTTTAGATAAAGTTTTGTTGCCTGGCAATGTCCAGAGCGAGGATGATGATGACGATGATGATGTTGTTGATGATGATGACTGCAACTGCAACTGAAACTGGACAGTGGCAGGCGTTGTCCATTGTCCAATTGTCCTGTTTCTTCGGCGAATGCCAACGATGATTCTTCAGCGAGTACTTCAACGTTGATAATGATGCTAAGGTGAGGAGAGTGAAGAGAGAGAGAGAGAGAGAGAGAGGAGCTGAGGCGACAGGGACTGGCGTTTCCGTTGCAAACGCGCGCCATTGTTGCAACAATAAACTTCCGGTTTTAAATTTCACTTGCTTGCGTGTGTGTGTGTGTGTTTGGTTGCACAACAAAATGGCCGCTGCCAGTTGCAAAGCTATCGCTGCCAACGGCTTTTGACATTAATTAGCACAAAACATGTTGAGCAACGGCAAATGGTACAACGGTAAAGTTTTTGGCCATTTGCAGCTGCCTGGTTGCCTTAAGCTGTTGGTCCTCTAAAACCTCTCTTAACCCACCCCCTCGAGACGTATTTATTACGTCATTTAGATAACGTCGAATGGTTAGCCAAAAATGCTTAAGAGTGCGCCGTCAGCAAAAAGTCGAGGCACCTGTTCGCCTGATATCCTGATAGCCTGACAAAACTGACATCCAGCATCAGTATCCACATCAGCTTTCAGCACTTTCAGCTGCCAATGACATTCACACAATGCATCCACCGTGTTGGCCAAGTTTCAACTTTCAACTTTCAACTGGTCATGTGCATAAATCAACAACACGATGAGACGAGTTGAGATGAGCTGAAACGAGTTGAAACGAGAAAATGTGCTAAGCTCAGCTAACTTTTTAACCAGCTTACAAAGTTTCTGCTGTTTTATAGTGTTGCTCAAGACTTCAGTATGAGTGCTACTTAAGAGCAGCTAGCTGAATAAACTTGCATCCTTTTTATTTTTATATATTTTTTGTAGCCATTTCGAATTATCTGACAAATCGCTTATCGAAGCAGAACCTGCAGCTAAAGGGATAGTTATGAATACCGGTCTTTATTTACATACATTTAGCTATCTAGGTATCAATAAGTAATAGCTTAAAGCCCAAGTGTCAAAATATTTCCAGCAACGCAGTTTTCGTAAGCTTTTTTTTCAGTCTTTTTTAAACTCAATTTTCATTAAAAATTGTATTTTTTTAATACTCTTTTTTAATTTTTTTGAAAAAAAAAAGAAAAAAGAGTATATTGGGTTTGTGAAATGTCCGTCTGTCCGTCCGTCTGTCCGCTCGTCTGTCCGTCCGTCTGTCCGTCTGTATGAACGCAGGTTTTTTCCACAATTTTGAAGCTAGAGCGACCAAACTTGGTATTCATGTTGGTATATACCATAGGCAGACAAAGTCTCAAGAACTGCCTTAAGAACAAATATATCAAAATTTTGAGTTTCGATATTTGGCATAAGAAATTGAAATTGTTTTTATCTAAACTTCAACTATCTACAGTATCGCTAAGTAACAAACACTATTCACTTTTGATACTTTCGTAAAAAACTTTTATTTAGCTTATATTTTCTTCAACTAAAAATAAATTTAATTTAATTTTGCATCTCCTGCAAACTCCATGTTGTATTCACGCTTTAGAGTAAACTTCAGGTCCAGCAAAGATGGCTCAGCTTTTCGATACTTGGCCAACTTGACGAGACGCATGGATACATCATTCACAAAGGCATCTGCACATTTGCCAACCAAATCAGCAGCCTGATCGTCCAATGAAGCAGTTTTATCGATTTGCTGGACAAATCGATGTAAATTTGTTTTTCGTATTACCTGCCAAGCATATTCAATAGATTGTTGGTTCAGTTTTGAAATTTATAGTATCACTTACATGATATTTACTGGCTGAGGAGCACATGTATTCCTTATCGCAATCAGCTTGACGGCTTCTGCTGGATGAGCTCAAACTGCAGGTTGAGAAATGACTTTCATTGCCAGACGATAGCTCGCTATTATTTCTTGGCAGCTCATCCACCCAAGGATAGTTGTTTACGTCCATCATCATGACTTAATAATAATCTTACTAATCCTGCCAGTGAAAAGAATAAGAATTATATGTTACAGTATTATGAAACTGTTGTCACTGTGTGTAGGCTATAACCAGTTGAGAATTACAATTAACAGCATAAAGAAATTATTGTAAAAATAGTTTGCCTACTTTTTGGTTTAGTTTCCTTTTAGCTTTAACAGTGCAATCCATTTACTATTCTACTTCAATATTCTCCCAATTCATGGTTTTCGACACATTTTTCACATGACAAAAGAAAACCCTTGAATCAATGCAATATTTCATGGACCTCAAGCAGTGTCTGCTCGATTTAAATGCAATTTGTATTCTGTCAAAGTTAATGTCTTTCGTTGACGCCCTTTGAATGCAAACATACATACATATATACCAGCTGGTATGACCCGGTGTTGCCCGGCGCACTATTTGCCCTTAAACACCATTTCCTGCTCCTTATCGAAGACTGATCCTTTTTAATATTTTTAGGTAAAGCTTTGAAACTGAATTTGCAGCAGGTAACCTGAGTTTGAAGCTGATTGCACTTAAATTACATTTTACTTAAAACATATCATTAAAGCCGATACAAATCTTTTCGTTTGCAAACAATTTAAATCATTAAATTTCATAAAAAAGAAAGAAAGTAAGGGCTGAAATCATACCGAAAAATAAAGTAGGCTTTGAAATTGAACTGAGTAGCTTGATATTTCACAATTTCAACTTATCAAGTAAGAACACAACATAGCCCAGTCGTATCCAAGCTAGTGCAGTGATCAGGTCAAGTAATTTTGAAATAAAAAGTTCTCCTTTTTTCAAAATTTAAAAACTACAGCACTACATCAAAACATGGCTTCTGGCGACAACAACGACACTAATACCATTATCACAAGTGGTCGGTTTGTCGTCACGTACGACACGTTCCATGGGATTAATGAGCGAGCAATCGCGCCGCGCCTTGGCAAACCGATCTCCGATTTAAACACAATCGGAACATTGCTTAAAGAGGTAGTTGGCGAGCAGGATTTAAAGAATGTGACGTTCCTGGCGGCTCCGTCGTCGAATGACAAATTTGACAAGAGGCTGCATGCATACGAGACCGGTACTAGGAAACATCTGGGCAGTACCATCCTTAGCCCAAAGGAATTAGACCTGGCTAAACAATTCGAAATTGCTTTGGGCTACACGCTCGTTGAAACGGCACAGTACCTGCCGATTACGATGGCTTCTGACACTGAAATAATATCTCGGCTGATTGCGAGCGATAAGGCAGCACTATCTCGTATGATCGGCAATGCAGCTCCTGTTGGAGCACCTGTTGCAGCCAACACCAAGCATGAGCCTCCCATCAGGGGAATGATTGCCAGCCATAAGGTACCACCAGATCCTGTGGCCAAGTCGGAGCGCGTTTCGAAGATTCCTGTGCGCATGCGGGCTCTGGATAATCTTCGTCTTGAAAAGAACAAGCAACAGCCAGGTGGCTTTTTATATAAGAAATAAGTTCTTGATTCGAGCATTCTTCAGGGTGGATTTTCTTAGACAGCGAAATATGTTTCAAATGATTTTGAGATTGAGCCTGATCGAATAATAAAGAAAATAGTTCCATATTTCACTTTGCAGTGAATTGTAAACATTTCCCCGACAGATTTTTCTAAAATCCTTACTTAATGCTCACTTTTGCCACAAGAGAACTTTTTTGAATTTTTCAGTTTCGTAGCTCTTACAGTTTTGTGTTGTGCAATGATTTACACAAGTCAGTCAGTCAGGACATGTACGTTTACTTATATTATATATATATATATATATATATATGCTCGTACAGTGTGCAACGTAAGTTCATGTCCATCACATAACTCAGTACTATTTGTCGTCGACATTTCTGTGAAATTTTTCTTTTGTATACCCTGTGTTGTTTAAAGGAGCATAAGAAGGCATTATAAACTTGTACAAACTTATGTAACAGTCAGTTAGATATAGCAATATATTTAATTAGGAAACGGCATGGCTTGGCTATTCCGAATATCCTGTTAGTCACGACTTGGTTTCTCAAAACTTACCGGTTTTGAACTTATAAATTAAAGTGTTAAATGTGAAATTTTATCGAAATTTCATTTCAATGAACTTAACTAAGAATGCTCTATTTGGATAACGAACAAATACAGAAAGTTTTTTGGACAGTAGCTAAAAAGTACGAAGCATAAAGAAGAAGTAGAAGACCAATCTTTGATTTAAAGCGTACTACAGGGTATCTGCCAGTTAAATACTCTACACAAGATCAAGTTGTATTTTGTTGACCTCAAGTAGATGTGACGCTTATTGGAATGCACTTTGTTTGGCCAATTGGTCAATTGCATTGATTTGCGGTCAAAAGGAATCGGGAAAAATTTGACAAAGATTTTGTGCGGCAATTTATTGCCGCATGTCCTTTACGAAATTCGCAACGTCCTTTTTGGCTGTGCTGCAACTTTATTTAATGGCAAAAAGTTCACACTTCCGTTAGCTACTCGCAAACTTTGTCCAAAAGCAGCTCGGGACAGACAGACAGACAGACAGACAGATGGGACATTCCAGCCATATGTTGTTGTTGTTTTTGTTGTTGTTGGCATTGTTGTCACTGTTTGTTTCTCTTGTTGAACTTTTGTTCAAATAGAGGCGATGTTTTTGCCCCTGTTTTGCTCTATTTGCCTTGGCCCCAGTGCTAAATATTTCAAAACAAAAGCCAAACAAACAGCTGACAAGTGCAACAAAAATAGAAAACAGTAAGCAGCAACAACAACAACAATGATGGCACATGGGCAACAAATGGTTGGCGGAAGGAAGCGTTACTTAAATAACGGATATTGGCTTAAATAAACAATAGCGTCCGTGTCTGCAACACATCTCTCTCGCTCTGTATATATACCATAGCATAGCATACTATAGTATACATAAGTATACAGTAAAGCATAAACTAACTGTACAGTGTACACTGTGTATACACATGTGTATAAGCCATATATATATACACAGTAACAAATTACAGTTCAAAATGTATTCTAAGAAATTTCAAGATTTGAATTTTCATGTTTTTTCCAAGCAATGAAGCATTGACTTTAAATTTTTAAATGTCAAAAATGTTGAAAATTTATTTCACATTCAATTTATTTATACTTTTGGCTTAAAAACTAGAACAAGACGTGGACTTCTGGACAAGCATGTTCTTCAAAAAGTGGATGAAAAAACTCTTTATGCAATGATAATGCTGATATTACTATAAGAAATTCAACATTTAATTGAGCTTTGTTCTCAGAAAGGGAGTACAGTGGATCCTTTGGCTCAAGGCTTCGAATGTCATATGGATGAAAAAATATGATGATGGATTTCCATTCTTTGGCTAAACCTATATAATTAATGTTTAACTATTCTCTGTGTATAAAATTAAAGTTAAATTAATAACTTTTAATACCAGTTGAATTAATAATCAAAAACAAGTTTTCCATGTGTTTTTTTTTTTAAATCAAAGCATATATCAGATCAAATTATGTTTCTAACAGTTTTTAGTTGTTCCCAATATGTGAATTGAGGCAAGTTAGATCTATTTTACTCCTTTCTAACCCAAAAGATCTTCCATTATCCCAACCTCTACAACAAAAGTAAGCATTTTCGTTGATCTCAGGGTTCTTATATCTTAGGTTCTCAGGTCCGTCATGTCCGTCTGTCTGTACGTCTGTTTATATGCGTTTTTCAAGACTTTGCTCTAGAGCTATCTTGATGAAACTTGGCACAGATGCTTCTTCTTATTGCAGGTAGTATAGCTGAATTGGCCAGATCGGATCACTATAACAAATAGCTGCCATAGGAACGATCGGTTGAAAAATTAGTTTTTGTATGAAAAACTTTTTTGTTTTTCAAGATAACTCAACCAAACTCACTAAACCTAAGTTCAAAAACTGTTTATACATGATGAAAAAATTTAATCGAAAACGGACTTCTATATCTTATAGCTGCCATAGGAACAATCGATTGAAAAATATGTTTTTGTATGAAAATTTTTGTTGTTTTTCAAAATAACTCATCCAAACTCACTATGTCTAAGTTTTAACACTATCCACATATTTGGAAAAATTTTTATGAAAATCGGTTCACTATATCTTATAACTGCCATAGGAACAATCAGCTGATCAGTTTTGTTTGTTGACTCTGAACACGATGTCATATTTTAAAGACACAATTCGCACTCAAGTTTCTTGCACACAAGAATTGCAACGTCAAAACGCTTCTTAAATGATTTAAATTTCTTAACTTTTTTTAACCACAAGCCGCAGCTATATTTATAAGCAAGCAATTATTTTGTACAGTGTATGTGTGTAGGTATGTGTGCAAGTACTCGTATTAAGCAAACTTGCATGGCGATAAGCAGCGCTTAAGCGGAAGTCAACGCCATTTTGTTAACGCTCTGCCCCGCCGCCATTGCGGTTTACACCGTGAAGTTGGCTGCATCAGGCACAGGATTGCATTTTGCATGGCATCGTTGGCATATTGTTGTTGTTGTTGGTGTTGTTTTTTTGTGTTGTTTTACTGCGGCTGGCAGCGCAACAGCTGTGTTTTGTCAAGTTCTTCGGGCGCTTTAATTGCTTGTTAATTAGCGTAGTTTGCCTTCTGCCACGCCTCAAACTGACACTTGTTGTTGTTGTTATTATATTCCTTACTCTTTTTGTTGTTTTTGTTTGCTGCCTCCATTTTTTTTTTTTTACTCGTTAGCCTTAACATTTTTCGTATGGCACGCATATGGTTAATTGTTGTTGTTGTGTGTGTGTGTGTGTGTGTGTGTGTGTGAACTGCTCTGACACACCATTGATGGAATTTAACAACTGTACAAATATTTGACAAACGGCTGACAGCCTGTCAACGTATCCAGCACGAAAGGACCAAACCAGGCAAGCCCCAAATCGTTCATTGACGCGTGAGCGTGTGAAAATTGACTGGCTTTCATCGCCTGCCCAGCCGCATTCAGAGATCTTTCTACCTATGCGAGGGTATGACTACAAATTTAAAAATAACAAAAATCGTATACAACAATTATGCTTTCAAATTTGAATTGAATATGTGAGTTTGAAGAACTTGTGTGTGCTTCAGTAGCAAATCTTACAACAAGGTTCCTGACATAAATTTGAAGAACTGCAAGTATTATTAGATTTGCTTTGACGTTTTTTTTGATTTGTTTGATATTTGTATTTCACAATATTATATTGAGCTGGTGTTTCATCTGGCAAATATAAGTGTTATAAGACGTCTCTGCGCAGTTTCTTGCTTTGACTTTTCAAACGATGTCATATTTTCAAGCAAGATTTCGCAGGCAAGTTGCATAGTCTAATTCGATTCTTTCTTTCAAGAGCGCTGCAACTATCTTTAATGTCAAGTACATAAAACTTCTTTCAAAATTAAAATTGTATTTTAAAACTTATAACAATCGATCGAAATATCTGAATTCTACTGCACAGCAGAAATGTTGAAATAGCTGCAATTATAATTCTCAAACAGTTTAAGCCATGTTTGACATGTGAGTTGTGGGCGACAAGCGCCTGTGGCAGAACTTTTATCAGTACCCTCGCAAGTGTACATGTCAGTACATGCCAGTGCATGTCGTTGCATGTCTGTTGTCAGTTTTTTTTTTGTTTTTTTTTGTTCTCTTCTTCTTTTATTTTTTTTATATATGTGTCAACTGTGCGGCAGCTAGCAGAGCATTCATATTATTTTCACACCTAACGACGACAACGCGCTTGACAAATGTCAGCGGCAATATTTGCACTGCACTACAAAAACAAGAATGAGCAAAGGAATAACTGCATCTACTAAGGAGGTAGCAGAGGGGAGTGTAGAGGGTAGCCAACTGGGTCGGGGTATACGTAAACTGAATGCTCAACTGACGTTAAAAGGATAAGCGCATTAAGGCATTTACTTTGCAATGCGAATCAGAGACGAAGAAGAAGCGCATTAATGCTTATATATATATAGAGAAAGTCGAGAAAGTCAAGTCGCCATTCGATAGCAAAAATTCTGTCGTGCAGCCTTTGGGCAGTGGCAGTGACAGTGAGGCAGGAGGCAGGTGGCAACTAGACAAACAAGCCACATGTTCATGTTGCTCGTTGTACGCGACACAAAAGCGCAACAAACAAGCAGCAACAGCCTCGAGCAGCACAATTGCAACACTGACAAAGGACACAAGCTGCACAGGACATATGCTACAAGCGGGGGCCAGTTGAGCGAGGGGTAGGCCAAGAAGAAGTCAAGTTTGCCACCAGTATACGATGGCTCAAATAAACACTTTTGGGGCCTATTTTTCAACTTCGATTTAACGTTTGAATTAAAAAACCTAAGGATACATATGTTAAGCCGATAAACTAGTTTCGTTTTCTCAAGTTTCGCTGATAGCAAAAAGCTGTTAAAAGTGCGAATGGCAACAACTTTAACTCGTTTTCCAACACTACATCAAAACCTGGGCAGACTGAGTCAAGGGTGTTGTCAGTCTCCCTGCTGACTCCTGATCTTTTCTTGTTTCGATGCTCAAGTTGTGTGTATTTGTACTGAATCTTAAAAACATATAAAGTTATCTTTTGCTCAACTGAGGAATTCACATCCTGCTAATTTCGATAGCCAATACATTAAAACGCAAGACGAGCATTAATAACCGTCCGTATTACTTTTTTTCTCCTTCAAAAGCAATTCGTTTTACTATTTTGACAGTTTTCCATCTGTTCGCTATATTTGTCACAGAGTCAATTTTGCCCATTGTACTGCCGTTGCTCGTTGCACTATGGACACACTTAATCCTGTGGCCATTGTGTTTGTCCTTATTATGACGCCCATACCGCATTGTCTTGGCCTAATGCTGTTGACTCAAGGCTCACAATGGCGTTGGCGTTGGCGCCTGTGGTTCAGTTCTCTTCATATAAAGCTGGAGCAAGAGTAAGTATTCCAAGTAGTTCAGGCATCCATTCAAAGTATTTCAAAATAGAAGAAACAATTTTATGCTTTATCAGCAGCAGCGACGTCAGCAGCGACTCGACGTCAGCTGCAAAGCTTGTTTTTGTTTTCTTGTGTGTTGTTTGTCTCTTTTTTTTTTTTTTTTTTGTAATAAACGTTGGTTTGTCTGGCAGGGTGTTGGGGGATGTTTTGTTAAGCCGCGTGTGTTAAGGTTACAATTTGTTTTGTTCTCCTTCAGCAGATATCGCGACTAGACGGCGCCAGTTGTCGCCAGACGCATCCACCTACCCCCCTGCCCCTCCCTCTCCGCCTGCGCTCACTTCCAGCAGCCCTTATAATAGTTCCATTGGCATTGGACAAACATATAGAAATTTGTTGGCAACCGTTTTTGGGTAAATCGATAAACTAACTATGAAATCATGTTGCCAAAAATAAATATACATATATATAGCATTAAAGACAATACACGAAAGTGTGAGTAAAGATTTCATCTTGATGTCACAGAATATTTCGGAATTTTGTTGTTGATTAAATGGTTTTGCTAAGCAGACAATTTGCAGCCTTCAATGCTTAAATAAGTCTTGATTTTCCATGAATAATTTTTATTGTTACTTTATTCAAAATATTTATTTTATGTTTGTGTGCAGCTTGAACGAAGTAGAAAGTGCAAAATTATTAATTTAAACATTTTTTAGAATATTTTATAAAATTTTGTTTTACATTCTTTAATTCTCGCAATCTAAAAACAAGTAAGAACGTTGCAGTCGGATGCACCCGACTGCGATATACTCTTTTTTAGCCTCTTTGCAGAGTCAGAAGTGGGCTTGGCAATTGTATTTTTGCTCAAATCTTTCAAGTTTTGCCATCAATTTAAGTTTGGTTGGGCCCGTTCTTCAGGTTTGGGAGAAACAAACATTGCTCGATTGCAAGGGCCCACCCCCACCCTTGCGTGGCTAAATTATTTTTATCCAATCTTATTTATAGGGCAATAGAATTCAACCTGCAAAATTTGGTGATTCTAGCTAAAGGCGTGGGGTAGATACAAACTTTGCTTATTTGTGGGGGCCCAAATTTTTTTTAGTCATCAATTAAGGATGTGATAAGTAACCCTAGTGCTAAATTTGGTTACTCTGGCTATAAAACTGTGGGAAATATAGGTGGGGAAGGGGTGGGGGTGGGTGGAGATCTTGACACTTTGTCTGCCTATGGTATATACCAACATGTATGCCAAGTTTGGTTTTTTTCAAAAAAATTAAAAAAGAGTATGAAAAAACACACTCTAAATACCAACTAATTTTGCATTGAACCAAAAAGTTACTGCCAAAAAATAATAATTTTGTTTTAGGCTTAAATTGAGCCCTTTTTTTTGGTTCAAGGTTTGGTTCAAAGCCTTCTTGTTAAATTAGCTCTATATTGACCTTTTAGTTAAAATGCTTAATAGTTTAACGCGAACAATTTTCCGCACTTTGAGCACAAACCAATTAATTCAATATTGAAATAGTCTTAATTAATATTTATTTTGCACTCGCTGACAAAAGATATTTAAATTTATATGCCAAACACACACACATAAAATATATATATACACACACTTACAAATTACAAATTACCTTAAATGAAAACAAATTAAATCATATATAATAGTTATGTTATGTTTATTTTATAGGGTTGAGTCTTTAATAAATAAGCTCGCAATCAACTGAACACTCAATCAATATGCACACAAACCAAAACTAATTATGTACTGCAAAAATTGAATGCCTATTAATCAATTGATTATGGACGCAAACACACACACATACTCACAAACAGAAACACTCACACACACACACATATGCCTCATGCCGCATGCCGCATGCCACATGCCACATGCAACCAGTTCATGCCACCAAAAACCTCAAACTCAGCCTCCTTCTTCTCATTAAGTTGTCGCAACTTGAACAGCACTTGCCTTAGCTTTTCTTATGTTATATGTATACACATATACATATATCGTATGTAGGTATAGTATGTATGTATATATATTTCTAGGTCATGTGCTGAGCGGAAACATTTGACTGCGAAAAATGTGTGGCATTTTCTTATGCCTACCCTGTATTCATGAAATAATCGAAGAGGGTATAATCATATAACAAATGTTATTGGTTATTCGGATATCTGAATCAATCTCATCTATTCGTGTATTCAGGCCTGTTCCCATTTTCAATTCCACTCAAAACATTCGCATTCGGAATTATTAGCGTTTCTGAATTCCGAACATTTTGTTTTCAAAAGGTTTGCTGTTGAAACCTTGAAATGAAAAGATTTCGAGCTGAACATTTAAAAGAAATAATGATGTCTTTTTATTCGATAATTCGAACAGAAATCGAAAAGGACTCGAATTGAAAAGTTGGAAATGGAAACACACCTGTTTAGTTGTACAATTTCGTTGTTTCTTATCTCTTATGACCATTTCTAGCAATTTCTCAAAATCAGTACATACATCTTGTTCGAAGTTTTCCACAAAACATCGATAAACATAGAATGCCAAAAAGCACCGATTTCGATTTCATAAATGTTTGTTTCTTATCTCTTATGACCATTTCTTGCAATTTCTCAAAATCAGTACATACATCTTGTTCGATGTTTTGTGAAAAACATCGATAAACATAGAATGCCAAAAAGCACCGATTTCGATTTCATAAACTTAGGGTTAAACATTCTGTCGTTAGTTAAGCATTTGTGTTATAAACTTTTTTAAGTCTTAAAAGTTGGTAACAATTTTATTTGCAGCACTGCAAGGGTATTAAATCTTCGACATTCTCAAACTTATTGCTTTGCTATCTTGTTTTTTTTTTCCTATATTTTTCGCTTACCATTTGGGCAGACAAATGGCGACGTAGTTTTGTGGCGCCACAAGACGACGCTGGCTGCAACCGCCATCGTCGCCAGTCGGTAACAATTTTTACTGCAGCCATTTCCTAGCCGACAAATAAATTCAGCAGCTGCTTAGCCTCAGTAGCCTTCGCTCTTCGTTCCTACCCCCTACCTACCCCCTACCCTTCATCAGCCTTTTTTTTCAATTCTGATTTGCTTCAGCTCCAATTTGATATTGATTTCGTGCCGCATTGCACATTAAAGCACACTGAAGTATTGTCGAAAGTTTGGCGGCAGTGACATCCATAGTTATACGAATTCTTTTCAAACTCTTCAGATCCATCAACTGCTTTCACCCTGTTGCGCTTGCGCCCTTTCCCCATTCCCTTCTCTCTTTCATAAGTTGTGGCTTCATGTTACATGAAAACAAAAAAACTCTTAGACTGGGTTCGCGTGTTTGAGCAACTTTTTTCATTAGGCTTCACTTTCAGCTCTTATGAAATATATTTTTGAAAGCAAATCATTTTATAAAGGTCTATCAATTTTGAAATGACGGTAAAAAGCTTTGGTTTTTCTTTTTTGTTTATGTCAAATTGATAAAAAAGTTGTTGAATGAGTTTTTAATAAAGCTGGGTATCAAAATATCTTTCAGTAAGTTAAAAATATCCTTGAAAAAATGTGTAATGTCCTTTGCTGAGCTAACTGGAGATAATAATTTTGCATTTTATCATTGCAATTAGTTTGGAATTAACATTAGAGTTTTAATGAACTCCATTGGAATCAAAATAGAAAAATGTTCTAAAATCTGAAAAATGATTAAATTGCTCTACTTCTAAACAAGTGAAATAAAAGATGTATGACAATAGTTTATACAAAACACATAAGAACACTCTAGTCGAAGACAAAGATGTTGTTGGGATCTCAAGAGTTGAGTGCAGGGTATTTAGAAGTCGAGCATACTCAATAAGAGCATCATTTATTGTTTATAAAAGCATTTCTTATTCGAAATTGTGTAGAAATTGCGTTTTAAATGCAGTATACCGGCCTGTTTGCAATTTCACTTTCGAATTAAATACATTGAAAAATGTACAGAATACTTTTTGTAGCAAGATAAAAGTTGAAATCTTTGTTAAGATAGGTTAACCGAAAATTCGAAATTTGAAAATATAAGCTGTTCTCAATTCCAATGGAAAATTTGGTTCAAAAAGTTGTGGTTTTGAAACACCGAAATGAGAAGTATTCAAACTTACTCTTAAATGGGAATAACGATTGCTATTTGTTTTCAAAAACAAGATTGCAAAATCGATAACGATTCAAAATTAGTATTTAACGGTAATGGGAACAAGCCATATTACTGTGAAATTGTTACAAAACTTGATTTCAAGCATGTCTGCTAGAAAGCTGCCAAGATTTCAATCTAATTTCACGAATTGTGTAATTCCAGCATATGTTTGTTCTTCAATTATATTGACTTCTTAACTGCACAAGTGTTCATCCGATTGAAATCTATATAACGAAAAGATACTCAGTGACTGATTCAGTCGATATACTTGATTAATATCCGTTTTGCTTTGCTGTTGATTTGCTTTGTTGTGCTTTGGCTTCAGTTTTCATAGTCACATGCTTAGATATTGATAGCTCTTATTGCCAATGCACTCGCTGTTCAATTGTCTGCGTGTGTGTGTGTGTGTGTGTGTGTGTGTGTTGCAACATCCTTTCATTTCGTGGCACATTAGATAACAAGACTGATGTCAATCACATTTCCTTTGTGATAAATTCGCAGCCACAGCGCGCTTGTCAATTGCATTCGAGTTGAATTACGTGCAATTAAAAACTAATGTGCAGCACGAGAGGCAGACAGATTGTTGCACACAGATTGATGGCAAGACAATATGCTGCTGATGCTGCTGCATTTGCTGTATTTGCTGCCTTGTGGCAATTACTCGTTATAGTAAGTGGAGCAATAGCTGCGCCCCACGGGTCGTATGCGCGTTATATGTGCCACCTGCCGCATGGTTAAACTATTTACACAGCCATTTAGCAGTTTGCACAGTTTTCGGTTAGGTTTTTAGTCCGTTAAGCAACAATTTGCAATTTTCGCTGGCAAGGGACAGCATAACAAACATGCATATATATATAGACACAGGATGCACAGGATCTTCAACGGGCGACCCAAAAATGTTATTATAATGAGTTAATTTAACGCCAGGGGCTCTACATTGACAAGGACATCTTTGTGGCACACGCTAAATGCATTACGTAAAAGCAATTTCAATTAGTGAGACGCCCAAGGGTGGCTTGTAGAGTGTGCAGGGGGGGGGGAAGGAGGGGGGTATGGGGGGCTGGCTATGCAAAACTTGTCGAAAATGTTTTGCCATAAACTGCAAAATTTAATCACAAATTTCGCGCATTTGCACAGTTTGAATACAAAATGCAAAATGCGATGCGACAGATATATGCAAATGATTTTGTTTCTGTTTTGTTTTTTTTTTTGGTTGCTTTTTTGCCAAAATGCCAAATACAAAAGTGCACGAAAATTAAGTTGCGGAAAAACCGCAACAGCAACAACAACAACAACAACAAGAAAATCAACAGTGGGAAAACTCATTTACCTACAACAACAACAAAAGGAAGCAAAAACAAGCACAAAATGCAACTATTTTTGGCATCTCATTTCGCCTGCAAATTGTCAGACATCTGTGCGGCGACAGGCGACAAACAGGCGACGATGATGACGATGATGTTGATGATGATGATGATGCTGACGATGATGATGATGATAAAGTTGAATGATGTTGAATGACGCCAAATGTTCCGGACATTCGTGTGGATGATACGCGGATGATACGATACAAGCGACAGCGAGAGACAGCAAGAGAAAGAGAGAGAGGGAAAGAGAGCAAAACGGAAATTCTAAGGCAACTTCCGTGTCGACGTCATCGTGTTGATCTATGCGAATATGTCACTCATTTGTCTATCTATGTGTGTGTTAGTGTGTTAGTGTGTGATTGTGTGAGTGTCAAGCTTAACTTTGTTTATACGTTTTGTTTATCTGTCAGAACGCTTAGCTTGTATGCTGCTGCCGCACTATGCTGCACCGTGGTGTGCAACTTAGCGAACATTTATTCAAATTTGTGATAATTTAATTAAGTTTAAAGTATATTTAGTAAACTGCTTAAGTTAAAAAAGTAGCAAACTGACTTTCAAGACATTTTTGCGTTCTGCTGCGTTTTTGAAATGTACATAATATTTAGTCGAATTTTTGATATGAAAAGTCATGTATCCAATTTTATAATATGTTGGGGCTTTTGTGAGCTTAGTTTTTACAAGGCGTTATTTCTAGTTTCAGGTTGAGTATATATATTTAAAAGACAAAACAAACAAAAACAATTTGTTGTTCGTTCTTTTATTCTTAAATCTCAACTCAACAAATATACACATTCCAATCCAAACTCAAGCTAAAACTCGAACCGACTACAAAACAGTCTTAGATTACATATGATGAGACATGTTTTCAATTTCTAGTACTTTAAATTCAATTTTGTAATTGTGTATATCTATTTTATTATAATTTAACCAGCTACTTTCCTTACCAACTCGTAAACTGACTTTTAACATCAACCAAAATTTATATTTAACTTTATATGCATTAATTTATATGCATCACTTTGCACCACTGTGCATCATTGACTTTTGACAAATGCGCCACACACTTGGCGAGATTGGCAAATTGAATTTTAAACGATTTTTGGCAACAACACAAAACGCGAATATGTATAAAGCTATATACACAAAGTTATAGCCATATTGTCAGCCTCATCTGCGAAATGGATGGCTGAAAAACCATTTTGTATATTGTTTTTATAAATTGTTCTCTACTTTTGCTGATGCTGATGCTGCTGCTGCGTTTCTCTTCAGCCATTTCGAAAGTTCGAAAAGGCGTTAAATGACAAGGCAACATTTGCAGCTGACTCCAAAAGACAGAAGACCGAAGACAGAAGATGGGAGACAGAAGAGAGATAAAAGGAAGACAAAAGGCAGCGCAGCACTTACATTACGTTAAAAGATGAAACACGTGACTGGCTGACAATATGCAGTGCACACACACACACACACATATACACACACACACAGATAGCTGTAGTCGCTACTTGCTTGCATATTGCCGGATTTATGTGGCAATAAGCAGATGCAACCAGCAACCTGCAACCTGGCAAAAATGGCGGCGCATGACAAAAAAAAAGAAGGAAAAAGGGCAACGTGCGCTGCGTAACTGATATGCCACGATTAGTACACACACACACACACACACACATATGCACGCTGGGCAAACAACGAACTGCAATGCAATTGGCATGGACTTTTGAAAATAACGAGTTCAAAATGGCAATCGAAATGGCAATGGAAATGGAAAATGTTGGCCACGTTGCCTAGGCTATTGATTTTCGGGCTTTTTGGCAGGGCCAAGGGATAATCGGTGGATTGTGGGGGGGGCAAGAAAGCAATAACTCATTACAACACATGTTTACTAGTGCAACTTTACAGCCAACACGCCCATTTTTTTTTTTTTTTATCGGTAGAAAGGGGCGAAACTTATTTATGCAGCACAGCAGCTCTTTGAACTTTTACGTAAAAGTTCAGTGGCCAGAAAACCGCATTCTGACATTTTGCCAACAATTTTTGGTAGTTGTGTATGTATATGTGTGTGTGTGTGTGTATTGCATAGTGTATGTTCTTTTTTCGAGTGTGTATTGTTTACAAATAACTTGTCTGCTGCTGGCCAATGCAGCGTATGCGTAATGTCCATCAAAATTCATTGGAACTGAAGCCGCTTATTAGCCCGAAACAATAACAAAAATGATTATGTTTTAAGCTGTTTGTTGTCAACTGGCATAACATAAATACATATTGAGTTATAAATGGCTGCAATGGAAATTAATCTTCTTTTTTATACTCTTTTTTAATTTTTTTTGATAACAAAAGAGTATATTGGGTTTGTGAAATGTCCGTATGTCCGTCTGTCTGTATGAACGCAGGCTTTTTTCACAGTAATGAAGCTAGAGCAACCAAACTTGGTAAGCATGTTGGTATATACCATAGGCAGACAAAGTGTCAAGATCTCCACCCACCCCCACCCCTTCCCCCACAAACCGTAAAAACTTATATCCCCCACAGTTTTATAGCTAGAGTTACCAAATTTAGCACAAGGGCTACTTATCACATCCTTGATTGATCTGACTGAAAAAAATTTGACCACGCCCACCCCCGCCTCCACAAATAAGCAAAGTTTGTATCTCCCACACCCCTTTAGCTAGAGTCCCTAAATTTTGCACGTTGAATTCTATTGCCCTATTATATAGATTGGATAAAAAAAATTTTGCCACGCCCAGCCCCGCCCTTGCAATCGACCAAAGTTTGTTTCTCCTAAACCTGTAGAACGGGCCCAACCAAACTTAAATTGATGGCAAAACTTGAAAGATTTGAGCAAAAAAAAACAATTGCCACGCCCACTTCTGACTCCACAAAGAGGCTAAAAAAGAGTATACCGCAGTCGGGTGCATTCGACAGCAACGGTCTTACTAGTTTTTTTTTGGCTGAAAGCTTTTTTGGAAACCTGAATTTCATAACGAAAAATGTGATGCACAGAAAAAAATGAATTATCAAAATATTTTAATCTTGATCTGATTAAGGTTTTATTCTAAAATAGATATAAAAGCCTTTTTTGTTTTTAAATATTTTTATATTTTTTTTAGTTTTAATTCAAGGTTTGACTCTGCAACTGATATTTTTACATAATGCCAAACTAGCAGATTATAAGGTAAATTACATCCGAATTTATGGAAAAATATCATATTTTATTTAGCTTCGTATTATTTTCCCAAATCAAAATGATAAGAAACTGTTTCATTTTTCTTACACTGTAATACTTTTCTATATAAGACAGACCAAGAACAAAATATGAAATAAATATATTGCATTGAAATGTCGTCAATGTCAAGTGACTAGCAAAGCCATCGCTTAAAGCTGCCCTTTTGTCAACAGGGCCAACAAAAATGTCAATTGTTGAAATTGAGCTGAAAGTTGAGACACAAAGTCGCTGTGCGGCATTAGACGTGAGAGGAGAGGGGGTAAGCAGCTTAACGAGGAAGTTTGTCAAGCCAAAACCATAACTATGTTGCAGCTGATGGTTATAATAACTAGAAAGGATTAGAGAGCACAATGTGCGCAAGGCAACTTTTTGTTGCGCCAGGAAGTCATAGTAAGGTAATGGTGCGAGTAGCAGGGAGCAGGCAGTGTTACGTGCAGGGGTTGAGCTATGCGTAATCACAATTTTTGAGTAGTGAGCATGCAAAGTGAAATAGTTGCCATGACTCGACTAATTGCACAGCTCGCAAAGTCAGCAAAACTTTCGAGTGCGCTTATAAGTAGGCAATACTTCTTTTTTTTTTTATGCGTAACAAACCGCGTGGCAGCTGTGTGTGAGTGTGTGTGTGTGTGTGTGTGTGTTTGTGTGTTATATAATTGCAAAAATAAATAGCAAATTATTAATTTGCCCTTAACTTGAGACGTTCTTTTTGTGCAGTTGAAGAGTTGCTTCAGCATTGTTGGAAAATCACAGCAATCGAGTGATGTGTGTGTGTTTCCTCGACTAGTGGCAACTCCTACAGCTATCATTGTTGTTAATTTCATATTTCTTCTGCTTTATAAACAGTGCAATTCATTCAGTACTAATTTAACATCTTCATTATTCCAATTCAAAAGTTTTGATAGTCGTTATCAATAAAAAAGATTGTGTTTTCGGTTGCTCTTCTGCTCAACTTTGATCGGAAAAACTGTTGAAAAGTGAAAAAGTTGTATTGAGGAATATATATTGAAAATAAGGCTACGTTTTTTATGATTTAGTTTTTAGTTTACTTTTATTTGTACTATTTCATTTCAAACATTTGATGACAAATTATAAATACAACAATATAACTTATTTGTAAATAATATAATATTTTTATTGAGCTAAAAAGATATTGAGACTCAATATCCTATCCAGATACGCGTTTGACATAGGCGAGTATAACAGACGTATCGCAGACTGGTCAAGCTTAGATATTTTCAAATATTTAAGTAAAATTGAAAATATGCAAACAAATTTCAATTTCAATTTTCCCAACATTTTACCGCTGTCAAACATAGTAAAATTAGAATGTTAACGGCAAAAAGCTGCACTGGCTGCTATAGTTTCAAGTACGCTCATAAGTAGGCAACACTTTTTTTGTTAATGCTTGAAGGCTTAATGTCTGACAGCTGTGCAAGTATGTGTGTGTCGTGTTTGTGTGTGTTGTGTGTGTATGAGTGTTTTTGTTTGTCTTGAGTGTTGTCTTGTCTCAAAGCCTGTCAAACGACATTGATTTGCTCTTGCAATAGACAAACAAAAGCGACCAAATGCCGTTAGCAAGATTATAGACAAGGGATTTATAAAGAACTGTGAAGTTGCCTGGCAACCTTTGGCTATGCGACTGATGACTGGTCTGGCTCTGCGGCAATTGACAGGCAGCCCAAAGCTAAGAGTCTAAGCTCAAGTCAAAGCCAATAGAAGAAAGAGAGAGAGATAGAGACAGAGAGAGTTAAGTCAAGTCAAGGCCTTGGTAAAATAAGTAAGCAAACAGAAAGGAGAAAACTCGAGCCAAGCTTCGAAATGCAGCCAAGTGAAATGCGAAAGCAGATAAGGGCATTAAAGGGTTAAGCTGCTGCTGCTGCTGCTGCCAGTTGCTGCAAGTTCAAAGTTCGCAAGCAACTAAGGAGCAGGGGTATTGGGGTGGATGGACACCCCGTTTAAGTGACGTTGAATGGTCATCAACGTACTGGGCTTAGCTTTGATTTACTGCGTCGCCTTTGACTTTGCGGAAAGTGTTGTGCGAGACTGCAAACTTTGGCGCTTGATACGAGACACGCCCCTCTTTATACTTGGTACACTTGGTATAGTTGGTATACTTGGTATCCTTGGCATACTGAGTATACTGAGTGTCCTGGCTGGTTTTGTGTGTATTTGCGCATGCAAAGCACGTTCCAATGGCTTTGATTAAAATTGATGTGCCTTGGGCTTTTGTCCGAAAATTTTCGCATAGTCAAACATAATTTGACCTAAGCCAAGGCATAAGCAAATGCGTTGGCCCATAAAAGCCAGCTCATGCTTCACACTCTAATTGAATGAAATAGCTGAAGAGACTCACGCATTGCAAAATTTCCATATTAATGCATAACACCACACACACACATAGAACTCTCTCTCTCTCTGGCAAATTGTGTGCCATAAAAAGCAACAGGAAGAGCTGAAAAAAAAAATAATAAAACTCTGTTCAAAATGGAATTAAGTTGAAATTAGCACAGACGGCCCAAGGGGCTGAATTGACATTTTTTATGGCACATCAAAATTTAACAACTGTCGCTGGGACAACCACTAAACGTCATCATTGCAACGGATTAGCTGCGAAAAGCGCAACTGTACCCGCGTTATTTAGCATCGAACTTGCGATCGTAAAATTGCAAAAAACTGCAGCTGGCCATAAACCTTCTCGTGCAGCTCATTTGCATGCACAAAAAAAAAAAAAAACAAAAAAAAAAACAACGAGAAAAAGTGAAAAAGGCTGAACAAATTTATTGAACATAAAATACTTATATCTGGAACGAGGGTTGTATTTTTTATTTAACGATTTCAACAGCTGTAAATTTAATTAATATTGCGTGCGAAACATTATAAAAAGTTAAGTGCTTGCTTGCAGTTTAAAAATTAGCTCTTAAATTATTAAATTTTATTTTTCTCTTTTTGAAAAAATAAGAATAAAGATTTTTAAATCAGATTAAAATTTTAATTTAATTTTAAGCTGACTTAAAGCTGAAAACAATTATATCTTTCACTTAGGAACGTTTTTGTAAAGTCTTTATTCATTGTTGATTTCTTATGTATAACATTTTATAAATAAAGCATAATATTGATATAGGAATGCATAATTTATGCATAATTTTTACATAACACAGTACAATTTTAAATTATGTCTAAAATACATAAATGCAGCATAGTTTTCTCTCAGTGTAAGCTAATTAATTAGTTTTCGATCGATTTTCTTAGCCCCTTTGCCAGTTACTTACTGATTAGCCCTCGTTTTTGGTCAAGAAAAATTTAAGTAATTTTTTTTTGGTATGCTTAAACAGTCAAAGCAAAATGCCGTAAATTGCACTGACAACAAAAAGAAAAAAACAAAATCTAAGAAAAAAACTGAAAAAACTAAAAAATAAAATGAAAAAAAAAAAAAAAAAATAGTTTGAAAACAGGGTTGCCAGCTCGTTCGGTTTGAAAGTGGCCATGAATGCAGAGAAGCTGCGGCAGAGATGTCAGCAACCGAGCAAGGACAAGAAGGACAAGCAACTTGCTGGTAGTTCCAAATGTGTGTGTGTGTGTGTGTGTGTGTGCTGCTGGTTTGCCTGTTGACATTAGAAATTGAGCAACCAAAAATGTGTAAACAAGTTTGTTTGGTCCAAGTGCGATGCTGTCTTTGGCAGCTACGACACTTGCTGCTCTCTCTCTTACTTTTTCTCTCTTTCTCGCTTTGTCACTTGCCACATGCCACAGACCACTCCATATAAAAATCTTTTACAAAAATATAGAAAAAACAAAAAAAAAATGTTATTTTCTTTGCTTTTTTTGCAGAGAACAAACAAAATTTAATACCAGATATGTATGTGTTTGAAAACCAATGCGACATGCATCAAAAATAAACGAGACAAATTGCTTACGCAAGGCAATTGAAGTATAAAAAGATAAATCAAGGCAGGGCAAGTGAGCAATTAGCAAAGAGAGCAAAACAAAATACAAGTATATCTATATAGAAAGCCATAAGAAAATGATAAACAACTCGTATTTGTTGGCTAAGACGACAAAAAAGGCCAATAAATAATCAAACTAAATAAAGGACACAGTGAGAGCAACAGAGATAGAGAGAGAGACAGAGTGAGAGAGACAAATAGAGAAAAACCATTGAGAAAAGTCAATTATTAGCTGTGCTTGGATAGCCCCAATATAGAAATGACAAAAACACATAAATACTCATATAAATCATATGAGTTTATAGAAATTTGTCTTGCAAGAGATTTGTGTGGCTAAGTTTTGAGCTGCAATGATTTTGAGAAGCAGAAGCAGACTTTATCAAAATTATGGCTACAAATCAACAACTACGGTTCGTAGTTATTTTGGAACTCAGATATTGATTGAGTCCATAAAAAATATATATAAATTATTTGACGCTCTAATAACTTTGCCAAACTGAACCAATTCAAATCTTTGCTTTGGTTTTTTGCTTTTAATTGAAATTTTATTAATTTTTGTGAATAATATATTTTTAATGATTTTTTGCAAAATTATATTTTATATTGTGGTATGAACTGCCGAGTCGTTCTAAAAGATATTGCATAAAACTGCATTCAAAAAATTGTAATTAATTATTTTTTTGGTTCACTTTATCAAAAATGCAGCGCTTAACAAGCTTTTCAATTCATTTCGTTATGCTACCTTAAATTTGCTTGTAGAAAAGTCACTCTTGACTAACTCACTAACTACAAAATCAACTCAAAAATCACCAATTCAGGCAGCTAACAAAAACTAACAAAAGCTGACAAATTCAGACAAAAGATGAGCAAAGATTTAGCAGAATTAGCAGACACATTTATGCAACAGAACTTGGTCCAAAATTTTCCACATGAAAACTAAAACGGCAAATGGCAATTAGGCTGTGCAAGTTAAAAGTGACAATTGAAGCCTCAAGTCGCAACAGTTTTCTGAGCCAGACAAAAACTTCTCTCAACGTTTTCAGGCTTGGAGAGAACCTGGCACAAAAGTTGCATATGGAATGTGCAAATCAAATTGCAAATCATTGCATAGCATAACAGAAAACATGAAAAGTTTGCAAGTCAGACTACAAATTGGCTAAAAAAAAAAAAATGAAAAAAGGAAACCTGTCAATGAATGACTATAGCAATTGCTTAACAGTGCGTATACTTAATGCCATGTATTTTGCTCTATCAATTTTTAGTGTGTGTGTTGTCAGAGCTGACAGGCAAAATGCGTCGCATAAATATTTAAAATGCAATGCATTTTCAAACATTGCACAATGTCAATAAGGCTAGCAAAAACTATTTGGTATGCTTTGCTGGAGAGTGCTTGACTAAAACATAGCCTGTAGACAGAACTGAGTTATTCAAATCTGTGAAAACCTGCTGATAAAGTCAAAACATTTCTTCAAGCTACTTCTTGCAGTTAGCTTTAAAATCATGCGCATTTTGCAAGGAAATTAGACAGACTTTCACCTGAATATGATATAATATAATTTATGCCGAAGAAAAATCAAATCTAAAACAATTTATAAACAATTTCAGCTCTTTTTTTCACCTAAACTAGAAAATAAAATAAAAACATTTTTGAAACTCAAAACGTAGAATATCTTAAAAACAGCACATAAACTAAGCTGGATTAGATTTGTCTTCTTTTTGAATTTGATCAGAACCCTTCTATATTCAAGTAATATTTAATATTCTATTAATATTCAAACGAATATTTGTTGTTTAAGATAAAAATATTAAAAAAATTGGTTCAAAATCAATTTTTTTTACTAACCGACAATCAAAGTCAAAAGATTGAAAAGCGTTTTTAAAACAAATTAGAATAATGAGTTTATATCTAGACTTACTTATGGTCATTTCAGTAAGTATGTAATTTTTTACAATTTTGTAGCACAGTGTTATCATATAGTTTTTGAGATAAGATAAGTTCTAGATTTATTTTATCTCATAACTGTTGGAACTAACTAATATAACTAATATATGATAAACGAATTGCTGATAAGAATAAAGTTTATAGAATTTTGGGTAGCTTGATTCTAGTCTCTTCGTCGTGCTGCAATTGAATATAAATATAATTTAATTTAGAATTTTTTTACAATAAGTTGAGCATTTGTTACAAGCTGCGATTTAGAATGTTTGGTTTTTTGCAACTTAGCTCGGCTTGCATAACTTCTATTGTTTATATTTGATATTGTTTTGAAATGACTAGAGGGTACAAACATTGCGCATACGCAGCATGTGTTCACTAGACACTTCAATTAGCAAATGCGTTGCACCGCATTTGTTATTTACAATAACAATGTGCATTTATTGTGCCACAGTTGTGGCGCCCCAAAACCCCGAATTGATATAGTATACATATACATATGTAACTTTATATTTAAAATACCACCCAGCACGTTGATTATTTCACAAACAGACAAATATTTGGCAATTAGGTGTCGCACATGCTTGGAGTTATACCCAAATGGCATTCGACTAGACTCCAAACTATGCAAATATTAATTGTGAATGCGATGCAATTGAAATTTGCACAAATGCATATTTCAACAAAATGCATTATAATGCAGAGCCAGAGAGCCGCGAGCGAGTTTAACATTTTTGGGTAATTGAAAACGAAATTACCAAAAGCCCTGTTCTGTCCAATCCTGTTCTGGTCGGTCATGTCCTGTTCTGTCCACTCCTGTCAGGCTGATTAAACATCCTGGCTCAGATAGCTGCAAATTGCAAATTGACAGATTTTAGATACTGAGGATTGTTATTGTTCATATTCAGCTTAAGTTTCAACAAACATTTCATAATTTTTGTTAGCACAAAGCTTCTAATGTTTTATCAGTTGTATTAAAAACTAGAGCACAGTTTTAATTAAAACTAGTCAAAGCCAGATACACAAACAAATGAACGTATTCAATTACAACAACTACGTATGCTTTTATTGAATGTTTTTTAGACATTCGGACAGATACCCTGTCTAAGCTGCCAGGACAGGCTCTCACTTTTGATTATTTTCTTATAAATTGTGAACAGAATAACAAGATTTTCTCGCTTGGTTTGATTACCCCATGGAAATCGATTCAGTTTTGCTAATGTTATGTGAAATGAAAATCTGTAAAGAGTAATTTCCAACTTCTTTCTAACCGTTTACTAAAAGTGTTTTATTGAAAAGTGTTTTAAAGAACACCCCTGCCTTGAATAAAAAATGTTATTATATTACTTCTAAAGCTCAACTTTACTTTAAAAAGTTGTTGGCCATAGGGTATACAAATATATTTAGTTTTTGTTTTTATTTTTATTTTTCGGGTAGTCATATGTATGTTACTTTGAAATACTGCTGGCTCTTTCCCAAGTGTGCAGGAATTCAATTTGAAAATTCCAGAAGCATAGAGAGAGATAGAGAGAGAGAGAGAGAGAGAGAGAGAGAGAGAGCTTAGCTTTTGTATAACAAAATCCTTTTGGCTTGTTTAACAGTTTTTTTTTATTAATTGAAAATCTCAAATTTGCTTGGCAAAAGTTTTGCTTTTGCCTTAAAGCTCTGTAATTAAGATTTGTATGGTTATCGATAACGCTTTAAAACTTTACAACAACAACATAAAAAAAAGAAGAAGTACAACAACTATATTTTTAATTACTTTAACGTAATTTGATATCAGCAATTTGCATAAGTCAATCAATTCAATAATCAAATAAAGTGCAATTTGCACATAATTGCATTGACTTTTATGTATGTCACATTTTATGGCAATTGATTTCGATTGAAATCTCAATGACCACTGAAAAAGAATCCGACTCTGGGCAGCTATGACCGACCAAGTGATATCCTGTAATTAGCTCTAAAATTTGCCATTACTTAAGCATTAAGCAGTGTACTTCACGGAGAGAAATATTATACAGCATTCAATCTTAGCTTAATCATAAATTTGAATTTTGATAGGTGTCTGGCAATTATGCACTAAGTTTTACACTCTTATGCATAGCTACTTATAACTAACTAAACATAAAGTGTAACTAAGCTGCATTGCATATTTTATGCATAATATTTGATTAATAATGCATAGTTTTTGCATTTTTATGCACATTATTTTATTTATAATGTTCAATTTGTACCTGTTTATGCATAATTAATGCTCATTTATGCAAAAAATTTACACTTTAATGCACATTTTATGCTTACTTCTGCTTAAACTATAACTTTTTTATGCATAAATAAATCCTAAGTTCTAAATTCATTCTAGGTTTGGGTTAATGCATAATTTGGGCATTAAATGCATGAACTTAGCAAAGAGTTTTCTTAGTGTACTTATAATTCAAGCAGTTCAGCAAGCAGCGCATTAACATTACTCATTCACAATGTGTATAGAGGGTATAGATCAGAAAACTGATCAATTGACTGCTCTTTGGAGCTGGTCTTGTATATATTTTCTTCTTCACTTAATACACTTACAACAAGACGCATAAATCATTAAGCAGTGTACTTATATTTCAAGCAGTTCAGAAAGCAGAGCATTATCATTACTCATGCTCAATGTGTTAGCTCTGAAATACTCAAATATATTATCGTCGTCACTTAGAACACTTACAATTAGATACATAAATCCTCAAGCAGTATACTGCTTACACCTCAAGCAGTTCAGCAAGCAGCGTACTAACATTACTCATTCCTTATATGTATAGGGGGTATAGAACTCAGAACAATTGATTGCTCATTGGAAGCTGTTTCAACATGATGTATGCCAATCCGTAGGCTCTTCGGCCACATTCATTAACTAACATACTTGTGTTGGCCAAATATATATTTAATACAATGCTCAAAGAGAGAGAGAGAGATTTTATCCATAGCCATTTGTTAGGCAGAAGTTTTGTTGTTGTTTTTGGGTTATGCGTTTGCATAATTTGTGCCTGTCATGTTTGCTGTTGATTAACAATTGTTGGCCAAAATGCCCAAAATATCAGCACAAAGTCAGGTATGCAGTTATAGTCTTCCACTCACTCAGCTAGCTGGTGATTTATGTAGACATGTGTGCTTATCTATTGCTAGTATCTACATTGTACCACCTACGCACACACACACACACACACACACACACACGTATACACACATACGCAACCACTACTCACACACTCGACTGAACTGTTAATGGGCAGCTTGCGTAGAACTGGCTAGCCACATAGTTTACTTGTAAGTTGGAAAATTTCATTTTGTTAACCTGCTGTTTGACCACCAATTAGACTAGCTGAAAAATGCATTTAATCGTTAGTAAAAATTAAAACTATTAACTTAATCATAATTGAGCAAACTATGGCAAAGTAAATTGTGTTAAATTTAAAAGTTTTGTATATTCACAGCAAAATCTTGCTCGATTTTCACTTTCATGAAAATGTGTTGGATAGAAATTGATAGAAATTTAATCTTCAAAAATATAATATAATTCAAGTCACCATATTAACTTCTACAATATGATTAACGGCTATCGATTAATGAAATAAATTGATTAAAGAAAGTGAATAAATGATATCATCGATTGACATCGTAACAAATTACTTGTGGAACTATTTCAAAGAGAATTGAAGTACTGAATTTTTATATTGTCACTTAAAAAACAACAGTCGATCGATGTATTTTCAACAAAATATCGATTGTATGCGTTATAGTGCTATATTTGAATTGAATTTTGCTTGAAAATGACTGCTGATATAAAATTTAATTAATAAAAAATTCAAAATATTTGTCTGTTACTTTATTCCAACATTAAGATTATAACGAATAAAACTTAGATTAACTTGATGTAAAGAAAATAATATAAATATGTATGCGATATATCAAAAGCAATATTTCAGCAAACCAAGGCGATATTTAGTATTAAAATATCGATATATTTTGTATTGTAACTACTTGTTTTCATTTTCACACTATTTTTCTCTCACTCTTTCGCATTTCAAACGCAAAGCTCGATCAATTCTACTCTTTAGCATTACAAACTTATCAGCAGCATCAATTTGACACTATTCTCCTCTCACTCTTATGCATTTGAAACGTATAGCTCGATCGATTTGACACTATGCTCTTTTCGCTCTTACCAATTGTACTTGTCAAAAGCTTTAAAGCGTATGTAAAGTTTAAGTGGCTCTTTCAGCCAGTGTCATTGGGTCATTAGCACTTTGTTGGACTGATATCAATCATACGCACTGTTTGCCACGCATACACACATACACACACACACACACACACACACACACACACACACACTTATAAAGTTTAGCCATGAATCAGCTAAAAGCCGCCGGCCAACGTTTATGTAGCTGCAGCAGTAAACTAAATTGCTTTTACTGTTACACACACATGCATACACACACAGCATGTTAATAAATGTTGTTCACACCTACACACACGCACACACACATACGCTCAGAAACGCTGGTAGATACAGTTGAAGGCATGTCAGAAAGCACTTAGAGTGAAACTGCCTGTAGCCTGTAATTGTTGCCACTGTTGTTGTTGTTTTTGTTACTGTTGCTGATGTTGTTGTTGCTGTTGTTGTTGCTCTTGTTGTTGATGTTGTTGCTGCTGTTGTTGTTGCTGTTGTTGTTGCTGTTGTTGTTGCTGCTGTTGTTGCTGTTGTTGCTGCTGTTGTTGTTGCTGTTATTGCTGTTGTTGCTGCTGCTGTCGTTGTTGCTGTTGCTGCTGTTGTTGCTGCTGCTGTTGCTGCTGCCGTTGTTGCTGTTGTTGCTGCCGTTGTTGCTGGCGCTTTTGTCGCTTTGCCAACCATTTTGCGTATGCTGCTCACCAAGTAATTACACAAGAGCAACTACAACAACAGCAATAACAACTAACAACTGTCTGTCGAGACTGACATGTTGACTAACTGACGCTGCTGCTGCTGTTGCTGCTGTTGCTGCTGTAGAGCTAAAACGAAAGCTGCAATTATTAGGCGGCTGCTGCGTGTCTGCTGCGTTTTTAAGACCCTTTGAAGTGGCATACAGCTTGCAACAGGGCTGCTGTTGCAACAAACTCCTGACCATGTTGCCGAATTGCATTTTTGGCTATTGCTGCTGCTGCTGCTGCTGTTGTTGTTGCTGCTGGCTTTTAAGTTGATTAGAGCGGATGCACGCAAAAGTATTTTACGTAATTAAAACTTGGCTGCCGCTGTCGCTGCCATTGCATAGTAATGCATTTTTTGTTGCAACCAGCCCCTTCCTTTCATTACCCACTACCCACAAGCTCTTCACCTCTGCTCTCTTCAGAGAACTGTGGCAGTTTTGCGTAAGCAACATTTTTGCATACATTTTTATTTTGTTTTTGTAGCTGTTGTTGCATTGTCTGTTATAAAACAAAGCGCGACCGCAAAACGAGCGCAACAAACAACAGCAGCTAAACCAAAACAAATGAAACAACAGCAAAAAAACAAAAAAAACAACCAACAACAACCATATGCCACAGTCTGTGGTATGTTTTGTGTGTGTATATGTGTGTGTGTGTTTTTTTTTAAAACTATGTCGAACCAATGTGCGGTTTTTGTTTCAGTTCGTACATTACTTTTCAACTCATAATTTTAAATTGAAATGTTATGCAATTTATTTACGAGTATGTCATATCATTTAACAATTTTGCATAAAATTCTTGCTTAATTTCATAGTTAATAAATCACATAATGTGTGTTTTTTGTTTAGCAAAAAATGTGACACTTTTGTATTTGAAATGTGCATGAAATATCCCGACTGCGATATACTCTTCCTATTAAAGGAGTCTTATGTGAGCGCCTCAATAATAATATGAGGTAATTTTAATACTTTGTCTAGAGTAAATTTGTTATCAACATGACTCTAGCTTCAAAACTGCGGAAAAGCATTGTGTTAATACGGACGGACAGACAGACAGACAATTAAAACGACAGACGGACATTTTATAAGCTCAATATACCCTTCTTTTCTCAATTTTTTAAGGAGAGTATGAAACTTTATATATGTATTTACTTAATTATAACTAAATGTATATCTACAAAGAAAGATCGATATTTATATCAAACAAAATATCATATGGAATATTATATCTATATTTCACTATGAAAATGAAAATTTTTGATAAACTTATTACATAAAATATCGATATATCGGCAAATATCATATCGCACATATGAATATGATGATATCGTATCGATATTTTGGACATTTCTAATATAATTGCCCGATTTGGATTAAATTAAGTCAACAATACGAGCATACCAACTTTAAGCACAAATAAATTTGGTTGAAAAACTATCTTGAAATATTAAAAGGTTTTTCATACAACACATTCGTATAGGGATTGAAACATGGTAAACTTATATAAAACATATTTTAGAGTAGAATTAGTGACATTCTGCATAAAACACTTTGCAAGAGTATCAAAATATATTAATTAAAATACATAATTTCCATTTTAATAAGCATTAACAATTGTAAATTTGTATAAAAAAGTAACATTTTTTTTATAAATTGAATTATGCATATTTTGTTATATTAAATGAAAACATTTGCTTACCTGTTTAATATAACTTTTATGTAATATAATGTTTCATTTTTTATATATATATATATATATATATATTAGCATAATGCCAACTTGATTGATATAAACTGTTTCAAACATATTACAGATAATATTATACATTATTCAATTAAAATACATAACAAAAGTGTGCAACTCAATTTGTTATATTCGAATGAAATGGTGTAGTTTTCTTTTATACATATATATGTATGTATATACATATAGTATATCATATTCTTTCCGCTCAACTTATGCTTGTAATGCTTTTCTCTTTGAAGCATAACTAAATAAATAAAAGCATTTTTCTCGTATTTCTTCATCATATTACACTGTCTCCAGTGATTCCCCAGTTGTCGTTGTCGTTTTCATTTCCATCTTTGTCTGTGCCTGGGCTTTTGTGCCTAACTCTGGCAACAATGCCTTCGTATCAATTGTGGCAGCCACTTGGAGGCAAGCTCGAGGTTGCTACTCGTTTTGCTTTGAGCGCAAAAACTTTAGTGCTGCATTCAAGTGGTTGTTGGAATAGAAAGAGGGACAGAGAGGGAGAGAGAGAGAGAGTGGAATCTGGTTAGCTGTAGCAGATGGTTAGAGACGGCACAGCCTAAAATCGACTGAAGCTGTGGCAGAACTCAATAAAAGAAATATTTTTGTTAGCGCACATAAAGTACTTTTATAGTTGGATGAACTGAAACTCTTGCGTGGCGGCATGGCCAAAGTTATAATAGTTTTTCAAGCAGAGCAAATGCAATTCCACTTTTGAAAACTTTTGCTCAATAGACCGATTCCCAAGCTCCAATCCCGATCTCAAACCCTTCTGTCCCACTCTCTTTCTCTCTGTCTCTGTTAAGCATGGGGTACAGTTGTCGTCAAGTGGACTCTTGGCCAACAAACAAATGAAGCACATGCGGCAGCCCAAGTTGTAAATTGAGCACTGAACAATTCAAATTCAAAAGTAGCCAAGAGTCTGGCACACACAAATTGCTGCTGCTGCTGCTGCTTCTGCTGCTGCCTCTGCTGCTGCTGCTGCGACATTGCTGATAAAAATTTCAAAAACTTATAGCTGTAGCTGTGCCAAAAGTTTTACGCCACATTTCAATGCGTCAAGTGTGAAACGTCATAAATAGTTGTACAAATTAAATTGCATTGCTTTAAATGTTAAACAAATATTGTCATAAATACGCGGTGTAACACAAGTTCAAAAAGGTATTTGCGATTTAGTTGCAGTTTACTTATTTATTGCAATTAAAATGTTTACGTAATAGCCCACGTTGGGCGCCAAAGCACGTAATTTGTGTTAATTTTAACCACTAAAATAAAACACATACGAAAAGTGATTCGTTTTATGCCGATGTTGAAATACTCTTGAGTAAGCATTTCTTTAATTCATTTATTTTGTTGTAATTTAATTGGAATTTTGTATTCATTTCAATTAAGCTGTTTACTCAACCCGCCACTTTGGGAGACAAAGTACATAATTTAATAATAATGATAATAGTTAAATAAAGTACATGCTTAAATTCACTTCATTATATACCAAAGATAACATATTCTCGAAAAAGCATTTCTTTAGTCAGTTTTTTGTATAAATATTCAGGAACATTGAAAGGACTTTCAATTCGAAAGTGAAAACCGCAACAGACCTGAAAATGTATTTTATTGCTGTTGAAACATAAAACTCTGGTAAAAAGTGACGTTGCCTTGAAAAATATAACAAAATCCATTGTATTTCGATTTATAATACATCCTTAAAATACATTTATTGCAATTCAAATATTTACGTTATGCCCCACGTTGGGTGCCAAAATATATATATATAAGTGTAAAACGATAATATAGTAAATCAGAGCCTAAAGCTATGACAGCTATTGTTGCTCAAACTTAAGTTAATCTTCTCTATAATAAACAAAATATATATAATAAAACACAAGTTATAAACTGTTAGAATGCCCCAATTCAATTATTATACTATTGCTACAAATTGAGGTAGTTAACTTAATACACATTTCATTAAATGATGCTGAAACATTTACAGCTGATGCCATATAAGCTATTTGTAACTGAGAACTACAAATAAGACAAAAATTGTAGCATATTTACAGGCGCTTAGCTTGGGCAAAGTTTGTATTTTTGTTCTTAGCTGTTATATAAACTGGCGACTGCTGGTGCAAAGATATATATTGTGCGATGCCAACACCTGTTACCATTTAAAAGTGAATCAGAGCACAAAGTCGTCGGCTTATAAAGTTTTTTCAAGATAAAATACAGAAACAAAAACTTGTTTGAATAGCTCTGAGTCGTCGAATGGAGCCACTTGAAGGAGATGTTGAGAGAAAGAGAGCGTGCAAAATGCTTAATGATTGTGTAATATTAATTATAAGAGTGTATTATTATAAAAGAGGGCCTGATAGAAGACAATACGGCTCTATAAAACAATAGGGATATACCATGCGATGCCCTCGAGGTTTGAGTTAAATTGCAATTAATCTTCTTTTATGTTAACTTGCTCATTGTGAATGCAGACATGTTTTTTTGGTTTTTTTTTTTTTATTGTTGGTTTGAGGGCTTGTAATCAGTTTGGCTTTTGTTTTATATAAATTAAAATAAACTCGATTAATCATGTAAATATTGAAATTGTACACAGTGTGTTTATGTCCCATTTGACATGAATTCAAATTTGTATATTCAAAGCTAAAGCGTAAAAAAATGTTACAACTGTTATGCTTCTATGCAAGTATGCTAGTGTGTGTGTGTGTGTAGGTGTGTGTAACTGTCAGACAATGACAGCATTTAAGCACACACGTCTGTGCACAAGTATGTCATGTGTATGCTGGCAAAAGAAAAATGCTGAAAATTCAAAAATTTATAGAAAAGCAAAAGAAAACATGTAAGAATGCGCCTTGTTAAGAGTACAACTCGACTGGAAGATACGCTGTTAACAGTAAAAAAGTATTATGGAATCATAAAATGATATAATAAGGTCTTTTCTGAATTCCATTTATAAATTAATTTTACAGAAAAGTTTGTAGAACACCTTTTGGATCAGCTATGGTATCCAATGCTTCGATTTTTCTTTTGAATCTATGTTCTCTTTAGTCAAAAATGTTGGAAATAACATAAAATCGATTGCGGAATCCAATAAAAAGGGATGTTCAAGAAGCAATCAGTCTTCCATCGGTGCTATCGGTTGCCTAAATTTCTAATATTTTGAAATATATATGTTTCAATACGTTGATTAGTAAGTGGGCTTCGAAACAGGGCTGATTTTGAAGTTTTCAAATATGACAATGGATAGATTACAATGCCTATTGCATACATTTGTAAAATTACAGGGTATTCAGAATGAAAAAAGCAAGGAAAATAGTAAAATGTGAGTGTCTATGAGCATTCTTGATAGTCGACGTGCTGAGGCTGGAGCTGGATCAAAGAGACGTGCCGCTTGTTTGCCTCACTTTAGTCAAGGATAGTTTCTGGTAGAGTGGTATAGTAAATGTGTTTTGTGTTGTTGCTCAATGTGTATATGTGTATTAGTGTGTGTGTTTGTGTGCAAATGTGTGCTCTTTCTGCTAACGCCATCTTTCTTGCTCAATTTGTAAAAACAATTTTGCATACAAATTGCAACAGCTTCGCCGTTGAGCTTGACATGCAACCGTTGTAGATGTTTTGTAGATGTTGCATACGTTGCATGCAACCATAAAAATTCAACGCCAGCAATGCAAATATCGTGAAAAAGCGTGGCCAACATTGCATGACAATGCATGACTAAAGTAATGAATTACTTAAGCTCCCTTGGAAACCCAGCCGCATACAACAGCCAACAAGACATATGGCACTGAGACATTTTTACCCCATACTCCTTACACACTTACCCTTACCCTTACCCTTCACCCAGACACCCACTCAGGGAAAAGTATAACACGAAAAAGGTCGTGATGAGATCTGAATTTGTGTGCAATTTGTTTACTCAATTTAAATGAGTGACAAGCGACTTGCATTTAATATGAATGCATACGAGTATTTCACAGATTTATTTGCATTCACAATTTGGCCATTGAGATTTTGAGGAAATGTGTATTTAGGTAAATTGTATTATACTGGCTTGTTCCCAAAATCACATGCGAATACAATTCACTAAAATGTGTTCACTCATAGTTGAATTTGCTCTTTGTAATGATTATAGAAGTGTATAAAGGGAGGGATGCAAGGGAATTGGTTAAGTCGAGGGTTGGATGTGAAGAGGTAGGATCTCCTTTTGAGCTACGTCAGACAGGACTCTGCGGCTGTGGAATCATCCTGAGACTCAACAAAAGCAGCCTGATCCCTCAGCACAAGTACTGCCAAACATTTCTTCAAAAAAGGATTTCCAAGAAAAAAAGATTCGCCTTTTCATAAGTGCTTAATCTGCTCATACATAAGAATTTTATATATTTTCTTTTTGCTATATGCTTTAAAATTCAACATTCAACTCGAGAGCTGAATGAGCTCTAAGCCTGGGTCTTAACACATATGCATTATGTGCATATTCTCACCAATTAAATTATATTTTGCATAGTGCTTTCTTTTTTCTTTTTTTTTGTTGCCTACTTAGCGGCGCATAAAAGCACCTCAACTCACCGGCTAATAGTCGCAGTCATTATGGTGTATCTTTCGCTGAGCTGGCGGTAATTAGCCACAGCTTAAGCACCACCAAACCAAAGTACTCCTCTCGCACCTCCACTCATCCTCTCAACCCTTCATGCCCTCATCGTCTCATCCCTCTCCATTTGGCAGTCACCTATGCTGCTGGTCTGGCCTGGTTTATGGCGCTGTGAGCACGCAAATGAGCCCAAAGCCGTCAAAGGATATTATTTTTTGTTGTATCTTTTGTTTTTGTTGCTTTTGTTGCTTTTGTTGTTGTTGCTGCTACCCACAGCAACGACAGACATAGCCACAGCCATAGCCACAATTCAGTGAAGCTGCATCTGCCCTAATGAACCACATACACAAATAAAGCATACACAAAAATAAAGTCCTGCAAATTTTCTAGTTTATAGTTTCAATTATAGAGTCTGATGGATAGAGACTTAAGCTTAAACTCATTTGAATAGTTGAAATAGAATTATGTTTCGAAGTGTAGACTAGTGTTGCTTAATGTCTTATGTCTGCATCCCTGTTCTGAATTTAACTCTCTAATCAATTCCATACAAATATGTCATGTAAGTAGAACAATGGAAGTTTTGAACATTGAAAAAAAATATCAATTCCGCAATATGTTATTGAAAGTGGAAGCCCGAACTGACCTGATTGTTGATTTAAAATGATTTTAAAGGTTTTTACTTGGCTTGGTTTGAATGCCTTTTCATATCCAAACTGATTTTTTTTGGTAGAACATTCTTTAATCGAATAAAGTTAAAGCTTTAATGTGCTTGATTAAATAGTATTTTAAAACTGTTTTATTTATACGCTGACAGTATTAAAAAGAGTTTTCCTTAAGTATTAATTTTGTTTGACGCAAAAGCTTTTGTCAAGTCAATCGACTTCTGTATTCTGTCTTCAAACTTTAATGTGCTTTTCAAGTTTCCTTATTGATAAATGTTTATTTGTGCTCTTACTTTAGAAAAATAGTTTCTCTTTTGCTATTGTAGAATAGTCTTAAATAAAATTGTCTTAGTAGCTCTTGTCCATTAGCTCGTCTTCTGCCTTTAAGCTTTAATGTGTTTCAAAAACTTTAATCATTTTTTGTTTGGTGTTTTTTTTGGTCGAATAAACTTATATGAAATCTCGGCATAATCTTAGCTACGCTTGTCAGTTAGTTGGCTAAGAACTTTATTAAGTACAACATGTTAAAGCATTGCAATGTATGTGTTTTATTTTTGTTTTTTGTGTCATTTTTCAGCTAGCCCACAAAGTCCACAACAATATGACAAGGCAGCAGCTTAACCTGCCTCAGCTGCCCCCCCTGGTTCCCCTTTTTACCTGGCCAAACGATTTTCTACTACAAAATATTGTCGCATTTTTCAATATGAGAAAAAGCTCGGTTTGCTTTCGCAGCACAAAAACTTGTTAAGTGTGTGGTTAGCCAGCTGCTCTGTGTTTGGGTGTGTGTGTGTGTGTAGATGTGTGTGTGTGTTTACTGAGTGTGAAAAATTCAATTTGTTACACGCTTTATGTTGGCTTTGGCTGTGCATAACACGCCGTTAAAAGCTTAGACGCCTTAGAAGCCAGGCCAGGTACGAAAACGCTTGGTCTAAACAATTTTAAAAGCTTGCGGCATAAATTAATCGAGAAGCTAAAGGCTGATAGCTGCAAGTAGAAAAAGAGAGAGAGACGAAGGCTTAAGCTACAAAATTTCATTAAAATAAAAGGCACTCGAAGCTGGAAGCTTAGCAAAAAAGTGTAGCTGCCACATTGTTGCACGAACACGAACGCAAAATGCAACTCAGCCCGAAACTATTTAAGCAAGTAAATTTTAAATACTCGTACTTAGAAGTAATTTTGCAATTACGAATGCGCACTTAAGTTTAATTAAAAGCACATTAATTGTTGCACGCCAGCAACACAGAGGCAACAGCAGCAGCAGCAGCAGCAATAGCAGTAACTGCGGCAACTGAAGCAAAGCCAGCGTCAGCGTCAGATATAAATTGTGAGGCGCCTCCAAATGGGTGCTGCTACGGCTGCTATGGCACCCACAACAATTCCTGGGCTAACTTGAAAAACAATTTACGTTGCACAGGTAAATTTATAGCGTCTTAGCTATTATATACTTGCATTGGGTATTATAAATTTAACAGACAGCATATCTATGCTGGAATTGGCTTAATCAGTTATCTATATCATATAGCTAAAATAGAATAGATCGCTCGAGAAAAGACCTGTTGTATGATGATGTGTATGATATTCCTGGTGCAAATCGTAGATTTTTAAGTATTTTTCTTTATCTTAGAACAAACTATCGACAAATCAGTTTATTGCTAAAAAAATTTCTTGATTTCTTTACTTTCGCAATATCTTAACGAAATTGAAAACTAGAACAGACTGGCAAATCTTATAGCTGCCATAGCAACGATCGGTAGAAAATAGAATTTCTTACAGAAAAGTCTGGCTGAAAGGGTATTCAGTCGACACATAGAAGCTAGCATTTCTTGTTGTTATTATTGTTGTTGTTTTAGCTGCTGCTGCTGCTGCTGCTTCTGCTGACTGAATTAAAAGTGGCTCAAAGCAGGCTAATGAAATATTAAACCAAAGTGCGCAGCTCACTTGCCTCAGCGAGTTTATCGTGGCACATTGAAGTGCATCAGGCTGCATTAAGCACACAACTCGCTGTTTGGCCAAAACTGAAATTGGGCGTATCTTGGCATGTTCAGTAGCTGACCAAATTGAAAGTTGTTTGGCCAAGTTAAGCTGGCCGATTGTAGTGGAGTGTCTTAACCCACTCAAGTATTTCTTATGACGCACTTGAAAATGAAGACACTAAACGCAAGTGCCACAAAAGCAGCGTCATTTTTGGTTATTGTTGCAACTATTGCTGTAATGTGGCAAGCAGCAGGAAACACACACGCACACACACACACATACAATCATATATGAGAGAGTTACTAATACTCAAGCAAAGAAAACAACTTGCGCTTGTGTGTAAAACTTTATTTTTACGACAAAGTGCAAGCTGCAAAATTGTTAGCAAAAGACAAAAGTTGCAGCTTAATAACTAAAAAAAATTAATAAAATTGCTCGAAGAGAAGTTACCCCGTTATTAGGATTAAGCAAAATTAGCGCTGCCTTAATACCTTTTGTATATTTCAATGGAACGCAAGTTATTCAAATTTTGGCATGAATAAATAAAGTGTTCCACAACACAAAATATATAAATATTATTCAAAGGAAAATAAGTTTGAATAAATTGTTAGTCAAGTTTTTCTATAGAGAAAAGGGGGAAAGAAGGAAAGGATCATTTGAATCGATAGCTTTAACTATACGTTCTTTATAAGTCGATTCTTAAGACAGAACTTTAATACAGATCATAAAGTCTATAAGAGCAATTCAAGATTATTCTGATATTGATCTTTGCAGCAGAAGAAATCTTTTTGAATTCGAATAGCAATAAAAGATTTCTTCTGCTGCAAACCTTTTCTTTGCGTTTTGTTACAGTTACAGGGTATGCAGAACTGTAAGTCGTGTCAAGTTGTTGTTGCAAGCAGAAGTTGTTGCAGTTGGATTTTAATTTTAGCAGTGCCATGCGGCAAGTGAACAAGCGAACATGAGACAAAGTTTTAACTAAAAATTGCCAAGCGGCAACTTTACGCTTATTCTTACTTTGATATTGCTAAAGAAATTTGATTTTTATTCTTGGTGTGTCGCCGAAGTCATTGTTGCTTTTAGTTGTTGTTCTTGTACTAGTGCCACATAACACGTTGCGTATACGTAATGTGCCACACAACGGATTCAATTACAATTCCAAGCGTAACAGAGGGCGTTTCAATGGCATTGCGGGAGGGCAGAGGAGGGGCGTGGCTAGTGGCTGCTTCAGTTGAAGTGGCAAGTAAGCCGATAATGTTGTTTGCCTCTGAACGTCTCCACTCTTTCTTTAGTTGAGTTTTCTTTACTTTTGCCACACGGCAACTGCCCCAACTGCGAGGGCTTGCTTGGGGGAGAAGATAATGTCAAGATATGCTGCTTACATAATTGCGCTCAACATTAACACTGACACTTAATACGCAATTTATGCAATTTGATGGGGCATGATTAATGCCACCTATTTCTGCAACTACAGCTTCTCCTTCGTCTGTCATGCTTGCAACTTGACGCAAATTTGTTTAACATTTTATCTCTGAGCTTGTTCAGTTTGTCTGATGCAACCAAAATCTTTTTCTGAAAGACAAAGAAACTGTTGCACACTGTCAAAATTGAGACAGAAAAACTGTTGAGCGTTTGTTCAAAGAAATATTTCTGTAGTCACAGACAAGAAAAGAAAAGTATTTCATAAAAAGTTCAAATAAATTTAGAAAAATGTTAAACTAGAAAAAGCATTAAACTTTTTTCAACATTTATTTATATGAAAAACTGTATTTTAAGCTTAATTAAAACCAGTATAAGATTTCTTCTAAAACTTTGTGGAATCAGATTTTCTTTAAGAGCTAAGTAAAAATTATAAAAAAAATAAATTCCTGTGTTTTTTGGCAGCTCTTCAGTGTGCACAGCTTTATCTATAAAATGTTTTAAATGCTTAAATCGAGCAAAAATCTTATTCGTTTTTTTTTTTTTGCTTTTTGGTATAAAGTTATGCGAGGTCGCGACGCTTTTGCATAATTGTAAAGTTTGTCAAACTTTTGTTCCAAAAGTCAAAGTCGCACAATGTTGATGAATGAGCTGGGACTGTTTTACAAGTCGTAGAAGTTGAAGAAATAAAACAGAAAAACTGAACAGCTGGAGGAGCAGCAGGATGAGGGATGCAGGAAGAAGGGCAAGTGTTTTCATCATGTTTCATTCTTATCGCTAGAAAGGCCAAAATTAATGTGCGCTTTACTTCCTTTTTTGAAGCTGGCAAGCATTTAAAAACGCATAAATGTATTTGCCGGTAACACCCCATAACAGCCCACCCCCTCCACACACACATACACACACACACACACACACACACACACACACACACACACACATAATGCCAAATTTATGAACTTGCTGTGCAGAAAAAAAATTAATTGCCATAGTAAAACAGAAACTTCAAGCCAAGCCAAGCAAATTTGTTAGCTATTCTCAGTTCCAGTCCAAGGACCTGGCTCCAGTTACAAGTCCAAGTCCAAGCCCAGACCAAGTGTCAGCTGCAAACTATTAAAAAGACATCACGAACTGGTTATGATGGTAAGTAACGAGTAACGGGTAACGAGTTGAGTAGAAATGAGCAATATACACCTGAGTCTGAGTCTCTATGACAAGTAAATATCGCAATATATTGTGGCTGAATATCGAGACAAATATCGAATGTTCATTTTTTAATGTTTCAAACCAATTTCTGAAGTCACAATCTTCAACAGACACAATAATGATGATTACAGTAAAAGTTGATGTAAAGTTATACAAGCCAAAATCCCAATATTAACAGCAGCAATCACATAACAGAAGATGCGACCAGTCAGCATTCAACAGACACAATTATGATGATTACAGTAACAGTTGATGTAAAGTTATACAAGCCAAAATCCCAATATTAACAGCAGCAATCACATAACAGAAGATGCGATCAGTCAGCATTCAAACATTAGCCGTCCCAGTTTCCATAACAGACATAAATAGCTTCAACTGTAGACATTAACAGTCTAAGCTTTAACATTAACAGTAGCAGTCTAAATAACAGTCATAGTCCAGACCTTGACATTCCAAGTTTAAGTATTAACAGACATGGTCCCTATAACAGAATTTAACAGTAACAGTAACAGTTGCAGTCTATTTAACATTGAATGAGCCTTGCTCACTTGTCTTTGATCTCTGAAATGTTAAGTGCATAGAGAAAATATCAATCTGTCACAGTCACTGATACTTTGAAAGTAACAGTATCTGCTACTGAAACAAAACAATATTGGTCATCTCTAGTAACAAGAAGTACCTGAGAAACTGTAGCACGAGTTTTAGTACCTGCATTTCCGCTTGCCACAAAGCAAAGCACAAGACCCAAACTGAAGCTGACTTCCTGTTGTGAATGCAACTGAAGCCAGGAAGAGAAGGAAGAGGTGAAAAAGGTGCTGAAGACGAAAGTGAAGGCGTAGTAGGTGGTGAAGTAGCAGAAAGGACGTTGCTTGGCAGCCGAAAATGCGGAAACGTCCATTTTATAGCGGAAATATATTCTTATGCGGAGACGCGACGATGATTTATGTATGTTTTGGCATTACGTGCCACAGCAGCAGCAGAAGCAACACCAGCACCAGCGACAGCGCAGCAGCAGCGCTTTGTGTGTGAGAATTTCGAATTAAATTCCTTCTTTGGCCCCCCAAAAGCTTATGACGGCAGCTTATGAGAAGCAATAAAAGCAAAATGGAAAATGAGAATAATAAAAAATAAAAAAAAAATAGAAAAAAAAAAATAGTAAGTGCAACAGCAAAATGGGTTAAGCTCATACAAATGCTGCAATTATTTGCATGCTCGACTCTCAAGCATTTCTATTTGCCCCCAAACACGCCTTGCCTTGCCTCGTGCCTTTGTGGCAAGTGAATTGCGAAATGGGGCACACACATACATACATATACATATACTGCAACTAGAAATGCGTGTCTTTGCGGCGCCTCGACTTGAATTCAGGTTAAGTGTGCTTCATATGCGTTTATGCTGACATTATTATAATCCACCGAATCCAACTGCCTTCCCCCAACCGTCGCACAACCAAAAACACCCACTCCACAGCTCGAACATGCCACGTAACTTGCTGCTCTCGATTACAGTTGCAAAAACTGCAACTTTTTTTTGTTGAAGTTGAAAGCATGTGTGCAACTGCAACTGTAACTGCAACTGCCACTGCAACTGCCACCGAAAGCAACTTTTATTTTGTGCAGTAATCAACAAAAATTGAAAAACACAAAGCAAAAGGAAACAAGTCGAAAGTTTCTTAACAAAAATGCGCTCAACTAACAGATACTCTGCTAAATCTTAAGCAGCTCAATTCATATCCTTTAAAAACTCAAGTTGGACGTTATTTGAATTCTGGTTTCAATCAACTCATTTGTATTCCAAATTGTTATCTGTAGAATATATCGATAAGCAATTGAATCAGCCCTGTTCCATATTCCACTTCCGAATCAATTGCATTGATATATGTAAAGAAAATTTTTAAGATCTTCGACAAAGTAAATGAAAGTTTTTATTCAATTCTGCGCTTAAAAGTATGCTACACTCTTTTCTGTCGAAAAATTTCGAATGTGGAATGCGGAAAAGTGCTGAATATTCTGTTCATAAAATGACATTATCAACTATTCAAACATTATTTTTAAAGTAAAAAATTTTATTATTATTATTATTAATGAACCGCAACAGTCGTAGGTTTCTTACTGAAATAGGCTTGCTTTAGTAAACTATTAATCTGATCCTGCTTTTTATCTTATTGTAGAAATTCTCAAAAATAAATAAAATACATGATTATATGTTATATTCAACAAAGTTATGATAAACGAGCTACTGCAAAATTAATTAAAATTCGGACTGCAACAAATTGTTACTAATAGGAAAATTATGTTTTAGATGCCGAAAAAACTTTGTAGGGTATTAAAATGTCGGAGCCCCGAACTTATCTGTTTGTTGCTGTGTTTCTGTATTTTTTGTTGAGCCTATAAAGTATTGGCAAATAATTAAAAAGTTTTCTCTGTTGGGCTAATGGAAATTGAAAAGTTTGCGGCAGTCAATTCAGCTGACATTGTAAAATTTATTGATGGTTCGGGCAATATGTATGCGCAATGTATGTAATTGATATGTATATGTATTTTCATATGCATAAAATGGATAAAATTTGTTATTTTAATACAATTTTGCTGTTCTCTAGTTAACTATATGAAACTCAAATCTTCAATTTGTTGCTTGTTGTTTGATCTGAAAATTCTATTTAATTAAACCAAACCAATTTTCGCTATACAGATGTTTATATATCAGTTTACATTTGATTCAATTATACAAATAAATAGCTTTTATATTTATATATAAAATTATACATTACTTTCCTTTGAATCGCCACATAACAAAAAATTAAGCTTGATTGAAAGTGAATACCTCTTTTAATTGGTTTCCATTCGGTTAAACCGTACTTTGTAATTTATACTTATAATTGAATTTACTTTAAATCGTACACATATAATGTTTAATGGTAAATGGTAAATGCTCGCAGCCGAATAGTAGTATAATATATGGCATTTAATGAAATTTACGGGTCAACACCTCATTAAAACACACATACACATACAAACTGACATATTGGCATGTGTGCAAACACACAGACACACACATATATACGTACAGCTAGCAGGTTCGACATTACACGTCATTTCACAAGTTTCCAACGGATGCGTTTCGCACTTTATTTGCCCTTACAGCGGGTATATTAGCTTTCTTATCAAATACTTCAGGCTAGATATGTAAGTGTTTATAAAATTATCGACAGTTACAATATTACAATCGAATGTAGTTCGATTAATCGTATAGAATAAATCAATAATTGATGATTCTTATTTACACAAATAATTAAAATCACATTCAATTAAAATAAATACAAATATTTAGTTTTTTTTTATTTATATACAAATTTATAATAATCAAAAATTTAATAAAATTTTCATATACTTGTAAATCAACAAGTAAGAATGTTCTAGTCGAGTGTGCCCGACTACGAGACTCCCTGCTTCCAACTAGCATTTCAAGCAGTTCAGCGGCAACACAAGCAAGCAGCGTACTTAACTTGACTTGCATGTCAAACTGTTGTTGCTGCCTGATGAGACGGGGGTAATAGATTCTTCCGTTACTTTGGTGCTATTTATCCGATCGTGTTGAAATTAACGCATCCGATCAACATTGGTTAAACATATAGTGTGTACCAAAAATCAAAGCTTCATCTTTATAACTGCGGGAGATTTTTGTGATTTGCGAGGGTGCGGGGGAGTGCATCCGAAATTTGAAATAAACTTGATCTGCGTATGGTATACAGGAACCTGCATGCCAAGTTTGGTGTCTCCAGCTTTTGTAGTCTCCGAGATTTGTGTGTTCATACGAACAGACGGACAGACAGACGGACATGGCTAGTTCGTCTCTGCTGTTGATGCTGATCAAGTTAATATAGTCGGAAATGCCTCCTTCTGCCTGTTACACACATTTGCAGTACTTTATAACTCCCTTTTTCCCATTTTTAATGAGAACAGGCAGTAAAAATGAAAATTGGCTCTATTATTTTCCTTTCTCTTATATTTTTTTTGCAGACTTGCAATTCTTCATAATTATCTGATCTTGTTCGATGTTTTGTAAAAATATCGATGATTGATAATCTAAGCAACCCAAAAAATATCGATTACTAGTACTCATTTGGTGGTAAAAGACCTATAATATCGATTAAACGATTGTTTTTTACAATCCTTTTTAAGATAATTGCAATTTTTTAAAAAAAAATCTAAGCAAATGAGTTTATATATTAAAAAGTTTTTTGAGAGAGCTGAACAAGAACATCGATCAATTGTTAATATACGATTTATTTTAATAAAAATATTTTAATTAATCTTTTTCTGTTTGGTTTCAAATATTTGCATTTATTTAAAATAAGCGAGTAATCGTAATGTGTTTTTAAAAGGTTCAAAATCGATTATATACTCATTATTTAAATTCCAATTTTTTGCCTTTGCTCTTTTTCTTTTTGGTATGTGGAAGGACAGTATAATTCTTTTTGCATCTTTTGATATCACGCTGTGTCGCTGCTCGCCATTCCGTTGTGGCTTCTTCTGCCTATCTTTCAGACCCCCTTTCGCACCCCCTTTTTTTTTCCACACATAGCTGTGTGCATTTTTCGCACTCACATGCGCGTTCTTCTTCGTCCTTCGTCCTGCGGATGAGTGCATAACATAATGCATTTATGGAGGCCACTGAGCAATGCGAAGAGCGCGTCAGATAAATTTTCTTTTTATTTAATATTTTTTTTTATTTTATTTTTTGTGCTGTTCGCTTGTGTTTGGCAACGCCAGATGCCATTTACCGTTAACACGTTTAAGTTAACTTTTACTTATTCTTTTATTTTTAAATATACACATACATATATTTATATATATATATTTTTATATTTTTCGTTATTTTTGTTCTGTCTGTCATTAAGGTTGCCTGCGTTACGACTTTGCTATGCACATGAAATTTTATGTCGAGTGTTTCGAGTATTTTTCGCCGTTGACGTTGCCATTCCAGATAACGAAAACGCTGACAGACTGACAGACAGACAGACAGACAGACAGACAGACAGACAGACAGACAGACGGACAGACAGAAAGACAGACAAACTTACCATCAGAAAACCAGAGAAACAACAAGCCGCTGCACCACAAGACAGACAGACCCCCCAAAAACTTCACCCAACTCTCAGAGTATGTCAACTGCAGGTGCTTAAAGCAAACAATATAATGCATATCCATATATAATCTTTATAAACGACCATATAATGGACTTTGTAACGCTCTAAGGGCACATTCATAAAGAAAAATATAAAGAAACACGTTAAGTAGCAGCTTGTTGAATGTTGAAAAACTTACTACCGTCAGACTTCCTACATTTTGTAATTTGCAAAATACGTTATATCTTATGTCGAAAGTGAGCACTAATTAATTTTGGAAAATTTTGGCGGCAATTGTGTAAACTCAACATCCAATAAGGCTTTAAAAAACACATTTGAAACATATTTCAAATATAATATAAGCAAACGAACATGTCCTGACTTGTGTAAATCATTGCACTACGAAACTGAAATTTTCAAAAAAGTTCTCTTTTGCCATTAAGAAAGGATTTTAGAAAAATCTGTTGGGAAATGTTTAAAATTCACTGCAAAGTTAAACATGGAACTATTTTCTTTATTATCCGATCAGGCTCAATCTCAAAATCATTTGAAACATATTTCGATGTCTTAGGGAATCCACCCTCTGCGGAAAATGTACAGGCGAAGGTTTGGGCGAAGTTTAATTTATTCTTTTGATGAATGCTCGAATCAAGAACTTATTTCTTATATAAAAAGCCACCTGGCTGTTGCTTGTTATTTTCAAGACGAAGATTATCCAGAGCCCGCATGCGCACAGGAATCTTCGAAACGCGCTTCGACTTGGCCACAGGATCTGGTGTAGTGTTGGCTGCAACCGGTGGTACCTTATGGCTGGCAACCAGTCCCCTGATGGGAGGCTCATGCTTGGTGTTGGCTGCAACAGGTGCTGCAACAGGTGCTCCAACAGGAGTTGCGTTGCCGATCATACGAGATAGTGCTGCCTTATCGCTGCCAGTCACTCGCCTGATGGGAGGCTCTGGCGTGGTCAAAGCTGCAGCAGGTGCTGCAAAAGGGGCTGCAAAAGGTGCTGCAACAGGCGCTGTGTTCCCGATCAGCCGAGATACTATTGCAGTGTCGGAAGCCATCGTAATCGGCAGGTACTGTGCCGTTTCAACGAACGTGTAGCCCAAAGCAATCTGGAATTGCTTAGCCAGGTCTAATTCCTTTGGGCTAAGGATGGTACTGCCCAGATGGTTCCTAGTACCGGTCTCGTTTGCATGCAGCCTCTTGTCAAATTTTTCAGCCGACGACGGAGCTGCCAAGAACGTCACATTCTTTAAATCCTGCTCGCCAACTACCTCTTGAAGCAACGTAGATATGGTGTTTGAATCGGAGATTGGTTTGCCAAGGCGCGGCTGGATACGTGATGACATACCGACCACTTGTGATAATGGTATTAGTGTCGTTGTTGTCTCCAGAAGCCATGCTCTGATGTACTGCTGTAGTTTATAATTTTTGAAAAATGTAGAACTTTTTATTTCAAAAATAATTGACCTGTTCACTGCACTAGCTGGGATAAGACTGAGCTATGTTCTGTTGTTACTTGATAAGTCGAAATTGTGAAATATCAAGCTGAATTTCAAAGCCTACTTTATTGTTTTGTGTCAATTTATCCCATTGTTTTGTGTAGTTCGTGCTTTCTCGAAAAAAAATTAATGATTTAAAATTGATTGTTAAAGATTCAAAAAAGTTTCGTATAGGCTTCAAAGGTCTTAAAACAGTTTCCATTTTAGCAAAACCTTTAAGTCATCTGGCAGTCTAAAAAAGTTTGAATTGTATAAAATTGTGAGTAAAATCTTTTGTTTTATATTTATTTATTCCGGGATGTTTGTTTTGATGCTAAGCAACATTTTTTTATAAAAAACTTAAAAAATAGCTGGCAGTATTATAGAAAAATGCTTTATTTTCAGGCAACTGCTAGATTCAATAGTTTCCGTTCCATTTTTAACTTTTCAAATAAGAGCTACTTCAAACTCATTTGCAAAGCTTTGACAAAAAAGCATTGTGGGTCAGTCTAAGGAAATTCTTTTTTAATTATGCTTGCGAGCATTGTTGGCGAAATGTTGTGCCTTTAATTAAATTTGTATCTTTTTGAACATTTGCTTTAGTTAAAAATATAAACCTCTTAAGGCCTTCTAGATGTATAGATAAAATATGAAAAATATTTAATTTGCTTGAACATTATCGTAGCTCGTTTAGCTTCAACATGACCATTTTGTTGCCAATAAAATTCCAACTTCTTTTTTTGCAAAAAGAACAAAAAAAAAAAAGAAAAAAGAAACGCTATGCAAAAGTTTTAGCAGCCCTTGTCCCTCATTGCTGCCCCGAACTCTACCCCTACCTCTTCACTATACTCTTGTTCCGCTGCTTGCCTCTGGGTGCTGTACGTGCATCTTACTTTGTTTTTGTTCCTTTTTCTGGCACTTTGGGCATAGAAAGAAACTTTATTAAAAAGTATGCAAGAAATTTTTGCATCTATGCACCGCTGGATGGTGGTAAAGGAGGGGGGGGGGGGGATTGGGGGGCCAACTTCCATATGATACACATTTTTGTTGTTGTTTTTGTTCGGTTTTTGTGCAGATTGACATGAAGCGGCAAAATGAAATTGCAATTTCTTGTGATAAATTTCAATGAACAGCCTGTTTTGCTGCTGAGGTGCACAAACGAGCAGCAAATGAAAATATGATGAAAATATGATGCATGGAAAATGCAAATAATTTGAGTGCAGTTTGTTGTACAACATGTATCATATGTGTGTGTGTGTGTGTGTGTGATTCATGTGGCATGTGGCATGAAAAGAAATATCAGCCGAAAGATACACACTTTGCCATTATGAAATAACGAGATGTTTATGGCAATTCCTGTGTGTTTGTGTGTATGTGTGTGTGTGTGTATGTGTGTGACTTTTTGCTTGTGTGTGTTTGATCAATTAGTCGGTAATGGCAAATTTTAACATAATTGATTTTTGATTTTCCTTATGTTTGCCCATAATTTTTGACTTTTAACCAACATGTTTATTTTCATTTGTGCAGCGAGTATATTTAAGTTGTGTTTGTTAAAAACATTTTGTGCATTAATTAAGCAACAATACCTTATTAAATTGTTCAATATAAAGTCTTGCACACTATTTTTCAATTAGCTCTTTTAACTCTATATATGATTTTAAATTAATTTATTAATTGATTCCAGACAGAAAGTTTCGCAGCAGAGACAGTTGTAGGAACGACAGCCCCAAAGGATATTTATTTTTGTACACTTAGGCTACCTATGGGAACAAGAGCAACTTCCTTGATGAAGGAGAATAGATCTCTTTTGTTGAGGCAGTTCTAATCCGAGCACAATGTACAAACACACTGCCTAGATGCTTGCTCTCTCCTCCCCCAATTACTAACTGGACATTCAGATAGACTGAGTTTTAAAGTTTCGACAATCTCTCTTCAGAGAACTGTAAAACTTTTGTAGATTGGAGGATAGTTTATTGAGGAAGGGGCAAAGTAGATCTTTAGATAGATAGATAGTAGATGCGGATGTGGAGTGTCAATACCCATTAGAGGTTCAACTTTCAATTGTGGATTTAGCAAAGGCATAGTTTAGCCCAACGAAAAGTATCTGAACAAAGCTGCCATTGCAATCGAGATTCTGATGTTGGGTTCAGAGATGCCTGCACCACCCCTATTTTCAATTTGATTTTTCATGTTGCTAGTTAAAGTCAATTTAAAAATTAAAAACTGTAAATATTAGAAAACTAAATGATAAATGAAAGTTTTGCAGTTACTTTCTGCGTATACGCTAAAATATGTATAAAATGTAAAGTAATGAAATATTTTGTTTGCCATCTGTTTATTTCTTTTGCGCCGAATGCAACTTTCTTTTTAAATGTGTCCTTTGCAAACTCAATTTAACTATAAATGTTTGTACAGAGTTTATGTGTGTGTTTAAAAGAAATAACCTGAACTGCTATTTGAGTTGTTGATAAAATAAAATGCAGTGCCATTTGCTGCCGTTTGTTATGTAAATGGAAACTTAAGACTGCAAAAATTGTCGTGCTGGCACAAGTTTTGCAACAACAAAGTTTTCAATTTAAATTTTTAAACAAGCTGTGCAATTCTTGAGCATTTTTCGTTGAGCAGAAGCAGCAGCAGTAGCATCAGCTGCAATTAATGAACCATTAACTAAAGTCTATCCAAGCCAATTTACAATATTCCGCTTAATTTTGCTTTTACAGCTGCCGCCTTGGCCAATCACCATGACAGCAGCAGCAGCAGCAGCAACGGTAGCAGCGGCAGCATCCTGACGCTGAGTCCTGGCGAACACAGCGTCGTTCGCTATACAAACGAATCCCTCATCGTCGAATGCCGCAGTCCCAGTTCAGATGTGAAGCTGCATTGGAAATCGCCGAAAGGTGAAATTATACGCGAGCACAAAGGACGCATACACATTGAGCAAACGACGCCAGGTAAGTCCAAAGGCCACCAGCAAAGGTCAAAGGAGTCAGTAAGCCATGGAGCCGAAGAGCCGTAGAGCCATGTAGCCGTAGAGCCAGATCCAGCCGTCGAACTATCGAGCCAAAGCACTTTTGCCCCAGCGGCACAACAAACAAACACAATTAATTGCAACTACCCACACTCACACACAACACACACACACACACCCACACACATTCACACACTCATACATGCAATTGTGCTTGGCTTTTGGTTTTGCAAAATCTCTTTTGACCTTTTGATACCCTGTAACCAATGAGCATCAAAGAAAGTTGTGCTGGCTGCTCTCAGTTTAACGTGGGTCAAACATTTAAGATATGTTCTCTTCTGAATGTAAAGAATGAATGAACAGAAATAATCAGTTATAAGAATGTGAATCTAAAATATTTGCCAGCTTATTACAGAGTATCTCACAGCCGATCACTTAAACCAAAACATTTCTTTGTATTTATTTCAATTCCTTTTGTAAATGTCTACCACACAGAACAATTGAAAATCGTTTTTGCACACATTACGCTGGCGGACAAGGGCAATTGGTCCTGTGAGGCGGCCGAAGGTGGGCTGCATAGTAAATCCTACGATTTGATTGTGTATCGTAAGTACAGTGTGTCCTTTTGCACAACAACAACAACAACAATACTCATTAATATTGCATTGCACACAAACATATAGAGAAAATAACATTCACCGAAAAGGAAACCGTATTGACCGTGAAGGAAGGACAAAATGCGACCATATTATGCGAGGTGAAAGGTGAACCGCAACCGAATGTCACCTGGCATTTCAATGGACAGCCCATTAGTGTGGAGAGTGAGTGTCCTTCCAAATGTTAATGAGCTTTTCCTATTTTGCCTTCTATTTTTATTTCTCTTTCTCAATTTTGCTCAAATTTCTGTCGATTTTCGTTTGATTTTGGTTGGGCAAACGTTTATCATGTTTCTTTCTCTCATTTTTTGGACAGCAAACGCTCCCAAATTTCGCATCCTGGCCGATGGTTTGCTCATCAACAAGGTAACACAGGGTGACACCGGCGAATACACGTGCCGAGCATACCAAGTGAATTCAATTGCTTCCGATATGCAGGAGCGCACAGTTTTGATGAAAATCGAACGTGAGTGTGATTTATGATTTTTGCTACACGTATCTCAAACTCGCACATACTATGCACACTGGGGCCAACAAAAATTGATGAATTTAAGTTTGCTATGGGAATTATGTTTGGGGAGAAAGAGTAGAACAAAATATATAAAAAGTGGGGCAAATAATTTAATAATCTAAGATAGAAATTGTTGAGCTTTGAAAGCTCCTTATAGTTAAGAATAAGATTAATTGTTTTTTTTTTTTTACTTTCTTTTGTCTTATGCGTAGAGGTATTCTTAAAATATCTTATATTTTTTTATAGGACTTGCTATTCATAATCGTTTAACTCTACTGCAATTCCAATTTAAAGCTTTGAAAACTCTTTATTTTTAAGTTTGAGATTAATTCTTTTATTATTACTTGTGGAAGGAGTATTTATGAAGAACGTGGCATTTAATATATTTCATGAATACCTTGAATATCACTGACCGATGGGGTGTTCAGAACCTTAAATTTTTATAATTGCCTCAAGTCAACATAAAAAAATTTCATTGTAAGCTTTCATGAGCTTTCAAAGTTGTTGTAATTAGTCTTCATGATTCGTAGACATTGCTTTGGTTTAACTCACTTTGACATTATTCCATCATGTTTAAGATTAAATTTAAAAAAAGGGATTATTAGTCTGCCATTTATTTTTACATGTACATGCAAAGATGTAAAAAATCATATTTTCAACAAAGAAAGCTAGAGATAAGCAAAAGTTTTCACAATTCTTTTTATTGAGATATATTTTATGTTTATTAATGAACGATATTTTTTATAATTAACTTCAAGATTCAAGGGTTTTCCTATGTCCCATAAAGTCCACTGCAATTCTTATTTTCTATATAGTATTGCTTATTTAGTTATCTTGTATATTGCAGCACTTTTGACCCACTGTGCCTTTGTAGTAAATGACACTGAAATTACTTGAGCATCTTTATGGGCGGCTGTAAAATTTGTGTGTGCATTTTAGTATGCAGCTCACTAAGCGGCAAATAGTTTTTTGAGCACGAAATATTTTAAAATTACATACGCTTAGCCTGGCATATGTTCTATGCTCTGCAGGTGGGGCGAGGCGTTCTATGGGCGTGGCACATGTGCAGCTAATGACTTCACTTGCCGCAAAGATAACTAAAGCGCCTTTTGCATAACCATGCAATGGGTTTTATGATGTGATTTATGCTTTGAAAGAAACGAGTTTTCGAGTATACGTAGAAAATATATAGTATTCTTGATCAACATCAAAGGACGAGTCGATCTAGCCAACAGTTTAAATATTGTCAATTGTCTGAAAGAAATGTTTTAGACTCTCTGCAAGTGTATTCAATCATCAGCAACCCGATGAATGCTTTGATTTCTTGTTATTGATTGATTTATACTGATTGCGAATGAATTTCGCAAAGTTTTCATAGCATACTTTTGAGCGACTTGATAGGCGCGAATTTCACATTTCACGTTTAATAGCCATAAATTTGTATAAATTGTTGGAAATTCTTTAATTGATTTGAATTGACTTGAATGACACAGATAAGCCGCATTGGACCCACGATAAGCACGAGGCCTTACAATATGCATATATCAATGGAACAGCGAGCATTATGTGCGAGGCACAGGCTGAGCCGCCGGCAAACTTTACTTGGCATCGGAAACAGAAGCGATTGGAGAGCAATGAGAAGCTATATACAATTGAAATGGATAACTATTGGTCACGTCTGACCATTCATGTGCGAGATGCCAAGGTCTTTGATAACTATCGTTGCCGTGCACACAATCAATTGGGCTCCATTGAGCGCATCACAAGACTCGAGCAGGGCGAGAAGCCACCGCCACCACTCGTATTTCAGCTGAGAGGTTACAATTCGAACACATTCGATGTGGATGTGAGCTCATTGAGGGATAAGGATAAGGTTGGACTCATGGATGTCATCGGGTATCGTATTGAGTATATGACGGAGTTGGAATTTAAAACCGATGCGGCCAAATGGACCAATGCCAAACGCAAGGATTTCACTTATGTGGAGGGTAAGTTTGTTCTTTTTTATTGACGCTTAATCAGAAGTATTTAGTTCTAGGGATATATCCGTAATATCGATGTATGCCTGCATATTTCTATGTGTCGACAAGGCTTCACTGATTACTGTTGTCTATTGCTATTGCAACTATCGACTGTTTAGCTTAGCTTTAATATCAAACTCTATTCTCTTACTGACAGGTGCCAGTTTCCTGATAACCAACCTGGAGCCGGATACAAACTATCTGATACGCGCTGCCTCACACAATCTCGCTGGATACAGCGACTACAGCAAAGTGGTAACATGCAAGACTCTATCCCTGGAGCCTCGTGCATCAGCTGGTGCACTGATGCCTTCTATGTATCAGTTGTTAGCTGGAATACTTGGGATACTGCTGCTCCAAGCCGGCCATTGAATTTGAAGGCGGATGACGTGCCTAGCGGATGCCGTTGCAAACCCCCCTTTCTGCTCCCTCAAACTCAAACTCTAACACTCCCTCTACTCAACACAATTGATGTGCTTTGTCCTAGCTTTAAGGCGTTTCCACGTTTGACCTCTGAAGTAATCTCTGATTTGATAACTTGATTGCTGCTCGTGTAATGTTACTTTTACTAACTAAACATAATTAATGTTCTAAGTTGTTGATAAAAAAAACGTATATTTATTAGCTGTTTGCGTTTAGCTTAGCTTTTGTGTCAGCTGTCAGCCAAATTAGTCCAAATTTATTACAGGGATCGTAACATTGTTATATTTGGTCCCTGCCAAAAACAAAAAAACATAGATCAGATATAAATTCTTAGAAAAAAGAACGCTGCTTAGTTGATAGCTAAAAACTATAAGTTCAACTTTAGAAATGCAACCCAAGAGCTGTAGCATTGTGGAGTTTTGATCCTATATTATAACTCTTATATAAAGCTACAGTCGCGTGCCTTGAGGCCGAATTAAATTATAAATAAATAACCGTTTTAAAATTATAAGTTAAAAGATGATTATAATCATGCCTAATATACTAGTAAATCATTCCAAATATATTAAAATACAAATAATAATACTCCCAGGAATTATACAATCAACAGATTTCAAAATTGTCTATGCATTTAAATGCCATATCCAACAATAACAAATTTTACTTAAACTCTAACTAAGCCGTTTAACCACTAATTCATCTCATAAGCAAATCCAACTCTCTACTCAACAAAACCATAAATACGTATAATTAATAAATAATACTATACAGGAGCTTATCAAAAGCATTTGCAGTCTTTTATATAAACGATTTACAAAACATAACAATACTATATGGTATATATATATATTTGAATAAACAAAAGCCAAAAAATGAATGCCAGTCCATTATTAATCAAAAGAAACACAAACAAAAGTAAAATTTAAATAGTTGCATATACAAATGCTTCATACATATAACATATACACAAATATATATATATATATATATATATATATATATTTATATATATATATATTTATATATATATATTACAAATATTAAACAATTTGGTTTTAAATAAATGTAAACAAATTTCAAGTCAAAATCGTTGCCAATGATTAAATGTTTTGTGGTTTATTCTGTGTGCCATCTGTGCAAAATAAATATAAAATAAAATAAAATAAAATAAAATAAAATATAAACAATTCAACTTTTCCTCTTGATTTTCATTTCATTTGAATTTGAATGGCAGAAATATGTTGAAAACGAAGCATACAAATCTTTAAGAACAGGCCTGTTTTTTATTGTAGGCAACCAAAGTTTAAATTCAGTTTGATATTTAATTACATTAAAATTGTAATTTATAAATTTCCCATATTACTTAGCTATCTAAAATAGAATAAAGTCTGTCACTTCGATGCGAGCTCTCTCCCTTAGTTGATTCACAATAAATCTATTTTTGTTGCCTACTTTCAGGAGTCTTATGGAAGTGAACAAAAACGTGTCAAAAACATATAATCCTTTATAACTCTGAAACTACAAGGACAATTGAAATGTCCTTTGGTCAACTGATAGTCCTGCTTAAGACGAGTTGTTTGACACAGGACTTGTAAGGATCCGCAAGGATACAGCCGAGTTATAGCTAGTTTTTTGTATACAAAAAAGTCCTTGTAACTTGCCTCCTTAAAGGACATTCGTGCATTGAGCAACATTTTTGAGCTTGGTGGTTAATGGACTATCTTTAAATAGCCGAGTTACAGGCTGTTTTGCGATTTCATCTCCTTTTTTCTGAGCTCCCCCCTTAAAAAAATATTTATTACTGAAAATCAGTTGTGGTCTACAGATTTTGTTGCATACTTTTAGGAGGGCTATTTTAATTATGCACGGATAATAGCTCTAACTCGGCCATTTCTATGCGGATTCGATTGGGAATCATTTCTTTAGGATCGCAATGACAATCTTTATCGATTGCGTTTGAATTTCGAAGGTCAATTTCGATTGGCATTCAGGTATTACAGGTTATTTAAAACTACAATAAACTGCAAGTTTTTTCAATTGAAAGCAGTTTTATTCATTAGAAAAATAACTTTTGAAATTACAAAACTTGTACAGAATGATTAACTTATTCTGATTGTATAATATAAATGTGAGATTTGATAATAATTACAAATTATACATATCAATTGTAAATGTATGTGTATAAACTGGAACTGTGTACAGACTCCCGCTGCTGCCGAGAAATATCTCTAATTGAAGTCGTTCTGGTCACAATTTATTTCTCGCAGCAGCTGATCTTCGAGATGTTCGAGATCCTAGAGGAAGACCGGGACAAAGGCGTAGCAATTGTGAATTCTCTACTTATAACAATCAGTGTACAAATATTTTCTGATATGAAATACTCAAACAAAGCAAGCGTGCAGCAGTTAAATGAAATTTGAAGCAGTTGTCATTTCGAGCATAAAAACAGATTGGAGCAGTTTGATTTAATATTATTTGGAATGCTAGTAAATTAAGTAGCTTATCAACAATATGGGTAAGTTTTTGATGTTATGAATTGGCTAAATGCTGCTTAGAAATAAGAGCTATGTATATGCTTTCATTAACAGATGCCGCACGTGCGTATGAGCGATATATAAGCGCTCGAATACGCTTGGAACGCTTAAGTGCTGTACAAACAAGACTCCGTAGCTCTGTAAAATATGCCAGTCATTGTCGCCTGGTTGCCGGTGGACGCTTGCCCATGTCCAATTGTAATTTCTTAGGTTTGCATAATGAGAAACGCAATAGTCCCAAAAGCTGTGAGTGTAAGGAGACCATGACAAGTGGTACAGCTTTGGAAAGGGTGAAAGAGGAGCCCAACGAGATGAAAAATTCAAATGCAGCTAAGGAGCATAAACCAAAATCAAAAAGAAAGTTCAAGTGTAAATATCCCATGTTTGTTGTCAAATCAAAAACAGAATGCGATCAGCCCGAGGAGGATGCTTTGCCAAGTGTACGTTTTAGGCATTCGCCACTAAAGCGCGGAGTCAAGAGAATTACAGAGCGGCCCAAGTGTCAGAAGGATATGAAAGAGTCACCCGCGCAAGCAAAGCAAATTGTAGAGCCCATAGAAGAAAAACCCAAGAAAAACATAGAGCCAACAGATGGGAAACCCAAGAATGATGAATGCACCAAGCAAGCACCGTGTGCTGAATGCAGTAAAGTTACACAAATGTCGCTGCAATTGTTTGCGCTGAAAAGGAAACTAGAAGATCAAGTAAGACACGAGATACAGCACAAATATCAGCTAAATGCGATTAACGATCAGCTAAAACAGCTAACTGGCACTGTTCATTCCCTCAATGAGAAGTGCCAGGCTCTAGAGACGGAAAAAGATAGAAGTTTAACACCAAAACCAGAGACATCACGCAAATCTGTGCAGCTGGAAAATCAAACCTCAAGTCAATGTCAATTCTGTAGGCATCAAATTCTGCCAGTTTTAAGTTCGATGCACAGGCCGCTCTTTAATATGCTGGGTCAACGTGACTTTACAGATGTTGCACTATCGATATTATTGCGTGCCGATAATGTATATCATGTGAATGTTAGGGATCTGGAGACGGGCTTAGTATTGGGCTGTATGTTGGTTAACGAAGCGGGCATCAAGGAGGCAAATTGCTTGGGACTGTTCCAGCAGATACTTACATTCTATGTGACAGATAGCACGAATGATCATCCAACAGCTAACATTTTTGGTGGCATCAACTTTGAGCTTATAAGGGATGATCGTCTGAGCGGTGGCAAAACTCAGCTCAATCAGCAGCAACTAAACAGGGACATGGAGTTGAATAGGAAAAGTATTTCGCAGTTGACTTTTGACTGGCCAATATCACATAAAAGTGCCGAGAATTTGGAATCCCAGAAGTCATATATAATATGTTCTTGTCCAACCCCAGAAAGTTCCATTACCAATTTGCCTGCTTCTCAGGAAATGATACACATTAATAACCTGCACAGTTGCCTTCTTTTGTCTGATGATGAAACTGAGTATCCGGTGACTAGCATCAGATTTGCCTCTCAAATGGAGCCTTACACTGATCAAAGTGAACCAGATAAGCCAAATAATCCAAAATCTTTTTAAAGACTCAAAAGCTGCTCGATCTGTATTTATAGTCCAAGCTAAACAAAATTTGAATGTGTTGTATATAAAAATGTCGTAAGTTTGTCAAATAAAATAAAAATACAAACCAAATTTGTTTTAATGCTTTATTTTGTCATTAGTTTCTAGTCTTGCATTCTACGCAATGAAACCATAATAAGCAATGTAAATCTTGAGCTGTTTATCGATATAACCTTGAACAACAAAGAAAAAAAGTGTATATAAAAACTTGATTTATGACTACCATAAGACATAGTTGCCTGAATGTGTCCCAAAACTAGCGCAAGTTTTCAAAATGTATTTCTTAATTTGTATAAATAAGTAAATCATTTGTACCTAACATTTGGCAAGAAAATATTCAATGTACAAACGAGTAAATAATGCATCAGCCTTGGTACATTTGTACCATGAGAGAGAAAGATTTTATGGAGAGAGCAGTACAGCCACGCTGCGGGCAGAAAGTATCCGATCTAGACACTATCCAAGTTCTTGTACAGGAGATGATAGGGGATAAGGAAATGAAAGACGTAACTTAACTGATTACCCCGCCGTTCGATGCTGTCTACAAACATAAAATACACTGCTTCTTAACTGAGACGAAGCAACACATTGGAAGTTCAATTATAACACCAGAGGAGCTGGAAATGATCAAAGAAAACCAAGTTCAACTTCAATACAGCTTGGTCATAACCGAGGAGTACTTGCCAGTGCCATCAACATCAAATATTGAGTTAGTATCGCTTCTTATTGGCCCAGAGAAGAAGGAACCTGATGAACCCAAGCCAGATCCTGAGCCACTAAACAAGTCATTACGTTAATGCCCGATCCCTGTTCGGATGCGCGCAGTTGACCTGGCGCGTATAGCAAAAAATAAGAAGCCACAAGGTTCCACTAAAAATCGATGAAATTCTTTATTCAAAATTGTTCTTAAATGTTAATATTTTAGTTTCAACTTTCGAGCATTCATCAAAATATAAAATTACTGGTCCTCCCAATATGAAAGTTTTATTTTTTTTCGCTTAGGGTGGATTTCTGAAATCGGTGAAATTTGTGTCGATTGAATTATTCAAAGATTATTATAAAAGAAATGTAGTTTGAGTTTGTGAATAGTCCGTAGGTCTTTCTGTCCGCCCACCTGTCTTTCCGTATAAACGCAATTTGTTTCCACAACTTTGAATCCAGAAAAACCAAACTTGGCATATGTGTTAGTATATTGATAAGAGTTTTCCACATTTCTCGACAGAATTTTCCAAAACCTGATCAAAGTGCTCACTTCCTGTACAAGAAAAAGCTTGTGTGACAAATTCAACCCTCTACCTTTTACGGCTTGAGCTTTTGTGTATATATATAGAGTTGTTTGTTTGGAGACGCCTCCTGAAACGTAAGAATAACATTCAATATATCACAGACAAGTTTGATATGAAGGCGATGGATCAAAAGCAATATCATGTGGAACTGGTATGATATATTTTGAATATTCTGCTATTGGCTCTAACGTTTTTCATGCCTACTTTTGTAATTTGACTCCGCTTCAATATTTCTAGACAATTCTTTTGGAAATTTACTGCTTCTAATCTTTTGATAATTAAAAAGGAAATTAAAAGTGATGTCCAAACTGATTTGTGTCTTGAGCAGCATGAAATAACATATCGAAGGCTGTCATGCGCGTATCTCAAAGATACAAAATACTTTGCAATTGCAATCAAAGCAAGTGCCAACTGATGCTAGCCACAAAATCAATTTTTAACCAGGAACTGCAGGGGGAGTATTCCGGTCGCGGGTGCGAGAAATAAGCAGAGCCGTCAAACCGCATGTCAAACGGTTCATTTCGGCAAATAGCGGTTTGTCAATCAGCCGCTTTTGCCGTATCCATGCGTCAACTGCGGCCTCAACTGTCCGGCAATGGTGAAGAGGGGTGAGTGAGGAGGGGGAGGAGGAGGGTTGAAGGGAGGGAGTCTGTAACCAGCAGCTGGTGCTGTTAACTCCCAGGCTACACTGACAGCCGCATAAATCAGATGTTCGATAAAACAGTGAGAATGCGACTGCGAATGCGGATGCGGTTGCGGATACAGACAATGACAACAACAGCCGCCATATTGCGAACTAAGGCCTCGTTTCGAGTTTTATGGGCAAACCAAGCGTTAAATATTTTTCGCTGTACACAATTCTATTTGTGCCTCATGTTGACAACGTGCAGCAGGCAGCAGGCAGCAGGCAACACAATTTGGCATTAGCATCAGTCAACAGACAAAGGCAAAGGGCAGCTCACAAAATGAGGGTCAACAAAGGGCAGTTCCTGCGAGTTGCGCTGACATTTGTATAATTGTTTTGCATGTCTCATTCCAGGCGTCAGTTGCACAAAATGAGGCAGGATCAGCACCGTTCGGCAATCAACATTCAACATTCAACTGTCAAAGCCAAAGCGCATAATGAGCCCAATGTCCATGGAATTGCATATGGGTCACGGCTCACGTAGCGCATCATCCAATTTTCAACTTTAATTTTAATGAAAGTCCTTCGAGACTTGCAAAACACTTCAAGGCAGACTTAGTCAGTTGCAAAACTGGCAACTGAAAAAAAAACTGGCTCTCTCCATTTTTGGCCTGAATGGTGTCAGTGTGGGCCACGCTTTTAGCCCGAATCGTTAGCTTTATTTTTCGTCTCCTTTCCTTTTTTGAATGCCCTCTAATGGCATCAGTTTGAAAGGGGTATCAGTTGTATATTTGTATACTAGCCGGCGTTGCGCGGCTTTGTATTTAAATTTCACCTACAATTTCCGTCCACACGTAATTAGTTTTTAGGCAGAAACTGTTTTAAGACTCTTGAAGCCAAATAAAAGAAATAGAAAGTGATATGATGATACCGAACAATAAAGTAGGCTTTGAAATTGAACTGAGTAGGCTTTGAAATTCAGCTTGATTTTTCACAATTTCTACTTACCAAGTAACAACAGAACAAAGCTCAGTCGTATCCCAGCTAGTGCAGTGAACAAGTCAAATATTTTTGAAATAAAAATTTCTAAATTTTTCAAAATTTATAAACCACAGCACTACATCAGAACATGGCTTCTGGAGACAACAACGACACTAATACCATTATCACAAGTGGTCTGTATGTCATCACGTACGACACGTTCCACGGGATTGCAGAGAGAGCTATCCCGATTCAAACACCATATCTACGTTACTTCAAAAGGTAGTTGGCGAGCAGGATTTAAATAATGTGACGTTTCTGGCAGCTCCGTCGTCGGCAGAAAAATTTGACAAGAGGCTGCATGCATACGAGACCGGTACTAGGAACCATCTGGGCAGTACCATCCTTAGTCAAAAGGAACTGGACCTGGCTAAACAATTCGAAATTGCTTTGGGCTACACGTTCGTTGAAACGCCACAGTACCTGCCGATTACGACGGCTTCCGACACTGCAATAGTATCTCGGCTGATCGGGAACACAGCGCCTGTTGCAGCACCTTTTGCAGCCCCTTTTGCAGCACCTGCTGCAGCTTTGACCACGCCAGAGCCTCCCATCAGGCGAGTGACTGGCAGCGATAAGGCAGCACTATCTCGTATGATCGGCAACGCAACTCCTGTTGGAGCACCTGTTGGAGCACCTGTTGCAGCACCTGTTGCAGCCAACACCAAGCATGAGCCTCCCATCTGGGGACTGGTTGCCAGCCATAAGGTACCACCGGTTGCAGCCAACACTACACCAGATCCGGTGACCAAGTCGGAGCGCGGTTAGAAGATTCCTGTGCGCATGCGGGCTCTGGATAATCTTCGCCTTGAAAAGAACAAGCAACAGCCAGGTGGCTTTTTATATAAGAAATAAGTTCTTGATTCGTTCATCAAAAAAATAAATTAAACTTCTTCAGGAGGCTTTTTATATAAGAAATAAGTTCAAATTCTTTGCTATAAATTATTCTTATATGGTAATTTCTTGACAAGAGCATTCATCAAAAAAATAAATTACACTAGCTTAGTGCTCATTTTGGGCAGAAGATACAACATATTTTTGAAAAACTCAGCTTGCTAACTCTTACGGTTGAGGTAGTGTTCTTTTGTATGTACAGCTGATCAAATTTCTATAATCGTTTACAGGGTATACAATAGTCAAGCATTCTCGCAAATAAAGCACTCTCACTTGTTTTTGGCAATTTTTTGTTGGGTTTGGGCCGCGCAAAGCCTGTCGACATCGACAGCATTGGAAACTGCAGCTGCTGCTTCCAGTTGTCGTTAGAGTTTATTAAGCCAATGCCATTTTCATGTCAGCAGCAGTTCTCTTTTGGTTTTTTTTGTTGTTTTCTTTTCATTCGTTTTATCGATAGCACACTGTTTGCCTATGCACATATACTCCTATATGTACATGCGTCAAATATGCAGCTTTAAAGTTGGGAAAATTGCCTTAATTAAATACTGTTATTTAGCAGCTGCCTTTTGATTTGGAGCTGCCAATAAATCATTTATTGGATTTTAGAACTATTGCAGTTGCCTTTTCCAGAAATAGAGAGAATGTTGTGATTTTGTAGCCGTCAGCCTTTTTGATAGCTGGTCTATTTGAATAAGTGTTTCCACTGTCACAAAACAATGGGAAAGAGAAAGCGAGCTGCTGTGTTTCCCACTATAGATAACCATGCACAGCTAAGTTGAGTATTGAATATAGCTACAAGTAACTGATTATAAATTTTTAATATTATTTCACCGACTTCGGAAATCAACCCTTGGCGAAAAAAATATAACTTTCATATTGGGAGGACCAGTAATTTTATATTTTTATGAATACTCGAAAGTTTAAACTAAAATATTAACATTTAAGAATAAATTTATTTAACCAAAACCTTTAAGTCATCTGGGATTCTAAAAACATCAGAATAATATAAATTGTCAGTCATATCTGGAAGCATAAAAGAAAAATGCTAGATTTACAGGCACCTTCCAGATTTAACAGTTTTCCATTTTTGACTTTTCAAATAAGCTAGATCTGACGTGAAAATTGCGAAATTAGCAAACTGATTCAGTTGAAGGCCTTAAATTTGAAAGCTGTTCTCTCTCATGGTACAAATGTACCAAAGCTGGTGTATTGTTTACTTGTGGGTGTATACTGGATATTCTTCTTGCCAAATGTTAGGTACATAGGTTTTATGTTGGCTGAAATTTAAAAATTTGTAAAAAGCAGTTAATACTATATAAAAAATAAATTTTATTTTTATATAGTGTATGTAGAACATTAATCAGTTAACTTAATAACTATTAAACATTCATTTAAATATTAAGCAAATAAATAATAAGAAACTTAAACTATTTTTGGCACGCTTTAAGTATTGAAGAGAGTTTTTATTTTTTAATAATCATAATACATAAAAGAAGCATAAGTAAATAGTTAAGTTCAATTGCATTATATTATAACATAATGTTGAAATTAGGTACACAATATTACGAACTTTGGTACAATTAACTTGCATCCCTGGTTGCTATGTCCACAGCCACAGCAGAAAAGAGAGGACAAGAGACATTTAAAGAGAGAGAGATCAGCTGTTCGCTTGATCAGTTGCCTTTTCTTACTGTAAGAAATTCAATTTCAAATTGGCTTAATTAAATTGTGTAATGTGTGAAATAATTAAAAGTAGATCTTTGAAAATATCTTGTGCTTGTGATAAACATAGTTTATAATGATATATGTATATAATATGTGTGTATACACAAAAGTCGGTAAAGTTCGGTCGCGTTTTCTGATTGCATTTTATAGTGTTTCTTATTTTGAAGTGTTTCTTAAAGTAATGTGCATAATTGTGTTTGTATTAAATAAATATGATATATGTACAAAGATTAAGTTAATAAGGTAAGTGATAATTATTTAGATTAAGATTTAAGCTTATGCGCAACGCTTGTTTGTTGTTGTTGCTTTAATATTTGCAAGCTCTGCTTTGCTTTGCTTTCTTTGTTTTGCTTTGCCTTCGAGTTTTCTCACGGTCTCGGCTTCATTGACATCTCCCATGTTGTTGTTGTTCTGTTTTTTTTCGGCAATTCCTTTTTGTGCGCTTTGAACATAACTGTTGTTGTTATTGATGTGCGCTCTTTGCTTTTCTGCCGTTTGCTTTGATACTCTATTAAACAGGTTGCTATTCATTTGTTATGATATTTGTAACACATTGAAAGATGCATCTCTGTAAGTATAGATACATATATGTATGCATAGATATATGTATATATAGTACCTATATGTTCGTGAACAGTAAGGTAAGTAGAATCTATAAAGAACATTGCTAATGATGGACCGAATAATATGTACATTGTATACATATGTTATTATTGAGAAACAATTTGTTCGAAAACTTAGTTAATTTGTGAAAATACCTCTTTGAATACTTTGCTTAAAAATGTATGTAACAGGCTAGTCAGATTCTATAAATATATATAGAAGAGTTCAACCTTATTCAATCATTCAATGTGGCCAGTGCAACCCATAAGAGTTCGGTTATTTTGCGAAAAAAGTCGACATAAATTGTTTATGTAAATCAATATAATGTAAATGGAAAATCAAACAAGATATAACAATGTGACCAAAAGCTATAATTCCTTAAAACACATTGTCAAGATTTAAAAAAAAAAAGTGAACATCCACAGAAAATGTTTTTTAAAATAATTTGTTATAAGTTTTTGGTTTTCGAACAAAATTCGCCGATTTTAAATTTTTAAAAATTTTCTTTTGAAAATGTAAAGGAAGTCGATTTTCGAAATGACATTCCGCATTACAATCAGTCGAGTTTTGAAAAAGTTATGGGAGAACAGTTTTGAAAAATATAACCCCACAAGAGGAAAATGCTAATCAAGATCAACTCCTTGTGAGCCTATCAATATAGAAACACATGCGTAACTTTCTCTTTTCAAATTCTGCTGCTCTTATTCCATGTGCCTATTTCTGATTTGAAAAGCAACTGCATCGTTGCATAATTAACTTATTTTAAGAAGAAAGAAAGGCTAAATTGTACACATGACATACGCTTTATCTGCAGATATAGTACATACTTCTATATCTGTAAAAGCATTTCAACTAACAAATTAAATTGGCGCTCTGTGCATTTCAAATGCGCTTTGAGAAACAAACACAAACGCGCTCTGTTTTTACCAGAAAAAAAAAAGTCTCTGAATAAAAGCGATTTTAAACGTGCAACGGGGAATACAAGCCCAAACACGATATACACTCGAACACACACACACACACACACACACACACACACACACACACACACACACACAGGCACAGTCTCGGCTTAGGCCAAACTTTTAGTCAAAAACCAAGCCACCCACTCAATGTGGCGAAAAAGAGAAAAAAAAAAATGAAATAAGCCAAAATACAGCAACAACAAACAACTGTTGGCTCTCTGTTTTAGCCACGTTTAGAACTGGACTCTGCTCGTTTCGTTTCGTTCCGCAGGCAGCATAATTAATTGCGGTAATTAGTGTGTTGGCAACAAAAACAAACAACAAACACACGAAAACAAGGCCAGCACTAAAACCTATAAGAATGTTCTTTTCAAAAGTGAAGGACTTTGTAATACCCTGTAACTAATGCAAAGCTATTCCAAACTTAACTATTGCTTTAATTTCGAAAGTTAGCGTTGCTTTTGATAGTTCTCAATATTGTTAGAAGGCGTTACTCTGATGAGAACGAGCATTGTCCGTCCGTTTGTCCCTCTGTATGTCTGTTTTTCTGTCTGTATGCGAACAAGTCTTCCAGTTTTAAAGCTATCTTCATGTAACTTGGCACAGATGCTTCTTTTTACTGCATGCAGTTCATATGTCGATATCGGCCAGATCGAACGAAGTTATCTTAACCAAATTAACTAATTCTGCATTTTAGTATGTTCTTGTCATGCTGTCTAAATTTTTATCAAAATCAGGTTACAATATCTTATAGCTGTCATCGGAGCAATCAGTCGTAAATTAAGTTATCATATGAACAACTTGTCTGAAAGGGTATATGTTCGGTATACCGAAAATAACTCACCTTTGGTGCTTTTCTTGTCAAAAATTGAAAAGTTTTTTGAAAATATATGTTTGAAATTGAAATTGCGGATGTGAATCTTTGGAAACAAGTATAACGACACAGTTTCAACAGTTTCATTCTAAGCATCAAATTACAGGGTATGTAACAAGAGCAAGTATAGCGCATTAGAGTTACAATAACAGCAGCCAAGCAGCGCAGCGAAAGGGTTTTGTGGCCAGAAGGGCAAATAGAAAAGGATGAGGGGTCTAAACTCCAAAACCGGTAACACAATTCCAATGCAACTCGCGCAATTACTTTTACCAAGATTTGTGGGCCACAAACACACAGTGAAACTCACTTTGGCACTGGCATATTAGTTCTGACCAACTTCCAACTTTTATTTACGACTCTGGCAGAGAACTGTTGGCGCAACTGTTGGCAGAACTGTTGACTGTTGTTGAGAGGCTCGCGGCGCTAATTTAGTTTGCTCTTTCATAGCTTCATTTCGCCATTTCTACATTTCGCCTTTCTCCCTTTCTCCATTTCTCTGCATTGCTCTATTGTGGCAAGAATGGCGACGTTAGAAGGGTAGCTGCATCATTAGAAATCTCAAAATGATTTTTATTGCTAAACAAATAGTAGAGTGAGCGAGACGGAGCAAGAAACAGAAAGAGAGAGAGAGAGAGCGAGAGATAGTGACTCAAGAAGCAACCGGGGTAGGAGAAACGCATGCTTCTTGGATAAATCTCAGTGCTCACAAAAGGAAGCAGCTGCAGAAGCAGAAGCAGAAGCAGCAGCAGCAAGATGCCGAGACGTCTGCGGTGTACATCCCCTCTCCGCCCCCCCCTTAACTTCCCACCATCTATTCCCCCCTGGCTGTTGCCACAGCTTGTCGAGCGAAAGAGTCGAAGACTTTTTGCAGTTCACTTTAATTGGTCACTTGGCGAGCGCACAAAAACAATTTAATTTTTGCCATTTTCTTATTATCTCGATTTTACACGCCAGCTTGAGATATTTTCCCTTTTCTCTATTTCGCGGGCCTGTTCCGATTTACGCTTTTCTATTTAATTCACAAAATTATGCATAAGGCAACGTCGACTAAACTAAGCAAGGTTTTAAAACATTTGGAATTGATTAGCTGCTTTAAATTTAAAAAATAAACTATTGAATAATTAGAAAATTATACTGAAATAAAAACAAATATAAAATATTCTTAAAAAGTGAATTTGGTATTCGAAATGATAAACAAACATTAGAAATTAATTCAAAAACTACTCGCAAGACTTTTTAATTCTTCGATAAGCGAAGAAAAATAAAAAAAATGAAAGGATATGAAGCCCAAAGCATTCTGTAGTCAAACTTATAACATTTCTCACCGTCTTTCATTTCAACTTTGAAGCATGTTCCTTCAGTTTCTTTCCGGGTAAAAGAACTAATGGTTCCATTCCAGATAAGAATGCTCTAGTCGACTGTGACCGACTACGAGACTCCCTGCTCCCAACTTGCACTTCAAGCAGTTCAGCGGCAACGCAAGCAAACAGGGAACAGGGAGTAAAAATGTTAACTGCTGAGTTAAAAACGAAAAAGAAAAGGAACTTAACGAATAAAAGAAAATATAGTTGAACAAGTTCAATTTAAAGACTCAGACATTCGAAGTAGTTCAGAGCGAATCGACCAAGTTCATTCTGTACACAGTCTGAAAACATGTTTCATCCTCTCTGATTCCAAAGATTCAACATATCTAGTGCTCATTCTGCGCTCTCTTCTTTTCCGCAAATTGAGAGAGATTGTAGAAAAGGTTTTTTGATATAGTATAATTAAAAAACATTGATGAATTGACTAAATAATTATAAAATATCAATATTAAAGGCTATAAGAAATAAGAAATTCTTCAATGAGAAAAGGTGAAAATTAATTAATAATTTAATTAAGCACTCTTAACAAACTTTTAAAATTAACAACTATCTGTTTGAGATAATTGAAATGTAGTTAACTTTAAGAACTTTTCTATTTCTATATAAAAATCTGCTTTAAAAACATTGCTGTTTAATTGATTCGAAAACGTTTTACATTTCGCAAGATATTGCCATTTTCAAGCTTGAAGATTTTTCAAATCGAATTCCCGTTTCTCTTTGTTTTAGCTGAAGCATTAAATTACCTTGCATTAAAAAAAAAAGAAAATTATGGAAAATTTGTGCACAAAGCGTAAACCGGAACAGGTCTGTTATTATATATATATGTAATGTAGATTGTACAATTTATATAGCTAAGAGTGTCGAGTGCTGCCATATCTGTGATAGCCTTAAACAGGACGAATCCTTCTGCTAGCATCCATGTTCAGTTTATTTTTTTATTTTTTTGCACGCAGCTGCAGGCGAACGTCGTTTATGTAATTAAGCGTTGCATACTTTTGTGCGCTATGCTTTTTAATCAGCTGCCAGTAATAGGCGGTGTGTGTTAGTGTCTGTGTGTGTGTGTGTGTGTCCAAGTGTGGGTGCGTCCATTGGCTACTTGTGTAACGTCTGTTGTGTATTATTACCGCAGCACTCATTAAATCCTTTGTGTGTAATTAAAAAATTACAATTTAATGCTTTGTAAATAGCCCAGCGTTCATTTATTGACATGGACCGCAAACTCTCAAACAGCTCACCAAAGCAACGTCAAGAAGTGAAAAGTGTAAAGTGAAAAGTGAAAAGTGTGCGAAAATAAAGAAGGAAAAACTGTGCAGCAAATTGAAGAAGAAGGTTATATAAATGAACCTTGATTAGTGATGCTCTATGAACTTCAAGTAGAACACTATACTAATTATCTTAATTAATAACTGTGCAGTAGATAAACAAAATTTGGTTTTATAAATTCCTTTTAAGTGCTATTTCAATAAATGATGTTAAGTACTTTTACTCAGTGTACTAAATGCCACAATGTTAATTAATTAGTTCAATTTTAGATTTGGTTTTATTCTAAGCTCTTACTCGATAGAAATAACGTTCCTTTTTTAAAGTGAACAAACTGTTATTGAAAATTGCTTTTTGAAACAAAAGTAAAGAACTTTAAACCATTGTTAAATCCATTTTAATTTAATTAAATACTGTTTACCCGTTTCCTAAATCTAATTAGGTTCAAAATGTTGTTCCAAGTGAGTAAGTATATATATATAAATTAAAGTCAAGCAATGTTAACTTATTATTGAATGCAACCTAAATGAAATCATTTAATAACAACTAAAGCAATCTTGGCAACTAAATGATTTTGTATGCCACGTAAGCAACATTAGAAAATTGAAATAAAATTTTCATAGCCTAGTTTGTGACAGCACATGTCATTTACAATTCCATCGCATACACACGCACACAGAAACGAACATACACACACACACACACACACACACACACACACACACACACACACACACACACACACACACACACACACACACACACACACACACACACACACACACAGAGAGAAGCACTCACGCACACATGCATACTATTTGGGAAATCAGAAACAAGTACAAATAATAATACAACAATTCGCATTCGGCAAGCTACTTACAAATAGGAAAACCAAATGGCAAAACATGCATGAAAATTGAAAATTATGTACAAAATGCACTCAGCGGCAACGAGAACAGCAACAATGGCGTCAAAGCAACAATAACATGGGTGTTTTTTGTGCATGTGTGTGTGCTTATATATATATATATATATATATATATATATATATATATATATATGTGTGTGTGTGTGTGTAGCAGGACGAAAGAGCCAAAAGAGTAGCGCCATATGCCATTTGTTGTGCCTGTTAGCCACGCTTTGGGTTTTGTCAACGCAATGAAGTGCGACAGCTGTATGAGGGCTGTCTCAAAAGTTATTGGCATGCGATTTTATTGAGCTACTCGAAATGGCGTTTCATGCATGATCTCAATTAATGAGTAAAATTTCTTTCTACTAAGCTTAATCTGTAGAATAGGGTGGATGGGTAGCTCGTTTTTAGGGTAGTTTATAGATAGACAACCTAATATATGATATAATAGCCAAAAAGGAAATGCGCTTACAAAATTATTATTTTGTGCTGTATTTTTGGTTTAAAAAGTAAACCAATTGTCAAAGCATGGTTTATTGATAAGGTGTTAGTTGCTGACACTCAAATCTCCAGGCTCTTGAATATCATAATGAAATGTATGTATCTAGGTTGCATTGTAATAAGGAATCCACAGGAAACACAATTTGAATTTCGAGTTATTTAAGTGTGCTTAAACAAATTTTAGAATATCTTCTTCAATTTTCTGTAACTTAAGCTCTTTAACTATATTTAGTTGCAAATGATTTTGATTTTGGTATTATAAGATTTACAAACCAAAATGTTTGAAGTTTAATAATGTTATTTCGAACTGTTTACTTTTAAGACAACCCTCGCATATGCAAGTGTGTGTCGGGAAAAATATGTGTATAAGCAAGCCACCTTTGGCAGCAACTCAACTCTATTCAACTATGCTCAACTGAGGCAACTGAGGCAACTGAAGCAACTAGAAAGCAAGCCACTTCATATTGTAAATTTGGTAGAAAATATTTTTGTGTTAGCAGGATTTCCGCAATGGCTCCCATGCCACCTGCCAAGCAAAAGCAAGTATGTATGTTATTGTTGTTGTTTCAACAGTATTGTGGTTGCAAGTGTTGCTGTTGTTGCAAGTGTTGCTGCTGTTTCTGCTGCTGCTGCTACTGCAACTTGGCACCTGTTTGCATATTTGCCTTTCTTAACATGCAGCTTGTGCTGCCACTTTTGTATTCAGCTTAATGTAATTGTCGCTATTGCGTTTGTCTGATTGCTTCCGTTGACAGCATTCTTTATAGCAGCTGAATCTGAACCTGTATTATATTAGTTATTTTATTTTGTTATGTTTAAGCTGAATCGACTTAAGGTGGGTTATCTATGTAGATATAGCCAAAATAACTTTCTAGTATAAAGCCATATTACCAAATAGCACAATTTTAAATACATTTTGAAATTTTCATAAATTATATATATATTTTATTTATCTTTATTATATCTGCAATTGACACTCAACTAGACAAAAATGCACAAGTCATATAAATACAAATGTTATTTGAAACGATATCAAAGCTGATTTGCTGTAAATGTGCAACAGCTGTGAATCGAGAATTGTGCAAATAAAAAGGCAGAGCTTTTGCCTAAATGTCGATGGTCCTTTTTGTTCAGGTGTGGTCCTTTTGGTCTTGGCTGTAATCGGAGACGAAGTCGGGGTGTTTGTTAAACAGATAATGGCATAAGGGTTTATGGCCTGGCTTTGAGCGTATTTGTTTTGCAACTTGCAACTCAATTACAAACTCAACAAACGTACAAAAAAGGTAAAAGCTAAAAAGTAACAGGTAGCTGTAATAGACACTTCCTTTTACACCTACATCCTGTCGTCTGTCCCCCGTTCCCTCCTCAAACAATATTTGATAGTTATTTTGGTTTTGGCATTATCATTGTTTTTAGCATTTTACGGTGCATGCTAACTTTCGGTTGCCATTATGTCTGCTACACTATTTGCACCGCTCAACAAGGACAACAAGGACGACAAGGAGAACATGGACAAGATTACGAGAAAACAAGCAAGAACGTTTTCTGTCGCAAGCTACCGACTGTGGCATTCTCTGTAGTCTATCTAATATTGCTTGTGATATATCGTTTTTACTCCCTGTTCTTATTAAAAATGGGAAAAAGGGAGTTATAAAGTACTGCAAATGTGTGTAACAGGCAGAAGGACGCATTTCCGACTATATAAACCAAATATTTTCTTGATCAGGATCAACAGCCAAGACGAACTAGCCATATCCGTCTGTCTGTCTGTCGGTCTGTCCGTATGAACACACAGATCTCGGAGACTACAAGAGCTAGAGACACCAAACTTGGCATGCAGGTTCCTGTATACCATACGCAGATCAAGTTTATTTCAAATTTCTGATGCACCCCCGCGCACCCCCGTAAATCGTAAAAAACTCCCACAGCCACAATTTTAAAGATAAAGCTATGATTTACACATATATGTTGTATCAGTGTTGATCAGCTGTGTAAATTTCAACACGATCGGATAAATAGCACCAAAGTTATAGAAGAATCTATTACGCCCGTCTCAGCTGGCAGCACGAACAGTTTGACAAGCAGTTTACGAGTTAAGTGCACTGCTTGCTTGTGTTGCCGCTGAACTGCTTCAAATGCAAGTTGTTCATGTTTAGTCGATATATCGATACATCAATATATTGGTGATGATATATGAGATAATATATCGACATCGACATAAAGTTGTTGATTCACCAGAGTTTATACAAATTTTAACTTCAATAGTGTCAACTGCCAAACAAAGATTGCAACGAACCAAATATGCTACTTTTCACACTTTGGAAACAGAGTATGAGAAAAAAAGAAAGTATTAACTGTCTGTTGGCATTGCTTGCTGCCATTTTGTTGAGTTTATTGTACAGTTAGTTGTTAGCTAGTTGTAGGTGTAAGTTTCACTCTTATTTTGTATTTTGTGCTTCTCTTGTTGGCAACAGCAGCCAGTTTATTTGCTTAGTTGTATATGTCTAGATGTCTAGATGTCTAGATGTCCTGTTGTACTCATGTCTCCTTTCGCTGTGTCCTCGTATCCTGGCATTGTTTGACTTTTTAGTCTGTCTGTCATTTTATGAGTTGTGTTTTATGTGTTCTGACGTTTACTAATGACGGAAACATTTTTTTTTGTTGACTCTTTTAAGGCGAAAGTTGTCTTTCAAGTCTTTGGATTTACATAAAATGACACTAGTTGAAAGTAGACACAAGATGCAAGCAGCATTTCTTTTTTTTGAAATACTTTTTAGTACTTACTTTTTGAAGATAGCTTTTAAATCGCATTAGCTTGTTGAATTGTGCGATTTATACACTATTAAGCTATTTGAGCATTTATAATTATTTATTAATAGTTCTTTAATTTATTGAAACGTGCCCTTGCCGAATAGTTGTTTGTATGAAAACTTAATTTAAGATTAATTTTTAAAATGACTGGAAATGTCATTCGAACATGTTAAAAAAATGGAGAAAAACGGATGTTATATAGAACAATAAAGTAGGCTTTGAAATTGAACTGAGTAGGCTTTGAAATTCAACTTGCATTTCACAGATTCGACTTTGTAAGTAAGAACACAACATAGTTCATTCATATTACAACTCGTGTTCAAAGCGTATCGTTAAGTATATTTCAAAAATAATGTACCAAATTTGTAAAAACTTCTTAACATCAAACAAAAATATGGCTGGCGATGACAAAAACGATACCAAGAATGATACTGTAATTTCCAGTGGTCGCTTTGTCATTATTCACGATCAGGTGAATGGATTTATGGAGAGAGCTGTACAGCCACGCTGCGGGCAGAAAGTATCCGATCTAGACACTATCCAATTTCTTCTACAGGAGATGATAGGGGATAAGGAAATGCAAGATGTAACTTTACTGATTGCCCCGCCGTCCGATGCTGTCAACAAACAAACAAAATACAAACAAATAAAATACACTGCTTCTTAACTGAGACGAAGCAACACATTGGAAGTTCAATTATAACACCAGAGGAGCTGGAAATGATCAAAGAAAACCAAGTTCAACTTCAATACAGCTTGGTCATAACCGAGGAGTACTTGCCAGTGCCATCAACATCAAATATTGAGTTAGTATCGCTTCTTATTGGCCCAGAGAAGAAGGAACCTGATGAACCCAAGCCAGATCCTGAGCCACTAAACAAGTCATTACGTTAATGCCCGATCCCTGTTCGGATGCGCGCAGTTGACCTGGCGCGTATAGCAAAAAATAAGAAGCCACAAGGTTCCACTAAAAATCGATGAAATTATTTATTCAAAATTGTTCTTAAATGTTAATATTTTAGTTTAAACTTTCGAGCATTCATCAAAATATAAAATTACTGGTCCTCCCAATATTAAAGTTTTATTTTTTTTCGCTTGGGGTGGATTTCTGAAATCGGTGAATGAATTATTCATTATTTGTAAAATGTAAGTAGGTCTGTCCGTTTACCCGTCTGTCCGTTTTATACACTAGATATATAAAACAATATAAACATACATTTATATATATATAATTAAATCCCTACATAAAGTAAAATGGAATAGATCGATATTGATATTATTTGCAGGGCTTAACAGCAGCACTTTCAGCTCGTGTCATTGCAACTTAAGCAGCAAGGTTAGCGCGATGTTGCCTGTTGCTGCTGAGCTGCTGAGCTGCTGGTTGTTGGTTGCAGTTGCACATTTATCAAGGAACTGCCGTTGGCTGCTTTGGTGTTATCCTTGGTCCTTTGACAGGCAGAATGCATTTGCGAATGTGCATTAATCACACGCAAAATTACGAAGCTCGTTTGATGGGTGCAACAAATCGGGCGCAAATTCACGCAAACATTGACGCCGTCTCTCAGCTGCCTGGTTCTTGCGACGAGTGTTGCATGCAAAATTTGGCATGGCCCACAAATCAGTGCGAGTTGAGTTTCAGCTATATCGTCGTGCTTATCATCCTTTCGTCCTGCTATACCCAAGTTGCCTAGTTGCTGTCCTCAAACTCGTCAGCGTAGCTGGCAATCTGGTAGTTTTTGGCTGCTTGGCTTTCCTTGCCACGCAGTAGTTGCCTCAGTTGCCTCAGTTGCCTCATTATGTGCGCCAGTTGACGCTGCTGCTGCTGCTGTTGCTGCTGCTGCTGTTGCAACTTGGTTTCCAAAGCACACAAATCTCCCCTTAAGTAATTTACTAGCAACTGTTGTTGTTGCTACTGCAACTGCTGCTCCTGTTCTTGCTGTTGCACTTGTTGTTGCTGCTGCAAAGTGCGCTTTGCTATTTTTCAAATCGTTGAAGGCAGTCGACAATAACTACAACAACAACAAGCCAATATATTCTAAACGGCCTTGCTCAAATAGCTGTTACCCTTTACACAGCTAGATGTAAATCCATATGCTTGTTTAAATTAACCAACCAGCTTGTCAAACTTTAAAATATTGTATTTGACATGGAAACCACATGAAAATACAAATAGTTAGCTCGCATTTAGACATTGAGGTTTATCTCATAAGCTATCTCGTTTTGTTCTCGCTTGCAGGCAACCCCTCTAAACCGCTTCCTAATAAACCTAATCGTCTAAAGTCGAACTTACAAATAGAACTCGCTCTCTCTTTCTAAACTGTGCAGAAAAGGTTTCATATAACATTATGATTGCTGAAACATTTCACTTAGAGCGTAGATTGCAGAAATGCAGTTCACTTTTATTGAAGAAGTTAAAAAAAACTCCTTTTGATAGCAACTAAAACGGACAAAAAACCTCAAACTAACTAAAAACGCACAAAAAGTCAAACTGCCAACAACAAACGCAGCAGCAGCAGCAACAATTGATCGAAAACAACAACAAACACAATTTTACGCGCTCAGCAGCAGCGATCTTGTGCTCGTTCAATTTCAGTGCTGCGTTTGTGCAAATACTTTGAGTGTGTTGTGTCTGTGTGTTGTACAGATTGTGACGCTGCTGCCTTAAATTATCTTCAAGGATACTTCATACATACCGAAATTGAAGATGTTTCACATTATAAAAATAGGCTCTTTGATAATATGCCGTAAATTGCAAAATTGCCTGGTTACAGGGTATCGGGTATGAGAAGAACAATTGCAATAGTTGGCTGACTTCTGGTGCTGCTTGAAGTTGAAATTGAAATTGAATTGCGATTTGCGATTGATATTGATTGGCTGCGTTGCGTGCTTGAGCGACAACTCGGCCAAATCATGTGCAGAGGCAGAGATGCTCTTCAGCTGGGATTTAGCAGGCACTCGAACGTCTTGTAACTTTCGCTTATTGTTGTTGTGAGTGTATATGTGTGTGTGTGTATGTATAGTTATATATATATATATATATATATATATAGGATTATGAGCCGGCCAGAGAGTATCAGTCAGCTTCATACACATTGGGGGAAGAGATGGTTTCCATTTTGGAACTCGAGTGTGTGGCATGACTTGAAATCGAATTTGAGTTTTCGCAGCGAATTTCAGTTGCTGTATGTATTAGTAAATGTGTGTCTGTGTGTGTGTGTATTGAAGTGAAGTTTGTGTATTGTTTAGTCAAGTGCAGCTGCTCGTGCAACTTGTTTATGTGCACTGCAAATAGAGTTTGGCAGCAACTGAAACGTGTAGGGGCCAGCTAAATGGGAAATCTTATTGCTCTGTAACAATTTCCAGTTGCCTTAATCAGCACTCTAAATTATATATTGAAATACAAATATATATATATATATTTAATATAAATACATATTTTACACACACAAGCACATTTATTCTTTCAGTCAAGTCGACCACAAAAAAATTGCCACAAGTTTTGCCAAATGGTTTCTGAACAACTTTTAGTTTTAACATTTCCTTACAATTTTTGGTTTTCAGCATGTATATCCTTTAGTTGTTGTTGTTTTTTTTTATTATATTTGTTTTAGGTTTGTTAGTTTTTCTGCAGTTGCACTCACATACACACACACACACACACACACACACACACACACAGTCACACAGAGAGAGACACACACAAAACTGTTGAAAAATGTTTTGCCATGCAAATATTTGTAAATCAGGCGGAAACAAAATTACGAGCAACTTCCTGAACGCATAAACTGCGTCCGTCAGGGGCAGCTGGAAAAAAAAAAAAAATGTTGATCAGTGTCATAGTTCAACTCTAAAAGGAAGGGGGCATAATCAGTACGGTTGTTATAATTTAAAAATTGATGGTTTTTGTTTTTTTTTTTAAAATAGTACCAACATATTCAATGTTTGTTTGTCATTGCTATTAAATTATAAACAGCTGAACTTTTCGACAACGAAATCGAATACGAATGCAAATTAATTGGGTCTAGAGGAAATCCGTTTTAGAGAGAGAAAAACTCGTATAAATTGGATTAAAAAATCGAAATAAAACTTTACTAGACTGCAAAAATAAAACTAAGTAAAAACTGTTAGCTCATTAGGAAAGTTTTCTCTTAACTAAATTATGCATGTTATAATTATTTTAGATTATTGATTTAAATTAACAAAAAACTGTTTTTTCTTAACATTTTTTTCTGTTTTCGTACAGGTAAACCAAAAGTAGAACTGACGGAAAGATGCACTATTTTTTTAATAATATATTTTTATACTCCTTTTTTTAAATTTTTTTGAAAAAATAAAGAAAAAAGAGTATATTGTTTTTGTGATATGTCCGTCTGTCCGTCCGTCTGTCCGTATGAATTTTGAAGCTAGAGCAACCAAACTTGGTGTACATGTTGGTATATACCATAGGCAGACAAAGTGTCAAGTTCTCCACCCCACCCCCACCCCTTTCCTCATAAACCGCAAAAACCTATATCTCCCACAGTCTTATAGCTAAATTTAGCACAAGGGCTGCTTATCACATCCTTGACTGATCTGACCAAAAAATTATTTAACAAATTCAATCTTCAATTATATTGTCTTAATTTTTCCGTCTTCAACTGCCTGCTCCTAATTCCACTTTCAACTGAATTTCAGTTCGAGCGGAATATAATTCATTGCCTAAGTTTATTTTCAAACAATTCTCAAAGTGTGCTTCACATATTTCTGTAGACTAAATTAGAAAGTGAAAATCAGAACAGGTTTTTATGCTTCCATGGTAATGGGCATGCACTTAAACATTGACCAAGTCCTTCTTTGCATGGAAGAAACCTTGACGATTGATGTGCATTATGAATTTGAATAGTAATCTCTGAAATTTACTTAATTGGCCAAGCAAAATACATATATACTCAATTTAAACGTAATAATATACAAAACGTTGTTTTTTTTTATTATATTCTGAACCCCTTGCGCTCCATCTATGTGTCCACTGCAATTGGCATGTGTTCTAACGGTTTCGGACCCTATACAACATTCAACATGAATCGTTGAGGCGTGTGTTTCAATGACCGTTGCTATTTGTGGCACCCTTCCGGCCCCCCTCTGCTTTTGGGTTAATGTGCCGCATTGAAATGTGCAAGCTCAAGGCATTTGGCATTTGGCATTTGGCATGTGGCATGTGGCAAGTTGAAGTCTCGGCAGCTACACCAATGAATAAGTGCGATGAGTTTTTACCTCATTTCCTTGCTTATTTGTTTGTTGCGGCTGCTGTGGCTATTCCCGTTGATGTTGCAGGTATTTGAACTTGGATGTATTTGTATTTGTTTATGCGAATCTGAATATGAAACTATTGCTTAGCTAGTGGCCTATGTAAATGTCAACAAACATGCGGGCTTAAAGTTCTAAGAACTTTGCACAAATGTTAATTTATGCAGGTCAAATGAATTGGAAATTCCTAGGTTTGGCTATTTAAACTGAAGTTTTGTCAGGCCAAAATATGTAAAGTAAAGGAAACTACGTCACAATGTGTGTGACACACAGACACAACACACTCAAAGTATTTGCACTCACACATGCAGACGCAACACTGAGATCGAACGAGCACAAGATCGCTGCTGCTGAGAACGTGAAATTATGTTTGTTGTAGATTGTTTTTTGGTTAGTTGTCCTTGTTGCTCTTGTTTTTGTTGTAATTTTGACTTTTTTTTGTTGAGGTTTGCTGACTTTTTTAGTTACTATCTAACACAGATTTTTAAATTTTGTGAATGCATTAATTAACATACAAAGCTTCTGCGATGTACGCTCTTTGCTCCAAGCGAAACGGTTCAATAGTGTTATTGTTAGGTGCAGGCAATTAAGAGAGAGCAAAGCAAACTTTCTTTCTCTTTTACTTTCATAAAGAATTTCAATTCACAAGCAGCATCTTGTTGTTCTTCTTGTCTTATAGTGAACTGCCTGCACTGATATGTGTAGATAATGCAATATATATAATGTATATAATGTATATAACTGAATGAAATCATCTTTCTGTTTTGATTTTAAAGGTTATGTTTCCTTTAGAGCAGGCTTTCATGAAAACAAAAGAAAAGTAACTTCCAATTGGATACAGCCCTAATGCTAAAAATGATCAGCTTAGTGCGGAAGAACCAAATTCAGCGGAAAATAATCAACATGTTTCACATTAAGACGCTTCACTATTCACTCATCTTTTTTTTTTAATTTTTGTTTTTGTAATATTTCTTAATATGGTTAATATGGTCTTTATCTAAGTAGCCATTTTATAATGTTTCTTAATAAATGATCTATATTTTGTTATATTAAACGTTATTCTTTTAAATCTTAACAGCTTCGTTTTTGTTTTGTATCTCAGATTTGGCAATGCTTTTATAGCAATCAGCTTTTGGCATCTATCCCACTTTCCCCTTTCGAAGCAGAGAAAAGTGCGTAGCATACTTTTCGAAGAAGGATACAATAAAAATCCTTTGCTTTTTGTGCGTTGCTATAATTGTTAGAATATCCGAAAAGAAAGCTTAACTTATTTATGTGGAATGCATTTGTAAGTTGAATTCGAAATTGATGTCAAAAGCTAATTGCTACAGAAGCACTGTCAAATCTAAGCTACAAACCAAGAGAGAAGCTTTTAAGCTTGAACGCTTTTGGGGCTGATGTCCTTGCTAGACTGTGTCCTTGCTAGACTGTGTCCTTGCTAGACTGTGTCCTTGCTAGACTGTGTCCTTGCTAGACTGTGTCCTTGCTAAACTGTGTGAGTCACCCTGTGGCCTTGCACCAGCGCCACCTAGTGCTGGGATTGAAATCTTGTTTTGCCAACTGATGGCGCCACTCACAAAATTAAACTAACGGTGTTTCAAAATTTAATTTAAAATAAAATAAGTTGAATTGCTTTAATTAAATACCAGAAGTTGGATTATTATAGTTAATTCAGCATATAATATGGCTAGACAGTAGATTTGACGCATATATCAATACTTTTCTAGTAAAATTGTGAATCTGATCCGAGCAGCGGATACTTGTACTAATTGCACCCTTAAAGAGAGTATTATAATTTTGTCACGAAATTTGTAACGCATTGAAGGAGACGTCTCAGAAACAAAAATTTGTATATTCGTGATCAGCATCATCAGCCGAGTCATGTCCGTCTGTTCGTCTGTCTGTCTGTCTGTCCGACTTGTCCCTCAGTTAGCTTTAAAGTTATGAAACTTGGCACAGATGCTTCTTCTTTTTAGAAGCAGTAAATATGTCAGAATCGGACAGATTGGACCACTATAACATATAGCTGCCATAGAAACAATCGAAAAACTGTTTTGTTTTTCAAGATAACCAAACTCACTTATTTTTCTGTGTATTTAAAGATAACTAATTTTAATAGAAACAGACAGACAAAAATGGCTATATCTTTAATGTCTTCTGTTTTTATTCAAAAAGGGTGACACAAATGCGTTCCATATATCTGGACAACTCTGTTAAAGCATATAATATATATTTATACTAATTAAGGTTATTTGTTTAGCCCACATCCAAATGTGTATGTATGTATTCGTGTGCATTAAAACTTTGATAATATATTTTTGAGGTCTGTCCAGCTGGGTTAAATTGAGATTAGGTGAATCAAAAGACTTGGATTTGATTGTGGGCTCTGTGGCCGGGGATTTGAAATTGAAAAATGCTGTTTGAAATTTGTGGCACGTTATGGTTGGTCTCAGCACGACATGCCACAATTGCCATTCCACAATTGAATTAGAAACTTTATCGCATGTACATTCACACTCACACAAACACACACAAACACACACACACACACGAGCCGTAATTCAAATGCATTTTTTAGTGAAACTGTGCCCGCTGCTTCCCCTGCAGCCTCTGCTTTTGGCGCTTTTGGGTTTTAGTGCTTTTGGCTTTGGAATTTCTTTGTGCATTTCTAAGATGAAGTTGAAAACTTTTGCCTTGCCTTGCATTTCACTTAACCAGGCAAAATGTATGTAGTTTTTCAAGAATTCGCCTTTTTTTTATAAGCTGCTTTTGCTACCTCATCCTTCTTCCTTTTAATGATAAGCAATCAACAAAAAAAAACGCTTCAAAGTATGCCACAAAAAGAGGAGAACTGATTGCTTTAAGTCGTGTTTTATTTTTATTTTTATTTTTATTTTTTTGTTGTTGTTTGTAAACGCATTCTCCAATTAATGACACTAAGAGCTTTTATTTCTTTCTTTCTCTAGCTACCTGATAATTGCTTATTGCTAGAGTCGTAACTAAATGTACTTAGGTTCATTAGCAACGTTTTTATTACGCATACGCTGCGTGTGACATTTTCATTAGCTCTTTGACACAAGCAGGAAGCTTTTAACGCAACGCAACGCTAGATCTTATCAGACGATGTCATTAGTCAAGTCAATTATTCGGAGTTAATCGATTTTTCTGTGATTTTTAATAAACTCAAACGATTCAGTTGAAGAAATCAATAATTATTTGATACAAAAACAACATATTTCAGACGAAAAAAGAGATTTAATTACAAATTTGTATTGCAAAACAGAATGTCCTTATGCAGAATTGGGTTTGTAGTCCTAACACATTTAATATCATATATATATATATATATATATATGTATATCAAATTTGATCAAGTTTGACATATAAATGGTTTTGGCTTAAAAGTTCCATTTTGAAATCACTTCTACAGAAAATCTTGTAGCATACTTTTTGGAGTCGATTAAAGTTTAGTTTAGGCGAAACTATTTTAAGCTGATTCAAAACAGTTCTGATAATATATTCGTTGAATAAAGGGATAAAAATGTGCTGACTTGATCCTTTTCGCTTCATATATATCATTAAACTTGCCTAAACTTCATTAAATGCCATTAAATTAAGCGTAAAAAAAAAAACAATCTTAAAGCCTGCTTGCCAATGACTGCTTCAACTTGAATTTTACTTTGAATTCCCCCGAGTTGAAACATAAAAAACAAGAAGGCACTTTGATAATAAGAGAAGTATAAGAAAAGCATATGACTAGACAATGGCCTACCCAAAAGTTCATTGCTCGATTTTTATTTTGGCAATTGAAGCTGTCTGAGGCAGATTTTGGCCTTAGCTGTTAGCTTATTTGTACAATAGCCCTCTTGTCTATATTTTTAGCAAAAGACACAAAAGGACTTGCAGTCAATAACTCAAGAAGTGTTCTGGCTCTCTGCCGCATTGTCATTATTTAATTATGCATAATGAAAAACCACAGCGAAAAAGACAGTCACATTTAAATTATGTTTGGAATTTGTTTTTTGTTACTTTTTTTTGCTTCTTTTCTTGTAAAAAGAAGACAAAAGCTTGGGACGACCAACAAAGACGCAAACAGCAAGCCGCATTAAAAAGTCAAGAATTTTGTTACCAAAACCTGGAGACCACACAAACTTAAACACACTGATAAACTAACCCAGCCGTACAATGGGCATGGTTCGAACAAAACTGAGCAAAAAAATCAGACTAAAAAAAATGTCTCTAAATAGTCAATAGATTACTTTTGAAAGGTTTTTTTTAAAGAACTTTTGTAAGTCAAAGTATGCTTTTAAACTTTGGATTAATCTTGCAGAAATTTAGTTAAATCTTGCAGAACTTTAGTTAAATTTTGCAGAAATATATATTGCAGTTCAAAGTATGCTTTTAATTTTGTGTATTTAAATCAATTTTGTTAGATTAATCTTGCAGAAGTGATAGCTAAAAGCTATTTAACCAAGCTTTAAGCTTTAAAAGTGCTTTACAGATTCCAGCGAATGAGTTTGGTAGCTTAGATGTGAAGTTGCGATTAAATTAAAAGAGCTTTCATTAGCAATTAAACTTTAGATTAATTTGTCAGCAGTTAACTAGAGTGCGAAGTAAGTAGTATTGGACTTAAGATAATTAGATGAGTTTTCAGTCTGGCTGCTAATTCTAAAGAGAGCTTTCGTTAGAAACTAAGCTTTGGATTACTGTGGTAGCAGCAAAAAATGAAACTTACTTTAATAAAAAGGAAATAGTCTCAGTCTTAAGATAATAAGAAGAGCTTTTGGGATGGTTTAGTGCTCTGAGTAAATTAAGCTCACTTAGCTTTAATGAGCTGTCAAAGCTTTTGATTTTTTTGTTTTAATGTAAGTGAAAAGCTAATAGTTTTGGACTATAGATACTTAGAAGAGCTTTGTAATTAACTACTTTAAGTAAATTAAGCGTATATTTAATGAACTTTAAAAGATTTAGATTAATTTGGCAACAGTGAGCTTCAAAAGAATATAAATAGCTTGAATGAGAGGTAAATAGCTTTAAACTTGAGTCAATAAGTAAAGCATTGAGTGATTTGAATCGATATGAGTTAATTAAGCTTGCTTAGCTTTAAGGAGTTTTGAAAGCTGTTAGTTCATTTATTTGTCTCTTAATGTCGCCTGTATTGAGCAAGTTTGCTGAGAATGATGAAAATGTCAAGTTGCTTAAACAAACTTTAGTTATTTCTCTAAATTGTTTCCACTGTGCTTTGGCCAAAGAAGCAGCTATCTTGGTAGCCAAGTCAGCCAAGCAGCCGCCACTTAAGTGCCCTGGTCAATGGGAAGCAGGGGGAAGAAGAGGGCAGGGGACGTTAGGAAGGGAACAACGGCACATAATCAAGTGGGTTTTTTGTTTGTGTGCGTTGGCAGAGGACTCAGCGGCAGCAGGCAGCAAGCAGCGCACTAAATCGGATTACCCGGGAATTATCCTTGTTGGCATTTATTTTTGGCTTTACTACGCATACACACAAACACACACACACGCATATACACACACACACACACACACACACACACACAGGGAGAGAGTCTGAGACAACAACTTGTTTGCCACTGCACGGCTATTGAAGCATTGTCCTGCCCCGTTGTGACCTCGTCCTTGGAGCTTGCAACAATGCGAATACAAATGAAACTTGAAAATTAAAATGCAAATAAAAATAATGTCCAGCTTCCGTTTTTCGCTTGTTTGACTTTTTATTTGGCTTTTTTATTTCTCGGCATAATGAGCCTCAGCCTCGAGTCCTGCGTTCTAAGTCCTGCGTGCGGCTTTATCGTGCGCCTCTTGAGGCAGCGCGTATTTAAATAAGTACAAGCACATTGAGCTCAATGTTAAAGCCACAACTGCGTGGCAGCCACGTAAATCTATTAACACCTCACGTCCAACTCTACCCCTCTCTCACACTCTCTCGCCCTTGGCCTCTAGCTTCGCTTTAAGCCTGCCCCAAAGGTGTCGAAGTGTGCGGTAAATGAAGCATTTTTGCCACAAGCGGCACGTACTCGATGTAGCTGCCACAATACCCTTGCCTCTTTGCCCCCTTTGCCACACCCTTTCCTTGCCACATCAAAAGGCAATCGACGAACGCTTCGAGTGCCCTGGCCCCATTGCACAGTGGGGCAAAAGTTTCACAACTAATTTACATACAGTTTCTAACAGTAAAACCTACGTGATCATGCAAATCACTTGCCAGGCGCTTGCTTTAGCTGCAGGTTTTAGGCCCCTTAAGCTGAGCAAGGACTTTTATTGTGCTAAATGACACTGGCTGTTAATGTCGCTTCAATGTTGGATTAATCCTCAAACAATTGTATAAAAAGGGTACTTTATTTTGTCACAAAGTGTCTAATGCATTGAAGCAGACGTCTACGATCCCAAAAAGTATTTAAATTCTTGATCAGCATCAACAGGCGACTTGAACAAAGCATGTTTGACTATCCATCTAACTAACTGTTCTATCTGAACTAGTCTTCCTTTGAAGTTATCTTGATGGAATTTGGCACAAATGCTTATTTTTGCGGCAAGTAGTACATATGGCAGAATCGGCCAGATTGGACTACTATAACATATAGCTGTCATAGGAACAATCGGTCGAAAGTTTTGTTTTTTGAAGATAACTCTATCAATTTTTCCAACTCTGAGTTTAAGCATTAACTTAACAGGTTTAATAAATTTCATCAAAATCGGAAAACTATATGCTTTAGCTGCTATAGGAACAATCGTTTGAAAAATTAGATGTATGAACAACTTTTTTATTGCTTAAGATATCTAAACCAAATTTACTTTTTCTAAGTTTGATTACGTTCTAAACTTGTGAGCAAATATCTAATAGCTGCCATAGGAATTGAGATGAGATGTATGAACAACTTTTTTGTTTTTAAGGATAACTCTACCAAAATCACTTCTATACATTTTGACAAAATTTCATCAAAGTCGGACTACTATATCTTATAGTTGCTATAGGAACAATCGTTTGGAAAATGAGTTTGTCAATGATAAAACTTTTTGTTTCTCAAGGAATCTTAATCAAATTAAACTATTCTGAATTTTAGTATGTTTTTATCATCCTCATCGAATCTTATTAAAGTCGGGCGACTATATCTTACAGCTTTCATAGGAATAATCGTTTTTAAATAAAGTTTGAACAACTTTTCTGCACGCCGAAGATAACAATTGTATGTTTTTAGTAACTTAAGAACAACTCACTTGAAGTTTTATAAACTCTTGATTAATCTAGTCATTGTTGCCTAAGCTCGTGTCATTGTGTATTTAGCTCGTCGATTGAGTTCTATTAAAGGTGGAACTGTTCTGGCATGCGTGTAAATTAAACCAAGCGTTGGGGCAGCTTGTATTTATCTTAAGCTTTGCTTGGTACAGTTTAAGATTGATTAAGACGTATCTATTGTCGAACATATAAATGCCCGAGCACGTAACTGAATAATGCCAGCTGCTCTTAGGAGAAGGGTGAAGGTGGCTGGTGCAAAAGGGGGACTAGATGGAGTGAGTTTTTAAGCTTTACCTTTTATTATGCAGGCTGTGTGTGTGTGTGTTGAGGTTCGTGATAAAATCACATCCATAAACGTTAATCGCTCACTTTTATGAAGTGTAATAAATTTTGGGTTACACGTGGCGCACAATTTAAGAATTGTACTTTTTTAGGGTATAATAAAAGTCTGTTAAGCTTGAGTTTCTCTAAAAATAGCTTTATTCATATTTGATTGGTACTCCAAGTTTTTGGTTTGACTTTAATATTTGTTTTTGTTTTTGTTTTTACTTTGTATTTCTTTTATTTTTTGTTGGTTTTCAGTTTGATTTTTTAATTGCAAATAACATGAACAAACATTTAATGAATTTTTATATGAATATCATATAAGAATCATGTTTAGTAATATAATTGTTAATGGATTTCTTTTTTGCAATATATATATATATATGTATATATGTATGTATATTTAAACAATCTTTTTACTGTGCTAGGGATAATACTAACTTAAATAATTTGCAATATTCTGAACTTGCTATCAATTGTTCTATATAAATATTATTTATTTATATATATATATAAATTTGTAATTTGGTGTTTGATTTATGCCTAAAATGGAATATTCACTAAATAAATCAATTACTTAATGGCTAAATAAATAATTGCAATTATCAAATATTGTTTTTTTTTTTTTTTTGTTTTTCTTACAATTGTGTAAATCTTTTGTGAAATTGAATACAGTACAATTTCTTTATTTGCACGTTTCTATTGTTGGTTTTTTTCATTTTATTTGATTATCTCATTTTGTTTGCGCTTTAAATCGATTTAAATTTCAAATTGAAATTGCATTTAGAACAAATAAAACGTAAAGTGAAGTGTGCTCAACTAGTTAATACCTGTTTCTAAAATTATGTTGTACAAAGTCAGAAAGGAAATATGAAATTGAATGTAGATTCCCACTAAGTAAATGTTATAAATCAAGTTGCAGTTATTTCTGAGATCGTAAAGATGTTAAAATGGAATAAATATACATATATGTATATTTTTGCTATTTCATGAATTGTGTTAATCCCTTTTGAAATCAAGCTGACAGGAACAGGGTATAAACATGATCATAAGCTTTAGCTTACATAATAATCATATGTAAAACGCAAAACAACAACAACAAAACAACTAAAACATATTGAACATATTATATAAATGCAATTAAGAGCAAAACAAAACCCCGTTAAACATAAATAATGAAATTAATTTTTGGGGCTCTCGTATTAAATAAATAAGTTGTGCGTTTGTGTGTTTGGCAATAGCCTGCGGATTAAACGCAATTTGTGTGCTATATAATGATATAATATATAATGAAAAATATAATATCGAGTGTGGATTACACAATTTGAATATTTATTTTGTCTTTTGTTTTGTTTTGCATTAAAGCAAATAAAAAACCTTATGAAATTAATTGAAATAACGAATTAAATTCTTGAATATTTTCATTGGCTAAGTGCGTTTTAATAGACGTGCGGCATACATTTGATTTAAAATTTGAAAATTTGAAAATTTCTACTATTTTATATATATATATATTTTTTAGTGGCATATAGGATTGTTATTTGAAATAAAAGTCATATACGTTCTTGTTCTTAATTCCACTTACATTTCAAATCATTTGCATTGGAATTTTATTGTGTTAAATGACACTAGCTGTTAATGTCGCTTCAATGTTGGATTAATCCTTAAACAATTATATAAAAAGGGTACTTTATTTTGTCACAAAGTCTGTTACGCATTGAAGCAGACGTCTACGATCCCATAAAGTATTTAAATTCTTGATCAGCATCAACAGGCGACTTGAACAAAGCATGTTTGACTATCCATCTAACTAACTGTTCTATCTGAACTAATCTTCCTTTGAAGTTATCTTCATGAAATTTGGCACAAATGCTTATTTTTGCAGCAAGTAGTACATATGTCAGAATCGGCCAGATTGGACTACTATAACATATAGCTGTCATAGGAACAATCGGTCGAAAGTTTTGTTTTTTGAAGATAACTCTACCAAACTTTCCAGTTCTGAGTTGAAGCATTAACTTAACATGTTTACAAAATTTCATCAAAATCGGAATCAATTTCAAAACACGCTTCAATTTCACTTTTGCTTAAATTCTGCGCAAGTGGAATCAAGAACATGACTAACAACTAAAAACAGTTTTTTAATTGTGTTTTTTGTTTTCTTTTTTTTGTTTTATTAGTTTTTATTGGTCACATGTTGCTTGTTTTTTTGTTGTTTAGGTACTGCGCACAGTTCAACTTTTTGTTGTTGTCTTTAAAAAGTAAACTAACAGAAACCTAAGGACATTTGTATCTGTGTCTGTGTTGAATGTGTGTGTGTGTGTGTGTGTTGAGTTAACAACAATTTTCTATTATTGCTTTTTGTTCGAATACGTGCCCAGCACCAGTTTCAGATCCCTCTGTAGAGATTCCGTTCTGACCCAGGCTTTTAACTTAATTACCATGCTAGTATATCAGTAAATGAGAACTAGGGCTAACTTTTACCTTGCTCCCTTTGCTACCCTGACTTCCCTTTGCAACTCTAGCTCCCCTTAACTTCTTCGCTTGCTCAATGTCAACTGCCTTCTCTAATTTTTAATGTTAACTCAACGGTATATTTCTATTAAAATTGTGTTTTCTATGGTCGTCACATATAACATCTCTTAGCACTGTAAATTTATAACAATTCAAAAAAAAAAAGTCTCTTAACTGCTTGGCTAAATATTTGATAAATATCTTAATGCTACGAATGACACTAGCTGAAAGTTCAGAGAGAATTTTTTTGCTATAATCGATTAATCGATATTGTTTTCACTAATCGGTTTAATTTTTCTGACCAATTCATCGACTGAGTTTGTAAATACAGCTCAAAATTATTTGAATTTCTTAACAATCGTTTCAGCTAATGTCATTGTCACAGATTTGAACTGTGTTTTTTTCATAAGTTTATTTGAACAATTCTAAAGATTTAAATCTTAGTTTTGCAAATCTCCGAATTGAGCGCAATTTCCATAATTAAGTATTGTATATGCAGCATAGCTAACTTTGATTATACACACAACTGTCCTAGTTAACTCTAAATATGTTATCTATATTTAATAATGTAATTACATATATATATATATATATATATATATATAAGTATATTTCAATTTTAAATTAGTGTTGTGACCTTTGACCTTTGATTCCGAGTATGTTACAATGCTAATTGAGTTTGGTTTTTGTTGTTTTTGTGTACTTAGGCTAGAATTTCTCAATTGTTTAGTAAGTCAATACGCTTAACTTAAACTCTAGTAATTGATACAAGTAGAGTGTGTGTGTGTGTTTCTTTGTGAGATGTTTAAGATTAAACATCTTCTTCCTCCTCGTCTCAGAGATAATTTGGTCTGGATACACAGCATAGAAGGCTCATGTTCTTGCATATATAATTCTGTCGTCGTTTTGCCTGCCAGAGATCATTTGTATCCAAAGCTGCGTTGCGTTCTGCAAACAATAAATGCAAATAAGAAAAATAGAAAAATGTAGAAATTTAAACAAAAAAATACAGCAGTTTGATTAATGAAAGCATTCTGTGTGTGTGTGCGTGCATAAACACTAATAGTTGAGCACAAATTGTGCTGCCCTTTTATGTATGCTATGAAAATTGTAGTTTGCACATGAGAGTGGACTTTTGAGGACCTTGGACCTGTGCTAAATGTCAAAGTGCATAGTGCATAGTGCATAGTGGAAAGTGGAAAGTCAGCAAATAGCACAACAACTCACCCATATATGTCTCATGCTGTGGCATATACTCCTGCATCTCCGATAGCAGCATGGCAATATCCTGCGAGTCCTTTGTAATGCTGCATAATTCCTCCTCATTGAAATCGGGCGTTATTTGCTTGCACAGCAATATTTGGCTTATAACATTGCCCAAGTTCGAGGGACCCGCACGATTCTCTGCAAGCAACAATCAGAAAAAATAAAATTAGAACAACATCAATTTCAAAGTTAAGCGTCAAAAGACCAAAAAGTCAAAAAGTCAAACGGAGGCCTTTTTAACTGCATTTGCAATTGGCCACAAACTAAAAGCCAAAAAAACACAAAAGACTGCCGGAATTCCCATTTGCCCGTTTTAGCCTTTTGTGCAGTTTGCAAATAAAACAAATAATTTATTTTATTTTCATTCGCCAAAACGACATATCAAGTAAATATGTGTACCTTATACATATATATATATATATTTACATATATTTAATATATGAGCGTATTTATTTGCCTCATTTGTATGCAAACATTTCATGTGTGTGTGTGTGTGTGTGTGTGTGTTTGTTTTTGGCAGCTTCATTTAGTTGTTTTTTATTTTATTTCATCACGTTTTGAATACATACAATTTGTTGATTGATGACGCACTTTGATGTTTGATGTTTGCTTGTCTAACTGTCTAACTAGCAAACTCATTGATAATATTTAATACTCATTTGTGGCTTAAAGTAAATAACATTTACATTTTTGAAATATCTGTAAACATTTTTAAAAATACTTTAATATGATGCAATTATCGGGTATTTCATGAAAGTCAATATTCAGAATGTTGTTCCTCAATATTTCACTAAAAAACAAGTAAGAATGCTCTAGTCGAGTGTGCCCGACTACGAGACTCCCTGCTCCCAACTTGCACTTCAAGCAGTTCAGCGACAACACAAGCAAGCGGCGCACTTAACTCGTAAAGTGCTTGTCAAACTGTTGTTGCTGCCTGCTGAGACGGTGGAAATAGATTCTTCCATAACTTTGGTGCTATTTATCCGATCGTATTGAAATTTACACAGCTCATCAACATTGATTATACATATATGTGTACCAAAAATCAAAGCTCTGTCTTTAAAATTGTGGCTGTGGGAGTTTTTTGTGATTTGCGGGGGTGCGGGGAGGTGCATCCGAAATTTGAAATAAACTTGATCTGCGTATGGTATACAGAAAGCTGCATGTCAAGTTTGGTGTCTCTAGCTCTTATAGTCTCCGAGATCTGTGTGTTCATACGGTCAGACGGACAGACAGACGGACATGGCTAGTTCGTCTCGGCTGTTGATCCTGATCAAGAATATATATGGTTTATAAAGTCGGAAATGCCTTCTTCTGCCAGTTACACACATTTGCAGTACTTTATAATTCCCTTTTTCCCATTTTTAATGGTAATTAATTAATTTAAAATTTCAAGATTACATATTTAGTTTTATAATGAATTAAGGTTTACAAGATTACTCCCTTTTTTAAAGGCACATTTTCAGCTAGTGTCATAAAAAACTACATCGACATAAAAGTTGCTAGGAAATCATTGAAAATGACACATTTGCAACACTTGACATTTGCTCACCTCAAAAGTTGTATCATTTAAATTTGTTCACACTCGAGCGACTCACACTTTGAGCCATCAATTTTCGATCATCATCAATCTTCATCAGTGTTGCAATAGCAACAACAGCAACAACAGCAACAGCAACAACAGCAGCAACAGCAGCAACAGCAACAACAGCAGCAACAACAGCTACAACAGCAACAACAGCAACAACAGCAGCAACAGCAGCAACAGCAACAACAACAACAACAACAACAACAACAACAACAACAACAACAGCAACAACAGCAACATCAGCAACAGCAACAACAGCAACAACAGCAGCAACAGCAACAACAGCAGCAACAACAGCAACAGCAATAATTACAATATTTAACAACATCTAAAAAATTGTCGAGTTTTATGCATCGCCAGCTTGCAATTTATTTGATCGTTCATCCTGTCGTATGCGCAATATATACATAGCTACACCTATAGTATGTATATATGTATGTTATGTATGTAAATACAAATGTATTGCAATAGTTGCAATATTTGATTTATGTGGGTTGCTGCTGCTGCTGCTGCTGCTGCAGTTTTCCGCATGCAATGCACATTTTTAAAGCCACGTTCATTGGAGACCTACATAAAATATTACTTCAGCTTGCAACCCTACTCCCCCTTTCAGTGTCACAAGAACTCAATTTTCATTTTGTTGGGCCACGTTTTGCTGCATTTTTTATGGCATTTTCATTGCACTGCGCTTCGTTTTTGGGAACCCCGTGAATATGTTGGCTACCATAAATTTGATGCAGCTACGAAAAACCACGAAACCAAGGCCCGCTGTTTGGTTTCTGGGTACTGGTTTGCTGGTTTTGCAGCTATTGAAGCATTGTCAATATTTACATGCCTCATTGTTGTTGACAGTTTTTGTTTGCCTTGCCAGCGAAGTGGTAATTAAAAAATTAATGTTCAGCAATTGATGTTTTGACATTTTTCGAACTGCATTTTATACTATGTGCGTTTTGCTGGGCAAAAGCCAATCAGTCAAAGGGCCAGCGGAAAAAGTGGAAATGTGAAAAAGTAGAAAATGTGCTCTCAATGCTTTGCACGTGCACATTAAACATGGCCAATGAATGTTGTTGGCAATCAAAGTTCGGACTCTGTGCAGTCTGCCGGAATGCAAATGCCAAATGGCAAACAATGGCTAAGCACTTGTTCGGATGTTGCCCTGAATTGTAATGACAAACACCCAAGCACACACACACACAGAGAGAGAAAGAGAGCTGAAAGAAACAATCTGTGTTCCTATCGATACCCTTCAATACGGTATACTAGTGAAGCATCTGTGAATTCATTGGTTACCGGTAAGCAGTAATGCTTACTTTCACACTTTTATCTCTTCCTACTATCCATTAAAAATGGGCAAAAGGGAGTTATAAAGTACTGTAAATGTGTGGAGGCATATCCGACTGTATAAACTATATATATTCTTGATCAGGATCAACAGCCGAGACGAACTAGCCATGTCCGTCTGTTTGTCCGTCTATCTGTATGAACGCGTCGATCTCAGAGACTATAAGAGCTAGAGACAGTAAACTTGGCATGCAGGTTCCTGTATACCATACGCAGATCAAGTTTATTTCGAATTTCGGATGCACCCCTCCGCATCCCCGCAAATCGCAAAAAACTCCCACAGCCACAATTTTAAATATACAGCTTTGATTTTTGGTACACATATTTCTTTAATCAATGTTAATCAGTTGCGTAAATATCAACACGATCGGATAAATGGAACCAAAGTTATGGAAGAAGCTATTACTCCCATCTCAGCAGGCAGAAACAACAGTTTGACATGCTCTGAACAAGTTAAATGCGCTGCTTGCTTGTGTTGCCGTTGAACTGCTTGAAATGCAAGTTGGGAGCAGGGAGTCTTGTAATCGGGTACACTCGACTAGAGCATTCTTACTTGTTATACTTATATGCTTCCCTTTACTGCACATTTTTCTGTCGAATTGATTTCAAAGTTCGAAACAGACTTGAAAAATTTGTGCATTAGATTGAACTTTCAAAAGTTACCCTTATTAAGTTTCTAAGCTACTTTGTTTTGTACTGGATACTAAAACTCTAATTTGAGTTCTGATTTTCAAATTCGGAGTTTCCCAATTCAAAAGCTGAAACCAAAACTTACCATAATAGCCGGACATATCCATGGGCACAACTTGTATGAGTCGATAGCTTTTGACTAGTTCCCGTATAAATAACTGGGCCATATAGAAGACCAGCACCAAGTGCGGATTGTCGGTGAGTATGCCTTCGGCAAGGGAGCTGCAAATATAAAATACATTGGCAAAGGTAACTTTAGAAAAGCGCACAACTTTTATGTGTGTGCGTGAGTGTGTGTGCATGTGTGTGTGTGTGTGTGAGTGTGTTTGTGTCACTTTTATGGCACGCTAAATTGCATGCGGAAATTGAGAAATGAAATTTATATGCATTTTATGACAATTTTTGCAGGGGTCATGTGTGGGTTATGTGTTATGAGGGGATATTGGGTTTGTTGCTGGGTCACAGCTGACGACAAACTAATTCATTTGGCCAAGTTTTAAGGCCATTGTCAATAGCTGTACCCAAGATATGAGATTTAAGCTCTTTCTATGCTGGCACACAAATATTGCAATTGATTTAAGTGTATCGTTTTGTATATAGATATTTGTCGAGATTTGAATATGCTTGTGAATATATGAAATAAACAATGCCATTTATGCGGGCTTATGGTCCAAATAACACTACCCATTATGCTTATATATGCTTTGAATTTCATGATAATGGCCAGCTGCTAATTGCAAATAATCGAAACTTATAGAAAGTAGCATGCTGTCCGATTAAAGCAAGTTTTGTTTAGCTGTGAATTTATTGGAGCATATACTGTTTGTGTCTCAAGCTGACAAAATAAAAGCTCTAATTAGAAATGTATTGAATTTCTTTTTTATGGTTAAAAAATTAATTATATCCGATCAATTGTTATTATTTTTTAGATTTTTTAATGGTTCACAGATATTTCATGTCCTTTCAAACCTGTTTTCAAAGAGCTTTTATCTTTAAATGAGCCTTCTCCAGTTAAGCTTAAATGCGCTTTCGAAATGGTTAATCCATAAATTTGTTATTTTCCTACATCTCTTAGTGGCTCGCAAATATTTCAAGATAACAATCAAGCTAATTATTCGAGCTTGAAACTTAAAGTGAGCTTTATAAGCTACAAGCAAAATGCGCTTAAATGCGCCCTTTAATGCGCTTTCAAAATTGTTGCTCGAACTTTGAGTTTTTTGAGCTTTCTTGCCTTCCACGATACAAGTTTGTTATTCTCTTGCATCTCCCAATGGTTCACAAATATTTCATTTACCTTCAAAGCTGTTTTCAAAGAACTTATTAAAGCCATGAGTTGAGCTTTGAATTTTAAGTAAGCTTTCGTAAACATAAACAAAACTCCAGTTAGACTTTAATGCGCTTTCGCAATATTTAATCGAGCTTGAGCTTACTTGAACTTTTTTGTATTCGATTCAAAAAAATAAATATACGATTAAAGCTTTAATATGCTTTTGCCCAGCTGCTTGCTACTTATTAAAGTAATTGAATTATGTTTTATTATTTTGTAGCTAAATTCAAATGGAATTTAAAGCGCTCACAAATCATTCGTAATATGCATGTTAAATGATAAAATGGCTAATATTTTAATTATAATTGCATCGCACAGCAAATCGTTTTATTTGGCACTCAAAGTCCAATTAAATCGCAGCTTCAGCTCAGCGCACACAAATACCTTAAATTGCTGCTCAAATGCGCATAATTCGAGAAATGTTTGCTGAATTTACAGCTGCTGTTGAAATTGGCACGCTTAGTGCTTAGTACTTAGTGCTTAACGCTTAGTGCGAGGCAATCCCAACATTAATTTTGAACTGTGACATTCGCATAGCAATTATGAAACGAAACGAAACGAAACGAAACGAAACTCGAAACTCGAGAATATAAATATATGTTGAATATAAATTGCCAACAACATATTTGCAGCAAACATGAAAATGAATTCAATTTGTAAAATTGCTTTTTGCATTTTGCCTTAACACTGAGCAGAGAGAGAGATAGAGATAGAAAGAGAGAGACAGAATGTTAGTGATAACACTATCGATAGTATCGATACTTTTTAATTATTGTCAGTGTTTTTTGTGCGATTTAGCGCTAAAACTTGGCTAAAACATTATCAATTAACAATTATTAATATTCCTAAATACAACAAGCACGGCTTATACTTAAATAAATAAAAAGGGACGCAACCAAGATATTCGATCAAATTCAACAAAATCAAATAAGAATTATACAAAAGTCAGTGAAGCGACAATTTGTTAAAGAGAGCGAAAAAAGTATATATTCATTTTAGTGTTATTTATTCATTGTTAATTAGGATAATTTAAAAATACTCAAGTTTAATTCATTGGAAAACTGATCATTTAAGTTTCTCAACTTCGATTTAACGTTCGAATTTACAATCCTATTCGACAAATGTTTTATTGAGATAAACTGATGATAAACTAGTTTCGTTTTTTCAAGCTTCGGCTTAAGCTAAAAGCTGATAAGCGTGTGAATTCTGAAAACTTTAACTTGTTTTCCAACACTACATCAAACAAGTAAGAATGCTCTAGGCGAGTGTGCCCGACTACGAATTATTTTTTATTTATTATATTTTTTGTTTAAAAGGATCTTATCAACGAGGAACCCTTGTCCGACACTGATTAATGTATCCCTAAATAATCTGATTATCTGAAGTATCGTTAGCTTAAACCTACACTATGCTAACTATCTAGCCACTCGATACTATCGGTTTGCTGCCACCTTTACAGTGTATCAAGCAGCCATAAAGCTGTTAACAACGAGTAAATACTTGGCTGCAAATGAAAAATATATTTTAGCCAAATTACCAACTTGTCCGACAAGCAGTTTCACACAGCAGCCCAACCCAGCCCAGCCCAGCTCAGCTCAGCTCAGCAGGAGCTACTGCTCAGCCCCTAATCCCTAAAACCCTTAGACCCCAACCAGTCACACAAAATATGGAAAGTGTTGTGTCCTATGTCCTGTGTGCTATACTTCTGCTCCTGCTGCTTGCTGTCAGAATTCCTCTTGTCCCTGACAATGTCTACGCCCATTTTTACCATTAAAGCAAATAAATTGCAAATTAATCTTGCCTGAGGTGTCTCTGTTCATATCTCACTTGCTGTATGTGCGTGTGTGTGTATCTGTGTGTATCTATGTGTGCGTGTGTTTAAGTGTGTGTGAATGTGCACAATTGTGTGTATGGCTGCAGTCACTTAAAGCGTTTTGGATTTGGGTCCTTTGCTCAAGCGAAAGTTGATTGCTGCCCAAATACAAGAAACTGTTTACGAAATGTGGCTAAGATCACAGAAATGGTTTTTATTTTAACCATCATGTGGTTAAAAGGGGGGCAATCGGGCTTACCATGTGTCACATTGAAGAGGGATAATTATTGTGAATCGTTCACTTAATAAATTGCTTGTCTCAATGTTTCCCCAAGTTAATTATATACTGCTTAGGTAATTGTAGCAACTTGATATGGGCTTTATTGAACCCTTAAAGTAAGCTTTAATGCGCACTTGCTTAGTTTTAAGAACTCTTATTTCTCTATGGTATAATAATAAATCCTTCAAATACATTTTTGTTGACCTTAAGTTTTATTTTTTTTGGAAAGCACACTGCATACAAAATGTACTTTCTTTGGCTCTCGCAAGCACAATATTGCCTTTGTTTGACTTTTGTAACTTCAACATGGCTGCAAGCCAAAACAAGTTGAAGTGTTGCAGTTGGATAATCCTGACTGTAATATACTCTGTTTTTGCACTGATTTCTATTGTTTATTTGCGGTCTTTTTTTACGCTGAAAAAGTAAGTCATCAGTTGGAATCATTTGAAATTTGGTTATGTGTTTGCAGTTTCGGTAAACAGAGTATTAAAACAAGTAAGAACGTTGCAGTCGGATGCACCCGACTGCGATATCCTCTTTTTTCGTGTTTGTTTTGTATTTTTGCTCAAATCTTTCAAGTTTTGCCATCAATTTAAGTTTGGTTGGGCCCGTTCTACTGGTTTTGGTGAAACAAACATTGCTCAATTGCAAGGGCGGGGGTGGGCGTGGCAAAATTATTTTTATCCAATCTATTTAATAGGGCAATAGAATAAAACCTACAAAATTTGGGGACTCTAGCTAAAGGGGTGTGGGAGATACAGACTTTGCTTCTTTGTGGGGGCGGGGGTGGGCGTGGCCAAATTTTCTTTTGTCAGATCAATCAAGGAAGTGATTAGAAAACCTTTGTGCAAAATTTGGATACTCTAGCTATAAAACTGTGAAAGATATAGGTTTTTGGGGTTTGTTGCGGAAGAGGTGGGGTGGGGGGAGATCTTGACATTTTGTCTGCTTATGGTATATACCAACATGTATACCAAGTTTGGTTGCTCTAGCTTCAAAACTGTGGAAAAAACCTGCGTTCATACGGACGGACGGACGGACGGACGGACGGACATTTCACAAACCCAATATACTCTTTTTTCTTTTATTTCCAAAAAAATTCAAAAAAAGGATATCCTTATTATTATACATTAGAAAATGTTTCAAAATAACTTTTAATTTTTACTTTGATCTCCGCAATCAACTAAAAGTCAAAAAATTTGAAACTTTTTTTTCAAAAGATATTTTCAAAATAAATTAATATATATTTAGTTAAAATTATAATAAAACATGGAAATCTGTTGAGTTTTGAAGAACTTTTTGAAGTTGAAAATCAGGTAATCAAAATCTAGAAATCAAATCAAAACTAAACCGATTTACATGCTGTTATTCAGGACTGTTTCCATTTCTAATTATATTCGATTTTAAACATCTGCTTGCAACCTTGTATTTAAACTCAAGTCTTTTTGCTTTTGCTGAATTAATGTCTGACCATAAGGAACAGATTTAAGATGCTTAGCTGCTTTGCATAATTATTGTAGCATATGGCATACATTTAATGGCATTAAATGTGCTTAAAACGTAATTAAATTAATGCGAAATGTTTTTATTTTTTTATTTTTTTATGTTTTGTTTTTTTGTTCTCAAGCTGCAAGTCGTTATTTGCAAAACAAGCGCAGTATTTTAATGGTGTTTTTTTTCTTTTCTGTTATTTGCTTTTAGCTTGAAACTGTTGCTCTGTTTTCACTCTATCTCTATCTCTGTCTGTATGTCTATCTCTATCTCAGTCTCTCTGTCTATGTCTATTTCTGTCTATAACTGCGTCTGCTGCGCATTGCTGTGCACATTAACGCGGGTCATTTTCACCAACAGCAACATAATCGCAACAATAAGTTTGAAAAAAAAATATCTAGAAATATTTTTTATCTTTTGAATGCTGAAAATTGTATACCCTTTCAGATCATTAAAAGTAATAGCACTCATGATTTTTAACTGTATGTTTTAGTTAGCTGAACTTCAATTCAATCTTGTCTTTACTAAAGTTAAGAAGTTAAAAAGAATCAAATTTTTTACAGATTATGACAGCTTCAAGCTTCGTAAGTGGAAAATGTCATTCCAAATCAGTTTGTTTTTCTGTTCAATAATATAAGCAGCTTTTTTTAAAAAAAATAAACATTAGTTCATACTTAAATACAGATTTTCTTTATAACTATTAAAATGCCTTTTTCAAAACATTAAAAAATATATGATAAAATCAAAGTATCCTTCGGTGAGTGTATAAAAGAAATGGCAATGAGCTAAATCTGTAAGGCACACGAAAAAAAAAACGAAAAACGAAAAAGAAAACGACAACAACAAAAAAAAAAACCCCAAAAGAGCAACAACAAAATGGAGAAAAGCAGCTGCTGTTGATTACAGTTTGGACGTTACTTTCATTTATTGCAAATAACAATGAAATATTTTTTATTGTACAATGCTAGCTCCCAAAACTCGAATGGGAATTTTCTTTTAGGGTCAGGGCAGGCATCATAGAAATATGGTCAAACACGAAAGAAAAAAAAGAAGCATTCCAACGGAAATTGCACAATTATGCGTTAGGAGGAGCAAAGAGAAGTGGGCAGGAAACAGGATGGCAAAAAGGGACATTCATAAATTGCGTTTAACATGCGATGTCTCAATATTATGTCTTATCCGAACAAATCGAAGTTATTAACTGCAGCTGCGCTTGGCATTATAAAACTCTCTCTCTCTCTCTCTCTCTATCTGTCTTTGTGGCACTCGTTAAAGTGTAGAGTATACATGTAAAGTATACTAGATACGTGACAACTTCACTTCACTCCGCTCGCTAATGGCCCTTCAATAATAATTCTCATTCTCACCATTTGTGACCACAGCGACGAGCACATTCCACACACCATTCAATATCAACTGCCGAAATAACAAACAAAATTGCCAAAAGCGGCAGTAAAAACAAGCACAAATACTTGAGTTGGAAGTGCACGACTTGCCACATATCCTGTACTCTGAATAAATTTATTGCCATTGCAATAAAATAATAGCAATTTCCTTTTTGTGGGTCTAAAATATTTAATACAGGACTTCCATTTACAGAACTAAACCGATAACAATCCTGAATTTCTTTTTTGTCACATTTTTTCCTTTATTATTAATTACCTTTTTACTCCCTGTTATAAAGTGCTGCAAATGTGTGTAACAGACAGAAGGAGGCATTTCCGACCATATGAACTATATATATTTTTGATCAGGATCAACAGCCGAGACGAACTAGCCATATCCGTCTGTCTGTCTGTCCGTCTGTCTGTATGAACGCGTCGATCTCAGCGATCTCAGGTTCCTGTATACCATACGCAGATCAAATTTATTTCAAATTTCGGAGTTATGGACGAATCTATTTCCCCCGTCTCAGCAGGCAGCAACAATAGTTTGACACGCACTGGACAAGTTAAGTGCACTGCTTGCTAGTGTTGCCCCTGAACTGCTTGAAATGCAAGTTGGGAGCAGGGAGTCTCGTAGTCGGGCACAGTCGACTAGAGTATTCTTACTTGTTTTTATTGGGTACAGGGTATAAGAAAGGAACAGCAAGAAATATACACATGCCGACATGATATAGACATCGATAAAGTGTAGAAGATTGACTTTGGCTTTTGGAATTGCCGCTGTGGGGTTTCGTTCCGGACTCTGTCTTATTGTTATTGTTCTCTGTGCTCTGTTTGCACACTGCAGTTTGCAGTCGACAAGGACGAAGGCCGAAGGATAAAGTACGTCGGACGACGGACGATAGACAGTGGAATATGATGGCCGATGTTCTGGACATTATTTGCAGAGGAAATGCGTTAAAGCCAACATGATGACTGCTGCTTGTTGCTGCCTGGGGGCATTCTGATGACTAAGTTGCTGTCAAAACAGATCCCAAAGAGAAGCAGCAGTTAAAACAATGTCAGACAGCGACAGTAATAGTTATAGTAATTTAGCAACAACAAACAGCAGTTACACACACACACACACACACATGCACATAAATGCAAGACAAACACAGATGTAGTAAACACAAATACAAATACAAACAAACAAGAGCTAGCTGCGGAATGACAAAGATTAGAATACCCTTAAATTAAATATTTGATTTCTTACAAGTTTTTTGTTGACAGATTTTAATCAAATTCGACTCATCCACATAAATTATAATGAACCTTAATTCTGACCATGATAAAGACATCCGTTAAAGCAAAAAATTAAAATACAAATTATTTTTTTATCGACTCTTTGTATAACTTTTACTTCTGGACAGGATTTTGCTGCTGAAATTCACTTTCATTTGAATAAGAATCGAAATAACTGGCTATAAAACAAACCTCATACACAGTAATATGCTTATTTATGCATAGTTTTTAATTTTTTAGGCATAACATATGATTGATAATGCATAGTTCTTAATAATATAGCAAAATTATTACAAGCTTATGCAAGATTTATGCATATTTTTGCATAATTTGTATACTTAAATGCACATTTTATGATTACTTTGGCGTAAGCTATGACTGTTTTATGCATAAATTAATTCTAAGTTATAAATCCATGATTAGTTATTCAAAAATCGATTTCATACATAATTGGTGCATAAATCATGCCTAAAATGCATAATTTCTCACAGTATAAGAGACTAGTTTCTAATGAATCAAACAGAATGACACGAACACTGCAAGTTCTAGATAACTATTGATGCTGATTAAGAATATATATATATATAAAGAGTATATATGTATATACTACACAACACATTTAATGACAAATGCATAACATCCTTGGCAAGTGTATAACAAATACACAACAGTGACAACAACAAATACAGCAAATGTGAAACAAGTGGAACAGCAACTGAAACACGTATACGCAGCGTTAAGCCCAGAGACATACATGCATACATACATACATACATATCTCGTATCTATGTACAGCCGAGCAAACAAACACAGAGAACAACAACATGCAAACAACTATCAGTCACTTAAGGCAGTTGGACAAAGTGCTGTCTGCCCAGGCATATTAAAGAGGGGAGGGAGGGAGGATGCAGAAAATGGGATGTCTTCTATATCAAGGTAAGCATGGAGGCTGCTCTGACTAAAAGCAAACTTATTGTATGCCTGCCCCCTGGGAAAACAGTACTTAAACTTTGTCAGCTTGTTTGTATACCTTGGCATGAATACGAAAACTTTGTTGCCTAGCAAATTGGGGCTTCAATTTAACCAATTAAATATGAAAATCAAATGCTAATCAAAAGTTGGCCATGAAGGGCTAAGTAACTCTAGAAATGTGTCAAAACTTTCAAACATTTTATCCAGGATTTAAACAGAATGCAAACAATACTTGTTTAGATGTTGAAGAAGCATAGTAGAATTGCAAAGTCAAAATACTGAAGATCCTTCCTCTGACAGCTTTATCCGATTCAAATCATTTCGCATTTGAATAAAAATAAAAACCTTGACTAGAAAGATATTTTCACTGGGAAATAAGTTTAGTTTTGTTTAAGCTTTGTTTCGTTAGGGCTATCTCAGTTAGATTTTAAAGATTGGTTTGTTTCAGGCAGGGTATCTCGGTTAGGCTTTTAAGTTTACTTTGTTTCATTAAGGATATCTCAGGTAGGTTTTTAAAAGTTGCTTTGTTTCATTAAGGGTATCTCAGCGGCGTATAAACATTGTTCAAGTGCATACTTATGTCGTGTGTGCTGCCTTTATTTCCTTTGTTTGTGTGTTTGTTTGTTTGTTTGTTTGTTATGACTTTGGCTGCCTCACATGGCGAGTCATGTGTTTACAAAACATAACAAAAACAAAAAAGAGAAAGCAACAACAACAACAACAAGAACGCAACACTGTCAGAAAGTTAAGCTCTGTGTCATTGTCAAGTTGTGCTCGAAAGTTTTTTTTCGAACTCACCCACTTTCACTTTTGCTCTCCCCCTCTCACTCGCTCGCGTTGTCTGTCTCTTTCTTAGCTTTGGCAGCAAATACTTTTTGCTTTATTGAACTTTTACTTTCAATTTAACTTTCCGGCCTGGCGCTTTGATCTCCTGCTGCTACTGCCCCCTGCTTCTGTCTCCTGTCTCCTGCCTGCTGCCTCCCTTCTCCCGCTTCTTCTGCTGCTAATTTAATGCCGTCACTCATACGCCCTGTATACCGCCAAGTAAATTGTGTTCGAGCCCTTCATTTGTGCCAAATAAAAAGCCCAAAAAAATTAATTGAAATCTCTTGTGTCAGTTTAACAGTTTCCTTTTGTTGTTATTACCGTTGTTCTCACTCTCTCCCTTCTCCCTTCTCCTCTCTCGCGCTCTCCCTTTCTGCTTGGCTCACTGCCAGAGACAATCATCAATTTTAACTGCCGAAAGCTGTTCTTTATTTTTATCAATTCTTTTGTCCTGCACTTTTTTAACCTATACAAACAACAACAAAAACACTCACAGCGAAGTAAACAAGTAAATGCTGATGCGAATATTCTCTCATCTCGTTATACTGAGAATTGAGAATTGACATTTCTGCTCTGCTGCAGAGTGACATTTAAAGCGTCTGCTCGATAATAAATCACATTGTCATATATGGCGGCTGTATGGCCATGTTGTGCTTCAAAAGCTATAGCCGACATAACAGGCATTAAAATACACTCTACTCCAGCTCTTTCAGTCTGTCTTTCACACACACACACACACACATGACTACACTCAGAAAAACAAACTAGATTGAGAGCGCTCTATGCTGAACTCATGCATTTTAGGCATGATTTATGATCACATTATGTATGAAATCGAAACGAATACAACCAATCATAAATTTCGAATTTAGGACTAATTTATGCATAAAATAGTCATAATGTATGCATAAGTAATCTTCATATGTTTAATAAAATGTAAATTTTATGCATAAATAAGCATAGATTATGCATTAATATGTAAAAATTATGCTTTTAGAAAGATATTGCATTATTAATCATGGATTGTAATAATTGTATAATTGTATTGTTATAATAAAACATCAAACATTATGCATAATAAGAATAAATTATGCTTTTATTTGAAACATTTTTGTGATTTTTTAATTAATTTTAAATTTTATGCCAAATAAACTAATACAAAAGTTATAAGATTTTGTTATTACCTGATCTTAGCTTTTCATTTATTTGGACCACAATTTTTGTATAATACTTGATAAAACTTTCGTTTATTTGTTTAGCTATATTTTAATTTTCAGAATCAGAATATTTAAATTTAACAAATATGTTCAACTCGCTCATTTTATGATTTAGAAAAACGTTCTTTTCTAAAGTGTACACAATTGACAGCACGTTCTATTCAGTTTGTGACTGAAATGATAAAAAAAGTACACAAAATAAAAAGAGAATATATTTTATGTATTGTGTATAAAAATGTTGCTCAAGTTGTTTGTTAAAAAGTTGCTTTTGTTGTTATTTGTTGTTGTTGTGCTTGTTGTTGTCTTCGCAGGCGTCTGTCTTGACTTTTTGGTGGGTTGTGATAATGGCACATGTGTGACAGCCACATGGGAATTCGTTTCGTTTCTTTTTTTTACGTTTTGTAATATTTTATGCTTGAACAACATCACAAATCAATAAGTTGAAGTCCGTAAACAACTTGTGGGGGGAACTTAGCCAACCAAAATCAAACATTTTCCAAAAATAACAGCTGTGACAGTGCTGCAATGAAACTTATAAATATAAAATTGAAGTCTAAGCTGCTTAAGTACAATTCCAAGTATTTATAAAGCTAGAAAAAGTCTTTTGATCTGTTGTTTACTAATATTGATATGCAAAAATAATAATCTTTAAAAATGTTGTCAAAAGTTTGACTAACGATTCAAGCCAATGCTCGTGAGCCTGGCCTTGGTTGGAACTTTTGTTTTTCCCATGCAGCTGCAACAGTGTTGCCAATTCAGCCATTTTCACGTCACTTTTAGCTGATTTTAAAAGTCAAAAATGGAAAACAATTGAACCTAGCAGTTGACTGTTAATCTGCTTTACATAAAAACAAACATTCCTGAAAAAGTAAAAACAATTTATATTTGGTTTTGGTTTTGAAAAAATTAATATATTTTCTGTGGAAACTGTTTTGAGACCATCAAAGCAGATACTAAACTTTTCTGCAGCTTTGCAAACAATTGAAAATCATTAAATGTCATTCAAACAAGCTCAAATTGAAAAACAGAAAAAGGGAAAAGATGAAGTTATACATAAAGTAGGCTTTGAAAACGAACAAAGTAAGCTTTGAAATTCAACTTTATATTTCACAGATTCGACTTTGTAAGTAAGAATACAACATTGCTCATTTACATCACAACTCTTGCTGCAAACATAACGAACTTTAGAAATATCAAGTATCAAATTTTTCAAAATTAAGAACGCAACACAAAACGATGGCTTCAGGAGATAATAACGATATCAAAATGATGATGAATGATGTTGTGATTACTAGTGGACGGTGGGTCTGTACGTACGATACCATCAACGGTCTTATGGAGAGGCAAATTAAGCCGCGTTTTGGCAAACCAATTAGTGCACTTGATACAATCGAATGTTTGCTGCGTCAGATTGCTGATGGCCAAGATCTCAAAGAACTCACTTTTCTTGTTGCAAGCCCATCCGATCCTAGGTTTGACAAAAGGCTACACGTTTTCGAGAGCAGCACATTGAAGCATCTAGGCACCACTGCCATTTCCACAGTTGAACTAAAGACTGCAAAGCAATATGGTTATGTATTCAAATACAAGTTAGTGGAAACTACTCAGTATCTGCCACTCGCGTCGGCCAGCGATACTGCTCTCACATCGCAACTGATTGGTATCAGCAAGCCAGAACCTATTCAAGCAAACAAAAATGCAGAGCCTATTGTCAAGCAGTTGCGTACATCAAAAATTCCAGTGGCAACACGTGCTCTTGATGCGATTGTACTGGAGAAAATGAAAAAGGGCCAACAGGTCCCACTAAGAAACTATAAATTTTCGTTGTAAATCTCTGTTCTAAATTCTTTTGAAATGTTAATATTCAGTTCGGCCAAACCTTCGCCTTCAAATTTTCTATCTTTAATGGTTTTGGGGTTTTGCTATGTTATTGAGTTTTGAAATTAAGGACACTTGGGGCACCAATTTGAGAGTTCTAAGCGCATTCTCATGCAATTTGATTGCTTTTCATGTGCTACAGCTTGCCTCATTTGCCAGACAAAGAAAAACTACATACAACATTTTCTCATCAGCTATAATGAAAAAAAAAAAAATAATCATGTGTGGTGTTGTTGTTGATGTTGCTGTACCCGCAGCTTGTTGTAAACAAAATGTTATTAACTTTTTACTCAGCGGCGATGGCCCACGGCAACTGTCCAAAAAGTCAAACTCAAACCCCGAGCTCCGAACCTGAACCTGAACCTAAACGCAAGCCCAAACCCAAAACCAAACCTGACAAAACACATGCTGCTAAATTATGCAGCATTTGAAATTGAATTTCAAACTTGAAACACCAACCGGCACTAACTCATTTCAGAAACTCGAGAGCTGACTTTGACTTTGACTCCAACTCCCAACTCCAGCTCCAGCTCCAATTCCAATTTCAATTCGAGTTTTTGTAGTCGGAGTAAGGAATCGGAGTCTCGGACTGCAAGAGGAATTCCTTTTTCTACAGTGACAAATTGTTATTTATGTTATCCTTTTTGCTTGCACGCGTACCTTTCTGTCGCATGTCCTCTGCTGTCCCATCCTGTTCTGTCCCTCTTGTAAATTTGACTGCAATTAAATTTGCATACATTTTCATAAAATGTACGAGTTTAAAAGCTTTGCCAGCTAACAAAATATGACAAGTTCAAATGTCGATTATCAAATGCCCTGTAAAAGTGGATTTTTAAGTAACTTTTGTGATTCATTTTGACATTTTTAGGACAAGCATAACTTTCGTTTTTATTTTCTGATCGTTTTCGGGATAAGAATTGTTGTATTTTTATTATAAAAAACTTTTGAGTTGCAATGCGATTGAAATTTTGGTGACAATCAGATCCAGTTCTCACATTCGAGAACTTTTGAATTTCTTAATACTTTTCCGATTTTAAAGCGAATTAGTATGACACTCAATTGAATTGAAGTTGCATCCTGTTGTCTTTTACATTCGAATGCCCTTTGAAATCATATTTTTTGTATAGGGTATATAAATGTGAGCCGTAAAATGTCACACACATGTTGATGTTTATGTTTATGTTAATGCGATGCGTGTTACTCTAGTCTCAGTTTGGAATGAGAATGGGTGTTTAAGGTTTTAGGATGGATGGATGGATGGATGATATATGGGCAGGTGTTTTGTGTCTCACACTCGTTGCTTACCTCTTGACCTGGGGCATGAGTATTTGGGCCGTGTGTTTGAATGTCTCCACGCAGGTGCGTCGCAGTTTGCGTATCTTTTCGCGCAGCTCGGGGCAGTCCTTGGCCTGGCCGACATGTATGAGCATGTCGCGAAATAGCGCCACATGGCTGTTGATATCCACGATGAGCTGCAAGTGCAAGTCAAATATTTGTTGTTGTAACTCAATTTATCAGGTCAAAGGCGTACCAAAAAAAAAAAAAGAAGAAAAAAATGAGAAATAAAAAAACATTTTAATACAAAATTCATGCTTAATTTATGCCAAGCGTTCTATGGCCCCATACAAATTACACATTATACAGTTTAATTTATGCACGGCAGTGGCAAAAAAGGAAACCCTCAACATGAAGAGAGAGAGAGAACCGCAAGGCACAAACAACATTTGTTCGTCTATTTGTTGTAGTTGTTGTTGTAGTTGTTGTTGTAGTTGTTGTTGTTGTTGCCTTTTTACGGCTCATTTGCCAGCCTTGGGGCAGCAGTGGCAACTGTGGCAGCATTGGCGGCAAATGAATCGAGCAATCGAGCCTAATTTTCTTCCCTTTCGGCCAAATCGTAGTCGTAAAAATTAAATTCACCCAACAATGTGAAGTCGTTAAAACGAAAGGATGTAGCTACAAATTTTCTTAGCTTTTTCCTACTTATGGCTTCTTTATATACCCTTACTATAAAACTAAATTGACTTGCACGTTCATATTTTTGGAGCTCAGATAATTTTGAATTTTAGTTAATTAACTTGAAGACAACTACAACTAGGTAACTTGATGAAATTCAAGCACATGACTTAAACTTCAATGAAATTTTGTTTAAGTTTGCTTCATTTTATACTTATTCTTAAATTGTGTTACTTGCCCTGCATGGTCACTTACTTATTGCCGAACTAAAATTTGGTATTATCGAGTGAAAGTAGTCTCGGATTACCGTTTACTTTAGTAACTTGAGTCGTATTGAAGTTCAACTGATTTCCCAAAATGGTTCAGTTGTTCGTTTCAGTCAAAATATTGTTCAGTAATCATATGAGTGACTCAAATTCTGTCCCAATGTCTTTCAACTGATTCAATGATCTGATCATTTAGTCGTTCACTGTAGTTTTTTGTTCAAATCGTTCCAGCGAGTCGTTTGATTCCAATCGAATCTAGAAAAAAGTTTGATCTTGAGATTCAAATGGCAATATTTAAGGATATTCATATGAACTTTGAATGATAATTCCATTTCCATCCACAAATGCTTACTTAATCGTTTTTCATTTACTTTGCTTCTGCTATTTTTATTTCCTGTTCCCATTAAAAGTGGGAAAAAGGGAGTTATAAAGTACTGCAAATGTGTGCAACAGGCAGAAGGAGACATTTCCGACTATATAAAATATATGTATATATTCTTGATCAGCATCAACAGCCGAGACAAACTAGCCATGTCCGTCTGTCTGTCCGTCTGTCGGTCTGCCCGTCTGTCTGTTGGTCCGTCTCTCCGTATGAACACACAGATTTCGGAGACTATAAGAGCTAGAGGCACCAAACTTGGCATGTAGGTATACCGTACGCAGATCAAGTTTATTTCAAATTTCAGATGCACCCCCCGCACCCCCGCAAATCGCAAAAAACTCCCACAGCCACAATTTTAAAGATTAAGCTTTGATTTTTGGTACACATATGTATATGTTGTATCAATGTTGATCCACTGTGTAAATTTCATCACAATCGGATAAATAACACCAAAGTTATGGAAGAAGCTATTACCGCCGTCTCAGCAGGCAGAAACAACAGTTTGACGTTCACTGCACAAGTTAAGTGCACTGCTTGCTTGTGTTGCCGCTGAACTGCTTGAAATGCAAGTTGGGAGCAGGGAGTCTCGTAGTCGGGCACACTCGACTAGAGCATTCTTACTTACATGCAACAAGCTTAATTATCATTATCATATGCCATCAATTTTCCATTGCCCTATCAAATTAATTTGCTCAGTGTCATAATTTTGATGAATAAAATGAGCATAATATGCATGCTTAATAATTATTTACCAATCACCAATCTCTCTAAAGACTTATTTAAAAAGCATTTTATATATGCTTACAACATAAATTAGGCTTCTTTTTTTCTTCTCTTTTTCCTTTTCGATTACTTTATTTGTTTTTTTTTTTTTTCTGTTTATGTAGCTGTTTCTGTTTGTGATTCCCTTCTGCCATGTTTTAACTACTTACTTATTATTGCAGCATATTTATAGCCTAACAGAAAACAGATTAATTTCCAAAATACCAAAATATGCCATAAAAATAGATGTGGGCTAACCGCAGGCATATGCGCTTAAATATTTATGACTCCCTCTCCCTCTAGTCGTTCAACTCGTGTATCTCTCGCTCTGTCGCTCTCTTCAACTGCCACGCAGCGCACTTCATTTAAAACGCGGCGTATGCGTAATTTTAATAATCCTCACAACGGCTGACGACGACGACGACGACGACGCCGTCGGCGAATGTAAAGTGAATTTTGTGGCTTGACTCAATTTGAGCTGACAGCTGTGCGGTTGAGAGACGGGGCGAGGAGGACAGAAAGTTGGAATAGGGATCTGTAGAACACGCTATGAAATATATGCATGATTAGTCATATTGACAATGGGCTGAAGGAAATGTAGACGAGCGAAGGGGGGGAGCTGTGTTGCACAGGCAGCGGCACTCAAGCAAATTGCTTATTAAAAGTACCAAAGTTATATGAAATATTCTAGGAGCAAAACTTTTGCCAACTAGACACAATGCAGGGCCTGTGCAGGGGGTAGTGTGAGAATGGAAAAGGGGGTGGTTGAAGGCGTAGCAAAGCCATTCCTTTGTAGTCAATCAATGGCAAAGTTTTCTAGAGGCTCATCAGCTGTTGTTCTTTGGCACATTCTGCCACTGTGCAACATTTTATTGGTTCTCCTCATCCTGTAAAAGGAGGCGTGTGCCGCCTTGAATGTTGACATGCTGAGGCGAAAGCTAAAGCTCTAATTGCCAAAAACGCTACCATATTGAAGTACTTTTAGTATTTTCAGTAAGCTGTCATACTAATTCCAAGCAAGTCTGCTTGTAAAAACAGACTAGTTGTGTGCTTAACTACGGCATACCCTGTATTTTAGTTTCAATTTTAAAATATTTGCATAGGTTTTGTGTTAACTAAACGATTCGCATCAAAGATCCAGAATTGTGTAATGCTATTATAGCTATAGTATCAATTTGCTCGCAAAATATGCATACTTGTTGGAGGACGAAAAAGTTAAGAAGCTTAGTTTTTTCTTACAATCATATCTGTGGAATTGATTCGAAAATGGAATTCAGAACAGGTATTTGGCGGGACAGAAATCTAAGACTTTGACAAAATTTTACCTGGCTGTGGTATATAGAGAAAAGAAAACAAATTTGATGTCAGAATATCTTATACAAGCCTGTTTTCCTTTCCGACTCCGATCAAACCATTTGAAATTGGTTTCATTAGCTGTTCTGAATTTCAAATATCTATGGGAAATTTAGTAAATAAAGTTGTAAATGAGATGTTTTCGAACTTATCTTTCAAAATGAGCCACGAATTCTATTTTATTTGAAAAGTTCTGGGAATCGGAAACACGTTCAATAGTTCTATAGATCAAAGAGCAACAAAAGACGAACCAATTCAATAGCTTTTGTGTTAATGCTAAGATTATTATGAACATTTTGATAAAAGTTACATAAAATTCTTGGATAAAAGTGTGCTAATTTTGTTTTAAGAAGATTTCAAAGGTGTTTCGCACGTCGCAAAAGCATCAAAAATTGAAATCAGCTTTGTTTTTCACGCCACCAAACACTTTTATTCGTTATGTTTCTGATTTTTGTTTTCTATTTTGGGTTTCTGGTTGAGCAAAAACACATATCTGTCTGAGCAAAAACAACTTTGAGGAACAATTTTGCTTTAGCTCACCAAAACAAGTGATTGTAAAAGAGCAAACAATAAGTTAATACAATTTCTGAAATCAAGTAGATCGAGTTGATTCGCCATTTAATACTGCAATGGAAAATGCACAAATTGATCCACTTTCATGAGTACAGGGTGTATAGAGAAACAAAGCAGGGTCTAACCCAAAAAAATGGCAATAACACACTTGCACACATTGCTCGTTGTACGAGTATATAAAAGCCACATACGCATAAAATGTATATGTATGCGTAGCTTAAATCTCAGCTGAGCTAAGGATACGCAGCACAGTGCCATGCAGCAGCAGCAGCAACAACAACAACAACAACCAGTAACAACAACAACAGCAACAACCAGCAGCAACAACACATGCAAATCCCCAATGTAAACGGCGTCGAATGTGAATGCGAGTTACTCGCATAAAAAGGACCTGCACAGCCACTAAAAGAAAAGCGCTAAGCTGGACCCCAAAAAAAAACATATATAAATAAAGAAAAAATAAATATATAATATATATAAACCCAACATATATATAAACCATATATAGAACCCTAGCACATTTGTGAAATTACCTGACTGGCAGGCTATTCAGCCATTTAGCAGAGCCCAAACGAGTTGCACATATAAAGCTCGTAAACCTGGCCAAAAACAAGAAAAACAAGAAAAACAAAAACAAGAACAAGATGAAAAAAAAAAAACACAAAAGGTGCACAGTGAAATTCAATTCTCCAAGCGCTGTCCAATTTCCATTGCACAGTCACCGCAAATAGTTTTGCTACTCAACGCATTTCTCATTTCTCATTTCTCATCTAATGGAAGAAGCAGCGCTGAGCAGCAGCTAAAAGAGATTTACGTGCTGCAGAAGCTGCGGCTTGCTGCATATTCATGTGGCATTGTTTTATTATTCCACAACGAGCACAACTACAACAACAACAACAGCAGCAACAACAACAACAACAACTACAACTACAAGCTGCAGAACATGAATAAGTTCCTCAACATTTGCTTTAACAGTTGAGGCAGAAAATTGAAAAACAGCTGCCGGCGCGCTTGTCCCTCTTTTTTTTTTTTATTTGCTCTCTATGCAAATACTACCATATAGAAAGGCATAAAAGATAAGTAAAAACAGTTATATACCCTTTTAGAAAAGTTGTTTATAAAAACAAAAATTTTTTTTTCAATTGATTCTTGCTATATTAGTTATAAGATTTAGTCATATGATATTGATCAAATTTGAATAAACTATACAAAATTAAATATCGGGAAAAAGCAATCTAGTTTTTCGATTAACTCATTACATATTCAATACACAGGTCCCTTCCGAATTTCGAAGGATTCTGTACTCAAGGATTCTGTACTCAAATCAAAGAGACAAAGTCTGGCCAAGTACAAAATAACTTCTTTTAAGAGCAAAACTCTTTTAATAAGTACTTTTTTTGTTAAGTTCGAAACTATTTTGAACTTAATCAAAGACCTCTTAATCTTATTTCATTACAAAAAACTGTCGTTTTTGAATTGAAAACCTATTCGAACTGAATATGTAAGGATATATGTAAGGACGTATAATACTTGAAGAACACTGCAGCTTCAAATCTAGCCTGATAGTTAGAGAACGATTTACGAATTACTATTCTAATTTCCGATCGGAATGGTTTCGTTTTCTATTTTTCGAAACCCGAGCTCGAACCCGAGTTTTCGTAGCAATAACTGTGTTTAGTTGTCATCTAGTGCATATATGGAATCGAGTAGAGTAACGCTTTCTTTCACGTTTTCATTTCTGTTTTGCAGACAGATTTTCAATTTAACATAAGAATTTCATTTTAATCAAATGTGGAAATTAGCAAATAATTTATAAATGATATGAAAAATATAAGAAAATTGAGCTTAAGAATTTACTATTTCAATTTTATGTGTAATCAGGCAAATTCTTTTTTATCCGCAAACTGAATGTAAAGCTTTAAAAAACGTATACGAAAACTTTCAATGGAATCTGAGTTCAGAACAGGCCTGATAGTGTTCCAATTTTAGTCAAATTTGACCAAACTCTAAAAATAACTTAAAATATGTGCAAAATATATAAAAGTTTTTCATAAAACTCTATTTCTTAACAAATTATTTCAATAGCATTCTACAATATAAGAAAAAGTATTTCCATTGTGATCGAGTTTTAATTTACAAGTGTGGTCGAGTTATCCTCAAACTAACATGCTACATCCTCTGCAAGTGAAAGAGCTACAAAACGGGTTAAAGAAAAGCGGCATGCGTGCTCAAAAAGAAAACTCAAACTGTGAAAACCTAAAGTGTAAATCAGACGGTAGACAAAGATGGGAATACAGAAGCAAGTGAGAAAGAGATGGGCAGACTAAAGATGATGGGCAAACAAAAAGTGAATCTAGACAAAGTGAAAGCGGAAATTAAAATTGCAATACAAAGGACAACGCGTTGCGACAAGAGAGAGAGACACAAGAGTGAGACAAGAGCGGAACAAGAGAGGGACATAGGAGACAAAGCGACTGCATTGCATTTGTAATGAAGTGAATGTGGCAAAGGATGAAAGAATGTGTATGTGAGTGTTGAGAATGTTGGCTATGGTGCAAGAGATGATGGCCAAGAATTGTGGCTGGCACGTAGCAAGCGTTTTAGATGCATTCACAATGCTTTTTCCACGCCTATTTTAGAGCCCCTCAGGGCCACGGAACGAACACTACAAAACACAACACAACACAACACAACGACATGAAACTGGAACTGCAACAACACCTACAAAGTTGGCAAAAAACTGTTAGTGTTTTTATATCCTTGTCTGCTTTCTTTTCTTTAGCCATGTTCTAAAAAACGCATAAAAGCATATTTCGCAGGATATCTTATTTAGAATATGTTTATATCAAATTGTTTCTTGTTGGTGAACTTTAACTTTTTTAAGTAAACTTTTAACGCAACATGATCAAGTTTTAGTCTATATCACTCAAAACAAAACTGATAGATATCCGGTAAACGTTTTATATAGCACTAGTTTCTAATTCCTTTATTGATAAAAAAAAAGATTCATTAAAGTACGCATAAAAAACGATATACATTTGAAACATTGGCCAATCTGGTTTATCTTACAACACTTACAACTTATCTTGCATAATATCATGCACCAAATAGGGGGGAGATCTTGACACTTTGTCTGCCTATGGTATATGCCAACATGTATACCAAGTTTGGTTGCTCTAGCTTCAAAACATACTGACAGACGGATGGACAGACGGACATTTCACAAACCCAATATACTCCTTTTTCTTTTATTTTCAAAAAAATTAAAAAAAGAGTATAAATATATATATGTATTTTCTGTCATGTATACGATATATACTATAAAACCAAATATCAATTCTTAACAAATAATATAAGACAATATATGAGGCATAACATATAGAATGCCATTTTAGAGTAAATGGATTAAGAATAAAGAAAAACGAAATCTGTGTTTATATAAACCTAAACTGTACAAATAAAATGCTTATAAAAGCAAAACTTCTTAAAAGAGGCATAAATGATATTCCATCAAAGATACAATAAAAGATTCTTTTCTTTGCTGTAATTTAAATTGCATAAATCAATATCAAGCATAATACTTATGACTGAGAAGCTCAGCTCAACTAACATGCCACATGTTGAAATAAGGCTGAAAGTGTTTGTGGGCTAACACAACACACACACACAGAGAACTAGGTGGCAGCTTGCAGCAGTTTTGCCGTTGCTGCAACATGTGGCAATGTCCAAGTGCAATCTGCGAGCTGTTGGCAAATGTGCCGCAAGGCTTATACATAAATAATGTGAATGAAGCAGGGGAAAAGGAAGAGTAGGTCTCTGGCAAGCAGCTGATAAAAGTTGTTGCAAATGCGCTTTTCACATCTGTTGATATGGATAGCACAGAACGCAGACACACACACAGACAGAGAGATAGACACATACATGAACAGGGTTTTAAGGCTAACAAAGTGCAATGGGGAAAACGCATTAGCCAACAAGTTGAACTGCGGCATAATTACAATTCGAACTGGCTGCTGACAGTCAGGAAACGGCCAACTAGCCAACTATCCAACTAACCAACTATCCATTTGGCCAACTGACTAACTGTCTATTCAGCCAACTGGCAGCTGGCCTTCACATGTGTACGGCAAGGTCCTTAAAGCTCCTAACAATGCTGCAAATCGGCTCAAAGTGCAGCAGCACCAACAACAGCAACTGTGCAACAATACAAACTGCAATTGGACACACGCTGCCAATTCCCAATGATAACAATAGCAAATGGTCAAGTTCTTTTTCTATAGGTGTCTATAAGTGTGTGTGTATTGTGTGTGTATGTTTCCTTTCATCGCACAACTGTGTGTGTGCAATTACAAAATAAAAACGCAGTGCTCCAATAACCACAACAACAGCTGAGTTCTATGTGACTCGCAGGGTGGCTAAATGTTCTTGCCCAGTTTCACACACTGCATGCAAGCACTCAAGGTCATTAGGTACGAGTATAGGCCAATTGGCAATTACACATACACATACATATATCATACATATGCACTAGTTGCTATGTGGCCTATAAAAACAATGTACTGCATTAGTTCCTGAGTGTACGAGTATCCTTGCATATGGTATTTCAGTTTTTGTGCGTACTCGAATAGAAAATGGCATCTTCAAATAGTTATAACTGAAACTTGTTCAATTTTCTATTACTCAATAGAATAATCCTGATTCAAACGGGAAAAAAAGCTTATACTCTCAGCTAAACTTCAGCAAAAAATCGAGAAAAATATACAACTGTAAAAGTAAAACAATAGTTTTCAATATGACAGTCATCATTTGTACATTTTAGTAGTCTTCTCTACTCTTTGCAATTACCCAACTTCTTGTTCTGTTTGAATTCAATGCTTTTTCAGTATTTCTGAATACACTTCAAAAATAAACGTGCTTATGTTTTGATTAAAAATAAAGCAAAGTGAATCAATTAAACTTGCCAAAATAGTGTAGCTTTGCCTTGGAGGTCGCAAATTTTTGTTTATGATAGTTTGAAGTTTCAATGTGCTTTTCAAGAAGAAAACACTTAGAAATAGTTAAGAAAGTTAAGAAGACATGTGTTTAACAAAGTACAGCTCAAATATTTAATGACATGGAAGCTTTAATGTGCTTTTCAAGTTCTAAGCTGTCTATTTTTGGCACTAGCTGAGAGGAACACTTAAGCAAAAGTTAAGAAAGTAAAGAAAAAAACCTTTTGAAAAAAATACATATTAACGAAATTGTATTGCTTAAAAATATTAAATTATGTTGAAGCTCATGTTTATGTGCTTTTCGAGGACTAAGCTGTCTATTTTTGGCCCTTGGTGAGAGGAGCGATTAAGCAATAGTTAAATAATTAAAATAAATCAAAGCTTTTAAGTAAGAAAGGAAAGCTATTAACTTTTAGCTTTTGCTTACAATTATTTATTTACGCTGAAGCTTTAATGTGCTTTGTAAAGCTCACTTCTATGCTTTACTAAGTGAAAGCATTTGGTAAAATACAATTTTAGTATATTGAGCTTGCAGTTATTAAACATTATTAAGCTGTAGCTTTTGGATTGACTGCATTTAATTTCCTCAAAGCTTTCATATGATTTTCAACGCATTCAAAAGTAGTTTATCAAAGTAAAGTAAAGTTGTTCTAGTTCGCAGCTTCTATTTCGGAGTATTCCAAGCCACTATCACTATTACCATCAGCCTTATTCAATTTCTTCTAAATCGTGGTAGTAGCAGATGCTTAGTTTTATCTAGCCAACGATTGCACACATTTGCGTAGATGATGGGAAAAAGCAAATCAAATCGATAAGATGCGCTTGTTCATCTGTTCGTCTGTTCGTCTGGATGACTAGCTGACTAGCTGACTGGCTGACTGGCTGAGTGCTTTTTGACTGCTTTCTGCTTTCTGGATGTTGGTAACTGCTTGTCTGTCTGCCATTTGGCTTGGCCAGTGTTTGTTAGCTGCTTTTATTTCCTTATACGATTAGCAGGACACTGAATGAGCTGACATATCACACGCAATGGCAGCCCATAAGGATGATAAGAACGATGGTTAGCCAAGTTCATTTCGGTCTGAGTTTGGCTCAGTTTACATTATCAATCAAGCTGACTGACAATCAACGAGCAAACGCTTCCTTCTCTCCCTTGTAGCTTGCAGCTTACCTTGTAGTTGTAGTTGTAGTTGTAGTTGTACTGAAAGCGATACGAACTGGTTCAAGAATGATACTGTTATGAGTGTTAGTGTGGGTATGAGTATGTGAGTGAGTGTGTGTGTGTGTCATTACTATTCATTTGTTTGCTGTGTGGCATGTGCCTTTAACACGATCCCTTACTGTACCCTTATCAAGACGGGTTTTAAGAGAGATATTATTTTTAGAAAAACTTATTTAGTCTCAATTTTAATATTATTCCATAAATGTGAGGAAAATTATAAAAATACTATTAATAATAATACTAAAAATAACAATTAAAAAAAGTTTTTATGGCGTTTCGAAGATGTATACCCTTGCAGTAAAGTTGTTCATATGAAAACATAATTTTCGACATGACAGTTTTAAGATATAGTTGCCCGATTTCAATCAAATTTGCCCAGCATTTGGACAAAAACATGCTAATATACAGAATACGTTAATTTGGTTTAAAATAGATTGAGAAACAAAAAGTTTTTCATAAAAAAACAAATTTTTCAAACGATTTCTCCTATGGCAGCTATATGTTATAGTGGTCAGATTTTTATAAAATTTTGTAAGCATGTTTTGATAATGCTTTAGCTACGAACTGATAAGTTTGGTTGAGTTATCTAAAACACAATTTTCGACCGGTTGTTCCTATGGCAGCTATATGTTATAGTGGTCCGATTCGGCCAATTCTGACTTATGTTATTTTTGGCAGCAAAAGGAAGTTTAATCAAGATAGATTTTAAGCTGAGAGACTAATTCGACAGACGGAAATACTGACAAGGCTAGTTCGACTCGGCTGTTGATGCTGATCAAGAATATATACTTTATGTTGTCGAAGAAATTCTTATTATGCATTACACATTCCGTGACAAAATCATTATAAGAGAACAAACTATAGTTAAAATTTTGCAATTTGACCAGATACGCTATAATTGAATACTTATTCATGCATTCCAAATCAAGTGTAGCAGCACGTGTCTTTTGATACGGATTGGATTTGCATCCATTCAAATTTGTACCAATATTATTTAAATTTCATTAACTAACTCAACTCAACTCAGTCTCCAAAGAAGTCTTCCAGAGTAAAACATGGAATTCACTGCACTAATTTTCTTTTGGCTTGGACTTATTGCCGCTGGAAATGCAATGTCAATGTCATGCATTAAATGCACTAGAAATCATATCTGGGGTAATAACGAGTGTTCAGATGTCAAGTATCGTGGAAATGGTGAATGCTTCGATTCGATTGAGACGTGCCGAAAAGACTGCAATAAATGACATATTATTCAAATATGCTTCAAGGAATTGAAGTTGTCTGCTTCAATGCGTTACACATTTCGTGATAAATTTATAAGACCTTCTGCAAGTGTATAAAAATAATGATAATAATAATGCTGAAATGTAGCTTTTGAGCGGCTCGTTTAATTAAAGTGACTTTTTGAAGGAAGCTATCCAAAACTCTTTCTTTTGCTTCATTTTATACAGAAAACTTGGTGTTTTGCGGTTTTGTATCCAGACGGTGACCCGCATACGCAATCCAACTTCATTTGTCCTTCAAATATTTCCGGCACAAAGACTGGCAAACAAATATGCGATGCTTAAGCTTAAGCACAAGTTTTTAGTTTTCACACACGCACACAGACACACATAAGCACACATACACACACACATACGCGGCACACAGTGAGCGTCAAATGTTTACACAAACTTGCCATATATTATTTTTGAAGAAAAATAATGAAGATGTATTGGCTTTGGTTGTTTGAGCGAGCACTTTCCGCTTATTTAATGAAAATTGCTTGTAGTTTTTGCACGCACGCACCCGCGTTTTCCCCTTTTTTTTTTTTTTATTTTGCCACCAAGCCTTCAAACTGGACTCCTCCCTAAACTCAGCGGCAATAACCATTTGGAAAAAATTGTAATGGTCATACCAAAAATAAAAAAAAATTATTACTTTCACTCTGAGGCAATAGCAATTTTTCTTAAGTCAGGGCCTCTCATCACAGTCAATTCGCCAGTCGCCACTTGGCCACTTGGTTGTTGTTGTTTTTATTTTTATTTTTGTTTTTGCTTTTGTAAAGCGAAAAATATGTCCAAAAGGCAGCAGGGCGGAGAGGGTCTACGAGCAGGACTCTTAAAGGATAGCGGACAAGCAAAAGTGCTTCATTACTTTGCGCAACAGCTCGCGAGAATATAATGAATGGCAATAAACGTGTTTCACATTTTTCCTTTTTCTTTTTTGCCTTTTTCCACTGTTTGCCTCTTTGCCTGTTTGCTGACTGGCCCAGTTCACAGTTTTCAAAGCGCATTTTTCATTCCCAAGCGCAGCAAACCAAAAATATCAAAATAAAAAAAAGAATGTTCTACATGCTTATACATTAAATTTTGACCATTTGACAAAGCGGACAATTGTTCAAAATGATAATAAGAACATATGAAAGCTAATGAATGACGTATCAAGTTCAGTCAAGTTCTTTTTTTATGATGTATGTAATGCATTGGAAATGAAACGGTTCCTATATCATTAACTATCAAGAGACAAGTCGATAGGTTTCTGTTTGCTTGTTAGAATTTCTCAGTTTTAAAACTATCTTGATCTTGAAACTTGTGAATTTTAATTTTGTCTAAAAGCTGTTCATATATTGAAGCCATTAATGCAGCAGACATTAAAATAGAAATTTAATAAAAATATTTATATTTTCAACATATCTAAAATAAACTCCATCAATTCAAAGGTTTTGTATCCTTTGCAACTCTTCAAATTCAAGATTTAACATGCTGTATACACAACAAGAGAATTCTATGCTGAATTCATGCATTTGAGACATGATTTATGCACAAAATATGTATGGAATCGAAAGAACTAAAACAATCTTAAATTTTATAAATAAATTTGATCATTATCGGTTCAGTATATCTAACATACAGTTGCCAAAGTTAACATCGGTCGCAAGTTTAGTTTTTAATTGAGAAAACCTTTTAGTTTTATCACGGAACCAATCAAATTAGGATTGCCTTGAAGAGTATAACATTTGCGACAGGCCCAACTTGGCTTTTCTAACGTGTTTTTTTATTTTCTTTTAATGGAAATTAATGCAATCTTTTGCATTATGCTTTATTTTCTTTTGCCAGTTTGCCAGCTGCAGTCACACATGGAACAATTTTTGCATATGGTATTTGCAGCGTTTTTTTTTTTCTTACTCTTATTTTTATTGCAGTTGTTGTTGTTGTTGTTGTTGTTAACGTTGTTTTTTATTATTCTTTATTATTATTCTTAGCGGATGTTCACAGCTGCTGCAAATGCGAAAATTGTAAATTATTTGCTGCAGCTGCTTTTGAATTGTTTTCCTTTTGCCTTATGACAACTGCCAAGTTTAATTGAAGGCCGATGCAATCAGTTTTTCAGTTTTCATTTTAAAGTCAACTTTCAGTTCGCAGTTCGCAGTTGGGGCTGGAAAAGCTGGTAAACGGAAAACGCATTTCCGTTATTTCCGCTATTGACGGAACTTCAAATTACCGTTGCATATCTTAGGGCGCATATAGCTTAAAATGTCAAACGGCATTTTGCAATTTTGCAATTTTCTAATTTAACTTTAGAACAGTATTTGAAATTTCTAAGTCAGCTTAAATATTCTTTTGTTTGACTTGAGTATTGTTGCAGCAAAGCATTAACAGGAATTGAACTAAATAGCAAAGCACAAAGCATTTTAATGAGAAATATTTATTTAATGATGCAACTCATTTCAATTAAATTTTATATACTTGTAGGTATATGTTCAATTTTTGATTAACTGCCATTTTCATCAACAATTTTACTCCCTGTTTCCATTAAAACTGGGGAAAAAGAGAGTTATAAAGTACTGCAAATGTGTGTAACAGACAGAAGGAGGCATTTCCGACTATATAAACTATATATATTCTTGATCAGCATCAACAGCCGAGACGAACTAGCCATGTCCGTCTGTCTGTCCGTCCGTCCGTCTGTCTGTATGAACGCGTTGATCTCAGAGACTATAAGAACTAGAGACACCAAACTTGGCATGTGGGTTCTTGTATACCATACGCAGATCAAGATCAGATGCACCCAACCGCACCCCCTCAAATCGCAAAAGACTGTCACAGCCACAATTTTAAAGATAAAGCTTTGATTTTTCAATGTTGATCAGCTGTGTAAATTTCATCACGATCGGATAAATAACACCAAAGTTATGGAAGAATCTATTACCCCCGTCTCAGCTGGCAGAAACAACAGTTTGACAGGCACTTTACAAGTTAAGTGCACTGCTTGCTTGTGTTGCCGCTGAACTGCTTGATGCAAGTTAGGAGCAGGGAGTCTCGTAGTCGGTCACACTCGACTATAGCATTCTTACTTGTTTTATTTGAAAAATCATTCGGCTCTTTTCTATTTTCGCGCTCCGCAAGACTTTCAAAAAATAAGCTTCTATCGAATTGACATACTTAAGATTCTAGCTGAAGGTCAAGTGAATTCAATCATAGTTCAGCAATAACTGATTTCAAACCAAAATTCAGTGATTTCAATGATTTCAGTAATTCTTTGCCCAAATTGTATATGATAAAAGGCTTAAAAGTTTTGAAGATCAACAAAATCTAAAAACATAATCCTTCAAAATTAGTTAAAGCTTGGCTTAAAACAATTTTGTTAAACACTCACCTGATTCAAGTTTGTGATCTTGTCCAGTTCGATGGCCGTGCTGCCGCGATGATGATGCAAATGATGCAGGTGATGTGTTGTCAACATTTTGTTGCATTCAACGTGCCACACATAAGTCTGAATGTGCTGTTGGAAATGCTGTTCAATTTGATTTACGCGAGCTGCTGCTAAATTGAATAATACATCAACAGCCGGATGCGAATGCAAATGCGGATGCGGATGTGGTTACGACTTGAGCCTCAGTAGTGTCAGGCAACAGCAGACAGGGGCACGTTGACGCTTGTTGCACTCAGCGTCAAATCAAACCGCATAAATTTCGATCCACCTGTAGAAAAAAAGAAGAGATATTCAAATAAAAAAATGGCACATAATTCAAAGAGAGAAATTGGGACACGCGAACGCGTTGCGCACATTTCCTTGACACTGCCTCAAGGGGCGTGGCACGGTCCAACGATTTCCGGCACGCTTGAAAAACTATTAAACTCCCGATGGATTTTTTAACTTGATAACTTTCGATTTGCAGTCGAGTGGGAATTTGTCGAAACGTCATGTTTCAAATACCAAATGCGACAGTTGTCAAACGCTTTTGGCCTTTTTCACAGGAGGAGATAAGGGGGGGGGGTGGGGGGGGGGGCTTAACACTTCATTTGCTTATTGAGTGGCAAAATTGGCAGTTGGCAGTTGCCAGCTGCCAACTTTGCGTGCAACATGACTGACTTCCCTCCCACCCCACTTCCTACTTCACCCAGCACGTGGCCAGTTTCCGGCTTAACTGTTAACTGCATTGCATTGCGGTACTTGCGGCCTTGCATTCTTGCGGCCTTGCGGCCTTGTGGCACGGCGGCACGGTGGCATGGTTGCCTGTGGCCAGCATAACTGCATAAATAAACAGGCAGCCAACAAAAGTCGAGAGTCAGTCAACTTAAATTAAATTAAATTCTGCACTATAAAAGATTTTCCTGCCTTTCACCCTTTCACCCTTCCAGCCATACTTTCTACCCCTCGATTGTCTATGTCTAACTGGCATCTGTCTAGCCTTTCGTTATCACAGACATTGTAGAACACGCTTCTTTGCATATTAGATGATGAAATTACATTAAAAAACTTTAAGAATTAATTAGTTTTGAAAGTTGAAAGATTTTATGCTCTAGGCTTTTAGCTGTAAGCTGATCTTAGCTTAAATCTGTTGGAATGTAAACTAAACATAACAATAAGTTATGAAATTTAGCATTGTTTTCATATTTTTGAGACTGATTCTTGAAATATAACAGTTGGTTTAATAAATTTGTAAAGATAAATTAGTTTAAGCTAAAACTCAGAAACTCAAAACTATCTTTTATTTGATATATATATATATATTAATACTACTTTATGAATGCAATATTTAAAGCATTATATATTTAAAGCTAAGAATTAAGTTTGTATAGATATTGCTATATCCACTCAGCACAGCAAACTGATCAAACATCTACTCGTATCTATGTTTCCAAATGTTTGTATTTTCTAGGGCATTATAATGCCCCTTCGAATTGCATACAAATTCCAAGAGCAGCAACCGCATAGTCGGAAATACTCGTATAAAGTGAATGAAATGAATGAATACTATGCTTCAACAGCAACGACAAATGCAAATTGCAAAGAAATAATTTATGGCAATAGTTACTCGGGTGAATTGTTTGCATTTTCCAAGTTTAAGTTGGCAAAAGACATATAAGATTTAGGCATTTACAGTGAATGGTTGCTTGTTGATTGGCTCAAGCTTGCCACTTCAATTGTATTACAAGAAAGAATTCTCAAAAAATATTATTCAAAAATTAAAATATTAGTTGTAAGTAAGATTAATATGTTTGCATATTTGGTAAAAGACAAGTTTTCTTTGTCCAACTACAAAATTGTTATTTAAAACTGTTTAATAAATTTAAGAATATCATAAGCCTAATATTTTAAAAATATATAAAATGAGAAAGAACTCTCTTTTTCTGAGTGTGAATGCAGCTTCTTTTGAATCAAATACGATTTTTTTCTTTTTGCCCAAATTAGCCTAGTTTTTTTTTTATCAAATATGATCTTCAAATGGAAATCTTTTTATAAAATGTTGAGTTTTTTTTTTTAAGAAAAACTAAGTTACTATAATTTCATGCTTTGAATGTTTCTATAATGTTAATTTTATTGCTCACTATTTGAGAACATTGCTCATTGTGAATGATTAACTGGCAAATGGCAAATGATAAGAAATGTTGGCGAATGTTGGTTTAGTATCTCATTTCCCAGGCAAGAACATTCACGTTTATTGTCTGCGTGTTGCGTGCTTTGCATGGAAATGGAATTGTAGATGGCGATGGAGATGGAAATGGAAATGGAGATGGAAAAGTGGAAACTGTGCCTCATTAAGTCGTAACGCGTGAAGGGGTTGGGGATAAATATGCCACGAAAGGATTAAGCGATGGCAGGAATATGACGTAATGGCCATTAAAGGATTTTATGTTCTGCTCATTTCCAGAGAAATCGTAATTAAAAACTTAAATTAAAAATTTAAATGCAACGCTCTTAGCACTTATGAAATATTAATATCGCTCTTAAATCACCTTGCAACTGTTCGTTGTCTGTGTGTATGTGTGTGTATGCGTGTTGTTTGCTTTTCATGATATTCATGTGCTTTTAAGTGGAAAATTTCAAGCAATTTGTTGCGTATACGCAGCGTAGTTTCCCAGACAACATGCCACGTGGCAAAACTTTTGTTAACAAACTTAAAACTTAAGCATTAAACTGCGTGATTTGCTTTCTGATACCGATTCTGAATCTGTTTCTGTTTCTGTCTGCAACTTGGCAGCGGCAGCAACAGCCAGCGTCAACTGAATCATGCCTAGCAGGCATTATCATACGCATATGTGAAGAACTCATCTAATAAAGCGTTATAATCATGCGATAGTCATAAAAAACCCCACTTTAATGCCAAAGAAAACAAGCACAAAATTCACATACAAGTTTTTCATTCAACAAGAAAAATGTTTTCACTCTGCTTAAGAATTAGCCTCAAACAGACAGTGAAAGATAAAGGGAATGAGCAAACGAGAGACACAGAGTCAGCCCAGTTTAGCAGACATGCCAGAAACTCATTAGCTTTATTGCAAAACAAGTAAGCAAATCTTGAAGCGCGAATGCTCAACTAGAATATATCCTAAGTAATCTAATATAAATTTAAGAAAATATTAGTTAGTCTGAAACTAAAATTGAACAAATTTAAACTATCTTTATAATTATTAAATTACTGAAGTCAACAATTTCTGAAAAATTTAACTTTATTATTAACTTTAATCGTTTTTCAAAGAGCGAAAGTAGCTTCAGTACAATTTCTAAAGCTCATTAAAATTTGAAGGAAATATTTGTATTCCTTTTTTGATTTGGCAGCTTTTTAAGAAGCTAATCAATTTAAGTTTTCTGAATCTTTTTTAAGAACTAGAAAAATTGTACAAAGAATTTTGTATTGCTTTTTTATGACTTTTTAAGAAGCTATTCTAATTTAGGTTTTTTGACAAATTTATGAAAATCCAAAACAAAACTTAAAAAAAAGTTTTAAAATGCTTTATTGCTTTTTTGGATTTAACGGCTTTTTAAAGTAAAAGCAATTTAAATTTTTTGAAACTATTTTAAAAGTTAAAAAAGAAAATAAAAAAATTATGTTTTGTTTTTCTCGATTTGACGGCTTTTTAAGAAATCACAGCAATTTGAAAGCTTTTGAAGAAATGTATAAAAAAAGTTGTTAAATTCAAAAATATCTTTAAGAAAAATAAAAAAAAATTGTTATTGTATATACAGAAACAAACAATGTTACTTTAAGATACCCTTGCTAAACTTTTCTTTTAGTACAGGGTATAATAAGACACAGACACGCAGAGAGACGCAGCCACAGAGACTGTCAGCCTGCCACATTTGGCGTTATTTGTATTAACTATTTACGTGTGAATGTGAAAGTGAATGTGAATAAGAATGTACACATACACTCACATTTATTCAGTGGATGTGGCATTTGAATAATTTTGACAAATGTGTTGTTAATTCAAACATTTGGCATACCCAAGCTTTCATTTTATATGTGCCAGTCCACAAAAACAACAAATTAGCACTTCATAAAAATGTTTGTGGGTAGGATAAAAGTTTTGCTTGGCTTTCTGGCCGACAGGTGTAGTTGACAAGTCTCTGTGTGTGTGTGTCTGTGTGTGTTTGTGTTGTGCGTGGGTGTAAGACAACTATGCGGTTAAAAGCTGTCAACCTAAGTTGATGGAAAAGATAATTGTTATGAAACTTAACACCCCAAAATAGGCTACAAGTTTGTAAATAGCAAGCAAAACTTTTGTCTTTTAAATTAAAAACCATTTTTTTGTTATTTAATTTCAGTTCCAACTTGATGAAAACGAGTAAAATGTTCTACTTTAATAAATAGAAAATAAAGGTAAGTGCAATTATGGTTCAAATAATGGGAATGATAAGCTGCTACAAAAAGTTATTAAGAAAATTATGTAGTTATGTTTATGATATTGACACTTTTTTGCTTTAAATTTTAAAGTTTAAAATAAGGAATTGGACCCAGGCAATTATCAGTGTGAACCAAAGCACAAAGTGCTTTGAAAGTGCTCGAATCGCATATATCCTTTCCTGATAACTTCTATAACTATTTAAACATATTAATATAAAATATTATTTAACACACTTTGAGTACAAAAATATAAATGAAGAGCAAAAATTATGCGCGAAAATACAAAGAAATACAAAGAAATCCGTTTAGAGTTGACAAAGTAATGGGAACAAGAGAATTTTTAAGGCTGTTCAAAACTGTTCAAAAAAGTTGTAAGATGGCATAATCAACTTATTTTGGTGACAACAATTGATTAAAATTAAGAATTTTGAGATATTTGAAAGCTTAATAATTTACGAAAAACATTTTATTTTTCCAGAAATCTTCTTCTGAAGGAGAGATAAAACCGTTTGCATTAAACTATAAACTTTATATTATATTTTGACATATTTTTTAAAAATATATTTATTTGATTCTTGATCTTGAGTTGAAGAACTTCCATTATTAGTAAATAATTTTTATGATAAATTTTATGTTTTTTGTTCTGGTTAGTAAAAATTATTTCCATCAAAGCAAGCCACTTTAACAAAATGAAAATCAAAGCATGTTACAGTATTGTTTTCAAATGTGATGCTTATAATTCTCAACTGGTTTAAGCAAACATAGGGTGTAGTAATGCCTGAATCTCTCGTTTTGTCATATCTTCTTATTTCTTACATATTATTGAAATGTTAGTTTTTCATTTCTTTCTTTCTCTCATGTGTGCAGTTTGTCAATTGATGGCATATCATCTTATTTCTTTGACCTTATTTTTATATCTATACTTTTATTTTGTATTAATTGTTACGAGATTTAATTCCAGCACGTTAACTTGCTTGAGAATCATAACTCAAGTAGAGGTTTTTATTATTTATTTTGCGGACGTCCCACCGCTACACAAATATAAGTTATCCGCTTTTAAGGTAAAATCAAATAAAAAAGAAATATAAATAAAATAATTAGAAACCAGTTTCCAATGTTCATGAAATTGTTCAGTTCAAAATCAACCTAGATTTCAATCCAAGCGAAAATGAAAATACAAACAACAGACGCTTTGAGCTGAAAAGTTGTGTTTATGACACATGAGGCATTTGCAGCAAAACTGTTAATATGAGGGGCGCACGCAGTAAAATATTAAATTTGAAACAAAGAAAGTAGAAAATGCAAATGGACAAAAAGACAAAGAGGTGACATAAACACAAAAGTACAAAAAGCAAAAGAGCAAATGAAAGAAAATCGGCATAAAAGAGTCACATGCCGGAAATGGGAAAACGTCTGGAGAGGTAGGCTAATGCCAATGCCAACATCGGATGTAGATGAGGATGAGAATGAGAATGAGAATGCGGATGTGTGAGACAAGGCTCTACTGCCCTACACACACACATAGACACACAAACACACACACACACATACACCAAGCAGAGTCGTCGTGTCATTGTCGTTTGCGTTAAGTAGGCGACTTTATTAAGGCGCAAGGACACTGTGGCCAAAAAGTGTGCAAAACACAAAACACAAGACACAAGACACAAACACATAAAAACAAGACAAAAGAGGGGCAAACAATTTCAAAATTTATACACAAAGAGGCCGACAGCGAGAAGAAAGGCTGCCAGAAGGAAGCTTTTGGCTGTCCCAGCTGGGCACGTGTTGGTCTTGGCCTTGCGGCATTCTGGCCATCCTGGCATCGTCTGGCATCAAATTAAGCGAGAACTTGAGCAAAAGACTCTGAGAGAAAAAACTGAGCTCAAGCCGTGTCCGTGTGGCATGGCCGCAATTTGTTGCTTTTTGATATTTATTTTGACGGCTGAAATAAGAAAGCAAAAAAAAAAAAAAACGCGGCTCATAAATCAGAAGCGTTTGCGACTTCTGACGCGCAAGGCAAACAATGGCCGCAGCGGAAACGGAACTGCGCGCTCCAACAACAACAATAACAACAACAACAACAATGTGAACAACAGTGAGAAATAAAACAAAATGGCGTTTAAGATGGCAGCCAGGTGCTGCTGAGCGAGACTTAAACTTGTTATTTATGACATCGCTAAAGAGTTGCATCTGTTTGTGGCGCCTCAATTGTTTTTAAACACTTTGCACAGCTTTCTGCTCAATGCCTCTAATATACGCTTAACGCTACATATTAAGGTTCAGTTAGATTTAGGAATTGTCATATATAAAAGTTCATAATTTTAATAAATTTCAAATATCAATTGTATTCTATTTATAGCTATAAACAAGCTTAACATAGTTGTATTTTAGGGTGTTACAAAACTATCGATTGCTCGAGTGTTTGACTATGAAGCGAGTACTCAAAAGCGATGTTTTTATCAATCATCGATTCTTTTCACAAAACATCGCACACACTGTTCTATATCTAATTGTTCATCGATTTTGGTCAAGGAGACCCTGTTTTCTTTCGAAACACTATCGCTTGTAATATAGTAAAAGGTTTGAGTATTTATTTTTTATATAACACCCAGTAGTATCTTATTATCCCTAAATATATTTTAATCCGATCATTAGTAGCAGTTTTTTTGCCTTAATTAAAATAAGTTAAATAAAAATATCTTCATTTTTTGAAACTTTAAAGAAGCTACAATCCTCTAACAAATATGCTTAACAAGAAAAGTCTTCGAAATTTTTTTTACTTCTGCTTAAGATGTGTTTCTTTGAGTCTGACTTTAAAATTTAAACAATTCTTAGATTTTAGAAATTTTGTTTTTATTTTTAAAAGGGCCGTTTTAAAAAATTTCTTAAATATTACTTTTTGATTTGTAGCTTTTTGTTCCTTGAGCTTTTGAGTACTGAGTTTTTAGTCGCACCTTTCAGGCAACTTCTCTTTGCTTTCAAGACGCACTTGAACTGTGTTTCTTGCTGTGTATGCGTATGAGTATGTGTGTATCTGTGTACGTGTGTGTGTGTCTGTGTGTGAACTGTACATTACTCAGCACAAGCTTAAAGTACTATAAAAATGCCATGGCATATAATGCCTGCAACACTCACTCACTCATTCGTACATTCACACAATCGTGTCACACACTCAAACTCACATTCATACACACGGACAACATGTATACGCAGCATTTACACACATGAGCAGGCAATGGAGTTGTTTCTTTATATACTCTTTAATCAAAAATTGAGTTGAAAAATATAATTTTGGGCTTGTGAAATGTCCGTCTGTCTGTCCAATCTGTAAGAACCGAATATTAAGTCGGACTGTTGTTTTTGAAAACAGTGCAAATTAGCGAAAATCTTTATTCTTAAAATGCTTATTGTTAGAAAACCTAAATTCGACAGAAGAACTGCTGTTGATTTTCGCAATAGGTTTAAAAAACGACTCCTTGGGAATAGAGTATACTTCAGTCGTTAATGTGCTAACTTGTTTTTAAGTTTCTTTAAGGCTGCTTTAAAAAGCCAAAAAATTGCCAGAAAATTATTTTGTTTTTTTGGTTTACTTTGGTGCAGGAAAAACACAACACGTATATTCCGGCCATGACCATGGGCCATACGTAGTATTGTGTGCAGAAAAAGGCATATTTTTGCAGTGCCTTTGGCAACTCATTTACACACACACACATATGCACACACACACACACACACACACTCTCTCTGCGGTGTTGGTTTACTGTGACACAAAGACAATGAGAAACGTTCGTAATCATAATCCAAAAACGACACATTGGGGCGCATTTAAACTGATTTCATTTTTGGTTCTGGCTGTATGTGTGTGTGTGTGTGTGTGTTTGTTGTGCGTGTGTGTGTGTGTACGCGTGCCTTATTTGCCATTGAAGGCATAACAACAAAAATTGCAGAGGAAATTCGTATGGCGCATGTCTTGGCACGCACGGATCAAAACCACAAACGTAAAGGCAGGACGAAAATTATAATGAATTTGTCGTGCATACATTTCAAATGCTTGGCTCGACACGGCAACACACACTCACACAAACATATGTACACACATACATCAGCAGGAAGGCATACTCTGCTTTGATTTGGCTTAGTTCACCCGATGGAACTCTGCAGATAAGCAGTTAAGTGACTTTGTCCCTGGGCACTGCTCAGGCAAACGCCAATCACATCGCAATCTTGGACATGAAATAAATACGAAATGTTATTGTTTTTCATTTGCCCTGTAATATTGATAAGCACATATGGTGTATAACAAATTCAAGTGAACATGGAGAGCGCCATAAAAATATAAATTAATGAAATGAAACTAAAAACTATTGCATATACATATATTGACCTTCGAATTGATGAAGATTATTGGTATTGCCAAGTGACGATGGAGGACCATTGGTAAAGGCATATGGTATATAAAACATTTAAGTGAACATGGAGAACGTCATAAAAACATAAATTAATGAAACACATCTTGAAACTATTGCATATATTGACTTAAGAATTGATTTAGATTATTTGCATTGCCAAGTGACAATGGAGGACCATTGGTAAAGGCGTATGGAATATAACCATTACAAATATAAATTAAGCATATCAATATTGACCTTAGAATTGATAGAAATTATTTTGTATTACCATCTGACAATGGAGGACAGAAATTGATGCAAATTATTTTCAATACCAAAAAAAATATATGCTCATGTCCAGAAAGTATTTGAAGGAAGAATCTAGAAACAACTTATAAATATATACAAATATACAAATTCAAAACTTTTCTGTGTCTGTCCATATATATTTCAACTTATTATCATATTAAGAAACCTGGCAACAATACACAATTACAGGGTATTTGATCAGTCTATCATTTCAGCTGCTGCCAGTGATTATTGTGATTACCATTGTGGTTGTTGTCGCAATGTGTATCGGCAAATAAATTGAATTAAAGTGAAATCAGTTGCCCTTGGCTGCAATAAATTAATGAAAATGCGGGAAAGCGACACAATAAACCAAACAATAAGAAGAAAATCGAGAAACCGAATAACTGAGAAACCAAGAAACCGAGAGACCCACAAAATATAATCAAAGAAATCAGCATAAATCAATGAACGGAACATACTCAAATTAATAAGTTGTATTTCGCTTTGATTATGTCTTTAAGTTCTGTTCTGTTCTGTTTGCAAATTAAGAAGTATTTGATTAGCTCCAAATTAAGTTCGACTTAAGCTGCAACAAATTTGGAAATTTGAAACATTATTCAACCAGAGTTGCCCAACATTCATTAAAAGCAGCTTTTCTAGCTTAAGAGTTTATGACGTAAACTCATTTTTAATTAAATTCAAGTGTTGCCTTTGACCCCACAAACAAAAAAAAATATAAAGAAGAAGCTCTGCCAAACTCTGTGTGATATCCGTAGAAGGTATAAAACTTCTGCTTCACAAACAAATTTGCAAGTTATTCAGCTTTGAGCTTACTTACAAGTGTTCTCTACTCGTTCTGCTCGTTCTACGTCTATGTCAGTCGAAACTTGTGCTATGGTATATAAGTAAGTATTATCAAAGGGTTCTTACGACCTTGACTTGCTACAAAACTCATGAATGAAGAGCGTATTTGTGGCAGTCATTTGAGGTGAATAGAAATGGCTTAAAATGAAGTCAAAAACTGAAACTGAAGCAGAAACAGAAACCGAAACTGAAACTCAGCAGCAAAGCAAAGTCTTTGGATGAGTTCAATTGAAACAAGAGTTGAATTCTTTTCAATTGCAATTAGCTGAGCTTTCAATTTGATATAAGCTAATTAAAAATAGTATGAAATTGCTGTTAATTATCAATTATTGTATAATTGATTAGGCATTGAACTTTGATTTTTGTTTAACTCTAAGTTTATTGTATTATAGATGATTTATATGTACAGTTGATTCTGTTGATTTGAAGGTTGATTGTTTACTTTAGAAAAGTAAAGCAAAATCTTAAAATGTTCCTTTCACTTAGCAGATATTTTATAGATGAAAGAGGAAAATGAAACTCTTCAGAGTATATTGTCTCGTATTTAATACGTTCGTTAAGTTACTCAAGTTACTCAAGAGTAAATGCTTACAACAAAATTTACCAATGCATTAAAAAAAAAAAAAAGTGTGCAATTTTGCAGCCATTAAACTCCATTTACTGTATTTTATGGCAATTTTTTGAAATAGCCAAGTTAAGCGCTTTGGCATCCTAAGCATAATATGAGCCATTAACTTGACAAGCTTCAGCTTTTTTGCTTAATATCGTAAGTTTGACGACGACAACACGTTCACTTGACTTTGCCTTGATGCAACCTGAACTGCCTTTGAAAGAAAAAAAATGCCTTCCATTCCATAGTATTAGAAATTTAATGCAATGCCATAACTCTAAAGCCAGCAAATCGCAAAAACGTTTTTGAAATTATGCACAAATCTGTTTTTATGGCCTCGAAGCAAAGTCAACTCAACTCCTTGGGGCAAGTTAAGGCTAAACTGACGCAGCAGCAGCTGCAAATGCCTCGCAGGACACCTGTCATAAAGTCCAAATTTTGCCAATTTATTTATTGGGCTAGGGCAAAGGCAAACGCATAAGAACTGAGATTTTCGGCTGGCCGACGTTAGATACCCTTGTATTCATAAATATTTCAGCTATTTTTACACTGAGAGTGAATTTTGAAGCATGATTTATGCACAAATTATGTGTCTGTAATCGAACCTCGAATAACTTTTCATGAATTTTGAATTTAAAAGTAATTTATGCATAAAATGTTCATAATGTGTGCATAATAAATCATAAAATGAGCATTAAATTGTAAAAAGTATGCATAAATTATGCATAAGTATGCAAACTTTACTTTATTATTAGATATTGTGCATAAGTATCCAAAAAATTATTCATTTTTAATCATATATTGTGCATTAAAATCAAAAATTAATAATAATAAGCATAAATTATGCATTAATATGTTCAAAATTTGTTTTTTATAAGACATTTTGTATAAATATGCAAAAGTTATGCATTATTAATCAGCTTTGTTATATATTATTGCTATTCGGACCAGTTTGATTAATAACCAATACTCCTTTCAATGTTAGAGTATATAAAAGATGCCTCGAGTCTAACATGCTCGTAAATAAACGAAATAAAATCATGATTAATACAAATTTAATAAGCCAAGAAGCCACAAAACATAGAGCTTGAGGATAAGTGCTGTTCGTATTTGTATTTGTTAAATAATTAAATTTAATTGCATTTTGCATTTCTGTAATTTTGTGACAGCTGTCAGTGCAATACTGCAAATGTGTGTGCAAGTGTGTCAACCCTGGCAAATCATATACAAACAAACAAAAACAAAAACTAAACCTAAAAAAAAAAAAAAAAAAAACAAAAATAATGTTATTACTGCTTAAGTGCCCAGGACAACTGGCAAGCCAAGAATAATAATGTTAATGTGTGAATGTTGATGTGGATGTGAATGTGAATGTGGATTCATGTGAGTGCAAGGGCGCAACTGTGTGACCGGAGCTCTGTTTGCATTTGCATTTCATTAAAACACACGGACAGGTAAACAAGCCGACAAAGCTGATGCCTCTGGGCACTCAAACTAACACTCAAACTCATACTCACACTCACACAGACACACACACTCACACACACATTCACCTGGCAGCGAGCATGACGGATGATGACTACCACCAAGTAGCTAAAAGACCTCATGGCTGCCATTGAGAATGACGACGTTGATGAGAACGACGATGACGATGAAGAAGACGATGAAGATGATGATGACGATGAGAATGACGATGAAGATGACGATGAAGATGACGATGTCTACAAGTGCCTAATAGCGGCCAGAACAACACTGCTGAAACATGATTTATTTTTTTGATATCCTCTACTCATTACAAAATGTGTAAGAAAAGGTATTTTTTTTTTTTCATATTACTGCAAACATCAAAGCATAGGCAAGAAAGTTAATAACTTTTCATACTCTGTGTTTAATAAAGTTGTACAAATACAGTTTATCCTTTTTATATTGTTGAGATAGGACATAATCGCCTGTCTCAAATCAATTTTGACTGTAATACTGTCGATGGCAACTTTAAAACTCGTAGGTTGATTCGTTTTTTCCATGTTGTCATCAATGTTTAGCAAATTTATATGTTAATATCTGAAATGTAAATAGATTCTGCTTCTCAAATGGTTGAAAAGTACCTACAATTTTATGTCAGCTGCAATATCAGCACGTCATTGAATGTGTTTAACCAAAGAACTTAAAATTATATTAGATTGTAGAGTATCTTCTAGTCGAAATACTCCAAAAATGTGTTTTACAATTTTTTGTGTTACTTTGGCTGTATTGCATTTGCATGTTTTTGTTGTTGTTTAAGGCGTGCTCTGATTGCTGGTCAGAGAAGTGTGGAAACGTAGCAGGGCTAGGGCAGGTGGAGGATTGCGCATACGACGCGTAAGCCAAGTGAAATGTATTGTGAATGTCTCAATTAGTTTACGTTACGCCCGAATAAACACACGTTAAAAGTGCGTGTAAACAGAGCAAGCAGAGCAATGTAATAATATGGTATGGGCCTTGTGGCATGGCCTAACAATAAAAGCATGCTCCAAATTAGGTGACCAGCACGCCACTCCCACTCCCACTCCCACACCCCTCCCCCTTTACTTGCCACTCGCCTTAAACAAACAAAACTTTCGCTTGTGACAAGCACCTCGTATAGATAGGAGGGATGGCAGCTCCAAACAAAAGCAGAGGCGTGCCCCTGGTCAAATAATTTTCATTGTTCTGTGTTCAGTGGCAAATGTTTTTATTTTATAATTTTCTTTCTGTTTTGTTGTTGTTTTTGTTGCTTGTCAGCTATTTTTCTGCTTATTTTATCACGTTTTTATACCCCTCCCCAGCCAAACTTGTTTTCTTCCTTTCGCTTCTCGCTTTTCGCTTTTTGTGAATGTGTCGCAACGTTAGACAGGTAGCAATATGCAAATCAAACAAAGAGCTGAGTGCCACCCTCCAAAAAGAAAAACAGGAAACAACGTTGACAGCTAGCGGATGGGATGGAAGTTGAGCAGAGAAGCTGGCGAAGGCGCTCATCAATATGGACTTTGCATGCCCGAGGGTTGGTAAGGTGGCGAGGGGGGAGATTTCGAAGATATTTAAAGCAGGCGTCGATCTAATGCAATTCCCCTTAAATGTGACATTCGCAAAGTCGCGTTTTGTATTATCAAATTTGTATAAATATATTATATTATGTTTTTTCATTTGATTCGATTGCGGCTTAATACATTTAAGGTCTTTTTTGTTATTATTTCCAAGCAGTCAAAGTTGATAGACTTGGAATAATCTAGAAACACACACATTGAATGTATGTATTTGCATATATTTTTATTTAAAGCTGTTGCTATTTCAAAGTTGTACATTTGTTGTTTATTAAATATCATAATATTCAATTTATACACATTACATTACATTCATTATAGTATACTCTTGCAGAGGTTGTTAGAGAATAATATGTCATTAGTTGCAGACTTTTCGGCACGACTCATACGAATCGAAGCAATTACCATCAAACGTGAGATCTGTACACACTTTATTTGTATTGCATTTAATGCATGACAGTGACATTGCATTTCCAGCGGCAATTAGTCCAAACCAAAAGAAAACAAGTAAGAATGCTCTAGTCGTGTGTGACCGACTGCGAGACTCCCTGCTCAAGCAGTTCAGCGGCAACACAAGCAAACTTGGCCAGTGCCTGTCAAACTATTGTTTCTGCCTGCTTAGAAGCGGCTAATAGATTCTTCCATAACTTTGGTGCTGTTTATCCGATCGTAATGAAATAAACGCAACCGATCAACATTGATTAAACATATATTTGTACCAAAAAACAAAGCTTTATCTTTAAAATTGTGGCTGTGGGAGTTTTAGTGATTTACAGGGATGCGGGGGGGTGCATCCGAAATTTGAAATAAACTTGATCTGCGTATGGTATACAGGAACCTGCATGCAAAGTTTGGTGTCTCTAGCTCTTATAGTCTCTGAGATCTGTGTGTTCATACAGACAGACGGACAGACAGACGGACATGGCTAGTTCGTCTCGGCTGTTGATCCTGATCAAGAATATATATAGTTTATATATTCGGAAGTGCCTCCATCTGCCTGTTACACACAGTTGCAGAACATTTGCAGAGTAATTAGTGCTCTGAACTCCATGTTCTACTCTTGAAGACTTCTTTGAAGACTGAGTTGAGTTGAGTTAGTTAATGAAATTTAAATAATATCGATACAAATTTGAATGGATGCAAATCCAATCTGTATCAAAAGACACGTGCTGTTTCACTTGATTTGTAATGCATGACTAAGTATTCAATTACAGCGTATCTGATCAAATTGCAAAATTGTAACTATAGTTTGCTCTCAAATAACGATTTGATAAATTTAAATAAGCAGTTGGTTTTTGTCATGGAATGTGTTATGCATTAAGAGAATTTCTTCGACCACATAAAGTATATATTCTTGATCAGCATCAACAGTCTCTCAGCTTAAAAGCTATCTTGATTAAGCTTGACACAGATCCTTCCTTTTGCTGCAAAAATTACAAATGTCAGAATTGGTGTTATCAGACCACCATAACATATAGCTGACATAGGAACGATCGGTCGAAAATTTTGTTTCAAGATAAGCCGACCAAACCTAGTAACTTTTGGTCAAAGCATTATTTAAACAAAGTTAACAAAGTTTCATACAAATCAGGCCACAATATCTTATAACTGTCAGATGAGCAATCGCTTGAAAAATTAGTTTTTGCACTAAAAACATTTTTGTTTGTTAAATTATCTTAAGCAATATTCTGTGTCTTAGTATGTTTTTGTCATGCTGACCAAATTTGAACATAATCGGGCGACAATATCTTAAAGGTGTCATAGGAAAAACAGGTTGAAAATATGAACAAGTCTTAATTTGTATATTTATTTGAGATGCATTTCTATACCTGCTTGCTTATATGGTGGCGTATTACTGATGTTTTTATTGGATAGTTGTTTGTAAAAGTACGCTAATGCAGCTTTGAAATTAAATCAAAACTACAAAAGGCTATACAAGGTATTTATTTTAATGTCTAGACGAGGTTTTTTAAACTTTATTGCACAATAAAAAAATTTACAAAAAATACTTCATAAACAACTTATTTATTTCACTGCATGAAAGAGAACAAAAAAAAATGGTTAAATTTTTTATGTCTAGTTTTGTAATCAAATTTATCGATAAGAGCAATACTTAGAACTGAATACCACAGTATATATACTGATTCATTGGCTAACTAACACCATTTATAGATTTATGAAAATAATGATTTCTATTTTTGATTTTTGTCCACGATAATTTATGAAGACTTGAGGCAGATGTTTATTTTGACCGCAGGCAGTGTTTTTGTTGGAATCGGATTGAATCACTATAGCATACTATATACTTGTAGCTGCCATAAACAACAATTTTGCTGACATTTTAGATTTTAAAGATATGTTGAACAAAAATGCAGCATTTAAATGTACATTAAACATATTTATAAAAAAAAATTACCAGACTTTTGTTTAATTTATAATTTGTAATGCAAGTTTTTTTTATTATTATTTGCAATCATATAATTAACTTTCAAATGTATTATTCATGATTTATTTGAATTTCGCGAATGTTTATTTATGTTTGATAAATTTGCATTTATTTAAGTTTCATTCATGTTTACTTCAAATGTGTTCTTAATTAGCCAACAAATAATTTATAACGAATATTTGTAATTTTATTAAATTTTGTTATTTAATTGACTATAAAAAAGGCTGTCTAATTAAAGCTGATTAGTTCGTTTTGTGGTGCTATTCAATAACTGACCATTTAATTCACTTGCACGGCAATGTAAACCGCAACGCGTATACGCAACGTGTGAATCATACGCAACGTATGCCTCGTGTTTTTACGTTTTTGACTCGTTGCCGCAGAACATGCGCACCGCGTGTGCTCTCGCCTCAACGTCTGTGGTTCAACTGAGAATCAGAAGGCAGGCAAGCACACACGTAAACACACACACACACACACATACTCAGAAGCTGTGCTGTTGCTGAGTGCTGTTAACTGTAGCTGCAGCATTTACAGTCGCTTAACAGCCACTTAACAGTAACAGCAACAGCTGAGCTACGAAATTCATTCATAATTATTTCGATACACTGTTGTTGTAGCATATTTTGATTTACTTGAACGGCTAAAGTTATTCAGCTAATTAAAAAGTCTTCTTAGCAAACATATTATTAATAATTTCAATTCATTTTGAGTCTGTTTTAAAAGGCAAAATAATTTCATATGCAATCGAACTTTGAAGAAAATTAAACCTGAAATAAAGAGCATTTTTTAGGAAACAATGAAGAAATTTATTCTTTGAATGAAAATACTGAATCAGCAATCCACTTTTTATTTGCCATATAATCTTTTTCTAAAGAAAACTATCTCTGTGAACATTAAACTTTTACAATTTTGTCAAAACCGAACTCTTCACTATGCGAACTGTTTGTTTCATAATATTTTGCACTATTTGTTTGAATTGGCATTTATTTTTGGAAACAAATTTTTCTTATATACAATACAATAAAAAGAGAGCCATTATGGGCAACGATTTTAATATTCAGATATGTTTTTATTGCCGAATCAGCCTGATTTCGAATTTGAACTAAAAATTAAATCACAAAATTCAAATGGAAAAGTAACTGGCTACCTGCTTGTATTATTTTGAATATATTTTGTGGTGTGTTAAAATTACTTTAAGATTTTCCAAAATCAAGTCAGTTTAATTGTATTTATTTAAAAGGCAAATTTTTGGATTTTGAAATCGTAACATGTCTTATTTAAAACTATTAAAATTATTTTTTCTGAATACTTAACTTTCTGTTCATCCACTTTTAAGATAACATCAAAACAAACAAAAGACAACAACAAGTTCTTGACTATTAAAAATTTTAACTTAAAACAAGAAAGAAATGCTGTCTTCAACAATATGTGTAGAACGTGACTCAACCGATCGTTCCTATGGCAGCTATATGTTATAGTGGTCCGAACTGGCCAATTCAACTATAGGTACTACCTGCAATAAGAAGAAGCATCTGTGCCAAGTTTCATTAGAACAAAGTCTTGAAAAACGCATGGAAACAGACGGACAGACAGACATGACTCGGTTGTTGATGCTGAATATACAAATTTTTTCTGAGACGTCTACTTCAATGCGTTACACATTTCGTGACAAAATGCTATCCCAATACTTCCAACTTTAATATATTTTTAAAAACTAAACTAATTTCCATGCGAATTGTATTGTTTCTTCTTGTTTAACTTCGCATTTATTTCTGAACAAAGATGTGATTAAGATTTTTACTCTCTGTACTCATTAAATATACATTAATTAACAGTCGTAAGGAGGCATCTTCAACTATTAAAAGGATACGTATTCTTGAACAGCATCAACAGCCGAGTCGATTTGACTGTGTCTGTCTGTCCATCTGTCCATCTGTCCGTCTGTCTGTATGAGTGCGTTAATCTCAGAGACTAACAAGAGCTAGGGAAACTAGACTTGGCATGTTGGTAGATCTAGTTTATTTTAAATTTTGAATACTCCCCCCACACACCCGCTTATCGAATAAATCTCCAATAGCCACAATTTTAAAGATACAGCCTTGATTTTCGGTACACATATCTCTATTGTCAATATTGATCATCCGGATCGGATAATAAACACAAAAGCTATTGAAGAATCTATTTCCCTCCGTCTCAATAGGCAGCAGCATAGGAACACGTTTCTTGATCGTAGCTATAAAAATAACTCTGCAGGACATTTAATTATAGCTATGACTATGACTTTAGCTATTGTGTATAAATATAGTATGCAAAGAGACCTATAAAATGCTGTGCAAAACAAATGTTGACCTTTTTGTTGTTGCAAAAAACATAAAAAGTAAATATAATATATAAAAAATGATGGAAGAAATAAATGCGCGTGAAATGTCAAAATCACTGTCAGTGGCATGAGTATAAAAAAAAAGGGAAAATGCCACAAGAACGAAAAGCAGAGAAAAGTAAAGTAAAATAAAAGAAAAATGACAAGGCATAAGCAGGAAAATGAAGAAAAGCAAGGAAAATGCCAATGCTAATGCCAATGCCAAGGCAATCAACAAAATTTGCTTCAGCAAATGGAAAGGCAAATAGGAATATGAGAACGAGAACGAAACGCATGCAGGAAAGTCAAGTGTTTGCACGAGCTGATGATGATGATGATGATGATGATGATGATGATGAGGAGAAGGGTAAGGAGAGGAAGAGAGAGAGGCACACACACATAGAGGGAAAGAGAGAGAGAGAGAGATAGAGTCATATTAGCCCCAAACAAGCCATAAGTAAGTAAGCACTCTGGTATTCCTGTGGGCTTCCTTAGATTACCACCCATGACCTTTTAAATTGCAATAGGGCTCTTTGGTGGCAACAGCAAAATGTTGCACATGTTTGTTGCAACCAAAACAACGCCAGCTACAGTTTTATCATCTGGCCACAGTCTTTGCAGACTGTCTATGTGTGTGTGTCTGTGTGTGTGTGTGTGTTTTGACAATTTTCAGCAATACCAACAAAAGTTATAGCCCAAAAGCTGGATTTATTGTGCTTAGAGCTTAGGCAAACAAGTTCCAAATTAGACCGCAACCAGAGCTGTTACCCTAACCTGCCCCATACCCTTATACCCCTTATCCTTCACCTCTTGCCCCTTCTACTGCTGACTGCCGCCTGTCTGTCTGCCACCAGCTGCGCACTGCAGGCAGCCCCCAACTGAGCAGCGTGTGTTTGCGTTTGTCTTAGCAAGTTTTCACTGTGCGCTTATCAGGGCAATTTGCTCTCAGTGCTTATCTCTGATGCGACCTCAATGCAACTTTTTTGCTTTGCTTGAATATGTCAAATTGTCACCTTAAATGCCACAACAACTAAGAGTCGAGATAGTTCTAAGAACAAGAAATATATACACCTGAAACAAACACACACACAGCCACCCACACGCAAAATAAAGTCGAAAACATCAAAGTTTTTAATGAGTTCAAGTTGCAGTTTGTGAACTCAATAAATAAACGGAGCAGCTGTCAATTGAACTTGTGCTTATACCTAATGAAAATACCCTGTACTTAAATATTATGCCTAAAAAGGATGCTTGAAACTTGTGTAAATTGTAAAATCAATTAACTCTGATGCTTTGAGCAATATAAGCCAAGCATCCTATTTGTTATAAATATGAAAACAAAAATTTTCAATTCAAAAATTATTTTTCAATTTTTTTATACCTACTGCTAGAAAATAATTTAAATTTATTTTGTTTTCAATACACAAGTAGGACTATGCCAAAATAAGTATATAAAACTATATCAAAACTTTTACTGTGCAAGTTCAAAGATCGGTCAAAATTCATGTCAAAATGTCAAAATATGTGGACTTCTTAGGCTCTCATAGAAAAAGATTTTCCCTAATTTTCAACCCATAACTTTGATAATACCGAACCGATTTCAATTCGGAATGTCTTTTAGGTCATACTTTAACTTTACCGTTCATTTTGCACTTAAATTGAATTAATTTCTACACTTGATTTTTGTTCGACTTTGTTTTCGAAAAATTACCCTACTCCTTTCTATGCCAGTTATGTCTCGTCCTGTTACAAGTCCATAAACTATTGAATTGAAAGTGCTAACAAAGGAATGAAATAATTGAACAAACAAACCATATAAATGCTTTAAAATGAATAAATTCATCTCAGAGTGCTTGTTGTGCTTTTTATTATTATTATTATTATTTTTGTTGGCCCTTCGTAGATACTATCTGTGCCGAGAAGGTTGCAGTAAATAGAATGCATTTCTGCAGTTGTTATGGTAAACATTTTGTCAACATCAACAGTTATTTCATTCAGTCCTTTCAACTGTGCATTCAAATGTCTCTGACTGTCGTATTTGTTTATATAAATAAGTCATGCTCAGATTATATATTTGAGATATAGTAGAAAGGTTCTTGTTTACTAAAACCATAACTGAGCTTTGTACTTGTTTAACTTGAGGACTTAATACTTTTAGTAATACTTTGGTATTTAGTTTAGTTTTCCCCAGTATTTATGAGTAAAATGAAGTTGTGTGCAGTATTTGTTCTTAACACCCATTTTAAATAAAGTTATTACTTGTTTTGCATTGCATTTAAATTGAGACTTTAGGTGCAAATGTGAATAAGTGACTTTAAAGTACTTGTATAAGTGTATTACACAGCATAAAGTATAATTATTCAGCTTTTTTACTTACTCAAACGGAATAATTATTACCATTCACATTCACATTCAGATACACATCGACATTTTCATTGATATTTCTTAAATGTTCGCACGCCCCGTTGATTTTTATGGAACTAACCACTTAATCACCATATCATATTGATGCCATAAAAGCGCAACAACAAGATACTTTATATATACAGATGTATACTTATATATACGTATAGATTATATATGTGTGAGATTTAAGCATTTCTTCCGTTTGGGTTCTGTGTGGTCTGCCAATTGGAATATTGACTTGCTTATTATTTTTATTTGCTACTCGCAAACGTTTGCGATTGAGACATAAAACTATGCCGACGATTTCGAAAAACGTTGCAGACGAGATGAGATGAGATGAAATGAGATGGCAAACAGCCTACAGGGTAAATATTTATAAACATTTATATACGATTAAGTGTGCTGTTTATTTTGATGTTTGGTTTAGTGCTTCCGTTTCTGCAGATTCTACATACTAACATAACATAACATAACATAACATACTAACATACTACTACTAATCGTATAATGCCTGCCTGCATCTGTGCTGTCAGATATTGCGTATACGCCACATTAAATGGCCCATGGCATGAGATAGCAAAAATGAAATGAGACCAAAGAAAAGCAAAACAAAAAACAAAAACGAAAACAAAACTTTTGCCAGATTAATGTGGGAGATATGTGCGCGTACAAAAGTGTGAAGATTTTAGTTGCTCTGTCAGGTTATTCCACAGTTCTCAAATTCAATTCAAACATTGGCCAGAGCCACATAAATCAATAAAAAAAACTAATCAAAAAATCAAAAGCAAGCATTGGGAATTTGTTGTGCTCGTAAATTGATTGCAAAATGATTGTCTATATACCTATACATGTATGTATGTATATGTGTGTGTTCTATATGAGTAAACTGCATACAAAAAAGAACAAAAAACAAAAAAACAACAACAACAAATAGCGAAATTAATGTTTAGGCTACAACCAAAATTCATTTCATTTAAAATGCAAACCAATTAAATTGAAAGCATTATATGCCAATGTTTTCTGTCACTGCGAATACCCTGTATTCAAAGAAATGTCTTAAAGGGTATCATAATTCTGTGCATTAAAATGGGTTGAGGATGTGAAACAAGCGAAACTGAAAACAAAAAAGAAATGTTATCTTCGTCGTGCCGAAGATATATACCCTTGCAGAAAAGATTTGCATAAGAGAACTTATTTTTGAACTGATTGTTCCTATGGCAGCTATAAGATATAGTGATCCGATTTCGATAAAATTTGCTCAAAATGTGTAAAACATGCTTCAATTTAGATATAATGAGTTTTGTCGAGATATTTTAAACAAACACAAAAGTTTTTCAGACAGAAACTTATTTTCAAACGATCGTTCCTATGGCAGCTATAAGATATAGTCGTCTGATTTTGTTGAAATGTTGTCATTATATATGAACTGTCCTTAAACTTAGGTTTAGTGAGTTTGGTTGAGTTATCTTGAAAAACAAAAAAGTTTTTCATACAAAAAATTATTTTCAACCGATCGTTCCTATGGCAGCTATGTGTGATAATGGTCCGATCTGGCCGATTCTGACATTATTATAATACGCTCTGCAAGGGTAAAACAGAAAAAAAAATTATGCCCTCTTATACTCTCTCGCTCTCTCTCTCTCTCTCTCTTTTTCTCTCTTATGAAGTTGTTTGAAAGTTGTATGAAAACTTAATTTTCGAGCGATTTTTTTTATGGCAGCTACAAGACATAGTCGCCTGATTTTTATGAAATTGTGTAAACATGTTAAGATAACGCCAAAACTCAGAATTCGTAACTTTGTTCGAAAAATCTTGGAAAACCAAGTTTTCGACCAATCATTCCAATGCAGTTAAATGTTATAGTGGTCCGATCCGATCGAATTTGCCGACTCACCGCAAAGGTATAAAAATACACCCAATGAACGGTATTGATGTAGCTTGGCATAAGTTTATGCATATTTATTTAAAAAACAAAAAGTACCTAAAGGGTATCTGTTTATCAAATACTCTTAATGTTTGAATATGTTTGTTTCTATTTTTTATGTTTTAACCGCCTGCTGTTTAAATTTCGGTCATTTTACAATTTCAATTTATGCAAATGCAACAGAAGCGCTGTAGAGAAACAAAGAGAGAGAAGGCAGAATAATAGAGAGAGATAGAGCCAAGCGAGTGGCTTTAATGCTCATTAGGGTTGTCGCATATACTTACACAGTACGTAAGTATTGCCAAGAGATGAAAGTCGCCTGCATATTTACAATTACTTATGCATACACAATGCTTACAATGCTTCGAAATTACAATTTCTTGTAGAGTTGATGTCGAATGAGAATGTCGAGTACCCAGTTCCTAGCATCCAATTTCGAGTTCAAAGCCAGTTCCCTTTTTAAATGCAAAGTGCTTTTTTTTTGGGACTTGGCGCTTTAAGCCACCGAATTGCATGCAATTAATTTGAACTTACGACTCTGCGGAATGGCATCAAGACTGAGCACTGAGAACTGACTACTGTAAACTGAATGCTGCTGCATTTGCCACTCAACGTTTCTAGCTTTGTGGATATTACGACACTTTAATGATGATGTTGCTACTAAAAATGGAAATTGTAATGAAATTGCAAGCAGAAACTAGTACAAATTGAAATGAAACTGAAACAAAATGTTATTGTGGTAGCTGGTATGATAATATGTTCTTGATTGGCTTGTTATTTTTATAAGAAAAACACTTATATAGTTGAGAAAATAGCACTTAAGAGTTTCTGCACTTTCCGCCTAGGTAAACTACAGGCTGTTTCAATCAACAAATCCGATTGATTCAAATGCTCTCGAAATTGTCAGTACTTCAGAGTTTGTTGCAAATATAACGTAGCAAAGATAGCGGGCTCCGGTGGCAACGCCGCTCGTTAAGAGTAGCCGTTTTGAATTTAAAATCATTCGAATTAAGTTTAAATCACCGACACACATGTAGACAATGCCCTAAGGTTGCAGTGCGTCATCGCGACGGTGCCGGATGGCGACGATTCTCGTCGTTAGCAGAACTTAAGTAGAGTCCAGTGCCATCTTCCTAAGCTCAATTACAGCCTTCAGCGTGGGCAGGATACGTCGAGGCCGAGCAGAAAGCTTCCTCAGGTGCGAGGTCAAACTCGTCTCTGGCAAGTGGCAGCAACACAGCAACTCCGCAAACTCGGCTGCACGATCAGCAACTAGCGGATTGCTGAACTGCCGCATTCACGTGGTCCGTGCTGCGCAATCTGGTGCTGATAGTGCTGTTCTACTCCACAGTAACCTTGTGGAGCATCCTCACTGGGTACGCTCACTTGTAAAGGGGCAGCTCCAACACTAGCGAGGTTATGTGTGCTATGCGCGCCTGCGCACGATACAAAACTGAACTTCGGGAGGGCCTTGCGTCAATAAAGGATGATGCTGTAATTCAATTCAAGGATACGATCAGAAGTTCGACAAAATGTGGCAGCGTCGTATCGAATTTTGTATCGATTGTCGATAGTCATTGGGTTAATATCGATTCAACTGCGATTGCTTACTGTTTTTCATTTGATAACACAATTGAAAACATTAGTTTGAAGATATTTTATTTGCTGGAGTACTAGTTCTACTTAAATACGAAATAGTTTAGTCGGAATATCAAAATACTAAAATATTTTGGCAACTTTTTGAATACTTTTTTAAGTATATTGTTTGGAATAAGTATTTCAACTTATGTCGTTACATTCTATTAAAACGGATATTCCTTATGTTGCTAATAATATATTATTATACTCTTATTTTAATTTTTTGTATATACCATAGGCAGACAAAGAGTCAAGGTTTCGACCCAACTTGTCTGACCCAGACCCTTCACTAATAAGAGTTGGGTAATTTGTGTAAAAGTAGTGCTGTAAAGTTCACAAGAATATTCGATCAATTTTTTCGATAGTTGGTAGAAATTAGTTATCAATTGGCACAAAATTAAATTAATATCAATGCAAAAGTAAGTTAAACCGGTTTCATTGTTATGTTTATCTTAAATATTCTGCCAAAACATTTTTTAAAATTTACACAAAAATTTTGCCTTAGGGCTGCTCACGATGTTGGTCGGGTAATTTTGCCTTTTTATCCAGTTACCCAGCATCGTGTGCACCCTAATTGTATATTAAACTGTAATTTTAAAATATAATAATTCAATCATGTAAGATTATATATGACATTTCAAAACAAAAAGATTGTATAACAAATTGTTCAATGTTTTTGGCAACATCGATAAATTGACGAACGCGAACCAGAAACCATCGCTGCATCGTGTGAACAAAATTGCATCGATATTGTTTTCCATCCCTAACGCTTCTTCTTCTTCTCGAGAGCGTTGAACGCGTGGTTTCTCACATTTGTTTTTTGCTTTCGTTCCTATTGGAAATAATTGCTTAGTGTGCATTATACACGCCTGAAAATGAACTCTATTGTGCGTCAAAGCGTTACCTCAGGAAGCTCGGATTTACGGGACATATTTCTGGAAGACAATTCGCTATATCGAAAACGTACCTACAGAGATGGTTCCAGTTTGTTTCGGGTCGTTGCGGAGCAGCTGTACGATACCCAAAGTTTGAGCAACGAGGTGCGTCAGGAGTGTGTGCGCTTTATGACAATGAAGCGCCGCCGATTCGAGAAGTATATTGAAGGGGACTTTGATGACTATATGCTGAAGATGTCGCAGAAAAATAAGCCTGGCACAATGCTGGAATTGCGTGCCATGTGTTTTCTATATCGGCGTAATGTGCATCTTTACGAACCGTTAATGCATGCAAAAACTGTTATATTCAATGAAAACTTTGAAAATTACTTTAGCGTTTTTTATGCGCCAAAAAATCACTTTGAAAGCGTTTTCACGATGGAGTATTATCAACTTGCAGCCTTATCACAAGCTGTTACCTATAAGATTCTATACAAAGGGATCTTCAAGATGCCCGATGTGGAAGTTGCTGTGGAAAAGCTACTCTATCCGGACAGCTTTAGCTCTGGCCAGGAAGTGCAGATGGGCAATCGTTTCATACTGCCAGATGGACGCATCTTTCTGGTGGATATGCCACACTATACCAGCTGCGTGATGCAAAAAATCAATAACTGCAGCTTTCATAATCTCAGCAATTGTTACTTATCCTGTGTGCGACAATTGCTTAACAAGAATGTGCGTCCTTTTAAGTATGTGGTGGCCAAATTGCTGGATCCTTACATCTATCGCAATATTGAGCTGGATGTCTGGCGTGATAATAAGCGTCGTTTAACCAAACACCTCCAGAAACGTAAAAAACGCTTTCAATTTCTTGAGAGCGCCAAATGTTGCGTGCAACTGGTAACTGGAACATACATCGGCTATTTAGTATACAAGAACGAAAAAAAAGGTATTTGCAGAGTCTTTATTAAGAGCATGAAATGGAAGGTAATGGTGTCGCTGGAACAAGTGCAGCGGCTGCCACCACATGGTCAACTACCAGAATTGGTTAATTCTCCTGCAGAAGATCGGAGTCTTACGGGTTATGCCCAGCAGAGTGGCCAACAAGTTGCATTGCTGCCTACTCCAATCACAACTGGCCACAATTATGGTCTCGTACCACAGCAGCAATCTTTGATGCCTTTGATCAGGATGCCACTCCGTGCTCCATCTGTTATAAACATGCAACAGCCGTTTCAAGTTGGATTGCTGCCTACTCCAATCGCAACTGGCCACAATTGTAATCCCGTACCACTGCGGCAATTGTTGCCGTCTTCGATCAGGATGCCAGCCATGAAACATCCACTTCAAGTTGGATTGCTGCCTACTCCAATCGCAACTGGCCACAACCATAATCTCATACCACAGCAGCAATTGTTGCCGCCTTCGATCAGGATGCCAGCCATAAAACATCCACTTCAAGTTGGATTGCTGCCTACACCAATCGCAACTGGCCACAATTATAATCTCGTACCACAGCAGCAATCGTTGATGCCCTTGATCAGGATGCCATTCCGTGCTCCATCTGTTATAAACATGCAACAGCCATTTAAAGTTGGATTGCTGCCTACTCCAAATTATAATCCCGTACCACAGCCGCAATCGTTGCCGCCTTTGATCAGTATGCCAGCCAGTGCTCCATCTTTTATAATCATGCAACCGCCATTTCTTTTACCAAACTCCAACTGAAGTTAGGTTGTAATCCTATATCAAGTATAAATAAGATACTTTTTTTCAAATAGATAACCAGGTCAATTACTTATGATTCATACGTGAAAAATGTTGCTGAAAAAACATTTCTATAAAATCCAAACTTGTATGTGGAACAACATTTTAAGCCTAATATGCCATATGTTAATGGTTGCTATAAATGACTTTATTTTTAATCTTGAAATTTTTTTTATATTTACATTTAGTCTAACATTTTTTGTTGGCCAACATTTATACTCTTTTAAAATACGCAAGTTTATACATATATGCAAATGAAATGAATTCAATAATATTCAAAAGTAAAAGAGTTGCGAGTAAAAGCTTTTTAACATTCGACAATCACATAAAACACTTAAAATGCATCTAACATTCCAATTTTCAAAATATTTTTTTTAATTTTTTATAATAAAATAACAAAGTTTTTGTATGTTTTAGTTAATATATTATTTTTTTTTTATATTATAATATTCATTTATTTTTTTGACATTATTCTAAGTGTAAGAAATATATGCTTTCAACAATTTGACATGTTTTTAAATGATTTTAGAAAATACATTGTCGGAAGCTGAGTAGAATTTCCGACAGGAAGATTTTTGGAACACAATGAAGCATGCTGATCAACGATTTTGGAAAATCGACTATAGGCTTTTTATATTTTCTGGCAATTGGCATGTAAGTTATTTTCAAAATTTATCACCGACTTACGATAATAGAACCCCCATCGCAAAGGTAAAGTTTTGAAAAAGCATTTTTTATCAACTCGTCTCAAACTCATTTTCAAAGCTCTAGTCTCAAATGAATTCGGAAAATCTGAAAATCTATTAAAATATAGTAAAAATATCATATGTATTTATATTTTTTTTTTTTAATTTTATTCGCTTATTTTAAAAATGATTTAAGTATATTAAAAATATTTGATATAATTATTATTTTTTTTTTAATTTTATTCATTTGTTTTAAAAATGCTTTGTTTTATTTTAGAAAAATATTAAATTATAAATCTTTTCAAAAATATGCGTTTAGTAATGAACTATTTTAAAGTTATATAGAGTCTAGAACTTGGTTCAATGTCAACTTAAATTATATAGTTTTGTTGTTGAATCCAAGCAATTCTTAATTTAAAGCAGTTCGTCGCCCGAAGCAGAAACTAAATCCACTTTACCAACGCCCAGTCGACATTGAAGATTCCTATTGATGTTGTCGACCATATCAAAGGCATCGATGATCATCTCTGCTTCGTTCTGAGCCTTCTCGCTCATCTGTTCCAGACTGCGACGGAGCTGTTTGTGCTCTCCGCTCTCATCCCGCTGCTCGGCACGCTGGAAAAGAGTGCTGCTGGTGCGGGCAAAGAGGGCGGCGGTGCCATTGCCCTGTTGGAGCTGTTGCTCCAGTTCTTCGGGCAGGGGGAAATCGAGATCCAAGGCAAAGCGACGTAGTTCCTCGTACTTTTCAAGCATTTCCTGCTGATCCTGGCCATAGCTAATGACAACAGCTTGAAGAACAATATCGCTGCCGGGCAGCTGTACATAGGCAATGACATCCTTGAAGAGATTCTCCTGTCGCCAGACAGTCTGACTGTACGGTATGACCTGATAGACAACCATCTCCGGCTCGGGGCTGTACTGTATCAGCAGCCAGGTATGCTCATCCATGGGATCCTGGGCAGTCACTTCCAGTTGCTCATCGAACGCATGATCAAAGCAGCGCGCCTTCAAATGCAGCAGCACTTTTTCCATATAATCCCGATGCTCGTAAGCATACAGCACATGTGCAATGCAGCCAGGACCCACCTTGACAAGCGGCGTACCACCCAGATCCGGCCTGGTGCTCAGCCAAACAACTCGATTGGGTGAGATCATTTTGTGTACCAGTCGCTTGCCAGCCTCATCCTCCTCATTGTATTGTACCAGCAGCTGCTTGGCATCAAAGTCATCCTCACGCTGCTCCTTGCTCATCGAGAGCAGCGCTGCATCCACCAGCTTACGCTCATCCGCAGCCAATATTAGCTTTGCCTCCAGCTTCATGCCATTCAGACGAAACTCCACAAAGCGTGTCATGTATTTGTCGGACACATCCGTCTCCAGCAGTTCCATGCTGTGCAGCACACACAAACGTTTCTTGCCCGTCAGCTTGCCATTCTTCAGAGCACCCTCGTCCACCTCGGCCAGGAACCAGGAGAGACGCGTCGCTGCTGCAGCTGCTCCTCCAGCGGAATTGCTTGCCACGACACCAATTGCAGAATCATCCAAACCACTATCGTTGCTGATGTTGCTCATGATTTTACTTTTACTTTCACTTTTGTAGTTGTCGTTGGTACTGCTTTCTTCTGTTGCTCTCTTCGAACTGATACTTGTTGCTGGACGCACATTCGACTTATATACCCGCAAAATACCATCCTCGTCGGCAGGTATCGTCCCTTTGCCTGACTTTAATGACCTGACAGTTGCGCGGATTTACCCAATTTTACCCTAATTGTCCGATCCCAAATTCCCGATCGTTAAACAGCTGGTCGGGTAAGGGGAGGGGCAATAAAATATGATTTTACAAATTTCCTAAATTCAAATTACTTTACAGTTGGCCTGACAATCGAATCGCAAAAGTTTTGACCCAAGCTGAACACGTGTCTCGAAAATAAGGTAGAATATTTGTAGAAATCTCAACAGACGCAAATTGCACGATAAGAATTGTTATCTTATTTAGTATTTAAAATTTCTACAATACTTCAAGATATTCCATACAGTTGGCAAATTCAGACCGCGATTTAGAATTACAAATTGCATTGTAAATACATAAACAAATGTGTATATATAAGCAACTAGGATTTATTAAAATGATTTGATGATTTGAAGAAAACACGCACACATCTCTTCATGAGTCTTGTTATCGATTAAAATAATAAGTATTATTTTAAAAGAAATGTTTGTAAAATTAAGTTTATGAATATTTATGTAAACGTTCTCAAAGTTATGAAGATTTGATCTTGAAGAATCCAACGACATCGGTATATATACATATATGTATGTGAGTATTCTTGATAATTGGAAATATTTTGAAGTTTTTCTTTTTGCATTTGACCGAAGATTTTCTACTATAGCAGGACTCTATCTAATTGCTCTGAACTGATGTGTTTGACTTTCTTTTATGGGCCGGCAAATGTAGCACTTTAGTTATAAATTCACAGACTTTGACATCTATTTCCTTGGGGCTTGCGTGCTCTGAACTTTTAGCATCACTTTTGTGTACACCCTTTGCATTGAATTCAAACGGAAAGCCAAAGGGAGGACCAATTGGTTCAATTGTGTTGCGCACATCAATCACAGAATAGGTGAGAATCGCCTGAAAGAAGTCCAAGCTGATGGCATGCTCGATGGCTGCATGTGTGACCAGAATGCAGCCGAGAGAATGTTTCGTTTGTCGCTCCTGGACATTCACATGATAGACATTATCAGCACGAAGTAGAATAGTTAGCATCACATCTTTAAAGTTACGGTTTCCAATCAACTCGATCACCTCACAAACTAGATCATTAAGTACTGGCTGCTCTTTATTGGAACAGAATTGGCAGACACTCGAGCTATCACTTTGTAGCTCGGTATCAGAATTATGATTCCGTTTACAAGTACATGGCTTAAAGGACTCTGTTGAAGTTGCTTTAAATTCTGAGTTTTCCCTATAAGACTGTAAGGCTAACTTGGGAATCTTTAAAGTGTTTATTAGTTCCACTTTGCTGGGAACTGAATGTGCTGAGGTGCTGGCATCACATATCACAATAACGCCCAAGGAATCCTTTTTCTCTGGCTTGCTATGTTTGTGAGCCAAGTTTTCTGAGTTGTGATTGATGAGCAGCATCTTTATAGCTTTAATAGCATTATGTAAATGCTTAACGCGTATATCCTGCTTTTTTAATTGTAGCTGCAGTTCACTTAGTTTTCGACTTATCTCTGGTACAAGCATACACCTGGCACACTCTTTCTCTATCTCTTCCTCCTGCTCATCATGCTGCGTTGCCTTTTCCTCTTTTATAGGTTCTACTGCAAAAACTGGGTCGTTTGATATTCTTGTATGCTTATTGTGCTGCTTTTTATGATTTTTCTTGAGCTCGATGGGTTCTACTTGTGCTTTTCTTGGTTTCTCTTCGGCTAAGGATCGTTTCAAAAAGTTAATTCTACGAAAAAGAGATTTTGGCTTAACGGCAAAAAAGCTCTTTTTTGATGAATGCCTTTCCTCATACTCATGACGATGTCCAGGATAATAAAATGAATCGGACTCTTCTAAGCTAGACCTATGCGGAATTGCTGTTACATTTTTGCGTTTCTTTTGAGGCACCTGCTCAACTATGTGGCCATTTTCTGTCTGGGTTTCTTCAATTTTTGTAAAAGTATCCCGTCGAATGCCATAAGTGGATACTGCATCATCGTCGGATTCTTCTTCAGTCTGCGTGTACTTATGCTCTACAGATATTGTTTGGATCGATGCAGAATTGGAAACCAAATCGTAGCACTTCTCCAGCGCTGTAATGGGATCTACTTCATCGAAGACAACGCACACAGGACGTCTCATCTGACTGGCGTCAGGTAGCTCACCATTTTTGATCAGGTCAGTATCATTTGCGTTTGCATTTTCATCTGCATTTGCATTTTCATCTGCATCGCTGCAGCGACAGCTGACATTTGGTCCACCGCCAGGTAGGCGACAAAAGGATGGCTTTAAAGCTGATCCTTGCTGAACTGGGCTGGGAAACCAATGCATGCGATTTACAGCCTTCAAGTATCGACCATAAGTACGTACCGCATCTGTGAAAAGGGTGATCATAAAGGGATTATGTTTAGGTATATAAATGTTTAGGTAAGATATATCGTATTGGTCGTGGTATAAATGAGAGTGTTGCCTCTTAGCTATTATTCAGTCTACAATTGGACACAGCCAGTGCAAAATGGTAAGTGAAAGCGATCTCCTCAAAGTGATTTTTTTAAAATACTAAACATTTGCATTTTTACAGATTAATCGCCGTCAACGCTTGGAATTTGCGCTCAGCATATTGCCCTACGATCACAAGGATGTGGAGCTAACCACAGCACAGCAACAAGTGGAAAAGATAATAGCACGACTGCGCACGGATGACTCCTCGGCGGGCGAGGAGGAAATAAGTGAGGATGAGAAGGCGCGTCAGGCAAAAGGATTTGCTGAGCAGACAATGCGGCATATCGAACAGTCTGAAAATCTATTGCTATATCCAGCAAAGCCTAAGCAAATGCTAAGTACTCTGGCTACTTTGACTCTGGCAGCTGAGAAGCTGCTAAAGACACAATGCAAGCTAGAGGAGGATGAGGAGAATGTGGAGGAAGACGATGAATTTGGCAATGATGCGGATTGGGAGATCGATGAGGAGATGGCCATGGCCAAGGTAGATCGTCAGGAGCTCTTGGAGAACAACATACAGGCGCTGAATGAAGCACGTTTGAAGCTGCTGCAGCGTTGGGAACGCAGCAAACGCAAAGCGCTCGATCTGCTCACAATTGAGATTGAGAAGGTGCAGGCAATGGATTTGGCTAATGCGCAAAGAACGGCACACTTTGAGCTGTTTCGAGATGGCACCGATGAGCATAATACCTCCACGCCCAAGACCAACGATGAAGCTGATGATGAGGATAAAGAAAATGAGAACGAGAATGATATTGCGAATGCTGAGCTAGCTGATGATGATGAGGATTATGTGCCAAATGGCGCTGAGAGCAACGTTGGCAAACGCAAGCGTAACAAGAAACCCATCACCTCAACGCCAAATGCAAAGCGCAAGTGTCCCAACTTTGAGTTTGATCAGGATGCCAGCACAGACATGGTCACCATTGGACCCAATGGCACACAAATCTCACGTGCCTGCCTCAAGGCCATCAATTGGGAAACCTCGGGCCCAGCCATAACCAGAAAGTTGCTCTGCGAGATCTTTGATCGTGGCACGCTCGCCTTTCACACGCTCTCGGGCAAACCGTCGCCTGCCTTCAAGGACTGTGCTCGTCCCAGCAAACAGCAGCTGGACCCACAAAAGGTTGCCGATCTGGTCTACCTGATGACAAATAGCTTGGAGATGACACCACGTGAAGTTCGCACCGCCATAACCACCAAATGTGCCGATGAGAATAAAATGCTACGCACTCGTCTGCAACGGCGACCTAGGAAAACTGTTTAGTTATAAGCACGATCTGTAATATATTCCACACCAGTGCATCGTATATCGTATCAATAGTTAGCATACAAACCTTTTTTTTTTTTTAATATAAATATATCTTTTTTTTCATATACTACAAATACCTGAGTTTTCATTATTGCATCTGTTATCCAACTGTGCTTCACTCCAATGCAACATTTGTGGCTTCTTTTTGCTGTCTTTTTGTTACTAGTTGCCTTTTTGTTATCTCAATAATATTCTCATATTTTATTTTTTAAGTTTTTTTAAATTTTGAAATTTTTTAAATACCATGTGTCAAAAGTTGTATTGCTTTGTCGAAAGTGTATCTTCTCTACATAAGCATAAGTCTGATATTGTACTTGTACTCATGCTGTTTAGAATTAACATCACTGTGGCCGGCAGTCCGCGCTAGTGACGAAGCCTTACGGTGGGTGCGAAAAGCAACTAGCTATATGAACTAGTCTCTCAGTTTTTAAGCTATTTCGATGAAACTTTGCACAGATGCTTTTTTTTACTGCATGCAGTACATAGTCAATATCGGACAAGTATAACATATAACTGCCATAGGAACGATCTGTCAAACAGGTGCTGAGTTTTAGCATTATCTTAACATGCTAACAAAATTTCATCAAAATCGCATATACTTATATCTATGTCAACCAAATTTAACTAATCTGCGTTTTAGTATGTTCTTCTAATGCTGATAAAGTTTTATGAAAATCGGTCGACTATATCTTATAGCTGGTATAGGAAACATTGGTCGATAATTAGCTATTCTTATGAACAACTTTTTTTTTTCAAGGGTATATATATCTTCAGCTTAACTTTTCTTTCATTAGTCTGTCTGTATGAACGCAGGTTTTTTCCACAGTTTTGAAGCTAGAGAAACCAAACTTGGTATACATGTTGGTATAGACCATAGGCAGACAAAGTGTCAAGAAAACTTGAAAGATTTGAGCAAAAATACAATTGCCACGCCCACTTCTGACTCCGCAAAGAGGCGAAAAAAAGAGTATATCGCAGTCGGGTGCATCCGACTGCAACGTTCTTACTTGTTTTCATTTTATATAGTGAGCATGTCTAAATAATTATGCCCTTAACGTAAATTTAATCAGTCTATTTTGTGTATCATAAAACAAGCAATTTTGTTATTGAATTTGCGTATTATTTTCTAGATAAGATCTTTGATAATTAACTCAATTGTGCAATGTCATGTTTTAATTAATTCATCTGCTGAGATAATTAAGTTTAAAATTGAACAATTCCATATTAAGTTGTTTAGAAGTTTGAAAGTGTCGTTATATAAATGTAGCTGTTTATTAAATCATATATAATACCGCTACAAATGTTTTTTAAAACAACATATCAATATTCCGAAATCATTCTTTTAAAATTGCAGCAATTTATTGAATTTTCAATTACTTACTCACCATAATATGTTGAAGCACATATGCATTTTCAATGGGCTTAGAGTGTAATAAATGCCATTAAATATTTGGCAAAGAACGACTTCAAAATATATGTACATATATCATATTTCATAATTATAATAATGCGCATTATTTAGAAATTCCATTGACTAGACTTGTGCAGAAAAATTGGCTGTGAAGTAGCCATTTACATTTGTAAATACATTTTATTTATTTGAAATATATTTTGTTGCAATGTTCAACAAATAAATCAGCAATGCATGCGATTAGGTTAGGGGGCAGGATTCAAGTGGTCCTTGCCAAGGATTTGAACAGCACAATGCATTATTTATTTGTGCTATCAACTAGTCAATTATTGTCGACTATACAAAATATTGCGTAGTTATTTTTCACACACACACGCACACACACACACACATGTTGAGCAAATTGATGAACACTAGAAGAAATATCAAAATATAATAAAATATAATAATACATTTTCAGTTGTTGCTGTGCTTCTTTGACCAAAAGTGTGTCAATTTTTTTATACTCTTAATGGAGGTTTCATAAATTTTAACCCAAGTAACATATAGTATATTTATATATATATTCTTGATCAGCATGCCATCTTCGGCAAAACTCAAAATTGATGCTTTCTTCTGTCTACTTTCTTTTCAGCATTTCTGCAAGTGTATTCAATATTCGGCATCTTGAAGATGTTTCTTTTATTGTTGTTACTTATAAGCATAGTAAATATTTTATTTCTCTCTTTTTTGCCTATTCTGCCAACAACATTTTGATATGCAAATGCGATTCGTATGTGCCATAAAAAGGCAGTCTGATTTGAATATACTCCGACAAATAGAAATACATATATAAAATACATATGTATATTTTATACAAAAGTTTATATTGTATACAAAAGTTTTTGCTTGAACTTCAGCCGCTCATGCTTTCATATATACTTAGTTTATTTTCCATTTAGAATATGAATGTGTTTGTATGTACTATATGTGTATTATATATGTATATATATATATATATATGTATAGGCTGTTTAGAGAAAGCATTTTACAACATTTAACTAGCCGCAAACTAGCAAATAAATTGGCTCAGACTCAGCACAGGGATGACAATAAATAACAAAACCCGAAAGCTATGCCAATTCCATTGGGCATTTCATCAAAGTAAAGTTTATATAAATCATACGCACAACACCACACACACACACATACACATACAACTACAATATGTGGCTGCAAATTGAAATTATTTAAGATACGAGCAAAAAAAAAAAAGATTACCTACACAGCATTGCCCTAAAAGAATAACAAAAAACAACCCGACAACAAATGGTTGCAACTGTATTTAATTTAAGGAAATTTACTTTACAGCTATTTTTGGCAACAACTAAATAAAAAGTTAGTAAGAGTGCTCAACTAGCAAATACCCTGTCTCCAGTATTATAGTGTTCAAGTAGTTTCTTAAATAATCTGGTCTGATTCGAATTGAATAGCATTGAGAAGTATAAAGGACTGCATTTCGAATAATTTATGTATTACTATTCTAATTTTCGATCGGAATGTTTTCGTGTACGCTTTTTCGTAGCCAAATTCGAACCCGAGTTTCGTTAGCAATAAGTCAACTTAGTTGTCATCTACTCGTAGTAGACATGTGCGGAATCGAGAAAAGTTTTGATTTTGTTTTACAGACAGTTTTTGACTTGAATACTATAAAATATAATGAAAAAATTACACACTCTGTTTCTAAATAAGATGTTAATTATATAAAAATTGACAGTAAGAAATTTTTATTTGACTTTCCTGTTTAATATACCAATTGATTTCTATTCCACTGAAAAAGCAAATGTTTGACGTTCTGAGAAATTCAGAATAGCAATCAGTTCCGTTTCCGCCAACTTCGAACTGAATCGGAATTCAAACGCAAGTTTATGCATTTTTCAAAATTTTTACGAAAGCTAAATCGTTCTTTATTTGTGTAGATCGATAAAGGCATGATGTTTTTTATGTTCTATAATAATCGATTGATCGAATGTGCATTTTTCTTACAGCTTTTAATTGTTGATTTGCAATATATAATGTGAGTTTTTTTTATGTTAACTAAAACATAATGATCATTTTTAAAGAAATGAACCCAGCTAAAGGCTATTAACAGAGTATTTAACAACTTGATTGATTTTGTTGAAGTTGAAAAACTTTAAGAATGCTTTCTTTAGTTTACTTTACGCGCCAAGTGCAGACAAAAGCGGCTGTCAAAAATGACATTGGGAAAAATGTATGCGGTTGAAAATTAAGTCATTATTCTTGGCAGAAGTCACGTTGCTGCTGGGTGCCGCGTCAGCAACCTGGCCAAGAATCCGAATCAGAGTCACACTTCAGGGCTTCGCTTTTCATACCTCATTCCTCATTCCTCTTGCCTTATGCCTCGTCCTCGTCCTTGTTCGTGTCCTTGTCCTTGTCCTTATGCTCGTTTACCCTTTCGAGTTTGGGAGCTGATGTTCGAGCCAAAAGTGTCATCGGCAGTCGTGCGTCGCCAGCCACAGTCACCAGTTACCCAGTTGCTCAGCCACAGGCACCCATGCGCCACCTAACCCCCACACACCAGTTACCCTTAGCACCCCAACCCCAACACCACCCCTCATTGCCATCTCCCATTTCAAACTGGCAATGACATTTACACTTCAGCTGCTGTTTTGCTTGAAAATTCACGTAGATGATGAATGAACGCAACGGAACGCGACTTCGACGCTTCTTTCGTTTCTTTTGCTGCCTTTCTTAACCGTTTCTCTTTTATTAGGTCGATTAAGTTTTCTTATTTGCACACCTGTATACATAAATAACACAAAAATTAAAATCTGTAGACGACTTTAGGCCAGTGAAAAGGCATTCAACGCTGACACACAAAAACCCAGGTTCGAAATCCAGTCAAGAAAATCGTTGTATATTTACAACGTATTATTGTCAATGTTCAGCTGTATTGTATTGTAAATATATTTAAAAAATGTAAAACATTTTCAGGCGATGTTCTACGAGGTCAGTTTGGAATTCAATCAGCTAATATATTGCATTATAATTTGTATAACTAATAATTCAAAGCTTTATGTGTTGACCAAGTTGCTGTCATGGGAATGATCGGTTTTGTTTGATCTTTTCTTTAAGCTTGCTTTGAAGCTTTTCAATTTGTTCTCTAATTGGCTTGAAATCTTAAGACTTAGCTCAAACTTAAAGCCTGACAAGCTCCCCTATGATTTCCCAACAAATGCTGATTTCTCGTTTCACATTTTTCTTGTCGAAGGCATCAGCTAAAAGAACGATCTTGTATCGTCCACTTAGGGGAAGCCCGCTAAAATCAAATTTAGCGTCAAAGTCAAACGGTTCCATAATAGATTTGGTCTGCAAAATAAAATGTTTAAATCGGTGTAAAAATGAATATAAATTTGAATAAACTTACGCCAGGCACATTAGCGCATTTACTCTTAATTTCATCTTTATTGATAATGTGTTGAAACCAAAACATGTACCAGTATTGTGTTTTGCCAAATATAACCTTGCAGAAATCGGGTATATTGAGGCTTAATACCGTTGGTTCCCAGGATCCACGATTCCAATGAAACGATTCAACACGTACCTGTTTGATTGGATTAATGTCATTAAATTTCGATATTAAAAGTTTTGATTACTTTGCATATTACATGAATGCGATCAGTTGGTTGTATATTCCAAACATTTGTATAATTTCCAGTTACATGTACTGAATCCATTCCCATATCACGCCTTAGATTAGACAAATCATAAAGTCCATCCATACCGAGAACGTTTCTTGCTCTATTGGGGCAATCGGTAAATATTTCTTCATTTTCAAGCACATACTGATACATTATGGCACTTGAATATCGTACGACATGAACCAAGGATATCACTAGGAAAAGTAACTTTTGTTTTCCCAACATCTTGTGGCTATATCGAGCAGTAAATGCTCGTCTGATGAACAATATGATTTTTATATAGCTCAACTTGAACGGATAACAAAAATAATTATAAATATAATAAGTTTGCTCAATCTAGATACATATGTATTTTCGACGGAAGTTTTAGTTGTTGGTTTAGATTATCATTGATTATCTAGTTAAATTATCGTTCAAGAATAATAGCAATTAATTCAATTATATACTTCCGTCATTTGTTTTTTATGTAATGTAAGTTAATTGACTATCTGTGTGAAAAACATTTCTGAAAAGCTGTGCTTTCTTCTCTTATTATTTTAAGAATATTATAAACAATTATTATTATAATTTGTTCATCTGAATATAGCTTTGAGCATTTAATTTTGATGTCAGTTTGCAACAAAATCAGTTTATTTATATTATTGTAACATTATATTTTAAATGATTTCGTCTTATACATTATACTATATACTATATGATTCGTTTATTCAAGTTTCGGTTAAAGTAAAAAGCTAATAAACATGTGAATGGCAAAAAATTGTTCGTATTTTCCAACACTACGTCTTAAACTAGACACTCTGAGTCAAAGGCGTAGGCAGCTGGGCGGCAGGGGAGCCTTGACGCAGTGTGTCTAGTTTTTGATGAGGTGTAGAAAAATGAGATGAAGTACTTGTAATTCACATGTTTCTCAGATTTTAATGAGCTGTTTTGATGCTCATATTGAGCGTATTTGCACTGAAAGTATAGAAATTACTCTAAAAAAACATAGATTGTCATCTGTTAACCTACAGAAGGATCTTCGAGATCTTCTTGAAAAACAAAATCTTTCCGATTCCCAATGTTTCGTAGGTGTGTACTGTTATCGAAGTCCTCCATTTGATGATGTTTGTGTTTGCTTTTGTGATAAAATTGTTGATCCTGTTTTTTATGCTTGATGATTCCTTCGAATCTACTGTTTGTCACTTGTTTCTTCAGTTGGTATTACATTTATTACAAGTACATAAAGTAATAATGCAATTATGACACTCATTTTTCAAAGCTTTGAATTGAAGTTCTTTCAAATTTGTCGTTTTTATAAGACCAAATTATAAATCTTGTTAGATATGGTAAAACTTCAATTAGCTGCGGCCCCATAACGAACATATTTATAATTTCTCTTGCCCATTTTATAAAACCAACTAGCAAGGTTTTACGCTGGCGATTCCTGGACCTGGAACTTTTTTTTAAAAGCCAAGCAATTATTTAAATTTTTTATTAAGCTTAATGATCGTTGAAGATTAGATTATAATCTACTTATTATAATTATTAGAAATGAATATTAGCGACATTTATTTGATTAAGCTGCTAAAACAATTAAGTTTTTTCATGTTTCATTTTAAATAAAGTCGATTGACAGCAGTTAGTGTCATTAATATATTCATATTAAGAATAAGATAAAAGATCATTTAAATTTAATGATTGTAATTTGGTATAAAGGAAATGCGAAATTAAATACGCTAAAACGCCATCCGATTAGGAATTTCAATGTTCTATATCTAATTGATTGTTATACTAAACAATTACAGATATCATCTAATTTAGCAGCTGCTTTTAAACTAAAAAGTTATTGTTTAAGCGTGTTTAAAATACATCAATCAGTTCAGCTGATAAGTGAATTGAAAACATATGGCATACTATAAGATAAAAGTATCTGAAGTCAGGTGTTCCCATTTCCGATAACTTTTCATACTCACTGTCTCAAAAGCACAACTTCTTAAATAGCATTTTCCATCGATATTCAGAATTCAGAATAGTTAGTAATTCTGACTCGAAATGTTTTGATTTGAAAACAGGAAAGAAAATCTCAACTTTTTTCAACTTTTTCCAACTTTAAACAATTTTGATTTTATTCTATTGTTTAATGTTGTCTTAGCAGTTTCAATTATATTGCTGAAATGCGATTAATGTTCTCATTGTAATTGGACGTTGAATTCCTTGCCAGAGACTTTCAATTAGGTGTCCTTTTAATTTTTGGAGCCATGCAGCGCCAAATGAAAATATTAATAATGCAAATGGGATGCCGTTGGCTGCCTCAAACATTTACCAGCTTGTTGCATGCAACCAGATATTGCAGCCTGTTTTTTTTTTTTCTTGTTTTTTGTTGCCTTTGTATTCGTGAATGGCTCTGCCAGCATAATTTGGCATTGGCCCTGTGCCATCTACCAACTACCATCTACCATCTACCATGTGCTATGTGCCATGTGCCATCAACGTCATTCTCATTCTCATCCTCAACATTCTAGTTATCATCATCATCATCATCATCATCATGATCATGATCATCGTCATCATCGGCTTGTCGTTTCCAGTTTTCAGCTTTCAGTTTTGAGTTTTTCAGTTATTTTAGCGTCCTTGCCGGCTCGACAACAATGGCCAACCGCTCGACAACAATCGCCGAGTTAATTGAATTGTGTTTACACTATGGCACAAGGCAGCACTAGCCCCCTTATACCAAATCCCTACCCCCGTCCCTCCCCTCTGACACTGTTTGATCCCCCTTTCAGTGGTATTTTGGGCTTGCTTTTTGTTGTGCATGCTAAAAAAACTCATTTCAGACTTGACTTCGAATTTTTAAATTCTTTATTTCAAGCATTGCACATGCTAAATTAATTATTGGCCAACTATTGAGGCATTGTGCATGATGCAGTTGGTCAAATATTCAAGGTTTTAGCATATTCTAATTTTGGTTTATTTTCGATACTTCGAATGTCAGTTGTTTATATCAAAAGTTAAAAATATCCAAACTATAAGCTTATCATGTATTTATACCCTTGCAGAGAGTACTATATCTAATTAGTCTCTTAGTTTTCAAGTTGTCTTGATGAAACTTGGTAAAAATGGTTCTTTTTCCGCAATTCATGCGTCAGAATCGGTCAGATCGGACTGCTGTATCTTATAGCTGCCATTTTGAAAATTTTGTTATTCCAGATAACTCGACCAAACTTTCCTATTTTGAGTTTTAGCATTATCTTAACAACTTTACAAAATGTTATCAAAATCGGCCAACTATATCTTAAAGCTGCCATAGAATTAATCGATTAAGACATTAGTTTTTGTTTGATAATCTTTTTCGTTTCTCAAGCTATCTTAACCAAAGTCGCCTACTCCTAATTTTATCATGTCTTTGTCATGCTGATCAAATATTATAAAAGTCAGGCAACTATATCTTATAGCTGTCATAGGAAATATCAGTCGAAAATAGAGTTTTCATATGAAAACCTTTTGTGGGTAGTAAATAAAAAACCATATTTTAAAGTTAATTCATAGCTTAGATCATTTCGTGTCTTAAAATACACATTTTGTCCAAAAAATAAATATGCTCTCAGGCATTGTTATACTTGTAGTTTTTAAAAAAATTTTTTTTTTTTTTTTTGTAGAACTTTCAAATGTTGAAAACAGCATTGAAAAAAATGCAAAACGAATTTTGTACTGTTTCCAGTAATGCAATGCTCATTAAAAGTTTTCACATAAAAGTTGTTCGCATGCTGCTAGTTCCATTTCCATAGACCTTGAGTTGAATGAAACTTTTCTACCAATAGATTCATATTGAATGCTAAGTTCAGGAAAACTCACAACCAACTGTTTTTAGGCATTATTGTAATAACAATTAGCGTAATTAGCGGGCGGGTTACCTGGCTACAAAACGAATACCAAAACCCAAAACCAAAACCAAAATCAAAACCAAAAACTCATTTAATCTAATCAACTGGGCTTGATTCTCTATGGGCACGCTAATCGCTACAAGTTGTATCAACATTCTTCCCGTTACCCCACCGCTCCCATTCCCCATTCCCATCATGCCGTTCTGTGGATTGTCTTTTGTTTGTTGCTTTCAATTAGAAAGTTTTCTTATGTTTATGGGTAAATGTATCGCATTTATACAATGCTAATGCCCCAAATGGCTGCAGGACCGGATATTCCCCTGTTTCCTTTCCACTTTCCTCTACACTTCCTCCTCCCCCACTCCCTATTTGTAAAGTAATTTTGAGCGCGTGCGAAATGCAAAAGTTTTTGCCAAGTGCCGCTCCGCGCCGATAAAAAGTTTCGATTATAATGGCAAAATGGGTTTTCTGGTTTTCTGGTTTGAGGCGTGCTTTGTTGCTGTTTCTGGACAGGAAATGAGAAATATGTATTAACGTGAGCATAAATCACGCACTGAAAAGACAATCTCTGTGGAAAGTGCACTCAAAAAGAGAGTTCATTTAAGGACATTGACAAGAAGACTAATATTTTTGACGTTTGGCTAATTTCGAAACATTTATTAAATCATTTTTGTTTTATGTTTCACAAACCCAATTACTTTTGAGGTATGTAATTGATTTCAATCGATTTTTGATTTAACGATATGCAATTAATATGAAAACTTAAATTTTAACCAATACAATATGTTCGCCCGATTTTGATCAAATTTGGTCAGTAAACAAGGATATAAAAATATTTTAAAAACAATGAAATGAAACGAGCTATACAAAGCAAAAATCAACTCAACGAACTAATCAAACGCACGAATAAACCAAGTGTACGTTGATAGGTTCATTAACCAATAATTGAATCACTCAACTTATTGCTTCAATTGAACTACTATTAAAAACTCGAGTCGCTATCTAAATAACTTTCAAAGTAAAACATTCAGAGCATAAAATCACTCATACGCCACATGGTCAGAGCACAACAAACAACAGCTGTTTGGTCTCACAGTTAACTCAGTTAACAGCACTGCTGTTAGTTAAGAGCGCTGCTGTTAGTTAAGAGTGCTGCTGTTAGTTAACAGCACTCAATGCAAAGACTCAACAGTCGCAGCTGTAAAAGTCGCATAAAACCTGAATATAAACTTACAAATGAAACACTTTTGTTGCTCGTATATTAAACACGTTTATTAAATTACGCATTTACCTGCGCCAAATAACCATTAAAGGCACAACAATCGAATCGAGTCGTGTCGCGTCGAGTCGAGTTGAGTCGTACTATTTCTAACCGCTAATCGTAAGCTAGCTGCAAATTAAGGCACCAATACCAAATACCAAATACCAGACCAAGTGCCATTGATGTCCTCCACATCCTGCACAGCTGCCAAGCCATTAATGCCAGAGTGCCTAATTCGAGCGAAAGCGAAAGCGAGAGCACAAACGAGCGAGTGAGCGAGCAATAGCCAGCATAATGACAAAACTTTCACACGTGCCGTGAACAAAACTTTTTGGGCAATTTATTTTAATTTTTATGATCTGCTGAAGGGGCGTCTGCAAGTGCTAAAATACACACACAACTAGCTTCTATCTTTGACACATATACTATGCATATACTAGCTGGTATGATCCGGCTTTGCCAGGCCATCTTCTACACATTGACCACACAATGTTCTCCACGGGAGGTAGACCTTGCCATACCACTGGCGTTATATATTTTTAATTTAGAACTTTAAGAAAGAATTTGTTGATATACAAGGATAGCTAAAAAAAATCCAAGTTTTCCACCAATTTTTGATTTTATAATTAGCTTGTTCTAATTTGGTGACCCCGACGCGAACTGATATTACACATTTGTGATGAAGTACTGCAAATGATGTAACAAGTAGAAAAAAACATCACCGATCGCATAAAGTATAGTACATAGTTCTTTCAGCTACACAACCTTTCTAAAATTGCTGAAATTGGTGAAAAACGTGTCAAATGATTTTTCGTATAGTTTATCGAAAATGAGCTCGATCGCGAGCTTTTTAAAGATGAACTTTCCATCAACGACACTTTTTGTGTCATGCAATCGAAATAATAAACAAAAAAGGTTTATAGAAAAGTTTTCCGTGAATTTTCCATGTTTCCCGACGGAATTTTTCAAAATAAGCGCTTAGTACTCTTTTGCAGAATAAAATAAAACTACTATGAAATATTCAGCTTTCCATCTTTTGTGGTTTAGGCTGTGCGATGATCACCAATCAGTGAGTCAGTCAGTCAAGTTGAACAGGTTGTCTGTACCCATCAAAAAAGGGATAGATAGTATAGATAAAAATAATCATTTAAGCAATATAACAGCAATTGGTGTATCGAAAACTGATAAATACGCTACACAAAGAGAAAGTGTTAAAGATTATGCACTGAAGATAGTTACCATCGCTTTAATATATATACTTACATATAGTATATTATATTAAGTTAAGCTTCAGGTATTGTTTTTATTTTTAAAAATCAATCAAACAATATGGATTTAAAAGGTTAAACCTACAACCTGACATATTCGCCAATTATTTCGAAACAGATGCTATCTTTTCGCATCACATTTTTGTTGTCGAAGGCTTTAAATGTAATGAAAAGCTTGTAACGACCATCCATGGGAAGTCCACCCAAATCAAATATCATGTCAAGGTCATACGGCTCCATTATTAGTTTTGTCTGCAAAATGAATAAATAATATTAAAGTTATAATTAAAATGTACCTGTCACTTACTTACGCCAAGCACATTGAGGCAATTGCTCCTGACATCTTCCTTATTGATGATGAATTTAGACCAGTACATATACCAGTATTGTCTTTCATCATACATACACCTACAAAAGTCGGCCATGTTTAGATTAAACACCATTGCTTCCCAGTTTCCACGATTCCAATGATACGTTTCCACGCGACACTGAAATTGATTTACACTTTTATTTTCTAGTTCAACATAGTTTTCAATATTACCTGAATCCGATCAGTTGGTTGAATATCCCAAATGGTGGTTAAATTTCCCGATACAGCTACTGTATCTGTACTCATATGACGCGTTAGCTCCGAGAAATCAAAAAGTCCTTCAATATTGAGAACATCATTTGGTTGATTTTTGCATTCGGAGAATATATCTTCATCTTGCAGCTCAAACCGATATTTTCTTGCACTTGAATGTTGTCCAAAACCAAGCAGGTATATCAATAGAAAACTTAGCTTTTGTTGTAACATCATCTTGTGTAGATGGGGTATTACTGTTCGGGTTATGCTTTTAATATAGTCGAATATAACACCTTTCAGACGTGACAAAATACAAAGTAATTAAATGTTATCTACTTAAATATATCTACTTTTGTAATAGTGCATATTGCATGTTGCATATTTCCAACATTTATCAGTTGAGCTTGGACATGTTCAATTTCAATTAAAGTCGATTGGAATCGGTTAGAGTTGATTGTTGATATAAACATGTCTATCAAATTCAATCTTTTCTATTAATCAAAATTGTTTTCAAAAAATGTTGTATAACTTTTTTTGTTCGGACAATTTTTTAAGACAAATTCATATATAGAAAAGCTTGCTTAAATTCAAGCATTTTAATTAAAAATATTAAAATTAAAATTAATTGAAAGTGTTAGGACGAGGTAAATTTTGATCTGCGGTTAAGTTTGAGTTTGACTGCGTCCTTATCAACTTTCTTTATGAATGTGCCATGCATTATTAACTCATTTAATTTATCTAAAAAGCACAAAATGAAAACACACACACACACACACAGATACTACGAGGAGAACGTTTTTATTGCGTCGCTGGGCAACATGTCGTATGCGTTATAATACATACAGCAACATGATCATAAAAAACACGTCAAAAAGCAATTTTTATGCATACATAAATGAAAATCAATAAAACATCTCAAGTCTTACACGTATTGGCAAATAAAATGACATCGGAAATGGTCCCTTATTTCCGTACCCGCCAACCCCTGCACTATGCCCCTACGTAGAAATAAAATTAAAACGCCAAAGGAGTCAAAGCGGAAACAGCATTTAAATATTCCCCCTACCCACCCCGCCCCCATCAAAAAGGCTGCGCTAAATGATGCGAAAAATGGGGCGCAACAATAAGACGAAATATGCACGGGAAACTCTGTTTGGCCAATGTAATCAATAAGGACAGAAGCCTCGACAAACGAGCTAAGAAAAAAATGCCCCAACCATTAAACCTTAAGACCCAACCTAAGACCTACGACCCAACCCCAAAAGCAGGAAGTGGCAACATTTGAATGAGCGATGAAATCCATTGATATGTTAAACGATTTGACATTTCATTTGTCAATGAAATTAAATGGAAATCGAAATGAAAATGAAAATGCAAATGTTAACGAGCCTATTAAAATGGCAACACTTTCTTCTTTTTTCTTTACTTTGCGCAAAGTTTAATTAGACGAGAACAAACATGTTGAAAGACATTGTCTAGAAGACAGTTGAAAGATGCTGTTTTTATTAAATTTATAAAGTAAAACAAGTAAGAACACTCTAGTCGAGTGTGCCCGACTACGAGACTCCCTGATCCCAACTTGCATTTCAAGCAGTTCAGCGGCAACACAAGCAAGCAGCGCACTTAACTTGTGCAGTGCCTGTCAAACTGTTGTTTCTGAGACTGGGTAACAGATTCTTCCATATCTTTGGTGCTATTTATCCGATCGTGTTGAAATTTACACAGCTCATCAACATTGATACAGCATATATATATAAGAATATATATAGTTTATATAGTCGGAAATGCCTCCTTCTGTCTGTTACACACATTTGCAGTACTTTATAACTCCCTTTTTCCCATTTTTAATGGGAACAGGGAGTAATAAAAATATAAACAGGGAAAATATAGCTAACATTTAATGAAGATGAGAAGATATTTATTATTATTTATATATTTATTATTAATATTCATATTATTAATATTCTTTTTTTCTGTCATGAGTAAAAATGTCATTGTTACTTTTTTAACCATTAAGGAGTTAAATTTCAAAATTTTGAAAGATAAAAACTGTCTAAACGATAATCGTAAGATTTTGAGTCAGTTCTCTGGAAATAGGTTTGAGCCAGTTTTAGTAAGGATTACGTGTGTGTCGAGGCTGGTTTGAATAATGTATAAATTATCAAACAGTTGTGTACGTTAATGGGAGTTGTTGGGTGGGCGGTGCTTTGGGGCTGCTTTGGATGATGCTAAAGAGAAGCAAAGTTTTGATTTGCGCCGACGTGCATTAAACATTGACACCTACTTATGTATAAAAGGGCGTTCGCTTTGGGGATTCTGGCTGCGAGTTAATCAACTTTACGCACTGGCATAATATGGCAAAAAGTTTAATTAAAAGCGTAATTAATGGGCAAAGCGGCAGAAAGGGAGGGAGGTATGAAAAAGGAGAACTTGTCAGGCTCTCGTTGGCATTGCTGCCACGCACATGCTAGCAATTAAAATTAAAATTTTATGCTAAACTAAGTAGCAAGCGGCTCAAGGCAGCAATGCCCCCAATGCCCCCAACAGCCCCTCGTACTTTAAGCCCTATACGCTTCTAATTCTAACTGCTTGCTCCATCTTCTACATCCTCACCCCTGTTACCCCTCAGTGTCATTCGTGTCGCCAATATCGTGGCCGTCAGCTTAAATTATTAACCTGCATGTTGGCACTCAATGCCAAAGTTCAGTTCAGAGCGGCTCTTTGAAGCGAGTGTAACGAGTGTAACCTATGAGTTATTCAGGAGTACTCGAACATGCATTACATTTTACTCATACTCGAACCACACGACACGCATGTCTCATAAATATTCATTAGCCATTTGCATTAAATACTCACTTGGCTTGCATTTCTAAAGAAAACTTAACTTATGCAAGTCTTTAATTAGTGCACAATGTTCTAAGAATTTTTCATTAAAACTTGAGTAACATTTTCCACATATTTTACAAACATTTTCACATGCTCTGATTAAATTCGAAATATTCAAATTTATGATACATATAAATTCAAATCAAAGTTGAAATTCGTAAGCATGTTCTACACGAGTTTGTATGACTTTGAGACACGCTGTACTCAGTTTTAATATAACCAAACGGATCTTCGTCTTTATGTACACAAGCAGTGCACTGCTTGCAGCACAAGCAGTTCAACGGTAGATCAAGCAAGCAGAAACTTTCAATAAAAATACACATTAAAATCTCAATACATCGTTAAGGTGTTAAGATTGAATTGAATTTTGCTTTAAAATATAATATATAATAATATATTAAATATAAATTAAATTCAGAATTTATGAAAATTAAAAGTAAATAAAAGTCAAAGAACTTTCTGCTGAATTCATGCATTTTAAGCATGAATTATGCATAAATTATGTATGCAGTCGAACCAAGAATAATTTATCTTCATTTTCGAATGTACGATCAGTTTATGCATACGATAGTCACAATGTATGCATAAGTAATCATAAAAAGAACATTGAAATGTAAAAATTATGCTTAAAAAGCATAAACAATGCATTAATATCTAAAACATATGTTTTACTAAAAAGATATTGTACATAAATGTATTAAAATTATGAATTATTGATCATATTTTGTGTATAGCAACTCAAAAATGATGCATAAATACGAATAACTGTCAAAAAACAAAATTCAAATTTATGATTAGCCAAGTATGAAAACTGCTCCATATTTCGCTAAAACTCGATATATACCTTATTTGCGTGTTGTGTCTTCATGTCAAATTTTGTCTTTAGCTCTTATAATTTCTGAGATCGACGAAGTTTATAAGCAAATCGACTTTATAGGGCCGGAAATGCCTTCTACCTCTCAGTTACCTATTTTTGCAGCACTTAATAAGTTCATTTTAGCCATATTTAAAGGGTACAGTTTCTTAGCCAACTTGAAGGCTATGCACTTTGACAAAATGTGTGTAAACATTTGTGTGTCTATTTTGTGAATTGGCATTGAAATGGGGAAAAAGATGCATACAACATGCGATACATACTCGTACTCGTATTCGGATAGAAGCTTTTACATCTGCCCACCTAAGAGGCTGATAGTTTCGTGTTAGCGCATTTTATTTGGGCCAAGTTTGTATGTGACACAGTCTCTGCTAACTGTATACGGCAATGCTGAAACTAATTTGGTTCTTGTTTGTTCCACTTTTCTTCTTTTTTTTGGTTTACTCGTAGCGCATACGACGTGTTGTACAAGCTAACGAACAATTTAGACTTTCTTTTTTTTTTTTTTACATTTTGTCAGCATCTGGAGATGCCACAATTGGTTGTAGTGTGGCATGTTTTGCTGTTTGCTGTTTGCTTCGTTTGTGGCACGACACATTGTTGTTTTTGCGCTTGTTGTTGTTGCTGCTGTTTGTTGCAGTTGCTTTGGCCCAGCTCAAAATCTATTAGATTATTTGGCGCTTTCCTACAGCAAAATAGGTTTATTGTTTTTCCTTCTATGCTATATACTGGCGAGTCCTTGAAATAGTTTGACTTGTTTGTCTGGTTAGGTATGAGGAACATTGGTTCACAGTAGAGTTGTCAACCCATCGATTGTGACATTATCGATTATGTTAAAAACTATCAGCTTATTAGATATCTAAACACTTTGTCCGCCTATATAATATAATATAATAATAATTGTTATTAAAGCCAATTTAATTCTGTAAATTTGCCTGAGAAGCATATTTCACGTTTTCAATATATAGTTTTGATATTTGGGATAATATTTCCCACCTCGCTCGGAAACTTTTGTCTACATTTCAGACTTATTCCATAACAAACACTTGAGTTATTCGATAAACTATTTGCGCTATTTTGAACAAAGTTGTCTTTAATGATTTCAAAGTTCAGTACAGGGTGTCTCGTAGTCGAACATACTCCATCAATTCTTACTTGTTTATGAGAGTGCAAACTCAATGATTGATTCCAAGTCAATTCAATTTGTTTTTGGCTTAGAGTTATTTACTCAGGAAATGCATCCATCCAATGCTGTTTTCTACAAGTACAGTCTCGTTTCTCATCGCTGCTTGCGCTTGAAACTTTCTGCCCCTTCCCCCATTCCCTATCCCCCTGAAACCTCTTGCTGTGCAACTTGCTGTGCATTTTGCAGCCTGCATTTTTTGTGTTTTGGCCAACAGTTTTGCACACATGATGTTTATTCGAGCGTTTTAGACACGACAAGATTTAATGCCCGTTGCTGTTTTTGGCTGACTGCTAAAACCACTGAGCCACATTTTTCAGATCCTGCCTCTTTGGAACTCTTTTTGCTGTGTGTATATATGTGTGTGTGTGTGTGTGTGTGTGTGTGTGTTGGATGCCCAAAAATTAATAGCTAATGAAGCGCATGGAGCACAGGCTATAAAAGTCAAATGTTGGAGAGTGCAATGGCAATGGCAATCTTGGGATTGCTATGGGAGGAGTGGGAGTTCTTTGTATGAGTATGTGTGTGTGTGTGTGTGTGTTTGACTGCCAGCAGCTGCACGGATCATTTGCTACGCAAACTGCAGCTGCCTCTTGACTGGCGACTTTTGCCCACCAAAACTTTTGCAGCCAAATAAAAATCACATAAATTTTCGATTTTTTTCCCTTTTACGCGATTTCTTCGCTTTTTTACAGACTGCTGAAAATATATACCCTTGCAGGAAAGTTTTTCACGAAATATGTCAATATTCTAAATTTAAATAAAATTTAATTCAACTATATAACGTTTTTATAAGAGATCTTGGAATTGCTGAGTTTAGTTAAGATATCTGTAAAAACAGAAAGTATTTTGTTTTTCCACCGACTTGTACTTTAAGCTATAAGATATAGTATTTATGCATATAGTTATATAGTATAGCATTTCAATTTTGATTCTATCTATTAAGTTGGCTTGAATTCGTTACAAAATTGGAACACTCCATTCAAGAGTATTGAAACTTCCAAATGCAGCATTCGGCAATGATTTTCCTTTGTATCATTTCAATATACTTCGGGTAAATACTCGTACTTTAACCATTTTTCTTTTCGAGAAAATGTAGTTAAATTTGTTGGTTTTTATATGCGCGTCGCGCAGTTTATAGTGTTGAGTTGATAGAAGTGCGAATTAAAAGCAGCGTGATTTTGATTTAAGTAGATATCAAATTGGATAAGTTTGATTTTCAGCAGTTTATGGCAAACAGAGATATTTGTGAGCGTGTTTAAAATGAGTCTTGAAATTATCTGTGCAACATTGAAAGTAAATTCCAGTAGATTGTTTTCAATATTCACTACTGATTTGAGCAAACTTCTTGAATCGAGCTAGTTTTCTTAAAACAAACAGAACGTTTGAGCTAAGTTAGTTGAAAGTACAACTAATGCTAATTATATTGTGTACTTAAAACAACACTAAATTTAAATTCTTAAAATATTAAAGCTTTAAGCTATGCTTAAATAATTTGCAGTTCAGCTTTCATTTGATGCTCTCATACTGACAGTTCATTAAAGTATCAAAGAGTTAAAGTTGTAATTCAATACGCAGACTGGCCTTTGGGCAGCACCTGAGATACCTGAGAACACAACAGTTAATCAACATGCAACCATAATTTATGCAACTTAATCAACGCTCAGTCAAACACACGCACACACACACACACACACACACACACGTATACAGAGAAAGAGACAGCTTCAGTTGCAGATAGAGTCAGCAACTGAGATGTGTTTCTGCTTGCGAAATTATCACGCATACGCCGCGTTGTTTCAATTGCACTCGTTTGCATAATTTCTTTTGTATTACGCGACTTTTTATTTTGTACTTTGCATTCAGCTGCTGCGTTTGCTTTACATTATACACAAATGAATTTAAAATGCAGCAACACGTTGTGTTGTGTTTCGTTGTGCTGTGTTTTATACAACAAACAAGCATGCACTATGAATATGATTTTATTCTATCCATAAATTTGATATGCTCTAAGCTAAGTGGATGAAAGAAAGTAATGAAATGCTGCTGCATAAATAACGCACTTTTAAATGGCTATTGAGAATAAGCCGAAAAAAGTGACAGAAAATTGCATATTTATGAGAAACTAATCTAGTTCAAAAATGTTAAAACTGCGCTGTCAACAAAACATTTTAAGCCAAAACAGCTTGAATCAAAACATAAGCCCAACAACAATATTTTATTTTTCTCAAACAGGTTTTTGTTTAATAAAAAATTGATATTCGATATATATATATTTTTTGCATAATTTAATTTCTGACAATAAAAATAGAATCCATAACACAATTTTTAAATACCTGCAATATTTTAAAACATATTCCAATTTCTATTTTTGGTAAGATTGGAAGGAAATGAAGTTAACTTTATTATTCCAACTTATTTCCACTTTAACAAGTTGTTGCGGATTCAATAATCTTGACTTTGATCAACGATTGAATTCACTTGAAGCTAAGATATGCTTAAAATCAAAAGATTTGAGAGAAATTCACTGGCGAATAATGTTGCCAAAGTGAAAACTAAAACAGGCCTGATTATAAACTAAATTTGAAATATTTTGTTTATTTTTTCTTTTCAGTTGAATTGTTGCCATTACAACATTTTAACTCGTATACCCCGTCTGGAAAAGCATGTAAGTATATTATTATTATGCTATATGTAAATGTCACGTATGCTGTTGAAATTGTTGTGCTGCACGCAGAGTTGCTCTCATTTTTCAATTTGGCCAGGCTTAAACTCGTAATGGACCAACAAAAAAAAAAAAAAACAGAAAATAATCTCACAAATAAAAAATGCGAAAGAATTTCAAAAGTTGAATTTCTTTAATTAAGCGCTTTATTTAAGCATCAATTAGTGTTGAAAGATTGCATTTCTTAACGTGCATTGATTATATAAATGTAATCGAAGTGGGTTTTAAGCACACTACAAAAGCCAAACGTAATTCAGTGGTGTGACTTTGTGCGGTGGTGCAAGTTTGTTCGGTGGTGCAACTAACTATTTTACGATATTCAATGTGCGCCTTGCGTGAAATGCATTTTTTCAATTGACACAATTACAATTGCAATGTTAACAACGAGTGGCATGCAACATTCCAAGCCCGCAGCAAGCACATAAAAATGCACGCAAACTTGCTGCCATGCAGCCAGTGGGGGTAGAAGGGGTGAGTGGGGTTAGAGCTCAAGCGGAAACGGAAACGGAAGCTTAGCCTCAGCGACTGCCACGTTGCGCGTTTATCTTTGGCTCAAACATTTTCGTCGCTTTCCGTGGCTTTTCTCGCTTTGCCTTTTTATGCTCTGTTTCGAAAATTCCAAAAAGGGTATGCTGGGCTATTTATTTATTTATTATTATTATTATTAAATTTTAGGAAAAATATTATCTTATAATAAGAAGATCGACAATCTCTTGATGCCAACAAAGTGTGGTGTTTTTCAGAAAATCTATTAATCGATGTTTTCTCTAAGAAATGAGTATTCTACATCGATTCTTCTTTTGCTGCTACGTTTAAAGTCTATCGATATTTTTCACAAAACATCAAATTATTTGATAGACTGTGAGTTCTGGTCAAGGATTGTTCTAATAAATTTGTTAATTAAAGTGGTTGTATACTATTTTATCGAATAATCGAAAATCTTTCGATTGAAATACAGTAAATTTAATCATCGTAAATCGATTACTTTACAAAGAAGTAGGAATGCAAAACTACTTTCTACTTTTAAGATACAAATTTATAAAATTTATTAATTTTCCTTTCTCTTTTAGACGATTTTATAAGTTTTCTTTTCTGATTTAAGGCGATTTTCTAAGTTTTCTAAACTTTTCTAAGTGTAGAGTCACAAGGACTTCTAATGGCCCAAAAGGATACAGACTTGAAACAGAGTATACCACAGTTGTGAGCTTATTGCTTGCAACATTTTCACTTGCTCGCTTTAACACTTTTTTTTTGTATTTTTTGTTGGTTTATGTTTTTGGTGTTGCAACCGCTGGACAAATGTTTGCATAGTGAATTTTAACAGGCTGTCCTATGTCCTGTATCCTCTACTCTTCTCGGTTCTCTATGTGTGTTCTGGCTGTCGTTTGCATTTTTTATGATAGTAGGTTTAATTGAGCAAGCCCAACGCCTGTTTAAGTATACGGTTATTATGCAACTGTTTTAACGACTTGCGACACTCGGCAAATTAATCATAAAACTGTTGCAAATGCCACAAATTAACAACATTCTGTCGCTGCAAAACTGCCAAACTGTCTATAAAAACCTCAATTTAAAGTGCCAACAAAAAAAAAAATGAAGAAAAAAGAGTCAGTTTATTATTTATGGTTTGGGTTGGGGCCAAAGAACCCCGTCTAGTTAACATATTGCGTAGTTTTCAGCTCTTTTTTCCTTTTTTTTTTTGTTTTATGAGCGAACCGCCATCAAATGCAGCATATTGCCCCAAGGGGGGGAAAAGCTGGTTCCAGTTCCTTTCTTAGAGTGCTGCTGGCTATAAAAAATGGTATGATATTTGGTATATGACTACAGCTGTGCACAAGTATCTCTAGCTAAAGATACGACTACATTGTGTATGTGACACCATGTGTAGCTGTCTGTCTGTCATTCCGCCTGTCTTTCTGTCTATCCGCCTGTCTTTTTGTCTTTCCGCCTGTCTTTCTGTCTGTCCGTCTCGCTGTTGTGTGTTAAACCGAGCTACACACGCAGCTTGACACTTGCCTTGATATATCGGAGTCAACAGCAGCAGTGGACAACAGACACAATAGGAATGAGAATCTGAATAAGGATGAGAATGGGCATGAGGACAAGGATGAGTGTCCTCAACAACAGCTGCGACTGCAGTAAACATAAAACACACACAAAAAACAGTTGCAATTTGTAACATTCTAATTCGAAAGCCATATGTTATAGATACGACAATGTTGCAAGCTTTGAGTTGGTTTAAGCACTTACCTAAGAGTTATTATACTATTTTGAATATCAACTTATTCATTTGTTGTTTCAAAATGTTTTGAAATGTTTTTTGAAATGATTTGTAAAGTTGCAAAGTTGTTAGCTTTTAAGCCACCGACTGAGTTAAAGCAAACTCAAAAGCACACCATTTGATCCGCCCTGTTTTGAAGTCCACTTTCGAATCAATCAATCAATCATGAAAAACTATTAGTATACTTTTTGGAGGCAGATCAAATTAAGAAGCTCAGTTAACTTCTAAGATAATTTGCACTCGTTATGAAAGTATGCTCTGCAATGCTCTGGAATTGATTTGAGTGTGAAATTCAGAACAACATATCAAAATTGTTTAAAAAGCTGTTTAATAAGAATCGATCTGGATTGTTCCGAATTCCACTTTCAAATGAATTCTACAGTAAAAAGTAAAGCATACTTTAAATAAGTATAGCATATATTTAGGATTGTCCAATATGATATAAACACAGCAGAAAACAAAGACTTTGTATGCGATGCTGCTTCGAAAATCATACTTAACACTTTTGTGTTGAATTGATTCCGAAGTGGAACTCGGAACACATCTAATTGTGTACATGCCCTAAAAATGTACTTACCCTTTCCTCATAAATTAAGCACGGTTTTGACCTAAAGCCTTAGCACATTGCTGTGGCAGCTAAAAATTTGCACACATGCACATAAAGTATACTCTTATGCACGTAAGTGTATGTATGTATATGTTTACATGTTTGGATGTGTGTGTGTGTGTGTGTGTGTGTGTGTGTGTGTGTGTGTGTGTGTGTGTGTGTGTGTGTGTGTGTGTGTGTGTGTGTGTGTGTGTGTTTGTGTGTTTGAAGCTGAGTGTGGGTTGTATTTAAATGATTTCATTAGAGCCGCGCGTGCCTGGTCATCCCTGGAGTAATGCAGAGGATGTGGCTACAACTGCGGCTGTGGCTTCAGCTGTAGCAATAGCTGTGGCTGTTCCCCTTGTAATGCATTACCTTAACTCATTTATCACCAAATTTAACAACCAGCTAAAGTAGAAATAGCCCCTGTGCTGGGGTTAAGCCCAACTTCAGCCAAACAAGCACAAAAAAGTGGTCTTTCGAGTGTTGAAGATTTAATACCCTTGCAGAGATCTTGAGAAAAATTCGAAAATAAAATACAAAATATCAATTTTTGTTCGATTGTCGCTTTTAGATTTTGATCAAATTTTGAATTTGTTAGGTGATGTTGTGTCAATTCAACTCTGTATGAAATAAACTTGCATGCGACATCTTTTATTTCCCACTTTTATTTCCCCAATTTTAAACACTAGTTTTAAACAATATTGTAAAATACATATAGCAAACAAATCATTGATCAAAAATGTTCCATTAAATATCAATAATATCGTTTTATTGATAATCTATATCTGGCCAAATCATTCCACTAACAGATGAACACTCATTTGCCAATCCAAATCGCTCAAAAATATCCTCAGGGTATAAAAATAACACCCCAACTACAACCCTAATTCCAATGCTAAACTAATGTATTGTAGCATAGTGTAATCGAGCGCTGCGCAAATCGTTTTGTGTGACTTTCATACGTAAATAAGAAACGGTTCAAGTTTTGGCCAGGCTCCTGTTGGTCCTGTTTGTAGTGCTCCTGGCTGGGCCTTTTGTGCATGCGCTAGCAAAATTTGTTAATTTCATTTGCAGAGTTTGCACAAGTTTTTGGCTGAGAAGCCACGGCTAACGGTTAACGGGCCAGCGGGCCAAAGGAGCTAAAGGAGCCAAGGAGTCAGAGCCAAACGGGCCATGGCATTGTTTGCTCTTTGGCCACTTTTTGGCTGGTTTTGTTTTTAGTATTCTAGTATTTTTTTTGTAGTATTTCTCGCTTGCTTTCTCTTTCTCTTTCACTGGCTTTGTTTTTTTGCTTTGTTCTCTGTTGCGAAAATTCATTCGTAATTATGTTTGTCCTTTAATTGTGCCCCATTATGCGTGCGCTCTGATTATGCCATGCCCCAAGTGGCTCAATTAATGTGCAGTCCCCTCCTCCCCTACTCTACTCTTCCTCCCACTCCTCTTGCTGAGTAGGACATATTTAGCACCTTTTTGCGTAAAGTAGGAGGCGTATCTCTTCATATGGGCGGCAGTCTCTTAAACCCTTAATGGCAGATTGGGGATGAGGATGTGGTTGGGGTTGGGAATGAAGAATGTGGCTTGTGGGTTGAACATGTGCGTGTTTTGTGCCCACAATTTAATCGCTGAGCTGCTGTCATTTTACATGCTGCCTACTAACAAGTAGAAGCACAGTAACAAGAACTAACAACACTTTTGCAGCAGAGAATCCACACGCAAAAAAAATTCATTTTCATTTTTGTTTATTTAAAAAATTACACTTGAAATGAAATTTCAGCTCGTTTTTTGGGCCACTTTGCCAAATGCCGGAAGATAGCATATGGAGCAACCCTTTTTATTTTAAATCCCCCCACCAGCTAAGTCTTTAACCCTTTTTTTTTTATTTTTGATCCGGGCGCACACAAAAGTAAAATTGGTTGGCATAATAATTGAAAATATGTTCGATGAAAATGTTTGCCAATTCGAGAACACAGCAGTTGGGGCAGAGACAACTGTCCAAAAGTGTCCGAAATGAAAGCGAAATGACCAAAAGCAACTCAATTATTAAGTGGACCCAGGAGTAGGGTGTTAACAACAGCACCAACAATAGCAAACAGAGATGAGTATTGAGCTGTTTTCAGTTTAAAAGCTGGCTGAAAAAGTGAAAGTGTCTGAAGAGAAGTGACTATTGATGGAAAAGTGAGTATGGAAACAGCCATGAATAAGCTATTAAGAAAAGTAACCATGGAGGCAAGCTAGCTAGAAAATTACTGTTGTTTCTAGCTTGAAAAGTGATTAACGAAAAGTGACTATGCATAGAAAAGTGACTATGGAAACAAGCATAGAAGCTGGCCACAAATAAGTGACTATGGAGGCAAGTTTTGTTCTCATAGCGACTGCTGGAAAAGTTAAACTGTTTATAGAGGTGGCTAGAAAGAGACCATAGAGATGGCTATTAGGTGTCTTTGGTGGTGGCTATAGTGTTCTTCAAGGCAGCTAGGGAAAAAGCTTAAAAAGTGACTTGCTGGTGACTAGAAACATGGCTTTAAAGATATTGAATTGGCAGTCAAATTAAAAAATAGAAAATTTAGTCAGTTAAGAAAAACAAGTGCCGACAACTTAGCTATTTGAACGGGTGCTAAAAACTGCTCAAAATAGACAAGAAATGCAAGCAGCAAAGTATAAGAAAAATGTTGAAAAACCTTAAATGGTTACTGCATTTTTGAGATACATTTATTCCCAAAGGATCTCTTAGATAAAAAGATTCCTATTGGTATCATTAACCTTATAACAATAAGAATAAGCTCATCTCAAAGTGAAATGTGAGAGGCGTCAGAAGCTGTTTCCATAATTGGAAATATGTAGGCTCTATAAAATATTCAAAATATGCCAGCGAGTCAACATTGATGAGAAGGTCAGTGGCGCAGAGGAGTGGGGTTCGATATGGCAAGGAGGGCAGGGGGCGGAAAAGTTGATGAGGTTATTGGTTTGGTCGGACAAACGAGCGTTGGTTAAACAAAGGCAAGAAGCCAATAAACTTATTTGTTGGGCAACACAAATTGTTGGCAAGCATAAATACGAGACAAATAGAAGCAAAGAGGAAGAGCAGAGAAGGAAGGGAGGGGCATTTTGTGGGCGTGCCCCCAAATGTATGCAACAATAAAAAATTGTGCGGCGCTTGTAATGAGCCTTCATTTAAGTGGTCGTCAGGGTTTAGGCCCCTTCAGACCAATTGGCAATTGGCAATTGGCCATGGCTCTTATGAATAACCAAACTAAGCATTTGGCTTGCCAATGAAACCTCCTCTTTCCACCCATGCCCGCTCCCATTTCCCCTTCCCTTTGCCTATCGCTTAAGTGTTTGATTTGTGTAATGAAGTTGAAGAGCAACATTTTGGGCAACTGCTGCCAAGGTCATCATCATTAACATCATCATCAACATCAGCCTAAAATTAAAGTCCATCCAGAAATCTAAAGATAAGAGATAAGAGTTTCTTAAGTTTTCCCAGACGCACCTTTCGAAAAACTGACGCTCATTTGACGCTTTTGGCTGCTCTTCTTCAGCTTCTTTTCTAAACACAATTTGATGGGTTTTATGAAACTTTTTGACGCTCCTCAAAGAGAATTGACAGCAAAGAAACGTTTTTGTTTCACATTGCCAAAGTTTTAATACACTTTGAAAATGTTGTTGTTTACTACATTAATCCTACAGTTGCTATCTATATACATATGTACATATATAAAGCTGTTCAACCTTAATGACTCACCGATAATAAACCATAAAAGCTAGAGGTGTGCATTTTTAACAATAGTTTCATCTGAAATTTGCGGAAAACTGTTGCTTGACACTTTTTGGCTTATCATTGAAAATAAGTTTAAATCAGGATTTGCATCAAACTCATTTGGAAAGTTATACATACAAAAAAATGAAGTTATTTAAGAAAATCCGCCTAAAAAGTCGGAAAATGGATGGAAAACAGCGACGCACAAGCAACTTCTGTGTTTCTTATTTAAAACTTACAGCTGCCATTCAAATAATTGCATAAACATTGAGTTATTGCTTAAAGAAAATGTTGTTGTCATTGTCATTGATTATAATGCGATAAGTAATTATTTTGATTGGCTTAACTTTCAATCGTTGGCGCCTAATTATTGGTTATCACATGTACTTCAGGCATTAGGGGGTCCCAGCCAAAAGCTAATAATTAACTCTATAATTCAAAATAACAATGAATGGAGAACACTTCAGTCTTCCTTATCTGAAATTCACAGCTGCCATTAAACCAATTGCTGAAAACAAAACAATACCATTTGGAACGGCCGAAGCTATTGTTTTGTATAAATTCATCAAGATAGCTGTACACAGAGTGAAATGTTAGGCAATATTCATTCTTAAATTAATCATAATTATGAGTTTTGACAGTCTGTGTTATGCAATATGTGTAATAAATATGCACAACAAGGCTTGTTAGCTGCTTATGCACAATCTATGCACAATCTATATATGGTACACATTTTATGCATAATATATGATTAATATTGCATACATTTTTGCATATTTATGCACAACATCTTAAATGTTAATGCATAAGTCATGCTTGTTTATGCATAAATTTGGATTTTTGATTCTAATGAATAGTTTTTCCATAAATATGCGCAATATTTTATGAATAAATTGTAATATTTTATGTTTTTATGCACTTTTCATGACTTGCGCATACAAAAGGATGCCATATGATATACTGCTCCGATCCAAGCTGCAAAGTATGCAAAATTATCATGCTTAAATATTCAAATCTGATAGATTAATTTTCATAATGACAGCAAAATATTGCCTAATCAACTCGACTCCTTAAGAATATATATATACATATAGTCAACACCGAGGCCTTTTACTATGCGTTACATTTTTCATAAAAATATTAAAATACCCTCCTCGTTGCTGAAGGACATATTAAAAAAAGGAACAGCTTTATTTGTCAGCAGCAAAATTATGGAAAATATTGTCAAATATTGAGTTACTTTGGCTTTCGTTTTTGCTTTTGGTTTTGGTTTTGCTTTTGCTTTTGCCTGTCGCGGCGTGTGTCAATAATGATTAAACATTTTTAATTGCAATTGGGGGGCTGTGGGTGCCAAGTACAACAAAGGTCAGAAAAGAGGGCACGAGAGCGGGGTGATTGGAAAGGAAGCAGGCAAGAGGAAGAGCCACTCAACACTGTCGAGTCAATTGATGCACGGATTATGCCGGCTCATTAGCGTCACTTCTCAGTTTTATATGGCCTGACATTTAAGTGGCATGAGCATGATTAGCTGCCACATATCCCCCCCCCTTCCAGCTGTCCATGCAAAAATTAGCATGTGATTTGGCCGCCATTCAGGCAATTTTGAAATGTCAGTTTAGTCGGTCGCAGTTAGCCAAATGCCAAGCCACTCACAAAAAGTGTCATGTTCACTTTTTCGTTCTTTTATTTTGCGTTTCTCTGACGTTTGGGTATTTCACCTGTCTCTGTACACCCTCTCATCCTCCCCCTTTAACACACTGCTTGTCAGTGTCATGAATGCGCTTTTTGCTTTTCGCTTTTCCCTTGCTTGCCTGCTTTTAATCCCGCCAGACAGTCAAGGGCGACAGCCTCAGTTCCCTTACCACCCCCCAACCATCAACCGCCAATCCACACCAACACCACCACAACCAACCCACACACCCCCCCCCCCCCCCCCCCCCAACACACAGCATGTTTCATTATGCGGCTGCTTCCTACACGCGACACTTTATGCATTTTACAGGACCTGTTCTTGGTAATACCCTCGCAATGCTCTAAGGTGCTTAATGAACTTTTTTGTTGCACTTGTAACATGTCAGCATTATCTCAACTTTATTCAGTAATATTCCCTTTCTACCCTTCTCTCTCTCTCTCTCACTCTCTCTTTTTAACTCGTTATCACTTATTGTGCTTACTTTTGTGTTATTTGCGTTAAAGCTTTTGTACGAAATACATTTTTGAATCGAAATTTAACTATGCTTCTTACTCGCTCTAACCAGCTTTGTCAGCATTATCTCAACTTTATTTGTCAGTTTTAGAGCTATCTTGAAAAAGACGCTGAATATTTTTAAAATTTATTATTCAAAATGTTTATTTTATTCACAAGCAAATACTTCGTCATGAAATTAGATACCAGAAGTTTTGTGGCTTGAATATACATCGTCACTAGACTTTACCCTCGCATAGAGGTGTATTTATTTGTTATCTTATAGCTGCCATAGGAACAATCGGCAGAAAATTGAGTTTTTGTGTGAAAAAAGTTATTGCTTATGCAGATAATTCAAATAAACTTGCTTGTGCTCATTTTTATTATGTTTCACACATGCTGACTAAAATTTATAAAAATCGAAAGACTATATCTTATAGCTGGCATAGAAACAATCGGTGGAAAATTAAGTTTTTATATGTTAAGCACGCTCAAGATAACATTTCTTTTTTGCTGCTAAATTAGTTTAGTTTTCAAAAATGCAATCAAAGCAAGCTCTGAACTTATATTTGTGAGGAGTTTCTTAAACGTTTCAACATATTTCAGTAACTTGCTAGCTGTGTTGTAGACTACAGCTCTAGAAATAAGTTGGTGCAAACAAAAATTTTAATTTCTAAAAAGTTTATAAATAAAAAGTTCGTTTTTGTTAAAAAAAATTGTAATATAAAAAGTTAGTTTTTGTTAAAAAAAATTTGTAAAATTTTCAAAGTGCAAAATTAAAATAATAATCCATAGACGCTATATGCGGGTACCTCTCGAGCAGACGACAACGCTGGAGGCGCCTAGCAATGCTGACCTGATGGACATGCGTGCCGACGAAAATTAGGTGCTGCAATCGATATACGATCGGGCGTATGAGGAACGCGAACGAGCATCTTCTGGCGCATAGCCCATCGGAGGTGCGGAAGGCACTTGATGCAGCCAACGCAGCGACAATTGACTTGCGTCGGGTGGCATTGGATAAAAAGAAGGCACCTGCCGCCTGCAAATATGCGCCCAAGCGTCGCTTTGCTCATTTGCAATCACAGGCGGATCGGTTCCCGAGCGCAAGCGCTTAGAGAATCTGTATGAAAATGAGTTCGAGTTATGGGTCCATGTGGAGGTGCGCTTTCCATCCGGCAGCTGCTATCCTTACGAGGCGCCCTTATTTGAGATGCTGCAAACCGATGAGCAGCTGGCCGCTTTCCCTCGCCCAAGAGTTCGCTCTTTTACGATGAACCGACAAACGTTTCTGATTCGAATGCCACAAACGGCGCTTCAGCAATGCCACGCACCAGCCACAACGGACGGGGGCAGACGGCGTGCAACGATGGTGGGGCTGGTGCCCATCGGCGCAATGGCACTGAGCTGGGACGCAAGAATCGCAAGCTGATCGAGGCGAGAAGAAAGCTGCCTGCCCTTGCTGAAATGGAGCGCATATTGGACAGCTCAGCGGTGTTTGCCATCTCCAGCGAGACGGGCTGTGAAGAGCACACAAGTGCCACAATCTATACTGGACAATTGGTTCTTTCGGGCAACGCAGATGCCTGTTAAAGCGGAGCTGCCGCACATGGAGATTATTTGTACACAGCCACGTCGCTACTTCACCACGGCTATCAGATACGACTTGAAAATGAGGTGTCGTGCAGCACAAGGAGCAGCTTCTGCACGACGGGCATACTGCTGCGCCGACTGGCCGACTGATCCACTCTTGGGTAATGTAACGCGTGTAATTGTTGATGAGGTGCTGTTGATGACGAGCGGTCAAGGGTCTTAAGTTCATACTGATGTCTGCCCTAAGATTAAAAAGGAGCAGGATGTGCTAGAAATTGAGCTTGAATTTGCTGATATGATGGCATTCGGCCCACCGCCTGGACAAAAGATCAAAGAGTAGAAACTCACCCTGGCAGAGACATATCTGCGCTACTCTGGTAAGTGGTCTTGAATCAATTGATGTTCACTTGGTGTTTGTACTTTACTGTACAGATTACAGCAAAACAACGTGAAAAGCAGCTACCACATGGAACCAATGATGATTAATCCAGAGCTAGTTGAGTCCATCCTGAAGTTCATTGTTGAGGGCGAACATGACATGACATGGCCGCATGAGGAAGGCATACTAATCTTTTTACCGGGCTTTCATAAGATTCAATCAGGATTGTGCAATGTTTGATGAACTCGGCGCTATCCAGCGAGGATCAGGCGTTATAAAGACGATAAAGGATGAAGGAGAAATGCTTTGACTCTAATCTCAACATGGAGTCACTGGATTGGGTCTGGGTATCTCGCGCCAATGCCAAACAGCGCAAGGGTCGCGCCGGCCGTGCTATGCCCGGCGTCTATAATAAGGACCATCTTTTGCGTCTTTCACCTTGCTGGAAAAACACCATCTCGCAGGCACTGGGTGCAAGTGTTCAGTGCTGTAAAACGTTTCCTTTTTACACGCAAGCATTTGCTCACAGGATGATTGCAGGTAAGTCTAGCATAGTCTGAAAAGCGCTTAACAAACATTTTCACAATCCTTTTATAAATTTGTAAGACTTAAATCATATTTTGTGCTCTTTACTTCGAATAACTTACAACTTTCTTTCAAAATAACTTTTTTTTTAAATTCAATCAAGTAAAAAAAAAAAACTGATGGAAATAAAATAGGCGCTTGCTTAAAGTCAAATTTTATAAGAAAAAAAACAAATGCAAGTGACATGAGTAAACTGTTTCGAAAGCTGAATCAGCTTCAGCGTCTGGAGATACTAAGCTGCAATCTCATAAATGAGCTGATAACTGAAATTGACGCAGCTTAATGAAATCAATCTTGAATGCAATAGGAAACTGACTAGCGTTAATATGAAACTCTTGCCAGACTCAATTGAGTCGCCTGATCTTTCTATCTCCATTGGACTGCATATGGAGAAATTTCCAGAGATCTGCAAGGCTCTGGCCGCCTGTTTCAGCAACTGGACAGCGGCAATTGCTCTGACTGCCTTGAGTATCTGAACATTGAAATTAAATGTGGTTATCAGGACAACACGAGGCTGCCAAGTCTTACAATAAACTTTTTTAGTCTGCTTCGATGAACAGCCTCGCAAGCTGCTCCCAATGCTTGCGTAGCACAAGTCGAAACAACTGGAGTTAAGCCTTGATGGTCCTTGCTATAATACTGATATATTGAAGATGAGCAAGTTGAGTGCATTGAAAACGCTCCGGAAATTTTCTTTGAAAATTCGTAGACTCAGCTTAGGAATAAGATCAGAGAGTAGGTTATCTGTTATTTGACATCTACTGAAATCCAAATCTTGCAATTTGATGCAGTTAAGTATCAGTTCAATCAATGCATCGTTGCTGACATTTTGACAATTCCACAAAACAATCTCCTGCAGTTGCTTTAACTCGCACAGCCCGTTTATCTCAGGATTACCGATTTTCGTTTCCTGACGTAAGCAAAGCGTTTTCAACTCACTCAGCATGCTTATCTCCAATACATACACATATGTATATATTAATATTTTAGTATATTCAGTATTATAGCAAGGGCCACAAAGGATTCACAACTCCAGTTGTTTCGATTTGTATTCCGCGATCATTGGAAGCAGCTGACGAGGCAGATCATCGAAACAGACTTAAAGAAAGTTCTTATGACTTGGCAGCATTGATATAGCGTCATTGTCCTGGTTCCCAGATTAAATTTCAACGTCCAGAGACTCCAGAGAGTCACAGCAATGTCCGCTGACTAGCTGCTGAAACAGGCGGCCATTTGTGAAAATCTGAATGATGTCAGAGCTTTGCAGATCTCTGGCAATTTTTCCATTGCAGTTCAACGCAGAAAGAAAGAACAGGCCACTCAATTGAGTCTGGTAAGAGTTTCATATTAAGGCTAGTTAATTACCTATTGCATTCAAGATTGATTTCTTTAAGCTGCGTCAAATTCAGCTCTCAGCTCTTCTATGAGATTGCAGCTGAGTATCTTCAGACGCTGAAGCTGTTTCAGTCTTGGAAACAGTTTTCTCATGCCACTTGCAGTTATTTTTTGCATATAAAATATGATTGACTTTAAGTTGATGCAGTAAGCGCCAATTGTTTTGATCAGGAAATGTTTTTGATCGAATTTAATTTGGCAAGTAACTTTAAGAAAACTCCTGAATCTTTTTCATACATTTTCAAGCGATTATATAACGTAAAAACATTCGCGATCTAAGAGAATCGTCGAATTCCGAGAGAAATTGCGGATGTAACTGTTAGTTACAAAATATGATTTAAGTCTTACAAATTTATAAAAGGATTGTGGAAATGTTTGTTAGGCGCTTTTCAGACTATGCAAGACTTACGTGCAATTATCCTGTGGAGCCGGAGGCGGATTCGAAGAAACAGGAGGGGAAAACAAAGAGCAGGAGGCGCAACCCGAGACAAAACAAGGCTCTTGCTGAAAAACTATGCAACATTATTATATTGAAACATACACACCCACTTTGATTAGCATTCGCAAAATGAACTTCAATAAATGTTAAATATATGTTACATATATACACTTAATTATTTATTTTGTATGCCCTTGCAGATAGTATTTATTATTTATTTATCAATATCGGACTATATAGCAAGAATCGGTTTATAAAGTTATTTCAAAAGCTTTTAAAGCTGAGTCGAAATTGAACTATGCTTCTTACTCGCTCTAACCAGCTTTGTCAGCATTATCTCAACTTTATTTGTCAGTTTTAGAGCTATCTTAAAGAAATACTTCGTCATAAAATTAGATACCAGAAGTTTTGTGGCTTGAATATACATCGTCACTAGACTTTGTTTGTATTCGTTGTCTTATAGCTGCCATAGGAACAATCGGTTAAAAAGATAACTCAAGATAGCTCAACCAAAGTTAAATCAAGTTTTTTACTTGTTGACAAAATTTCATTTTAGTGGGATTACTATATCTTATAGCTGCTATAGGAACAATCGGCAGAAAATTTAGTTTTTGTGTGAAAAAAGTTATTGTTTATGCAGATAATTCAAATAAACTCGCTATTACTCATTTTTATTATGTTTCACACATGCTGACTAAAATTTATAAAAATCGAAAGACTACATCGTATAGCTGTCATAGAAACAATCGGAGGAAAATTAAGTTTGTATATGTTTTTTTACTCCCTGGGAAAAGGGAGTTATAAAGTACTGCAAGTGTGTGTAACAGACAGAAGGAGTCATTTCCAACCATACAAACTATATATATTCTTGATCAGGATCAACAGCCGAGACGAACTAGCCATGTCCGTCTGTGTGTATGAACGCGTCGATCTCAGAGATCTAGAGACACCAAACTTGACATGTAGGTTCCTGTATACCATACGCAGATCAAGTTTATTTCAAATTTCGGATGCACCCCCGCGCACCCACGCAAGTCGCAAAAGACTCCCACAGCCACAATTTTAAAGATAAAGCTTTAATTTTTGGTATGTTTAATCAATGTCTTTCGGATGTTTAAATTTCAACACGATCGGATAAATAGCTCCAAAGTTATAGAAGAATCTATTACGCCCGTCTCAGCTGGCAGCAATAACAGTTTGACAAGCAGTTTAAGAGTTAAGTGCACTGCTTGCTTGTGTTGCCGCTGAACTGCTTGAAATGCAAGTTGGGAGCAGGGAGTCTCGTAGTCGGGCACACTCGACTAGAGTATTCTTACTTGTTTTTTCAAAAATTAAAGCTGGATTAAAAAATATTGGCCACGCTCAATTCCACCCCTGCAATCGAACTAAGTTTGACTCTGCCACACCTGTATAGCTGGAGCAAGCAAATGCAAGTGAATGTATATCAATAAAGATTTGACCAATAGTATAATTGCCACGCCCACTACAGACTCCGCAAAGCGTAAAAATAGAGTATATCACAAACGGGAGTATCCAAAAAAATGACAAAAATTAGTTTAGTTTTCAAAAATGCAATCAAAGCAAGCTCTGAACTTATATTTGTGAGGAGTTTCTTAAACGTTTCAACATATTTCAGTATCTTGCTAGCGGTGTTGTAGACTACATCTCTAGAAATAAGTTGGTGCAAGCAAAAATTTTAATTTCTAAAAAGTTTTAAATAAAAAGTTTGTTTTCGTTAAAAAAAATTGTAAAATAAAAAGTTAGTTTTTTGTTAAAAAAATTTAAAAAATTGTGCAAAATAAAAGTAAATAAATGCTGTTCCATAGACGCTATATGCGGGTACCTCTCGAGCAGACGACAACGCTGGAGGCGCCTAGCAATGTTGACCTGATGGACATGCGTGCCGACGAAAATTAGGTGCTGCTATCGATATACGGTCTGGCGTATGAGGAACGCGAACGAGCATCTGCTGGTGCACAGCCCATCGGTGGTGCGGAAGACGCGTGATGCAGCCAACGCAGCGACAATTGACTTGCGTCAGGCGGCATTGGATAAAAAGAACGCACCTGCCGCCTGCAAATGTGGGCCCAAGCGTCGCTTTGGATCAGTTCCCGAGCGCAAGCGCTTAGAGAATCTGGATGAAAATGAGAACGAGCTATTTTTCCATGTGGAGGTGCGCTTTCCACCCGGCAGCCGCTATCCTTACGAGGCGCCCTTTATTTACCTCGAAACCATCTGCCACGAAATGCCGCACGAGCTGCGATATGCACGCCATTTGTATCGCGAGGCACCTGAGATCTGTCGCGATGGCATACACTGCGTTTACAGCATATTTGAGATGCTGCAAACCGATGAGCAGCTGGCCGGCAATCTCGACACCTCACGCTTTCCCTCGCCCAAGAGTTCGCTCTTTTACGATGACCCGACAAACGTTTCTGATTCGAATGCCACAAACGGCGCTGCAGCAATGCCACGCCCCAGCCACTACGGTCGGGGGCAGACGGCGTGCAACGATGGTGGGGCTGGTGCCCATCGGCGCAATGCCACTGAGCTGGGACGCAAGAATCGCAAGCTGATCGAGGCGAGAAGAAAGCTGCCTGCCCTTGCTGAAATGGAGCGCATATTGGACAGCTCAGCGGTGTTTGCCATCTCCAGCGAGACGGGCTGTGAAGAGCACACAAGTGCCACAATCTATACTGGACAATTGGTTCTTTCGGGCAACGCAGCTGCCTGTGAAAGCGGAGCTGCCGCACATGGAGATTATTTGTACACAGCCACGTCGCTACTTCACCACGGCTATCAGATACGACTTGAAAATGAGGTGTCGTCCAGCACAAGGCGCAGCTTCTGCAGATTCTGCAGCTTCTGCAGCTTCTGCATACTGCTGCGCCGACTGGCTTCTGATCCGCTCTTGGGTAATGTAACGCATGTAATTGTTGATGAGGTGCTGTTGATGACGAGCGGTCAAGGGTCTTAAGGTCATACTGATGTCCGCCACGCTAAATGCAACCCTCTTTTCCGATTACTTTGGGGGTGCACCCATGCTGGATATAGCAGGACGCACTTTTCCCGTGCAGCAGTTCTTTATTGAGGATACACTGGAGTCCAGTGACTTTTTCATTGAATGCGATACAAGGTTCTGCCGTAAGATTAAAAAGGAGCAGGATGTGCTAGAAATTGAGCTTGAATTTGCTGATATGAATGCATTCGGCCCACCGCCTGGACAAAAGATCAAAGAGTAGAAACTCACCCTGGCAGAGACATATCTGCGCTACTCTGGTAAGTGGTCTTATGGCCGTTATCTTGAATCAATTGATGTTTACTTGGTATTGGTACTTTACTGTACAGATTACAGCAATACAACGTGAAAAGCAGCTACCACATGGAACCAATGATGATTAATCCAAGCTAGTTGAGTCCATCCTGAAGTTCATTGTTGAGGGCGATCATGACATGACATGGGGACAGCATACTTATCTTTTTACCGGGCTTCCATAAGATTCAATCGGGATTGTGCAATGTTTGATGAACTCGGCGCTATCCAGCGAGGATCAGGCGTAATGAAGGAGATGCAGGATGAAGGTGAAATGCTTTGACTCTAGTCTCAACATGGAGTCACTGGATTGGACATATATTGGCCCAGCCGGTTCCGGAGATACAGCGTGTACCGCTGGAGCAGATTGTATTGCTGGAGACACTGGAGTCGCCCACAGAGGACAGCATGCTAGGTGCACGGGATACGGATGATCAACTGACGCCGCTAGGTCATCATATGGCCGCCTTGCCAGTTGACGTGCGAATTGATAAACTGATGCTATATGGCGCAATCTTTCAGTGGCTGGACAGCGTGCTCACCATGACCGCACACTTTCCATCTGTTGCCTCCGATTGCATTTGAGGCGATGTCGACCACTTTGTCGATGGCTTCGATTGTGGATCGAGCCTTCCGAAAGCCATACTGGTGCGGCGAGAGATCACCGAAGGCAACTATGGCTCGTTCCAGCCGCGAGCACACCTGCTTCTTGAAGATTTTACCTGCTGAGTCGATGAGGCGAATTGGCTTATATGACGCTGGTAACCCAGGTGCTTTTCCAGGCTTAGGGATAAGGACCATCTTTTGCGTCTTTCACCTTGCTGGATAAACACCATCTCGCAGGCACTGGGTGCAAGAGTTCAGTGTTGTAAAACGTTTCCTTTTAACACGCAAGAATTTGCTCACAGGATGATTGCAGGTAAGTCTAGCATAGTCTGAAAAGCGCTTAACAAACATTTTCACAATCCTTTTATAAATTTCTAAGACTTAAATCATATTTTGTGCTCTTTACTTCGAATAACTTGCAACTTTCTTTTTTAATTCGATCAAGTTGGCTTTCAGTAAAAAAAAAAACAGCTGATGGAAATAAAATAGGCGCTTGCTGTATTAGTCAAATTCTATAAGAAAAAAAACAAATGCAAGTGACATGAGTAAACTGTTTCCAAAGCTGAATCAGCTTCAGCGTCTGGAGATACTAAGCTGCAATCTCATAGATGAGCTGATAACTGAAATTGACGCAGCTTAAAGAAATCAATCTTGAATGCAATAGGAATCTGACTAGCCTTAATATGAAACTCTTGCCAGACTCAATTGAGTCGCCTGATCTTTCTATCTCCATTGGACTGCATATGGAGAAATTTCCAGAGATCTGCAAGGCTCTGGCCGCCTGTTTCAGCAACTGGACAGCGGCAATTGCTCTGACTGCCTTGAGTATCTGAACATTGAAATTAAATGTGGTTATCAGGACAACACGAGGCTGCCAAGTCTTACAATAAACTTTTTAGTCCGTTTCGATGAACAGCCTCTTCAAGCTGTTCCCAATGCTTGCGTAGCACAAGTCGAAACAACTGGAGTTAAGCCTTGATGGTCCTTGCTATAATACTGATATATAATCCTCTGATAGACGCGCTGTGCAAGTTCAAGATTTGTTCTATTGTCCCAATGTCAGCAACGATGCTTTGAAGTGATACTTAATTGCAGCAAACTGCGAGATTTTGAACTCAAAAGTTGTTACATGATAACATTTAAGCTATTGTCTAATCTTATTCCTTAACTGCGTCTGCGAATTGGTCAACGACATCTTCCAATCAAGCTGCATATTGCTTTGTTTGTTTGCCTTATTTGCTTAAACGCCACATCCGCATTCGGCCATATGCAATTTGATTGGCAGATATCATTGACCAATTCGTAGACTCAGCTTAGGAATAAGATCAGAGAGTAGGTTATCTGTTATTTGACATCTACTGAAATCCAAATCTTGCAATTTGATGCAGTTAAGTATCAGTTCAATCAATGCATCGTTGCTGACATTTTGACAATTCCACAAAACAATCTCCTGCAGTTGCTTTAACTCGCACAGCCCGTTTATCTCAGGATTACCGATTTTCGTTTCCTGACGTAAGCAAAGCGTTTTCAACTCACTCAGCATGCTTATCTCCAATACATACACATATGTATATATTAATATTTTAGTATATTCAGTATTATAGCAAGGGCCACAAAGGATTCACAACTCCAGTTGTTTCGATTTGTATTCCGCGATCATTGGAAGCAGCTGACGAGGCAGATCATCGAAACAGACTTAAAGAAAGTTCTTATGACTTGGCAGCATTGATATAGCGTCATTGTCCTGGTTCCCAGATTAAATTTCAACGTCCAGAGACTCCAGAGAGTCACAGCAATGTCCGCTGACTAGCTGCTGAAACAGGCGGCCATTTGTGAAAATCTGAATGATGTCAGAGCTTTGCAGATCTCTGGCAATTTTTCCATTGCAGTTCAACGCAGAAAGAAAGAACAGGCCACTCAATTGAGTCTGGTAAGAGTTTCATATTAAGGCTAGTTAATTACCTATTGCATTCAAGATTGATTTCTTTAAGCTGCGTCAAATTCAGCTCTCAGCTCTTCTATGAGATTGCAGCTGAGTATCTTCAGACGCTGAAGCTGTTTCAGTCTTGGAAACAGTTTTCTCATGCCACTTGCAGTTATTTTTTGCATATAAAATATGATTGACTTTAAGTTGATGCAGTAAGCGCCAATTGTTTTGATCAGGAAATGTTTTTGATCGAATTTAATTTGGCAAGTAACTTTAAGAAAACTCCTGAATCTTTTTCATACATTTTAAAGCGATTATATAACGTAAAAACATTCGCGATCTAAGAGAATCGTTGAATTCCGAGAGAAATTGCGGATGTAACTGTTAGCTACAAAATATGATTTAAGTCTGACAAATTTATAAAAGGATTGTGGAAATGTTTGTTAGGCGCTTTTCAGACTATGCAAGACTTACGTGCAATTATCCTGTGGAGCCGGAGGCGTATTCGAAGAAACAGAAGAACAACCCGAGACAGAACAAGGTTCTTGCTGCAAACTATGCAACATTATTATATTGAAACATACACACCGACTTTGATTAGCATTCGCAAAATGAACTTCAATAAATGTTACATATATACACTTATTTATTTAATTTGTATGCCCTTGCATATAGTATTTATTATTCATATAGCCAGAATCGGTTTATAAAGTTATTTCAACTAAGCTGGCTAGTACTCAATTATATTATGTTCCAAACATGCTGAGTAGGTGTGTACTATATCTTTTAGCTGCCATAGGAACAATCGACTTTCTATCTGAACTCTTTTATTTATATGTCACATAGTTTAAATTAAATTTAAAGTGTGCTCGCTTTTGCCATTTTATGTGTTTTATTTGGTTTAAAGAAACAAACAAGAACAGCAACTGTCCGTCCATCTGTCTGTCCGTCCATCCGTCTGGCTCGTAGGCTGCCTAATTTCATTTGCCGTTCTCATCGCATAATTTATTTCACCGCTAATTTGTATAAATTCTTTTCTCAGTCGCATTAAAGTCTACAACAACAATGTCGCGACGAGACGACATCAACACAAAATGGTGAACATTTGGCTGTCAGCAGGCAGTCCTCAGGCTCCCCCAGCCACTGCCACACCCACTCACACTCGCTGTTAGCCAGGCTGGCTTTTATGACCTTTGTTTTAGTTGTAATTCATGCACCTTTATGCTTATAATTAAGTGTCTGCTCTGCGACTTCGCGTTGCTTTTTGCGGTTCAACTTGTGTGTGTGGCCAACATGCTGGTGAGGGGAGTTGAGTTGAGTTGAGTTGAGGTGAGGGGAGCCGTTTAGTGCGCGAATTTATGACTATTTTATGGGACTATAAGTTTCATTAGTGCCCAATAAATCAAAGTAACTCTGCGCAGAGGGGCAAGTTAAGACTTAACTGTGTCTTGATATAAATTAAGTGTGTTTATTAGCTTGTCAACTCGCAAATTCAATACAATTCACGCTCATAAATTAAACTGTCATTTAGCTAATTGATTTATCAGCTTAAATCAATTTATGTTCTTTATTCTAAGATTTTCATTTAATGCGTTTGTGTGCGAATTTTATCTTTGCCTATTTGCTAAGCAAAAATTAGTTTTAAATTACGCGCCAATTGAAAGTTTCGAGTTCGAAAGATTCTTGTCCATAAATTGTCAACAGCTGGGCTTTTAGCAAAGACAGCAACCAGTGGTTAGTTGCAGCCAACTTCGCGTGAGCTCAAAATTTCGCAAGCTCAAATTTAAGCTCACGTGAAGTTGGCTGCGTTTGTTGGCTTGCAACTTATGTGAATTTGGCTACGCCATTTGGTATTCAATTACCATGAAGCTGGCTGCTCAAGTTGGTCTTCAACCACATGAAGTTGGCTGCGTCTGTTGGTATGCAAATCACATGAAGTTTGCCTCGCCAGCTGGTATTCCAATTACTCGAAGTTGGCTGCGACTGTTGACATTCACATGAAGTTGGCCTCGCCAGTTGGCATTCCAATTACACGAAGTTGGCTGCGTCAGTTGGTATCCCATTCACATGAAGTTGGCTGCGCGCACCAATGCGCCTAACATAAAACAGAGTTGTGCGCCAATTTTGAATTCACAAATTGTTTGCAAAACAGCTTTGAAATGGTATTATTTTAATAAATATTTTATGTTTGATAAAATTTATGTTGCTTAAATAGAAAACTAGATTTAATAAGCTAGTCATCGCAAATGTCGTTTAGTGTTTTCGCTGGTATTTTATGAAATCCATTTAAACTCTGAACAAACCCCTCAGCATAGCACAAAAATTGATTTATTGAAAAACAGCATGAAAAGTGCAGACAGCATTATTAATTTCGAAAGAGAAAAATGCAATTTACTTTATGTTTTGCATGTGTTGAAGCATTTCTATGTTGATTACAGCTTTTCCCAAACTAGCTACAATGTTTGCACACATGGCTTGCACAGCAGTTAAGGAATTCGTTTTAAGCGCTCTCAGCGCTTAGCTTCCGCCAAGCAGCAGCAAGAAGCAAGCCAAGTTACAAATGGACAAGACAAATGCGCCACTGACACGTGTTAAGAATTCCGCACATGGCAACTTGCAACTTGCAACTTGCCAGCTGAATGCCAGTTGAAATGCCACACAGCAGCAATCCCTTACCCATAGAGTTGGCTTGATCCGATCTGAACTAGTTCGCACCATTGAACTATGTCTTTGATTATAGTTCCTTTAATTCGTTTTGTTCTTTTTCTTTATCGTTGCTTTATCTCAGCAGTTTCAATCTATTTATTCTTGCTTATCGTTCGTTGGACTTGTTTCTGTCTTGGTTAGGTTGAAATTCATTTAACATTTCGGCTTGACATTGTTAACGGCTTCAACTATTTTAAAGATGGCACCAATCCACAAACGTATATGAATGACCGAACTTAACTAAGTTAAATCGATTACTTTCCGGAAAATAACTAAGGAATCGATAAGTTCTATTATCCGGAACTAAAGAAACGATTAGTTCTTTTATCCGGATAGGAACTAAAAGAGACGATCAGTTATTTTACCGGATAGGAACAAAAGGAACGATTAGTGCTTTTATCCGGAAAGGAACTAACGAAACGATTAGTTCCATTATCCAGAAAGGAACTTCAGAAACGATTAGTTTTTTATCCGGAAAGAAACTAAAAGAAACGATTGCATCTTTTACACGAAAAGGGTAAAAGCTAAACGAACGCTTCGTTCCTATATCCGGAAAGGAACTAAAAGCAAAGACTAGTTCTTTTATCCGCAAAGAAACTATAGAAACGAATAGTTATTTTATCGGAGAAAGGAGCTACTGGGCAACATCCACAAAAGGAACTACAATGGCCAACTCTACTCTCAGCTAGCCTCTATATCTTATACATATGCACAGTCTCGATTCAACATGGAACATGGACTGCCCGCCCAGGGACTGTGGCTGAGGCAGAGCCAAAGGCTGAAGCTGGAGCTATGGAGCTAAGACTCTAGCTGGGATTCAGAGTGGACCCTTTTTAGTTGTATTTGTTGGGCAGCATTTGCGCTGCACAAATTTCATAACAAATGACTAACAACATGGCCAAGTCCAAGCAAAAGGCAGCAACAACAATCGCAGCTAGATAAACAGCAGCAGCAGCAGCAGCAGGAGCAGCAGCAACAGATGCAGATGCAGATGCAACAGTTGCAGATACAGAATCAGATACTTGTTCATGTAGTGCGCGATGCGACTCGATGCGAGACGACTCAACGCGATGCGACTCGACTCGATTCGACTTGACTCGACTCGTATCTGCATGTGCACAGCGGGCCGATTAAGCGAAATGATGATCAAAGTGCTGCAGCTCCAGATGGGGCAGCTATTGATTGCGTGTGGCAAACACAAATGCCACAAGTTGCCTCCAAAGTTGCCACAGCCACAGCCGCAGCCTCCGCCTCAGCTGCCAACTTGAGCGCACACAGGAAGCGTCCGAGCTGCGCTTATCTTCATCTTTGTTATCTTTGGCTGCATCGCCAACAGGCAACCAGGCCGACGCTTGGACAGACGCACAGACAGACGGACGGACAGACAGACAGATAGTTGGACAGCGCCAGCTTAATATTCAATTTGTGCGAGCGTTTGTTAAATAAGTACCCCCTCTGCCCATCCATTCCGAACCCTCTTCTTTTGTGCTTTGTGCACTCAAAGAAAAACATTAACTTTAATCTTTATCTAAGTTCTAAGTTCAGAATTCTCTCATTTATAGAACAATTTTGATATCCTTGTAGGGAGTATTATATATTTGTAGGGAAATGACCAACGCATTGATGGAGACTTTTCAGAACCCATAAAGTATATATATTCTTTATCAGCGTCAACAGCCGAGTGAAACTAGCTACTTTGACTATCCGCCTATCCTCTTTGAAGATATCTTGTTGAAACTTAGCACAGATGCTTCATTGTGCTGCAGGTGCATATGTCAGAATCAGCCAGATCAAGCCACTATAACATTTAGTTTGTTTTCCAGGATAACTTGACCAAACTTTCCAATACTGAGCTTCAGAAAAAAATCGGCATTATATATCTTAGATTTATTTTTAGTTTTTGTATGAAAGACTTTTTTGTTTTTCAAGCTGTTTTAACCAAATTTTGTATTACTGCGTTTTAGTATGATATCTATATATCTATATATAGTATACATATATACATATATATATCTATATATCTATATATAGTATATATCTTCGACAGGCCGCAGATAATTTTCATTCTTGTTTTTTTTACTATTCCCTATTCCCCTTAAAAATGGAAAAAAGAATTATACTATTTATGAATTCTACAATCGCTTTCAACCTTAAATTTGGAATAAATAGTTATTTTTTCAAAGTGTAGCTTCTGTTATTTATTTGTATATTGAATATTGGCCTTGCCTTGGCTTAACAAGGCTCAGTATCCCAATTGGTAAGCTCGCTGTACCCGATTCCCATCTCTTGGTTGCAAGGGGGCCAAGCAATCAGCGGCAACTGTGGCAGCAACTGTGGCAGCAACTGTGGCAACAACTGTGGCAGGCACGTATTTCAGCTTCCGCGCCGCGCAACTTGTTGCTGGCAACACTTCATTTATTTTGATAACCATAAGATTGCGAATAATACAGAGATACTCAGATACTCAGATAGTCAGATAGTCGATTGCTCTACTCTAGTCATAAACCCAGGGGTCAACCCTTAGCCTGTTGCAACTTGATTGAAATTTGCAGCACAGGCAATGCTTCAGGCACCAAGATTCCCTCAGATTCAGCATCAGCTTCAGCTTCAGATTCAGATTCGCTACGCATTTTCATTTTGGTGGTCAGGTGTCAGATGACCGCGCCGAAGTTGACAACTGACACGACGTCCAGGGCCATTTGGGTTCGGGATACCAGTCTGACTTTGACTCCGGCTCTGAATCTATATCTGAATCTCAGTCTGAGTCTGGGTTAGGCTCTCTCTGGCAATGCCATTGACATTGGGTTAGGCACTCGGGGTGCGGCCAAAACGTATTTTGAAAGCCAATTAATTTAAAATTTCGTGAAAAAAAAAACAAACTTAAGTATTACGTGCGACAGTTGGCAACAGATTAAATTCGCTTGTGTTTAATCTGAAAATGAAAAAAAAACAAGCTAAGCAATAAGTGTCATTTTAATATTATTATTAAATATCAAATAATTATATAAAAGTGCTACTGACAATTTATTACAGAACAGCTGCTACGTTTTTGCACTTAGGGCAGTTGTAGTATATGTTATAGTGGTTCTATTCGACCTATTCTAACATATGTACTGCTTGCAGCAAAAAGAGGCAAATGTACTGAGTTTCATCATGATAGCTTCACTGAGAGTCAAGTTCACACGAGAAGACTAGTTCGACTCGGCTGTTGATGCTGATCAATGTAACTTTTGTAAAAGGTATGTCATCCACTTTCGTATTTGGCTGAAGTACAATGCAATTCATATTCATATTAACAAATAAAATTAAAATATTATTATTGATCTTGCATCACGTGCTTGTACTGTTAAAGTAGCTGTTGTATCATAATTTGCTTAGATTGAAATCATTTTGAAGATCAACTTATCAACTTTGTCTGGTAAAGTAAATATTCGCATATGCATGTACAAATACACACTGGTCACACTGTTTGTCATGTGATAAAGCAGTTAAAGGGGGATAGGGGCAGGAGAGCGGGGAGTCTGTCATAGGCGTGTTCTTGCGGCACACATATCATAAATCGCTAGTGCTAACTGTACTGCACAGTTTGGGCATGTCAAATGGATAGTCTGGACATGGATATGCAGACAAGAGAAGGTTCTATGGGTATTATAGTAGATGGTATATGGTAGATGGTATAATGGTATAGGTAACATACGAGCATTAATATCGTGCCTGTCTGCCTTGCATTGGTTTTTGTTTGGTTTGGTTTGGCTTTAGCCGTATAAGGTTTGGCTCTCAGGGCTTGCCAAAAGTTGCCCAGCTGTGTCAATGGCCATGACTTTGCTATTGCAATTGCAATTGCCATTGTTGTTGTTGTTCTTGTTGTGTGCATGTGTTAGGCCCCCTTTTCACCACGCCCCGCACACCACTTCACTGCCGCCCCCGCTGTGAGATAAAGTTGGCAATTTTTCAGCCGCTGATTGTTCAGGTCTTTCGCCTGACTTAGTTTTTGTTTTTTCCTGCACGAGGTCATCGCTTGCGGTCGGACCGCCCGCTACAACTGTCTGTCTCTGTCTGTCTTTGTCTTGCTCTCTGTCTATCTATCTATCTGGCGCGGAGACTGTCTCCTGAATGTTTCTTCTTACTTTGTTGGGCATTTTTATCTATTGCCGCCGACGACGACGACGACGCCGATGCCGCCGCCGCATGTCGGGTCACATTAACGGTGCTTTCCTCAACGCTCAACTCTCAACGCTCGAGTCTTCCAATTTGATTTCGTTAGTTTACCTTTTGGGCTTTTCGCATGCTCCCTGACTGCTCCCCGGGCCTGGGACCAGACCAGAGACCAGACCCGACTCTCGACTTGAGTGCTGCTTTTCAGCACAGGCAAACCAACAAACAAACAAACAAACAGAGAAACAAACAAACAATTAACGTCATTCGAATCAGAACTGTGGCAATTCTTACCATTGTTTTAGCTTACCGCACACTTGAACACTTGTTGATTCGATTGAAACATGCCATGAAATCTCTCTACTTTGTGGTTATATTTGCAAGTACAAATACAATAATCTAGTTCTAGAACACATGAGAATAAATTGAAGCTATCTCGGTTACATTTTTATGATCTCAAATATAGTTACGTAATGCCTTTTTCACACCAACATTTATTTGTCTACTTTCAGACTTGGCGCAATAGTTGGATGCAACTGTTTAGCAGTAAATAATGAAAGATTATTTTAGACTTAAGTAAATTTCAAAATGTATTTATATTATTTATTTTTTTAATTTATTTAAATCTAAGTTTTTACTTTAATACACATAAATGTGTATATTATTAATATTCATATATAATATAAACTATTGAATTCAAAATAATCAAACAAAATATATAATACATAAAATGTAATTTCTATTTTTAATACTTAAAATTAAAAAAAAAAAACACTAAATAATTCAAATGATTACATAATAAACACAATATAAAAAATGACTACGTTATTGTTGTTCTTATTTGAATACCAGCAACGACTTTGCTTAATGGGAGTTATTTTTCAATTAAGGAAATTGTTCATATCGATTGTTCCTAGATGACTCCATTATCCTTTAATGTGAATGGGTAGTATTGGTCCTTGCGATCCTAAGGAACCATGTTTTTTCAAAATCTGTAAGGATACTGCCGAGTTGGAGCTAAATTTCATTCAGTATGAAAAAGGACCCCTAGAAGTATGCAACAAAATATATTGCGCAAAACCTGTTTTCAGTATTAAATTTTTTGTAAGGGGGGAGCTCAGAAAAATGACCTAAAAACACGAAATCGCCTGTAACTTGGCCAGTTCAAGGACGATTTTGATGTCCTTTGGCCAAAATGTAGTACTTTCTATGCTCAATCTGAAAATATGACCAAAAGGACGAAAGTCCTTCTAGGAGCCGAGAAATAAGGACTTTTTCGTATACACAAAATAGGCCATATCTCAGCGATATCCTTGCGGATCCTTATAAGACGAATGTCAAAGAGCGCAGTTTGATCAGGACTATCTACTGTCTAAAGGACATCCGGATCGTCCTTGTAGTTTCGGAGTTGTCAAGGATTTTGTAGTTTTGATTCGTTGACGGTCACCCTCAGAATAGCTCCTGAAAGTATGCAACAAAATTGGCGACGCACAACCGGTTTCAGTTTCAAGTTTGTCGCAGAAAAATTTGTAAAAATCTGGACGAAGTACCAGGCGAACAGAAATGAGCAGTTGGTTGCAGAACGAAATTTTTGCATTGAACTAACATTTTTGCAAGGGGGTATTTTTACATAAGTTGAACTAACATTTTTGCAAAGGGGTAGCTTAAGGAACAAAACAAAAAAAATTGACTGTAAATCCCAAATTTGCCTATAACTCAACCATTTCAGGTACGATTTTGATATCCTTTGGCCAAAATAAAGTCGTTGCCATGCTGCGTTTACAAATGCGACCAAAAGGACGAAAGTCCTTCAAGGACCCGAGAAATTTCGACATTTTTATATTTATAAAATAGACCATATCTCGGCTATGTCCTGCAGGATTCTGGTAAGTGATATATCAAACAACGCGGATTGATAAGGACTATTATCTTGTCAAAGGACATTTGAATTGTTGCTGTAGTTTCGGAGTTATCAACGCTTTTGTTCACCAGCAGATTAAAATTTACCACAACGAAGGATCCTAGATGACTCTATTATCCTTAAATGAGCGGTAGCTCAGAAAAAAGACTCGATTGAAGTTTCAGATAATAAAATTTATTGTATATTTTCAATAAGTATTACAACTAGACAAGCTTATTTTAAGTAAAGTCAAAACATATACAAAAACATCTTATTGATTTTCTAAGCAGATAAACACTTATAAAACAAATACTATATTTTAAGCACATCTTTGAAATGGCATATCGCAGGCTGATGATTGCTGATTTAGTCCCGAGTTTCTAGCCGAGTCTTTTGAAAATCTATAAAGATAAAAATGGGTAAAAAGCTAAGTTTTAATAAATCATAAATGTATTAATTTCTAATAAAAAATAATAAAGTATAAATTTATGTAAGTCTATCAACCAATTAATTGCAATTTATCTAAACCATATGCTATTTTTGTTAAATGGGTTTTTGGTTATTTACATCTGAATCTTGTAAATGATATTGTGTGTAATAGATACTTTGGTATCTTTTAGATAATATTGTGTCGTTTGAATATCTCAGGCTAGCAGCTTTTTTAGACATGCTTCTATATTATACTGATATCTCAATATTTGCCATTGCACGGCTTATATTATATCTTATATAAGTGCTTAAAAATCCTACTATTGTATCCAACAGATACTTTTGCATTTCAATTGTACTCTTCTGTATTGTATCTTTTTAGACAAGCTTTCGGCTGATAGTTATCTGGTATTGTATCCAACTGATTACAGATGGCAAAATTTGTATGATTTCAACACATTTCGGCAAATTACAATTACATTACGAACTCAAGGCCTTACTAATCCAAGCAACCTAGTTTTCGGGTATGTGTATCTCTTGGTAACTGAGCAGTTAACACCTTGAGCCAGATTTGAGTAATGCTTAACACCTTCTCAAACTGAAGACTTTTGTGTAACAGTGGCAATTTAAAATGTAAATCATTTGAGATTCTACACAACAGGCAGAGCGCATTTGAAATCGCAGAAATTCTCAGTAAATTTTGCTTTCGAAATCAGCGAACCTGTATCCGAGAGTACAGTGTATAGGAAGGGGGGAAGTTGGAGAGTTAAGTTGGTCAGAGGTTGGTCTTTGGAGTGTAACTTGTTATTTGCAGTAATTAATTTTGAAGCCAAAGTGCTAATTAATTCACAGAGTGCAGAATGGCTTCAGGTGAAGGCGTTGGTAGCCGCATAGAGCAAATTGTGGTCAACATCCGCCGGACAGCGTTAAATTGGACGCGCTGGGCAGCTGCTGCTGTTGTGGTCTGTTATGGCTAAGAAGAAGAAGAAGCCAGCGCACAATTAATGACCAGGCCCAAACCAGCCCAAACTAAGGCGCTGCTCAAAGTAATTTCTCAAGAATTTAGAAGACAGGAAACTTGCATAACTGTACGCGCGCACTTTGGCAATTCTTGAAGGTTCTGTTCTGTTCTGTTCTGTTCTGTTCAGTTCAGTTCAGTTCAGTTCAGTTCTTTTGTTGTATTTTTAAATTTGTATTTGCTATCTTGCTGACTTACGCAATGTGTCAGCCCAAATCAGAGATGAGTTGTCCCGCCAAGCCAGCAGCAGCAGCTGAGCAGCAGCAACCAAACAACTGAGCCAATAGTAACGCCTACCAATACCTTTAATTATAGTGCCATCCATGCCAAGGACTGCAATCCATGCCTCTGCCTCTGCCCCTGCACCTGCCCCAGCCTGTGGCAGGCTCGCTGCTCAAACATGACGCACGTATAGAAAACATATTTCAAACTAAACAAACTCATCAGAAAAAAAACGCTGGAACGCGTGCAAAATTAAAAGTAAAGCGAGAAAATATGTAGACAACGCATCAGCCAAGGGACAACGTCAGGCAGAGAGGCTGCCAGAGGGGGGTAGATCAGGTTGGCATTGCAAATTCTATAGAATACATTGCTTGTTATGCGCTGCACAGCGTCAAGGTCGTCTGATTTGATCGCTGGGGCGTTCACTGGGGGGCTGTTCTATAGCTCTGGCGGTGACGTCATGGCGCTTCAACTTTGATCTACACTGATAGAAATAATGATTGTGAATTTCAATATTTTCATTTTCAATTTTAATATGGCCTCTTTGAAATATTTTCGTATTCAAATCATATATAAATTATAAAATAGTATAAAATTCAAATATTTGAACTATCATCAAATCAAAACTTTCATTCTTGGTTAAAAACGTGAGGAAAAATGTTGAATTTCAATAGATTTAATATAGTTCATTTGATTATTCAGGTCTGTTCCCATTTCCGATTCCGATCAAAACATTTAAATTTAATATTAGCATAATAAAATTAAATTTGTATCTGAACATATTCAAATTGAATATGGAAATATGAAATATTAATATACATTATTTATTTATATCAGTGAAGAGATACAATTCTTTGCCATATGCTTTACTTCTTTGTCATGTACCAATTAACATCATGTGACCTAAGACTTGATCAAAAGTTAAGCATTGTTTGCTAACATATGATTTAAACATGTTTAATACACTTAAAACTGTTAACTATTAATAGTTATGCTTAACAACGCCCACGTTTAGTATCAAATTGTTAATTACATATGTGGCTAGAAATTGAAGTTAGAATTGTTAAATTGCTTAACTTGAAGTTTGAGGCTTTGGACTTTTGTTTAATGGTGTTATTTAAAGGCCGCTCGCAATTTAGCAATTATAAAATGATTAATTTTTGTAAATTTTCTCAACACCTTCCACTTAGCAGCAGACCGCAAATGTCGAGCTGAGCAGCTTGCAACTGGGAACTAGGGACTGAAGATTGGGGACTGAGGACTGGGCAACAGAGCCTGAGCCTGAGCCTGAGTCTGGTCCAAGGCGTTAAAGCTCAACTACTGTCGATTTAAGTGCCGTTGGGCCCATTGCCCATTGCCCATTGTACATTGCCGTGTGTGTGCAGGGTATCATTAGGCCAGGCAAAACAATTTAAAATAACTGCCGCAACTAGCATAATAATATTAAGAACGCGACTCTTCTTCTCATCTCTCAGCTTCGAAGTCGCCTTGGCCATAGACAATTTTCATAATGGACAGAAATAAATCTGCAGCAGCAGCAGCAGCAGCAGCAACAACAACAACAACTTGGCTTGGGAACCGTCGAATACACTGCACAACTTAATTAATAAACTAATGAGCAGTTTGCAGGCAGCCAAACAAGGTCCACTCTCAGTTCCTGAACCCATACCCCTACCACTACCCTTACCCCTGACATCTCTCGCAGATAATCTACATGACCATGCTCATCGAGTCTCTCTGTTCTTGCCCAGCCTATTTGCAAAAGATCAGCGAGAAATTAAAATAAATGTGCAACGTGCAAAAATGCCAAAGCTGCCTTTTTAGCTAAAGCCCCAAAACGTGTTGTGCAATCCAAAGGAAATAAAAATATTAATATATATATATATATTTCTGATTTATGCATACATATGTTTTGCAAATGCCCCGCAAAATGCTACGTGACACTTAAGCAATGCTCGCAAAATACCTAAGTGAGAGATTAAAGAGACTGACATCACGTCAAAGTGTTTCTTAAAGCATCATTCATATCAAATTCAACCAAATCTCCTAACAAATATATAAGCTTATGTTAATTTGTAAAATAAATAAATTAAAAAACTAACAGCCCAACAACACTCTAGAGTCTAGACTGTGTCAACTGTCTGCAAAGTATTTGTTTAAGTTGGCTGGCTCCGATCTGAACTAGTTCGAATGAAACGAAATACTGATATATGTATATCTACAATTTTAGTTTAGTTCCTGTTCTTTTTGGCTTTTATCGTTCGTTAAAATAGTTCTTGTATATTATTTAAGTTTAAAATTGTAAAAAGTTTCAACAATTTTAAATATAACCAAATAATCAAACTAAAGGAACGTTTTGTAACCGAAAAGGAATTAAAGCAACAATTAATTATTTCATTCGAAAAGTAACTAAGGAAACGATTAGTTCTTTTATCTAAATAAATAAATAAATAAAGGAACGATTATTTGGAATGGCACTAAAGAAACGATTAAATTTTGTATTCGGTAAGGAACTAGCAGAAAGACTTGTTCTTTAAAGGGATAGGAACTACTGAAATATATCCGCTATAGGTTCTAAAGTGCCCAACTTCAGCATTTCTATTGTTTTTCTACTGTTTTGATGATCACAATGATCAAAATACTTCAAGATCAATATTTTTTTAAGCGTAAGTTGTCAATTAAACTTTATCAACTATTGTGTTGATAAGTCAATAACTTTTGACATTTCTTGTCATCATTTTTTAAGAATCTTAAAGAAACTTTGAATACAGCGATTTATACCATAATTTCTATGAAATCAATCAAAATTTGAAGATAAGTTCAAACAAGATAATCCACAAGACATTCTTTATGAAAATCGGTTTAGTATTGACAAAGTTATAGAAATTGAAAACTGAAGAAGAACATTTCTAAAAGATTTGGAAATCAGACAATTCAAAATTTCTTGACTTATTGGCATGATTATTGAATATAAGATGGCGTTAGAAAAAAGGTTTTGAAATAGCCTGTGATCCAAGCTACAAAGCTAACTATGTTTAAGCTAATAATGTACCTACATATTTTCGTGCTCTGGGCTATAAATACTTTGGCATATCATAAATATGTAATAGGTTTAAAAGGTTTTAAGGCCTTTCTCAGCACAAGTTAAGAGTGTGAATGTTGTTGAATGTTGTTGGCACTTGCTTTCAGCTATACAATTTTCTAAGTTTTAGCTTAAGAGATTATAAATATTAATGGCATGCATTTAACATGCTGTCTGTCATAGTTTTTTCTTTTGGTTGCTTGGGGCGCATCAAAAGTTACTTTCAAAATCAAATAAATCACATTGAAAGTGAAGAATACCAGACTAAGAAGAAGAAGTACTTACGTGTAAATCATTTTGTTTTCACTTAATGGTTGCTGCCGCAGTTTAATTATCAGAATTCCAGATTTGGTGCATGTTCCTTCGACTACGAACAGCTCATAAATTCTGCAGCGAACAAGTTGATGCTGAAGGCGACAGCTGCGGCTGTTGAGTCTGAAGAAGAAGAAAAAAAGAGAAATATATATATATATATATATATATATATATTTATTGCAACGTGTAAATTGAAAATTGTCTTAGTTTTAGTTTCTACTGCCTGCCAAAGCAGAACAAGCGAATGGAGTTGAACATGCTTAAAAAAAATAAAGCAAGAAAGAAAAGTTATCTTTGCAGTGCCGAGGTTGTATACCCTGATATGTTTTTTTATACAAAACTAAATGTTTTATCTGCGCACAGCTATAAGATATTATGTTCTGAATTTGTTAAAATTTAAAGCTAACTAACTAAATAAATTATAATAAGATTTGTGTTTGCAGAGTTTGGTATAGATATCGGTAAAAACTTTTAAGCTTTCATACAACTGCAGTTTTAAACAAATTGTTCCTATTGTTACCATAAGATACAGAAGTCTGATTTTAATCAAACTTTCTATTGCTACTATTCCTGGGAAAAAGCAAAAAAGTTCAATTGGTTTTTGAAATGTTTCAATGGCTGCTAAAATATAAAGAAGTCCGATTTTGATTAAACTTCCACGAAATATGCATGTCCGCTTCGATTTCCAATTTCAACAAGATTTTGTGGAATTGAAATTTCTTTAGAGGTTCAAAATTTTCCGTATTATTGCTTATCTTGTAAACTAAATCTTATCTCAGTGGCATGTCAATCCAATCCTTGGTCAAAGAACATCTGAGCATTTGCTTCTTCTTTTAGGAAAAATATTGTTTAATTCATTTTCATTTTATTATAATGTAATATGTCGGGCCAATTTTAAAATTTGTTTTTTTGCTTTTTTATAATATTTTCAGTATTTTAACATTTTACACTTTATAAAACTTTCCTTTAGTGTAGCAATCCGATTGTATATACAAATTTGTTCAACATGTCTTCAAAGTGTTACACATTTTATAGCAAAATGAAAATGCCAACTGCAAGGGTATAGAAAAACCTATTCAAATCAATGAAAACTGATAGCCTTGCAGGCACAGGGCAAGTCAGGATTAACATAGGTCCTAAGTAGGTACCTGGGCCTGCTGCTTTTACCAAAGATGGCACCGCAAATGGCAAAATGTCCGGATCTGAGAACGTGTAGCATTTAAGCGACATGCCAACACTTGAGCACTTGACCAGCCTGATGCTGCAGCAGCTCCAACTGCAGCTCCATCTTCAGCTCCAGCTCCAGCTCCTCCTTCTTCTACCAAAATGTATCATTAACAAGTCACGACAAATTCGCGTTCAGACATTTGAAAAGCCAATGCCAAATTTGGTAAGGACGACGCCGACAGTTGGCATTAGATAAACTTCCCAACTTCCAAGTACAACTACAGTTCCAGTTCTCTCTTTCTCTCTTACTCTTACTCTCTCTCTCTGTCTCTATCTGTGTGCTGTATCAAGTGCCAAGTACATGGACAGGTTATCTAGCAACTGGGCAACTGGTGACTGCCGGCGGCTGCTTTGAACAGAGACCACCGTACCAGTTGCCGAGGTGTGAAAAATCTAAAATGCAAACACGAAACGAGTACCACAATCTTTGGAGCTGCAGTTGCAGTTGGAGCTGTAGCTGAAGCTGCACTCCATTTGTAGTTGCTCCCTTGGGCAGAACCAAAAAAAAAAAAAAAAAAAAAAAAAACAACAGAAAGAAAAGGATTCAACTTCAATTCTCTCTGCCATACGCATGAATTATTTATTTCGATTGTCTGCGCGTTGCTTGGCATTATTTTTAGTGGCCATAAAGAGGCAGTGAATTTATGATCAGTTTGGGGCCCGAGGTAGCCAGCCGATCGCTCAAATTATCACAAGAGGGGGGCATGCAAAATTTATTAACAAACATAAAAATTGCTTGAGAATTTATTTCATCTTAATTCAATTTAACAACTTAAACAGCCATAAAGTGTTCACATTGTAAATCAATGCAACGTCCCTCTATGCAGAATCATCATCATCATCATCAACATGATGATCTCTTGCTCCAGCTAGGGCTAAAAACTATCCAGCAGTAGTTGGGATGCTGCCTCTGAAATTTATGAGCTGTGCATGAAAATGAGTCAAAACAAATTATGTTGCGACTGCGGCTGATTGACAGCGTTCCTTGGAGCTCCAGACGCCGCTAAATGGCAACCAGACCAACCTATCTCCAACCAGACCAGCCTATCCCCATCCAGCTCCATCCTACTCTATCCTACTCCATATAGCGATTATGATGTGAACGTTACGAGAACACAAGCCAAAAGATTTCCATCAGCGGACTACAACAATTTTAAGGCATTAATCATTCTGCTAAATACGAGGGTGGCTCATCATAATTCTTCTTCTTCAAAAAGCCATAAGCAACTCTCACTCTCTGATAAGAATCAATTCCAACTCGAACTCAGCCTCAATTTTCCATAATATCCATTTGACAGCCATAAGAAGTAACCTTAAAATAGCTCTAGGGGGTTTCCTACGGGCTATAAAATAGCTGAGACCTAAGTGAACTTTATACTTATTTCATTTTTTTTAATATCTTTATGGACTTTATATATATAACCTCAATATGGCTTAAGGTCGTAAGTTCAACTCCTTTTAAAAAGGAAAAGATCAGACACTGATCTTATCTATCTTTTCTAAAGCATTCCTAGGCTTCTTAATAACATTTTTTTAAAACATTTTCATTTTTTTGTGAAAGACGTTTATCTGAAAGGATAAAAGGACTAACCTCAAAATAGTTGCAATAATTTTGTTGCCTTCATTAAAAGAGAGAAATGTCAGGTATAAGTGTACCTAAGCTTATTATTAACATTTCAAATAGATAGAGATAGATAGAGCTAAAATAAAGGATAATAAGGAATTTTTCATTCCGATTGGAAACGTAACAATCAAGTGGTTGAAAGTCAAAAACTTTTTAAGCTGCCGGAATTCAAAACAGCTGCAATTTTGATGCAGACTGATAATAGGAACACGCATAAAAGTTCAATTCTTTGAATGATTCTGGCCTCATTTCAAAGATTATCTTTTTTTTAACACGAATAATATTTTTTAAAATTTTTTATATTTATTTAAATTAACTAAAATACATACTCAAAAAAAAAAAAAAAATTTTATAAATTCTATATGTATTGGGGAATGCAACTATGAAAAGATTTTACTCCTGATACTCTCCAGTGATATTTTTAAATTATTTATTGGATGAGTAGAATAATTTAGAATAATTTAAGAATGGGATAATGCAAGTGCATGGAATATTGAGCTTAGCTCTGACAATAGCACCCCTCGGCGGAGTTTTTCTTGATCCAGTCGAGGAATTTGCTAACTCGGGCATAGACGCCAGGAGCATTTGGCTGGGCGCAGCCAAAGCCAAAGGATACAACGCCAGCGAGCTTATAGCGACCCTCATTGACAATCAATGGACCACCGCTGTCGCCCTGGCAGGCATCCTTGCCGCCACCCTTGACCAGGCCAGCGCAAAGCATGACCTCGGTAATCTTATCCTTGTAGCGTGTGGCACGACACTGTTGATTGGTGATAATGGGCACATCTACCTCTTGGAGCTGGTTGCTGGTGGAGCCGCCCTCCTTAATCAGGCCCCAGCCCGCGACAGTGGCCTAAGCAGTGGAACAGCCGAGTGAAACAAAATAAAAACAAAAGACTTAGGCAACAAACTTACCGTCTTGCCATCAAAGTTGTGATTGGCGTCGGGCAGGCAAACAGGACGCATGTTACCTGTTAGCGGCACAGGTGACTCCAGCTTAAGTAACGCCACATCGTTGACAATGCGATTTGCATCGTAGCTAGGATGCACTGTCGTCTGCACTACCTTGCGCACAATGCCAGGATCCCGAGAGGATCTGTCCAGCTGCATCAAGCGTATGGTAATCTGATCCTTATTGCCATGCACGCAATGCGCTGCAGTGAGCACATAACGATCATTGATCAAGGAACCGCCGCAGAATAGACGTGGATAGTGGCGACCCTTGACCAGTTGTGCGGTCCAGGGATATTTGTTGGAGCGCACCTGCTTGCCGCCCACAATGCGATTGACATTCGGAGTGCCGCAGACTGAAAGATGTAGGGAGGATTTGAGAGAGGAATGAGTTGAAGAAATCAAGCCATCAAAACTCCCAATAACTTACAGCAGTTGGCTTTGGTGTTGCACTGATTGCGCACCTTGCCGCGACCGGGACGTGCTCTGACCTCGCTGAATGGTTGTTCCGGCTCCACGAGATCCACAAGATCTCCAAATTGTTGGTTAAGAGTCTGTTGCTGCTGTGGTGCAGAGTATTCATACTGTGCCAGAGCCAGGCTGCAGCCGAGTAGCAGCAGCGCCGTGGCAAGATAACAACGCAGCATCTTGTCTGGAGTTGGTTTAGTTGGAAAGTGACGATGATGTTTGAAGAGCGCGAGCTACTTATACTTTGCCAAGAGTTGGACAAACGAAAAGCGACAGCTCCTCCAGATTCATAAAACTAAAAATATGAATGTTTTATTGATTGCTTAAGCTTTAAGCAGTTCGCAGTTCGCAGTTTTGTGAATCGCGTCTTTTATTGCTTTAATTTCTTTCTTTTGCCGTTGCTTTCTTTGTTTGCTTTCAGGTTTATTTGCATAACACTTTAAAATGTTGCTACGCACAGCCAGAACCCACAAAATGACAAATAAACTTTTGAATGTTATTATTGTTGTTATTGTTGATTTTGTTGCTTTTGGCTTTATGCAAAAAGTGGAGCAAATCTTAAAGCCGCCTCCACACATGGCCCAGCTTAATGGACTTTTAATGCGTCGCGACGCTCAAGCGGCTTAGGCATATACAATATAGTCATCGTTATCGTCATCGTCATCGTCATCGTTATTGTAATTATCATCGTTATCTGTGTGACCCAGCTTTTGACCAAAATAAACTCTAAATTCAAATAATGCTGAGTTGGCAGTTTCAAGCATCTTTCTTTCCATTTGTGCCACAAATTCTCCAACTTTGTCTCTGTCTCTCCATCTGTCTTGCTGCTCTGCTCTGTTCCTGATCTGATCGGCTACTAGAGTTGTAAATTCTGGTACACTTTGCAGCATAAATATCCTTTAAGTGCTGGTTATCGGGTATCATCATTAACCAGGCAGCAAACGCCCGCTTTCACGCTGCTGCGCATAATTTACAAGACCTGAACTTGCAATCTACTCTTATATATGGCACTTATATGTATTTCCAGATACCCTTGCCGAGGGTATTATGATTTGGCACGAATTCGATAAGGCATAAAACGGGCGATCTTCTATCATAAAAAGTATATGGTATATTTTACGAGAATTTTCAACAATATCTGTATGGAACTAGCCATGTTCGATTGAAAACAAGTTCTTTTAGTTTAAAAACTATTTCAGTTTAGATGCTTTTTTGTCTTGAAAAAGATATTATTCGCTAAAAGCTATGGCAGAAATCCCAGATTATAGCAATTTGTCCAATTTAACACTTTTTCCATATTTTTTGCATATGTTGGATCCGCCCGGATTGAATGACTTTAACATAAAGCTGAACAGTCGGTTGAAAAATGAGTTTAATGAAAAACTTTTTTAACCCTCAAGATGATGTATAACCAAACTTGGCTATCGTCACTAGCGTGGACTGCATCCACAGGGATTCCAAGGTTAAATTTTGTCAAAATCGGTTCATGATATCTATTAGCTGTCGTAGAAACAATCGATAAAAAATGAGTTTTGCTATGAAAAATTTCTTTTTTTTAGAGAAGTCAACAAAATTTAGCAATTGGTTAAAATTTTTCAAACTCAGAATTTAGAAACTATTCGTCAAATACTTACTTTTGATATGAAAAACTTTGCTGCAAGAGTATATAGTAGCTTCGGCACTGTGAAGATAGCTGTTCCAGCTTGTTTTATCTTTCGTTTTGTTCGTTTTTTTTTTGGCATATTTTACGAGCCAGAACACGAGCTGCAATCGCCTGATCTGTCCTCTTCCGTGCCGTTCTCTCCTGCCCGCTGGCTGCTCATATTTTGTGGCCTGGAATGTCGTCGCTTTTGGTGTCTGCCCCCAAAATGGAACGCCGCAGGCGTATTGTGCATTGAACGGTCTGAAAAAATAAATTAATAAAAAACAGAAAAAAACAAAATCACAAAAAAGATACATACATATATGATATACGAAAAAAAGAGCGTGTCGTTCGAAAATGATGCAACATGTGGCACTTCCCATGCGGCGCGTGCATGAAATTGCCAATTCAATAATTTTTTAATTAATAAATTATGTAGGACATGCTGAAATCAAAACTGGCCATAATATTACACCTTAAAAGCAGCACGTTCTGTAGTTTTATATTAACTATATATGTATATAAATTATAAATAAATTTCGTTTATGAATACCAATACGTTTATTAATTATTTAAACATACAGGGCAAATAATGACAGGAAGCATATAATATTGACAAAGGAAACGGATAAATTGAAAACTGATGTCTATATAATATCAAAACAAGTAAGAACGTTGCAGTCGGATGGACCCGACTATATACTCTTTGCACAGTCAGAAGTGGGCGTGGCAATTGTATATTTGCTCAAATCTTTCAAGTTTGCCATCAATTCAAATTTGTTTGGGCGAGTTCTGCAGGTGGGGGAGATATAAAATTTGCTCATTTGAAAGGGCGGAGGTGGGCGTGGCAAAATTATTTTTATCCAATCTATTTAATAGGGTAACATGATTCAGCCTGCAAAATTTGGTGATTCTAGCTAAAGGGGTGTGGAATATACAGACTTTGCGTTTTTTTGGGGGCGGGGTTGGGCGCGGTCAAATTTTTTTTTAGTCAGATCAATCAAGGAAGTGATTAGTAGCCCTTGTATCAAATTTCGTTACTCTAGGTGTAAAACTGTGGAAGATATAGTTTTTTGCGGTTTGTGGGGGAAGGGGTGAGGTTGGGGGGGGAGATCTTGACACTTTGTCTGCCTATGGTCTATACCAACATGAATACTAAGTTTGGTTGCTCTAGCTTCAAAACTGTGGAAAAAACTGCGTTCATACAGACGGACGGACAGACGGACAGATGGAAATTTCACAAACCCAATATATTATTTTTTCTTTTTTTTTTTTTTCAAAAAAAACTAAAAACAGATAAGTAAAAAAATTATGCAAAAATTGTTAGAATTAAAAGCCATAAATATATAAAAATAAATCGAAAAGTTGTTGACCTATATTTATAATTTATGAAATCGATTTATTCAAAAACATATAAATCTCACACAAGTCAATTATTGAAATACATATTTATCTGCACTATCTGCTGATTTATGTTCATCTTAAATGGACTTCTGTTTAAAATTTCTTTACTAACTTACTTAATACATAATTAGTTTACGTGCCTCAAGTTTCATTTATTCTGTTCCAAAACATAAATAACTTTTACTCTTATGCCAACCATAATGATATGCAAATGTAAACTGACTTTGGATTTTTATTTTCGAAATTTCTTTGTTTTGTCTCATTTGCATATTGGCTTTAAACAAGCGAAAACATGCTAACCAAAAATGGTAACTAAATTAAAGCAAATATTATCAAATATTATGTTAGAGATGAACGGAGACGACTCGTGAGTGCGTAAATAGTCAACTGATTCAACTTGATTTTTAGATGTTTTGACTCAAAACTTTTGAATATACTTTTTTTATTAACTAACAATAATATAAATTTGATTTTAAATAGTTTCGTCTTGTTGTTATTTTTTTTTTGAATATGCGTTTAGAACTTTGTTGAAAATTGCTTTGAACCCAAAATAAAATTATGAAAATAATTTTATAATATTTAAAATATTGCAAACGATTCTTTAGCTGCATTCAAGTTGCGTGACAACACGAGCTGATCTGCAGTCTGAGCTCAGTAAAAACTCAGCTGATAAGACAATTGTTTAAATCAATTAGAATTTGAAACAATTATTGCGTTTGAGCTGTTGCAGTTGCAGCTGCTGCTGCTGCTGCATGACAATTCCATTCCTGACATGCTATAGCAGTGGGCGTGGCAGCACGACACCAACAACGTATGCACGCAGTGCATTGAACTGAGCAAGCAAGCAGCCACAAAACGAAAGACTTAGGCAGCAAACTTGAGAGCATGCCAAACTGTAACAGTGAGTTTAGAAAGGTTGAATGGCATTTGCCATTCACTTGAGGGCGCCCAGTGGCATTCGTCAGCCAGTCAAGTCAGTCCGACTGTTAGTCAGTTATTTAGTTAGTCTGTCATAAATTTGCATAGCTAGAGAATAGAATCTAAGCTGCAGTTAGTTGCTTCTTGCACTTATCTAGGCGGCATAAACAATCAAAAGCCATTTTAATTATTGTGTGTGACGGCACAGCACACAAATCATGCAGATGTCTGTTTGTGCCACTGTCTGCTGCCACAGTTGCTACCACAGTCTCTGCCACAGTCTATGTAACAGTCAAGGGCGTAGCCAGCAGCTTGAAAATTGGGGGTTTAAAAACAAATTGAGTTTCAATTCTCAAATCTCATACAGAAAGTAATTGATTATAATTTTGTAACTATTTTTAAAGCATAATCTGAAAACGTTTCACAGGAATGGAACATATGAAAGGACAATATCTGACAAATACTGGTATTAACATTTCATGACAAAATTATAATTTTGAAAGAGTTTACAAATTTAGTGTAACTACGCCCATGTCTTGAGTCTTGGCCTGTGACTGATGTGCTGCATTTGATAACTGGCAGGCAATGAAGACTTAGACCCTTAGATAATGAAAAGGAAGCAGAGTCTCTTGACTCTACAGACTCTACAGTTGTAAGTAATTCAAATTTGTAGCACTCACAGGCCGCTGGGCAAACAAAACAACAAACAAAAAAAAAGACTTGCAAAAATCTTAAAAGATCTCGGCAGCTACCGCAAGAGGCAACTTGGCAACTGGCAACAACATCTTCTTCCTCAATGACATTAATTCATTTTGTATGCAAAGCAATCAGTGACAGTAGCCGTGGCCTCTGCCTCTTCCTAGCTGCAACTTCAACTTCAACTGCAACTCTGACTTTGCTTGGCAATTAGAAAAGAGTTGGAAAATTGTATGCGAATGCAAGTCTTGGTCGCTTTTGGTTCGGGTTCGGTTTCTGTTTCTGATTCTGTTTCTGTTTCTGGTTCTGCAGCATTTCCAAACTGGCACTGCGCACTGATTTGCATTGCACGATTCTCAACTTAATTTAACATAAAGTAAACAAGCGCAGTTAACAAGCCAAATACAAGCCATGAGCGTGCGGGTGCCAGTTCTCAAACTCTTTCTCTCTCTCTTTAGATTACTGCCAGCTGCAGTGCGCAGTTCCTCATCCTCATCCTCATCCTAAACCAAGGGCCAAAGCCATGGCCATATGCATGTGCCCTGACGTGTTTCTAAAATATTTTTGCAAGCTCAGCTTTCTCACAAGTCAACAGCAAACAAACAAACAAGCAAACAAACAAACAAACAAACAGCAGCAACAACAATAACAACAAGCTAAGGCGCGAGACACTTTAACATTCGAGCATCGTGAGGAGTTTATTAAAAGACACGATTCGTCCAGCCAAACTGCAAATCCTTGGCAAAGTAATTGCTCATTTGAGTTATAAACACGCACACACAGAGGCAAGTCTTGTGGTCCCCAAACCTTAGGCTCATCCTCAAGCTCAAGCTCAAGCTCATCCTCATGCTTATCCTTAGATGGCAATCGTTGTTATGGCCACGCCTGTTAGCCAGCTTTTGTAAAGGGCCTCGAATGTTTTTGTTGCCGCTTTGCATGTCTAACAATTGTTCTTCTAATTGCGTTTATGGCTAAAGGAAGCCACAAGGATTGGCTTGTAAACGCAATCGGACAAGATAATCTCAGCCTTGCACCCAAAATGGGCTTTCTTGCGCATGTTGCGTGAACGTGTGGCACATGTGGCATGTATGTAGCATGCGGCATGCATTTGGGCGCTACAAATTGCCGCTGAATTCTGATTGAGTTCTTCAAATTGGCATTGGCATTGGCATTGATAGAAATGCGTTACACAACGCAATTTATGGCTCAAACCCATTAACTGCTCCAGCAAATTGACAAGAGGCTCCAAAGGGCAACTTGCAACTTGCAACTGGCAGCAGCCACAACAATAACAACAATAAGCACTTACAACAATAACAAATAACAATACAATTGCCCAGCGAACACTTCATTAAAACTAAATAAGGTGTCCAGCAGATGTTCCTTTCGATAAGATTGAGCGGGTGTAGTTCGGATACGGATTTGGATTCGCAAATAGTTAGTACTCTGAGTGTTATAAATATAAATAGTCTGACTGGGTCTGACTGAAAATTGCATGCACTACACAGAAGCTATAAGGCAGGGAATAGATTTTAATTAACTTTTATGAGCAGCTGTGATTTGAATTGGAATAAGTTTTAAAATTATGTTCCTAAAAGTATGCTACATGAAATTGCAAATTTCTAATGAATATCAGAACATTCCAAAGATATCCAAAATATATAAAAACATTATCTATAAAGTATAAAGAGCAAAACAAGCGACAAGCTGAAAGCATAGTCTTTAAAATATTAATTTATTTAAAAAAAAAATTAAATTATATACAAGGACTACAAGGCCGCAACCGAGTTTCGGCTTGTTCTCATTAGCGATTCCTAGTGTGTAAATGGAAATATTTGCTATACTGAATTGCAAATCTCGATGAAAAATGAGCTTTAAAAATGTGTTGCTTTTGAGACAATGAAATCAGACGCATATCTGAGAAGAATAAAAAGCAGAAACGATTGTTAATTCATACAAAAACATAAACACATAATCAAAAACTAGTCGCAAGGAAATGTTCTTGGAAATGGAAACGGGCGTAAATATTTTAGAAAATATTCACAACTGCAAAACATTTAAAACAATCAAAGAAGTCGACTTATTCTACTAATAAAAATGGTTAGCATCAATTACAAATTCAGAAAGTGAATTGACTGGTCAAGAAACTTTATAGATACTAGATTTTATTGTGAGCTGAACATTAGCAAAAGCAAGCTACCCAACTCTATCTTCACATCAGACTACAAAGAATTTGTTTTTTTCCATGCGTTTTTATTAGTTTGAGAACGTTTTAAAGCCAAGCTAAGCGAATTTTGCACAAATATATTCATAGTTTTATCTAGTTGAAGCTGCTTGTGGACTGACAACTGTTGTTGTCGTCTCGATATGCCGCCATAGATGTAGCGCAGTGTCATGGCCACTGGCAAAAGGCAAAGACGAAGACGAAGGCTAAGGCGAAGGCGAAGGCTCTCCAAACAGATCGTGCAATTGCCAGTTATGGGCTGAGTGGGCAAAAATATAAAAAGAAAAAAGAAAAAATAGAAAATGCCTGCGTCAAATAAAAATAAGAAAAAAAAAAGCGCCTGCAGACACTTGTGGCAGCCACAAAGGCAGCACACATGGGCCGAGAGACGAGTGTTGAGAGTTGAGAGTCGAGAGTGTGTGGCTAACTTAAATCAGTGGAAAATTGAAGAGCAGCACAGTGTCTAATGATAACTGCAGAGGAGCTTTAAAGGCGAGAGATTGCGGAAATTTTCAAGACAGCCCAGCTAAAGACAGCTAAAGACGATGCCAACGACTTGAAACTTGCAACAGCAACAGCAATAACAACAGCAACAAAAACAACCAAGACGACGACAAGTGTCAAGTGAAGCTTAGATAAATTTCAAAAAGGGCAACAACATTGGCAAACACACAGAGCCTTAGAATCTCTGAGGAGTGGGAATTGGCGTGGGGGTTTAGGGGAGCAACTCTGGCCTCACCTTGCCAAGCCGCACAAGTAGCCGCAGGGCGGCCGCAGATTCAGTCTCCGTCTCCGTCTGAGTCTGAATCTTAGGTTTGAGCAGCAGCATCCTCAACTTGGCCAAGTGGCATGCCATGAAGTTTTTTTTTGAGCCTCGTATTTGAACTTGCAGACACGCTTTTGGCCCTTAACATTTTTGACCGTCATTTCGGCGATATAAATTCCATGTTAGAGAGCGAAAGAGACAGACTGACAGACTGTTGCTGCTGAGAGCGAAAACGCTTTGCACTTTCTTCGTTTGTCGTGGCGGTTTTGTGCAAAGCAAAAGTGTAGATCAGCATTGAATCTAATTTATGCAGCCATACTATGTACAGCAACAGCAACAGCAACAGCGGACAGCGGACAGCAGGCCATGCAACATGTTGCACGATGATGAAAATGCAGCAGGCACCAGGCAATATTTTTATTTAAAAATTACAAAAAAGAAAAAAAAAAGGAAACATAAGAGCAGCGAGAAGAAAAGAAACATGTAGAAAGAAACTACAGAGGCAGCGACTGAACAACAACGACGCATGTTTTATGACTCTCATTGTCATTTATGCAAATTAGACAACGGCGAGCGCGCGCGGCAAACAGAAACATAACACAAGGCATAAGCATAAGAATCACCACCATATCCAGGTCCCAGGTACTAGGTTCCAGGTTCCAGGTTCTAGGTTCTAGGTCTCAGGTTGAGGTCCAGGTTGAGGTCTATACCAGTCGCTGCGCTGATCTCTCATAGTACAAGTACATCTAAGAAATGGCGCAAATTTCCCACCGTACCCGACAGAATCTCTGAGCTGTGCTGAGCTTTTGTCATGGTCCTAGACAAGAATGTCTGTCCCTTTGGTTGTTTGCTGGCTTGGCTTGGGTTGGCTTGGTTTGGCTTGGGTTGGTTATGAGCACAACATGTTTTATGATATCTGCCGGTGATTTATTATCATTTGATTTAAAAAGCAGTAGACAGGACACACATCAATACAGGACTAGAGGACAGCGTCGGACAGCATGGACACTGGTCAGCAGACCCTGGCGTTATTTATAGTTTAGACTGCGAGAGACTGCAGAATTGAACCTGAAGCTGTAGCTGTAGTCTCGATAGAGTCTGCATTTCATGCTTATTATAGGAAATCTGCACTTTTATGAGCGCGCACAGCATGTTAAAGGAGTAGAGAAAGAGAGAGCGAGAGAACGCTTTTGGCCATTTTAATTAGCGTGTAGCGCAAACGAAAGACTTAGGCAACAAACTTGATTTGTGTTGACTTTGCCACGGATCATAAAAAGGCAGCTAATTAATTTAAGATGCCCGCGTGCAGCGTTTAGTATTATGTCTGGCTCGGTTACAGTTAATTTCAGCTCAGCCATCTAATGAGAGCTCTAGGGGGGCGCACATCTACAACATGTTTTATTACAGCAAAATAAAGGCATTATCTCAATGCAGCTATGCAGATTTATAACAATGTTAAACTAAAAATTCAAATGCCCACGGTTCATTCATTCATTTGTCATCTAAATAACATTTATAAATAAAAATAAGAAAAAACTACCAGGCGTACATTTTTGTAACTGAAGCATCAAACAATACAAAAATAAGTACATTTAAATAAATTACAAATTTCAAATACAATTTTAAATCGATTGTATGTAAGGGAAGGTGTCAAGGTTGAACCCTGGTCAAAATTGAAAAAAAAAAACTTTGTTAAACATTTCCTTACTGCTTAAAGTAAATTCTAGACAAGTTTGGTGGCGATTTAATTACCAAGATCTCCTATGTATGTCTGACATGTTCATTAGGTTGTAAGCTGCAAGTTGCAACATATTTAGTAGCCGTGTCAGACATTGAATTGTTGCATACACATTTTTATGTGGCTGGGCGCGAGAATCTAAATATATATTTACGACGTACTAAGCCCAGTTTATAACGGCATGCCAATTAGTTAGCCTTGTACCTGGACCTGACTGACCCATAATTTATACTGAATCGTATTGATCTCAGAGTTGCAGTTACATTTGGGAGGCGAGTTCCGTTTGCATAAATTACTGTTAACTAGTCACACGTATTTCACAATCGACGACGTCATCATTGAAATTGTCTACGTGCCAGGTCTCGTTCCCAATCACAATCCCAATCTCAATCCCAAGCCCAATACGACAAAGCCCGTTGATGATGCTTTTCTCCCTGTGTGCTCATCTTTATAACGTTGATGTACATAGTTATAAATAGAATTTTAACTGTTTTGTTGTTCATGTATTTGATATAATAATTTATTACCTTCACGTATATTTAATTGAACAATGTGCACGTGGGTTGTCTTCAAAGTATGTCTAGAGAAAATATGTTTTCTTTTTTGGAATGTAAAAGAATGAATTCAAAATTTGATAAGTCTTTTGGAATGAAATTAAATTTCAGTTTCCAAAATATGAAACAAACTTGAAGTTTGGTGTCTCTAGCTCTTATAGTCTCTGAGATCGACGCGTTCATAGATGGACGGACGGACGGACAGACAGACAGACGGACATGGCTAGTTCGAATCGGCTGTTGATGCTGATCCAGAATATATATAGTTTATATAGTCGGAAATGCTTCCTTCTGCGTGTTACACACATTTGCAGTACTTTATAACTCCCTTTTTTCCATTTTAAATGGGAAAATGGAAGAAGAATTAACTTTATTAAACCAAAATATCTTATGATATGCCAACTTCAACTGAATGAGAACAATAATAAAAATGTAATTTTTTTAATATTAATAGATAAATGTAACAATCTTCACAACAGAAAAAAAACCCTCTATAAAAAATCGATACTATCAATTTCAACAAACAATTTAATCGATTGTCTTTCGAAACAATCAATTGTTTTCCTGATTTACTACTTTATACGATTTACTCAAGCTAATCAATACTATCGATAATGAAATGCATCGATTTTCGTGCAGCTCTACGATAGTATCTAATTTCGATAAGACCAATTACTATTAAATCGATACTATCGATAGTTCTGCAGTTGATTGCTTAGCGTCTTACTCAAATACACAAACTTCAATGGCAACCAGTGCAACATGGCATCTATTGGATGTTTACATCGCATTACATTTTGTTGTGTGGCACTTTTGCAATTAACTGTCCATTCACGTGCCGTGTGCTGGGGCAGCAACATGCACAACAATGACATCATTTCCCCCTTCTGCCACCTGCCGTTATCAATGCGAATTATCGCATTAGTTGTGCCTGAGTTGAAGCTGTACTGCAAAGCAAAAGCAAGTTGGGGGCCTAAGTTATGGCCAAGAGATGATGACGATGCAGCTCAGCCGTTAGCTGAGAGGTCGCTTTGGCAGCAACAATCATTGCTGTTGTCTTAACTGCCGCCCACATACAAAATTGGCGCTTGAGTTGGTGGAGGGGTCCAGGCTTTGGATTTGGTTTTGGTTTTGGAATAGGTACTATTTTCAATTGCAAATTGAATTCAATCATTGACTATAATTTGGCACACTCGGCACAAAGAAGGCAGTTGGAGTTGTTGTACGTAGTACGTTTAACAGTTAAATGTTGCAGCGGCGTTTGCATTTAACACGCGCAAATTGCAGCGGCAAACAATAACAACAGCAACAGCAACTGTTGCTGCCAGCTATGGGCATGCAGCAAAGTCAAAGTCAAGACAACGACCATTAGAAATTCTAATTTTGCCAGCAACAATTGGCTATGGCAGTGGTTGTTGCTGTTGGTTACTGCAATCAGCCATGCAAAAGTCACCCACAAGCAACAACAGCAACAGCAGCAGCAGCCGAAGGTGGCAAATATGTAAGTCACGTTGGTTTACGGTTGAAGAGGTTACGGTTTGAGGGGGTTTACGGCTGTTTTGGTTGTTAGCCCTGGCCAGGCTTACTTTGGTGTTGCTGCTGCCATTGACAACAAACGACAAACGGCGACGATATTGCTGCGGCGGCTGCTGTTGCTGCTGCTGCTGTAACTGATGATGAGGCTGTGGCTGCTGCTGCTGTGTGTTGCTGTTGCTATTGCAGATGCCGCCATAAACAATTGCGATAAAAAAGCGTGCGAATTTCTCACGAACATTTTGTGGCAACAACATACTATATAAAGAAGAATCTAGCCACCTACCTACCGGTCTCTCTCTCTCTCTCTCTCTCTCTCTGTTGGACGTCTCTAATTCTTGGCGCATGTTTTGCCTGGCGGTATTTGTGCTTTGATTGCCCAAAACCAAAAGCAGAAGAAAACAGTCAGCAACAGCAACAACTGACAACAGCAACAACTGGCAACAGCAACAACTGGCAACAGCAACTATTGCCTTAAGTGGGCTGTGGGTCAAGCCATGGCCGGTATTGTTGTGGCACTAATGATTTTGGCATGGTATACAATTGATTGATTGCTTGATTGAGTGCATTGAACCTGGTCCAGGGCCAGGGTCAGGACTGGGACCAGGGCCAGTTCTACACACAGGCAAAGGTCAATTGGTTTGTCTGGGCGCTGGGCCCTGCCTGCCTTACAGTCTGTCTGTTCGTCAGTTTGTCCGCCTGTGACAAGTTTTACATGCATTGCTTTCATAACAACAACAACAACAGCAGCAGCAAGAGCAACAGTTGCTGTTGCAGCAGCTCACGTCGAGAAAATTGTCCAACTGTTGGGTTTATTATTTCGATTGCACAGCGCAAAGAATCAAGCGAGATAGAAAGAGAGAGCGAGAGAGAGAGAGAGAGATGTAGCTAGATTGTATAGAACCCAAAGCACGTAGCAGCACTTTGGCTTTGTCTGCGGCAGCAACTTGCAGCTTGGAGCCATGAAACAGCAACAGCAACAACACCCCTTCTGCAGCCGCTTCTTCTTCTTCAGCAATATGTGTCTGCTGCTGCTGCTGCTGCTCTGCTGCTTTGCTGCTGCTGTGAGCACCACTTCTAATGATGCAAGCGAGGTCGTTTCAACCAGCAACAGCAACAAAGTTCTGCAACTTTTTTGTTGCTGCTGCTGCTGCACAGGCTGCCTGGCGAGGCCTGTGAGGCTGCCTGCTGCTTGCAATTCTTTTTTGTTGTTGCTGCTGTTGCTGTTGTTGTTGTCCCAGCCCCAGAGTCCATGCTTATTTTCTATTACTGCTTTTTCCACTTAAGGCCATTGCACTTTTTACGTGCAATGCCATGGAGGGCTTCTTGGCCATTGCCGTCAACGTTATTGTTGTTGCTGCTGCTGCTGTTGTTGCTGTTGTTGTTTGGCTGCCTGGCTGAACGTGCAAAGGTTGTGAAAATGCTGACGCTGTGTGGAAAAGTTGGCAACAAATTTTGCGTCATGCTTGGAAAAAATGAAATGGAGCGAAAAAATGTTGTTGCTGGACAAAGCACCGACTCGGATCTTCCATGTTGCTGCTGTGGCTGTTGCTATTGCTGCTGCTGCTGTTGTTGTTGCTGCTGCTGTAGCTATTGCTGCTGCGGCTGTTTGTCTACTGTAAGCGAAATATGGGACTTTTTAGGTTCGTTGACTTTGAACATTGCATTGGCATTGTTCTTCTCACTTTATTATTTGCTTTTGTGGAGGCTGCGGCTGCCGTTTTGTTGTGCAACAATTCGCGTGCAGTAGCCACAACAACAACACCAGCAGCAGTAGCAACAGCAACAGGCTCGGCTTTTGCCTGTTGTTGCCTGGTAAACAAAGCGCAAATAATTCATAGCAAAAGCCAGCAGCTTGGAGTCTTCAGTCTGCAGTCTACTGTCTTCAGTCTGACCCTTTCATTAGACGCAGCAGCAACAGCAACAGCAACAGCAACAGCAGCAGCAGCAGCAAACGGGGCAAACTTTATGCATCCTGCGCGTTGATTTCCATTTAAACGACAGCAGCGTTAGAGAAATAGCAAACAGAAACAGAAGCACAGCCAGAATAAAACTGGCTTCCTTGATGCTATCCAACGATCCAAACGAAAAGCGAAAGAACCCATTAAAATAGCTGCAACTCCAACTGCAGCAGCAACAGTTGCAACTGCGCGGTAGGTTGTTGTCACCCATGCTCTTTGGGCTTTTGAATTGCTGCTCTTGCCCTGGCCCTGGCTCTGCCCCTTCCTCTGCCCATGCCTCTGCCCCTACATCTGCCCCTGTCCCAAAGCCAGGCAACACGACAGGCGACAACTTTGACCACCAATCGAGTCAGCAACTGTAGCAGATCGAACTTGAACTGATTTTATTTTACAACTTTTGTATTAAGTAGGTATATACTACCCATAAATATATATAAATTATTTGTAAGCAAATATTACAAATATTTTTTCTGTTTTCCCATAGTTTATTCAAACTAAAGGTGACTAAAATTAAGTCAAAATTTAAAAATAAAATATAAAAAATATTTGTTCTGTTTTCCCATAGGTTAGAGTGAGCCACGTTTTGACGCCCAACTCGCAGAACAGTGTAAATGTGGCAGGATGGGAGGGGGGGAGGGGGGGGGGGGGGGTATTTTTCAGACACGTAGTTGCTGCAATTTGTTCGTGCTTAGGTGCAAGAAAGAAAGTAGCTGAGATCGAAATTACTTTGTTGTTGTTGCTGCTGCTGCTGCGTGCAGCAATTAGTGGCAAATTGCATGGGAAAATTCTATCAAAAACAAAAATATGCAAAAACAAAAAAGAGAATAGAGGCGCGGGCGAGCCAAACTGGAGCCGCTGGGCCTCGAAGCCAAAACGAAAGACTTCAGACACGATCTTGACGCATTTGGCAGCGCTCTTAACAGTAAAATGTTGCTGCTTGCTGCTTGCCTGCAACGCTGCAACGGTTGCTGCTGCTACACCACTTGCTGCTGCTGCAACTGCTGCTGCTGCTGCTGCTTGTGTCTGACTGCTAGGCGACTTCGACCGATTGGCAAATTGGGAAATTCAATAAGGAATCACTATGATTACCATTTACGAGAATTTGCGCTGCATTTGGCTTCAAATTGGTAACAAGAGCTTGAAAAACAGCTACAACTTGAGCGATGCGTTACGTTGCGATGCCATGCGACTCTGCTTTGCTTCCTTGTTTTGGTCTTTTTTGTTTTTGTATACCCTACTAAGAGCGTATTACTGAAAGCACTGTTTCCGATCCTACACTCTTGAAAAAATATGCAAAAACAAACTAAAAACTAACAGAAGGCTATAAATACTAAGTTAGGCATTGGCTTTTATGTTGACGTAATGGTGCTTTGAGTACCAGCAGGTTCGAATCGCATAAAAATTCTTGTCATTTTTTTAAAAATCTTTTCTAAATCTAAACGCGAAATTAACATTTTCTATATTAAGGTAATATGTTTTTAAAACATAAACATTTTTTCGTTGATTCAATCCATTTCAAATTTTAAAGTATATATATATTCGTATATATCTTCGTCAGACAGCGGATATATGTTATTTCTTGTTCGCTTTTGGATTAAAACACAATCGAAAACTTAACCTTAAACTTGGTAGCCTTTTGCAGGCTTGTTGCATTTGTAAATTTGTTGCAACATCAAATAGAGACTGAGACAGAGACATTGAGAGAGAAACAGAGACAAAGACCAAATCAGAGATGTTGGCCCAGTCGCATGCAATGCGCGCATTTGACGTAATGGGCTACAAACAAAAAACAACAACAAAAGGAACAGCAGAGCACTCACAACAACAGCAACAACAACAACAACTACAGCAGCAACAACAACTGGGCAAAAGTTCATTACTCCACTTAGGGCCACATTTGCCACAGCTGCACAAAGTTGAACAGTTTTTATTTTGTTTTTGTTGCAGCCTGAAGTTTGTTAGCGGGTTCTGCAAAGGTCGCTGTACCTTCAACATCATCATCATCATCATATACAAGCTCATTATGATGATCGTGGTCTCTGGTTTTAGGTTTTTCCTAGGAACTTTGATTCTGTTTTCAAGTGGGCGGTCAAGGAAGTTTTTTCGTTTTTCGTAAATGCCGCAACATTTTTTGTTTGTCAATATGCTAAACAAGTTTCAGTTTGCCCATTCGGCCATATCCCATTGCCCATTGCCCACTTCTATTTCTATAGTTGCCTCCAAGGCACAGGGCTCAAATCATTTCAAACAAAGATGTACATCAAGTTGATAAGCCCCAACCAAAGTCAAAGCCAAATCCACTCGCAAATCTACTCTTAAATTGCATGCCAGCGGCCCAATAATTGGCCATCAGTCTGGGGTTGGGTCTTGGTCGGCTCTTCGGACTTGGACTTGCATCTTTGGTCTTTTGGGCCAATTCTTATGAACATGTCAAAGTTAACGAGTGCGCCCTCCGCTATTTTGACTGTCAGCTGGTCAAAGTGCTAAGTGTCTCAGCAGTTGTAGAAGCTGAAGGTGAAGCAGAAGCAGCAGGAGCAGCAGCAACAGAAGAATAAAATTGAAGAGTATAGCGGAAAGAGGAAAGGAGCAGCAGCTCTAGAAATTGCTTAACAGCTGCGTTCTTTGAGCAGAGTGTTATTGCTGAATTGATTTAGATATTCCAAAATTAAAATAAATGCTATAAGGCATTGGTTTCCGATTTGCAGTAAATGGATATTAAATCAACAAGCTATAGCTTAAAAACAACAAACTGACAGACATACATGACTAAACTTCAGTATGCTCTTTATCCCTTTTGGAAACAGAGTATGAAAACAAACTTTTAGAAACCATTTTACTTCAAATGGAACAAGGGAAGGAAGTCAGGCTGGTTAAAATTCAAGCAGTGCACTGCTTGATGCGTATGATTACATTACATTCGATTTCATTATAATGCTTTTAATCGGTAGGCTTAAATTTATGATCATTTCCATAAAATAACACTTTGTTGCAAAAAGTACTAAAATATTCAGGTTGCATCATTTACAGATGTTATTGCATCCGGGTACAGTGTGACAAAATACATTATCTCATTAGTTATACATTTACATGCATAAGGCTAAATAGCTAATTAAAGTTTTTGCACTAAACATCAAATTTTAACAATGAAGAAGGTGAATAGAAGACGGTATATCGTATCTGAAATAGACTTTTAAGTGAAAACAGATGCTAGAAACGATTTACGATATTCCCTGCACTTTTACTATGAGTGCACTGAAATAAAGGATTTCTTCTTGTATATTTTACAATAAAAGTTTTCAATTCAAGAGAGATCTTGACTTTTGGTCTGCCTGTGGTTAATATCAACATATATACTTAGTTTGGTTGCTTTAGCTTCAAAACTGTGGAATAAAACTCCGTTCATACAGACGGACGGACAGACGGACAGATGGAAATTTAAAAAATTGAAAGATTTCGAGCATGATTTATTTTTTCTAGATTTTCGAAAACTCGTTTGTTTAAAAAGAGAATCCAGGTTCGAAATGGTTTGTTTAAAAACTGGTTTGTATTTGAACCCAAAACTTTCACAGCTGATTCCACTGTAATTTTGAATGAAGAACCAAAAAAAAAAGTACAGGACCGTTAAAAAGACCATGTTTTGAAAATATTGAAAGAGAAATAAGCCAAGTTGAAATAGGTATTGTAGAACGTTTTGAAAAGCACATAAGTGTTTCGAAAATAGCACTTTGAATAAATAGAAAGGAATATTATGTTAAATATAAGCAACGAACACAATGCGACAATGCGAAACAATTGTCATAAAACTTGTTATAAGGAAACATAAATATCCAATCTAAACAAATGAAACTTAAAAGCTATAGAGGGGTTTATTACAATAATCTGAAGAGCAGTTTGCAAGCATCTTCCATTAAGTACAAATACAAACAATTGTTGTTAAATTCTAACTACTGGAATATATTGTAAGTATAATGAATGCAAATGCAATTCAAACATTGATCGAAGTGTAATTCTTTGACTGGCATTACAATACATAATTCATTGTTTGACTTGTCTTTATTGTTTCGATTTGTGATTAGCGCTCATAAAAATGAATATGACGTAATTGCGCATCATCTCATCTTTAAGTTGAAGTTGAAGTTCTGCCGACTTATCGAGTACTCAAGCTAGTACTACGTGACGTGTTCGACTCTAACTAAATAGTCAATTAAATAAAATAAGTAAAAAGCAGCCCAAGCTCTGCTATGCTTGGCTTGTGCCACATGTCTCGTCTCTGTTCTCTGTTTTCTGTGGTAGGCGTCGGGGGGGGCGTGGCAAGTCTATGATGCTGCATCATGTCGCATGATGTGTGCAAAATATGCTTAAAACACCTCTCGTCTATTAACAGTGTTAAAGATAATTAATTACGTGTAACTACACTGCAACTAAATACTTTAATGTCTGGGTGTCGAAGATATTTACAATTATTTAAAAGTTTTTCTATACTTATAAAAACAGTTCAACCACATTCATTTATTCACTAGTGAACATCGCACAGACCAAGCCATAAGTGATAGAAAGTTGCATTTTTCGCAGTAGTTTCATTTTATACTGAAAGTGAGTAATTAACGCGGATTTCGGCCAATTCTATCGGGATACCATCTGATCGATTATAAATTTATTTTCAATAATCTATTTCTGGAAAATTCACAATTTTGGGTGGAAAATGGGTGGTCAAGATTGAACTACCTCATAAATAGAATCTAGATAGAGTCTTTAATACTAATTTTGATCTCCGCAATCAATTTAAAGTATGTTATTGCGATATTTGTTTTTTTTTTTCAAAAATGTGTAGCAAAGTAATTTTTCTAAAAACAAAAATTCGATTAAAATTATTTTTGGAATTTAATAAAATTTAAATGCAAAATCCGTCTAAAGGTTAAAATATGACTAAAAAGTCATTCTGCATTGAAATCGGTTTTGTTTTCACAAAGTTATGATAGTTGAAAATTGAGGAGAATCACTTTCTATTGGAGCCTATTGGAGCCAAGTCCAAATTTTTTGGCATTTTGACATGATTTTTGATCGATCATTGAACTACCTCAAAAAAAGTTTTAAAATAGTTTTTAATACTAATTTTGGTATTCGGAAAAATTAATTTGTGGAAATTATTAAAATTTAAATGCGAAATAAATCTAAAGGTTAAAATATGGCCAAAAAATGGACAATTGCGCATTGAAAATGGAGCTATTTTTTGGAAAATTTAAGACCAGAAAAGCGAAATGCTATTCATGCATAATAAAGTTGTTCGATTTTTAAAAGGTATAATAAAACTAGCAATTACTGAGTTTGGTTGAGATGGCTTATATTGTAGCACTATCATACTTAAACAATTAATAAGAAAGAAAATAAAAAAAAAATTGAAATAAAAAAATAGTATACGACAATATTGTTGTGTACACTATTTTTGTTCAGTGTACGTTGGTCAATTGAAATGCAAACAGTGGAAAACTTAATACTGGCAACTGACAACCGGCAACTGGTAGCCAACAGGTGGCAACAGGTGCAGCTTTCAAACGTATGTGTGGAGTGCACTATGAGCTCATCGTGATCATTGCTATCTCCATCCGCTGGGCCGAGAGAGGCACGCACCCGGCAGACGACCTTGGGGACGAGGCGCCGAACGTAGCCGCTGCCCAACAGCAGCAGCAGCTGCCCATATCAAGCATATTAAATACAAATTAATAGATTATTACAAATGTGAAAACGAAAAAGAAAAAGAATAAAAAAATTTGATTGGTTCTGCATTTTCATGGTGCTTTATAAAGCTTTTCACACATTTTCCATTGTTCGAATGCGAAATACAAAATACGAAATGCCGAAATGCATTGCTCATTGCTCAGCTATGTAAAATGTAATATGTAAAGTTACAGATTGGAGCATATGTCAAATTGATTTGCTGCGGCTTTACTTTGTATGAAAATCAATGAGCTGTAACATGGAAAAGCCTTTGAACTAAACCGAACGATCGTATCATGGCAAATCAACGGAAATTTGCAATTTTCCACAAACGACTCTTGAGCTGTGCGTGCTGCAAAATCTATGAAAATCACTAAGAACAAAAAAAATTATATTAAAAAAAATCATTGAGATATGTAAAAAAGGTGTGTTGAAAAACTTGACAGCTGTTTATCACTATAATAATAAACTGCAATCTTTTTTGGGTCAAGTATGTATTTAAAATACAACATTTGAACTGGGAATATGGTCAGCTTAAGCATAATTATAGCTTAGTTAATGTTAATCTTTCAATCAAAACAAATCAAAAGTCAAGTTTTAAATAAATACAATATATCCGTTTCAAAACGTCATCAAATCTATGCGAAGATTAATAATTAATGAATCAAGGTATTACAACTTGTAATGTGAAGTACTCTCGGTTTCAGTTAAATGCTATTAAAAAGTCATTAGGCAATCAATTAAAACTCATTATGGAATTTATCCTGAAAAACAGCATAGTAAAAAGAGCTAAGAGAAGCTTTCAGCTATAATTAAGCTTTATTGAGCACAGTATTTACAATTAATCAAATGTAATCTTACATATGCTTTTGTTGCATTAAGGCTGACTGTGCACACATATTGTCTTAACATATCTAAACAAATCCGTGCTACAAAAGCAGAGTATTCAGCAAAAGCGGGCCAAGGATATTTAAATAGAATGCATTTGTTTTCACTTTATAGATTGCTAGAGATAATCTGTCTTGCTCTTTGTTTTTTAACAATAGTCTGCCATTCTATAAGTAAAAACTTCATTTAGTAGGTAGCTCCAAGCAAGTACTTATAACGGTCACAGTTGGTAAAGTTAACTGCTCCACTTTGGCTACTAACTGAAAAATATGGCTTAAATAGTTTTTAACTCTTTTTTTTTTTTTTTTGCAAAATGCTATTAAAATTTCACTAGAGCAAACATGCAATGTTCACTACTCAATTGTAAATTGTTGTTGGTGCTAGAGCAACATTTTGTAAATTAAAAATTATCTACGCTAAATTATCTTAATGTTTTGTTGTTGTTGCTGTTGTTGTTGTTATTGTTATTGTTTTTGTTGTCTGCGGTTCTTTGCTTTTAACGCATTTTGAAGTTGACTTCATTTTCTGACACCCATTGTTTCAGAGATCAACTTAGACTTAAGAGTCTGTCTCTTTGTTGTTGTTGGCTTGTTGTTGCAGCCGAGTGAGTTTTAAGTAAATATTTTAAGTACTTTTATTTTATTATGACAAGAAAACGCAGCAAGCGTAGCAAAAACACAAAAAACCCATCGAGAGAAATTGCTGTTCATTTTTGAATAATGGAAATTGCCGTTGTTTCCTTCCCACATGACAAAATGTGCACACACTCCGATTTATTTGTAATAAAAATGAAAACAACAACAAAAAATAAGCTTTACAGCAGTTTTATGGCTGCTGCGCAGCATGAATCAATGAGACGACAGCAGCAACAGCCATTACTAAATTTAACAAGCTACATTTTTATTTATTTTGCATGTTTTCCTTATGCGGAAAATGCCACTGCGAGATACCGTTTACCCATTGCCCATTTCCCCGGTGACAAGTATAAAAAAAAAGAGACTTGTAAAAATATAGGCAACAAAAGTTGTTGAGGTCTAGTTCCCATAGATAATATTATAATTATTATTTGTAAAAGCATTTCTGTTTTCTTTTTAATAATACAACTTATTTTTTGTTTTTTTTTTTATATCCATAATTATGAAGCAATATACGATCTATAATTTGATACTGTATATGCAATTTTTTCATCATATATATATGTATAAAAATCTAATCTGAAGGATGCATTCCAGTTTTGAAAAATATTTCGAAAATTCAGTTCATTTAACTGAATTTACTTGAATTGAACCAACTTGCTAGAAAAAAAAAAATAGACCATAAACCAAACCAATCTAATTTTCGCAAAAAAATTTCTTTTTAATAGCAAATTAGAAGGTATAAAGAAAAAAATGAATTTAAACAATATAAAAATAAATAAAAATTAATTATTAAGTAAAGAAAAATATTAAAAAAGAGCTTAAAGCAGCATTTTAAATGTTGCCTGAAAAAAACATCGATCGAAACATGATTTAGTTTCAGATTTATCTAAAATCAGATTCACGAACCGAACACAGTACTAAAACATTGGTTTGAACTAATGAAAATACTTTTCTTGGTTAATAGTAATAATACCGGCTCCCATAACATCTCTTAAATTCCGCAATAGCGAGCCTATAATAAGAACTATTATTGACCGAAGAACTGAACAAAAGCATCGACTTTGTAAGGGCCGCTTTCGCAATGCTGCAAAGTAGGTTTTCCCTATGATAAAGTCCTCTTAAACAAAAAATTCTTTGCTCAAGTTTTGGTTTTATTAAAAAAAAAGTATTTTCAAAAAATTGGTTGATAAAAGTTTGCTGAAAAATAAGCTTATATGCCCTTCAAACTTGAATACAGTACAGGGTATTAATACTTATAGTAAAAATGACACGCGACATGGTCAATCGCAAATTTCATGCACTGTTGATCGATGTCGCTGGGCTGTGGTTGAGGCTGATGCTGAAGTTGAAGCTGAGCTTGTGTCTGTGACCTTGAGAAACATTCATACTTGTACTCATATTCATTGAATCATTGTTGTTTTTGGCAAATTAGTTAGTTGTTGTCATTCCATGCAAAATGGCAATGTATGTGCATTGTACAATAATATATGTACAACAATTGATGTCTGTTTAATATTTGCTAACCAAATTGGCAATGTTAGTTTTTGTTTTTTGTATGTCTGGGCTCAAACAAAAGGTCTCCTTCATAACCCCTGCCCCCCCCCCCCCCCCACGCTACAGTCAATGCTGTTTTGCCATATTTCAATATTTATGCAAACTAAAAGTTTATGCAAAAATAAAGTATTTAGTATTTGTATTTTTTAAAAGGCATTTAATTTTCATTTAGCATTAGCAATGTCAACATGAGCCTTACACGTATTTATGGCATTTTTAATTAGGCACTTGGCAATATTTGCGCCTTTCGGTTGCAACTGGCGCCATTTGTGATCAGCATAAACTTGGCCTATACTTAGTTAATACTTAGCTGGATAATCAAGACCCCAAAAGCCCCCATGCCTCCCTCAATAAGGCTATCCGGTTGTTGCTTGCTGCCTGCATGCTGCTGCTGCTGCTGCTGTTGCTGTTGCCATTGATGTTGCTGTTGTGGCAGCTGCAATAGTCCGCGCTTCATTAGCATCGACTTTTGCATTGTGGAATTGCGTTTACATAAAAATTGATTGCACACCATTCACGTCAAATAAGCGCCGACATCGGGTATAAAATATATGGCAAGTCGTTTAATTATCTATTACAATGTATGCTTGAGAGTTCATCTTCTCGCATCCCCATCCCCATCCCCATACACCTCCTATGCTCCAGCTCAGGGTCTGTTCAGAGTTGGAGGCTCTGTCATTAGACATAAACACAAAATGACCGCTGGGCACAAACGGGCGGCATCTATGAAGCCTTTTGTAATGACCACCAGGCTTCAGTTCAGAACTTTTATCATTACTATTTGCATACTTTGACTTGATTTTAGACTTGGATTTTGTCTGGTGTGGAAGTTATGTTTATTTATTTACACATCTTTCTAAGAAAATACTACTTGATTAGCTGTATAAACTAGTTTTCAAAGCTCATGAAAGGTACAAGTGGTATTACTATAAAGCTCATTTAAAGCTGAAAGCTCTTCTAGAAGCCCATTTAGTTTTTTTTCATCTTCCTCTAAGCAATTTGATATACAATAGCACTTGACCAATTGTGAAAAAAGGGTTTCTAGGCACATAAAAGTCAGAAGTGGTATTTATATAAAGCTCACTTAAAGCTGTAAGCTCAACTGTCTTTTTAATAAGCATTTTTCAGCATCTTTAAAGCTATTTGAAATGATTATCAGGACACATGGTTCAAAGCTTTTATCATTACTTAAACTCTGATTTGATATTGGTCAGTAAATTTCTTTGAAAGCAAAACATGCTCAATGAAAATAGAGCTTACAAGGCATATTAAAGCTACAATGTAAATAAAGCTTGCATATAAAAGCTTCAAGTGAGACTATAAAACTAGTATGTTTTGTTCGAACGGATCAGCTGATTTGACTCTCTTTCCTGTGTAAGATGTGTTCTTTCTCAGGTTTTTTTCTAAGAATTTAGAAATTCTAGTTATTATTAATCATTTGGTAAGTCACTAAAAGCTGTTAGATATTTAAATATCCTTTTAAGATTCACTGAATACAATTTGACAAACTCTTTCTGTTTTAAAGCAGATATCCATTAGAAATATAATTGATACCCAAGAACTTCCAGAATTCTTGACATTATTAATCACTTGTAAGTCACCAGAAACTGTGAGATATTCCCCAATCAGTGACAAATTTCTAAGTAAACTCTTTAAATATTTATTTAGTCATAAGCTGTGTAAGCTATTAAAAAATAGCACCTATATTTTCAGCTTTTCATATTTATTTATATATGTTTTGCTCACTTTGTGTGTTAAGCAACAACTTTATTTCAAAAGATCATTTGATTCTAATTGCGTGTAAATTACTTTGCCAAATGAGAATTTTTTGTTTTATTATAGTATTATTATTCAACCGCAAAGCAAAAAAAATTCAAAAGATGTGCAAATAGATCGCTCGTTAGCTAAGCTTAAATGATATCATAATACACAACAGATGAATAGATAGTCAGGCAAAATGTTCATAAATTTTAACGACAAGAATGCAAATCAGCTAGGAATTTTAAAGTGTGTTATAGGAGTAAAAAACAAAACAGACACTTGAAAGACATTTCCGCTTGGGGGCAAATATAATTTTGAAGTTTCAACAAAATAGTTATAGAATCGGACAGTGACTGTCAAACTGTAAAGCACGCTTCGTTCAATGGATGAAAGTTAATTAAGTTGCCCCATGGCGGGTTCAAGGAACCTGGAACTGAAACTGAAACAGAAAAACACAAACAGCAACAGAAATAGAAAATCCAGAAAAGGCCAAAAGGCGCCGCCACAACAAGACGCCAAGTAAAAGTCGCTATCAACACCAACAGCGAGCCAAATATGATGTGAACAGTGAAGCAGGGGGGAAGAGGGTAACGGAGCGGTAGTAGGGTTAAGCTGAAGGCAAGCAAAATAAATGAAATCACATTGAAAAAGTCATAATTCTTATGGCAAGCGAAAAAGAAACGGCCAGAAAAACCGCAGGGAATCATTAAAATTATCTGTTGCGCGCTTGTCAAACACGAGAACAGAAACCAAAACCAAAAACTGAAAGGGGTGCGGGGGAGTGTAACAGTAACAGTAACAGAACAGGTAGGGCTACAGCCACAGAGAGTCCCGATCAGCACGCGATTTGTAGGAACAAGATATGAACGACATGTACATTGAATACAACAAATGAATCAAGGGTGCAGGGGGAGAAAGGGGTACGCAAAGTTATGAATCATTATGAAGCGATTCAAGTACAAGTTAAGATAGAAACTTGCTGTCCCGACTGCGATTTAATCTACAATATTTCAAGTTTGACTTGGTTTTTTTTTTTTGCTATTTGAAGACTTATCAGGAACTCAGCAGTTATAACAAATATTATGCATAAGCTTAAGCAAATAAAAACAAATGTTTCCAAAAATTAAGAAAATGTTCTTAAAATTCCAATTGTTGCAGAAATCATAAGAACTTCTTTTTCCTATACAAGTATTATATTTTTACTCCCTGTTCCCATTAAAAATGGGAAAAAGGGAGTTATAAAGTACTGCAAATGTGTGTAACAGGCAGAAGGAGGCATTTCCGACTATATAAACTATATATATACTTGATCAGCATCAACAGCCGAGACGAACTAGCCATGCCCATCTGTCTGTCCGTGTGTCTGTCTGTCCGTCTGTCTGTATGAACGCAGAACACAGATCTCAGGGACTATAAGAGCTAGAGACACCAAACTTGGCATGCAGGTTCCTGTATACCATACGCAGATCAAGTTTATTTCAAATTTCGGATGCACCCCCTTGCACCACGCAAATCGCAAAAATCTCCCACAGCCACAGTTTTAAAGATAAAGCTTTTTTTTTTGGTACACATATATGTTTAATCAATGTTGATCGGATGCGTAAGTTTCATTACGATCGGATACATAGCACCAAAGTTATGGAAAAATCTATTACCCCCGTCTCAGCAGGCAGAAACAACAGTTTGACACGCACTGAAAAAGTTAAGTGCACTGCTTACTTGCGCTGCCGCTGAACTGCTTGAAATGCAAGTTGGGAGCAGGGAGTCTCGTAGTCGGTCACACTCGACTAGAGCATTTTTACTTGTTCTTATACAAGTAATATATTTTTTCAATTGGAAAAAGCTTAAATCAAAAATAACAGAAATATTAAAATTTCTTTTTATAAAAATGTTTTCTATATTCAAAAACATAAATACTCATATCAGGTTTTTGTAGAATTCGACACGCGAAAGTGGGCGTGGCATAGAACTTTATCAGTCTATGGCACATACATACTATACATGATAAAGTTCCTTGCTCTGACATCAAAAATGTATAAAAAAGGGAGTTCATATGGACAGATGGACATGATGGTCATTGCACAAACCAATTCAACTTTCCTGCCCCTTTTTGTAAACAGAGTACACATAAAGCCCACCAAAGAACGCATGAACGCACTTGAAAAAAAGAATTGGTTGTCCCAGCTCTTGAGGCAAAGAGATTATTGACTCTTGATTATCATAAGGTGATTTGTTTACCCAAATCAAAGCTGGAGATGAAGCTTGGGCCCGAAAAGTGTTTGTTTGCTTGTTTTGTTGGCCACTTTATATAAGTCTACGAGTCTAGATAGATTCAGATAGCTGGAGGCCAATAACTGTGCCATTTCTAGACACTGTATTACGCGTCTACCTGAGCTACCTGTCCCATTAAACGACCATAAAAGTGGCTGAAATTGTTATATATATATATATATTTTTTTAACTCGAAATTAAATATGCGGCACGTATTCTGAACACTTGATTTCTACATGGATTTTTGCGCGTATTGTACGCTTTCAATGTAGGTTGAAAGTGGGCGTGGTTGTGTTGACATTGTATAGCACAGTTCCGTCAATCAAGCGTTCAATCAGTCAATCGCTTGCGTAACTCTTAAATGCGGCACGTGATCTAAGATTAACAAAATACAAAATAAGAAAAAAAACAATTTAATTAGATTTGTCGTGCATTGAGCACATTGAACTCTCCCACCGAATATAACAAAATTGTTTAATTGCTCAATTTCAAGTCAATTGGCATTTCTTTTTTTATTATATATATATATATATATACATATGTTTATAGCTGCAAGCGTTTTCAGAACTCTTTTCTTAGCTCCTTCTTTTGCAATTATTATTAAGCAATTTATGCGTGCTTAACAAACATAAAAAAAATCAGCCAATTTTCTGTTCTATTCCCTTGTTTTCTGTATCTGTTTGTTAAGTGTTGTTCTGAAAAGCATTTACGCTTCAAATCAGCCATAAATAAAGTTAAAATAAATTTTGATTTAACTAATTTATTAGCTATTTCAGTTAGGTTAACTTTTAAACAAAGAAATGTTATAAGAATCTTCAGTTTACTAAATTATGAGCATTCATTCAAAAGTAATATGAAACAAGTAAGAATGCTTTAGTCGAATGTGCCCGACTACGAGACTCCCTGCTCCCAACTTGCACTTCAAGCAGTTCAGCGGCAACACAAGCAAGCAGCGTACTTAGCTTGTCCAGTGCGTGTCAAACTGTTGTTGTTGCCTGCTGAGACGGGGGTAATAGATTCTTCCATAACTTTGGTGCTATTTATCCGAAATTATCCTGAAATTTTCGCAACCGATCAACATTGATTAAACATATATGTGTACCAAAAAAAAAAAGCTTTATCTTTAAAATTGTGGCTGTAAGAGTCTTTTGCGATTTGCGGGGGTGCGGGGGGGTGCATCCGAAATTTGAAATAAACTTGATCTGCGTATGGTATACAGGAACCTGCATGCCAAGTTTGGTGTCTCTAGCTCTTATAGTCTCCGAGATCTGTGTGTTCATACGGACAGACGGACAGACAGACGGACATGCGTAATTCGTCTCGGCTGTTCATGCTGATCAAGAACATATATAGTTTATATAGTCGGAAATGCCTCCTTCTGCCTGTTACACACATTTGCAGTACTTTATAACTCCCTTTTTCCCATTTTTAATGGGAACAGGGAGTAACAATTTGGAAATCTTATAAAAAAGGTTACATTATCAATGTAAGCTTTGATTTATTAAACAGATAATGTGATAGATTATTTCTAATAATGTTAAATTTATATTTTAAGAATAAAAGTGTGTAAGAAAAGTTAAAAATTTAAGGGTAAAGAAAAGTTTTAAAAGATAATAAATATAGATAATAAAATCATTAGTTGACTTTCAGTGAAACTTTTATAACTTTCTACGCGAATTTTCTTGGCTTATTAGTACCAAATTGTTAGGCTAAAACAAATAACATAAATAAGAAAGATCAAAAGATGAAAAGATTAAAATGCACAAATAACACTTAAAAAATATATTTGTTAAGTTATTTAAAATGAACTTAAGAGCCACCATGCCACCTTTAATGAGCGCACAGTGTCTGCAAAACTGTGCTGGCAATAATTAATATAGATTGATGATCTCATCAAAGACTTTTTGGCCAAAACAGCAGAGCTAAGACCGAAAAGCAGACGTGCAGAGTTCCGCTGCCGCCTTGAAAGGAAATGTGTAGAATTGTATTTATTTCTGGTATATTTTGTATTTTATATATTTTGCTTTGTTCTAATTGCGCTTGACTGACTTTAATAGCAGACTTGTGTAGCTCCATAGCTATAGATATAGCTATAGCTATAGCTATAGGTGATTAATCAAATGCTTAACTTTGCTCTATGTTACTGCTTGGCCTGCCTGCCTGCCTGCTTATTGTATTTTAATTATGTGGAATCAAAGAAACTTGAGATTGATATGATGTCACTTTGTCTGCCTGGCAATTTGTCAATCTTGTGAGCCGCTAACAAAATCGCAGATTGTGGCCAATTCGTCTAAACACCTACTCCAATCTATGTTATGTAGTACTCGTAACTCACTTATCTTAAGTTAAGCATGGATAGGAGAGGGTGGGGTCTGGGTAGGGAGGTTTGATTGGAGGCACTGAAACTGTGTCCATGTTGATGCCACAACCATAAACTGTGCGCTTGTTTGTTGGTTTTTAATTGGCAGCGCCATAATCTATCATTAATTTTGCCATAAATTGTTTCCATCAATGCGAGGGCTGACGATCCGGTTGCCTACACACTTTGTGTCCCCTGCCCCCCCCCCCCCCCCATCCTTTTACCACTCCTCTTCAACTGATATACCCCCCAAACACTAGCTGGCATTTTATTTATTTTTATTTTTCTATAAAGCGTTCCTTTTTATCTGCGTTTGCAAGATTTATGCGCGCGGCTATAAAATAATATGCTGCCAAGACAAGGCCGGGGACTTGGGCGAGCTCCTTCTGGACCAGCAGCAGTTGCAGCAGCCGACGTCGCATCCTTTGGGCCAATGCCAACTATTTAGCTCAGCTAAAAATAGCAGACAACACACACACACACACACACTCGAACACACACACATACGCACACAGCGAAACATAGCAAAGCAATTGCAATCACTCAGTTTGTTGCTTAAGTCTTTTGTTTTATTTCTGTTTGCATTTTTCAGTGTCAGACTCCAACTTGAAACTTTGGATGGGGGCCCCCAGCAGGTCCAGTGGGATCCGGATCCGAATCCGACTCCAAGTCCAAGTCCGAATCCAGGCCCTCTCTCAACTGAAAGTGAGTTATGCAGTCAACAGTTCATAGAAAATATTTTTCGTCTCCTGTACAAAAAAAAAAAAAAAAAACAAAAAAAAACAAAAAGAAAAAAAAGGATGCCAAACTATGCACAGCATATTTATTTCAGCGAGCAATGCAAGCTATTTTTGGCATCTTATGGTTAGTTATAGCTATAGCTATAAAGCTCCTGACTGCTGTCTTCCTGTCCACCCCAATCTCTCCCCTCTCTACACAGCTTGGCTTTCTCTGTCCTGGGCCAGACCCATCAAATGCGGAAGACCAGCAGTCTGCAAGATTTCAATAAAGCAACGCCAATGGGGCTTCGTATCGGGGCACATACACATTTTGTAATAAAATTAATGACACGTCATTACCGTAATATTGTTGTTATAATGTGAGCTGCATGCGGAGCGAGAAAGAAGCTACAACTTTTTGACTACGAACTCCAAGTACTTGGTACTTGTTTACTGGTCTTATGGTACCCACGTTCAAAACACCGTTAAGAACAAAAAATTCAAGAAAGCACAGCTAGTTTTGTAGGTGCCAAACATATATACCCTTGCAGAAATCTTGTTCATACTAAAAGTCAATATTCACTGAACTTTTTCTATGACAGTTACAAGACATAGTCCTGTGATACTGAAAAAATTAAAAAAAAAAAAAAAAAAACAGTTTAAGTCATAATAAAATAATCAATTGCTGAGTTTTGCCAACTCCAAAAATAAAAAGATTTTTCATACAAAATTTTATTTGTAAAGCTCCTGTTGATTGTTTCTATAGTAACTATAGGATAAACTGATCCGATTTTAAGTGAGTTTGGTTGAGATATCTGGGAAAACTACAATGCACAAAAAGTTTAAGTATTAAGATAACGTCAAAATATTAATAGAATTTGAAAGTTTGATACGATTTTTTCTGCTGATCAATTGCAAATAATATAATATTTTTCACACAATTCACAACAAAATTATAGTACCCAGAGCAAGGGTATCAGAAAAAGATTACAGCTGCAGGGCGAAAAAATTTCTTCATTGGCTTTTTCGGACCAGGTCTGTCATTAGTTTCAAAGCATTTAGCCGTTTAAATTGATAAACAACATTTACATGCAAATTGCGGTCATTTAGCGATAATATCTTTTTCTCTGTTGGGACAGCAACGGTTCTCAAGCCTGTTAATGAGCGACAAGCCAAAAGCCTACCAGGCACAGCCTAACGATAATTGAATAACTCCCAATGCAACGCGCCTCCTGCCCATTCTTAGTCAAGAGTATTATTGTAATATTAACCCTATTGAAATATACAATAGTGTCAATTTCTAGACAGTTGAGTAGACAACTTTTAGTGCTAAGTGTACTTAATTGTTGGCTTCTAGCGCTTAGATGCTTTGATAGCGGCCTTTGGCATACTATAACAAAATATAATTTCATTTAATGCAGTTATTTAATATTAATGTTAAGGTAGAAGCTTTCATGTGCTTTGGAACCAATTTTGTTAAATTATTTGCCAGGCTGAGCTTTAATAAGCTTTCGTAGTATCGAGTTAGCAGACTGGTTCAGCATGCAAGCATTAAATTAGCTTTAATGTGCTTTCATTTGTAGTTAAACACTGGGCTTTATTAAGGGAAATGTTTAAGAATGCAATTCCGAGTAGAGCGTAGCTTTTAAGTTTTAAAGCTTTCAGGTGCTTTCAAAAGACTCAATTTAAAATTAGTGCACTTAGATTTATGTTAGCTTAATCATTAAACTTTCAAAGATGTGAATAATGTGTAAGATATGAGCTTTTAAGTTTTAAAGCTTTCAGGTGCTCTTTAAATAAAAAAGCTCTATGTAGTTCATTTAGCTTGAAATATGATTGCTTCAAGTGCTATTTTCAGCTGATGTCATTGGGCTTATCTTAAAAAGTAAAAAGAGAGAGCTGCATAGAACGTTTTGATGCACAAAATCTTGACAAATTTGCGAGTCAGCAACTTTTATCCATTTATGGGACACACACTCTTTGATACAAGTGCAAGTGTGTGCAACAAAGTAGGATTTGTGGATGCTGAATCGGCAGGATCGGTGGATTTATGTGAAGCAGGCACGGCACGCCGGAGAGCCTGGCACGTTGGCATTTTAAATGCCAATAGCCGCTTTTCGTTGATGCGAAGGCATTTGTGTAATTGCCATGGCGAAAAATGTATGCTGCTTAAAGGGATCCTCATCCTCATCCTCATTCTCATTCTCAGATCTTCAGTCTTCAGTCTTGTTGGCTGACAGGCCCAGCGAGATAAACTTTAATTGATTGTGCGTGATGAGTGTGTGTGTGATGAGTGTGTTTGTGCGAGTGTGTGTGTGTGTGTGCGTGTGTGTGCGTGCGTGTGTGTGTGTGTAGTCAAGTCCTAAGCGATTCGCACATGCGGTGGCATTTATTTATGGCTCTAACTCAATATGGAGACACATGCGGCATGTCTAAAGCAGCGATGTGGAGCAACTGCAACTGCAACTGCACCCACAGGGGGCAAGAACCGCACAGAGCATGCAACACATCGGGGCACTTCCTGGTCGCCAAATTGCACAATTTCAATGTGCATTCACTTATGCAAATTGTGGGGCCATTGCATAAAATATTTAAATATTTTTATGACTTAATAAAACATTTTTATTAAATTCGAGCAGCCGCATTTCAAATGCAAATCAAGCATGCCGCATGCCTCATGCCGCATGCTGCTGCATTCAACATTCAGCAGCTCCGCAGGCAATGTGGCTTTTACAATTTCAAATATCTTTTGAATTGCCAACTGCCAATCGTGCATGAAGTCCAACTCGACTCCAAGTCGAAGGCCAACTCAAAGGATGAGCTTATCCAAACTGTCCAACAGCTCTCTAGCTAAACAGAACTGAGCTGAGTTAAACTGAGCTGAGCCAACTAAAATGTTTAAAACATAGCGCCGTGCACTTTCCTCGCCGTACAGGCGTATAATTTAAATTTAAATTTAAAATAAATAATAAAAGTAAGCGCTTTGAATTGTTTGGCCTTAACGAACAATAAGATCACCTTCAAAATGAGCATAATCCAAAAGTGAGTTGATTAACATCTAGTGTTAGAAGTACACAACTAAGTACTTGGCTACTACGAAGAGTTACAAATTAATCGAAATAGCTATCACAAAAACGATCCTTACAGAGATTAAAACAACCCTTGCAGAAATGCCTTTCATATGAAAACCTAATTTTCGACAAATTCTTCTTATGACGACTAAAAGATATAGTCACTTGATTTTGATTAAATTTTGGTCACGACAACGCACAATTGGAAAATTTGGTTAAGATAGTTCGAGAAACAAGAAATTTAGCTTAAGATATAGTGGTCCGATTTTGATCAAATTTTGTAAACATGCTTAGACATTGTTAAGACTCAGAATATGTATGTTTGCTAGAGTTATCTAAAAAAACATATTTTCGACCGATCGTTCCTATGGCAGCTTTATGCTATAGTGCTCCGATCCGACCGATTCTGACATATGTGCTGTTTGCAGCAAAAAGAGGCATCTGTTCCAAGTTTCATCAATATAGCTTGAAAATTGAGAGACTAATTTGCATATAAGCAAATGGGCAAATGGACAGACAGACGACTCGTCTCTTAATGCTACTCAAGAATATATATATGCCTTCTTTATAGGATGCGTTACACATTTCGTTAATTCAAAGCTTACCTGGATTATTGATGGAATTTCAGGAATCTAAGCCTGTGTAAATCGTTGCCAAGCTAAAAGGAAACTAATAAAACAAAAAATGTCTAAATATTCTCATTAAGCGTGCACAGATAGGTTGCCAGGAAACATGTAAATATTTTATGTTATTTAATACATGGCCATAAAAATATATTTAAGTGGTGTGTGTGTGTAAATCGACATGCTCCACTTATTGCAGGGTATGCACATACACAAACATATAAGTATATAGACTACATACATATATTAAATAGAAATTCAGAACGATTGCTCGCCTGTTGCTGCTTTCATTTGAACAGGAACAGAGAACAAGGAAGCGGGAAGAGGGAACAAGGAAGGGGGAACAGGAACCGAACAGAGGCGCGCAGCATGTGAAGAGTTTGGTTCGAAGTTTTCATCCCGCTGTGAATTTGGCCATGTTGCATGGAGCACACATAAATTTGTGGCTAGCAGTTGCCTGCCCCCACAGCCTGCCTTAATCTCCAACAGGGGTGCCACATGTTGCGTGCAACATAGCCACCCAACAATGCCACATTGCGTGCTGAAGCTGTGTGTGTGCGTGTGTGTGTGTGTATGAGTGTCTGTGTGCTATATAAAGTGGCTATGTTTATATGGCAAGAGACAGAGACGCGACAGAACTGGCTAGCGAGCTTGTCATCTAATTTCAACAAGAATTTGATCGGCTTTGCGGCATTTGACGCTAATTAAACCAAATGCCAAAGATGCTCAATTCACGCCCAAGTCTCAGCATCCATAAACAGCAAGTTGCTCTGATTATGCAGTCAGTTCTAATGCGATTCTTCCATCTATCTGTCTATCTGTCCATATGTCTTGCTGTCTTCCTGTCTCTCTGTCTATTTCTGTTTGGGGCAAGGCAACCAGTTGCCACAATTTGTTACTTGCTGGCTATAAATGGACTCTCAACTGCCACTTGCGACTTGATCTTGCATCTTCAACGTTGCAATTAGTGCTGGCAAATAATCGAACACTATCGATAATATCAATAATTGCTTTTTGGTTATATTTGAGGCTTTTTAAAAGTAATGCTTTATGGCGATTTGAAAAGTAATTGCCAGAATATTCAGGAAATTAAAAAAACAAACTTTGAAACTCAGTTATTTTATATTTTCCAGTTAATTCAAAAATAAATTAGATATCTATTCATTAGCTTAAAGTCAAATTACCTTTATAATATTATATTAAAAACCTGTCTATTCTTGATTCAGCATTGCTATGAGAACTCAGTTTCGAACTTGTTTTTGAGTAAAGAAATCGATATCATTACGATCGGAAATTAGAACAGCAAATTGTTAGTCATTACTTTTCAAATACAAACGGAATTCGGAACTATTTTATCTTCAACTACCAAGTTGACTCCAAGCAAGATCAAAGGTAACTATATTCTAACTTTGTTAAAGTATAACTGAGAACATTTTGAAAAATTCACTTACTCCATATTCTGCCATATTTGAAAATCGGAAAAAGCTTGGAAAAACTAATAATTTCCGTTGTATTTTATTGCTTTCCAGCAAACTATCGATAATATCGGTAGCTTAAGCGATCACTATTGCAACTATCAAGTTGCAGCTCTACTTGCAACAGTTAACGGTTACTGTTAGCTGACTTCGTCTGTGATTTTCATTTCAATTGAGTTATCTGCCACTCGCACAGCCAAAATGGGCACACGTGAGGCTTAAAGCCAAAGCTGTTGCCAAAGCCAAAGCCAAAGTCATAGCTAAAGCTAAAGCTGAAGCTGAAGCTAAAGCTAATTTGTGGTTAGCGCTAATGAAATACAGACAAGAGGCCAGAACCCAAAACGGACTCCTCGTTTCGACTTCGTTTTAGATTTGAGAGCAAGAACATTTGCCAGCTGGCCACCCACTCGTCAATAAACGAGTTCCTCACACTGCAAATACACAAACAACGAAAAAAGAGTAACAAATTTTTTTCTTATTTTTTTTACTTTTTGGTTAGTGCAGGCCAAATGCTTGGCTAATATATATGTAACGGCTAACTGTACACGAAGCGACAATATCTATGGCATCATCGCGACTCAACGGCAAAAGCAAAAAAGAACCGCAGGCACTTTAAGATTTGCCTTGTGCTTGACTTGAGAGTAACAACTGTTTTTAATACGCTTTAAATAGAAATAAAGAGTGGGTATATGTAGTTTAAAGTAAAAGCTTGTCAATAAAATCAAAATATTCGACAAAGATCGTTTTGTCGATAGCTCAAATCAATGTTTGCTTAAAACTAGCATTTTATAAGCTCTTCTTCAATTTTGCAGAGCCTTTAACATCAAAAATGAACAGCGAAAATCAGCGAAATATAAGGTAGTTTTCAATAATGTTTCAGTTATGCATAATTTATGCTTTATTATGCATTTTCTATGCATTTCAATGTAAATTTTATGATTATTTTTGCATACATTATGACTATTTTATGCATAAATTACTAAAAATTACTTTAACAATTAGTAAACCAAAAATCAGAAATGCTTTAACTACAATTTTGGTTTAATTTTTAATCCAAAAATCATATATAAGTAGATAATATTTGTTTACTCCAATTGTGGTTTAAAATTCACACAAGCTAGGTTTTAAATCAATTCCAATGTTTACAAAAGTAAACTATTTTTGAATCAAATGTGAATTTAACTCCATAAAAGTTTAAAAGTAAAACCATTATGGTTTATTTTTTATATAGAAGTTTCTTCTATCTTATGTTAAAAGAAATTCTTAATGTAAGAAAATGCAAAAAAAATCTTGATCTAAAGATTACACAAAGGTCATTAAACACCCTGTTTCATAGGGCAAGTACTTAAGAATTACCCATTTTGAATTTTGTAGTTAAATCTTTTAAATTTGAACTGTTTCAACTACTCCCAACTGACTACAGGGTATACTATTGTTGAGCTGTAGTAGCCAGAATTTGGCAGCTTGTTTATTTAGCTGGGGGAGCCAAGCAGGGGCGGATTGGCGTTGTACTCTCGTTGTTGCAACCGCGTGTGCACACAGATAAAATCATACGTAAAGTTTTACTTAGTTTTGCTTGTATCTGCGGCACGACACGGATCGGATTGGATCGTCTTTGGTTGGAATGAAGATGGGGATGGGGATGGGGATGGGAATGGCATCGGATTGGATCGGATCGGGGATCAGATCGCCCAGAAATGCTTTCCCAATATGTGTGTATGAGTACGCCTAGGCACTTGACTTGCTGATCTTGCACTTGGCTTCTAGTGGTAACCTGTCCACACATTGCACTAATTATGTGCTGCACTCTGTGTTGCACTCTCTGTGTGTGTGTGTGTGTGTGTGTGTGTGTGTGTGTGTGTGTGTTTGTGTTATGTTGTGTTGTGCTGTGTTGCAGCAACAGCTGGAGTTGAAGTTGCAGCTGAAACCGATGCTAAAGCTGCAGCTACAGCAATTTAATAGGCATTTCCGTGGGCGAGAGATAAATTTTTTTTTCGGGCTGCTGGGAAAATGCTGCGTTCTGCAGTCGAAAAGTTGAATGGGAGTTTAACTCGCGAGTGAAGCGTTTGCTGCCATAAATTAGAAGTATGTCATTTGGCAGCTACCGCAGCTGAAAGCGCAGCCATAATTTTAAGACCAGCTCCAAAAGCCAAAGATGCAGTCAAACTTGCAGTCGCAGTCAAAGTCACAGTTGCAGTCGCAGCCACAGTCGCAGTCAAAGTCGATGATATCCAATTTCGTAATAAAGCATAACGAATTATGCACTCGACTTGGTTTATTTCAACTGAATCTTCAACGTTGTTGTTGTTTTTGTTGTTGTTACTGGTGTTTCTTGGCCGGTTAACGGTTCTGGCTCTTGGCTTGAACAGCCTGAACAGAACTGGCTGCCTCTTTGGGTAGCTAAAATTGCATGCTGCAAACGTTCTGTTGGCGGCTTCAGATACTTTTTGCATTTTATGCATTTCTGGTCGCAACAACAAAAAAAAGCAGCTAACTCTCATCGAATATGCGATTTATGCGGCAATTTGTAAACGAAAATGGCTTTTGCCAAGAATTATTATTGTCCATCATGACCAGGCACCCTCCCTCGCCTTGCCCCTCCCCCCCCCCCCACACACACACACACATACACAAAAGAATGCGTTTTGCCAGCCACAAGCCACAAAGTCGATAGCCTTTTAGAGCCCATCAGCTGCACTTAGCAAATATTACGAATACGTATTGCACTATTCCCAGTTACGAGTTTCCTCAGGACTACGATACGAACTGCCCAAATGCCATAAAAAAAAAACAAAAACCAAAACAAACAATTTTTTAGTTGTGTTCTTTAGCGGTTGATTTCCTGCTATTTGCAGTATATACATTTAAATCGCTTTGAAATAGCCTATCATTTCAGTTTATTGAGATCTTAAAGTCTATTTACATTTGCGGTCACACAAAATGATGAATAGTCGTCGTTTTTCAATAACAATATGAGATGGTCAAACTATTATAAGATGCATACGAGATGCATACGAATACAAGTACTTAACATCAATCAAAATATATATATTTCCTTATGCATTTCAATTATTACAAAATGGTTTAAAAAAAAACGTTTGAACGCTGTTCTAAATGGCAATGTCTTCGAAAACATATTAATGTAAATTAATCAGGCCCGTTCTCATTTCCAATTCTAATCAAATCATTCGGTATTCAAATCATTAGTTGTCTTAAATTGAACAAGTAAGAATGTTCTAGTCGGGTATGCCCGACTACGAGACTCCCTGCCCTGTCAATAACTTTGATGTTTATAACCCGATTGCAACGAAATTTACGCAACTGATAAACATTGATACAAGAAATATGTGTATCAAAAATCAAAGCTAAATCTTTAAAATTGTGACTAATATTGAATTGAATTGAATTATTATTTGAAAGCTGTTAGATCTCATAATTTTTATATTTTCTGTGATTCCCTAAATAATATTTATAAATCCAGAATGAACGAAATAGCATCTACTTAAAAAAAAACATTCCCTTTTTTTCCCAACTTCAGTTCGATTATGCAAAATTTGAAATGAAATCATAAAAAAGGGAATGATTTTGTGTTTTATGATTTTTTAAGTGTATTGAAATCAAGGATTTGTTTATGATCTAATTCTTTCGCCTTTTGGTTCATAGCATATTGATGTTGGGCGTATTTTGTTTAACTGATCGATAGCCTTTACTTTTACTTCCAATTTGCAACGTCCATCCATTTTGTTGAAGATATCGATGTCAAATCTTAAGTCGAATGGCTTATGCACATATTTTGTCTACAATATTATCAAATATTTAAAATAATAACACAAAAATATTACTGAAACTTACTCCTGATGATCTAACACATTTGTCCTTTACTTCATTTATATTAGTTACATATTGCAACCACGCCTTGTACCAATATTGATTTTTGTCAAACATTACTGCGCAGTAATCTGGCAAACCAAAAGCGATAATAGTTGGTTCCCACACTCCACGATTAAATCTAAACAATTCGGCAGACAACTTCAATAAGAAATAAACGTTATCAAAAGGTGCTATGAAAGCTTTAATAATATTGTTAAATATTACTTGTATACGATCTGTTGGTTCGACAGTCCAATTTAAAACTGAGCTCAGAAAAATCAAATAAGCCTGCTATATTAAGTACGTCCTCTATTTGCACAGTCGCTGAACATTTCATCATCCTCGGGAATTAATTTGTATTTGTAGGCTTTTGAAAGTTGAAAAAAAAGTAGGAGGAACACGGACACTGCGAACACTTGGCAATTGAGCCACATCTTGTGAACTTATATTCTTATAAATGTGAGTTTTATTCACTATATATATATTAAAAGTTGAAAATATAAAAGGTATTTAAGGTCAGAGAAGGGAACTATGGTGCGATTAACATATTAATTGTAGCTCCATGCCAATAAAACTTATATCAGATAATCTAATTATAATAACGAGAAGTAGTCGCAATTAGAAACAAGCTTGATTAAAAAGAAAATTTCAATGCAAACCAAGTAGAAGGCACAGAAAGTTCTAAAATGCATTTTTTGCATAGACATAGACATATAGTATGATAATAAGAAACATATACTTAAACATGCTAGACATACAATTGATTGTGGCATTTGAACCAAAGCTAAATTTTGAACTCTTTAACGAGTAACACTCAAAAAGTCACAGATTGCAGATTGCTTAACGCAGACTTTGATTTGAAGAGCAATGCTAAGGCAAGAAGAAGAAGAACGTGTGCCAATTGCAGCTGCAGTTCGTATGGGGCACATTAAAGTTTTGCAGGCCAACGCGAGAAACGCATAAAAGTCGCCAAATGGGAAGCCTTGAACTTGACCCAGCCAACAACAGCAGCAACAGCAGCAACATTGCCAATAACAATAACTACAAGAGGCAGCGGCCAATAAGCGAGAAGTTGTTGTTGTTGTAGTTGTTGTTATTGCTGGCGACGTGTGTCAGGGGACTCGACTTGGACTTGGACTTGGACTCGATGCACTGACATTGACGCAGATGGAGGCGCAATGCTGTTGATGTTGTTGCTGCTGTTGTTGTTGCTGTGGAGCAGCCAGTCAGCCATGTAAGAGGTTTCGGGTTGAAGACCAAAGAGCGCAGCATGAAATGTTATTACAAGTGGCGTGGGGTGGAGGCAAGAAGGCGGGGGGGGGGGGGGGGGAGGGCAAGCGTAAGGGTAAGGGAGAGCAAAAAAAAATTAAACCTTTTGACACAAGCGACGCTTGGACGAGCAACAGCACCAGTTGATGAAGATGATGAGGCTGTTGTTGTTGTTGTTGTTGTTGTTGCTGCTGCTGTTGTTGTTGTTGTTGTGGTTAGTGAAGTTGCTGTTGTTGTACGTCGCCAACATGTGGATGCTGCCAATTACTTGTTGTAAGCCATCAACATCAAGCGATTTGGCTGCGTAGCCACAAAAGGCCCAACAACAACAACAACAACAATCACCAAAGCTTTAGCTTGTTGGCGGTGTGTGTTGGTGGTGTGTGTTGGTGGTGTTGGTGGTGTTGATAGCCATCTTCTTCAGCTTAATTTAGCATGTCTGCGCGGTTCAACACTTTGCACACAGGCACCAGTTATACTATATATTCCCAGCCACAATCCTTCCCTTCCATTCTCAATCCTCAACGTCCAACAGTTCACAGATGCAGTCAGTCCTTCGACGGACGTGCCCATTTGGCAACTTGATAATCTCTTTCTTAAGCGGCAGCGCCAATCACTCCACTCTGGCGGCACTCGAAACAAAACGAAATGAAACGAAGCTCCACTTCAACATCAACTCAACTTCAAACTCGAAACTCGCAGCTCGCAACTCGAAACTCAAACGTGAGCGCTGTGTTCCTCTTTTCTGTAATTGTCTTAAATCAATCACAGAAAAGTGTTATTATGACAGCGTTATTAATCGTGACAGCGCGCAAGCTTGCGCGAAAATTGCTCACAGAACAAAGGACTTTACACTGAGCAAAATAACTGATCGAAAGCATATCAATCAATGTTACTTCATACATAAGTTTACCTGTTGAGTGTTCTTGAACTTCTCATTATGCATGTTTTTTAAGGGCAATGTCAAAAGTATAATCCATACTTTCTAAAGGCAATGTAAGAAATATAATCGATATTTTATTGCTAAATATCAGACTGGTTCGATATTTTTTTTATATATCCAATCTTAAATTTGTCATATATAAGTATATAACTATTAGGTTTCCACTTTCGGTAACATTTTCAGATATTTAAGTTTTCTTAAAGCTATAAAACACTCTAATTGCTTTTCATCTTGTGATTTGAATGCTATCTCATTGGCAAGTTAATGCAATCCTTTATCAAATGAAAGTGTATTCAATGCGCAGAATCTTACTAAAAGTGAAAATGGTAATAATTAAGAAAAAATCACATTTGCAATTACCTAAAGTGGAAGCCGGAACAGGCCTGTATAGTTATTTATAACTTTACTTCACTATTAGCTAACTTTTTTAACAAAATTTAATTCAATATTAACATTTAGAGCAGTTTCCGAAATATTTTAAGTCATGTAAAGTTGTATCGAAAAAAATGTATATGATGGAACAGCTATCTTAAGAATGCCGAAAATTTTGGACCGGAAGTTCTAATGAAAGATAATCTGGCCAATTGCCATTTTCGATTCCGATTAAAACATTCGAAAGAGAAGTAAATTCACAGTTTTGAGAATTGAGAAGCATTCACACTTATCTTTAAAAAGTAAGAACTATTGATATTTCCTTGTAAAACATTAAGTTCTTGGAAATGGAAACATGGTTGATAGTCTACCGATTTTAAGATTCGAATCAGTTGAACGTTTATGGGACTCAAATGACTCAAATGGGACTTCGAAAACAGCTTGTTAATTAAATCATTTTGACAACAAAAGTTTTAGGTAATATTCATTTTTCTCAGTGTGAGAACAAAGCCGGCTGTTTGGCTGCTTGGCTGTTGGCCGTTGCCCATAGTAGTTTGCAGCGCCTAATGATTTTGAACTTGCACCGCCATTTGCAGTTAATGCCACAGCCAAACCACATGCATGCCCCATAGCTGCATTCTGCGTCCAGGCCATTCTGCCACATGCGGCCCACGCGGCGAGCCCCATTAAATGCAAATTATTTCATTTCTGTGCCAATTGTTGTGCTACTTTTTTTTTGGGCTTCGTTCGTGCGCATCATCAAAAGCAAATCATCAGCAAGAAATAGAAAAAGAGAAGCAAAAAAAAAGAACAAAAACAAAATGTTTATATATAAGGAAAGAAAATGTTGTTGTTTGTGCTTTTATTGATTTTTCATGTTTCGCAGAGTTTCCGTCATAATTGCGAAACGGCTCTGATTAGAATTACACAACAAGCTGGAACGCTGAAACGTTGAAACGCTGTGGATACCTGGAGAGCTGCTGAGCTGAGAACTAAACAACTGGATAGGTATTGTAGATGGAAATGTGATTGCAACCGGCAGGAAATTGAGGTCAGTGTTATGATTGTTTTGTGAATGAGTTTTTCAGACTTTTGAACACTCGTTGTCTAGCAATTTGCGCCCAAGAAATTGGCACAGTCACTAACAAAAGTCCATTTACAGAACTCGGCAGCCATCTCTTGCGGTTAGAACAAAGAGTTGCAAAATAAAATTTTACTAAATACCTTTACCGGCTCATTTGGGAAGTATAATCGTGGAATCTTTTTATCAACTACTTTTAATATTGAATTAACAATTACAGCAAAGCAATTTCAAACATATGCTCGTGCTATAAATTGCCAACTTTATATCATTTTTTGATATCACAAACAAAATAATAAATAAAAACATATAAATCTTTCTAATCTTGCTTTAGTAGCTCTGTAAGCCAGATCTAATTAATTGCACACGCAACTAAATTCGTGTACCTCACAGCTTATCTCTAACAGTGTCAAAAGGGTACAATTTATTAAAACTTAAAAACTATATACCACATCTGATAATTAAGATAGCACCTAAGCACGACAAACACATAAAATAAGAGCATTTAAAGTTCCTTATTATGTGGCAATCTTATTTTGAACCCATTCTCAAATCTGTTCCTCGGACATGTATTTAAATCGATGAAACATGAGTCCAATATTTTTACTCTATGTTTCCATTAAAAATGGGGAAAAAGAGAGTTATAAAGTACTGCAAATGTATGTAAAAGGCAGAAGGAGACATTTCCGACTATATAAACTATATATATTCTTGATCAGCATCAACAGCCGAAACGAACTAGCCATGTCCGTCTGTCTGTCCGTCTGTATGAACGCACAGATCTCAGAGACTATAAGAGCTAGACACACCAAACTTGGCCTGAAGGTTCCATCCGCAGATCAAGTTTATTTCAAATTTCAGATGCAACCCCCGAAATCGAAAAAAACTCGAACAGCCACAACTTTGAAGAATTAGATTTAATTTTTGTTGCACATATTTGTTATATCAATGTTGATCAGCTGCGTAAATTTCATTACGATCGGATAACAAGCATCAAAGTTATGAACGAATCTATTACACTCGTGTAAGCAGGTAGAAGCAACAGTTTGACAGGCACTAGATAAGCTAAGTGCGCTGCTTGCTTGCGTTGCCGCTGAACTGCTTGAGGTGCAAGTTAGAAGCAGGGAGTCTCGTAGTCGGGCACACTCGATTAGCGCATTTTTACTGGTTCTATAAAGATCAGACGAAAACTAACCTTTCGGCAATACATCAAGAGCCCCAATTTTGCGATACTTGAGGACAGTCAGTAAATGACGATACGATATATCGATATTTCGATACATAACTGTACATCACTAGTTCACGCTGTTTAGCTTTGAAATCAATTACCCCGTTTTAAATGAAGCTAATAGAACTTGTAGCGCTAGGAATATAAATGAGAATAAATAAATAAATAATAAATTGTGCGCAGACAAAGCGCAGTGGATGCAAGTTGCAACGTTGCATGTGGCAACTGCAACGTTTGGTCTAAACAAATGTGTGGGCGCGGCAAATGAGTTAAGAGAGGCGCATGAATGCCACTGCCAACATTCGCGCCTCTCAGAAACCAAATTGACAGCAGAAATATTTTTCTAACTTGCCACGATGCCAGAAGATGTTATGTTGCCAGGAGTTGCTGCGGCAGTTGCTGCCACTGATTTATTATTATTTGTGTGTGTTTATTTGGCGCGTGTGTTTGCCACACACACATATATACACACACACACATCTTCTGCACACGCCCTGGCCGTAGATCATCCCAATGCAGGCGCATATTTCAGTTGACAGTTCATTTGCCTGCTGGCTGCAAAAGGGGGCAGAGCCAGCGGCTGTGGCAGTGGCAGTGGCACACGCAGCAGTTGCCACGCTTGCCACAATTTATGACTGGCAACTGGATGCTGCTGTTCCAACTTGCCAGTTGCAAGTTGCCCAGCTTTGTTGTTGCATTTCTAATTAGCATTTACAAATGGCTGCTGTTTGGAGTTGCCTTCAGGCAGTTGTTGGCTCATTTGGAGCTCAAGTGCTGACAGCCAGCTAAGTTGCAAATGCTGCAAGCAGCATGCTGCTAGCTGCAACTTGCTAATTTGTCATTGAAAGGTATTTGCTGAGCGCTTCAGTAGCATTTGCCAAGCATTTTGTTGGCATTTCAAGCGGTTTTTACAGTTCGAAGTGCATGGCATGCCAAACTGTATTGTGGAATTGCAGTTGCTGTCAAACTGTTGGGCTGGCATTGCAGTTGCTGTCAAACAGTTGGGTTGGCATTGCATGCTTGTGCCAAATCGCATTTCACTGCACACTTTAAAAAAAAAAAAGGAAGCAGCGAAAATTCCATTTGGCAAAAACAAAAGACTTAGGCAACGAACTTGCTGATGTTGCGCTTGCGATTGCTGCTGCGGCTGCTGCTGTAACCATCCACAGCAATTAACCAATCACTTAACATTCTAATGTAAAAGCAACAAACACTAAGTTCTCTCAAGCGTACACTGAGAAAAACGGTTACAAAAAGCTATACATTTATGTTCAAAATCTTTTCTGACGAACTTGATCTTACAGAACCTTTTTTTTCATAGGATATGTTAATGCGCGTGCCTTAAAATTTCACTTGCACTTATGACATGATTTTTGACCGATTTTTTTAACTATCTCAGAAAGACTTTTAATATATTTTTTTTTAACAATTTTCTTTAAGAAAAGAAACATATCAATCAAAGTTTTCTACATATTGCTCCAAAAAACACATCAAATCACAAAGATTGAGGCTAGGCATGTTGCCAACACTTTACTGAAGAAAGATTTCCAAGAATTGGGTTAGAAAACTAAGTTCAAATTCTGATGCATTTTTTTGTTTGTTTTGATTGCTTTGATTTGCTTTTCTTGAACTTGATGATATTTTGGTTTCAGTGTTGCAGAAGCGCGTGTGCCAATGGGCCACTTGAAAGTTGCCCACTCTGCGCCCATGTCTAGTCAATGAATTCTTATCACATTGCAGCGTTGAAATTGCAAGGCTCAAGCCAAAGAGTTGGACACGAAGCTGAAAATGAAGCTGACGCTGTAGATGGAGCCTGCACTGTCATGGCTGCCAAGCCAAGCCAAGTCAAGTCAAGGCAAAGGCGTCATCTGGTCGTCTTCGTCGTCAACGTCTTTGTCTGCATGCCAAACCGGCGCTAATCAGCAGCCAGGCAGCGCATGGAACGCCCTGTGGCTATGTGACACCTCCGGCCAACGACCGAGACACGGTTAGCATTAAGTATTTTTTTATGGGTTACTGTAGCCAGACATGTACGCTTGGCTAAAGATATGGTTAGAAAAGAAACTGAGCCGATATTTAAGCAGCAAATAACCAATGATCAAAAGACTGGTTCTTGGCCAACGACAGGTTCTCGCAAAATTGTCTCTAATATTTGGTCATGAATTCGCAGTTATCTGAGAAGAGAAGTGATGATGATGATGACTCTACAGCTGTCAATTAAATGAACGAGATATAATAGATTCCATTTCCGAATCCCCAAACATGTCTGTTAGTCAAAAAAAAAAGTGTGTCAAATGCATTTTGGCTTAATTGGTTGTAGTTCGGCGGGTGCAATCAATCATTATATATCGTGGCTACTGTTGGCAAGCTTCACTCAGTATCTTCTTCTTCCTCTGCTTATTCTTATTCTTATTCTAGGCAGCACCTGACGACCTGACTCAACTGTACCTGCAGGTCATCATCTCAAAGCCAATGCAGGCCAATCATTTTGGCTTTAGCTTTGGCTTAGCTCACATACAGCAACGAAGACGGAGACAGAGTCGACCCCAGCGGCAATTTGGCCAACCAAAAGAGACCCCTCATTAAAACTACTTAAGTTGGCTGCTACCTCAGCAAAGTCAGGCACAACTGAGGCAACTTAGGCAACTCAGGCAACTCAGTGGCTGCTGGAGACCTTCAGCGTATGGATTTAATTTGCAACGAGCATGCAACAATTTCATTTTTCAATTTTAACTGTAAAAACCAACACGTTATCCACACGACTTTGTAAACAATTCAATTTTAGCAGCAAGGACCACACTAGTTTCATATACAAAACATGACTTCAACTTGCCAACTCGCCTGGATTTCAATTAAGACAATGGAATTCCCTTTAAAACAAATTTGCCAACCTCCAGAAATCTTTTGCACCAGCTAGAGATGACATATACGATTTAAGAAATGAGTTCAATGCAGCTGATAATAAACTATTCAATATTCTAAAAACTCTTTTAAAAAGCTTAATTAATGGTCTCCTTATGTTTTCAATCTGTTTAGTTTTCTTTTTGAATTCGTGTCTGCTTTTGATGTGATTTAAAGTACCATTCAATACTGTAGAACTAGTATTATATACAACTTATAAAATAGTTTCAAAAACTCTTTAAAAAGCTTAGATATTGGTCTACAAACTGATGCCATTTCTCTTTCCCTCTTAACATCTTCTATTGCTTGCTTCAGTTGTCGATCTATTTATTTTTCATTTTTAATTCGTGTCAGCTTTTGTCGTGCTTTTAAAAAGGATTTAAAAAGTGCACGTAGCGTGTTCATCTCTAACCCTAAAACGCAGAATGGCAGCTGAGGCTCAAAGTGTGTGTGCAAGTGAAACCCGTAATTAAAAAATTTCAACTTTGTCTGAAATTAATTTTGAATATAACTCTGGTCCCAGAGCATATACCATACAGACGGACAAACACTTGACTTGGATGTGTTGTCTGGGATGCTGCGCTCTTTTGCTTTTGATGACGCGCCGACACATCGCGTAAATTGCCTAGACGCTGTCCAAGAAGGCCTCACACATGAGAATCAGAGCTGATGGCAGCTCTGAGAGTGACGCGGGGATTAAGTTGAGCATTCAAATTGAAACTGACAGGCTGGCGGCTCAGGCTTAAACTCAAACTCAAACTCAAACTGAAACTCAGGCTCTGGCTCAGGCACAGGCTGAGGCTCAAGCTCAGTTCAGTTCTGTACAGTTTGAGGCAGTTTACACCGTCGACTGTCAATGCAGATGGGGATAGAATTAAGGTTCTAGCTACACAGCAAAATAAAATCATAAAATTCTGTGCTAAAATCGTTGGAAAATTGCTAATTTTTCTGTTTTTAAAACCAAGTAGGAAATTGTTTCAATCAAAATTCAACAAGCTAAAGGTTTTTTAGAAATAGAGGAAAGGAGTAAGAAGATTGTAGTGGCTGTTCTTGGTTCAAAAAATTGTCAACATTTGTTGCATTGTGTTATCAAAGAAATGTACAAGTCTATCGAAATATCAATTTAATATTGATATTTTTTGGTGTATATAAAAACAACGTATGCAAATTTCAAGCAAAAATCTTAAAACTGAATTTAAAACATGTTCTCAACTTTCAGTGTACAAAGCTGACACAGAGTGTGTCCTGCGAGTTGGTTGACCATAAAAATGCGGCAGAGCAGCCCATTTGGGAATTTGTTACTTTGTTCGCACGCATTGTAAACTAGTAAAAATAGTGCGAAAGTCATAAAAAACCAAAGTGTGGACTGTAAAGCGCATATCAAGTTATTTGTCTGCAGAAATTGAACAGAGCACAACTATTAATTTCACCTTATCTTATCTGAGTGCTCTGGCTGGCTGACTTCTTGCAAAATATGATCAACTTTAAAATGATGATTAAATGCGCATAAAAATCTTTAACAAACAGCATTTGGCAAGCCAACTGGCTATGCATAAAAAATAAAGAGACTTAAATAGTTAAAAGTGTTAACAAGCTCAAATAAGAGTCAAGTACGCGTACGAGTACGAGTAGGAGTACTCATATTTATGTTTACTTTTAAGTTTTAGTTTGCATTCACTAATTGCCACAAACAACTTGCGAAGGTGTAGGAAGTTTTCTGACAGGCTACCTGTCTACCAGTTACACAAGCAGGTCAGTTTAAACACGATTTTCATTTACATTTGCACAAACATTAACATTAAGCGACGTTGATTAGACACATTAACCTAAACAAAGCTCTGCATACATTTCAAACAATAAAGCAAATTACTTAAAACACGAACTAGATCAAGTTTGGACATATCAACTCAAGCAACTGAGTTTTGGAGTACTCAATATATGGTTCATCCGACTTAGCATCATCCGACTTATTTTTGATACCTGAAGAAGCCCTCAACAGCTCGTTTGAGAGGAAACAAGTGTTTCGATTTTCAAAGTACATATATTTTAAAAGTTGTAGTGATAAGTCAGTATTTTGTTGCCTTGTTTCGGCGACAACTACAAAAATTAAATCTTTTTATATTACAAATAATTGCATCAACTGTCAAGACTGGTTTAAGACCTAATCATTTCGCCTTTTATTTCAAAACATATTGATGTTGGGCGTATTTTGTTTAACTGATCGATAGCCTTTACTTTTACTACCAATTTGCAACGTCCATCCATTTTGTTGAAGATATCGATGTCAAATCTTAAGTCGAATGGCTTATGCACATATTTTGTCTACAATATTATCAGATATTTATAATAATAACACAAAAATATTACTGAAACTTACTCCTGATGATCTAACACATTTGTCCTTTACTTCATTTATATTAGTTACATATTGCAACCACGCCTTGTACCAATATTGATTTTTGTCAAACATTACTGCGCAGTAATCTGGCAAACCAAAAGCGATAATAGTTGGTTCCCACACTCCACGATTAAATCTAAACAATTCGGCAGACACCTTTAATAAGAAATAAACGTTATCAAAAGGTGCTATGAAAGCTTTAATAATATTGTTAAATATTACTTGTATACGATCTGTTGGTTCGACATGCCACACTGAAGATACATTCCCTGATATGGTTATCTTATCAAAGTCCAATTTAAAGCTCAGCTCAGAAAAATCAAATAAGCCTGAAATATTGAATACGTCCTCTGGTTGATTGGCGCAGTCGTTGAATATTTCATCATCCTCGGGAATGAATTTGTATTTGTATGCCATAGAAAGGCAACAAAAGACGACGAGGAACACGAACAATACGAACACTTGACGGTTGAACAACATTTTGGACTTACAAAATTGTAATACTCAAATATATCCTTATATTGCATTTATTATATAGTGAAAATACATCAGGTACATATGAGCTAATAGAGGAACTTTGCATTGATTAACAGACTAATTGCTGCCAAATGTCAAAAATTATTACAAGTGAATTATTTATCTCAACTATTTATTACTATATGAAACACTCACCTATGTATACAAACATGATTAAGTATTTAAAATTCTGATAATAAAGCTGAATTGCGCTAATGTGCTATCTTAATTATCAAATGAGCTAAATTTTATTTTTCAATTTAAATGAGTTTTGAGCCAAATAGGCTTTGACAGAACATGAAATAAGCACATGAATAGTGGATTGGATCTAACAAAAATCTGAAATCTAGCGTGACTTCTGTCTGTATGGTCTTATATATGGTGTTTTGGCTATTGCAGTTTTGGAGAAGCATTCCAATGGGATTCAAGGCATACATTTGCACAGTGATTTAGTTGGTAACTCTCAAAAAACTTAACCCAAATAAAAATCCAATCAGAATAAATGTAAGTAAATTCCAATTACTATGAGCCTAATTATGATTTCATTCAGAGCGGTAATTATAAGAACATACAATATTAGCGACTCTTTTACATGATGTCATTTGCAGCAGTCGTTGAAACTAAATGCCAAAATTTGACACACACACTATTAATAAGCATATGGATTTATAATGACAAAGACCCCGACAAGACGGCATCTCTTATGGCATCGTGTGGCGACATAAGGCTGATGTTGGCAGAGAGGGGAACACCCACGCAGGCGTTGATTTTAAGCCGATTTCAAAGCCAGACAAATGTACGGCTTAGCGAAAGAACAACATTTTGCACGCCCAAAAACTTTAAAATGAAATTCAATATCATTTTTTAGCCATTTTCATACTTCTGTACGGAGAGTGTTGTTATTTTCTCACTTAATATGTTACGCATTAAAAAAAAAATCGTTTAGAGATCAATGATGTTTATATAGTACATTTGATCTATATGAAACTATGTTCATTAAACTTGTTAGAAAAGCTGCAGTTAGGTCATGTATTGGAACTCGCCGAAAACGTCTTCTAAAAAATGTTGGTTTTGTAATCTAAATATTTAAATTTATTAGGGTAAGTGTATTCTAACATCGACAGCTCAAAAATAGCGCAACTCTTTCGTTTGCACATTCGCAGTTGGTTTTAGTGCACGCGCAGCGTCAAGTTCGTTGCCTAAGTCTTTCGTTTTGGCCGCTATGAAACTCACCACGACAAGTTGCCCACTGTTGCTGTTTGCTACCAATTGGAAGTGTCAAAACGATGACGTCACAGCTGTAAACAAAACTGAGGCCCGGCACGGACAGAGGCAGCTCGAAAAACCAAAACAAACCGAAGCCGGCCACGTGATACGGTTCCAAAGCAAAACTCGTTCCAGCTGTCAGAGCGGCTTCGACTGGAACGCGTTTGTTTACATGCTAAAGAGAGAGAGAGAGAGTGAGAGGCAGGGAGAGAGAGAAACAGAGAGAGAGCTCTGCTCACAGCGAAAAAGAGAGGCTGTAGCCACCTCTGCAATTTGTGCATTTGGTCAAGTTCAAGTGTGGTAAGCCGCTACCAAGTTTCTCTTGCGCTCTTTCTCTGTTTCGCCGGCTGCAGCAGCAGCGTTGTCTAATGCCTGCTCTCAAAACCTTATTGGCGACTTCTCACATCTTTTATAATCACGTCCAGTTGAAGCGCTCGCGCTCAGTCTTGCTGCGCACCTCGTCGTGTGAAGTGGTCGTCGTTGTCGTCTGCTCGACTTTCATTTCGTAAGTCTCTAGGCATACGTCTATTGCTGTCTCGCTCTCACTACGCTTACGTAGTCCGTTCGTTGACCGTTCGTGCATGCGCTTACGTCGTCGCTTCTCATTGGGGGGTTCGTTGCGGCAGCGCCTGCGCATCTTGCCACATTCCGAGTCGCGCTTAATACCAAGCCACAAGTCACCCACTGTGCGCATTGCTGCTAAAACTAATTGTGAGCATTGAGAACAACTCTCCAATGTAACGCGAAATCTCAAACTGTGTGTGCTTGTGTGTGTGTTTAGTTTAAATTTTTTTTTTATTGATTTTGTTTGCGCGTTTTTCATATTAATTTTTTTTATATTTTTTTTTTTAAACAATCCAAACGGGCAAACATTAACAATGAACAAAATAAGTTAATGCTCGAAAGCAGAAAAAACAAGCATCAAATATAACAAATTTATTTTTAAGAATTTTTGATTTTGATTTATATTATTGAATTTAATTACTGTTATGGCAAATAGTTTGAAAATTTTTCAAAGCTTCAAACAATTAAAATGTATATCAAATAGAAAAAATGTACAATATTTGTTTTGTCAAAAATTTGTGATATGGTGTTTAAGCAAATGAAATTAGCCAAGTTTTTTAAAATAATATTTAAAAATATGTTTAAAAATAATTTTATTTAATGACTTAATAACAAAGCTTCCAAACATAAAAAATTTTTTTTTTAAAAAAAAATATGATTGCTTTTAAATAAAGATTTAAAAAATAATTAGTTCATTTTATTTAAATTCAGAAAATAAAATTATTTTTATTAAAATAACTTAAAATTTTTGAATGCAAATTTGGAATTTTTTTTTCATTTCATGCACTTTATCAACAAAATGGCAAAATTGACATTGGTAAAATATATTTGAATTTCTTTTGACTTTCAAACCTGAAAACTTATGAATGGTGTGTCAAACTTAAAAATTGATTTTAAATATTTTTAATTTTAAATTTGTAAACCTCACATGTATCTACAAATGCGTAAGAACTGAGTATTCAAAGCTAAACATTTAATTCGTACTAGTTAAAAGTGTCTGTTAATCAGTGATTAAATTCGATAAAAGTTATAAAGACAAATATATGAATTATATAAAAAACTGTATTCAAGAGTTGGCATGCACAAATCGCATTTAACATTGTCGACATAAATACAATTAGTTAAATTGGCAGCCATAAAATAAAAGTGCAACTGCGGCAAGTAAAGACTTAAGAAAAACAAAACAAAAAGGGAAAATCAAAATCAAAATAAAAATAAAAATCACAATCGAAAAGGCAACTCCAACGCGAACAACTTTATAAAACTGAGCACGAGCCGATTTAAAATTGGCATGAGTATTTGTAGTTGCTGTAGTGTTTGTTGTTGTTGATGTTGTTGGCATGCTGCCACCTTGGGAATAGGCAAAATTAACTAAATTACAACATGAACGGGCCAACAGCAGCCGCAGCAGCAGCAAATTTGTTGCACATGCAAATTTATGTGTAAGTGAAGCAGCAGCAACAGCAGCAACAACAGCAGCAACAGCAACAGCAGCAGCCACTTGGACCAGGCAAATAATTGTGTTTAAATAAAGCTGTAACCAAGAATTTCATCTAGGCCTGGCCAGTGGCCACTGGCCAACTTTGTTGTTGCTGTAGATGTTGCTGCTGTAGATGTTGCTGTTGCTGCTGTTGCATTAAGCCATATCCGGTTCAGCTTCAGGTTGGGAGCACTATGGACGCTGGCTGTCTAAATTTAGCGCTTAATGAAGCTGCTGCTGCTGCTGCTACAGTTGCTGTTGCAGATGCAAATTGTTGCTGTGCAAACAGATCAAGACTCGAACTCCAACTCGGACTCAACCCTTTTGCGTACTAGTTCGTAATAATTCATAAAAATTGGCAAATTAAACGCCAACACAACAAATGATCCGCGTGGCGACTGCAATTTGTATGCAACACTGTGGCAACATACAACAACTACAACAAAAAACAGAAGACAGAAGACACAAAAGCTATCATTAGTATGCCAAAGATTTAATACCCTTCCAGTGATTCTTACACAACAAAACAAAAACGTTTTTCACACAGCTTTCAATTTTCAACTGATCGCTTTCAAAGCAGCTATATATGTATATAGTTAATATAATCAACCGATTTTGTTCAGAAGCGTCTGTACCAAGTTTCATCAACATAGCTTAACTGAGAATCAAGTTCACATAGACAGTCAGACAGATAGACAGACGGACATGGGTAGTTTGACTCGGCTGGTTCAAGAATATATATAATTTATAAAGTCGGTGACGTCTTCTTCAATGCGTTACACATTTCGTGACACAATGAAGATACCCTCTGCAAGGGTATGAGAAGTACAAAAACAAATAACGGGCAACAATTGCTGGGGCATGCAACTGGCAACAGGCAACATGCAACAAAAAAAAAACAGTTGGGTTTCTGTTGCAGCGATGATAAATGTGCGCCCACTTTGCTTATTTATGACCACTCAAATTGAATGCAATTGATTTTTTTTTTTGTTGCATACCCCTGATTGTTTGCCCGCGTTGGCGTTTCATAACGCAGGTAAACTCTTAACTCATCACACCACCCCCCTTCCAAAACACTAGGAAAACTGACTGAAACAATACAAAAAAATAAAAAATAAAAAAACAATTGAAAACACATAAGAAATACTCATTCTGAAAGTGCTGTGTGTGTGCATAAAATGTGTTTACACTGAGCACAATAAATATTTACTCGATAATAAATAAATAACAAGTGCAAAGAAAAAGTGTTCAATCAAAATAAAGAAGCTGAAACATATTTCAGTCTTTTTTTTTTTTTTTTTTTGTTTGTGGAGAAATGAGTAACAACAAATTATTGGTAAGTTGCTTAATTAATCATTTTCATTAATTATTTAATTAGACAATAATTCCATTTGCAAAGATTAAAAGCACAAAGCCACAAATAACAACCGCAAGCCAGTTTAAATATTGATAATTAATTATATTTGTAGATTTTTTTTTTAATTTGTTTGTTTTTGAATAAGTTCTTTTAATACTTATTAAACTTCTTTAAAACGAATTTCTCTAACAAGAAAATATACGAGTATAAACTAATTATATATAATACAAATAAAAAATATAGTTAAAATATTCAATATGTAAATTCAAATAATCGTTATGCTATAGTTTAGCTCATTTATTACTGAGTCAACACTCTTCTGAAAATAATTAATCTGTTATGGCAACTAAACATATATCATATCAGTGGCATATGAAATTACAAATTGAGAGCTATTTAAGTTAAACAAAATACGATCTTAATGATTATTTAACGCATATGCATGCAAACAAATCAAGAAACTTTGCTTATGATATATCTCAGCTCATCAGCTGTCAGTGCATCAGTCAGTCAATCAGTCAATCAGTTTATCAAATTACTCAGTCAGTCAGTTCGATTTTTATATTGCTTTTCTTTCAGCGAGTACATTTTGTTGTCCATTGAAGCGGCTCGGTAATGTTTACCGCCCCTTGAAGGCCACAAAAAAGATATTTAGAAAAAAGAAAAAAACAAAAAAAAATACTGCAAAGCGCGGCACATGTTATAAAAATAAAAACAAAGCTTTGTTTTTTTACAATTTTAATTGTCTAAACAATCATATTTGAAGTTCTCACTTAAAAATGAATATCCCCTTAAGAGCAGCAATAAATTAATTGAATATTTAAGCTTAGTATTTATAAATGTGGAAGTAAAAGGTGTTTTGGTTGCTTTAATTTTCAAACAAAACGAATTGATGAAAAACAAATTTAACTAGTTTTGTATACGTTTTCGATAAGTTTCGAAAACCATTCTTCATTCAAAAATATTAAGAACACAAAATTGTCTGAAAAGTACTCGAAATTGAAATGCACATTTATAATTAATTGAAAATAGCTTGAAAATTAAACAGTTTAAAATTTAACTATATATTTAAAAAATCGCCTTGCTATTGTTTATAACATTTTAATAAAAACTCGCATTCATTTAATATGCCAAGGGGCCAAAATGTTTGCAACGCTCTTAATTTATACACCTTTAGCCTTTGCATCCATTTGTCTATTTTTATTTATTTACTTTTTTTATATATTTATACTATGTTCACAAAATGAGGAAGTTGAGTATATTGGGTCTTTTTCCATGAGCGTAACTTTTTGCAACAAGTTTAATATGATGACAAAACATAAGCGTAAGAAAACCGACTGGCAACAGAGTATAAGACAGTCGGATCTTTCGATTGCAACGTTCTTTTTTTTGCAAATTACTTCACGTCCCACAGCTATTTTGATTGATCTTGGCAAATAACTATGCGGAATCTCGAACACGTTTCTATTTTTTTTTTTTGGGCATTATATGTTTTTTTTTTTGCTTTTTTTCGTGCATTTCATTATTTTCATTGTTGGCTAAAAGAGAAGAAAAGGGGGAAGAGAAATCAAATCAAATTAATTGAGCGTTTGTCTAGTCTCAATGAAAAACCCAAAGAGAATTGCAAACAAATTTCGCATTGCCGCCTGAATAGCCACAGCCTTGAGATAAACAACAAACATTTTGTTTAGACAATACAGACACACACACACACACACACACACGCAAACACACAGTGAAAAATAATAATAATAAGTAATAAGTATTCAATAATAAAACGTAAACGTGTGTCTGGCACGACAATCGACCTAATATTGAGTAATTTTCTGTTGGGGGTCTTAAAAATAAATCTATTATGCAGTTGCTGCAAGATGATCGTAAATTACATGCAGCCTACTAATTGAATTAAAGTCATATCATATCGACTAGGCGCATCCTGCCTCCGTTCGTGTGTGTGTCTCAAAAGACAAAGAGACAGCGACAGCGACAGCGACAGCAACAGAGACAGAGAGAAAGAGGGAGAGAGACATAAATTCCGGCACCTTCGTTGTTGCGTTGCTATTTTTGGTGTCCCAGCTGCCCCAGACTCTGTTGTTCCCTCTGAGTTTGTGAGTCTGAGAGTCTGTGGTACAGGTTACAGCAATATATTTATTGTAAAGCCCGTTGAACATAATCATTAAGCGCAATTTACCTACAAAGTTCCATGCCGCCAACAACGTTGTGAGGACAGCAAGACAGCAGGACAGAGAGAGACAGACAGAGAGACAAACAGACAGACAGACAAACAGACAGACAGAAGGAGTTAAGGACAGACTGGCGGGCCGTGCAAAATGATTATTACCATATGCTACAGCGCTAGAGCTGAAAATTGGGTTCGGGGGCCAAGAGTTGAGCACGAGCGAAACGAAACGAAAGACTTAAGACACGAACTTGACTTGCCACAAATTCAAAGTGTGGCAAATTTAACAGCACACCATATACACACATACAGCTAAATAAATAAACAGCTAAATAAATAAATATAAACAAGTAAGTCAAGCTATATTCGGGCTAACGAAGATTTAATACTCTAATATAAAAAACAAAAATATTATTCTTGCCCCAATTTTGTTGAACTGCATTGTATTTGAAAAATTGCAATTGCAGAACTTGCTTGAAACATTTTAAAAACCAAAAATGTTCAACAGATGTTCCATTGACAGCTTATTATTGAGTTTGTGCAAATTGTTGAAAATATAAAAATAACATTAAGTATTAGAATTGTGGTGCTTGGTGTATAGATATATATCAAAAAACCACAATGTTTTCCATACAAGAGCGGCATTTTCCACAGATTCTTTCTTTAGCTGTATGATTTAGTGAAATTCAAACAAATTTGATCAAAACGTAAAAAGCATAATGACATTTTGACTAAAGCAAAGTTATTTATGCAACAAACCAATTGATCAATTTCAAATTGTTGAATTCTATTGCAGCTATTATGGTGAGTCGATTCAACATGATGCTAATCAGCATAAAATATACCCTGACTAAAGATACCCTCTTTCAATACGTTACATATTTGGTGCCAACACTTAAACACCCTCAAGGCAAGAGTATAATAAACAACTGCAAATGCTTAAGCATACAAAGAAGTGAAAGCTGTGCTGATGTTGGGCTGGGTCCAAGCCATTTGGCATTTACGAAATTGTTGTTTTTGTTTTTTTTTTCGTTTTTTTCCAGCTGCACATAACGGGCAACTGTCAATAAATAATCAAAATAAAGCAAAACCAAAACCAATGTGGACAATTGACTATTTTTGGTAACTTGTCGCTTGTAAAAAAAATATATAGTCGACTTAAAAAGCTTGCGAGCATTTCATGAATTTGTGAAATTATCCAATGATGCAATCACTTGCAATTTTTTGCTCAACATTATAAAACCGTTACAATTTGAGTGGGCGCCAACAATAATATTTATACAGCAACAACAATATAATATTCCTTAATTTCAATTGCGCCAAATTAACGCGGCACGTTTTAAATGTCAATATAAAACAATAACAACAACAAAAAAATCCGAGCAAATGCCAAACGGGTTTTATTTTTGGCCAAACCAAATTTGCATTTAAAATAAAACGCAGTCGCCAAAAAAAAAAAGAAACCAATATTAAATTAAATTAAATCATTGTGCACTGCTTGGTGCTGCGCTGCTGGCCAAGTTGCCAACTTGCCACAAACTTGCTTGCCTTGAGTTCACATATCGCGCTTCAGTTCACAGACTTGGCTTCAAATACGTTTACCAACGTCATAGAACAACATCAAAAGCAGCTCGTTGGCCATTAGAAACAGCAACAAACACACAGCTGACCGCCTCGACTGACGCATCTTATTTTAAGAGTTAGAAATGCTCGACTAGCAGATATCCTTTTACAACAAACAAACTCTAGCTAATAAAAGATTCTTAAGAAAAAGAAAAAAATGATTTCCACATAGTCCCAATCGATGATTACAGAAAGTAACATGCTCAAAATAAAAGACTTAAGCCACAAACTTGGGACTTCAAATCGAAACAAGAGACTTAGAACACAAACTTGTGACTTCAAATCAAAACAAAACACTCAGAACACAAACTTGCGTACTTAAAACAAAACAAAAGACTTAGGACACAAACTTGTGACCTTTATTCAAAAGACTCAAGCCACAAGTTGCGACCTTAAATCAAAACGAAAGACTTAGGACACAAACTTGCTACTGTTTATACCAAAATCTACTGTTTATGACAATTTAATTAGTTTAATCGATGCATAAAACAGCTGCTGGGGTGAATCGAATGCAACGACCATGTCTCGTCGAGGACGTCGCCTGGCCACTCTGTCTGAATATTTATGGTTAGCATAAAATTTAAGTGTTGCATAAGTTAGAAGCGTGACTGCCTTTGCTGGATTCTGGATGGCAGCTTCGTTTATCTCACATAACTTAAGTCATTTTAATAGTTGACTTTAATGATTAATGCTTATTTGTTGTGTGTGCGCTGCTGCCCCTGCCACCTCCGTCTTGCAACATTCTTTTAACGGTAAATCGGTTGTGTTATTAAACGCAATTACTGTCAATAGGTTTTTAGCCGTCTTTTGCTTTTTTGGCCATGATGAATTGCACGAATTCTTTATTGGAGTCTAGTCGGCGCCCAAAAAGCCGCCAAAAAAAAACCTAAGCCAAATGCGAAAGTTCAAAGACACGCATCAGACACGCACGGAAAAGGGGGAAAAGGGGTATTAAATTGGGGGAAACCAATAGTCATTTTGCCATTAACAAAATATATATTTGCGACTGTTTGTTTTTGTTTTCGTCGTAAGCTTTTAATAGGATTTTTATTTAACATATGTTTTTGTTTTTGCTGGCCCCCAAAGACGTGCCTTGAAAACCTGAGTTCCCATTGATGCGTGCTGTTGATATTGATGATCTTAACTTGTTATGAGGAGGAAGAGGGCTGGGGAAGTGTTGTGCGATTAGTTGCGCACCTTTTGTAGACTTAAATGAGAAAGAACAACTATCTTCGGAGTGCCCAAAGTGACATTAAGTTTGAGTTGTGGAAAATAGACAGCGCAAAACTCTGAAGATTGCTTATCGAAATAAAGCCTAATGAAAATGCTCAATATATGGGCATAAATATACGATCATTTAATAGTTTCTTATACAAGTTCTACTTCCAGTTCTTAATAACATTTTTACAGCTTGCGACAAAGTCTTTGCGACTTGAGACGCCTATGTCTATAAAAAAAAAGGGAAACATAAAAAACACATTTGATTTTGAATTCAATTCAATGACTATTAAATTCGAAATGAGATTCCAATTGAGTGGCAATTTCTGATGAAAAAATTTATTTATAGAATGCAAGTTAATATATACACAATATTATATATAGAATTTATGTTACTTGGGTTTTTCAACTCAATATTAAAATTGTTTTGCCAAGTTTTCTACGAGCACAACGCTTATCGATAACTGATGTTAAGTGCAATATTCGAGACTATAAAAAAAGCTTTCGGATGCACTATGGAATAAAAATGAAGACTTTTGGAGTAAAATATTACTAATGTTATACAAAGGGAAATGAGCAGAGAAGGGATGACATTAACATCCCAAACGTCAACCAATTCCACAGCAGAAGTTTTTGATATTGTTTTGTATTCAATTCATTTTTCAAACAAAAAGTTGTTAATTTCAAGTTTTATTTCAATATCTAGTTCAGTTTAAGAGAACTAGAATGATGATTACATGATTTTTTTTCATAATTTTTTACAAGAATCGTAGTTAAGCAGCAAGCGTTATGAAAGTCTTTTACTTATATTAACTTAACCTGCTGCAAACATAAAAATCTAATCTAATATTGGCATATAAAAAACTGTGCACAAGTTGCGAAATGAGTCAGCTTCTAGAGCAGCTGTCTGGTAGAGTCGTAAAAATGTCAGGTTGAGCCTAGTAACAAAAGCATCAAGTTGGCAACCCACCGCAAAGCTGCCAGAAGAACGAACCAGAAAAAGGAATGCTCCAAATGTAACGCCCACGTCAATGGACAGAGCAGAACTTGGGGGCTTAAAAGCAAAAACTTATAACAGATGCCACACAGAACAAAAATAAAAAATAAAAAAAAAGCCACAAACATTTTTATGGAGACATCAAAAATGGCAGTTGAGTCTGAGAATGAGACGAGTCTTCGTCGTCGTCTTCACGCGGGTGTGAAAAGTGCGACGTTGGGGTTAACTGGGGAACTGTTTGAGAACTTGGCAAGAACTTGGGAACTACTTTTGGAGAATTCAGCTGCAAATAAGCTGTGAACTACTCATAATGTAGGAAACTGCATTTAGGCAGAGGCCATTATCATGATGATTAAACTTATTATTGCCCTTGTATTACTATTATTAGTTGCAAGAGCTGAGAGCTGAGAGCTGCAGAGTTGCAAGTTGCAAGTTGCAAGTTGGGTCTCTAGCAATGTCCAGGGCGGTAACACGCACGCCGTCGCCGTCGCCGTCCTTTCATAATTCTCAGCCCCCTACCCCCTGCCTGCTCGTCCCCTTATGCATATTTTTAACCAGGCTGCGATTGCATCCAACATGTTATTAATACGTAGAAACAAATAAGCAAAAACAATAAGAAAGAGCCGTTTGCGCTGCTCAAAACTCAAACTGAACACTGAGGTTCAGCAACAAAAAAAAAAACGCGTTACAATTCTGCGGGCTACACCCAAGAGTTGGAACCGGCAGGAGGAGGGGGGCAGGAGGCAGTTTGAGCAGCACATTCACCTGGAGCTGGAGCTAGAGTTGGAGCTGAGGCTGGAGCTGGAGCACGACGGAGCTGGCTTTGGCCATTGTTTCGTTCGGTTTTTGGTTCGGTTTTACCTTGATGGTCGTTCACTCTACATACACAACGGCAACAACTTTTACTACTAACACACACACATGCACACACACACACACCGTCGTCTCTGTTTGACTTTCAGCGCGCCATCAAAACAAAATATGAGCGAACCGCGCAAAACCACGCGCAGACTACAACAACAACAGCAGCAACAATAACAACAACTACAAAAAAATCGCTCAATAATATTGCATGTACTACGATACGATACGATATACACTTGGCCAACTAGCAATTGAGCCAACTAGTTGGGCCACGGCCCCCAGTACCTGGTATCTGATAAATAGAGTGGTTCACAAAATGCTGACCGCACCAGGCCAGGCCGGGGCCAAAGAGATCTCTTCTCAGCCAGGCCCAAGTCTCTGACTCTGACTCTGAATCTGACTCTGAGTTGGAGTCTGACTCTGAGTTTGAGTCTTAGTCTCTTTTCAGCAGTCCTGTTGCCCATTTGTTTGTTGCCCTGGCCAAGCCTGTTTCTTTTTTTTCTTCATTTTTTTCATTGCTATGCTTTTAGACTACCCTTGCACTTGGGCATTATTACTATATGAAGGTGTTTATAAGCCATAACAGCGTTTATTAAACCCATAAAATATACTCATCTAATCGTATATGCTTGACAGCTATGTTCTATTCAAATTTTATTTCTAAGCCAAGCTATTCACAACTCTCATAAACTTGATGAATTTGCCATTGAATTCAAGCTAAGGTATTGGAACTAAATGGGTTCGTTACATGATATAAGAAATATAGTACTTTTTGCTTGTATCAAACCCATTCAAAACGAACTTTCCTCTCAAAAGAACAGTTACACAAGAACGCATATATAAATTGTTATGTTCAAGTCTTTATTCATTGGATATAAAACTATAGTTTGAAAGCAAAAGAGAACAAAAATGATATAAGAACTGTAAATGTGCTAGAGAGCATAGAACAGTAAAACTTCAAGGCATATTTCGATATGAAAACGTAGTCTAGAACGAAAGAACTTTCTTTTTTAAATTTTGTAACATTTTATGGAATCAGAAATGTACTCACCGGAAGTTGAAACTTTGGAATTGTTGAAAGCAAATTATATCTGAAATATACATTGTTTTATCTTAGTTAACTTTTTGATATAGAATATATTCATAATTATATATTATTATATAAACTTTTTGCATTTCATCAAGGATTCACCAAACTTGCCATTGTGAAAGGAATAAGTTTACTGAGCGAACAGCAATAAGAAAGTTTTGAAAAAGTTTTTAATTTTGCCAAAAGTGGATATCGGAACAGGCCTGAAGCTTTTCATTAATGAATATATAAAGTACAATAAAAAGCTGATCAATTTTTTTTATAAAAAGTCAAACAAAATATGGCAAATAAAGTAAATCTGCAGAGTTGAAATTTGTCAACATTTCCAGCACATATAACCGATATTTTATTTCAAAATTTTGAAAACATGCTTACAGAACTACAAATTGAAATAATCGAAATGTATCGATGTCTATTAAAAACGTGAAATATGTATATGTTCCAGATCTAAGTCAATTTTACTGCTTTCCCCTTTGTTGATTTTATAAACCAGGTGATCTAGTTTAGCTTAATGCTTGCAAGAAAGCGTGTCTGCGATTCGGCGTGCTAAAATCAAGTATGTTGTTTATTTGTTGTTGTTGTTGTTGGCAATGTTTGCCAATATCTTTTTTTGCCCGGCGTTGCTTATCACGATTTGTGGCCATATTATTTCAGTTTTTGCTTGCTGTTGTTGTGCTTGTTGTTGTTATTGTTATTGTTATTGTTGTTGTTATTGTTGTTGTTATTGCTGCTGTTGCTGCTGCTGCTGCTGCTGGTCGTGTCGAGCCAAGCGGCATGCATTTTAACGCATATTTTGTAATTGTTGCCGCTGTTACTGCCATTGGGTGACCTTTCGCCAGGGCGCTGTCTGAGACACATTTGCATGTGCACACTAGCACATACACACACACATGCACACTATAAACACACACACACACTCATATAGTCAGCAAGCGTTGTAGACCAAATCAAGTTCGTTGGACGAGGGCAGTTCATTGGCCCATCCCGAAGAGGCAACCGCAATTCTTTAAGCTGCTTTGCTGCTCGCTGCTGCTGCCTCTGCCTCAATGTCTAATTACAAAGTGCGCTTTGCTTTGCTACCCGCTGTCCCCTGCCTGCTGTCTCCACACCCCTTAGACCCACACTTCTCGCTTCTCGTTGCTCATAATTACCAACAAATGAATGTTATAACCATAAAAATTAACTTTACGCCGCAAAAGTTATGCTTCAGTAAAATGCCTTTTTTCGGACTTGGCCACAAACTCAGCGGCAACAAGAACAATGAGAGTACAACAGCTAAAGCATATTTAAAAAAAAAAACAGAGAAGATGGTAGTATTAGCTTTATGCTGCCGAAGATTTAATACTCTGCTAACCAAATTGTTTGAAAGAAAAAAAAAAGTACACTGCGAAAACTCTATGCTGAATTCATGCATTTTAGGCATGATTCATGTACAAATGATGTATGAAATCGAAAATACAATAACTAATCATGAATTTTGATTTGAGGAGTCATAGCATACTCATAATGTATGCATAAATTATCATTATCATTATGCCTAATTACGCATAAATTATGCATTATTAATCACATATTGTGCGGAAAGTATACAAAAATTATGCATAATTAATTATAAACTATATCAATAAAGACTCGAGATCTTTCTTTATAATTTTAAGCGCACTCCGACCTATTCGAACACTTGCAAAACTATAATACCCGCTGTAAGGGTATTAAAAACAAAATTATTCTTAATCATTCGCTCGCTTTTGACTTTGGCTTTGTCTTCTTCTGCTCGTCTAATTATTTTACACACTCCGCGCATGCATATCGCTTACCATTATAATAGCTATATAGCTAAAGCTAAAGTTAGAACTAAAGCATAGCTATAGCCCTGGCCCAAACTGTCCAGAACGCCCCTCAAGCGATATATATAGAGAGACTGTGAGGGGAGGAGAGGTGGGGTAGATGACTAGAGAGGTGGGGTGTATGGTATAGTGAGAGAACAAAGTGTTTAAAATCTTGTACAGTTTAGCAGTTTTCAAACGCTTCGCTGAGCTTTGCTTTAAGGCGAACGAATTGGAGAAGAGGGGTTGTGTTGAGGGAGAAGAGGGAGTAGAGGGGCGTATTACCTACTGCAGTGAGCATTGCATTACATAATTTTATTTACCGTTGTGCTGCCGTTTGATTAATTTACCTACAACAACAATAACAACGACAAAACTTTGTCTCTGTTGTGTTAATGCGCAGCCAGCTGAAAATTTATGCAAGTTCGTTGCCTAAGTCTTTTGTCTGGCTAACTGTTCTAAATGCAATTGCGCAAAATGTCCCGCTAATTTCTCTGTGCCCCATTGGCCCGCTGCACACAGAGTACCAACGATGAGTATTCAAATTTTTTGGTACAATTACCTCAAGATAAAACAAATAGTTGGAGAACACATGTTGAATGACTTTGCATTTGAACTAAATGAAACGGTTCAACTAAATTAAGAAGATTTTATAGTTTAAGATGAAAATGAATATTTCTTTGTTTTAACTATTATGTGATTGAAAGATTATTAGACTGAATAATGATGAAGACAAAAATAAAAGGCAAAAGCTAAGTTGGAGTATAACATGCATAAGCTTTTTTGAACTGTTCAATACTTTTGAAAGACTTGTTTATTACCAATTTAACTTAAGATAGTTCAGCAATTTAACTATGGAAAGAAAGAGAAAGTTCTTATACACTGCAGAATACTTATTTAATAGTTCTGTCGAATCGTTTAAAAGATGACTTCAAAGACGGCAGTACTTAAATATTGTGACTTCAAGCAACCGACCGGTTCTGAAATATTTGCAGTCTGCAAAACACCTGTACCAAGTTGTTTTAGTTCGGAATACAGGTACAACTTCACAACTAATGCAATAATATAACGACTGTTAGACGTCCTCTATAAAAATTATATAAATATCTAATTATGTATTTTATGGCCAATAAACGGTTTTTAATATTGGCTACTGTTGCATAATTAGGGAATAGTTGAAAAAAAAAAAAGATAAGCAATAAAGATACTTCCTTTGCACATAACTCTACAGTTTCAGTTAAGCTAAAGACTACTGTGCAGCTGGCCATTTGCAGGTTCGTTAACTCAGTCATTTTCTTAAGCATTTAACCATGTACATAGCTCTTTCTCTCGGTCTCCCTCTGTCTCTTTCTCTCTCTTTGTGTGTAATAAGGAAATGCAGCGTCAAAAATCTAGTTACCAATTAATGGAACAGCCTGAACAGATCATATACGCTTCATAAACATGGCCAACAAAATGCTGTTATTTATATTCTAATTAGTGGCACATTTCGAAAATATCTTTCAAGAGTCACGCCACTTTTTTGATACAGCTACCTTTCTGTTATTTTTTTTTTTCCTTTTCTCAAACTCTCAGCTTGTTATCTTGTCTCACCTTAAATGCTGATTAGGCACTTTTCACATGACAAACTTTGAGAATTTTTTGAGTTGATCAAGCAACTCGGCTCTTATAGCCATATCTTCTCATATGCTGAGCGTTTTCGTTTTGTTTCTGTAGGCGTGTCGGCCACGTCCCTCAGAAGCTTCAAAAAAACAAAAACAAAACCGGCAATGTCATGTTCGATGGCGTTGAGTACACTCAGAGAAAGCTATGCTTAAAACTTATCAAATTGCGTAGAAACTCTTGAATTGATTTCTAATTTGAAACGTATGTTAAAAAAGTTTTTCGTATAATAAATAGATAATCCATTTATGTTATAATAAATTGATTTTAAAGTTGAAAATTAAACATAAAAATAAATATTATTACATTTATAAATGTAATTCTTGTAAATTTATAAACATTTCATTAAAACCTTTGGTATTTTTTCTGAGTGTAAGTGCTACCTGAACTATCAACGAATGGTGACGATGATGATGATGATGCCTTTATAAGCAAGTGTCGGCGTTTTCGATTTATGCCAGACACACGGCCAATTTTCAGTGCCAAAAACAACAAGAAGAAAAACACTTTAGACCTGCTTTAAATTTGTTTTGTTTGCTGCATCCTTTGGGCCAACTAGTTTTCCGGCTGCAAACAAAGGCCGTTTGTCTATGTGCATATGTGTATGCGTGTGTAAGTGTAAGTGTGTAAGTATGTGTATGTGTGTGTTTGTGACTTCAAAGGAATTTCCATAACCGCTAGCATTCCAAGTGCTGTAGTTGTTGCTGTTGTTGCTGTTGTTGCTGGCCTGTTGCGCCTAATGGCCAAAGACAACGACAACAACAAAGGAAGCTTGTGAATTTTTCACTCTTTTTCTCTCTTTTTCTCTGCGTTTTTCAATGCCTTTTGCTTTCTGCGCCTGTACGTAACGAAAATGAGCGCAAACAGCAATGAAAAAGTGGCAGGAAAAACACACACACAATACAACAACAACAACAGCAACAACAAAACAACCAAACAACAACAAATACCAAATGCACAACAAGATGAACAGGTTTTCAGGGCAAACCGAAGATGCGTGCGTGGAAAACTGCTGGAAAATGCATAGAAAGAGAGAGAGAGAGAGAGGGAGAGAGACAGACAATGCTCCACTCTGGCGAAGACAATCCAACATCCACCATTCCAACCACCGTCCGTCCGTCCGTCCGTCCGTCCGTCCGTCTACTCTGATGGCCACTCTGGTCAGACGTGCATTGGCCGCGCTTGACCCTCGACGCTCGTTTGACACATTTCAGCAAAAATACAGAAAGAAAATAAAACATCAACTAGCAGAAAATTAATTTTTGCGCTTTGCGTTTGTTTTGCTACCCTGTAGCAAAACAAATAGCCGGGTATATTTTCATATAACTAATGCTAAACTGTAGTAGCTGATGGCAGTTTTTTTTTTTTTGCACAGAAACCAAAATAAAACATTTGAAATTGATTACAAATTTTGGCAATTTTTAAAAGTCTTTAATATTTGTTTTTATAAAAAATTGGGCAATATATTCCAACTGTCAACTAGTATAAATTTTGCATTGAAGAGATTTTTTAAAAAAAATTTTATTTTTTTTTTAATATTTATTTGATATTTAAAAAAAAAAAATTTTTTTTTTTATTTTTTTAAAAGTGTTTAAAGTGTTTAATTTTATTCATATCAAGGCAAATATATTCAGACTATAAAAGCTAAGCTGCAACAAATTTATGCTGTGAAACTTTTGTGTTATACTTTTTTAAGTTTTTAATTCAACACTTTTAGTGTGAAGTTCAGATTCTGAGTCTAATTGATGGCTGAAACGTTTTAAATTTGTTTAGAGATGTTGCCGAAATTAAATATGCAGGTTTAATAAATACATCAAATTAAATAAATCAAAACAGAAAACTGTTGCGTTGCCTGTTAAGAAATTGTTTTCAAATTCTACAAAACGTCAAAAGATATCATAACCCAGGCTTCAGTTTATATGCAACACTAAAATTCACTTAAAACACACACACACTATTGCGTACTGCTGTATTTGAGCAGCATTTATAAATAAACAAATTAGCATGCGCAAAATGTATGCAAATTATAGGGTAACTAGTAGTTAATAACTTTATAATTGTAGTTAGTTTTCAATTATCTCATCGCAGCTGCATTCCTCACACGCATGAATCTAGGCGCATTAGGCTGCTTAGCATGTTCGACTAGCGAGTGCGAGTGTGAGTGCGAATGCACGGGTGTGAGTGTGAATGCGAGTGTGAGTATGAGTGTGAATGCGAGTTTGAGTACTCGCTGCTATGTAGGTTGGTGTGGCAAGCAACGGTACTGCAACTGCAACCGACTCTGCCGGCGGTTTTTCGGTCGAATCCCAAGCAATTTGCAAAGCTGCCAAGCGAGGCATACACAAGCGGGGAGAGGCGGGAAGGGTGGCTTATGCTAGGCTTAGAGGCTCATCATTTGGCCATCTAATGTCTAACTGCATTTAACTGTCAAGTCAACTTGTTTACGCTGCTGCAGTCGCTGTTGCCGTGGCTGCTGCTGCGTTGGCGTCAACTACCGTAGAAAAAATGTTGTTTTTGGGTCAGCTGGCTGAGCACGCGCCTCCCAAAGGAGGCGCTTATATAATTGCAAAAAACCAACAAGAAAAAACTCAAATACATAAATCATATTACGAGTGCGTATGTGTTTTTAACAATTATGCAAGTACTGAGGCCCAGCTGTAAATATTTAAACAAGTGCTACAACAAATAGCGTAAAAGCGGCTTTAAAAAAGGCAACAACTGCAACAAAGTTTTGGCCTAAACGTAGCAAAAATAACAACAAATAAAAAACAGGCCGGCGTAAACATTTACGATGCCTACGTGGCAACAACAACCACAACAACAACAATAACAGCCAACGTGACTTTCAACTTAAATAAGTACACTGCATAAATTAAGCTAAACCAACTGCACCAAAGAAAAAATTTCATGCGTATCTTGAAATACGATCTCGAAAATCTACTTTACAAAATCAAAACGTGAGCGGCCACTTGCAATGAGCATTGTCAATTTGTTTAACATCAATTTGTTATGCATTTTATTTATATAAATGAAAATGTTGAAAACGACCAAAATACAAATGAAAAATACTTTAGCTTCTTGTAATTGAAACTTATAATACCAAAATTTCAGCATCATTGTTCTCTGCAAAGTTTCTCTGTAGCAATTTTGAGCAAGTTAACAGTTTTTAAAAAACATATTATAGTCTAATACTTTATATCGCTTTCTTTTTCCCAATGGATTCATAATAAGCTTAGTTTTTAAAAGCTTCTTTTTTAAGGAAAAACGAATGAATTGAAAACGATTTAAGAATGGTTTCTTGCTCTCTTTATTGAACCCGAGTTTGCAAAGCGATCTTGTTTTCATATGTTGAATCGAGAAAAAACTAAAATTGTTGTGAATCAGTTGAACCCGTTCAAAACTAGAGATAAACAGCAATGCATGGAACCAAAAGATATTTAAAATAGACAATCAATTAATAATCCAATAGACCAACGGTTTATGCTATCTTCAACATTAATTGTACACCCAAGATATAAAATTTCACATTGCCCAATTGGCCTAGATTTCCAACTAACACTAATACATATAAACAAACAAGCATACCCACATCTAGTTTGCAAACCTATGAACATTATACGAGCATAATAATAAATGACCCGACAGATGTAAAACAATTTGTATGCCACTGCCAGATCATATAAAGATTGCAATTTGTTGTCTATCTTGATTGTTCTGATTCCAAATGTATATGTGATTTGAATATATACTATACATACATATATAAAACTAGTCTGTTTTGATTTTTAATGCATTTATGACGTCAGACTTAAATGACTTTCGATTTATTTATGATGCTATGATTGTGCTTTATAGCTTAAAAGCAAAAAGCAAAACAAGTTTGCTTAATTGCACAAATTTTAAATAAAGCTTCTTTTTATAAAATCTAGAAAACAAACTAAAACAAAAAAAAAACAAAAAGTTAAAAAATAGCCGTCGTTGTTCCAATTTAAAAACCATAATTAATTTATTTTCAATATCAACTCAATTTATCAGTTGACTTGACAAATACAATAACAAATTACAAATTGCACAGTGATTGCTGCGCTCTCAACTTCTCTCTGTTTCTTGCTCTCTCTGAGCGCTGCTCTCTCTGTCTCACACAACGTTACTCTCTGCAGTAGCACAGTTAATAGTCTGTTATACACAGCCCAACTGAAACTGATTTTCAAATGGCCCGGAGACATTTAAACGAAACTAGTTTTTCTTTTTGTTAGAGACGTCAGCGGGTGTGTTTGAAGGCGTAAGCAGGGAGGTAAGGGGAAGGGTAGGGGTAGGGTAGGGGCAGCCAACTGTTGCCGTCAGCTGTTTGCTACTAACTTGGCTAAAAGGTTGCGCTGCAATGCTCAGTCTTAGCCGGCACGTCGCGTTGTGTGCACCTCAACGAAAAGTTGCTTTTGTGAAACGTGGTTGGTTTTTCTTTTTCAACTCAGCCTCCCCCCCTTCGAAACCAAGTCCCCTCCCGAAACGTCGTCGAACTTAAATACTTTAAATTTACAATTTGCACAGCTGTTGTGAAAATTCTTCAATGTGTGTGTGTGTGTGTGTGTGTTTGTATGTTGTTTGCTGCTGGATTAATTGTATTCGCATACAAAAGCCATCAAAATAAACAGCAATTTTTATTGCTATTTGTTTAATTTGTTGACGCCATGCAATTTGTCATAGAAAAATAAATATATATATATATATATTGCATAAAAAGAAACTTAACGCTTACGTAATGCATAGTTTAACTATTTGTTGTTAAGCGAATTTTGTTTTTGTTTTATATTTTTATAATTTGTTGCCAATTTTTTTGAGCATTTTTGCAAATGACTGCGTCGATTTTCTGGCAATTTGATTTGCGAATTGGAGCAACATATGTTTGTTTTTCGCGTTTTTTCGAAAAAAAAATTTGCAAATTGCCCGGATCATCAACTACGTTTGAGTTGCTTTTTGGCACAGTTAGCAACAGCTGTCGAAAACGTAACGAAAATATTGATAGAAATTCCAACACAAATATGCACAACAAAAATAACGATAGACTAGGGTATAAGAGTTTTATTAAACACATTAAACATTTAGGTCGTCAAGATTAGACGCTTGTTTAGACAATGCAAGATGAAAAACGCTTATTCAAGATATAAGAGCACCATAAATTTCAATTGCTAAACATGACTTTTGGTCAGTTATATTTATACATGTTGACCATACATTGTATAATCGAATATTATCGATATTCTAATCGATACTTTGAGCATAGACATAAATGACTACAGCAACAAACTTTCGCTGAGTGCTCCTACTGAACCAACAACAACAACTGCAAAAGTCGCTCGATGTTTTGCCATAGTGCAATGCTAATAAAGCGATAAAAAGCAACAAAAAATAATCATAAAAAAAAAAATAAGGCAGCAGCAGCAGCTACAACAACTTACATCACCAGCAGGTTGCTGGCACACTTTTCGCAGCTGCAGCAACAGCAACAACAATAAAAAAAAAGCGCACAGTCGCTGCATTTAATTAATCAAAAAAGAGCTTTTGCTTTTATGAATGAGCCGAGTGAATCAGTGAATAATATGAGTGAATGAGTGAGTGACTTAATGTGGACCCTGCCCTTGCTCATCTGCAGCTTTTGTCATCCTGATGATGCTGCTGTTGTCTGTTGTTGTTGCTGCTGCTGCGTCTGTTGTTGCTGCTGCTTCTACAAACAACATAAATTATGTGCGGCTCAAGGCGGCGGCAACTGTTGCTCCAGCTACGCGTATATATACTATATATAAAAATATGACTTATTAATAAAAACAGACAACGGGCAGCAACTTAGGGCCGTACAGCAGCAGCAACAACATCAACAGCAACATCTACAACAACAACAACTTAATAAAGCCAACAAGCTGCTGGCGCCAGCGGCTGGCAACAACTATTTGGTCGATTCAAGTCTAGAGCAGTATTGGAGGCCCTGCCCCAGTCATAAAATGCTGATGTTTTGTTGATTTTTCATTAAATGTGTTAAATATGCCAAGTGTGGGACGACGCGTGTGGGTTTCTCTGCTTCTGCTTCTTCTTGTTCCACTTTTTTTTCTCTTATTTGTATCTGTATGAAATTAGCCGTTGCACTTGTTGCAGCTGTTGCTGTTGCAGTCGTCGAAGCAGGCTGTGCATAACTAAAGGTTGAGGCATTACGATTTTTTTGAGAAGTTCCTAAAGTATATTCATAATTTGCAAAAAGTTATTTAGTTGAACGTTTAAAGTAAGCTTTAAGCATAAAATCGTAGTTTATCATAGTTTATATGTTCTATGAAATCTAGAAGATTAAAAGACTTAATCAGGAATTTTCTCAAATGTTTAGGAAATCCGGACTGTTTTCGTTTCGAATTGCACGTAGAAAAATATTAGGCAGTATTCATACTTAGCTTAGTCATAAATATAAATTTTGGACAGTTGTCTGGCAGTTTTTGATATTTGATGCACATAATATGATTAAAAACACATTATTTATGCATATTATGCACAATATCTTATTGTTAAAGCATAATTTGTATACATCAATGCATAATTCATGCTTACTAATGCATAAATTTTAAATTTCAATGCACATTTTATAAATACTTATGCAACGATTACGACTATTTTATGCATAAATTACGCCTAAATTCGAAATGCTTGACTAGTTATTCTAGCTTAGATTTCATACATCATTTGTGCATAAATCATGCCAAAAATGCATGAATTCAACATATAATTCTCTCAGTGTACACTCAGTTTTGTAGAGCACATACAAGTTAAATTTGTTTGCGCTTTAAATACATGTCAGAAAATTAAACGCCCTCAACATGCAATTAATACACAGCTAAAAAAAAAATGTAAAAAAACCAACTTTAATAAGCACCCCTCGTTTACCCCTTGTGCATTTTTAATTATGCTCAACGAATACACTCACTTAACGCGTATTTTGTATGTGGCACACGTTTTGCGTTTTATATTTTTTCATACTTCATTTGCAGCATGAAATAATTGCGGGGCGTACAAATTAATGTGCAGCCAGCAGACGCATCAAACCAAAAACAAAAACAACAAAAATAGTGAGAAAGAAAAGGGAGAAGCAGGCAGGAAAAACGAAAAAAGAAATTACCGTAAGATGACCCTGCTGACAGTGAGGACTCGCAGTGACTGCCCATTTTTGGCTGCATGCGGAAATTGCTTCATTAAAAAAAAGCAACACAACGAAAAAAGAAAAAAACTGCAATCTTTTTGTTTGGCTGGACATGAAGTGCATAAATGAGAGATAATATATAATTATATAGTTGATAAGGCGTTGCAACGGTTTGACGAGTTGACCTTTGTAGCAGCCCCCAATATATAGTTAGATGCCCACGCGCAAGGTCAAATGCAAGCAGCCTAGCAGCAGGTTCGTTGCCTAAGTCTTTCGTTTTAAGCGAGACGCAACATTAAATTGAGGCAAAAGAAACCAGCTTAAAGAGCAAAGTTTAAGGGGGTTAATTAGCATAGCAGCCAAGCAAATCGCATGAGTCAACGTTAATGTCTATATAGGGGTATATATAAATATATATATATATATACTATATATATGCCCATAACATGCCCACTCGCAGCGAAAGTTCAGCAGAAAAACAAAAGCTTGAGAAACTATAAGAAACATATGTGTAAATAAAATGTTTTAAAACACCCACGAATAAAATTGATGTGTGTGTATTTATATGTGTGTGTGTGTGTGTGGGTGTTGTGGGCGTGTAATGTGCGCCTGACACCAAAAACAGTTAAATGTGGAAATACAAGAAATTCAAGTGAATATCAAGCGCAAAAATTACGTCAATCAAAGAGTCAAAGCAACTGGCAGCCAACAAATATCAAAGCTAAAAGCTAAGAAAAGTATTTCTGCTGCAAAGGCGTACAAGAAAGAAAAACTATTATTGAATTTTGTCGATGATTAAATACTCTATCAAAAGAACAATAAAGTTTTTCACACTCAAAACTCAAATTTTCCTATCGTGCATTTCTATGGCAGTTATAATATATGTGAAAAAGTCTTCTGATTCTATTCAAAATTAGTTTAAAATGTTAAGAACACAATGAAATTAAGAATGGATTATTTCGACCGATCATTCCTATGGCAGCTTTGTGATATAGTAAACCAACTCGTACAACAAAAATAAGCAACTGCTCCAAGTTTCATTCAATAAGCTTTAAAATTGAAATATAGACAAATAATGATCGACTCGGCTTTTGAAGCTGATCAGGAATGTGTATCTATATATATTTTATTTTGTCGTAAACGTCTCTTTCACTGCGTTATGCTCACTGCAAGAAGTGTATAAAAATGAAAAAATATTGGCTGGTTTTTTTTTTTTTTCATTTGCCGCTGAGCGGTCCAAACCAAAAATGGACCATGCAGAGCCACAGCAGCGCAGCAGCAGAGTAGAGCAGCGCTGCAGCAGCGCAGCGTGTGGGCAGCAAAGTTGCCTAACAACAAACAAGCAACACACAAACACAACACAACACACGAAGAGCAACAACAAGTCTCAAGTCTTCACAGTGGTCGTCAAACGACGACATCGTCAACGCTTCGGGATCGGGATCGGGCTTTCAGCTCCAACGCCAGCTAGCTCCAGCGTCAGCTCCCCAGCTTTAGTTCCATTCGAATTTGAGTTTCAGTTCGTTTTTAGCGCGCGTGCGGTGCGGTTCTCCTCTCTCTGTCTTATATCAAGTTTTAACTGGCAGTTAACTTCACCTTTTTTAACAGCTGAACAGTGTGCGGAGCTTTTGTCTGCAGTTTAGCCAAGCCAGCAACAATTGGCAGCTAATCATTATATATTTTTTTTTGTGAGGCAGATATATGCAATTATTTTTTTATTAAATTTTACCTGTGAAAATTCCAAAAAAAATAAAAGAAACCCACAAAACGCAACGCGCCGCGCAGCGCTTCAAATCAGCCCCAAAGTCAAGTGCCTAAAAAAGTTTAATATATATATATTTTTTTTTTTAAATATAACAACTAAGAAATATCATCAAGTGTCTGTGCACAGCTCAACGTGTGTGTGAGCTGTGCAAGCGTGTGTGTGTGTGTGTGTTGAAGCGCACTTGGCGGCCGTTTGCAGCAGCCAAAACCAAAAAGGCTGAACACAAAAATATTTGGCTGGCGTTCATTTTCGTTGGCAGCTGTTGGCAGTATGAACTGATTTTCAACGAAATTTCATGAAGAAAATGGTGAGCATATCTTTATTATTATATTCAAGTTGTAAAAGTCAAGCAGCGTCCAAGAAATTTTCAAATTGAATGCATTTTCTGGCGAAATTTGGCATAACTCTTTAAGAACGTATATTTGGTTATGCCTGCAAATTTGTTAACTAGAGATTTGAAGATGTAAAAAATGTATTAAAGCTAAAAAAAAAAATTCAAAATCGAACAATTTTATGCTGATATTAAAATTAAGAAACAATAAGTTCTAGAAGTTTATTTTATTTGAAGTAAGTTTTATTTTTAGGAAGCGTTTGGAAAGCAAAATACATTTTAAGTGTTACAAAAAAACAAGATTTTTATTATTTTGCCTAAAATTATAACTAAACTGAGAAAAACATTGACTAAAGAAACTAATTTTAGCTATTTTCGTCAGCTTCAAATATGACACTTTGAAAAATATTAAGAAAAATACATTGATTTATTATTTTTAGCGAAAATCTTTGAGTTCATCTTACTGTTAAAAAAAAAAACCTTTAAATTAACATGACAAATGACTAAAAATTCCCCAATGTAACTCACAGCATAGTAAATAAAAATAAAAAGGGGCAAATATTTTCACTTTCATTTGTGCAAATCTACCCGCTGGTCAAAACTATTTGTGTGCTCAAGACATAGTTGAGGATAAAGCTAAAGATAATTGTGAAGATGCCTTGTCACTAATGTTGTTTGTTTTCTCTGCCAGCCAAATGGGGGAAAAATATGACAAATAAATAATAATTGCTCGAAATGCGCGCTTGACACACTTTAAAAGCTTCCCCCCAAAAATAGAAATCCCAATTATTTGCCTAACGAATTGCGAAAAAGACAAAAAATACTCAAACAAAAAACAATAAATAAATTCAACAAGTGACCAAAAAATCAAAAAAAAAACAAGAAACAAAGCTGCAGCGTTAAGGTCGCCTGTGCCAAAGTCTTCGAGTGTTATGCGGCTTTGTTTAATGTGGATTTATGGATTGTGTCTACGAGTTGGCTGATTGAAGATTCAAATCGAGTGTTTGTGGCTAAAACGCACACTGGCGAAATTTTTAGTACCCACGACTTTTGCTAAACTTTATTGATGAAGTCTTGTGAGTTTAACTTGTCTTTTGTTTTTAGTTTTCGTGGCCTTTTTTTTGGCCACAAGCGAAATGCGCCAAAAAAAAGACAAGATAGAAAAGTTAACTTCACATTGCCGCAGTCTTAATACGCTTGCAGATATTTTTAACAAAATTGCCAACACTGCAAAAAAAAACAGGTTGTTCTTCGAGAAATTCAAAGGAGTTTCGATTTTGAACAAATTTAGGCAAACTTTAGTATTAATGTAGAACTTTTAATTGCAGAGTTTGATTGAGAAATCGCGTAAAACAATTTTCGACTGATTTATCCTTTGTTATAGTGATTCTTCAGTTATGCTGTAAATAGATTATAATCGACTCAGCTGAAAAATACTATATATTTATATACTTTATCTGATCGGAAACAGATTTCTCAATGTCACAAATTTCATGATAATATCATAACATCCTCTTTGCAAGGGTATGCCAGAAAAAACTACTGCAAGTTGAGCTCATTTGTCAGTTTGCTGCTAGTTTGGACTTGCCGCAAGTCATTTGTAAAATTCATTGTTCAACAATTTTCGTAGTCGTGTGTTGGTATTTTTTTTTGCATGAATGTCTTCTTTTTTTCACAAGTTCGTGGCTCATCTTTGGGATTGGGATTCAGCGAACCAACTGACTGACAAACTAACTGACTCGCTTTGCCCCTGCTTTGTTTTGTTTGTTGTTTTCTTCAGCTGTTTAAATTGTTGCGTTGTGTTGTGTTGTGTTGCGGCTGTAACGAAATGAAACGAAGGTGCAAAACTTTCACTTTACGTACTTATTATTGTTTTGCGTGCGAGTTGCGGCTGAACGCAGCCTCAAAACAACAACAGCTGAAACACAACTCTAAAAGAAATTACAATATTAATGACCATAAATTATGAGACTGACTCAGTTTTTTTTTGTAATCTGCGTGGGCTGCGTGGTAAAAATTGCAGCTATTAAATATACCCCAAAAGCTTCGCATGCAATTCTGCATAAATACTTAAAACAACAAAGTTGTCTGCTTAACGAAAGACTTAAGCAACAAACTTGCATTGCTCAATGAGTCAACGAAGTTATTTCATCAGAAAACTTAAATCGAATTGGAAATTTTAAGCTATTCGATTAGTCTGAAGATTAGTCAAGTGCTGAACTGGAAACTTCTTTATATGTAGCCAACTTGGCTTATAAGTACAAAAGTCATTTGGCTAAGCCCAAAAAAGAGAAACATGTTTGCAGCGAATTTGTCATTTGACTAAGCTTCAACTTAAGACAAACAACATTGAAATTGTTAACTTCCTTAAAATCTTAGCTGACTTTGAAAACAGCTTTCAGGTTCACATTAGATTATCTCAGAGCTTTTACTTTATGTAATGTAATGCAATGTATATTTTCTCTTATCGAACACTTTCAAGTTTTTATCAGTTATTCGATATTCTGGCACTTTTTTTCAAGCACCTTCAGGTTCTTTTACCATTTAAAAGCATATCAGTAGTCTCCTGTCAATTATTATTTGCATGGCACTTAAAAAGACTTAGGCAACAAACTTGTCTCATATCCTGCTCAAAAAGTTGCACCTTAAAATTTGCGTCTCAGCCAGCTGCCAGACAACAAAAGAGACTTTGGCAACAAGCAAAAAAAACTTGATGAGCCCAACTCAAACAGTTCTTTTAAAGTCCAAAAAGCTAATCAATGCCTTCGATCTGACTCATACGCCAGCTTTGGCCACATCAACTTGTTTTATGCACCCCACACAGTCTGTTGAACCTTCGGTTCGATGGCTCTCAAGGCCATTCCCATCGCAAGCGCAACAACAACAACAACAAAAAGCCGCAACAGCCGCAAAATTCTAATAAATTTTGCAGCGAAAACCAAATCAATTTTTTTTGTTCTTGTTGTTTTTTGCACAAGCTTCTTTTACGTCAAAGAATTCACATAAATTGAGCCAAAAAAAGTCAAAGTGTGTGCGCCCACGAAGCAGTTCAATGTGCGTCAGTTGATTGTTGAAGGCTAGAGTTGGGCACTTTAACTCGATAGTTTCGATAGTTTTGAATCGATAGTAGAGATAATAAAAAAGCTTATGCATTCAATATGCTTAACTACTCATAACGGTAGTCTCTTAAGTAAAACTTGTGAACTATTGCTTGTGATTTAAGATTACAAATCGATAAGAATAAATTTCAGATTGAGCTTTGATTAACATTTATATTAACTTTTCATCAGCACTGATATCCTATGCATATCTTATGATTAACACTCCATTATGTATGTGTAAGGCAACATATATTAATTGAAATAAAACCTCGATATTGACTCAAATAGTAAGCAATCGATACTATTGCTAGTGTCATCTTCAGCTTCTACAAACAGCTCTAGTTGGTTGAGACATTGCCACAGTTTTAGTTTCATCTAACAGCAGATCAGAGCATCATTATTAGTCAGAGTCATAGCTATAGTCAGCCAAGGCTGAAGTTAGCTTTTTGCGAGTAGTTTGGCTAAATTGGCAGGTTTTGTGGGCGTTGTGCTGATTGCCGCAACAAAACACAGAGGCTGTGTGGGTTGTTGCTGCTGATGCTGCTGCTGCAAACATGACACAATCGTTCAAACTTGGAAGTGGCACTGTGGAAGTGGAACTCATCCAAATGATTCGTGGCTGACTTGCACTTGTTATGCGTTCGCTCATTCGTTCGTTTTCGATTTCGATTTCTGGTTGAAGAGGGCAACCTACTTTCACCAGAACATGGTTTCGTTTTCAATGCCTTATACGTTTGGGGATACAGCAGCTCTTCTGCGGGGCCTTTCAGCAAGCTGTCAGAGGCGCTGCCAACTGCAGACATGGACCGAAAACAAAAACAATAAATAAACGAGCATCAGCAAATCTGCAGAAAAAGAAAAATAATATGCGCCGAAAAGCAACAAAAAAGCGAAAGTCAAACAGCGACCAGTTTTTTTTTCCTGGTTTTTTTTTTTCTTTTTGCAGGGCTGCAGACTTGAAATGATGTCATGACTGAAAAGGAATTGCCAAAAATTAAGTTTTTTTTTTGTTGTTGCCTGTCTGCAAAACTGCAGGCAGCAATAAAACGGACAACATGGACGATTTTTTGGGACAGACAATGTTTTGTTTTATGCAAAATCATGCAATGCAAAACTGAAACTGTGAAACAAATGCAAAAGTTACCAGACGACTTTGGCCAACCCAGCCCAGCCCAGTTCCAGTTTCAGTTACAGATTCAGATCCGTAGTAACGCCAACGTCTGTTTTGTGTTGTTGCCCCAAAGACCCTGAGCCGCAACGACGCTTGCATATAACTAGCTGTAATGCCGTTTATTTATTTCATTTTAAGTTATCCAGCAGCAGCCTTTAAATTTATGACTCATATTAGTTGCCACAACAACAACAGCAACATCGACCAACCAAAAAAAAACCAACACGGAACCTTTTTAAAATGCAATTTGCAACAATTTTCGCAGCAACTGTTAAGCCAAGACACCAAAAAAAAAAAAAAAAAAACTAAAACCCGTTTAGACAGTTAAGATTGGCGCCCAATTAACGGCGTCATTTAACTTTCAAATGCAACTAAAAACAAGCAAGCAAAACTATCTTCATGCTGACGAAGTTGAAATACACTTTTAACAAATGATTCCAACACAAAACAAAAAAGTTAAAATTTATACGATTCGGATTTCGATCAAACTCAGATTTAATTGTTAAGTTTGCCTAAAAATAGCTTTAAGAGACGAAAGCATATAGCTAGATCGGCTGATCATGAATAAAGATAAATACAAAACACCTTATGTGACAATATTAAATTACCCAGCACAAGAGTATTACAGAAAGTCACCAAGGCAGCGTCTTGTGTGTGCAAGTTCGTTGCCTAAGTCTTTTGTTAGCGCCTGTCTGAAGTAATCGGGAATGGGCATGGGTATGGGTATGAAAACTGGCAACGACAACGGGATTGGGTTGGGGGTACTGCAGTACAGCAGCTAATAACTTCATTTAAATTAATCTAGTAAATCGCGAGTGCGTATGTCAGCAATTTAAAATTCAATTACAGCAGCCGCTGTCGTTTGAAGTTGCCACCACATAAACCATTATGCGCCCCTCAAGCCCCTGCCTTTTGAATGCGAATGCGAGTGAGTCTCTGTGGCTACATCCTGTCGGTAGCCAGTCATATCCTGTGAGCTAGCTGTGTGAGTAAATTGCAAAAACCGCACATGCTAATCAACTGGCAACCGCAATTATTAAATTACATTTACCTTCTATGCCAGAGTCAGAGTTGGAGTTGGAGTTTGAGTTGCAGTTGCAGTTGGAGAGTCTCTATGCCAGCAGGCATCATTCGGCCTAATCGAATTGGCCAACTTCAACAACGCTGAGGGTTGCCTTTTTCCCTACAGTGGACAGTGGCGTGGAAGCTGTAAATGATATCTCAGACAGGCAGCAGCAACAGCAGCAGCAACAACAGTTGACGCTTCTGCTAATTGAGACGACTGCGCTTTAATGCAGGTTGACAGGCGTTTGCGGTAGTCTCCGTAGATACTTATATAGATCGTATCTACCAGCTACATTTCCATAATAATAACCGGCAGCACAAAAAAAAAGGGGCAAGAGCACTTTACTCGAGTGTTGACAGTTGCTTGACAGTGTGTGAGAACTTATGATTAACTGTTATTGAAGCGGCCTTCAACAGCTCTAAAGTATATTCTTTAACATTTAATAAATATACATTTTCAATTACAAACTTTAACTTTGTTTTACATATTTTATATATATGTAAATAATATTTAAAATTGGCTAAGAATTTATTTTTAACCAACCACAAATTATTTAAGAGTGTGCTTCCTCCAAACGTTCATTTTAATAGCTCAAAACAGGTTGCAATTGTTATTTCAATTTGTAGCAAATTATATACAATTGCAAACCTTTTAAATTGCTATGATATTTAGCTAAAATATTACCTTAATTGCTGTTAAAATTCACACTTAAGAGCACTAAGTCGAAAAAAAGGCAATTAAAGTAGATATTGCAGGTTTGAGTCGTTTTGATAAATAAATATAATAAATGTCTATGCAACTTATCTTTATTAAAAATTTATTTTTGGCAAATAATAAGGTTTAGCTACAGTTTCTGCTGAAATTTCTAATTTAGCTTATTATCCTTCTCACTATTATCTTAAGTCGCAAGTTTATTCAATTTTAATCATGCGCATCTTTTGTTGTCGCCCTTACACATAAATCATTGTCTTATAGCATTATACCTATTTGAAATTTTATAAATTAATAGGAGCATAAAGCTGCCACATAAAAACTCTAATAATCCACTTTAATAGTATTTTTTTTCATTTAACGTCTTTTTTTTTCTAACTTTCAAGTCACAGCGTGAATTGATAAATTATTTTGTGAATTTGAGATGGATATATTCAACTTTGTCCACTTGACCTCAACCAAAATAAAATATTTTGTAGAATTTATTATTCCCAAATAGTGCGAATGTCATCGCAATCTAAAGTCCATAAATAATTATTTTTTTAGTTTGATATAATTACTTTGATTGCTTGGCAATTATTAATACATTTTTTGAATAAAACTCCCTGCTCTTTTAAGATATAAGCTTTGCGTAAGTCTTTTATCTATTAAATCTTCAAAAATTCAAAAATAATGCTTAAGATAATATAGGTCCGGCTTTAGCTCTGCTACACCGCAACATTTACGCACAAAAGTCATGACTCAACGTTGCGAAGGTCAACAACTGCCACAGTCGCAACATTGGCGACAATTTCTGTGCCTCCGACACAAACACAAGCAGAAACACACACTCACACACAGACAGGCAGACACATCACACTTACTTACTAACACACACACTTACTGACAACGTACCACACAATATTTTTGGCCTTAGGCCATGCGTAGGTTTAACGACTCAGTTGGCTCAGTCTTGATTAAAAAGTATTGTGGCCAACGCCAATTGGCTTATTACCAATAAGCTCAGCTAAGAGAAGTAGAAAAAAAACCCGATTTGCATATGAATCAAAGCGTGATTCTAACAAGCGAACATAAAACATTATGTACCCCATGCTCAAGTTGCAGAGGCGTACCTGCAGAGGGGCGTGGGCAGTTGAGGCCTTCAGCGCAACACTCAACCCACACACGAAACTATGAAAATATAAAAAAACTACTTTTGTAATTAAAAGCTGTTACACGCAAAATGTATCGTTGATTGATTTTGAAAGCTAATTGAAGAGGCTGCGTACAGCAGACCTCAAAGTGGCCTTTACAAAAAGGGACAAGTCACTTCCTTACACCGATGTCAAGATCGTTAAAGTGTGTGAAAAATGAAAATTAAGCATGCGATTTTTATTTGATTGATGCCCTTAACGCGGCTCATCAAATTGCTGTGCTTAGACTTAACATGGCTTTTATGTTTGAGTAGCAGAAGCAATTTTCATTTTATTATACCCTGTTGCCATATGTAGATGTACAAAGAGTATCATTAAGTTGAGTAAGACATTCTAGAGATATAAGTCAAGTTTTTGTAGTAGTGAACTTTGCATAAATTATATTTACAGGGTATCTGCCAGTCGAGCACATTCTAATACACTATTGCCTTCTTATGATAGCTAGAAAAGTTTATAATGAAACGTTGCGCAGCTAAAGGCGAGTTCGTTGCCTGAGTCTTTTGTTGTGAGGTCTTTCAGGTAATCGGAATTTTGCATAAATACATTAACAGGGTATCTGCCAGTCGCGCACACACGAGCACATACGCTTTATAGCCTTTCTTGTGATAGTTAGAAAAATGTACAACGAAACGTTGTGCAGATGTAGGCAAGTTCGCTGCCTGAGTCTTTCGTTTTGAGGTAGGCCGTCAGGTTGTCGGCCTGGTCAGCTAATTGGTGAGCAAAAGAGCGAACAAGAGCAATAATGTACCGCCAGACAACAAATAACAACATGTAATGAACGCAGCTTACAGTTTAGTTCAGTATTTATTTTTTTTTGTATTTTTTATTTTTATTTATAATTTTTTTTTTTTCTCATTTTTTTTAACTCAATGAAAAGTAAATTGGCCAGGCGGCCTGCTTGGTAGCATGGACATGGACATGCACACACAGCAAACGAGAGGAGATCTAAAATACAGCAAAAATACGAAAAGCAAAAAAAATAAATAAAAATATATATGTATATATAAATATATATGTAGCTTTGTTGTTTTTATGCAGCGTATAAATTGAAGGCATGTTGCATGGGAAGGGCACTGCAAAATTTATGCCATTTTAAAGCGAGAAATGAAACACGCCCCAAAAGCATTACAATAAATTATATAGAAATATGAGTTGTGCAATGGCAATATCTCTCGCTCTCCCTCTCTCTCTGTCTCTCTCTGTCTCTCTCTCTCTCTCTCGCGCTCTCTCTGTCTGTTTCTTATTGCTCAAGTGCTCCATTATAAAGCAATTAATGCTGGCGACTTCGCTCCACTTTGCTTATTTTAATAATTCATAAAAATAAGCGCATAATTAGGATGCTTGGGTGGGCCCCTGTTGCAACATCCTGACGCCGCACGATCTTGTTGCAAGGCCCAGCTCATTAAAAATGGGCATCGCTAAAAATAGTAGTCAAGAAACAAACATTTGTGTTGTGTCCTGGTTTCTCTAGTCCAGACATATTTGTTATACCCTTCGCAGAGGGTATTATAATTTGGTTTCGGAATGTGTAAGGCATTGAAGAAGACGTCTCTATAAAGTATATATATTCTTGATCAGCATCAGCAACCGACTCAAACTAGCCACATCTCTCTGTCTTGACTCTCACTTAAGCTATCTTGATGTAATTTGGCACAGATGCTTCTTTTTGATTGTGGCAGTATATAGTATGTCGAAATCGGCCTGATCGGACCACTATAACATAAAGCTGCTGTAGGAACGATGAATCGAACATTTTTGTTTTTTAAGATAACTCTACCAAACTTTCCAATTCTAAGTTTTAGCATTATCTAAACATGTTTACAAAATTTCATGAAATTTGGATCACTATATCTATATAGCTGTCATAGGAAAAACAGGTCGAAAGTTATGTTTTCTTTTTTGTTTTCTCATGGAATCTTCTGTAAGAGTATTACAATTTCGGCTTTCCAAAGATAACTTTTCATTCTTGTTTCATATTAATTATCGTGGCTGGGGCACTTGTACAGCTGTCCAACTCGCAACTTGCAACTCGCAGTTTGCCATCTATTCTCTAGGGGACTCAGATGCAAAGTGCTGCTGCTGCTGCTGCTGTTGGCTTTAACTGGCGACAGTAGCTGTAGCTGTTGCTGAGAAGCCAAAGTCGATTTTAACCGGGCCAATTCAATGTTGGCCATGTGCAGATTTTGCCGATTGTCTGCCATTGACTTTTAGCGATAATTAACACCTCGATGCGAGTTGTAAGTAAACCAAATTGAATACCAAGGCAGCTGCTGTCTGCGCTCGCGCGCGACAAAAAAATGTTAAGAACTTGTCGAGTTTTTCTTTAATGGTCGATCTTACATTTATTTTATTGCCAGAACAAGCCTGCAAACTTTGCTTATTGATTTGCATTTTTACAAGCGTCTACTTGTTCCTGTCTTCAGTTTTAAGTATTTCTTCTGTTTTTTTGTTTTGTTTTTGTATATATTTAAATTGCTTGTTGTGGCGTTTTTTCTTCTTTTATTTTGTAGTTCGCAGCAAATTTCAAGGCCTTACGGCTTTGACAAGTTTACAATCCTCAGATGTACTTAAATAAATAAAAAAAAAATGTAAGAAAAATGTGCCAGCCTCATGTCTAAGGTAGCTGCTAGTCTTGTAAAGGCCGTTTTTTTTATGGCTTAAGCCAAAGGGCAATACTGTCAAATTAGTCGAGCTTTAAAACTTGAAAAGTTTATATACTTGAAGAATTAATTAAAAGACAAAAGTAATGTTTGCTTAGAGCAAATAAAACAAATAACAACTATTTTGTGCAATTTTAACAGTTATTGCATGCTGTCATTATAATTGAACTTACTGAAAGCTTTAATGTGCTTTTGAAAGCTCTGAAAATCAATTTTCATGTTTGAATAAGGGAAATTACTTGTAAAATTGTGAATTGTAGAATTGCTTAGAAGAAAAAGGCTAGAAAGCTTTTTTGCTTCTCTAAGTTGCTGTGATTCTTTTACTCTTTTAATTCATTTCACTTGAAACTTTAAAGTCCTCTTAAAGCCTCGAGCTCTTTTTCTTTTGATAAGCTGTGCTTTACCCAGTAAAAATTGTTGAAATTTATTTTCAAGTAGCATTTTGTGTGCATTGTTCTTTTTTGCTTTTCTTGCTATGTGTTGACTATTCCAGTCACATAATCAGAGACCTTTTTTGTGCTGCCTGCCACTGTCTAAGGGCAACTGCCACTGTCCAAAGGCAACTGCCACTGCCCAAAGGCAACTGACACTGTCCAAAGGCAACTGACACTGTCCAAAGGCAACTGACACTGTCCAAAGGCAACTCTGAGTCATGTCTGGCCCTTGGCCAAGAAGCAACCAAATTGTATTACATTCAATTCAATCAATGCATCAAAATGCGCAGACAACACGCGCCCACGCGTACAAGACACGGACAGAGGCATAGAGAGGGACAATGTGAGACGTGGGCGACAGAGGGAAACAGTGAGGGGACAAAAGGCCACAGACTGAGAGGTGATTGGGCTTGGAATTGGGAATTGAAAATTGAAAATGGTCAAACGGCAAAGAGCGATGTGGACAGGCACTTTTCATAACATGGGCAAGCACAGCAAAGGCAAAAAGGCGACTTAAAATTATGCAGAGCACATACCACGCACACACAGACACACACACTGACACATACACGCACACTTGGCACTATTATACAATAGGCAACAGCAACAGCAACAATTGCATAAAACTCTTTTTTTACAATGCGTCGAGCCAAAACGAGCCCAAAGAGCCCAAAGAGGATTGTGATGGCGACGCCGGGTCCGGGCACGTACGCATTGCCAGCAGCAGCAGCAACTAATGCCCAAGTATAAGAAGTTGTTGTTGTTGCTGTTATTGTTGTTATTTATTGAAGTATACGTCAGCCCGCGCGTTATGTTTTTGCGCCCTGCCTTTCTGCCCTCTCTCTTACCAAAGTAAACGCTTTGGGCCCTCTCGCGCGCATTTGCAATTTACAACACAAATAAACTTGGCCCACGAAGTGGCAAGAAGCAGCAGGCTTCACTACAACAACAACAGCAACAATAACAACAGCAACAACAACAATGGTTTACTTCCGCCGGATAAATACGTAAAAATCATATAAATTAGAATTGTAAGCAAGCAGTCAACTACACTCGAGTGTTCCTTGTGGGTATGCGTGTGTGCGTGTGTGTGTGTATGTTGCCTGATTTGTCTTAGCCTCTTATGCTGGCGTTTATTTAAATAAGTTTCCGTTATGTTTGATTGATTCAGACAAACGCTTAGTCATCATTAGTGCGTGTGCACTGTACTAAAAGCTGTCAAACTACCGATGCTTAGAAAATATCGTTACTTATTAATAACCAACAAGTAGGAAACAATCGATAGTATCGTATGTATTGTCGATTGGTTACGGCTCGTTTAGAAAGAAGAAATCTTTTTAGATGCCTATCAAATAACAACACAAAACAAGAACATTTAAGAGAAAATCACCTTTGCAATATGTTACCAAAAGTGGAAACCGTAACAGTTCTGATTATGTATTATTGTTTTCATATAAATCTAAGCAATTAATTAACTTAATAGCTAACATTTTTAATCATCCATCAATAATTTAGATATTTCTTGATAAAAATGCATCGATTCTATCGACTGTATCAACGCTAGTTACGACACCTTCAAATTATACAGTTAAGCGCAGGCGACACTTGCCACAGCGACTGGGACAAAACAAAAGACTTAGGCAACGAACTTGCCAAGCTACCTTTCTATTGTTGCTGCCCCCCCCCCCCCATCTCATTCCGCCTCTGCCAATACCATTTATAGTGCAGTTCGAGCGATGCAGTCAAGAGAGTGTCCATATATGGCTGTCTGGCATGCCGCCAAGTCTCCAGCATGCCTACAAGAAATGCGCCTTCTCGAGTTGTGTGTTTTTGTTTGTGTATTGTGTGTTGAGCGTAGGCGAAAATTGGAAAGTCCGCAGGCGCCAACTTGTCGAGATTTACCCACTGTTGACAGGCAGAGGTTAAAGTTCAGGGTTTGCCCAGCCAAAGCCAAAGCCAAGCCACACACGTGAGCCTAGCCGCTATTTATGGTGTACAATTTACGGCCTATTGAACATTTATGAGGCGCAGCATTGGCAACATTGTGTCATAAAATAAATTGAAGCGCAGAGTTGCCAACGCTTTTCAATTAAAAAGCGAGAGAACAAAAATAAACTGCCACAAAATACATAAATAAATATTGACATTTATGTTTAACACAGCAGAACTTTTGCGCGTTTGCTTAACCCATTATATACGACTGAAAAGAAAAAAAATATATATATATACCATACGTATACTAATTAACACCTAGCTGTTCGCAGCGCTCATTGAAAATGCATTAAGTGGACGGCCGCCAGAGTTGCCAGCACTTTGCTAGCCAGCTAATTTCTGGGTTAAATATTGAAAGTCAGGATGCTAAGAAGCATAAAAAAAGAAACAAGACAAGAAAAGCTGTTCGCCGAAACTTCAATACTCTTATAACAAAATAAAAAAGTTTTTTCAATTCAAAATTGCATTTGCAATAGATTATTCAATTTAAGATATAATGTATAGTTATACGACTTTGTTTAAATTTAATCAAACTGTAAAAAATGTGTTTTTCTTTCAATGCTGTCTTTCCCATTTTGAGCAAAATTTGTTAACATGTACAGAACATAATGAAATTTATAATTTTTAAGAAATCTTAAAGAACAAATCTGTCTTTATCATGATAATATAAGATTTGGTGCGTTCGGCAGCATCACTTTCAATGCGTTACACTTTTAACAGCTGAATTCAAATGACCATTGCAAGGGTATTCAAAAAAATAAAAAGCAAAAACAACATCGTCATGCAGACAGCAATGAAAGCGAAATCTCGCAGCCCCTGACTCTTGACTCCCGTGGCCCGATTGTCTCTTGATTTGCGGACTCTTAACTGCCGACTACTGACCATGCCATACCATACCATACCATACCATACTATACCATACCAAACCAAAAACAAAAGTAAAAAGAAAAAAAAAAACATGCGTCGCCTGCAGTCGACATTCTTTTTAACAAGTTGGCCAAGCAACCTGGCCCAAGACCTGAAGAAAAAGGGTCCAGTTGAGAGTTGGCAACGCGCAGTGAAGTTAAATACGCCCGCCGCGTCCACTTTGGAAACCCTGGACGACAGAGGCACCAAGCAAAAATATCAGAAGATCAAAGGCATTTTAACAGCATGCGCTGAACGTTCCAATGCAAACAATCAACACGACTGAGCTGAGGGCTGCAGCGAGGGGTGAAGGTAGAAGGGAGAGAGCCTGGGCAGTTGTGGCTAGGCTGCCTTGAGGCTGAGACTGAGGCCAGGGCCAAGAGACATGGCTTAAGGCCCCTAAACCTGTGCACTTAGTTGGAGGACACGTACAGGATAAATTAGCAAATATTTGTTTTTTCAGTATTGCTGATGTTGCTGTTGTTGTTGTTGTTGTTGCTGTTGTTTTAGCAACGCGTCGCAGATTTTATTTCTTATTTAAGCAAAAATTGCATTTAAATTGTTTTTGGTTTTATTTTGTTTTTTTTTTTTTTTGTTTTTGCTTTTCTGCAGACGCTCGTGCAGCTACTTTGCAAAGGTTAAACATTTAACCTTGACATTTTCAACGGACATTGGCCAAGCAGAGGTGTTAAACTATCGATAGTTTCTTTTTAATTAACTATCAATGAGTTGCAATAGTTTTCAGTTCATAATATTAATATAATTTTGACTCTGCTCGAATAAAGTTAAGGTCAAAGAATGTGTTTGATATTGCTTTAAAACTAATGCAAACTTAAGATCAAAAGGTCTCAAACTACTCATAATCGATAGTTTTACTAGTTTAAAAATAAAACTATCGATAAGCATCGAAAGTATAAGCTGCAAAAGAAGTTGTAACAAAATAAAGATATTATCAATGATCTCTAAATATCTAAAAAAAAAAAAAAAAATTTGCATTTCTTTTATATTTAATTGTAAACAATAAGTTTTGTTTTTAAAGCGCTGCAATTACAGTAATTAAACGCGTTGCCAACTGTCTCAATTATGTCAAGAGATTGTCACAATCTTGGCACGCTCTTAAGCTATCTCAAGCAATTGATATACAAATTCACACAACAGGGGCACAACTGCAACAGCTATATAAACAAAACAGTCAACACAACATAAACAAAGCGAGGTAGTCCCTACCCTGCCCCCTTACACCCTATGCACCCTACCTTTGCCTATACCTTCCACAGAGACAGAGACAATATATCAAGACATTGCTACTACAAATAAGTTGACTGCACGGGTATCCCATTGTAATGGAATAAAGAGATTTAGTAGCTTTTGCCTAGCCAAAGATCTGAGTTCAAGATTTCTTGAATTGAGGCCCAGCCTTAGCCTCAGATTCAGCTTAGCTCAGCCCAACCCAGTTGCAGCATCTTTTGTGTGTCCTGCTGCGCCCCTGTACTGACCTGTCCTCTTCTGTACTTTCCTGTCCTTTCCTGTCCAGTTCTGTCCTTCTGTGCGTGCAATGCTCCCTCAACAACTGTTTTGCATGCCAGCAAGCTTCAAGTCTGTGCGGCATATTAATCTTATCAAAAACTTGTCAACAATTCCAATCCCATACCATACCATCTCCCAACCCAACCATCCCATCTCCATCGACTGCTGACAACACATTCGCATTGTTTTAACATCTGCAATGTCTTCATTGTGTGGATTAAGACTCTCAGCAACAGTTGCTCTTGTGCGTAAGAGTTATGAAGTTTTTTTACAGACACAAATTATAATATGTATGTTTGCACATTTGAGCTATATAAAATATACTTTGATAGATTACTTACAGCTGAATTAAATTTATTCAAAAATTTCTGTATAGAATGAATGCTATTAAGCCATCTTCTGAAATCCTCAAAATCAAAAAAGTTTATTTGTTCTGTAAACTCTTCATTTAATTACCCTTTCTATATAGAGATTTCAACAGTACATAACTAATAGTACTACAATTGTGTTCAAGTTTCATCACATAAGAATCAGTATTGATTTGAATTCGATTTTTATTTAATAACCCATTTCTATAATGAATTTCAAAACACTTCAATATCTTCAACATATTAAAGTTAAATTCGGCAACTAATATTTAAAATTACCCTTGAGTGGATTCTTTCTAACTCATTATCCAACATTATTAAAAGTTATCAAAAGCTTATTTCAAAAACAAAAACCTTTTTTGCGACTTATTATCTATACAAATAAACCTCAAACATTGACATTTGTTCAAGAACTATTGAAACTGTTGTTGTTGGGTTTCCTACGTTCGTTTCGTTTGAAACGATTTATGGCCAAATCGCGTTTGTTCACACACAAACATTCCTTGCCCCACCTAATGACTTCCTGCTTTGGCTCTAGCTCACCCATAAACCCAAAAAAAAAAGGAAAAAAAAAAAGAAAAAAAAAGGAGAAGCAAGCTGGAATGATTAATTATGGGGCCCAATGTAGGGTATTAGATCCTTGGCTGGCGATGGCCGAACGAGCGCAAGCAGCGCAGCTAACCTGCAGCCAGTTTGTTGCCTAAGTCTTTCGTATCGTTTCGCTGCGATTCGCCAGAATTTTATGTATTTGGGTTAATGTTACACAAAAGCAGCAAAAATGTTGTTGCTGCTGTTAGTGTTGTTGTTGTTATTTGCATTGCTTTGCTTTGATTTTAACACACAAAAATTTCCAAGTATTTATTTAATGTGCACCGCAACAAACCAGCGACGCTCCACTGCAATTTCCTTCCGTCGACCGTCGACCGTCAAACCGTCGACCATCGAATTGCGCATCTTGATCTGGCCAACGAGACGCAAAGGCGCAATAAAAACTATGGAGCAATGGAGAGCTCTGGAACTGAAGCTATTGCTGTAGCTGTAGCTGTTGCTGTAGCTGGAACTAGAGCCAATGGAGCGCTGTGCGTTCGTTCTCAGGCTGGCAAAACTGGTATGCTGGCTTGCAACGCCGCTGGCTATTTCAAAATCTAACTGTTAACTTGAAAAGTTGAACGTACTTGCAGCATGCAACATGCAACGGCGCGCTGCACCCACGGCAACTGTTGCTGCTGTTAATGCTGCTGCTGATCGCTGCTGCTGCTCGCTGCTGCTGCTGCTGCTGCTGCTGTTGCTGCGGCGACCAAACCGAAACGAGTTGAAAGCCGTTTTCCCTGTTAGCCAAGTTAGCCAAGCAGCTCTTTGAAAGTGGTTTCTTGTCTAACTGCGTTAGTTTTGCTTTAAATTGTGCGCCCGAGCAGGGACCCGGTACGGCAACGCGGCAACACGGCAACACACGGCAACAACTGCCGCTCTAATGGCTCTTCTGGGCATCATCTCTCTCTCTATCTCTATCTCTCTGTTTCTTAGTGAGTTCTCAGCTAAATGTCATAGCGGCGGATGCACTGAGCATTTATCATTAATCAAAAGCCCAAGCAGATGTCAATATTGCCAATGCGGAAACTGTGCAACGTGCAACGTAGCGGGTACCGGGTTGCAGGTACCCAATACCGGCATCAATATACCGGTGTACTGACAACAGTTGCTTTGCTGGTCACCAGGTGGCCATTTCCGTTGGGGCTTTATGCTTGGTTCCTTATTTTGACACTGCCCTCGCAACGGCAATTATTGCAGTTTTGTTGCTGCTGTTGTTGTTGCTCCACTGATTTATGAGTTTTTAATGAGCGGCAACTTTACACGAATTGTTAACAACTCTTGAGTCTGTCGACTGCTATGTAATGCCATAAAGTAGCTACTCTTAACCGCTTCTCCCCTCTCCCTCTCCCTCTATCACTCACCCGCTTCTGTGATCGGTGATCACTCGTGTACCCGCACCCTGACATTTAAAGCCGTGCGAAATGTCGTCTCTGAGATGAAGATGCGCAAATGATACACCAATGGGCGTTGGAATGCACAATGGGCAATGCTTTTTTTCTGCGCAACCCTTTTTGGATGTTTTAGTGGGCATATTAGCTATATGTTGAAGCTAGGCAATGTTTGAAATAAATATTTTTGGTATTTTGACTCTCCAAATAAAATGTTTTCCAAATTCACTAAACAATTGTGCTTACACGATTCTTAATAAGAACGCCAAGCGATTCGCATGAACTTTGGTATATAAACTCTTCAAACATAGAATCTTCCACATCTAACCAGAAAACTTTAAGCTTTCAAGTATGAAAACTGCAAATAACAGAAAACTCCAACCGATCTGCATGAAATTCAGTTTATAAGCTCTTCAAACAAAGAATCTTCCACATCTAGCCAGAAAACTCTAAGCTTGCAGCTTATTAAGCTGCAAAAAACCTCCCCAAAGTGCATTTCAAATTCGTAGTATATGCGTAAGCTTTGCTGCCTCTTGGTTTTCGTTGTCGTTTTGTGTGATTGATTATGCATTTTCATATGAACTGGTTACTGTTGCTGCTGCTGTTGTTGCTCTTGGTTTCTTTTTTGTGCTTAGCTGTGGCAGGGACATGCGGGCAGGTGACAGAGTGCGACGCTGTTTCCAATGAAGCAATGAGCTATGGCCCCGCAGCTTATGGGGAGACAGGCCGGCGGCACAATTGTGTGTTGCACAAAGTGCCTGACTGCGGCGGCGGCGCTGTCAGTGACCTTCAATTGGCAGTCTGCACAGCTACACGCTGCAATTAGACAAAAACTGACTCGAGCCGCAGGATAAATTGAGCAGAGAGCACAGGCGCCTGCCTGTTAAAAATAAAAGATTTATGCAGCCTGCTGTTTTTGACATTGAAAAAGTGTCATTAATTGTTTTAGGTGATCGCTGATCGATGCAAGATTTATGCAATGCAAATACAAAACTGGCACAATTTGGAAATCAATCAAAAAACTATATAAATATATAAAATAAATAAGATAAATGACATGTCGTGACATGCAAATTACAACTACTGTTAAATGAGCTCAAAAATAAACAACAAAAAAGCAACAAAAAATGTAAAACGCGTCAGCATCCGGTTGAGCAATTGAATCTTGTTTTGGGTGTGTACTCAGTGGCATGTACGTGTCTTAGTCTCAGTTAAGATCTGTTAAAAAACACACACACCTACATCAACTGCGAGCCAAATGCACACAATATTGTTGCCTTCAAAAAATCACATTTTTCAAGCTATCAGCATTTATTTTTAATAAAGATGCGATCAGCAAGTTGTGCATGTGTGTGTGTGTTTTTCGGTTGAACGAGCAAATATGTGTCACTCGCTTCTTTGACTTTGATTTAGTGGCTAGACAGGTTAAAACGAGATGAGATCATCGCTGGCGACGCTGTCGATGACAATATAGAAAAGGGGCATTCAGTTAAGATGAAGAGTGCAAGGGGTAGCAGAGATACAGATACGAACAAACGGTATTTCAATATTTTTGACACGGCTCAAGTAGCCGCCTTTGGCCTTCGCTCAAATTTTTGACATTGTACACAAATATTTTGATTATGCTGCTTCAAAACGTTTGAAAAACAAAAATAAAGAAATAATAAAATTGCCGTTAGTTCAAAGCACAGCTGTAAGATTAATGAAATTCTTGAATTGAGAGCAATATATGCGAGAGAATCAAACGAGTTCTTTTGGTTTAGAGTAAAATGAAATTGTACAAAACAGAAGCGAACAGGGAGATTGAACAGCAAAGATTGAAGCAACTCTCGTCAGCAATCGACGATAATAATCACTCTCGGCAGCTAAATCGTGCTTGCAGCAGTTGAGAATTGTAAGAGAAAATCGTAGTTGCAAGAGAAAATCGGTAGTTACTTTACTTGATAATTTTGTTATGTTCATGATATTTATAACGTAGTTTTGGAGCTCAAAAATAAATTTCAAAATCACTTCAACAGCTCAAATGCTAAACTTAATGAACTGAATGTACAATCGAGTTGATCCCGAAAGTTTTAAGTGGATTCATAAATGGAAAGAGGCCAGAATATGTTTGGAATAATAAGAAACAGAAAAACTTTATGCGATACTATCAATAGTTTTGAAAGTTTAATGAAATCTTATATAGAATAATGCCAAAAATGCTCAACGAAAATTTAAGTTTTTATAAAAAAAAATATTATAAGACTTTACGCACACATCTAATTGAGTTGTTTCTTGTTATTTGTGCGAGAGCGCAGCTTGAGTTTATAGCACTTTGGCATTTGCGCAGCATTGTTAGATCTTCAATCAGCAGTTAACGAACAGCAGCAGCAACAACAACAACAACAACAAGAACAACATTCACATTTATCACGCACATTTATCAGCTTGTCAGCCGGAAGGGAGCTGCTTATCCCAACGACTTGAACCAAAGCAAACCAAACCGATCCAATCCAATCCAATCCGAGTACCAACAATCCAAGTAACCAACCAAATTACGCTCATTTCGCGGCAACATAAATTTATCAAGCATCACAAAAAAGCAAAAAAAAAGAAAAAAAATAAAAGAAAAAAGAAAAAGAAGAAAATAATTCGCAACTACAATGCGAGTGCACACATAAAATAAAATGCAACCAAACGCGAGATCAAGAAATTCTAAAGCACTCTGCACTCAGTTTGTGGCTTGCTTTAATTAAGTGATCATGAACATGGCCAATACACAAAAGCGCCCAAAGGCGGCCAGGGCATAAACGACCAAACAAGATTAGCCAAAAAGGCGATGGCCTTCAGCCTAAACAGAGAGACCACTATCCAGCATACAGAATCCCAGACTCAAAGACCAAAGACCACTCTGCGCTTGGGATTACTTCAAATGTCGTTAGAAGAGAGTGAATCTATGGCCTCTGCTCTATGGCTGCAAACTCTGCACAATTCTGCCAGCTGTAATACCCTGTTTGAATTCAAATGGGGCATCTTAGAAACTTTCAAGATGTTATATACTTATAGATTTAGACATATGTCTCTAATCTTAGAAACTATATTAAATTCATTCCAATATACATAACATATTCATTACATTTTTATCCACCTTTCTTTTGACTATGAAAATGTTGAAAGGAAACTAACATGTCTTGAGCTCAATATCTATATATATATATATATATATATATCTATTTATATATATTTCATAACATTTATAGAATAAATGCGTTGATAATTCATAAACTAAATACAGGGTATCTTCTATTCCAAAACATGTCTAGAACAACTATATCATTCTTACTTGTTTTAGTTTATTTCCTTTGGCTGGCAATCGTGCAAAGCGCATGTAATTTAGCTTAGAGTGTGTATTTTATTTAAGCGTTTATTAGCTGATAAACCGAAATAGATAAATCGTAGACCATGGCCAAGGCCAGTCGCAGAGTAAGGGCCAGAACCTGGGCCAGAGCTCAGACCAAAGTCAAAGCCAAAGCAAAGAAGTTGCTTCTCTTGGGCCCCGTTGAAGTTTTTATTGTGTGCCTGGGGTGCAATTTATATATGTTTTTTTTCTGTTTTTTGCAGAAACACTCGCCAGATAATGGCAAATATTTTAACATATGCACACACGTTAACGTTCACGCCAAGTTAAGAAAGTTGTTTGTTAACGCCCAGCTGAAATGCTGAAAAGGGCCAAGGCAAGCCAGAGCAACCTGAGGGCAACCAGATCCATGTCCATTTTCATGTTCATATTAATGTCTGTTCCCTTTTATTATAACTATTATTGCCCCGTGTGTACATTTTCTAGCTACACACACACACACACACACACACACAAGACATACACACACAAATGATGACCTGGCCTCGGTATACTTCCGGTAACAGCTGCTGATTATGTCATAATTATATGACCACCTACCTGACCATATAAAGATCCTATCAATTTTCACACAAAATTATTACATTTTTCCGTTCCCGTAGCAGCGACAATTTTTTGTTTGTATCGCTTTAATGCGTATTCTACCAATTAACACAGACCTGGCTCTCAAGTCTTGAGTCTCCATTCCAAAACTTTATGAAAATCAAGCGAAGCAACTGAAAACTAAAAACTGAACTGAGAAAACTGAAAGTGGAAAATGAATGCGTGAGAAAACCAACAAATAGCAACAACAATGCCCCTTGTGGGCAGTTCACATATTTCATACAATCATTTTTGATACTCTTCAGCTGGATAATATAAATTTGTCACGAAATATGTAACGATTTGAATAAAATCTGAAATTTAAGTTCCCACATGAAAATCTGCCTTACTTTCTTAAAGCAAACTCTACAATTGTTAGTTTTATAATACTTAGTTCAATATCTACCAAAACTATAGCTGGCATAAAATACCCTGCTTAGTTTTGTCTTCAAAGACAGTTTTTTAAGAACCTCTGCAAGTGTATAAAATCTTGCGCAGCCCAAAGATAGTTTTTTTCTATTTTGCCAGAGGTGTTTCTTTAGTTTTTCTGTAATTTTTTATGCTGGTCTGTGTTTGCAGTGCCGTTGTATAAATTTCAGAGAAAACAAAAAAAAAAAAAAGACAGAAAGATAAACTGAAACGTTAGCCATGTTTGCGCATAAATTTCAAGTGTCATTTACCCGACTTCGCACTTGCCGCACAATTTTTTATTTTCTTTTGTTTTTTTTTTTTTTGTATTTTATTTTTTATTATTTGTTGTTTTTGGCACCTGTCTCTGATGACCAGGCCAATTTTTGCAGGGCCTCTTGAGGTGCGTGTTTGAAATATTTAAGTTAATTATTTGTATTTGTTTTTTTGTAGCGGTCTTAAGCAGGAAATCGCCTTACATTTTATAAGTATTTTTGTAGTCCCCTTCATATACCCACCTACATACTGATATAATGTTTACTTAACTTGCTTTTAATTGTGTTTTTGTAATGATTTTTAATGTGTATATTTTTTTTTTCTTATTTGTTATCGTTTCAGCAAAAATGAAAATATTTTTGCCACTAGTCACGTGGATAGTGCTACTACTCTCGAGTACAGTAAGTATATTATATATATATTCTATTAAATTATACAAATTTCAGAAGAAAATACCTTGATTTTGATAAATATAATTTTGGAAATATTTTAGTTTTTAACATTAGAGTCAGCCATCTTTAAGAACACATCTATATTTATACTAACCATTAGAAAAGATTCCTAACTAACAATAGCAATATTAGAATAACATGCAAATGATCAGTTAGCTATACTTTTTTTATAACATTTTTCATATGACAGTGCTTGACGAATCTTTCTCAAGTTTATTTAAGCTGATTAACACTTCAAGTTTGTGGCTTAACAAAAGGTGTGGCTCCGGGTTCAAAGGCAAACAAAGTTCAGTTTTAGCCATTAATATTAATGGGATTGGATCAGAGAGCCAAAAAGCATTGACAGTTAGCATAGGAACAATAATGAATTTATGAGTTTGTTTCTGAACAAATATACCAAAAGAACACCTTTCACATCTTCACACACACAACAATGCAGGATGAGGAGGAATCTTGACAAATTTACGAGCTGCCACCTCATTATGAAACAAATTTTTATACAAATACTAAAATATGTAGAAGCAAACATAAATGAAAAATGATCTCAACTCAAAGAAGGCAATCTCGAAAAACTAATGATGCAACCTTCGACGTATATATACTTTTGATGGCCTAACGGAACTTGTCCGGCCATGCAAATGAGCCATAAAGAACAACAAGAAAAATTACTGCTAAAAGAGTTCTTTTGCTTCGGTTAAAGTATATTTATTAAATTTAACAACAATCTGTGAAATGAAAAAAAAAAACGAAAATGCAGACGAAGAAGTTCCCGAAACGAAAGATAACCATTAAACATTTCAACTTGATGCTAAAGCAAATAATTTGACTGCTCAGACAAAACTCCAGCAAGCGGCATTTGATAGTTGATTTAATGGCTGTTTAAATAGAAAGAAGAAAAAAACGAGAGAGAAGCATGTCCGTCTGGATAGCTGGTGTAATGATAGCGTAGATGAAATAAAGAACAAGTGAAGATACAGCAGCTGAAAGATATACGACCAATCGACTATGCGATGCTCTCTAAAATGTAACAAAATTTTGTAGTTATTATATTTAGATAGATAGGAGATTTAACTGCCTTTAGAAATACTTTTGTTAAACGGAAAGTAATATTTTTAAGCGAGAGGAGTTAGTAAGCCAAGCATTGAGACAATTCATTTAGTTTTCATGCTTTAATGCGATTATAGAACTTTTGTAAAACCATGTTCATCAACTTTTATTGTTTTAACTGCTTACAAAAACCAGCGTATTTATTGTATACCCTTGGAAAGCATAATCATTGGCCCAAAGCAGGGGAAATGATGATCAAAGCAAAAGAGTTGGTATCAAATCGTTGGAAGAAAGCTAAAAACGTAATGAATAAAAATAGCCGCATTAGCTGTAAAAATGCTTTGATAGTCATCGATTTATATACAGATAGGAAGCAAAAGAAAAGAGTGAGAAAGAGTAAGACGAAGACGAAGAGAGTGAGAAAGAGGAGTAACCTGAACCGGGGCTTTGTAAATTGGCCAAAAGAATGCTCTAAGCCATAAGCTAAGCCACAAGTTCATTGACATTCAACAGCTCACGCATTTCTTCTACCTTTTCGCGACACTCTCTCAAGATATTTTTTTTTTTTTAATTTTTTTTTGCTTTTGACGTGCTTTGCTTTCTATTTGTGCGTTGTGATTTTTGATGATTTATGTGAGCTTTAATTAAATTGATTAGCTCGAGTCCAACAAAAAGCAAAAAAAAGACTTAGGCAACAAACTTGCGTCAAAAAAGAAACAAAAGACTTAGGCAACGAACTTGCCAAGCTGACTTAGTGATACACAAAATGCAAGTGCAAAATGCCCATTGACAGTTAGCTATTATAACGGATGCACTTGAGCGTTGACGTTGGCTGTCATAGTATGAGTATCTGTTAACTTGGCTAACAACAATGCAATGTTCAATGTCATGGGAGCATCATCTTCCCAACAACACAACACAGCTTTAATTGTTGCATGTGATGCTGATGATGACAATGATGATGATGATGATGATGATGATGATGATGATGATGATGATGATGATGATGATGATGATGACGACGATGATGATGATGATAATGATGATGCTACTGCTGCACTTGAGTGCATGCGCTGCTCATTGTGCGGCCTGTCAATTGATAAAAGTCGCAGGCTACACCGGCTGCTGATAGGTGCATCTATTGTTTTGCAAGGCCGTTAGCGTTGCATGGCGTGAAGCGAGCACAAAGCAAAGCCAATTGAAAATACAAAAAAAACACAAAACATAAAAAAAAGAGAGAAAAACTTCAAAACCTCAAACGGGTAGAACTTCCACACGAGTGCTTGTTTTTGATAAAAATCTACCTAAAACAATTCTCAGACTTAACTTGAACTTGACAGCAGCAGCAGCCGCAGCATCAGCAGCAGCACTCGCTGCATGCTCACACCTTTAGTTTTTATTGGCTTCTTTACTGTCTGCTCATTAGTTCAACTACTGGTAGAAAGGTGCCAAAGCTGGCTCACGTGTCTTGGCCCCAAGAATTAAAGCACACAATTATTGCAGCAGTTCGACAGTAATTGGGTTTGATCAGCTATTTCCTGGCCATCTGTTTAGACGATTGCTTTCCCAGTTTACCAGTTGGCTCGTAAAAACTTTTCTAGCAGCCCAAAACGTACTATATACAACATATTTATAGCCAAAGTCAAGTCAAGCAATTGTGTTGGAAAATTGATTCTAAAAAGGGTTTCTTTAATGAAAGTTTTGCACTTTTTTCAAAACATAATAAAAATTAAAGTTCTTAACATTTTTTTTCTTGCATATAATAGAACAAGCAAGAAAATCTAAGAATATTTTTATTTTAAATCATTCTGATATTTTATGTTATTTAAGGTTTTCATTCAAAGTAAACAAAGTATTACTTCATATTGGTTTATTGTTAAACGAACAAAATAGCTTTTATTATTCTTTTTTTTTTCAAAAACATCATAATAACTGAACAGTATTTTATGAGCATAAAATTAAAAACATATTTATGTCTTCACTTAAGATTCAACAGCAATTTTTTGTTATGTTAATCAATGATTTTTTAAAGTAGACCCTGCTGAACAGCTAAGTTCAAGTTTGTGCCCTGAGTCATTTGTTTGAAAATATATTTATGACATTTTGCAGTTAGCCAATGAACTTTCAACCGCTTTCATAGTCAAAAGAAAAGAGTTTTAAACAAATCTTGAAAATCTACAACAAATATGAAGAAAATCGGAGAGGAACCCATAAAACTGTAGCAGGAACTTAAATAGCCACAAAATCAACACTGCCATATAATGAATATAGTATGTATATATTGGAATGAAATGCCGAAACGTAGGAAGTAAATAATTGAACCGCGCTATGAGCGACAAAAATAGCAGAAATATAAGATCGACAATATGTTAACCAAATGAAACTTGTTTTAATTCATTTTGCAGTAGCGCAACAAATATAAAAAAAAAAGGTCTTAAGTGACAAACTCGTTTGGCTAAAGCTATCTAATGTTGAACGCTGGTAACAGTAACAGTCCGGCACGTCAGTCACTCAGTCAGTCAAACAACACACAAATACACAAATATTGTGTATGTATAAATAAAAAGCACATACTGAGAAAAAAATATGGCAAACAACTTTTGTTTTTGTATGTTTATAAAAGTAAAATCAGCCAAGTGTAACAATTAAGCGTTGGCAAAACAACACCAACAAAGACGATTTACTATATATATATATATATGTGTGTAAATATATCTACTTGTATATCTATGTAGCACTTTGCGAACCTGTATGTTGCCCATATGGACCGCTCTGTTAGGTTAGGAAATCTCGTTGAAGAAGCGCTGACGTTGATACGCCTGCTAAGTTTGCTGTATCTAATTTGAATTTAAATTAGTTTAACTTTAACTCAAACCAAAAGCCACAAAATTACTAACGAAACACACAAAACAAATGCAACGAAGGTTGTTGTCTTTTAGGAAATGAGGTTAAGCTACAGGTGGAATCTGTTTTCAATATAATAAATCTAAACAACAAGCCGGTAATATAACTAACAGCCAACCCACAGTCTATATAACAAATGCATTCATTGTATCTAACAAACCTTAAAAGAAAACTAATTTTGAACTGTTTTCTATTAGTTTTAAATACATTTGGCATCGACATGTGTTGAATATAACTTACGATCAGTCTACATATCATTGTACGCTCTTTAAGCTATATATCAAACATCAGTATTTTTCTGAATTATTGAATTGAATTGTATATATATGTAATGCAAAATTTTCTTGAATTTTTTCCAGGTACTTTCCCAACAATTGCAACCCTTCAAGACAAATCCAAACAAGCATAGTCGATTTCGAGGCGAAGTATTCTTGCTTAATCTCGAGGATGGCTTTTTTGCTTGCCAAGTTAATGAGTCTACAGTCAATTTGCAACTACATAACCTATCGCAAATCTGCGACGGCCATCAAGACTGTTTTCTTGGTTCCGATGAGCTGAGCAAAGAGCTCAAATGCACAAGTAAGTTAAGAATTAAACAGAGCCTCCCATTCCCATTCCCATCCCCTTTCCTTTCCCGGAAGAGCTTTATATACTTAAAAGCAAACTGATTTACTTTTGTAGATGACTGTGATAAGGATGGTACACAGTGCACAAATGGTGTTTGCCTCGATGGCGTTTGCCATTGCAATGACGGCTTTGGCGGCTGCAATTGCGTCGATACAGGTAAGTTAACAATACTACTAGTGATGCCAAAACTATCCAGTTTAGATAGCTAGAAATGTACATACATATAAATTATGACAAAATTACAAAAATACTGTGATTTCTGTCAAAGTTAAGCTTGACCACATGATAATTTGCAGCTTGTATCTAAGAAAATCGATATTTTTGACTTGACTTATCGATAAACTATCGATTGAACTTATGAAAAAATCAAAAGTCAAACATAGCAATTATACAATATGTAAAACTTGATTATTTAATGATTTTTTTACATCACGTAAATCAAAAACTGTTTTTAGGTAAGAAAATCGATATTTTCGACTTAACTAATCGAAAAACTATCGATTGAACTTATGAAGAAATCGAATATCGCTTATAACAATCACATTTTTAAAATGACACATAACTTACATAGATATATAGAAGATAAAAAAGTGGCTAGCATTTAAAATCGCACCAATATCAATATCGATAGTTTTGCAACACTATTAGGCCTAATCCAAACCATGTGAACTTGGTCTCAACTTACATAACCGTAAACCTTTTTGTATTTTTTTTTTCTTCTGCCGTTTAGATGAGAACGAATGCAAACAGCGTCCATGCGATGTATTTGCCCATTGCACAAACACATTGGGCAGCTTTACGTGTACCTGCTTTCCGGGCTATCGTGGCAATGGATTCTATTGTGAAGGTAAGTGCCCCACAGCCTTGTTGTTATTGTAGCTCTTAGCGTAAGCATAATGACCGAACAGCCAAGTAAAACCCAACCCAACCAAAGCAACAACAACAACAACAACAACAGCAACAACGACAAAGCCAATGAACAACAGTACAAATGATTGTTGTTGCCGTTTTGTACTTCCGTCAACGTCTGTTATATTATTTGTTAGCCTGGCCGCCTGGCAGACCATGATTTAGTCTAGGTTACCTATAGATCTTAATGCCTAACGGTTTATTTCGCTGGAAATCTCCCGAGTCTCAAGTCATTTCAATCGTCTCAAGTGCCCCAGCCTCAACTTGAAAAATGTAACAAAAGACGCGCCGGCCATCACAACAACAACATTATGGAAAGCTTTTCACTCAGCTCACAATGGTATCTCTCTACTCTGTATACTTATCCAGCGAGGTAATAATAATGACCGTGTAGCGATTACACTTGAGTACCTTACAGCGTCTTTGTTATTGTTATAAGTTAGTTATTGTTGCAGCTGATATCTTAGAAATGCACAGGAGTGTAGCTGCGGGGGGAGGCGTAAGGGGGGGATAGTTAAGAACAGTCGGCGCAGTTATAACTAGAATTATGTGATTCAAGTTTTGAATTTCAAGCTTTCTAATAGCCCAATTGATCTTGAATAACTGTGAGGCAAATGCCGTCTTATTAAGAACTGCAACTGTTCTGTACAAGATTAGAAGCTAGTTAAGCTTTCAGCTTTTAAGTAAACTTAAGTAACGCAGCTTGCATGTGCTTTTTTGAGCTGATTATCTCTTAGAATTCAGTCATTACAAATTAGTTTTGTGAAACCTCAAAGAATTGGTTACAAAGTTTAAATTTTTAATAATATTAGGCACAAATAGTCGCAGCTCGAAACTTGAATGTGCTTTTAAAGTTGTTGAAAACAAAAGTTTGTTTATTGCAGCAAACTTTACTGCATTGAAAGCCATGTCAAAGCAACAAACGATTACTTATTGCTGCCTATTGAAAAGATCAAAAGCTTCAATTTAACTGTTATGAATAATATATTTAAGCTTTCATGAGCTTAAAAGCTGATAACCCTTTTATTAAATAAGTCAATACAATGGAACTCTCTGAAAGCTCGTAAGCCTGGCTATTTAGTTTAAAAGCTTACATTACATAAGTCTATTTAATACATTCTTTAAGCTTTAAGCCAGCACAATCTTTCGCTTTCGAAGCTTTAATGTGCTTTCAAGATTGTTTTAACAAAAAGTTTGTTATTGCTGCCTAATCAAAAGCTTTAAGTGAACTTAATTCTATCCAATAAATTGTTTAAGCTTTCATGCACTTTCAAAGCTGATTACACAAATGTGCGTTACTTGCGTAGCTTAAACCTATTTCGGTACAAGTAGACAAAACATACTTCTTGGCTAGTATTTTTACTCGTTCCTTCCTAGTTCTAGACACCTGACAAATATAGTTTTGAGTTGCAAGCAGCGCAGTTGGGGAGCTTGTTTCGTTTGGCTGTACTCACTGTAGAGACGTTCACAGCATGGGCCCAAAACCCTTAAGCGCACCTGTCCAACTGTCTATTCGACAGTGAAAAACTGTCTGCCATAATTGGACTCGGCCTAATGTTGCGTAATGAAAACACATTATGGCAGCAAAGAAAGAAAAAAAAAAAGACTACAATAATAATAACTAGAAAAGAGGAAGATTTTTGAAGCAAGGGACCGCTTACAGATAGTAAGGTTCTTCTTATAGCTGATGATGATGATGATGATGATAATGATGATGATGATGAAGATGGAAGCGGTTGTGGTGGATAGAAAAGAAGAAAACCACAAGATTTGTAGCAATGGAACAGACATAGTCGTAGTTAGACATGATCGTTCTTACGTCTGTTAGACGAGGAATCAGTGTCATGTAATCTGACCCCAAACATGGACACGCCAGAACTTTTCAACACTCAAGAGCATGTGGCTTGATTCTTGCCATCCCTCCCTTCCTCTGTCAGTTCTCCTCCGTCCTGCTTCGATGCAATGCGATAACGAGCGCAAATTTCACAAACACTCTGGCATTACCCCACTAAGTATGAAGACGTTGCCAAGATTCTAGATTACATCTGACGACTTCTCGCTGCGACTGTCGGTTTGAGATTGGGGGGCGGTGTGTGGGGGGGGTTAGTCTGGAGTTACAGGCAGGCATGCATAAATTCTGGGCAGTGGCTTGTAACGCCAGCATCGCATTTCACTCATATAACATACATATACGCATACACATACATCTACGAGGCATTATCTAATTCGCATTCTATATAGCCACGTTTTCTTCTTTCTCGCATATTACGCGAGTACGAGAGTATTCATGTTGCATTTCATTATGCCCAGAGACTTCCATAGAAAAATTAAACCTCAAATACATACATTGTCTGTAATCATTTGAATCAACCTGTTTTAAATACGCTGAGAAAGTTTTTTATTTTTCCAGCACTGCCTGCCCTTTGTGCGTGGCAAAAGTAGTTGAACTCCATTAAAAAATAAAAAGAAAAAATAGCAGACTAGGCACGCACTCAGACTTTCCCACAAAAGCGCATCAAATCAAACCACTAGATCCAATTAAATCCTCATAAATTGCTCGCCGAAGTATATAATTTACTTAAATTATTTGCAAGCATACTTTAGACTTAAATTGAAAAAATGTACAAAATTAACATGACTGCAAAACAAAGTTACACGGAAGTTATATTTGGCTGGCACATAGATATATGCCCTTGCGAAAAAGTTGTTTATATGATAACGTATAGGATATAGTCGGCTGATTTTAAACAAATTTAGTCAGCATGACAAGAACATATTAAAACGCAGAATAGCTAACTTTGATTAAGACACATTTTTCATACAAAAACTGACGGCTATAAGTAAAGTTAGTTTTCATTCGGCCAGCGGACAGTAGCAAACTTTTTAATCAAAAATTTTAGGCCTAAAATTGCAAGCGTGTGGCCGCCTCAAACTCCCACATAGAAGCATCCTTTCTCTCCTCATTCGCATCAAAGCTGAAAAAAACATAAAAATAAAAAAAAAAAATAGTGATCCGATAGTTCGACTAGGGTCGGAGACGTCTCCTTCAATTCCGTAACAAAATTATAATACCCTTTTGCAGAGTTATAAAAAAGATGATATTTGAAAATAGTCGTATTTGATATTGAAATTTGTTTTGCTGTGCAGCTGCGTTCCAGTTTTTTTCACTTGAGGCAAGGCACTGCGGATGTGAATTTGCTTTTAATGTGACCAGAAAAGGTGGTTTCTAAGTTGAAGATAACTCTTATGGACCAATCTTAGTATATTGCTTTACAAAATGCAATATTCTAATCCGCCTGAAGCTACTATTTATGTTGTATGCCAATTTGCAATAATACCAACTGTCTGCTGTTGTCTATATATGCTCTTATTTATATGCGAGTGCATATATCCAGTTTTGCATAGCTGCTTCAAGTTCACCCAATAAACTTTGCAAGAAATCATGGCCAGTTTTCCCCCTAACTGACTGAGCGACACATTTTGCGTGGGCTAGAAGGCTGGGGCAGGAGGCAGGAGGCAGTGGCACCTACCTGTTTGGCTAACGGTTTGAAGCCGATGCTGTGCCACACCACCTGTTGCAGTTTGCAGTTGCAGTTGGCAGTTGGCAGTTTGCTGCAGACCTGCTGGCACATTCAAACATTATATCATGTTCATAACTCAGATGCGTGTGCATTTGGCGATGGCTTCGTTAACGCATCACCAAAGTCCAGTTATGCAATGAAAAAGACTGGAAGAGGAGTAAAAGACGCTTTAAAAGACAAAATTGCAACAAACACAGACACACACACACAAACACACACACACTTACACACATAGAGAGATATTGTTAGTTGGTTTGTTAGTTTTGTGGCAAGTCAATTGCAACTTCTAATGCATTTGTCTTGCAACGTGCCGTGCGCTGAAAAATGGAGTGAGTGTCTCGAGTTGAGTGCTAAATTTATAACCATTTTGCCGCACTCAAGAGACAACAACAGCAACAACAACAATCTTACAACTTGTTGTTATTTTAGCTGCTTGCCACGTTCAACGCGGCGGCGGCTGCTGCTGCTCCCTTTCGTTTCGCTAACTGGGCCAGATCATTAAAACGGATAAAAAAAAAATATATAAAAAATAGATTGTGGCCCCCACGTAGAGCCAACGTTTTTTTTTTTTTTTTCGTTGTTTTTGGTGGCAATTGCAACGCATGAGGCGGCTGTGGCATTGTCGGCGCTTAAAGCTGTCCTCAAAAGGCCTGCAAACGGCACCGACTTCCAACTTGCAACTTCCAACTCCAACTTTAGCTACAGCTCCCAGCAACAGCTCCCAACTACAGCTCCCAGTTTCAATCCAACAAGCAACCAGTTCGACGCACAGTTTCAGATCAACGTCAGCTGATAAGCCGCGCACAGCTTTTGTAGAGCGAACAACGTGTTTATCTGAAAACGTAGACCTATATATACACAATATACACAATATATAAGTATATCGTATCTGGATTTTGTTTTAAATACCCTTGCATGGAGTTTTATAATTTTAATGCAAAATGTGTCACGCATTGATGCAGATGTTGTCGATCCTATCTATATGTATAAAACTGTTCAATCTGTCTTATTCAACTGATTGGCAACGCTCGCCCAAACCATAAAAGAAAAAATTTTTCACAGTAGTTAATTTTTATACTAAAAGTGCGTACTAAGATCAGATTTGAAAAAATTCGGTGAAGAAAAATAAAAAATTAACGGAAAACTGTTCTATGCTACTTTTTTATGTACCATCCGATAAGGTTCATATTTTCAAAGAAATTTCCACAATAACTGCATACCTATTTTCCGGAAAATTTACCCTTAAAGGTGAAAAATGCGTGGTAAAAGTTATATAGGCGGAGTTGGCGGAGAATAAAAAGTATATATATTATAAATCAGTAAGAGAAACATAGTCGACATGGCAAAACTTGGCCAAGATGCTGCAATTGCTGGAAAAGTCCAGATCTACCTTAGGAAAAATCGCCCAAAAATAAAGGCTATTTTATGAAAATTTTTCTTTATAAGATTTTATTAACATTTCAGCAGTTTCTTAACTTTTTGTGGATTATTAGAAATTAATCAAATTTTAATAAAGTACAGCATAACTATCATAAAAACAAAGCATTTCACAAATCTAAGAACCAATTTAATCGAAGTCAATTTAGCTTAAATACTTAGTTTTCTAGAAAAAACTATATTATTTTGCTCAATGAATTTAAAAGTTGATATGCAACACTTTCAGAGCATTAAATCTTCGGCAAAGCATTGCAAACTTTGTATCCTTGTTTTTTTTTTTTTTTTTTTTTTGAGGGTACTTTGCACATTTTGCATATCAAAATGGCAGCAATTAATTGCCGTGTCGTAGCTGCAAAGACTGATAAGCCATGGAAAATGGCTTTAAGCGTCGGCATTGACACGCCTAATTATACGCACGTTCCGCCTACCGCACCCACTTGCCCCATTTGCCACACTGCCACACTGGCTGTGTTGCATGTTGCCACATTTACGCGGCAAGTAGGCGGCGCTGCCAATTGAGCCACCCATGATTTTTACATCGACTTTTGGCTGACATCACGCGGCTGATCGTCGTCTGGCGGCCGACCTTGATCTTTTTGCCTTAGATGGAAAAACTTTTAACGCATAATTGCGCCACAAAAAAACAAAAAACATTTGTTAACTAATATTATACTTTTCTGTACACATTTTCGATACCCTGTATAATAATTTTGGTTGTCATTGCTAAGTTCATTATTTAGAACATTATTAATAACATTTTTCTGCTGCATTTTTTTTTAAGGACATCTACAGTTTTTTCGAAATTAATTAGCTAGCTTTACAACTAACTAATGGATATCTTCAAGTCCAGCTTAATTCAACTTAATTATGACTTGTTTCTTTTATGTTTAAGTTGTAGTTTTTTTGTTGTCTTTTTTTTGCTTCGAGTTCAAGTTCAAATGTTAGTTAGTTTATGCTTCACCATAAATTAGCCACATAGACTTTTAGTTTTGTGTTTCTCTCATTTTTCCGAGCCGTTCATCATCATCCAGCAGTCGAGCATGAAAGTCATGTCCGCTCGTAAATTGTGGCTCTTCCATAAATATGAATATACATATGTATTGTAGGTACATATAATACATATGTACATGCGACTATCTGTAAAAATAGTGCAAAAATTTGTGGCACGAATGTCATAACTGAAACAACAACAACAAATTGCAAATGCTAATTAGCACAACAATTACATAAATTTATTAGTTAGACGCCAACAAGTCCCGACCACATCATTTTATCTGCTATGTAGATTTTTGTACAGCGCTTTTTTACAATACATAGTCTCGACTGCTAATTAGTTTTGATTAGTGCAGTTAAAAAAAAAAAAAAACAAAGACTAGACTTCAATATACATATTTCATAATACAGAAATTGAATTATACTAAAAATAGCTCAATAATTTCTAACATTTTCAAATGATCATTTAAAAGAAATCTATTTCTAATTATGCAACAAAATGGACAGCCGGAAATCTGTCTAGAACCCATGCTGAGATTATAGACAATTCGAGAAAATTATGGCAGCATCGTTTTCCAACATGCAGTCCATTTAATTACATTCAGTCACGCATATTTGATTTAACTTTAAACACTGTGCGCTAACATTTGTTCCAAGGCTGAGCCACTATAGAACTTTGTCCCAAAAAAACATATGTATATTATAATAATGAACTTTGATTCAGCTTTAAAATTAGAAACAAATGCGAAGACTCAATACTTTTAATAAGCTCGGAAAATACTTGGCATCGCTTAATATAAATATCAAAAATTATAACCGATTTAAAAAATCTTATTTTTTTTAACAAAAATGAAAAAAAAAATTTGTACATCAATTGTTATTTGTCACAAAAATCCCAATAAAATAATAAATTGCTGAGTTAAGAAAATAAATGATATTCTTATGCAACTGAAACTGAACTTTAACAGGCTGCAAAATATGACAGCTGAAGGAGGCAAGGAGGAGCCAATGGCCTTTGGTCAATGGCCTAAGCCTGAACCTGAAGCTGAACCTGGCACTAAGATGGGACTGAGACTGGCCAAAGATTGGGTTGGGTTGGGGATTTGTGACAGGGGTTTTGCCAGGCAAACCTTTCTGTCTGGCTGGCTGCAGTCTAACCGCATTGCATAAAGTAATTAAACTGACATTGAAACTTAGAAGAACATAGAATGCTTCCTGCTTCTGGCTAAAAACTGCTGGCAAACAACTGCAACTGCAACTAGCAAGTTGCAACTTGCAACTGCCAAGTGGCAGACAGGCGAACGTAGACGATGACATTGAGTAATCAGACTTAGCAATTGGTAACTGGCGTTGCCAGCAAACATGGAATGCTGCCATATCAGATGATAGCTGCTAGAAGGTAGAAGCGCGGGGGGGGGGGGTATACCAGTTTTTTTTTTATATATTTTTTATTTTTTAGAGTGATGATCTTCTTAATTTATAAGCTAAAAACTAGTAATTATAACTGCGCAACTTGCTCGACTGCCTCATAATTATAAGGCACGCCGCGTCCTTGCCTCTCTCTACCTCTCTCGTTCTGTCTCTCGTTGAGCTTTTGCCAACTTTTGTACTTATGTCATATTAGCTAGAAATGTACAACATTTTCTTATCCATAAGCCCAATGATTAATGGCCCACAGATTGGCCAGAGCACAGCAAAACTACAAAGTACAAAAAGGAAAAAAAAAAAAAAAGAGAACGTCAGAATGTGGCCCTATAGCATATCGTCTGGCATCGTTTGTGCCGCTTCATTGGATCTACGAGGAGGGGAGGGGCAGTTGGAATTGGAATTGGAATCTTCAATTGAATTCTCAATACGAATGCGCTGCGCTGCGGCCTATTGGAGCGGAAAGCTGATCATAGTGCTTCCGCATGAGCTGGCTATACTACATAAGTATATAAGCTGCTTCCATTATCCATTATCCATTAGCAAAACACCATCAACAAACAAATTCAAGCAAAAGAATTCGCAAAAATATAAAATCAATTACAACAAAGTATTATTTTTTTCAAATTGATTAAAGTTTTGTTGTAATGTGAAGCGTTCACTTACCCAAATCAAGAACAAAACTTTAGAGTGGTTTATCTTCATTATCCGTTTGCAGCCAGAGCCTTAATTCATGTTCCTCTGTTCACTTTAATCTGTAATTAAAGATAGCACGAGCAACGAGTTAGATAAATAGCTTGCTTATTTAACTTATTTGTAGTTAAATCTTTTTTCACTCTTTTATTTCGTCATTCTGCAGCGTTCTGTCGCAAAAAATATATCGATATTTCGATACTTGCAAGATTAGTTCGCAGTAATTCGATATTCACATGACACGATATTAACTAGAGCTGCGTCGATCCCATTTGAACTAGTTCGTCTTTGAATTGAACTATTGAAATGTGTGTTTCTTCGATTATACTTCATTCAGTTCCTTTGGTTTTGTTATTAGCTCTGCAGTTTCAATTAATCGTTCGATCGCCTGAATGTTGCATTTTGTTGAACATTTAAGTTAAACGCTTCAACAATTTTATATATAGCACCAAATTGCAACACATAAGGAACTCAAAACGATTAGCTCATTTATCTGCAAAGTAACTAAGGAATCGAAAAGAAAATAACGAAGAAGGAAAGGAACTAAATGAACGATTAGTTCTTTTAGCTGGAATGGAACTAAAAGAACGATTGTCTTCTTTATCCACAACTAACACAATGAGCTTGTTGCAAATGAGTTGTCACAGATAATTTTGATCATTTTTCACTGATATTTATGTTGTATGAAAATATCGGTGCTATGATATATCACTCATTTCTACAATGAATTCACAACAATTACATATATGCACATACCATACGATAATAAACGATAAAAATAGGATAAGTTTTAATTTAATGTAATAGCGTCAAAAAGTAGTTCATTGTTTTAATCTTTATCTATATTAAAATTCTCGTTTGATTTTGTTAAAGTTGCGAGAACTAGAACTTGAGCAGAAAATTGAGAGTGTCATCCAAGTATAGTCTATAGGCCTTGATAACAGTGTTGTAAAACGCAAAAACAGACGCCGCCAAAAAGAATCTACAAAATTGCAGCAATTCAAATTGACAAAGTTTTATAAGTAACGAATAAGCAAAGAACAATCAGATTTCGCTAAGATTTGTAGTAAATGCGTTTGATTAATGCGACTCAATGTCAGCGCTATAAATGAAAATCATCTAATTGGTTTAAATACTACTACTTAATAATGAATAAATGTATGCAACTGGTGCATCCTGTGCGCATTGACATTGCTGCTTGGCTTCATTTGCAGTTGTTGTTGTTGTTGTTGTTGCTGCTGCTGCGAATGTGGATGACACTGAAATGTCATGCGTAACATGTAAATTTCAAATGCTGCAACCACAACAACATGTTGATGGGTCAGTTGGGCTAACAAACCAAGCAACAACATGCGAAGCGAAGCGCATTCAAGCGGCAAATGCGTAAAGAGCAAGTTTGTAGCTTAAGTCATTTGCTTTGTTAGGTTATCAAAAACTTAGTCAATTAATCATTAATTGTTGTTTTATTGTTATATTACAGACATTGACGAATGCCAAGATCCAACGATAGCATCACGCTGCGTAGAGAATGCTGAGTGCTGTAATCTGCCGGCGCACTTCCTCTGCAAATGCAAGGATGGTTATACGGGGGACGGTGAGGTGCTGTGCACAGATATTGACGAGTGCAGCAATAATCCGTTGGCCGTTTGTGGCCACAATGCACACTGCATCAATACGCCCGGCAATTTTACGTGTGCCTGTCCTGAAGGCTTCATTGGCAATCCATATGATGGCTGCCAGGATGTCGATGAATGCGCATACCCAAATGTTTGCGGTCCCGGTGCCATATGTACTAATCTCGAGGGCAGTCATCGCTGCGACTGTCCTCCAGGTTACGATGGCGATGGACGCGCCGAACAGGGTTGCGTCGATTTGGATGAGTGTGCGAGAACTCCATGCGGCAGGAATGCCAACTGCCTCAATACCGATGGCAGCTTTCGTTGCCTCTGCCCCGATGGCTTCGGCGGTGATCCCATGCATGGCTGCGAGGGTGAGTACAAGAGTTATGACAATAGGCATACTGCAACTTTGTTATGCATTATTTGCGATATTTTGCCAGCACTTTTAACTTGCAGAGCGTATATAATTCGATCCAATAAACTATATATAAGCATGTTCTTGATTAGCATCATCTGACCAGTTCATCTAGTCGAGTCCATGTGCAAATTATGTCACAGCTATCATTGAAATGATCGATCAAACATTTAGTTTTTGTATGAACAGCTTTTTTGTTTTTAAAGATATACAGTCATAACAAATCCTAATTCAACAGCAATTTAATTAAATCCTTGATCAAATGCAACTGAATTTATTGGGAACATTTAAGATGATCTCAAAAATTCGATTCAAATTGAATAAATATATAAATGATTGCTAAAATGTTTAGTTTTTATATGGAAAGAATTAGCAACTCTGCAAGTTTATAAAATCTTTGGCACACCGAAGTTAGCTTTATCATTATTGTTCCTTTTGGTTATTTTTGCACGAAATATAACATTTATATGCACACACATACACACACACGCACACACACACACATATATGCACACGCTGCAACTGATTCATTAATACAAACAAAAAATTAATGCCTAACCCCAGATGTCGATGAATGCGCCATTAACAATCCATGCGGTTTGGGTGCACAATGCGTGAACTTGGGCGGTAGCTTTCAATGTCGTTGTCCCACGGGCTTTGTTTTGGAGCATGATCCGAATGCAGAGGCGCCATTGGTGTTGTCAACACCAACACAAACACAAACACCCACACTACAACTGGGCTATGGCGATGGGGACTCATTAATCACACCGGCAGCCAGCTCGGGTGCTGGTTTGGCCTGTCTGGATATCGATGAATGCAATCAGCCGGATGGCATTGCCAAATGTGGCACCAATGCCAAATGCATCAATTTTCCGGGCTCATATCGCTGCCTGTGTCCCAGCGGATTCCAGGGACAGGGCTATTTGCACTGCGAGAGTTAGTATTTGCTTAATATGCATATCTTTCTTTACATTTCGAAAATCACCTTTTCAGCAAGTAGAGAATTTTTTAGAACTGCTGAAAAATTGATTTTCGACTTTGAGTTTGGGCGCGACAAACGAAACACGAGGAGCAGAATTTGTATTCTCTTTGGTTAGATTTCATTACATCCTTTTCATTAAGAATCTTCAGTCAAGAATATTCCAAATCATTTCGACTTTTGCATCTTATTTGTAAAAAATTAAAAAGAAAACAGATTTTGTCGTCCAAATTATGCTTAGAATTTGACTTTAAAATGAATATGAAAGAAAAACATGAATCTTTAACATAAAAATAACATTATCGAATACCATACCGACATATTCTAGATGCGGTTTATAAAAATCGGGCGATATACTGCATCAAAATATAGATTTATTTTTTATTTCACTACACTTATCAGACAATACTTATAAAAAGTTGTAGGACTTTAGACTTTGTCATTACTTTTTTTTTAAATTAAGAATTTCTTAAATCGGTTCATTTATATACCCTTTTTTTTTAAAGTTCGTGTCATGTTTGTCAAGCGCTCAACCTAAAATGATATAAAATGAGCATCCGAGCTTTTTGATAAAGCTTTATGCTCCCTATTCTTTTTGCTTTCTTCACTCTCTGCTAAAACGCTTTTAGCTGCTTTTCAGCTTAGCTTTTATGCCTTTTATCCGCTTTTCTAGCTATATTTCAGTCAGCTTTCTACAGTATCTAGTTCATTTTATCCAAACTATTCTACACCCTACCCAATTCAAGAACTCCCGCTCCCCCTTTTCACGCTATGCTTTCCACAATTTTCATAGTTCCTTTATTTGTTGCATTGTTTGATTTGATTACTAATTTAATTAATTTAAATATATTTAACCCAAATTCCCCCAACACCCCACAACTCAACTCAAAAAAAAACACGCCAATGAACATGCGTTGCATACCCAAATTCAAAAAACACCAACACATATGCACCAAACAACGTCGTGATCCCGCTTCGTGACCCCGTGACGCAGATATCAACGAATGCCAGGATAATCCTTGTGGCGATAATGCCATCTGCACAGACACCGTTGGAAGTTTCGTTTGCACCTGTAAACCAGACTACACCGGTGATCCCTTCCGCGGCTGCGTGGATATTGATGAGTGTGCCTCATTGGACAAACCATGTGGCGAGCATGCGATCTGTGAGAATGCTGCACCCGGCTTCAATTGTAAATGCCCGCAAGGCTATGATGGCAAACCCGATGCAAAGATTGCCTGCGTGCCAGTTGATGTGAATATATTGTGTCGCAGTAACTTTGACTGCACCAACAATGCGGAATGCATTGAGAATAAATGCTTCTGTTTGGATGGATTCGAACCAATTGGCTCCAGCTGTGTAGACATTGATGAATGTCGCACGCATGCGGAGGCCTGTGGTCCACATTCGCAGTGCTTAAATACACCTGGTTCCTATAGCTGCGATTGCGAGGCGGGCTATGTGGGCAGTCCACCGAGATTGGCCTGCAAGCAGCCCTGCGAGGATGTGCGCTGTGGTGCACATGCCTACTGCAAACCGGATCAGAATGAGGCATACTGCGTCTGCGAGGAGGGTTGGACGTATAATCCAAGTGATGTGGCCGCCGGCTGCATCGATATTGATGAATGTGATCTGCTGCATGGTCCCTTTGGCAGCTGTGGCCAGAATGCCACATGCAGCAATACTGAAGGTGGCTTCAGCTGCGCCTGTCCACCTGGCTACTCGGGTGATCCACACAGCAAGTGCTTGGATGTAGATGAATGCCGTGCGGGCGGTAAGTGTGGAGCGGGCGCTGAGTGCCTGAATATGCCTGGCGGTGGCTATAGCTGTCGTTGTCCCGAGGGCACCTTGGCTGAACCAGATCCTACAGTTAGATGTGTGCCCATTGTCAGCTGCCTGAACAGCGAACAGTGTCCTGGCAATGCCATCTGCGATGAAACACAGCGTTGTTTGTGCCCCGAGCCAAATGTGGGCCAGGATTGCCGACATCCCTGCGAGACGCGCGATTGTGGCGCACATGCTCAATGCATGCTGGCCAATGGACAGGCACAATGCCTCTGCGCACCTGGTTATACCGGCAATGCGGCTTTGGCCGGTGGCTGTAGCGATATAGATGAATGTCGCGGTAATCCCTGCGCAGCCAATGCCATCTGCAGCAATACGGCGGGTGGTTATCTATGCCAGTGTCCGGGCGGCGCCAGCGGAGATGCTTACCAAGAAGGTTGCGCCACAGCCAAGACCGTAGGCTGCTCCGAGTCACAACCCTGTGCGCTGGGCGAAAGCTGTGTCCTGGATGCTTTTACGGGCACAAGTGTTTGTATTTGTCGTCAAGGCTATGAGCGTTCGGAGGAGCATGGCCTGTGCCAGGATGTGGATGAGTGTGCTGCGGTGCGTGCCAAGCCCGCTTGTGGACTCAATGCGCTCTGCAAAAATCTGCCCGGCAGCTACGAATGCCGCTGCCCACAAGGACACACCGGCAATCCTTTTGTCATGTGTGAACTATGCAACAGTGCGGAATGTCAATGCCAGGCGCCATATAAACTGCTGGGCAACAGTTGTGTTTTAGCTGGTTGTACCAGTGGCCAGAGCTGTCCCAGTGGCGCCGAATGCATCTCCATCGCCGGAGGAGTTAGCTACTGTGCCTGTCCCAAAGGATATCAGACCCAACCCGATGGCACCTGCCAGGATGTCAATGAATGCGAGGAGCGTGGCGCTCAGCTGTGTGCCTATGGCGCCCAGTGCATCAATAAACTAGGCGGCTATAGTTGCCACTGCCCGGAAGGATATCAAGGTGATGCTTATCAAGGATTATGTGCACCCGCTCAGCGTAAGTGTGCTGCGGATAGGGAATGCGCCAGCAATGAGAAATGCATACAGCCGGGTGAATGTGTCTGTCCGCCGCCCTATTTCCTAGATGCACAGGATAATAATAAATGCAAGAGTCCCTGCGAGCGCTATCCTTGCGGCATCAATGCCAAATGCACGCCCAGCGATCCACCACAATGCATGTGCGAGGCGGGCTTCAAGGGTGATCCTTTGCTTGGCTGCACGGATGAGGATGAGTGTGCGCATCTGCCATGTGCCTATGGCGCCTATTGTGTCAACAAAAAGGGCGGCTATCAGTGCGTCTGCCCCAAGGGCTTCACTGGCGATGCTTATAAGAGTGGCTGTATCTTTGAGCAGGGCATGCCCAAGAGCAATTGCCAAAGCAATGAGGATTGTGCGAGTAATTTGGCTTGCTTGGAGGGCAGCTGCTTGAGTCCGTGTGGCAGCTTATTATGCGGCTCCAATGCCTACTGCGAAACAGAACAGCATGCGGGCTGGTGTCGCTGTCGCGTTGGATTTGTTAAGAATGCTTTGGGAGATTGCGTTAGCCAATGTCAGGATGTTATATGCGGTGATGGAGCACTCTGCATACCCACCAGCGAGGGACCCACCTGCAAGTGTCCACAGGGTTATCTAGGTAATCCCTTCCCTGGAGGCAGCTGCAGCACGGATCAGTGCAGCGCCTCTCGACCCTGCGATGAGCGTCAACTGTGCATCAATGGACGCTGCAAGCAGCGCTGCGAAGGCGTCGTCTGCGGCATTGGCGCCACCTGCGACAAGCTGAATGGCAAATGCGTTTGTGAGCCCAACTTTGTGGGTAATCCGGATCTGCTGTGCATGCCACCCATTGAGATGGCCAAGTGCTCGCCCAGCTGTGCGGAGAACGCGCATTGTGAGTATGGCTTGCTGCACAGCAGATGTGCCTGTAATCCGGGCACTTATGGTAATCCCTACGAGAGCTGTGGTGCACAGGGCAGAAATACATGTCAACCCGAAAGCTGTGGAGTGAATGCGGAGTGCAGGGCGGCGGATAATCAGCTGAGCTGCATTTGTCCGCAAGGATATAGTGGCAATCCCTATGTGGGCTGCCAGGATGTGGATGAATGTCTGAATAAACCATGTGGCCTGAATGCTGCCTGTTTGAATACAGCGGGTGGCTTCGAATGTTTATGCTTAGCTGGACATGCGGGCAATCCTTATAGCAGCTGTCAGCCCATTGAGAGCAAGTTCTGTCAGGATGCTAATCAATGTGAGTGCAGCGAACGTGTCGAATGCCCCAATGGCTACAGCTGCCAATCAGGACACTGCCAGAATCTGTGTGCCAAGACTGCCTGTGGTCCACGCGCCATTTGTGATGCGGGCAAATGTTTATGCCCCTTGGGCTATGTGGGTGATGCACAGGATCTCAACCAGGGCTGCAGCATACGCGGCCAGTGTGGCAATGATGCGGACTGCAAACACACAGAGATCTGTTTCCAGCTGGGCAAGGGATTGCGCAAGTGCGTCGATGCCTGCTCCAAGATACAATGTGGACCCAATGCGCTATGCGTTGCCGATGCACATCGTTCCAGCTGTATTTGCTCCGATGGTTACTTTGGTAATCCTGGCAATTTGCAGGTGGGCTGCCAGCCGGAACGTCAGGTGCCGGAAGCACAACATAAATGCCAAACAGATAAGGATTGTGAGCGTGGATTTGGCTGCCAAGCGGATGCTGCGGGCGGCAGGGAATGCATTAATCTTTGCTCCAATGTGGTATGTGGTCCAAATGAGCTGTGCAGGATAAATAAAGCCGGACATGCCATATGCAACTGTGCGGAGAGCTATGTTTGGAATCCTGTTGTCTCCTCGTGTGAGAAACCTTCGTTGCCCGATTGCAGTAAGGATGAGCAGTGTCCTGCGTCAGCGGCCTGTCGTCCGGATGTGCTTGGCGTTCTGAAATGTGTGTCTATATGCGATGCCTTCACATGTCCTGCCAACTCTGTATGTTTAGCTAAAGGACATCAAGGACGCTGCGAGTGCTTGAGCGGCTTCATTGGCAATCCCAATGATCGCAATGGCTGTCAACCGGCGCGTCAACATCAATGTAAGAGTCATGCCGAGTGTCCCGAGTCCGAGTCCTGCAGCAAGGATGACACGACGCAGCTGCTCAGCTGTCGCGCTGCTTGCGAGGCGGTTAAATGTGGACCACGCGCTGTTTGCATTACGAACAATCATCAGGCGCAGTGTCAGTGTCCACCAGGACCTTATGCTGGTGATCCCTATGATCCTTTCAATGGCTGCCAGAGTGTGCCCTGCGTGTACAATCATGATTGTGCCACAAGTCAAATGTGCAATCGCATGACACACACTTGCTACGATGTCTGCGATGAAGAGTCCTGCGGTGAGAATGCCATATGTCTAGCGGAGGATCATCGTGCTGTATGCCAATGTCCACCTGGTTATCGTGGCAATCCTTTGCCGGAAGTAGCCTGCGTCAAGCAAACAGGCTGTGCGCCCAGCAGCTGTCATCCCACGGCCATTTGTGAGGTTACCCCCGAAGGAGCCAGCTGCAAATGTCCTGCTTTATTCATTGGTGAAGCCGAAGTTAGTTCCAGCGGCTGTCGTCCCACAGGACAATGTCCCAATGGCGATGCCGATTGTCCAGCAAATACCATCTGTGCGGGCGGACGTTGCCTGAATCCTTGTGACAATGCGTGTGGTGCCAATGCGGAATGCAAGATACTGAATCGCAAGCCAATTTGCAGCTGTCCTTTGAGATTCCAGCCGATATCGGAATCGGCCAAGAACGGCTGTGCACGCAGTGCATCGAAGTGTGTCACGGATGTGGCCTGTGGTGGACAGTTGTGCTACAATGGACAGTGTCGTGTGGCTTGTCGCAATGCGCAGGATTGCTCCACGGGTGAAGATTGCGTGGGCAATGTTTGTGTCGTTAGTTGTTTGGATCATAGTCAATGCGGACAGGGCTTGGCATGTCTCGAAGGACACTGTGCGCTAGGCTGTCGCAGCAACAAGGAGTGCAAACAGCAACAAAGCTGCATAGCTAACAAATGTGAAGATCCTTGCAAGAATAGCAACAGCTGTGGACCCAATGCACGCTGCAGCATTCAAGAGCATCGCAGTCAATGCAGCTGCCCGGATGGCTTCGAGGGTAATCCTACGCCCGAGCAGGGCTGTGTGCGTGTGCCCGCACCTTGCTTGACTAACAATCAATGTCCTGGCGGTCACCTGTGTCTACTCAATCAATGTAATCTGCCCTGCGAGCAAACCTCCGCCTGTGCGGTTGGAGAACGTTGTTATCAACAAATATGTCGCAAGGTTTGCTATACCAGCAACAATTGTCTAGCTGGTGAGATTTGTAATAGCGATCGCACATGTCAACCGGGATGTGAATCCGATGCAGATTGTCCACCCACGGAGTTATGTTTAACTGGCAAATGCAAATGTGCACGTGGTTTCATAGGCACACCCTTTGGCTGCTCGGATATTGATGAGTGCACGGAGCAGCCGTGTCATAAGTCAGCCAGATGTGAGAATGTGCCAGGATCCTATCGCTGTGTCTGTCCCGAAAATACAGTGGGCGATGGCTATACGACTCAAGGTTGCAGCCAGTCGAAACAATGTTTCAAACATGAGGATTGCGCAAATAGTTTGGCTTGTATTCAAAATAAATGCACAGATCCTTGTTTGCATACGGTTTGTGGCGAACATGCGCTGTGCCAGGCGGAATCACATCAATCACAATGCAGTTGTCCTGCCGGTTATTTGGGTGATCCCAATGATACGGGCGTGGGTTGTTTCAAAGTCGAGTGCATTGATCATGTGGATTGTGCTTTGGATCGTGCCTGCGATGCGGAAACCAATCGTTGTATTAAACCCTGCGAGCTGACCAGCTGCGGCAAAGGCAGCTGTGAGGTCAAGGAGCATCAGGCAAGCTGTGCTTGCTATGAAGGATATCAATTGAATAATGGCAACTGCGAGGATATTAATGAATGCTTAACTCAACCCTGTCATAGCAGCGCCTTCTGCGATAATCTGCCAGGCAGCTATCAATGCAAATGTCCCGAAGGGCTCATAGGAGATCCTCTACACGCAGGCTGTCGCGATCCCAGCGAGTGCTTGAGTGATGCCGATTGTCCTGCCAGCGCTAGCTGTCAGAATGCACGTTGTCGCAGTCCTTGCGAACATCCAAATGCCTGTGGCAGGAATGCCCAGTGTCTGGCACAAAATCACAAAGCCATCTGCAGCTGTGCGAGCAACACACGTGGCGATCCTCAAGTGGAATGTCTGCACATTGAGTGCACGGATAATGAGGATTGTGCGTCGGAGAAGGCCTGCTTGGATGCCAAGTGCATAGATCCTTGCAGTCTGCCTAATGCTTGTGGTGCGTTGGCGCGCTGCTCTGTTAAAAATCATATAGGCATATGCGCCTGCGATTCAGGCAGCACAGGAGATGCAAAACAAGGATGTGTTTTGTTGCAGTATTGCCAGCAGGATGCACAGTGTCCGCAAGGCAGTATTTGTGCGCATGGCATTTGTAGTCCTTTGTGTAGCAGCAATCGGGATTGCATCTCGGAGCAGCTGTGTTTGCAGGGCGTCTGTCAGAGCACCTGTAAATCAAATACAACCTGTCCACAATTCCAGTTCTGTTCGAATAACATATGCGCCAAGGAGTTGGAGTGCACGCAGCATGAGGATTGCGGTGAGGATGAGAATTGCCTGCAGGATGCCTATGGACGTGCCAGTTGTCAAAGTGTTTGCCTCGGACGCGCTGCCTGTGGACGCAATGCGGAATGTGTGGCACGTAGCCATGCACCCGACTGTCTCTGCAAGGAAGGCTTCTTCGGAGATGCACGTTCCGGTTGTCGAAAGATTGAGTGCAGCAGTGATGAGGATTGTTCCAATGACAAGAGCTGTGATAATCATATGTGCAAGATTGCCTGTCTGATAGGACAACCCTGTGGCGATAATGCCTTGTGCACCACGGAACATCATCGTCAGGTTTGCCATTGTCAGCCTGGCTTTAGTGGTGATCCTCGTGTGCGTTGCGATGTTATTGATTTCTGCAAGGATGCGCCATGTGGACCAGGTGCACGTTGTCGCAATTCACGTGGTTCTTATAAATGCAGCTGTCCACCTGCTTTGGTGGGTGATCCTTATAATGAGGGTTGTCGCAGTTCGGTTGAATGTGAATCGCATGAGGATTGTCCTCCGCATGCTGCATGTATCAAGACTAACGGTATGCCCAAATGCCAGGATGTCTGCGCCCAGCTGCAATGTGGCCCCAATGCGGAATGTGTTCCGAAGGGTCACATCGCCCACTGTGCATGCCGCAATGGCTACGATGGCCAACCCGCTGACCGTGTTGCCGGCTGTAAGCCATTGCCCGTGCCATGTCAAATCACTAGCGATTGCCCCACCAACACCTACTGCTCCGATAGTGTGTGTAAACGTAAGTACTAACCACCAACAACAACACCAACACACCACCACCCAGCACCACCCAAGCAGCTCTATTATTATTATTATAAATCTACCAGACTACCAGAGACCAACAACTTACCAAAACTACCAATTAGCCAACAACAATATATAATTTTATACTTACACACTTACCAACTAGCACTGAATACTTCAACTGACCCTAAATACGAGCTGTGTTAAAAAAGTCGGAGATATTTTACGATTTATTTAAACAAAAAGTAATCGATAATAATCGATAATGTTCTTCTTAAATTTCAAGCTTCCATGAGTTTCTTAAAATTAAACCGATTTCCAAGAATTAAGTCTTTTTGAACATGATTTATCATAAGCACAAAAAATCACACTAGCATTACCTTCCTTAAAACTGAACCGATATGCATGTGGAATATCTTTTGCGGCTTGTATTCTCCGCCAGATTAAGCTTGCATTTTTTGAAAAAAAAAAAAATATAATTAAAATGTTTTAAAAATTTCAAATTTCATACTATTCAATTTTGAAAAAAATTTGTCCCTTAAACACTCTTATCCAATTGTGAAAAAAAAAATTTAAGAAAAAAAAACAACTCGTATTTATAAACAATTTTTAATTTTATTAAAAAATTAAATTTGTATATAATCAGCTTGAGTATAAAACGCTAGCTCTTAACTTTTGAAACACACCTCGTATTCACAGCCAGCTCTGTCGCATAATTTCTTTCTGACGCGCTGAAATAGAATAGGTCAAGCCGCAGCCGCAGCTCCTAACATTGGACTGGCTTCCAAGCGCAATAAATAAATACTACCCGTAGCATAGACTAACTGTATAAACTAAACAACAATATACACACGAGACAACAACAACAACAACACAATATTAAAAACACCACGTACTTTTGCCAAGACCGCAACGCCAACTGAAAGTTAGGCAAATCTATGCAACACTTTTAATTATAATTTGACTAATATTTAATTCGAATTTTGAACAACAAAACAGCTGCCTGCTTGTTGGACACCGAGTGTGGTCCATCGGAGGTTTGCCAAGGCGGACAATGCTTCGATCCCTGCCAGCAGCCACAGGCCTGTGGCCAGAATGCCGAATGTCTGATGCTCAGCCATGTGAAGCAGTGCCACTGTCCCGAAGGTTTCACTGGTGATGCCAGCAAGGAGTGTGTTCGCGTTCCAGTTGCCTGTGATGGCGATTGTACACCTGGTTATACCTGTCGCGACTCCATGTGCCTGCCCGTCTGCCACAACGATTTGGAGTGCGCCTCCAATGAGAAGTGTCTGCGTGGAAACTGCATGCGTAAGTACCTTTGCTAAAATTACAGCTCATTGAGTTTTAAGTTCTTTTGAGTTCCAAGCTCGTTGAGTTGCAAGCTCTTTGAGTTTCAGGCTCTTTAAGTTTCAGGATCATTCAATTGTAAGCTCATTCATTTGTAAACTCATTCAATTGCAAGCTCATTCAATTTTTAGCTGAATGAGTTGCAAGTTCATTCAATTGTAAGCTTACTGAGTTGATTTGTTTGCCTGCGGGCAAGTTTGACAACTTTCAACTGATTTTAAATACACCGTACTAATGCTCATCTTTATGCAGTGACCTGTCGCGTGGACAACGATTGTTTCTTGGGCCATGTTTGCCTACACAACAAGTGCGTCTACGGCTGCCATGTGGATGATGACTGCAGCGCCTCCGAGTCCTGCCGCAATGACAAATGCATCAATCCCTGCCTGGAGAATCCCTGCGGACCCAATGCCGCCTGCTCGGTATCGAATCATCGTGCCAGCTGTAGCTGCCTGGACAACATGGTGCCCAATCCTACACCACAAGTGGGTTGCGTACGTTCACCACCGCTGGAATGCCATGAGAATCGTGACTGCAGCAATGGTTTGGCCTGCTTTGAATCCGTTTGTCGTCCGCTTTGTGCCGACGATGCGGGCTGTTTGACCAACGAACGTTGCCAGCAAGGCGTCTGCAAGCCGCTCTGCCGACATGACAATGAATGTGCCCATGGAGAACTGTGTCTGGGACTCAACTGTGTGACTGGATGTCGCTCTGATGTGGGTTGTCCCAGCCATTTGGGTTGCATTAATCAACAATGTGTGGATCCTTGTGCCGAACCCACCGCATGTGGCACCAATGCTATTTGCCAGGCCAACGAACATCGCAAACAATGCAGCTGCCCCGAAGGACTTAGCGGCAATGCGAATGTTGCCTGCAAGGCGCCCAGGAATGCCTGTGGACGCAATGAGGATTGTGAAACGAACCAATTGTGCTATGCGGGCAGCTGTCAGAGCAAGTGTCGCAATGATCAGAATTGTCTCGCAGATGAGCGTTGCATGCGCGGCACTTGCCGCACCGTTTGCAACACTGATAGTGCTTGCTCCCAAGGACAGATCTGTGAGAATCGCGTTTGCCAGACAGGCTGCAGGAATGATCTGAGCTGTGCGGGCGATGAAGCCTGCGTGAATAAGAAGTGCCAAAATCCATGTCAAACACCAGGACAATGTGGCCAATGTGCAGACTGTCTGGTCATCAATCATGGCGTGCAATGTCAGTGTCCAGCTGCCTTTATGGGTGATGGCCTGACAGGCTGCCAGTTGCCGCCAGAGCGTTGTCATGCCGGCTGTGAGTGTGATGAGAGTGGCGTCTATTGTGCTGCCAAGTGTGCTCGCAGCGAGGATTGCGCCTGTGGACAACAGTGTGCACGTGGCAAGTGCAGGAATAAATGCGGCGCCAAGCGTTCGTGCCCTGTGGGACAACTATGTGAGCGTGGCGCTTGTATTGCCGGTTGCAAATCGAATGGTGACTGTGCCGCAGATCAGAGCTGCCTCAATGGCAAATGCGTGGATCCCTGTGCTGATGACAAAGCCTGCGGCAGGAATGCCTTATGTACCGTCTCGGAGCATCGCATGTTATGCTACTGCCCCGATGGCTATGAGGGTGAGCCCAGCAAGGAGTGCGTGCAATTCGAGTGTCGTCAGGATGCGGACTGTGAGTCCAGCAAACGTTGTGATCAGGGCAAGTGTCGTAATCCTTGCTTGGAATATGGCGCCTGTGGCTCGAATGCTCAATGTCGTGTCGTTAATCGCAAGGCACAATGCTCCTGCCCACCAGATTTCTTTGGCAATCCCACAACTGAATGCCAGCCTTTGGATGGCGGCTGCTCCAATAATCCCTGTGGCGCCAACTCCAAATGCACTGAAGTGCCCGGCGGCTATGAATGCGCCTGCATGGATGGCTGCATGGGTGATGCCCACAAGGGTTGCCTCTGCGAGGGTAAGCTGGTGAATGCTTGCCATGAGCAACCCTGCGGCCTCAATGCCGCCTGCCATGTGCTCAAAAATGATCAAGCCGAATGCTACTGCCCGGAAGACTTCCCCAATGGAGATGCCTATGTGCAATGTAAGTGCAGCCAGTTCAAATAATATAAATGTCACAATCAAAACGGGATTAATTTGATCCACTCGATTCGCAGACATGTTTCCAATTCCACTTTTCTATCAATTATACAGAAAAATGTAAAACATACTCGATTTCAAATGAAATGAACGTTCAATAAAAGAAAGAACTCTATTAATATGTTCCGCTTAAAAGTATGCTACACATTTTGCTGAATAATTGATTTGAATGTGGAATTCAGGTTCGATAAAAAAATGATTCAAAACGTTCTCATCTTACGCCAATTCTAAACAGTTCAAGTTATATAAAATTGTACTTTTCCTATAGGTTATCTAACACCACCTCAAGAAGACTGCCGTACCCAGGGCTGTGATGTAGGCGACTGTGTGCGCCAGGGCTATGATTATGTCTGCCAGCAGGGTAAGTGGCCCAAGTCTATAACATTTTGAAAGTACTTTTTAGTAATTAGAGTACAGCTAATGCTAATAATCTTAACCAGCGTCGTTCCTTACAAAGTTATCGTTGGTTAATACATACATAAATGGTATACTATATATATAGTTTATGATATTGGAGTAAACACAGTTCATCGTAATCAGTTAGCGTTTATCGTTATCGTTGCCGTTACTATTTTACCATATAACTGGAGTTCAGTTAGTAACACAAAACTGATATTGTTATAATATTTGGTTTGATTATATATAGCTATGAGTTGTTTATAATAAACATTTAAAACCCAGCTAATTTCACTAATTTAGCAGTTTTTCTAGCTGCCACAAAACAAAACAAACAAATTTAATTCAAAATTTCAGTGTAGTGTGTGTTTTATTAATGAACGTTAAAATTAATAAATTAATTGAATTATTTATTTATATATATTTAACAACCTATACACATGTTCCAAGTTACCCAAGTGTCTAGTTTTTGTAATATCAATACCTTGCACAACAACAAACACACACAATAAACACAAAGCTACACAACACAAAAATTTCCAAAAAAAAAAAAAAAGAAGAAGAAATTTGTCAGTTTAACTGAAAAAGAAAATATTTTAGTGTACTTTTTTTCAAGTACTTTCAATGCACTAGTTTAATTTGGAGTTTACTTTTCTCTTAGCTTATAAGAAAATATTATGACATTCTACCAATTGCTACGATCCAAGGCATATGGAAATTCGTGGAATGTTGCTGTCGCTATCGCGGTTACCCAATCTGTGCCAAAGATTCATTTTTTTAAGAAAAGAAACACCCATTTCTCGCAAAACTTAAGTTTAGTTCTTTAAGCCAAAATTATTGATTACAATACTAAAAACAAAAACAAAACAAAAACGACATTCAGTGCATTTTACAACACTCGTTAATCGTGTTGACAATCGAGTTTCATATTTATAGTATAAAGCTTTGAAGCTTGCGTTTTATATCATTTATATTTTTCATTCATACAAAATATTGGCTTTGAATAACCCCCCATTCCCCATATTTGATTTTTTTGGAGTGTTGGCAAAACACTCGGCTCTGCTTAATATACCATATGAAACCGTTTAACGCACACAGATCAGTAGACAACTTGGTTCATCTCTAATCAAATATCGTATAGTTTTAAATATCGATTGCCGCGATAGCGATATGTAGCCATTATTAATCATAGCTGAAAGCTGAAAGCAACAAAAAACAAACAACACTAAAAATGCAACGCTTACTTATTATTTATTATAAAGAAAGAAAAAAAAAAAAAAAAAGACAACAAATCCTAAAAACACATCCTTCATCATCGTTATCCATCCTCCCAACTCCCGTGACTCCCATGCTATATCCGCCCAAAAAAAAAACCCCCCGATAAATGCCCCCGAAAAATAACCCCAACGTTGTTATCCACTATTCTGCTACCCTGTGCCACTCTCTGTCGTTTTCCCTTCGCTAAAAATATATAAAAATATTAAAACAATATAATACAACAAACAAAAAAACAAACAAATATCCTTTTTTGTTACATTTCTGAAATGAACAAAGTCTCAGATTGGGAACTGTGGACGGGACAATTCTCACACATGGTTCACATATGCATAAAATCAATAAATTTTTTTTTGCTTTTTTTTTTTTGACTCAACATGTATAGGTCTCATTAAATCTTATGTATAGCTAAATTACAAACAACAACTACAGCTACTTTTTTTCAATGCAAGTCTTACAAAAATAACCGACAAATAAGTTCGAAAATAATCAAATTTGTACAAAGCATCTAATTTAAGATCATATGCTCTGCAAAAATGCTCCTACCGCCTACCTAGAACACACTTTAGCTCGTCTATTGGATGAATATTTTCAAACAATTCGAAATTTTATATAAACCAAAACCAAAATAAAAACAAACAAAAAACTGTAACTAAATTTGACTAACACTGCAAAAAACATATATTTTTGGTAAATTTGACTAGTCTCTAAGTTGTATATACAGATAATTTGTATATGTGATTAATCACATATGTACATATGATATGCGTATACAAAAATGTGTCGTGTCTTTGCGGCCGCTCAACTAACACCCAACAAACAAAAAAAAAAATAAAACCAAACTGTAAATATTTTTTATAAATTGTGAATTATGGAATAACATATATACCAAAAAAAAAAAAAATAAAAGTAAAGTCTTTAACAAGCTACTATTTCTAACGTACGTTTTCCAAATTGTACTTACATCGATTTTCCTACTACCTTTCCTATCGATTGTCTGCTAATATATCGCTTTAGTCAAAAGTTGTACCTATCAATTTGATAAATATATATATATCTTATGTATGCCTACGCTCAGTTTATCTCTCTCTCTGTCTCTCTCTTTCTTACTTCATCTCTTTCTCTCTATATCATGCCTTATATTCACACTCACCCAATCAATCACCAATAACGTGTCTCTCGTGAGGGCAGAGCGCATGTGTTGGATGTCGTGTAATTTTCACCATTACTCAAAAAAAAAAAAACAAAAAAAAAAAGTATATATAAAACAAATTAAATTCGCATTAGACCAAAGAGATCATTGCTAAAAAAAAAAAAATAATAATCAAAACCATGTCCATAGATCAATATGCAATTAATTGGGCAAATCATGCGCAAGTTTCTCTATATCTCTACATCTTCGTTATATATATATATATATATATATATATATAAGAATTGGCAATTCATCAAGGATCTTAACTATTGCTCACTCGATCTAATTAATTATAAGGCTGCTCGCTCGCCCGCTGTTCGAAGACTTATCAAATTCATATCAATCAATCAATCAACCAACCAAAAGCAATTAATCTACATACCCAAAAGCAGCAGTCTATCATATAAATATATACATATATATTTGCAAGCTTATATAGATATATAAAACTGAAATAATGTGAGATGTTCCCTTCACAGTTCTGCAATTTAATGTTTTGACTTTGAAAAACAAATTGAAAAATGTTTACTTAACAAATTTTAAATATTTTTTTGCTGCCTGTCCCTAAAAACAAATAACTAACTGCACCAACAAATATAAAAAAAAAAAACTGAACTTAACTCGTTATATTATCTTTATTGTTTTGCTTCTACCTTATAATTTCTTATGTCCTTTTCTGAATACAATTCGCTGAAGTCCTCAATCAAAAGTTGTTTAACTATAACTCATCCCGTGCACAAAACCTAAATCCAATCCCACTGATATTTATTTGAACACTACACAACCCACCAACAAAAAAAAAACACCCCCCAACCACATACACAAAGTACTCAAACAAAACCAAAACCAATACCAAAAAAAAAACCAAAAACCAAAGAAAACCAATCGAAACAAAAGCAACACCAAACACTGGATCATACTGTTTTTATATATTGTCTCGTTTAAGTTTTTCTATTTTTGTTTTTAGAAAATTTTTTTAGCTATAAGTTTTGTTTATCTGAGCTACCCACAAATACATCCCCCCATCTATGTGTACCCCTCCAGCGCCCCAGATCAAATTTTTCCTCACGCTTCTACCAAAAAAAAAAATCAACAAACTTTCTTCTTACATATGTGTTAAATTCCAATTGATTTCTGTATGTTTTTCAAAACTTGCACTCCTGCCTCTTAAGTGTTCCAAATCAAAAATGTTCCAACATAAAATAAACAGAAAGCCAGAAAAATTGAAAAATCGAAATACCGAAAATACGGAGATCTATTTATTATAGGGTATTCGTATATGCCACAAACGAATAGATTGAGTGCACCCAACGTTTAACCATAGTTATATACAACCAACAACCTGTCTATCTCTCTCTCTCCCAATATCTCTCGTACTTCGCTGCCGCTGTATGTAACACACACATCCGCGTATATAGACACCGAACAATGCTACGCAGATACGGATTGTCCCAGTGAAAAGTCATGCCTGCAAGGACACTGCACCGATCCTTGTACAATGCGTGGCGCGTGTGGCACAAATGCGCTATGCCAAACTGTGCTCCATCGTCCACGCTGCTCGTGCCCCAGCTGCCATATCGGTCGACCCGAAGTTGAATGCAAACCAGATCCAAAATGTATATCCGATGATACAGATCCGAAAACAAAAGAACAAATACCATGCAACAATGATGCTGAATGTCCAGAGACGTTGCAGTGCGGCCAATACGGTCAATGCACAGATCCTTGCCAGAATCCATTGTTCATCTGTGAGAGTAACAAAAAGTGTGAGACGCGCAGACATCAGCCCGTTTGTATATGCAAATCCGGGTTCATTGTGAATGAATATGGTGAATTGACCTGTGCACCCGATAAGCGTGAATGCTATCGCGATGATGACTGTGCCTCGAATATGGCCTGTACGGATGGCAAGTGCCGTAATCCGTGCATTGTGCCATTGGGTCGTGCACCAATTTGTGCTGAGAATAAATCGTGTGAGGTGCAGGATCATAAGCCTGTTTGCATATGTATGCGCGATTGCCAGCCATCGATATCGATATGTTTAAGGGATGCGGGTTGTCCGGCCGGCTTAGCTTGTCGCAATTATCAGTGTGTCGATCCGTGCAAGTTTGCCACATGCGCATCCAATTCGCCATGCATTGTTGAGGATCACAAGCCGATATGTAAATTCTGCCCAACTGGATTTATAGCCGATGCCAAATATGGATGTCAAAAAGGTAAAGCACAAACGTATCCTCTCTCTCTCTCTACTCTTTTACTCTTTTTCTTTGTCACAACTTTTGTCTGTCAAGTGAAAAAGTTACCTGTGTCGTTTTTTTTTTTGTTTATCTCTGTTTCCTGCCTCTCTCACAACGCTCTCACCTTTTGCTAGTTCTGTCTTATTGTCACTCACACAACAACAACAACCAACAAAAACTTACCTGGCGAAATATATTGACCGAAGCCAAAATATAAACAATACCCAAAACAATCAACAATTGTTATGCCTTGTCAATTTATTTCCCCACAATGTGTAAATGTACATATAGAAAGTGAGGAATTAACAAAGCTTTCACCTGATCTCTAAAAATTATGTTAAGCAATATCTCGAAAGCTAAACCACGAACCCACCAATATATATATTGTATCAGGATTACTCCGTATAATGCCCGTCTAGCTTCACCAACAAAAAAAAAACAAAAAAACAAAAGCTAAAACCAAAGCGCAAATAACAAAAATATGAAAAACTGTTATTCAAAATTATTGATGATCATCCGTGATCAATGTGATCACAATGTGATCAATATCAACAATAACAGATACAAATACAAAATCAAACTCTTCTGAACATTCACACACGCTCATGCTCACAAATGATATTAATCAAAAAAATGCCTCTTGAATACTATGAATATATCTTAACCCACGATTCTAAATAAACGGTAACTAGATGTAATACTAATGGTATAAAAAAACAACAACATACAATCCAATTATGTAGCTAACTAATAGTAAACAACAATCGTTTCTAATTTTTTGAACTTATCTAACCGTATAATATAATTTGTACTAAATATTTGTACTCTCAAAGTTTTTTGCCACAGCCTCCTCTCTCAACTGTACACAAGAAAATTTTTAGATGAAACTTCGAATATATATATTTAGAATTACCCCCCAGGTACCCAACCCCTGTATATATATAGTGCACATCCCTAATTTTGTTGTAGCTATACACTTATATCTATATTTTATATATCGTATTAATTTGTAAATATTTTAACGTATTGTATTTTTTAAATTTTATACTTTTATTTTGAAATATGTACAAAAATACTCCACTCCAAAAATTATATAAAAAAAAAAAAACAAAACAAAAAACAAGCAGCTAAGCCAGGTGGCAACTGCACCACACATGAAGATTGCAGTGATGCACATCAATGCGGCTCGTTGGGTCAATGTATAGATCCCTGTCTCACGATTTGTGTGGGCTCAGTAAAGTGCTTAACAAAAGCTCATATAATAACCACCTGCATTTGCTCTACAAACCTGACCAACACAACTACCTCTAACTGTATACCAACCGATTTAACACCCAGTACCGAAACTGAACTAAATGAGACGACAACCGATGCAACAAGCATTAAATACACAGTCATGCTTTTGGCAAACCAAACAGAAATGCGCACTCATTATACAGATATTGAAGCTGAGGATGAGACAACAAGCTCTTTTGATAGCACAACCGAATCATACAAAACCACGAAACAGTTAAGCCTTACCTCAAAATCACAATTCGAAACAACGCCCTCAGAAGGTACAGCCTTACCACCACATTCCAAAGAAACAACAACTAACCAACTTGTCACAAAACCCCAAAAAGCCTCGTCTGCTAGTTCTACAGTGACCTCGTTCTCTGAAGAAACGACACTAATGGCCCCAACAGAACCACCAACTTATCAAAGTGTGGAAACCCTTGCAACTGATAGAATAACTTCAGAAGGTTATACTTTAACTCCATTATTTATGCAGACAGCTACCCAATCTGCGACAACCCAAAGAGCATCTTCGCCTGGTTCCACAGTGACCTCATTTTCTTTAGAAACGACAATAAGAGCACGAACAGAACCAACAACTTATGACACTGCAAAAACCATTGGAACTGAAAGAATAACTTCAGAAGGTTCTACAACTACTCAATCTGCCGTCACAACCCAAAGAGCTTCTTCTCCTGATCCTACAGTTACCTCTTTCTCTGAACAAACAACACTAAGGGCACGAACAGAACCAACAACTTATGACACTGCGAAAACCATTGGAACTGAAAGAATAACTTTAGAAGGTTCTACCTTAACTCCATTGTCTATGGAGACATATACCCAACAAGCGACAACGCAAAAAGCCTCTTCTCCGGGCTCTACAGTGACCTCATTCTCTGAAGAAACGACAATAAGCGCACGAACAGAATCAACCACTTTTGACACTGCAAAAACCCATGCAACTGAAAGAATAACTTTTGAAGGTTCTACTTTAACTCCATTATCCATGGAGACAGCTACCCAACCAGCGAACACGCAAAGACCGTCTTCTTCGGGCACTACAGTGACCTCATTTTCTGAAGAAACTACAATTCCCTCTGCTCGAACAGAGTCAACAATTTATGACACAGCAAAAACCATTGGAACTGAAAGAATAACTTCAGAAGGTTCTACAACTACTCATTTTGCCATCACAACCCCAAGAGCTTCTTCTCCTGGTCCTACAGTTACCTCCTTCTCTGAAGAAACAACACTAAGGGCACGAACAGAACCAACAACTTATGACACTGCGAAAACCATTGGAACTGAAAGAATAACTTCAGAAGGTTCTACCTTAACTTCATTGTCTATGGGGACATATACCCAACAAGCGACAACGCAGAAAGCCTCTTCTCCGGGTTCTACAGGGACCTCATTCTCTGGAGAAACAACAATAAGGGCACGAACAGAACCAACCACTTTTGACACTGCGGAAACCCATGCAACTGAAAGAATAACTTTTGAAGGTTCTACTTTAACTCCCTTATCCATGGATACGGCTACCCAACCAGCAACAACGCAAAGCCCGTCTTCTACGGGCTCTACAGTTACCTCATTTTCTGAAGAAACTACAATTCCCTATACTCGAACAGAGCCAACAATTTATGACACAGCAAAAACCATTGGAACTGAAAGAATAACTTCAGAAGGTTCTACAACTACTCAATCTGCCATCACAACCCAAAGAGCTTCTTCTCCTGGTCCTACAGTGACCTCCTTCTCTGAAGAAACAACACTTAGGGCACAAACAGAACCAACAACTTATGACACTGCGAAAACCATTGGAACTGAAAGAATAACTTCAGAAGGTTCTACCTTAACTTCATTGTCTATGGGGACATATACCCAACAAGCGACAACGCAAAAAGCCTCATCTCCGGGTTCTACCGTGACCTCATTCTCTGAAGAAACGACAATAAGGGCACGAACAGAACCAACCACCTTTGACACTGCGAAAACCCATGCAACTGAAAGAATAACTTTTGAAGGTTCTACTTTAACTCCATTATCCATGGAGGCAGCTACCCAACCATCGACAACGCAAAGACCGTCTTCTTTGGGCTCTACAGTGACCTCATTTTCTGAAGAAACTACAATTCCCCATAGTCGAACAGAGCCAACAATTTATGACACAGCAAAAACCATTGGAACTGAAAGAATAACTTCAGAAGGTTCTACAACTACTCAATCTGCCATCACAACCCAAAGAGCTTCTTCTCCTGGTCCTACAGTTACCTCCTTCTCTGAAGAAACAACACTAAGGGCACGAACAGAACCAACAACTTATGACACTGCGAAAACCATGGGAACTGAAAGACTAACTTCAGAAGGTTCTACCTTAACTCCATTGTCTATGGAGACAGCTACCCAACAAGCGACAACGCAAAAAGCCTCTTCTCCGGGCTCTACAGTGACCTCATTCTCTGAAGAAACGACAATAAGGGCACGAACAGAACCAACCACTTTTGACACTGCGAAAACCCATGCAACTGAAAGAAAAACTTTTGAAGGTTCTACCTTAGCTCCATTATCCATGGAGACAGCTACCCAACCAGCGACAACGCTAAGCCCGTCTTCTTCGGGCTCTCCACTGACCACATTTTCTGAAGAAACTACAATTCCCTATACTCGAACAGAGCCAACAATTTATGACACTGCAACAACAATTGGAACTGAAAGAATAACTTCAGAAGGTTCTACCTTAACTCCATTGTCTATGGAGACAGCTACCCAACAAGCGACAACGCAAAAAGCCTCTTCTCCGGGTTCTACAGTGACCTCATTTTCTGAAGAAACTACAATTCCCTATACTCAAAAAGAGCCAACAATTTATGACAGTGTAAAAACCATTGGAACTGAAAGAATAACCTCAGAAGGCATAACCATGCCTTCAATATATAGAGAGACAACTACTCAACCTACCATTACAACACAAAGAGCTTCCTCTCCAGGTTCTACAGTGACCTCATTCTCTGAAGAAACGACAATAAGGGCAGGAACAGAACAAACAACTTATGACACTGCGAAAACCATTGGAACTGAAAGAATAACTTCAGAAGGTTCTACCTTAACTCCATTGTCTATGGAGACATATACCCAACAAGCGACAACGCAAAAAGCCTCTTCTCCGGGCTCTACAGTGACCTCATTCTCTGAAGAAACGACAATAAGGGCACGAACAGAACCAACCACTTTTGACTCTGCGAAAACCCATGCAACTGAAAGAATAACTTATGAAGGTTCTACTTTAACTCCATTTTCCATGGAGACAGCTACCCAACCAGCGACAACGCAAAAACTCTCTTCTTCGGGTTCTACAGTGACCTCATTTTCTGAAGAAACTACAATTCCCTATACTCAAAAAGAGCCAACAATTTATGACACTGCAAAAACCATTGGAACTGAAAGAATAACCTCAGAAGGCATAACCATGCCTTCAATATATAGAGAGACAACTACTCAACCTACCATAACAACACAAAGACCTTCCTCTCCAGGTTTTACACTGACCTCATTCTCTGAAGAAACGAAAATAAGGGTAGGAACAGAGCCAACAACTTATGACACTACGAAAACCATTGGAACTGAAAGAATAACTTCAGCAGGTTCTACCTTAACTCCATTGTCTATGGAGACATATACCCAACAAGCGACAACGCAAAAAGCGTCTTCTCCGGGTTCTACAGGGACCTCATTCTCTGAAGAAACGACAATAAGGGCACGAACAGAACCAACCACTTTTGACTCTGCGAAAACCCATGCAACTGAAAGAATAACTTATGAAGGTTCTACTTTAACTCCATTTTCCATGGAGACAGCTACCCAACCAGCGACAACGCAAAAACTCTCTTCTTCGGGTTCTACAGTGACCTCATTTTCTGAAGAAACTACAATTCCCTATACTCAAAAAGAGCCAACAATTTATGACACTGCAAAAACCATTGGAACTGAAAGAATAACCTCAGAAGGCATAACCATGCCTTCAATATATAGAGAGACAACTACTCAACCTACCATAACAACACAAAGAGCTTCCTCTCCAGGTTTTACACTGACCTCATTCTCTGAAGAAACGAAAATAAGGGTAGGAACAGAGCCAACAACTTATGACACTGCGAAAACCATTGGAACTGAAAGAATAACTTCAGAAGGTTCTACCTTAACTCCATTGTCTATGGAGACATATACCCAACAAGCGACAACGCAAAAAGCGTCTTCTCCGGGTTCTACAGGGACCTCATTCTCTGAAGAAACGACAATAAGGGTACGAACAGAACCAACCACTTTTGACACTGCGGAAACCCATGCAACTGAAAGAATAACTTTTGAAGGTTCTACTTTAACTCCATTATCCACGGAGACAGCTACCCAACAAGCGACAACGCAAAGCCCGTTTTCTTCGGGCTCTACAGTGACCTCATTTTCTGAAGAAACAACAATTCCCTATACTAGAACAGAGCCAACAATTTATGACACTGCAAAAACCATTAGAACTGAAAGTATAGCTTCAGAAGGTTCTACAGCTACTCAATCTGCCATCACAACCCAAAGAGCTTCTTCTCCAGGTCCTTCAGTTACCTCCTTCTCTGAAGAAACAACACTAAGGGCACGAACAGAACCAACAACTTATGACACTACGAAAACCATTGGAACTGAAAGAATAACTTCAGAAGGTTCTACCTTAACTCCATTGTCTATGGAGACATATACCCAACAAGCGACAACGCAAAAAGCCTCTTCTCCGGGTTCTACAGTGACCTCATTCTCTGAAGAAACGACAATAAGGGCACGAACAGAACCAACCACTTTTGACTCTGCGAAAATCAATGCAACTGAAAGAATAACTTTTGAAGGTTCTACCTTAGCTCCATTATCCATGGAGACAGCTACCCAACCAGCGACAACGCAAAGCCCGTTTTCTTCGGGCTCTACAGTGACCTCATTTTCTGAAGAAACAACAATTCCCTATAGTCGAACAGAGCCAACAATTTATGACACTGCAAAAACCATTGGAACTGAAAGAATAACTTCAGAAGGTATAACCATGCCTTCCATATATAGAGAGACAACTACTCAACCTGCCATAACAACCCAAAGAGCTTCTTCTCCAGGTTCTACAACTACCTCATTCTCTGAAGAAACGACAATAAGGGTACGAACAGAACCAACCACTTTTGACTCTGCGAAAATCAATGCAACTGAAAGAATAACTTTTGAAGGTTCTACTTCAACTCCATTATCCATGGAGACAGCTACCCAACCAGCGACAACGCAAAGCCCGTCTTCTTCGGGCTCTACAGTGACCTCATTTTCTGAAGAAACAACAATTCCCTATACTAGAACAGAGCCAACAACTTATGACACTGCGAAAACCATTCCAACTGAAAGAATACCTTCAGAAGTTTCTACAACTACTCAATCTGCCATCACAACCCAAAGAGTTTCTTCACCTGGTCCTACAGTTACCTCCTTCTCTGAAGAAACAACACTAAGGGCACAAACAGAATCAACAACTTATGACACTGCGAAAACCATGGGAACTGAAAGAATAACTTCAGAAGGTTCTACAACTACTCAATCTGCCATCACAACCCAAAGAGCTTCTTCTCCTGGTCCTACAGTTACCTCCTTCTCTGAAGAAACAACACTAAGGGCACAAACAGAACCAACAACTTATGACACTGCGAAAACAATGGGAACCGAAAGAATAACTTCAGAAGGTTCTATAACTACTCAATCTGCCATCACAACCCAAAGAGCCTCTTCTCCGGGTTCTACAGTTACCTCCTTCTCTGAAGAAACCACAATAAGGTCTCAACAAGAACCAACAACTTATGACACTGCGAAAGCCATTCCAACTGAAAGAATAACTTCAGAAGGTTCTACCTTAACTCCATTATTCATGGAGACAGCTACCCAACCAGCGTCAACGCAAAGACCCTCTTCTTCAGGTTTTACAGTACCCTCATTTTCTGAAGAAACTACAATTCCCTATACTCGAACAGAGCCAACAATTTATGACACTGCAAAAACCATTGGAACTGAAAAAATAACTTCAGAAGGTATAACAATGCCGTCGATATATAGAGAGACAACTACTCAACCGAACATAACAACCCAAAGAGCTGCTTCTCCAGGTTCTACAACTACCTCATTCTCAGAAGAAACGACAATAAGGGTAAGAACACAACCAACAACTTATGACACTGCGAAAACCATTGGAACTGAAAGAGTCACTTCAGAAGGTTCTATAACTACTCAATCTGCCATCACAACCCAAAGAGCTTCTTCTCCTGGTCCTACAGTTACCTCCTTCTCTGAAGAAACAGCACTAAGGGCACAAACAGAACCAACAACTTATGACACTGCGAAAACCATGGGAACTGAAAGAATAACTTCAGAAGGTTCTACAACTACTCAATCTGCCATCACAACCCAAAGAGCTTCTTCTCCTGGTCCTACAGTGACCTCCTTCTCTGAAGAAACAACACTTAGGGCACAAACAAAACCAACAACTTATGACACTGCGAAAACCATGAGCACTGAAAGAACAACTTCAGAAGGTTCTATAACTACTCAATCTGCCATCACAACCCAAAGAGCCTCTTCTCCGGGTTCTACAATAACCTCATTTTCTAAAGAAACTACAATTCCCTATACTCGAACAGAGCCAACAACTTATGACACTGCAAAAACCATTGGAACTGATAAAATAACTTCAGACGGTATAACAATGCCTTCGATATATAGAGAGACAACTACTCAACCTGCCATAACAACCCAAAGAGCTTCTTCTCCTGATTCTACTGTTACCTCATTCACTGAAGAAACCACAATAAGGGCACGAACAGAACCAACCACTTATGACACTGCAAACACTCAAGCAACTGAAAGGATAACTTCGGAAGGTTCTACTTTAACTCCATTGTCTATGGAGACAGCTACCCAACCAGCGACAACTGAAAGATCCTCTTCTCCTGGTTCTACAGTGATCTCATTCTCTGAAAAAACGACAATTCCCTATACTCGAACAGAATCACCAATTTACGACACCACAAGAACTATTGGAACTGAAAGAATAACTTCAGAATTCTCTACCATGCCTGCAATTTATAGAGAGACAACTACACAACCTTCCATAACAACCCACAAAGCTTCTACTCCTGGTTCAACAGTGACCTTATTTTCTGAAGAAACGACAATAAGATCTCAAACAGAGCCAACAATTTATGGTACTGCCAAAACCAGTGCGACTGAAACAATAACTTCAGAAGGTTCTACTGTAACTCCAACATCTATGGAGACAACTGCCCAACCAACTACAACTCAAAGAGCCTCTTCTCCTAGCTCCACAGTTTCCTCTCTCTCTGAAGAAACCACAATAAGGGCACGAACAGAACCAACAACTTATGGCACAGCGAAAACCCATGCAACTGAAAGAATAACTTCAGAAGGTTCTACTTTAACTCCATTTTCTATGGAGACAACTGACCAACCAGTGACAACCCAAAGAGCCTCCTCTCTTGGTTCTACAGTGACATCATTCTCGGAAGAATCGACAATAAGGTCTCAAACAGAGCCAACAATTTATGACACTGTAAAAACCCATGCAACTGAAAGAATAACTTCAGAAGGTTCTACCTTAACTCCATTTTCTATAGAGACAACTGCCCAACCAGTGACAACCCAAAGATCCTCCTCTCTTGGTTCTACAGTGACCTCATTTTCCGAAGAAACGACAATAAGATCTCAAACAGAGCCAACAATTTATGGTACTGCCAAAACCAGTGCGACTGAAACAATATCTTCAGAAGGTTCTACTGTAACTCCAACATCTATGGAGACAACTGCCCAACCAACTACAACTCAAAGAGCCTCTTCTCCTAGCTCCACAGTTTCCTCTCTCTCTGAAGAAACCACAATAAGGGCACGAACAGAACCAACAACTTATGGCACAGCGAAAACCCATGCAACTGAAAGAATAACTTCAGAAGGTTCTACTTTAACTCCATTTTCTATGGAGACAACTGACCAACCAGTGACAACCCAAAGAGCCTCCTCTCTTGGTTCTACAGTGACATCATTCTCGGAAGAATCGACAATAAGGTCTCAAACAGAGCCAACAATTTATGACACTGTAAAAACCCATGCAACTGAAAGAATAACTTCAGAAGGTTCTACCTTAACTCCATTTTCTATAGAGACAACTGCCCAACCAGTGACAACCCAAAGAGGCTCCTCTCTGGGTTCTACAGTGACCTCATTTTCCGAAGAAACGACCATAAGATCGCGAACAGAACCATTCTCTGAAGAAACTACAATTCCCTATTCTCGAACAGAGCCAACAACTGATCACACCATGAAAACCATTTCAACTGAAAGAATAACTATAGAAGGTTCTACTTTAGCTCCATTTTCTATGGACACAGCTACCCAATCTGCCACAACCAAAAGAGTTTCTTCTCCTGGTTCTATGGAGACTACTAGCCAACCAGCGACAACTCAAAGAGTCTCTTCTCCTGGTTCTACAGTTACCTCGTTCTCTGAAGAATCGACAATAAGGTCTCAAACAGAGCCAACAATTTATGACACTGCGAAAACCCATGCAACTGAAAGAATAACTTTTGAAGGTTCTACTTTAACTCCATTTTCCATGGAGACAGCTACCCAACCAGCGACAACGCAAAGACCGTCTTCATCGGGCTCTACAGCGACCTCATTTTCTGAAGAAACTACAATTCCCTATTCTCGAACAGAGCCAACAACTGATCACACTGCGAAAACCATTTCAACTGAAAGAATAACTACAGAAGGTTCTACTTTAGCTCCATTATCTATGGACACAGCTACCCAATCTGCCACAACCCAAAGAGTTTCTTCTCTTGGTTCTATGGACACTACTAGCCAACCAGCGACAACTCAAAGAGTCTATTCTCCTGGTTCTACAGTAACCCCGTTCTCTGAAGAAACGACAATAAGAACTCAAACAGAGCCAACAATTTATGACACTGCCAAAACCAATGCAACTGAAAGAATAACTTCAGCAGGTTCCACTTTAACTCCATTTTCTATGGAGACAACTGCCCAACCAGCGACAACCCAAAGAGCCTCCACTCTTGGTTCTACAGTGACCTCATTCTCCAAAGAATCGACAATAAGGTCTCAATCAGAGCCAACAATTTATGGTACTGCCAAAACCAGTGCGACTGAAACAATAACTTCAGAAGGTTCTACTGTAACTCCAACATCTATGGAGACAACTGCCCAACCAACTACAACTCAAAGAGCCTCTTCTCCTAGCTTCACAGTTACCTCTCTCTCTGAAGAAACCACAATAAGGGCACGAACAGAACCAACAACTTATGGCACAGCGAAAACCCATGCAACTGAAAGAATAACTTCAGAAGGTTCTACTTTAACTCCAACATCTATGGAGACAACTTCCCATCCTACCACAACTCAAAGAGCCTCTTCTCCTGGCGCTACAGTGACCTCGTTCTCTGAAGAAACGACATTAAGGTCTCAAACAGAGCCAACAATTTATGGCACTGCCAAAACCAGTGCGACAGAAAGAATAACTTCAGAAGGTTCTACTTTAACTCCAACATCTATGGAGACAACTGCCCAACCAACCATTACTCAAAGAGCCTCTTCTCCTGGTTCTACAGTTACCTCACTCTCTGAAGAAACCACAATTAGGGCACGAACAGAACCAACCACTTATGACACTGCGAAAACCCAAGCAACTGAAAGGATAACTTCAGAAGGTTCTTCTTTAACTGCAATATCTATGGAGACAACTGCCCAACCTGCCACAACTCAAAGAGCCTCTACACTTGGCTCTACAGTAACTTCACTCTCTGAAGAAACCACAAATAGGGCACGAACAGAACCAACCACTTATGGCCCTGCAAAAACCCAAGCAACTGAAAGGATAACTTCAGAAGGTTCTACTTTAACTGCAATATCTATGGAAACAACTGCCCAACCTACCACAACTCAAAGAGCCTCTTTTCCTGGCTCTACAGTTACCTCACTCTCTGAAGAAACCACAATTAGGGCACGAACAGAGCCAACCACTTATGACCCTGCAAAAACCCAAGCAACTGAAAGGATAACTTCAGAAGGTTCTTCTTTAACTCCAATATCTATGGAGACAACTGCCCAACCTACCACAACTCAAAGAGCCTTTTCTCCTGGGTCTACAGTGACCTCATTCTCTGAAGAATCGACAATAAGGTCTCAAACAGAGCCAACAATTTATGGCACTGCCAAAACCAGTGCGACAGAAAGAATAACTTCAGAAGGTTCTACTTTAACTCCAACATCTATGGAGACAACTGGCCAACCTACCACAACTCGAAAAGCCTCTTCACCTGGCTCTACAGTTGCCTCACTCTCTGAAGAAACCACAATTAAGGCACGAACAGAACCAACCACTTCTGACACTGCGAAAACCCAAGCAACGGAAAGGATAACTTCAGAAGGTTCTACTTTAGCTCCATTATCTATGGAGACAACTTCCCAACCTACCACAACTCAAAGAGCCTCTTCTCCTGGCTCTACAGTTACCTCACTCTCTGAAGAAACCACAATTAAGGCACGAACAGAACCAACCACTTATGACACTGCAAAAACCTATGCAACTGAAAGAATATCTTCAGAAGGTTCTACTTTTACTCCAATATTTATGGAGACAACAACCCAAAGAGCCTCTTCAACAGGTTCTACAGTGACCTCATTCTCTCAAGAGACAACGATTCCTTATACTCGAACAGAGCAAACAACAGAGTCTTCGGATGGACTCACTTCATTATCCGATGAATCGTACGTGACTCGTTATCCCACCAAAACAGATAGTCTTTCAAATACGACTGTTCCATTCTTTTACACTTCCATGGGTTATCCGGTCGAAACGACCACTCAGAGTATTGCATTTATGACAACGAAAGGTTCAGTTTTATTAGAAACAACAGCAAGTTCTGTTGGTATGCCAAATGCCACTGAAGTGACTCAAACTATTGACAATACGACAGAGTTATTAAACACATGTACAACTACATACGATTGTTCGGACGATGAGGTTTGTTTGAAAGCAATATGCATTAGACCCTGCGAGTATTACGAAATCATATGTAGTACTCCAAATTATACTGTTTGTCATACATTGAACCACACCGCATTGTGCTATTGTGATACCGCCGCAGATGTAAATAAACCCGGTTGCTCTATAAATGCAGGTAACTAAAGCTGTGTACGTAAATGATAAGTCTTAAATATCCAAACCACCTGTTCTTTTTATATATTGAATGAATTGCAAAAGAACCCACAGGGTGTGCGGTGAAAAAAAAAAAAAACAAAAACAATCTCTACTATTTGGCATCCGTGGCGCCAACTACTTTAATCGCCAAATGCATTTGGCAAATACGTAGAAGCCTACTTCACTTTGATGTCATATATTGTCTTGGATTTCTTCTCATACCTCCTCTTGTCATAACTGTCCAGTTCAGCTATATGAACTGGCTCGTGCATGTCTCTTTTTTTTATAAATGTTCTGTACTATTCCTTCTCGCAATCCAATCCCAGTGTGTTCTATGTGCCAATTTCTAAGAAAGGCATGAAACAAACGCTTCAAATTCTACTGCATTTGTACTTCTACTCCCCCGCCCTTTGCTCTTATCACTGACTCTTGCACCCACCCACCAACCACCATCACAAAAAAGTTCGTTTTCTCGAACTCTCCACAATGAAGCATATTCAATGTTCAATATTCACCCAAAGTTTGAATAGAGCTCTCTCACCTTCTTGTTTTTGCTCCTTCATGTTAGTTGCCTGCTAAATTTTGCCTGCCTGCCTGCTGCAATGTACGTGTATCATCTTGTCCTATATATATATATATATATCATATCGCATCATGTTGAATGTCTCTACGATATCTATCTGAATGTGCTCAATATGCATGTTATCGTCAGGATCTCATATACTTTGTGTTTTAAAAAAAAAAAAAATAAAAATTGTGTTGATTTTTGTTGTATTTACTACATACATATAAATGTTTGTTTTCGTACATATCAATATCAATTATCATATCCATGTAAGTTTTTTATTTGTGTATAGTTTGATTAACCAATTTGCATGGCTTGCCTGGTGTTTGAACTAATTTGGTGTTATAGTATGTAAAGCTTTTTAAACAATGCACTAACCCTAAATACTCGTATCCTTAATGCTTGCTTGCATGTGTATTGGTTGTTTTTTTTTTTTATTGTGTAGAGCAACAACTAAACAAACAAACAACAAACCAAAACTAAACTTTAATTAATTTTATGTACTTATAAGCTTGTTAGAGAATTAGATGTGCCATGTGCCTTAAGTGGCACAAGAAGATGAACAAATAATATTGTACTAACAGCATTGAAATAATTCAAAGAAATAAACAACCTATCAATCAGGATTCTAAATATAAAAAAAAAACACTGAAAATATGAATTAAACATATTTAAACGAATGTCTAATAAAAAAAACATCAACCGAATATCTTATCCAATGCCCAAACTAATGCAAACAATTCGCTTACTTTAAAACATAATCCATATAAAATGGAAACAAACAGAAATCGGTTGTGCATCCAGCGATGAGTGCCCCAACCAACAGGCTTGTGTTAATGCCCTTTGTGTGGATCCCTGTGCCTATGAGAATCCATGCCAGGTGTCAGAGCATTGTCGTGTTATTGAACATCAACCACTTTGTGACAGCGGTGGGTCCGAATTGTGTGGTGCAATTTTTTAAGAAATATCTATAATATTCATTTTTTTGTAGCATGTGAATGTCAACGTAAATCGGATTGTCGCAATGGTTTCGAGTGTGACGGTTGTCATTGTCATGACAGTGAGTACAAATTAATAAAAAAAAAAAAAAAATAAACCTGAATTTCACTTTCGCATTGATTCCACTAGAAAAAGGATTGTCTTCAAACTTAATCTTTATGTCAACATACCCTTAAATATACACTAAAGGTTTTTCAGTGCATTTCATTTGAAAGTGATATTCAGAAAAAGGATTAAATACTTGAATTTAACATTTAATTTTAAAATATTACAGCTACAGGTCGAACTCCTGGCTGTGAACACTGTCCACCAGGTGCTAATTGCGATCCCACAACAGGCGCTTGTATTAAAGGTACGTACAGGTTTTTATATTATTTAAAATGTTAGTGGTAAATAAAGCAATAATAACTATAACCAGGCACAACCTGAACACTAACAAGTGTATATATTATGTGTATATATGTGTATTATAATAAAACTTCTCTATAATGAACGGCTGCATACAACTTTTAAAAACAAAGTACACTTTCCAAAAATTATTTTCGCTTCAGGCTGTATTAAGGGACTTCAAAAATTTTAATTCATATTTAACTATCGTAAAGCATTTTTTCGATATTTTTTCATCGTTCTATTTTCCTTAATAAAATTGTGCCATCTTTAAAAAAAACAAAGCTGACATCTCAAAGTGTATTTTTATATTTAAAAAAAAATTTATTTTTAAAAGAATTCTACAAAATTCGGAGTTCATATTACATTTTATTTAATTTTCAAATGGTCTTACATTTTATGTATAATAAATAGAAACAATAAATTCTTAATTTTTTAACAAACTTTCAATGTTTTTCCATTGAGTTCTTTATAGAGAAGTTGAACTGTACAAAATAACAACCCTTTACCCATGTAAATATTACGTCTCTCCCTAGCTAATGTAACAATAACAACTAGTACTACCAAGCAAACCACAGTGAAACCAAGAACAACAACTACCACAACAACAACAAAGAAAGCACAAACATCATCAAATACAACAACAACAACAAGAAAAACAACTAGCACCACTACTAGCACTGAAACAAGCACCATCATAAGCTCTACTAACAAAACCAGCACGAGTAAACCAACCACAATAACAATCGAAACAACGACCGTTAAAAGTGGCCATACGAAAGGCTATCGGGATGGTGAAAATAATATAACCGATACGCCAACGCCAAGGCCACTGATAACAACCACAACATTGGCTGGCAGCAATGATAGTAGTGGCAGGCGCACCACAACGCCAAAGATGAAGACAACACGTCTTGATACCTCAAATGAGATTCCAGAGACGACAACGATGACGAGCACAACGGCTTGGCCAACGGAGTTACCCACAAGAGCGGGGACAACAATGGAAATCGATGATATGATAACGGTTCCAACGACCTTTGCACCACTACCAACACCACCACCGGCCATCAATACAACAATTATTAACCCATGTACAGTAGATACTAACTGTGCTCCTAACGAGCACTGTAAGCTGGGGCGTTGCCAAAAGAAAGGTATACACAATTCGTCTATACAAATTGGCTATGTTGTCACTTTCGTTACTTTCATGTTGAAACTCTCTTTCATACTTTCTGAGTATTATTTGTATATATGTATCTGCATTTAAAAAATTTCAATTTTTTCTAACCACATGTATAAGTACGAAAGTGACAAGTGTGCATTTCACATTCCCAAAATGTATAATATGTTAAATTCACCAAAAAGAATAAAGACTAAATCATTTATTTTTGGATTACCGAATATTAAATACTCTTGCAGCAATAGATATAGAAAACAGATGATTTTTTTTTAAATTCTGTTGCATCGATAAAAACTGCAAGTGTATATAAATGTTATAATTGCCTCACAGTCTGTATATAACATAACGAACACTTGGCAATTTTATACCTTGTATATATGACAACACAACTGAATATAAGCCTAACATATTTACTTTGAACTCGTACATATGTTTCATTATTGAATTAACATTATTAATATATATACATACACATATATTTGCTAACCAACTGAAATAATTTCTAACAAGTAGAACCATCGGGCACACCCAAATCACCCGAACCATGTCAATCCAATAATGATTGCATTGAAACCGAGGCCTGCTACATGGGTCTTTGTCATGATCCCTGTGAATTTGCCAAAATCTGTGCGCCAAGTGCCAAGTGTACGGCCAAGAGTCATCGTCCCATTTGCAGTTGTCCACAGGGCCATGAGGGCAATCCAATGGTCAAGTGTGTGCCCACGAAAACATCAAGTAAGCAACTAATCAAATTAATCAATAATTTCATCAAATGATGAAATAATGAAACCAATAATAATAGTACAAATAATAAAACCAATTATAATAATAACAAAAAATAATCATAACAAAAACAAATAATAACAATAATACAAAGTGATATTATAATAATCATATAAGTACAACCAATCGCTGTATACGGCAGTCCACGCTAGTGACAAAGCATTACGAAGGATGGTGAATTTTTAAAAATCCACTTTAGAATATATAATTCTTTTTATATATATAGAAAAAACTTTTTTTTGCATAGAAATCCAAAAAAAAGTCTTTTTGATTTTACTTTATAAAATCAAAATACAGTTTTTATTACGATCAGTAATAAAACTGAAAATTAAATTAGATTAAATTTTTTGATTTAAAAAAATACAAACAATTTTTCTTAAATTTTTTCAAAATCAATTCCAATTCAATACAAATAAAATGTATGAGAACATATCTTAGCTCTCATTTTAGTTGTTGCCTACCCCAAAAAGTATGCTATTTAAATATTTACTAATGCCATATGTACATTTTATATTCGATTCGCAGTCGAATGCACGGATAACTCGGACTGTGGTGTTACGGAAGCGTGCATCAATGAGCGTTGCCTGCATCCTTGCGATGTGCATGATCCTTGTGCACAGAATGCGGTTTGTATCAATGCCAATCATGCAGCCGACTGCAGCTGTGCGGATGGTTATCAAGGCAATGGTCTTGTCGGTTGCCAGCCAGGTTAGTAAACTTCTAATTGGCACAGAGAGTTGCACAACAAGTCCACAAGTGATCCTCTAGCAAATGTGACACAACAACAAATATATGAAATCTCTCTCTCTCTCTCTCTCTATTTCATACACTGTACAAATTCCTCGTACACCATGTCACATGTATAAAATTAAACAACCACGTCCGAACAAACAATTATAAATACACGAAACAAAATAAAACACACGCACCGTAATCCGTAACCCCAATGAATAAATAGCACGCACCCATGTCTGCCAATACAACGAGGACTGTCCGCCCAATAAGCTATGTGATCGTCTCAATCGGCGCTGTATTAATCCTTGCCAAGAGGATTCCTGCGGCGAGAATGCCGAGTGTATTCCCGTCAATCATGGTATCGACTGTCGCTGCTTGAATGGCTATCAAGGTAATGCCTATGTCCTGTGCCAACAATCCTTGGGCTGCCGTGCCGACTCCGAATGTGATTCCAGCCAGGCGTGCATCAATGGCAAGTGCCAATCACCATGTCAGTGTGGTGCCTTTGCTCTGTGTGATGTGATCAATCATCGTGGTGTGTGCAAGTGTCCACCTGGCTATAATGGTCAGCCTGAGGTGGGTTGCAGTCCACCGCAGAATCCTTGTGATCCCAATCCTTGCGGCTTGAATGCACAGTGTGAACTGGATAATGGCAATCCCATTTGCTTCTGTCCCAAAGGACTCACCGGCAATCCCTTCAAGAATTGCAGTAAGTATTTGTTGTCTGAATTCTATTTTAACAAAATATATAAAACATTGTTGTTTTTACAGTACCCGAGGGCGATGAATGCACACCGAATCCTTGTGGACCCAATTCTGGCTGTCGACGCGTCGATGGATCTCCAATTTGCTTCTGTCTGCCCGAATATGAGGGTCAACCGCCGCTTATAGCTTGCGAGCTGCCCTCGAATCCTTGCGATCCTTCACCATGTGGACCCAACACGCAATGCTCTGTGCTGAGCAATGGCTTCTCCAAGTGCACCTGCCTGCCAGGCTATGTGGAGAGTCCCAACACAATACGCGGCTGCGTGGAACCCATTAATCCCTGCGAACCAAATCCTTGCGGCTCGGGCGCCATCTGTGATTCATCACGCCAGCCCGTATGCTACTGTCCGGACAATAAAATTGGCAATCCATTCAGAATCTGCGAGAAGCCAGCGGTATCCATTGAGCTATGCCAGCCAGGACCATGTGGACGCAATGCCGACTGTTATGTAGCCGGAAATCGTGAGGAATGCTATTGCCGTTCCGGCTATGTGGGTGATGCATATCAGGGCTGCCGTGAACCAAGTCGCACCGTATGCGATCCCAATCCTTGTGGACCCAATGCCAATTGTGTGGTAGCTGGTGATGGTCAGACCGCTTGCATCTGTGCGGATGGTCTGTCTGGTGATCCAACATCGCTGATTGGCTGCCATGGCTATGAGTGTCAAGTGGATGCTGATTGTCCCGAGCAGAAGGCCTGCATGGGCTTCCGTTGCTACGATCCATGTCCCGGCGCCTGTGGACATGGTGCCAACTGCCGTGTGGAACAGCATCATCCGGTCTGCTCCTGCAATGCGGGCTTAACAGGCAATCCGGGAGTGCGTTGCTTTGCCTTGGATCAACCCAAGGCTAATCCTTGTGTACCCAGTCCATGCGGTTTGAACAGCGAATGTAAATTGTTGAACAATCGTGCAGTATGCTCCTGCCTGGCTGGTTATCTGGGTGATCCACAATCGGGCTGTCAGCCGGAATGTGATATTAATTCGGATTGCGGTGAAGCCTTGTCCTGCATCAATCACAAGTGCGTCGATCCTTGTGCTGGCGCCATCTGTGGCATCAATGCCATTTGTAATGTGCGTCAACATACGCCCGTTTGTCACTGCTTGGATGGATTTGCCGGAGATGCGTTCCTACAATGCGTGCCGGTTGGCATCTTGAAGAATATCTCACGTGATCCTTGTGCACCGTCACCTTGCGGTCCCAATGATGTCTGTTCCGTCTTTGGCGATGGTGTAGCTTTGTGTGATCCCTGCTTTGGACCCAATGCACAGCAGAATCCACGCTGCCGACCCGAATGTATTGCCAACTCGGATTGTCCATTTGATCGTGCCTGTTTGGGACAACGCTGTTTGGATCCCTGCCCGGGCAGCTGTGGTCGCAATGCCATTTGTCATGTCTATGAGCATAATCCAGTTTGTGCCTGTCCCAATGGACTCTATGGCAATCCTTACGAGCAATGTGCACCACCCTCACCCATTGTGCCAACACCCTCAGCCAGCTGTGCCAAGCTGCAATGTGGACCCAATGCCGACTGCAAGCGTCAAAGTGGCGGATTAGGCTGCGTTTGTCGCAAGGGTTACTTTGGTAATCCCTTCCAGGGCTGTCGTCCAGAATGTGTGCTCAATAGCGACTGCAGTGCGGACAAATCCTGCGTGAATTCCAAATGCGTGGATGCCTGTGCCAATGTTTGTGGCATCAATGCTGTCTGTCGTGCAGTTAATCATGCACCAGTTTGTGTCTGCGCTGAAGGCTACTCCGGTGATGCCTTCCTGGCCTGCAATCCCTACTATTTGCCGCCACCGAAGGCACCCATGGACAGACCTAATCCTTGCGAACCCTCGCCCTGTGGACCCAACTCCCGTTGTTTGGCCTCGGGCGATGGCTATGCCGCCTGCTCCTGTCTGCCCAACTTCAAGGGTGCACCACCTGTTTGCCAGCCCGAGTGCGTCGTCAGCTCCGAGTGTGCCCCCAGCCAGGCGTGCATCAATCAACGATGCACGGATCCTTGTCCAGGCACCTGTGGCATTGCTGCCATCTGTGAAGTGCTCAATCATAATCCTATCTGCTCTTGTGAAACACATTTTGAAGGTGATCCATTTGTGGCCTGCTCACGTGTGCCGGAACCACCAGCGGATGGACGTACACCACCGCCAACAAATCCTTGTGTGCCGTCACCATGTGGTCCAAACTCCATTTGTCAGATCAAACAGAATCGTCCAGTCTGCAGCTGTGTGGCCAATTATATTGGCAGTCCACCATATTGCCGTCCCGAGTGTACCCTGAGCAGCGAATGTCCTGCGGACAAGGCCTGCATCCATGAGAAGTGCCAGAATCCCTGTGCCAACACCTGTGGACACAATGCTCGCTGCACCGTCGTCGCCCACTCGGCTCACTGTAGCTGCGATCAGGGCTACGAAGGGGATGCCTTCGTTGGCTGCTCCAAGGTTATTATACAGCCACCAGATGATCATATTAATCACTGCTATCCGAATCCATGTGCTGAGAATGCTGTCTGCACACCACACAATGATGCCTATCGCTGCAGCTGCATTGAGCCCTACAATGGAGATCCCTACAGCACCGGCTGTCGTCCTGAGTGCATATACAGCTCAGAGTGTCCCTCGTCCTTGGCCTGTATTAAGCAACACTGTCGCAATCCCTGCGCAGGCGCTTGTGGTCCGAATGCCGAGTGCGCCGTGGTCAATCATTTGCCCACATGCAGCTGTGCACGTAGCTTTGAGGGTGATCCTTTCATCGGGTGCAAACGCACACCCATTGGACCTATTTCCGTATGTGAACCAAATCCTTGTGGACCAAATAGCATATGCCGCACCGTTGAAGGTCATCCGACATGCAGCTGCCAGGTGGGCTACTTTGGAGCACCGCCCACATGCCGACCCGAGTGCGTGGTCAGCTCGGAGTGTTCTCAGAACTTGGCCTGTATCAATCAGAAGTGTGTGGATCCTTGCCGTGACACATGCGGCTTCAATGCCAAGTGTCAGGTGAATAATCACAATCCCATCTGTACCTGTCCCAAGGACTACGTTGGAGATCCATTCGAGCAATGTGTGCCAAAACGTAAGTAAAGAAACTTAAACAATTTGAGATATTCAGGATTGTTTTAAAAGCATTGTCCAAGCTAGTGACGATGTTAATTGCAAAGTTCCAATACTAACGAATCCTGTTTCTTGTTTTCCCCTTAGCACGTGATGTACAACCTGCTGTTAATCCTTGCCTGCCCAGTCCTTGTGGCTCAAATGCCAAGTGCCGTGATGTCAATAATCGTGCCGAGTGCTCCTGCTTGCCAGGCATGTTCGGTGCACCACCTAGTTGTCGACCCGAGTGCGTCATTAATCAGGATTGTCCTTCGAATCGCGCTTGTATACGTCAACGCTGTGAGGATCCTTGTGTGGGCACCTGTGGCTTTAATGCGCTCTGCACCACACAACATCATCAGCCCAAGTGCAGCTGCCTTGATGGTTTTGAGGGTGATCCTTATACTGGCTGCAATATGCATCAAAGTGAGTCCATCCTTTACAATTTATTTTGTTATACTTGCCAAGCGCTACACCTTAAGCGCCCATTGTCCTTTCTTAATGTTGTATGTTCTTTTCAGTGGTGTTTTAAGGGGTTTATGTCTAAGGGGCTTTCTGGTATTATTCATTTCATGCATGTTTTTTGTATTGTGTACATATTCAATCATCACTCTATCATCTATCAAAATACCCTGTACCTTCATGAAGTTTATCTATAGGGCTATAAGTTTAGCAGACAGAAAGATTTATATATAAATATATTGATTGGTAGTTTACCGTTTGTCTGTATCACATAAGAATAGATCTTGAAAATCAACAACAATATAGTGACGAAAGCATTTTCAAGCCTCAAATTTCAAATTTCTGATTAAAGATCAGGATGCTAATAAACAAAAAAGGTAGTCTAAAAACTATTTTCGCCTTTATTTTATTAGAAAAAATAAATTTTTAAACCTGAAAGTTTTAATAACATCGGTAAGAGTTCATAAAATTTATATCATAGAAAAAAAGTTCTAAATATTCTCGATATTGATAAAGTCTTGATATAATATGCAGGAGCTAAGTATATAAAATAGAAAAGTTCAAACTAAATAAATATTTTATGAAATATTGAAGGATGAAAACATAGCACTTTTAGCTAAATAAAGATCTGGGTACAGGGTATCAGCTGGTCGAGCAAACTTCGACTAGACCATTTCTATGTATTATGCCTAGCTTGTAAGCCTATTCTTGTATACTTTTATTATATCTATGTTTTATGGTTTTTCATCATGCGCCTGCTTGCTATTTTTCCATGCCCATGTCCCATGTTCATTGTGCATTTTGCATTTGTCCATGACAACAGTTGTGGTGCCCGATTTGCCCGCTGATCCATGCTATCCATCGCCATGTGGTGCAAATGCCATTTGTCGGGAACGCAACGGTGCCGGCTCATGCAGCTGTATACAGAATTACTTTGGTGATCCCTACATTAATTGCCGACCCGAATGTGTTCAGAATAGCGATTGTCCGGGCACGAAAGCCTGCATCAATATGAAGTGTCGCGATCCTTGTGCCAATGCATGTGGCTTTAATGCCATTTGTCGGGTAGCTCATCATCAGCCCGTGTGCAGCTGTGAGCCCGGTTTCACAGGAAATCCTTTACGTGCCTGTGTGGAGCGACCCTCAAGTATGCCAAGCATCCTACTCAACTAGTTGGTACAGCTTTCCCTAATCTTTATCAAATGTTCCTGCTTCCTAGATATGTATCTGCCATTGCCCAAAGATCCATGCAGACCCTCACCCTGCGGCCTCTTCAGCACCTGTCAGGTGATTGGAAGTCGTCCTGTCTGCGCCTGCTTACCCGATTATTTGGGTAGTCCACCCAGTTGCAAGCCCGAGTGTGTTATTAGCTCCGAGTGCGGCTCAGATAAGGCCTGCATCAATCAGAGATGCCGTGATCCTTGTCCGGGCACTTGTGGCTACAATGCACGTTGTCGCACCACCAACCACTCGCCCATTTGCAGCTGCTTTGATGGTTACACTGGTGATCCATTCCATCAGTGCTTGCCAGAGAGAAGTAGGTTCCCCCAAAACAAATTGTAGAATAGAGCTGGATAACAATTGATCGCTACTATCAAGATTTTTGTTCACTTTGATTAAAGCATTAGCATCGATTAATCGATGTTTTGACATCACTAGTCAATTTATTGCATTGATTTGCATTGCAATAAATGAACTGTTTTAATAAATAGGAGTAAAATAAAATTTTTTTTTATGTTTTCGGTATAATCGATAGCTTTAACATCAAAACTATCGATTGCTAACTTTTTGATTTGAATTTACAATTCAATGAATTAATTTGACATTCAAGAAATAAATTTGCCTTGTAAAAATAAAAACAATCCCATCGTATCAAAAAATGTACTTCTATTAAATATTGTCATCGATTAATCAATGTTCTTTGCATACACCAGTTAATTCCTTGAATTGATTAGTGAATTCTTATTTGAATAAAAACGAGTTAAGTGCCACTTTGTAATATTATCGATAGTATCGATAGTCTCAACAATCGAACGCTATCTTAATCGATTACAGTTCTATGAATAAGCCAGTTTTGCTTATTAAAATTCCAAAATTCTTATATAAAAAAAATGTCGCACATACACATGAATGTTATCGATACTATCGATTTGGTTAACACTTTCGATTGAAAGCACTATCGATAGTTTTCCAGCTCTACCACAGACCCTTTTGTCGTCAGCTCTTTATTAAAACATATATTCAAACCTTGTAGAGCCAGCACCCATACCTGATCCCATACAACCGATTAATCCCTGCGTGCCCTCACCCTGCGGCCCCAACTCGCAATGTCAAGCGGCAAGCAGCGGTGCCGTCTGCGCCTGCCTCAACAACTATATAGGACGTCCACCCGCCTGCCGACCCGAGTGCAGCATCAATTCCGAGTGTCCTGCGCGTATGGCCTGCATGAATGCACGCTGTGCTGATCCTTGCATTGGCTCCTGCGGAAATAATGCGCTCTGTCATGTCAGCTCTCATGCACCGGTGTGCATGTGTGAGGTTGGCTACACTGGAGATCCATTCTCCGGCTGCTATAAGATCTTGGAAAGTACGTCGCGCGATAGCAAATGTCTTTTGTCTACATGCACTCAAAATATCCCATTTAACCCCTTAGCACCTATTGAAACCACACAACCCTGCCGACCTAGTCCCTGTGGGTTGAATGCCTTATGCGAGGAACGTAATCGTGCCGCGTCCTGCAAATGTTTGCCCGAATACTTTGGTGATCCGTACATCGAGTGTCGACCCGAGTGTGTCATCAATTCGGATTGCTCGAAAACACGCGCCTGCGTCAATCAAAGATGCGTTGACCCATGTCCAGGCATGTGTGGACATAGTGCACTGTGTGCCGTCTTTAATCATGCGCCCAACTGCGAATGCCTGCCAGGCTATACAGGAAATCCCATCGTGGGTTGTCATCTTGTGCCCGAAACGCCGCGCTGTAAGACTCCGATCAGAAACCGTAGAAAGTCCCTTTATTAATACGCACACATACTTTGTCCAGATCCCGATCCCATTGTGCCCGATAATCCATGCCAACCCTCACCGTGCGGCCTCTACAGCAATTGTCGAGCACTCAATGGCCATGCCGTCTGCTCCTGTGTGCCCAGCTATGTGGGTGCACCACCCAACTGCCGGCCCGAATGCATGAGCAGCTCGGAGTGCGGTCAGGATAGGTCGTGCATCAATGAGCGCTGCAAAGATCCTTGCCCCGGCACATGCGGCAACAATGCTCTATGCCGTGTCGTCAATCATAATCCAATTTGCTCCTGCAGCCCTGGTTACAGTGGTGATCCCTTCGTACGCTGTTTACCCCAAGAGAGTAAGAACCTAACCATCGTTGCATCCTACACTTGAGTTGGGCGTGTCTCGCATTTTTGTTAAATCAAACTATTTCTTGTTTCCGATTCCTGTAAAAAAATTTTCAAATTTAACAAAGCTGTTCTGCTATCCGTAAAACGTTTGAATATGCGGCTTAAAGAGTTTTGAATTTAACAGGTCTGTTCCGGTTTCCACTTTCAAGAAGATTTTGCGAAAGTAAAATGTTCTTGTTTTCACTTTAAGCTTGATTTTGAATTTGTTATTGAAAGGAAAGTCCATATCTATAGAAAATTAACTTTCAGTAAATCTTTCCAAATGTGGAAATAGGACCAAACTTCACGAATATTGATCGATCCTGTTCCCACTTCCGATTCTAAATTCCACAATTCAACCAGCTCAACAAAAATAAAGAAAATCGGTAAACAAATCACAATAACTTTTACTAAACCTCTTCGAAAGTAGAAAGTGGAACAGCTCTATAAAAAACCGGAACACCTTTAAGAAAATTATCTTGTTTTTCTTAAAATTTTTAGCAAAAAAGAAAAGTACGATACGCGCCCATCTTTACATTCATATTTTCAATTCATGCTGAATCACAAATCATTATTCATACCTTATATGTCTTTATCTTTATCTATATTTATATATATATCTTTTTCTTTTATATGTACAATTATTATGTGGCTTTTGATTGTGGTGCATGTACCTGGTTATCATCTATATTATGTATTTGGTGTATTGGTGTAAATGTAGAACGCCCTATTGTAAACGATCGCATCGATCCATGTGTCCCATCGCCATGTGGACCCAATTCGCAGTGTCGGGTATCATCGGCTAATGAGCAACCCGTGTGCTCATGCTTGCAACATTATGTGGGTAGATCGCCAAATTGCCGACCGGAATGTACATCAAATTCCGAATGTCCTGGCAATTTGGCATGCATCAATTTGCGCTGTCAGGATCCCTGTGTGGGCACCTGTGGCATACAGACCACATGCCTTGTAAATAATCATAGACCCATTTGCCGTTGCCTTGATGGCTATGCCGGCGATCCATTCTCTGAGTGTAGTCCACAAAGTAAGCGCTTGCTCGAGCATCCTTGCCCCCATCATATGTCATATTAAAAACCCCGTCGCCCTTTTCCCCCTTTAGTTATTGTGCGACCTGAAATTGCCGAGCCTTGTAATCCCAGTCCATGTGGCGCCAATGCCCAATGCAAGGAACGCAATGGTGTTGGCTCCTGCACCTGTTTGCCAGAATATAGCGGTGATCCCTATACGGAATGTCGTCCGGAATGTGTCCTCAACAGCGAATGTGCCAAGAATCGTGCCTGCCTCAACAACAAATGCCGTGATCCCTGTCCGGGCGTTTGTGGCATTGCTGCCGAGTGTCATGTCATCAATCATTCGCCCAGCTGCAGCTGTCCAGCTGGATTTACGGGCAATCCCTCACAATACTGTCGCGAAATACCCAAATGTAGCGTAATCTTTTCGAATTCTTAAGTAGACATGGGCTCGGTTTTAAATAGGGTTGTAAATTGTCAATTTTTATATCGACCTTGCCTTGAAGAATATCTAAACATCGAACAAATATATCGCTCCGAAAAATCGATACATTCATGTATATCAAATTGTATATCGAATTACAATCGGTAAGAGTTTCTGCGCTGAGAATCGATACATTAATGCTTCAATATTTTGATATCACTTGTATCGATGTCCTCCAATATGAATCGTCACCAAAATATCGATACATCGACTAGTATACATTAAATTGAATTATGTTTAAAAGGAAGTCTGCTAAGATCAAACTAAATTCAGACATAAAAAAAATTATAAATATAATAAGTTATTAGTTATTTTTCACTTGTTACTTTGTACTTAAAGCTTCGTCACTAGCGTGGCCTGCCGTCCACAGTGATAAAAATTTAAATGTAACATGAATTTAAATTGTCAACATAAAATTTACACTAAAAACATAGTCGATATATAAAAGATGATATCGATATGGGGCGATATTTTTATAGAACATTATTTTTCATTAAAATATCGATAATTTTATAATATGGACATCCATAGTTAAAGCCCCTTTTGTGCCGTGCCCATCTCTACTCTAGCTTGACCTTAGTTCCCCTTAGTAATCTCTTCAACCAAAATGCTTTTTTTAGTGGCGCCACCTGTGCAACCGTGTCAGCCATCGCCATGTGGTCCTTATAGCCAGTGCCGTGAGGTGAATAATCATGCGGTGTGCTCCTGTGTGACCAACTATATTGGTGCACCGCCTGCATGTCGTCCTGAGTGCTCGGTTAGCTCCGAGTGTGGTCAAGATAAGGCATGTCAGAATCTGCGCTGTGTAGATCCATGTCCAGGAACCTGTGGCAACGAGGCCGTTTGCAAAGTGACCAATCATAATCCCATTTGCTCCTGCCCAGCGGGTTATAGTGGTGATCCGTTTGTGCGTTGTGCACCCTGGCAACAGGAACACGAGACGCCCAAATCCAATGAGAATCCCTGTGTACCCAGTCCCTGCGGTCCCAACTCGCAGTGTCGTGTGATTGGCGAAACGGGCGTCTGCTCTTGCCTGCCCAACTATATTGGACGTGCGCCAAATTGTCGACCCGAGTGCACGGAGAACTCCGAGTGTCCGGCTAATCTTGCCTGTATTAATGAGCGCTGCAAGGATCCTTGTCCTGGCTCCTGTGGCTTTAATGCCTATTGCAATGTGGTGAATCATTCACCAGTCTGCAGCTGTGATAATGGCTACACTGGCGATCCATTTGCTGGCTGTAATCCACAACGTAAGCCTTTTAGCTAACTAGCGCTGGAAAGCAATCGATTGTAGTATCGATAGTATTGATAGTTTGCTTTTTATACGTTAACTATAAACAAAGTCATCAAATGGTGGCAAGTTTGTTCGGATTAATTCCATAAATTCGTAAATTACCAATAGCATCGATAATCAAATGGATATTTTCTCCAAATTTCTTAAAATATTGATAGTATCGATAGTTTAAGCTTACACTATTGAAGCCTTTTTACTATCGATTGATGCAATTTTTTTAGCATTCTATGTTAACACTCGATACTATCGATGGCTAAACTATCGATAGTTTTCCAGCTTCATTTAAAACGTCAATTGTGTCTTGAGTCCACAAATAAAAATCTTAAACCTGTCTACTATGACCACATAGCAATTGCCATACCTGAAGAACGTTTAACACCCTGCATACCCTCACCCTGTGGCCCGAATGCCGAGTGTCGGGAACGTAATGGCGCCGGCTCCTGCACCTGTTTGGCGGAGTACTTCGGTGATCCGTATAGCGGCTGTCGTCCGGAATGTGTGGTGAATAGCGATTGTGCACGCGACAGATCCTGCATTAATCAGAAATGCTCAGATCCTTGTCCGGGCGTTTGTGGCTTAAATGCGATATGCCGCGTGTCCAATCATTTGCCCAGCTGCAATTGCCTGGCTGGCTACACGGGCAATCCGTCGAGTGCTTGCCGTGAAATACCGCAACTGGCTGAACCACGTAGGTTTTACAAAAAACACCAAAGCAAAAGAATGACAAAACTGTAACCTTGTCTTGTATACCCTTTATAACCATTCCCGTAGCTGTTATCGATGCAAATCCTTGTGTGCCCTCACCCTGCGGTCCTTACAGTCAATGCCGTGAGATTAACAACCATGCTGTATGCTCCTGTCAGCCAAGTTTCATTGGCTCGGCGCCCAACTGTCGGCCCGAATGCATTGTTAGCTCCGACTGTGCCCAAGATTTGAATTGTCAGAATCAAAAGTGTGTGGATCCTTGTCCAGGCACTTGTGGCATTGAGGCGCGTTGCCAGGTCATTAATCATTATCCTGCATGTTCCTGTGCTCCTGGCTATACTGGAGATCCCTTCAATCGATGCACGCGTGTAATATGTAAGCATGTGGAGTCCAAAACTCTGAGTAGGGTCCAAACCAGTTGGACAGCGAGTCTTTAGGTGGGGCTAGACTAGAAGTCCTATTGCTGTTAGAGTTGAAAAACAAACGATAACCCATAGTATCGATAGTTTTTGTGTCTTGTTCCGTTAGAGTACTATCGAAAATATCGATAGTTTTTAGCTCAATCACTAACAATTTTGACAGTATCGATAATGTTTTACGCATGTTTCGAATGCCTTATATAAATTTGAGAATTCAATAAAACTTAAAAAAGTATCGATAAATGCGATAGCCTATAATGTAGGTAACTATCAAGACTTTTTTACAGTTTTTCAAGTCTTCCATCTAAATTGAAATATTCAATGAATCCCTTTGAAATATTTATAAATGTAATCATTCCTTTTATTTATTATCGATATTATTGATTGTTTATCGAATTTTTTAGTAGCACTATCTATACTTTTTCAACTCTAATTGTTATGTAGCATCCCTGTCCAACTGGTAACGAGAACTCTCTATACTTTTCCTGCATGTATATATATATATATAAATATCCTTCACCTTAATGTTTTACTTTCTTCTATTTTATGTATTTGTTTTTCACATGTACACCTCTACCCCCAAAAAAAATACTCTATCTATCTTTATGTATTGTGTAAATGTATGTGTTATTGTGTATGCCAAAACAAAATATATACTTCCTATGGCTATGGCTCTATGTAGTGGATACAACAACACAACCCAAAGATAGTGGTAATCCCTGTGTGCCCACACCCTGTGGACCCAACTCCAAATGCTTGGATATACGTGGCTCACCTGCATGCTCCTGTTTACCTGATTATTTGGGACGTCCACCCAATTGCCGACCCGAATGCATGACCAGTCCCGACTGTCCAGCCAATTTGGCCTGTGTTAATCAGCGCTGTGCTAATCCCTGTATGGGTGCATGTGGCATTAACTCACAGTGTACGGTTATCAAGCATAATCCGAACTGTCAGTGTGTGCCTGGCTATACGGGTGATCCTTTCTCCGGCTGTGCGCTTATACAACAAAGTATAAATTCAAGCAAAATCTCAACTTTGACATCTTAATTAACTTTGTTATTTGTATTATTTTTGCCCAATTTAGTCACACCTACGGAAGCACCACGTAATCCTTGCAATCCAAGTCCTTGCGGCGCCAATGCCATCTGTCGTGAGCGTAATAATGCCGGCTCCTGCGCCTGCCTGCCCGAATACTTTGGTGATCCTTATAGCGGCTGTCGTCCGGAATGTGTGCAGAATGCGGACTGCGAACGCACGCGCGCTTGCATTAACAACAAATGCCAGGATCCATGTCCTGGCGCTTGTGGCATCAATGCCGAGTGCCGTGTACTGAATCATGCACCCAATTGCATGTGCTTCGAAGGCTACACGGGTGATCCGCATCGCACATGTGCCTTGATTGAGCTGGTTACACGTCGTCCTGAGAATCCTTGCCAGCCCTCGCCTTGTGGCCCGAATAGTCAGTGTCATGATACGAATAGCCATGCGGTATGCAGCTGCTTGGAGGGCTATATTGGTGCACCACCCAGTTGCAAGCCGGAATGTGTGGTCAGCTCGGAATGTGCACAGAATCGTGCTTGCATCAATCAGAAATGCGCTGATCCTTGTCGTGGCAGCTGTGGCGATAATGCGAAGTGCCAGGTCGTCAATCATAATCCCATTTGTAGCTGTGTGCCCGGCATGACGGGTGATCCTATTTCCGGCTGCGTTTTATTGGATTTGGGCAGAACACCCGATGGTAATCCGTGTGTGCCCTCGCCATGTGGTCCCAATTCCATTTGCCGTGAGATTGGCGAACAGGCGGCCTGCTCCTGCATGGCCAACTATATTGGACGTCCGCCCAGCTGTCGTCCGGAGTGCAGCAACAATGACGAGTGCCAGAATCATTTATCGTGCCAGCAGGAACGCTGCATTGATCCCTGTCCGGGCTCTTGTGGCAGCAATGCCATCTGTCAGGTGGTGCAGCATAATGCTGTCTGCTCCTGTGCCGATGGTTATGAAGGAGAACCGCTCTTTGGCTGCCAGCTGATGGCACCATTGCCACTGCCCACACAAGCTCCTAGTTCGCCCTGCGAACCCTCGCCCTGTGGCCCACATGCGGAGTGTCGGGAGCGTAATGGCGCCGGTGCCTGCTATTGCCATGAAGGATTCGAGGGTAATCCCTATGATGCACAGCGTGGCTGTCGTCGCGAATGCGAGCTCAATGATGAATGTAGTCCAGCGCAGGCCTGTGTACGCTTCAAGTGCATCGATCCCTGTGCGAATATGTGCGGCGAGTATGCCATCTGTACGGTGGATAACCATGTGCCCACCTGTAACTGCCCAGCTGGCTATAGCGGTGATCCGTTCTTCAGCTGTCGCATGATACCAGCTACTCCAGCGCCACCTATTAATCCTTGTGTGGCATCGCCCTGTGGACCCAACAGCAACTGTCGCAGCATCAACAATCAAGCCGTCTGCTCCTGCCAATCAGGATTCGTTAATCAGCCACCCAACTGCCGGCCCGAGTGCGTCGTCAGCGCCGAGTGTCCGCCGGAGCGTGCCTGTGTGAACAACAAGTGCGTCGATCCTTGCCAGCATACGTGTGGCATACGCGCCATTTGCAGCACCAAGAATCATAGTCCTATTTGCACGTGTCCACGCGGCATGACGGGTGATCCTTTCGTGCAGTGCTCCAAGATACCCATAACACATGATGTGACCACACCAGAGCCGCCGGCGCCAAGCTGTGTGCCTTCGCCTTGTGGTCCGAATGCCAAGTGTCAGATTGTGGGTGGTAGTCCAGCCTGCTCCTGTCTGCAGGACTTTATTGGCGCACCACCACGCTGTCGTCCGGAATGTGTATTGAACTCGGAATGTGGACCCACTGAGGCTTGCATAAATCAGAAATGTCGCGATCCCTGTCCCGGATCCTGTGGCTTTGAGGCCAAGTGCCATGTGCTTAACCATTTGCCCATCTGTAATTGCATTGAAGGATTCACGGGTGATCCATTTATACGCTGCAGCAAGCTGCCCGAGGTGAAGGTCGTTGAGCGCCCCGATGATCCCTGCAGTCCCGATCCGTGTGGTCCAAATGCCGATTGCTTTGCGGGTGAATGTCGCTGCCGGAATAACTATCAGGGTAATCCCTACGAGGGTTGTCGACCCGAATGCACCTTATCCGCCGATTGTACCCGGGACAAGGCCTGCATGCGCAACAAGTGTGTGGATCCGTGTCCGGGCACCTGTGGCAACAATGCCCTTTGTGAAGTGCTCAATCATATACCCGTCTGCTCCTGCCAAACGGGCTACGAGGGTGATCCTTTCACCAGCTGTCGTTTGAAACCCATTGAGCCTGCTTTGGATATTGAAGTGTGCAAGCCGACGCCATGTGGCGCCAATAGCCAGTGTCGTGATATTAATGGACATGCAGTTTGCTCCTGCTTGGAAGGATTCATTGGTGCACCACCACAATGTCGTCCGGAATGTGTTGTGTCCTCGGAATGCTCTGCGCTGCAGGCATGTGTCAATAAGAAGTGTGTGGATCCCTGTGCGGGCTCCTGCGGCATTGAGGCACGCTGTGAGGTCATCAATCATAGTCCCATTTGTGGCTGTCCACCTGGCACTACGGGTGATCCCTTCAAGAGTTGCATTGAGCTGCCCAAATCTGTGGAGAATGTCATTACAACGCCATCGAATCCTTGTGTGCCCACGCCCTGTGGTCCGAATTCCATTTGCAAGGTCGATGACAAGGGTGCTGTATGCCAATGCCAGCCGGATTACTTTGGTGCACCGCCCAATTGCCGGGTGGAGTGCATCATTAATCCCGACTGTCCCTCAACGCAGGCGTGTATTAATAACAAATGTCGCGATCCCTGTCCCGGCTCCTGTGGCACCAATGCCGAGTGTCGCGTCATCGCACATTCCGTCTCCTGTTCCTGTCCAGCGGGCTATGCGGGCAATGCATTTGTTCAGTGCCTGCAACAGCCTGTGGAAATACCCAAACCCTGTGATCCTTCGCCCTGCGGCGCCAATGCGGAATGCATTGAACGAAATGGAGCCGCTGCCTGCAAATGCATTGATGAGTATCAGGGTAATCCCTACGAGGGTTGTCGTCCTGAATGTGTGCTCAGCTCGGACTGTGCAACAGATAAGACGTGCATCAGAAATAAATGCCAGGATCCTTGTCCAGGCATTTGTGGCTCCAATGCGCAATGTTATGCCATTAATCATGTGCCCAATTGTGTTTGCAATGATGGCTTTACGGGTGATCCTTTCTCCAATTGTCGTCGCTTTGAGCTTACCACACCAGCACCTGGTGATCCCTGCAATCCTTCACCCTGCGGCGCCAATAGCAAGTGCCGTGTCTCGAATGGCTTGGCTGTTTGCAGCTGCCAGGATACCTTCATTGGTGCGCCGCCCAACTGCAAGCCGGAGTGTACCGTGAATGCGGAATGTCCACAGAATAAGGCTTGTCATAAGTTCCGCTGTGCAAATCCTTGTGCGGGCACCTGTGGCATTAATGCCAAGTGCGAGGTCATCAATCATAATCCCATTTGCAGTTGTCCACAGGTAAGCATTGAAATAATTACAAATTAATTTAAATTAAATAATTATCAAACCATCAATAATCGCTTTTCGATTTTAAAAAATTAGCATCGATGGTTTTTCCTTTCGTTTGTTATGTGAAAAATATCGATAGTCCATAATCGTGGAAGTTTTTAATTAGATGCAATCGATTTCTTTTTTTTTATAACACTACCCACAGGACATGACCGGTGATCCATTTGCACGCTGTTATCCAGCGCCATTAGTTGCCGATCCCAAGGACAATGCTGCGCCTCGCAATCCCTGCCAACCCTCACCCTGCGGCCTCTATGCGGAGTGTCGTGTGCGTGGCGAGCAGGCATCCTGCTCCTGCCAGGAGAACTACATAGGCGCACCACCCAATTGCCGACCCGAGTGCATTGTGAATACCGATTGTGCGCCGGATCGTGCGTGCATAGCCGAGAAATGCCGTGATCCTTGCGTGGGATCTTGTGGCATCAATTCGGAGTGTCGCATACAGAATCATTTGGCCATATGCACTTGCCGTGGCAGCTACACCGGCGATCCTTTCGTGCAGTGTGTGGAAATTGTCGTCGAACGTACGCCACAGCCGCCAGTTACAACTGTGGATCCTTGCGAGCTGCAGCCGTGTGGTGCCAATGCCGAGTGCAACAATGGCATCTGCAGCTGCCTAGCGGAATACCAAGGTGATCCTTATACAGGCTGTCGTCCAGAGTGCACGCTTAGCACGGATTGCTCACCAAACAAGGCTTGTTTGAACCGGAAATGCGTTGATCCTTGCCCGGGCACCTGTGGCCAGAATTCACAGTGCGATGTATCCAATCATATACCCATCTGCAGCTGCCTGCAAGGCTACACCGGTGATCCGTTTGTGCATTGTCGACAGGAAACGGTTGTGCCCACGGATCCCTGCAAGCCAAATCCTTGTGGACCCAATAGCTTGTGCCATGTGTCCGCACAAGGTGCCGTCTGTGCCTGCCAACCAGGCATGTTGGGCTCTCCACCCGCCTGCAAACCGGAGTGCATTGTCAGCTCCGAGTGTTCGTTGCAAATGGCTTGCATACAGAAGAAATGCGTTGATCCTTGTCCGGGTGCTTGTGGACAATTTGCACGTTGCCAGGTGATTAATCATAATCCCAGCTGCTCCTGCAATACGGGCTATACGGGTGATCCATTTACGCGCTGCTATCAAGAGGAACGTCAACCAGCACCACAGGATCCAATCGATCCCTGCCAGCCAACACCATGTGGTCCCAATTCGGAATGCAAGCAGCTTAATGGCAGCCCAGCCTGCTCCTGTGCAGCTAGCTTTATGGGTACACCACCCAATTGCCGACCCGAATGCACCATCAATCCGGAATGTTCACCCACCAAGGCGTGCATACGCCAGAAGTGTGCCGATCCTTGTGTAGGAGCCTGCGGCTTTAATGCTCGCTGCCATGTGGCAAATCATCAACCCATCTGCACTTGCGATGTGGGCTATACGGGAGATCCTTTCACTGGCTGTCAACAGGAACAAGGTAGGACACACATTTTGATTATACACACAATGATTATTACTGTAGTTAGGTCAGGGCGTAAACTAGCTTTGGTTTCGGTTGCCACGCCCACTTGTACACCCACCCGCCTACTAGCCAAAAGCTTTTTATCAAGTTTTACCGCAATTGACACGTTCACACAATTTGTTTACGCCTTGATAGGAATTATTGGAAAGTGAAACTGACTCGCGTTGTCTATTTAGAAAATCGGCATCTAAAATATTGATCTCAATTTTGTGAATATATCCAAGTGATAACCAAGTGATCTCTCAGTTGAAAAATTCAAAACTTAAAATATATTTACCTTGTTTATAAATTATATATAGTATAATACCCAACCCTTAGCAAATCTATACTTATTATATATTTATGACCAAATTTATCCTTGATCTCAGTTTATATATATATTATACCAAACCGATCCATCAGTTTCACTTTCGTCACATGCGCATTAGAATAATATATTAAATGTTTTTATGTTTTATCTGTTTTTGCAATTCAAATTGTAACAATTGCCTTTAAATGTTACATTCATACAAAACTATATAATAACGTGGTGCAAATTTATCTTATGGAAAAATGATTATCCAAGGTTCAAAAATATTAAAGAAATGGCAAAAATATATATTTTATTTTGAATGTAAAAAGTAATACGCAAAATTCAGCGCATGAAAAAGCAAAAGCCAGCCCGAACATAGACTTTTAAGTTTCAATTATGCTTAAAATATTCTTTGACTGAAAAATTAACTTCGTTAAAAATGTTTTTAAATGAATTTTATACTCAATTTGATGTCCGCAAATTATTAAAAATAAAATTTCGATAATTTAACTGAGTTTTATAAATTTAATAGTTAAATGTTTTAAAAGACAAGACAACTAAAAAAACGTTAAAAAAGAGCTTAATAAAATTTTTTTAGCAAGAACAGAACATATTCCAAGAGCAAAAAAAAAATTGAAATTAATTTGTTTTTAATAATTAATTAATTACAAGCAGAAAACTTGGTATACTATAAAAATAGTAATATGTAAAAGAAGAGCATCAGGAGGTACAGTGATTTAAGGGCATTCTTTTATGTTTAAATCATATGCCATGCTCAGATCTATCACTTACCTTATACGCATGACAGGAAATAGTACAGGATATCTGCTAGTCTAACATGATTTTGCACTACTTTATGTGTGTGTTGCACAATCCACCTCACATAAATGTACACCACACAACCACAAATTGTTCTAATGCGCTTAGATTTTGTTATTGAGCTGTTTACACAATATTTAAATTAAATATTTTGGTTATTGCACGCACAAGCACAATGCATTGCATAAAAAGTGTTTTCATAAAATATATATTTAAATATTTCTTTCAAAACTTCGACACTTGAGCGAAATGCAAATTTCAGAGCACAAAATTTTGTACGAGTTGTCTGAATTGTTGTTTGTTTCTGAAAGTGTTTGTGTGCGGCAGTAGTGAAAATATTTAATTAGTTTTAAGTTTTTATATTAATTATATATATATTATATCTATGCTTTTTAAACGCCTTTTTAATGCCTGAATACAATATGCAAACTTGCCACGCCTCTGCCTTATATACCATATTATATATCTGCCTCACCCAAAACGCCTTGAATCGACTAAAACCCTTTTGAATTTGTTGTTTGTTTTTGCTTTGGGAAGTAATATTTTGACCTGTTATGATTATATTGATCAGTGAAACGCTTTTACTTATATACATATATTATTATTATTTTTTGGCCCCGCCCCAAAAGCGTATCTCTGCCTAACCTCTGAATTTGATACCCTAACCCCCCAAAACAAACCCAAAATTGAGTACTGCGTTGTTGACCCCAAAATTTTGTTGCCTTTTTTGCCTTTAATTGTAACAACGGTTTCGCCAAAAGGAATATCAAACAAAACAAAACTAGTTGAAACTAAAAAAAGAAGCTTAAAACTTAATTAGCAATTAGTTTATATACTAAATAAACTTAGTTTTAGTTATAACTCTGTAGCGCCAAAAAAAAAAAAAAAAACATAATTATAATATTTAACAAAAATGCAATAAAACGTATGATAATAAGCTGACACGTACAACTTTGTTTTAATTACGTCACGTAATGCTAACGTAACATGCTTGTTACGTTATGCAACACTGCACGAGCAACAAACAACACCCCAAAATGACACTGCGCACATTTTGCACACAGCTACACACGAAAACACAGCAAAACCGCACTGCGTTAACCAACACTAAAACTAAAACACAACGCGCTGCAGCACAAAATAGTGTTTCAATTGACCAACACTTAAAATGTGCCTTAATACCCACTGTTAAAAATAGAAGAACAGAAATGATAAATATCATTTATTATGAATTGAAATTCTTCAATTTTGATAATTGTAATTTATCAACACTTAAAACATGCCACAATTGGATTAATCAAACGCAATAAATCTGACTATTAAAAATACTATTAACTGGCCTTACCCAACACTGAAAATCAAAACTACCATTGAAATTTTGTAACAGCTAACAAAAATCAATTGGATTAATCAACTGCTGAAAATTAAAATTGTTCAACACTGAAAATCTAAATTAACACTTATTGAAATTTAACGCAATAATAAACCGCAATAAAACTGAAAAATACAATTATATGGAATTATCCAACACTTAAATTGTGCTCTAATACCCACTGCCAAAAATCGTTGTACAACACTTAAATTGTGCTCTAATACCCACTGCCAAAAAAAAACGTTATTGGAACTTGAAAATAAAACCAATATCAGGTGTGTTCGTTTTATTTGTACTAAACACTGAACAAATTAAAGAACAACTATTAAATGCGCTGTCAACAACTTTCTTTCTCTTCCAAACTCTCTCTCTCTCTCTCTCTCTCACACAAAAATAACTTCTTAACGCGTTTATAGAACGGATTGTGAACGAACAGATAACACCCTGTGAACCAAATCCTTGTGGATCGAACGCCGTTTGCCGCGAACGCAATAACATTGGCTCCTGCCAATGTCTGCCCGATCATTTTGGTGATCCTTATCAATCCTGCCGGCCCGAATGCGTACGCAATTCCGATTGCCCAACCAACAAAGCCTGCCAGCAACAAAAATGCCGCGATCCCTGCCCCGGCGCCTGTGGCACCAATGCCGATTGCCGTGTTAATAATCATTTGCCCAGCTGCAGCTGTCGCAGCGGCTATACAGGTGATCCTTACCGTTATTGTCATGTGGAGCCAGCACAACGTAAGCCTGGAGTTGAACCGAACAATGAACCCAACCCGACTATAAAATACCCTTTTACAGCTATACGGTTGGCCGAGCCTAGTCAACCTTGTCGTCCTTCACCCTGCGGTCCCAATTCCCAGTGCCGCGAGCTAAATGGCCAAGCGGTCTGCTCCTGTCTTGAACTTTATATCGGCTTGCCACCCAACTGCCGACCCGAGTGTGTCCTGAGCACCGAGTGCGCTACCGATAGAGCCTGCATTAATCAACGTTGTCAGGATCCTTGTCCGGGTACCTGTGGCCTCAATGCCGAGTGCCGTGTTCGCAATCATAGTCCACTTTGTCAGTGTCGTCGGGGCTTTACCGGCGATGCTTTCACACGTTGCTTTGCCCTACCACGTAAGCACCCTCGTCTTTTTAAGTCCCTACCAGCATTTAATGATCATCCAACTCTCAGCTCCTGCGCCACCCACTGAACGCCTTGAACGTGATCCTTGTGTACCCACACCCTGTGGTCTTAACAGCCAGTGCCGTAATGTCCAAGGTGTGCCCTCCTGCAGCTGTCTGCCGGAGTATATAGGTGCTCCACCCAACTGTCGACCCGAGTGCACCATTAGTGCCGAGTGCTCGTCGAATATGGCCTGTATACGCGAAAAATGCATCGATCCCTGTCCCGGCTCCTGTGGCTATGCGGCTCAATGCAATGTCATCAATCATACGCCCATTTGTACCTGTCCAGTCGGCTATACCGGCGATCCATTTAGCAGCTGTCGCCTGGCGCCACCAGAGCCTGTCTTGAACGAATACATTGATCGCTGTCAACCCACGCCTTGTGGTCCGAATACCCAGTGCAACGATGGCGTATGCAGCTGTCTGCCTGAGTTCCATGGGGATCCTTATGCTGGCTGTCGTCCGGAATGCGTGCTCAACTCGGACTGTGCCCGGGATAAGGCCTGTCTGCGCAGCAAATGTCTCAATCCCTGCCCGGGCACTTGTGGCGAGAATGCCATCTGTGATGTCATCAATCACATACCCATGTGCAGATGTCCCGATGGCACCGCTGGCAGCGCCTTTATACGCTGCTCAGCCGTGCCTAAGATTGTTGTGGCCAGTAATCCTTGCCAGCCTTCGCCTTGTGGTCCCAACTCGCAGTGTCGCGAGGTTAATCAACAGGCCGTCTGCTCTTGCCTGCCCAGCTATATGGGTGCACCGCCCACCTGTCGTCCCGAGTGCACCTCCAATGCTGAGTGTGCTCCTACCCAGGCCTGTCTTAATCAACGCTGTGGTGATCCGTGTCCTGGTACTTGCGGCGTCGGCGCCAATTGTGCTGTTGTTAATCATAGTCCATTCTGCACTTGTCCTGCTCGCTTTACCGGTAATCCCTTCGTGCGTTGTCAGCCTCAGTTGGAACCTGTGCGTGATGTGCAACCCAGCGATCCTTGTCGTCCTTCGCCTTGTGGTCCCTATGCGCAGTGCCGTGCTGTGGGCGAGGCACCCGCCTGTTCCTGTCTTGAAACCTACATTGGACGTCCACCCAACTGCCGACCCGAGTGCATCACCAGCTCCGACTGCAGCAGCCAATTGGCTTGTATTAATCAAAAGTGTGTGGATCCTTGTCCAGGACGTTGTGGTCTGAATGCCGACTGTCGCATTGTCAGCCATGCGGTACAGTGCATCTGCCAGCTGGGCTATACCGGCGATCCCTTCGTTCAATGCAGCCCTGAGCTCATACGCGATATTGAAATAAGGACACCTTGCAATCCTAGTCCTTGTGGCGCCAATGCCATTTGCCGTGAACGTGATGGAGCTGGCTCCTGCCAGTGTCTGCCAGAATACTTTGGCAATCCCTACGAGGGCTGCCGACCCGAATGCGTCTTGGACTCGGATTGTCCCTCGAATCGCGCCTGCCAGCAACAAAAGTGCCAGGATCCCTGCCCAGGTACCTGTGGCCAAAATGCCAACTGTCAGGTGGTCAATCATTTGCCCAGCTGCAGCTGCTTAGCTGGCTACAGCGGCGATCCATATCGCCTGTGCCAAATGGAACGTCAACCCATCAAGGAATATGTCAATCCCTGTCAACCCACACCCTGCGGTGCCAACAGTCAGTGCAAGGAGCTCAATGAGCAGGCTGTCTGTTCCTGTCTACCCGCCTATGTGGGTGCTCCGCCTGCTTGTCGACCCGAATGCACCATATCATCGGAGTGTGTGGCGGATAAGGCTTGTGTGAATCAGAAATGTGTGGATCCTTGCGTGGCAAATACATGTGGTAACAATGCCATTTGTCGTGTGCGCAATCATAGTCCTATATGCAGTTGCCTTAGTGGCTTCACTGGCGATGCCTTTACCAGATGTTATCCCATACCACCGCCACCCATTGAAGTACAGCGTGAACCTCTGCGTGATCCTTGCGTGCCCACACCCTGTGGTCCGAACTCCGAGTGTCGTAATATCAATGGTGTACCCGCCTGCTCCTGCTTGGCTACGTTTATGGGTCAAGCGCCCAATTGTCGTCCGGAATGCACAATTAATTCGGAATGTCCTAGCCAGCTGGCGTGCATCAATCAAAAATGTCGCGATCCTTGCTCGGGCGCCTGTGGCTTAAATGCGCTTTGTAGCGTTATCAATCATACACCACTCTGTGCCTGCATCGAGGGTTATGTGGGCAATGCCTTTACCAGCTGTAATCCCAAGCCACCAGCACCAACGACGCCACCTGTCAAGGATGATCCTTGCAATCCCTCACCCTGTGGTGCTAACACGCTCTGCCGTGAGGGTCAATGTACTTGCATAGCCGAATATCAAGGTGATCCCTATGTGGGTTGTCGTCCTGAATGTGTGCTCAACACAGACTGCGCACAGAATCGTGCCTGCGTCAGGAATAAGTGCATTGATCCTTGTCCCGGCACTTGTGGTGTGAATGCCATTTGTGAGGTGAACAACCATGTGCCTATCTGTCGCTGTCCTGAACAAATGTCGGGCAATGCCTTCTTCGAATGCCGCCCAGTGCCAGCTCCAACCGTACAGGATCCCTGCCAGCCAACACCCTGTGGACCCAATAGTCAATGCCGTGTGGTGCAACAGACAGCCGTCTGTTCCTGCCTGCTGGATTATGTGGGCAGTCCGCCGCAATGTCGTCCGGAATGCGTTGGTAATTCGGATTGTGCGGGAAATCAGGCTTGTCAGAATATGAAATGTCGCGATCCTTGTCCCGGCACATGTGGCTTTAATGCTTTGTGCAATGTGGTCAATCATAGACCCTTCTGCAGCTGTCCTGCCAGCATGTCCGGTAATCCTTTCGTGCGCTGTCAACCGATTGTACAACGTGTGGAGCAGCAGCCAACGAATCCATGTCAACCCTCTCCCTGTGGCCCCAATTCGGAGTGCCGTGTTTCCGGTGATTCACCAGCCTGTTCCTGCCTGCCAGAGTTCTCAGGCGCACCACCAAATTGTCGTCCCGAATGCATATCCAGCTCGGAATGTGCCACTAGTCAAACGTGTGTCAATCAAAAATGTGTGGATCCCTGTCCAGGACTTTGTGGACTCAATGCCAACTGTCGTGTCTTCAGTCATACCGCCATGTGTCTATGTGAAACTGGCTTCACTGGCGATCCATTTAATCAATGTAACGCCATTAAAGCTGATCCCATTGAACACATACAGCCCTGTAATCCAAGTCCTTGTGGCGTCAATGCTAAGTGTGTGGAACGTGGCGATGCTGGCTCCTGTCAGTGCCTGCCTGAACACTTTGGTAATCCTTACGAGGGCTGTCGTCCCGAATGCGTGCAGAACTCGGATTGTCCCTCGAATAGAGCCTGCCAGCAGCAGAAGTGCCGCGATCCTTGTCCAGGCACCTGTGGCCAGAATGCCGAATGCCAGGTCATCAATCATTTGCCCAGCTGCAATTGCCTTAATGGCTACAATGGAGATCCTTACAGCTACTGCCGCATTATAGAAAATGAACCACGTAAGCCTGACTTAGTTGATCATCAAGCTGGAGTTCCTGCTTATACCAAATCTCTTCTAGCCGAACGTGTTTATGTAAATCCTTGTCAACCCACGCCCTGTGGACCCAACTCGCGTTGCCGCGAAGTCAACGAGCAGGCTGTTTGCTCCTGCTTAACAGAGTTCATTGGCAGTCCACCTGGCTGTCGTCCGGAGTGCACCAGCAGCTCTGAATGTGCTGCGGACAAGGCCTGTGTCAATCGCAAATGCGTTGATCCCTGTCCCAATGTCTGTGGTCAACAGGCCGAGTGCCGTGTGCGCAATCACAGTCCTATTTGCAATTGCCTCAATGGTTTTACGGGTGATCCGTTCAGCCGTTGTTATCGTTTGCCGCGTAAGCTAACTCATCAAAATCAACCCTCCCAAGAGTCTTCTTCTTATCGATCCACCTATTTTAGCGCCTGTTCTGCCAATTGAACGTGAACCTCTTGATCCTTGTGTGCCTTCACCATGTGGCGTCAACTCGCAATGTCGGGATATACGTGGCACACCATCTTGCAGCTGTCTGCCTAATTATTTGGGCACGCCGCCCAATTGTCGCCCCGAGTGTTCCATCAATGCAGAATGTCCCAGTCATCAGGCGTGCATTAATCAAAAGTGTCGCGATCCTTGTCCTGGCTCCTGTGGCCTCAACACACAGTGCAATGTAATAAATCATACGCCAATTTGCAGCTGCCAATTGGGTTATATTGGTGATCCTTTCATCGTTTGCAATCCAGAGCCTCCTCAGCGAAGTAAGCACTTAACCAGTTAGACAAGTTTACAGATTCTCATACCTACTCCATTAATTAGTTCAAGATGCACCTGCACCACAAGATCCTTGCAATCCATCGCCCTGCGGTGCGAATTCTGTGTGTCGTAATGGCCAATGCACCTGCATAGCTGAGTATCAGGGAGATCCTTTTGTCAGTTGTCGTCCGGAATGTGTGCTGCACACGGACTGTGATCGCAATCGCGCCTGTGTGCGTCACAAGTGTGTGGATCCCTGTCCAGGCACTTGTGCCTCCAATGCCATCTGTGAGATGCTCAATCATATACCCAACTGTCGCTGTCCCGAGGGCATGCAAGGGAATGCCTTTACCCAATGCAGTCCTGTGCCACGTAAGCAATCAAAGGATGTAACTGCTTGGATGTGCTTTACAAAATCTATACCCTTTCTTAGAGCTCGACATTGTGACGAATCCTTGCCAGCCATCGCCTTGTGGACCCAACTCTCAGTGTCGTGTCATCAATCAACAGGCCATCTGCTCCTGCATCACACCCTTCATTGGCAGCCCGCCCTTCTGTCGTCCGGAATGCACATCCAACTCGGAATGCTCCTTGAACCTGGCCTGTCTCAACCAGAAGTGTGGTGATCCCTGTCCTGGCGTTTGCGGACGCAATGCTCAGTGTCATGTGACAAATCACAGTCCTTTCTGTCGCTGCCTGCCACGCCATACGGGCAATCCCTTCGTCAGCTGTCAGCCTATTATTGAGCCACCAATGCCACCACCACGCCAAGCCTGTCAACCCTCACCCTGTGGACCCTATGCCGAATGCCGTGAGATCAATGAGACGCCCTCCTGCACCTGTCTGCCCGACTACAGTGGCATACCACCTAACTGCCGGCCGGAATGTGTAACCAGCTCAGAGTGCCCAACGCAGCAGGCCTGCATACAGCAAAAGTGTCGGGATCCATGTCCTGGTCTGTGTGGCCAGGCAGCGCTGTGCCGTGTGTTGTCGCATACGCCCAGCTGTTATTGTCCTGAAGGACTGGAGGGTGATCCCTTCGTGCAGTGTGTGGAGCGCAGAATACAGCAGCTGGATCAGCTGGATCCTTGTAATCCTAGTCCTTGTGGTGTTAATGCCAGATGCACAGCACGTCAGGATGCCGGCTCATGCCAATGCGTGGAGGATTACTTTGGCAATCCCTACGAGGGTTGTCGACCAGAATGTGTGTTGGACTCGGATTGTCCATCCAATCGCGCCTGTCAGCAACAAAAGTGCCAGGATCCCTGCCCAGGCACCTGTGGCCAGAATGCCATTTGCAATGTGCTCAATCATGTGCCCAGCTGCAGCTGCTTAACTGGCTACAGTGGTGATCCTTATCGTCTATGTCAAGTGGAACGTCAACCCATCAAGGAGTATGTTAATCCTTGCCAGCCTTCACCTTGTGGACCCAACAGTCAGTGCAAGGAGCTCAATGAGCAGGCTGTCTGCTCCTGTTTAGTCGAATATGTAGGTGCTCCACCTGCCTGCCGACCTGAGTGCACCATCTCATCGGAGTGTGCCGCGGACAAGGCTTGTGTGGGCAAGAAGTGCATCGATCCCTGTCCAGGCACTTGCGGTGATCAGGCCCTTTGTCGTGTGCTCAATCATAGTCCCATTTGTTCCTGTCGTGCCGGGTTTACTGGCGATGCGTTCTATCGCTGCTTGCCCATACCTCGTAAGTGTTTCAGCTTTTCATCCTTGGAGATGGAAGGGGAAGGGGTAACCCAGTCAATCCCAATTCCATCTCTCACTCAAAATGACACGTCTTTAAAACATTTCAAAACTCTTAATAGCCACACCGCCTACAGCAATTGTGCAACGGCAACCAGTTGATCCTTGTGTGCCCACACCTTGTGGCTCTTACGCCGAGTGCCGTCCGCAGGGTGAAGCACCCTCGTGCTCTTGCCTGCCCGGTTATCGTGGTGTGCCACCCAACTGTCGTCCCGAGTGTCGCATTAACTCCGACTGTCCGAGTCGTCAGGCGTGCATCAATGAAAAGTGTCGCGATCCTTGTCCAGGCTCCTGTGGCTTTGCAGCCATTTGTAATGTTATCAATCATACGCCCAGCTGCACATGTCCTGCCGGCTATACCGGCGATCCATTCAGCCAATGTCAGCCTGAACCAGCGCCAAAACGTAAGCATCTTACAGACAATCATTGGCCTCACACATCATTTATATACTCGCGTTTTGTAGCTGTGATAGCTGATGATCCTTGCAACCCGTCGCCTTGTGGTGCTAATGCAGTTTGCAATGCTGGCAGCTGCAGCTGTTTACCCGAGTATCAGGGTGATCCTTACAGCGGCTGTCGTCCAGAATGCCTGACCAGCTTGGATTGTCCAAGGGATCGCGCCTGTTCGCGTCACAAGTGCTTTGATCCTTGTCCTGGCACCTGTGCACCAAATGCGCTGTGCAGTGTCCTGAATCATATACCCATGTGTACTTGTCCCGAAGGATATGCGGGCAATGCTTTCTTGCAGTGTCAGCCCATTACACGTAAATATGCAGCTTCAACACAAGCGAACGTATCCTTCAATCAAATCCTACACTTTACAGCACCCGTCGTTGTTCAACCCTGTCAACCTTCACCCTGCGGACCCAATTCACAGTGTAGGGAGGCCAATCAGCAGGCTGTTTGCTCATGCGTGCCTGGATTTATGGGCACACCACCATTGTGTCGCCCGGAGTGCACCAGCAATGCCGAGTGTCCTTCGCAGCTGGCGTGTGTCAATCAAAAGTGCGTTGATCCTTGTCCTGGCGCCTGTGGACGCAATGCTCAGTGCAGCGTTGTCAATCACAATCCCTTCTGCAGCTGTTTGGCCCACTTTACGGGCAATCCTTTTGTTGGCTGCCAACAGATAATTGAGCCACCGCAACGTGATATTGAACCACAGGATCCTTGTCGTCCTTCACCGTGTGGCGCCAATGCGGAGTGTCGTGCAATTGGCGAGACGCCTTCCTGTACGTGTCTGCCGGAGTTTATTGGATCACCGCCGTACTGCAAGCCAGAATGTGTGACCAACTCGGAGTGCCCTGGCAATCGTGCGTGCATCAATCAAAAGTGTCGCGATCCTTGTCCCGGCTTGTGTGCTACAAATGCCATTTGCCGTGTGATCTCACATACCGCGCGTTGTATTTGTGATGCAGGACTAACGGGTGATCCTTTCACGCAATGTACGCCCATTGTGCAGGATGTGGAAATCATAAATCCTTGCCAGCCATCGCCATGTGGCTCGAATGCCGAGTGTATAGAGCGCAATGGTGCAGGAGCGTGTCAATGTTTGCCGGATTACTTTGGCAATCCCTACGAGGGTTGTCGTCCCGAATGTGTTTTGAACTCGGATTGTCCTTCAAATAGAGCCTGCAGCCAGCAGCAAAAGTGTCGCGATCCATGTCCCGGCAGCTGTGGCCAGAATGCCGAATGCAATGTACTCAATCATACGCCCATGTGCGCCTGCTTCCCAGGATATATTGGAGATCCATATCGCTACTGTAATCAACCTGCAGCACGTAAGCTAGTTCCAATCCTTTCTAGTGGTGTTTTTTAATGCTAACCCTGTAGACTTTGATGCGTAGTTTACTAATTCAAAGCGTATTTTTATCTGTATATTTGCCTAATCCTAAACTAGCAATTGTCCACGAGTATGTTAATCCTTGTGTACCCTCGCCCTGTGGCTCCAATGCCCAATGTCGTGAGCTGCAGGGTCAAGGCGTCTGCTCCTGTTTACCCGATTTTAAGGGTGCACCACCCAATTGTCGACCCGAATGCACCGCCAGCGCCGAATGCCCCACCAACCTAGCATGCATCAATCGCAAGTGCGTTGATCCTTGTCCGGGTGTTTGTGGTCAGGGTGCGTTGTGTCAGGTGCGCAATCACAGTCCCATTTGCATGTGTCCTGCGGGACTAATGGGTGATCCATTCGTGCGCTGCCTGCCCCGACCAATAAGTAAGCGAAACAAAGAGTGTGAAAAATTCAACTTCGGCATGCCGTTGATTTTATATCCTTGCAGAGTGTTCGTTTTTGTTAATAAGATATTTTGTTAACTGTATAAAAGGATTCAGTTTTTGAGCCCGTTGATTCACATTTGCTGTGATTTTTTAGTCAAAGCTTTGAAAATCAGTTTAAAGCAGGGACTGCAAATAATGATTATTTGTTTGTTTTTTAAATAAAAAAATTATTCAATTTTGAGACAGCGAGAAATATACCAATATTCATCTTTAAGGATTATCGTTTTGAGATATACTTCACAAATCAAATCGGCCTCATTCCAAATTTCACATGCTAAACAAATGCATTCAAATAAGTGAAGCATAGTTTTATGCAACAAGATTTTGTAATTCTCGACTGCTCTTAAAAATATGCAATACAAATGTAAACTAAAACATAGCAGTAGATGATATAAATCTCGGTTAAAACCCAAGCGATTTCTCGAATTATTTGTTATCAATATAGATTACGCTTGACAATTGATAATATTAATAATTATTGGAACAATGACAATGAACATTTGAATGTTACCCATAAATCCCAGCAGCTGAATGTCTGAAGATAAGCTTTTTTTTTTGTAAGAAACGATAAGATAACTTAAAGTTGTAGCTGTCTATATAAACGCCTTTTGGTTGCCTTTACACAGCTTTAGTTGTTCAGTTTGCCAAGATGATGTCCAATTTGCTGACCGTTTTGCTAATAGCTGCCACTTGCCAGGCAGCAACCATAGCTGATCTCTCCGGTCGTATTGTGGGTGGAGTGGATGCCACCAAAGGACAGTTCCCCCATCAAATATCGATGCGCGAACGCGGCGAACACATCTGCGGTGGCACCATCATCACACGCAGCATAGTGTTAAGTGCGGCTCATTGCGTTGTCCTTGCTAAGGACAATGATACTATCGAATATTATCCTATGCATGAGATGGATATACGCGCAGGCAGCACAGATCGTTTTCTTGGCGGCGTCCTTCGACAGATTGTCGAGTTCATTGTGCATGAGGATTATGATATACCCAGCATGCTTAATGATGTTGCTTTAGTTCGCGTGCATACGCCATTTATTTACTCGGAGAACATTAAGCCTATACCATTGGCTACTAGAAATACGCCCGATAATGCCAATATTATTATATCTGGCTGGGGTCTCATCAAGCATGAGGGCGATGTGCCACGCTATCTGCAATGGAACACGCTGACATCGCTAACACTGGAAGAATGTGATTCACGCATTCAATACGGTTTTCCCAGCATGTTGTGTCTGCATCATGAGCTCAACAATGGTGCTTGCCATGGTGACTCGGGTGGCCCGGCCATCTATAACAATGAAATTGTTGGCATCGCCGGTTTTGTCAGAGGTGGTGTTTGTGGTAACAATAATCCTGGCATAGATGGCTATGCGCGTGTCTTTTACTTTGTGGACTGGATTAAAGCGCGTATTTAGGAATTGTCAATCAAATTAAGTATTTTATAATAATTAGAAATAAATTTTGTAAATTTGTCCGATCTCTTCCGTCAATTGAGCAGCATCTGTAGATTGATCAATATTCATGGCCGGTTTTACAGTTTTATTATAAAAATTAAAAAATAATTGATAATTTGTTAGTTTTTAATATTTTCTTCACAAAAAATGTTCATTACTGCAAGGTTATAAAAATGTAAAAAAAAAAAAAAAAACTGTATTAGTTGTGACTGTAATGCAATTTTAAACATAATATTAGCACCGCCTCCACTGAGAGATGTGGCACCCTATCGCGATCCCTGCGTACCCTCCCCCTGTGGCCTGTATGCCAACTGTCGTAATCAACAGGATCAAGCCATTTGCTCGTGTCAGGCCAATTACTTTGGCACACCACCGCATTGTCGACCCGAGTGTGCCATCAATGCGGATTGTGCCAGTCATTTGGCTTGCATTAATCAAAAGTGTCGTGATCCTTGTCCTGGTTCCTGCGGACAACATACCGAATGTCGTGTTATCAATCATACGCCCAGTTGTGTCTGCCTGCATGGCTATGTGGGTGATGCATTTGTGGCCTGCCAATCAGCACCACGTAAGCAACAAAAGCAAGATGCTTATTTACAAGTCACAAATCTACAACAAACACAATATATTTTTAAACAGCGCCACCTGCTTATGAAGAGCCACGCGATCCATGTAATCCCAGTCCCTGTGGCAACAATGCCATCTGTGCCGGTCAAGGCCAGTGCACCTGCATTGCTGATTATCACGGCGATCCTTATGTATCCTGCCAGCCAGAATGCGTGCTCAGCTCTGAATGTCCACGCAATCGTGCCTGCATTAGGCAAAAGTGTGTGGATCCCTGCCCGGGCACCTGTGGTGCCAGCGCCATTTGCGAAACCCTCAACCACATTGCCATGTGCCACTGTCCCGAGGGCTTCTCGGGCAACGCTTTCGTTCACTGCAGTCCTGTACAAAGTAGGTTCCTTTTTTTTAGCTAACACCCTATCTGACAGTGTTGTGCACAATTAATCAATTTTGTAATGCATTCGTCTTTTCATTGGCATTAAAATATGTTATCGTAATGAAAATCACATTTCATCATTACTGAAAAAAGTTATGACATTGAAAATAACATCAAAAACCAAGTCGAAATCGTATTCGAGTCCCAAATACTTTCAAACGAAATTTTTGAAAATGATTTTATTTTCATTACATTTTACAACGATAATGAAATTTGATTTATTCCTATCAATACTCTATTTAATGATTATGAAATTTGATTTTTGTTATCATTACTTTTTTTAAATGAAGTGTGCTTTTCACTATCACTAATTTTTAATGATAATGAAGTGTGATTTTCATTATCATTAAATTTTTCAATGATACGAAAAAGTGATTTTCGTTATCAATACTTTCTTTTTATGATAATGAAGTTTGATTTTCATTATCATCACTTTTTAATGATAATGAATCGTGACTTTTATTATCATTACTTGTTTTCAATGACTACAAAATGTTGTTTTGTTATCAACACTTTCTTTTATTGATAATGAAGTGTGCTTTTCATTATTATTGCTTTCTATTAATGATAATGAAGCGTGATTTTCATACTCATTTCTTGTTAATGATAATGAAGAACCAATGACAATGCTTATGAACACAACACTACTGCATTGGGCAAGCTTTATACTAATCCTGCGTTACCCTTGAACCTCTAGTGGCTGTCTATCAGAATCCCTGTCAACCCTCACCCTGTGGCGCCAATGCCGAGTGTCGCGAACAGCATGGTCAGGCCATCTGCAGCTGTCTCCCCAACTATTTTGGTGCACCACCCTCGTGTAGACCCGAGTGCACCACCAACTCTGACTGTTCACCAAGTCGTGCCTGCCAAAATCAACGTTGCATCGATCCCTGTCCAGGTGCCTGTGGTGCCTATGCCGAGTGCCGTGCGGTCAGTCACAGTCCCTTCTGTAGCTGTAAGTCGGGTTACACGGGTAATCCCTTCGTGCAGTGCCATGTCATTCGTAAGTTGGAGCAATATAACAAATTAAAGCATTTGACTGACGCATCTGTCTTAAATGTAGTTGAGCCTGTGAGAGATATTGAGCTACCCCGCGATCCCTGTCAACCTTCACCTTGTGGCGCAAACAGTCAATGTCGTCGTAATGGAGACACACCATCCTGTTCCTGCCTGGAGAACTACTTTGGCACACCACCCAATTGTCGACCCGAGTGTTTGTCCAATTCTGATTGCAGCTTGAGTCACATCTGCGCTAATAATCGCTGCAAGGATCCATGTCCTGGTCTCTGTGGCAGCAATGCCGCCTGCCGTGTGCTCAGTCACAGTGCCATGTGTTATTGTGAACCAGGATATAGCGGTGATCCTTTTGTGCTTTGTTCAGTTATACAACAGGCACCAATTGAAGTGCTGCAACCCTGCAATCCCAATCCTTGCGGCACCTTTGCCACCTGTCAACAACACAACAACATTGGCTCCTGCCAGTGTTTGCCCGAGTACTTTGGTAATCCCTATGAGGCCTGTCGTCCTGAATGTGTGCTCAATGAAGATTGTCCATCGAATCGTGCATGCATCAATCAGAAATGTAGAGATCCTTGCCCCGGCTCCTGTGGCCACAATGCCATCTGCTTTGTGCGCAATCATCTACCCAGTTGCAATTGCTTAAACAACTATGTCGGAGATCCTTATAACTACTGCACTCTGGAGCAGAAACGTAAGCAGTTTAATACTCCTCCTCCTTAGAGCTCCAACTGAAACACTTTCTTACAGCCATCAAAGAGTATATAAATCCCTGTCAACCCTCACCCTGTGGCCCCAACAGTCAGTGCAAGGAGCTCAATGAGCAAGCTGTCTGCTCTTGTGCTCCCGAATATGTGGGTCAACCACCCGGCTGTCGTCCCGAGTGTACTCTGTCAACGGAATGTAGCTTTGACAAGGCCTGTGTGCAGCACAAGTGTGTTGATCCCTGTCCTGGCGCTTGTGGCAATAATGCTGTGTGTCATGCCACAAATCATGCACCTTTGTGCGCTTGTTTATCAGGCTATACCGGAGATCCTTTCACACGTTGTTATCCTACACCTCGTAAGTCAAATGGTTCCTTCTCAATTAGGAATGTAAATCGTCAATCTTATATCGATATTGCCTTGAAAAGTAAACGGTAAAACAGGGACCGTTACTATTATAAGTTTTAAATTTAAATTTGCAATTTAACAATCATTTGCAAATTTTTATTCAAAACTTACAAAATAGCTCTTATTTTATATTTTTAATGTAAAAATCAAAAATAAGTCTTATATCGTAAGTTTTAAATAGAATTTGGAATTTAATTATTGCTTAGCATTTTTTATATAAAACTTAAAAATCAGAATTAAAAATAGCTTATATTCAAATTTGCATTCATAAATATTTTTTTCGGTCCCTGTTTAAATGAGTGATTTTGGAAAAATTAAAATATGAATTTAATTCGATATATCGCAGGCGATATTTTTCATTAAAATATCGATATATTTTTGACGTATTCTCTACACAAATACTGACCCTTTTCTCCTGCCCCAAAACCCATCCAGCTCCACCCACACAGCTGCTACATGAACCCATACGCGATCCTTGCCAGCCATCGCCCTGTGGCGCCAATGCTGAGTGCCGCCAATCTTTTGGCCAGGCTATCTGTAGCTGCCTTCAAGGTTACTTTGGCGCGCCACCCAGCTGTCGTCCCGAGTGCACACAGAGTGCTGAGTGTCTGCCCAGTTTGGTTTGCCTCAATCAGCGCTGCGTTGATCCTTGTCCCGGTTTGTGTGCCTACAATGCGTTGTGCAGTGTGCGCAATCATGTGCCCAGCTGCCAGTGTCCTGTGGGCTATGTGGGTGATCCTTTTAGCGCCTGCCAGCCAGAACCACGTAAGATTGTGCATCGATATTCCAAGCATGTCAGTTTAAGTCTATTTATTGTTAATTTCTACATAGCCAAAGCCATTGTACACGATGATCCTTGCCAGCCGTCGCCTTGTGGCGCGAATACACAGTGTCAGCAAGGACAGTGCTCTTGTCTGCCCGAATATCAGGGTGATCCTTATGTCGGCTGTCGTCCCGAGTGCGTATTGAATAGCGACTGTGCCAGAGATCGTGCCTGTGTGCGCAATAAATGCATCGATCCTTGTCCTGGTACCTGTGCAGCCAATGCCATCTGCGATGTCCTTAATCATATTGCCATGTGCCGCTGTCCTTTGGGCATGTCCGGCAATGCGTTTATTCAATGTGAAACACCGCTGGTGCAATACCAGCCACCTGCTAATCCTTGTGCTCCTTCGCCCTGTGGTCCAAATAGTCGTTGTCGCGTGTTAAATGATAATGCTGTTTGCACCTGCCTGGAGGATTATGTGGGCACGCCGCCTGGCTGTCGACCGGAATGCACACGCAACTCGGATTGTTTACCAAGATTGGCGTGCCAGCAACAGCACTGCATTGATCCGTGTCCTGGCAGCTGTGGCTTTAATGCCATATGCCATGTGGTTAATCATGTGCCTCTCTGCAACTGTCCAGCGCGTCATCGTGGCAATCCCTTCCTGGGCTGCCAGCCGGAGCCACCACAACGTGATGTTATACCCGTCATTCAACCCTGCCAGCCCTCACCCTGTGGTCCTTACGCCGAATGCCGTGCTGTCAACAACCAGGCGCAGTGCAGCTGCTTATCCAGCTATACAGGATCACCTCCCAATTGTCGGCCGGAATGTGTTACCAACTCGGAGTGTGCCTTTGACAAGGCTTGTGTGCAACAAAAGTGCATTGATCCCTGTCCAGGCGCCTGCGGCTCCAATGCCATTTGTCATGTGCTCAGTCATGTTGCCATGTGCTATTGTGCGCCTGGTCTAACCGGTGATCCTTTCAACAGCTGCCAGCAGCCAATAGTTCAACGGGAGGAAATTACACAGCCCTGTTATCCCAATCCTTGTGGCGCCAATGCTTTGTGCCGCCAGGAGGGTCAAGCTGGCTCCTGTCAGTGCTTGCCTGAGTATTTTGGCAATCCTTATGAAGCCTGTCGTCCTGAATGTGTTGCTGATAGCGATTGCGCCCTAGACAAATCCTGTCAGCAGCAGAAGTGTCGCGATCCTTGTCCAGGCATCTGCGGTCTTAATGCAGCTTGTCGCGTCCTTAACCATTTGCCCACATGTCATTGCTTAAGTGGTTTCCTGGGTGATCCCTATCGATACTGTCAACTACCCGAGAAACGTGAGTTGATTCTACACCCTATCAGTTGCAATTTTTAATCACCTATTCGAAACCCATCCTTAGCTATTGTGAAAGAGTATGTGAATCCCTGTCAACCCTCACCCTGCGGTGCCAACAGTCAGTGCAAGGAGCTCAATGAGCAGGCTATCTGTTCCTGCTTAGCGGATTATGTGGGTGCACCACCCAACTGTCGTCCTGAATGTGTCACGAGTGCAGAGTGTACGTCTGATAAGGCTTGCATAAATCAAAAGTGTCGTGATCCTTGCCCGGGTGTATGTGGCACTAATTCCCAATGTCGTGTCTATCATCATGCGCCAATTTGCAGTTGTCTTTTAGGCTATCAGGGTGATGCCTTTACACGCTGTTATCCTGTGCCACGTAAGCCATGTCCTTTGTGTGTGCTTTACAGCAGCTATGACTCTACTCCTTCCCTTCCTTAACAGCACCAACTATTCCTCAATTGGATGTATATCAAGATCCTTGTGTGCCTTCGCCCTGCGGCCAAAATGCCGAGTGTCGCGATCATCTGGGCACGCCTGTTTGCAGCTGTTTGACCAACTATTTTGGCAGTCCACCCAACTGTCGACCTGAGTGCAGCATCAATGCCGATTGCGCCGCCCAGCTTGCCTGTCAGCGGCAGCGTTGCGTTGATCCTTGTCCTGGGGCTTGTGGATTCAATGCTCAGTGTGTGGTTATTAATCATACGCCAAGTTGTCAATGTCTGCCGGGCTTAACGGGCAATCCATTTGCATCCTGTCAAGCGCCAGCAGTGCAACAAGCAGCGCCTGTTGCGGATGATCCTTGCCAACATGTGCCATGTGGCGCCAATGCCATCTGTCGCCAGGGACAATGTAGCTGTCTGCCGGAATATCATGGAAATCCAACGCTTGGCTGTCGTCCGGAGTGCATCCTCAGCACGGAGTGCGCTGAGCAGCTTGCCTGCGTCAGGAATAAGTGCATTGATCCTTGTCCTGGCACATGTGGCTCCAATGCCATTTGTGAGGTGCATCATCATGTGGCCATGTGCCATTGTCCCGCTGGATTAACGGGCAATGCCTTTGCATATTGCACACCCATACCGCCAGCGCCACCTCGTATCCTGCCTGATCCTTGCCAGCCAACACCTTGTGGTGCGAATGCACAGTGTCGCAATATTAATGGACAAGCTGTGTGCAGCTGTTTGCCAGAATTTGTGGGCGTGCCACCGTCGTGTCGTCCGGAATGTAATAGCAATGCGGAATGTCCTTTGCATTTGGCTTGTCTACAGCAACATTGCCGTGATCCTTGCTCGGGCACCTGCGGCTTGAATGCGCAGTGTCAAGTGCTAAATCACAGACCCAATTGTCGTTGTTTGGGCTCCTTGACGGGCAATCCTTACATCGCCTGTCATCCACAACCGCCTATCATACAACAGGATATTACTGATCCCTGCCAGCCTAGTCCTTGTGGCTACAATGCCGAATGCCGCAACGTGGCAAACATGGCACAATGCAGCTGCCTGTTGGACTTCTTTGGCACACCACCCAACTGTCGTCCGGAATGCGTCAGCAATGCGGATTGTGCCACAAACTTAGCCTGCTTGAATCAGAAATGCCAGAATCCTTGTCCAGGACTATGTGGCACTAATGCCGAATGCTATGTCATCAATCATACGCCCATGTGTGTCTGCGCCACCGGCTTCAATGGCAATCCCTTCATCAGCTGTGAAGCTGTGCGCGATGTGGCAGAACCCGTTTATCCCTGTGTGCCAAGTCCTTGTGGCTCGAATGCCATTTGCAGTGAACTAAATGGCGCCGGTTCCTGTCGTTGCCTGCCTGATTTCTATGGCAATCCCTACGAGAGCTGTCGACCCGAATGTGTACTCAACTCTGACTGTCCCAGCCATTTGGCCTGCTTCAATCAACACTGTCGCGATCCTTGCCCCGGCACCTGTGGTCCAAATGCCATTTGTCAAGTGCGACAGCATCTACCCCAATGCAATTGTCTCAGTGGCTATGAGGGTGATCCTTACAGCTATTGTAGCATCTTGCGCGAACGTAAGCAAGCGATGTCTCATAATACCAAACAGTGTCGAGATCAATAGTTGAAGTTTGTAATACATTAGTAACTTCATTGGTATTATATAAAGTAATGCTTATGAAAGTCACTTTTCATTATTATTAAAAATGGTATTGATAATGAAAAAAGTAATGGTAATATAAAATACATTTCATTACATTACTTTTTTCATTACAATTATCAAAATTATTACAATTTCAATGATAATGAATTCATATTGATAATGCTAATGGTCACAACACTGTCTGGTATACACTTAAATTCTGAACCTCATTCAACCACAATACTTACCTACAGCTTTGCGTGATCCTACACCAATGCATCCCTGCCATCCAACACCTTGTGGACCCAACTCTCAATGTCGTGAGACTAATCAGCAGGCGGTGTGCAGCTGCCTGCCTGACTTTGTAGGCAACCCACCAGCGTGTCGTCCTGAATGTACCATCTCCAGCGAGTGTGCCCTGGACAAGGCATGCAATAATCATCATTGTATTGATCCCTGTCCAGGCATCTGTGGTGGCCATGCCACATGCAGAGTGATTAATCACAGTCCACACTGCAGCTGTTTGAATGGCTTTACGGGTGATGCCTTCAGTGGTTGTCGCGCTATACGTAAGACCTTGCCTGCTTATCCTTTCACAGCTTACCTCAACTTAGACATATTTACAGCACCTGTCATCAGCTATGATTATCCCAAGGATACCTATCGCGATCCCTGTGTGCCCTCACCCTGTGGTGCTTATGGACAGTGTCATGCTCAAAGTGGCCAAGCAGTTTGCACTTGTCGCAACGGCTATTATGGCGCACCACCCAATTGTCAGCCGGAATGTGTGCTCAATTCTGATTGCGCATCACATTTGGCCTGTGTCAATGAAAAATGCCGCGATCCTTGTCCCGGCAGCTGTGGTTTTGCCGCACATTGCAGCGTCATCAATCATACTCCCATTTGCAGCTGTCCTGTCAGTTATGAAGGCAATCCCTTCGTCAGCTGTCAACGTAAGCCACCCACACGTGATCCAGTTCCACAAGATGCCTGTAATCCCACACCTTGCGGCTCAAATACCAACTGCATTAATGGAGTATGCAGTTGTCTATCCGAATTCCATGGCAATCCTTATATAGGCTGCCGTCCCGAATGTGTTCTGAATACGGATTGTGCTAGAGATAGAGCCTGCCAGCGTAGCAAATGTCTTGATCCCTGCTCAGGCGCCTGTGGCGTGGGTGCTGTTTGTGAGGTTCGCAATCATGTGCCCATGTGCCACTGTCCTCCGAATACAGCTGGCAATGCATTTGTGCAGTGTGCTTTGAAACAATGTAGGTTTTTTTTTGGCCTTAAACCTAATAAGCAGCACTTAAAGCTTTCCTTTCAACTTTAGCTGAACCCGTAGCGACTGTACTTCCGTGCCATCCCTCGCCTTGTGGCAATAATGCGCAGTGTCTGGTTGTCAACGAACAGGCTGTTTGCTCTTGTTTGGCTGGATATTATGGCACACCACCTCAGTGTCGTCCTGAGTGCAGCATTAACTCGGATTGTGCACCACATTTGGCCTGCTTGAATCAACACTGCCGCGATCCCTGCGCGGGCACCTGCGGTCAACAGGCCCACTGTCAGGTCATACGACATATGCCCCACTGTAGCTGTCCGGCTGGGTACACAGGCAATGCCTTTGCCCTGTGCCAACGTCTGCCAACACCACCAATTCTAAGAGAACCCATTAATCCCTGCCAGCCATCGCCTTGCGGTCCATATGCACAATGTACAACTGTGGGCAATCAGGCGCAATGTAAATGCCTTAAGGACTATATAGGCACACCGCCTCAATGCCGACCCGAGTGTATTACATCCGCGGAATGTTCCAATCAATTGGCTTGCCTTAATCAGCGCTGTCGCGATCCTTGTCCCGGCGTCTGTGGTCAGGCTGCCACTTGTCAGGTCATCAGTCATGTGCCCAGTTGCGTTTGCATTGCAGATTATATTGGAGACCCATTTACGCTATGCTATCCACGTCCAGCATTGCAGCGGGAACAGATTGATCCTTGTGCATTAAGTCCTTGCGGTGCTAATGCCATCTGCCGGCAGCAGGGTGAAGCTGGCTCCTGCCAATGTTTGCCCAACTACTTTGGTAATCCATATGAAGGCTGTCGACCCGAGTGTATACTCAATTCCGATTGCTCCAGCCATTTGGCGTGCTTGAATCAACATTGTCGCGATCCTTGTCCCGGCAGCTGTGCAGTGAATGCTCAGTGTCAAGTCATCAATCATATACCCAGCTGCAGCTGTTATCCTGGCTACCAAGGTGATCCCTATCGCCATTGCCAGCCACAACGTCAGGGCGAACGTAAGCAACCTGAACCGCACTCAATTGGAACTTGCACTAACCACACGTATCCTGATTTATTTGCACCCATTTGCAACTCCATTTCCACAGCTTTGCCAGCAGTTTATGTGAATCCTTGCGTGCCCTCGCCCTGCGGTCCCAATGCACAGTGCAAGGATGCGCAGGGTCAGGCCATTTGTAGCTGCCTAAGTGATTACTTTGGCACACCACCCGCCTGTCGACCCGAGTGCACCACCAATCCCGAGTGTCCCACTGATAAGGCTTGCATCAACCGCAAGTGTCGCGATCCTTGTCCTGGCACTTGTGGCTACAATGCCATTTGCCAGGCCCGTCATCATCGTGCCCATTGTTCGTGTCCAGCTGCACACACCGGCGATCCCTTTGTACGTTGTCTGCCCGCACCACCACCACCACAGCCCCTGAGAGAACCCTATGCTGATCCCTGCGTGCCCACACCCTGTGGTCCTTATGCGCAGTGTCGTGTGGCTAATAATCAAGCCATCTGTAGTTGTTTGTCGGAGTATTATGGCAGACCACCGCATTGTCAACCGGAGTGCTCCTTGAACTCGGACTGTCCAGCACATCGTGCTTGCTTGAATGAAAAATGCCAGGATCCATGTCCTGGCGCTTGTGGTCTTTATGCGCAATGTTATGTCTTGCAACATGTGCCCAGCTGCACATGTCCCAATGGCTATATGGGTGATCCATTCCATCGCTGCTATCCTAGACCAATTGTGGATAATCCTAGACCAATTCAAGATAGTCCTAGACCAGTTCAAGATAGTCCTAGTCCCATTGCGGCTGATCCTTGCCAGCCATCGCCTTGTGGTGCTAATGCACAGTGCTCTGGCGCTGGTATCTGCAGCTGTTTGCCACTTTATCAAGGTGATCCTTATGTGGCTTGTCGTCCCGAATGTGTGCTCAACACAGAGTGTCCATTAGATAAATCCTGTGTGCGCAATCGATGCATTGATCCATGTCCTGGCACTTGTGGCTTTAATGCCATTTGCGAGGCACACAATCATGTGGCCATGTGCCGTTGTCCTGCTGGCTTACAGGGTAATCCATTTGTGCTTTGCCAAGCAGTAGCACCACCCTTACAGCAGGCAGCACCAATAGAGCCATGCCAGCCATCACCCTGTGGTGCAAATGCACATTGTCGTCCTGCTGGAGATCAGGCCATTTGTAGCTGCCTGCCTGGCTTTTATGGTAGTCCACCCAGCTGTCGACCCGAGTGCAGCAGTCATAATGAATGTGCACCCAGCCTGGCTTGCATTAATCAGCATTGCCGTGATCCTTGTCCGGGTGTTTGTGGACATCAAGCGGTATGTCATGTGCTTAATCACAGGCCACAATGCGTTTGCCCCGCTGGTTTAACGGGCAGTCCTTACACACAGTGTCAGCTTATCAGACACAGCACACCAGCCGTTCAACGCGAACCACTTGATCCTTGCACACCCTCTCCTTGTGGTCCTCACTCGGAGTGCAGTGGTGCGCAGGGTGTGGCTACTTGCAGCTGTCAGTCGGAGTTCGTAGGCTCTCCGCCGTACTGCAGACCCGAATGCATCGCCAATAGCGATTGTCCAAGCTTTGAAGCTTGCATTAATCGCAAGTGTCGCGATCCTTGTCCGGGTCTTTGTGGTTTTAATGCCCTATGCCGCACCAGCAATCATCAGCCGCAATGTGTGTGTGCACCTGGCTTAATAGGCAACCCCTTCACAGCCTGTCAGCTGCCACCACCACCAGCACCAAGTTCCATACCTACCACAATTGCCATACAGACACCACAGTATGAGGCACCAATCGCACGCAATCCTTGCGAGCCCAATCCTTGTGGCGCCAATGCTTTGTGCAACCGTGGTTACTGCAGCTGTCTGCCTAATTACTACGGCAATCCCTATGAAGCCTGTCGTCCGGAATGCGTACTTAATAGCGATTGTCCCTCGCACAGAGCTTGCGTGCAACAAAAGTGTCGGGATCCATGTCCTGGCACTTGTGGCTTTAATGCCGTGTGTCATGTGGTGGATCATTTGCCACAATGCAGCTGCTTTAGCGGCTATACGGGCAATCCTTTGGTCCACTGCGTGCTTCAGCCCGTCGTGCAGCAATGTAAGCAGCTTTTTAATAATAATTCCCTTTGTCAGCAATTCATGTTTATATCTATCCCAGCACCTACAGCACATCCCAATCCCTGCGTGCCCTCGCCTTGTGGTCCTTCTGCAGACTGTCGGGTTAGCAATGAGCAGGCTATCTGCTCTTGTCTTCCCGACTTTTATGGCAGTCCACCCTATTGCCGACCCGAGTGTACCTTGAACTCTGAGTGCGCCTTCGACAAGGCCTGTGTTCAACACAAATGCATCGATCCCTGTCCAGGAGCTTGTGGCATTAATGCCGATTGTCGCGTACATTATCACAATCCAATTTGTTACTGTAAGCCCACGCACACTGGTAATCCGTTTACCCGCTGCTATGAGACACCAAGACGTAAGATTCAGTGTTATACCAAAGGCAATTGCGAAAACTCTTTTAATTATCATTCTTCGGCTTATGCAGCACCCACCAATGTGAGACCACCCATATATGATACACCAGCACCACCCTATCCTATTGCCATACCTGGCGTGGTTTATATTCCCTCTGAGCCACAACCAATTTATCCTACATACCAATCTCCAATATATACAACAACATACCAAATACCAAACACACCTCAAACGAAACCTGGTGTAATCAACATTCCAACGATACCGCAACCATCGCCCCCATCTGCACAACCTCCAGTTTATGATGTCAACTATCCAACACAACAGCCACAAGTACCAGCACCAGGAGTAATTAATATTCCTTCAGTGGCTCAACCGGTTCAGCCCACAACACAACCAGGAGCTATAAACATAGCTTCGGTGTCTCAACCAACATATCCTTCACCTCAGCCGCCGGTGAACTACGATGTGAACTACCCAACACAACAACCTCATCAACAACCTGGAGTTGTGAACATTCCTTCACATCCACAACCGGTACCTTCAGCCCCACAACCTCCTCTATTTGTTTCAACTCCTCCAGGAACTTCAACACCGTCACCTCAGCCAGGAGTTGTCAATATACCTTCCATACCTACACCATCATATCCATCACCTCAACCTCCAATCTACGATGTGAGCTACCCAACACCACAGCCTCCACAGAAACCAGAAGCTATAAACATTCCTTCATATCCTCAACCGGTGCCCTCATCGCCCCAGCCTCCTATATTCGTGCAATCTTCACCAGGAACTTCAACACCCGCACCACAACCAGGTGTTATCAATATACCATCTATACCCCAGCCGACTTATCCGACACCGCAACCTCCTCTTTATGATGTAAACTATCCAACACCACAACCTCCTCAACAGCCTGGAGCTATTAACATTCCTTCAGTACCACATCCGCTGCCTCCAGCTGCACATCCTCCTATATTCGTTCCATCTCCGGCAACCTCTACACCTTCACCACAACCGGGAGCTATCAATATACCTTCGATACCTCAGCCTTCATATCCCACTCCTCCACCGCCGATCTATGGTGTAAACTATCCAACACATCCTACGCAGCCACCAATACCTGGAGTGATCAACATATATTCTGCACCAAAGCCAGTTGAAACACCTCATCGACCGCAACCCGCTATATACGATGTATATTATCCGCCGCCACCACAAATACCTGGAGTTATAAACATTCCATCACTACCAAGACCAATATATCCAACACCTTTACCACAACAACCAGTGTTTATTGCATCACCTACTCCTTCAGCACCACCACAGCCAGGAGTTGTTAATATACCTTCTGTGGCTCAGCCAAACTATCCGTCACCTCAGCCTCCAATCTACGATGTGAGCTACCCAACGCCACAACCACCTCAAAAACCTGGAGTTGTAAACATTCCAACATACCCCCAACCGGTACCTCCAACACCACAACCGGGAGTAATCAATATACCTTCCGTACCTCAACCAACATATCCAACACCTCAACCTCCGGTGTATGATGTGAACTATCCAAAGCCACAACCTCCTCAAGAACCTGGAGTTGTGAACATTCCATCATATCCACAACCGGTACCTTCAGCACCACAACCTCCTATTTTCATTCCAACTCCTCCGGGAACTTCTACACCTGCACCACAACCAGGGGTAATAAACATTCCTTCATTACCTCAGCCAACATATCCATCACCTCAGCCTCCAATCTACGATGTGAGCTATCCTACACCACAACCGCCTCAACAACCTGGAGTATTGAACATACCTTCGCATCCACAACCGGTACCTCCAGCATCACAGCCCGGAGTAATCAATATTCCTTCGATACCTCAACCTACATATCCAACACCTCCACCTCCGGTCTATGATGTGAACTACCCAACGCCACAGCCTCCTCAACAACCTGGAGTTGTAAACATACCTTCACATCCACAACCGGTACCTCCAGCATCACAACCCGGAGTAATTAATATTCCTTCGATACCTCAACCTACATATCCAACACCTCCACCTCCCGTATATGATGTGAACTACCCAACGCCACAACCTCCTCAACAACCTGGAGTTATGAACATTCCATCACTTCCACAACCGATACCTCCTGCACAACAACCAGGAGTTATTAACATTCATTCGATACCTCAACCTACATATCCAACACCTTCGCCTCCGCCCTATGATGTGAACTACCCCGTGAAACAACCGGCAATCATAAACATTCCAACAGTTGAACAGCCAACAATTAGACCTAGGCCCATCTATGATGTAGCAACACCTCGTCCTGAGATAAATCCATGCTATCCATCGCCTTGTGGTCCTTACTCGCAGTGTCACAACCGTTTCGGAGTGGCTGCCTGTATTTGCCTGCCTAACTATAGTGGAACACCGCCCAATTGTCGACCGGAATGCATTGTTCACTCCGATTGTCCTGCCCATTTGGCATGCATGAATGAAAAGTGTCGTGATCCTTGTCCTGGCTCTTGTGCATACAATGCCCTTTGTCGTGTACACAATCATGTGCCCAATTGCTTCTGCGCTTCAGGCTATACCGGAGATCCATTCACTTCATGTCAAAGAACAGAAATCGTGCAACGTGAACCTATTGCAGCAAAGGATCCTTGTTATCCATCGCCATGTGGCGCAAATGCTATTTGCAATAACGGCATGTGTAGCTGTCTGTCGGAATATCTAGGAAATCCTTATGTCGGCTGTCGTCCGGAATGTGTGTTGAATACGGATTGTGCCAAGGATAAGGCTTGTCGCAGGCAAAAGTGTGAAGATCCCTGTCCAGGCACTTGTGGACTTAATGCCATTTGCGATGTCTACAATCATATTGCCAGCTGCTCCTGTCCTGCTCAAATGCAGGGAGATGCCTTTGTGCGCTGTGATCCTAAACCAACGATTATAACAACCACAACACCTGCACCAACTCTCACTTCCACTCCCACCACTTCACCTGCTATTGTTCCACCACGCAGACCTATCAATCCTTGCCAGCCTTTGCCCTGCGGACCCTATGCTCAGTGCCGTCCGCATCTGGAGCAGGCAATTTGTTACTGCCTGCCTGGCTACTTGGGCACACCGCCATCCTGTCGCCCAGAGTGCAGCAGCAACTCCGACTGTGCCTTGGACAAATACTGCTTGAATCTCAAGTGTCAAGATCCCTGTCCAGGCGCTTGTGGTATACGCGCTCAATGTCATGTGCAAAACCACAGTCCAAACTGCTTCTGTCCAGCACCGCTGACGGGTAATCCTCTTGTAGCCTGTCAAGCCATAGGTATGCCTCGAAAGAAACCCCTGCCATTACACACACAACAATCTCTCAATCAATTTTTATAGTACTTCCAGCTAGTGATCCCATCGAAGTGAATCCCTGCCAGCCCTCACCTTGTGGTCCACACTCAGAGTGCTTGGCTACACCACAGGGTGCTCGCTGCAGTTGTCTTAGCACCTACATAGGCACCCCGCCTGCCTGTCGTCCCGAGTGTGTTAGCAGTGCCGATTGTCCTGCGGACAAGGCCTGCCTGAATCGGAAATGCATCGATCCTTGTCCCGGCAGCTGTGCTCACCTAGCTCTCTGTCGCGTCGTGGCACACAGTCCGCTTTGCTACTGCCCGTCGGGCTATGTGGGTGATGGGTACAGCAGCTGTGTGCTAGATAAGCCTACACCTGCGCCAGTGGTGCCTGTAATTGTGCCCTGTAATCCAAATCCTTGTGGTGTCAATGCCATTTGTCAGCCACATCAGGATTTGAGCGTATGTCTGTGCCTCCCCAACTATTATGGCAATCCCTATGAGATCTGTCGTCCAGAATGCACACGCAACTCCGACTGTAGCAGCGATCGTGCTTGTGTGAATGAAAAGTGTCAAGATCCCTGTCCCGGTGTCTGTGGAAGAAATGCTCACTGTCAGGTGGTTCAGCATACGCCTATCTGTGAATGTCTGCCGTATCATGTGGGCAATCCTTACCACAGCTGTCACCTCAAGCAGCAAGAACGTAAGAAAAGCTTCATCAAGACTCAACCTTATTGCGTGCCACTAAAACTTTTTGCTCTCTGAACAACCCCAAACACGCAGAAGCTTAAACCAGCTTCAACCTAATCTCGTGCCTCTTAAAACCCAAAAAACTCTGCCTTATTTTTGCTCTTTGATCATCAACAACAGAGGAGTAGCTTTAACCAGCTTCAATCTAATCTCTGAAGTTTTAAGCTAATCCTCATGCCACTTAAACTCAAATTTTTAAACTCTTTTTGCTCCTTATGTTTTTCTCCGATCAACAACGCAGAAACTTCTAGCAGCCTCAAACTAATCTCATTTCACTAAAACACGAAATATCTTCTATCTGATCAACTTCAATAATGCAGCTGCTTTAAAAAGCTTTAAACAGCTGCCATCTAATCACAATTCATTATAACCAGAACTTTGTTCCACCACAACAACGCCTTGTTAAGTAGATAAAAAATATCTATTTACTTCACAATCAACGCAGTACTCAATTCTACGCCTTGTCTCTTCTTCGATATTTTTCAGCGCCTTTTTTTTAAAACCAAAGCTTCAACAAGCTTTCATGAAACTTTATTCCACTAAAATCCGTCTTCTAATTCTTTGATCAACTACAACAATGCAGCAATCTGAAAAGGAGAAAAACATCTCTATTTTCTCCTTACAACGCAGTACTCAATTCAACGCCTTGTTTATTCTTCGTTCCTTTTCAGAGTCTACTTTTTTTCATAACCAAAGCATCATCAAACAACTAAACACATATAATACATAAATATATTTAATTAGCTACGTGACAATTTGCTAGTTTAAAAATACGCTTTAGTTTAGCTTGCTTAAAAAAAAACAAACGCTTTGCTTTCGCTACGCCAAACTACTATCAAAGTTAATTCGAAATATTTACAACCCTTCCTGCAGCTACGCCCCCCGTTTATGTGAATCCCTGCCAACCGACACCCTGTGGCGCCAATTCTCAGTGTCGTGAAAGTCAAGGTCAAGCCATATGCAGCTGTCTCGCCGAATTTATAGGCACCCCACCTGCCTGTCGTCCCGAATGTGTCATCAGTGCCGAGTGTGCCTCGGACAAGGCTTGCATCAAACAGAAATGTGCGGATCCTTGTCCCAATGCTTGTGGCTTAAATGCCGTTTGCCATGTGCGCAATCATAGTCCTTTGTGCTCATGTCAGCCTGGTTATACGGGTGATCCGTTCATACGCTGTGTGGTTAAACAGGCTGAGCCACAAATCCAGCCAGCTGCACCACAGCCCTGCAATCCATCACCCTGTGGTGCCAATGCGCAATGTCGGGAGGTTAATGGTGGTGCCAGCTGCAGCTGTCTTCCCAACTTTATTGGTGCTGCGCCCAATTGTCGACCCGAGTGTACTATCAATGCGGAATGTGGCAGTAATCTGGCGTGTATTAATGAAAAGTGTCGCGACCCTTGTCCGGGCGCCTGCGGCTTTGCTGCCCAATGCAATGTCATCAATCATACGCCCAATTGTGCTTGTCCAGCGGGCTATACTGGGGATCCCTTCCAAAGTTGTCGCCTGTTGCCGTTGAATCCACCGCCAGCACCAACGAGTATGCTTCCCCACATTGAAAGTCCCTTTCTGTTCGCTAAATTTAAAAACCTTACAGCTCCCGAGGATCCCTGCAATCCATCACCGTGTGGCGTTAATGCTCAATGCCGCAATGGTCAATGCTCCTGCCTGCCCGAGTATCAAGGTGATCCCTACACGGCCTGTCGTCCCGAATGCGTCCTCAACTCCGAGTGTGCCCGGAATCGTGCCTGTGTGCGCAACAAGTGCATCGATCCTTGTCCAGGCACCTGTGCCCAGAATGCTCTCTGCGATGCCATCAATCATATTGCCATGTGTCGCTGTCCGGAACGCATGACAGGCAACGCCTTCATTGCTTGCTCACCTGTGCGTGATGAGCCTCAGGAACAACCTAATCCTTGCCAGCCATCGCTTTGTGGCGCCAATTCGCAGTGCATTGAACGTAATGGCAATGCCATATGCTCCTGCATCACTGGCTATTTGGGACAACCACCCAATTGCCGACTAGAGTGTTATAGCAGCTCGGATTGCTCTCAACAACATGCCTGCATCAACAACAAATGTGTGGATCCTTGTCCAGGCAAATGTGGCCTGAATGCTCTCTGCCAGGCTGTGCAGCATCGTGCTCACTGCGAATGCATTCCTGGTTATACGGGCAATGCCTACAGTCTATGTAATCCCATTCCTGTGGAGCGCAAACCGGATACACCACGTGATCCCTGCTATCCAACGCCATGTGGTCCCAATTCCCAGTGCATCAATGAGCAGAATCAAGCGCGTTGCAGCTGTCTGGCTGAGTTCCAGGGCACGCCGCCCAATTGCCGACCGGAGTGCTCGAACAACGATGAATGTGCCAATCATCTTGCCTGCATCAATCAGAAGTGTCGCGATCCTTGTCCTGGCAGCTGTGGTCAGAGTGCCCAGTGCCAGGTGACGCTACACACGCCCAACTGTCATTGTCCAGCGGGCATGACGGGTGATCCTTTCCGCCTCTGCCAGCAACTGCCCCCACGTAAGCATCCATGTCCCATGTCCAACTGAATCTACCACATGTTTGCACATTGTATAGGCATTTAGGCAACACTATCGAAAATATCAATAGGAATTGAATTTCAGAAATTGCCCAAGGCCAGAGCTGTAAATGATTGATTCATTTTTGATTGAAATTGCGAATTCTTCAGGCATTGAATTTCCAAAATTGAATTCATTCATTTGATGAAAATGTGATTTTATTTAAAATATGATTTCATTCAAATTGAAGAAGTGATTTGAACTGAATTTAGATTTAATTCTTAAAGAATTATAACCATGTGACTTAATTCATCTGCTCAAAATATAATTCATTGAATTGCCATTCATAGTTCAATTCAATTTAACTCTAAAAAGAATTAAGTCACATATGTATGTATAATTCGTTGAGAATAATTCTCTAAGAGTTAAAACAAATTTCCATACCAATCGTATTTTAATTGAAACAAAATATTATAACTCTTTGTGACTAAAATCAAATTTCAATGCAATTCATTTTTAAAGTAAAAAACATAATAAAATTTTAAAACAATTTATTTTTCAAGTCAAATCATCAAGATTGAAGTTAACATCAAACATTTTTTAATTCATTGTGACTTTTACAGCTTTGCCTAAGGTATAACCGAAAACTTTCAATTGTATCAACATTAATCATAAAAATAAAATAATCAATCGTAAATCGATCCTATCGATAGTGATCTCGATTGTTTTCCATCCTCCTAGCACCCTATAAGTTTGCATATTGTATAGATAGCAGCTTACGCTGGAAAACTTTCAATTGTGTTCAACTATCGATACTGTTTTTAGTATCGAAATTAATCATAGACATAAAATAATGAATTGTAAATCGATATTATTGATAGTGCCTTCGATTGTTTTCTTTCCCCTCCCTAAACACCCTATAAGTTTGCATATTGTATACAGGCAGGGCGTACCACAGACACAACATAATACAAATATCTAATCATAACTCTTCCATTCTTAATCCCTTACAGCTGTACCTACTCCACCGAAAACGCCAAAGAATCCTTGCTATCCATCACCATGTGGCAGCAATACCGAATGCCGTGTGCGTGGTGAAAGTTTTGTGTGTGAATGCATCCAGGAGTACATTGGCAATCCTTACGAGGGCTGTCGTCCCGAATGCGTGGGCAATTCCGATTGTCCGGCGAATCGTGCGTGCATCAGGAACAAGTGTGCCGATCCTTGTCCAAATACGTGTGGACTGGAAGCCTACTGCAGAGTCAACAATCATATACCATTCTGTGCGTGTCCAACGGATTACACGGGCAATGCCTTTGTGCAATGCACGCGTATGGTGAGCCCACCAGCGAAATCCGATCCCTGCTATCCTTCACCCTGTGGCTTGAATTCCGTCTGCCGTGTGCAGCGGGATCAAGCTGTATGCGAATGTTTGCCTGGTTTCTTTGGCAATCCAGTGTCAGGACAGGGCTGTCGCCCTGAGTGCACGCTCAGCTCGGACTGTGCCAAGGATCGGGCGTGTGTGAATGCCAAGTGTGTGGATGCCTGTGCTGGCTTCTGCGGCTATGGTGCCGTCTGCCAGACCATCAATCATAGTCCCATCTGCAGTTGTCCCGATAATATGATTGGTAATCCGTTCGTGCAATGCGAGGGACGTAGCGTGGCTGATCCTGTCGATCCCTGCCAGCCAACACCCTGCCGCAGCAATGGCATTTGTCGTGTACACAATGGTGCTGCCACCTGCAGCTATCCGGAGTGTGTGACCAACGAGGATTGCAGCAGAGATCGTGCGTGTGTTAGCCAGAAATGCCGTGATCCTTGCCAGCACGCATGTGGCTTGAATGCCATTTGCCGTGTCATCAATCACAAGGCCAGCTGCAGTTGTCCACAGGACTTCTATGGCTCACCCTATGCGCAGTGTGTGCGTCAAGTGCCGCAACTGGATCCACCCAAGCCGGAATGCTTGAGCGATACGGAATGCAGCAATGACAAGGCCTGCATCAATCAGCTGTGCCGTAATCCTTGCGAGCAAACGAATCTTTGTGCACAGCAGGCACGCTGCCATGTTCAACTGCATCGTCCGCTTTGCGTGTGCAATGAAGGATATACTGGAAATGCTTTGCAGCATTGTTATATCCTGGGCTGTCGCTCCGATGGCGAATGTGCACCCACGGAGGCCTGCATCAATGAACAGTGTGTGGATCCTTGTGGTTTCACACAGTGCGGCGTGGGAGCTACTTGTCGCGCTGACTTTAATCATCGTGCTCGTTGCCATTGTCCCGAGGGCTATCGTGGTAATCCTCTCGTACGCTGCGAGCGTCCTGAATGCCGCAGCGATGACGAGTGCGCCTTCCATTTGGCCTGTCGTAATGAACGCTGCGAGGATCCTTGCAATTGCGGCATTGGTGCTCAATGTCGCGTGGATAATCATCGTGCTCAGTGCCGTTGTCCAGCTGGTTATAGCGGTAACCCTGCCCAGCGTTGTGACTTGCTGCCTGTCAAGCCGGAAGGCTGCACTATGGATGCTGAGTGTGCCAGCAAATTGGCCTGCTTCAATGGCGAATGCAAGAATCCTTGCGATGTGACGCATCCTTGTGGCTCCAATGCCATCTGTGAGGTCGTCGATACGCTACCCCTGCGCACCATGATCTGTCGCTGTGAGCCTGGCTATGTGGGTGATGCTGACATTGGATGTCGCAAAGGTAATTTCGAATCCATCAACTTAAAGGTAGAGCTGAACGCGTGTTCTTTTATCTTTTGAGACAATGGTCACGACTTATCTCGATCAAATGTATAATCGTGAGGGACCTCTAAAGTGTCATAATTTTGAATTTCAGCCTTACTCAACGCAAAAAAGCTCATTTTGTAGCATAGTGTAATTGAACACGCGTTCATCTCTATTCACAGAACTCCGCTCTATGAGGCGGAACTGTACTTTTTACAGCTTTATGTCGAGTTTTGCTTATTTCATTGCAGCCAAGTTGTAAATAGCTTTATAATATTTGAATATTTCATATATGTATATACACTTTTACCCGTTCTATCCTTTTGCAGAGTTGCACATATTATGCAGTTACACCGTATATTATAAATGCACTCTTTTAACTCTTTTTTTTAACTGCTGCACATGCTCCCATTTGAAACCCACTTTAGACATATAACTAATTTATTTGAATTCGTTTAGAACCCGCACGTGACCAAGGCTGCGTTTCGCATGATCAGTGCCAGGATACGGAAGCCTGCCGATCTGGCAACTGTGTTAATCCCTGCCTGGATGCATCACCCTGTGCACGTACAGCTCAGTGTTTGGCCCAACAACATCGCGCCATATGCAGCTGTCCCCAGAATACCCAAGGAGATCCATTCACCAATTGCTATCAACCACGTAAGTGAATTTTGGTTTTTGATTAAAATGACGATCGAGTTGAATCTATACTCAGCACTTCCTGAAAACTAAAACATCGTAATGCATATTCTAAATTGAAATGGGTTTAAGAAAGATATTTGAGATTAAGATTTACACGGGGAGATAGATAGACTAAAACTCCCCTTCATTTCGTTAACATTTCCCAGTTCAAACATAATCTGACCTGTTCCGGGTTTCACTTTCAACCACAATTTGCAGAATTGCAAATTCTTTAAATGTTAAAAATATCCTTATAAATTGAAATTTATTCTATTAAATCCTTGATCAAATATAACTAAATTCAATCCTCACCATGTTGTCATACGTGAAAATGGACACATTTAACATTTGCTCCATCTTTTACAGCACAAATCACAGCTGGCTGCTCGCATGATTCGGAGTGTGCACCCACAACGGCTTGCATTAATAAACGCTGCCAGGATCCTTGTGCTGAGGCCAATCCTTGCGCGGGCAATGCTGAGTGTCGTGTGCAAAATGCTCGACCCATCTGCTACTGTCCAGCTGGCTGGGGTGGTGATCCACAAATTCAATGCTTTAAACGTAAGTAATCCTGTCGAGTTCTATTAAAAAAAATAAATTTCATCTAATCCTTTTATCTACTTAACAGCCGAGTGCAAGATCAATGCCGATTGTCCTTATGATAAGGCCTGTCTGAATGAGAATTGCGTGAATCCTTGCACCCATGGCCAGGTGCGTTGCGGCAGCGGTGCCGACTGCTTGCCACAGAATCACCAGGCCGTCTGCCGTTGTCCTGCAGGCACACAGGGTAGTCCCTTCGTCGCCTGCATCACTGGACACTGTCAGTACAATGAGGATTGCGCGGATCATGAGGCCTGCGATCGCTTGAATCGCGTATGTCGTCCTGTTTGCGAACAGGACACGTGCACCGTGAATGCCATTTGTGTAGGACGACGTCATCAGCCGCAGTGCGAATGCCGTGCCGGCTTTGAGGGTAATCCTTTCGTGCTGTGCGAGCTGCCCAAGCGTGCAGAACCCAAGCCACAGTGCACTCAGGATGCAGAATGTCCTTCGAAATTGGCTTGCATCAATCAACGTTGCGCCGATCCTTGTGCCACACCGCATGTGTGCAGTCCACAGCAAAGCTGTGCCGTCCTCGACACACTGCCACTGCGCACCCTGATCTGCAAGTGTCCCAGCGATACCGTCTCTGATAATTCGGGCAATTGTGTGCCCATTCAACCTGTCATCGTCTCCGGCGGCTGTCAACATAATGCGGAATGCGCCAGCTCTGAGGTATGCCTACATGGTAGCTGTCTGGACGCCTGCCGTTTGGAACGCTGTGGCGTCAATGCCCAATGTAGCGCCAAGGATCATTATGCACAATGCAGCTGTCCAGCAGGCTATCAGGGTAATCCACGCATCGAATGCTCTACCACGGATATTGCTCTGCCCAAGATACCTGGCGCCGAATGTACACGCAATGATGATTGTCCTCGGGATAGAAACTGCCTCAACGAACGCTGTGTTAATCCTTGTGTGGCTGATGCCTGCGGCACTGGCGCCTACTGTCATGTACAGGATCGCGCCGCAGTCTGTCGCTGCCCACCTGGCTACACTGGCGATGCTCGCGTACGCTGTCTGCCACGTAAGTTATCAAGCTAATCAATATTTACGCCCCTGATATTTGTCTTCCTAACCTAAGCTAACTTTAAATAACTTTTTTTTTTTAATTTTGCATAAAAAAGCAATACAACATTTTTGTAAAACTTTTCAAAACTGTTTTTTAATTTTCCAAAAAAATTGTTTTTATAAATTTTGTAAACATTTTTTTTTAATTTCTTAAAAAATAGTCAAATCGAAAAAAACGATACCAAAAAAACTTTATTTTAAATAAATTCTTTATTCACAGCTTCGGATGTCATCACCGTTGGCTGCAAGTCCAACTCGGACTGCCCCGTCGCGGAGGCATGCATCAATGCGCAGTGCATCAATCCCTGCAATTGTGGACCACATGCCGAGTGCACAGTGAAGAATCATCATCCCATCTGCTACTGCCAACCTGGTTACTCCGGCAATGCTCAGTTCGGCTGTGCTCCTATAGGCTGCCAGTCGGATGACGAGTGTGCTGGCGATAAGCAGTGTGTGAATCGTGAATGTCTTAATCCTTGTCTGATCGCTGATCCTTGTGCTCTGAATGCCGAGTGCTATGGACGTAATCATCGTGCTAGTTGCCGTTGTCCTGCTGGATTGGAGGGTGATCCATTTGTACGCTGTTTGCGTTTGGAATGCCACTCGGATCATGACTGTGCCACGAATTTGGCTTGTCTCAACAACCAATGTGTGAATCCATGTGCACAAAATCCTTGTGCACAGAATGCTAATTGTCAAGCTCTGCAACATCGCGCCGTTTGTCGCTGTCCGGATCAACTGCCTCTGGGCAATCCTTATGCCTACTGCGAGGGACGCAGCGTGGAACCCATATGCCGCGATGATGGCGATTGCCCCAGTGGCTTGGCGTGCATCGATGCCAAGTGCCAGAATCCATGCACAGTGCTCTCACCCTGCGCCAGGAGTGCCAAATGCAGCGTCCTGGACAGCGTGCCCGTGCGCACCATGGTCTGTGAATGTCCTGAATCTCAGGTGCCCGATGCCAGCGGCGAATGTCGTCCATTGGTGTTGCAGAGTCCACCTGGCTGCGAGTCGGATGCGGATTGTGGTGATCAGGAGGCGTGCGTGCATCGTCAGTGCCGTAATCCTTGCAACTGTGGCAACAATGCCATCTGCCAGGTGCAACAACATCGCGCCGTATGCAGCTGTCAGGATGGCTACGAGGGTAATCCGTATGCCGCCTGCCGTTCCATTGGCTGTCGCGTGGACGGTGAATGTGATTCGGGCAAGGCTTGCCTCAATGGCAATTGCATTAATCCTTGCCTGCTGCAAGATCCTTGTGCACCTAATGCCGAGTGCTATGTCCAGGCAAGTCGTGCTCAATGCCGCTGCCTGAGTGGCTATCGTGGTAATCCTTACGAGCGTTGCCGCGTCATCGGCTGCAGTAGCAACAACGATTGCCCCACGGACAAAACCTGTCAGAACGAACAGTGTGTGAATCCTTGCGTCTATTCCAATCTTTGTGCGCCACGTGCTGAGTGCCGACCACAGAATCATATGGCTGTATGCCGTTGTCCAACGGATTATCTGGGTAATCCCTATGTGGATTGTCGCCCACAGCCACAGCCCGTCTGCAAACTGGATACGGATTGCCCGGCGCGCTTGGCCTGCATCAATGAACAGTGTGTGGATCCTTGTCTGGCGCTTGAGCCATGTCAAAGACCTGCCCAATGCGAAGTGACACCCACTGCACCTGTGCGTACAATGATCTGCATATGTCCCGATGGTTATATCAGCAGCGGCAGCGGCAGCTGTAAACCCACTACTAGTGTCATCAAGGTGGGTGGCTGCATCTCCGATACGGACTGTGCCGCGGATAAATCCTGTGTGAATGGCATTTGCCGTAATCCCTGCAACTGTGGCGTCAATGCCGAGTGTCGCATCAAGGATCACAAGCCCGTATGCACCTGTCGTCAAGGCTACGAGGGTAATCCCGAGTTCGAATGCGCCAAGATTGAGTGTGGCATCAACTCGGATTGCCCAGCGACGCATGCCTGCCGCAATCAGCTCTGTGTGCCCGCCTGCCAGGGTGAGCAATGTGGTCCAAACGCCGAATGTTTGGCGCTCAATCATCGTGCGGTCTGCGAGTGTGCGCCAGGACATGGCGGCAATGCCAGACTAGGCTGCACACCACTCGGCTGTCGCAGCGACGACGAGTGTCCCACAAACAAAGCCTGCGTGAATGGCAAGTGTGCCAATCCTTGCGAGAGCACAGCCATCTGTGCCAGCGACGAGACCTGCAAAGTGTATCAACATAAGCCACAATGTGCCTGCCCACCAGGCACCCAACCCGGACGCAATGGCTGCGAAGCGGAACGTGTGGCGCCCATTTGCATCAGCGATGCCGATTGTCCCACGCAGCGTGCCTGTCTCCATGGCGAGTGCGTGAATCCTTGCAATGCCACACAGCCTTGTGGCGTAAATGCCTTATGCCGCGTCCTAGACACCCTGCCGGTGCGTACCATGATCTGTGAGTGCCTGGAAGGCTATACAGGCAATGCGGCGGTGCAGTGTGATAAGAGATCTCTGTGTGTCATCGAAAAGGGCTTTGTGCGCGATGTGGATGGCCAGTGTGTCTGTCCACCAGGCAGCGCTTTGGACATCTATGAGTACTGCACACCTTGTCTGGTGGAGCAGGGCTATCGTATTGATGAGAGCGGACATTGTGTTTGTGCGCTGGAACGTGGCATGGTCATTGATGAACGTGGTCGCTGCACCTGTCCCATTGAGCTGGGCTATCGTTTGACACCACGGGGCGAATGCCAGCCCGTGGAGCAACCTGAATGTGTCTCCAATGAACAGTGTGCGGATAATCGTTATTGTAATCCAGAGACCAAGACCTGTGAGGATCCCTGCCTGACCAAGACATGCGGCGTCAATGCCTTCTGCAATGCGGTGAATCATCGTGCTCAATGCCAGTGCATAACTGGCTATACGGGCAATCCGGAACTGCATTGTAATCATACCAATTTCCGTACTGATTTTCCACGACCTGACATGGTTGTCAGCTGCCTGGCTGATGGTGTTCAAGTTGAGATACACATCACGGAGCCTGGCTTCAATGGCGTGCTCTATGTCAAGGGACACAGCAAGGATGAGGAATGTCGTCGCGTTGTCAATTTGGCTGGAGAGACGGTGCCACGCACCGAAATCTTCCGTGTACACTTTGGCAGCTGCGGCATGCAGGCTGTCAAGGATGTGGCCAGCTTTGTTTTGGTCATACAGAAGCATCCCAAGCTGGTTACCTACAAGGCTCAAGCCTATAACATCAAGTGTGTCTACCAAACAGGCGAGAAGAACGTTACCCTAGGCTTTAATGTGTCCATGCTGACCACAGCGGGTACTATTGCCAATACTGGACCACCGCCCATCTGTCAAATGCGCATCATTACCAACGATGGGGAGGAGATCAACTCCGCTGAGATTGGTGACAATCTTCGCCTCCAAGTTGATGTCGAGCCAGCCAGTAAGTAGACTCAATTTTGAATTCAAATCAAATATTATTCGATTAAGGAATTGATTTACTTATAAGAACTAACTAACTCATTATCCTGTAACAAACTATATACAAAAAGTTTTTGCCTAGTTATCCCAGATTTTAATCATAAATTATATTTTTAAATCCTTTTAGCTATTTATGGCGGATTTGCGCGCTCCTGCATTGCCAAGACTATGGAAGATAATGTGCAGAACGAGTATTTGGTAACAGATGAGAACGGCTGCGCCACAGACACAAGCATCTTTGGCAACTGGGAATACAATCCAGATACCAATAGTCTGTTGGCCAGCTTCAATGCCTTCAAATTCCCCTCCAGCGATAACATACGCTTCCAGTGTAATATACGCGTTTGCTTTGGCAAATGTCAACCTGTCAATTGCGGTGGCTATAATGCCTTCGGACGACGTCGTCGTTCCATTGCGGATAACTCCAGCGATACGACGGCCATTGCGACCAGCACTGGTGTAGAGGGTCAACTGCGCGAGGAGATTACGATCTCCTCCAATGCCATATTGACATTCGAGAAGCGCAGCGGTCCTGGACTGAATGATGCGAATAGTGAGTAGTCTTTACTTGGAATATTATTCAAAGATTTGTTTGCTTAACTTGGTTCTTCTTTTCCTCAACACAGTCAAACCGGCGGCTCAGCGTGTGGAGGACATTTGCGTGTCCATGGTGGGCTTGATCATAGCTCTGGTCATCACGGCTCTCTTGGCTTTAGTTGCCGTCGCCGTTGCAGTGTCCTGCTGGCTAATGGCCTATAGAAGGCGACCCAAGACCTTGGCACCATTGCCACATCCGCCAGAGTTCCCAAATCCGCTGTTTGCCAATCCGGATGCGGCGCCCGAACCAACACCAGATTATATATCCTAAACAAAAGTAAAGTAAACACAACAAACCCACAGACAATACAACAAATACCTAGCTATAATTTTAGTTTTTAGAAAAAACAAAACAAAACTTTGAAAAAAACAATATCAGAATATTTGAAAAAGCAAGTGCAAAAATGAAACGATAACGAAATTAAATTTCGCGCAAAAGTAAGCAAATGAATACTGCAAAAATGAAGAAAAAACAAAAGTACAGTTGTGAGCTGAAAATGTAGTCGTCGGCGTTTATGAAACGCTCACGAAAAAATATAATATAAAAAAAAAAAAACAAAACAAAAAACGAAACTTGTAAAAAGCAAAAGAAACGTTGCACACAATTTTAAAAAGTAACTTAAGAAAATAATTTTATTAATTTCGTATTAACAATTTTTCTCAAGTTTTTTTTTATTCTCAATTTTCCTGCCTTACTAATATGAGAATTTTGCGTAGTTTGCTAACAACAACAACAAAAAAGAAGTAATTTTTTAAAGAACCAAAAGTTATATATACAAAAAACAAAATCAAAACAAAACTGCCAAAAGTTTTTTTTAGCGAAACAGAAATAGTTGAACTTAAAAAGTAGAAAAGCAGCTACAAAATAATTCTCGTTCTCTAATGACAACTTCTTCATTAGTCGATTATATTAATTACATATTGATATTTTGTTATATACATACATATAAATATATAACTAAAGACTTCCTATAAATGTTTAGGGTGTGGGTAGTAGCAACAACAACAACATAAAAGAAAACAAAACACTTTGTATTATAGCACAGATATACACATATATACACACATACACACACTACTACTATCTATAAACTTTAGGACCTCAACTCGCCTCTTAAAATTGAAAACTGCCTTAAAGAAAGAAAACAAGATAACGAAACGAACAATGCACCCAATAAATAATACTCCTTAGCAGTACGTAAACTTACAAAAAAAATGGAGCAGCTTTTATAGCTAACTTCAAAAGCATATAACCAAGGAACAATATATGAACGATTGTTCTTTAATGGATTATATTGCCAAAAATAATAAACACACACACACACACACACACACAGATAAACGAAAAGTTAGCAACAGCTGTTCCGAAAAAAAAAATATATATAATAAATAAAAAATAAAACTGCCAATCGAGGCGTGAACAGCGCACAAAAGTATAATGCATATAGAAGAAGAAGAATAAAAGATATATAAGGTATTGTTTTATTTTTAAAAAGACACGACTAATGGAGAATTTGAACTATATAACTATACTACTTATATACAAACTATGATTAACCCAAAATTTTTTTTTTGTAGTATTTTAGTCAATTAATTATTAAATTGTTGTGATTGTTTTAAAATGCAAATGAAATACTTCCACTAACTAACTAATAGCGCGAAAAGTATATATATATATACTTAAAATAATTAAAAGAAAAATCAAAAAAAAAAAAAACAACGAATCGGCGTGATTCGAAACTTTTTCTTACCAAGCACAGTTTTGAGCTGTTAACGTGCCTTAAACTAAGCAGCGAATTTTCAATTTTTGGCGCCTGTTCTATAGTTAATAACTGTAACTTGGTTAGAGAAAAGCAAATACGCCGTTATATTTAAATTATTCAAAAAATGAAGTTATAAATTAATATTATTAAACATAAACAAAATGTATAGTCACTACTTTAAGCAGAAAAACAAACAAGAGAAAATTCTTTATATAGAGAAAATATACCATGAGTACTCGCACACACACACACACACATACACTGACACACATACACACTCAAACACACACACACACACACACACATAGAAAGAGACCAATTGTAAATAATACACAAAAAAAAAAAAAAAATTTAATGGTATTTTTTTAGTAGCGCAGTTTTTGTGTATAGGTTTCTCAACTCCCTCTCTCTCTCTATCTATTTCCAATCAATAGGTTCATGCCAGGCTATAAAATAAAATTATTTTCTGATTTCCAATTAAAGCAATAACAAATCAAGTGCACAAATTAATTAAAAACCTAGCAAACAATTTCACTCACAATTTAAAAAAAAAAAAAACACAACTTTTATTTTTTCTTAACAATTTTTTTTTATCGAAATATAAACAAAAAACAAACAGCTAGAATTAAGTTGATAAAACTTTTTGCACTGGCAGCAAATATTGAATTGTATAAAGAAGACAATAGTTAAATTGTAATTATAAAGAATTGTATTTAAAACGAAATAAAAAAAAATTATAATTTTAATCGCTTATTGTAAACTAATAAATATTAAATGAATATGAATAAAGAAATATATAAAAAAAAGTTGTATGTAAAATACTTTTCTAATTGAAAACTCTTAAAGTTAACAATAGATTTATGTCAATTTATCCTGATCATATGTGGTAAACTTTTGACCTTTGTGCAATCTAAATGCATCCCCTTCAGTTCCAAACGCTGTGCCTAACGTTTTTAGGACGTAGTATCCCTGTTCATCGGCGATCGCGAACTTTTCATACGTCTCATATCTTTCCACACCTTCGAAATCCTCCAGCAGAACAAGCAACTGCTGAGCAACTGCAAGCGCTTCCGTTGAAGCGTTGTAAGATGATAGTCCAGTTTCCATATCGCATGCAACTCTAAACGAGCTATAACTATAGCTGGGCATGTGTATCTCATGGATCCCACTGTGGTTAGATCTCGCAGCAGATTCAGCACAGCTGCCTCCGTATTCCAGTTGGCCTATATTTTCATTTAGCATCTGATTCTGTTGTTTGCTCCGATCTGAGAAACACTTGCAGCAATCTAACTAGTTCTTTGGTTAAATTTGAGTCAGAGTTAGGTTATTAAAACACCTAATTTATCAAGTATCTTTTCCTGTTTCGATTTCATAAGTGCTAGCTCCGACCTGAGAAACTATTTGGTTCATAATTACGTCAAAATAATGCCTTTAAAACACTCATCTCAATTCGACTTACTGATCTTTAGTTAAATCACTTATACAATTATTACTAATATTTTCACAACTATTCATCCGAAAGTAGCATATTCCATATTAACACTTTGTAAGTTTTAATAAGCATATGCTGTGAAATTGATGCTGTTAAGGAATATATGCTTGACTAGGTCACATATCACGTTCTTTTTGAAATAACTCTATCGCTAGACCATTATAAAACTTATTTATATAATACTATATTTCATGAAGCCAAGTTTTGTGTAACTCTGATCCACACGCTTAACAATTACTTAGGCAGAGCTTTGGAACTTACTTTAAAGACAATCGAAAGATGACAGAAAATCAAACTAGTTTTTAATGGGCACAAGTAATATGTAAATCATTTATAATATCTTATTTAGCTCATTTGTTTATCTAATACAAATTGTTAAATTTTTTGGACGTTTATCTTGACTTACGTCACTGCAAAATCCATTGCCCGTCATCATTATCAATCAGCTTATCGCTGCGTCTGCTGCTAAGTGATAAAAAAAAAAGTGCACTTATCAAATGCCACAATCAACAAAAAAGAAAGAAATAAACACAAACAAAACAACTTAAAACTCAGCTGGTTTGCAAAATTGTAGCTTCTTCTTGTTGGTCATAAATAAAAATTAATATGCAAGCTTTGGGGGATAAGCAGCGAAATAGAAACGAAAATGTCAGAACGAAATCCGCTCGTTTCCAAGCCGCACTTCGTTTTGAGTTCTCAAATTGTACCCTGTATGGGGTACATTAATGGGGTATGCTTGTTGTGTGTGAACATATGCAACACATAACGTTAAGTTCGTTTTAAAGAATTTCTTATAGTTGCAACGATTAAAAACAAAAGAGCTCTAAGGCGTAAAATAGCTCTAAGTTAATATCTCTGAGAATATTTGGATTTTTATTATGAAAATTGAGCTTAAAGTAGTTCTGAGTTATATCTCTGAGAGCATTTTAATTTAATTATAAAATTTGTCTTTTGGGCAATTAAAATGAAGTTTGATATTATGCCAACTTAAAGTCAAGAGATTGCTCTAGCTTCAAAGCTGTGGAAAGATATTGCGTTCATACCAACGGACAGACAGTCTGACGGTTATTTCAAAGCACAACATACACTTTTAATTTAATTTTTCCAATTTTATTCATGGATAAAATTCTTTTTTTCGATTTCAATCACGAAAAACGTACAGTTTTATTTAAGACGATAAAAAAACACCAAAATGTACTAATTTTTTACATTTTTAAACTCTTTTTTTTTAAATTTTTTGAAAAAAAAAAGATTATATTGGGTTTGTGAAATGTCTATCCGTCTGCATGAAGGCAGTTTTTTTCAACAGTTAGAGCAGTTCGAGATCTCCCCTTCTTTTTTTAGCTAAAGATATATGTATATATAAATCACTGACAGATCCAACCAATACTGGTCTGCTAAAATGAGAAAACAAAAATAAGATGTTGCCCTAGCGAGGTTTCATTCGGGCACTACACCAAGTGTTCGCTTAAACCGTTTGAGAATTACAATTGATTTTGATTATTAGAGTGGCTTTCATGCAAATATTAGTTATAGGGTATAGCTTAGTCTAATACGCTGCAATGCAATATTTTCACTTATGAATATTGTGATTACTGTGACTGCTGCCTGCTATCAGATGCCGCGCCGGAAAGTCCAAACGAGCGCACGACATAAACCAAAACCCGCAAATGCTCACTCACAAGCGACCGGGACCGGAGACGAGCGAGAGAGAGAGAGAGAGAGAGAGCGAGATAGTGAGAGCGAAAGCGGGTCTCCGAAACACCACATACCCCTCCGTCAGTTGCCCGCAGATCGACAAGCCCCAAAAGCGACGTCAAGTGTAAACGATATTCGCAAACGTGGATCAGTTGACATTTGACAGCGCGCATGTTTGCACGTTTTGTTTCGGGAACTTGACGGCTTAACGGCTTTATAACTGTATTATAGCTAAAGCTATAGCGGTTCTATGGTTTCGACGAATTGAAAGTGAAAACATAAATCGCGCTCATCAAATCATGTTTGACAATGTTATTCATTTTTATTTTTTTTTCAAGTAGTGTTTTAAATTAATAACAACAATCAAAAAGAGACCGCTTAGAGGCCCACGCATCGCGTATACGCAGCGTTATCTTCGCCGGGGTAATTGATATATAACAATTCCGTGCAATCTGATTTGATTATGCTATTATACGATTATACGATTATGAATTATGATTAAAATTAATCATTTGTAAGGCCTTTTGAATAGCATGAATAAGAAATGTATGAAATCAATTTAAATAACGACAAATTGAATTCAATAAAATTCTAATAAAAAAAAGTGTCGCAAAAATCACAGCAAAAATGTTAATTTTAAATAACAAATGATTTAAATTACCATCATCATTATTATTATTATTATTCGCAATAAAATTATTGACAATTGTTGTTTGGGGCACGTGAAACCTTTTTGGTTTGCAATCAATGCCAAAAAGTGCAACAAAATGTTCAATAAATTACATTTTTTTATATCGTTGTTATGGTTTTTTGTTTGTTGTTAATAAACAACAACTGAGAAAATAGCACAAAAAACAAAAAACAAAAACTTACGTTGTATAATAGCAAATTTTGTTTTTTTTTTTTTGTTTATTTTGTTTTTAATTTTGCATTGAATATTTGCTAAGTATGGACGCTTGTTTCATTAACACGTTCAAATGACAAACGTTTGCTTGAGCACATCTAATATCTGTTTTAATTTATCTATCCGAACTATTTGTATGATGAGTTTTCAGTTTAACTGAACTTCAACTGCATTATCGAGCAACAGCTATGAAAATAAACTGATAAATTATACAGACAAAGATAAACGATATAGTTAGACGATCTTATGCAAAATCTTGTCAAAAACCGTTTTTAACAAACAATCCAATATTTTACCTTTTGTTTCTATGATAGATATAGGTTGTACTGAAACGATTCTGTCGTTTTCAACATATTGTATTTTAATTTACAACAAGTAAATGACATATATACAAAGTTTCTTCAACATCAAATAGAAATTAATCAACAGGTAGCATTAAAAACACCTTTAATTAGAAAGAAAAGAAAAGTTGTTCATATGAAAACTAATTCTTCAACCGATTGTTTCTAAGGCAGCTATAAGATATAGTGGTCCGTTCTTTATGAAATTTTGTCGACATCCATATAGTTATCTAAAAGAAACAAAAAAGTTGTTTCATTTTAGTTCATATGGCAGCTAAGTTTGCCATCAAAACTTATTACAAATTATTATAACATTAAATAGAACAGAAAGTTGAACTAATCTAATCCAAATTCTATAAATACCATGAACTCAATACATGTGAATGAAATTCTTACAATACTCGCCATAAAGCCAGTTAGACAATAAAACATTTCGTGCTTAGCTCATGCAAATGTTTTATAAGCCACACTCTTAAAAAACAACAAAAAAACAAAAACAAAAAACAAATATACGAATATACGAATAATTTACATATCACATGGCCAGCCAATGAGAGACTGTGTTCTATTACAATGAAGCCCCATAAAATGCCCCCCAGTACAATACTAGTTACATATATATAAAAGTAAATAGTTCTAGTCTGTCGTATAAATTCGTAAACTCGTAAGCTCATAAGATGCGTAATTAATAATGAATATTGAGCCCATTTCAATGACCTTTGCGCTCAGGCAAAGAGTCAGTAGAGCATAGCGCCATGTGGATTGACAATGATGTATCATCATCAAAAAGATAATGACGTAGCGTTCGAATCTATAAAAACTATGAAATGGAAGGTATTGCACGAACATCAAATACACGTCACAGTCATAAAAAACGAAAGCTTACAAAGATTGGAAGGGGGAATCAACCTTTCAAGTGTAAGACTGCACGATAAGATATCATATTTGTAAAGTGACATCTGTAGTGCGATATGAGTATTTTATCTGTCAAAATGATAAACAAAAAAGTTTGAAATAAAAAAGAAAATGGGACATGAAGCATGTGCTTGTTTATTTATATAAATAAACAAAAACTCAAGTAAATAGCATGAGAAAAGTTTATAAATTGTTACGGCTAAGCTTTCAAAACAAAAATGCAAGATTATTTATGAAATGACAATGTGTTTTGTGAGAGTGCTGCAAGTAAAAGACTTAAAAGACTTGCAATCAAAATATATATGAGATTATGTCATAATACTTTTAACAAATGGTGTACTATTCTAAGCTATTCCAGCTATTTTTTTTAAGTAAACAGCATTTCTGAGCTATACAAATTGAAAAGCATTTCTTAGTTTTCTGAGTATCAGAAATTTAATACATGGCTAGCAAAATCAGTTCTATTCTGAATTACACAGCAAGTCCTTGATAAAGATGACAGCTGACAGAAACTGTGTCTACTTAAACACCAATCACTTTAAATTTGAAGAGATATAATGAAAATCTATAATGGAAAATACGAACAAAATAAATGATTTGAAAAGAGTTTATAAGGCTTGTTCAGGTTTTCACTTTCGGCAACATTTTGCGGAACTGCTATTCCTTTCAATGTTCAAGACTTCCTTGTTGCTGTTAACTAAATACATTTAACCTTTGCGAACTGACAAGTTTAATCAATTCTGGATGAAATGCAAGTGAATTCAATCCGCCAAGTGTTGTCAAACATAGATACTTAATAACCGTTTCAAAACTAGGTTCCTCTATGCACTTTCGAATAGATTTTGCATTGTCACTTTCACTTTTAACAATAATCTTAATCTAAGATCCACGATTGCACTATTAAATATTTTAGTTTAACTAAAATAATAAAAACTTAAACATTATTGAAGTATTCAAAACCAAACAACAAGATTAATGCTCTTTTAGTAAAATATTTTAAGTTCTTAGTGATTTTTAAAAAGTTCTTTGATTTTGCTTGCGCATTTTATATAAGTAATAATTTGTTTTAAACCAGTTTTTTCAGCAAATAAGCTTATAACCATTTTAGAAATAGGTTAATAGCATATTAAAACAAAGCAGTTTCTTTCTACTCTTTTTGTCCAAATAAGTAAATAAATAAATTTGTTGGTGTTCTAGCTTAGAAACTAACACACAAAGCTAATCAAAAACAATGAGCATCTGGCTGGGTTTTCTCATTTATTTAGTTTTATAATGATTTAAAAGATAAAGCGAGCATACACAGAGAGAAAACAGTAGCAAATACAACGACAACAACCATAATGATATTGTGGTGTTCAAGGCTTTAATGTGATTTTTAAATATGACAACCGCAGCAACAACAACAAACAGCAACAACAAACAGCAACAGCTACAAATTATGAGCATTAAAATGATAAATATGTGTCTAAAAGCAGCAATAACAACAGAAACAACAATGGCAAACATGATTTTATGATTGTGACAACAACAACAACAACAACTACACGAATTTTTGAGAAACATTTTTTTCTTTGCGCCAAAAAAATGGCAGATCAAGTTGACCAAGAGGCAAGCAACGCCCCAACAAAGCCAACAGGCCAACAGAAACTGGCCAAGACAGCCTCCTCGCCCACTGCCCTAAATCTGGTTACCAAACGTGCCACGCCCCTATCACCACTGTCGCCCCTCTCACGGCACAGCCAACTGTCCGACAGCGGCGCCGAAAGCTGCGGCGATGGCGATGAACAAACCCGTCTCATTCGCACACCTTCGATGCGACCACACAAGTATATCATTATACCAGCCACGCCTGGCTCACCAGTGGGTGGCTTAGGTGGTGCTGCTGCTGCACCACCGCAGCTGCCCTTTCGCCAGACCAACTCCACCACATCGCTGGCCGCCATGGCAGCGGCGCTGCATAAGCCACCACCTCGGCAGGCATCGGTCAAGTCACGTCCGAGCTCGGATGTCATACAGCCGGCGCAGCTGCAGCAGCATTTGCAGCAACAGCAACTGCAGCTGCCACAGCCATCGGCGGCAGCATCCACCTCAACGGTCACCTTCACCATCGATGACTGCGATGCACCACCGGCAGCTCATTTTACGCCCGCAACGCTGACCTGCACCACAACCACAACAATGGCGGGACACGATTCCATGGCAGTTGCCCCATTGAGCTATGATCTGCGCTCTCGCTTGGGCAGCCATCACAGCAGCATGCGATCTGTGGTATCGGGTGAGTTATCTAGGGAAAGTATTAAGTTGAAATAGTATCGATGGTATCGATAGTATCGAAGGTTTCTATTTACCTTTAACTAATATCAATAGTATCGAGCTTCATTGGTTGAAAACTTTTTACTCTGTTATGCATTTTGACAAATTATAACATTCAAAACAATTAAGCTGTAAATTTTTCGATAGTATCGATAGTTTATATTTACCACTGTTGATATTATTCTGATATCATACTATCAAGTGTATTTGATTGAATCTATTTTATTATTCATTTTTACAAAATAAAACATTCAAAACAATTAAGCTGTAAGCCTATCGATAGTTTCGATAGTTTATATTTAACACTAGAAGTTTTCCATAAAACTTTTTATTTTAACACAATCAAATATTGTGTAAAATATCCAAAACAAATAAGTTCAAAGCCTATCGATACATATTTTTAGTCATTACGAGGTTCGTCGAATATCGATACTCTATCGAAGTTTATTTTGGACTATCAATACTCTGTACTATCGAGTCAAATTGACCTTTAAAAGACCTTTTAAAAAGGTATATAAGAGTTATCGCATGCCCATGTGCATTCAAGACTAAAATAATGCTGCTTTCTTTAGCAGATTTGTCTGCTATCGATACTTCTAACTATCGAGAGATAGCAGTTGCAAGCTTTTTATCCTATTATGCATTTAAATAAAAATAAAATATGCTTATTAAACTGAACCCATTCATATAAGTAGACAAAACTAACCAAATGCAGCAGAAAGCTATCGATTGTCTTCAAGTCACTATCGATGTTTTTCGTGACAATCGGTACTCTTTACTTTCGAGTGAAATTGATTTATAGATTTAATACTAAAAAAAAAAAGTGTATTAAACTTATTACACTTACGTTATGTGCAAATTTAACCAAAACAATTTAGTTCAAAATCTATCGCTTAATCTAGCTACTATCGAGGTACTTCTCGACTATCGATAAACGAGCTTATTAACGTTATTGAACTCTAATTATTACCACGCCCCCAGCTTACCTGCCCGGCCTGAGCGACAGCAGCTGCAATCTGGCAAGCAGCTCAAATGCAGCTTATGGACTCCAAGCACCCAATCCACTCTACATGCAACCGCAGGCATCGCTCAGCGGCAGTTCCTATCACTTTCACGAGCTGCTCGGCAATCAGATCTACTCGGATGTCACATCGGTGCGTTCATTGGCATCCATTGGCATTGGTTCCACGGATGGACGCAAGTTGGTCATTAGACGTGTGCCAACCACAGCGAACGAGTTGTTTGACATGGTCAATCCACAAACACCACCGTAAGTTTATGCCTTCTAAACACTTATTTTGCTAACATTATGATTACATTATGTTATTAACACGTGTCTGTTAACAGAGACTGAAATTGTATTGGTTGTTCTGTTTGACAATTACAAATAATCAGCAAAGCTTACTCTTTCCAAACACTCTTTTAGTAACATTATGTTTACAATATATTATTAACATGTGAGTTAACAGCAGTAAACAGAGAAAAGTATTGTACTTAACTTGACTGTTCTGTTTGAAAATTATATATATATATATGTATATGGGAGAGTATTAATTACTTAATAGACCCTTCTCTGTTGGTTTCTAAGAAACTATCGCATGCCTTACATATATTTAGAAAAAATCACCAATAAATTCAAAAATTACCCTAAAAATAAGTCGTCCTAAAAAACAGAAAAAACTTATATTGTTTGAAAATAATTTCTAAATTAACGGAATGAATTTCTTAAAAGTGTTTTTCAAAAATAATTTATTTGAGAAAATTCTTTTATTAAGTCGATTTTTTTCTAAGCGAAGAACTCTTATTGAACATTTTTTATAATTTAAAAAAAAATTTGTTGTTTTTTTCTTAGTCAAAGAACTTGATTTTTGAAAAGTTTTTTCTAAGTAGATTTAGTTTTAAACATAATTTTTTATTTATGGCATTATTTTTTTGATTATTGGGAATTACGAAATGGAATGGAAATAGAATTGTAACAATTATAGTTAAGTTATAGTATTATATTTTTTTGTATACTACAATTAGCCCTAAGGCAACATTACCTTTCAGTTTACAGAACAGCTAAAAATAACGCTTAATCGGAATTGAAAATGAAAACAGATCTGATTTTATACACTTTGCAGCCCTCGTTCCATTAGCATTTGATAAACGCGCCCCTTGTCAATCAAATTGACGTGCAGATTAAATGCTTTAAAATTCAACGCAATTTTTGGCACCATTTGACACACAAGCATAAAAAGTATAAAAAAAAGTTAGCACACCTTAAAAAACACACACACATACACACAGACACAACCTGTTTGTTCGTGTTTGGTAAACAGATCATTTTTAACACCATCTGATGGACATAAAACTTAGATCGCCAGATCGTTGCTATTTATAATCAACGTTCCTTAACGACGATCAATAGATCTACATAATACATAAGTATTTCTATTGACAATAACAATTTACACTTGGCGTAATGCTCTAATATAGTACGATTTACCAGATTAATCCCAAGTTTCCAGCGCCAGGCGGTATTCAGTAAAGTGGCGACCAACGAACGGTGCAGTTGTTCCACTTAAAACGAATCCACGTCTTGAAACGAATCCTTTTTTTTGTTGTTGTTGAGTGTTTCATTATTATTAAGTACAAATCATCAATGGACGCATGGATAACGTGAAACAAGTTTAAGTTTGATTATATTCTCAAATATATATATAACCGCCTGTATATCCTGAGAATACATTTGTAATACTCTCTATCGAGATGCCCTATCGCAACGATCTTGATGCACAATCCTCGAAACAATCCGAGCAATCCTTTTTTCGCTTCAATCGTGTGGCCAAAGTGTAAGATTGCCATATTATATTTTATAGTTATTATATAACACCTAAATCGTGCCATTTTATTTAGTTCAAGTGCTTAAAAGCTTTTAATATGAGCTTATTGTATATGCTCCATTATATTAGTTGTTGTCATGTTTGTTTGACTCATTAGCATAATGACGCTGATTGAATATTAACGTTTATTTAATGGATAAGTGGCCTGTTTATATTATTTTATGAACGTTTTGTAAATATTGTCTATATATAGAGACGATTATATGTTAAGGGCGGCACGTGTCATAAAGATTTAAGCTTTTAATTGATTGTGACACAAACTTGAACTATAAACTATTATATATAGTTTGTATTATGCAGATCCTTAATTTTAAGAAAAACAAGAAAGAAAAGTTAACTTTCAACCGATTTTTCCTATGCTAGTCGTCCGATTTTGATGAAATTTTCTAACATGTTTTGATAATGCTAAAACTCAGAATTGGTAAGTTTGGTTTTTGTCTGTAAAATCAACATTTTTAAACGAACGTTCCTATGGTAGCTATATGTTATAATAGTCCGATTCGGCCGATTCTGACATATGTTCTGCTTGCAGCAAAAATAAGCACCTATATCAAGTTTTATCAAGATAACTTAACAGAAAGTCAAGTTCATATAGACAGTCAGACAGATGGATAGACAGATTTGGCTAGTTCAAATCCACTGTGGCTGCTGATAAAAATATATATAATTTATAGGGCCGGAGACCTCTCCATCAATGCTTTAAGCATTTCATTACAAAGTTATAATACTTATTAAAAATAACTTTTAATTTTTTTTTAATTAAAGAACTTTTATATTTGTATTCAGATATCAACTTTATTTCCTTTTTTAAGCAACTCTTATTATATATATTCAATTACTTTTGACCATACCAAAACATCCTTCATTTATCATATTGATATCATATATCATAGTCAGATAAAACTCTTCTTCCACATTCTAAAAACAATTTTTTAGTATATAGAACTTATAGTTTAGTTATGCTACACAATATCCTCAACACTTTAGCTAAACTTTGTAGTTTACATAATTCATAAAATCCACTTTGCTTAACCTCCTATAAAACAACAACAGCAACAATAGCAGCAACGCAAACAAACACCTCATCAAACAAGCCGGTCCCTCTCTACAATTTAAACAAACACCCCCAATCTCAGATCATATATTATAGTACTCGTCTAAACACTAAACGAACAATGCAATGGCATTTGACACCTCCGATAGAACCCCATTGTTGCAACTGGCATGTGATTACTACAATTAAACTATTTGACGCACCACAAATGTTAGTTGGGGTCGTCCCAAGCCGATGCTCATGAAATCTGTTTGCCCCGTCTGAGGTTTCATTTGGTTATGCTAGTCAATACTCATATAACATAGGAAGGGAGAGAGATGAGAGTGAGTGTTGATGGCAATTAGATGCGCCTGGTTGACTAACTAAACATATACATACTTACTTAACATACACATATACATATACATATGTACATATAATAAAATTGACTATAGAGTAGCAAGAACAGCTATCTTCAGCGTGCTGAAGATATATACACTTGCAGAAAAGTTGTTCATACTAAGAATTATTTTTCGACTTATTGTTCTTCTATGACAGCTATAAGATATAGTCTTCTGATTTTAGATAAAATTTGATCAGTAAGACAAAAACATACTAAAACGAATAATAGGTAAATTAAGTAAAGATAGCTTGAGTAACAAAAGAATTTCCCAAGATTTTGCGGATTGAATTCACTTGCATTTGAACAAGGATTGAATTCAGTTGCCATTGAGATAGACTTCAATTCACTAACTCAACAGCAATTGTTGCTGAAAATAGAAATCACAATAGATCTGTATATTAGAAATTCTTAAGCTTAAAAAAGTTATTGAAATAAGAATTTCCAACACTTTACAACTGTACAAAATGAAATGTACGAAAATATTAATCCCAAAAAAGCTATATATTCGAAATACTGAAAACTATTTAAAATTGTTCAAATAAGAACATCATACACATTTCAAAAACTTTACAACTGTGCGAAAATAGAAATGACAAAAAAACTGTTTATTAGACATTCTACAAATTAATTTTACAAGTAAAAACGTTGCAGTCGGAATCTCCCGACTGTAATGTACTCTGTTTTCTGTACGTTTAATAAATTAAGTTTTTGTAAAGACTTATTGTATACTTATAAACTGTTCTTAAGCTTAGGTAAAGTGAGTTTGGCTGAGTTATAATGAAAAACACAAAAGTTTTTCATACAAAAACTTATTTTTCAACCGATCGTTCCTATGGCAGTTATATATTATAGTGGACCGATCTGCACGATCTTAACACTTTGTCTGCCTATGGTATATACCAACATGTATACCAAGTTTGGTTGCTCTAGCTTCAAGACTGTGGAAATAACCTGAGTGCATACAGACGGACAGACGGACGGACAAACATTTTACAAACCCAATATACTCTCTTATTCCATTTTGGAAAACAGAGTATAAAAAGTTGTTGAAATAAGAATTTCTTACTCAGCTAAAAAACTTTCCAGCTGCACGAAATGCCAGATTATTTCTTTGAGTGTAATATAGATAGATGTATGGTTTCTTTATTCACAGACCATTGGGGCTTGATGACGATGACAGCTATATGGACATGTCGGATGAGGCGGCCAATTTGAAGCCACGCCAACAGCATTGGGCCAATAAAATGCAGTTTGTCTTGGCCTGCATTGGTTATTCCGTTGGACTGGGCAATGTCTGGAGGTTTCCCTATATGTGCTACAAAAGTGGCGGAGGTAAGTGTAAAAACAAAAACAACTTAACGGAATTTAACAAGGCAGAGCCTTAAACATTTCGGCAAATACTTTTTGAAACCAAGTCAAGTAACTTTGCTCTGTAAAAACACTACTTTTTTCAGTTTTTTTTTTTTTTGTGTCTTCATTTTTTAAATTCGCGCTTTATGCGGCATTTCCGCTGTAAACGCAACAAAAGTCATAAATTAAAATTTGTTTGAGCATACAAAACCGCGACAAAATGTAAAAATGAAGCGGTCACTGTCATCTATATAGCTTCTTGACAGACCCGTAAACCCCCCGTTAGCCCCTACAGCTCAAAAACACACGCAAGCCACTTGGCGGTCTACGTCCATCTTCATTTACACGCTCTCTCATATACATATGTATATATAGGTATATACATATATATTCTGAAGGCCCCATTTACATTTCTCAGACACATTACACACATAACATATAATGAGCTGCTGTAGCAAATGTGGATCAACAATGTAGAATTTTACAATTGCTCTTCTCAAATATTTATAATTAATTTAATTTGCTTACTTAGCTGCTGTTGTGTTTGTAGTCTTTAAGTCTTATTTTAATTTACCTTGATACATTTGTTTTTGTATTAACTATTTTATTGCAGGTGTGTTTCTAGTACCTTATTGCATAATACTCTTCATATGCAGCATACCTTTGCTGTTTATGGAGTTATCTGTGGGACAGTATACGGGACGAGGTCCCATTGGCGCATTGGGTCAACTTTGCCCCTTGTTTAAGGGTAAGTTGATAACAATTCTTATTATATGAGATTTACAAAAGTTTTATTGATTAAATGTTAAATTTGAACGGGTAAAACAGTACAGAATTCCGATTAACTTCTATTTGCTTAAATAAACCTTGTATGAATCTCTTGGTTCAGGAAGGTTTTCTATCCAACCCGGAATTCCTAAATTGTATTGATCAAATTTTAAGAATAGACGGAAAAAAACAATATTAAATTCCGGTAAACTTTTATTGTTAATAGGTATTTTTAGTCAAGTCAAAGTAAGTAAAACCCAATCAAAATTAATTATAACAAAGTTTTAAAATTATCTGCTATCGTTTATCGCTTAGTTTAATGGATCAATAAAAAGAGTTTATATGATAAGATAAAATTATTCAGTCAACTAGCTAGAAATATCTATATATACTTTAAAATTCCCCCCAAAACCTGCAGCAATATTAATGAGGTTGGGAGAAACCGATATTGCCAACATTAAATTCGGAAAAACGTATAAAAACGTGCTTTTAAAAGTGAACAGTAATTTTCTTGCAAAACTGGAAACCCACAACAATAAAAATATGCAAAATACAAAGTACTTGGAATTGGAAATAGATATAAAAAATAAGTTGATAAAACTTTGAGCGTTTACAAATCTTTTGCAATCAATTTAAATAAACCTAATCTCAAGTAGTTCTTCCATTTTCTATCAGCTAATTTAGAGCACCGTATCATTGCGTCATTTTTATTGTAGGTTTTTTTTTATAGGTAAAATAGAATGCGTCACGCTGACACGCTTTCAGTAAATATAAATTAAGAAATGTTCTTGCCGCATTGTGAATAATGAAACAAAACAAAAAACAAAACAAAAAAAAACATAATCATACAAAGCAACAAATGAGGATTAACCATGTAGCATGACAAACAAATATGGGTGCTGCTTTCCAAAAGTTCATTGCCAAGGTCTAACTATGTGTTAGTTAGTACTTTGTAAATAGTTAGACAACAGAACGCTTTGGGGTTTCAGTTTACACAAAAGATCACAAAGCAGCCGAAAATTACTAAGTTGAAAAATTTAGAAATACTAAACTTTCAGATACCCTAAGATGAAAGAAAAGTGCTCTACTTTAAGTACTTCTTTAAATAAGAAATTTGAAGAAAATATTTAACTTATTTTCACTTTTGGAGTAGTGAATTGTTGACTTTCATTAATTTGGATGAGCTAGTGAATGAAAGCTTATCTCATTCGCTAAAGAATTCACGAAGTCTTGTCAAATGTAAAAATGAGAACACCGAAGGGTAAATCACTTTCCAAAAGTGGAAATCAGAACAGGCTTGGGTAAAATAAATGTAAATGAGCAAATATCAATGATGCCAGAAACGTAGCAACTCAAAAAGACTTTCAAACCTGTTTCCATTTCCAATTCCAAAGAAAACTTTCGGAATGGGAAATGTAAGCTTTGCTGAATTCCAAATAACGATGGAAAATTCGCATTCAAAAGCTGTGCTTTCGAAACAGTTAAAAGAAAAGTATTCAAACTGATCCTTAAAAACGAATAACAATTGATATTTATTTCAAAAACAGAATTACAAAACCGAAAGCGATTCGAATGGGAACATGTGAATCGATTATTATCATTTAAACGACATTTTTACAGGGTAAAAAAACCTTGCACTTGTTTTAACAAGATTCGAACAACTTGCAGTTAAAATGCAAAAAAAAACCAAACAGTGCATAGAAGATCTTAAAACAAATATAATACTCGAAACAAGTACAGACACTTGCTAATTGCTTAGATATCATTGTTGTTGTGAAAATAGCGAAACGGAAATGTTTTGAACGATTTACGTACGCGTCTCTCTCTCTCGACTGATTGTGAGACCCCGAAAAGTGTATTCTACACCCGTCGCCTTATTGTCCCGCTGTACAGTGTACACTCCGCATACACGAGTATGTGAGTCGAAAGGCCGTTGTCATAAATCTAATAAACAACATTACTTTGACATATTTGCAAAATCGTTTAATTATAGTAAATATTTTGCCAGTAAAATTGCCTCGTCACACCCACGCTCAAAACTGCAACTAGATGCGAACTAATAAATATTAATAGCTCATTTTAAGCCAACATATAATACACAAAACGACTTCAATTGACGTTCAACGGCACACGGCCAATTACAACATTTATAATTATGCAGATGTGTGCAAATCTAGAGTCTAGACATGTGTTCCAAAACAACCAGTCTGATTTACAGTCGACCTGATTAGTGACTAGTTCAACTCTTTGATCCTTTGCTCTACACAGCTAAAAACTTTTACAAAACCTGTATAAACGAAAAGCAAGTAAATGTGTGACAGACAAATCTCCAACTTTTCTAAATTAAGCAAATTTATAGATGACTAATTTTATTTTATTTTAGCAGAACATTTTAAATAAACTTTATACTAACTAAAAGTAACCTTAAGCCTCTGCAATATTTCGAATAAAGTTTTCAAATGCCAAATCAGAAATCAAAAAGCTCTACAAAAGTTCAAATAAAGTCTGAGTGCCAAATCAGCAAAGGTTACAAGCGATGAAAAAATACACATTCCGATACACATAAGGGTGTAGGAGATACAGGTTTAGCTCATTTGCGGGGGCGGTAGTGGGCGTGGCATATTTTTTTTTTGGCAGGTCGGTCAAGGATGTGGTCAGTAGTCTTTATGTCAAATTTGGTTACTCTAGCTGTAAAACTGTGGAAGATATAGGTTTTTGCGGTTTGTGGGTGAAGGGGTGGGGGTGGGGGGGAGATCTTGACACTTTGTCTTACTATGGTATATACCAACATGTATACCAAGTTTGGTTGCTCTATCTTCAAAACTGTGGAAAAAACCTGCGTTCATACAGACGGACAGACGGACGGACAGCCGGACGGACAGCCGGACGGACAGACGGACGGACAGACGGACGGACAGACGGACGGACCCAATATATTCTTTTTTTTTTCAAAAAAATTCAAAAGAAGAGTATAAAAATTAATAAAATTTTAATGCGAAAAAAGTTTTGGATATTTAATTATGACCATAAAGCCATTTCGCATGTAAATCAGTTAGGTTTTGCCATAAATATACGACTAAGAAAGAAAAGATATCTTCAATGTGCCGAAGATGGTATAGTATATCCTTGCAGAAAAGTTGTTTGTATGATAATTTAATTTTCGACCTATTGTTTCTATGACGACTCTAGTTGGAATGAAAATTATTAGAAATAAGTTGATTTATGTAAATATAAAAATTGCATTGATATGTAATTTTAAAAGAAGTCTGAATTATAAGCAAAATAACTAATTACTGACATTTTTCTTATGTAGGTGCTGGTCTGGCGAGTGTCGTTGTGTCGTTTCTCATGTCCACCTACTATAGCGTTATAATAGGTTATTCAATTTATTACTTTTTCACATCATTCAAAACGGAAATGCCGTGGATTGACTGCAGCAATAGGTAAATTTTGAAAGAATTTAAAAGAAAACCACTCACTTAATTCAATTTTAATAATTTTTAAACAGATGGAATACACCGGATTGTTGGGTGCCACAGCGCAAGGAGATGAATGCCAGCGCACCGGATACATCACGCACACCCTCCGAGGAGTTCTTTGAGTAAGTTTCAGGATAAATCCTTATAAGGATGCTAAAGTTCAATACAAATTGCCTTTGCAGAAATAAAGTGCTGCAGATAAGCGGCGGCTTGGAGTATCCGGGCATGATGCGCTGGGAGCTATTCGCATGTTTGGTATGCGCCTGGCTGATGGTCTACTTTGCCACCTGGAAGTCCATCAAATCTTCGGCGAAAGTTCGCTATTTTACGGCGACATTTCCATTTGTGCTCATCATTATACTCATGTTTCGTGCCGTTACACTTGACGGCGCTGCGGAGGGTTTACGTTATTTCTTTAGGCCAAATTGGTCGGAACTTAAGAATGCGAATGTTTGGATAAATGCCGCATCACAGAATTTCAATTCATTGGGCATTACATTTGGTTCGATGATCTCCTTTGCCAGCTATAACAAGTACAACAATAACATATTGCGTGATACGATATCAGTTAGTTTAGTTAATATGGTAACCAGTTTATTGGTTGGCATCTTTGCCTTCTCCACCTTGGGTAATCTTGCATTGGAGCAGAATACAAATGTTAAGGATGTCATTGGCGATGGACCCGGCATGATATTTGTTGTATATCCGCAGGCAATGGCCAAGATGCCATATGCACAGCTTTGGGCCGTCATGTTCTTCTTCATGCTGCTGTGTTTGGGCCTCAATTCACAGTTTGCCATTGTCGAGGTGGTCGTTACATCCATACAGGATGGCTTTCCACGCTGGATTAAACGACATTTGGGCTATCATGAGATTGTGGTGCTCTTTGTTTGTGTCATCTCCTGCCTGTTTGGACTGCCAAATATCATACAGGGTGGCATTTATTATTTCCAGTTAATGGATCATTATGCTGCCTCTGTAACGATTATGTTTCTGGCCTTTTGCCAGATGATTGCCATCGCTTGGTTCTACGGCACTGGGCGTCTCTCAAAGAATGTTAAACAAATGACAGGCAAGGCGCCATCGTTTTACTTGAGATCCTGCTGGCTTGTGCTGGGTCCTTGTTTGCTCTTTGTACGTATACATTTTCAAGTGAAGAGAATACACTTTCTTAAACAAAGTTCATTGTTTCTGTTTTAGGCCATTTGGGTTTTGAGCTTGATTAACTACAAAGAGCCCACATATCATAATGGACGCTATACATATCCGGATTGGGCCTATGGCATTGGCTGGATGTTCGCTTCCTTCTCCCTGATCTGCATTCCAGGCTATGCGGTCATCTGTTTTATGCGCACCAGCGGCGATAACTTCTGGGAGGTAAGTCCTCATTTTGTGCTCATCAGCTTTATCATTATATCTTTATTATCTTTAAGAAAAAGAAGAATATTTCATTAGATTTTATGAAAAATGATTACCAACTTAATCTATTAATCCTTATGCTCTATATATCTCTAGCGCATTAAGATAACGCTGCGTCCCAACATTTACGAGTGCAAGATCTGCGGCGAACATCATTGCGAACACGATTATCCCGAGCAGGAGCAATATATGCTGGCCCAGGAGCTGGGCACCGTTTATAAGCCAACGACGCATCATCATGGCCAGAAGCAGATCTATAATCCAATGCATGCATCCAATTTAGCGCCACATGGCGCACACACCGAATACACATATCAGGCCAAGGAGGAGCAGCATGCCACACAGGCAACGTTAGGATCAGCATAGTGTTAAGTTAAGCTGCCAAATGTTGTTGATGATGATGGTTACACGTTTCCTGTTCAATTGTTATAACAATTTCTGAGTTTTTTTTTTTAAGCATAATTTTGTTTTAATCAGCAATAAATGATATAATAATTTAAATCTTTATTATTTTTGGTGAGCGTGATAATGGGGCAAGTGTGAAATGAATTAACGAAATTATTTAATCATCATTATTATGTCGTGTAAATATATATTTATTTTATTTATTATTAAAATTCTATTTCATGTTTTAGTTGAGCTTTTAAGCGTTACGAACAGGCCTGTTCCCATTTCCAATTCCAGTCAAAGCATATGGAATTAAAAACGGATTGAACTGGAATAGACCTGCATATATGAAAGCTCATTTAAAGCTTAAATGCTTACAATCAGTGCAATATAAGCTCCATCAAAGCTCAAACACCAACATTAAATTAATTAGGTATATTACAAATCTTAAGTCTGTAACCAGGGACCGAAAACAATGAATATTTTAATATTATCAATGGAAAAAATCATTTTTTTCGTTCAGGTTGTATTTATGACAATATGATTATTTTTTAGCTTTATTAGTTTGAGTAGTAAAACTCAAAATTAATCATTATTTTTGGTAAGTTAATAAATAAAATGTTATTTTTTAATTATAACGGTCCCAGTCTGTAATTAATACTCGATTATAATCGGTATAGAAAATCTTCTTCAATCAGCACAACTCACGAAAAACAATAAAAATATCTTTGAAAGTTCGAAAGCGAGCTTTGTTATAATTCATAAACAAATCAAATACATGGTTTATTGTATTTGGCAAATATAATAATTCTCACTTTAAGCTCAACATTATGTTCAAAATTTGATACTATTTTCGTTGAAATCTAACCTTTTAAGCATATCTTCCCCAACATTCGTAAAACTTGCACTCCTTGGCTGGGCTGTTAAAGCCGCTGCACATAGCGATATAATAAATCAAACTCTTCAAATTTGGGCACCGCATTAAAGTTGCGCGGCGTTTTGCAGTAATCGGCATAGATGTGTAGACTCTTGGCAGGCACTGTGGGCGGCTGCACACTCAGATACGAATCTGTGCCATAATCACTGATCGGACGCAGCGTAATACCGCGCATCATCTTGGCCAGCTCCTGTTCCCGCTGAGCCACAGCCGTTTGGGTGGGTTGGGCGCCACCGCTGGACAGTTTGCCCATTTGCACATATTTCTTATAGATGGCCATGCTCTGTTTGGATGGGCAACTAATTGTGCAGCCATAGACTTCTTCCATGGAAGGCAGCATGCTGGCCAGTGTAAATGGTGCTGGCTCAGCTGTTTCCGCTTGTTTTGATTCCTTCTCGGCAAAGCTGGCACTAAGCTCCTCATCGCTGGAGCTATCCTCGCCCTCGCTGGAGCTGGAGGAGTTGCTATTGGTCGAACCGGTCGAACTTTGGCCAGTCATTGAAGGATTTTGACGCGCCTTGCGTGACGTTTGTATCTGACGCTGAAACGGACTGTAGTTGGTGCGGAATGTTGGCATATAACGCGTGGCCAGCTGACTAATCTCAAACTCAATATGTTCGCTCAAGTCCGTCCATTTGAAGGACTGATGATAATTGGAGTAGGCATCAATCATCTCCAGCCCATTGCTATGCACACGAAACAGCTCCTTCACTAGCTTATTCGCATCTGCGCATGGAAAGGGCAAACACTCGCGCACCTTATGACGCACCCAATCCGTTATCGATGCACTCGATGTGCTCGGCACAAATGCATTGTGCATATCGTAGTCCGTTTGCAGCTCCCAAATTGGCTGATTCACTGTGAATATATATGAGTGTGTGAGTTAATTATATTTAAAACAAGAAAGAAAAGGTATCCCCGAAATACACTTGCAGAAAAGAGAGTATTATTAAAATTAAAATTGCGAATAGCAAGGATCTTATACATCTAAAATATACCAAAAAAAATGTTATAAAAAAAAAAACAAAAAAAATGTATATTACAATACCCTCTACATAGGAAAGCAAAATTAAAACTGTCGAAAACTGAATAACTTGCAGAGATTCTAATAAAAACAAAAACAAAAAAGATTAAAGATGTCTTACACTTGGTAAAACTAGGTTTATACAAGCCCAGGAACAGATTAATGCTCTGCTGCTTCTCCGTATCGCTAAAAGTATTGCTGTAATAACGGCTGAGGGTCTGCATGACATCGTTGCCCTGGGAAGCCCAGGCGGCCGTCTTGCGATAGGTCTTAATGCGATGAACCAGCTGTGAGCCGCCGTATTGTAGGGCCAAAGTGTCGCCATGCTCCTCATACAGATGTTCCAGCATCGTCACACAATCCGAATCAAATTCCAGCTTGGCTGACTTCACAAAACCCATGCGCTCCAGCTGATGACCCAAAGCGCACTTCCCAATGGCAAACTGTGCTGAATTTGTGCGATCCAGACAGTCGACACAATTGGTGCGAACAATGCCCGTTTGGAAGCTGAGTTCGCTGCCCCGATGCGCCTTATAGAACATCCCAGTTAGCTGGATAATGCTCTCGGCATGGACGGCCAGCTGTTCCATGACATTGCCATTACTTAAACGACTCTGCCTTGCCATATCAAAGTGTATGTGCTTCATGCGATGCTGTGGCGGCAGAAATTGATTAAGATATCGTATGCTATACTCCATCTCCTTGGATATAATGGACTCGTGCTTGCGACGCTCGCGTTTCTTCACCAAGTTCAGCATGATGAGCGGTGCACCATAATGAAAGAGCAGACGCTCGAAATGCCTGGATGCTGTCTGGGCATAAGGATCTGAGATGTCCAGCTGTATGGGCGGCTTGGGCACCATTTTGCTAATATCCTGCGACCAATGTGATGGTATTGAGCCACGCATTTGGGTGAAGGCGCACAGACGCTGACCATCGCTAACAATCTGCTCCGTTTCCACCTCGTTGGCCACATCGCCCTGCAATTAAAGAAGACTTGACTTTATTATTAAGTTCAAATTTGTGCAAAACTGTGATACGCAACTATTCTGTTATATTTCTATTCACTCTTCTCTCATTTTCAAAGCTCTACCTTCAAAAAAAACACAAATACCAGCTAAAAACTTAATTTGTATGCACTTTTCGTGAACTATTTAAAGCATTAAAATGATTGCACATAATGAATATATATTCTTGATCAGCTAGCCCAACTTATTTCTCTGTTTTAAAGTGATCTTAATAAAACTTGCCTTTTGTTGCTGCACACAATATACTAGCCCATTTACGAATGTAAATATCATGCTTACAAAGTTACCTCGATAAAGCTCACAAATTATAATTTATCAAATTTTGAGTTGCTTGTTCTGCTGGAGGATTTCGAAGGTCTTAAAAGATATGAGACGTATGCAGACTTTGCGATCGCTGACGAAGAGGGATTCTACGCATTAAAAACATTGGGGAAAGCCGAAGGAACACAGTGGTCAAAAGTTTAGTACATATGATCGCGATAATGATGGCTGATATTTACACTCTTAATCCAAACCGGGCTAATCGGATCATTCTATCGTGTAACTTTTTATTTTGTCAATTATTCGAAAGGCAGAAAACCCAAATTCAGCTTCTTTTTTTTGTTCTGGAAAAATATATTACTATATTTGATAATATTCTTTTATATTTTAAATACTGACAATAAAATTCTTTTAATTTATCTGTGTAAAGAGTTTGTTTTCATTGCCGATTGGAAATCAACGCAAACCATAAGAGATAGAATCCTGAAATATTTACAGTGATTTCAGCTCAGGATATTATGTAAGTGCGCAATTTGGAATATTTTGGAACAATTCGATACTAAAGCCCGTAATATGGAGAAATACCGTTCAGGCCCCTCCACTGAGGAAAATAGGTAGTTTGTATTGAAAAAAGTTTTGTTTTCCTTTGATTACTTTTAAAATTTAAACTCATTTTCAGAGACCCACATAAAAATAATAAGATTTTAAAGTTTCGAAAAATCCGCTTGCAAAATAGCAAAATGGTCGGAAAAAGTATGAAATACTTCAACATTGAAAACTTTCTTGTTATCATCTGATCAGGCGAAAAACTAAGTCTCAAAACTGTGGATCTGTTTGGAAAAACTTGATCAAACACTTAGCCGGGCAACGCCGGATCACACCGGCTAGTCATTAAGAATGGAGTGAAATCGAAAACTTACCCGAAAGTTGGCGCCACGCTTGAGAAAACGTGTGCCAGCAAAGCGTGTGCTACGCCGCGCAATCAGACACACATTCACATGCCGCCCAAAGATGCTAATGCAGGATTGGCTGACAAAGCCATGTGTTACCTCGAGGAGCCAATCCTTGAGCATGATGCCCGTCATGGGCAGAAGGAGATAGGCATTCCAAACGAAACGTTTGCGTGAATCACTGCGAAAGGCATAATCCACGCGTTCATGCGCCTGGGCGACATTATTGGTCAACTTGTTCCAGTCGGGCAACGGCTCATCCTGCTCCAGATTGACCTGGGCGCCCACATAACGTGGCGCGGATTCATTATATTGCAGTGTGCGTGTTAAATCGTAGGAATAGGAGAAGTAGAAATTGCTACGCAAATCAATATTCTGAAACATACGCTTGTAGCGCTCCTCATGCGGATGCGGATGTGGATACGGATGCGGATGTCGTTGAGAGCTTGACTCATTGACTCGCACCATTACCGTATCCTTGATGGTATATATTAGATGCATGCCAATATGGGCACAACATTTGCGCTTGGTAACTAGGACGAGATAATATCCTTCGAGGAAGCGCACAAAGCCGAGAACGCCATAGGCGGAGGTGACCTTTGGTGAACCGGTTAGCGTAGACACAAACCGTCGTATCTCCAAACTATTGAACTCATTCGCATTCTCCTCAATGCTCAATCGGTTAAGCGCCAATCGATCAATGGTGAGCAATCGAAATCGCGTCTCCCGATTGTTGCTGCCCACCAAATACAGACGCTGCAAATTTTAAATCAAATCAAAAAATCAATAGGAATCAAAATTGAGTTAATAACTTACTGCACGCGTTTCATAGAGCACCACTTTTTGTATGGAACTTATTAGTTGATTAAATATTATATTTGGATTGTCATTATTCATTTTAATGCACAACCTTGCAACGCAATTGAGATAATACAAAACTATCGATATATCGATAATCAAATTGGACATTAGCGTTGATTTGATTTTATGAACAGCTGTTTTTGTGTGCAGATGGCAGCACAGCCGCTTGTCATTTAAATTTATGGCGCAAAACATAAAAAAAAATCAAATTCACTTGGACTAAGCTCAAAACATTGATACAAATTTTAGAATAATCAGCCTTGAGACTGATATCCTTTCGTTACCATGTGTAATCAGAGTTCTTTGATTAGCTTCCGCATGCGGATTAGTCACTCTGCTGCTTTGTTTTGGTTTTGTTTGAGACAGCTGATTTTGTATATTTGAGGCATACTTCCACCTTAATGAACAACTACATATTGTAAAAATCTAAAACAAAGTATTTTAGCTTTAACTACTCTTCAAAAAAAAAAACCAACCTTAATATCTGGGCTTGGGCTCAACAAATGCGGAAACATTTAAATTTACGATTTTCATTGGTGGAATTAAAATATTGCAATGCCAGCTTATTCCATTTCATTGAAGTGGAAATAGGTCCTTACCAGCATTTTTAATCAAATGACAAGGCTGCCAGTCTGTTGAAAATATTGACATCAGTGACACTGCGTGTGACGTGAAAAGGCATCAGCTGTTTTTAAATCGAGAGGCAGTCGAAAGCGCACCGATTTTTGCTTGGCAGAAACAAAAATATATATGAAAAAACAGTTTCAAAACAGACGTGCAACTAAATTCATTTGTAACAACAATAAAAACTGTAAACAAACTGCTTTCATTCTAGAAAATGTCCCACGCCACACCGCAGGTACGTAAAACGATTAAAACACAGATGCATGCGCGTTTCTGTGTGACGCAATAGCTTTGCAAACTGGCTAAAATATATTGAACGCTCTCCCATCCATATCACACACAGGGCGTAAAGCTGCTGAATGGCTTTAAGCGTCCCGGCCGATTTGAGAAGGGCTTGGGTGCCCAGCTGCCCGATGCCTACAAGAAATTTTGGCGCGAATGGAAGCTGACGAAACCAGCTGCAGTTCATTATATACCCAAGGAGAGCGAGTGGGAACGCGACGAGGTTACGCATGCCATCAAACCGGTTCAATCCATACCATTGCCAATAATTGATACACCTGAGTCGCATCAGGGCATTTGGGGTGGCGAGGGTGTCATCAAGGGCTTCCAAAAGCGCGAACAGACAAAGCGTCGCGTGCCGCACTTTTGGGTGCCAACGCTGCGTCGCTCCGTGGTGCACAGTCAGGTATTGAATGTGTACATGTCCGTTGTGGTGACGGAACGCACTCTGGATCAGATACATGAATGCCATGGCTTCGATCATTATCTGCTTAAGAATCTGGCATGCGATTTGCGTTCTGCTTTGGCATTGAAAATGAAACGTGAGGTGCTCAAGGCTTTAAAGCAGGGCTGCCCGGCATGGATAGAACAGCCAAAGCATCAACAAGATGTGCTCAAGGAATACAGTCCGTATTTGGCATCGTACACAGCCGAAGAGATTGATTGGTACGGACACACGTATCTGGAAGCCATACGCAAGCTACAAAATCAATTGCGCGCCGCGGAGCAGGTCTTGCCGCATAAGATTGAGTTTCGAAGCAAATTGATTGATCAGCTGCGCGAGGCGGGCATCGGTGCAGCGGGCAAACTGGAGCCCAAGGATGCACTGCCAAATGCCGAGCATAAGGATACAGACATTGAGGCATTGACTAAGCTGTAAGTAATCTCTGCTCTATTTAAATTTTTTCCATTTCACATTTCTATTTATCTGCAGTGAATCCTCCTCGCCCTCATCTGGCTGGCTGTCCAAAATAAATCCATTTGGCAAGAAGGAAACGTAATGGACGCTACATTCAAGCAGCTGCTGCTGGTTATATGTTCAACCTGAAAACAATAATAAAAAAAACTACTATCGACTGGAATTCTCTTCAGTTCTCACAACTGCTTGTTTCTTCTTGCTTTATTTTAAACATTTAGTTTTTATTATATTATATATTGTATGTATATTGTATATTCATTAGATTTGTTAAAAAACCAGGACATAGACATCTACGGCTAGGTAGCAAAAAGGAATGTTTGCAAATCCAATCGACAACAAGAAAGAAAACTTATCTACGGCAAGCCGAAGTTAAATACCTTTGCAGAAAAGTTTTGCATATAAAGAACTTAAATTTAAACGATTGTTCCTATGTCAGCTATAAGACATAGTCGCCTGATTTTAAATAAACTTTATCTATCTTTATATATGGGAGATGCTAACACTTTGTCTGACTATGGTATATATTAGGGATGCGATAGGGACGGACTCACTTCGTAATCGGGAAAAATTTAAAAAAAAAACCCGCGCGGTCATGGGAAACTTGACCATACCGAACTTTCTCTCGGGTACCGACCATTCTTTAAGTTCCCCATTATTTCTCTCAAAACTTAATGGATTTTGTAAAAATCCAGTAAAAAATTTTAATTAAATTGTTTATGTTAAAAGGATTCGTAACTCGCGGAATATTTTTTAAGATTCCGATATGGTCGCGTAAAAAAAAAAAAAATTTTTACGAGATGGGCGGGATCTGGAACGAATTTCTAGCCCGATCCCACTTTTAGTATATATCAACACGTATACCAAATTTGGTTGCTCTAGCTTCAAAACTGGGGAAAAATTGCTTTCGTACAGCCGGACGGACGGACAGACAGACATTTTTATCAATTTGAGAGGATCAGCAGCAGAGCAATAGCACAAACTTCGCTGTTCCTGCTCTGCTTCGTGCTATGTTTTAAAATGTAACTGGTGCTCTGTTATTATAAGTATAACACGTTCCTCAGAATGCCCATCCAGAGGAATAACCGTCTCGCAAGATTCCCATCCAAAAGAATAAGATGCTCCAAGATTTCAGGGACACAACTACCTTTTTAACAACATAACATTTTTTTTCGCCATGAAAAAAGGAGATTTACAGACAGACGGACACTGCTGATTAGGAATATATATACTTTATGTAGTCGTCTACTTCAATAAATTAATAATTATAATACCCTCTGCAAGGGTATAAAAACACAGATACACGCGAACACTTTATGTACTTAAATCTATATATCTATAATGCATATGTATAAATGAAACTTTGTGCCTATTTTGTTGCAAGTTGAGGTGCAATCCTATTATGCGATAGGATTCTTTTTCATCAGCTCAATATCCGCGTTCATCATATCGCTAACCAGCTGCTGGAAACTAACCTTTGGCGTCCAATTCAATTCACGCTTTGCTTTCGAGGCATCGCCTTGCAGAAGATCCACCTCCGTGGGTCGAAAATACTTTGGATTAATGCGCACGCGCACAATATCGGTGTTGAGCTCAACGCCCAGCTCATCCACACCACTTCCACGCCACGTGATCTTGCGATTGATGTGCTCGAAAGCAGCCTCCACAAATTCACGCACGCTATGCGTCTCGCCAGTGGCAATCACATAATCCGCTGGCTCATCACGCTGCAGCATCATCCACATGGCCTCCACATAGTCACTGGCATGTCCCCAATCACGCTTCGAGTCCAGATTGCCCAGTTCAAAGTATTCCATCTGATTGAGCAGTATCTTTGCAACGGAACGCGTTATCTTGCGTGTCACAAAGTTCTCGCCACGTCGCGGACTTTCGTGATTGAAGAGTATGCCATTGCAGGCAAACATTGCATACGCCTCCCGATAATTAGTCACTATCCAAAAGCCATACAGCTTGGCAACAGCTGCAAATCAAGATAATATAAATCAACTATCGAATATAAACTAAATATGTATATGTAATAATAAAGAAATAATAAAAAAGAATAAAATATATAAATAATATGAAAGAAATGTATCCCATTGCAGAAAAGTTATTCACATGAAAACTTGAATTTTTGAACGATTTTTCCTATGGCAGCTATAAGATTTTGATAATTTTTGATCAGCATGACAAGAACATACTCAAACGCAGAATAATTAAATTTAGTTAAAATAGCTTGAAAAACAAAAATGTTTTTTGTATAAAAACCAATTTTTCAACCCATTTTTCCTATGACAGCTATAAGATATAGTCGCCCAATTTTGATCAAATTTTGTCCACATTTTAGGAAATGTGTGTTTGGTTGAGTTATCTTAAAAAAACAAAAAAGTTTTCATATATCTTATTTTTCAACCGATTGTTCATATGAAAGCTATATGATAAAGTTTCTCATTTTAAATCACATTTTATCAGCATGTCCAGAACATACTAAAACGTAGAATAGATAAACTTGGTTAAGGTAGATCAAGGAACAAAAAAGTTTGTTAAGGAAAAATTATTTTTCAACCGGTTCTTCCTATGGAAGACAAAGATAAGATAAAGTGGTCTCATTTTAATGAAATTTTAAGATATTGCTAAAACTCGGAACAAGTTTGGTCAAGTTTTCTTGAAAAACAAAATTTCCGCCCGATCGTTCCTATTGCAGCTATATGTAATAGTATTCCAATCCGACACACTCTGATATATGTACTACCTGCAGTGAAAATAAGCATCTGTGCCAAATTTCATCAAGATAGCTTTAAAGAGAGGCCAGTCCATATAGAACAGTTCGACTACAAAAGTCGATGCTGATCAAGCATATATAGGCTTTATAGGGTTGGAGACGTCTCTTCGAATGTGTTACACATTTCTGCAAGGGTAACAAAACCATACAGATTCCTTACCATATGGCGAACGTGGATAAAATGGTGTTTGCTCATTCTGTGGCGTCTCTGCAACCTTGCCGTAGAGCTCCGATGTGGATGCTTGATAGAATTTAACAGACTTATCCATGCCACAGGTGCGTATGGCATCCAGGATGCGCAGTGTACCCAGGGCATCAACTTCCGCGGTGTATTCACTCAAATCGAAGGAGACCTTTACATGCGACTGTGCTGCCAAATTGTAGATCTCAGTTGGTTTAACCATGTTGATGATTTTAACCAGGCTGCTGCTATCGGTCATATCGCCATAATGCAGCTTCATGCGTCCGCCCTTGTGCGCCTTCGGATCGGCGTATAAATGCTCAATACGTGTTGTATTAAAGGTGCTCGCTCGCCTTATTATGCCATGCACCTCATAGTCCTTCTTCAACAGAAACTCGGCCAGATACGAGCCATCCTGCAAGCAAGAAAATTAATGAATCTAAAGTAACACGTAAGCGTTGCGAGTTTGCAACAACTGCAAAGCTGATTAGCGCAATTCAAAATTATTGAAGCGTAGCCCCAAGCTGTGACTCACTTAACTCCCACACACACACCCACCTGTCCCGTTATGCCGGTTATCAGCGCTACTTTATCACGAGCTTTGATCGCATCACCCTCTCCAACGCCGACGCCGGCTGCAGTTCCATTCAAATCCTTGCTGCTGTGATTATTGGCCAGGCGCGCCTGTTTGCTTCCAGTGGCCTCATCGCTTGCGGACATCTTAGTTGACTGAGCTTAGCTGTACTTCTTTTTCTTTGTTTCTTTTTTCTTATTTTTTATCAACGCTTGGGTTTTGTGCCAACGAACGTTTTATAAACAACAACTTTTGGTAATGTTTCGATGCAGATATGTGTTAACAGAGCAGTGCTGTTAAGTTTGCATTAGTTGAGTAGTGTTGGTAAACATTCCTAAGTAATTGTGACTACCAATACTGTTCGATGGCTATACAAAAATGTTTTAGGCGCGAATATTTAAATTTTTGGAATGGTTTTTAAATTGGCTATACTAAAAAATTACTAAAACAAGAAAAGAAACAGAACAAGAAAGAAATGTTATCTTTGGCGTGTCGAAGATATATACGCTTGCAAATAAGTTTTGTATAGGAAAACTAATTTCTCAACAAATTGTTCCTTAGGCAACGATTTCCGATTTTTATGAATTTTTATCAACTTATGTGGAAATTGCTTAAACTTAGGTATAGTGAGTTTGGTTGAGTTATTGTGAAAAACAAAACAGTTTTTCATACAAAAACCTATTTTCATCCGATCGTTCCAGCTATATGTTATAGTGATCTGATCCGGTCGATTTTGATAAATGTACGACCTGCAAAAAGAAGAATTATCTGCGCCAAGTTTCATCACGATAGCTCTAAAACTGATGGACTTGTTCGTATATAAGCAGACGGCCAGGTAGTCAAACGGACGTACGCACAGACGGACATGGCAAGTTGGACTTGGCTGCTGATGCTGATCAAGAATATATATATATATATATATATATATATATATATATATATTTTGTGACAAAACTGTAATACACTTTGCAAGGCTATTATAATTTATGTCATAAATGTTTCAGAAAGGTAAAACGAGTGCCGCTGCTAAAAACCGTACAGCTGTTAAGCTTCCACAAGCATTAACATTTACTTAACAGCAGTTTAGCATTTTGCTACTCTCTTTTCCCCTCGCCCATAAAGTTGTCAGCTGACTTGCGCATTTTTAGCTTCTCGCTGTTGTGAAATGGTTCGTTGTGCTTAAAATGAGCACGTTGCTGTTCGCCTGGTAGAAACCGAACCGAAAACCGAACGTGTCTGAAAAGTCTGGCACGGTCTGTGCACATGGGTCGGACGCGCGCACACCTGCCGGTACATGTGGGGCAATATTGTTTCCCCAACTCGAATGTTATGATGTGCCGGCCGGCCTTCAAGCTTTTTTGTTTTTGCCTAGTATGCTGATCACGAGTTAAGCGAACTAGGCAAAATTTCCCATTAATGTTAGCAGAGTGCAGAGTGTGCATTTTTGTTGGTATAGTTTGTTATGGGATGGGTTTAATCGATTTAATGCCGAAAATACAGTTAGGCAAGCGAAAGGTTACTTATGTACAATGTTCTTGCTGCATACCCAGGCGTTATGCGCAATGGCAATTTTTGTAATCGGCACGTGCTGTGTGGGCGGAGGCCTAACAACCACGCCTACTGTACAAATTAATTTGCAAGAACAGTTCAGTGCGAGTTCCGTTCGTTCTCCAGGCCCAGCCGCGCCTGTTATCAACATTCAGAGCTGCCTTATCAACACATGGGCAATCGAGTCGATTCGAGTCGAGTCAAAAGACTGGTCGACCGAGGGTTGCGACGTGGTGACGGGGCGATGATACAATTGGACTAGTTTAGACAGCGCCCACAAAAAGGCCGATTGGACAAAGCAGGAAAAACGAGACCCCGCCAAAAGTGAATTCCCTCTTTTTTACCAAGCGCACAGCAAAAATAGCTAAACGATAACTGTTCACATTTAACACTGGTGGAGAAGGTGCGGCCAACTTGTGAGCGCGAGCGAGATGGCTGCTGTCACAGTGGCAGGGGTTTGGTTCAATTGCCATTCCGACTGGTCGTCACTGTGTGTGTGTGTGTGCCTGTCTGTCTGTTTGTTTGCTGAACGAGTGAATCGAGTGTGTTTCTATGTGTGCGTGTGAGTTTGCTGCTGTGTTTGCTCTTTTATACAATTCATACGCTACAATTACAGTTATTGCATATGATTATTACTGTAAATTTCAATTGGTTTTGGTGCTTTTTGTGCATTGCAAACACTGTGCAGGCAGTTGATGTTGCAATGCAACTCGAACAGGTTGTCGCCCTTCGCGATATGTGTGTACAGTGTACACTGTAAAAAAGTATGCCTGCAATTGAAGTCAACTTGTAGAGAAAGAGAATGTATTTTGCTGTTTAATAGGTAAGTATTAGAGTGATATCGAAATTATCGAAATTATATTAAAATAAATATAAAACAAGTAAGCACGTTGCGGTCGGATGGACACGACTGCGATATACTCTATTTTTAGTCTCTTGGTGGAGTCAAGTTTTCTTGACACTTTGTCTGCCTATGGTATATACCAAATATATACCAAGTTGTTGTTCTAGCTTTAAAACTGTGGAAAAAACTACGTTCATACAGACGGACAGACATTTCACAAACCCAATATACTCTACTTTCTTGTTTTTTCAAAAAAAGTTAAAAAAATAAAAAAATTTATGAAAACAGTGCTGCTTTTTGAGAATTGCACTAACGTATTCAAAGTAAAACAAATCTAAATGTAAAACAAAGTATACGTTGGAACAAATATTTCCATAAAATATTCTAACAAATGCAAAATAACAAACAAGAGATGATTTGCGGCCAGCAAAAACAACAGATGCCAGACGCCCATCAGAAACAACTGATACCAGACGCCCAGCTGACACCACAGTTGCCAGCAGCTGCAACAGCTGAAATTGCCAAAAAGGTCAACACTGATTTGGCTAACATTGAAAGCCCTGCACCGTCTGCAGCCACAGCTACCAACAGCAGGGGGAACGATACAGAGAGTAACAACACTGATAAGGAAAAGACTGAAACAGCCACAGGAACAGCAGCGGAAAAGCCCCAGAAGAAATGGACATTAAGCAACTTTGACATTGGTCGCCGACTGGGACGTGGTAAATATGGAAACGTGTATTTGGCACGTGAAAAGGTTTCCCAGTTTGTTGTTGCACTAAAAGTGCTCTACAAGCGTCAGATTGACGAGACAAATATGGAGTATCAGGTGCGCCGAGAGATGGAAATCCAATCGCATCTTCGCCATCAGCATATCATCCGCTTGTTTGCCTACTTTCATGATGATACACGGATCTATTTGGTACTGGAGTATGCGCCGCAGGGCACAATTCACAGTGCGTTGCAGTTACAGCCGTTAAAGCGCTTCGATGATCGCCAGTCGGCCACATATATCAAGGCGCTGTGCTTAGCACTCCTATATTTGCATCAACGTCATATTATACACCGAGATATTAAGCCGGAAAATCTGTTGCTGGGCAACGAGGGTGAGCTGAAGATAGCTGATTTTGGTTGGTCGGTGCATGAGCCAAATTCGATGCGGATGACGCTGTGCGGCACACTTGATTATCTACCGCCCGAAATGGTACTTAACAATCCATATACCAAGAATGTTGATTTATGGAGCGTAGGTGTGCTATGCTTTGAGCTGCTGGTGGGTCATGCGCCATTCTTTTCAGAAACATTTGACGCGACATACCAAAAGATACTTCGGAGTGACTATAAGCTGCCAGAGCACGTAAGCACGGCCGCAGGTAATTTGATATCCAAGCTCTTGGTATTGAATCCGGAGCATCGACTTCCGTTGGACCAGGCTATAATTCATCCTTGGATTATAGAGCACACACAATAGTTTGTAATCGTTAACTTAGTTTTAATTTTTAAAATTTATGTTTTATTCGTTTGTTACGTTTTCGTTGATTTATGTGTGTTAATTTAATTATAGCATTTCTTACATTCATAAAATACGATTTAAAAAATATATATATACATATATACCGATATATCGAACGAATATAAAGAGAACTTAAAACTATTGATACACTTCCACTAAAAAGGGAAAATGTTGTATTTGAAATAAAGAAAATGTTCTATCAGATTCCATCAGTTTTTCATAAAAGACAAAAGTTTTTTCTTTATGTTTTCATCCAATAATAGAAAAATTTTTTTGTATATTGTAGATGTATTCTTTAAAAAAACTGCTATAATTGTAATCAGTGTTTTTCAAATGGTAGAAAATATAAGTAAGAAAATTGAGAAAATTTTGCTAGTGGAGAGTATTTAGTACTTATAATCTGTAATATCTTTATATAAAAGTAAAGTATTTTATAAATTAACTCAAACTTTTCCAGAGAAAAACTGACAGCATTTTTTCCAGCAGAAATAACCAGTTTCAAAACAAAGAAAACTTACGAATAAAATATTCTGTAAGATAAGTGGAAACATAAATATACATAAACTTAAAAACTTGAAATATTTTATTTAGAGAATTTCAATTTCCATGTATGGTAAAAAACTCTGCAGTTTATCTGTTCAAATTAGGAAGAACTTCGAATTGTTAACACAATTGCCATAATTTTGTTCAATATTTGTTTTGCAGAAGTGCTTTCTTGAAATAAGAAAACTTCTTTTTTTCCAGTGTATGTTTGTGTATGTGTGAGTGCTTGTATGTATGAAAACATGTTGGTAATTAATTGGGGGCTTGACTAGCGATACGAAGGCTACTGGCAATATCATTTGCTAGTGTTGCCAACGCCCCACAGATGGCGCTCAGACAAATTGCAAATTTCCCATGGCCCAAGCCCGACAATTACAATGAACAAACATGCTGAATACGCCCCCAAATGCGCCCGGACATGCCCCCAGCGACTTGCCAAGCGTCACAAAATGGATAAAAAAAAAAAAAAACAAAAAAACAAGAAAGACAACAACAAAACAAAAACACACAAATTGACTGGCAACAACAAATGCGAGTGTAGTATGCTTGGTAGGAAAAGCAACAGCAGCAACATGTTTGTTTGAAATTTCTAACGCAAGCAAGAAAGGTGGCGCTGCAGCAGCCCTCCCCTGCCATGCCTCTGCCAGCCATGGGGCACACAGACACACAAGTTGCAGCAGTCGCAGCCAACATTTTGCGCAAATTTGAGTAGTCATTTTGTTTGCTCACATCACAGGCCAACAGAAAAGACGCCAACAATTGTGATTGCGATTGCTCACAACAGCAACTATGACGGAGAACGATAAGTTGTTGGTTTTTTGTGAGTTGTGTGTTTTTTTTTGGTGGGGGGGAGGGGAAGGAGATTGGCTAGAAATTGAAATTGATTGCAATGGCGCTTTTATAATCATGGCCCCCGGCAGCGGAAGCGCAAGCCATTGGGGGCCCCGGACATTTTGTTTTGTGCCCGTCATTTTGCTTATTGCACAAAATTTAACTAGGCGCGCAGCAAACTTTAAAAGTGTACATCAAATTGGCTGCCTCAGGCAACAACCACAAATACACCAACTATTAACTAACACACAACAGCTAACAAACACAACAAGCGCTAAAACAGAAAAAAGCATCTATTATTGTGGGCGTTCAACGTTTTCCCACATGCATACTAACAGGCTAACAGCAGAGCGAGATGGAGATGGGCACACACATGTCTGTTGAGTGCCGCGGCCAAAAAGATAAACGCTAAAACTACACACACACACACACACACACAGGTACATGTGTGCTTAACATAGCTGTTTATGTATGTGTGAAGAAGCTGCTAAACAGCAGAACCAGTTTCTGTTGGCGCTGCTCCAACGCAAAGCAGCGTGCTTCTTGCTGCTCTGCCCTCTGCCTCCGCTATGCTCGCTGCTCAGTTAAGTGGTCAGCGGTGCGGTCAGCATTTGATGATTGCCTTGGCTTTCTTACATATAAACAACCCTGCTGCTTACAGTGAAAACCAGCTACCAGGCGTAAGGCAGAATTATGTGCAGATAAACATACACATTAGAGCTGGCACAAACCGATATCTACGTGCCTTCGATAGTTTTCGATAGTTGTACTCGAAAACGTCAATATTATGTTTGTTATTAGATACATTTTTTATATGAAATACTTCAGAAAAAATTGTATTTGTATAATTTAGATAATAATTTCATGGTATTTGCTTATAAAGAATCGATTAATTTTAAGATTGCATTTGAATCTATTTAAAAATATTAGTTAGCGGTAATTAATACGTTTGATGTTCTTTATAGCGTTAACAAATTTGAGGTTGCTCAGGAAATTATAGTATTTTTGTGCCCCTGCATTCAACAACTCTTTTTTCTCTTAGAAGATTGTTATTAAAACTAGTATGTAGTTGACAACTCCACTCCACTAGTTGACAACTCCACGCTACACAGAGCGGACGTGTAAAAATCTATGCCCTGAAGACGGTTTTCGAAGATTAACCGAAATATATTGGTGAAAAAAAACAAAAACTATTGTTTTTAACTAAACAGTGACCTCAAACAACATCTAGTATATATATATACATATATATATATATATATATATATATACATATATATATATACATATATATATATATATATATAGCAAAAACATCGAAAGTGAAGAGAACTTAAAACTATCGGTATAATCGATGTTAACATCCATTTTATGCCACCACTAATATACACATTTGTAAATTTGCATGTTTGAGTTCAACTTTAAATATGTAATTTATGAAGTTAGCTCATCTTTTTAATAACAATTACAGTCAGAATAGTCAGCCCTGTTCCCATTTCCGATTACTTTTCATTCCGAATCTTCTCGATTTTGTGTTTCTGTTTGAATAATATAGCAACCGTTCTGTCTTCTTAAAGAAAATATCGTATACTGCTCATGCCAAAACTTTATCAGCCGATTGTCCATCTATATTCGAAATTCAGAACAGCTTATAATTCCGATTCCGAATGTTTTCATCGGTATCGGCAATGAGCACAAAATCTGAATGTTAAGAACGTTTTTCCACTGACTTTCGAATGTTTCGAACAGAATGGAAAATGCAAACCGGTCTGAATAATTGGGCAAAAGCTTAGTGTCTTGGCTTTAAGGTAGAGCATAGATGGATAGAAATTTTGCATATACTATACACTAATTTAAACCAATTTAACTCATTTTAATATATATAAACAGATGTGTAGTAACATTTTTAGCAACTAAATTCTGGCAAAAAAGAAACCTGACAAAAATACCAAAGCAATCAATGTCAAACAATTGACATAACAAATGAGAAATAATGAATTTTATTGGCTTATAAACCTAATATAATGCCACCATAGATAGTATTATGTTCCAAATTGCTGTTATCACAATCGATAATCATGACACAGGTCTCGTCTATGTCCGTATGCATGTTTGGGGCTGTTTTGTAGTTGTATATTTGATTAACGCTGCGCTGTCGCTGGGGCCGCAAACTGGGGACGACAACGACTTGTTGCTCGATCGTGTGCGCCTGTTACCCAAACTGGATTTTGGGGCCTGACTGACCGCACAATTAATACGGGACGGACATGCATTTATTATTTATGTGTATAAAATTCAGAAGCGTTGACAACTGTCGCACACGTGTTTATATTTTGTATTTTTTGTTGAGTATGGTTAGTTACAGTTAGTCAGTTTGGCTGCAATTAGCGTATAACCTTAACCTTAGCTTCCAAAAAAGCTCAAATCACAACCTGTGCTATGAGGCGAACAAAATTCAGAGCAAGTGTTTGCCCCCCAAACACACAACCAAAAAAAAAACCACCACCACAACAACGAGAGTTCATTTAAATTGCCCGCCACGCAACGAGCTATGCCCTAACCCCCCTTCACCACCATACCGCATCCCCCATTCCCCACAAAGCACTCAAACAAAACGCAACAACCGAAAAAACTTGTTCCATGAAATTTCAATGCCAACCGCGAAATAATTTTATCAGCTGCCTGATGTCATCAACAACACGCTTGCCAAATTCGCATTCGCAAAAATTTTGTTGGCTTTGACCCACTGACTGCCGAAAATGTTTGCGAAATTTCGCAATTCGCACAAAATCCTTGGGTTTCAAGGTGCGTCCTTCACTTGGCCATCAAAGCGAATGGCCTCAAATTACGGTCAAGGCGAAATCAACTAAAGCCAAACTAGAACGAGAATGCGAATGCGAACGCGAACGCAGAAAGCAAAACGAGTCGAGTCGAGTCATCAGCCTTGAGTTCTCAAAATGCGCTACACAAACTAAAACGCGGCATATCATAATATCAGAGTTAAACTACTCCAACTTAAATTAGTTATTTGGTAAAGCACAGATAAATCTTCTTCAAACAAAAATCAATAACTTACCAGAACTGATCTGATTTCCACTTACGACGAAATTTTATGCAAGTGAATTTCTTTTAAATTTACCATACATTTTCATTATAGTGAATCAAATACTATTTTAACTTCAGATAATTTCACTTTTGCAAAATCTTTTCAAAGATGTAAGCCGCAACATATAGATACTATCGATTTTCTGTTTAAGATTCTGATATTAAAATCTTTTTTTTGTTTACTTTTATATAAACATAAAACTTAAACATTAATTATTATACTAGTTTTAGGAAATGCAAAAAATTATGAAATTTTAAACTTTTTTTAAAAAAAAACAACAAATAATTAAATAACATTTTCAAATATTGACGAAATGAGAGTTAAACATTTTTTTTTTTACCATATCATGTTTAAAAAACTTTATAGCACTCAATTCGTCGATATAAATGTTAATATTTTTTTCCTTTTTTTTGGGAAAGTTTTATATGTGAAATATTTGAAATATGTTTAGCCGCGTAGGGCGCACAAAGCTCCAGTTAATGGTTTCGGATACACAACAACATGCCAATATAGTAGACGCAAAACACAAACAAATAAACCAAGCATATTTATTCTTGTTCTGAACAAGTGCCGTCATCAACATGTGTACGATATTTTCTGTCCGCCTAATGAAAATGTTGCTGTTCTTGTTTTTTGTTGCTACAATACACGTTTGTTGTACAAACAAACAGCACAGCACACAACAAATCCTGCCGCCAGCTGCTGCTACAGTTGCTGTTGCTACCGCTGCTGCTACCGCTTCTGCTGCTGTCAGTCGTCAACACTTCGTCGTGAAGGTGGGTCATTGTGAAATGACAGCGCCGAACCAACCAGGCGCCCATAATCAGCCGCAGCGCCAGCATGTGCAAGCGAGCTGGCCTGTGTGTGTCGCACGCTAAATGCTTGCGTGTTGTCTCACTCTAGCGTGTAGCCCGTTGGCTGTTTGCTGGGCGCCGGTGCGCATTTTAGCGTTTGAAAGAAACAGGTCGAAGCTGAGCAAAAGACCCGCGGAAATTGTATCGTTGCCACGTGCTGAGCGAGTGAGCGAGTTGAATTGTATGCGACGAGTGTGGCTGCTACTCGCTGCTGTGCGCCTGTTACTTAGTGTCATATTTCGCACAAAAGTTCGTTCGTATTTTCTGCTACAATTTACGATTACGGTTTTCAAGCGAGACAGCGTGCGAGCGAGACTGCAACTTAGTGTCTAGCGCTGCCACAAGCGAGTGCGAGTGAGCGAGCTGCCAATGAGAAATGAGACGTTGAATATTTGAATTTGAATTATATTGTCTTGGTCGTAATTTGAGCCGCACAAGAATGTCTTAAGACGCAGCTAAGCCGCAACTAATCCGCCACAAAAGACATTGCAACAGCTTCTAATCACATTAATTAAATTCCAGCAAACACTATAAAAATGCCAATACCCAACATGTCAGAGGTCAGCCAAAAGGCAAGACCTCAATGCACAGCATGTGCCTATAGTTGAACTGACTACTCCCAATTTGTTATCAAGTGTGTCGTATCCAAGTGCAATGTATCTCAGCGGCCAGGACGAATTGGCTGGACCGCAATCCCTAGCCAACTATCTAAATGACAGCATTAGCGATGCCTCCGGCGCTGTGGTGCCCCTGGGGCATGATTATCCAGCGGAATTTCAACATATGGTGCATGCTCATTGGCGAGGATTTCGTACGCCTCCAATTTACTATCGTGCCGGGATTTATATCGCATTCTGTGCGCTTATGACCCTTAATCTATTTGGAAATGGCCTCGTCATTTGGATATTCTCTACGTAAGTTGATAATATTACTAAAAATTACATTTTATTAAGTTCTTTCAAGTTTTTTTAATTGGTTTTTTTTCTGTTGTAAGGCTGAAATGATAAGATATAATTCATCAGAAGTTCATTATCAGGAAAACAAATGATTTTTCCAGAACTTTTAAAAAAATGTTTGAACGTTTTTTTTCTAATTAAGATTTTTAAGAGGTGTGCTCATGAACTTCAACATAACTTGCGTATATGATTACGGATTTTAACAAACGATATACAAATTAACAGTCAATATAAAGGACTACATATAAGTCCCTATCATTTTATACACATAGCTAAAAGTTTAAAAGATATTGAATTTGAAACTGCGAAAATACATGTTTTTACGCAAACATTCTAGTTGGAATTCAACTTGAAAAACTCGGAAAAAGTCGACAAAAAATTGCAGTTATAATCTGAGACACTAGTTTCAAGCTATAGCCATTTGAGCAACTTAACCTTTTCCAAATTTTTTCGTTTTTTCCAATTGCTGAGCTGCAATCCAATTGGTTTTGGTTGAAAAATTAAAAAAAAAAAAATACTTAGTTGGGCAATTGGTCGAAAATATGTTTCTTAGAATATCTTGATCAGACTTATAAATCCTAAGTTTTATTTATGCATTTGGACAAAATTTCATCAAAATCGGACCAATATATCTTATAGCTATAGGAAAAATCGATTGAAAAATTAGTTTTTGTATGAACAAATTCTTTGTTTCTCTGTCTATCACAACCAAATTTACCTATTCTGCGTTTTAGTATGTTATTGTCAAGCTGACCAAATTTTTTCAAAATCGGACGACTATATCTTAAAGCAAAAATCCGAAAATCGGTTGAAAATTAAGTTTTTGTATGAAAAACTTTACTACAGGTAGATATACTATATGTATCTTTGGCATGCCGAACACAATTTTTGTTTTTTATTAAAATTTAATTATTTCTTAATCCATTTTAGAAAATGTTATACATCTTTTTAGATTCAAGCACTTTAATATTAATAATAATGAATCGGGAAAGTTGCAGAAAATTAAAAATATAAGAATTTAAGAAATCAATGATTTATGCATAATAAAAACTTAAAACTTAAACTATGTATAAATCATCTACACCTTAAAGTCTTATATTTACAATTTTCTCAATCACTTTTCTATTACTTTTTTTCAATATGTTTAAAATGCTTAAATTCTATTTCTTCAAGTAAACTATTTCTTATTTCTAAATAAAAACTAACTATATAAAATTACATTTTAATCATTTATAACTTAAAGTCTTTTATTTATAATTTTTTTAAATTTCATTATTATTAGTTTCTTCAATTCGATTGCTCAAAGTAAACTATTTCTAGTTTTTAAATTTTCTTTTCTTTCACAGTTCGAAATCACTGCGTACACCATCGAATTTGTTAATCCTAAATCTGGCCATCTTTGATCTGTTCATGTGCACCAATATGCCACATTATTTGATTAATGGTGCCTTGGGCTATATAGCTGGCGGAGATTTGGGCTGTGATATATATGCGTTAAATGGAGGCATCTCTGGGATGGGCGCATCCATAACGAATGCTTTTATAGCCTTCGATCGTTATAAGACCATATCGAATCCGATAGATGGACGCTTGAGCTATGGACAGATTATATTGTGTATTATATTCACCTGGTTGTGGGCAACGCCATTTTCGGTGCTGCCCTTGTTTCAGATCTGGGGTCGTTTTCGGCCGGGTAAGTTGAAAAATATTTTTGAAAATTTTGAAAATATGTATAACAAAAGTATTTGTATTGTTTTTAGAGGGTTTCCTGACCACTTGCAGTTTTGATTACTTGACCAATACCGATGAGAATCGCTTGTTTGTGCGCACCATATTCGTCTGGTCCTATGCCATTCCGATGACCATGATACTCGTCTCCTATTACAAACTATTCACCCATGTACGGACCCATGAACGCATGTTGGCCGATCAGGCCAAGAAGATGAATGTTAAATCGTTATCGGCTAATGCCAACAATGACTCGATGAGTGTGGAACTTAGAATAGCCAAGGCAGCTCTTATCATCTATATGCTATTTGTATTGGCCTGGACACCATATTCGGTTGTATCCCTGATTGGTTGCTTTGGTGAGCAGCAGTTGATAACTCCATTCGTTTCCATGCTGCCCATGTTGGCTTGCAAATCGGTGTCGTGTTTGGATCCTTGGGTGTATGCCACGAGTCATCCAAAGTATCGCTTGGAACTGGAACGTCGTCTACCCTGGCTGGGCATACGTGAGAAACATATGAGCTCCAGTTCGCATACTGGTCAGGATAGTGTTGCCAGTGTGAGTGGGGATACGCTGGCCATGAGTGTTCAGAACTGAAGGAGCCTGACTTGGAGCTGACTTGGATATACATATGTTATGTGCATATATTGTTTAAGGAATTGCTATGGAAATATTCAATTTATGGTTTCGTTTTTATCGTGCAATGAACTACAAAAAGTTCCAAAAATATAAATACCAAAAAAAGTTGGCATTCAAAAATACTTATTCGAGTTTTTTATTTCGATTCTTAAGTGAGTATGACATAAAATTAGAAGAAAAATGTGTTAGCAGACATAATGTAGATCTAAATTGGTTTTACTTTCAACTTTAGAGACAGATTGTTAGTTGGGCTAAATCTTGTTGAATGTTTGAAACTATAATTTTCCAAAATAGTATTTATTTTAGAGAAAGAAACAGCCCAAAACTAAATAAAGAGTAACCAAGAAGGAAAAGTTATCTTAGGCGGGCCAATAATATATATCCTTGCAGAACAGTTGAACATATAAAAACTTAATTTTTGAACGATTATTCCTATGACAGCTATAAGATATACACGCCCGATTTTTACAAAATTTGATCAGCATGACAAGAACATACTAAACAGACTAGTTAGACTTGTCTCAGATAACTTTAAAAACAGTAAAGTTTTTTAAACAAATTTATTTTCGAAAGATCGTTTGCATTTATCGAATACTTTTGTTTTTCAAACTTACAAATAATAGGCTTTAAAATAGGGATATTTTTGTAATATATTGCCAATCAAGAAAACGTTTTTTAAAATTATCATTTTTCTTTTGTTGATACTTTATATACAAACTTAAATTGATTGCCAACTACTATTTGGATACATTTGATAAAGTTGATAGCAACATGGGACCATTGTCCATAAAAAGCACTAATTGCAATCCAACCAACCACAACTCGAACAGCGTCGTGTATCGAAAAGGCAATTCCAAATTTCTCATTTTTGATTCGAGGAAAAACACTGCGACTGCGCCAGTTTGGTTGTTCTACTACACGTTGTGCCTTGTTGGCCTGGCCCAGTGGAACAGTGCGAACCGTCAGGTGCCAGTAAAAGTGCTGCAATACCGTTGAAAACACACACAATGCAACAGAAAACACAGCAGAGCACAGTTGATGGGATGGATGAAGTTGAAAAAGTTGCGCTTCTTTGTTGCTTGCGCACATCCAACCAATCCGCTTGGCCAACAGCAGCGTTTCAATTCAGCGAATGTTCCACATGGTAACAGGCGAACAGAATGCACAGAAGCCGTTTACAACATTTGGTAAACGAGTTCAAAGCGTGATTGGCTAAAAACACGCTGAGAGCTGAGAAAGCGCAGCGACTGATTGGCGTGCAATTGTGTGCGTGCAAAGAGTGTGAGAGAGTGGAAATGAATAGTGGAGAGAGAGAGATAGTGAAAGGAGAGGAAAGGAGGGGAGCAGGAGTGCCAGCAACATTCGGTTGCCAAATAGACGACGAGCAGAGGTTGGATGAGTCTGTGGCTGGGGCTTCTTCTTGCTCTTTAAGAAACAACAAACATTTTTACTAGGTCTGCATGAGATTTAGCAGCATGCTCTTCACATGCAGCACGATTAGATTTTCAATGAAAACTCAATAGAAATTATGTTAGAAACTGTGCAATAGGTGCGAGCGAGCTAAATATATAGTTAGATGTTGTATATAGCAAATGTGTCCATGTATGTGTGTGTGTGTATTATGTGGAAGGGGGGGATTAGAGATGTTTGTCTTTTTTTGCTGCTGACTGGGCTGCTGTGTTGCAATCGTTTGATGATGTGCTGTGCTCCTCCTCATATTGCTGGATAATCCAATTTGCGAACTCAATTCAAATTGACTTCCCCATAAGACGACACACACACACACATACGCACACACACACATACACATGTTAACATTTCGACGACGCTTTGCGGTTTCCCTTTATATTGTATTGTGATGAAGATACAGCGACAACGACGACTTGTTGCATGTAATAATAATAATAACGAACGAAACGGTATCTCGTAGCTGTTTAGTGGATGATTAAACTGAATTTAATCGTTTGCGAACAGGCGCACAGCACTCAACTGCAAGCCATACACAAGCTGCCGTTTTTTTTTTTTCAAAAATTGAAACGATTTCAAATTGCCTATACACAAAAGTCACAGACGAACACTGCTGTTGTCTCGCTTCTACTTGCGGCTTTGTCAGCGCTGACGAGCGTCAGTTGCCAATTTGCACTGTGTGCTTGTTAATTCTCCTTTGGCTGCGCTGCTGCTAGGGGAAGTTATTTGAAATACACACACACGCACACACACATGCACTAAATGCATGGCCCCCTTGAAATATGTGCTATATCGTAAAAGTTATTATATTGTTTGCGCATGCTCATTGGCAACAGGGTCACATACATATTATTTGTTTACATTTTGTGTATGTTGCTTAACCGCTTGCACGCATCACTTTCACATTGCTGTCGACTCTGTTGCACCTGTTCGCTGCCCACTCGCTGCTGCAGAGAGTCAAGCAAACACACTCTCTCGCTCTCAGCGCACATGTTGTCCATTCGCTTTCACATGCTGCCGACTCTGTTACGCTCGCTGTTATTGTTGTTGTTCGCATGAGAAACAAAGCAAAATTCTCTTCTCCTCGTTGAGCATTAATCGTCTTGCTATTATTTTGGCAAACCTAATATGTAATGCCAGTTCATGGGGTGGGCGCCTGTTAACTAGCAGGCAACGAGCGCGCGAAAAAAAAAACTTAACATTAACATGACCGAAAATCGATGGGAAGACAAAATTTGAAGGTGGCGCGCAACGCCTATTGCTGTGGCTCTGTTAGCATTTAAACGTTAAAAATTCGATTTTATAGAATGCAGCGACGCCCACAGAGCCATTCAAAGCAGCGTTCCTTCCGTCCACTGCTCTGCTAATTATACAGCGACAAGAGCTAGAAAGATAGAGAGAGGTAGAGTGTGTGCTTAGTGCTAAGTAACAGAGGCGTACAGTTTGTGTTAACAGACGTGCAGCTACGCATTCTGCGCGCCTCTTAGTTATTATGTCAGATCTGCAATGCGCGACTATAAAATACGTAGTCGGCCTCGGAGAATTTATTGACTCGCCGCCCCCGGCAACCGGGTGTGAGTTATAAAATTGATGGCATAAACTGTCATGAATTTATAAATTGTACTACTTATATATAAATAATGTACATATATGTGTTTGGGGCCACACTGGCGCCGCATGCAATTGCCCAGCTGCAATTTCTGTTCGCCTGTTCTCATTTTTCGCTTGTATGTTGGTAACATTGTCATTTTGAGTACGGCCAGTGCCCGCTGCTGCTGGCAATGCTGTTGACGCGGCTGCTGCCATTTCGTTCGCACCCTGCAGCTGCTGGGCATATATGTTAAATGTTAAGAACCCAACATGCGGCGCATTTGAATGTGGCTCGAACATTTTATATGTTGGGCGGCAACCTCAACATTCAGCCAACCATCAACCTCAACATTCTTGCGGTCGCGTGGCACTGTTGTCGGGCTGCCAGATTCGAACGCTGGACGCCATTGGCAGGCCGCTCTGCTCACACTCTGGCAACACTGCTGCCGTTCCCCTCCCGCACACACACTCGCACACTCGACACACACACACACTCGCACACTCCAATGCCAAAGCATTCCAAGCATAACAATGCCGTCTGCTTTACGCTGTTTGCCTGTTCAGGCAACTAAGTGAAATTTCATGCAAAACCATTCTTCGAAAATTTTAAATTCCCCGCATACTTTAATGTCGTCGTTGCGCGTGAGCTTTTTTTTTGTTTCTTTTTTTTTTTTTTGGATTGCGTGATCATGACGTTTCACATTCCCATTGGAAATGTGTGTGTTTTGATGAGCCCACTTGGAATTTGTTGTTGTTGTTGGTGTTGTATATTTTATATTTTGTTATCATTGTTTGTTTAAATTATTTTTAATTTTCTGTGCCCAATTTTGATGCCAAGCGGTCGGTTGAAACGTATTTTTGATGGGCATGTTATGTTGGTAACGCATTCAAAAAAATATTTGATAACTGATATTCGAAGGAACTTACTAAATATATTTGCCAGAAGACAAGATACAGGCTATGACCAGATTTTATAACATATTTCTAGCTTAATTTGAATTTGACACCTTGATCTGACAATTCGTTCAACAGTTATAAACATTTTAAATAACAGTGACCTTCCCAAATTAAGATGTAAATCCAAATTGTCATCTGCAGCCATCCGGTAGCACATGCTTCAATCGAATCACTGTGAGTCCCTCCAGCATCCTGCCAAAAATTCGCACTTACATACAGGACATATTATGTACGTATCTTCGAATGAACAATTATATCGAATCAAAGCCCGTTTGGGTGAAAACAGAAAGGTTGCATGCAACGGTTATATTCTATTTTCCGCGCTTGACCATAGATTTTTCCAAAAATTCAATCTTAGTGATAACCGATGATTGCATACTTGCCTATAGGGACAAACTTTTTTATAGGCAGATAAATCCAAATATTTTTTATTGTTAGCAAACCGTTTTGAAGGTATTCCAGTTTTTATAAAAGTCGACGCTTCCGTCTATGCGGTTAAAAATAACCATCCATTCGTTCCGAGTATCCACATTATGAATGGGCATTTGAGTGAGACCTGATTCGCGTTTGACTCGAATTTATAAAGCATAACCAAATCTGAAATTATATAAAAATATCAAATATTATCGGTAAAAATGTTTCATAGACTCCCGCTTTTTATATTATTGAATTTAAAGATTGTTTTTGACCTATCTAAAGTTAAATTGATGCTGATAAGAAATATGTATATACTTGACTGGCTCAAAGAACCACATTCTATACGAAATATTGATATCGCTTGGCTATTATGTGTATTAAGTAATGTTTTTCATGAACCAATTGTTCTTTTTTATGCTCTATTTTTAATTTTTGAGAAAAAAAAAAGTTTATTGGGCTTGTGAAATGTCCGTCTGTCCGTCTGTTAAACGCAGTTTTTTTTCCACAGTTTTGAAGCTAGAGCAACCAAACTTGGCATACATGTTGGTATATACCATAGGCAGACAAAGTGTTAAGATCTCAAGATTTTGTGAAATAGAAAATTTCTCATTCCGATGGAAGCACCATTCGAAAAAAATTGTTTATATTTGGATTTTCATAGTATTAAAATAAGATACTGGTCTGCTGGTCAGATGTAAAATAAGATTTTAAAAAAATAAAACAAAAATAAGAAGATGCTGCCCTAGGAAGGTTTCATTCGGGCACTACACCAAGTGTCCGCTTAAACCGTTTGAGAATTACAAATGACAATATAAAAAACTTTAACTATGAATGATTTTGATTATTAGAGTGGCTTTGATGCAAGCAATTTGGTTGTGAATTTTTGTGAGCTTTGTTCAGCAGATGAGATGATACGCTAAGATACACATCGGGTGTATCCGACTGCAACGTTCTTAATTGTTTATTGTTGAAATTATATATAAGAGCCCGAGCGGACTATAATTACACTTTTCCGTATATAACCTTCGCAAACACATTGTGCGCCTAGGGGCTTAAATTTTCCTAAATCCATGAAATATATGACGAATGTTTTTTCGTCTAGATATTTTTAAAAAATGTTTGAAAGACAAAATTGTTTTATAAAACCTTTTTCGACCTTGCGGAAGATTTTCCAAATTTTGAAAGACACATATTCCAAGCTGTCAAAATGAGTTTTAAGCGATCGAATAAAAAACAAAAAATGGCATATAACAGTTTTATGTGAATTGTCCTACTTTCCAAATTAAGTATATTCTGCTCATCTATTAATTCTTTGTTAATCTAAATATTATTTCTTTATTAAGTTTCTTTAAAGCTTAAGGTAACTATAAACGACTATGAAAAGTATTAACAATTATAAGAAAATTGTAGTATGGAAAAAGTGATTGTTTTTCTAGTGTTAAATGAAATGTAGATATATATATGGATTATTGTATTTAAATGTAACATAAATATTTAGTTATTATTAAGAAATGTAATGTATATAATTTATATATTTCAAAATTCATCTTTACAATGTTTCTTGCTTTTTTAAGCTGAAAAGTATTTCTTAGTTTAGATGCAGTTTCTTCAAACTATAGAATCTTTCTACTGTTCTCTGACCTCCCTTCACTCATTGCCTTGCCTCTCCTGTTGCATGTCGAATGCCGAACCAACATTGAACATGAACTTGCACCATGCTAGCAAGCCAGCATCTTGCAACATACAACAAAAGAAGTATATGTATATACTTAAAAACGAACTGGTTTCATCTGATTTCGTATTATAAATGCAAAATGCACTTACGCACGGATGCTGCAAGACGAAGACTCCTTAAATTCAAGGTGAATTCGTTCTATACACCTGGAAAAAGTGGGGTGGGCAGGGAGTAAAGCAATGCAAGTAAACCATTTAGTTATACGCGTTGGGCGCTGTTTTTGGGTGGAGTTTTGTGCTTTGCTTTATGAGTTAGACGCACTATTGTCCTCTGTAAATCCTCATTGTAACAAGCGCACAGAATCATTGTCTTACGCATACGTCGCCCTGAAGTGCATACAACAACAACAATAATAATATCAACATCAACAACAACAACAATAACAAGCAAACAAAAATGCAAAAAGTTGCCATAAAAAGAAGCCAAGCGAAATGTCGTCGCGTCGCCCAAAAATAAATGCAATGCGCTTCTCATATATACTTAGTATACATCCTACACACTCACTCGCACACACACTCACACACAAAACACACACACAACTTTAAGATCACAACTCGTTGATTAACTCGATGCCCCAAGTTCAATGTCCGCACTGAAGGCGTTGTGGAAGAGGGAAAATTGAGAAGAAAAAAAAAAATTACAATCAAAAGAAACCAAAAATAAAACAAGATTGTATGTTTCTTTTAACTTCTGTGCTCCCAGATCATGTTTCAGTTGTGCTCCCGTTTAGCCAACTTCTTGTAAGGGCATGGGAACAAACATAAACAAAAACGTACTGATAAGTTAATATGAGTCAACTTGAGTATAACAATATTAATAATATACATATTTTTGATTTTAAATAGTTTATTTTTATAATACATACATATCTATGTATTACTACCGTTGCCAACTTAAATAATAACAATATTGCGTTAGTCTAAAGTTCTAAATTAACATTTTGTCATGGAATTGAATTTTACTTGTCTAGCACTTGTCCTAGAACTTAACTAAAAAAAACCTCTATTGTTCCGATTGAGTATATAGTATGTTTATAAATAATTTCCTTTGTTGCATTTTAAAATAATATTTGGTGCCATTCAATTAGAACTCATATCAAGATAACACATCAGCGATATCTGAAACTATATATATAATAACTTATAAATATTATAGCCAATCTTGGCTAACAGAGCAGTACAATGTTGCCACTTTCATTGCCTGCCAGAAAGGCGCGATTAAGGGGCAACACCGCAAGGGAGGTAAGTACGCCACGAAACGTTTCCGGACGCAGCTTCGTAACTGTATTGAGGGCATGCGAGTTGCCCACATCCGCATAGACGCCCACACGATTCCCAGTGGTGGCATAGATGAGCGAGGAGCCAATGCTTTGCAGAAAGTGGGCGGGTTCCGGCGGCGGTCTGCAAAGGGAGAAAATAAATAATGATATGTAAGCTTTTAATAAACAGAAGTTCAGACGAGTTTGGTACGCAACTATACATCTTATATTCAAGTCAGGAATTGTAAATCATTTCAAAACTGTATACAAAAACAGGTAAGAAAAGTTATCTACGGCGTGCCAAGGATATATACATTTCAGAAAAGTTCAATTAAGTAATTTTCGAGTTAAGAAAACTATTCACTTAGGATCCAACTTACTTTAGCTGGTAGTGGAGAATGCCATCCAGGGTATGCCACACGGCCAGGCTGTGATCGAGAGCGGAGCTGACGAGCAGCTGATCGCTGGGCGCTGTCAACTGCAGCAAATCACATTCCATGGGTCGCCAGGTGTTTAGGATGCAGCCTGTGCGAGTGTCCAGCTGAACAATGCCGCCGGAGGAGAGGCCCGCAGCCAGCCAATTGCCGGATGGTGCAACCGCAAGGCAACGCACCGTGGCATTGGGCAAGGCGGCATGACAAACCCGCCATTCATTCACATACTGCATGGAACGTGCATCAATGATGCGTACGGTGGACTCGGCGGTGCCAGCGATGACCAATGGTGAATGGGAGGGTAAACATTTGACGACGGTGACAGCGCTGTGTCGTGGCGCATCCAAAATGCCCAAGGGTCGTCCAATAAATGGATCCCAGAGATGCACGCCCGAATCACAGGACACCACATAGCGCAGGGATTCAAGGAAGCTCAATGAATTGATGGACTTCTTATGTGCCGTATAGGTGAACTGACAGGCGCTGCTCTTTCGTCCATCGCCCTCGCTGCGCAGCGACCAGAGTTTGACAGTCTTATCCTTGGAGGCGGACACAAAGCTATTCTCATTCTCGAGCGCATAAATGGCACGCACCGAGTTCGTGTGTCCCACAAAGGATTGCAAACGTATTTGCTTGAGATTCAGCGCCAGATTATCCTTATCGCCCCTTGTCGTCTCGTGCCGCCAATAGTGCAGCCAGTTGCCCTTCAGATGACGGGTGCTGGGCATATGATCCAGCTTGTAGGCCACCATATCCAGCAGCTCCATGCTGCTGCTGGCCACCTGAAAGAGCAAAAATTACTGTTAAATAAAAATTGTGATTGCTACGGTCTCTGCTAAATTGGCATTCACTGGCAAAAGCTTTTTGAAATTTAAGCAAAACAGACCAAAGAGAGAGAGAGAGAGATAGAGAGATAGAGATATCCACAATATGTGTCTCCAGCATTGAGTTTTGATATACAAATCTTACCTGCAAGCGATTGCCAACGATTTGGGTGCCAAAGCTATTCGCAGCCGTCTCGCCGAACGCTGCATCCGTCACATCCACCGGGATGACCAAGGCAGATTGGCTAAGCTGTGCTTTATCCTGCCCAGCGCCAGGCTGCTCATGCTCGTGACACAGCGTCAATACAAACTCCAGATTGCTGAGGGTGCGCTGCATAATAGACTCGCCGAGAAAGCGTAGAAATGCCAAATAGCCGGTATGTGCCAGCTCCGGTCCAAAGACATCTCGCAGCTCCTCCAAAGCGCGCTGCTGCTGAACGGGACCGCCGCTTAAAGAGAGATTTGCCAGCTTGCAGCTAAAATCATTGGGCAGACCAAAGGCCTTATTAAAGATGAGAAAGAATGGTGCGAGCAGCGACTGACAAAGATGCTCCCGCGTCATATCCGAGCCCAGGCGCACGCTCAACGCATAACAGGCGTCCAGGAACTTGCGTGCCAGCAGCGAACGACCCAAATAACCGCTGGGCATCAGCAGATTTGTAGAGCTAAGCAGACGCAAGATGGGCAACAGAATGGCATCCAGCAGTATATGCTGCAGATGCTCCATTATGCTGGCATCCATCAAACAGGGCAGCATATATTTCACCAACTGCAGCGAACTGATAATAGCGCCCTCTAGGCTGCCCGTCATCCGCTTGGAGCAGAGGTCAATCAGTTCGCTAATGTGTGGAAAATACTGAAACAGCAGAAAGTTTTCACCATAGAGCGCTGTAAATAAAACGGTAAAAATCAATGTTAAGATCGTAGTTAAGCAACATTTTCAAAATGGTAAAATATATTCTTTTTTTAGCTTTTAAGTTATTTGTGAAATCTGTGTTTTGTTTTCCAAAATTAAAAAACAATTTTGTGAAATGTCTGTCTGTCTGTCTGTTTGACCGTCCATATGAGATAGTCGAAAACCTTTATACTATCTAAGAAACAAGAAAGAATGCTCTAGTCAAGTATGACCGACTACGAGACTCCCTGCTCCCAGCTTGCACTTCAAGCAGTTCAGCGGCAACGCAAGCAAGCAGCGCACTTAACTTGACCAGCGCCTCTAAAACTGTAAATCAATCAATCTGCGATTCAATCAAAAAAAATTCAATTATTTACAGTTCTGATATACATGAACAGGTTTGATGTATTTTAAAATTTTAAAAATCCGCTGAGAAGCTCTTGTATTAAATATTTAAAATACTCTGCTGTATATGCGCATTGTTATCTATAGATACTAATTACCATAATAGTTCAACTAGACAATAACAATAACGATGACTAACTAAAATTAGAAAAATAATAGTTGCATGATGATATCATTATCATTATCATTATCATTATCATAGAATGACTCACCCCCAATGGACATGAGGCACTCGAGAACACGTGAGGCACTGCGATCGCCGACAACGCGAGCATTGGCAATGCTAAAGTAATTGAGATTAGCAGCATCCGTCGAGGAGGAGTCCGCGTTGGTGTCCGTGTCGACTTCCGGCAGTAGATTCTCCTGGCCGACATAGCACAGGGAGAGCAGCTTGAGCAGATTGCGTGTGATGTGGCGTGCGGTGAGAACCGGACCCAAGCGATGTGATAACCAAACTAAGCTCTCCGCGCTCATCTCGCTGATGCGATTATTTTGTACAGCCTTGGCCTCGGAGATGCGCGAGATGACAGAGGCCTGCATGGAGTCGGAGCATTGGGTTTCCGCTGGTCTGGACTCGGTGGATTCCTGTGGATTGATCTGGCTGATCAACTCAAAGCTGTCCACACTTTTGCGTGAGCCAATGTCACAATCGATGGCGCTTAGTTGAAAGCTGCGTCTGATGGAACTGGCAGGTATCTCGATGGTGGGTGAACGTGGTCCCAGCAGCGCAGCTGGCAGTGTGGCTGTTGCCGGCGGCGTTTGTTCCTGGCTAAGCAAGGAGAGCTTATCGGGTGAGAGTTTGGCGCCAAACATGAGCTCATTGATGGCCAGCTTGTCGGGTGAGCTGCCATCGGATTCACGCGCCTCCTCCGCAATGGCCGCTGTGGAGCTGGGACGCATGTCAAAGGAGTCGACGGATTTGTTCTCCTGATCCTCCTCGAAGGTAAAGAGCTCCTCAATATCTGGCTTGGGATCTGGCGGCATTACAGGCGGCTCTTCTGCGGCAAAGCTAAGATTTTTGCTGGTGCGTCGACTGCCCAGGCTATGATAATGATAGCCATTGGCCTGCTCCGGCTCCTTGTAGCCACCAACAGCTTCAATGAGTGGTGCAATGAAATGTTGCAGAAAGCAGCGCAGTCCAAAGCGCACAATGAGACGCAGCAGAAAGCTATGATGATAAAGCTTAACCGATTTGCGTGACTTGAAGCTGCTGCTGGAGGAGAAACGCAAATGTCCAGCATTGTTATTACTACCACTGCCCTCATCCTCCAAAGCATTGCTTTCCACATCATACAGCTTAAGCAGCGGCTGCAACAAATGCTGTTGCGTTTGCAACATGCCCAAGGCCTGCGCCAGCGGATCAAACAGATTCCAGGCAGTTAAAATAGAAGTGCGCTCATCCCGCAACAGATCAATGATGTGCGGCAACAACAGCTCCACAGGATTAAACTGCTCATAGGCATAGGACAGTGGCTCCAATAATCTACGCACATGCGCACAGCCCGACATGACCTTACACTCAGCTATCTTGCGCTCAAAGAGCACACGCTGTCGATCGAGTTCCGTGTAGCGTGCACAATCGTTGGCCAGGCCGCTGCAATTGAGATGCGTGTACAGCTCGAGCAGCACAAAGTTGTGCTCGAAGTTGTGCAGGGAGCGCACAAATGCATAAACGGCTAGATAATGATTAGGAAACGGCAGCAGCAAGTTGGCAAACATGGGTTCGAGCAGCTGTGCTGCACTGGCGGGTTGTGGCAGCCCGGAGGATTGCTGCTCCTCCTCCAGCTGTAGCAGCAGACGCACCACATGACGCACCGGCTTGGGCAGCTCCTGGCTATGCAGCTGCAACAGCGTGCGGCAGGCTTTCAACCGACACTCAAAGCTGGCACTCGGCCCATTGCTGCTCAGCAGCGGACGCAAACGTTGCATGGCAAACAGCTCCACAATGAGGCAGCCCAGCGCTTGAAGATCACGTTGACGTCGCTCTGCCAGCAGCTGTTGCAAACTGTTACGACGCACGGCCAATAGATTTTTTGATTTGGACTCCAAGGCAGCATCGAAGGCGAACAGCTGATTGGTAAACGAATGCTCCGCGGAACTTTGCTCGAACAGCAAATCACTGCTGTTCAATTTCTCTTCGGGATTAACCGATGCACGCTGCTGTGGAAAGGTGCGCGCATAAAAAGACTCCAGCTGCTCCAGTTGCTGCAGCAAAAGTGCGGGATTATAATGCTCCGGCAGCTCTATAAAATTGGTTACATTATAGAAACTGGCATTTGTTTGTGCTGCTTCATCATTCGGACGCAGCGACATCCTTGGCGAGCTATTGCTCTCAAAGCTCTGACTGTGACTGGCCGCCTGTAGATTCTCCGTGCTCCTCGCCAGACGTCGCTGTATGAAAGTATTGTTGTTGCTGCTGCTGTTGCCATACAGCTGTGCTAGTCGTGGCGCTGTTTTATTAAACCAAGGCGAAGCATAGCGACGTGGCGGATGCGGCTGACTGAACAGCTGCACAATTCCCCGCTGACTGAGATTACAATGCTGATCCACCATGCTGAGGCAGACATTCTTGGACTTGATGGCCGCCTTGCCGCTAAGCTTGCAGCTGCAACAGAGTGAAAAGTGTGATAGATTAGTATTTTGTTGCAATTAATTAAGTTTTTGGTGCATTTTAGCCATTTCTTGTCTCTGTCTCTCTCTCTCTTTCTCTCTATTTATTCTGTTTTCTAAAATTTCTGATTTCAAATAAAACATGTAAAAAAGTTTTCTTTCAGTGACAAAGATATTTACCTTTGCAGAAAAGTTTTTCACACGAAACTTAATATTCGAACGATTATTCCGATGACAGTTATAAGAAATAGTCGCTCGATTTTAATGAAATTTGATCAGCATGACAAGAATAATTTAAAACGCTGTATATGTCAATTTGGTTAAGATAGCTTGAGAATCAAAAAAGTTTTTCATACAACTAATTTTTGAACCGATTGTTCCTATGCCAGCTATAAGATATAGTGGTCCGATCCGGTCGATTCTGACATATATACTACCTGCAGCAAAAATAAGCATCTGAATCAAGTTTCATCAAGATAGCTTTAAAGAGAGGCCAGTTCATGTAGAACAGTTAGATGGTTGGATAGTCGAAAACGGCTAGATCTACTCTCTGTTGATGCTGATCAAGAATATGTATACTTTCTGAAGTTGAAGACGTCTTCTTCAATGCGTTACACATTTCATAACAAAATTATAATACCCTCTACAAGGGTGTAAAAGACTCTACACAAGTTAACAGTCTAGTGACGGAAATAAAATTAATTTGGTATTTGGCGCATTGCAAAAAGTTTTGTTTATATTCAAGAAAGCTAAAGCTTTTTGTGCATGTGCGGAATGTTATATTAGTTTTATTATTTACAATAGTTCCCAGATTAAATTGAATATGCTTCGTCACTAAATTGTATATTTGAAATTATTAGGCTTGAATATGCATCGTCACGAATTTTTTAACTCGTGTAAAAGTTTTTTCCATTTGATTATCATTACTTGATTTTTGATTGATAATGAAAAATTAAAGATAATGATTATAGACACAACACAGATGCATAGTTACTAATGGCTGTATTAAGACTTACCCAAAATTGAGATCGATCCAATGATGCAGTCGCTCGCTGACATACTGCGACTCCAGAGCCTCGCGATGCTTGCATATAAAATCTTCAGGACAGGTGGCCCAAGCGGGCAGCTCCAAATCGGGCAAATCCTCGTGTATGCTTTTGAAGATCATGGGATCCGAATAGAATTCGGGTATGCATTCATCTGGTGTCCATTCCTGCAAGCGTTGTATCGACACTGGATACTCGGCGGGCACCCAAATGGGTCGAACATGGGCGCACAAAATGGACTGTGGTGTGCGCCTGGCCGTATACACGAAATACGTAATCTCCGAGAGAAAATCAGAGACATGATGCGGCACCTGTACCTGCTCCAAGGGCGTAACTGTCACAGCGGATCCAACATGCTGGCTAGCATGTGTATACATCAGATCCAAATGTAAATCGCCCTTGTTCAAACGATATTTACTCTTGGACAGATCACGCCAATTGAGACCGTTGCGTGCGGCAAAATCCGTAACCCAGGGCATAATATGATGATGTGCAGCATTGGTTAAACTTCTGCCGCAGGCATTGTTCAATATGGTTAGATAATCAAAGTTGGACAACTGCCCGTTGCACCACATGTCACAATATTCGCGTAAATTGAACTGTGCCGGATCGTAGGCCAGCTTGAGATCAATGGTGCTGCTGGAGGGCAGCTGAAGCTCGGCTGGTGTTCCCGGCAGTTCGGCGCAGCTCAGTGGTGACATATCCACCGCCGATGGACGCTCCTCCAGCAGCAGATTGCATTGTAGTCGCGGCAGCAGCTGCAGCCAGAGATTCTCCCGCAGCATCACATGCTGCAGTCGCAGATCGCCTAGGAATAAGCCTTGTGCCTAGAAAACAAATGTTATTAATCGATTAATCGATCATTTGACTAATTGAAGCAAACAATTATTTAGACATGTTCCTGGCTTCACTACGTTTGATTTCACTTTTCATTGGCATACGATAAACTTCACTAGCTCTATGGATATCATAAGAAAGGAAATATTTAAGTGAAATTCTTTTTCAAAATCTTTCAGAACGTCAAATTGAGAACCTGCCTGATTGATTGCAAAAAATTAACCGATTAATTATCATTTTCGTGTTATAATTTATGGGTCATAAAATGTATATTTCAATTATTTGGATGATTCATTTATAACCAATTTTTATTCTGAATATTTATTTTTTGAAATTGACTTTCCCATTTCTAGCTTTTCTATTTCCAATATCGCCCAACACAATTGAAGGAGAAGTATTTTAAATATTTCTTTTAAAATTTAGATTGGTTGCTACTTTATTCGAAAACAGGAACACCAAATTGAAAACAATTTGAAATGACAAGTTCTCGGAATTAAGAACTGACCTGATTGCTTAAAATTTCTTAACAATCTATCAATCTTTTTTTACGAATATTTTTAAAATAATCGATTAATTTGTCAATTTATCACAATTTTCGGTACAATTCAAATTGTTAATTTAAAGAAAATAAACGATTAATCAGAAATGTTCCGAAAGTGATATTCAATTAAATGTTGCCATTTTCACTATTGTTAAGATGTTGCGAATTGTATTCACTTTCATGAGAGCAAGGATTTTAATAAACCTTAAGTTAAGATTCAATTCGATAGATTAACAGCAAGGACATTTTGAAACTCAAAGGAAATTTCAATTCCGCAAAACCGGAACACTTTTTGGATTAATCGTGGGATTATTACCTGCAAGTGTCGAGCCAGCTGCAGCAGCTGATAGATAATAAAGAGCGTCTTATTATAGCCACGTCCCAGGACAGCCGGACTATAGCTAATGCAATCGTAGAGGCTGCACTCCAATGCCGCAGGATAATGAAAGATGCAGAGATGCGTGCTCGTCTCAATGGTGATTAAGGCGGGCAAAACATTCGCATGGCAATCGCCAAAGAGATCTGTATAAGCTTCGTCCAGTTGTGCGCCATGCAGCTGTAGCACGGGACAGTTATAGATGCGTTGTATGAGCTCACGGAGCACCACATCATGCGGTTGAAGGCCACCTCCAGCTCCTGCAGACTGTGTAGTGGCTGCTGTTGTATTTAGTCTACACTGTTTGACCTGTGCGCCCGCATATTGTTTGTAGGCCGCCTCCCACAGCTGCTTGAAATTGATATGCGCCACATTGGAGACGGCCTGGGAGTAGCTTAGTGGCAGCTGTGCCTCCACAGAACTTGCAGAGCTAGCTGCTGGCAGCGCGTAGACTTTGCGCTGCGGCTGCTTGCGATATGTTTGCACTAGGATGCGTGTCCAGGGATGCTCCAGTTGTCCAGCGGGATGTGCGCGTCTGTCCAGTTGCGGCCAATTGGTAAAGTTGATAAGTTTTCTTTGGCGTTCCAGCGCCTGTAGCCAGGCCTTATCGCATATCAGCTTATAGAGACTATCGTCTGATTCACACACAATATGTTGCGGATTAATACCGATTTCTAGCCATATCGTATCGTCGCTATCAGCCATGTCTATAACTAAAATGCCAACCAACCTCCGCCTCCAAACTTATGAAAAAACAAACTAAAGCCAGTGCAAAACAACAAATGTTGTTGTTCTTGTTCTTCTTGTTGTTGTTGTAGTTGTTGTTGGCGTCAGATGGCAAAATTAGAGATGGACGCGGGCCGCCATCTAGTGATGGCAAACATATATTATTAATCGTTAACGATTAGTTGCATCAAGCTATGCCAGCATGTTTTTTCGTATTCTAGCTAATTTATATTATCAATTACGTCGAAATACATTTAAGACATTACAACAAATTTTAAAAATAATTTAAGAAGTTTTTTAGTTTCTTTTCCATACGAATTTTTACTTATACTTTTCAATTTATATCTTACGTATGCTCTATATTATGTTTTTAGCTAAAATTCTGAGTAACAAAAATATTTATTTTACAGGTGTAATTTATTTATTATTATTTATTTATTGCATAAATGAAACAAAACAATTAAATTCTATTATTGAATGCTGCATTTGCATCGTGACAAGCACCCATCCCTGGTCCTAGCCAACACTGCGATTGACTGTTTTACAGCACTGTCAGCTGTGCAGCCTTAGAGTGACCATAAAACACAAAACAAGCCGACAAGTTGTCAATCGATAATTTCATGCGTTGTGCGTTACGCCGATAACATTTGAATTTTTGCAATGTTCAAACGAAAACTGCTTTGAAAAACATTTAAAACATAAGCAAACCAAAGTAGCAGATACTTTCACAACTAAACTATAAGTTAAAGGCAAAAACAAGTAATTGGAAGTAACTGAACATTTTAGAAAACCGCTCGCCGTCGCCAACGGTTCAACGGCCAAGCAATGCGCTATTTAACGATTATTTGTGTCGAGTTCGAGTTCAAAAGGCCGGCGGCTGTTTCAACAATGCTGTGAAAACACTTTGAAAAACACTCGGAAACTCGTTGACTGGTCGCACATGCCAATGTCACGTGCTTGTTATTTTAAAGAACTGCCAATAAAGTAAACAATTTATTATAAAATATGTATACTATTTATTATTGATTTGCCATACAATAGCAAAGCATTTGTAATCCGTATACATTTTGATACATTACTCGGCCATTCGCCTTCAATAGAAACATTTTCACTTTCGTCGTTCGTTATCAGCACATTTTGATGATTTTATTTATTTATGCAAATTGTATACGAAGGCGATAATTAAAAGAAGAATGAAAACAAAACACAATACAACAACAAAAAAGAGCACAAAACCCTGACCAATGCTCTCTTAATTTAGATTACAATACGTATTAAGTACAAGTACATATTGAAACGACCTAAAAGACAATTTTTTAATGACAGCTTTCAGACAATTGAAAAGTGAACATTTCTATAAATCTGTTATTAATTTAGATTACAATACGTTTTGTGTATACCCTTGCTGAGAGTATTTCAATTTTGTCACAAAATGTGTAACGCATTGAAGAAAACGTTTCCGACCCTATAAAGTATATATATTCTTGATCAGCATCAACAGTCGAATCGAACTACGCGTTTCTGACTATCCATCTTCCTAACTGTTCTATGTGAACTAGACTCTCCTCATGGCTAAGTTGATGAAACTTGGCACAGATGCTTCTTTTTATTGCAAGCAGCACATATTGAAGAATCAGGCGGATTGAATCACTATTACATATACATAGCTGCCATAGGAACGATCGGTCGCAAATGTTATTTTTCAATATAACTCAACCAAACTTACCAATTATGAGTTTTAGCATTATCTTAACATGTTTTTTAAAATTTTATCAAAATCTGATCACTATATCTTATAGCTGCCATAGAAACAATCGGTTAAAACATAAGATACATATATGAACAACTTTTTTGTTTTTTAAGATAACTTAACCAAACTCACTATTTCAAAGTTGAAGCTGTTTCTACTCATGTTGACAAAATTTCATTAAAATCGGACTGCTATATCTTCAAGCTACCATAGGAAAAAACGGTTTAAAAATTACTTTTTGTATGAACAACTTTTTTGTTTCTCAAATTATCCCAACCAAAGTTAGCTATTATAAGTTTTAGTTTGTTTTCGATATGCTGATCAAATTTGAACAAAATCGGACTGCGATATCTTATAGCTGCTATGGGAACAATCGGTTGAAAACTTAGTTTTTGTATGAACAACTTTTTGGTTTCTGCAAATATTTCAAGTAAACTCTCTAGTACTCAGTTTAACTATGCTCCACACATGCTGATCAAGTTTAATCAAGATCGTGCTACTATATCTTATAGCTGTCATAGAAACAATCTTTTCAAAGTTTTTATATGCAAAACTTTTCAGCAAGGGTTTAATAACATATCTTTGGCACGCCGCAGATAACTTTACTTTCTTGTTTAACATAAATTTTCCATAGCTTGCACAACTTTACAGATACTTTTTATACTTATAGCATAGGCTCCATCTATAAATTTTCCCATGCCCGTCTTACAACGCCTTAATCTTTATATAAATCTAATCTTATCAATTGAGCGCTAAAAACTGAAACTTGCCAGTCTCAACGCTAACCTTAATGTAATTGTATTAGTAACTATTTGTTTTTTGCTTTGTCGGCAAACTAAAAGAGCGGTTCGTCTATAAGATTTATCTAAACAATTATTACACCTGCTCGAAAGGTCAAGGTGTGCTATTGTTTGTTTGCCGTCTCTATGTGTGTGTGGTGTGTGTATGCATGTGTTAGTCAGTTTTTTTTACAAACAATTTTTTGTAAATTTGCAGCCGACTGAGACAAGAAATTATGGCTATTGCGATTATGGTCAGTGTTTGGAGAAAATGGGTCATCTACCAAGTAAAAACCCGTTAATAGACAGATAAAAACCAAAAAAGCGAAGCCAGTTTTCAAGGCTTAAAGATACTTTAAGTGCGCTACAGTTCCTCCAAAAAAAAAAAAAAACAAAAAAAACATAAAAGCAAAAATCAAAAACAAAAACAAGTGTTGTAACATTTACTTCCGTTCTTATAAATTGCCAGCTAAATATATTATTTATAAATGTTAAGCGTGTTAAGCGACTTTGTTGTTAAAAGGCCCGTCTCCGGGGGTACTTGGGTAAACGGGTACTCAGATCTGATCTCAGATCCGGCTGTGTTTATTAGGAAACACTCGAGCAAATATTTAAAAATGCCACAATTAAATGTTTAATTCAATTGACAGGCGACAGACAGTTTTGTTTTTTTTTACGCGTATTTACGTGCTAAAAGTTCTTACATGTTTTCACACTTTTAATGTGTTTTACACATCCAATAATTATATACGGATTTGCATGTACTTAAAATATGGTAGCTATATATATAACTACATGTGTAAGCAAGCCTCCCCCTGACCAGCTGGTTCTTATGCCCTGTTACCATAAATACGGCTAAGTAGGGTATAATAAAAATATGTCAAAGCATGCCACAGATTGTAGTATAAAAGTACCTATATGAAGTATTGTTCTTCGAGACTATAAAAAAACTATAGCAAGTAACTTTGGTATGCATTTTCTTGTATACCCTACGTTAAAGAAGTTGATTGGAAATGGTTTTTTAAACTTAAAAACTAATTAAAAATGTGCTCTGATCATATTATTAGGCATTAGTCATACTTAGCTTAATCATAAAATGTTTTTTAAACTTAAAAACTAATTACAAATGTGCTCTGATCATAATATTAGGCATTATTCATACTTAGCTTAATCATAAATTTGGATTTTTGACAGTTGTCTGGCATAATTAATGATTACTAATGCATAATTTTTTTGATTTTTATGCACAATATGTGATTAGTTGCGCAAATTTTCAAAACATTTACGGGTAATGTTATACTTTAGCTATTTTTCCGAGAATCGAACACAAAAGCCTGGTTAAAATTTTTAAATGCAAATTCCGGTGTTTTTTGAATAAATAACTAAGCAAACTTCGCTAAAAGTTGCCCAAACCGAGTTCTGTTATTGTTAACAGTGCTGTATACTTTAACAGAGTAGAGGGCTGTTGAGCTTTGGCGCTGCTGTTGAACATCAATTTGGCGACTCTGTTAACGTTTACAGCACTGTTAAGTATATGAATTTTTTTAAATCATATTTTCCTGCATAAAAGTCAAGTTTTTCGAATTTTTTGAGACATTTAGATTAGATTTTCGGAAAAGTAGCTAAGGTATAGATTTACTTTTACAATTCAATGTACATTTTGTGATTACTTATGCTTATTTTATGAATAAATTACTAATAAATGCATAATTCATGATTATTTATTCGATTTCATACATAATTTCAGTCTAAATAAATTGTCCAAAAAATATCAATTTGATTACGATCGAATGTTGTGAGCACGAATGTACTTTTCGTTATTTTTTAGTACTTCAGATATAGTATCTTTTAGTCGAGCGTACTCTGAACTGCTTTTGATCAGTTCTTAATACCTTTGTTGTATTGTAAATGATATTGTACTGTGGTTATACAATACGAGCACATATAATTAGGGCATTTAAAATGTTAAACATTTTTTTTGGGAATTTACCACATACATATTGAGTACATATTAAAAAGGCTTCATAAAGCGGTGCTTACGATACCTATTGAAGCATTAATAATCTGCTCAAGCAATTAAGATATTAAATACAATAGAACGATGACACATCTACCAATAGCCATATAGCTGTATCTGGATTGGAAGCGTGCGACTGTAATAAATTGAGTCACATGTTTTTAGATTTATATCGAATATACATCTAAGGATAAGGTATAGAAATCTGAAATCTTATCTGTGTGTGTGTGTGGGTTCGAGTTCGAAATTTCTTGCTCTTCTGGTACAAAAGTCATAGAATGCTTATTTCGCGCGATGATTATAAAGGTATTGCACTGGGTCGCTATAAAGATTAGGCTGTATATTATTATTAGTACCGTTGTAAAAGCTATATTTAAGATAGCAAGTCGCTCAGTTTGTTTTTATTTTTTATGACTTGTACATAAGTTAGATAATGTGTTACCCAAGAAATATTACCTTGCTAAAAAATAAAACTTAAAAAAAAAAGAAATAGAAAAACCAAACATAAAAATTGCAGGGTAAAGATCAAAACACGTTGGCCGACTCTTTGACGCACAATCAAGTTGACAGCCTTCAATACTCTCTGGCGTCTCCCTGGAGATCACTCAACTCAACTCAATTCAACTCAATTTTGCCGTATTCCACTCCAGGCTAAGTAGTTCAAGTCTCGTGACGATAATGACGACTAGCGACTAGTATAGCCAACTAATAACTAATACAACCAAGAACTTGTGGTTGCGGTTTTTCCTCACAAGGCCAATTGAAAAATTGTCTAGTAGCAAGTATTTCAATTATTTAAGCGCAAGTATTTAACTGGTTTTTGCTATTTTTCTTTTTCTTTTTTTTTTTGTTGCTCTTACTTATTTGTAAAAAAAAAACTGTGCTTACACTTTTGAATTATGATCGCTTTGGAATAAAAAAAATTGTGCAAAAATTACTTAAATGATTGTTTTTGCGCTATAATTTTGTGATGTAAAAAATGCACGTAATAATTGTGTAACGTTTGAAAAACTTTTGAAAAACAATGCCTAGCTTTTGAAATATTTAGTAAATATTAATAAGCTATAGAATAAATGTTGTGCTTTTACTAAATTGATTGATTAGTTCACTTTGAGAACAGTTAAACAATTTTGCAAATAGAAATACAGTTTTCAAAGAAAATCTAAAATATAGAGCTATAGTTAGAAGTATGAATTTTAAAATACTTATCTATTTTAAAAACTGCGATATACTCTTTTTTATCCTCTTTGCGGAGTCAGAAGTGGGCGTGGCAATTGTATTTTTGCTCAAATCTTTCAAGTTTTGCCATCAATTTAAGTTTGGTTGGGCCTGTTCTACAGGTTTGGGAGAAACAAGCATTGCTTAATTGCAAGGGCGGGGGTGGGCGTGGCAAAAATATTTGTATCCAATCTATTTAAAAGGGCAATAGAATTCAACCTGCAAAATTTGGGGACTCTAGCTAAAGGGGTGTGAGAGATACAAACTTATCTTATTTTTGGGGGCGGGGTGGGCGTGGCCACATTTTTTTGAGTCAGATCAATCAAGGATGTGATAAGTTACCCCTATGCTAAATTTCGTCACTCTAGCTGTAAAACTGTGAAAGATATAGGTTTTAGCGGTTTGTGGGGGAAGGGGTGTGGGTGGGGGGAAGATCTTGACACTTTGTCCAACTATGGTGTATACCAACATGTATACCAAGTTTGGTTGCTCTAGCTTCAAAACTGTGGAAAAAAACTGCGTTCATACAGGCGGACGGACGGACAGACGGACATTTCACAAGCCCAATATACTCTTTTTTTCAAAAAAATGAATAAAAGAGTATAAAAAGAAGTTGTTCAGTTAAGTTTCATCAAAATAGCTTTAAAATTGAGTGACTATTTCGCATAAAGGCAAACCGACAGACGAACGGACCAACAGACATGGCTAGTTTGACTCTGCTGCTGATGCTGATCAAAAATATATATATACTTTAAGAGGTCGGAGATGTCTTCTTCAGTTGAGTTACACATGAATAACGACAAAATTCACTTAAAAATCTGATCACTTGAAAAGTCAGGAAGATCATTTATGGAGTTATATACTTAAGAGTCACAATTTTTGACTTTTGGGAAGATTTTTAAGTGATAATTATAGTCAACTCATTAGCCTAGCTGACATCTGATTCAATTAAGATACTTCCTTTGTGCTATATTAAGTTGAAATATTGCCATTTTAAATGTAGTTCTTTATTTCAAGGTTGTTTATTGCATATCTTTGAACTCAGTTTGAGCCTTGCAAGAAGATCGTTCCTTAATTAAGATCATCATTATTTATGCTCCAAGTGACACATGGCATAAAATGTGCTACAGCTGCTGCTGCAGGAGAAGATATCAGATCTCAGATCTCAGATCTCACCCTTCCTTCTCAATATATATGTATATATTATGTTAAATGAAAGTGCGTTTCGTTGTTGACACTTGGACACATGTGATTGCAATATGGTCGATGGCATTGAAGTGCAATGATCCATAATTTGCCTTATAAACTAATCAAGTGAACATTCTACTCAGATAGGGTCTGCTGTTTCGCAAAAGTGTCTTCCCCCTTGAGTGATACGCCTCTGTATATGTTATTTTTAATTGATCCAAACTCTAAAATATAAAGCGCCTATTGGGGGCCTCACTGTTTAAGTTCCATTCAATTCAGAGGTCACCGTCCTCCACTCTACTGATTGACAAAACTCTTGTCGAACCGAGGCACATACCATAAATAGGCATCCATATAAAGTCGCTTCATTTCGTACGCTTCAATTAATTTGTACGAATAAATAACGCAAAAATATTTCGAATGCAAGTTAGATATTGAGTGGTATGTATGGACAGTACTCATAGTCAACATATGTATGTATATCATATACTATATGTTATATACCAGCTTGAGCCGGAAATGTTTTCGGTCAGGGACACTCTGGTATCGGTTTGAGCCGGATTTTGGGCTTTTCATGGAAATATACCCGATATTTTGCATGCGTTTTTAATACACTTTGTGCAGGGTATTATAATTTTGTTATTAACTATGCAATGCATTGTTGGTTTCTTTTTTATAGCATAAACTATATACTTATTTCATCAGTTTTAATACAAATTGTTGCATCGGAAATGAGCGTAAGATCATTATATCATAGTTGTTGTGTAATGTTTCAAGATATCGCGCTCAAACTGATAAAATCCAAGTTTTATTATTCCATAAACATGTTGAATAAAATTTGCTTAAAATCTGCCAGCTATATCTTATAGTTTCCATAGGAACAATATGATGCAAAATGTGATTTGTGCAGATAAATCAAACTCAGTAATTGTGATATGCATTATATGTGCTCAATATCTTATTAATAAAGAAGAATTCTTACATATTTTTTACAAAATGTATGCTGATTTATGCATTATTTTAATGTTTTATGCACAATATATGTTTAACAAAGCATAATTTGTACATATTAAGTCAAATTTGATCAATAAAATGGTTGAAAACTGCAGTTTTTATAAAAAACTTTATTCTTTTATATTTATTTTCCTATTTTATGTTTAAATCAGTTAAATCAGATCAGGCCTGTTCCGATTTCCACTTTCGCGAAGATATAGCTAAAATGATTTTCTGTTTAATGTGTCCATTTTTACTTTCAGTTGATCAACGATTCACAAATTGAACAGCAAAAAGGCTACTTTGATCCTTCAAAGCAATCTAAAAATCGAAAAATTTTGCCTCATGTGGAAACCGGAGAAGACCTGTATATATTTTTAAGCCGCTGTAAATGCGGTTTGATAAGCGTATTGAAAGTTCGACAAACAAAAGTTAGCTATGCTTTCTTGTTATTATTTGGCATTATTATTTTTGTTTTATATATTGAAATGTTGTACAAACATTTCAATTTCAATTTCAATTGCAGGCTGAGCAGACCATGGACTGACATGGTAGCTGCTACGCTGACTTGTGGGCCAATTAAAAGAGTCGACACCAAAACACACAACAACAACAACAACAACAACAACAACTACAAAAAGAAGATCACAGATCTACGAACTGTCTGATCCGATCATGCATATAGTAGGATCGGATTGTATCACATGCGTGGGCAATTGTCAAAACAAAAGATGAGAGATGCGAGATGAGATCGGATGTGAATGAAGCGCGCATTAATTTATGCTGTCGACATTCATTAACAAAAACAAAAAACAAAAATGTTGTCCTCGGATTTTAGTTGATGTCTACAAAGCTGACTGATACCATTAACAATTAATAAATATGCTTAATTAATTGCTTTTATTATCAATTAATATGCCATTTCTTTCTATACTTGCTTAAAAACAAAAATACGGACTTTGCAAAAGATTATAATTATAATTATAATTATATATGTATATGCATGTTTATGTTTAGGTTTTTTGTTTCAAATGCTTGCTCTTGATTATCAGGTTTCTTGAGTTCAATCGCAGTCTGTACAATATGTGTCATTGATAATGGCGCAAAAAAAAAAAAACAGAAGAAAAGTTGACTGATAAACCTGGAATGCCCATAACGCATAATATATATATATATATAAGTAATATATATGTATGTATACATATATTACTAAACATTCTCCAAGCAATTGTTGGTTGTAATCTATACGAGATTGTGCACATAGTTGTGGTAATAAATAAATTATACTATAAGCATTCAGGATGAACTCAGATCTTTATAAATCTATATTGTTAAAAATGTTACGAAATAAATGTACATATATCGCCTTTGAAATACATATCACGTTTCCACTATAACAATTAACCGCTGGCAATGATCATTCATTAAGATCACTCATTAAGTTTAGGCTCAGCTTACTTTTATTAAACAACAACTAATTTTATTATTATTTTTATTTATAGTATAGTTGTACTAACTACATTTAACATAACTCAACCGCATTGAACCGCCGCACAAGTGTTGTAAATTATAATAGACGAAAATTAAAATAAATTTTGGCTGGAATTTCAAGTATCTATCATCTATCTATCAAACTTTATATTGTTTACACGAGTCTAGCGTGCTCAATCGACTGCCATTCACTTTGGCACCTGCCTAAAACCAGCACTTTCCTCTAGAACTACCCCTTCCTCTAGCGCCCCCCATTCGCCCCGTACTTAATTGCATTGCACAAAATGCAAAATAAAAAACCTGCCTCTAACTGTTAATTGTTAGCTAACTTCGTTAATACTATATATGTATATAGGAGATTTGTTAATAAAATGGTTGCACGTGTGTAATACTCTATTAACTAGAGCTGGGTAGTTCCGATTTGAACAAGTTCTAAGGGCCGGTTTTTTGAATTGAACTATTTCTTTGATTATAGTTCCTAAAGTTCATTTAGCTGTTTTTTACTCCCTGTTCCCATTAAAAATGGGATAAAGTACTGCAAATGTGTGTAACTGACAGAGGGAAGCATTTCCGACTATATAAACTATATATATTCTTGATCAGGATCAACATCCGAGACGAACTAGCTATGTCCGTCTGGCTGTCCGTCTGTCTGTCCGTCTGTCTGTCCGTCTGTCTGTCCGTCTGTCTGTCCGTCTGTCTGTCCGTCTGTCTGTCCGTCTGTCTGTCCGTCTGTCTGTCCGTCTGTCTGTCCGTCTGTCTGTCCGTCTGTCTGTATGAACGCACAGATCTTAGAGACTATAAGAGCTAGAGACACCAAACTTGGCATGCAGGTTCCTGTATACCGAGTAGAGTAGAGTATTCTTACTTGTTATTTTTATACTCTGTTTTCCAAAATGGAAAAAAAGAGTATATTGGGTTTGTGAAATGTCCGTCTGTCCGTCTGTCCGTCTGTCTGTCCGTCTGTCTGTATGAGCGCAGGTTTTTTCCACAATTTTGAAGCTAGAGCAACCACACTTGGTATACATGTTGGTATATACCATAGGCAGACAAAGTGTCAAGATCTCCCCCCCACCCCCACCCCTTCCCCCACAAACCGCAAAAACCTATATCTTCCACAGTTTTACAGCTAGAGTAACCAAATTTGACATAAAGACTAGTGACCACACCCTTGACCGACCTGCCAAAAAAAAATATGCCACGCCCACTACCACCCCCGCAAATGAGCTAAACCTGTATCTCCTACACCCTTATAGCTAGAAACCCCAAATTTTGCAGTATGACTCCATTTGAACTCTTCGATAGATTGGAGGAAAAAATTTTTACGTACAGAAAACAGAGTATATCGCAGTCGGGTGAGCCCGACTGCAACGTTCTTACTTGTTGTTTTTAGCATAGCTGTTTCAAGTTTTCATTTTCGATTATCGTTCGTTCAACTAGTTCCTGCCTGGAGTATGATAAAATTCTTTGAATATTTTAGCTTAAAATTGTCAAAAGTTACAAAAATTTCACAAATGGCATCAATCTGCAAATGAAAGAAAGGATCTTTAAACAATTAGTTCCTTTATCCGGAAAGGAACTAAGAAACTAGTTATTTCATTCGCAAACAAAGTAAAAGAACGTTAAGTTGTTTTATCCGGAAATGAACTATAAGAAAGATTAGTTCTTTTATTGGATATGGAACTACTGAACCATATCCGCAAAAGCAACTGGAATGCCCAACTCTACTATTTTGAAGGTGTTTTCTAGGAGATTAAGTAATCGTCTGAGCTTATTGTAAGCGCATACAAATTTTGAAACTCGAAAATAAAACGCTTGTGTATATTTGAAATGATTTTATATTGAAGAAAGCTTTTAATATCCCCATTTTTAATTTTCAAGTTGAAAGCTTAACTGATTTGTATTATTCTATATTTATGCAAAAATTTTTACAAAAATAACGAATATTCGAAATTTGTCTGCAGCGATTTGGATACAGCGTCTGCTGCGAAGTTTAATACTGCTTTTAAAAATAGGTAAAAATTTGTATACAAACAATTCTAAGCGATATATGTAGAATTCATAACTTTAAATTTAGAAATATTAATGTATATATATTATAAATTGAAAAATATTTTAGATAATAAAAGAACATAAATTTCAAATATTCAATGCCTACCAATAAAATAAAAGAGCTTATTAAGGCTAATCCATTGAAGGCTTGCAAGTTCTTATCTAGGAAATTTTTAGTTGGAATTAAAATGTATTTTTTATTGTTTCATATTATCTAACTAGGTTCTTAGCAATGTATAAAAACATGCTTTGCTCTTCTAAGTGCAATTGTAGTGTATATAGAACATATACATATACATATATATAGACAATAGCTGTTTTTTTTTTTTTTTTTTGTATAGTTTGTGCATAGTATGTGTTTAGAATGTGTTTGTATATACCTTATTCTGTAGTATCTGCTAAGCGTGTACAATTTTATGATTCACAAAAACCCGTTAAACATTGAATAGAGCGCCGAATCGAAAGTCATTTAAGCGAAATTAAAGTCTTGCCAAATGAGAAATAATACAAAGTTCCTGCAACGGGAACGTTTTTGAAACAGGTGGAAGATGTGAGGTGGGGAAGAAAGAGAAGAAGGGGTTTTGTTGTTTCTTTTTTTTTGTTTTCAGATAGCACAGTTTATGAGTAGGTCTATATAAATTGTATAAAGCGAGCGATTCCTTGACGCAGACAGAGGCAGCATTAAACGCGATCGAAGCGACAAACAGCGACGCTGACAGCGACGCCAGCAGCGAAAACTCCAACGACAGCAGCAGCAGCGTTGTTAGCAGAGCAGAGCAGCGCAGAGCAGCAGCAGCAGCAGCAGCAGCAGCGCTTATCTGTTCGCATATAAACTAAAGTCAGTGGAAATAAATTTCTCATTTGAAATTTAACAGCCGACGTGCGCGGAAGGCAGAACAAAAGCGCGAAGATCGTGTGCTGTGAAAATCGCTAAAAAAAAAGAAGAAACAAACAAACAAAAACAAAACGAAATATAAGAAACAAAGAGCGAAAACAAGCCACAAGAAGTGCGTGTGCTTGTTCCAACTGGACAGCAGTTCCAGTTCCAATTTGAATTTCCATTGCATATTCCAGTCGCGTGCAAAGTCATCTTACTTTACTCTCTCTGTCGCTCTTTCACGTTGCGCATGCGCCTGAAGTGAAAAGTGTTGGAAAAACAAAGTGTGTTAACGTAAGAAAAAGGATCTCTGTTTTGTGGCAAGTGGGAAAGTTTCGATAAAAAAAGCCCAGCGATAAGCGATAAATTGCAATCGTGGCGAAGGAATTGGCCAATTTGTTAACGTTGCAAGAAAACAGGGCCGAGATGACACAACAACCACAATGGGGCATAAGTTTATCAAGGTGTAAGTGCAACAAGTAACCAATTGATAATTATGTTTATAGTGTATATGTGTATGTGTATGTGTATGTGTGTGTGTGTGTGTGCGTGTGTTTGAATTCAAATCAAAAGTTTTGAAAACGTTGAACTCTGTCGGCAACATTCTTGAATTTTTTTGTTTTTTTCTGTATTTTTTAATATTGTTTAACCGACATTGACCGACAACAGCAACAACAATTAAAACCACAACAATCACATGTTGAAATGCAAACTTAAGTATAAAAAGTGTACATAGCTTATAAACATGCTATATATGCATATATCTATATATACCTACTTATATATACTATATATGTTATATATCGTATAATAAACAATGACAAAACGTTTTTTTGTATTTCTTTGTATTTGCACTTCCGATTCAGTTTTTTTTTTTTTTTCGTACATGTTTTGCTTACGGATATTATTTGATCTTTTTTTTTTTTTTTAATATTTGTTTTGTTTAGCTTTATTATGTGAGGCACGCTTCAACATAATCATCAATAATCTTGCGGTCTATCGCTATTAAATTTGCCTATTTCTATGTACATATGACGGCGTTTCCAAAAACAACAAAATATAACCAAAATTTGCATATGAATAAAGAAAGGCGAGACGATGACGAAAGGTTTGCCATAAGTCACATAAAACAAAAAATTAAAAAAAAAAAAATCAAAAAAAACATAAACTCTGTGAGTTCTTCTTGTTATTCCGTAGCTGTCTACGCATATTTGTAGGGTGTACTCAACTTTGTGACACAGTCCATCGATTTATATCAGGGACTGTAATCAATTTCAATTATTATTGATTCGCTTACAAAATAATGATTAATTTTGAGTTATAATTGCAACTCAACCATAATCATTATTTTTAAGCAACATGAAATAATGATTATTCTTAAAGTTTTAGTTTTTTCGACTTCTTTTTAGGGAATGCAAAAATCTATATATATATTCCAAGTCAGTAAGCCAAGACAAGTCATAATATTCCATAATAATATTATTACTCCCTGTTCCCATTAAAAATGGGAACATATAAAGTACTGCAAATGTGTGTAACAGACAGAAGTCTGGCCGTCTGTCTGTATGATCGCGTCGATCTCAGAGACTATAAGAGCTAGAGACACCAAATTTGGCATGCAGGTTCCTGTATACAGATCAAGTTTATTTCAAATTTTGGTTAACTCAAAATCAATCATTATTTTGTGATTAAATCTATAAAAACTAAAAAGTTTGAAATCGTGGTGCAAATACATAAATGTGCATAGTTTTTTAGCTTGTCTTTAAACCACAAGCTGCCAATTTTGTATACCCTTGCAGAGTGTATTATAATTTTGTAGGAGACTTTTTCGACAGCAAAAAGAAATTGTATGAAAATCGGGCGACTTTATCTTATAGCTATCCTAGGAACAAATTGTTGAAAATAAAGTTTTCAAATGAAAAACTTTTCTGCAAGCGTATATATCTTTTACAAGTCGCAGGTAACTTTTCTTTATTTTTTTTTTTTTGGGGGGGGGGGGGGGATTTATTACCCTTAAGTCAAACAATGAAAACGACACGTGTTCATTTCTTTTTAAAACAATTTTCCTTATATTTTGTATTAGGAGACAACTGACAAAACGTCTATTAGCTAAATATATGTATATAACATATTTAGAATGTTTTGTTGTACCTTAAAAACTATTTGTGAGTTGTCTGCTGCGATATGATTTCAAAATAATTCTATAAATTTAACTAAAAACATATATAAATAGTTTTTTTCAGAAACTGATTCCACAAAATTTATTGTGTCGCAAAATGTGTTACACTCAGCGAATAAGTTGCTGTGTTTCTTTGATCCTAAATATACTTAAGAGTCTCTCTCTCTGGATCTCTTTTTATATAAAATAGTTGTAGACATACGTCTTTTATTTTTTAACAAAAACTAGCTGAAACTAATTGTTCAAAAAAAAACCAACTAATCATTTACAACTTTAGTGTAATTAAAGATATAATATGCCGGCAATAACAATAATTGCTTTTGAAGACTAGCGGTAGTTTGACCTCCTTATAGACAGCACGAGCATTTCCTTTCCATTGTTTTATTTTGGACAAGGTCAATGTAATAAAAGAATTCTTTTGTTTTTTTTTTTTTGTCGCTTTGGTTTCATAACATTTCTTTCTTTTTCCCGCTGCTCGCTTGGGCAAGCTTTTTTTTTATAGAATATTTTTTTCATAAATAATTATGTTTATACAATAAATATTTAGTTATAAAAACAAAAGAAAATGTTGTAACGTCGCAAACAGGAATTGATTTAAATGTTTATTTGCGTTTTGCGTACTTTTATTTGTCGTATGCAAATGTTTTTGTGGTTATTTACAAATAAAAAAAAAAGCAACAAAAAAAACCGCTGCAAAACTATTATTTTATAATTTATTTTAATTTTGTTTTTTTTTTTTTTTTTGCTTTTGCTTTTGCTGTAAACGTGAGTTATGTACTTAAGTATTTTGTATTTTGTAGTTTTGTGTAGAGTCTCTTGACACTTATGAGTTGGCCATCCATCATGTGTCAGGGGCTAATGAGTATTTTGGAAGGTTTATCATTAGGGCTATATTGGAGTATTAATTCTTGGATTCTGTTTGAGCCCTTGTTGCTTATATAAGCAATTATCATACAAATACTTTCACTGTATACAGTTTTGCGTTTAATATGCATGCTTTGAACTCTGATGAACTGTGATGGAAAAAACAAAACTTATCCCATGCCTTATTCAAGTCAAAGTCGATATCTTATAATTATGCAGTCTTCGTACTTTAGCCTCGTGCTCGATTTTTTCGCAAGAATGTTTAAGTACAGCATTATCTTTTATATATTGTTTATTTTTTTTATTCTTTTTCTTATATCGCTCTTAAATACAACAAATTGTGTAAAAAAATGATGTCGTGCTATCATCACAAGTGCTATTATTAAACGCGATAATATAACGTTTATTGACACTCATTCATATGACAGCTATAATATCTACATGGTAGTCTGATTTTCTTTCATAAATTATAATAAAAGTGAGTTTCTTATTTATGAGTTAACATTTGTTGTTTGCAAAGCGCATACAAAGAAATAGAAAACCCAATCTAACTATTTTATTTGCACTCAGTTCGACAATTGCGACATTTATTGGGTATTTCTTAATCTTCCTAAATATCACTACAAATTTTATTGTGATTGACACTGAAATTTAACGATCTCTAAAACGAAACTTTTCTACACCAAATATTTCATCACAACCATTAAATAATGAACATGGAATAAACTGTTGATTTGGGCATATTGGTTCATTTTCAAGATATTGATCTGTAGTCCCTTTCCCGATCAAAAAAAACTTATATTTCTTTCAGTTTTTTTTTCGAATACCAGAACTATTCATTCCCTTTGTTCCTTACCTGATAAAGGCACTAATCGTTTCTTTAATTCCTTTCCGCATAAAAAAGAACTAATGGTTCATTTACTTCCTTTCCGGATAAAATAAATAATCGTTTCTTAAGTTCCCTTCCGGATGAAATAACTAATCGTTTCTTCAGTTCCTTTCCAAGAACTAGTTGAATGAACTATAATCGAAACAGAAAAAATGAAGCTGCTGAGCGAAAAACAGAAAGAAAAGGAACTAAACGAACTAAATGAACTATATTCGAAGATATAGTTCAATTTAGAAATACATTCATGCAAACTAGTTCAGTTTGGAACGATCCAGCTCTATTAGTTCCTTTCCAGGAACTAATTGAACGAACGATAATTGCAAATGCAAAATTGAAATTGAAATGGAAAGAAAAGGAACTAAATGAACTAAAGTTACTATAATCGAAGATATATTTCAGTACTTCAACTTCAAGAGTCACTCTTTCGAACTAGTTCAGATCGGTTCGACCCAACTCTATTAGTTCCTTTCCGAGAACTAGTTGAACGAACGATAAATGCAAAATTGAAATTGAAATGAAATTGAAAAGGATATAAACGAACTAAAGTTACTATAATCGAAAATATATTTCAGTACTTCAACTTGAAGAGCCGCTCTTTCGAACTAGTTCAGATCGGTTCGACCCAACTCTATACCCTCGACAAGAGTATAATGATATCGTGCTATCATGCAAGACTTGCATATACTTATATATACATACTTATGCTACGTAGTCAGTAGCTTTTTAAAAGTGATAATAAAATGTTTAACTGTAATCTTAGTATTCTGTATTATTCATTCCCAACAATAAACAATGAGCTTAACGCAAAAACTCATAAAGAAAACAAAAGTTTATGCACTTTAAACACAAAAACAAAATCAAAATACAAAAAAACGTATATAAGTAGAAATAATTTGTAATTTTGTGCAATATTATTTTAGTCAGATGTTAAGTAAGGGCCGGAAATGTGTTTAAGCGCGTATTTGTCATTAATTAACAATTATTAAGCCATAGCAATTAAAAGCTTATCGCTTATCACGATTCTTAATGGAATTGGTATTAGCACATGATTTAGCTTTAGCCTACAGTTAAACGTTATCCTAGCCTTATCTATCTTAATTGACAAGTGTTAGCGCACTCTTATATACTATATCAAGCATATTATCAAGTTTAATCGTGATTGGGCATTCGAATTGAGTGAATTATGATCACACACTCGAGACATACTATATATGTGTATAAAATCGTTGATATGATTAGCGCCCCATTTACATACCTATATAAAACTAATATCAAAGTATTTGGAGTTTCCGAATACAAGCTAACCTTATCGATTTATTTGATTTGAGCATCGTGTTGCTTATAAATTTTTGATGTCGGCTAACTTTGTCAGTTAAAGTATTTGTTCAATAATTTCACAAATATTGAGACATCAATAAATACAACTACGTCAAAATATACATATTATTTATGAATGTTAATTTATAGTTCAAATAAAGCTGTCACTTTGTGACGTCGGATTTCGTTTCGTATTTTTATTGTTAACTACCTGCAATAAATCTAAAATGAAAATCATCTTTTAATATAATACAACAACAATTAATAAACCATTCCAAATTTGATTTATGTATAAACAGTTGTATTACGTTGATAATACGAACAGGAACTGGGTCTGGGTCTGGGGCGGGTCTAGTGTTGAAATCTGATGCTGATGATTTGAAGCGTGGATAATTATAGCCTCTGGTTGTGACAATCAGAACATTAACAATGAATTTGCATATGTTAATGTATATACTCTGTTTGTTGAAAACGGAAATGGAGTATATTGGGTCTGTCTGACTTAAAGAACTCAATTTTTATGCAAAGTTTTTAAACAAGATTAAACCAATTTGATATGGAAGTTGATTTATATTAGAGGTGGCAAAACATCGATAGTTTTTGTTAGTAGTAATCGAATTTATTGATATTATCGACCGTACTTTCAAAAAATATGATTTTGAACTATATTAAAATAAATTTGAAAAAATATTATGAAATAGTCAAAAAAAGGTAAAGTTATTTTATTTTCTAAAAACTGAAAAATTAAGCACATCCTAAATATCTAACAAAATACATAAAGTGAAAAATGTACATACAAAATATGAATAAAAACGAAATAATTTCAAGATAAAGAACCTCTGCTCTATAAAAATAGTATTTAAAATCAATTTAATTTAAAAAACAAGAAGAAAAAAACAATATTTAACAATACAATCGATGTTGAAATCGATATTTTGGTTATGTCAGATAAAGTTCTCAACTTTAGTTTGTCACAAAACGAAACAAACAGAAAACAGAGTATACCGCAGTCGGCTTAGTTGCTCAAACTTCTTTTTTTTTGTCGCTCTTATTATAATGTCATGTTTTGGATAGCGTTAAAAAACAGATTGTTAGCTTTTCGAGTGCTTTATAAATAAGTACACATAATTATTTGGGAAATGTGTTAATAAAATTGTTGTTGCGTTTTTATTTATTTTATTTTTGAAGAAGTTTATTTCTTGATATTCTAAGTCCAAAAAAAAGTTGGGTCAATGTTAATCTTATTTATATTTGTACCAAAATAAAGCTTGTTTTTATTAATTTAACCTTCAAATGTAGACATTCCAAAAAAGTACTTTAATGGTCTAAAATTGCTAAATTGAAAAATCAACAAGAATGCCATATCAATTTGTTGATATTTATTGTTGTAGTTGTTGTTGTAGTTGTTGTTGTAGTTGTTGTTGTTGTTGTTGTAGCTGTTGTTGTTGTTGTTGTTTTATAGGACTCTACACTATTTGCAGCTGATGCCAAAATATATCAAGTACATGTTTTTTAATTGCCAAGCAACTGGCGCTTTATGATCCCTCAGCTGACGATTTTCGAATACCTAAACCTTATCGCAGATCTATAATAACATACTTGAACTTATCAAGACATTATTCCATTTAACAAATTATTATATGCCCCATAAATGGCGCCCAATACAACCGATTGCCCAGAAACAAAAAAAGGAAACAAAACTTTTAAATTGGGTCATAAAATAACAAAATAGCTGCCATAATTCCCAAATTCCATTAAATGCTATCAAAAGAATTATTCAATAAATTCATAAATATGCATATATATATATATATATATTTATACAATGTATACCGATTGTAGATTATGAAATAGCTTTACAAAAAAAACAAGATTTAAGAGTTGTAAGCAGAAATTAAGTTGAATCATTCATTCCAATGAATTTGCCCATAGCACTATTATCTGTTGTTTCAAAACTTTAATAACAATTCCAATTTAATGTTCCTTTTAGTAGGCTTAAATACAATAATTAGAAGTTTTTGGTTGTTGTTGGAAAGTCAATTGCAGACAACAAAAAATAAAACACAATGCTCTTGAAAATCGGTTAAGTTTTGACAAAGTTATGTGAGCTGAAAGTCTGGGAGGAGCATATACTATATATCGTACATATATACAGATTAGTGTTGCATCGTATTGTTCAGAATAAGTTCGTTTGAACTATTCAATAAACTGAAAGAACTTACTTTATGCTTGATTTTAGTTCAACTAGTTCTTGTTGATCATTTTTGTCCATCTCTACAATTCGTTTTGTTCATTTAATTCCGTTTACAGTTCTTTTTGTTCATTTGATTCCGATTACAGTTCAATTTGTTCCTTTAAGTCAGATTCTTAACAAAAAGATAGCGTTCCAAAGTGTGGAACCAATTTATAGTCTAGGAATGTCAAAAGCAGGACAAATGTGTTTTAAGTAAAAAAATTAAAGAGCCACAAACAAGGATATGACAAAGCGATAGCATGTTCTTATTTTTGTGAACTTATCATTCCGAATCGCTTTGGATTTTGTAATCCTGATTTTGAAAGAAATAGCAATCGTTATTCCTATTTCAAAATAAGTTTGAATACAACTCAATCCACTGCTTCAAAATGACAACTTCGTAGCCGAATTTTCCTTCGATATACGGAATTCAGAACAGCTAATAATGCCGGAAATGGAAACAGCGCTCAAAAGCATTCAAACGAAATAAACGACTGAACGAGCAAAGGAAACCAACGAACAAAGCTGTTGAGCGAAACTGAAGGATTGAACAAACTTAACGACTGAACAAGCAAAAGAAACAAGCGAACTAAATAGCTGAGCGTGCAAAGGGATCAAGCGAACTGAACGAACTAAGCAACTGAACGAACTCAAAGAACTAAACGAATTAACCTCAGCAAAAAATGAACTACTGAACTTATTCGTTTAATTGAACTACAATTTAAAACTCTACTAAGGAATTGAACGAACTTAACGACTGAACGAACTCAACTACACAACGAACTCAAGGAACTATATCAACTCTGCAAAAACCGAACTACTGAACTTATTCTTTCAATTGAACTACAAAGCACAACTCTACAAAGGGATTGAACGAACTTAACGACTGAACGAACTCAACGACACAACGAACTTAAGGAACTATATCAACTCTGCAAAAACCGAACTACTGAACTTATTCTTTCAATTGAACTACAAAGCACAACTCTACAAATGGATTGAACGACCTGAGCGACTGAATGAATAAGTTCGTTTAGCAAAAACTGATTCCTACAATTGAACTATAATGCACAACTCTAATGTAGATTATTCAACAAATAGATGCCAAGTCTACGTACAACTCGATGACTAATTTGTTTTGTTTTTTGTTTTTTATTTGATTTACATGTTTGAGTAATTTGTAAAGGGGATTTCTAACTCATCGTAGTTAGCCAAAAAGCTTACGTGCTTTGAGCACTTTATAGATGCCATTCTAAACTAATTGATATGACAATACTATATGGTATATGTATATGTATAGTATATTTGTTGCAATCAAAAGTAATTTATCATTTAGCAGCGCAAATTGATTTGTCTCTCTAATTGAATCATTTTTTGTATCTAAAAACTCCACTCAAATTGTTTATTTGCATGTTAAACAAATTTAATTAAATTCTTTTAAAACACAACTATGAGAAAAATCAAACAAAATTTGCATTGACGTCAGTACTTTAACTTTATTTTGTTTTTTTTTTGTTTTTATTATTTTATAATACCTGTTTATACTACTTGTTTGACCAAGCTTAACGATTATTATAACTTTCTCGTCTCCGTTCACAGTTTTTATAATACCACAACGTGTGATATTAGCCATCATGGGCTTTCTGGCCATCCTGAATGCCTATACGATGCGCGTCTGTCTCTCCCAGGCCATTACGGTGCTGGTGGTCAAAAAGAATCAAACTAGCGAGGAGGATGGTGGTCATGCCATCTGTGAACCCGATGATTTGGATGAGGGTGGTGCCAACAGCGGTGGCATTTATGAATGGTCCGAGGAGCTGCAGGGTTTGATTCTGTCCTCCTTCTACATTGGTTATATTGTTACCCATGTGCCTGGCGGCCTGCTTGCCGAGAAATTTGGCGGTAAATGGACTCTTGGATTGGGCATACTCTCGACTGCAGTGTTTACCATGCTGACACCTTTGGCCATTGAATTGGGCGGCTCCGATTGGCTGATTGTTACACGTGTGTTGATGGGTCTGGGTGAAGGTACCACCTTTCCGGCGTTGAGTGTCCTGCTTGCCGCTTGGGTGCCAGCGAATGAACGTGGCAAATTGGGTGCTTTGGTCTTGGGCGGTGGTCAAGTGGGCACAATTATGGGCAATCTGCTATCTGGCGTGTTTCTGGAATCGCATCATTGGTCGTTCGTGTTCTACTTCTTTGGTGGTCTGGGCGTTATTTGGTTCTGCATTTTTGTAAGTCTTTTTATTTGCCTTTTACAGCACAGTCGAAATAATAATATTACTGGTTTTTATAGGTCTTCCTGTGCTTTAGCGATCCCAGCACCCATCCCTTCATCAAGCCCACCGAACGCGAGTATCTCATCAAGGAAATTGGCGCCATTGGACGCAACGATACTTTGCCCCCAACTCCTTGGAAGGCCATACTCACCAACATGGCCATGTTTGCTTTAGTCTGCGCACAAATTGGTCACGATTGGGGCTTCTATATTATGGTTACGGATCTGCCCAAATATATGTCTGATGTGCTGCAGTTCTCCATCAAGAAAAATGGTCTGTACTCCTCCCTGCCTTATGTCATGATGTGGATTGTGTCCGTTGGCAGCGGCTTTGTTGCCGATTGGATGATCCGTCGCGGCATTATGAATACAACAAATACGCGTAAACTGATGACAGGATTGGCGGCCTTTGGTCCAGCCATCTTTATGGTGGGTGCTTCCTATGCCGGCTGCGATCGTGTTCTGGTTGTGGTCCTCTTTACCATCTGCATGGGTCTAATGGGCGCTTATTATGCGGGCATGAAACTGAGTCCATTGGACATGAGTCCCAACTATGCTGGCACTTTGATGGCCATTACCAATGGCATTGGTGCTATCACAGGTGTTATCACACCCTATCTGGTTGGTGTCATGACGCCAAATGCCTCGCTCTTGGAATGGAGAACCGTCTTTTGGGTAGCCTTTGGCGTACTCTTCGTTACGGCCATTGTCTACTGCATCTGGGCATCCGGAGAGATTCAACCCTTCAACGATTTACGCATCGAGCCACGCAGCGTTGACTTTGAAGCCGAGGAACGCAAGCCAGCGCGTAAGCCAGAGGAAGTCAAGTCCTTGGAATATAGCTCCTAGAGTTGTCGTTTCCAATCGTGCCATAAACTGTGTATGCTCTAGCTTATATCCTTTTAAAAAAAAAAAAAAACAAAAAACTGTGTATGTGCACCGAGAATTATTTTTTTTTGTTCGAAAACATTGTTAATGTTAAATCTTGCAAATTGCTAGTTTTATAGTATGCCAAAATGTCGGCCATTCCCCCCAGTGCGCTGTCTAACTAAGTATATATATATATTTATAATCTATAAGCTTTCAGCTGCAGATCCTAAACTCCAAAAAAAAAATATCAATTTCTAATACAAATCAAGCGAATTTACTTATGTATATATGTTGTGTATATTTGCCTGTTATATAAATATATATACTATATAGTAGTTTAGCTCCGATACTTTTCCTATACTAATCCTCACTTATCTGCAGCTTTTAACTCTCTTAATTATTATTTAGTATTTAAAAATGAAACGAAATTTTTTTTTTAGGCTAATTAAAGTAAAAAGTTATAAATATATCAAAAGTATGTACCTAATTTGTATTTGCAGAGTGTAAAAATGTAAAAAAAAAGAAAATTCAATTTAATTATTGTATGAAATTTTATAATTGTTGATCAATGTGTAATGCATGTGTTTTTAACGTTTACTGTTAAAGCATAACTGTTTTTATAATGTTAGTCCAAATAAAGTGCATAAACTAATTGAAAATCTTTATGTGTTTCCGTGCGTCAAAAGTTTCTTTATTTCAGACTTGAAACATTGCTAAATTGATCCTTATCAGCCTTAACATTCACGTCACAAGCCCTTACACAGTTGCTACTCCTTTGTCCTGGTCTTCCTCCATGTCCATGTCTTGCATATGTCCAGCTAGGCAAAGCAGCCCCGCACCATGATTAGCTTCTGCAAAAATAAATTTCTTCCACTTAGAAATACATATCCTTCAAATAGAGACGTCCCGCGGCAACAGTCTGCATCCGAATTTATTATTATTATTATTAGTATTATTTATTTTCAAATAAATAAAACACTTTTCAATTGAATTTTATTGTAGTTCTTGGCTTCCTGGGCTGGGTTATTATCCTTGAATGCCAATTGACAATGATTATGGCAATTCAAACCGAGACAGTTCTGCAACGAATTCGAAAAGCTACAGCTATTTTTCTTTACGATAAAAAAGTAGCGCCTGAAAGTATGCAATAAAATTGAGTTTTCTGTTGCGCAAATCGAAAAATTTCTGCAAGGGGGTAGCTCGAAAAATTTAGCTAAAATCACAAAATCGATTGTATCTTGGCCATTTAAAGGATGATTTCGATGTCCTTTGGCCAAAAGTTAGTGCTTAAGCCGTTCAGTCTAAAAAATAAGCTGAAAGGACGAAAGTCCTTCGGGAAGTCAAGTTACAAGGACTCTTCTGTATACAGAAAACTAGCCATATCTCCGTTGTATCCTTGCAGATCCTTACAAATCCTGTGTCAAACAACTTGTCTTAATCAGGACTATCAGCTGACCAAAGCACATTTCAATCGTCCTTGCAGTTTACAAGTTATCAAGGATAATGCGATTCTGACACGTTTCTGTTCACTTTCAGAAAGCTCCTGAAAGTAGGCAACAAATCAATAAATAAAACACTTTGTTTAACATCCAAAATAGATTTATTTTGAATCAATATTTGACATAGCTTGACATAATACTTTATTTTGTTGTTGTTGTTTTAAATACTAATTTGTTTATGTTCCTATAAGCTGCATCTCATTATAAGATGTTAGCAATCCAGCGTAAATTGCGAGAGCTCTTTGATTGTAAGTACTAGGATGAGGGCGGCAAAATAAAGGATATACATTTCTAAAGCTGATAACTAAACAAAACAGATCTGCAGGTGAAGCAGCGCTGGGTCCTGTGCTACTTTAGCTTATTGGCCATCATCAATGCGTATACAATACGGCTCTGTTTGGATTTCTCCCTAAATCGTATAATGCGGGATTGTAATGGGTTAGCCGCAGTGCAAGCCACAAAAGCTCCTTTATATAGGAAACCGGATTTAGGCAGAAATCGGAACACAGCTCGAAGAATACCAGTGCGACCCAGACAGAAGGCTGGCCAGGCACATGCCAAAACCTTGGTTACTCCCCCACCAAGAACCACGTTGATAACTAAATCAAGCATCGCCGATGTGTGGACAAAGGAGGTGCAAGTCCTGGTCACAGTATCCTTTTATGCTGGCTATATGATAACACATGTACCCGGCGGACGTTGGGCGGAACGTTATGGCGGCAAATGGATTTTGGGTGCCTCTATTTTATTTTCTGCCATTCTAACGCTGCTGACGCCCACAATTGTTCGAAATGGTGGTCCCCAGGCTTTAATCATCCTGCGTCCATTCATTGGCTTTTGCGAAGGACCCACTTTTCCCGCCGTCAGCGCGCTGCTGGCACAGTGGGTGCCCGAGAAGGAGCGCTCCTGGCTCTGCAGCTGTGTGTTGAGTGGCGGCGAAATTGGCATTGTCTTTATGCATTTAGTTAGTGGTTTGGCTGTGGAGGAACAGGATTGGGCGTTCGCCTTCTATGTGGTTGGTAGTGGCGCTATGCTTTGGTTTGTGGGATTTGTGAGTATGCTTTGAGATTAACAAGATATAAGAGTTAAGAGTTCGGCGTGCCGAAGATATATGCATTAAAGTTTTTCATATGAAAACTTAATATTCGACCGATTTTTCCAACTAACTTGGTCAGCATGTGTAAAAGATAATTAAATTGACTACTAGCGATTTTGGTTTAAATATCTGAACAAACAAAAAGTTTTTACACAAAAGCTTATTTTTCAACCGCTTGTTCCTATGGCAGCTATATGTTATAGTTGTACGATCCGACCGAATCTGACACATGTGCCGACTGCTGCAATAAAAAGCCTCTGTGCCAAGTTTCATCAACATAGCTATAACAACAGCCACCAGCCAGCCACCAGCCAGCCACCAGCCAGCCACCAGCCAGCCACCAGTGGCTGGGGGGGGGGGGGGGGGGACATGGGGCAGTGGCACAGTGTGTATGACAAATATCTTTTGACACATGATGCCACAATTCGAGAACAGCCAGCCAGCCACCAGCCAGCCACCAGCCAGCCACCAGCCAGCCACCAGCCAGCCACCAGCCAGCCACCAGCCAGCCACCAGCCAGCCACCAGCCAGCCACCAGCCAGCCACCAGCCAGCCACCAGCCAGCCACCAGCCAGCCACCAGCCAGCCACCAGCCAGCCACCAGCCAGCCACCAGCCAGCCACCAGCCAGCCACCAGCCAGCCACCAGCCAGCCACCAGCCAGCCACCAGCCAGCCACCAGCCAGCCACCAGCCAGCCACCAGCCAGCCACCAGCCAGCCACCAGCCAGCCACCAGCCAGCCACCAGCCAGCCACCAGCCAGCCACCAGCCAGCCACCAGCCAGCCACCAGCCAGCCACCAGCCAGCCACCAGCCAGCCACCAGCCAGCCACCAGCCAGCCACCAGCCAGCCACCAGCCAGCCACCAGCCAGCCACCAGCCAGCCACCAGCCAGCCACCAGCCAGCCACCAGCCAGCCACCAGCCAGCCACCAGCCAGCCACCAGCCAGCCACCAGCCAGCCACCAGCCAGCCACCAGCCAGCCACCAGCCAGCCACCAGCCAGCCACCAGCCAGCCACCAGCCAGCCACCAGCCAGCCACCAGCCAGCCACCAGCCAGCCACCAGCCAGCCACCAGCCAGCCACCAGCCAGCCACCAGCCAGCCACCAGCCAGCCACCAGCCAGCCACCAGCCAGCCACCAGCCAGCCACCAGCCAGCCACCAGCCAGCCACCAGCCAGCCACCAGCCAGCCACCAGCCAGCCACCAGCCAGCCACCAGCCAGCCACCAGCCAGCCACCAGCCAGCCACCAGCCAGCCACCAGCCAGCCACCAGCCAGCCACCAGCCAGCCACCAGCCAGCCACCAGCCAGCCACCAGCCAGCCACCAGCCAGCCACCAGCCAGCCACCAGCCAGCCACCAGCCAGCCACCAGCCAGCCACCAGCCAGCCACCAGCCAGCCACCAGCCAGCCACCAGCCAGCCACCAGCCAGCCACCAGCCAGCCACCAGCCAGCCACCAGCCAGCCACCAGCCAGCCACCAGCCAGCCACCAGCCAGCCACCAGCCAGCCACCAGCCAGCCACCAGCCAGCCACCAGCCAGCCACCAGCCAGCCACCAGCCAGCCACCAGCCAGCCACCAGCCAGCCACCAGCCAGCCACCAGCCAGCCACCAGCCAGCCACCAGCCAGCCACCAGCCAGCCACCAGCCAGCCACCAGCCAGCCACCAGCCAGCCACCAGCCAGCCACCAGCCAGCCACCAGCCAGCCACCAGCCAGCCACCAGCCAGCCACCAGCCAGTTGAAAAAGAGGTGGTTCCGGGTCTGCCAAAAGAGTCTCTTGTGCCTTGTAAGTGTTATTGCCAATCTCCACTGTAGAATTCCGGTATTTTATGATGAATGATCCCCGAAGTTCCAGTGCTCTTCCGTCCAGTGTGACGAAACCGTTGAAATCGTTCAGCATCAAAGTGCCTGGTAGTATTTCCTCCACATCAGGAACATGTTGGTTATTCACAACCGTGCATTCTGGCTCTCTCAGGTTCAGCAGTGCATTTATGCACGTATCGTTGCTTAAGTCTATTATTTTATCTCTATAACATATTGTCTTATCATTATGTGTTTCGCATGGGTCTTTTATTGCGAACAGCTCGTTATTACATTCTAGCAGATTCTCGTATTTGATATCGTTAATTATTTGGGCTTTTTTAATTGCTTTAACTTTAAGAGTTCTGCAAGTATCTGTACTAATTGTTGGCAGACTTATTATATAAATTAAGTCTTTTCCATTCGTGGCAAGTTTTATTTGAGCAAATTCTAATAATTCCTCTATATTAAAAAATAGACTGTTTTCTTTTTCGAAAATTTGTTCTACAATATCCGTTTCTATTGCTGAGAAAATAAATGAATTTACAATGTTTGATTTTGCCCATGTTACTGCGTACAAAATGTTAGTTATTTCTTCTTTCATTAATTTGATTTTATACTTTAAAATATCCGCTTTTCGATTGTCTGCTTCCTCCGAGCTCTGAATTAATTTTAGAATTACATTAGTAACATTGCTCAGTTGGTTAATTTTTTCGTTAACTACCCGATTTATTATAACTTGCCTATTGTTGTTCTCTAATTGTTCATTTATCTTATCTTCTAAGATTTCGTGGTCATGGTGGTCCGGAGTACCTGCCAACCATTTCCACGCTGTGCCTATGGCTTCTATTGCGCGCTTAGCTTTTTTTATTTTTGGGTTGAGCCTTCGCAAGTCCTCTTTGAATTGCGCAAGCTCGTAGGATAGGTAAGGGTGTAGAGGATGGGATGATGTGAGTGAATTTAATGATTCGTCTAGCGTCTCGTAAATATCTTCGTATTTGTCCAGGTCGAATACGTGAATAATTTTGAAAGTTCCGTCTTGTTTGGCAGCTAGTCCAGTTTCGAGTGAAATTAACTGCGAGTTTGAATAGTCGAGGACTGTGGTCATCCCCAGGCATGTTGGTAGAAATAACCTGTAAATTATGTCTTTATGTTATTCTTGTGTATTATTCTGCCAGACTGCGTTTTTATCGTCGAGTTTTTATTTTCTGCAACTATTTCCTTCTTGTACCGTGCCGTTAGCTTCGAACCCAATCTTTTGTCAATTCTAACGTAAACTGTGTCGCCTATTTCGTATTGTCTAAGTTCGTTTCTGTTCTGGTTATGGTAGTTTAAGTCTGTCGTTTGTTTATCTTGCAACTTTTGTTCTACTTTTTTCCGTACTTTTTCTATAGAGTCTGAGCTATCCGGGATGGTGCATCTAAAAAAAATCTCAATAGGTTTTTCGTTTACTACTGAATGAATTGATCCGTTATATTCCTGATTTATAAAGAATGTCGTCAAAAGTCATATCCGCATTATCTCTCCTAAGACATCTCTGAATGTCTGACAATGTAGAATGAAACCTTTCTACTTGCCCATTGCTTGTTGATGCATAGGGAGCTGCTGTGTAGATTGATATGCCTAGCTGATCTTTTAACAAAAATTTAATTGCTGCTGAGTTTAATGCACGGTCGTTGTCCATTATCACCCACTTGGGCATTCCGAAAGCTATCATCATTTCACGCAATGGATTCTTAATGTCTTCCGAAGCCCTAGATTTTAAAATTTTTACCTGTGCGTACTTAGAAAATTTATCGATACCTGTTAGGATGCTATGTTTCTCTGTTATGTAGACATCTATATGCACTATCTGTCCGGGGTACCGTGGGATGGGGGATGCTTGGATTATACCTTTTGGGGGATGCCTGTCATACTTGGACTCCTTACACGTTGAACAAGATTTCACTACTGCCTGTATTTTCTTCTGGGCTTGCGGGAAAAAATAACTCTTGAGAATTTGTGCTTTATTCTCTTTCGCATTCCTATGCGCTCTCTTATGTTCAAGAATTATTATTTCATTTTGCTGACTTTCTGAAGTAACATCGTCTACCTGTCTTTGCGTGAATCTTATCTTGTATGAGCCAAAGTGAATCGGATAAATATTCTGTATCCTCCCCATTATGGTTTCAGTTGTAATTATTCCGTTCAACAGTCTTGGGTCTAGTCGTTTTTTAAGAATACTTATCAGTTCTGTCTCTGTGTAATTCGGTTGCTTAATTAAGTGTCTATGGAATGTGGGGAATGGAATCTCGAAACTATATTCCTCAGCGAAATCTGATGCGTCTGTGGTAAGCTGGAATTCTTTTCCATAATCCGGATAAGATAAAATAACATCCCTAGAGACTAGTGTGTTTTTTAATTTTTCGAATGCGTTCAGTGCGTCTCTGTTTAGTTCTATTTTTGTTTTACTGGAAACGTGTTTTGACACGCGACCACCTTCCCCTTTCAAAAGAGAAGTCAATGGTTTCGCTAGTTTCGCGTAATCCTGAATAAAACGTCTATAATATCCTGTCATACCCAAGAAAGAGCGGAGTTCCCTAAGCGTTCTCGGAACACGGAATTCCGTAATGGCTTTTATTTTATCTACGTTTGTTTTGACCCCCTCTTCCGATATCGTGTATCCTAAAAAATCTACTTCGTTCTCGAAAAAGTGACATTTATCTATTTGAACCCTCATATTAGCGTTTTGAATTGTTGTAAAGACTTTATTCAAACTATCGGCGTGTTCTTTCTCATTTTTACTGAAAACTATGATATCGTCTATGTACACGTAGCAAATTTTTCCTATGTGTTCCCTCAATATGTCGTCCAATGCTCTCTGGAAAATAGATGGCGAGTTTTTGAGTCCAAACGGAAGTCTGGTAAACTCGTACTTTCCGCCGTTAACAGCGAATGCAGTTTTTTCTATGTCTGTAATTTTGAGTGGGATTTGGTGAAATCCACTTTTTAAATCTAGTACCGAAAAATATTTGTTATCTCCCAATTGGGCGATTATTTCGCCAATCTCGGGGATTGGGTATCGATCGGAAATGGTGACGTCGTTTAGTAATCTGTATTTTTTTTCTCCAGATGGACAGGATTTTTTTGGGACTACCCAAACAGGTGCGTTATACGGTGACCGTGAAGGTCTTATAATACCGTCTCTTAACATTTCATTAATCTGTTTTTCCACTTCCTGTCGTAATGAAGCGGGGTAGGGGTAATGTTTTCCATAAACTGGAGTATCGGAAGTTGTTCTTATTTCTCCTATTACCCTAGTCGTGTATGTCAGTTTTGTGTCGGGGTCGGCAAACAAATCGGTGTGTGTATTAGTGAGGTGCTCTAATATTGCTTTCTGGGATTCCGTCATGTGATTAACTTGCGCACCTATTGTATTTACGGCTTGTGCTGTCAATTGATGTATTTGGATTTTGTAACCATTTTCAAGTACAAGCATATCATTTTTTACGTCGATGACTGCACCTATACTTCTCATGGTGTCGTTCCCTAATATTCCGTGAAATGTTTTTAATGTTGCCAACAAGAAAAATTTCATTGGTTTATTTTTAATACCCAATAGATTTGTTACTGTGTGGTGTGTAATTTCTGTGTTTCCCCCTACAGAGTTGGCTGTGAAAGTCTGTTTATTTGGTCTGGGGTTCTGGACTATGGATGGTTGAATGTAGTTTTGGTTGGAGCCTGTGTCAATAAGGAATTTTAAAATTTTTCCGTTCCCCGTTGTTACCTTGAAGTACGGTAATGAGGAACGATTTACTCTAAAAAATGTAACTCAGACATATCGACAAGTTCTTGTTGGTCGTCTTCTGCTTGCCAGGTTAGTTCCTCCTGCAAGTCTTCTATTTCGTCCCGTACAGTTGCGTCATAGTATAACTGCTCTTCATTGTCTGTAGCCTGCTGGATGTCAGTGTCTGTTTCGGTCTGTATGTGGAATTGTCTTTGCATCTTATTCTGATTCTGTACGTTCCCCATACTGAGTGGTCTTTTACCAGACCATTCGTTGTTACCAGGTCTGTTCATGTAATTGATGTTTCCTGAACGGACTGACGAGTCAACTTCCATTGGTACCGGTTTCGGTTGCGGACATGGGGGTGGGGGTGGGTTGTTTTGTGACTGTTGTCTAAATTGCTGTGCATAATTTTGATTTTGAGGTCTGTATTGTGGTGCTGGTCTAAAGGGGAGCCTTTGGGCTTGAAACACTGGCTGTGGCAGCGGGTTGGGTTGATAATATAATTGTGGTTGGAAGTGCTGTCTAGCTACTGCCATTCGTGGCTGGTTGTGTGGCTGGAATTGCCTAGGTGGTAATTGAGGCGTTCGTCCCATGTATTGGTTTCTAGGAACTTGCTCATTTCTAACGTTCTGGTTTTCCAGGAGACTACATAAATGTAGTGCGTGCCCTAAGTCGTGGGGCTCCTTGATTGCTAGAAGCTGAGATAAATTACCGTTCAACCCTCTTACAAATGTATCTAATGCCTTATCCCTATATAAAGCTGTCAAAGCTTGAATGGTCTCTTGAGATGAGTCGAGGCTGCCTATTTGGTTGAGAATCAGTGAAAGTTGATGATACACTGACTGATAAAACTCTACTATCGGACTATTTCCTTGTTTCAACGAATAAAGTTGATACTCTAGAGTTTTTAAATCGCGCTTATCCGCATAATGCGATGTCAAACACTTGGCGATGGCTGTCCAGTCTAGTGGGGTGTTGTACGACTCTAAAACTGTGTCCGCCTGACCTATGATTTTGTTTCGGATGGCCAGCAGAATACCGTAGTATTTCGGAGATCCCTTTTTATCCTCATAGATTTTGAGCACCCGATCGACACTCTTTTTCCATGATGAAAATTCACCCTTGACACCGGAGAAATCTCTTAGTACGCGAACTATGTCTGGTAGTTTATCTAATTCACCTAAATTGTTGGCAAATTCCCGTTTAATAACTTGATCACTGTAACTTGTAAAATCCTTATTTGGATTCAAAATTTCTTTTACCAGACCGGCTAAGGTTTCCTGTAATGTATTTTTAACCGTTTATATATATATATATATATATATATTTTTTTTTTATGGACTTGGATTTATGAGCGGACAAAAGTTTTAAAGTTTAAAGACAGAAATAATGCTTAACTGGTTGAGCAATGTTAAGCTAAAACTACACAGTTTTGATTCTGGTCTTGTTTTTGCGAAGGTAAAAGTGAAGAGTCTTAAAATTATGCGGGTGTTATGTCAATTGATTAATTAAACTTTAATAATGTAGTATTCTTAATTTTAAGGGAATTTTAATTCATTGGCATTTGATTACCTCGAGATTTAGCTTAAGTTAAGATATTTCTTCTTAAATTCGAATTTTGCTTAAGGTCTTAATTAAGTTAAGTTAATTGGCGTTTATTTGCCCCAAGTTTTATTTGTGTTGAAAAATCAATTATTTTATTTATTTTCTTCTTCTTTTATTATTATTTTATTGTTTTTTTCGAAGATTATTTAATTGACATCTATTTGCCTCAAAATTAATTATTTTACGTTACGTTACTTGAGTTTTGATTTGTTTATTTTTCCTTAAGTTTTATATCATTCTTAAATTCTACCACTTAGTATATAAGCTTACAGTAATAACATCCCTCGGCGTGTTCCCGCGCTGGTGGAGTCGGTGGGTTCCCGTTTGTCCCACGTTGCAGCGAATTAGGCAAGCTTGCGGGTGACTGAGGCACCTTGTCCACACCTTTTTTTGCGCGTACCCTCCGAACGGATACAAGAGGGTTTCACGGCGATTAAGTTGACCTGATTTTTCAGTTCACGGTGCCAAGAAGGTTGGGCACAAAAATTACAAATACACTTGTGGCACGTTTTGTGGCACTTGTTGAACCGGTTGAGGTCTGTAGCGAGTTTTTCGGCACTGTTACACTCAATACGTCGGGTTTTCGTATTACAGCCAGCCACCAGCCAGCCAGCCACCAGCCAGCCAGCCAGCCACCAGCCAGCCACCAGCCAGCCACCAGCCAGCCACCAGCCAGCCACCAGCCAGCCAGCCACCAGCCAGCCAGCCACCAGCCAGCAGCCACCAGCCACCAGCCACCAGCCACCAGCCACCAGCCACCAGCCACCAGCCACCAGCCACCAGCCAGCAGCCAGCAGCCACCAGCCAGCAGCCACCAGCCAGCAGCCACCAGCCAGCAGCCAGTGGCTGGCTGTAGTTTGCCAATTCCACATTTTGCGTGAACCTAGGTTCATGGATGAAATGGTTAAAAGGTTAAATTTTGATTTGTTTAAAATTTCATAAATTTATGTGCCAAATCATTCAACATGCCAAAATAATACCAAAAATGGCTGGTGGCTGGCTGTTGGCGACTGTTTTTTAGTTGACAATAGCAATTTAGCACTGAGTTTTTTAGTTGACAATAGTAATTTAGCACTGAGTCGGAAAAATAGTTTGGAATTTATTTTGTGTATATTCCGGTTGGAGCCAACTTCAATTGAAGCAAGTAAAAACGTTGCTTTCGTATACTTCCGACTGTGATATTCTCTTTTTTTGCCTTTTGTGGAGGAAGGGGTGATGGTGGGGGGAGATCTTGACACTTTGTCTGCCTATGGTATATGAGAGCATGTACGCCAAGTTTGGTTTTGGACAGACAGACAGACAGAAAGACAGACAGACAGACAGACAGACAGACAGACAGACAGACAGACAGACAGACAGACAGACAGACAGACAGACAGACGAGCATTTCGAAATGTTTAAAGTAGCCCAAATGATCAAAGTAGGCTCTGAAACTTAAGCCCCCACAATGTTCTACACAATACTTCTCAGTTATTCCTTAGGTCTTGTCCAGTAAACATCTCAACATTATTTGTGTAATATTAAATTTCAAAAAAAATATATGTTAAAAAATTTCAAATTAAATATGTATATTTATTTTTAATACAACAGGTCTGAGTTTTCCATCTGCATTGGCCCCCAGGAACTTGAAATCGGAACATAATTAACTGAAAACCAATCAAAAAAATTAAGCCTAAACCTAAAAAGACATACAAACATAAGCATTATATCCAAATTCCTTAAAGAAGAAAAAAAAAAAAGTAAGTACCTAACGAATCGATTCTTTTCCGTTTGACATTTATTAAATTTAATTTTATTGTTCATCCATTTAGTTT